>OY720167.1:8573574-11477574 GCA_963082805.1 Hemicrepidius hirtus
AAAATTTCAAATGGACCATATCATGTATGGGACATGGTTGGTTTATTTTTTTTATTCTTCAAATTGAGACAAAAAAAATAATTAAAAACTGTATTTTGTTTATTGTTGTTTTTGTTGTCATGTCTTGGGGATTTTCCAGCAAACAATAGTTTTGGAAGGTACCGAGAGTGGCTACTTTTCTTTGAAAAACCCTGTACTTATAGTAGAAGTAGGTAGGTATATCTTCTTGTCACTATTCTTTTTTTTGTACTTTCCCTCTTTCTGTAAGTAGGTGGTTTGCTGTTGCCGCGTCAGGTTTTTAATTTTCACCCAATTTCCTTCTAGATTGGGGTTTTATTCATTTTCTAGACATGCTGTGTTTGCGAACGTATTAGTAATAAATACTACCCACAATGGGGTAATGTAATTTTCATGCCTTGTGATATAGTAATAAAATTTTGATTATCTTTGTTGTTTTATGTATATTGAAGTACTACCTATCTAATTTATATCAATCTAACCCTGTATAAATAAATGTTGGTTTAGTAATAAATATTATTAGGTACATGACTCGATGAAATATTTTGACTAGGTACCTACTAATTTTTTTCTAGCTTGACTCACCATTTCATCTTCGGCGTCCTTATGATTTAATGGCCTTACTAGATCAAGAAACAAGAAGAACAAACATAAACACTCTTTACAAAGATCTTGTATTTCGCAAAAACACAATTGATAGAAAATGGTCAGGATTAGAAGGTGCTGCTGATTTAGAAGCACGAATCTATTCTCAAGATTCTGATTGTTTAAAAGCTGGAAAACTCTTAAGTGAAATAGATTTGTATACTAGTATAGGGTCAAATGGAAGTAACAGAATTAAATTAGATCTACCTGTTGAAAATGATTCAGCGAAAGAACACCTGGTACCAGAATGTTCAGAGTACAGTACTTTGGATTTTAGTATGTCTGCTTTTGAACATTTACATGTAATGGTTAATCGCGCAAATGTTATTGTTTCTCCTGAAATAAATTTGGAATATTTACTTCCACTACTTACAGTTCAAGATTTTGGACATGAAATTGCTTTAGGATTAACAAAAAATAGTTCTTCTTGGGTACATTATAATTTGGGTATTTTATATTGGAGAATGAAAGGTAATGCCTTGAAAGCTATTGAGTGTGGAAGGAGAGCCCTTCATTATACTCCTCGGTAGGCTTCTTAAGCAGTTTAATCTAACCATAATACATTTGTATAAATTTTGCAGGCTATTTAAAGATATTCCTTTACTGAACTTGGCAGGAATATTCCATCAAGCTCGACATCCAAAAGATGCTGCGATTTTACTTCATGCAGCTATTGAGCATGCACCACTTCAGCCTGCGAATTATTTAGCTTTGGGTAATGTTTATGCAGTATTATTAGATTACAACAGATCAATAACATGTTATGATAATGTTTTAAAACTTCAACCTGGATTAGAAAATGTTATAACAACTAAATATGCTACACTTTGCCATAAAAGACTTGATAATGGATTAATAGAATTACATGAGTACGTCTGCAAGTACCTACTAATTATATAATTTTTTAAATCTTTTATTCATTATAGATCTCTTCAGGAAATTTTATCGGATTTACATGATTATCATAGTCAGCAACAGCAGTGGTTAAGATTGCAAGAAAGGTTAATGTGGGAACAAGCTCCTTTTGAAGCACAATTAATAGGATACAGTTCAGAAAAATTAAGTGCTATTTTAGCTAATAGAGGTCAAAGATGTATTCAACGCACATCTGAGGATTCTAAACCTACCATTACTTGTGATTTTACTGATCATCAAGCTGTTACAAATTTACAAGTTGACGTTACATTAAATTTACAAAGATTATTGCGCAATGTTGAAAGTGAAACTCAAAAGATTAGTGAGCAAATGGCTCGAAATAAAAGACGTCCAGATGTACCTTTAGTTCAGGAAGAAAAGTATGTGCCTACTCAAATTAAAAATAATGCCATACCTACAACACTTAATTCAAATAATTTATTGAATGAAAATTATAATATGCCCGAAATTCTTCATCCTACATATCCTACATCTTTATCTACATCTAGCAATATTTATTTTGATGCAACAGGTTGGCCTAGTAAGGATGAATGTACAAGTTGGAATTTAGCTCTTAGCGAACAGGATGAGTTAGACATACCTGTTTTTCTACCTCCAGAAAATAAAGGATTCCAGTAAGTTTTTGTAACAGTTCTTGGAATAATATCCTAGAATTTACAATACAGTCTGACTCCTCTGTTATTAATTTTGACAAGGCGATAGTGCTTATGCCTACTGTTTTTTGCTTCCTAAAAAGTTTCCACCTCTGGTGCATACCCTGTTGTGGGAGTTATAGCGCTTGCAAGATAAGCGAATAAACACCCCCTAGCGGCTTGGCGGGTGTTCACATTCTCGTAATTGTATAGATTTCAATGAAGTCTTCGAACGGCGAAAACCGCGATCGTCTATTGTCTGTACCAGACTTCAAATTCAGTGTTGGCAGCATAGGGCAATGTAATTCTTATGGGAGAATCTTGCACGGCGTCGCCACTTGTGGTTACCCTGGGCCTCGTGTTAAAGCAACTGAGCAGGTAAGTTCTCTTGTTTACGGTCAACCCAACTGAGAAGTAGGTTTGGCAATGCCGGCCTCCATAAGACTAACACTGAATTTGAAGAAGTCTGGTACAGACATTATGTTACTCCGAGAAAAGGACGAACTCACCAAAGGCTCCGCCAAAGTAGAAACTTTTTAAAATTTTACTTCAGCCGTCTTGCTAAAAATAAATATTGGTGGTTCGTGATGCCCAAATTAGATACCTAATAAATTTTAAGATGAAGATTATTTCTGTAAGTGTAAATCCAACTTCATTGCAGAATAACAAAAATGTTAACAGACTACATTAATTTGCCATCTGGGTCTGAACATGATTTACCTTGGTATCCACCAGTGTGTGAACATCCAGATAAAGATGTAGAAAAACTGTACCTTCCAACATCTTTACGCCAACTTGCAACTATGAATCCTTTGAAAAGTCATCCACTTCTACAAGAACATTTTTTAAAATATGTGAACGATGGCAATGCAGAAGAATCGGAAATCGGACAACGCATAATTACTGCAATACACAAGGTTAGTCCCCAGTTGCGTAGCAAACTGTTATATTTACAAGTCCAATTTTGCAGAAAACGGGCCCTGGATGGGTTTTAGCCACATTAGCAAGTCTATATTGGAGAGTGAGATCAAATACAAAAAATGCACTGAATTGTTTGGACCTTGCTTTTCAAAACGTTCCAAAAGAACATACTGATGTGATACTAGTTTCTATTGGATCAATTTTGCACCAACTGGGCTTAATAGATGATGCTATAAAATTTTCCACTTTAGCTTTTAAAGTTAATTATATTGAACCCAGCACAAATTTTTTATTAGCCCTTTTACATTACACAAAGAATAATCCTATTTTAGCAATGTATTATATGAAGAATGTATTAAGAGTTGATCCTAATTATTATGACGGTAAAGCCGATGAATTATTAAGAACGTGGGCATGTCGAATAAAAATGGGGAGCTATGAAGACATTAAGACTAAAACGGAAAAAGCAACAGAAGGAATGTGTTCGGAAAAGGATGCTTTTAACGGGGAAGGAGTTATATGTTCAGCAAATGGGGAGCAGTGTAAAACAGCAGCAATTCAATGTTTTCGTGCTGACAATATACACGAAGAAAGTGGTATAAAAAATAATCACTTGCAAAAAGCTTCAATTAATTGAATTTATTTTGCAGGAACAGTAACTTTAGATATCAAACCGAAAATACTCTCAAGTCAACAGTGCACAAAACAGCAAGTAGGTTTAGGACAATCATTAATCTCAACTTTATTAGCTGCAGAAGGTTCAGGTGGAATTGAACCGGATCAATCACAGCTAGAGAGTTTAGTAGAAAATCCACAACAGGCTTTTCACATGAGAATATCATTGGGGGATGATCATACTCCTAGTGGTGGAAACACATTGGGAGATTTTTATGGTGAGATTAATTATAATGATTTATATACAGTTTTTCAGCGCGGAGATATCTCCAATACGGTTCCCCGCGAAACTTATCGATGCCCATTCGCCGCAGCCACATCTGTATTAAGAATCGCCTTACATAATTCACGGCAAGCGGCAACATCCGTGAAGAACCGGGCGCGGTAAAAGAACCATAGCAATGTGTACCATTCCCATTACATGTTGTACTGTCCCCTTTAGATGCTAGGTCTACTACTGTTCGCTGCGAGACGATTTGACGCAGCCATGGCCGTTTCAAGAACCTTACTTAACCCATAGCAAATTCCGCGGCACACCGACACTCTTAGGCGAAACAGCTGTGGTAAAAATATCGCAGCAATTTCCATTTCCATTACATATTTTACTGCCCCCTTTAGATGTTATGAGTCCAGTGCGGTTCGCCGCGAACTGACGATCCTCCGTGAGACCTTCGCGGTGAAATAGCTGCGGTAAAAGAATCGCGGCGATCTCTACCATACCTGTTGCATATTGTACTGCCCTCTTTATATGCTATGGGTCTAGTACGGTTCGCCGCGAGACATTTTGACGCAGCGATAGCCGTTTGAGAACCTTACCTAACCCACAGCGAACTGACAACCCTCCGTGAGACCTTCGCGGCGAAAAAGCTGCGACAAAAGAATCGCGGCGATCTCTACCATACCCGTTATATATTGTGCTGCCTTCTTTAAATGCTATGCTACGGATCTAGTACGGTTCGCCGCGAGACATTTTCACGCAGCCGTTTCAGCGCCCTGTTCGTCACTATTACATTCGTGCAAACTCCGCGGCAAACTGTCCTATTTCTAATACATATTGAGTCATTTCCTTTACAGGATTTGCAAACTTTTGTTAATTAGAAATTGATAAATAGACACATTATGCATAGAAGAAAATACATTATTCATTACAGTAACTTACAAAAAAATTTATAATTTCAGTATCTGTTTCATTAACTGACGATCCGGTACCTGAAGCAATGTTGCATGTGTATGATAAATCAGGAACATATCCACTTTCTCCTCGTGGATGTAGACATATTCGAGATGCTGATTGGTTGCAATTTACTTCTATGTGGCAGTCTATAGCTGCTCGAAATGTCGAGTAAGTAGGTAAATTCCTTTTATGATTTTATAATTAAATTTATAATAGATACTTTAGTATATCTACCTTATCTTGTTTAGTATTGGACCATTTTTAAAACCGATTCCAAAGTCGGTAAAAGAAGATCTGAAACCACATTGTTTAGAAACAGTACCACCCTCTTCTGCAACACTAGATCATCTCACATCCATGGTTTTAAGAAAAAGGCTTCCTAGTTCCCCAGAAACTGTTCTGTCAGAATGGCTTGGCCTTATGGCAGGTGATCAGCAAGCATCTGTTCGAGAATTAGGAACTAAAATTGGAATTGCTTTACAAGAAGTTAGTATAGCGAATTGCAGAAAAAAAATAAATTTAATTGAATGTTTTAATAGAACACTACATCATGGATATTAGCAACTGCAGCGGCTTTGTACTGGCGAGTAATTGGAGATACTGAAGAAGCTGTTACATGTTTAAGACAGGCTCTTACATATGTTCCGAATGACATGAAAGACATTCCACTTATTAGCCTTGCTAATGTTTTGCATAGGTAAGTCTAACTATTATAATTTTGGTACATGGAATATTTGTACTAATAAACTAATTTTATGTATATTTGACCCAATTGTTTGTTTTTAGGGTAGGGTTCCATAATGATGCGTTAGAGGTGGCTTATATAGCACTAGAAAGCCATCCAAATTTTGTCGTTAATCATTTTACTGTTGGAAATATTCACACTTCATTGGTAAGTAATCTTATTGTGTAATTTATAAAATATTATAGGCAGTGTGCTGTGTAGCACCGTGAATCATTAATTTTTTTTCAAATGGTTACCATTGCACTTGATGGGGTGTTAAATGTTTCTGACCCTGATTGTACCGTCACCATTGAAAAAGTTATCTAAGGCACACCTAATACACCTACCACTAACTCGCAATAATAAAACTTAAAAAGTCGCGTTGTCGTCGCCCTCCCCCCCCTGTATACTGGTGATACTGGGATACTGTAGAATTTTTTTTTTTGGGTGTATGTTTTTGGAAAACAGAAACTAATCCTTACAGAAACCTGAAAGGGATTCAGGCAAACGGTGACAAACAGGAAAACTCAAAAACAGTCCCATAAATCAATATTTTAGACATCTCTTAATACAAAATAATGAAATTTGGCACACAATTTAGTCCTATAGTACATAATATTAACAAAGTAATTTTGTAGGGTGATTTGGAAAAGGCCATATCATTTTATCGTTCATCTTTGGTATTAGATGCAAGTTTTGAACCAGCTCGTAATCGTCTACAAGCAATTTTATGTACTTTACTTTTTGATGAAAGTGGTTCTTTAAGAGATACTGCTGATATATCAGAAAACTGACATACACTTTTTTTTATTAATTGTAAAGCATTTTAATAAATGTTATATTCTATTTCTTAGTTAATTTTACGTAAAAAAATATTCTGATACCTTTAATTCTACAAGGTATTTATTTAAAGCGATTGTTTATGAACTGATAATGAAAAATTTTAAATAGTAATAAGTCTACGTGGTTTGAGCTTGTTATGTTAGCCGTCTCAGGATATTCTATTGATTCCTTGGTGAATGCTTTGTTAAACAAGTTCAATAAATTTGTTCCTGTAATGTAATGGTTAAGAAACACAATTTTTTTTTTAAATATAGAATTCATAATTTATTTATTAACAGCGATGTTTTATATTTTCATCAATTGTTTTAATTGATTACATATTTTATTTATGTATTTTGTATCCATTTTCTCAACCTACAAATGATTTTTTTTTGTTTTGTATTGATGAGTCTTGTACTTATATTTATTATTCATTGAGTTGTGAATTAATTTTTCATTTACCAAAGACGAACTAAATGTGTTCATATTTATAATTAAGTTTTTATTGCTTAAATTTTATACATAGTATATCAAATGTTATTTGTTGGAACATTGATCCTCAACATTCCAATTGGAACATCCTTTAAAAATTATGAATTTATAATTCCCTAATTTTGCTTAGCAATTTACTACTCTGTATATGCTTAGTGACCAATTTCTACAATGATGAGAATGTGTAATTGAAGGTATTGTATAGACACAGAAAAATTAATTAATTTCGTAGTACCTAGCATTTAATTTTTCTTAATTTTTTTTATACAAAAGAAAACCAAAAATTTGAAATTGTAAGCTATTTTAACATCATAAGACCTTTAAGACTTGCTTTAATTGTTATTGATTGTGTATGCTGTGCTGTGTCTTATACAAGTCGGTCAATTAGGTAAAACTGTTTTTATAATTATTGTCCTGAATCAAAGATACCTATTTTACAACTGAAAATATAATATAAAATGTAGTGTAGGAAGATTATATATTTTATCTTAATAAACTCTGATGAATATTTAATTTTTTTTTATTATCTTCCTCTTAAACCGAGTGTGTTCTGGAGGTTGTTGTTTGTTGTTTTAATTCCAGCAAAAGTTCAAGGCTATCTGCTGATGATTGGTGTGGGCAATCTTTCTCAGACTACTCAGTAAGAGAAAGACCGTTGCTAGCTCCACGGCTAACGTGGATATAATTCTGACACAAAATCCACGGCATTACGTTCGACGCATGTCCGGGGACTTGGTAAATTATTTCAGCTTCCTGAGATTATAGGGACAGAGGTGCGAACGATTGGTTGCCTATTCCCAAGGCGTAAAAGCCTGTTTCTGAGAAATAATAATTATTAACTACAAACAAAATCAATCGCTCGGACTTATAGAAACTTTACTCTAGTATTTTTTATTGGTCATATTCAACTTGCAAATTAATTAAAAATCAATTTAAAATATGAAAACGTTTCAAACTTTCATAATGGAATAGTCCTCGGACATGCGCAGTAGGTGCAACTCGTATTCGCGTCGCCGAATTAATGACGTCACCCCGTTAACAAGACGTAATGCCGTGGATTTATTGTCAAAATTATATCCACGTTATCCGTGGACAACGGCCTAAGAGAAAAGAGAGTCTGTAAGATAGACATTTCGGGGGGTGGGTATATCCCAAGTTGTGCTATAAATGAATCTTACGAAATGTTGGCGGGGTTCATCTGTGGCTATACAGTGAAGTCCATTTATTGTACAATATAATAGCCGTATTGCAAGTTAAATGAATCACCCACTTTATCATTGGAATATAGGCAACCCATTATATCCTGCTACCACTCTTGCTCCTGCTTATTGATTTTGATTATTGTTTGTCAAATTACACAGTGGTTTTTTTAGTTTTTAATAAAGAACAAGATTTAAAACTAACGATTTATTGGAAACATGATCTACAGGTACAGACAAAAAAAATAGAAATGTGTATAGTACCTACTATATCACTCCGGATTATCGGATTATTAATAGGTAATGTTAGGGATTATTTTAGTGTAAAATATCCTAACAGACCAGTCCCTAATGTGTCTACAATATCAAGAACATCTAAAAAATTTGGCGCATGAAAGAAAAAATTGACGTAAAACGGTAACACATGAATTTGTACACATTTCTATTTTTTCTTGGTTTGTAAATGATGTTTTCAATAAATCGGTAGTTTTCAATCTTGTTCTCTTTAAATATTAAAAAAAAAAACAAATTTAACAGGTGACAAACAATAATTAAAATCAGTAAGTAGAGGCAAGAGCGCTAACAGTATATAATGGGTTGCCTATATTCCAATGATAAAGTACGCGTTTGCAATATACCTATATTGCATAATAAATGGACTGCATTGTTTTAATTCAGTAGAGCTGATTAGCAGGCCCGGATTAAGACTTCGTGGGGCCCGGGGCTATAAGTTTATAGAAAAAAATCTTTCTTGTATATACAGATTGTTTGCATTTCCTACCCGAAACCAGATACGATGGCGGGGCCCCAATCTGGGCGGGGCCCGGGGCTTCAGCCCCCTTAGCCCCCCCCTTAATCCAGGCCTGCTGATTAGTAAAAAAAGATGAAAATAGCTTTGGAGTTGCTAGTCAAGTATGCTAGCAATTATTGCCAATGTACCAATGTAAATAAATCGTAAAAACCACGTATGGTGGTCGCAATTGACGCGGCACGAGGTAAAACATATCTAACCAATCACAGATCAGTAAAGCTAGTAATAGATAGTAGTAAGTTCGTGATTGATGAGATGCAGCTTACCGCTTTCCACATCATTTGCGAATCCACCTTTAGACGACGACGCGGGCAAATTACTTATCCCATGGAAGAGCACCACACAAGAATTATCATAAAAGAAACAAAATAAGAGCTACTTTACACTTACTTTCTACTCGCGTTATCCTTCTATGGGGTCAGCGTATCGACATCCATCGGCGTTTCCACCGTTTCTCTTCTTTCTTGTTTTGGCCATCTCACATTGTCAACTCTAGATTTTCCATGCTATCTGTCCAGAATTATCTTTAATCTTCGCGTATTCTGTTTGCTTGGTAGGCACTATTCTTCTAAATTACCGTTGCCTAACGATTTTTCCTCTAGTACGCGTTCTGTGGTAACCTAGCTCCCTGGTATGGTAGTTCAATAAAGATAGACACTTATTTCACTAATCACTTTTATTCCCCACCAACCATTAACACTTGACAAATCTTCTTGTACTCTACTTGAAAGCAGAACCCAGAGTACCTTTAAAATCAATTATACGGAGTATTTCATGAATAACATTATGACTAACTCTTACACAGTAATCATATATGGGCGTAGTATTAGCCGGTCTCCACACGTCCCTTCCATCCTACTCGCACTATCCCCATATGAAGTCGTCATATCGACATCCACCAAAACTTCCACTTTTTCTTGTTTCGGCCATCTCGTATTGTCAACCCTAGATTTGATTTTCCATGCCATCTGTCTAGGATTATCTTTGGTCTTCGCGTATTCTGCTGGCAGACACTTTCTTCTAAATTATATAACATTTTCCCCCTGCAGTACGTCGTACCTACCTGTCCCCATCATCCCACTCTTCCTGGTTTTGAAATGTTCAGAAAAAAGCGTTCCGTTTTTGCTGGTCTGATTTATCTGGTTAGATTCCCATGGTTAAGACGGTGTGTACTACTATTTCCATCTACTCAGTAGTATTCTACCACTTATCCAACTGCTCTTACAATTTCTTTGTGAAATGTGTCTGCGTTTCGCTTGTTGCAGGTTGAGGTGCAGACATAGACTGGATGGTCGACATAATACTACCTTTATGATAGGTTTTATTTAAAAATAAAAAAGTTATGAAATGCATACGTCATCCTATATTACACAAATCGAATATTTTAATTATATACCAATATATTCATAATTATACAACCTAAAGATAATATTCATGAATGGAATTTTATCAATCTTAACTTTAATATATTTATTATTTTTTAATACCTAATAGATAAAATAGTAGATACAATAATAATTAGATCTTGTAGTGCATCTTTTGGGACGGTAGACTATCGTAGTCGCCGATCGTAATCTTCATTATTCCTTACTGTACCACCACCTTGTAGCGTTATTCCCAAATCTTCTTCTACTTTTCTTTTACAGTAAGGATTATTAATTGTTGAATAAGAATACCCACAATAGCCGCTGTCACACGCACAAGAGTTTATGTTATTCTAATCTTGTGCAGCGTCCAGCAGCTGCAGTGAGATTCTGCCGATGTATTGTTTTTTTGTTTTTTTCTATTGCTATTACTGAAGTAAGATTGGAATGAACTTCATAGTTTCTGAAACAAAATAAGAAGTACTACTACAATTTTATAATGCTGTTGGTAAATATTATAGCTACCCATAGAACACAATCACAAAATTATAAAATGAATTAAAAACAAGGGTGGTAAATGCACTTGAAAATAAGAAGATATTTCTGCCTTTTTGGTGATATAAGGAGCCTTCGATAATACATCCATCGCCTCGGTTGTTAGGAATCTAGTCCTAGAAGTGATTTGCTACAGGTGGATAGATTTCATGTTACTAAGTATTTACCTCTTTAATGAAAGAGAAGTTAGCAGGGCCTGTGCTGTTCGCAGGGGAGCCCTTTTCTGCTTGCTATGGAACCTCTCATCATGGATGGCCACCCTAGTTGAAGAAATATTTTCCAGCAGAGTCCAACAGAGCAGAGCAGCAACAAGTTCTGAACGTAGTAGGTAACTATACTTGGACTGAAGGAGAAAACCTTATGGTCAGTTTTTAAGAGACAACTGACCACTTCTGCGAAAGGGAAACCGAATCCTTCCTCGATGACGAAGATATCAATCTGTCGGGGTAGATAAAGAATTTGGCAGTTATCCTACAGACTCCAAATTTATTTCGAAGTAACATATTAGAAAAGCAGAAACTACCCTAGTAGTGGTTAGACTCATTTATGACAAAGCATAGGGTTTCAGATCCTGCTATGGTGTCCAAGGGGCAAGATGGACACTTCCAAAATGGAAGCGAGCGAAGACATTTGTCTGCAACGGAGGCCCTTTTGAACCTTCTTCCTCTCGACATTGTGATCAGGGGGGCTAGATAGACATTTCCAAAATGGAGGCTAATCAAGACAACGTCTATGGCCGCAATGAACCTTTTGAACCTTCTTCCTCTCGACATTGTGGTCAAGGGAAAGCTCCATATACACTACGTATAGAAACAGAGCATACGAAACGGAGTCTTACTTTTGACATGACAACTGAATACATGACTTCCAAACATCCACATTCTTCGAGGTAACAATTCAGGATCGTATATAGTGGACAGGACTCAAGTAGGATTTGCCTCCTGGAAGTTTGATCTGGTATATGAACAATTCAAATTTGAAATGGGGGTTGGAACAGGAATATACGCGAGTAGATCCTAGATCAGAGGGTACTTAGTGTGCGCGAAAAAGCGGCTTATCAATCTGTACTTCTCCTTCTTAATCTAACCAACGGTCAATTGTCATGGATTCTTCCCTGGTTTATAATTTATAAAATACTAGGTACTACTCAATAATTTTTGTATTATAATCTAATAAACACCTGTTACAATTTTTTATAGTTTTAATAATAACCTTGGTTGATTGATCGTCACTCCAGTTTTTAAACTGTAACTGCAAAATAAATTATTAAAGATTTTTATATCGACTCCGTAACGATAGAATAAAGTTTGACAAACTGAGCTTGCGTGTTGGAGAGATTAGGAAAATACACACAGGACTTAAATATTTTAAACACATCTGTATTTCCCCACGAGAACAACTTATAATTAGTATGAAGGGGGAAGACGTCGCCTAAGTGACCCATATTGATTTTTGAATTATTATTTTAAAACATCATTATCATGCATAATAATACTTCATAAATTGTATTTCAATCTATTGCAGGTCTATTTATTAAAATAATTGTTTAATTTGAAGCTTGTCAATATTTAACGAATTGATATTTCAGGATAAGGTTCAATTATTATTAATAACGAGAATTTATTATAAGTGTTGTATGTAGCAACGTTTTCGCTAAATGTTACGAACACGCAAATTTTATATTCTCAAAAATAATTGTATATAATTACTCATTACATAATCAATTCGTTAAAAAATTATGTTTTTAAAAATATGGATTGATATTTTAAAGTTACTCCAGTAAACATTCCCAAAAAACTGATGCAGTAGAATGAGAAGTCACATTATTACTAAATTCAGGAAATATTTATAATATCTAAAAATAATTAATTATCATGGCAAACTTGTGGAATAATTATTTATGATACAATAGTAGATTATATTATGTCATAGATCATAGAATATTGAAATATTAAGATTAGGATCTGCATCCTCGCCGATTTATTCCCGTTCAGGAACTTCCAACCTTCTATGACAAGAATAATTATTCAAAAAGAGTTCAGTATTGTCGTTAATTTTTTGATAATCACAATGATGAGCAGTGAAAATTACTTTTTAACGGCCTCTTAAAAAATGCATTCATTCCGAAAATATGCGGAATTGGAGATTCCATACCCTACAATTGGAGTTCTCCTTCTAGGTTGCAATGAATCGTCGCAGGATAGTTCGGCGAATATTTATGAAGGAATATAAACTGCAGGAAGATGTAGAGAGGAATTATTCCAACCGATGAGCGACGGAATAATTTTCTTCATCAGGATGGCGCAATAGCCCATGCAGTTGCGGCTACAGATACAATATTCAGGGTCCCCCAATATTAATACTTTATGCGAATACTTTGATGACAGGACCAAGGGTAGGAATAATACTGAAACAACCTGGCACCTTCGCTCTTGTAATATAACCGTTCTTTCTATGGCCCTAAGAACATCCCAACCGTGCCCCCTCAATTTTGTATGGTAACCGCAATAAATAAAAATTCTTCTCTTAAAACTGATAAACAAGCAATTGTTAGGATATCTTCATGTAGGCTTTTCCTTTCGTCCTTTGTCATCAGTTTACAGATAAAAATTCCCGTATGGATGTTTAACATTTTTAAGTGCATACAAGTTCTATCCTTAGTGATAACTGTGGGAAAGGAGTGATGATTTTCTTCCCTTTTTTTAAAATAAAATATTTTATCCTTAAATTATTGTTTTAGTTTTAATGTTTTGGTTAGTGAGTGAAGAAAGTGCTTATTTTCTTCTCTATAATACCGACTGAAAAATTAACTTTTTTCGAGGGTTTTGAAAAAAATATATTCCGACCAAGAAGTGTAAATACTTACACAATATCTTTGTTTTGATATTACGAAGACTGATTTTTTTTGTTAAATTTTATCAATTATTATTTATCAAATTGTTTTTTGAATCCCCTAACGTACGGGGTTGTAGTACATAGTAATAATTTTTAATTACGCACACAGGTACGTACGCGAGTGTATCCTCCTGTGTTGAAATTCAAACAAACAAACTACCTTATGCAGTTGCAGAACAAACATATGTAATAAGCTGGGGGATTGATATGTAGGTATAATTATATACCATTACCCCTACAATTATTTGAATTTAAGCAGAGAAAACCCTAATATTTTTATTATATTAGTAGTACTATACCAACTGCTTCAACAACAAACCTATCGTTAAAATTTTCTGTATTTTGGGTGTTTGAACAATGACTAATTTTATGGGTCTGTCCAAGATATTGGAAAATGTAAAAAAAATGTAGTCACGTAAACAAAGAAATTCTATTAATGCATGTGAAATTCAGAATTTCAAACAAACAGAGTTTTTTGGGTACAGATAATGGTTCTTATTACTCGTAGGTATTTTATTTATAAAAAATAAACTCTTAAACCGTCCAACCGCAACGTAGTCCAACAAACCCCACTTTAAAGCTCAAAATAAATTTGTTGCATAATATTTGTTTAATTTTTAATATCAATTTTGCTGAAAAATTCGTTCTAAGAATTCTTTCGGTTTCGCCCTTTTTATTGTTTCCAAATCGTAGTCTGCAAAGTTTTGATTATTTTATTCTAATGCGAGTCATGTACGATTGAATGGTGATATGGCAATCTTTAGGTTTTTCTTCACTTCTCTATAAACTAAAATAATTGAAGGAGTACAACTTTGTTAACATGAAAATGTTGTCTGATTTTTTCAGGTAGTTTTAAGACGCAACTTATTATTAGAAAAAGTATTATGTATCTGAACCAATTGAACCAATATTGATCAACATACCACCTTGATACATATTTATTGCACAGGTTTCATGTAATTCAACAAGGGTTGTACTGTAAATACCTTGTATAAGTATACAAAAGTACTAGATTCAGATAGTACCTACACTGATTTTAAATATTTTACTATAAGAGAGTTGGTATTTCAAATATTTATCTAAACTTAGACCGAAAACGTACAGTAGAATACAGTGTTTCCTTTTTCCTCAAAGATAACCGTTCTTGAAATGTGCTTTTATTGAAAAAAAGAAGCCGTTTTATGAAATTGCATATGTACTGTGGAGGACCCCAACTAATGGATAAAATAATAGAAAAGGAATTTTAAGAATTGTACTAAAAAGAATTGATCAAGCCTAAAGTAGGAAACGAGGGAAGAGGTGCAAAGACAGAAACTAGTAAAATGTAAACTGTGAAGAAATACCAACAATATACCAGGACGAATAAATTGAAAGTCAACAAGCGTGGATGAAATAGTAGCAGAAATGTTGAACACGGCCGGAAGTTAGGTTTTAGAAGAATTAGAACATTAGTGAACATTTCTTCAACCTGGACAAAATTAAAAAAAAATTAATAATCTAATAGGAATTTTAGCAACCCAAAGAACGAAGATTTTAAAAAAGACTACAGCTAAATCGAAGATTGGCAGAGTGTGAGAACATTAATTTAAAAGGCAACAGAATATAATCATTGTGGGTGGTAATTATTAACTACAAAAAAGCCTTGGACATCGTCGAAAAGTGGGCTATTATCATAGTGGTATAAATATTCGAATCAAATCGAATTAAATCTATAAAAACGCTACCCTTCAGGCATGAAAACAGGTAAAATAAAGACAGAGAAAATTGGAGATAACACGTCGTGTAGAAATATACAAGCTTTAGAGAACAAAGGGTGTCTTAGGAGGACTGCATCATTTACGATTTGGAGATGGCACCGTGCTCTACGGTAAAACAAAAGATGAATTAGAAACCACGATTGCAGTCATATATACATCCAGAATAGAAAGAACTTCAGGCAAACTTTAGCAAAACGAATGAATGACAAATATAGAACCGGTACCAGGAAGCACAACATTAAAGAACAATTGCATAGAAAAGTAGAAAAAGAAAATAAAGAATGAGACAAAACTAAAGCAAATCGAAGTGGAAATAAGATTGGGTTGACCGTGAAACGTAATAAGAGACCAAGAAAAATGGTGAGATGAAGATCATGTGGGGAAACGTTAGTCAAGAAGAAAGCGATTTAAAATTGTCCAAAACTGAATTAAAAATTAGTAGAAAACGGTCATCGGAGAAGAATGGCTCCGGAGTTTGAATATTTCCCAAGTACAGTTTTCTTCGATATTTTTCTAGTTTATCGTACTAGTCCTTTCACCAGCGCTCAAAAACTTTAGAGAAAGGTTTTACATATATCATATATTATATCTACCTACTTGGGGTATGTATCCAGTGGCGAAAAATCTTCGAAAAAATTTATAATACATAAATGTTTTACCATGTCCTGTGTTTGCATGACGTCCCCAAAGTTTGGCCATGCAGTCTTTCAAAAGTTAAAAATTATTCACAGCTTACTAGATAACTTGAAAAAATAATAGCGATCATAAGAAGAAAGAAGTTGACTGCTGTATCTCGAAATCTAGAAGTTAGCAATTGCTTTGAACGGATCGGATAGATCAATTAATAACAAAAAATTCTATAGCCCTTAGGTCTTTTTTTAAGCGCCGGTTTTGTGTTTAAATTATTTTTACTGAAAGATGAATAACTAAATAAAAAAACTTTATCGGTATAAAAGGGATTGTAATTGTGAGAATAATATAAAATTGTGATCGATCACAGAATATCCAGACCAAAAAAAAAACCATTTATTTGGCAATGGGAAAGGTAGGAAAATATCAAATTGATAATTTGCCCTAAAATAGTTGGAATATGGCAGAATAATGACAAAAATTTGGTTTCAAAGGTGTGTTACGCAAACGAGAGTACGATAGAAATACAAAAACGATTTTTTATCATTTGGCACGAATAAATTCCGTGGTTTTTAATAATTTATCACAAGTTTTTACGT
This sequence comes from Hemicrepidius hirtus, assembly GCA_963082805.1. NCBI lineage: Eukaryota > Metazoa > Arthropoda > Insecta > Coleoptera > Elateridae > Hemicrepidius > Hemicrepidius hirtus. The sequence continues at coordinate 8,590,424 of OY720167.1, forward strand.
TTTTGCCACATTATAATTAAATTTCAGTTACGGAATAAATCTACAGTTTAAATTTATGAATCCCAGCATTTGACATCAAAATTTTATAAAAATTTGAAAAATTGTACTTTACTGATACCAGTTTAAATGTTTTCGAAAAAGTTTAGTCATTTAGATCAAACGAAAATAAACCCATAAACAAAATATTAAATGTTTATAAAATGTAATATATTGCCAATTATAATAGAAGCAGTGATTGGCTACAAATAAAATGTTTAGTTACATTGCAAAGAAGTAACAACTTTTTTAATGAAACAACCAGTACTGAAGTATATTTTCCGCAAAATTATCATGCAAAAATATGGAATACCATATATAATAACAACTAATTACGCCTTTTCTAACCTGGGATGTGAGCAAACAAAACTGGTAGGTACTGCCACGTATGATTATCAAAAACACCGGAACAAAGTAACTGCACTATAACAATGACAAACTGAGCTTTTTAAGGGTTTCATCCGTTTATAAAGCTATTCCCCCTCTATTCTACTAATCCCTCAACGGTAAACCGATACTATACTCTAATCACCTTATCAGTAAAGATTGAAATTATAAAACTAAAGTTATAGTAAACCTGACGTGTTGTCAAAATATGAGTAAACATTACCTTCCATTTAAATAGTTAGTTATATTTTACAAATTATTTTATTTATTATCAAGGTTTCTATGAAAAATACTACACTTTCAGGTACTATTGCAAAATATGAAAAGACACATAGAAAATGATTTGTGATATTTAATTGGGGGGTATAATAGCAGATTTGCTATACACCTAAAGGTTATAGGTAAAGGATTTTCTTTGAATTTGAAAATGCATATAAATGCATGTTTGTGACCTTTTCATAAACACATGCATATTTTTCATATTTTTAGGTAGACAATGCATTATGTATATGTTTTTGGTTGATGCTTAGAAAAATTTCCTGCAGTTTTGAGAGTAAGTATTTTTGCTATCTACGCCAATTTTCAAGTCCAGAGTTCATTTTCGTTTATTTTTTAATCCTTTCCAGCTTAAGTAAGTACTTGAATCCTGGTATTATCCTTGCAGGTCATTCTAGTTGGCAATATTCCCGTCCCATTTCGCTGAAAAATTTTACAACTGGAACGTATAGTTCGAATTTTTTTAGTAACATTTGTCATATTTGTGAGTAATAAAAGAATAAAATATGTTTCAATTTAATTTTTGTGATATTTCAGAAAAATTTCTAAAGTAATAAATGAAACAAATACATTTAGACATTTTTAGAACAACTAAACATATTCTCTACACCAGTGGTTCTTAACCGGTGGGTTGCGACCCCCCCCCCAAGGCGGAGGGTCGCAGCACACAATGGTTGTAACAAAAACCAGCACAAAACACATTTTTTAATCAATTTTTGCAACCGACACGAAGCTGCAATAGTAGGGAACGCATTTTATGCGTCATTGGATGTTGCCGATTTTCCTGTTAAAGTGTAGGATGAATGTTTAGAGCTGCGGAATCGTTCAATAGCTCGTTACCTATTTCAGGAAAAATCGTTGACTAAATTTTGGTGTGCCATGCGTCGTTCGTATTCTAATGTCGCGCTACATTCTTTCCGGGTACTAGTACCATTTGCTGTTACCTACTATATCTTTCTGGTTTTGCAACTCTTTTGCCAATCAAAACAAAGGCCAGAAATAGAGTGACCTGTTCAAGATGACATGAGATGGGCTTTGACGAACACTAAACCAAGTTACGAAATATCAATATTTTTGAATATTTTTAAAATATATTTTTTTAAAACACTTTGTTTCTTTTATTATCTATAAAAATATATGGACATTTTAAGGAAATTCAAAAAAGGTCCCGTTTAAAAAAGTTTAAAAAAACTAACAGTTTGATAAAATCAGGTGTTCATAAATGAAATTGTTCATATTGTAATTCAGTCTATAGGTATAGGTCAAACATCTAAACATGTTACATTGTTACATTGTTACATAAATTAAATTATTCTAAACACTTCTAATAATAAAATTGGATTTTTACTCTTTTGTGATAACAAACAGAAATTAAATATTTTGGAAGCTTTTGAAATTTGCAAACACACAAAAAATATTATACCTTTCATGAATGAACAAACTATATAAGCTCTCAGATTCTTCTTTACTGAAAATTTTGTAATAGATCAAGTTGGGGTTACAAAAATCGTTGTACAATAATTTATCTACTGGTTTTGATAATTACATAAATTCAATGTCGAAATACTGTGTCTAACATAATTTTGTAATTAGGTACTTGCAATTTTTGTTAATAAAAAATTCACAAAAGTACTAGTAGCTTTATCTGTGACAGCTTACATAGAAGTTTAAGTTATATTTAAGTGTAAAATTGATTGTACTATTAACATTAAATTATATACTGCCCCAGTAACAAACGAATATTGAACAAAGTTTTTAAATGGTTCAGGATGTTTTTCCGTTGTGGCGTCGACATGCGAATATTAATTATTCATTCACTCGTTTTACAGAATATCAAAAGTCTATTCTGTCTCGAAGTCAATTGTACCTTTTAAGGACTTTAACGCTAAAGTAACTAGCTTTGTATTTTTCTTTATTACCATATAATCATAAAGTTTATTGCAGGCTATTTAAACTCCCAACTTACTTATGTCTTGGATTATTAATACCATTTCAACGATTATCATAAAATTATAATTGTCTTGGGTAGGTACCTACATGTTTTTTTAATGTAAAATAAAATTTAAAATCTCTGTAGTAAATACCGGAAAAAGGGGTAGGAAGTAGGAAGTGCATGTTTATTTGACATATGTCAGAAGTAACGAGGGCTACGCCGGATTGTTTTCAGTTTTGTGAATCCTTACAAGTCTTGGTGAGTCTTATACCCTTACAGGATTACTAGGAAACCCTTCAAATATCAACTATAAACAGTGATGACTCGTGTCTATAGGTAGTTTAGTTTTATTTAAACTATCAGCTTTCAGCAACATTTAGAATTGGTTACAATTTTTATAACAATTTATACAACGATTTTTATTTAAAAATGTTATCAAATTAACCATGGCGGCAGATTTATATCCTTGCAAGAAATTGTTCTTTGATGTGAAACTCATTTACTTCGCGATATGTTACTTTTACTAAGTTTAAATGAGTTCTAAAATAATCTAGTGCATAATTCTAATAGGTATCAGAAACAAAATTGAGTTCTGATGTTACCTTTATGTTCAGTTTCTTTAATTATCATTATTCACTAGTGAATATATAATGTTATTCACAACAGAAGATAATTTACTACTCGTGAATAAAATATATTCTATTACTTCTTTGTTATATTTTTAGAAACAATGAAGCTGAAACTTGTAACAATGGTGCTGTAGATCTCAGATTGCGATCCGTCACAGGCAGAAATTTTTTAAATTAAACCTCCGACCCATGACTGGTCTCAACCTATAGATCAATTTTCTTCGACGAACTTCCTGTTAAAAATTACCTTGAATACGAGCCGCTTATGAGTGACAATGAATGAGGATTACAACTAATTAGATTAGCAATGTTGCGTGTAAAGTCAAGCCAAGATTATTTTTCAGTTCGATATCCGTATATAAATCTGTAATTATAAATTAAATTGTTTATTGTAGACCAAAAAAGAGGTTGAATTTAAATAATTTTCGTTTATAAGAGTTTATTTTTACGTTTTCATGGATGGAAAAAGTATCCCCTCGATCCTAAACCATGTTGATATTCAAGTTAACCCCTACCCTATTCGTGTCGATAGGAACTGATGACGTCAAACGTTGCTGTGACGTCAGAAAGCTTCCAAGTTCGGAGAGTTGAATGTAAAGTGGAACGGGAAACCCCATTCATCGAATTATTTCTATAACACCCAGAAAATTGTTTCTGGAAAATTATATTTAGAAATATTTTCTTTAAAATAAATATAATTTAAAGGTTAACATACTGAATTATTATTTTATTTCTCTATAAAAAATTTAGTAAAATATTTTTTTAATCTAAATTTGCCCTGCCCTAATTTTTGCTAGACAAAATATTGAAACCTTCCTTCGTTATTTGTAAATTATTAATGCATTTAGTAATAAAATCTTTATAATTTACTAATTTTCATTATTATCTCTTGAATAGAAAAATATTTCCAGCTATAAACAAGAACTTCATTAATACAAATATTATATAAACTTTACCTAGACTACAACCTAATCAAGAATATTTTATTAAGGTTCAACAATTTGTATTTATAAATTTATTTGTAGATTGAACTGTAGAAAAACAAAGCCAAGGTAAAGCTACGTGCCGAACAAGATATAGCTATATTTGTTTATTTTGGGTGCGCTTTGGTAGTGGGGAAAAAGTAGGTCGAAGCTTTCCCCTCCTATTTCCCTCTGAGCTTTACCTCAATGGGTCATTCAATAACACGCTGAGAATTCTATGCTCCTTATTTCTTTGCCATTAATGCAAAATTCCTAAAACCCCTAAAACATAATTAGAAACATTTTAAAAATAAACTTATAAAAAATCATTAAGCACATAATTTCCAGTAAATAACCCTTTTTAAAAATACTTTTGTTAAGGAATAAAGCTCGATATGCAATAATAAAGCGTAGTTCAGATAGTCTACACGAGATTGCGCTTGCTATTCGGTCAATGAATTAAACAGGGTTGTCTGAGCTTTTTTAATTGTAGTTCTGAAACTACAAGGAGCAAATTAAATTAACTTACTGTTATTTATTTTATTTATGGTTAAGTGCTTATATGTGTAACATACCCACATTGTCCAAAGCACCCAACGGAGTGACCTTCAAATTAACGATCCTTGAACTAAAAGTGGGTCAAGTGTTTTTGTTCTAATAAAAATGTATGTTTCTATACAAATGAGACTCAACGATAGGTAACTTGAAAATAATCAAGATAAATAATTAATTATTTATAGATTATTTTGTTCGGATATTCTGTTTTTCTAATCCAATTATCTTTTACTGCAAAGAATTTAATAGTTTTTCTATTATATTTCAGACATAAGACAATAGAAATCAATACAAAAGCTTTATGAAATATTTCTCATGTTACAACAATTATTTATTACATTTTTTAACTGATGTTATATCAACATTCAACTCCTAAAGTGCAAAAAGAAGAGAATTTAACGGAAAAATAATTTTTCAGGAAATTCAGGAAATCGTGTTAGAAATAGTTTTTCTTTTCTATGTTAAAAATTGACGCATGTGTATTCGAATTATCTACCTGGAATAATCCTTACAACTTAAAAAAAGGGTTGTATTTAAGGGTAGCATCTTGTTGCTGTCCTTGTCTGACCAGCACATTTAAAATAAGTAGCAGGAAAATATCCAAGCCGTTTAATACAATTTTTATAGGCTAAGTGGTTCGTTTTAGAAGTAAAGCAACAAAGGACTAGGGAACATTCACAGTTAACTCAATCTAAAGCTAAGGATCTAGGTTTACGTCATTGCCTGAGAGGGTAATGTCCTGCATCCATCTTCGTCGCACTTAGTCGCGTCCCTGCGCTATTATTAGATCGAGGACGGGTTATTTTTAGCACTGTTATATAGGTTAGCTAGGGGGTGCTGCGCATGCGTCTCATGGACCCTTTCTCTATGACGTCATTGCTGCTCTAGTTATGCATTCCTTGCTTGGCTATCCTCTTGATTTTATAAAGGTCTTAATGCTATACATTGGAATTTTCATTCGTTCAAAGTTAACCAGCCTATAATAATTCAAATATTAAATTTACTTTGGCTAAAACGTCACATTATATTCCTTGTGACGTCATTCTAAACGGACCCCCACTATGTCGAGATCATTGAATCCTGAATGCAGTTTTAAAAGATAAAGGATAACTTCTGCAGTAATATCCTGCATGCTAGTTAGTCGAAACGCAATTAATTTTTAAAAATAAATAAAGGAAGCAGGATCTATCGAAATTGCAATTAAATAAGTTCCTTTTTTTACTTAAGATTTTTCAAGAAATATTATGATTCGAGAAGTTCAATTCAAAAAAGTTGCACAAACAATTAGGACTGTGTTTGGAAAATTACGAGACGATTTAAAATCAGAACTACCCCAATGTCTCAAAACTAAAGTTTTGGAAGAATATGTGCTACCAATACAATCTGCGCTACTGAAACGTGACCCCCTGACACCAGGAAAACAATGATAGTATTACTACCTAAAACAAAGAGTACCGTTGAAAATAATAAATAACCTTGGATGGGATAGGAATTAGGACAAAAGTCCCAGAATAAGGAAATCAAAAGGGCCCATGTTCGGTACCAAGACAAGTGATGGGTTAAAATAATTATAACCTCGATATCACGAAGAGTTGTAGATAAGCCTATAATAGATAGTTCGATGGCACATCTACAACAGTAGGAAACGTTTGCCAAAGGAAAGCCCAAGACAGGTGAAGAGAGTGGAAATTGGCAAAATCCTTTGTCCAAGAGGAGATAGATGTTTCGATCGAAAAAAAAGGAGGAAGAGGACTTTCTACCAAGGTGTGTCAGTTTGAAATTTTCAGACTAACTATGAGTGAAACGAATACTGATATATAATACAAGTCTGCTTGTCTAATATCGTTGTTTTGAGCATTAGCTACATAGCCTCGAGGACACATATTATACATTACAATAGAGTAGCAAAAAGCACCAGTTCACATATAAAAAATAATTCATTTAAATACAGTGAGTACTTAAACGTAAAAATAATCTGTTTATCTATACTGTCTAGACTAAATAAAAACAAATATCTGCCCAGAAGGGCCGAACCAATGTCTGGTTGCTTACAACATCTACTGACCATGAATTTAGTTTGATTACTTTCGGAGGTATTAATTTTCTTCTAAAATATGCGTAATATTGGAATTAAGTGAAAATTAAGTTTTCCCAACTTAGTCATAAAGAACAGTTAGCGGTAAAAGAGCAAATTCATCCTAAACCAGAATTAAATATTGAAATTGCTGGTAAAAGTCGTGGTAAAACGTATAAAAGATAATTTAATAATAACAAATATTTAAGGAACAACTGAATTTCTGTTTGTAATTTTTTTTATTTTCAAGAGCCTGTTCAGCAAACATTTGTAATATTAAAAAAAATCTTTATTTTAATTCTCGTATATGATATTTGGGGACTGCGCGCCGTGGCGAGAAACTTTGGACGGAAACGCAATATACCCAAAAATATTTGGCCTGTACCACCACTGGTATTTTCTATTTGTTAATTAATCGCAATAGTAGGAGAATATTTGGTAATTTTTGTAATAACAAGCGGAAATTTGGCGCCACCTATAAGTGGAAACTACAACCTGGATGTTATTGATGTAGTTCTCTAATATTAGATCGGGGTTGCGCGTGTAATTTGTGGTCTTCCCCTAAATCGCAAACGTTCTTCTCCTTGCGCGAGAAAAAATGTTAATCTAGTAATAAATTAATTTTTTAGTTGAAGCCACGTCTTCTTCACGTTTGCTTTATCAATTTTAAATCTGTTTTAATATCAGTGGCGGCTGATGCCAAGGGGCACAGGAGCACACATGCCCGCAGCAAAAAAGTATATCTCACATTTTTTAAAATGTATATCTCACATTTTTTTAAATCATAGTATTCTAGTATAGGTTAATTAATTTAAAATATCCTCCATTCAATGTATAGCGTTAACAATTTACATCGAAATAGTATACTTCCATTTAGGCATAGCGCGGTATAAGCACGGACACGGGCTTGTGACCCTTCAATTTAAAAGAAGTTTTCACTAAGAAACTGGGCACGCTTCCCGACAGCCCTGGCAAATTTTCGGCAGCAAAGACAAGCTGGGAATGTTCGCCAGCACGCCACGTGCTCTTAAAACACTTCTCCGGGTTGATTTCAACAAAATTGCTATAGCCCCATTTTAAATTAGTACTGAACTCTAAAAGTGAACATTTCACGAATATTTATTTAAATTAATAGCTAAATATTTTGAAATTTTCAGATTTTTTAATTTTATCCCAAACCTTGCCAGATTCTCTTAAATCGCGTCTAATAAGCCATGCCTTGCTTCCTTCGTACATCTCCTACTGCCCCCCCCCCCCCCAAGTATTTTGGTCACAGATCAGATCGCCACTGTTTAATCTCATGTCTGGTTTCGCAAATTTGGACAACACTCGGCGTGCGTGTAGGTACTTGAAACCTAACGTTAGGTTTAGTTTGTCCTATATATTTGCAATTACAATGGGAACAGTCAATTTCATAAATCCTTGACTTTACCAAAGTTTTCACTTTATCTTTGGAGTTGACTTGTAATGTTGCCAAAGCCCTTAGTTAAGAGGGGAAACGGAATTTTGACAAAATATCTGGTGCAGACTTCAGATTCAAAACTAAAGTAGTGGAATGTTTAATCTCCAGTTACGTTTCCTAATGAAATTATTAATAATTTTATAGGAAAGACCATTTTAAAAAGCAACATTTTACTGTTTCTGATGGTCCGATATCGTGGCCAATATCTCCAAACAGTTAATAAAAAAAAAGGTTCCGGTTTATCTTCAAAACGATGATTTAATTTCTTCTAGTTGCAGCTTTTAAAATAAAAATAGTTATTAACTATTTGTCTTTGATGTAATTAAACGATATTGTTACAATTTTATGTAATGCATCATAAAGTTACTGCTTTCAGGTAAACAACGAATGTACCTACGTCTTACTTTCATCAAGCTCAATTATATTTTAATAAAAGGTTACGGCGTAATACAAATGATATATTTTCTAGCTAATAACAATTTGTTTCTCATGATATGACTACGTATTTACCTTTATGACATTTCTTAAACTATTATCTAAATTGAGGATTCTGTAAATAATCAATCCCACATACTCTTCAATTGTATACAGGGTGGTGACTTACGCAACACATCTTAGGGTTTTGAATGGTAGATTCTTATAATGTTGCGAATCATTTGCTTATTGCTTCCTAATTATTTTTCAGTCACTATGGCTGTATTGAGGTTTTTTTGTAAAGAAGAAAATCCTATCTGTGCGTGTTGTTTATAATTTTCCGGAACCGTAGTTATTAAAGGAATTAAAAATTGTTTTCTAAAGAAAAGCAGTACTGCAACATACCATTGCACAAAGTAAAAGATCCAATATCCCAAAAAAGTTTAATATTTTGGCGGGAATATTAGGTGCATTATTTATTATTAAACGAAAACATAACAAGAGAGTTCTTCTCGTTGTTGTTGGAAGACGATATGGTTTCGATTCCGGAAAATGGAAAATTGGTTACAATAGTTAGCACAGATGTAGTAGGTATTTTTTCTCTACAAAAAACCTCAGTACATTACACTTACTCTAAACTAATTAGGAAAGTAAATAATTAAACATTAAGAATTTACCATCCCGCAAATCACCACCCAGTGTATTTGACATTTACATAGATCTTATAGCATTTGGAATTATTTTACTTTGTTTGTTTGTGTATCTTCTCCCACACAGTTATTATTTATTACGAATCTAATAAATTTGGTAATTTATGAATGAATACAAAACTAAATATGACCTTTTCCGTAATAAAGATGTAGGAAAAGGTATTAGCGGCAAAATCATAAAATAATAAAACTAATTATTTTTCTAGCTAAAAGGGAAGTTGTTCTTCTGTAACAAAATTGTTAATATGAATCTGTTTTGCTATTGTTTGCTTAAAAACGAACTTTAATTTTTTTTTGATAAGTGAATTTCATTAGCAAATAAAGAAACACAACTCTAATTCGTTTGTTGGGAACATGCCACAGAAGTTTTGGAAGAAAACTTGGCCCGTTGGCCCTTATATATTTCCTTAAGCTAGTAATAGAGTATTACATTATTACCACCAAATTATATCTGGAAAAATGTACCTTGGAGTATAGTTCAAGGGAAAAATTACAGACCTAAACAACATTAAATCTGCTATACCACAAGGGAGCGTAAAGGGGCCGATTTTTTGTCTTTATATGAGTATAAATTGGCGAAAATCTAAGCTCGTACTAGATCAAACTAAAACTCAAAAATGTTCAGTTTCGGACCCTCCAGAAGATGTCAAATGCTTCTTCATTTGGCATTCCAAATAATGAAATTCGTAAAGAACTAAAAGTAAGAGTGAAAGAAGAAAACGTTGGGTGTACACCAACCCTCAACAAGTACGCAGATTTAAAAACGACAACCCTCTAGACTTACCTTTCTGTTGTTATTTTCTATATAAAGGAATTATCAAAGTGATTTTCCAAAGGAAAGTTTAATATATGGAGAGTCGCACTGGGCGACCACCCCCACATGCGATTTCTGATTACATATTATTATTGTGCTATTATTACCCGATTCGCTTTATTGTAACAGATTGCAAATATATTCAGGTAATATAAAACTTTTTATCTAGATCAAATATTATTTACTGGAATAGAACAAATTTTATTGTCCAAATGATAACAGATATTTCATTTTATTTTCCTTCAGATTCCTAAACCGCCCTCTATTTCTAAACTGATATTTGTGTACCATATTAGAAATGGAGTTTGTAATTTAAGATGTAATGGGGGAGGAAGTTATTTACAATAAATGTTACTTTATGCGTGGTGTGATTTTTATGAATGAAAAGACATCCTATATACCCTAGAGGAGCAACAGGAGGGAGGAATATCTAATAATTAACCATCTTAGATCATGGCATGAAAAATCACTGTCAGATTTTTCGAAAAGAAGATTGCCATGATTTGTTGCTTTTTAAGGACCTAACTCTGTTACAGCATAGGTCGTTATATTTTCTTCTATTGTCGTTTGCATAATATATGGTAGCAAGAGTTCTGCTCAATTACGAACTGTTTCGTTGCCATTGCCATTGCATTGTTATAATTACCATGGAAGGGGACCGAATGCCAAACGATTATTTTAAACTTTCTTCAACCTTTATTCTTCTCTTTCATTCAGTTCTTTAAGCTAAAATATTAACAATTTAGCTGTGATGTCAACTACATACATCAGCAAAATAGACAGCAAATAATAGATTAAAAATTATTCTCATGAAACAATTACTTCACGCTTGCCCAAGTCTAACAACCTAGCAACATTCCATTCATGCAACGGCAGAAGAATTGTTTCTTCAGTATTCCAGTAGAATAACATAGCGTGTCATTTCCGCCATTTTAGGGAGTATAGCTGTAATACATAAATTTGTATAATTTGCGATAATTTGTATATTCTTGAGGACAGAATTATATCTAAACACAGTTAAAGCATACATTTATAGATGATTATTTAGAATATGTTACCACAACTTAAAAAGCTTTTAAATATAACATTTCCAAAAACTTTCTGTACATTAGTACATTGATTTTTTATTTGCTATATTTTAGAATGTTTTTTTTTACTAATGGTACTATAGAATATTGACAATTATGAGAATAATATTGGAAGATTTTTTTAACATTTTGTTACAACCCAATATCATTTAAAAAGAAATTTCTCAAATCTTTAATAATTCTTCTTCTGAACTGAACCTATGGATTATGCTTCTAAAACAAATTATAAACTCGTTATATCCACTGTAAGCTTAATTTTATGACAACAAAATATTTAATTACAAGAAAATTCTGAACCCTGTTTGTTTTTTGTTTGTTTTCTGCCTGAAAATTCAAGAAAAAACTGTATATTTTGTTATATTTTCTTTTGGAGATAACGACCTCAACAGTGACCTGACCATGTGCCAAAATGTAGCGGTTTCAGATTTTTTTGTTAATGTAACTTTTGATGTACTGCTTTATAGGCTTAAATATTTTGTATATATAGGAACTTCCACCGTTTTACTTATGTAAGGTAAATCTAATATAATTGTTTATTTTTTTACAATTTCTATGCCATTTTCGTCGATTATTATATAAAACAAATGTATTGTCTTACCCCTAAACGATTTGTAGTCGCAGGAAGGTAGCGCCGAATGGCGACCCGGATTTTAGGCCTACCAACGTATTTAGTGAAAATTCGCTTACAATTTCTAGTTCTAGTTTAAAAAATGTATACATTCAGTTAGGATTCAATTAATGTAACCAAAGATTTAATAGAATATAAATTTCGTAAATTTAGAATAGTGGATATGCCAAATCTGGTATCACTAATTTTTATTTTTTTATATGGCGCTCCTGTTTTATGAGAATTTTTTCAAAGTATAATTAATGAAACTGATAAATGCATTAGCATTTATTACTATTATAGGTTTTTGATTTGTAGACAAATATTCGAATTAAAAAATATTAATTATTTTATCAAAAATGTGTATACGAAAGGGGTTGTTAGAAAAAATTAATAATTTTAGCCATAGCCAACTTCATTTACATGAAAAATTATATCATAAAATAGATATAATATGGTGAAAATATAGCGAAAACAATAGATCTAGATATTTTTGAACCGTCTCATATAATTATCTTAAGATACCTCTCCCTTATTTTAATAACATCCATTAATAATACTCCCTTGATATTAATATTAATACTTCCTTTGAGTATCAGTATCAGTGACATTCTTTCTATAACATGTATATTACTTTAGCACCCCTATTAATAAAAAAAAAGGAAAGTTAACATATTCATAAGCTTGTATTTTCTAAGTTAATTGAAAAAATCATTACAATATGTTGTAAAAATACTGGTTTGTTGTAAATACCTTCAGAAGGCTATATAATACCAACATACCAAAAAAAAAGAGTAGGTAGTATGCACGTACCTTAAAATGTTGGTCGAGAGGGAAACAAGCTATTATTAAAAAAAATGCATGAAATTTTAGTTCTCTACAGTAGCCGTATGTATGCAGTACAAAATTTGACTGAACCAAGTAAATTCCTGCTAGAGCTTTTAACCTCTGTGCGGCAAATCATGGAAGGGCCGGTTCCGGTTCTTCTCCAATCCGCCAATCCGATAACGACGCCATTATAATAATTTAAAAAACTAGTAATTACAACGTAGATAACAGTTACTTGTTTGTATTTCTATTTTAAAATCTACTTGTACCATTTTTATAAACTATTAGTAAGGAACAGAGGTCATCCGCGTTTCACACGATTGCCGATTTTAGGCCTAGAACTCGGCGTCAAATCATAAACGATTGTAAAAAAACGAAAAACTGTAATGCATAATCCGAAACATATTTTATATATTGTAATGTAATAAACAATTTGAGTATTATTTATAATACAAATAAGATTTAAAGTATTTGGAAAAATTAACAAACATTTATGATTTGAAAATTTAACATCTTGCTGTACTAAAATTAATAGTTCCTACAAAATTTAAAAAAGCTCTGCAACACTGACATGAAGAAGCCGTATGAAAGTAATAATTAAATTGCATTTAGATAATAAAATTGATACTATCAACTATCAACCGTTGTATATGTAGGTAAAATATTTCCGATGAACTATATCATCACTTAAAGTTCATTATTTGTGCCTATCTGAAATAAAAACCGATTGAATATTGACATTTTGATACTACTGACCTTTTCTTAAGAAGAAAAAAAAAGATCAACAATCAAATAATCACTTGTGTATGATCATGATCAACATACATCAATAATCTGTCACATTAATGTAATGTTATGGTATACAATTTAGCACAGGAGTTCAAATCTTCTGCATTTTTTGTAAAATAAATTATACTACTAGGTCAGAGGTAGTTACCATATTATTTGTCACTTAAAATATTGAATTTATGGTAGTTACCCCATATACTTATCAATAGGGGTGTGATGTCTGTGTTTGTATCTTTTTTTTTCTGCATTTAATAAACATATTTGGCAGAGTTATATTTATATTTGTTTCATACACATATGAACCGCATTATGAGAATTTGAAAGTGCATATAAATGTATATTTGCGAATTTTTCATGAAAATGCATGCATATTTCAGTACCTACTATTGGATGCATACTGCATCTGTCCCAATTTAGGCGGTCAAAGTCCATTTGGATGGTTTATTTTTTAATCCTTGCCAGCTTATGCAAGTACTTGCATTCTGGTATCATCCTTGCAGCCCATTCGGTAATTTCCATTGAAAGTATTCCCGTAACATTTCGCGGAAAAATTCTACACCTGGAAATTATACAGGGTGGGTGTCCAAAATCGCGCATTTCCTCTGGGGTACTACTGGTAGAGGACCGTTAATGCAGCCTGGGACAAATGTTAAAAACATCTATGTCCTTTTACTTTATACTTATTAACAAAGAACTAAAAGGTAAATTTGGCAACATGAATACGAATAGTGGCTGGTAAATCTCTTTGCAACAAGTACATTGTTCACTGTTTATAAGGAAACCTAATGATGTGTTATCGCATCGTTGCTAAATTATTTTCAGAGACCTTGACAAAGAAATTTTGATTTTCAAAATTAAAATTATGAGTAATATAGACGCTGTGAGCATTCGATTTTACACGAATCCTTAAAAAGTACAAAACTTTTTATGGAAAATAATACCATGCTTTAAAATTCATATAAGAATGAAGAAGTTGAGTTCTTAAGTTTACCTCCCCCTTTATAAAGCAGTGAATTAATTTTTTTTACATTTTTCCCATACTGCCTACTTCCCTACTACTACCCCAGAGGTAATGAGCCATTTTGGAATCACTCTATAGTTCAGTAAGCAGTCAATTTAAACACGCCCATTGCAATTTGAAAACGTAAGTTATAAACTCGTAAACAATCACAAAAAAATATTTTTACTCCACTATCGTAGACAGACAGAGACAAGATCGACAAGATATATGGTGTGAAGGCGCTATGAGAATAAACAAATCCTCTTTAGTAGTTTTCCATAAAATCTTTGAAGGCTGATTATAATCCCTAGTTGAACTGGATTTCCATAGCAAGGTTACCATAGAATGAGTGCTGGGGTATCAGGGTATGGCAAAAAACAAAAAATCGCAACTACGAGAGCGGTTCTTTCTAGAATTGAATCAGACCCCACCAGCCATATTCATTACAGAAGACCAAATGCTAAGGGGTCATCATAGATTGAAAAACCCCCACTGATATTCTTGCAAAACAGTGCCTTGATTGAGGAAGGCGAGTTTGTACGTTCCAGATTTTCCAGAAAAAATACAACACAAATCCCGAAATTTGACAAAAGATATCTAAAACATCAAATAAATCTCCTTATAGGGTTTTGTGCTCTCAAAGAACCCCTCAGCACAATAAGGATAATACAAGACCCAACGTGTAGGTTGTGTGACATACAGGAAGAAACCCCAAACTCGAAATCTGGCAATATGAAACTGGTAGCAAAAGATTAAGAGGTTTGTAATTCTTTGTTTGGACCCGCTATATCCCCATCCTCTCCTTCGAAGACATCCTTGACTACATAAACAACACAGGACTATTAATAATAGCGAAAATATTAATACTGATAACACAATAGACCTTTTTGCCTGCAGTGGAGTTAGTTGTTTTGTTACACGCATTCTGTTTTTCTTTAACAAACACAAGCAGACATGTAGTATTATCAAGAATGGAACCCACAACAGGCGGCTCTAAAAATTAAGATATGGAGTGACAAATTTAATCGTACGATCGTGTTGGTGTTAAATAAATAAAAAACGAGTATGGAGTTTCTACTCTGAAACTAATCATCTTTTTGAAAATGTTAAGACTTTCTTGTTAATAAATGTGTACCTTATAGTCCTTGATGTCTGATGGTTAAATTAGTTGTTTTAATTTTTCTATGAAAAAACCTGTAGGAAGCCATTTCTTATTTGACTTTATTGTGTTTTAAACGAATTGAAGAAATTTCTTGTAATGGAAAAAGTGAAACTTTAACCTTTAAAGGCGTTTCGTAGGTGGTACATGGGTGGTACTACAATTCCAAGCGCTTTTACCATTGAAAAACAAAATTACTTTACTTACAGTTTTATTTCTGCTTTAGAATTCTTCGTCCTCGGTTGTAAATTGCCAAGATGATTTGCTACTTGTTTGCATCTGTAACATACCAAATAAATATTAAAAATTTGTATTTAGATGTGATATTTATGGAATTCTTGTACAAAGAACATACAGGATGATTCAGATCTTTATTGCCATATAGGTACTTTATTTGTTGATTGCTCAGGTTTTTGGGAGCGAAAATGTTAATAAACTTGTGGTCGATTCATAACCACTTGCGAGTTACAGAGGAATTAGTTAACTCTTATAATAATTAAGAATAGTAGAATACAATACCTAATAGAATTTTTTTCTCTCAGAATTGGCTTATCTATCTGCCTATAAAGTATAAAGTATGGCAATAGTCCTCTGAATGACTCTGTATAGGTACTTATAACCAAAATTCTAGAAAATAATGAAAATCAACGACATTTTGAATTTCTCTTAAAATGTGTACCTATCACTTTTTTAAACTAAATCCCATAATTTCCAACAAACTTCCGTATACCAGATTAATTAATTAATACAGAATTTAAATTGAAAATGGACTCTGCAATTCTTTCAATAACTAACAATAATAATTATTAATTTATTTTACAATGTTTAAAAATAATAAAAGTTGTGTTGTATTCTTGCACTTTATTCTCTTATATGTCAAAGTTTTCTTTTAACATTGAATAGATATCTAATCAAAATATTATTATAAAATAAAATAAAGTCTCAAACATTTCGAGTTTTGATAAAATGTACAAAGAGGTACATTTTAGATTTGTTGTGATGACGCCATTCACTTGTTTACTTCACCCACCTCCAGGAATTTTCCGGAAAACTTTTCACCTACCTTCAGTCCCAAATTCTTTAAAAAGTTATCTTAAAATGAATAAAACTTAATTATACCAGAATTGAATCGAAAGGTTTTCCATAAAATTGTTTTCTCTTGGTATAATTATTTAAACTCTTAATAAGTTTTCCTAAATTATTTCAAAAACAAAGCTAGAAAGAAAATTCCTACAAATTGAAATATTGTTTTGATTAAGTTTCCTTTATTAATTGAGGTGGGACGAAATTATTGTGACGAAGTTAGGTTTTGTGTTTGGGGACGTCATTACGAGTTTGTTATGCCCAAAATAAACTTTTACTCTTGAATCATATTGAATGAAATTTGTGTTTAAATTAATGACGTCAATGGTGTAATTGTTGTACGAAACCCTATTTCTCTCCCCGTCATCAAGTGCAGTGACATTTAAATCAAAATAAAACCTTAGCAGTTCAAGTTTTAAGAGCTTTTGATATAAAATTTTTACAGAATTATAAACCTAGAGCGTGGGATGGACACAAACTGACCTTCCGTATTTTAATGTGTAGGTTGATTATTCGATAGCACCCACATTCATCCGAGGACGTCATTCAGTTGCAACTTATAACTATCTCTATTTTTGGAAAATTAAATTTAACATGGTTCAAAAAATTTAATCCAAAGACGAGAACAATTAATACAGGGTATGTACTATGACAAAGATATGATGTTTCCTTGTACTTTAAATGTTTTTTAGGGCTATTGTAAATTTAGAACATGTCTTAATATGTTGTAAATATTTTGAAATTAAATTCTAAATTTAAAGCAAGAATGTAAAATAGTAGATTATTTTGTATCCTACTGGATTACTCAACAAGCGATGCTCCTCAGAAAAACGTCTATTCCTGCAGAAAAGAACCTTTTGAAAATTTCGGGAAATTCTGGAAAGAATCGATTTAATATAGCCCAAAATTTGACAGAATTTAATTTGAAAAGCTCATTTGCAATTTAAGCAAAGATTAAGAACCGTTAAACTTACAAAATGGTGATCCATTCGGCATTCGTTCAATAACGTTAACAAAAACTGAAAAACAAATTTTTTACTTTTTATCTTAGTTATCTATATTGCGCTTTCTCTTTTCTATCAATAAATATTTCTTGTTTGAAAGTTTAATATTTTTATAGTTTAATTATAAATAACCAAACTACTTAGCATAACATGTATTTGAGCCCAAATTTTTGTATTATCCGAAACAATTTTGGCGCAAATTTTCAATTACTACGTTAACAAATGTTTTTTTCTGGTTTTTATATACTACTGTTATCTACTACAGGTTTTAATATGTGTACGTATTTGTGATACACTTTGTATATA
This sequence comes from Hemicrepidius hirtus, assembly GCA_963082805.1. Classification (NCBI taxonomy): domain Eukaryota; kingdom Metazoa; phylum Arthropoda; class Insecta; order Coleoptera; family Elateridae; genus Hemicrepidius; species Hemicrepidius hirtus. Next base: position 8,608,540 of record OY720167.1, read on the forward strand.
CCAATTTTCTACCTTAAATATATCCTATTTTTATTACTTAGTATTTTTTAGTACGTATCTACGTTAAAATATAAAAATATAACGCAAATAGATCAGTTACGTAAGCGAGTTGGGGAAAAGATTTCAATGATACGTTCGCACACCTAACCGTTTCAGGCACAAGCAATAAAAATTAGTTTAAGTAATAAACAATAAGTTTTAAAGTAATTCTTCATTAATACAGTATACAGGATGATATAAAATAACACCGACAACTCGTAAGAGGTGATTCCTCTCGTCAAAATAAAGAAAAAAGTTTAAAGTTACCGAGATACCAGCCGACAAAGGTTTAACAAGGAATCACTAATTTGGTTCTTAAAAATTGTTTTTGTTTTGGTTCGTAAGGGATGTATTTCTCTGGTTGGAGGCACTTATTAGTGTGTTTTCAGATTTTTAAAAGTATCCAGAACATGGTAAACCTGAAGACCTTTTTTAAGTTCTAACTTTTTGTTTTGTCACTTTTGATAAGACTGTTCGTATTACCGCACACTACTGTGTACACTTGCAATTTCCTAAAGTCAACTAAATAAGAAAGATATCGTGTCAAACTAAATCAAACAAACTAACTTGATCTGAAAATAGGTAACAGATGCCAACTAACTATCTTATTTAGTTTGAATTTTTGAAATTTCAAGTGCCCAAAGTGGTGTGCAGTGATACGAACGATCTTCTAAAAACCCCGATATTTTAAAAACGGTCCACACTTTCGTTGTGTAAGAAGAACACATGGGGGGGGGGGGCCTCAAATCCTCTATTGAATTTATCAAAAGTAAACTGGTCCTCAAGTTTACTATGTTCTGGGATAATTTTAAAACTCTAAAAACACACTAATAAGTGCCCCCCAACCAGAGGACTACTTCCCCTAAGAACCAAAACAATATCTTATTTGGTTGAATTTTTACGAACAAAATTAGTGATTCTTTGTTCCACCTTTGTAGGCTGGTACCTCGGCAACCAGGCATTTACGGACCATGGGTCATTTAAACTTTTTTCCTTATTTTGACAAGAGGAATCACCTCCTACACGAGTTGTCGGTGTATTTTCTGAATCACCTTATTCTATATCTAACGTAAAATATAGTAAATAATTTGGCATTCATATTTAATGCAGTATAAAAAAATATTTTTGTATTATCGAGGCTGTTAAAAACAATTTGAAATATTTTTTAAGGATCATATAATAGTACTAACAAAAATGAATGATAAAAGCTTGGTAAACGTAGAACATGAAACGCTTCGTTAGGGAGCTACAGCCCCCACATGGGGCGCAACAAATTTAAATTATAATTAATATCTCAGATACCTTTTAATATAAATTAATGAAATGTGATAGTATATGATCTAACTGTATCAAAATATAATTATTTAAACCAAACATCAAACTGCATATTCTTAAGTTTTTGTATGAGGTACTTACCTCTGATAAAATCTATTTTAACCTTTTTCTGATTCATATGGAGACAACATCTTTTCAAGTTTAATATAAACTTCAGATTCTAAAAACTTTCTAGTCAATGTACTACTAACTAAAACAAACAAAGAGGCATTTAATCAACGTAATTATCCAAATTAACTGAGATATAATCGATTTTGGAGTTTAGCCAATAAATTGTATTATTGGATTTTTGATCGACAGCATCTTCACAATGGTTAATTTTCGTATTTTTATTGGTTATAGGTTTGTGTTTGTGTTTTTTAGTACGTACCACAATGTCAGAAAGTTTTCAGAATGTAAAGTTGACATGAAACTTCAAGTTCTCATTTTGAGCTATAAAAATTACTACAAAAATCCTGCGACCAAGACATTAAGGTATCAACTTTGACAAGCAATGTGAGAACTAAAAGAATAAAAATAGGCTGATGCTAAAATTATCCCACAGGAAGACGATTGGCATATACCTACCTTAATAAAATTGAAAGAATATTATGAGAAGTCAACAAGAGACATAATAATTATATGTTGAGGAAGGCGTAAGGTATATGCTATGAAGTTAACAATGTCAAAAAGGACGAAATATGATGTTCAAAAAATATTTTAATTTGGTTACAATGGGCTACAAAATGCAAAGAAAGCCCATACATCAAATACAAAACTTACATACCTAATAGAAAAAAGGAAGTTTGTTGTGATTTCTTTTAAGTGGAATGGAACCACAGCCAACTTGACCTGGTTTATGTTAGATCACACTACAGCTTATGGAACAGCTATTGGAAATATGGACAGAAACTGTGTATTGCAAAAACCAGATTAGCTCTTTTCCCGCTTGGAAATGTACTCTATGGGCGTAACCACAATCTGCCACTCAAAGTCGCATTTTTATTTTTTGTATGTTGTACAGAATTAAAAAGTTAACCATTACTCAACCTCTATTGTAAAAGCTCGAATGATTCGAAATGTGGTTGTACAGAAGAAAGTTCTGTATAAATTAGGTCAGCAGAGTGAGCAATGAGGAAAAGTTGAATAAAATAACTGCAATAATAAGAACCATAAAGAACAAAAAAAAATGGAATATCTTGATTCACGAGGAATGATACAGCTTCCTACCTATCCCATAAGTCAAAGCTAGATCTCCAGCAGAATAGTGCCAGACCGACGGATACCACCACGATTATTATAATCACTATTTCGAGATGCTGCAAACGAAGTTAACCAACATTCGGTTCCATTAAATAATTGAAGTGTTAATTGTTAGGAAACCTACCAAGAAGAAAGCAATGTAGACTGAAGCTGTACCTACTTCAGACATAACGGTATCCTGGTAATCCATGTGGGACTCATCCGCTAACACCTATTTCGTGTCTCACAGCATTGTATACTATACAATATATTCTTCTACACTCTACACTTCTATACTTCTACAATTTATTTTATCTTCCAGTCAAAAGAGAATCTCTCGGTTAACCAAGAAAAATTCGCCCTACTAAAAGCTCTCCCTAAAAGGATTGAACAAACCTTCCCATAGCAAACATTTGCAGGACATACAAAAATGAGAGCTTGCGGAATATATTATACAAAAATACCTAGGCCCCCTTTGTATGTAGACGAACGTTTGGCCGAAGATGGGGGGCGGGGGGCTAGCATGCCACTTAATACACTAACTGTAGATGAGACAGATTGCATTAATAATCACCTACTTACATAAAATCCTTTAAGACTGTGGTTTGAAAAATAACAAACTGTAAAAAACGCTATACCACAACAAATTTAAGAAGTCTGAATGCTTTTCAGGATCCAGGTTCCCATCTTCATAAGACTCAACACTGAAATTAAAGCTAAGCAAGGGCTAAATTTCGTCGTTTAAGACTTTCTCTTCAATAAATGATATAGGTAATTCTAAATTTGGAATAGATCCTTTATCTGGATTGATTAAGTTATTTTAATTTTTGAAAATATTTATACTTTCGTATGCATTTAATTCATTTTTTCGTTTCAAAAATACGTTGGGTAAGCTTGATTTTTCAAAACGATGAAATTTAAAATGAGCTATGTGCTCTTTGAACCTAATTTATATCCCACGGTTGGTTTGCTCAATATATTTCTGATTACAATGGGAACCACTGATTTCCTAAATTCCTGACACTCCTTTAGATTTCCTAGAAGTCTCCGATTATTGTTCTTATTACCATGAACAATTTTGTAGTTATACATGACTGGTGTGGTGACTGAAAGCTGAAAACACGGGGAAAAAAGGTGGCTAAGTAAATTTCTTGGACGCCTGAGCCACATAGGAGGGATAAATACAACTCCAACCGTCGCATTTTACATCCTCCTGGACTTGCTTCCACTTCGTTTACCGGTGAAGATGAAATTGGTAGCATATCAGTTAAAAACAAAAGGTCTTGGAAAGGTATATATCGAAATCTTTAAACATTTGCAGGAAAACCATATCTTGAAGATGCAGTCTGACAGAATAGAACTAGCCATCGAGGCACCATTTAAAGTGTTGAGAAGGGGGGGCGATTGGACTAAAATCGTGTCGGAGAAGATTGTAAATGGACGTTGTTGACATACAATCCGGTGTAATACCCCAAGATTTGCTAGTAAGTTATAGGAAAAACAATCTGGCACTGTGACCGTGTGCTCAAACCATGCTGCAGAAAGTCTATACCTACGGGAAAATCTATATTATACAGATAGGAAGATAGCATTGAAAGCATATGTTTTTAACTCTAAGCTGAAGAGCCATAGTTACTTTCATGGAGAATTCCAATATTGTTGTTACACAGATCTATCCAGAAGAGCGACGATAAAACTGCTAAACCCGTACAGGCAGAAAATAAAAACATTGTCATGCATTACCATTGGTCAATTCCATCTGAAAACACTTATATCTGACTAAATTAACCGATATTTCCCTCTTCTTCAGCAAACAGGAAAAATAAACCTCTTTACACTGCTTATCGAACTGTGAAGGCATGATGCGCCGCTGTAGCAACAATTCGAGAAACCATTAGAAGATAATAAAAGAGGCTTCCTATAAACACAATCTTAGAGTTATTAAGAAAACCTGTCCTACTCATAATAAATGGTAGGGGCAAAATATAATAGGACTGATACAGGCAATGGTGTATGACAGAAATAATCAACCCAAAAAATATTTCAATTATGTTATTAATTTTACAAAGACACATTTGTGATTATTAAATGGAAACTGTCCTATATTTAAAGCTAACTGCATATTATATTTGAGAAACTTTAACAAAACTAAACGGAATTATTTTTTAACAGCATCCTTTGTCTAGTTTATCATGAACTGTTGATGACTTACCAAATTTCGACTAATTTTAAAGATGAGTCTCGTAGTTAGTAGAGTAACAGTTACTCTAGTAGTTAGAGGTAAGTAAACCTTAGATGGCATGGCCTAATTTGACGAAGAAAGAAAGAAGAACAATGGTTGAAAATTATTGGAGACACAGTTGATGAAGGAAGAAAATCGAAGTGAAAACAAAATAGGAAAAAAATGGGTACCTACATAAATTTTAACTATTCTATCATTATAAATATTATTAAACAAATCCTATTATTTTGTAAACAAATTTTTCAAAATTAATTTAACTCAACCAAATAACTTGTGTGCAAAGTGTTGAATGTTTTTGGAAATTAAGAATTCTAAATTATTCATAATCTGTGAAAATGGAATATTTCAATGATACTTGTTTAAAGTTTCCAGATATTTATTTATAAGCACATTAATTGATTCTGTAATAATATTTTTGAAACATCCGCCCAATTGCAGTGACTACACACAACAAATAATTCCGAATCCCCGTATGTTATATAAACTATCAGTAAATAAATGTTATAGTCGAATACTAATTTTTTCCAATTTCCTGAATTTTCTAGTTTATAAATATTATGTCCCACAAGAATTGTCAAAAGTTTGCAGTAGGTCTCTTGATAACGAGCACGGTTGAAGGTCGCGTGGGCAATAACTTTTTACTCAACTTCAAACTTTTCAAACATTTGAATATTTACATATTTGCACGTTTTCATATTTGTACAAAAAAGTAAAACTGACATCCAAAAATGTAAGCGCAGCTACAAATTTTTTCCAGGTGTAATTTTGTTAATAATTAATATAGGAAATTAATTAAAACTAAATAGAATTGTATAGAGCGTTTTACTTACCTACGAGAGCTTTCATGAAAATGTAGCTTTCAACAAAGCGATACCTGTTAAAGAAAAACAACTACTTTGCATGGGAGATTAATCATTTCAGGAATTTTAACAAAAAAAGTTATTGTATCAAGTTTTGTTTTTCACCGATAACAAATATGTTTGAAACCGCGTGCTGAAAGAGTGTTAGACTGAAGATTGCGTGACCAACCATTCTGAGGAAAACCGCGGTACTGAAGTTCAACTGTTCAAGATGAATCTGTATCAGCACCACGGTTCGTGCGAGTGAATGGACGCCGTTTCTCATTGGTCCGTTCCACTCTGACGTCATTACATTGATTGTCAACTCTCACGTGCCGCACAGCCTGCAGGATCATAACGTTAGCAGGAATATAAGAGCCTAGCTGTTCAATGTAGCATGCTATATCGTGACAAAGAGAAAATGTTTATGCTTGCTAAGTGCATCTATAGATAGGTCACAAACTTTTTTTTGTTATTGCAGTAGGTTATGTTTGGTTGTATACGATTTGAACTTTGATGAATCAAAAATCTGCGTCGGACTCAATTATTTTAACAAAGTTCTAATGGAAATTTAAGAAATTGGGTAAAAAAATAATATTTATAGATGATGCAACCCCAAACAAAAAAGAAAAGTTTCTAGCTATTTATAATGCAGTAAAATGTAATCTTTTGTATTGGGAGAACAAATAAACTACCTATATACAAATTGGGCACAAAAAAAGCACAACTTAAAAAAGTGTTAATACTTAAAACGTTTTACTTGCAGACTTAAAGTCAAGGGCTGAATTGTTTCTAAAGTTAGAGAATAAATATTTGGGAAATAAAGGAATAAGAATTTAAATATTTTGTGAGAAAAAGTTATAATTTGTTGTTTCCCATAAATACAACAAAACATATTCAAATTTATTGTTTTAAAAATAATATTTAATACGTAATAAATATTGATATAAAATAGAAAAAAAATTATTTCTGACTAACTGCAATAGCCAATTCGTGGATCAAAACTGGAGGTTAATGATTCTACCACAGCTCGAATTGGGGTGGGTACGTGCGTCATTGAGGTTTGCAGAATATTGCAGCTAGAATGAAAGGCATCTGATGATCTACCTTGTAATATCCAAAACAATGCATTTTATGTATTATCCTTGGGAGCTTTGTGAACTTTTATAATCGTACCTTATATATAACAAATTTTTGAATTGAAAAATATAAACAAAAACACGAGGATGTGGGTCAAAATCGCCCTATTTCAGGAGTGTACAAAATTTCCTTGCGTAAATTTTTGTATAATTTTTTTGGTAATTGCATGATTATATTTAGCACCTTACGGACAAACTGCAACATTGATAGATGCAGTATAGGTATATTGAACTGAGGGTCATAGACCCGCTGCGTTCACCCCTTGGATGACCCACTTGCCCCCCTCTTTGACACACTTTGCAACAAGTATTGACGCTACCCTTCCCCCGTCCATAAAGCAATGACGTCATTAGGCCCGTGGCTAGGGTAAATGCAGCCTACATTCAAAACATTACCCCTTTAGTATTTTTATCAGCAATTTAACATTTTGTAGGATATATAAAATCACTTGACATTTAAACACGAAACGAGATTATCTCTTGCAATCTATTTTAGGTAACTAATACGAATATTGACGTGAACTTTACAACCCCTTATAAAAGATATAAATGTGGATAAACAGTTCCATGCAGATTCTATTTACATTTCCTCCACAATAGGTAATTATTTACATTGTTTTTAGAAGTTATTCGTTTGTAAGACACATCCCCTACAGTTCTTTTGTAACAATAACATTTCTAGATAGTTTGGGGAGGGCACTAAAAACAATCCACATATGAAATAAATCCATGTTTGTTTTAATTTTTCGCTTTACCAATCCAAAAATATTTAGAATTTTTTTTATATTATTTCTCAATAAAAATGCAAGCAAAGCGTTTCGTTGATTTAATTTAATTCACAATCGATTGCTCTATAATCTAGGTTGACAACATAATTCTGAAAATAGAATTACCTTTCAGTAATATTTTTTCTCTGTTATTTGACATCCGGTAAGTTCAAACGAAAACAGTTTCGTAACACGCATAGTCTGGTTAGTTTACCTTCTGCAATATGAAATTTTTAAGTTGAGCATAAAGTTTGTTTCCTTATAGAAATATTTAACAGGTTCGAATCTGCAATAAGCGTTTTATTCTGCATTCAATTAAAAATTATTTACAGAAACCGATCAATAGAGGACAAGTAAATTTCGGATTGCCCTGGCACAATGGCCTTAAATTAAAACCAGGTGGAAATTTAAATGCAGTTTTACTGCATTGTGAGTAATGGGGAGTTTTCGAATGGCAAAACGAGGAGCTTTCAGAACATCTGCACAGTTGCCTGAAAAACAGAATGAACCCGTGCAGCGGCCTCGAACCCTCTATCCAGGGCATCGCACCCAGTTTGACCTACTTCCCCCGCCACATTTCACGTATGACATCATGCTGACGTCATTGGAAATGTAGGACAATTTCATTCTAAAATATCAGGATAGCTGGATCTGCAATTAATTTGTTTTATAGCTCTTGTTTTATGCGGATCCATTGTCTACTTACTAATCGATGCAAGTTTCCTAATATTGTGTCTCTATTTTTAAATTTCTTTCTAAAAGGGTGTCTAAATATTAAACAATAAGGGTAGTAATCTTAAAATTTCTGTGGTATTTCTTTGTTGTCTTAATGGAAAAAATTCCCAGATCAATAATTAAGTACAGATTTTTGCAAACCTTCATTGTATAGTTTGTAATGTTTGTTTTTAGGAATTAGTAAATATTCGTAACAAGGGATGATTATGCCAAATCAGGGATGGTTTATGTAACAAGCAATGGAAATTCTTTTTGCCAAAACTAGCATCAGTAATAATTTGTCAAAATTACAGAATTACGAAGATTGGAAACAAGAAATTACGTTTTCGATTTTTCTACACGTGTTTTCTTATTTCTTCCCTCTTTATCTCCCCTAATAGAGCTTTAAATTAAATTTTTTAATGCCTTCCTCTCCTTCCTTCATTTTATTTTGTTATTCTTTATTTCATGGACTTTTATGGCATTTCAGACAAACTAAGTTCTTCAAGAAATTTCTTAAAAATTGACGATTGTTTCGAAACCATGTTTCATAAACCCTGTAAACAATTATTTTATTTACAGAATTTACCTTTACTTTTCCTATGCTTCAATTCAGAAATTGATTGTAAAACATTATCTTTACAGTGACATACCTATTCCGCTTTAAGAATCTTCAATTTCTAATATTAACCCTCTAACACTATATTCGGTAAAGTAAAGTTAATGGTCAAAATTTGCGTCAGAAATGCTTTTGACATTAGTTGATTAAATGAAAGACCTCTATTATAGCAAGTAGGGTGAAGTTGTTAAAACGTTATTGGTAACAGCTTTGTCTTGGGCTGCAGGAGCCAGAGATGTCAATCCAAACACTACCGTTAACCTGTTGGCATGACAACGGTGGTGACGTCATACCCTAGTCACGGGCCTCGGGATATATAGGTCAGCTATTTCAGGATATCTGCACTTCTAAATATGCCTGAAAACCTTCAATGAACCTAAATTAGTACATTATTTATAAAACAAGAAAATTCATGTAGGTATCGATACCTTGGTGCGACTTTTCGGACCATTGTCTTCATTTTTGCCTATTTTCAAGATACAATAAATTTACTAAATTTTTATATTTGGTTTATTTTCAGTACAAGGAAACTCACAACGAGGGGAGGGGTATATTAAATAAAAATAAGAACTATCTAACAGAATTAGGACAATAATTTTTACAGCCCCAAAATTCAATTCTTTCATCATTTCTTAAACTAAGGCTTTAAACTAGTGCACCCTTAAATTCGTCTCTTTTCAGGATACAATTTCTAATATAAATATTCCTATAATTATTATTCCCAAAAGTTAATATTTTAAGCCTGTCAGTAAAATAAATGATTGATCAAGTTTAGACGCCTAACTGTTGCATTTTGAGCTTTGGAGTCGCCGGCCTTTTTGTAAATAAAGAGAAAATCATTCAATAATATTCTATTGCAGCGATGAACTTATAATCGGCATTGACTTGAACACCATCTGCAGTTTATATGAAAACTGAAACCTGTAAATAGAAAATCGAAGTTTTTCATTCATGACTTTATGCTGAAAATAGAAAATCTTTTTTAGCTTCAGCATATTATCCAAGCGCTCTCTAACATTATTTCATGGAAATGCTGTTGTGGCGGTCGTATTGTGCACTGAAACCTTTGCTGAAACTGAAATATTCGGAAGTAGAAAGCGTAGAAACCTTTATTGCTACCACAATTTTATTAAAGTATATAGTTACAAATTTTCAAATGAAATTTAAGAATGTGGTATGGAACCAGAACCCTTGATCAGAACCAACAACTGAATGCACCAAATGAAAATTTAATTTCGATTTCTTTCATATCTTTTAAAGTGAGTTTATTCGATAATAGAGACACCAATCAATAACAAAATTTTAATTGTTTTGTGCAACCGTACGCGAAATTAACGTTTCGCGTCCGCAATACAGGCCGTTACATCCAATTTCGCGGCCGTTGTTAAGGTAACGGCCGCTAAAGTAAGTCTTTGTAATTTTTATAAAATTAATTGTATTATTTACACATTTAGAAAAAAAATTAAAAAATTAGATCGCTAACCTTTCAACATAACTGGTAATCTGCCACCTCCTGCGCTGTTGAACTTCAAAAAACACATATTTTTATGATCACTTATACTAATAGCAAAGTTATTGAAACTATAATAAAACTACAACTAATATTTTAAATCAAAGCTCTAAATTTTAAGTTTTTTAATTTTTAAATAAATTACCTTCCCCTAAATTACGGTTTTACATACTTCAAATGCACGATTGAGACCAGTTGATTCAGGTAACATATGAATTCCAATATCGTTAAGAACAGTTCATCCTTTTTCTATTGATAGCAAGAAATTAATTATCGTTAATAAAAACCACCTATTTTGTGTGATAAGAAAATAACTTGATTGTGCACAACAAAAGTATTGAACGTTCTTATCGTTGCTGCAGTAAATCGTAAAATAGATGAAATACAAAAGAGTACTTTTTTTATTATGAGTAATTGAATAAAATAAATAAAAATGATAAACAGACAGGTATAGCGCAAAGGTAGAGTTGAGAGACTCCGACCGCAGAACGGGTAAAAATATTTTGGCAGTTTGTTAAAATAGTTATTTCTCTGCGATTGATTGATTGATTTCGGTTAAGCCCGTTAAGCTGTTCAAAATGACTTCCGCTAACTTCCATACAATAATACAGACGACTTTAAAAGGGAGGACGAACATTTACGAAAACTTCCTGTGAAACAAAAGCATCTAGGTACTGCTACCGAAATAAATAATATATAGTTTTTTTAAGTCTCAATTTGAAGCAAATAAAAAAAAATAAATAGTAGAATGAATTCCTTATGAAATTACCTTTCCAACGATTTCCATTTGAAATGTTAGAAAGGGTGGCTGTGACGGCTAAGGGGTTGATGGTAGATGTCCGGATTTTACGTAAAAAGATGTCCCCCCTGCTGTCTTTGTTGACATGTCTTGGCAAATTTCAAGCAAACAATAGTTTTGAAAGATTCTGAGAGAAAAATTTTCGTTGAAAAACCCTGTAACACGAACAAGGAATAATGGGTAGCATTATCATTGACCAGACATTAATAATAATTATTGATACGATTATTTACCAATTGTCGGAAAATTACTTTTTATAGTTCAGATGTATTTTTATGCAAGCGTTTGTCCAGTAGTAGTAGGAGTATCACATGCATTTCTTACATGATAAAAATATCTTCAGCAAGAACTCTATTCTGTAAATGTTTGCTATTTTCGTCTACCGCAAATTTTAAACAGAACTGGTGTTCCATATACGTCGATTTTTCAAACACATCGAAAAAGATTTACGTCAGGAAACGTTTCAAATTACTTTTAGCTTATTCAAGAAATTAGTTATATTTATTATCTGCTCGTTAATTATGTCAAAAATATCTATTATAATATATCTAGCTAAATTTAAGAATTATTGATAAAAATATTGATGGTTCGGTAAAAGTACAACACACCTATTCGGAAATATCTCTCGATGTTACTATCTATTTAAAATAATTTGAACCACATTTTTATCAGTGACCAAAAAAATGTTTAAAAGTATACTACTATGCGACTATGAAATTATTGCAGCTGAAACAACTTTTACAGTGCTGCATAGATTTCAGCTTTACTGGTTGAAACCAGCTCAGGTAATAAATATTTCCTCGAAAAGTTACATGTTGCGATTAATTCTGCTTGAAATACTGAGTAAAAAATTCGATTGTGTTTTTCTTGTTGGTTTTGGAGCTATTCTTAGTCAAAATTTAGATTTAACTTTCTTATCCTTTGGCAAAAGCTGGAAAAATTAATTTCATGTTGGTTCGCGCTGCTGCTTATACTGAAGATATTCTTTGTGGTAGATACTTGACGCTAATATTATTTTTTTATGTTGCAACATTACTTTGTTGTAAAGCATTTTGTTGATGTTCTTACATTTCCTGAAGTTATTATCTAGGAAACGAATGCATAATGTCTTACTACAACACATTAAGTTACTGTTAAGATATGAAATCGGTGCATGTGTGAAATGTTGCCAAGTTTATTAAACTTGGACGAATAAACAAGAAACTGAATATTATAGAGAATAATGATAGACAAAAATGAATCAGTTTTTGCCATCGAATCGCGCAAATTGTTATCAACTTTCTTTTCTAAAAACATGTCCTCGTCTTTCATTAATTCCCTGCTTAATAAATATTCTATTACATACGTAAGAAAACCTTGATGATAATTTACAGCTTTTTTTTAAAATATGAAATAAATAATCCGCTCCTGCATTATTATTACAATCATTTTTTTTGTTGAGGAATCCATTAACTGTGGAAAATTTTGAGAACTTCGTTCAAATTTAAAATGGGTATCGGATCTCGCCAAGTCTATTTCTGAAACGAGGTGATGGTGCTATGCCTATATGGTTCGTCAGAGGACGTGGGGGACGCTTTCAGAGGGAGGGAGAGCGAAAGAAGACAAATTCAGATCCACAATTTCAGTTTCTTCACAGTCAGCACCAACAACTTTTGTTGACTGGCCATCTTATCTTGTTGAAAGCACAGGTAATGTTACGTAATAAACCTGCATTTTTATTGTTATTCACTTTTTTGTAAATTTATGGATTACTAAAGTGGTGCTTCAGTGAATTAATTATAAAATATAATTACTACTTCAATTTAAGTGTGAGTGCGGAGTGCTTTAAAAGTTAATTTAGAAGGATTGTGTCAGTTATATTCTTTATAAAAGGACTATAATGTAAAAATTCGGAGATGTAGAGAAAACGATCGAAATGCTGAAAAAGTTAAATTAAATTTTACAAAATTGTTTGAACCACAATTTTATTACTAGTTGGAAATATTTCTTAACATATTATTTTGTCGTACATACACTTATACCCTTATCCCATGGGATTACCATTACCCTATGCAGTTTTCTAAATATAGGCGCAATCAAACCACGTTGCATCAGTTTTATTTAATTTAATGATATAAACCTAGATTTCTACTCAAATTTAATTTAAACAATGTTTATGATATAATAATTTTAAATTTAAAATCATTTCAAAAACTAACGTAATTTGAGAAACGTATTTAGATCTCGGTACCAAATTAGGCTTGGGAAATGTGCGCGCGACATAGTTATTTTGGACGTAAGCCAAAGATTAAATTTAGATCAGCTAAAATCTACAAACACAGACGGCATGCTTGCACTTATTGAATGCTAGCCTTATATGTATAATAAATAAGGAAAATTATTATTTCTCGAATTTTCAGGAAATCCAAACAAGCTACCAACATGGCGGACGATGAGGTTAGGTATGTATCTTAATATGGAGAGATTTCAAACATGAAAAACTTATAATTTATTATTTAGTTTACTCACATCAACGATCTAGGGACAAATATTTATTTGGAACAATATCAACAACATATTTTAAATTTCTTTCTCAATATTTTATTTTCTGGTCCTTAAATAAAAAAATATCATATTAAAATTTCAATAAACTAAAAAAGTTTTAAATTATTTAAACAATTTTCTTTAAAATACAAACAATTGATATTAATACTGTTTTTCTTTCATGTGATTCTTCTATAATGATATGGATTGAATTCGTTCTACGTCTATGGCCATCTTCAGTATAAGAAACAATTTAGATATTTTATTGCTATGCAAAGGTAATTAATAATGCATGATAGTGTACCTAGCTGGTAGATTGTAGACCTCTTAAGGTCTTTTGTAGATTATTATAAATCCAAGCTTACCTACTCTATTTCGACAATGAGTAGTCCAAGCATATTTTGTCTTTGAAAAGCAGAGTCAATTTTCAGCGTAGCCTTTAATACTTGCTTATTTTCTACCAGAATAAACATATAAGTAGAAATGGATTCTACACTTAGTAAGTTAAAGCTTTTGCCAATTTAATATACTTTCAAATAAATTAAACTATCGATGCATGCTTGCTCTTCTTTACCATGTAGTAAAAAAAAATACGTAGTGAATGCGTTTTCTTATTTAACGAAATAATTTTTTAGTACTGTTTAAGAAATAGTTAAGATTCTTAAAGTCTATATTTATATTTTTTTACAATGAATTTTGTATGGCTTCTATGTTTTAAACCACATTTTTCTTGAGTAATAATATCACTTTTCATATTGAATTTTCATGCACAGCAATGATTTAATATCTGTAAATAATATTTTAAATCTTTATAAACAAATAATAATTCCTAATTGTTTATTCGCATTTGTTAACTAATTTATTTTCTATTTTCAGAGGAAACGTATGGAGGAGGCACGTAAATACCTACACCACACATTTAACATTTACAATTTAATTTACACTTTATTTCAGAACTACATTTGTATGTAGAGTAAATTAAAATTTTTAATTACACAGTATACTACTTAAAAACAAAATGTATCACAAATTAACACTCTTTCTGGGTAATAATCACAGGAAAAGAAGAAGAAGCAGGCGGAAATCGAACGCAAGAGGGCTGAAGTCAGGGCCCGTATGGAGGAAGCCTCCAAGGCTAAGAAGGCCAAGAAAGGTTTCATGACACCTGAAAGGAAGAAGAAACTCCGGGTACGTTTACAAAACCTGTTTTCCAAAAACCATTACTATATTGATTTCAAATTATAGTTATTGTTGAGAAAGAAAGCTGCTGAGGAATTGAAAAAAGAACAGGAACGCAAATCTGCTGAACGCAGGCGCATCATTGAAGAACGTGTTGGAAAGCCTAAACCTGTGGAAGATGCTAATGAAGGTAAGGTGTCTGGATTTTGTTAGTTTGTACCAATCTTTTTATAATGTGTATAAGCGGTATATTCTTCAGTCACATAAAACTTACAAAACATTACACATACAAAGCAAAACCATGAAAAGCATCCATCTTTAAATTACATACAAATCCAAAAAAATATAATGACGATGATGTACCAACACATGTAATCGGGTGGAGGGACATGTTTTTATTTCCATATAGTACCTACAGGGTGTATATAAATTGACGAATAAAGCTACATGTAACTAGATTCTTCTTCAAAATTGGAGCTAAAAATTTTAATACATACTGATGTTCATGTATCCTGCGTCTGCACGATGACGGTTTCAAAAAGGGGTATTATTCAAAATTTGTTGTATGGTACAACATTTTAGTATTAAGATTATCTACAAAGAATTGTACGAAGAACATCGCCACGTGTAGATTTTTCACCAATACACACCCTGTATTAAAATGCTTGCTTTGCTTCTATTATGGAAAATTGCTCCCAAAACGAGGAGCATTAATTTACTTGGAGTTACAAGAATGTATTTATGTGATTATGTTACCCTGCCCGATTTTTTCAATTTCGTAGTCCTACGAAATGTATACAGTGAGCCATTTAAATGCTGAATTTAATCTGATATCCTAAGATTAATATTTTGTACATTTCGTAAAGTTGCTTAACGCAATACTCTACACTTGATTTAGTTTTCATTATACCTGGAAATGTTAAATCTGAAACGTGTCCTGAAAAACTATTCAGGAAAAAATTACTCATATTATTGAAAATTTTATTATGCCAGAAAGGTCATTTTTTATCAAAAGGGGATGCTCATGAGTATCAAAAAAAGCTCGATTTAGCTCTATTGACAAATAAATCAATTGAGAATCTAAAATCATTGAAAAATGCATTTAAATGATTTGCACCGTATACCACCATTAGTATGTTCCTTATTTTATGTTTTGATCCTGTTTAACCTCATATTATTTGAAAATAAATCCTTGCAATGTAGAGAATTTACGTAAGTACCTACATTAATTATTTACAGACAACTTAAGAAACGTATCTGACTTACAAATAATTTTGAATATTATCAATCATAAATGATTACCTAGAAATATATTTTTTCGTTTACTTAATAGAAAAGAACGTCTTTTCTAGATAGAAACCAATAAAAAAGAGTGATTTCTTTACAAAAACACTTTTCTACAGAGCAGAAGTCAAACTATAATTTTATTATTTAATTTTTTTCCATTGAGTAAACGAAAAAAAAAACTCAAGTTCAACACGTTAAGAAAATGATTTTTCCATGTTCGTGTAATGTTATTCCACTCGCTTCGCTGCGCTTGCTCGGGAATTAAACATTTACACTTACTGGAAAAATAACAAATCTACTTTATGAATATTTTACACATTTACACAGATTTTTATGATCGACATTTGGAAAGATTCTGTAGAACAGTGACCATTAAACTGTTATGAAAAGCTCAGAAGCTTAGAATATTTACAAAGTATAATCTGGAGCAAGAAATTTAATCAAAGACTATGAGGTTAGATAAAAGTAACTGCAATAAATACAATCGTTGCACTTCGCCTGAATATAAGCAACGTCTTTTTAAGAGACGCTTTTGAACAAGAACAAGAATAAATCTGACCAGTTTTTATAATAGAGGAAGAATAACAATGATGTATAAACAATATTTGTGTGAACTAAATTAAAGATAGATGCTTAAATTAAAAATATCGTTTTGAAATAATTTTGAGAGCTGCTAATTAAATTTAGAATAAATAAATTAATTGGTATTGCATCGTTCTTCAACTTATTAAAAATTTTATTATCGTTTGTCATTCACTACAGTACTTCTTAAGAGTCTCCTCCAGGGTTATAATGACAAAATCGCCAAGTTGGAAGTTGCAAAGTATGATCTGGAACTGGTCGTTAGAATCAAAGACTACGAGGTTAGACATCATTAATTGCGGCATAATGTTGCACGACGCAAACTTGTCTTGGCATCAAAAAGCTACAGTGTAAAAACATGCTTTTAATACTCTTATTGCGTATAACAAAAAGCTGCATTGTATGTGTGTCGAGAATGAAATGTTATGACAGTGACGGGAATTTTTAATTACGTAAGAAAGCGATGCCCATCATATTCGACAAACAAATCTACGACGAAAAATTAAATATGCCTTCAATTTTCTTTTCAAAATAATTTTTTTTCTTCTTATTTTTTCCTACAACATGTATCACGTTATGGAATACGTAAAAAGCCCTTCTAATGTAACGCTCCTTGAAATGTTAACTTTTATATATCATGCTTTGTTATTTACTGTAGAAGTCGTTAAGAGTCTTATGAAGAGCTATCATGAAAAAATCGGCAGGTTGGAAACTGTAAAATATGATCTGGAGCGAGTCGTTAGAATCAAAGATTACGAGGTTAGACAGCATTGGTTGCGGCATAATTCGATGCACAACTCAAAACTTTATGTTATAATAAACTTGCTTTTTTATTTGTGAGTAACAACATTAAAGCCGTATTCATTGTACAAAGAGACTAAGAAGGTGCGGCTATAAACAGAAACATTTATTATTCTGTAAAAAACAGAATTGACTACGATTCTATTAAATTTTTTACAATAATTTACATTCTTTAGTCTACTACTTTATAACACATTACATCACTTCTAAATAACAGCATATTGTTTTATTAAGAGGCAGAATAAGTGGAACTATTTGTGCAGCACAAAAAGTTCCACTTCTGCTCCGTATACAACATACTATTTTTTCTTCAAACGTAGAAAATGCATTTATAATAAGATCACATTTTTTGTCGCGTGTAACTTTTCCTCGAATCACAAGTCGCTAAATTATATTTTCCGATGCCTGTAGCGGCACTAAAAATAATTCACCGATTTGTATTGGAAGCAAACTGAAACTTTTTAACTATTTCTGTGGAGTACTATAATCTCATGTTTTTTGACGTTTGAAGAAAAACTTACTTTCACACACACTTACCTTTCTTCGCCGAAATAATAATAGTTCTTTGAATGATTACTATACTGTGGGTATTATAGTGGGTCTTGGTTTAATATGTTTAAACATATCGTCCTCAACTTATAAACTCTTTGATTATTTATTTTTTATTATTTGCCACAGAACAACTTAAGAGTATGATCAGAGGCTATCATGAAAAAATCGGCAAGTTGGAAGAGACTAAGTATAACGTGGAAGTGGTTGTTAGAGTGAAAGACTACGAGGTTAGAAAACAATGGATGCGGCATATAATCGTTGCACGACGCGAATTTTTGTCTTGATTTTAAAAAGCTACTCTGTGAAGGACGCTTTTTAATTTTACGTGCGACAATGAAAGTTGCATTGATCGATTTAATAAATAAATAAATGTTAATTCAATTCTTAAAGTATCAATGCAACTTTTATTTCAAGTTTTGATTTACAGAGCCGCTTTCAAAAATGTCTTGTCTTCGTATGCGTTCTTTTTGCTCTAAAACATTCTTTTATTTCTTAATAGAATATGCACAACTTTTAGAAGAGCTTTTGACACATTAAGTAGCAGAAGAGGATGGAGTGTGCAATTTAAATATTAGTCATACTTGCATGGTCATTTTGTCGATAACAAATATTAAACAAGAAGAATATTATTTAGGTGCTTACATTTATTAGAAATTTAATTTATAGTAATTACATTTTCAAAATGTTGAGCTTTTAGTCACATAGAATAGCAGGAGGCGACTATAAACTTTGTATTCAAAAATTGCTTGCACAGAGCCGATTGGTAAATGGCGGCATATAAGCTACTGGTAAAGGTTTCATCTAATAGATCGTGTTTCAGGGTTTCAAAATCTGTCACTTTATTTTTTTTTTAATAATATTTTTGGGATTTTTTCCAATGATAATAATTTGTAATAAAAAAAGTAAAGGAAGTGAAGGGGATTTGATCCCAGAAACACGATTAACAAATTTCGTATTGTAAAAATAAAATTCACATGAAATTATTAAATCAAGTAGTAGGTATATCTTCTTTTTGGGTGGGTTTTACAGCTTAGGGAACAAGAAATAAATTTCATAAACGCATTTTCCGTATGAATAAGGAACCCTGTTACTATTAGTTGCGTTAGGAACAACCTTTGCTTGGAACCCAAAAATGCCCTTAAACTTTTGTTACCCAATTAGGGTAGATTTAAATAATATTTTCAATACAGTTTGTAGAAGTATGGGAAAGCGTTATTATTTGTTATTTGATTAAATAACCATGCTAGTTTTAGTTGTCCAAATACAGAAGATAAATTCTGTAAAGAAACATTCCACCCATTTTTAGTTTTACGGGGATAAGTAATGTGTAGGAAAAAATTTCAATTTTGGTTAGATATTAAGTAAAGTAGATTTTTGAAAATATTCCATAAAAAAAGTATTGACGCATTTTTACACTATATTTTAGCCAGTTTAAAATCGATCTGCGAACAATTTCACAAACGCATTAATCAACTGGAACATACGAAATATGATCTTGAGAAGCAGGTCGAATACAGAGATCTTCAGGTAGAATAAGATGACCATCGCAGTCGCATGTAAATTCTAGGCACGCCTCCTCCATACCAGCACCGCGAGCTTTTAGCAATAGTAGTTTAGTCGCACAGTTTGACCACTTCATCTCTTCGGATAGATCAGTTACTAAAAATATACAAAATTTAAATTGTTAGATAGATATTAACGAAATTGCACAAACCCCTTAAAAATATATGTTAGTTATCGCAAAAACTAAATTGGCAGAACACTGTTTAGCAACGGGAACACAATAATATCCTCTGAACATTCTATTCACTATACAGCTTTTAGCTTTTGCTTCTTTCTCGTCCCCTTCTCTTCCTATACTTTATTCCTGTTGAATAAATAAAACCACTTATGTTTACTTTCTTCTTTAGATAAGGATTCTTACCTGGTCATTGTTTTTAAGAGAACTAAACATACATTACAGTGATTTTATTTCATATCCTTTACCTCCTGTTTGTGTTTACAATCTTGTTTCTTTTAGCGGAGCTTCAAACAATTTGCCAAACGTATTGGCAAAGAGCACATCAGCTAGAAGGGGATAAATTTGACCTCGAATGGATTGAAAAGCTTAAAGCTTTTGAGGTACACGACAGTACACAACACACATATTATGTATATTTTACAGTAGATGTTTATGCTATTTATTTTTGAATTGTTATGAAGGGTAATTTAAAAAATACTTTGACCGATACTATTTTAAACTAAAGTTAAAAATATGTTTTAAGTTACCCTGCATTTTTGACTTGCGGTGTATTGCCAAAAGCATTGTACAGATTGTAGATCCGACAGCACGCCGATTCATGGACAATCTCCTTTTTCGACTTGGAGAATCTTTTTCCAAGTATATATCTCTATACTTGGTATCCACGGTATTTGAAACTGATCCTTGAATTAATGGATAATATTTTTTAATTTGTGCAACGTTACTTTTTTCAAATCAAATTAAAATTTAAAACCGTATTAACCGTTATAGTCCAGGAGCTAGCGGTATATTTTAAGACTAATTTCTATCAAGCTGAATTTTTTTTTATGAGCTGGTATGGTTATGTCTGCCAAATGTAGGTGGTCGGCAAAATAGGACCGCGGGACATAAAGCGCCCAGATTTTTTTTGTTTTTAATTATTTTTTGATGAAATTTACAAACTTCAATCAAGCTAATTCCTATTTTGCTCGTTATTTAAGACATTCCGACAACAAAAAATTAACTGTCCGACATAAGAGTCGGAACTGAATCAGTGTCTGCCGTTTGGGGTTCGTATTGTTTTTAAGACATTTGACTTATTACCATCAACCTGATTTTTTTTTAATAACTATATACTAATTTAACAAACACAAAAATCACCTTGTCCGACACTTTGAGCGGGACAGAAGCACTCTCTGACGTCCTGGATTGGTTAGTTGGCCAATTTTTTTTCTTAGCGCTCTATGTCCCGCGGTCCGATTTTGCCGACCACCTACATTTGGCAGACATAACCATACCAGCTCATAAAAAATTTCAGCTTGATAGAAATTAGTCTTAAAATATACTGCTAGCTCCTGAACTATTATATTATAACCAATATAATTGTTAATAGTCTAAAATTGTAAGATCATGGCAGTAGAGACACTTCACGACTGTCTTCTATATTCAGTCAAAGGAACTATATAAATTAAGCTTAAAAAAGTTACTTTGCACAAATAAAAGGCACTTAAAACAATTACTGTGTGTCATTTTGCTGACTGGTGGTTCCATTTCCTATTATAGCTACAATTAAGAGGATTGTTAAGGAATATTTCGATCGCATGTATATTTGTGAGGAACAGAAGTGGGATTTGGAACGTGAGGTCCGAAAACGAGATTGGGAGGTACAACAGCTGAGTGACACACTGTTTTTATGCTTAACATACAGTTGTTACGTGTTTGGTAAAGATATTTCTGTTTTAATTTATAAAATAGGAAATATTTTTGCCCTTCCAGTTAAAAAAGGGATGATTTTATAAATACTGATTTTATTTAGAATAAATTATTTTAATTTCATGATCCTAATCAGTATTTATAAAGCATTGAGATCAGTCCTGAGGTTGCATAAAGTGAAAAACCTGTACCTATGTTTAGTGTTTTGAAAATATATTGTAATATGAAACAAGACATGAGGTGTTACGCCAAGTATCCTTCCCTTACCTTTTAACAGACCTTGTAAAACTTAAATTTGAAAAACCCAGGGCTGTCATCCACTATACATTTGTAAATATTAGCATTTTAATTTTTAATTTTGTAAATTTATTCCAAAGCTATCTTGATTATACAAAAGTATGGAATAGGTTCATAAAATTATTGGAGTTCAAAATTGATTCTGAAACCTGCTTGAAATACTTTACCTTTTGCTTTCATTTGCAAGTATTCTCCCTTTGTTTGCATGTTTTGCTTTTTTAACTTATAATAATTTAAAGCGTTTGCTACAGTTTTGTTTAACCCATAGCTTTTAATTTATAGCTAATAAAAATTCATCTGAGTGCTATTATTTTGCTAAGTAGGCTTTCTTATTACATATTAAGAATATTGTGCAGTTCAATAAGTCAAATGATTGCGTTCTTTTCATAATTTCGTTTAATAATAAATGCAAGAAACTTTATAGTACTTATAACCAATTCATTGCCAGAGTATTCGAAAAAGTTCTTCTTTCTGCCTTTCTTGCGGTATTTATAACTTAATAGGCGTGCATGAAAAAAATTGGCTTAGCTTCTTTAAAAATGGCTGTTACTACATTAGCTGAAGTGTCCTTTTCCTTTTTGGTATGGCACTCCATGCTTGTTCATTATTTATGTATTCTTTGCAGTCATTAAATAGTTTTTGTCCAGCGTTCCAAATCACCATACATACCATTTTTAAATTATTGCTAATAAAAGTGCCAAAGGATGCGGAACCGAACAGTTGGAAGTGCCATACCTTGCATAAAGGGAAATTTTATTCCCTTTTTCAGGATCGATTTTGTACTTCTTGCGAGCTGTAGAAATATAGTTTTAATTCTGGCTTTGGACATAAATTGTTATTGCTGTACAGAGTGTACGCAATTATTTTCAGGGCTTTGTATATTGTTTGTAATTATACACTATGTATATACTTTGATTGTATGTACAGCTGTAGATGTTCCTTGCCAGATATTAGTTAGATTTTTAAGCTTTCAGAGCAATAAAACTGTAAAAGACCAGAGCCTGTAGAATAGTGGTCGTCTCCATCCAGAATATCGCAATTACCATATTTTTCTTTTGTATGTAGCAACCAGGTTTTTATTTTTGAGGTAATTTTTTCCATCGGCGGCGTGTTTTGTGAGAAAGAAAGAATTTTTGAGTTTCTCCACGACTGTACATATTATGTATATATATTTTTGTGTATTGTTAAAACGTTTGTACTACTTTTTACCAACATCCTTTAAAATCTTTCTCTTCTTTCTATCTCTTTACGTTTAAGCCTACTTCCTTTCTTTTAAAGCTCGCATATAACCAAGCTAAATTTCTCAACTATTTACTAATGTTTTTTGAAATTAAAGTGTTTTTAAACACCTACTTTAGCCACGTGTGTGCATGTGTTTTCCCTTAAGCCATTAATTTTTGAGCTAATTTTTTATAAATGTTATCAATATTTGACAGAGGATACTTTCATAATGTTTGTATTTGTCCATGAGTGTATAATGTTGTCGTTGTGCTGTCTTTAATTTATATGTTGGTATAATCTGTCAAATATTACGTCTTTGCTGGAAAAACAAAATTTAATAAAAATATGTGATACATTAAAATAATTTTAAAAATTTGAAATTCTAAGCAAAGATAGAATATCTTTTAAAAATGTATACAATATTAATCGTTAATTGTTTTTTTATATAGATCAACGACTTGAACAGCCAAGTAAATGACCTCAGAGGCAAATTGTAAGTAATTTCTTTTTTAAAAACGATTCTTATATGAAGAAATATTTTAAAGAAAACAAAGTTGAAAAGAACTTTTTATTAAATTTATAAATTTTAGCATCAAACCTACCTTGAAGAAGGTTTCCAAATACGAAAACAAGTTTGCCAAATTGCAAAAGAAAGCAGCAGAATTTAACTTCCGTAACCAACTCAAGGTTGTAAAGAAGAAGGAATTCACCCTTGAAGAAGAAGATAAAGAGGTAAGACCCATAGAAAATCGTATTTTTTTAAAATTAGTTTTCTAAAACTCTACTTTTTGAAGACTATAAGACACCGCTTTTGAATTTTGTTATGTCTACCTTCTGTGTCTTTTCCTATTAGTGTTTTAGTTGTACTATGATTATTAGCAAGCAATTATAACTCTTCTAATTTTTTTGGGAATTATATAGAAATTAAAGTATGTGTTATAGTTGCATTGTTAACTAGCTCAAGAACAATTCTAGAGTAGTGGTTTATCTTTCACAGACCAAGCAGCAAGAAAAGGCCGAATGGCAGAAGAAATAATTTACATCACACACGCCCGTGTTCCTCCCTGTTTCTTATAATGGCATTGAATCAAATAAATTATAATTATAATACACTTACATTAATATTATAATAAAACCTTAGACAGTCCACATACACACACTTTTTTATTTAATATTTTTAGAAACGTACAGTGAATAAAATAATTTTTGATTTTTAATTTTTATTCTTTATCTTCGATTTCAGTGGCAAATTAATTTAATTTGGAAAATCGCTAATATTTTTAGATGTTTTTATACTTCGACAGGCTGTCATAATCTTTAATAACTTTATATAACCTAAAGCCAAATTTTCTACTTTATCATATAAAAGGTGAGCCCTTATGCTTCGCTAATTTGCTCTATGATTTCATATTCTTGCTTTGATGACATTTTATCAATGGTACAGGTTCAATTCTTTACAATAATTTCACCTTTACACCACAAACAACAAGATATAAACTTAATCCTCCCATTTTCTTGAATCTGAACCAATGTATTTGTTTCTTAATCTCACGTTTTGTGTTACTGTATTTATTAGCAATAATTTTCTTGCCCGTTAAAGGTTATCCCATTTTTTTTACCAAAAAATAAAATTAATTCAGTAATTTTTAAAAATAAATATTGGGCGTTAAGGTAAATTATGGCTATTCCTGCACTGTGTTATGTTTTCCAATCGCTTAAAAATAACTTTTCAGATCATGCTGCAACCGCTGTAGTTTAAATCCATGGTATAATTATTATGTTTACCATGGTAAAGAAAAGCTGTATTTTTCTGCTTTACCTTTTTATTTCCTTTCGTGTTCGCACAATCAGAATTTTAAATAATGCCTTTCTCAATTATTATTAAAATAAATTTCAGGAAATATTTTCATTACAATTTTGTGTTTGAAGTTAATCGAAGAAATGCATTATTTACCTTGCCTTCATTTTGCACCACCTTTAGGTATGCTACATATTTGTATAATCAAATGAAATTAAAAAAAAAACAGCCGGTATTTCTTAAATTTTAATCATATATAAAAAAATTTATGTTTTAAGATTTATTATTAATTTCTGAATTTTAATGGTTGTAAGATTAGCAATTTTGTGTTACAGTGAAGCTAAAAATGTAGTAAATTTAATGCCTGTAAAAAATGCATAAAATTTACTCAAGTGAGTTTTCTTAAAGTAATTTTTATATCCGATTTTCAGAAAAAACCCGAATGGTCCAAGAAAGGAGAGGAGAAAAAGGTACAAGAAGTTGAAGCATGAACCCTTTAACTGATGATCGTTTTTAAGGATTTAAAATTTAATTTTGCTAAGAATATAAACGTCTACGTTATACTAAAACCTTTTTTGTTTGTCACTTATTCTTTATACACCTTTTGTGTCTGTAATACACAGTTGTGTTGTTAAAAAATAAGAAATATAAAATATTTGTGTATTGTTATGTGCATCTACCTACCAATTCCTCTCCCAAGTGTTATTTTGTCGTTTGATTATTATTCATAAGTAGTGTATTAGCAAACTTTTTAAAATTAATTTTACGTACAGTTTTATCTTCATAATAATTAAAAAAAAATCTATGTGTTACATTTATTGACATTACTGTACGGTATGGGTGAACCTGCTAAAATTGCATGATCTTCGCATAGGTCACAACAATTATTGCGTGTCTCCGTTTTTGGTCACACGCTATACGCTTTTTAAACATGGAGTATAAAAATATTATCACAGCAAGGTTTACACCTACGTACTCAGGAAAATTTTAAATGAGTTATGAAAATTTATAATTCTTCTATTTTCTTCGAGAAAAATCGTACGTACAGATAAGTAAGTACCTATATGTTTTAGAAGATATAATTGCTTACAATAGCTTTTTTAATCAAAATAAATGCTTATTTAGCTATTTAACGCTTTATAGCTTTTATAATAACATCAGATAATTCAACTACGTATTTTAAAATTACAAACAAATTTATTGAAAATTTTTGTAAAATACTGCTCTGCTCTCAGTACTAACCAAACGAAATTTCATGCTTTTAAGAACTGTTATAATAAGTAACTATAGGTAAGGTAATTTCAAAAGATAATTATCTTCAAATGTTGTAAAAACTTGAACGAAAATCCCCTGTAAATTGTAAAAATCTGAAGGAGATATTTTGGCACTCCAACCAAGCCTTAGAGTAGTTGGATGGTAGGATTTAGAGCAGCAAGCCCTTTTTATGTTTAGCAATAAATTTTTTACGGTATAATTAGCTGCTATATTATGTCGTCCTCTCGGATATTTTCCCACTTTTCTAAAATTACCTACCAGAGTGTTGGGAGCAAACTAATCTTCAAACATTTCCCATGCACTCGATTCAAATTCGGACTAGGTGCGCAACTTAGGGGATATTAACTACCTTAAAATATTGGGCATAGATAGGGCCTCGCATTATCATGCTTAATTATCATTTATCACTTTTGTACCATTTCTTTGATACACGCGTCGTCATTTAATGATTCCCTAGTCCATGCGTGATTCCGTAGACATTCAAATAAGCTGGTCAATAAAAGTACAAGGAACATAACAGTCCTCCTTTCATCCCCACACTCCTTCACTTCAAATAAAATCTGGATTCGTCAGTAAATAATTCAAAACTATAATCACTATCAAAAGCTATTTCTTCTCTCAAGTGCATGGGTAATAGAGTAGGAGGGTGGGAGTTTGAACAGATCAGCAAACATTGATAATAATAATTAATACCTAGTTCATACTTTAGTAAATAGATGCGACATATTTTCTAAGCCAAGTTTTTCTTGAATGTAGTTTTCCCTTATTTTTCAATACAAACAAACAAAAATATTAATTTACTATTTCATCCTTTAGGAAGGAACAGAACAGCCACCGCCTGAACCTGCTCCACCTACCGAAGAAAGTAAGTACTAAAAAGAAAATTCGAATATTTCAATAAAAAACCACAAGATTGAAATTACATTAATGGTATTAACATTTTGTTTTTGAAAAATGAACCGTAGTGATATCTAACATTATTATTAAAATAAATATTCTGGGATCTGGGTGTAGGTGCAGCAGAAGAAGCACCGGCGGCTGAAGCGGCACCAACGGACGCTCCACCAACAGATGCAGCACCGCCAGCTGAAGATACTCCACCAGCAGAGATTCCATATGGAGAAGTAATTTCACCACCTAAACCTGAAGGAGAAGTACCGTCAGAGGCAGCACCACCTACAGAAGGAACACCACCTGCAGACGGGGCACCTCCGACTGAGGGTGCACCACCAGCGGAAGGTTTGTGTCTTTTTTTTCTAGTATGTTACTTAAAGTAATGAATCTTCTAATTATTATGGTCCTTATTCGGTGTAATCTCTTGTAAAATGTCATGCCCGTAAGAAACCTCCACTCGAGAATTCCTTTTCTCTTGGTACCAAATATTTGCGTTGAAATCCGCCAGGAAAACAAACTTTGATTTCCCTTTTTCTGTTTATTTCTATTTTTCCATTATCATACTAGAAATCTTTTACTTCCTCAGAAACAAATCCATGTTTATACTAGGTTCGTTTCATCGAACAGTTCTGAACGGTTCTGAAATTACTTCACATGCGCAATAGAGAAAATGTGTTTCATCAAACTTCAGAACTAAACAAGGCGTTCATGGAATTTAAAATTCTCTGTTTCATCTAGTACGTGAACCGTAGTGAACCGTTCTTCACAGTTCAAAAACGATTCCACGTCGCTAGCAAGAACTAACGAGAACTATTCCCATTCCTAACCTAAAACCTGGGTGCGAGCATAACATTTGTTGAAAAATAGTAATATAAATACGTACAACAATCACTATAATCACTCATTTTTTAAATGTGTATTTTAAAATCACCCCAAAACACTTTCCACCTCCTTCACTGTTCGAATTTGAGGTTAGAGTTAGGGATAACCCCGTTTCATCTAGTCTATGTATGAACCGTTATGGAACCGTTCTTGTTGGTTCTTAGAATCGTTTATTTGACGCATGCTCGTAGAAGAATTCTGAATCGGTTCTAAACAATAATAGAACCGTTCAGAACTGTTCGATGAAACGAACCTATTATTTTTGCTTAATATTGTTTGCATTGCTTTACGTATAGGTGCACAGCCGCCAGTCGAAGGAACAGCACCGGGAGAAGGTAAGGAGGAGAAGGCATTTTAAATACCCAACATTAAAATATGTTTTTTTTTTGTTAAATAAGGTACCCCAGCCGCTGAAGGCACACCAGCAGTAACAGCTGAAGGAACCGAAGGTAGGTTTTGTAGTTTAAAAAGAGCAGAAATAATCAGGAGAAATTCTAGAATGTTTCAGTCATAGTTTTTGTTTGTCTTTACAAGCTATTAACTTTTAGAATTTGAAATATTCTAATAATTATGAAAATATCTCAGCTCCTCCAGCAGCATCTGGTGAAACGACAACAGAAGGTGCTGCAGCTGTTCCTGCAGCACCAGCTGAAGGTACCGGAGAGGGCGTTCCACCTCCTGCTGAAACGCCGGCAGCAACTGAAGGAGCAGCGGAAGCACCTGTTCCTACTGAAGCACCTCCCGCAGAAACACCTCCAGCTGAAGCAGCCGCACCACCAGCTGAAGCTCCCACAGAAGCTGCACCACCCGCTGAAGCTCCCCCTGTAGAAACTCCTGCAGCACAACCAGCTGTTGTGGAAGGTGCGTACCGTAGCAATAAAATGTTGTTTGATGTCATTTTCAATGCCGTAAGGATTTGTGTTATAGCGGTACGAAAATGATTCGCTTTTTGTGTCGTTGTAGTATTTTTTTTTAGAATTGCGTTTATAATTTGCACACAAATTTAATTTGCTGAGGCACATTTCTTTGTTGAAGTTTTCAAAAAAGTTTATAATTAGGTACAATGCCAAAGAACGATTAAGATTAACTTGTGCTCTTTTTTTTCAGCCGCTGCGTAATTAGAAGATATTTGGATTTCTACATCGCCTTTTACAACAACAAGGCATTGTAATATAATAAAATAAATTTTAACAAATTATTATAATATATAAGATGTAATTCATATTAGCTTATTACAATCAAAGCTTTGATTTTCTAACTGTTCTTGTATTTCTATTAATATATGAAACACTAAAGATATTTTTACTTTTATCGTTGTTTGTATAATATAAACTTAATATCAGATTTTTTTAAATATTATACGTATAAAACATACACAGAGTGGAGTGGTCTAAAGTAGACTTTGTCAAGTTGGCTGTGGATTCATTTAAGTTATATGGCATCGCAGCCAACTTCAGTGGGTTTATTTTAAACCACTCTGTATAAAGTAAAAATCAATCAGGTTGTAATTACTCCAATTTAGTACCTGGCAGTTTAAACTCCATTAAAGAACATCATCGTGTATTTGCCTACTCTGATCTATGAACTCAAAAAGTCCTGAACCACTTTTGGTTAGGACTTTGATCCACGCCTTCTTCATAAATCAGCGTTTAAATTGGTGCGACAAAACTTTTCTTGCAACAATAAGGCCCTGAATTACAATCTCACTTTAAACCATATATTTAGGTGGTTTTGAAGTTCCACGACTGAAAACGTTAAAATCGATCCTTTTACTCTAAAATTTGATGTTTTAAAAAAATCTGGACTAGAACGTGCGACAGCAGACTTATACTACCCCCGAAGTTAAACTCTACTCTGTGGTTTTAAACTGAGTAGTACCGAACCTAAATATTCAAAGGAATAAAATTAATTTGAATTTATCTTCCAATTAAATATGCGATAAACCATGAACATTAGGAAATTTGAATTTGTTACTGAGCGCAACAATAACAACAATGGACAATTACACGGATCACGTGGTAGTCAAAGAGCGGGAGTTCCCGTCTGTTGACAGCATAGATAAGTTGACAGTCAGTCTTCTGGTGATGTTCAGTGGAACTGGTTTGTGGATGCGTAACGCTGCGTATCTGATTTAAAATTACGTCGAATCGTTGCAGTAAAGGTGCTACTGTTTTCGCAGTTTTTATTGATTAGAACAACCTCGTTTCTATTTTTACATCAGCTGTACCTACTTTAAACTGATAACTAGGTCTGGCATTTGATAACAGTACGAAGGTCGCCCTCGTCCATTGATATTTTGGTAATGTTTATTTTTTTTTTACTTTTTATGTATAGTAAGTAGTATCTATGTGCAATTATTTTATTATGTTTTACAGAATAGTTTATTGCAATATTATTCTACTGTAATAATAATAATGGTATTGGTTTGATAATTCAAAATAGCGTTTATAGAAAAGTTAATAACAAACCATGAAACCAAGGTCACAATATTGTAATGTGTGTTTTGTTAATGAATGTGACTGACAACATTTTGAGGAACTTAAAATCTGGTGTCATTGAATAAAACTAAAGTTTAAAGAACTTTAGACAACCCAGATTTCTAACAATAAAATAAACTATTGCTTTTGTTGCTATCGGTGCGCAATTTAAAAAGATATAAATATTTATGTAGGCGCGCATTACAGATATTCAAAGTCATGTACCCATTGTAAAAGTATTCCTCCTAAAAAATGGTTTTAAAATTAAACTGTTCATTGTTTATCAAATGATTTTTTTTCAATACAACTAAGGTATACTAAGATTCCAAGAAATTTAAAAATAATTTCAACAATTCACAAAGTAATCCCTATGATTCCAAAAATTCTCACAATTCCTACAACAATTCCCAAAAATTCTCAAATTTCTAAATTCCCAAAAATTTCAAGAAAATCCCAACAATGATTTTTCGAAACATCTAGTATAAGGTTAGCAACTGAAAATTATTCACACGAATAACATTGCATAGCCATAAATAGATACCACACATTATACAGCTATCATGTACATGCTCCTTTATTGAACAGATGCCTTTTAAAAGTATCCGTTTCCGGTTAATCGTTTAATTAATACGCGGAAATCGTGCCTGAAAATCTAATTTTTACGCCCATTCTTGGATTACGTTTGGACAGTAATGTATTATGCTGTATTCCTTTTAAATTTAAATAAATAATCGAAATGCACGCACGCTTACATTAAATTTTTTTATTTTTCAGTCTGCTCTCTTTTTGCCTCCAATTTATGTTTTTAAGCCATTGAATTAACTAAAATGTTCTATTTTTAAATTGAAAGAGTTAACTTTTAAATAAATAAATACTGGATCTCTTTGAATATTCTACTGGTAGTAGGTGTAGTACATCTTTTTTTAGAACAGACAAACATACGGATAGATGCATCGGTTTACTGGGATAATGTTATTATTTTTTCGTTTGTGTATTTAATACCTGCTGAACATCTCCACACTACAAAATAAACCTTCACCCTCTTGAAATATCCCCCAAATTCTAGTTTCTGAGGAAGTAAAGAACGAAATGAAAACAGAGGTGGTACATCCATATCATAGTCATGTCACCTGATTTAAATATTAATGTGGCGTGGCATCGTAATCCTGAAAACAATATTAATACTTTAGATAATTTTAATTACTGGAATCGAATTCCTCGTGAACTTCAATTTAATAACTTGAATAAGACATTTTCGAAGAAGACAAATTTAATTTTTCGGGATATTCCAGAAACTCTTACGTATACAGATATCTTGAAAACAATGAAAACCGATACATTTTCGTAAGGGACTTACATTTTTCTCTACCTTTCGTACCTCTTAAAAATAGGCAAGATCGCCATATATTACATCATCTTATCTCAGACACCCTGTATAAAACATTAATTTATTTATTTAATTGCGGAACGCGTACCAAATTTTACTATTAGATACGATTTTTTTTCTGCAGTTCAGTATTTCAGGATGGCTTTCTCGTAAACCCACTGAAGCAATTCTGAATTCCCACAAATTTATGAGAAACGATTTGGTTACTACAGAGCATGTAAAATCGGCCATTCCACTTAGTTTTTTGTTAATAGAAAATCTAGAAATATCTATGATGTAGGTACCAATGTTTCGTAACAATTAAGATTTCGTTCCACGAAACACTCAAAGATAATTAAATTTACCATTAATAGTAAAAGTCTTGATAGCATGTCAAGTGTAATTCTGATTGCACAAAGAGGAGAAGGCCTGAAAAACGCAAAGAATAAGAATTGAAATGGTTTTGTTAATTTCATTAGAAATAATTTACAATTTACATCAGGATGGGAGTGTACTTCTACGTACGTATTATTACAACACCTTAGCCAAAAAAAAAAACTAACTAAAAGCATATAAGCTAATAAGCTATAAGTAATTATTTTCTTCCGAGCTTCAACCCCTATGATTAAATAATAATTAAATAATTAAATTAAACTTAGTACTACTATAACCTACTGCCGAATTGATACTTACCACTTAAGTGAATAAAATGATGAATTAGATACACGATTACACTAAACACCCGAAACCCGACCCGAAAAATATAAACCGAGTAAAACCGTAAAACCAAAAACAAACGCCGAAATAAAAAAAATCATCCGCATAAGTGTACGCTTGGTATACAAAAAAATCTATTCCCACTAGATATACAGGATAAGTATTACTACAGTACATACTGTCCCACAATTTGCTATAGTGCTAGTAAAAAAAAAGCACATACTTACGACAAATAGGGAAGTAAAAGTCAAAAAAACTACACTGACACTGTTACACTCCGCGAAAATGAGGCATTGCCTCCCAAAAAATTCCGATATATTGTGTTTAAAAAATTGTGCGCAAAAATATTCCGCATTATGCGCAAAAATAATTTGCATGGTGCGCAAAATTATTACGCAGTGTACGCAAAAGTAGTCCCAATCCGCATTGTACACAATAATACGCAAAAAATAAAAAATGACACACACCTAACGTTCTTAACAGGGTTGGGGGTGGTGGAAAGAGATTGGCAAAATAATTTTAATTTAAAGTACGCTCATAATAAAATATTGAAAGATTATTCTTTGGGTAGGGGTTAGAGGGCAATTCTTCTTCTTGTTTGATACATTGTCGAATGTAGCAGTTCTTATTTTGCAAATTGTCATGAAAAAGGAAGTCGTAATGAGTTTTAATTACTGGCTGTGCTGTTCTTAAATAATATTTTCAGACCTTGGAACCTGAGAGAAGTCCTTCCAAAGTTGGTAGTCGGAACAAACCTTTTTACACTGCGATGGTGTCCTTTCCCTCGATGTTCCCGTCCCTCGACGTTAATTGCACTTTCACTTCACTTTAATGTCCACTTCACTTCAGTTTAATGTCCACTTCAAGTCTCTTGCACTTTTATATTCTTTTACTAAACTGATTAAACGTTTTAAGGTAAAACTTCTAATTACTACGCTCACAAAATTAAAAAAATTAGCACTACAAACACTACCTATTCAATGACCATTCCTGTTCGAGTAGTTTGCAAGAACTAACCCGAAATCGTTTTCTGATTAAAAGGCAGACAAAAGAATAAACGAGCAGAGTGTGTTAATGCTTAACACCTGCAAAAAATCTAAAATGCGATAACATTCAAAATAACTTTGAATGTATCTACGTAAGAAATAAAAAGCAATAAAAATGAATACAAAATTTAAAAATAATATTGTGATTCATTTTCAAGAATGAAAGCTGTGAACCGCAACCCCCACGGGAATAAAACTGAGGGCAGGGAAATTTGAAATTTCTAATTTTGTATTTTTGATTTCTTAATAAATTTCCGAAAACTTAATTTTTGAGTGTAAAGCTACAGATTTTTGAGTTTGGTTTTCAATACTTTTTACATTTTTGAAATAAAACCTTTAAATTTACACCCCAATGTAACAGAAAACTGGGGACAGGTCCCTGTTTTGTAGATTCAAAATTTTGCATTTTTGATCTTTTAATAAATTTCCTAAAAGTTATTTTTTGAATAAAAGTCCTTTATATAGCTAAGTTTTTTTTTGGTTTTGTTTTCAATACTTTTTCAGTTTTAAAAATTAAAATTTTGATTCACAACCCTCCAAGTAAAATAGGATTGGGGGCAAATCTTTATTTGTAATTTTCCAAAAATTTTTTTTGAGTTCCTAAATAAATTCCTTACAAAAATATTCTTTGAGTGCAATACTACTTTTCTATAGATTTTTAAGTTTTTAACCCCTTGAATTTCAAAACTAAAAGTTTTGAACCACAACCCCGAAGGTACCTAATAGGATTGGGAACAAGTGTCCCCTTTGTAATTATAAAATTTGTATTTTTGGATATTTCTAAACTTGATTGCTTTTCCCCGTGAAAAATTGAACGCTTGGAACCTCGACCCCTGTGGTATTGGGACCAGTTTCCTATTATGCAGTTTATGAATTTTTTCTAGATAGGCAAAATTCTCGATTAGGGTGTAAAATTAAGAACAAAGGTTGCCAGGGATTAGCATATCGACCTTGGGAAATAAAGAAAATAATTGATTAATTATTGTAGTACGAACGTCTTTCGGAACTTTCATCCCAATGGTTGATAAAGAGCAACTAACCGATATTTCGTACCCTCTGTATTAAATACCTAGGACAGCTACTGTTAACACCCTGTATTTGCGGATTAGATTTTTAGGGATATGGTTTTTTCTTAGATTACTAGAGAAAAAAATGAAAAAGACTCGCAAAAAGCTCTCTAATTTTCGAAAATCGAAAGGAAAATTAAAAATCTTACCTTACAAGACATCAGGCTTCTGTTTATTCTTCCATCATCAAAATTTATTGGATGGGGGTGCTAATACATTTCTCTAGATTCAGTCTTGGTGATGACGTTGAACAGGGATACTTAGGTACATTTGATGATTTTTTAAGATGCGTATTATAAACCAGACTCGTGAAATTTCGAAGCTGGTTCCTTTAGATAATCCTAGGTTATCCCTTAAGGGTTGAAACCTGTGCCTGTCTTGAATTCAGTCACTAAATTTTATTAACCGTGGGGAAGACTTTTTATATTTCCTGATTCCTTTAAAGTCAAATCTTTTATACAATTGGGCCTTAGATTAAAACTTTCAAATAGCTTTTATGGTCTTGGAGTAAATCTTCACTGCCAATAGAGCCGTTATGGTAGCCTGACTAGTCTTTGAATTCTGAGAAGGACTTATGTACCTATTCTCATAGTAAAACAAGTGTAAACGAAGTTCAGCGTCCCCCCTTTACCCGCCCACAGTTATCCTATTGCGTAAAATAAAGAAAATCGAGAAAAACTGCTTTTAACTAACATGTGGCGCAACGAACCACCCTGTATATAAGTTTGTAGCGTAAAATTCATTGAGCAAGCGCTACGCATGCAGCGCCGCTTGGATTCAGTGGTAAACTACGAGTTACAGCAATTTCGTCAAACTTCGATGACGATTCAGCTTTTATGTGGTGATTTTAATCGTTCAAGTAGTGATTCATCTTACATTTGTCATAAGACAACCATTACCAGGTTCGAAGATTAGTTTTAGTGAAAAGTGCGTGTAAATCGAAGGGTGTGATTGGCCAGAATTGACAAATTGTCACTAAAGTTTTCGAGGTTAGGTGTACGTTTAATCTTTTTTTGTATGTGAATGAACAACCGAGTTCATGAGCCAGATCCACCCACATAATTGACTTAATAAATGCCACGACATTTTAGTGCTACTATTTGACATTTAAATTGAAGTGAAAAACATTTAAAATGTCGACTTTTCAGGCCCGAGCTTTGTATGATTTTAGTGGTGAACCCAACACAGCCGAAATGACAATATCAGCTGGTGAAATATTAACTGTCACAAGAGCTGATGTTGGTGAAGGATGGTGGGAAGGTCTAAACAGCCAAGGAAAGTCGGGTTTGTTTCCAGAAGCGTATGTTGAGAAAGTAACGAGCGACTCTGCAGGACCACCACCTATTCCAGCTCCTGTACTGCAACCCCAAAATTATGCAAACGATTGGAGTGATGCTGCAGGAGCAAATCAAACCTCACAGGATAATGATGGATGGGATGATGATTGGGACGAGGATCCGTATTCGGAGATCCCTAATAATTCACGACAACCACAGGAGCAGTTATATGCTAACGAACCAAATCGAAATCAATACAACAAAGGAGATGTTGATAATATATCAGAAATGAGTTTTGGGGTTGATAATAAAGGAACCATAACAAAAAAGAGCTTTAATCGATTTTCAACCTTTGTAAAATCAGGAGGTGAGAGTTATATTTTAGGTACTCTTAAAGTTAATGTAGAGGAACCACAAAAAGTTATAATAGTAAAACTTGACGATGGTATTTGTTGTTGGCCTCCTATTCCACCGGCTAATTACTACACAGTTTTGGTTACCTCCCCCAAAAAAGAATCAAAACTAAAAGGTTTAAAAAGCTTCATTGCATACCAATTAACCCCTTCCTTTAATAACATACAAGTTGCAAGAAGATACAAACATTTTGATTGGCTTCATGAAAGATTAACAGAAAAATTTAGTTTAATCGCAGTACCACCTTTACCTGATAAGCAAATCTCCGGCAGGTATGAAGAACAATTTATCGAGCATCGAAGAGTGCAGCTTCAGGAATTTATAAATTGGGTTTGTAGACATCCAATATTATCACATTCCGAAGTGTGGCAACATTTTTTAACTTGCACAGATGATAAATTATGGAAACAAGGTAAAAGACAAGCTGAAAAAGACCCATTACTTGGTGCTAACTTTTGTTTATGTATTGAAGCTCCTGATAAAAATTTATTACAATCTTTTGTTGATGAAACTATTGACACCAGTTCTAATTTCGTACACAATCTAGACACTGCTGTTAAAAATTTAATGGCAACAGCTGTGGATCAAGCAAGAAAACATTCAGGAGTATTCAAAAAGGAATATACAAAAATAGGGGAAAGTTTTTATAGTTTAGGAACTGCAATTGAATCCGCTGAAAAAGCAACACCTACAGAATTAGCAACAGGAATCAAAAGAATTGGGACAGCCTATTTTGAAATCGGTAAAATATTCGAAGATCAACCAAAACTAGACTGGGAACCCCTAGCAGATAAATTGTACATGTACAAGGGAATAACCAGTTCCTTTCCTGATATTTTTTCAATCCATAAAGGGGCTCAGCAAAAAAAGAAAGAATGTGAAAAAATTAATATGCCACAAGCTCAATTATTGGAGGTGAGAAAACGTACGGATACTGTAAGTTATGCTATATTTGCTGAACTACAACATTTTAAACAAGAACGAGAGGCTGACTTAAAGGTGACCATGAAAAAATATTTAATAGAACAAGTCAATTTCTATAAACGAATTGTAGATAAATTAGAAGACACTCTGCAATTTTTTGAATAAGATTTTTCTAAAGTGTATAAAAAACAGACTTGCATGATAGATTACCTATTTTTGTAAATGTCTAATTAAAGCACAGTACTGAATTTTAGAAATGTAATGTTTTAAACATTATTTTGTATTCGATTGATATTTAAATTATAATTGATTTAAAGACCATAAAATGAGATAACACTTCAGGGTATAAGTCAGCCAAATCAGGTGTGATTGGGGCAGATAAATAATTATTATGAATAATTACACTAGAAAAATTTGTTTTAATTTTTAGTACAAATCTATATTGTTAAAAAAATCTAATGAGAGTATGTTGCAATTATTATATTCACAAACAAAAAGTTTAGAAAGGATAGGGATGAAAAAACAACCACCTTTATTTTCTTTTTCATGGTCAACCCCTTTGAACTTGCATATCATCAGTTTCATTATGTTTTAATCATAAAATTAATAAATTTGTTGATTAAACAAGCGGTTGGTACTGCTGTTTATGATAATTAACTAGATATCACAAAATTATCTTTCTATGAATTTTTAATATACATAAATATTGATATTTATTATAAATCATCTACTTCGTTTATTTTTATTAATCTGAAAAGTTAGTGACGTAGGTACATTTAAAAAAAATACAAAAAGGCACATTTTTTAAAATTAAATTTTTGATTTCCAACACGTTACAATAGAGTTCGGTCATCACGTAGTCTACCCCGGTGGGTCTACCTCAGTGAGTAAGCACAATATCTATGATAACCGCGGGGCCGGTTCCTTGACAACCCATAAGCGTCTAGTTGTTTACCCACCAAGGTAGCCGCGTTGCTAAAATGCTGACGTCCCATGACCAACCCCTATACCAAAAAAACAAACAAATATAAATGAAATATGTTCAAAGAAAATAGGGTCAAGTAGGCTATGTTAAGTTAAATTCAACCAAACTGAAATTAAAATGGAAACCTTTTAATAAATTTATTATGATTTTAGATAAATTGTTTGTTCTACAAAAAATCAACACATTTGTTTAAATTATGCAAGCGTGATTATAAATATTGTAAAAAGGTTGCACAAATGTTTTAATTTAACGTACTAGTTTATTAGTTTGGTACTAAACTTGTATTAAAATATCCATGATATATTGTGCAACTGGGTGTGTATTGAAAATTGTTATCGATATGTACTTTTGAAATGATTTTTTTCTTTTGGTTTTGTTAATGTGGTCATAATCTTATCTTATTTGTTATTCTTATCAAGGTTAAGAATTCCTAACTAAAACGCAAACAGTTTGAGGTACTAGTTTATTCATGATAAGCAGCGTTGATTGTAAAAATAAAATACCTACATTTACAAAATAATATCTTCTTTTATGCCAAATTCTTGCAATATCTGTGATCCATTGATTTAATGGTGGTATCTGATCTTGTATTGTAACTATTCAATTATTACTTCTTTATCTGCGCGTGTTGTGTCAAATTTTTATTGTAATTTGTATATAATTTTTTTACTACCTGTTTTAATTAGTTTAACATTTAATTGTGCTGTGGTAATTTATACATTTATTCCATGTATTGCTATACTTTTAATTTTAAGTTATTGTTTAAGTGATCGCAATTCCAAATACTACTACAAATAGTGATGTAACTATAAAATCAATGTTAAATATTATTACATATAAGTAGGTATTGTATATTTTTGTTAAAATTGTACGCAATATATTATAAAAAGGCTTTGTTAAATTGCTCTTTTTATTTTGATCCCGCTTTTCAATCCCTAGTGCATAATACATTTTACTGTACCTAATGAATTATGGTGTAGAAGAGGTCAAAAGTAGCGAGAGCGCAATGAGCCTCCAGGGAATCCTGCAGCATTGCAAACTTACTTTTATTGAAATTACTGCTTTCCATTTTAAGAACCAGCAATGGCAATTAACCAAATAATAAAAAAATATATAAAGGTAGGTAAGATCATCCCTTTATACATCGAAGCAGGTAACAGTAGACCTACCGCTACGAAAGGATGCTAAAGTAAAGTAATGACGCTCTGAATATGATATTCTTTATGACTCATTCTAAGGAGTGAAATCCTTCTCCTTCAGCTCGTTCATGAATAATCTTAAACAACCATAGCGTCTTTTCAGCGGTCTCGCTAGAGGGGAGGGCAAAGTTTTTGTCACAAAATTAAATTAAAAACACGTAGGTAAACCCTACTTTCTATACGTCTTACTTACGTTTTTCATGAGATTGTCATTTCTAATACCTGCAGCCAATAGTATATTATGTTTGTCTAAAAATTGGGAAGGCCTGGGACTCCTTGATTTTAGGTGAAAATCTCGAATCAAAAATCCCGAAAGACAAAATCTCGAAAACGAAAATCTCGAAAAGCATAAATCTCGACTAACAAAAATTTCGAAAGTTAAAATATCGAAAGACGAAATCTCTCCTTACCCCCCAAAGGTTCTGGAGGTCTTTGTGTCGTGCTTCGCATTGTTTTATTTCTTATTCTTCTGTTGTGTTAAGTTATCTTACAGCAGCGTTGGTCCTTTCACTTGCTGGCGTTCATCGTGCGATGGTGGTGTAATGGTCAGCATAGTTGCCTTCCAAGCAGTTGATCCGAGTTCGATTCTCGGCCATCGCATTGTTTTGTTTTTATTCTTGCTTCCGAATTACTTCTGTTGTGTTAAGTTATCTTACAGCAGCGTTGGTCCTTTCACTTGCTGGCGTTCATCGTGCGATGGTGGTGTAATGGTCAGCATAGTTGCCTTCCAAGCAGTTGATCCGAGTTCGATTCTCGGCCATCGCATTGTTTTGTTTTTATTCTTGCTTCCGAATTACTTCTGTTGTGTTAAGTTATCTTACAGCAGCGTTGGTCCTTTCACTTGCTGGCGTTCATCGTGCGATGGTGGTGTAATGGTCAGCATAGTTGCCTTCCAAGCAGTTGATCCGAGTTCGATTCTCGGCCATCGCATTGTTTTGTTTTTATTCTTGCTTCCGAATTACTTCTGTTGTGTTAAGTTATCTTACAGCAGCGTTGGTCCTTTCACTTGCTGGCGTTCATCGTGCGATGGTGGTGTAATGGTCAGCATAGTTGCCTTCCAAGCAGTTGATCCGAGTTCGATTCTCGGCCATCGCATTGTTTTATTTTTATCCTGGCTTCTGAATTCTTCTGTTGGGTTAAGAGATCTTGCAGCAGCGCTGGTCCTTTCACTTGCTGGCTTTCAACGTGCGATGGTGGTGTAATGGTCAGCATAGTTGCCTTCCAAGCAGTTGATCCGAGTTCGATTCTCGGCCATCGCATTGTTTTATTTTTATCCTGGCTTCTGAATTCTTCTGTTGGGTTAAGAGATCTTGCAGCAGCGTTGGTCCTTTCAGTTGCTGGCTTTCAACGTGCGATGGTGGTGTAATGGTCAGCATAGTTGCCTTCCAAGCAGTTGATCCGAGTTCGATTCTCGGCCATCGCATTGTTTTATTTTTATCCTGGCTTCTGAATTCTTCTGTTGGGTTAAGAGATCTTGCAGCAGCGTTGGTCCTTTCACTTGCTGGCGTTCATCGTGCGATGGTGGTGTAATGGTCAGCATAGTTGCCTTCCAAGCAGTTGATCCGAGTTCGATTCTCGGCCATCGCATTGTTTTGTTTTTATCCTGGCTTCTGAATTCTTCTGTTGGGTTAAGAGATCTTGCAGCAGCGCTGGTCCTTTCACTTGCTGGCTTTCAACGTGCGATGGTGGTGTAATGGTCAGCATAGTTGCCTTCCAAGCAGTTGATCCGAGTTCGATTCTCGGCCATCGCATTGTTTTATTTTTATCCTGGCTTCTGAATTCTTCTGTTGGGTTAAGAGATCTTGCAGCAGCGTTGGTCCTTTCAGTTGCTGGCTTTCAACGTGCGATGGTGGTGTAATGGTCAGCATAGTTGCCTTCCAAGCAGTTGATCCGAGTTCGATTCTCGGCCATCGCATTGTTTTATTTTTATCCTGGCTTCTGAATTCTTCTGTTGGGTTAAGAGATCTTGCAGCAGCGTTGGTCCTTTCACTTGCTGGCGTTCATCGTGCGATGGTGGTGTAATGGTCAGCATAGTTGCCTTCCAAGCAGTTGATCCGAGTTCGATTCTCGGCCATCGCATTGTTTTGTTTTTATCCTGGCTTCTGAATTCTTCTGTTGGGTTAAGAGATCTTGCAGCAGCGCTGGTCCTTTCACTTGCTGGCTTTCAACGTGCGATGGTGGTGTAATGGTCAGCATAGTTGCCTTCCAAGCAGTTGATCCGAGTTCGATTCTCGGCCATCGCATTGTTTTATTTTTATCCTGGCTTCTGAATTCTTCTGTTGGGTTAAGAGATCTTGCAGCAGCGTTGGTCCTTTCAGTTGCTGGCTTTCAACGTGCGATGGTGGTGTAATGGTCAGCATAGTTGCCTTCCAAGCAGTTGATCCGAGTTCGATTCTCGGCCATCGCATTGTTTTATTTTTATCCTGGCTTCTGAATTCTTCTGTTGGGTTAAGAGATCTTGCAGCAGCGTTGGTCCTTTCACTTGCTGGCGTTCATCGTGCGATGGTGGTGTAATGGTCAGCATAGTTGCCTTCCAAGCAGTTGATCCGAGTTCGATTCTCGGCCATCGCATTGTTTTATTTTTATCCTGGCTTCTGAATTCTTCTGTTGGGTTAAGAGATCTTGCAGCAGCGTTGGTCCTTTCACTTGCTGGCGTTCATCGTGCGATGGTGGTGTAATGGTCAGCATAGTTGCCTTCCAAGCAGTTGATCCGAGTTCGATTCTCGGCCATCGCATTGTTTTATTTTTATCCTGGCTTCTGAATTCTTCTGTTGGGTTAAGAGATCTTGCAGCAGCGTTGGTCCTTTCAGTTGCTGGCTTTCAACGTGCGATGGTGGTGTAATGGTCAGCATAGTTGCCTTCCAAGCAGTTGATCCGAGTTCGATTCTCGGCCATCGCATTGTTTTATTTTTATCCTGGCTTCTGAATTCTTCTGTTGGGTTAAGAGATCTTGCAGCAGCGTTGGTCCTTTCACTTGCTGGCGTTCATCGTGCGATGGTGGTGTAATGGTCAGCATAGTTGCCTTCCAAGCAGTTGATCCGAGTTCGATTCTCGGCCATCGCATTGTTTTATTTTTATCCTGGCTTCTGAATTCTTCTGTTGGGTTAAGAGATCTTGCAGCAGCGTTGGTCCTTTCAGTTGCTGGCTTTCAACGTGCGATGGTGGTGTAATGGTCAGCATAGTTGCCTTCCAAGCAGTTGATCCGAGTTCGATTCTCGGCCATCGCATTGTTTTATTTTTATCCTGGCTTCTGAATTCTTCTGTTGGGTTAAGAGATCTTGCAGCAGCGTTGGTCCTTTCACTTGCTGGCGTTCATCGTGCGATGGTGGTGTAATGGTCAGCATAGTTGCCTTCCAAGCAGTTGATCCGAGTTCGATTCTCGGCCATCGCATTGTTTTGTTTTTATCCTGGCTTCTGAATTCTTCTGTTGGGTTAAGAGATCTTGCAGCAGCGCTGGTCCTTTCACTTGCTGGCTTTCAACGTGCGATGGTGGTGTAATGGTCAGCATAGTTGCCTTCCAAGCAGTTGATCCGAGTTCGATTCTCGGCCATCGCATTGTTTTATTTTTATCCTGGCTTCTGAATTCTTCTGTTGGGTTAAGAGATCTTGCAGCAGCGTTGGTCCTTTCACTTGCTGGCGTTCATCGTGCGATGGTGGTGTAATGGTCAGCATAGTTGCCTTCCAAGCAGTTGATCCGAGTTCGATTCTCGGCCATCGCATTGTTTTATTTTTATCCTGGCTTCTGAGTTCTTCGGTTGGGTTAAGAGATCTTGCAGCAGCGTTGGTCCTTTCACTTGCTGGCTTTCAACGTGCGATGGTGGTGTAATGGTCAGCATAGTTGCCTTCCAAGCAGTTGATCCGAGTTCGATTCTCGGCCATCGCATTGTTTTATTTTTATCCTGGCTTCTGAATTCTTCTGTTTGGTTAGAGATCTTGCAGCAGCGTTGGTCCTTTCACTTGCTGGCTTTCAACGTGCGATGGTGGTGTAATGGTCAGCATAGTTGCCTTCCAAGCAGTTGATCCGAGTTCGATTCTCGGCCATCGCATTGTTTTATTTTTATCCTGGCTTCTGAATTCTGCTGTTTGGTTAGAGATCTTGCAGCAGCGTTGGTCCTTTCACTTGCTGGCTCTCAACGCGCGATGGTGGTGTACTGGTCAGCATAGTTGCCTTCCAAGCAGTTGATCCGAGTTCGATTCTCGGCCATCGCATTGTTTTATTTTTATCCTGGCTTCTGAATTCTGCTGTTTGGTTAGAGATCTTGCAGCAGCGTTGGTCCTTTCACTTGCTGGCTTTCAACGTGCGATGGTGGT
Organism: Hemicrepidius hirtus; assembly: GCA_963082805.1. Lineage (NCBI taxonomy): Eukaryota > Metazoa > Arthropoda > Insecta > Coleoptera > Elateridae > Hemicrepidius > Hemicrepidius hirtus. The sequence goes on from OY720167.1 coordinate 8,652,271, forward strand.
GTAATGGTCAGCATAGTTGCCTTCCAAGCAGTTGATCCGAGTTCGATTCTCGGCCATCGCATTGTTTTATTTTTATCCTGGCTTCTGAATTCTTCTGTTTGGTTAGAGATCTTGCAGCAGCGTTGGTCCTTTCACTTGCTGGCTTTCAACGTGCGATGGTGGTGTAATGGTCAGCATAGTTGCCTTCCAAGCAGTTGATCCGAGTTCGATTCTCGGTCATCGCATTGTTTTATTTTTATCCTGGCTTCTGAATGTTTCTGTTGAGTTAAGAGATCTTGCAGCAGCGTTGGTCCTTTCACTTACTGGCGTTTATCGTGCGATGGTGGTGTAATGGTCAGCATAGTTGCCTTCCAAGCAGTTGATCCGAGTTCGATTCTCGGCCATCGCATTGTTTTATTTTTATCCTGGCTTCTGAATGTTTCTGTTGGGTTAAGAGATCTTGCAGCAGCGTTGGTCCTTTCACTTGCTGGCGTTCATCGTGCGATGGTGGTGTAATGGTCAGCATAGTTGCCTTCCAAGCAGTTGATCCGAGTTCGATTCTCGGCCATCGCATTGTTTTATTTTTATCCTGGCTTCTGAATTCTTCTGTTGGGTTAAGAGATCTTGCAGCAGCGTTGGTCCTTTCAGTTGCTGGCTTTCAACGTGCGATGGTGGTGTAATGGTCAGCATAGTTGCCTTCCAAGCAGTTGATCCGAGTTCGATTCTCGGCCATCGCATTGTTTTATTTTTATCCTGGCTTCTGAATTCTTCTGTTGGGTTAAGAGATCTTGCAGCAGCGTTGGTCCTTTCACTTGCTGGCGTTCATCGTGCGATGGTGGTGTAATGGTCAGCATAGTTGCCTTCCAAGCAGTTGATCCGAGTTCGATTCTCGGCCATCGCATTGTTTTATTTTTATCCTGGCTTCTGAATTCTTCTGTTGGGTTAAGAGATCTTGCAGCAGCGTTGGTCCTTTCAGTTGCTGGCTTTCAACGTGCGATGGTGGTGTAATGGTCAGCATAGTTGCCTTCCAAGCAGTTGATCCGAGTTCGATTCTCGGCCATCGCATTGTTTTATTTTTATCCTGGCTTCTGAATTCTTCTGTTGGGTTAAGAGATCTTGCAGCAGCGTTGGTCCTTTCACTTGCTGGCGTTCATCGTGCGATGGTGGTGTAATGGTCAGCATAGTTGCCTTCCAAGCAGTTGATCCGAGTTCGATTCTCGGCCATCGCATTGTTTTGTTTTTATCCTGGCTTCTGAATTCTTCTGTTGGGTTAAGAGATCTTGCAGCAGCGCTGGTCCTTTCACTTGCTGGCTTTCAACGTGCGATGGTGGTGTAATGGTCAGCATAGTTGCCTTCCAAGCAGTTGATCCGAGTTCGATTCTCGGCCATCGCATTGTTTTATTTTTATCCTGGCTTCTGAATTCTTCTGTTGGGTTAAGAGATCTTGCAGCAGCGTTGGTCCTTTCACTTGCTGGCGTTCATCGTGCGATGGTGGTGTAATGGTCAGCATAGTTGCCTTCCAAGCAGTTGATCCGAGTTCGATTCTCGGCCATCGCATTGTTTTATTTTTATCCTGGCTTCTGAGTTCTTCGGTTGGGTTAAGAGATCTTGCAGCAGCGTTGGTCCTTTCACTTGCTGGCTTTCAACGTGCGATGGTGGTGTAATGGTCAGCATAGTTGCCTTCCAAGCAGTTGATCCGAGTTCGATTCTCGGCCATCGCATTGTTTTATTTTTATCCTGGCTTCTGAATTCTTCTGTTTGGTTAGAGATCTTGCAGCAGCGTTGGTCCTTTCACTTGCTGGCTTTCAACGTGCGATGGTGGTGTAATGGTCAGCATAGTTGCCTTCCAAGCAGTTGATCCGAGTTCGATTCTCGGCCATCGCATTGTTTTATTTTTATCCTGGCTTCTGAATTCTGCTGTTTGGTTAGAGATCTTGCAGCAGCGTTGGTCCTTTCACTTGCTGGCTCTCAACGCGCGATGGTGGTGTACTGGTCAGCATAGTTGCCTTCCAAGCAGTTGATCCGAGTTCGATTCTCGGCCATCGCATTGTTTTATTTTTATCCTGGCTTCTGAATTCTGCTGTTTGGTTAGAGATCTTGCAGCAGCGTTGGTCCTTTCACTTGCTGGCTTTCAACGTGCGATGGTGGTGTAATGGTCAGCATAGTTGCCTTCCAAGCAGTTGATCCGAGTTCGATTCTCGGCCATCGCATTGTTTTATTTTTATCCTGGCTTCTGAATTCTTCTGTTTGGTTAGAGATCTTGCAGCAGCGTTGGTCCTTTCACTTGCTGGCTTTCAACGTGCGATGGTGGTGTAATGGTCAGCATAGTTGCCTTCCAAGCAGTTGATCCGAGTTCGATTCTCGGTCATCGCATTGTTTTATTTTTATCCTGGCTTCTGAATGTTTCTGTTGAGTTAAGAGATCTTGCAGCAGCGTTGGTCCTTTCACTTACTGGCGTTTATCGTGCGATGGTGGTGTAATGGTCAGCATAGTTGCCTTCCAAGCAGTTGATCCGAGTTCGATTCTCGGCCATCGCATTGTTTTATTTTTATCCTGGCTTCTGAATGTTTCTGTTGGGTTAAGAGATCTTGCAGCAGCGTTGGTCCTTTCACTTGCTGGCTTTCAACGTGCGATGGTGGTGTAATGGTCAGCATAGTTGCCTTCCAAGCAGTTGATCCGAGTTCGATTCTCGGCCATCGCATTGTTTTATTTTTATCCTGGCTTCTGAATTCTTCTGTTGGGTTAAGAGATCTTGCAGCAGCGTTGGTCCTTTCACTTGCTGGCGTTCATCGTGCGATGGTGGTGTAATGGTCAGCATAGTTGCCTTCCAAGCAGTTGATCCGAGTTCGATTCTCGGCCATCGCATTGTTTTATTTTTATCCTGGCTTCTGAATTCTTCTGTTTGGTTAGAGATCTTGCAGCAGCGTTGGTCCTTTCACTTGCTGGCTTTCAACGTGCGATGGTGGTGTAATGGTCAGCATAGTTGCCTTCCAAGCAGTTGATCCGAGTTCGATTCTCGGTCATCGCATTGTTTTATTTTTATCCTGGCTTCTGAATGTTTCTGTTGGGTTAAGAGATCTTGCAGCAGCGTTGGTCCTTTCACTTGCTGACGTTCATCGTGCGATGGTGGTGTAATGGTCAGCATAGTTGTCTTCCAAGCAGTTGATCCGAGTTCGATTCTCGGCCATCGCATTGTTTTATTTTTATCCTGGCTTCTGAATTCTTCTGTTGGGTTAAGAGATCTTGCAGCAGCGTTGGTCCTTTCACTTGCTGGCTTTCAACGTGCGATGGTGGTGTAATGGTCAGCATAGTTGCCTTCCAAGCAGTTGATCCGAGTTCGATTCTCGGCCATCGCATTGTTTTATTTTTATCCTGGCTTCTGAATGTTTCTGTTGGGTTAAGAGATCTTGCAGCAGCGTTGGTCCTTTCACTTGCTGGCTTTCAACGTGCGATGGTGGTGTAATGGTCAGCATAGTTGCCTTCCAAGCAGTTGATCCGAGTTCGATTCTCGGCCATCGCATTGTTTTATTTTTATCCTGGCTTCTGAATTCTTCTGTTGGGTTAAGAGATCTTGCAGCAGCGTTGGTCCTTTCACTTGCTGGCGTTCATCGTGCGATGGTGGTGTAATGGTCAGCATAGTTGCCTTCCAAGCAGTTGATCCGAGTTCGATTCTCGGCCATCGCATTGTTTTATTTTTATCCTGGCTTCTGAATTCTTCTGTTGGGTTAAGAGATCTTGCAGCAGCGTTGGTCCTTTCACTTGTTGGCGTTCATCGTGCGATGGTGGTGTAATGGTCAGCATAGTTGCCTTCCAAGCAGTTGATCCGAGTTCGATTCTCGGCCATCGCATTATTTTACTATTTTGTATTTTTGTGATACTAGTTGAAGAAACTATAGCTGTTAGAGATTTGAAAACAAAGCTGAAGTGCGTGCAGTATGTCTGATCATTTTCTGAATTGTTACCGTTCGGGGTAATTTAGATTTCTCAGGACACCCAGAATTTAAACTACTATTGCACTTTCCATAGTACAGGAAAGGAAAGATATAAACTTTTACCTTAAATGATAACAGCACAATGCTAAAAACGAAATCACTAAATAGTACCTACTTCAAAAAGGTATTCCATGATCCATGTTAATGTTCTTTCGCGACTTAATACATATATTAAGCTAACTGCTTTCTGTTTCAGTGAAACAGATAACATTAGATAGATTCGTTTAATTTTTAAGTCTCGTGTATATCATTGAATCATCAATGTTGGGCGTGTAAACGTTGTGTAGGTTGTAAACTAGTAGGTCAATCAGACATACCTGTTCTGGTCTTCCACATATGGCATCTTCATTGAAGATGCTAACTACTCTTTTTCTTGTCCTGTCCGTTAAGGAACTCAAGATCTATTCTATGTAATAAGAAGGCTAATCATTCAGTACGTGTTCCCATTAAACAGTTTTGGATATAAAAAATCACAGGGAATTAATGTACATGTCGAATAGAATACCATATACATCTTAGTAAGAAACTGGTAACATTTTGTAACAGGTCGTTATTAAAATGTCGATTTAATGAACAATTATTATTAATTTTCTTTGAACTTGTTAAAAAACTAAATAAAATATAAAAAATATCTTGTAGGTACAGCATTTTACTCCTTGCTCATTGTCATCTTGTTTGATTATATAAATTATCTCACGATACAGAATGTGAAGCACGGGTTGTACAAATTATAAACTAATAACTATTATTAGTATTCCAGTAATTATTGTAAAATTAATTAACGGTTTAGTGTAACATCTATAAATTGGATGTCCGCCCATGTAAGCTTTGTAGTAATGAATCATGTTTGAAGTTAATAATAATTGGATTCGAAAGAAGTAATAAAAACTGACTGACGGCTATACAGTGTGCGTACTGGAATATCTTTAACACAAGAAAAATTTAATTGTTACTCGAACAACTGGAAATTGCGTCAAACACACTATAATAGTTGGAATCAATATAGTACACAACACACACATTTATATGCATATCTAAAAATAAATAGTTGGCTATGTTTGAAACTATTCAGGGAACTATATTTGAAAAATGCAAATACTAACACACGAAAAAAGGAACTTGCATTCTGAATTTAAAATTTAATTACAGGATGTTCAAAAATTGCATTAACTGCAACAATATTATAGTACATGCACAGTAATCAAGTCATTCCTTGAGACATCCTTATTTGACTTTTAAGTAAGAATATGATCATTGTTATATTTTAGTGTTTAGAAATGGAAATTACAACACTGTTTTATGCAAAAGCTTTGCCAGTATGAACATTAAACAAGTGAATGGCTGAAAATATTAAGCGTCTTGTACGAAGAATCGTGAGTTTTAAAAACAAGTCGAGGAACTAAACTACAAGTGGGTTGATAAAATACAGATACAATCTACAAGTACTGTGAGAATAGAGGCCATCAAATTCTTGTCTCAAAACAGTTATACCTATGTGATATACAGACAGCATGCTTACCTACAGAACACAATATGCAGAGTTAAATTTCTACTGGTTTCATGCACGTGTAAATTTGAAACTTCATATTTTTGCATATTTGTAACCTTTTCAGAAATGCAAGCATATTTCAGCATTTTTGGATACAGAATGTATGATTTATATCTTTTTGGCTGCTTCTCTAGAACAATTTCCTGCAGTTTTGAAAGCATATTTGCATCTGCACCAATTTATGCGACCAGTCTTTCTACCAACTCTGTATAATAATAAATCATTAAATGAGATCAGTTCTGTTGTAATTTTATTTTTAACCCGCTAAATTTGTTGTTTCCTGTTAAATCGTCTAGAACACCGCAAGATAGTTTTTCTCTTTATTTTCGAAACTAGTAAAGTTTGGTTAAAAATATATTGCAAATATTTCAGTAAGCGCCGCCCGGTTTATTCTCCCATTTATTGAATACCTACATGATTTATACAGACGAAGAAAAAATAGAAACGTGTATACTGTATAACTCCGGATTATCTTTAGGCCATGGTACGGATGATTTTAGGGTAAAATATCTACCAGTCCCTAATGTGCCTACAATATCAAGAACGGTTAGAAAAGTTAGTACCTCTGTGTGTAGGAAAGAATAGAAGTGTGTATACTGCGTTGAGTACCTATACACATTTCTATTTTTTCTTCGTCGGCATAAATCATGACTTCAATAAGTCAGTAGTTTTAAATCTTGTTCTTTATTAAAAACTAAAAAATCACACTTTCTATAATTTAACAGGTGACATAAACAATAATTCAAATCAGTAAGTAGGGGCAGGCCGATAGTAGTGTATAATTAGTTGCCTATATTACAATGATAAAGTAGGCGGACCATTTAACTTGCAATATGCCTATATTGCACAGTAAATGGACTTCGCTGTATAAGAAAACAATTAACGCCTAATTTCTCCCTGATATGGTAAAGTTGCACATAAATTGTTTTTCATTGAACAATTTAATAATCAAATTGATTTATTCATATCCCTAATCAACTTGGATCAATGTCACATTTAGGGCCAAATTCGGAGAGTCATTTAAGATACATTCTTCATTACTGGTATTCAAAATTCACATTAAGTTGATTGTTAACGCCTACATTTCCTATTATAAAAATACATTTAAAATAAAACATTCCTGCAGATATTTTTAATTTAATTAACAGTCACATAATAGACAATTTTACGTAGGAGTAATGAGAAGTTTTATATTTTTACATTAAACTTTTTCAACCTACATCTAGAAATGAACTTTTTTTCGTAGATGCTCTCCTACGTAATTCCTCTAAAACACCTGTCTGTAAATGCTCATCGTTGGCTAGTTACTATATCACTGTTTCTGACAGATTAGCAATAACGTAACAGCATAAAAATAGCAGGAGGTTCATTTTTAGTTTACATTCATTTGCAATAAATAGATCAAGAGACTAAATCGTCCTATCTTCCTACTAGCGTGTATTTTTATGTCAACAAAACGTCATAACTGCTAAGTATTAGTAAGTACCTGTGGTTTAAGTCTAGTGCATCATAAATAGCATCAGCAGGTGCGAAATAATATTATGCAAATCACAATACACTTGAATAATAAAAATTAAATGAGATTTGCGATTGCATTAATTAATATAAAAAAATGCTAATACTTCAATTTATTTGTATTATTTTAAATAAACAATATATGAAGCATTTTTAAGATCATTTGGTACCTACCCTGTATTTATTATTTTTAATTGAAAATAGAAACATTTTAATTAGTAGAATGAATAAATAAATGTACCTTAAGCTTCAGTCGTAGTTCCGATATAGTACGTAATTCGACGATTCGTAATGTTTTCTAAAGCTAAAAGTATTTAAATATTTACTACATCAAGGCCTTCCTAGTTCATCTCCTAGTTTACTCTGACTATTTACAGATGATGGAGTCAACCTTACGAATAGCGAGATAAAACGAACATGGCCCGCAATAGAGGAAGTAAAGAAGGATGTTGCACATTAGAATTGCTGAAGACAACCCTATATATTTTTAACGTCTTCTTTTTGGTGAGTTATTTATTAAATTTTAAATTGCTAATAGTTTTAGACAAGAATTATGATGTAAAAGTTTGTCTAATTTTATCTGCACTACTAATGTTTAGGGATAGGATTTCTATGGATTTTTATGGCATTTCTGCATTTAATAAACACCGGAAATAAAAATCTGCATAAGTCCAAATTATAAAAGCACTTTTGGATGCAGAAGGCATCATTTTTGTCTTTTAGGCTGCTTATCTAGAACAATTTCCTGTTTGAAACAATTTTGCTGCATTTGCACCAATTTTCGCGAGTTCTTTTTGGATGGTTTTATTTCTTAATCCTTACCAGCATAAGTAAGTACTTATATCCTGGTATTATCCTTGCAGATATTTAGACAATTCCAGTTGGCAATATCCCGTCACATTTCGCGAGTTGCAATTTAGAATTAAAAAAGATATAGGTAAACATCGCCAAAAAACCGATCCGATTTAGTGTTTGTGTTTATTTTTATAAATAAACAAAAAATGTGGTAAATATAAATTTGATTTTATATAAACACCAAAATGCATATTTTGTAAAATAAATAGGAAACTCCGACTTTTAACGATATATTTTCTATGGATGCATGCTTATTTTAATAATTTTTGTGCATACAAATCCTATCCCTACTAATAACAGAGGGTGTTTTTTAAATGATGAAAAAAGAAACAAGCTACTTCTTCTTGCAATGTTAAATGCCATTTTGTGTGTATCTTGTAAGTTTCGGAATTTTTTTTAGTCAAAAATTTAGCTTTAATTTTCTTATATTTGGAGAAAAATGGAAAAATGATTAATTTCACGTTGATTAGGTACTAATAATCTAAAAATATTGTAGAGTTTCGTGTTTATTGCCTATCGTTTTGTTTACTTTTCAAGATAATCTTGAACTTCACTCTTTACTTATTGCACAAGTCAAATAATTAAAGTATCGATACACAGCATAATAAAGTATACCTACCTACCTACCTACCTACCTACCTACCTACAATTTCATCACAAGATATCTCCATATTATCTTACGTAGTATAGGTACATTTATTTACAGTGAACTTCCTTATGCTTCAACGCGATAGATAACAAAACCAACCCACTTTGAGTATACGTACCCAAATTAAAAAAAGGTTATATGTATTGAATCCAAGGAAATTTAAATCTAAAACCCCGCGGAGGTTTTAAAAAACATTAATTCATTTTTATTGCATTAACGATAGTGATGATACAATCATTGCCTGCAATCTAACTGTCTTGGCGAAATACGCGAGTTAAAATCTGGCTTAGCATGTACCTACTGTTTATTTATAAGTATATGGTATCAAAATAAATACAAAAACTGAACTATATCCAGGCGGCACCCTTTGTTTGTGTGGAGTATCCATGCAGTTTGCGGTTTTCAGTTTATATTTTGTTTCAGTTAGCAGGACTCGGCGTTTTAGGAATAGCAATTTGGACAGTTGCAGATAAATATAAATATGTAGCATTATTAACTACAATTACATATCCTATAATAACATATTTCCTTCTGGCAGCTGGTGCACTAGTTCTTTTTGTTACCATTTTAGGATGCTGTGCTGTTTGGAAAAACAATCGCCCTTATCTAATTTTTGTAAGTACACTACAATCGTTATTTACATAATTGCAGCCTTGTACTTCGCTTTAAGGAATCAAAGAATAAAAATAAATAAAAATATAATTAGTAGCCATCTGGATTTGACCCCCAGTCCAAAAAAGAACTTGCTGGGGTTAATCCCGCATCTAACGCGCGCCACCGCTGATAACTTTTATAACTAGCAGTTATGAAGATTATTATCCTATATTTGTTAAATTTATTTTCAGTATATGTTCCTTCTGCTACTAATATTCTTAGTTGAAGCAATGGTGGGCATTTTAGCGTATGTATATGAAGAACAAGTTCAAAATGAGTTAGAATTAAATCTTAATAACACTTGCCTGACTACTTACAAAATCGATCAGGATAAAACAGAAGCTATAGATTTTCTTCAGGAACAGGTACAAAATACATTCAATTAGGTACTACTCAACCCTTGTATAATATTCTTAATTAATGTCCTCCCCTTACTATAAATAACTCAGTTTGTATTTAAAAACTGATTTCAGTTTCACTGTTGTGGTGCTGTTACATATGAAGATTGGAAATACAGCAGATGGAGAAAAGAACAATTGTCTGGATCTAATCTTGTACCTGATTCCTGCTGTAAAACTGTTACACCAAATTGTGGAATACGTAGTAGTCCTTCCAATATTAATTCTAGTGTAAGTATAAGAATTAATGTTAGAAAAACCCTAATAGAAATATTTAAGTATTTAATATTTGATTAAATATCTATTTTTAATTTCAGGGCTGTATGAGTAAAATGGCTGAACATATGAAAAGTCATTTAATAATTTTAAGTGCTGTGGGTTTAGGAATTTGCGTGTTACAAATATTTGGTATAATATTTTCCTGTCAACTTTACTTTAAATTGAAAAACATAGATGAAGTATAGTAGTACAATAAATGTGATTTTAAATATAATTTTTTATGAAATACCACAGAGAATAATTTACAGTAGATTTTTTTAAGTTTTTTTGTGATGTAGTACTTTATATTCAGGGCACCTACCTTTATTATTATTAACAATAATTGTGTTAACTGGAATAGTTTGAGAATGTTTTATATTGTTTATTATTGTTGAACTGTTAAAAACAGATTGTAGTTGTAATTTCCACCTTATCCAAGCTTTAAATAACATTAAGAATAAATTATCTAACGATAAAAAGGTGATTTTTATTTATATATGCTTTATAATAATTATGTATAGGTAATTTTTTTAATTTACAAATAGTTAAGTCAAATATGAAATCTTTAATTATCTGTTACAACATATTTTTCCATGTTTTTAAGATGAATATAGAATAAATCTTCTCCAGGTACACAACCTACTATCACCCAACCAAATGTTGCAAAAATGGACCTCCAGTATGATAAATTGCTCCAGTGCAGTATTTCAGCTTCAGTAATCTGAAACATGCCACATACAGACATGAATTTGATTAAACAGCCTCTAAAAAAAATATATAGGGTGTCCCATATTGGGAATAAGCAACCCATCTGACATATTATTTTATACCTTGATTGTCGTAAATGTAATTTGAGTTGCCTAATCTAAACTAAACTGTCATCATCCTTCCTGAAAGCAAGGTAAACTTACATTAATAACTGACTGGTTACTGGAGTTATAAGCCAGTAAACCGAATTTATCATCAATTCTTGCTGTTACTAGATGAACTAGTAAACAAACTGCATAGATGACTATCACAATTGAACTCTTCCTGCATTGTAGTAAATCCTTAATGTGTGTTATATCTAGATGAGAGACGTCATACCTTTAAAAAATGATATTCCTTACTGTATATTAAAACATCTTCTATAATGTATAAACTTACCGATCAAGTACAGATATTAAGCAGATGACGCATAAGAAGTAAAATATACATGTATATACATCGCTAAAATTAGCATATTGTGCTATGTATTCAGGATCGAATGTCCAACTATTGCAGTGAAGGTAGAAATAATGTGCTAATGCAAGCCCTCCCAAAAATCCATGACATAAAACGGTAAATGGTAACCAGTTCCTTTGTAAACCAACTGCTAATTCTATAGGACTGTAATCACTAACTCTGAAAATAAGAGAAAAATACATTTTAACGATAAATTAAACTTTTGAGAAACCGCCAAATATTTTATGAAACGAGTTCATTAAATTTTTTATTTTTGTTTTTCTATATAAAATAATAGTGTCGGTTATATTTTCATATTTCAAGTATTTTTAATGGTAGGTATGTACCACTATCTATTGGTCATGTGACAACAACGCGGCAACTTTGGTGGGTAGACAACTACACGCTCATGGTTTGCCATGCAAATACAGTATCAAAACTCGGAAAAAAATGCTTATTAAGAATTATAAAAAATATACAGAGGTGCCCGTTTAAATATAAAAAGTTGACAATCGCAGCTAAAATCTAGTAGGCCTTGAAAATGTTCCAACTACATGAAAACGTAGTATTTAATGGCCCATATCGATTGGCATGTCGAGCATAACAATCCGATCTCAATTAAAAGCTGTATAGCTCGGGGCGGATTTCATCATCCACCCTGTATATCATCGCAGTTCATTTAAGGATTAAATCCGTCGCAGTTCGTGGGTGCCTTTTTTATCCACTCTATGTTGAATTACTTTGATTTCATGGTAAAAAGAAAAATACAGTAGAAATAACAAGCCGTGGTCTCAGCCCCCGACCACGATAGACCGTACACGAAACAATGTAATAATAATAGTCATGGTATCTAGAAAGACAGCCCATAATTTTATTTATTAACTTAAAATTGGTTTAAAATTAAAAAAAGATATGTTTTGCGTCGATAAGAAGCAAACCCAAGACGTAACTGCACATCTGGCAAGTTTTGAATGCAGTCATTTTCTTATCTTATAAAACAGACGAATTTTTACATCTGTTTACGCTGATAATTTTCCTGTCCTGAATAGAACAAGGAGGGGCTAATATTTTTAGACCGAAATGGAAATCAAATTTTACCTGTCTCAACCAGTCTAAATCGGGAGTTTGCAATTTAGAAGTAGCAAATAATTTTCGGGAAGAAATTTAATTATGGAACTTGATTAAAATATTTGTGCTTAAATTAGTGTTTATAAAAATACGTGTGTAGTGAAACTGTTTCGTCCAAACTAATACAAAATACTAAACCGCGTGTGAACAACCACTGGAAAAGACACAATCCTGTCATGGAATGAAGCCAATGACTTTCTCAAGCAGCTTGCCTCTCTACTAAACTCCTGTCAACGAGCTTTTAGTTTTGGTGGAAAAAGGTAAGTGTCTAATTATTTATATTTTGTAATAATTGTAATCGATGAGGTCTCGGCAGCACGGTGCGAAGGAAAAGTGCACCCGGGGCTAATCCTTAATTTTGGCGGCCCTTCCTTACGCAGAAACCGTGTAAAATTGATAAATGCAATTTATCTAAATAGCGACACTATACAGGGTGATTCAAAAGTAGACCGACAGCTCGCAGGAGGTGATTCCTCTCGTCAAAATTGCCGAGATATTAGCCGACAAAGATGGGACAAAGAATCACTAATTTTGTTCGTAAAAATTCAATCAAATAATATGGTGGGTGCGTGCATCCGTTATCAAAAAAATAACTTAAAACTTAAGTTTTAAGTTTTAATTTTTTTTTTTCTTGTCTAGGCGCCCCTTGCAATAGGCGCCCCGATGCGGTGCATCCTCTGCATCCCACGTTAAGCCGGACCTGAACACACTAATAAATGCTCCCCAATCAGAGGAATACTTCCCCTAAGGCCTAAGAACCTAAACAATATCTTATTTGTTTGAATTTTGCTGAACCAACATTTGTGGCATCTTTGTCGGCTAGTATCTCGCACCAATTTTGACGACAGGAATCGCCTCCTACAGGTTGTACTTTTGAATCACCTTGTATAGTATGCTATTTAACGAGCATGTAATGATGGTTATTATATTATTCCCAATGCCCAGCTGGGCTGGCTGTGACCCTTTGAATATATTCAAAAGTTTTAACTATCTCGCCTTGAAGATTGCACCCACGATAGTTACTAGTTAGGGATATTTACCATCCCCTGTTTTGTAGTATTCATGCGCTATTGTAATATGTAGTACAAATCCAATAATTAGGATACCCACGACCAAACAAATGTAAATCCTCCACCTTTGGGAAAAACTCCTCGCCATTTTGGGGTGCAAGTTACCGCACCCGAAGAAATGGAGGAAAACACCAATCAGTCTCATCCTAAACTTTATTAGGATAAGGTTTAAAGCACCAGCGGGGCACAGTCAGCCTGATTAGGGACCCCACCCTATTGGAAATAATAAAGACGAAATTATGATACATCTGTAGACAAAGGTGGTTCAACTGCTCCCTGTAAAATTCGAAATTACGTCGTTTGTAATGGAGCTTCTAAACTCGTCCCATTTTTATTATTTGCTTGTTAAATATTTCTATTTTTTCACAGAAATGTTCAACTTTGTTAAATAATACGTGGAGGTTTCCTTTAATCTTAGCTTAAAGAAAAATGTTTTTCAATTTTTGCACACCATCATTTATTACATTCAAAATGTCTGGATGCGACAGCTTTAATAAGTACCTATTACGTTATTATTTTTTCGACTTTGTGTTAATTCCAAAATATAAAGAATTATTTCGGTTAAATTTGAACTAGCTAAAATTTATTTTGCATGTTCGATGCCTTAAAACATCTAAAACATGTATATAAATGGCTTTTAGACGACAATGACCATTTAAAGTACTAAGACAAAAGTTTTAAGTGGTTTGGAAATAATAGTAAAAGAATTGTTAAACAATTAGGTACCAACTTCACGTAAAAAAATATGTTAAATTATTTTTCGAAGAATCCTTATCTCTAAAAGACAGTTAATATTATCATTGCCTAAAATTCTCGTTAATGGATAGTTTGCAAAAAATTTGGGGTACAAAAAATTATTTATAAACACTTAAGAGTTACTGCAATTTGCAACAGGTAGATGTTTTCGAAAAGCAGAAATCTATAAAATAATCCCTAAGTTTATAATTTTTAATTTTTGTAATTTATCCCCTTATACAGTGTGACCATTTTATCGTGTAACCCCTTAAAGGGACAACAATATGCAACACACTTTCCAATAATTAATAAGGTTTACCTATAATATGCAGTTTGTGTTGCCTACTCTGAATAATCTAGGCTAGACATTAGAGCTACACCCCTTCTTTCTTTCTTGTTCGTAGCCTTGTTCCCAGTTAGTTTGTGGCATAACATTTTCACAGTAATCAGAATCAGGAATCAGGGTCCTAATTGTTTACGTTTCACATTCATTTAGTAAATTAAACCAAATTATTAGAAAAAAACTAATGACTTAACGTAAACTTCAAAATTCCATTGCGTTAGTTCTAGAATGTAATTTTTTGTGTAAAACCTAAACAGCGAAAATAATAATTACAATTTAAACGTTTGAAATTACGATAAACACAATATTTGAGCAAATAACTTCATTATTACAGTAAAACGTACCTTTTGCTGAAATTTTCATCAGATGGCATATTTAATCTAGAATTCGGATCTACACGATGAGCTGCTTCAAATTTATTTTTCCGCTGAACATAAAGCCTATCTGATTTTCTTGGGCTCTTTTTCATTCTTTCTGGACGTACAAAATCTTCCGGACCATTTTCGAAAACGTCATCTTGTAATTCTTCCAAAGCCAACGTGATATCATTTTTTGGTTCGTAGTCTTCATCTCTCTTTCTATGTTTTCTCTTACCAGAACTAGACGATAAAGGTGAATATTCCCTTTTCTTCTTTTTACTTTTACGCTTTTCTTTTGGTATCATCATTTCTCTACTATCGCCTAGTCCCAGTTCAGGGTCAGTCGAATGTTTCTTCTTTCTCGACTTAGATTTCTTAGCTGATCCGTTTAATATTATGTCATCGTTTTCTCGACTTAAAACGTCCTGCATGTTATTATATGCGTTTCTTTCCAAATCAATATCGACATATTCTTTTCGTCGCTTGTAATGTTTCCTTTCTTCCGGACTAAGAAGTTCTAAGTTGCCCGAGAGTTCTTCTGGAATTTTTTCGTCTTCATAAAAGCTTAAACTTTGAGGGCGTGAGTCTGTGAAATGCGAATGTTTATTGATATCCCTTCGCATTTCAGTTTCAATTAAATTCAAAATTTTTGAATTAATTTGAGACTCTCCATCAACGGAAACATCTCGGCTTGGGGTTCGTAAACTATAATTTTCATTTTTGTCTTCTACAATAAAAGTTTTATTAGACTCACAGCTGTCTTCAGTTTGCTCTATTTTTTTGATATTTTCTCGTTCAGAACTTGATTCTCGTTTAACACTTTTGTGCACTTGAGCTACAATTTCTTGCTTCATGTCGTCCTTTTGTCGTTGTTTCCTTGGACGTGACGATACCTTTGTGCTCATTTTAAACCATAAGGTGCAATTGCGCTTTGTAGCAAGAACCAAAAATCAATTGCGGTAGGCTTGCGCTTGATAGCTAATATAAACTTATTTTTAGAATAAATATACATACTAGCTTGTGAATGATTATTTGTTGTTGCGGAATGATAAAGCCATTGCTTTTTTATTAATTTTTAATGTACAAATATATTTTAGGCTTCCTAAAACACTAAAAATTAAAATACTTCGCACTGTTACGGTGACACACTACGACACCATCTTGCGTGGGCAGTATTGATCGAATTTTATGAATTTCCACAAGGCCCTCTGTAACGAAAATCTAACATACAGCTCCCTGTCTCGAAATATTCGAAAGGTTTCTGTATAATCTATAGATTAATTTGAATAATTATTTTGATTCCTAGTGTAGGTGGTCTATTATCATAAATAGAATGTTGACGACCTTCTCCAACCAGTTTGATTAACAAATCATAAAAAATGCCTGATCTGCTTTCATACTATTCTGGTTCTGTTTTATTTTTTCTGACATTTTCTTATACGACCTTCGCAGCAACGCTCTTTTTATACTAAACTAAATCAGTTCCTCATCAGATAAACCTGAACAATTTAATGCCATAATTATAGTTGCATGATTTTGCAATTCAAACGGTAATTATATACTTATTGAATGTTTTAAAGTAAACAATTGTTCTGTAATATAGTGAGAGTTCGTAGTAACTTACCATTTATTACTTTTTTATGACTTCTTACTTACAATTTACAATATTAATGCCGAATATTTTTCAAATTTAGGTTCATTATCTAATTAAATAAATGTAACGTTTTATATTAAATTGCAATATTAAATTATAATTTACAAACGTAACAATAAAGTTTGTTTGATGGAAAAATGTTAATTATCACTTTCTCACGTTACTCATAATCATAAAATTATGTACTTGAGTCTTAAAATAACTTTTTTTTTATTGTATTTGAAACATGTATATTATTAATTGGCAACTATTTTTAAAATACTACAAGCTGTCCGTAAAATGGCTGAAAAAGATCTCTTTTTCAACCACCTGCATCGTAAGCATCACATTAATGTTAAAACTAAAATACAGTGCAGCTTACCACGATATTAAATATTATTTGTTGTTGCTATGGTTACAAAAAGTAAACAAGTCACGTAAATTAGGTACTTACACGCCCTCGCATGCTTAGAAAACCTCGGCTTCGCCTCGGTTTTCCATGGTCGATCATAAATGTTACACCTACGGTCCTCGGTACGTAATACACTATTTCAGGTTTTTCGAGAGAATCGCGAAGTACTGTTTTTCCTCCAGTTTAGGAACACCCTATATAATTCAATAACAAGTAAATAATTTCTGGCATTTCAATCTTCTTGAAATTGTTGGTTCATTGGGAAATTGATCCAACGTACCTTCTACGGTGTGTTTCTTTGTAACCCTTTTTGACTGAAAGCTCTTGCTATTATTAGGTAATTTTGTGAAGTCTTAGAATCATTAATATGGCTTTATAGGCTTTATGTACTTATTAGTTTCGATCAGTAAAGCCGACTTATTAAAATTCTGTATGCGTAAAAATACGCAAATCTTGAATATTTCTAGGTCAAATGGTCAAAAATCGTAAGTTGAAAATTCCTGCTTGCTAAACTTTGTTCTGAAAATAAATTTCATCAAATACATTTTCATTTTTCTATGTCCAACCGAACATTAAAAAACTGATAATCAGGTTTGAATTTAAACTCAGGAATTTTATGAGGAGCCGTGCCCCACATGAATCATTTCTTGTGGTGCTTGTGCCTTGCGGTTCCCATTAATTCGGAACCTATGGTTTCGAGAAATCAAGATATTTTCTCTTAACTTTGATGTGAGGTCTCCATGAGAGCTTTAGGTCCATTGTCAATGGATAGTTTTTCAAGTTTTCAACTTATCCCAAAAACTTCTCATAATTTTCTGGATGATTTTCACATTGATTTTCGTCAAAATTTATTTTAGCATCTGTAACTTCTAAGGGCCAGTTTTTCAGTTCTGGTTTAAACCCAGCTTCAGGTAACCCAAGTTTAATTGCCATGGATACAGTTGTTATAAGAATTGTATCCATGGCAGTTAATCTTGGTTTAACTTAACCATGGTTTAAACGAGAACTGAAAAACCGGCCCTAACTTGTATAAATCAGTTCCTCCTCATAATACGGTCGTTTACAAAATCTTCATGACAAGCTGCTGGCAGAAGGATAAAAATAGTATAATCTTGGTGGAAGAAGAAAATATTTTAACCCACGTAGTTTTTCGTGGAGGTTTGAATATCCTTCCCTGAAAATTTCTTTTGTAATTACATTTTTAACCTTTCATTTCAAATTTGTAACGGGTTTCATTGAAAACTCGCACGTTTCTGCAATATTCTCGAAAATTTCAAGCGGAACGGTAGTTCCATTTTATTATAATCGTGAAAAGTACGGAAATGCAAAAAACGGAGGTCTCAAAGCATCAGTTGAAACGGATTTCTAACAGAAAATTTCATAATAAAATATTTTGATGAGTAAGGAGTAATGGCTTGGTTGATTTATTTTTTTTAAATATCATAAGGGTCAAATTCTGATTGTACTATTTTTATTTTATTGTTATTTAGCCATGGTCAGCTTCATTCTCCTAACTCTTACATTTAGCCAAATTTTATGGCGAAAATAAATCGTATCAGATTTAATACCGTATACCTTTGTTTTGTTTTGCCCGTTGTTCCTGTTGTTTTTTTAGTTTGATTTCTGATTATTTTGTCGTCGCTCATCAAGAGTTCAAACAGTTGCATTGCCCTGTATGCTACAATCCTTATGACCATGTAAAAAATTGTTCTTATTGATCTTATTGTTCTGTAATTGTACCAACAATGAAAATTGCAACCAATTAATCTCCAACGATTGAAACCTAATAACAGATGATTGGGACCCACTCTAATATTTTAATTTAGTATCTACTGAAAATTCGCGTATTACGCAAAATTTAAACTAAACTTATCTCACAAGAAGCACTCGAATGTTTAAGACTTGAAAATTCCCAGTAGCAGAGAAAATAAGAATAAACAGACAAAGTATAATATTGTTAAAAACCACTTTTTTTAAATTATCAGAATTATTATAAAACATTTTATTTCGAATTTAACAATTATTACTAATACTCGCAATATTATTATCAATTTTCATAAGCACCTAGTACCTATTTCCTTGAGGGTTCTTGGTACTTTCTTATTACGTTTAATATAAAACTTGTTTTCGAGGACGTATTATCTTTAGATCAAGTCTACTATGTGTATGTATTAGGATTAGTTTTAACTTATAAGTCTTTGCTTGTAGTTAAGTCCTACTATGAATGATTACAGAAATGACAATCCGTAATGAATCATTCTTAGAAATGTTTTTATCTTCAATGCGCAAATTGCTTGAATATAAAAGTAAATGTTTTTATTTTTATTTTTAATAATAATTCTGCTTTAACTAATCCTACCTATAAGATTTTAAATTTCTAATTCCATTGAATTTAAGTAAATAGCCAGCTTAACTCCAGGTTTTTTATTGAACAATTTTATATATTACCTACTCTTGTTTTGTTTTGTTTCTATTTAAACACTTTATGACTACAACGAAAAAGTGTCTGTAGCTAATTATAGTATTATTATTACGTGGATTATTGTATTAATCATCAATATTTTCCAAGAAAAATCTCAATTTGTCTGATTTTGTACTAAAAACTTTACCTAGAAAACACATAATCAGGATTTTCAATTACGAATCCAAGATCAAGAGTTAAAACTTTTCCATTCATCAAAATTTACCTTTTCATTACGTAACACTAAAAAAAGCACAATCTTGAACGCAGTGTAAACTATCATACAGATCAATATTATTAAATTGTTGAGTCATCTGTCTTAGATTACCAAAACCCCGCTAGAAAAGAAAATTTGGACCATTCTTCTATACCGAAAGCGGATTTTAACTAAAAGCCCTTTTTAACTTGTGAAACTGTAGATCTCTTTCAGTGATATATTTTATTCTTAATCAGAACGAAATTCCATTCATTTAATTTTTTTTACTAAAATTCTTCTTACCTTCAATACTACATCCTTAAAGTAGTTTTAATAAAATCCTGTTTCTGCTTGGTTTAAATTTACCATAAAGTTCGCAAGAGTAAAAAAGTATATTCTTAAATTTATAATTATTTTAAAATAACCAGTAGGTATTTTAATTTAAAAGAATATTTGATCCTTTCTTTTATTACCTTGGAATAAATATACGTAGATGGTTATATTGCCCCTGTTACTATTTTTTTCCGAATCTAACGATCTCGTCTTTATTACTTTTTTTAAAAAACTCTACAACCTTGCATTTGAAAAGTATGTTAGAGTTATATCCCTAATGACACGTGAATAGTCAAAAATACTCGTAAGTTATGGTATATATTTTATTTTATACAAACTTGTACAACAGACAGATAAAATATCATAAAAAAACTTATTACTATTTAATGTCTTTATAAATTACACATGTAAAATATTCTCAGCTTACATTGGCTGATATTAAATAATATATCTTATTGCCACATTTACAAATACATAACGTTATGTATGTGACATATGTAAAATAAATTAGTATTTATATCTAAATTTAAAATATTTCCTACCAATAAGTTAAAATGTTACTTGCTTAATTAATTCATTTGTTACTACATAAGGTACATATTGTTAAGAAAACTAGATATATTAACATACATAATATTAAATAAAGATTCGTATACATATTAAGATCTTGCTTTAAATACCTAAAGAGCTTTAGATACTCATTTCTTAAAATTAAATTTATTGTGTTCATAGAACTTACTATAATAATATATCATAGATATATGGGACCAAAATCACCGATATTTTCGATTACTTTAATAAAAAGCACGAATTTTCCGTAATATTCCTGCAACCCTCGAGCTACAAAAGTAAAAACTTGAGCATCAGAGAATGTTTCAGAATATTACTTCGACTTTTTTTTTAAGAATCTACTAATCGGTAAATATTTTACTTAAAAGGATGCTAAATCGATTTAAAAAATTCACTTAGTGGAAATTACCTTCCACTTTATTAAATCTCCCTAAAACTATATTATTTACACGCCTAACTGGCTTCGAAAATATTATATAAGCTAACGTAGTAATACCCTACGTTGCTTGCTCGAATAAGCTACTTTTACATTCTGATAACTTCAAAATGAAAGCCAAATTAAATACCCACACCATTTCCCACCAAATTTTACCCAAAATTTGTACAGTTAAAGTTAAAGTTAGTTAAGAACCTGTATTAGTAAATAAATATCTACACAATTTTAAAAAGCAAAGGTTTACAAATTATACGGATGGCAAAATTGATATACCAATCGCTGTGACCTTTCTGTTTTTTTCATAATACCCTTCTTATAATATTGTCTTATCGATCTACTTAACTTATCGTAATTCATAGCGGGACGATTTTTTCTTTTGCCCCATAACCGCGCTACCTTCACCGAATCTTCTATTTTAAAAATTCCCTTTGTGCGATCAATCCATCGAATACATGATCCATGTGTTTGAGGAGATGCAAGAAGTTCTTTTAGAAACTGCCAGAGATGAATATGAGAGCTTCCGGTACCTCTCGACGTCGTAGGTTTATTTGGATCTACCTCAGGGGTAGTAGGTTCTTCCTCCTCATCTGTAAACATTAAAAAAAAATTAGTTAATAATAAATGAATCACAATCTTAATGTTATCCTTATCATTAGTGACCTTTTATATCGTGCTATTACAAAATATCACGTTCACGTATAAAAAAATAACCTATGGCCTTAGGTTCTTTTGTTTATTCTCTTTAATTATGATAAACAATTAGATCAAATGGTTGTATAATAATTACGGTCAATAAATTGTTTTATAAAATAGCCAGCATTGCAAAATAAATGTTAATTGTTTTATACAAAGACCGGTCCCTGAGAAAACATTCACGTTGCACATAAACCTACTTTTGAAGGCCAACAGCTTTTAGTAAGTTTGAATGCTTCCTTCGTTTTGTCTTCATTTGTTTACGACTTTTTTAATTTTCATGAAAAGATGAGAATTTTATAAGACATTTAATAGAAACGTGTTTTATTTAAATTACGTGTTAGAATTTCAAATCAAAAAATTCATATTAAAACGAATTCAAGTACTTGCTTTGAGCAGATTTGAAAATAAAAGAACATGAATCTTTCTTTCCTTCTCTATTATAAGTATGGCCATATTAAGAGCGCAAAGTTACGAATTGCCGATTGAGAGAAACATTTAACGCGCAAGGTGGAAGGTTGATTTGGTAAAAATGGGTGGTATTGGATAGAGAAACGGAACAGCTCGCCCAAAAGAGAGATGGGGAGTATCGCACAAAAATCATATTCTGGTTATTTAATGTTTTTGCGGAAAATCCTGAGACCCGTCTATTTTTGTTTTTAAATTGCCATTTAGACAGGTACTTTTAATCCTCCCACCCTTCATCCCCTAAGTGCTAGCAACCCCAACTTTAAAAATTTAAATAGAAAGATACCCTTTGTGATACCTCTTTTGATAGGTCTTTTTATTCTTAATATAACCACAAAAGTTTTTCAAAATCGGTTGATAAATAACGGAGATATTTAACAAAATGTAATCAATTGAAAGTTCCAATATTCGACAAGAAATCGACCCAAACACCCCTAATTAATTATTATCAATAAGAACATACACAGGTGCGATTTTTGAGTTTTACGCGGACACGGTATCGCGTACAAAACTTTTAGGTCAGGAGGTGCCTTTTATAATGTCTACCATTTACGGCGTGTTTGAGCCGTTTTCTTGTCGAATATTCACATTTTCATTTGATTTTGTTAAATATCTCCGTTATTTATCAACCGCTTTTGAAAAACTTTTTTTCGTTATATTAAGAATAAAAAGACCTATCAAAAGAGGTATCACAAAGGGTATCTTTTTATTTAAATTTTTAAAGTTGGGGTTGCTAGCACTTAGGGGTTGAGGGGTGGGGGGTTGAAAATTGTATGTCTAAATGACAATTTAAAAATAAAAATGGAGAGGTCTCAGGATTTTCCGCAAAAACATTAAATAACCAGAATATGATTTTTGTGCCATACTTTATTCTCACTCTGTATATCTACACATTAACGCAATATATGAACATTAGTTTTTTTTTTTTTATTCTTAGCATTCTTAGCATCACTCTGTATAATAGGACTAGCTCTAGTTTATTATAGATGCCGTAAAATCGTTTCTAGTTTTATTCCCCCTTTATTTTTGGTTTTAGTTTGCCATTATAATTATGAAAATTAATTGCACCGTGCTAAAAAGTCATGCATTAGGTTCGTGCTACCTATTCTATAATTTCAAGAGTTGCATGTTATTAACTTTAAGGTTAAAGCAAAAAGTTTTAGATTTATAAAAAAGGAATATTGAACAGCATTGGTTGCTACAGGTCGACTAATAAAAGGTAATGAACGCCGTGGCTTCCACTCCCTCCTTAATAACAAAAAGATAATTTGTATTCACAAAGTCTTATCTAAAACTTTTAAAATACTAACGATTAATTATTCTTAACTTCAAATAATCTACATATGATAGAAAGGTTAAAGTTTATTCAGATTAATTCTTTAACATTGGTAAACATCGTGATGACTTTGAAATATGCTACTTTATTAGATAT
Source organism: Hemicrepidius hirtus (assembly GCA_963082805.1). Taxonomy (NCBI): domain Eukaryota; kingdom Metazoa; phylum Arthropoda; class Insecta; order Coleoptera; family Elateridae; genus Hemicrepidius; species Hemicrepidius hirtus. The sequence continues at coordinate 8,675,592 of OY720167.1, forward strand.
TAATATTATTACAATCGCTTTTGCGTTGTTTAAAATTATTATAGACTTTTCATTAAGAAATTCTAAATATAAATTAAATTGAGAAATTCATTTTTGCGTGCTATTAAAACAACAATTTTTTTACAAATTGTAAGTGTGTTGTAATAAGGGAAACTGTTTTTAAAATATATCTTAGAAATGTACCTACGTCAAGTCTGCAAGCTTTTTATTGATTTAAAAATTTTGGTTGTTAAAATCGTTGAATAATAAAATAATTATAGTACAGAAGGTGGAAGAAATTCGTTGATTCCAAAAAAAGTACCAGAATTTTACTAGCATGTAATGGCTATTATTCACGAGGGTTGTTTTACAAAACTGTATAGTAAAGTAAACGTAAACTTAACCTTCGTGAATAATATCGATCATTACATGCTCGTTTGAAGTTCAACCTTATCCTTAAAGTTTCATTGCCATTAAACGATATCTCCTGATTTATCCAAAAATTTCATTCTCTTTTTTTTCTGAAAGGTTACCGATTACGTATATCAGGTTTATGTGAGTCATGATATTAAGGCAATTAGTAACAATATTTCAATTGTAATAAATAAGAATTAAAAAGGTGATAACATTCCTTTACACAATTTTTGAACTTTCGTCTTGAAAAAAAAACCTCATTATGTAGATTTTGATAAGTTTCTTATCTTCTGAAATAATTTTCCATTTAGTTTATCAAGATTTACTTACTATAGACATATTTTCGCAACTAAGAACTTTAAAGGTTGACTAATGTCACCACGGTACACAAATATCACAAGGTGACAAACAGATTTAAAATAAAAATCCAGTTTTTGGTATTAATAATGAAATCAAGTATTTTTTCTTGGCCAGGTGTTATACCGATTTTTGCAATATCACGATTTATTTAAAAAGCCATTAATATTGTTTTGAATAACTTTTTTTTTAATCACTTACCATCTGACATGTCTCCACTTGAAGCATTACTGGATGTGCTTTCAGGCATCCACTGGGTACCAAGGTCCTCTTCAGAAAACGCAGCTTTCCATATTTCAAGTTGTGCATGAAGTATACTTCCTCCCTGAAAATAAAATAAACATTATTTTTAACAAGCAGTCTTTTTACAAAATCACCCTTAATTAATTGTAACAAATATTTTGTTTTTCTGTAACAATAATGACGGTCTTGCAAATCACGAAAAAATACCTGTTTTGTTGAGTAGTTTTCCATAAAATTCTTGAAAATATTTTTAGATTTATCTCTCTATCTACACGTGGATATAATATATTATAGGGACCGTTCCTATCACATAGAGAATCAACAAATATGTCAATTTCGAAAAATTTAACATAATATTAATGATCCATGGCGGTATAAACAACTAAAAATGTAATCAAATGGTTTTAATGAAACTGCCCACAAATTAACTTACAAGGATGTATTATTTTTTAGCCTTTTACGTCAACATCTAAACCCGTCAGTAAATTAGGAATATGAAAAACAGTACTAACGTACTGTAATATTATATTATTATTTACGCTTACCTATATTCAGTTTGTATTTGTTCATAAAAAGTTGCTTATTTAAAATTAGGGAAAATAATAAAATATATGCAAGGAAATGCACTGAACTTAACACCCAAATATGATGTATAAAAAGAAATATCTAAAATAGATGTTTGTAGGACAAAATTTACATCTCATAAAAATAGCAGAACCACACAATAAAATTGTACATAATATTATATAAATGGAACTTATAGCGGTGTGCGTTATTAAATTATTTTAATAACCTCATTTTCAGAAACCTCAGTATTAATGATAACGGGGAAAAGAGAAAGATTCCACTTTTAATCAACTCCCTTAGGGGCAGGGGAAGAAATGATATTATTACTTAATGGGACACATTGTACTTATTAGAATGTGAATATAATTAATAAAAATTATTTTTGGTTTACAGATATCTATTGCAAACATGTTTAAAAAATTAAACGTAATTTTTCGTAGAACACTACAACACAAAAACTATAATTTCGGTTAAATATTTGAACGTAGTTGTTAATTACTTTTTGCAAAAAACTTATTACGTATTAAAATTCATATTTAGGTTAGTGTGTGGAGAGCAAGGCCAAATACAGAAGGTATTTGTCATTGAAGAATTGCAAATAGCTCTAGTTATAAAATAATAAAATGCATTAACTGTAAAAATCTACATATTTTAGAGAATACCTGATTAAAAATAGATGAGTGGGTGACATTAAATTTTTTAGAACTTGTTTTATATAATTCCATTCAATTTAAATTATTAAGTAAGTTTTTATGACAAAACTTAAGAGATCCGCAAACCTATCCTAGCTGGAGCAGACAACCAAAGCAACCAACAAGTATTTAAATTTTTAAAAAATATATAAAAAGGAAGGAAAACTATTTTCGAGTTTGTCGTCTGCGTCTCCGTTGAAATCACTGCGACAGTTCCTACTGTGGCGCCGCGGCATGGCATTGCTCGCATATAAGGTTTAACATTTTTAGAGCTAAATAAAATTAGTTTATACTTTTTACATAATTTATATTTTTTGGCTTCTCGTAAACAATTTCCTGCAATTTTTAAAGCATTTTTGTTACACCCAGAGTCCGTTTGGGATGACTTGTTTCCTAATCCTTGCCAATTTATATAACTTCTTGCATCCTGGTATTATCCATGGAAGCCATTAGATAATTTCAGTTAATAAACATTTTATATAGAAGAATTAAAGCTAGAGGCAATGCCATGAAACGTCCTTTGCACAATCTTACAATTTCACATGATTGCGAAAGGTGGGAGAACGGGTGGAATAATTATTATTCATCGGACAACAAGAGAAAGTCTTTCCAACTGACCCACATGCTAAAGAAAAACAACAAGGAATTCGTAGAGGTGTATCTTGTAGGTAGCAAGTGAATATCTATGTTAGATCAAGTGGTTTTACTAACAAATTTCATTTAAAACTTTCAAGTGTAATTGTTAATACATTTTTAGAATCCTACTTTCGTTTAATTAGAATTCAACAAGTGGTATTTTGAAAAAAATTATTAATAAAAGATTCATTTAATGGCAAAATGTTTTTTACAAAATTTCATATAATATGCTTCAAAAATTTCTAATTTAGGGTGATTGTGAAAGACAACAGTCATGTCTTGCTTAAAAAAAATCGTTTTGGCATTTAGAAATGATAGTAGACGACTGATCAAAATGTTTAAATTGAGAATTTTTAAAAAACATAATAATTTACTTAAAACTTTTTAAATCCATGCATAGCTGACATACTTCTATTCTTAATTACGTACAGGTATTCAAATTAAACTAGTTTCTTCGTCAATTAATCTTACCATAAAATATTATAGGAACTTTCTGTTGAAGCAAATATTCTGTACTGAAAGAGCGTTTCAAGGGTGTTACCGAATTTATTTTTAATCAAGATCGAATCTCATCTAAAGAATACATTTTTCCTAAACAATTCTAAGTTAATGTCTTGTATGACTGCGACTGCAAAATAGTTTTCAACTCATTAATACCCAAATAGAGTTCAAAAGCGGTTAATGTCATCCATAATTTGCTTAAATTTGTCATTATGTATTAATTTTATGAGCTTTACAACTTGTCAACAGCACCACAAATTAAATAACTAATTCTTTTTTTAATTGTTAATTATTTCAGATATTTTTTGCCTTTCCCTGCTGATATTGTTCCCAATGGGATAGAAATAAAAAATAAATAAATTGTAGGGATTTGAAAGCACACTGGAAAAAATAATAGTATATTATTCAACAAGCATGTAATAATAGCCGTTGCATGTCTTAGAGTGTAATTACAATTTCTATGGTGCATGAATAAATATTAGATCGAATAAATAATAATTCTGTAATTAATACGGAACGTTACTGAAATATAAATTTTATTCTATATACAGTGGTGTAGTCGGGGGTATACGCGGGTATACGGCGTATAACAGCCTTCTCGTTTAAGGCATGCGCGTATATCCACTTATTTTATTTTATTATTTTTTTATTATTTTTTTATTATATTTAAATAATTTTTTTATGTTATTTTTCAATTTGTATAGCTTTTCCTGTATTACAGCTATTGCAAATACTGTGTTCAAATTTAAAAAAAAATTGAATTTGTGAGCGTATACCCACTTATTTTAATAGGACTACACCACTGTCTATATATCATAAATGAAATAAAACAGGAACTGGATATGTAAAAGTATTAGTAATTAAATTCACACAAAGACTGTCGCTTTCAAAACGTGAAAACCCTAAAATGGTTAACAAAAAGTTCAAGGAATAACTTCACCATGAAAAGAATCTGACCTATAAGTGTTCGTGATGAAAAACAAATAGCAGCAACTCAATTTAAAACTTCATTCCTTTGCACTCTAAATGTAAGGTACACTTATTTAACCTAAATACCAAACACTATTACTAACCCTGATTATTTTAAGATATTTACTTTGAAAAATAAATATCGCTATACGCATAATAATCGGAAACCACAAATATCCCAATCGAAGTCGGAATAAAAGTAATACTTTGTAATTTATTACAAAGGTACCTGTCATTGTTAACGTATATGGGTTTTCAATTAAAATTGTACAATTAATTGTACCTTTACGTAGTGAACAAAATGATTCATGCGTTTTATTGGCAAAATAATTACTTCACCTAAATGTAAATTACTAACGCCGTGGGAAAATTTCATCTTGATGACTGACTATATGTGTACTATGATGTCATTAGATTACAACATCGCTAAGAGAGAATAATTAATAATTTTATGACGATTCTCCAGGTACCTGAGCAAATATGGCAAAGACATAATAATTCGTCCTGCAATTAAAGAGGGGGCTAAGTATTTAGGTCGGATATCTTTTTCCGTAAAAATGACTCCACACTTGGTTTTTGACTATAGTCTTGATTGTACTGGGGTGAGATCTCGGTATGCGGATCCCTGGTACCTACACCAGATTTTTAAATTTCCGATAAAAAGAGTTACCTGCAGATATTTAATATAAATAAAGCTACCAAAGTAAAAAAGACAATAGAAAAATAGGTTTTTTGAAAATAAACTTTTGTGTTTTTACTTTCTTAAAGCGTAAGGTGCCTCTTTAAATACGTGGCGACTAGTAAACAGAAAAATTCAGGTCACGAATCAAGATTTGTAAATGCAGCAGACATCTGAGGTGAAGCTAACGGTTTTCACAATGACGTTCGACAAAGTGCGAAACATTTACCGTAATCGAATAACTAAACGTTTACTTAATTCAATTCGTTGAAATTAATTAGCAAAACTTTGTGAAACCTTGTGCAACTTTGAAGGTGTACAATACTTTCATTTTAACGGTTGTTGACTTCTTTAAAAAAACAATTCAAGTTTAATATGTGAAACTTTTTGCCATATATTGTAATAGTTGATCCATGTATTTAAAAACTCGAGTTGACACAGTACAGTGTGATCTAACAAACTTTACTAGGTCTAGTTGGCTGTAGTTTCATTCAACTTGCATGAAATCAGGACCGACTGGATCAAATTGATTTTTATTGAAATTTGCAATTTTGTTGTTTTAAAGAAAAACTAGGTCTCCATGCCAGTGTATAATATAGCTATTTTCCTAACAAGTGCAGAAAAATAGGTTTCTGCACGTGTTAGGAACAATAGTTTTTCTACTAGCGTGCGGAAAAAAACATTTTCCGCACTGTTTTAGTGTTTTAGTGCGGAAAAGTGGATTTTCCGCACCGTGCGGAAAAGTGGATTTTCCGCACTAAAACATGTGCGGAAAATGCGTTTTTCCGCACGCTAGTAGAAAAAAATCTGAACAATATAATTGAAGCCAATCTTTAATCAGAATTCATTAAAACTACGAGCAACCAGTCAAGTAACCTATAACAAAAATCTAACCTCGGGTTACCAGAAACTCAAACAACTTTTAAATTTAGGAGACATTTCCGGACATCTTACAAAATCGTATTTAGTTCTAAATTGATTTTTTTTTTCTAAATTGAGGATAGAATTTAAAGAGTGATCTTAAAAATGTTACACTAATTATAATATGATTAAAAATAGAGATATAATCCTGTCTGATAATTTGAAGGTAGTTCGCATATTTAAGAATCACCTTTTAGGAATGTTAAACCTTCAAATTATTTCCTCTATTAATTGTTAACTAAATCTTACCTGTGGTGCTCTTCTCGTAAAATCATCCTCTGTGAGCGCAACTAAACTTGATCCAGGCAAGTCCCATTGATCAGATACTGGAGCTGGCAAGCCAAACTGATTTGAAGTCCATTGTAACCAGGACAACACGTTGGCAGAGCTCCATTGTGAAGGGTCTGCAAAGAGAAAAATAAATTGCAATTATTAAATGTAATACCAAAGATTCTAAAAAACTAATATATAGAAATATTTAATGCAAAATAGTAGCTAATGATAGCTCGGCTACGGTTCGTTTCAAGAACTTTAAATGGTGCTAATCATTTGTTCCGCGATATTTTACTTTTGCTGTAATATTGTTATCTTTTTATTCATTTTCACGTGTCAAGCGCTTCTACTTCATTATTCACTGGGGAATAATGATTATTCGGGGCTTTGTATTATAGTCTTTATGGATATAGTATTATCTTGACCAACCAACCAAAATTATTACCTTAATGTTAAATAATCATAAAAAATATTATATGCGTATTCAAAAGAATGATTGTGACAAAGTAATAATTGTCTATGGGCGAATAGTTTCTTTCCTTCCGAAGGGAAAGTAAACAGTTTGCTCTCAATACATTAATACAAATGTTTGTGATTTGTTTAGCAATAAAATGGTTGATCTAGAAACTCGCACTTGGCCTCAATATAAACATAGCGTAATTGCTAATTAATTTATAGATTCTTCAGTTTTATATTAATATATTCCATTTTTTTCTTAGAACTGTAAACAGCATATACAGTTTTAATTTATATTGCCGTTTGTAAAGCGATGTCCTTCATATAAATAAAATTCTTCTTATTTTCAATCAGTTTTAGTTGCATATAAATCAAGCCTGAAGGTCTTTTCTTAGTAAAATAACTTAATTATTGAAAAGTAATATTAGTAATTTTTAATTCAAAAGAATCAGGAAATCGGTGGTTTAGTTTAGTTATAGGATATTCCTTATATAGTGGCGAGCTACATGAGGTAAACAGAAACAACAATGGCATGGCTCTATGGCATTGTTAAAATTAAGACAATTATTTAAACAGAATCCATAAAACATCATTGTTGAAGACTTTATGTTTTATTGATTAGCATATTTAATTATTTTTTATGCATTTTTGTATTGCATAATTGAGTTGAGATAATAAAGTATCTACGATTGCAAATATTGCGATATCTTAGGACGCTAACGGGCTTTCCCCGCCTACCAGATAATTTTACTTCGATAACTCGCCACTATATAAAGTATGCCCTATATTAACTAAAATAAATAAAATAGAAATAAAGAAAAATAATTTCTGTTCTCTAACCAGTTTCGTGTTTTCTTTCACAAAACCATATCATTATAAATGATTTTGAAGGCGTTGACTTTCAAATTGCGTCTTTTATAACATGCCTTAGATGCCCACAATGGGTAAACATCGTTAATGTCGTTGCATGCCGGAGAGAAAATAATTTGCACGTTATACACCTAACATGAAAGTTTAAAATGTTAATCAGTTCCACTAAGTCCTAACGAACACTCTGACTGTTCTTAGATATAATTATTATGTTAGACAATTATTTCTTCGCTAGTTTCAGCGTTATTTTCAGTCAAAGATTTCCATTCTAAATATATAAGACAAAATAAATCACTTGAGCTTTTTCCACAAAGTTTTAACAAAAAAATCTTTTTGTCCACAGTTTTAAAAACACTCTGTATATTCTTAACACTTTTCTGTTTTTATTTGCAAAATGCTATGTTCATATTTGTTCGACTTTGGTTTGATTTGGCAACAAATTTAATTTTAAAAGTAGCCATCTGTTAAACAATATTGCCAATAGCCATAAGAAAACAATTTGCATTTTTATATAACTCTGCATAAAAAGTGTTGAACCATCGATCATATTATTTTAATAAGAGTTATTGGTATATTATCAATTGTACTTAATTATCGAGCAGTGTTGTTTCTTGGATGTCCTTGTATTTGTAATATAGATCTACCACACCTAAAATTCTAGGCAATACAAAAAATTTCAGTAGCCCTAAGAGCCATTGTGTAAGTTAAAACGTAATATATGACGTACGGCATTTGTGTGGGTGAGTGGAATACTTATTTTTGCATAGAATGAATTATGAATTCCGCCTTTGTAGGTTGTCTTGATATACAGTCTGTGCTCGTTCTTGAAGGCTGTTTTATACTCATGGGTGTGTCTTGAAAACAGTATATATGTGATTGTTTAGCAGCAAAAAGTTCGTTATCTATTAATATTCCTTCACTATTTGCGCTTGATACCAAGAAATATGCTAATAATTTAAATATAAAATTTTGTACGAGTACTTTTGCTTCGTGCCTTAGCACTAGAAAGTACAGACAGACTGTTGTGTTTCAAACAGGCAATTTTCCTAAGGAATAATTTTAAAATCATAAAACAATTTAAACAAATAAACTTAATATTTTGAGACAGTAAAGGTTAAACAGGCCAGTCTAGGAATTTATTATAGAGATTGCTGTTTTCTTATCCTTATAAACAATTTAAGTAATATTTCAGCAGTAAATACTGAACGTATCAAACAGTGTTTTTTTATTTTATTATGTTGATAATAAATGTATTTAGTCTTTCTTTTGGCATTCTAGAAAGTTCGTAAACCAATAACATATTATGGTAACATTTTCTTGGAAAACTAAATTAAAGTTATCAACGGAATCGATACGTTTTTTATATTTTTTTGCAATTCAATGCCTAAAACCGTCAAATAAAAATTACAAGCAGCATGTACTATATAGATCAAGCTCGATGGCATTAATCGTAACTGGAAGACGAAAATTATAATGTCATCTCAACTCTAAGCCCCAAGCAATCGACACTTGATTAATGCAGGATCTGCAGGACTGCCAATAAAAGATTTTCAATCATGACAGTCAAAACCAAAAACAATTTCGGTGTAAAAAATGATAACTCAGTGGTCCAGATATAGCTTGACGAGTATACACAGATAAGATTGAAATAAATGAGGGGGGTGGGGGTCGAGCGAGGACATGTTACCAAAACAATTTGTACTACCTACTTGAGAATGTATTTAAACGTAAGTTGAGGATATGGGACTAAACATCATTGGAGGAAAATTACACAAACTAAAATTTATTAACTGACAATACTCTAGACTGAGGAAGTACTAATGAAAAGGAGTAAAGTTTTTCGTCATAGGGAGAAAAAGGAAAAGCGCTGAGACCACAAGATGAACCGAAGACAACAAACACAAGCAGCGATATTAAAGAAGAAATTGCACACGGTACCCTATATCCAGGATATAGAACATGGGGAAGGGAAGAACAGCAAATAAAAGAGTTCACTGTGAATTCCCATTAACTTCATTATAATAAAGGATCCTATTTACGCTATTCTTGAAATCCCAGCGTAAATCCGGGGCTACCTGTATTTAATATTAAAAACACAATTTAACGCTGTCTGCACGTCGTCCGAATTATATTTTTTATTGCATTTAATGACAAGATGAAGTAATTTGTATTTATAATCGCCAATCATTCTTAATTTGTTACATATTTTATACACATAATTGTTCCGTAATTATTATTATTTATTTAATATAAAAGGTATTATGCGTGGGAAACGTATTTATTCAGACAAGTAATCTGTAAGTCAAAAGCTTCAAGTTTACTTTTCAAGTCCTGTTTTAAGACTGTAACGATTTTTTTAGTAACGACCACAGTTCTGCACAAGATCAAAATGCAAATATAATTTTTCCGATTTAAAAATATCTTTAGTAATTTAGTAAATTTCCAACAAAACTTAGATTTCGAAGAATATACTTGTTTTAGTTGTAGATCATACCATACGTTTTTATTTTAGTAACACTTAGTCACTGGCAGCGTTGAAATATTATTTTGTAAACCAAATTTGCATTGAATACCATTACATTAATATATGAATGAAAATGTGTGCATACAAAAGACGTCACTGGGATTTTACCCGGAAATAAAATAAACAACAATGAATTTTATAATAATAGAGATTCATAATTCACAATTTTCTTAAGTGTGTTTGTTTGAAGAAAATAATTTAGTACCTACTACTCTGAAAAACAGAATTTCCGATCATTAATACTATAGGCCGTGGCTTCTATGCAAATAAAAGAGCAGCCAACTAGACCAATATTTTTATTGGACTACCGGTATTTACTAGCGATTCGCTGTTAATAGATTTTACTTGTAACTCTTTTAAATTAAGCTTAAAATTCAGGGAAACTTATATCTAAAAATTGCGTGAATAACAATGACCGGAAATACTCAAAATTACGTACCTGGTGATATACCCAAGGCGGCGCATGTATTGCTAACATCCTTTCTCATCTGTTCGATGGCTAAATTTAGAACAGGGTCAATTTTTTCTCTTGGTAACTGTTCACTGCATGTATTCATCATATTACTATCATCTGGTTCCTCCATTTTTATATGAGTTTCCATTAACGCAAAATCAAAGGGTTTAATATTATATTTTTTCTGGAAACTCGTATCTCGTAAAACTTCCCTTAATAATTGATGATCTTGGGTTTTAGGTTTTTCTGGTACAATTTGTGTCTCTGGACTTTTATAATTATTTTCTAACAATCCCCGAATACTTTCGTTTACGTGGAAACTTTGAAGAATGTTTTCAAAATCAATTGCAGCTTCCTGTTTTATTATTGCACCTCCCAATAAATCTAGAACGTCTTGATTTTGTGAGATATTAACGTGCGACGATGACGATAGGTTGGAATAATTTGGAGGGCTATTTGGGGATTGTATTGAACCACACGGCGATAAATAGTTTTCTTCTTTAATATACGTGGGAAAAGACACTGGTGAGTTAGGGTAAAATTCTTTTTTTACAAACTGTGTGTAATTATCCGAAGGCGAATGGGAGTAATAAGAATTGGGTGAATGTGGATATAACGAAATATCAGAAGGCGAACTAGGATATAAACTCTGATGTTCAGAATTAGGGGATGGAAACGTTGCAAAATGATCGTTGGGGGATAATAAACTTTGTGGTGAATAAGGAGATAAGGATCCAGACGGTGAACCGGGATGACAATTTTTGGTAGAAGGCACTTCCAAGTAAATACTACCGATTGGGGATGGAGGGTAAAGAGTTTGTTTAGTAATTGGGTCTGGACCTAACAATTTTTGAAAATCTGGTCCAAGATCTATATCATTGCTTTCCACGCTCTGAGGTGAGCTTGGGAAATATGTAGTGGACACTTTTGGTTTTATTCCACATGACAAAGGAGGTGGAGAATACAGTGTCGGAATAGGGTTGTCTCCCCCAGGAAGCAGAGACAGATCAAAATTATCTGCAAAATTGCTATAGTCGCAAGGCGGAGTAAATCCTGCCGATGGAACTGTTTGTGGCATCTGAAAAAAAAGAAAAAGAATTAGTTTTATTCAGCATTAATCAGGCAAAAGTCTACATCTAGGTATGAAATAATCTGAAATATTCGTCGATGCTAAGAAAAATTAATTAATGTTCTGCTTTCATATTAAATTACCTACCCTGCAAAAAATTAAATTTCGTCAATTTCTTTGTCTTTCCTGGCAAAAATGGCTATAGGTACTGTATAAACCTACTACATAAAGCTTCTTCTTGTAAAATACCTACTATAATAATTTCACGCGGAAACCTAAACTCCGCGGCCTCGTATAAAGCAAAGAATTTTGAGCTTAACATCCAGTTATAATAAAGCCCGATATACAACGTTATACTTCAAAGATTATTGTTAAATAGTGAAAGATCATCAGCCTCGATCTTTTTATGCTATTACATCATGGATATTTTTGGAACTAAAGAGAATATGAGGGAATTAATTAAAAGTTTACCTGTCTGGTCAATTTATGATACTACTATAATAGACCCTTCAACAAATGTTTTATCCTGGATGATTAAATTATGTTGGAAGAAATATGAAGAGAGATCCTAATACCTATGTCTTTTGTCTTAAAACCAATACGATTTACAAAAATTGTAAATGCTAACAAAAATAGGTAACTTCACTTACGACATTCACATTCTCAATCTCTTGAAGAATATTATTTCCACATACCTAACAAAAATTCACGAAAATTCTTAAATACGAATGAACACAACTTGCACCGGACACCGAGTGTGCTAACAATGACAAGAAAATTTAAAATGAAGATGTTTTATTTTAAAAAAGAATTTAAGAAACACAAGAGTATAGAAAAAATTGTTTAAAATTATAGTAGGGGAAAATAATGATGCGTAAGAGTTTTTTAATTCATAAAAGACGTAAAGAGATACGTTAGACATTGCAATAATCCATAAAGTGATCTAAAATTCGCACAGAAATACGTCACAAGCCTCCCTATTTGTTTATACTATATTTCTATTTATACTGGAGCATTCTAAATTTACATCAAGAAAAACAAATCACATATGGAGAGCTTTAAAATATTGCTGATATGATTTTATAAGAAATATTTTTAAATATCGGCTGTTGAGTTTCGCTAGTATTTCAAATTCGAGTGCGCTTACCTTTTATCATTATGAACAAGTCCAATTAAGATTATGTTATAAAAGCATAAACTATTTTGTTATAATACGATCCACACTAAACAAAATCGCGGGTCTAACTAAGACATCCATCTTTCTCGATTCCCCGAAATAGTGATTAATTCCCTCTCTATCTTTATTAGTTCACCTTGATTGCGCCAAATTGTAGCTCGCACTGTCAAGGTACGCAACTACGTCACTTAACGTCCTTTCGTAAATCCCATCCATATAACTTAAAAAAAATATGTGAGATATAAGCCACTAAATTTGTGACTATTACGTCATTGTAGTTAATGATTGGTTTTTTTTGTTGCATTCCTTTGCGCATTCTTGTCTCATCTATCTCATCATTTAGAAAACAAGGAAATTGTCTAGTACCATACATTTATTTGTCTCTTGTCTCCTCTTTGAACCGACAAAAAATATAACATGCAATTCAAATGCAACTAAACTTTTTCAGAAAATGTCTTCAGTTGGGTATAAGTTATAGGGCTGTTCTCAGTGAAACGTGTTTTCTATAAATCAAAAGTTGCTCATATATAGTTTTTTATAATCTTGGCAAAATATCTATTTTATCAAAAGTTAAGATTTGGATTTGTCTTTAAGACAGATTTAAAAGAACAAGATTTGTATTTTTCTTTTTTTTTCATAATACCCTGCCATGAGTTATCATCATTCACTAGTAAGTATTTTACTCGCATGTAATAGCTATTATTTGCCAAGTTTAAGTTGAAGAGCTTTAGGCGAATAATAGTCACCGTTACATACGCGTTTTGTACGTCATAATGTAAAAAATTCACCGTCTTCAACTATTATGCATACGGAGGATGCAAATGACTTGGTTTTTCAATCAATGAGAGAATTATTACAATCACAACTTATTTTGCATAGTGTGATACATTACAGAACAAATACTACATGGTATTTCCAATTACATAATTTTATTTCCGTACTTTCATTTCGTTATGACTTCATTTGTATCGTTAAAATATCTAAAATGCGCCAATCAAATAACGATTTCTAGACCTCTCTAGAAATAATTTCAAAATATAATTTAACTTTTTAGAACATATTTTATATTACCTATATTTTAATCGTACAGCTTTTTTCAGCTACGTACAGCTTTCACCGAATCTTTTAGGCGTAAAATAAATACTTTTATAAATTTTAGTAACAGGAAGAGACACAAAGGGGTTTCCGTTAAAATAAAAAAAAATTAAAGCTGATTCACGCAATCAAGCAACCTCTGATATATAAAACTGAAATACGCTTTGAATAATACAACTTTCAGGATAAAATGTGTAAAACCAGACTTAACATGAAAATTATTACCAGAAAAGAATTATTGTAAACACAATTACAATAATAAAAGTCTAAATGACAATAATTATCATTGTATCTTGGCATCATAAACCAGTGCTGTAATAAGATAAAAAAAAGTAAGAGTGAGAGGCGGCTCGATACAAGATTACGTTTAGTTTCGGAAAAACCAAGTTACCTTGAAAGGTGACGTGGCTGAAGTCAATCTGGTCACACAATGGTTGTTATGCCACAGTGGAGCTCAAAATGTGCCATCAAGTTATTATTCATTTAACCAATAACGTAACCATTAACGAAAAAGGGATGTGCAAGATTAGATGACGAGTGTAAACGCCGCAATACCTACACTTTTTTTTTAATTTGGAACATTTTGAATTCTGTTAATAGATTTCGTCTCCAACGTTGTTTAAAAGATAAAAAACAAAATGATGCTGGTTCATAAGAGGTTTTCTAGTATATAAAGTAAGGAAGAGGAAAATTCTTTGTTGCAATTATGTGCAAAATCGGTTGGTATTCTAATTGCTACGATAATAAAATCTTGCTAATGCATATGGTAAGCTATAAAATTGCGGTTTATTGAATCGATAAAGCAATCTTGTGCATACAATAAACAATAACAATTATGTTTTTTTCCTTAAGCAGATGGTTAGATACTTTTGTAATACATTTTTAAATTTATACGAGGACATAATATGTCTATCCATTCACATTTTTTAAAAATGTCATCAAATAAGGCATGACGGCATATTTTATGTCCTTGCGAGAAATTGTTTTTTGATTCTATATTATCAAGAAAAAATTAGCCTCTCTTTTAAATCGCGATTACTTTATTATTCACCGGTGAACAATGATGATAATTCGAGACAGTGTATTATGGATAGCATTATCCTTGATCAAATATTATATAAATAATTGAAAAATATTTATTAATCGTGGACAAACCGCACTTAAAAAATAAAATATCTATCCTGCACTTGGATAGGTAGACTTTCCACTGTAGTATTGTAATAAACAAACAGAAGTATAGCAATAGAATAGTTAATGTCAATTTATATCCGTTAAAATTTCTTCTGGATACCATAAAAGATGACGTTTGTTTTTAATACATGTTATTAAGGTGTGGAATTCCTAAACGCATTTCTTCGAAATAAGAAGAGAAAGTTGGGTGTAATGACTTCCATTGCTTCTCTCATTTTACTTTTATATCAAGTTGTTACATGGCCTTCTCACAAAAATGTAAGCCTTCAAAACGTGGAAGAATTTGAAATATTTTTGTACTTTAAAAAAATACGACTACAATATTTTAATACACCAAATAAATTTAAACTGCACCTTTAAAGAAACACGTTATAAAAAACAATATGTCGTGCTATACTAATAGCAGCTACACCAAAGGAGTGCTTAATATTAGCAAGGTAATTTCGAAAACGTTCAAGTATTTTAAATTACAGGACTTGTAAAAAGTTGTATTCAATGTGATTCCTCGAACGTAGCAGTTGTTTACTCGATTTGTGCTACAGCTTTTTTCTTACAGGTAATTATTTATTTTGCCTAATTGAAAGTTCAACCAGTACTTTGGTTTGATTAATGGCACAATTAACCGCAGAAATACGAATTAAGAAAATTGTTTGCAATTTTAAAGAATATGATCATATTTATTTAAAACCGTCAGTTATTACCTACTAAACATTCAGTTTAGTGATATATTGTTTGTTAAAGAAACACTAATTTCCACCAAAAACGAAATTAAATGTAGGTAGGTAGGTAGTACCGCCTGCGTGAATAGATAGACACAGTGTTTCTAAAATAGCTTATAAGAGGATCAGGCGATTTTTGACTAAAGATAACTCGGGAACTAATGAATAAAAAACATTATTGTATTATGTAGTATACAGTGCTCGCTCAGTATACGCACTTTTAGAAACACGAACACCCTAGAAACACACATACA
This sequence comes from Hemicrepidius hirtus, assembly GCA_963082805.1. Lineage (NCBI taxonomy): Eukaryota > Metazoa > Arthropoda > Insecta > Coleoptera > Elateridae > Hemicrepidius > Hemicrepidius hirtus. The sequence continues at coordinate 8,691,632 of OY720167.1, forward strand.
GTCAGTACACACAATTTTGTATGAAAGAAAAACCACAACGTTTGGTTAAAATTTAATTTTGGGTAGGTAGGATGCATAATTTGTAGGTACTGCATTATAAATTATTATTAAACATTTCTGAATCAAGTTGGTAAATTCCACCCGGAACTTCCTTGGTTTTCCCCTAGAAGACTGAAATATTTGCAATTTTTTAATTCACTTTCATTTTCTAGAAATTTATTATTGTCCCTATCTAATTAAGTTGATTAACATATTTTTCTTATGGTTGCTTTCGATCATTAAATTTACGCAACATCATAAAATAAACTGTATGCAGTTATTTCAAAAGTTAGGTCTTCCCTTGTCCAAAAAAATAGAGGAACCGGTTGGTAAATAGAAAATTTACGAAGTGACTTCTGAATTAAAATAAAAGAAAATTTAAAATTGTACATACAAGAAGTACTGCACAGTAAAAGTGGCGATAAGTTTTTTTTTTAATATCACACACACTATGGGGGGGGGGAGTACCAACTATAAGATCCTTCCCCATCTAACACTTAATCTAAGACGAAATCCAAACACCCCTGGACGAAGATGCTTTAACTTTTTTTTATTTTAGCAAAGGCATTCAAACTCATGACCTCTTCCCCTATTAAAATTTAAATCTGCATTGTAATAATTTCTATAAAGATACCATACTTTGCAAAAATGATAAGAATTGATCACTTGATTTTATCTAACAATTTATTAAATGTAATTTTACAGTTAATTGCAATTTAATCTGTTCAGAAATAGTTTCAGGGTAGATACAGAAATACCACGAATTACAAACACACCTTACACCTTACATACCATCAGACCTAACATAATCATTCTGTTACAAACGTTATTTATTACAAGACCTTGTCGTTTTTGCCTAGCCCTGAATTGATACAGGAGTACTTACTGGTATCGTTAACGTTTAATACCGTAACATAAAAAGTAATTTAGATATATAATTTGAGTGAAGTTATTTTTTTAATTTTATACGTTAGCAATAGCAAATCACTCAAAATTATATAATAAAAAGAAAATTATTTAATATAGTAGGTATCACTGCGACATAAAAAAGTTATGGTATGTCTAGATACATTTATTTATAGTTACTAGATTTTAATTATCTGCGCTCAGTAATATGTACTTCGTAAACAAGAGTTTTGAATAAAACGTTTACGTTAAATATTTAAACCTAACTGTGACTACTAAAAAAATCTACTTAACCAAACTGCATTTTCTTTAAATGATGGTATGATAATTTAATTAACGTTTACTACTTTAACATTAACCGACTTTTAGAAAAAATGTGCTAATTATGTTCAGTTCATAGCGCAGTTTTTAATAACCTATTGGCATCTTTTAAACCGTTTCGATTGCTATTTTTATATTAATTAATAATTACCTAGAATTAACTTTTATATAGATTTCTAGCTATAAGATTATTAATTTGTTGTTGTCTATTATGACACACTGTTACAAAATTAAATGGAAGCAGATTGTAAAGGTATCGGTATTTTACATTACATGAAGTGTAATTATAAATAAATCACCTGGATATTTAGAGTTTGCTGAAATTTGATAAAATTATAAGTTTATAATCTCCATACTTTATATAAAATTTATTTATACAGAGCACTTTATGCAAGTCCATATGGTTAGAGAGAAAATATGCATCACAGGGAAGAGCAAAATCAGTATGGAATAACATCTTTCTTCTATAGCTTCTATAAAAATTTTAAAAACTACTACCTACTCTAATATGTTTCTATACTTAAATATTATTCTAATCCAACGGATTCGCATTAAAGAATATATCACATGACGCATATGTTTTGCACGATTTCAATGTATACCGGTGTTCTTGAAATACCTCCAAAATAATTGTTTAAATTTTCTAAGAATAGCTGTATTACTATTTTTATGTTTCCGTATTGAGTTATTCCATATGGCAGATTGTTTAATACAATAACTTTCTAGAAAATAAATGTAGGAAATCTAAGTGCTAGTACATGGGATATACCACACACTTGATACATTTTATTCTTTACAATTTATTATGAAAGGCAATTTCCGCAATTTCTCTAGCATTTTTTGCAATCAAATTTATTGTAAATCAATATTTTCACACGGTCTTACTGAAAAGCGTGGGTTTTTGATACGGAAATAGCCCATTCTTATACTCGGTAATATTGAATTTTTAAATTCCTTTATTTTCCATAAAAATGTGTTATTGCGAACAGTGCCAATTGCGAAGGGAATGATGATGATAATTAGATATGCGTCTCTCGATATGTCTACCAGCTTTTTATATGATGATGAATTAAATTTCTTACATAATATAACCGTTATAAGAAAAAATAATAGACGCAACACGTCAGGAAAGTGTTTTGCAGGACTCGAAGGAAGAGGCTAAAACAATACTGTCGCCTCGTATTTCAACTAACCCTTCGTGCTGTAAAGCATTGCTTTCTTGTGTATAATAATGAAAAATACCCCTATATTTTGTTATTATAACACGGTCGAAAAAGAAACAATTAACCCGATTCTATTTACCGTTCGCGTATTCAACTATTGTCGCGTTATAGCAAAACGGCCTTTTTAAGGTCCAATAATTACCAGGCTAGTAGGTATGTGGTTTTGCAAGTTAAATTTCAACATTCAAAGCTCTTAGTTTACTGGTTACATCTCTGAATTCTTTGTGCTATTTATTTCCATATGTACAGAGTGTGAAAAAATTACTTCTATAATCAACTACTTCTGTTAACGTTTTAAATCTAATTTTGTAACTACGTTTTGACCTTCGATTTCTTAGGAATCTTTTAAGATTATACATATCACAATATGAACTTCGACTTAAAAAAATGTTATTACTATAATAGGGTTTAAATGATACATATTGATACATAGGACCTATTATGTAATAATTTTTATTAAAATTTAGCTATTTACAACGAAAGTAAATTTTTAATCAATTTATACAGGGTGTTCGAGATAAGATAAGGTACAGAGAAAAGTTTGCTCTTGAATCTTTGAAAATAGTTGTCTTAGAAAGTTTAAATTCGTCCGCATATATAGGAACACTGAGATTTAATTGCAAAACCTTAATAATAAAAGACTTATTCGAGATTTTCGCATAAAAGTTTTTGCAGGATATTTCAGAAGTGCTTTTGCGCAACTTTTCTCTAGTTTAACAGACTTCGTGTCTCTAAAGCTGAGATCCTCATGTGGTACATTATCTTATCTCGGACACCCACCCTGTATTCGAAATGATATCTCCGTCGTGATATTCTACAATGTAACCTTGCAATGGCGCCGACAGGCAATTTTTAAGGTCAAATTAAAGTTGCTATTTAAAATTAACAATTGCTCAATCTCAATAATCCTAGAGATTTAATTAACGATATTTGAAAGCTTACTGAAATAATTTTATTAACGTCGTACCTGTTTATGTATTCACACAAAAAACAAATAGAGCGGTAGTTATAAAAGTTTGATGGTCATTTTTTATTGTTAATTATAACAACTAAGAACAATTTTAGTTGTAGTAATAAAAATCAAAAAAACTACGGAAAAAAGTTGCTGTGAAAGGTTTTCAAGTTCAAATTGCGAATTATAGCTGAAACATATGCGTTTTCAGGTACAACAGCAAAATGATTGCAATTTAATTCAACCTAAAATAGTTTTTAAATATCTACACAGAAAAATTATTAATAAAACGTTGGTAACCAATTTTAGAAACAAAGTTAAAAGTATAAAAATATTCCTGAAATATTAATATAATTTTTTTTTATTATTATCCTTTATAAGATAACTCACCGTTTCTGCAAGATTGCTACTCCTGGATAGAACCATTATGAAACAATCAAAAACGTTATTTAGTTCCAAAAATCACGATTGGCATCAAAAACACTCAAGAAACATTTGTTTCAATAAAACACTTTTTAAACAGAATTATAATTGTTTTAAAACTTAAATTGATCTTTTATTTGCAATAAAACCCGCATATGTTAAAATGTCTTATAACTCTGAGTACCGCGCTCTTCGGTTGCCTTCAACTCAATGTGGTTACTCCTCTTTCTAAAGTCACGGCCTACTTTGCTACAACACTCGCAGCAAGAGGCAAGAAACAAGTGAAAGATAAACTGGCAGTCAACCAGACAAATTTTATCTGGTTTTATGTTTTTTATCTTGTAAAAGTTTTTTTCCAAGAAACCACCATCGATGGGGATCTTTTGTTTTAGAAATATTAATAACTAATATATTTAATGCCGAAGGTATGGTTAGCAAAAAATACCAGCCAGGGGAATCAATAAATTTCTTCATTCAGGTATGAATTTTCTGACATTTGCAATAACATCTCCACCCTTCAAGCAAAAAATTCAAATTCACAACTTTGAAAGGTTTTTTTCTGTACAAAACATCTTCAACAATCTAATCCAAAAATATATGCACCTGGGGTTGATCCCTGTTAACAGTTTAGAAAATGTGTATTTTGCTAATAGGGTTTAGAAAAACTAACATATTGGTTGGTACGCTTTATCCAAACTTATCTGCTTAAGGAAACTCAAATTAAAAATTATACTTTACAGGTTGATTATAATTTAAGTCCAGTACCAAATCTGCTTTAACCAAACAACCTTTTTGTGTTATTTTTAACGAAATAGGGTGTATTCCTTCGGTGTGGTAATTTTTATTTTAAAAAACTGTAGACTTACAATTAACTGCAACATACAGGCTATCAATTGCTTTTTCAAGTAGTCTCCTGGACTATCGAACGACTTAACCTAATTCACTTATTTAGGAGTTACTATAAATTTAATAAAATATGCGAAGAAATCTCACGAATTTGCAGAATTTTCGAACTGAAGAGAAGTGATATTGATGAACACTTTTGAACGGCCATCAATAGAGGTTGATTATGGTTTTATATTAAATACAAACTATAACGTTAAGAAATCCTGTTACAAAATAAGGTGCAAGAAAATCATACGCACCCAACAAATAGCAAAAGTACAAGATATCATGGAAAGAGTAACGTGGGTAAAGTGGAACTGGACACTACATATGACGAGGTACGCAAAACTGATGATGAACAAAAAGAGCACGGGAATGGACGCCCATAGAGACAAAAAATGGACCGTCGATTTGCAGAATTCCTGGAAATTAATTCTATTATAGCTCTAGAAACGATTAGTAGCACAAATTGTGTAAGGTCAAACAATGGACACGGATGGCTGCATAATGTTGTTTAAATACAAAATAATGCCAAAGTTGACAATACTGTAGAACTAACAGACATTATTCTAATTAAACCCTTAGTACATACAACGTTTTTCCAATGGCCAGATTCCAAAATGGCTCACGTTTTCATCTACGAGATCATGAAAAATTTGAAGAGCAGTTTCAAGATCCAAAGTAGCAGTACAAGGAGAATTGCCTTATAAGTTGATGTTTTTCAATTTGTCGTTTGGCATACATTACAGGAGGATTGATTACGTCAGTTGGTGCAGATCCTAAAACCTACACAGATCCACCCCAAGAGCAAGTGTACTATCTAATCTACTATGAATGTCTTCTTCAAAAGTCTGACCAAAAAAGAATCTTTTTAACAACGTGTTGTGAGCTGGCTCGAGAAAATCAATTCCAGTTCCAGCAACAATTTTCCGTACACGTCTTGATGACGAAAATCGTAGATAATCATCTGATTAAGCCCTACCTTTTTGGAACCATGTTGAAATATTACGATTTATTGGGGATTTTTAAGTAAAACCTTAATACAGTTGCCTTTAGCAATTTTAAGAAAATATTCGGTATTTGCAGGAGGATGCTCGGCTTCATACAATTTTGTCTTGTGGAACTAAATACAACAGTTTGAGTATTACTGTATTGAGTTTCCGTAACTAAATACAAGCAATACAATTCAGGAACGTAGCGTGCAGCTGAACACGTTCGACAAAATCCTGGAAAATTCAACGGTGGGGCGTGCAGCAACTTGTGTTGAAAACTAAAGCCTCCGTTTTGAACATATATAATTTTAATTGAACACAAAAGAGATCAGGATTAGCTTTTTGTTAGACGCAAAGTATGCAAAGGAGTAAACTTTAGCGTGGAATAGGGAGTACTACTCTACTATTAAAAGAAAGTTTGATGATTGCAGATAAACCGGAAGTCACTTTAATAAACCGTCAATTTCCTTATCATATCTGTCATAATATTGACATCTACATCTCCAGAATTTTCTCAACCCTTTTACTTACTAGGTACTAATGTAGATTATCTAAAAAAATACGACCTTTTTGCAAAGGTTTCGCAACTTATATTCGGTAGTTTATCAAACCTTTTACAATTTTCGCAAAAATCAGATAAGAAACTTTTCAACAAATTCTTGGAATAATAAGAAAATCTAGAGATTTATAATCAGAATGTTGATAAATTGCTCTGAAGTAATCATCAATGTACCAAACAAGAGTAATGCCGTGCAAATTACATTATGATACTATTTCTAGAACTATTAAAGTCGCGCACAAAGGAAACAAACAATTAAATTATAAAAACACTCATTAAAGCAAAGACTACATACAAGAAATAGAAACGTGGGTACCTACTGACCGAGGAAAGCAAAATAACACCGCGGGAAAAGCGAAAAATACTGCAAAGAAAATAAAAATGTATAGGTATAAAGAACTATATAACAAAACATAGTAAATACCTATAAATTATTTTCAAGTATTACTCTCATTTGAGTGATTGGCAAAAAAAGCGATCTACAATTTCACGAAACTGGAAATCTAAATGCACGAAAAAACAGATGCGGTAATCCACTTTTAAACTTTTACAGCAAAATTTATTGTCTCAAACTTTTTGCAGAAAGAAATCTCTAGCCATTGTATTTTCTACTCTAAATTTGATCTTGAAAACAAAATTTCTGTGTCCCCTAGGTTCAAACCAGTTGACATGGTATTACAAAAAATTCTATAAAACTGAAATCTATTGACCTGGCAAGACATTTTTTAGGATATCATCTCAAGGAATTATCTACGGTCTTAAGAACTTACGGTGCTGAAAAATAAAAGAGAGACAAACGATTTTTTTTGTAAAAATAACAAAGTGGATTGATTTCAGGATGGGCTACGTGCTGCTTGTCCCGCAAACAAAAACTTTAATTATTGCATACGAGAAACGCACCGCTTCCATAATTTTATCGAATTTGCATCTCTAACGCGCTCTCTCTCCCTCTCTCTCTCTAATTAATAATACCATAATAAATAATTGTTTTGAAAATTTCTAGCAAGCTGGAGTTACAATCGCACAATAACACATACATTTTTTCTTATTTAAGTAGGATTGAGTTTTATTACAATATTTACTTATAACACATTGTTAAATATTGTTACTAATTAGTAAGGTGTCAGATAATAATGGAAGTAGGCATCTCTTATTTTCACATTTCACCTGTATAGGGTTAATGCCTTAAGGATCATTAGAAAGTATGGCAAACTCTATAAATCTTACCCAATTTTTATTTTAAGATCAAAACAATTAGTAGGTACCTATTCAAGGATAACAAAATACCAAGAGAGTTTGTGGGGTTCAAAATTTAAAATAACGAAGTTATGGCTTGCAACTTTTTTACTAACTGCCTGTATGAAAATTATACAACTTTTCAGTCTTTATTAAAAACAATTTTCTTGCATAATTATTGATTATTCCAGGAAAACTAGTTTACTGAAAAACGTATCCTCCTTTAATGGCGAAATATCCCAAACGTTTTTCTTTTGAGTGGATAGATTTGCTTACACACGCATCTAGACATTGATTTTGATAAAAAGTTATCAAAGAATACAATATAAAATGACTCAACTTTTTTGGATTGCAAAAAATCATAATTATCCAAAGAAATAAGACAAAGTTCACAGTGTAAAAGGTGACACACATGTCGCTATGTCATAATTAGAATAAAATATTTAAATATGATAACGTTTTGTAATCAAAAATGTCATTTTGTTTAATTAAACAACGATTATATGATAATAATTTTTTTATGGCCATTTTTCTTTTGTTTATGTTATAGAATAATCTCGGTACAATCAACAGCGAAGGTCGTATGGTCCACAATTCGTTGGAAAATGCCAACAGTTGAGCAATCGTATCTATACTAGTATATTTTTACAAAATTTGTGATCACACAGTATGAGAAAATGTTCTCCGAAATATACTACCTACTTTCCGTGCAAGAATTTCTTTCCCGTGCAATTTCTTTTTAAACAATTTTCCAGGCGCTACTGAGAAGTGCTATTATTTTTATCTGTTGTAGAACTTAGGTGTATATTACTATTCCCGTTCAGTTGTCGGTTAATTATTACGGTGTATACCTACCTATCTATATACGTAGTACATAATGTAGTTCTTTTCTGTTACCTTGCTTGAAAGGCAACACTCTCAAATAGATACAGAAACCGCTTTCTTTCACTGCAATTCATTAACACAATAGTCTACCAATGTAGTATTGCAGTTTGATTTATATTAATGAAACTTTTATTTGTTAACCTTCTTTTAAACTTTTATTATACGCCTGCAATATTGGCAGCCAACACTGCAGTTAAATATTCTCCATATATGCTGCAAATTTTTTTAAGCTACTTTCCTAACAACCTTCCGTTATCAACCTATTTTTGATCCGCGAAATATTTGCTTTCCACCTCAGGTTATAAATTATTATCATTATCTACCAAGGGAAATAATGAAAACTGTTCATCATATTAACTTAATTTTTTTAATAGTACCTACTCGAACTTTAGCCGCGGTATTCTATTCTTTAATTGCAGGAAAAGTACTTTTATTATCTACTTAGTACAAGTACAAAACATAAATTGTAATAATAGTAAGTAAATAATATTCAGAATGTTTTTCTAAATATTGATTGAACAGGATTTAAATTCTAGTACTAGTGTAACAGTAAAGCCTCGCGATTTATAACCAATCAGAGAAGAATTATTATAGTGTATTTTTTTCGTTTTGTGGAAATAAAAAAAATTAAGGTTGTACAGACACAAATAGTTTAGAGATAAATATAATGATACAAAATAAAATTGGGGAAAACCTGCCTTTATTTTGAACAAAAAATGCCCTATTAGGAAGTTAAGAGACTTCTCTTTAGATATTTAATTCAAGCTTAACTAATTCATATTTTTGTTACGCAAATATTCATTCGCAGAATTATAACAATAATTCATAACATTAATCACTGAAGCGGACCTATTTAAATTTATATCATTAATATTAATTAATAGTTGATATTGATCTATATCATTGATAAGCGTGGGTGGCCTGCCTTATTGTTCTAATTTAGATTGCTTGTTTTGTTTCTGAATATAATTTGTAAAGTCATAGCATAGTAAAATAACTATCAAAGAGTTACGAAATAGCCTGCTCGTGGGTAATTCCTAGTATCTGCTTTGTTACATAATTTTGAGCATTGTCTACCTATAAAAAATGTACAAACTGCGGTTTAGTCACTTGGTAAACCCTGTTTATGCGTATCAGGATGGATTTTACATAATATCCGAAAGCAATCAAAATTTTAAGAGCACCGAGGAATACGTTTACATTTGAGGTAGAAATTTAAAAATACCCTTCACTAATATTGCTAACTAGATTTATAATTTTCTATTAATAACATCTGTAGAATGGATAGGTATAGCCTTGCCATCAATAATTAAAATTGAGGAGTTTGATCATAAAACCAATCGATTGTTAAGAACGAACCATTAGCTCATAGGACAGTATATTATAATTTATAATATGTATGTTCTGGTTACGTGGATTTATATTATGATGGCCGATGGGCCATTGCACATATAATATTATTAAAGGGTCTATGAAAAAATTCGTATCTATTCTTCGTTACATTACACCCATGAACGAAACGCGGTTTTGTCCATTCTGCGAACAGATTTCAACCACCAGTAGTTTAAAAGAGTCTATCAACTCTACCTCTGCGCTACACCCGCCCCTTTATCATTTTATTTATTTTATTAAAATTAACTCGCAACAAAAAAAAAGTATAGTTTTAGGATTTGCAGCAGCAACGATAAGAAAGTTGCGTAAACGGCGCACCTGATGCAAATCTTTTGTTGGTCACAATGAAGTTAACTTTCTTATCACAGAAACTAGATGGTTTTTATTAAGGATGATAATTTTCCTGCTATGAATAGAAAAATGATGGGTTGTTCTTATGTTATTTTATACATCCAGTCTTAATCGCGCGCTTGAAAGATTTAGAAGTGAAATTTTCGGGAAGACTCTGATACTGTTTAAGAATTTAAAAACTTGTTTTAATTAAATTTGGTTTGTAGTTTTATTATAGTTCTAATAACTTTGCTATTATAATATCGTGTTCATAAAAATATGTGTTTAATTAAAGTGTGTTTTGAATTTCAACAGGAAAGTGGCGGAAGTAGCAGTTTACCAGTTATGATGCGAAAGGTAAGTGATCCAATTTCTTCAATTCTTTTTTTTAAACGTTTTCTTATCTTACCGTTTTGGGCTACATATTTCTACAAAAAATACATGTTTGTTCACGACTATGGTAAATAATGCAACAGGTATTTATGTGTTTGACCAAGGATAATGTTATCGACAATTAATAATTGCTGTCGTGAATTATCATTATTTTCTAGTGAATCATTATTTACTAGTGAATAATGAAGTAGGTACGCTTTAGACGTGAAATCTAGTACGGCGATAACAACAGAACCTAATTTTTACTTTCCCATACCACCACTGGTATATAAGAAGTATTACGCAAGGTTGTTATATTAAATGAAACACCCTGTATATTATTATATCGTTGAATGCAAAATTTAATTGTCTATCACATAGTATAAGGTAGTCATATAGCTAAAATGTACGGTTGGTGAAAAAATCGCGAACTTCCCCTGCGTTAGTAAATTATATGCCTGTCTGTCTTCTGTACCTACGTATCGCACCCGTATAGTCTAGTGTCTCTCGCTACGCATTCAAGTAATTTCCAATGCTGCCTCGCGAACTAATGTTGAATACCAAAAACGAAATGTTTATTTTTAGTATAGGAAAGTATCTAGGGGAGGTGCGCACCTTCACTTTTTTTACTGAAATATGCAAATAAGACGTCATGCCTTATTTCATGAAATTTTTAAAATATGAACCGACAGACGTAGGTCGTCGTAGAAATTTTTATAAAATTTAATATGTACTACGTAATAGTCTTTGAGGAAGTATAGTATTTTACAAGGATGTAATGACTCTTATTACCTATACTCGTATTAGTATTAGCGTATTTTAAATATTTTCTTATTTATGTACGACAAACAAAATAATTATATGCACTGCGAAATTCCTATTCAATGACGACTATTTCACGAAATATGGTAGAATTACCATATATTAATAAAATTACCAACACTTACATAAAAACAACTATAGTGCTACAAACCAGTTAAATGTTGAAAACGAATATTTTAGGAAAAGAGGCTTGCTTTTACCATTTTACCATCAAGCAGATGAACTATTCTGTCAGCAAAACATAAAAACTATACATAAGATTTTATTACTTAATCCTTAATATGTTTGTTTTAGTACGCGAATACGAATACGTTTATACATTTTCTGTTAAAAAAAACTAGAGAGCAGCTTGTTCTACTCATTTACTCAAACCTCGCCCCTAAACCAAAGCCATTAATACTTAAAATAGTACTCCGGCACCTTCGAAAAATCCCAGAATATCCTCAATAAAGGTTTTGATTGCCGTATCGGGTTTTAGTCCTGCGGGTTGTTAAAACTCCTTATTGGCTTAAACAGGGAAGAACTGGTTCTTAGTTTCTTCTTCCTCATTGCATTTCAGCATTCTTGCAATTAATACTCTATCCAGATGAAATTGTTCCAATACTTCGTTCCTAGTGCCTCCGTCTATCAGTTTTTCTAAAACTTTTCCAAGTTCTTTAAAACAAAAGGCTTAGGATTTATAGACCGACAAGATTTAGTTTAGGGAAAAAAAGATTTCCCAGATTTAAGTATAACTCTAACTTGCCTCCAGCTCTCTACTATGTGGGTGGCTTAAAGATGCAGTATCCCTAGAATTCAGATGATTATGATTATGAAATTTGACATTACAAGGTTTAATATTATCCATAGTTTACTGTGCGACCCATATTCGCGACATATCTTCCTGCTCACCTATAATAATTGTCGACTGACACTGAATTTATTTTGTTTCCAAAAAAATTATTCCAATTATTAATCAAACAATAAATGCTAATGATTTTTGGGGAAATTAATATCTTCTACATCTATATGCAGCGTGACTATTTTTTTCACAACCCCGTTTTCTTCAATTTTATGTGTAATTTATAATTGATTTGTCTCCGGGAACTAATGAAGTTGTTATTCAAGCAATACCTATAGTGGAGTAATTCTTCACAGTTAACATTTGAATGCTGTTATTCAAACACCTGACGCATTTGCACTTGTAAATTATTATCAACGGTTTTCTTGTCGTTTTCTATTCTAATTAGTTCTCCTAATGCATCCTCAATTAGTGCCTGTAACATTTTGTTTCTACTAATTACATCATCATTTATAGCAAACATTACCATTATTATTAATAAGAGAGTTTGAGCTGCATATCTAAGACACGTTTTAGTGACAAGACGACAAGAATTTTCTTCAATTAGAAAATTTCTATATAAAAGCAATTTCTCTACAGAATCCTCTTAATGCAATATTAGCTATAATGAGATGACCTAAAACTGTATAGCTGTGGGTTAGGACCAACAGCGCTTTCGTGATTGTGGTTGGGGTAGTTGTCATTGCCCCAGTTGTACTCCTGGTTCTACTGTAAAATTGTGGATATTTTATCTCCCATATCCTCATATATATAAGAACTTGACGTAATTTAAACAATATAATAGCAGTATTTGTGAGAAACCGCTAGAAATTTGTTAAATTATCTTTTAATAAACAGCTAATAACAGATTCAAAAGATGTAGAATTAAAAATTATATATTTTTCTTGCTCTTCCTGTTAACTTTAAGCCAACATTTTATTAACAATTTACTATCAGATCGTTCTTGACACGTATGCCAGGCGAAAGGTTATAGTAATTTATTTAAGTTACTAGTGCTGAAATGACCTGGGTGTGAAATGATCTAGGACTGAAGAAATCAGTGAAGATGTCCTTTTTGATATTAAAGGAATTGAAACTTTCCTGCTTCAGCTTACACGCAAAAGGATGACATAATAGACCCATCAGTTGTATCAAGTGGTTGAACTCCCGGCTCAACTGATCCACTATCAGTTGTCATGGTTATGATTGTTATAATAACAATTAGTATCCATGACAATTGATCGTCGATCAGCTGAACTGGGAGTTCAACCACTTGATACAACTGGGCCTACAGGCCGGTATTACATTCTCAGTTTAAACCCGAGATCAGCTAAACCAAGTTTAAAATTGCCATGGGTACAATTGTTACATGAATCTTATCCATGGCAATTAAGCTTGGTTTAGCTAATCTCGAGTTTAAACTGAGATTGTAATACCGGCTCTTAGCTTTTTAAAAGTTTTTTTAAATTAGTGCTTCTCCGTTTCCTAAAATACCAACAACCAACCATACTTAAATACTATATTATGGTCCATTCATTTTTATGATAATCATATTTTTAGCAGTCCGATGAAAATTATTCAGGTTTTCCAAGAAAAAATATTTATATAACCCAAGTACACTTCCAATCCGAGCTTTATAGTTTATTGCACATTCAGGTTTGTGGTTAAGACAATACCTAAAAGATTTACCTTATTACTAAATTGCATAAACAAATTATTACAGTATGAACCTAATAAAATAGAAAAGATTCAGAAATATTCTGTTAATTAAATCACGATTTTAATGACTTCATTAATGAAGCTGTCAATGATTAAAAATTACGCAGAACATTAACAAATGCGACCATGTAAGGAAGATTATAGAAACAAACCACATGAAAATCAATTTAAAAAAGATTTGCGGGGAAACGAATCTGTTTCTGGGAACAAATTTTTGAAAGTTATAATTAAACTTTTCGAGACAATATTTGCACGTATGGTTGTAATATCAAAAACTATTTTGAATTTTCATTTATTTTCGGCAATGTAAACCTGTTTTATCGGTTAGTCATTTAGAATATATTTTTATATAACCGTCATTAATTTTCTGAAAACCATTGAAGGTTACAGCGACGACGTACGGTTGTAGCTACTCTATTGGAGGCTTTCGTTAAATAATTTTTTTTAAATTAAAATTGCTAGTTGACTACTAGCAACTAATTCGTTAAAATTAATAAAGGCAGGGTACCTAAATAAACAATCATTTCCAATATCTAATTGGAAATTTGGATCGAGACGTCATACTATTTATCAATTAAAAATTGGTACAGAACTATTGGTGGATTGATGTAGAATATCTCAAACGAGTTTAAATCATGAAGAGATATCTACTTTTGATATTCTTTTTAATTCTCACACTCTTTGGAGGGTATAAACGTCACATTAAAATTAATTGCACATGTGGCAACCGGCTTCCAAGTTTTGAAATAAATGTACGCTTAGCCATTGCATTTTGAGTTAATAATAAAAAGTGATAGTGGTAAGTTGCCTTAATAGCTTTGGAACCAACTTTCACAAGCTTTTTACTTTACTGACGTCAATGCTGAACGATAATCAGATTAAATTCGTGACGTAGGTAACATGACCCAAGTAAAGAATGCTATGTAGTTCGTGACTAATTATTAACATACAGTTGGTAAAGGTTTTGTTCCCATTACAAGTTATAATAATAATATGTAAAGATACATAATGCTTTAATTACCTTGATTTATTAAGAAAACTGTGACTTATTTCTGTACCACTTGCGAATGAATTACTCACTCGCCCTATAAGTCAATAAATTCAAACAGGTTCAAATCTAAATGGAATTAATTATAAGTAACGCAATTTTAGTGACATTCACTTGCAATGAAGGAAATATCAAAATAAAAATGGTGGTAATTATTATTTAACGTCTTAAAGTACAAAAGCACGAGATTACATCAAGTTCGATTGTTTCGCCAAGTTTCAATCTTCTCTTGTCCGCATCATCAGCCAAAAGCTCCTGAACTTGATGTCCTTTAAATTTATCGCCACATCCAAGCATAATTAATTGTTAATAATTATGAACCAAATTTGAAAAATGAGCGTTTTGTTGTATTCAGCAAAAAGAATGATTGTAAGAAAACAATGGTATCAATATGGGGGGGGCGGAAAATGTTAAGGACAGAGTCTCGAAAATAACAGCTAACAAATGTCTATTTGGAAATTAGAAAAATTGCATTAAAGTAAAATATTATAATGAATTTTATTTCAAAAATTTATATGCATTTGTATATGGACAAAGGCCGTAAAATATAAATTCATTATTAAACTTTGAAATAAAAGCAGGAGAACTGATTGTTTTTTCGCAAGGACGCTAGTGAAAGTAGATATTAAACTAATAATATCATGAATTCATGACCAACCATTTTAGAATGTCCGGGGCAGGACCGAGACACGTACGAACCAGCCTTTTTTTATATTAACTCGCAAGTTGCAGGGGAAAGCCTAATTTCAACATTTGTTGATTGTTGAATTTTTCTTATTTGAAGGGATTTTTATTACTCCACTTCTCAAATCTTTCATTTCATGGATACAATTTCTAAACAATTGTTATTTATGTACCATAGGACTATGGGAGTAACCTGGAAGTTTTAGTCCAGGAATAAATAGTATTTCAGGAACGAAGCGAGGAGTAAAGGAATTTCATAGAAGGGATTAATTTTCTTCTTTGTTGAATACTTATAGGTAATAGGTCCTCTTTGTGATCGACTAGAGATTTAATAACGCTATGGACCAGACCTTACCCTTGATTTACAAAACTGGCCAGAAATAATAACGCTACAGTAAAGAGAAATCATTTCTTGCTATTATGACACATTACAAGTGTAGGTATGTAATTTTATTTCTATTAACAAAAACGTGTAAATATTATAAATGTAATTAATGGACAAATTCAAAATAGTTACACTTAATAATTAAAAAGAACAATGACATTTATAAATTCATGGTTGACTAAAAATAAATAACCACATAAGTAAGAAATTACATAGGTACTACTTCAGAATTTACTGTAAGTTATTACTTCCTGCAGCCTCTTTCAGGTGATGATTAGCTATTAAGTAATCGGCGACTAAATAATTACTTACAATGTAGTACGACCTCTTTATACTAGTAAGTTTAATATTATGGTCATGTTTCGGTAGTAACTGCCAAATTTTATTCTTAAGAATTCGAGATTACTTATAGTTGCTCTCGACAAACCAAAAAACTTTCTTCTACGGTTCTTACTATTTTTATTTGCGTTTATAGCGATTTTTAAACTTGAGTTTGTTCTAAAACTGTGACTGAAACTACGCGTAGCTAACTGATGACTGATGAGTACCAACAACCAGCAAGATACGCGTCCTAATATATTTATATTTCTGAAAGTCTTTTTTGGTCTGTAGAATTTTATTAACACAGTTTTTAATGCGAAAAACTACATTCAACTAAAGCACTAACAGCGGAAATCGTCAACACTTAGATACTCGCACAAGTTTAACACTTCCCGAATAAGTAATGTCTGACCCTGTCCCTTTAAAACAAAAGTTCAATATCTCCTTATAACGTTATTTTTTTGTATTTACTTCTTCACTAGCATAGACTGCAGTAAGTTCAGAACGCAACGCAACAATAGCAGGCATGTTTCCGTAAATGCATCATTATGCATCATTTTCAGAAAGAGACCTTTATTTGTAAATGCATTAAAATTAAATAGGCAAGGAAGTACTGTTAGGGTTAAATTAATTTAATTTATTCGGGATTAGACAGATTTTTATTACAGCAGTTTTGCAGCAAAGTTAGTATCTATTGCTATTTTTGTCCACATAAAGATGTCTACCAACGCTCCACCTTAAAAATACAGTTTTAAAAATAGTGTGTCTCAGCTAGTTTTCATAATGGATTTAAGAACTGAGACCCAAAAAGGCCCCACTCAAGAAATAAGTACGACCTTGACCCAGGTCACCGCTAGTGCGGGAAAACAGCAAAATATTCCATTCACTACCGTTTGACGTCCTGATTGACCAACCATGATTACCTAGTTTTTATTTTGTTGCACATTTTGTAATAGCAAGATCAAATATGATTACATATAAAAGTTTATCATCCGTATTTCTACTTTTTTCTGTAGCACGCTGTACAATTAAGAATGTGCCTTAGCTTAGGATGTTTAAATTTGTGTTATGTT
The DNA here is from genome assembly GCA_963082805.1 of Hemicrepidius hirtus. NCBI lineage: Eukaryota > Metazoa > Arthropoda > Insecta > Coleoptera > Elateridae > Hemicrepidius > Hemicrepidius hirtus. The sequence goes on from OY720167.1 coordinate 8,709,019, forward strand.
TCAACTATTTCTTGAATACTTAAATTGGTAATAGTTTGTATTGCCTCCGAGTCCGATTTTACAAACAGCAAAGTTAAAATAAAAGTTTCTTTGACAATTAGAAGTATTTGCCAAAGATTAACCAGAATTGGCGAACCGCCCTTTTTCTATGTAAACCAGGGAGTCAAGATAATTTATCTCGCCCAAACAAATGCGATAATTTTCCTTGTAGCAACAACATAAATTTTACCAAAATAAACTGAGTTAGTTTTAATAATGTTAGGAGTATTTGAATTGTTATATAATAATAATTTAATCTTAATGAACAAAAAACACATGTAAAAGATATTCTGAAGATCATTATCATCAAAATAATTGATTATCAAGAATAAACGCTTGATAATTAAATCGAAAAATAAAAGTAAACTCAGACTCATGGCCACAGTCTATTAGTACTTCGATCATGTATGATATTTTATAAAATATAATTTATAAAGACTATTATGCTACATTGCAATAGTGCAGATATATCAAAGGTTAATAAGTATAAATTTATTATTTACAAACATTAACATAAAGTATTTTCAAATCTATGTAATTGAGCTTTTACAATTAGTAACAATAAATACAAATTAAAAATAATTGTATATACAAATCACACTAATACTATAAACTATCGCAAATTATAACATAGGATTATTTATATATTGCGTAAGAATTTAAAATAATTAGTTTAAAATAATTAGGTATTAAATTTTAAAACAATATAATGAGTATTTTAAATCAGCTGGTGTTTAAAAAATTGTTTACTAATAGTACCTAACTACCTATTATACAATCAACAAATTAACTAAGTACAGTCAAGCGCAATCAAACATTTTATTACTAAATAACTATAGAATAATCTACAATATTTGAATAAAATTACTACTTTTTCACAAAATTTCTCAGCCATTAACAATGTTTTAAACTAGATGACTAATGTTGAATTAAGGTTTGCAAGAACAAAATAAGCCAATCATTTAAAAAACAACATATATTATGCAAATTACGGTAATAAATATTATGGTTTAAATATAGCACACACTGTTCACTTACTTCATCCTGGTCTGTTTGAAGAATCAGAATTTCCAGCCGTCCTCGATCCGGATCCGATCATTGATTGGAACGAATTGGCTGCACCCTATAAAATAATAATTACTATCGTGCTTTATTACTTAATCTTGACACAGTAGAACCATGATTACAATCAACATTACAACAGTAGAAATATAGCAGTTTTGCAGTAGAAATGAAGCTATAGAGTTTGAGATTAAAGAAATTATTAATTTGTCGGAAGTTTCCTAGATATCATCTATTAGCTAACAATAGAAACGTAAATATCACCAATTCCTTTCACATAAATGGAAACTACATGTTCTTTAAAAATAATAATTTCTAAATACTAAGTAGGTACTACACAGCTATGAGTAATTGAAATCATTTCTTGAAATTTTAAAGGGCAAATACTCGTTTTTATGAAAATACCTCAATACTAATTTCCAGGGAAACAAACTCAAGAAAATTTAAATATTACACCAATAAATTATTGTATTTTTCTAAAATATGTCATGTCTCCAAGTTTTTACTACATACGTTTAATATTGTTCTTATAATATCTACAACCGTTGAAAATTCTTAGAACTTAAAATCCATTGGCAAAATTAATTGCTCCTATTGCAATCCAAAATATATTGGACAAACTAAACGCCGGCCGGATTGAATATAGGAATTATTGTTTTGGGAAAGAGTCCAAACAGTCTCCAACATCTTGAATTCCCCTAGCTTTCTTTATTTATGAAATAGATTTACTTTTTTAAGGAATACCTTCAGTAATCGGTATTATGTATTGTTGCCCTTCTTAGAAAATTCTTATTATTACAGTATGATTCTATAGAATGTATTTTTACTATCCTGTTGTGATTAAAGCGAATGTTTAATAATTTCCCATATACAATAATTAATTAAATGACAAACTCCAGTGATTTAATTATTTAAACAAGTGTTTTAAAAATAATTAATAAATAGTTATAGGACGTAGGCAATTATAGTCATATAGAATTCTACAAGTAGTCAAAGTTATGTCGACTATTTTTGGGGTAGGAGGTATCACGAATATCCATTATGTCTAGGTAGGTATTGCACACTTGCGATGAACGTGAGTGATACAAACTCAAAAATAATCCACTTAACTTTGACTACGAATAGTATTTGGAGGACTATTCAGTGAATCAAAACTACGTTTCAAATTTAGTAACAAAACTGTACTAATAACTGTCAAAATAATTGTACAATCGAGTGTTTCGCGTAGGTACCCAATACAGTCCACGAATTCCAATTTCGCGGCCGTTACTTTAACAACGGCCGCGAAATTGGATTGGTGACTAAAAGTTACTGTAATTTTTACAAAATTAATTGTTTTATTTACGTCATTGCCATAGTAACGCGCTGACTGAAAGCCGTCTTTCTCTTTACAATGAATTAAGCTGTTGGTTTTCTAAAAGCAATAACATTTGTATTTTTTACGGTTGCACATGGCTGTGCTGTGAATGGACAACCAACTATACCCTTCACTTGTTTTGCTTTTACATTGAAATATTATTTGTGTAGCTAAGGGCACAACATGCCTGTTTGGCGTACAAGACTGGAAGTTTGTTTGACGAGACGGGGTAGAGTATATGCTAAACAGTCTTGTGCACGAGGTGCACACAACATTTTTCCGACAATCCGATCCAAATTATTATAAAATTAGAAACATATAAATATTATAAATTTCCTGCAAAAAATCCTAAATTCGATAATAAAACAGAATGTTCGTTTGGTAACCAAGGAAATCGCTGAAAATTTTTTACTGCACGCTGCTATGGGCAACAATATTGGAACATCGTAAAACAAACTATGGGGGATGCTCTCCCCATAAACATTTTCCTACAAATTTGTTGTTATCCATATTTACTTTTTTCAATAATTTTATTAAAAAGGAACCTAAATGACGCTCTGACTGAAAGATATAGCTGAAGTGATAATACATAGACAATGAGGAAAAAGTGAAAACTGCATGAAAAAATTATTATAGAAAAAAAGAGACTTTGGTCCACTTTTGGATATTGTAGGCTAATATGCTAATAATAATAAAATAATTGAGTTACTTCTAAAATCCTTTGTTACTTGCGCCAATAATGTTCCTATAATTTGGGAATTGAATAATAACCGTAACAGTATTTGTAATTTTTGTATTTTCTTATGCCGGGTGCGCGGTCTCGAAGGTGTAAGGGATTTACATTGTATTGAACGTTTCTGCTGATTCCTGCTCGCCAATTCAACTTACAGGAATGATAATGGTAGGTATTAATTGTTATTGCCCTTCAAATGGCGCTAATAATAAAATTAAATGTGTTATATTTATTTTAAAATAACGATTTAAAATTTTACGATTTTGAAATATGATGTGCCATGATTTTCAAATTTTCAGCATTTGTCAAAAAATTTGATAATTAGTTGGCGTAAATTAGTGGATTTCTGTAAATGACAACCAATTTAACAAATTTTTGACAAATGCTGTCATATTTGAAAATCATGGCACATCATATTTACTTTTCAATTAATACCATTACCATGTTCCTGTAAGTTGAATTTTGGCGAGCAGGAATCAGCTGAAACGTTCAATACAATGTTAAATCCCTATGTACACCTTTGAGACACATTTTTGGGACGAGCCAAAATGTATTAAGCATTGAAATATGATTCATTATTTTATGAACTCAAACAGAAATATTAATTGAAATATATGGTTTGATAATTTGAGTCTGTTGCGTTCCTTTTTTACTTTCCCATACCACCACTGGTATATGGGAAGTATTGATATCATGAAAATTTTCGAAGTCGAGATTTTCGCGGAAATACGTGTTTTGGGTCCCCAGGAACCCAAAAAAGTGGTCTAGAAAAAATGTCTGTCTGTGTGTGTGTCTGTGTGTGTGTGTGTGTGTGTGTGTGTGTGTATGTAACGCCTGTAACACAAAAACTAGTGAACCGATTTTGATGAAATTTTAAATGAAGGGGTATATCGAAAATTCATCGACAAAATAAGCTTTTCAAAAAAATCCGAAACCGGAAGCGGAAGTTAGACATGTTTTTTTGGTAGCATTTTTTTCAGAAGCGTAATTTTGAAAATCTGAGTCGGGGATATGAAAGAAGGGCATAATTCAAGAGAAACAGTTTTTTACCGGACTCTCTAACTTCAAAATGGCGGTCGCTATGAATTTTTCAAAATTTCGACGTTAACGCCCCGTAACTCAAAAATCAGTTATCTGATCAGGTTCCGCAACAACTTGTTTGAAAGCCCTTTGGCTGTACTACACCAAGAAAAAAAATTATTTACTAAATCCAAAAACGGTCGCAACGGCGCTCTTCCAAAAATTTTGAAATTTTTGAAAAATTATTACAAAAAAACTGGTCTAAGGAATTTGTTTAAATTTTCTATACTTATACAGCTTGGTATTAGCTACATTTTTGTTTTTTGATGAACGCCATAATTCCACTGTGGCGCCCTCTACGAGGTTTTGAAAATCGAAAATTGATGTTCCTATAGCGCCTTTATTAGTCAAAATATGAAAAAAGTTTAATTATGAAAGTTGTTCAGTATATAAATTTACATTTTTCTAAATTTATATCACGTATACAGGGTGTTTTGTTTTCACAGTACAATAAGCAACTTTGTTATTTTAAATGAAACACCCTATATATTATTATATAATTGAATGCAAAATTAAATTGTCTATCACATAGTATAAGGTGTTCATATGGCTAAAATGTACGGTTAATGAGAAATTCGTGAATTTTGAACTTTAAAACAGTGTAGGGTGAAATTTGTAAGTGCCGATATGTTCAAGTGACCATGCGCGGGACGGGAATTCCTTGTCGCCGGCTAATCCTAGCAGCAATAATCACACATGCACAGATGAACACAATCGGCACTTGTGTTAATTTTCCATATACTAATTTTCAAGTTTAGTTTATCGGTTGTGGCGAACAATAATGAATACCAAAAACGAATGTTTATTTTTAGTATGGGAAAGTCCAGGGGAGGTTTGCACCTCCACTTTTTTTGTTTTAAAGTCTCAATGCTAGATCGAACATTTCTTCTGGTCATGAGTGGAAGTATTAGAAAAGCTAATTCACATAAATGTAAGAAAGAGATGCTAGATGTATCATCTGTACAACACCTCTTTCTTACACAAGGGAATTATAACATTTTTAATACTTCAACTCGTTGCCTACGATTTACTTTTAATGTAAATGCCCTTTTATTTATTTTTTCAAATTTTACTGAAATTAATTTTTAATCGAGCTCTCCTAACAGGAAAATAAATCAATTGTTTTAACATGCCCTTGGAATGGAGAGCATTTATTTAGTGAAAGGTGGTATCTGTTCTGTACTGAGCAAAATGAACTAATCTTAAGATTGCGACTAAAAAAATTGTAATAGGTACCTAAATTGTATGTTAAGAAACGTTAAATGCGTTGATATTACTAGAACATTGCGATAGTACATAAGAAGTAATATAAATAAATAAGAAAGCGATTAAAATGTTGAATATGGAATTAGAAGACACAGTTGATATGTGCTTTAATATTATTAAGATGATATTAAGAAATGCAGCAAATCATTATTTTAGAAAATCTATCAATACACTGGAAGAAAATGAAGTAACAGAGAGTTAGCATTTGCATGATGAACTTAAAAGGCACAGACGTAATTGTGCTTTGGTTTTTAAAAGAGAAAGAAGTTGAACAGATTTATTTTTTTTACCATATCAAATATGACTGCAAGGATTGTAAATGGATTTAACCACTCGAGGAACTTGCACTTAATATAGTTTCTGACTTTTCATTCGAATTAAATAAATGACTTAGACTTCCTGAACCAGTCGATAGTACATTCACGAATTGGTTTGATGCACCCTAGAAATAATATAAGCACAAGGTTGAACTATTAGAACAAATCATTAAAGAGTTTAATATTTTGAACAAAATTAATTCACGTTTACCTGAATTGCAGATCCTAAGAAGGTGGAAATTGCTTTGGTGACATTAATTGCATAATTAACTAATTGTCCCCTAATTCTTGGGTTTTCATCTGGAACACCAGGAACTGGATTAAGTTTCACGGGTGGAATTTTTGATTTCGTTGTGGCGGATTCTAAATCTTCAGCCACACCAGGAACAATTTTCAAATCAACAGGAGCAATGGTACTTTTACCACCAGGTCCTATATCTTCTAATATGCTGTTACTAACACTTAAAGGAAGAGGGGAGGTAAACTTAGCCCCTCCTGAAGATTTAGTTGAAGATAGTTTTGGGGCGCCTGTGGTTACAAAATTCCTAGCAGTTGCTCCAGTCGAACTAGCGCTAATAACTTGAATTCCAGATTTTTGAAGGGTTTCTATATTTTGTAACGCTTTTAAGGCTTCAATGTCCAAATCTTTAGCTTTCTTAGGATCTTTTTGAATTTCTTCTAGTTGTTTAACAAGTGCCGTTAATTGATCTTGTGATATTACATTATTTTCTGTTCCTGGAGCTTCAACAATTACAGGAGTGATTTCGGTTGGTTGTTGACTTAACACTTCATTCTTAGATAGTGACTTTGGTTTGGATTTTGCCGGTGCTGGTTTGGAAGTAGGTGGTGGGGCTAAAGCATTCATCAACCAATTTAAACCCTGCATTATTCGACCAGGCGCCTGTGTTGTTCTAACACTTCTCTTCGTGGTAGTAATTTTCGGAGCTCTTGTGGTTATCTGTATTTCTTTTTCGTATGCGCCCTAAAAGATACAATTTCCAATAAAATTAATATGAATGTATAAAAAAAACATACCGATAGGACTTTAGGTGTTGATGGACCAACTCCGTATTCTTTTAAAAGAGATGCTAGAAGAGCGTCGTTGGTTTTTCCATAAGTCGATGTTACGATAGGACCTGGTGGAGTAACGCCATTCAATCCGTTAACATTAATTTGTTTTACTAAGTCTTCAACAGAAGGAGCTGCTGCTATACTTTTAGATTGTCGTGAATCTTTCGGGGACAAAGTTTCCAATAAATTAAACGCTGGTGGAGAATTTGTGCTTGTGGAATCTACGCCTTTTGTTGTTCTTCCCATTGCTTGCGCAATTACCTGTTAATATAAAAAAATCAAATTCTGTACTATTCCATATACATTTCCTTAAACTCACTCTATTTGCAAGATTATCATTGCCTTTCGCAGGTGCTGCACCGCCTAAATTCTAAAAAAAATTAATATTAACCCTTCTTTCTTTTTATTCAACCAAAGTTTACTTACCAAACCTGTTAAAAAGGCTAACTGTTGTAGAATAGCTGCTTGTTCCTTTTCAAGGGCCTCCAATGTTTCTAAATCTTTCTTTTGTTGCTCTGTTAACTGTTTTTGCTTCAGATTTAAATTTTTTAAAGACGCAACAGTACTAGATAATACAGTGCTTGGTAATGGAGTTGATGATAGTATAGCCCCATTAGATAACAAATCCATTAACGTTAAGGATGGTGGGGCTGTTGATGAAACAAAGTTAGGGGAATCATCAATGTCTATGGATAAAGGATTTGCGGTAGCAACAGGTGCTTTAGAAAGAGGACTTGTGAACGGTATTGTTAATGTGCTGGTAATCGGTGCGAAAGTACTGGTAACTTCCGGTACTGTAGTGGTTGATGAAACGGTTGTTGAAATTTTAGGCAATACAGTTGTTTGAGGTTGAAGAGTTGATAAAAGAGTAGTAAGTAAAGTAGGAAGGAATGTTGTCGAAGGGACTCTAGTGGTAGACACAATTTTTTGAGTTGTTGGATTTGTAGCTGGAGGGCCTGGTGGGTTAGTAGAAGGAAGCAGTGTAGTTATCGGACTTCCTGTTGTAATTTTAGGACTGGTAATAACAGTTTGAGTTGTTACTACTGGAACTGCAGTTGTTGTAAGTGGTAAAGGCGTTGTAAATGGAGCATCAGTACTAGGTGGGCCTGGTGGTGGTGTCGTAGCAGTTAATGTTGTAGTTACAGTTTTAACAGTCGAGGAAGAAGATGGTTGAGCTGTTGATGTTGTAACTATAGTTTTAACAGTCGTTGAAGAAGGCGCTGGTGTTGGGGGAGGAGGTGGCGAACTACTTGCGCTGCTTATTGTGTTTATTTCCACGTTCTCAATGTTTAGTCTAGGCTGAATCTATAAAAAGAAAAAAAACTTTATATTATCTGGGTGCCTATCTTAAGACAGAAAAGTGTTAACTGTTACGAACGGGACAATGCTTCATTAAACCATGTATCATTACAAATTCAATAGTGATAGGAATAGTTTGTTGGGTACCGGTTAGCAATCTAATATAAGACGGACAAGATATAGTAAATAAATAAACGTTGAAATGTAAGAACACTAGAAAATTAGAAATTGTGAAATTGGAGATAAAACCAAACCAAATAGACACAGTGGGATCAAGTGATATAAGATGGTCCCAACAATGAGACTTCTGGAGCAATGGAAATAATAATTCTCGAAAAACTACACGTGACTGAATTAACCATGACATTAAAAAAAAGACGAAGCACGAAGCAGTAAGAACAGACAAAATCAAAACCAAACTAAAGAATAATGGCAACTACAAATAATAAAACATCTGAAAAGGAATGGAAAACTTGGATAACTGAAGAGTCTAAATCTGGATATTTCATCAAAGTAGTAATTTAAGTTTTTTTTATGGAGGACAGGTTCATAGCAAGTTACAATAGTGTTAATTACTCAAACCCTCAAGTAAGTGTGTTTACTGTATAAAAAGTAAAAATTATATTTCAAAAAACATACTGAAAGACATATCTAGCTGCTATTGTATATACGGCAATACAACAATAACAGTGGTCCATTTAAAAAACGATTACATATGCCTTTAAAGTTATTATTTGAATATTCTATTTAATACTGCGTTTCTAATAACGCTTACTACTGAAACCATGCTTTTAATTTATTTTTAAAAATATAATTAGTTAAGGAATGTAATAATAACATGCTTTTAAAATCGCAGCAACAATCTGATACATGGTGACCCAGACTACACTCTCAGGCACAGTGACTCGTTTATTTTAAAAAGATCTCGAACAAACCCTATATTTTATCAAATCGTAGAAAATACCAAAGAGAATGAAATGAAATGAAATAGTTACTATGGTATTCTCCTAAGAGTTTCCTCCAGAGTGACAATAATATACCTACCTACATTGTACGAGTAACTTTGTTATTGTAATACTTTTACAGGGTTAAATGAGCAAAGTTGGGCAGAATTACGAGGGAAATCTAACGTCGTTTTCGTTTTGGTCAATGCTGCCAACTTTCTGAAATAATTTAAAAAAAACTGAAAAATACTTTTATTTTCAGATTTTTCACTATGGATGCCATTTAAAAAATAGCAATATCTCAAAATCGAAACAAACCACAATCGTGAAAATATTTTTTTCTAATACCACGGAAGAATATCTATCAGTTATCTCTCTTACAGTTTTCTTCTATCTGCGATGGTTACGAAAATATTTTGGATTGAAAATTTAGGCGTTTTCCAGTTTTTACAGATTATTTCAGAAAGTTGGCAACATTGATCAAAAACGTAAACGACTTTAGAATTATCTTGTAATTACACCCAATTTTGCTAATTTGACCGAATCTGTAGGTCTTACTATAACAAAGTTACCCATACAAGGTGGGTAGATCATTGTCATATATTGTCCTTATAGGATTTGCTCGAGATATTTTTAAAAATAAACGATATAATTGATTTCGGAGTAATGTCTGGGACACCCTGTATAGATTACATTGTGGAGATTATACCATTTACCTCTATAAATATCAAGATAGATATTTTCTATTCTAGTAAAAATATGTAACAAGTAATGAAACTTCCAGAGAATTATTACAAAAGTAGTGCATGCAGCTACATGCTACAATAATACGTCTACATAATTTAATTCAAGTCAGTCAAGTCAGTAATTAATAGATTTAGTAATAAAATCTACCACAAAATCCTGTACATTTAAAAGTCTTGCCTTTTGTACAACTGGAGTCAAGTTTGGTCTAGTCACCGGTCTCCAACGAAATATTACATTTCCTGAATGCGGTATTTTATCAAGTCGCACTCTATTGGTCTGCAGAACAAAATATTTATCTTTAATTGTGCTTTTATAATGATTTTCAAATTAAAATAATAAAAATGTCTTACCAAACGATCCACTTCGAGTGTTTGAACTTTTGTTGCCTCTCCCTGAGTTTGGTTAACAATGCTGTTAAATGCTTTGACTGTTCTTCCTCCAAGTATTTCCGTCAATGGAGGCAAAGTACTTGCAGTACTATCACCATTTATTGACAACTGGTTAACTTCTATGGTGTTTTGAGCAACATCACCCTAAAATACAATTAGATTTTCCATTTTGAACCTAGTAAATTAATTATGACTCCTGGCAAATGAACTAATGGGTTAATTGCGATGGTTTTACATTACACATATTTGGGAGAACCGTTATTCTTGTTACTTTCAAATTTTGAAACTTTGTTAACACAATCACTTATTAGTATTTAGTCACCTGAGCATGCACATTAAATTAAAAACTGTCATGTTTGTATTATAACCATACCAGTCGTATAAGGTGGTGTGGAAGCGCAAAAAAAACTACAGGCAAAAAGTTAGCAACTTAGCAACAACTGTCTTGTTTCTAAATGAATTATTGGTATTGTAACGTAGTTGTAAATATTACTATCATTCTCATTATTAATTAATATTCTAATTCTAAACAGCAACATTAAAAAAATTACATACTATAAGAGGTCGGACGTTAGCCACACGAATATTAAACTACCAAAATTTTCTAAAATCGTTACACTTCCGCTTATAAAAGACAATGAATAATGCCTTATATTTATTTTAATAAAAGCTGACACGTTATGTAATGGTTTATTACACCTAATGAAACAAAATGTAAACTGATTGTTAGCTTTTAACTGGATAATGACCCAAGGATTGTATAATGTTCCTTGATAACGAACTGCAGGCCCTGTTTTTAATGCAGTTTTGTATGAAAATCATTAAATCGATATGTGTAGTACAGAATATTAGTGCATTACACGCAAAGAAAGAAAAGCCACATCAGGAATAGGTATAATATTATGATAGAATAGACAACATAATTCAGAATCTGAATGATGCATTTAGTTTGTGCCGCTCTACTAATACAGTTCCACAAATTAACTACGAAGATAAAGTCGCGGAATCACAGCGACGATTTCTTTGGAGGATTGCACTACCATTTCATAGACGTATCAATGTTGTTTTTTATTGAATTATAATGACGGTACTTACGAAGTAATTGCAAAAATTGCTTTAATTTGCGAAAAGGAAGCCATTAATGATTTAAAATTGTCTCTTTCTACCCCTTAGCTTTTCTTTCATTGCGCGTATAGTATGTATACTGACTGAAACAATGTAAGAAATAGAATATATTAAAGATAAAGAAAACTGAAAACAGAATTATTAGGAAAACAGAACTTTTAGTATCTTACCAAAACTTGTATGTGCTGTCAATATAAATAAACAACCGAATCCTACTATTTTAATATTATAATAGTGTGAGGGGTTCAACGTAGCATATAAATCGTTAGTATTTGATTGAATGACTATTTTGACTAACGTTCCTGAGTAAATTCCTGGTTATATGACTTGGGTGGGGTTGGTTCAGAAGTGTGGGGATTAAACAATGCATTTTTGCTATGGACCAAACCCAGTAGAAAATCTACCACGTAATGCCTCTAATCAATGAACAGATACAGAATGATCAAGCACGATCGTTTTTCTAATTTTAACTTTCTGTATTAGCAACTGCGCGATTAGGTACAGCATCTCCTTGTACGAACTCTGTCAAGGAAATCCCGGTGAGCTTTACAATATTTTAAAAATAACGTAAGAGTTTTACATTTCTGAACCAACCCCTATAAAAAAAATAAACATAAGAATAAAATGATAATAGCGATTTCATAGAACATTATCTCGTCGTTTTACAAGAATTGTACATAAATTTTTGTAACTATCTACTCATAGGGATTGCTTTAACAAGATTAATTAAAATTTAGAAAAGAAAAGAAAGAATATGAAGAAAAAAGACATCGGAAAACAGACCAGCTAAGGAAAGGATAGGAAGAAATAAGTTCAAAACAAAGTAAGTTTTAAGAAAGTGAAAAACAAACAGAAAGAGGAAGATGAAAAAGTATAGAGGAAATTAGAAAGTAACAGTAAGAGTAAATTATGACCTTTTAAATTTTTTTTTTTTTAAGAAAAACTCTGTATGTAAATATATGATATGTAAATGTATAATACCAAAAGGTGGTAAAAAATACCAATTTATTTCTTGTTATGAAAAATGAAGTAATTTTCAGTTAAGTAGGTATTACGGTGTTAATTTCATGTGCGTCCGATTTACAAAGATAAGTGCATTAGCGTATTAGCATGATCAACTACAAACTATATACTTTGTTAGTTCATTTTCTCTGAACTAATTCGAATGTAGCTAAATAATATTCCTTCAATTATTATCGTTAGTTTTATGATTGATTTATATCACAGGTGTAAAACAATATCGAAAACAATGGAAATTTGAAATTTCAAACATCCATAATTTTCCATTTTTGTTTATCATCGTCAAAGAAATAAAATTTAGTATGTAACTAAAACTGACATAATCTCCCGTAATATCTACACTAAAAAAAACGCTATTTTTCCCATAACCACAAACTCGAATACTTTTGCGAATACTATAAAGCCAATTGAGCGCATGACAGTTTTTAATTTACTTGTCAGATTATACGAATATACATTCGAAGACCACAAACTTAAATTTTAGTGAAGAACATTCCCTTAGTATAATCTTGGTAAAAACAAAAATAAAACAAAACCAACTGTACAGTGCACATTAAACCCAACGAAGTCAGGTGACTTCTAAGATGGAGGAAAGCTGCAGAAGCACCAACCACCTATAAGTTATTAACAATGAGTACCGTCGAAACTTTATTGTTATCCGGGCGACTATCCTGGTCAGAAGTTACTTGGTTACTGATTATTTCCGGTGGAGGCGGGGGATTTTCCCGAGTATCAAATCCGATGACCTGAATTACAGGTTCCATTGGAACTATAGTTCCATTGGGAAATTTCTGGATTAATGTATTATTAGGTAAAACACCATAAATGAGGAATGGCGTTTCCTTTGTAGGATACATGCTTGGTCGCTTCCGAAGTATGGTATTGTTTGGTAATACAGCAAATATAAAATAATCTTTAGTTCGTGTACTACTTTGAATATCGTTCTGAAGTGGATTTGGTTGAAACCGTAGAAGCTTCCCATCCCGCATCGTAAATTCCATTACACCAAATCTGGTATTAGCAGTAACCGTGGTGTTGTCAGGTAAGGATGAAAGAAATAGACCCGAAGACATGCTACTATTGGCAGCTACCGAAACGTTAGTACCCGCAGATAACGGATTAACCAAGTTAGAGACATCAGTTTGGTTAACTAGTGATTGTTTGTCAGTTACTGAATTGGTATCAATAGTATTAGAAGACACATCTTGTGTGGTAGCGTCAACTGCAGTACTTGCAAGTTTTACAGAATTGGTGGTAGTGATTATAGGAGGTAACGTGCTTGGAGTGCTAGCTAAAGGAACCGCAGTAGCCGTGGTACTACTAATGCTATTAGTGGTTGAAGGTGCAGTAGTGGTACTACCAACACCGGTTGAAATTGTAGTGGCTATAACAGTAGAAGATACACCGGTAGTACCAACTGTTGGTTGGGAAGTAGGCATGGCAGTTTGAGTAGTAGTTACAGGGCTATTAGAAGTCACTTCAATAGAACTAAGGGTAGGGCCGGGAACAAAAGCTCTGGCTGAGATCGATACAGTAGTACTAGCAGGATCATCAGGAACGAAAGTACTAGATATATCATTAGCGGAGAATACACTAACCCTATCAGGACTTACTTCAAAATTCGGTAGATTTGGTAGAGTAGTAGGAACATCAAATGTGGAATCAGTTGTAGTTTCACGAGTGAATTTGGTTGTACTAGTGATAATGGAGGAACCCGTGGTACCTGTACTTGCAGACGTAGCTTCAGTTAGTGGATTTATCGTGCTCGTTGGTACTCCACTGGTAGAAGTAAGCGTTGGGGTTGTATTTACAGTTGTCAATAAAGTAGAAGCAGTCTGTGTGCTTGAAGGTACCGTTGAAGTAATGACATTAGGAGTTACAGATGGTACATTAGATTGTGCTCCTTGAATAACCGAAACTTCCGTTGAAGTGGTACCTTGTGTTGTTGTTGAAAACCCTACCGTAGATGTACCCGCACCAGAAGTTGTAGGAATTGAATTAATAGTTGTAGGTGAGCTTTGAGAGGTTGTGGAGGAAATAGGAGAATTTGTTTGAGTGGTAACGAAAACAGTAGACGAATCAGTGGCGGTAGGAATTGTAATAGCTAACGGATTTGCGGCAGTTGCTGCCGGGTTTGTGCTAGCAACAGAAGAAATGGTACTCGTAGGAGCTCCTGTAGATGTTCCGGCAGTTACAGAACTTGTAATACCGGTAGTAGGAGCGACACTAGCTGCAGAGGTTCCAGGAGCTTCAGATGTTGTAATTCCAGAACCAGTTGTGGATATTCCAGAACCAGGTGTTGAAACTCCAGGATCAGTTGTGGAAACTCCAGTCGTGCCCACAACAGTTGTAGAAACTACAGGAGTTGTATTGGGCAAATTTACAGTGGAAACCCCCTCAGATGTAACGGGGGTAGTGGGCGAAATTGTTGTAGGACTTAACGTAGAACCCATTAATCGTGAAATTGTGGAAATCATTTCTAAAATTCTAGAGCCTACAGTTGGTTCAGGGGATGACAACGGATTAACAATTGAGTTAATATCATTTGACGATGTGTCAGAAGATGATTTAAGAGTAGATGTGAATAATGTTGGGGTGGTAATTTCTGGAGAACTGGAAGCTGAAGTAATCTCTAATGTTGTAGGTAGTACGGTTGGTGCGGGAGTTGCATTTTGTTCCGTACTAATCGATTCAGTGTTACTAGTTACAAAAGTTGTTAATTTAGGTGTGACGACAACTAATTTGGTGGTAGTTGGTTCAGGTGTCGTGGTTGTTGGGCTTACAATATTTAGTAGGGCCAACAATTTATCGATTGTTCGCTTTGGTAAAGTTTGGTCCGAAATAATTTCTTCAAATCCATTTGTAGGATCTAAAGTAGTGGATGACGTTTGGGAAGAAAGGGGGGTGGTACTTGCAATAGAACGAGGTGATATGCTACTAGTGCGGATAGGTATTGTGCTAATATCATTAAATTCATCGTCAAAATCAAGAGTAGTGCCACCGGTGGTGCTAGAACTAAAAGCAGTGCTGGTAGAAAGAACAGTAGTGCTTTCGCTAATAAGAGGAAGTGCAGTAGCACTAGAACCTTTAGACATTGGAATTGTCGTTTTAGCTATCCTAGAAGTGCTCTCAGTGGAGGAAAGTTTTAGAGTTGTATCAACCGTATTGTAATTACTACCTACTTGCATAGGATCAGCAGTAGTAGTTTCCGGTGCTGTATCAGCCCTTATTGCCGACAAAGAACTAAGGATTTTTTCAATTATGGTCGTTGGTTTCTCAGTCGTTCGGTATTCAACACTGTTTGGTGAATTTGTTAATAATTTTTGTGCACCCGACTCTAACGGAAGGTCTATTGTAATAGTATTGTCTTTTGGTTTTTTTGATACCAAATTCAATATTGCAGAACTTTTGGTAGGTTGTCCGCTAGTCGTAGTCGACGTTTTTGTCGTACCGTCGGGAGAAGTTGTAGTTGAAATGGATGTGATCGAATTAATGATTCTTTCAATGATTGAAACTGGTTTTTCGGTTGTATGTGCTGCAGCACCCTTGGATTCCTTAGGAAATAAATTTTTGTCAGTTATAATTACTTTTGCTATCTTGGAATTTGTATTCATAGTTACCACAGTAGGATCGGTTTTTGTCGAGGGAGAGGACGAGAGGTAATCTCCGCTGATTAGATTAGCTGAAGGAACTGTATTCGCTATCGGATCATCAAAAGATATTATCTCCATGCCCAATTCATTCTCTTCGACCTTTACCTGCAAACATCTTCATATTTAATCTGCAACTTAAAACTTATCGTTCTTCGAGACAAAATAATGGAAATGTTACCATGAAATAATGTTAAAATTAGTCAGCGGTCAGCGCCTTATGTACAAATATTTACAACAAACAAAATGTATATAAAATATTGCTTTTATTACAAAATACATCCCATATAAAAATAATATAATACACCTTGACTAAATATACAAAAAAGAACTGGATTACATGGTGCATGATGTATTAGAGTGCTCCTACACATATTATTAAGTTTTTTTTATTAAATAAACATTAATTATTATTACTGGCGACTATGGTAAGCACACAAATGCTCTTGATGTAATCAGTTTTGAACACGAAATGATGATTTAATTGAAAAGAAATAAGAAAAATGAAAAATCAGAAGAATACTAAATAAAATTTTGTGGAAAACACAATAAATATGTATTACTGAATACCTGTACAATTAGTAACCCTACACCACGATATGTATATTAAAATAGAATGCATATTCCTTGAAATGTACATTTTAATCTAAATGGTAAGAGTAAGAAATGGTAGAAGCATAATGTGCAGCGGAGTTCGTCAACAGAAGCAGTGTGCCGAATGTCTTCAATATATTCGATTGTTAAACCAGTGGTACTCAGTAAAGACTTCCTGTGGCCAGTAATGATCCTTTAGCAAAAGACAAAGACATATTAGTTTTGTATTAAAATATTCTAACTCTTTTGTCTTTGTCAGTTGCGTCAGTTTTGTCAAGGTGTACTATATTATTTTTTTTAGGCGCTTACTTAAAATATTTTTTTGAAGAAACAGAAATATTGCAAACTTTATATACATATTTTTATCCATTTCCTCTTATATACATCATTTAAGCGAACTGTTTCGCTAAAAAAACTGTTTCTTCAATGAATAGTAAAAAATATACAATTTTAATTAAATGTAGTATACATGGAAGAATTAAAAATTTTAGCACTTACCGAAGTTGGTGGGGGTGTTATTGTTGGCACCGTAGGTACATAAGTAGGTCCTGCTGTACTGGTTCGGTGTGAACGCGATAAAATGTCACTACGATACCTTGAACTGAAACGACTCGACTTTTTGATGGTATGACCTACCGGAGGTACCTATACAAAAATTATTTATTGGGTATGAAAGGGATTAGTAGAATGCAACATTATTTGCATGACGCTACATTAATAGTTTGATTGAATTTAGATCTCAACTTAATTTTCTTGAATGGAACACCCTATATAGAGAGGAGACTGTCTGAAGAAATTACTTTTATACATAAAACCTCAGAAAAATACACCGCTAATGCAGTTAGGATAATTGACAGGGGAAGGAAAAATATTTTTACAGTAGAGCGAACACATACGAAGAAGTTAGAGTGGAGACAAATCTGTACACAATTTAGTATTAATAATAATTTATTATTGTTATGTACGTTTGGTTGCCTACGATTGCATTCATAAAATGTTTATTCTTACTTTAAATTAATTTAAAAAAATCAGTTCAATCAAATGATAGAGCCGGAGTAAACACATAAATAGGTAGGTATATTTAGATCACCAACCCTTTAAAAAATTCTTTCAATATTAGTATCAGCTTAGGTCATGAGAAAAGGGATAACATAATAATAAATAAAAATAATTTTTTAGTTATCTCTACACCAATAATCTGTACACAAAAACATGTAACTAAAAGTAAACGTAATTAAACGTGGTGTTCCATACCCAAAGGTTAATTCACCCATAATTAAAAAAAATTATCTCTTAAACTTATTTACCTTTGTTGGAAGAGCCGAAGTTTCCACGCTGAATTTAGGTGGTTTAGGTTTTTCCGTTTCTTCGGACACATCAGGAGAAATTGTAGTCTTAGCCAATTTTCTACTACTGTAAAGTCCTTTCGGTGCTTTAGGCGAATAACTTCTACTTTTACTTGCAGTCCTTGGAGTTATATGAACTTCAGGACGTTTATCTTTTTGACTTCTCGACGATTTAAATCTAGCATGGAATTTTTGTAATGGTGTTGAGGTTGTAGTTAAAGAAGCTTCACCTTCTTCATCGGTAGAACTCTGTGCTGTTGTAGTGGTAACACCAGGTTTTGGTTTCGGTTTCGGTTTATACTTACGGGGTGGTAACGCAGGACGTTTTGTTCCATTTTTATTCGGCGAATCGGATGAATTTTCTGTTGATCTCGGCAGCTTAGTTGTAAGAGAAAATCGTGGTCGGGGAAATTTAGTTGAAGGAAAAATAGTTGTACTTTCCGTTTCTGATTTGTCGTCAATTTCATCATCCTAAATTATAATTATAAGATAAAAAGAAATTCCGATCTAGCAAACGGATTATATACTAAATGAGTTTCCAATGAATACTTGATTGTGTTCTAGATTATAATTTATTTAATAATAATTTGACAAGGTTTCAACCTCCAAAATATGCTTCTAGGAAATTATTATGCATTACCTTTATGCATGACAGATTATATCCGTAAATACTACTAAGAATTACATAGTTTATGCAATTAATTATTATTATTATTGTATTATTATGTCAAAGAGTTAATATACTACAAACATGCTTAATGCTTTATTGATTAAAATTTGACTAGTAGCCTTTTTACCTTGCCTTCGACGAAAATGTTCAATAGGTTCTTCATTTCGTTCGGTTTTTATATCTTTTTCAAGGAGATCAGATTAACAATACATTCTTACATTACAAATAAACTCAAACAATGAATGAAGTATTTCATACGAAAAAAGTGCAACATTCTTTCTATTAGAAGGCGTTTACTACTGCAGCACAGCAACTGTATCATCATGTTACCTTAAACGGATCTTGTTCACCTTTATAAAAGTGATAGGCTGCATTTATTTATGTAGTAGCCGTAAAATAATAATCAGTGGGATTGCATGTAAAAATTAATCTGTCATCGTAGACTGTATTTAATCTGTACCTATTACGAAATTTTTATTGCTCTGTAATGATATTCAATTAAGAGTTTTAATAGAGAGGTAGTTTAAAACATTTGATAATTATTGCCCTAGGCAATAATCAATATTATATTACTGTTCTGTAATTTTGATTAATGGCGGGTAACGTTGGCTACCAGTTATATAATAAAATAATCAATAGTCGCTTACAGAACACACATTTTTTTTACTAAATTAGAATGGGTTAGAGTAAAAAATTCGAGGTTTAATATTTGCAAATTAAATGTTTCTATATTGTAACAATCCCTTATGGCATGGTTTTTTCATTTGTGGTGCGTGGATCTGACAAGACACCGTGAAAAAATTGTATTAGACATCGAAATGTGAAGAAAGATGAACTTGAACTTTCAGAATTACAAAATTTTAAAAATGAAACCATATGTAAAATTTTCGTTTATATTTTAAAAATTCGTAGAAAGCCTAAGATTATTAGCAGGGAGTTAAATGTTACATCAAAGTAATAGCCCTCGGTGCCTTCTATCAGACAAAGAAGTGCAAAAGTCTAACTAGAAGTTCCAGAAATACATTTTTTTTAAATAAAACTATTTTGGAGTATGTCACAAATTCTCCTCAAAATTTTAAAAATTTGGAGAAGATCTAGATAGTTCTTATATTTTAAGGATTGCATCAAATTATAACCCATTGTTTCTTCTATCACACAACAAAATGAGAAGATGATCTAAGCTGATCCTCCAGAAATAAACATGTTTGAAAACGAAATTTTGAAAAAATATTGCAAATTCTCAAAACTGTAATAAATCGTAAAAGTGACGACTACATTCCTACAGATATAACCAAAGCTCAGTAAGAATAAATTTAAAGAAAATATAATTAAAAATTAAACTTGAAAAAATTATCGAAATCGCCACACAGGTTTTCAGATGTTTGAGGATTACACCTCTCTACGAGTATTAGGTATAATACACAAGACCTAAATTGGGGTCTCTAGTTCCTGCAATTACCGGAGGTTTACGAAAAAAAGTTAACATAATATTTTCTTATACCAATAAAACATGCTCGTAGTTCGCAGGAATGAGAGTCCCTAAACATTTTTAAATCAAAACTCTACAATGTTACAAATGAGATTACATATATCGCTATAATTTGTCCTGGGCAGTAAACTACCTTGAAATAAATGATAAAACAAATTTTTGAATTTTTAGATTAAAAAAGAAAGTTGTTGGTATAGTTTTAGTCAAACTTCCTTGAACTATTCACTTGTTGCATAAAATAGTTCTGTTTTAAAACAGCTTACAATAAGTTTACAAGTTTAAAGCTACAAATTAATGCTATAACACCTAACTGTTCTCAATTCTAGAACACCCACAGAAGAAAACACAAAAAGTACAACCCAAGTGTAGGATGGTTATGAAATAATACGCTACAAATACTCATACATGATTTTTTTGACAATGATGAGCAAATTTGATTAATGAACTAGTAAAACGTTCTTGTACACGTAACGCCTACTCGCACGCTCAAAATAATTACCTACACTCGATTTTAAGTATACTATCCCCAAATATTAAAAATAATTTCATCCTATCAAGTATGTCCTAAAAAAAATCTAATTTTACCTAATATATCGTTTAATATTTATTTCCAATGTAACCCGATTGTAACAAAAATTTTATTACAAATGTCTTACTTCATTCACCACATTGTCACCAACTGGTGCTTCGGAAGAAGAATCAAGACTAGTTGAGGTAGTCGAAGAAGTCACGGTTATCTCAGCAGTCTTCGTGACAGAGAGTTCATTTGACTTAGTCGACCTTGACCCAAGACCCTTAAACAAACGGTTTGGTTACTTCATCTTGATGGAATCGCTATACATTTATTGCACGACTTGCACTTGAAACAAATAATCCCGTTTTACTATAAATTAAATGCAAGTAAAATGCACCATTTAATGGGAATGCGAGTATAGCAAGCTTATAATACAACGTCATAAATATATTTTATAGTTTTTTTTAATAAGGACCTCAACATTTTGAAAAAAGTAAATGTAACAAAAGTAAATCAAGTAGCCATGAGAAATAATTAATTCAAAAGGATATTAAAAGTAGTTCTAGGTCCATGTTATCTGTTGACTCAATTATTTAATTCGTCTTTTGTTCAAAGTCATAGGTTACTTGTAAATTAATTTAGAGCCTGTCATAGCCAACTCATGCTAATTTAAAAGTAGTACCTAGTTGAAACACGTTTTAAAAGTTTTACACTTCCTTATTGAGCAAAAACCAGCCATCTTATAATTTAAAAATGTAGTTGACCTGCATGTCGAGTTTTTTATAATTATTAATGATAATATCTTTTTAAAGTAAATCTTAATCTCTATGTGAATAAACCACAATTTACTGGCACGTCAACTCGATTACTTTACTCTATTAAACGTAAGTTAAAATTTTATCTCTTTCCTGCTCCAGTTTTGTAGTGCAATTCAGTCTAAATATTATTACCTTAATTAAAATTTATCAATTTTAGCGAATTGATCTAGTTTGCATTATGCAAGAATACATTTTCAAAACTTTTTCGACTCTTTTTTATAGTAACAGGAACTTTAATTAAGTCATTTCCTTATTGTTGCAGTATTTAATATAAATACCCAAATATTTTTAGGTAATCAATGCTATAATATAAATAGATATTTATGTAACAAGTCACGAAAGTGTCATTTTATGCAAGGAGGGAGCAGTGTTGAATTCAGGCGTCTTTAACCGAGGGGGAAAATTAAATTTTCTGAGGGTGCAACAGTAAAAAATTTATATGAAATAGTATTCGAAAATGATTTCAAGCCTTGCTGGAAAAATGTAATTATTATTAATTTGGTTACCACAATCGTAAGCAAAAAGTCGCTTTATGGCACTTGTGTTGTAAAATAATCATAATACAGCGTGATACAGGATATCGGAACACCCCTGCTATTTTTATAATTTTTTAATCGACTTTGTACCACCAGGGGAGAATTTCGCCCCCGGGTACCCCCCTGGATTCAACACTGCGAGGGAGGGCTCAAAATCCGGTAAAGACACCATCGTGATGTTTTATGTATAATATTAGCTTTCTGCAAGCGCTGTATTTAACTAAAACAGCTTAAGCTGGCTTTTACGTAGCTAAAAGTTAAAAAAATAATAAGTTAATGGCATTTCGGATTTGACCCCAGGTTCGAAGGGTGGTGGGTTGGACCGCGTCCCTCTAACATATTGAGCTAACGTGTCACCAGTGATATTTTCAGCTTGCAACCATTAAAGATTAAAATTCGGAATAAATTTAAAATATTAAATTTGTACTCTGTAATCAAATACTTTCGTATCACAACACAGCGCTTTCAGAAGAAAAAATATATGGTAGCAATTGTAGTAATTTAGGTCAAGAATGTATCATCTGTTATCTATCCTTTCTATTTTATTTTTAGTAATAATTTTTATTCTTGGTTCATCAATAAAAGATAAAGTAAACATACAAATCAAATAATAACCAACTCCATGAGCTAATTGCAGTTAAAAGGGTTAAATGTTAAATAAATAATCATGACATAACTTCCTTTCCCTATGATGCAAAAGAAAATTAATCATTGATTAATAATTGATATAAAAATAATATTTGACAGCGATTACAAACTCTTTTTACTGTACTTACTTCTTTTTTGCCCTTTTTTGCTTGTATTGCAGCTTTATACGGTATTGGGTAATTATCCTCCTCGTCAATAGCTTCTTCTGAATTAGTAAGTTCTTTTTCTTTCCCTTTAGTTGCTGGCAACTTTTGGGAAACCTTTCTTACAACTTGCCTGATAGAAACTTTAGGTTCATCCACTTTGACTGTTTCTTTTGTATCTTTCTTTTCCTCGATTTTCTCTTTAACTTCTGTTACAACCTTTTCTTTTTCTTCCTTTTCTTCATTGACAACCTCTTCTTTAGAAGAAGCTTCAACTAAAGGCTTTCTTGAATTTAAAGGACGAAATTTACGAATAAAAACAGCTTCAGTTGTTTCTTCTCTGGATTCAGCCAAAGCTCGATGTAATTTTCGCGGCTGTTTGGTACGTGGAATAGTTGGTCTCTTCTTATACACTTTACGAATAGCTTTTTCTGTTTTGGAATCAACCGAAATACTTTCTTGTCTTGATATTCTTATACTGCCTTCAAGGGCAGATTCTAATTCTTCGTTTATTGGATCAACTTCTAATTTTACTTCGGCTTGTTTAGTGCTTGCTGCAGCTATGTCTTCAGCGGAATTAAGAGACCTGCGCCTACCTAAAGAGCTTTTAGTAACGGAATCGTAATTTTGTGGAACGGTTTTAGGTTCATTTTCAAATAATGGTAATACTTCTAAGTTTTGTTCATTGAGTGTTAAAAATGATCTTGATCGTCCTCGAACTCGAGACTGTCTCTCAATTTGTTGAGTAGTCGATTCTGTGTTTCTTTGTGGAGCATTCCTTGAACCACTTCTTCTTTGAGGGCGAATTTCAGGTTCGGTTGTACTTTTAGTCTTGATACTGTTACGTCTGGTGCTTGACCCTTCAGTAGGTGCTTCTACAATTCTGCTTCTTCTTGCTTCACCACGACGACTGGGATTAAGTTCAACCTTTTCTGGAGCATTGCCGGTACTTTGGGTTACAGTGCTTGGAGAACTACTCGATTTTTCAGTAGAAGGCTCTGTAATTCTTCCCCCTCTTCTTCCTTCGGATCGAGCTCTATTTAAATTTATATCAACTTTTTCTGGTGCGTTACTTGTAGACTGTGTAGATTGAACCAAAACGTCTTTAGTGCCTTGAATAGAAACAGATCCTTCAGTAGATGCTTCTGTGATTCGCCCTCTTCTTCTGGCATCCCCACGTCGGTTTAAGTTCAATTCAACCTTTTCAGGTGCACCCGTTACAGTTTGTCTAGGAGCTTCGTTAATTCTTTCACCACGTGACCTTACTACTGAACGGCTTTCTTCAGGTCTATTACGTTGCTCGCTTCTTCGTTCAGATGCTGAACTAACTTTTCTTCCCGTTCTTGATCTTGCAGGTAATTCTTGACTATTTTCTGCAGCAAAAACTGACGGAACTTGGGTTCTGACCGGTTCCTGAATTGATTCTGCAACTGTTTCAGCGCGTCTTCTGCTTGGTCTGAAATTAGGTCTTGGAGCCGAATGAACCACCGTAGAAGGTTCTTCTAATTTACGGGAAGGCTTTGTTCTTGTTCTGGTTCTTACTCCTGGAGTTGTTGGTTCTTCAACTTTGTGAGCAGTGGTGCCTCTTGTTCTCCCACCAGCGGCGCGTCCATGGCCTGCCCTTCGAGACTCAGAGGGCTTTGCGGATGAAGAAATCGGTTCAGGTTGTTTACGTTTTAATTCAGTTTCGATTTTTGGAACTTCACTAGAAACATCTAATGGTTCTGAATTTTTGGGGTTTTCTTCCGCGATTTTTTCAGTTGAAGAAATTGCATTTATCGGTATCGTAGTCAATTGAGCTGGAAGAGCAGTTTCCTCGGCTATACTTTCTGGAACCGAGGTAGCAAAGGATGGGAAATTAGGGGAATCTTCTTCTGGTCCTGAAGGCGAAGAAGGGGTAAATAAATCTTTTTTACCAGCATTCGCCGCTTCAAATCTACTCTCTGTTACAACTCGTGGCTTTTTATTTACTCTTCTCGAATCTTCTCGTGGTACATCATCAACCACTTCTTTAACTTCATAGGTTCTTTTTGGGACGGGTTCTTTTGTAGGTCGTGCAGGTAATCTCTTTTCAGTCTGTTTTAAATTTTCTGATTTTCTTCTTGGAACATCAGTTTTTCGACTGTGCTTTGTTACTTCTTCATATTCCGCGCTAACTTGTTCAAATTCGGGAGTTATAGAAAATCTTGTCCTACCTCTACTTCTGGTGGCTGGTCTTTGAGATGATGCATCTGAATTTGTTGCGTCTGAGTTCTGAAAATAGAAAAAAAATATTTATAAGTGGTTTAGCATGCATCGGAAAATATTAATGATTTACTTGCAGCAACTAAGAAAAGTATGTATCATATTTTAATTTGTGAAAGTTGTTCGAGTTAAAATTATTACGTAAGCACACGCTTATCTGCAACGACTTAATAATTACCAATTATTTCTAGATATTATTTAATAAAGTTGCAAAAATAGCGGAGTTAAACGTCAGAATTTTTTTAAGTATTATTTTGTTTTGCATATTTTTTAACCATTCGTAATATAAGTTGGTCAAACTATGCAAAGTGTTTCCAATAGAAATTTAGCAATAATAATAATTTTAGAATATCTTACGGTTCCGTAACCAATCTTGACTAAGAAAAATCAAAATAAAATAACAAACCTGTAACAAATGTTTATATAGCGAAAAAATATTCATTCGTTTTATTTAAAAAAATATTTCCATAATTATATTCTGTGACTTTTCCAAATTTCTTAGAAAAGTGGAAGCTATATTTAAGATGAATATCTTAATTGATTCATTTACATTAATTTAAAGGTTACATTACAAATATCTTGTAATTTATGTCTTTATAATTTAAATATTTTATTATACACAGGCATCTTTATTTTTGTAAGGTGGAATGTTGGAAATAAGAGGTCTATCCAAAAAGTAATGACTCTGAACTACAGCTAACTTTAATAACAATCGCTATAAAATAAAACTCTTTTAAGTTCATGTTGTTACAACCATTGCTGGCAACTAAATCATAATTACAATCGCTAGTTTTTCTTAAAACATGCCTTTCGCAAGGATATCCATTCCCTTATGGTTTATAAAAAAATATCCAGTGCGGTGGCCTATTAAAGCTGCTCAACAAAATAATTATTGTACTATTTACACACCAACAGGTTTAAAATTTATTTGAATTACTCCTGCCTGACTAACGAGAAAGTCAACCTAGAACCAAAGATAATATATTGAAATAAAATCAGTAAATTGTAAGAGTAATGGTTGTTGCTCAAACAGAAGAATATTACAGCAGGGTGTAAATATTTAAAACAACGTTTAAAAAATCATTATTGATGAGCTGACGGAACTAATAATGAGTATGTCCAACCTATAATTTTATATTATGTAATAATTTTAAACGATTAATAACAAAAATGCGTAGGGGATTGGGATTCACTTACATTGCAAGTAACATGAAAATTGCAACATTCTTTCAAATTTACGCTTTGTTGAACGATACGCTTCATAAGCTTGTCTTCCTATTCCTAAGATAAATTGCGTGATGTGCTTGGCTTATTTATTTAAAATAACTTTATAAAATTGTTTTATACTTTCTTTGTAAATATGTATGAACGGAAGTTATCTTTCTTTTGGTATTTACTCAGTTAATAATAAATAAGTTTGTGAAGCAGCATTACGTGCTATATTCACAGAATCTATAAGGTTTTTGAAATATTTTGCCATTTTGGTGTTACAAACTACTTATAGTGCTTAGTTTGTTTTTTATGAACTCATAAAACATAATTGAATAATTTTTGTGAATTTAACGATCAACGGAAAGTCATAAAATTTTTGTATTTGTGATTAAATAAATGACAAACCCTGACATTTTAGAATTTTGACAAAACATCCTGAATTTGTAGGTCGATATTTGCATCGGGAACGTACACATGTTATATAAATTTGGTAACTGTAGATTTTGGTCAGGTCTCAGTAAAAAGGACCAGAGGAACATCAAACAGCGTTCCAATTTTGTGTCCTATTTCAGGACAACGTCTACCCAAGCACGGTTTTTAGTTGACACGAGGCATTTTTGATCTTGAGACTGCATTTCTGAATCTAAACCATAGGATTCATGATATTTTAATCAAAGACTTGGGTAATCCGACAGTTTGCGTAAAAATTCTCAATGACTTCAAACACTGCAGTGGAAACAATGTACTACATCTTTTTACATAGTCTCATTACTTTTTAGACCGACCTCGTATTCTCTAATAATAAAACAATTATAACCCTAAAAAATAAATACATAAATGCTTCATGAAAAATAAATTTTTACTTTATATTCCTAAATTATTTAGAACCTGAATAAGAAAGAAATTTTTCTCAATATTCATGTTGAAGATTTTTTTTAATTAATTGTCTTTTGTTAGCCTCAATTAATTTTTAAATCTACAAGGCTGCCTTTTAATAACATCCTACAATCACCACTTTTTCATGTTTTACCACTCAACAGTATTTTGCAACAAATTATCCTAAGATCTACAACTCTTCAATAAAGTGGGTGTTTCATAAATAATAATACCATCATGACCTTAATAAACAATACATTTATTATAAGTTCCCTTAAATAAACAAACGCATTTCTTAAAAAATTAAATTCTCTGATTAATGCAAAGACTTTTTATTTAAATTTTTAAAGTATAAATCGTACCCTCCTTCTGTATAAATGCCAGTCGACTTTTCAGAAAGATTGAAGAATTATTTTTCAATATAAGTAGAATGTTCCAAGGGCATTATAATTAATGATTGTATTATAGGGGATATGCTATCAATTTTCGTGTTCTGTCTGTAACCAGGTCAAATATCTACTAGTATAAAGGATGCAGCTCATAGTGTATGAGAAAATATCCCTGATCTTTAATTAAAACTTTAATATTTTTATGAAAATATTATTTAAGATTGTTTCCTTCTTTTTATTTCAACAAAATATCTTACGGATAATACCTTGTTTCATATTTTGGTGTTACGATATTTTTTAATAAAGTAAGGGCCGGCGTGGACCGGCGGTTAAAGCATCTGAATCTTAGGCTTATTTGAGGTTTTCGCCGCTAAATGGAATTTTCTTAAAAAAACTTAATCCGTTTTGTTGACGGCTGTTTTGTGATTAATCTTAATTTAAATATTAGATAGGGCCGATATAATAAGTACCTAATAAAATAACTTTTCTAAAATCATTTTATATAAACGTATTGCTCGCATTGAATCCTTTCAAATTACCTTTGCAATTTGTGCTTTCATCCTTTAAAAACCATTTACTTGTAGCATGACCTCAAAACATTCTCTCTCAGTTCCAGAGTTCTATTTAAAATTACACGGTACCAAGATCTAATTAGTTTCTATTAACCCACATTGAAAAATAAATTAAAGTGCAAACTACCAACAAATTATTAAAATCAGTAAAGACTAGGGCATCATTAATTTAGCACAGAATTCCGTCTATAACTAATTCACTTTTCACAAAACTAAATATTTATACAAAAACTAATGTGTTATACATATTCTGTATTAAATATTTTATTATTATTGTTACGAATAATTTTATAGAATTTATTTAGCATGGCGGGACTTCTATTCGTAATGCATTAACAAAATCGGCAGCGTTGGATTGGGCCCAGGATCTCAGGGATCCAATTCCATAGTTTAGACTTTTATTTGTGGGGTTTATGAAGAAAAAATATATCTTGTTACAATTCAAAATCGTGATCACTTAATAAATTAAAATTAAATTCAAGTAGCTGTTGCAGAAAATCGCCATGCTCCTCCGTTTATTCGTGAACGTGAAGCTTTAATAAGAAGCGAATACAATGACTTCGAACAAATGTTATAAATTTATTTAATTTTTTTTTATTAACTCCTTTTATTGTACAATAATTGTGTCATTTGCATTTGTTAAAGTTTAATGATGTTATAGACATTTCGTTAAAACCATTGGGGTCAGACAAACATATGTTAATATTTTATACAAATTGAATAAATAATCACTCCATAAAGGATTAATGACAGAATTCGATCACCCTGTAAGTTACATGATAAGTTAATAACTAAAGAAGAAATTAGTTAATTTATTTTATGGAAAATATAGTTTTAAATCTGGTGTACAAAAATATGTACCTATGCTCTACTTCTTATTTTTACTTTAAACTCGTAACAACTTCACCTTGTATGATCACCTAAGGGTGTTTAATATTTCACTACGTCAATAGTTATGTAAGTACTGAAATAATAGCAACCTAGTTAGTTTGAGGTTCAAAATGAAAGGAATGCAAACATTTAATACAGACTATTACCATGCCATGTAACAGTCCACGACCTTGTTACTAAGATTTTTTATTCCCCTATGCAGATAATTATTTACGCTGCAGATTCCAGTATTATAAACGCATATAGATTATAAATTTTATCGATCATTAATTTTTAGTATCCTGAATCTTGACTGTATGTCAAGGTAAGTATTTGGCATCTACATTCGATGCATTGTCTCAAATGTCATCCACGCTCTACCGTATACGATCGAGGCAAATGCCAAATTGTCCAGTTTTTAACTTCTCCCAATGAATGCCGAAATTACAAATTCAAAACGGTCATTCAAAATTAATTTACAACTCTAACGTACGAGACAATAATTTGTGAAATGTACCCGACCTTAACATTTACATCCACATAAACCTACATAAATTTCAGATACAACCTGTTGATAACGTTGTAAAAAAATACTTGATAAGGTGCCTTGTAACAGCGAACTTATAACATGATAAATTATAGCAATGCAAGTTTTCTAGTAGGAAACAGGTGACGCGATTTATTGTTATTTTTTAGTCAGTTCTAGAAAGTAGTTTTAAAGTCCTTTGTATAACACTAATCTTGTTTCTTGTTTCTAAAAATGGATCAAACGATTCAAATTTAAACCTAAATTAAGCTTAATACGAAAATAATAATGTTAACAATAATTAGGGACCAGAATTTCCGCTTACTTTGTAAAAGTGTTTCAAAACATAATCTATTATAGCTATCGGCTAATATAAATCGTTAAGTGTATTCAAATTACGAGTACATCCGTGGTTATTATGTAAATAAAATATTCCTAATTTATCTGGAGAGAAAACTAGGCCTGATTGAACTCATCGCCTGTATGATAGCATCAGCAGACGAGTTGTGGAAAGCGAAAGCTGTAAAGCAAATTACTTCTTAAAGGATATTCAAGGATATGATATAAAACACGTAAATTATTGTAGCTTTACGTTTACTTGCAGGCTATCCTGCAATAACGCTCTCGATAATTATGATTTTGAATTTGCGTGATACAATTTTGTTTTTTTCAAGGTAGTAGAACAATAATTAAAAACGAATACTTTCATTATTAAATGCTCCTTTCTATCGTTGACAAAACAACATACTTGATGTTATTTGCTTTGAATGTAGGCTATACTTAGTAAAATATGTTTTGGCCCCTTTTTTGAACCATTTTCTTACTCAATTCTGAGCACATTCAATGATCACCCAAGACACCGTCCAATTCCAAGAACCAATAAAAGTTAATGAATAATACTAAATTATAATCACATTTTAATTCCCTTATACGTTAACGAAAACATGAAGAACTATTATTAGTCTAGTTTTCCTTGATCATATTCCATTTAGAGCAGAAATTGTGGATTTATAACACCCAGAGGTTCATAGGAAGTATTGTTATAATATAACTCTTAGACTCTTACAATATCTTCAAAATCACAAAGACCTCAGAAACTTTACAATTTTTTAACATAAACTTATCAGAAATGTGTTAAGAAATAAGAGCAAATATTTTCATTAAGATGTGGTGTAGAAAGTGTATGGTTTCGCTAGTGGTTCTGATTTTTATAAGCCATGCTGACTTTACATCATTATGTACCTACTATGCGTTCTTAAGAGCAATTCAAGAGGAAAAACGCTCTAGGCTCTAGCTCCTATCTCGGAAGTAAATTATCTGTATTATATATTTTCCAACGACTATTGTCAATCAAATTTATCTGTTTAGTGTCACTTTCTAATGCCAAACGTCATACTAAAGAACAACCATTTAAAATTGGTTTAACTCTTGCAATATTCCAATCAAATTTTCTGTAATAATATTTGTAATATTTCTGTAATATATGTACAAATATTATTGATGACACAACTTTCGATTTTTTCTCTAGTTACTGCACTTTCTAACACCTGTGTTAATTATTTATGCACTTTTAAAATTTTTAAACAGTTCTGAATACTTAATAATTAATCATATTTTGAAAAATTTCAGTCACTGTCTCTATACAGGGTGTCCAAGATAAGAAGCGCATGCATGGGGGCTGTCGTAAACGGTAAGAGATAGAGATTCGGTTAAATGAGAAGAAATGTTCAGCGTATTGGGGATCACTACGATCACCGTTCAAATTCCATACATTTTGCACAGTTTTCAGTACAGGCTTTGAATGGTGATCGTAGTAGTTAGTCCTCAATCAGTGGCGGATCTATAGAAATGCTTATGATGCTCGAGCATCGGCTCCCTGATCGTAGAGGGCCCCGTGGGCCCTTTACTTAATTTTGTATTTGAAACATTCATCACTTAAAAAAATGTTTAATGTTTAATCCACAAATTTCCTACCGCATTTCTTGCAAATATGCTGCTCAATAAAATTTATTTGTCTTGTGCACTTATTTTTTTAATAATTATTATGAGGTATGAGGGCCCCAAAAAATTGTTTGCATCGGGCCCCGAAAAGTCACCATCCGCCACTGTCCTCAATACGTTGAAGATTCTTCTTATTTAGCTGAATCTCTATCTCTTACCATTTACGAGATTCCCATGCATGTAGACACCCTGCATTTTATTATTATTTATTCAATAACTTTTCAAAAATATTTGTTATACATAATTGAATTATAAACTACTTCCTATGGTGATTATAATGCCGGAATATATCTTTAAATTTACATTAAAGTAAAAGACAACAATGAGTAACAATGTAGTAATTATTATTTCTTTTATCATAAGTGCAACAACAAATTCATCTTTTCCAGGTGCTTTTCTGCAAGGCTTGGTGTAACTTTTTATTGTCTAGGAAGTCAACTTCCCTATATCAGCTTGCATTAACAACATTTCTCAGTTTTGAAAAGTTTCGAAAGTTTTGTTTATGGAGTATAATTTTTTCTATAACAATTCATGATTTAAAAAACCTTAATTATATCAATACAATTAGCTGAAACGGTAATTTTAATATCCCTATTAATAATTTAGACAAAAGTTAAAAGGTTAAACCACTAGCCTTGCTGATTTTCTGATACCAGCACCTTTCTAATTGGAATAACGCGATGAATACAATTAAAATATTAAGTATTAAATAGTTATTCGTAATAAATTGATAAACTAAATGTCAAATATTACCCAAAAATTCTCTTGGCTCCCATCTGTCCTTCTTCATTGAATTCATAAATGCATCAATGCAGAATGTTTTAAGCATTAACCATAACGACCTTGCAAATAAGTTAAATAATTTTAAGTTCGAAACCGTAACTTAATAACAATACTCCATTATTAAAGTAATCTAAAGAAAGCAGGAACTTTAGTTAGTATCTATACTGTGAAATTTAGATTATATCACGTCTTCGACGAATTGATTCACTCAACCGAACCAACTCATGTAGTTTTAAACATTTAGGAAAAATCTTGTTTAAAACGTTAAATGTTAAAAGTCCTAATTAAAAAATTAACACAATGTTTCGCTAGCGTGATTGTGCAAATATACTTCCCATAAATGACTATAAATTTTCAAAAAAATGCTTTCAAAACGGTAGTGTGTTAAATTGGGTAACCTTGTGAAACTAATGTGACAAGGAGCATTAATAATTTCAACAAGTCTAAATGTTTCTTGAATTTAAATCACTACCTTGAGCTTTAAAAATTATAAAAACATCTAAGGAAGAATGTGTGTTATCATACTAATGTAAAAAAAACTATTTATTGTAAAACGGTTGTAAACCTTCAACCGTTACAAGAAAATTTGAATTATTCCCAGTTTATCATCTTTAAGTTTAACGAAAAACAAGTTTAATTAATTACTTAATTAGAGGACGTTAAAAAGTAATTACATAACAAACTTTTAACAGAAAAATGTTACTTGAAACTTTTATAAACGCAAAGATATTACTTTCAAAAACTGTTATAGATTTGTTATAATAATTGTGTAATACCTTAATTTGCTGTCAGAACTACCAACTAATAATATACGAAGTGAGAGTATACAAGAATGAATAATGAGGTCGAAATTGGTTATAATGACCAGTGGATTCATTTGGTAACAATTATCCCACGGCTACTAAATGTACTATAGGTACAGTACAAGCTTCATTCCGGGTACAGTTTTTATTCTTTTATTACATTACTTTACTGTACAGACACTTATCAAAAGGTCAATTGTCTTTATTCGTTAAAACTGAAATCTTTCGTATGAAAATACTTAAAATCCGAAGACGCATAAAGGTCGATATTTTTATCTTGACAGTTGGAAAGTTGTTTCATAAATAACAAATACTACAAAAACAGAATGTATTAAGAGAAATGAACTGAGAAAGTTAAAATGGTACCACTAACCATAAAGTTCTAATGTCAAACATAATATACATCCATATTCACTTCATATTTCCGGCCTCCATAACTTAAGAAGTTGTATTAAAGACTTTATATTACTCTTAAGAATATTCAAAAGAAAAGAACCCCAAACAATGGGTTTTCAGAAATAACATGTGCCTTTACCAAAGAACATTTAAACAACGAGTCGTAGGCGAGTTTCCTAAATAATCCTCGTACTGGTATCATTATAATCCTTGGCTAATAAAAAATTGAGAGATTTTATTTACAAATAAATTATTCTTTTATAAAGTGATTTCTGTAAGCTATAAGATATTATAAATAGTGTTATTTTCGTAAAATAGTATTTTAGACTGTCTAGACTTCATTTATGCCGTTTTTCTTGTTGAGAGAAATTTCCTGCCCAACCCTAGTACACTAAACGAGTTTATCTTTACTAAAATTCTCCACACGAGAATGTAATAAGATTATAAAACGTTGCATAATATGAAATAAGATTAAATCCATATAAGAAAGCTTTTTATTTGTTTAAGAGATATTCTTAGGTCCAATATTATTAGATCGTATTTGAAATGAGCAAACTCCTTGTAACCTACTATATTCGCAAATCGAAAATAATCACTTTATAATTGCCCAATTAGCTGAATTTTATTAAATTAAACTTTTGAAAAAAAAACGTATCCCTGGTATCCAATCTAATCCTACAGAAGGAAACTGCACTAAAAGGAGTCCACCTATTATCAAATTTCGCAAACGAGTTTTATAAAAAATAATCACCAATTGAAAAGAATGTTAATGAATATTAATTTATAAGTAGAAAACAATAAATAATCAAAAAAAGAAGAATTTGATTTTCCCTGTGTTCTGAGGTAAATAAATATTATTCATTTCATAGAAACCTGACTACCGAGTCATATGAGACTGTGCTATACTTCAAAAATGTTAAACAAATTAAAAGTTGAGTTAAAATATCTATACAGGGTGTTTCCTAAGTACATATAGAAAATACAGGAGGTGAATCCTGGGCGAAAATTAAGGATACTTGTTCGTTTAAAAATTAAACTTGTATCCTAATATGCTTCCGTGAAGAGTTACGCCTCTTCAAAAATGGAGTAAAAATTTTGTTTTTAATTTTTATCTTAAAAATTTGCACATAATACACTTTTCGATTTTTTATTTTTGTTAATGTGTCTCGTTAAAATGTCTCTTAATTATATGATTTGTATTTTTCTATCTTTGTCCAAATTTGAGATAAAAATGAAAAACTAAATTTATGCTCCATTTTTGCCGTAACTCTTCAGGGAAAGCCTTAATTTTTATCCAGGATTCACCTCCGGCAGTTTCTACACGTACTTAGGAAACACCCTGTATTTAATAATTTTTAAAAATACTTAAATTAATGTTTACAATATCCTAAATTAAATATAAAACTTTGATTATGTTAAAAAATTAAACACTGTAACTAAAGTTGTTGTTATTATTTAAAAAAATTGATCTTGTTTTCAGTTTCAGCCGTCTTCATTATATTACTTAATATCAAGGAAGAAATTAGAAATTATTAATTTTCTGGGGTGTTGCTAGTTGGACCACATTTTATGAGTTTCTATATATTTACATAACAAAATGCAGAGAAAAAAAAATAGGAATAGCCTAAATTCAAAATAATAAAAATTACGGAAATGAGTTCAAATTTTATGTAATATCAATCTAAGAAAATATTTGTCAAATTACTGTGAGATACAAGTATTTGGATGACATAAGTTTGGCGCTATACCCAAATTAGGACAAGTAGATTCCAAAACTCTTGAATAACGCATTCTTTAACCACACCCCTTTTACGAATTTCCATAAACAATAAATGCAAACAAACTCTTTTCTAAATTGAATTCCAATTTGTTTATAAAAAATACTGACATCTTTTATAGCAATAATATTAAGTAATGCAAATTTTGTTATAGGTGCAAGCACAACAGACTACCTTGTTTACACATGCATACTACAATAAATTATTATGGATAGTTGTTTGAGAATTAACTTCTTTTCTAGCACTTAAAACATTAGAAATACGTATTAAAGTACTTATCAATATTTTCTCCATTTAATTCTGAAACGACTAGGAATACGTGCTGTGCTCAATTTAAAGAAAAAGCTTTTAAAAAAATTATTTTAAAAAACTTGTTATTTTAACTTATGAAAGAATAGGTTTATATAAAATTATTCTTAATTCTTAATTCTTAAATATATCCTGGTAAACTTAAATATAAATTATTTTAATCAGGCCGTTAAATGTTGTTTGTCAAATACTTGTTTAGTTATCGACTAAGGTAATTCTTCCAAGGTTAAAATTGCATTTGGACAATCGTTTTTTCATATTTAGAACACCGTTAACAATCTCTTTCATAATACATTACAATCAGATAAAAACAAATGATTGTTCTGAATACAAAATTCTATTGTTTTAACTTAATCCAACGATATCTTTTGTTATATAACGCAAGTATGAACCATATTTTAGAAAGCAACAATTATATTAAAATACTAAAAGTTGTGGAAAAATTCCAGTACCTACTATAGGCTTGGAGAAATCTTAATCGAGTTTCAAATAAAAAAATTGGACGTTAGCATCTCCCTGGACTCCCAAATTTAAAATTTTAAAAAATTTTGGAAGGCGCCGCCGTTGCGACCGTTTTTGGATTTTCTGAATTAATTTTTCTTCATGGTATGGTACCGCCAAAGGGCTGTCAAACAAGTTGTTAGGATAATAAAGTTAAATCTAAATTTTTGAGTATCAATAACTCCGAAACCGGCAAGAAAAATTATTTCAAGCAAAATATCGGAACACACTTCCTTTTTACATCATTTTAGGTGCAACCTATACAAATATAACATACGCTAAAGCTGGGGGGTATTAAGCAACTTTATGAAAATATTTCAGTCACAAAATAATTGCTTTGATTAATTTTTGTAGCGGTCTATATTTTATAGTGACAACCATCTTACCAAACACTTTTTTTGCGGGTTTTTCTAGTTCCTAATTTCTTTTCGTTCTACTTTACTTTATTAAAAAAAATGTTATTAAATAATGAATTCCAATAGCTTTTAGAATGTTAGCATTCTTTTAGCCTTTAGGTATTTAAATATTTACTTGAGTTAGAAACATAAATTAAATCGTAAATATTAATTAACCATTTGGAAAAGACACATAATTCAGTTTTTTTTTATTTTTTAATTAAAGCAATACAAAAGGTTATATTTACCTCTTGTGTGTTAAAAATTCTCATGTCATGTCTTTGTCCACGACTAGTAAATAATTCATGAATTATTTATCTGTTCGGACAAGGATAGTGCATGTCTTCTATAATACACTGTCATGAATAATTATTATTCACTAGTGAATAATGAAGTAGGTGCGCTTGGAAAGGATAACAAACACACCGTTATGTCTTATTTGACGACATTTTTAATTGTGAAGGGATTACATACGTCGTCGTATAATTTATTATAAAAAGTGTTATTATTTAGTAATAGTCATAGACAAAGTAAACTATTTTTTAAATTACTTAATTATTACCATGTAGGTCACAAAGGATAACAGATCTAGCTACATACAAAACTATAATAATGTATCACGAACATGAGGTCGTTTAACATTAAACGTCTGAAAGGAAGATTACAGTTATAAAAAAATGAACTTCCCATTCCAATGCCACGAAGAGACGTATTACCAAATCCATTATAAAATATATTGCATTAAATCAAGCTACCGACCATTATCTTACTTCATCAGTAATAGGTGTGAAATATTTGAAAGATAATAGGCCGATTTGTTCTCTTGACCAGACAAGGTAACTTTCTCATATTCTTCATTTAAGATAATCATCGTGTAGTCAAATTAGCAATTTTAGTGTTATTTCTGGACAACTAAAAGTGAAAGTAGTTTTTGTTTTATGGTATTTAAATTTTTATTCGCTTGAGCGTTCATGCAGTGACCCCGTTCTTTAAATAGTTTATTTCAATTACTTTTTGGAACAACTGACAGATCTAGATTTTATATGTTAGTCGCCATAATCTTTGGCATTTTTTCAAAAATATCATACAAGAATTCTATATAAGCAACCATAAAACCTAGAAGGATACCGCCTTTCAAAATTAATTTCCATTAATCTGCAACAGACATAATTCAACCAAAATCTTACCAAATGGAGAAGGATTAAAAGCCATACCTACCATCGATAGCAGCTCTACAAATACGTGGGGAGATTTTTACGATTAATTAGGTTTTTAAGTTAGGGGTATCACAAAATTCTTATCAAAACGTTCCTGTACTGTTTCAAAAACCAATTTTAAATCATTTAAATCACATCACAATTTATCGATACCAACTGCAAAAACTTAAAGAAAATCTACTCTATTCCCAAATTTTTACCTAATTGTATTGCTTTTTGATCACTCTCTATTTCTAAGTAGCCTAGTGAACTGAATATACGACCTTGTCTTTTATGTTTTAAGATTTTGTAATTTTGTGCTTCTAAAGGTTTTACGTTTTACAATACACTGGTTTATTATCTTTACAGCTTAATTGCTAAATATCGTACGTAGGTTAAAAGTGAATGGAGCAACCAGCAACGAAAATTCTATCAGAATAATTCCGAATAAAACATTACATTCAAATTCATTTACATCTTGTTACAATTTAACATTTATTGCCTTCCTTATTTGGGTGAGGTCTGTATTTAAGAATTAATAAACATAATATTTATAAAAAAAGTAATTTAATTGTGTACTTAATATTGTTGTCTTAAATATCACCGCCTAATAATTAAATGTTATAAACAATCACTGTTTTTATAGATTAATGTTAAAGTAGTAAAGTTTAATAGATTTTGGTGGCTTCACGTTACCCTCTCATCAATCATCATCTAAACCTAATAGCTAATAAAAAGATCTGTTTCTGCTAGTATTTGTCAACTTTCGATGAAGTTCACAATCCTCTTCCCTGTATATATTTTTAAAACAATGGGAATGTAATTCTTCACCGCAAAGGTTTCAAAATAATTAATTGGGTGTGAAAATTAAAAATTAACGAATTAAAGATAACTAATAAATTTGCTTGTAACTTGTAAGAAACCTTAGATAGGAAACCAAAAACTCTATCTAACGGTCAATAAATTATGGATAAATACCACATCTACTGTTTTGGACAATTTTACTTGTTCTTCCATAATTCCAGAACGTATCAAATTTTTTACGTAGGTTTATTACATGTGGGGTTTACAAAATGTGTTGCATAAACTCTAATTAATTATGCGGTATTGTAATTATTTTTCGATGTTCCTTGACTTTTTGAAGAAAATAAAGTCTTAAACTGTACAGGGAATTTCTAAAATGGCAGACAAGTCTTGGCGATTTTCAAGCAAACAATAGTTTTGAAAGACACTGAGGGTGGATACTTTCGTTAAAAACACCTGTACCTACAGAACTGCTAAAATTTCGTGTATTCCGATTAGGCTGCTTCCGTTTAAAGTCGTCCGGGTCATTATGCGCTTTTTGTTCCCATTAGACTCCTTTCGCTTCGAGTCCTAGAACGCCCATCTCCAAAGGATAAAAAACAGAACGAGCGAAGAAAAAGCACTAGTTTGTATCATATTTTTCTAATCTGTATCTCAAGGCATTTAAAGAAACCCCGTATATGTAAAGTCTAAGTTCAACAATTCAGGTATCTTAAAATAAAACAATAACAATTTAAATCAGCATAAATGTTAATTTTTGGAAATTTCCGAGAAAGTTTACTTAACTTTATTAAACAATATTCATGAATAATTGTGAAAAACACGTATAATCCATAATCGAGCGATAATCATGATCACAAGCTTTAAAGGAATTAATTACAAAATTTATATCGTAGATTATAACATTGTTATCGAAGATCAGGATATTACATTTTAAACTTTCTCCACTTCCTTATATTAATGGCCTGAGGTACAATACATCATCTGATTTTTATTTTGTTTGTGCAGGCAATAAATGATATAACGTTGGTTTGTATGCATCAAACCTTTTAAAATGATCAACAAACAGTTAGAACAATAATACAATAGTTGCAATATTTATTTTGAACCCTCAAAATAATCTCAATCTAATTCCTGACATCACCATCGGAGCACGGCCGTAATAACAACAATTTTAATCCATTATACAGGGTGTTTGAAAAGTTGCGGACACGGTCGATGGTACGAAGACCATTTCCCGAAAATGAAAAATTTAGTGAAAACAAAACTTTTTCCTTTTTGCTAAGAGCGGTTTATAAGCTTGTCATAATGAATACTTATGTTGCTGCTTTTACAACCAAGTAATGCAAAAACCGTGAAATTGTATTGAGTGATATAATGTTAATGCTTGCCCCAAGTTGTTCTAAATTACTTTAAAAAACGTTAAAAAAGCATAGTCTAGAAAGTATTGCGTGTATCTATAACGGAATTTGTTTTTGCATATAAAGTTCCGGATTTCTAGTAACATCTCTTATTTTATTAACGACATCCTGGGTAAGCTTCAATACCACTAACAAAAACAGGAAGCTCTATAAATTAATATTAACGTAAAATTTGAGTTGAGTGTTTTTAAGTACACGGATGATATTTTTCCTAATTTGAACCGGTTTGTTTTTCTCATTTCCTTGCAATAAATTTATTTTCTTTACAACCTAAATTTAACTTTCAAAAGGTAAGATTAATATTTCCTTAAATCTCGTATTTTTTGTTAAAATAATAATTTAAAGAGCACGCACATATTGCAACAGCACACTAAAAAAGGAAATTAAGTTTTATGGTATTGCGTTACCGACTCATTACGTTTAATCAACTTTTTACAACATTTTTAAATGTTGTATTTCCAAAATTAATGATTCATACTAATGTGTCAGAGAAAAAGTGCGGAGATCAATGCACTACCAAAAGTAGAATGATTAGTAATGGCTGATTTTCCTTATTCATTTTTTATGTGCAATTTGATATAGTAATCAACTTTTACAAATTTTAAATAGCAAATAATATGTAATATACCTGAACTATTATCAAAACATAACGGTGTTATGTTATTCATCGCTCCATTAAAAATGTTTTTCCACAACAAACACAGTTAATAGATGACACAATAGAGCTCCTTCCCAGTTTTTAAAGACTATAATCCATAACGGTAAATGTCACTGTTTATAAATTAATGTTATAATGATATGCAATTCTTTCTCAACTGTGAACAAGGAAAATACTTCATTTTACCAACGTGAGCTGTTTTAAAATGCTTATTGCAAATTGGTGTAGGATTCGCCTACTCTACAAGATTTACGATTATGTTAAAGATGTCATACGCAATTCCAATTCTTTCAAGGACTCAAGGTCGTATTCGTTTTTTTATGTAATTGACAGGAGGATTTAGTTAACGGATACTTCCGTATTTGCGGAGGATCAATTTTCTATGTATTTTGCAATACTAACCTTGTAAAGAAGTATGACTTAACATAAAGAGATTATTTTTATGGAAACTCTCAGTAATAGTATAAATTTTCCGAATAAGTAAAACAGTTTCTTTAAAGCACAAATTCATACACAAAAATGAAATTTTAGTACATGTAGCACTGGATTTTTGCAAGTTCTGTGCAATGCATACACGATGTCCCTAAAATGTCCAAATTAGTAAAAAAATTTAATTCCATTCTGTGTGCTTCTAGCACACTTCATCAAAAATTTAGATTTACAGCTCCACCAAGCTTACAAAAGCCTCGAAAAATATACTAAATTTAAAAGACAAATACGTCGACCAATAGCAAACCATATCCTACTCAAAAGTACATTCACTCAAAAAATTGAATTGACGTTTGCAAGTTTAATAATTTCAGTGTTTGTCAGATTGTTTTGACGTTTAAAATCTGTTAAGTATGAATGTTAAAT
The DNA here is from genome assembly GCA_963082805.1 of Hemicrepidius hirtus. Classification (NCBI taxonomy): domain Eukaryota; kingdom Metazoa; phylum Arthropoda; class Insecta; order Coleoptera; family Elateridae; genus Hemicrepidius; species Hemicrepidius hirtus. Next base: position 8,750,465 of record OY720167.1, read on the forward strand.
CAAGGAAGATAATTCATTCTGAAGCCAGAAATATCTTTCTGAAGATCGTCGAATTCTTCGAATGAAAAGTATTTACAATTATTTAAATTTGCCGCCTTTTCTGTCGTTCGCGCTACTCTCTAACTGAATCATATTAGATAGGCATGTTATAAACTATTTCCTCATGTAGAACGGAAAAAACCAAATCATCGGTATTTCTAAAGTTCCGAGAAGCTATGTGAAGAATGCTTGCAGACATATTAAACAGGCGTGGTGACAAAACAGAACATTGAGGAAAACCAATATTTACTACCATTATCTCCAAAAAATACCCTGAATTTACAATTTAATTATTTAATTATTTTCTAATGCTACCAGCTTAAACAATTTTCTGCCACACGGCATTGGATAACTTTTATACAAAGTTTTCAGCGAAACGTAGCTACCCTCAGTAGCTAAACTTTCAGTTCAGTTTCAAAACTATTGTTTGTTTGAAAATTACCAAGACACGTCAACAATGGCAGCAAGGGGAACATCCTTTTACGTAAAATCCGGACGTCTGTCACAGTCACCCCCTCCCCCTCTAACATTTCAAATGGCACCATACCATGTGATAGCACATCGTTGGAAGGTAATTTCATAAGGAATTCATTCTACTGTTTATTTTTTATTCGTTTCAAATTCAGACAATCCAATCCTTTCCAACAATGTGTCGTACATAAGGTGGTGGCTGTGACAGCTAAAGAATTGATATCCCCCTTGCTGATACTGATGGTTGCTACTTTTCATTGAAAAACTGTATAGCAAAAGATCGCAGGATCAAGGATCATGAAAAGTGACGCCAAGTTTCAGTAACTTTCTTACTGGTAACATCTGCAGGGGCTTTCCCAGACTTCCAACAATATATGTTATCTTAAGATTTTGATATCTCATTGTAACAAAATTAGATTTCTCTATAATACTATTATTCATATTATCCCAATTAAAATTCAGAAAGATTGCTGCTTATCCTGTGAATAGTGTTAAGGAACCCATTTTCTATAACCTGCAATACAGGAAACTCTCCTTTATTATCACTTACGTTTTATGCAATAGACTTCGTGTAACAGGAAGTAATCTTCAATTAGCATTTGTTTAATAAACGATATGCCTCCAGTCAATTAAACTAACAACGCCTTTTGTTTTTCTATTCAATATTAATTTCTCTTTAACAACCACTGCAATTTCTACTAGGCATACATTTTCTGAATTATTCGGTTTCACTTTCTAGAAGTGTTAGCTCCTTTAAATTCAGACTAATAACTGCTAACATAACACCATTGTTGTTAATTATTCCAATGCCTGAATCAAAACGATTGCTTATACTCTTGTCTCTTTGTATATGTGCGTTTTTGATATATTACTCAAAGCGAAGGCGTGCTTAAAAAAGTAAAATTTAAGGTTACAAGTTAACGCACCAATAATTGCAATAAAGATTATTTTTATTTAAATGTTATTAACATAAATTTGAATTAACGCCCAATACCACCACGATATCTTATGAGGTGCGCCGTTAGGTCATATCCCACTAAATTGCATAATCTTATAATTAGTTAAATAAACTCGTAGGTGACTATAAACTAATAGGAGCAGAAGGACATACAAGGACGCACATAAGGAAGATCAATTTTTTCCTCATTATATTTAATATGCAGGATATCATTTATTACTATGTTTATATTTTAATAATTAAAAGTGTAGTACCTAGGTACAGCTTCATTTTGTTACTATATAACAAAAAATGTAGTATCGGTCTGATAATTTTCTAATCCCAAGGCATTTAAATAGAAAAATATCTGGTCTTAAAAGAACAAGCTATAAATAAAATATTGCTCAATGAACCTCTTCCACATCTTCTAATATTTATTTTTCTTGTAAACACATAATAATAGCCGTCAAACTAAAAAAAACGGACACTTAACCTTTAGTTTACTATTCCACAGTTTTGTAAGCTTCGAATTTTTGATGACATTAGAAAGTTGACACTAGAATTGTGGTTTCATGAAAAAGAAGAAAGTTCTAATAATATTTAGTATATAACACGATAAATCTAAACCTACGGTACAATAATATGCCAATATTGGTATTTTTAGAGAAGATAATATTTTCTTTTCGATGCTATCAGTGATAAAAACTGTTACACATTCCTTAAATAAATTAAAAGTGAACTCTAAAATTATTCCAGTTCTTTTAATAAAATTCCGGAATAAACAAGGTTTACCACATTCCAAATTAAGATTTTAAATTCTTCTAGATTTAATCAAATCGGTCTTTAGTATTGACTATTAATGTATATTAGTCATACTTTAACCAATATTTTATGTGATTAAATTTAGAAAAATCCCACACCTGATTTAAAATTAAAACTCTTCCTCAACGGATTTTTTCCATTACCTACGTTACAATCGCACGTTTCATGGTGAATTATGCCTACGTGACTTTAAAAATTTAACATTCTACTTTTATTGTTATTTACTTAAAGTTATAAATGTTTTTCCAAACTTTTAATCAGCATTAAACGAGTACAGAAAAATTTCCCACTTTCTTTTTCAGTATTTAACGAGTAAGTAATTTTTAACTGCCCTGAACATAGGTTTTAAACCAATTAGTTTGAATTTGTTTCTGTATGCTGACGTAAAAGTTTCCGATTTTTAAAGGACAGTAAACAGCATTGATACAGTATCTGCAGACGAAAAAAAAGCACTGTAAGGACGTCCACTGACTGGACGACCTTCACAATTAATTACTATTTCGACTGTTGCAAATTTACCACTACGTCAGAAAATAGATCAACATGTTAAAAGAATGTACCACACCTTTCTAAATCAAGAATAAACAATCTTATGGTTAAGGATATGTTATAAAAGCTTTTAATTTTTACGAATAGGTATGAATATTTATACAAGCTTTTTAAACTTTAAATTAAAAGCAGTAGTCCATGTAATAAATATAACTTCATTTTAAAGTTATTTGTATTCAACAAGAACTTTGTAACGGTAGTAAACAAAATACCGTAGTAATTAGGCTTCGCGAAATTTAAATTTTCATATTTAAGGATGCACTGTATTGTTAGCAAGGTCGTTGATAAAATATTCAAATAATGACAAAGGAAATTCCTTGTTGTAACGTATACAAAAATAAATAACAGACGAATTTTTAGTGTCAGGTGAGTTTAACTTCCTTCAGTCAAGTTTTTGTGGTAAATGACTGTCTCATGTTACCAATATTAATATGTTCTTTAAACTTGTTTTCATAAAATATAATAATTCAGATAATTAAATTACGTAGTGTTTACACATAAATTATTTAAACAAAATAATATTTATTATAAACTAAAACGATTTTTAAAAAAACGTTGCAACAGAAAAACTAATAAATTAAACTGTAACGTACGGTGTGAGATTTAACGTGCGATAATATTATTAGAATTAGTATTATACGCTAATATGGGAAATTATTTTCATTGAAAATAGGCAAAAACCAGATTTTCAAATAAAAGCGGTTTGGAAATCAACAAAACTTGAAAATGTAAATTAAATTTATTCAGAGAAAGTTTTTCATGTATGAATAATAAAAGTTCCAAAACTGTAGATTATCAAGCCAATGACACTAACAGCATCTCCGTGTTTATAAACAATACAGGATAAAATCAGAAAATTCCTCTGAAGAAAAAAATTACTACGAAAAGGTGCCACAAAATGATTCTCAAAAACGTTATGTCCTACCCTCCACTAGGGCGCATAAAATTCGTCCGAATTCAGAAAATCCGTGAATTATTTCATGCCTTTCTTATTCTTTTTAATGTCTCAACAATTATTCTCTCATTAAAATTCATACATAACGATTTACAAACAGGATTAAAAACTATTAAATACAACATACATAATACCTACTACAAGAAATCTTGCACAAAAACTAGGCTAACCTTTGCAATTTACATAACGTAGCACGTAAAGTACAACAAAAACTTCAAAGATATTTTTCTCAACTTTTTCAAATAGAACACCCTATATATATTTTAACGATGTTATGTAGAATTAAATGTCGAACATTTTTTGTATGTACATTCTCATGGGTATTTGTAACCATTTTTGATTTATTGAGCAAAAACTACAAAACTGAACAATATTTATTAAAAAAAAATTAAATTTTTCAAACAAAACAAGAAAAAATTATAAAAAATGTTCGCTATATTTAATTCTACATAACATCGTTAAAAAATATACAGGGTGTTCCATTTGAAAAAAGTGAAAACAAAAACTTTGAAGTTTTGAAAATGTGAAAATTAATTTTGAACACCCTGTACATGGTGCCTCTATGTAATTTAAACAAGAGCACCCTACAACCTCCTACAATAAGGCCCTTACTTAATTTCGTCTTCAAAGCTACGGCCGCGGAAGTGGTAAAATGTAAAGTAGAATAACGTAACAATCAATTTCTTTGAAAACAATATTATTACTTCCACACCTGATGGTGCTAATATTTTAAATATGAATAAACATCCCAAGAGAAGTGTTAAATATGAAAAATTTTCAAAGCATTTCATTTAAAAAAATTACCTTAAGCGTGCCACACGTTTTTGTAAATCCCTGTATATTTGAAAATAATTACTATGTATTCGCATTTACCCACAGTTTACATCCGCATTAGAAAAGGTTTTTGTATCTGTTACGGTGTAGGAGCTATCGAACTTCCACCCCCTATTGTCCCACACTGTATAAAGTATGATAAAAAATTAAATAATTATTCTCATCTAGTATGACTATGAAAGAACAAATTGATGCCATTAACACAGTATATCGCCATTAAGATTGACATGTAAATCTGACAGTTGTCAACAATTATGTTGACAAACAATATATACCAGCCAATTGTAAAGACAGTGGTTTGTTCTTTCATACCCATACTAAATGAAAATCATTTTCAACGAGAACGACGTAATGAGTCGAGGCGTTTTTTAGGAAACAGCCTGTATAATTGAATAACGATTTGTGTAGCAACCCTAAACACCTCATTTTAACAAATTAATATCGTTAGCTTTAACATTACTTATTGATAATAATATAGTACAAATTTATTTTATTTATGAAATTTAAAACGTCTTATAACTTATTGCATCAAATCAATCAAAAACATTGCATACATAAATAATCTTGTAAACTAACTCTAATTGGCATTTTTAACCATCAGTGAAAGTGTTTGCCAAAATGGATTAAAACTTGCCGCTTGCATAATTTTAACTAAAATGCAACTGACATTAATGCTACATTTCGATTACGACAGTAAACTGAGATACGTATGATATTTCGAGAGAAACTAAGGTCAGTTTATCCTGCCTCTTGATGCAACTGGCATGATTATTTACTGCACTGTTGTAATTCGCAAATTACAATTTTTACATGCATTAATGAACATTTTAATAACCACAACACTTTTGAAATAACGAATGGAAAATAATAATTTAAAAGCAATTACAGGAAAAAGTTTAAAATACTTTCAACTAAAGCTGTCTGTCTATTCTTCTTTTAATAATAAATCAAAATTTATATAAAATTAATTTTGCGATAACAGCTCATTACAATATGAAATTGTAATTAACGTTAGTAACCGGAAATTAAAAGTTTGCGATATATTCAACATAACCAGTTGCAATTGGCTTAAGCAAGTGTTAAACACTGATAATGCAATAACAGTTCATTAATTCTCATGGTCATCTACTATCTATCGATTCTTATTACTACTTCACATTTAACTATATAATCTTTTTATTATTAACACGGGATACCTAGCAATGCAACTGCAATTTCCATATGGGCACAGCACTCATTATTGCATTGAATATAATCAAAGTTCATTTCACAATATCTTAATGCTTAATTGGTTTGATCTTCCCATAATCAAAGCTAAAGTGAGTTGCCATAATAAATTAAAATGCCATTACCTATTATCATTGTACCTACATCTTCTAAAGAGATATAACAAGCTGTGGTGAAAGTACAAATAAACAGAAATTAAAAAAGATAAAAATGAACCAATACGAATCTACTGCAAAAATTAATCCTGTGCAAAGAAGATAGCAACTTGGGAATGTATAACGAAAAAAAGTGGTAGGTATACATTAGCAGAGAATAGCGTATCTACTCTATACCTTAATCTCAATTCTAAAATGTCGATAGCCACCTAATACCTATAACAAAATGCACAACGATGTTTTCAAAGCAGGGGTTCCTCAAGGTAGTATCCTAGGGCCTGTAATATACTTGCTATTTCGTTCTGACCTACCAAGTACAGGGCACCCAGATATGTGAACATTCGCCGATGACTCAGCCATCCTTGGATACAATAAAAATCAAAGTCTTAGTACCATACCAAGAACAACTGAAAGTTATCAGAACTTGGCTGCAGAAATAGAGAATCAAGCTATACAAAGAAAAATCTGTATAAGTCAATTTTACAAGAACACGTTCCGAGAAATTAGAAGAAATGAGCAATGCTCAAACTGCACAATTATAAACATAATACAACGCTTGAAATCAAAAACCTCTAGAACCTACCCAAAACACCATGTGGTACATGTCATATACCAAACGCTACATATCGATTTCCTTTGTATTTGGATGTAATCAAAGAAAAAGCAAAAGAAAATCAAGTTACATTTAAGAGTCGTCCTAACTCAATAGTAAACCCACTAACGGCAAAGCTCAAGCACCTCAAGTCAGGGAAATGACTAAAGGACCTGACAGAATAAAATGAGGGATGCCAGTACTGCGATTACGTTAACATGTCCACAATATACGAAGCACCGTTCTAATTTAAAAAAAAATATTGATTAATGTGCTAAATTAATGAAAAGTTAAATAAAAAGACAGTAACTCCTGGGGGTCCTAAATGAAAGCAACCGTGGTTACCATAGAAACCGCATAAAATTTAGAAGTTATGTAGGCAATGGAGTACAATAAAAATTTTATCCACAACCAGTATATTATAAGGTCATAATTCCACTACTAAGAGACGTCTTATGATATGAATAAAACACATAGGTCTTATAATTAAAACAATGGTAAATCTATAGCAACACGTATGACAAAAGTCAGTTGAAAATGTCAAAATAAATTTTTTCCAAAATATTAATTTGAAAACGCCACTTTTTGGTCTGTTTGTGGATAAAACGTTGTATTGCATACGTGTCTTAGTTGTATTTTATCCACTGAAGAAAATTAAATGCTCGAACTTCGTTCTCGCGTTTAAACATTCTTGCGTGGATAAAATACTACCTAAGACACTTATACAATAAATAACTATTATTGCTCTAGTGCAATAAAGTGTCACTTTTTGGTTTTGCACTGTGGTGCACAATCGTACAAAAATCTACTTTTAAAGGATACTTCTGTCAAAGTATAAACACCCACTCCTAAAATTGCATGCATCCATTACGTATGCAAAGCCCCCGCGGGCTACGCAAGATTTTCTGTGTCGATTTTTTTTAAACAACAATTTTGTTGGCTTGTTGAAAGACAATTGGCAGATGATGCTAACTGACAGAATATTTTTCCATTTTAATATCAATAACCAAATTAGTATTTGTAACATATAGTAGCAAACAATAACTGTTGCATAATTTTGCTTCAAATCGTTAATGTTCAATGTTAGAATTAAAAGATAATTCCAGAATTTTAAACGGTACTAACAAATTTTTCAATAACGACATTAGAAAATTCCAACTCTGATAAGATAGTGACAATTTTATGTTTTGTTAATAAAACTGACTTCTTGAATGTGCTGCGAGATAAAATGCGGGAAGAATTATCTTTAATTATCTTGTCTCGACAAAAGGTGGTCTACATGTCGTCCTTCAATTTCAACACAGCTTTCACATCTTCGGATCATACCCTGGTTTAATTCGAACAGCCTATCAAGTATTCTCAACTCGCCCTGTCTGTTAAATCACTTATTGGAGAAGAATACATTACACTCCTAAAATATTAGATAATTTTTTAACAGGACATTCAATCGATAAACGTAAACAAGACAAGCACATTAGATTAACATAAAAGCACTTTTATCTCTGTTAGGTTTTTAATTGAGGATTTATCTTTATTAAAAAAATGTATTTATCAAAGTATGTAAGGTGTCCCTGAAATGATGCACCAAGCGATTCTCTAGGAAAAATTGATTGTATGTACCACAAAGAATGTCTTTAGTATATCTAAGCAGGAGGGCGAACGATGGAATTCAAAACTTGTTAAGATGTAATAGGTACAGGTTTTTCCAAAGATAAGAAAATTGAATGCAATTTTTTTCAGAGGCCAGGAAGAAAAACAGAAAATGGCATTAGAATTTTTCAGTCAGCATTTCAAAAAGAATAACGTAGTACTAGTGGAACATTTCAAGGTCACCCTATATATGATCAAAATATTTTTTCAAAATTCTATTGCCATTTATTTAAATAACAATGATTTTGAAAATAATCAATTAATTTCAAATGTCTGTACTGATTCACAAACAATAACTTTTTGAATTATTATTTAAAACTTGTTTCCTTTTTTCTCTTGGTATATTAATTCAAGGACCCATTAATTACCGTTATTTGTTTAAAGAATAAAAATTCGAAAACAATAATTTATAAATTAGAACAATGTGTGTACCGTTTATGCTTTCTCCACACATTCCGACAGCTGAATATCAAAACATAGACATAGACGTGCTCTTCTTTTATAATGTCAGACATTATTCATTATAATGTAACCGGACTCGTTTTTACTTAAAATCCGGGCGTGTCGGTGATTATAAAATTTACTTTAATTTTCCTCTTGACATTTATGAATCCGTACAACGTACTTAAATAACCTGTTCCTTTATAACATTTTCGGTTTGTGAATGTTAAAAGCTTGCTCTAGATCTGCCACCAGTTTTTTTACGTTTCAATAGATCATTGTTCAAATGCTGCCTACAAATGAGATTATGAAATACAGTATAAACATCACGGATGAAATAGAATTAAACCAGCAGGAGATATACCTAGTTATCATAATTTGGGAGCACCCGTTTTCTTGCTGACACCATCATACACGAGAATATCCAGTCTTAAAGTTGCATAAGATTTTCATTATTAGAAAGGGCGGAAGTATATTTATTACCTTCCCAATCAATTCAAGACACTTAACGACAGCCATAGCACCATTGCTTGCTTGATTGTAAATTTGTCAAATAAACACTCTTGTCACGAATTTTCAACTCGGTCCTTCACAAAACTATTACATAAAATGCTAAAAGGTGAATAAATCAATGCTCCCTCGTTAAGTCACACTTAAAAAAAATGTAAGTTGTCTAACCTAGAAGAAAAAAGAAGTATATACAGACTGTCCCTGAAATGGCAGAAAAATCACGCCGTGCTAATATGCCATTTTTAACTTTTCTTCCTGGTTTCGGAGTTACTCTTAGTAAAAAACTTAAATTTAAGTTTCTTATCCTTTTTATCTTTTTTCCACAATTTTAATTTAAAAAATATTTAATAAATGTTAAAGCGGTTTCTTTGCCTGCCTGTGTTATTAGTCTGAAGGTGTATTTACATACATACTGTAGATGCAATAAATGTAAATTGAAATTATACGTCTACTTACTAGCAAATAAGGTCAAAGTTGAATAATTACACTACCTATGTTTAAAGTATAAAAATCCATCACATCTGACATTCTGTTAAACCAGCGTAAACTCTCTCCGCACTGTCTTAATTTCTTAATTAAATTTCCTACTAGATATTAAAATAACAACAGCAATGCAGGAAGTTAAAATAATTACTATATTAAGTAGTATACAATAAATATATGCAAATATTCTAGAAAATTAGACAGTTTTAAAAAATCTGATATACTAGCACGATTATACTTTCGCATGAAAAAAGGAAACAAGTAATAAAACCTGATTAGTCGGTACTACAGCACTAATTAATTGAAAAGTGAAGGACATGTAAAGCCTCAATAACCAAAGATAATAACGTTAAAATTATTACTTTTACTACAAATTGAATTTCACACACTATAGCTTATGATACGGAAGAACACCTTAATGTTTCACCTTTACAATAACAAAATTACTCTAGCCATTATTACAGGAAATATAAAAATAGATTAACCACGGAAGCTAACAAGAATCAATACTTCATTAAATGAAAAGGTGATTACAAGAAGCTTGAAATAAAAATAATTAATGTTTATTATACTTCCAAGTTTGGATATTACTTACTGAAAAAAATATTTCCAAATCATTAAAAATTCAAAACCTTTTCTTTATTTAACATTAATAATGCATTAGGAAATACCCTGTTATAAAATTAAATGTTGTATAGAGATTAAAACGGTAGATAAAAGTTGAAATCACTTCAAGTCTTTGATTTCATTTTTCATTCATTAGCGTTTCTATAACGAATTTTCAAATCAGTAGTCTTATTAATCAACGAGAAACTGATCATTTTTACAGCTTTTTCCTAAGAATAAAAAAGTTAAATCTACGCTTTGATTAAGAATAACTCCGAAACCAGTAAGCAAGCACAAAATGTAAATTCTTATACAGAGTGATGATAAAGTGTCGCACAAAAATCATATTCTGGTTATTTAAGGTTTTTGCGAAAAATCCTGAGACCCATCGATTTTTGTTTTTAAATTTCCATATAGACATATAATTTTTAAACCCCCTCCCCTCAACCCCTAAGTGCTAGCAACCCCAACTTTAAAAATTTAAATAGGAAGATACCCTTTGTGATACCTCTTTTGATAGGTCTTTTTATTCTTAATGTAACCAAAAAAAGTTTTTCAAAATCGGTTGATAAATAACGGAGATATTTAACAAAATGTAATCAAATGAAAATGTCAATATTCGACAAGAAAACGGCTCAAACACACCGTAAATGGTAGACATTAAAAAAGGCACTTTCTGACTTAAAGTTTTGTACGCGATACCGCCACATTTACCACAAATGTCCGCATAAAACTCAAAAATCGCATCTGTGTATGTTCTTATTGATAATTAATTAGGCGTGTTTGGGCCGATCTCTTGTCGAATATTGGAACTTTCAATTGATTACATTTTCTTAAATATCTCTGTTATTTATCAACCGATTTTGAAATACTTTTTTTTGTTGTATTAAGAATAAAAAGACTTATCAAAAGAGGTATCACAAAGGGTATCTTTCCATTTAAATTTTTAAAGTTGGGGCTGCTAGCACTTAGGGATTTAGTGGGGGGTTGAAAATTATATGTCTAAATGGCAATTTAAAAACAAAAATCGAGGGGTCTCAGGATTTTCCGCAAAAACATTAAATAACCAGAATATGATTTTTGTGCGATACTTTATCATCACTCTGTATGAATGCTTACATGTTTGCCTTTGTATCTAATAATACCTGCATTATGTTTTAAAATGTCATAGCTTGTAAAGTGGAATATAAACAACATTAAATAAAAAAAAAAGAAAGGAAAGTTAATAAAAAATAAGGAAATATAATCAATAAAAGAAAATTGATGATCTGAACCTTTATGAGAAAAGTACAGCACGTAGGTACTTACCAAGGCCAATCTATTATAAAACAAATGTATGTTCTTCCGTTACTTCTCCAACTTGTAAAGATCATAAGCTACAATTTTTTTTAATATCTAAACTTTTATAAGGTTAATCTAAATTTAAAAAAATCTGCTCTAAATTACTGCTTAATAACATGGGAGTTTTTAAAACTATTCTCATTATAATTTTCTTGGACAATAAGAAAGTTTCATATTTAAATATTTAAGTAAAAACGAATCTCATTATAAGATGTAGTTCAATTCCTTCATTTCTTCTAGTTTAACCCACATCAGATTATCTTCAAGTCACGAGATGATACTTCAACTTAAAAATTTTAAATAAATCTTCTTGTCACGCATTTCTGCATAGAATATTCTGATCTGATGAGATGTTTTAGTCAAATGCATAACTTGCACCAGGGTTTCATAACATGCCCAAAAGCATTAAACCATAAAATTTATAGGCTATCCACAAACATCTATCAAATTATTAATAAATTAGCACTAGTTATGAGGAAATTAGGACGAATACAAGCTATGTATTTCAAAGGTTATTTCTAGTATAACCACAGGATAAATTTCATAATTTTAAACAATTAAATAAGAAGACACGACAAATGAATGTTAACAATAAACTATTCATATTCGGTGAGTGCGTGCTGAATTAATTAAGAACTTCGCTTAGGTAATAACTGTAACACACTTTGTTTGCTTGTAGGTAGAAAGTGGTAATATAACTATTCTTTAATAATAACTAATTAGGAAAAAATGCACACCAGATATCTATCTGCACGGTACACTATAATTTACGCAAATTAAGCAAATTCCATCCATTCCTACAGTCCTTACAATTTTTTTAGAGAACCAAAAGATAGTCATGCTCGTAAAATCCTATACTTTGCCCACGCACACTACTAAATACTAACAATTATTATAACAATTTATATGACAAAACGTACGACTTTTCGTTACCTAAAAAACGCCTCCAGCCATAACTTCGTTAATTTAAATTTTGGACGCCACAAACTAAAATAAAATACACTACTGCATGAAGCATTTTACCCTGAATCTAAATATGTAAAAATATATAGGGTATTCCATTTAATAAAATAAAAAGGTTGAACATTGTAACGATTACAAAAGGTAGCTTTAACCGTACCATTTAAAATTATATACAGAGTGATGATAAAGTATCGTACAAAAATCATATTCTGGATATTTAATGTTTTTGCGGAAAATCCCGAGACCAGTCGATTTTTGTTTTAAATTGCCATTTAGACAGGTAATTTTAATCCCCCCACCCCGCAACCCCTAAGTGCTAGCAACCCCAACTTTCAAAATGTAAATAGAAAGATACCGTTTGTGATACCTCTTTTGATAAGTCTTTTTATTCTTAATATAACAAAAAAAAGTTTTTCAAAATCGGTTGATAAATAATCAATTGAAAGTTCCGATATTCGACAAGAAATCGGCCCAAACACGCCTAATTAATTATCAATAAGAACATACACAGGTGCGATTTTTGAGTTTTATGCGGACACTTGTGGTAAATGTGGCGGTATCGCCTACAAAACTTTTTGGTCAGGAAGTGCCTTTTTTAATGTCTACCATTTACGGCGTGTTTGAGCCGTTTTCTTGTCGAATATTGATATTTTCATTTGATTACATTTTGTTAAATATCTCCGTTATTTATCAACCGATTTTGAAACACTTTCTTGGTTATATCAAGAATAAAAAGACCTATCAAAAAAGGTATCACAAAAGGGATCTTTCTATTTAAATTTTTAAAGTTGGGGTTGCTAGCACTTCGGGGTTGAGGGGTTGAAAATTATATGTCTAAATGGCAATTTAAAAACAAAAATCGACGGGTCTCAGGATTTTCCGCAAAAACATTAAATAACCAGAATATGATTTTTGTGCGATACTTATCATCACTCTGTATAGTTTGTGGGATACAAAATTTCAAATAACGAAATTATGGCTTGAAGCGTTTTTTACGTTAAACCCTGTATAGGTAACTAAATAAACTTATGTCCTAAAATATTCCAGTGCATATTTCAAATATTATCAGAAACAAAATTAGGTTCCGTTGTTATCGCAGTACCTATTCATTTTCACGTTTAAAGCGCATACTTCATTATTCACTGCGATGTATTATGGATAAATACAAGATAATCGTTTAAATTATGTCAACAATCAAAAACAACAACTGGAAAAGACAATATAGAATAGCAAGCATTCAAATAGTAGAAATAACTACACTACTTCCTTAGTTTATAAAATTACTCTATTATCTAAGAACTATGGAAATGGAAACCATTTAATCGATAACTAATCGATAACATAATTAAACTACAGCGCTATAAGTTAACAAATGATTCGTGTTAAGCATTAAAGAGAATGCACTACCTACATCAAAATGATGTGAGCAAGTTATGAAACGTTTTCGTATATAAAATAAATGCCACACACGACAAATAAGGAGAAAGGAAGTTATAAAATTGTTTAAAAAACAGAAGAATGTTAAATTCTTTAATTTATAAGAAAAAGTATTTAATTCTGAGTTTTTACAATCGCTAAATGAATAATGACAAAAGAGTATAAATAAAGCATGCGGTAAAGTTACAGGAACGCTTTTAGCAGGTGTTTATACTAAATTAACAATTTCGCTAAACTAGTATTTGTAATTATTAAAAGTTTCACTTAGAAACCGACAGTTCAACAAATAATTGAGGTAATGGCTTTTATTTTGATACAAATAGCTGTTTTCACCTGCAGATATACGCTTAACCGTAGCAAGACAAGTATCAGGTTGTAAATATAACTCAAGAGACTTTAACGATCACAACGGCTACAAACTTTTCTCTTTTCAGCGATTTTTTCATCTCAAAATGGAATTAGACTGAAAGAATTTCCCCCATAAAAAATCAAAATAAGGCTACGACTAAATCGTCAACAAAAAAATTCATTACCTGAAAAAATCCTTCCAGCCTGAATATTTTTAATAGGTATCTGTTGTTATTCATGTGCTTACATAACATGCATAATAATTAAATTACTTTCTCGAGCTTTACAACGAAAATTATAAAAAATAAATTAAATGTTTAATTTAAGTAACTTACCGCTAATCTTCTTTGGGCATAAACGCCCAAAATGCACAAAACAAATAATAAGTATAACACTTTCATGGTGCAGTAATATCACATCCAGTTCTGTTAATTGGTATATGAAAACAAAGTATCCAAAGTCTAATCACAAACAAATTTCCTCACATGTGGCATTCTTTATACAATAGGACCCTAAAATAAATTTTCAAAATAATCAATACAATTCAGAATTTTATTTAATTTGGAAAAAATTAAATTAATTTTTTCTTATTTATTACTTCGAACTATAGTAATATAAATTTTTAAACAATAAATAATTGTTTAACTTTTTTATCAAATACTAATATTTCAAAAATTTTTTTGAAAAAAAATAAACCACTACACACCACAGCATTTTTCATAAACCAAAAAAAAATGGCGCACCTCCCGCACTATTGAGGCATGACCGAGTCGCAGACTGTACTGTTTCGCAAAGTGCACTAAGACCAGTCGCCGATCAATGTAAAAATTTCAAAAAAGAAATCGAAAAAACTGTATCGCAAGTTTCCCTCTCACCTGCTGTCAGAGCCGCTGTCCTTTCTCCTGCTGCCCCACTCATTACGCCTGCGACAATATAATCTCCTTAAGTTAGCCACTGGTGGTAATTCTACAATACACGCCTGTACTTGTTTCAAATTTACCAACAAAAATTTAAGCTTGATAGCTCTGTAACGAGCTCTGGGGAAAACAATAACCAATGCAGTTAACCTTCCATTTCTGATACTGTTCTAAGAACGCTGAAAAAATGACTTTCAAAATGTAATTAATGTGACATGCCTCTTTATTCGATTCGATTTCTGGTTTGTGGGTGGTTCAAACACGAAACCGACAGACTCTAGTCTCTTTATACGAATATCTATGCAACTATGATGTAAGAACTTTTTAGTTACCGTATGATACTGTAAGAGAGAGGAACTGACCTAAGATGCGAGCTTAAGAGATTGAAGCCAAGGCAGTCTCCAAGAAGGCAGGTTATTAATAATAATAATAATTATACTGAGCTTGAAAAATTTTAAACATGTTCAACTTTACGCTGAAATATAGCGAAATAGACAACTGTTGGTGAAATACTTTCAAAGCAGTTTAAGTAACACTGTTAAATAGTGCGGAAAATTATTTAGATTAATTGTCTTTTGTATCGATAAAACCTATATTTTAGATTTAGTTACTGTTTGTCTGCTACTTTAGAAGCGTTTATTTATTACTTAATTTTTGAATAAAATTTATACATAATTCATGCATTATTAAGTTTAGGAATCATTTACTTATTTGCATAATATTAACTTCATATGATACTTACCTACTGAAAATTATTCAAGCAATATAAAAGATTAAACTCAACTCACACCGGATAAAAGTTTGTAGATGCGTAAATATTATATACTATACAATTAGATACACGTTTGCAAACATTTTCCGAGTAATACATAAAATTAAAATTACAAATTATAAAACCTAGTATGCTGCTGCTTCAGGTAAAATATGTAGAAAATTTAAAAATACCACCGGAAGAACAAAACTGCTTTACCAAAGCAGTACTGAACTGATTAAGAACAGCAATGACAATACCTGACCAAAAAGTAGCAACAAAGATAACAAAGATGAAGTAAATAACAAAGAAGTTAAGGGATAGGACTGTTAATATATAAAAACAAACGAAATACTAAAGAAATTCACGAAAAAATAAAGAACATGGTAGAGGAAACCAAAAGCACAAATCTTTAGATTTAAAAGATAAAGAAAGCTGCAAGAAATTAAAAATCACGGTAGCATTCAAATTCCAAAATTGTTCTTTCCCGCCCCTACCCGTCATAAATCCATGCTCTTCAATATTTTTACCACATTTTCTAACTTATTTGCAACCGTCCTTTATCTTTTTCTCATATTCTTGCTCTGCATCCAATAATTGTCTTTTTCTGTAAGTGGCATAAAAGTATTCAGGAGCAGGGGTCAAATCCAGATCGATAATAATTTCTTTTTTAATTTATTTAATTAAATTAGAAAGTTTTTATACTCAATTTATTCATTTATCTCGTCATACTGTTTTCACTGTCAATCGAAATTGATGACTTACATTTTTTTGTTATTTAAAGGGCTTGCAGAAAAATAATAATACGGAACACATCACATTACGAGATTCGAATGTTTAAAATAGTCATACTCGTACATCGACCAGTAAAGTAACATTTTCGTGAGAAGTTACACAAATAACTATTGTCCAACAATTTTTTTCTTTTCTTGCCGTGTAATCCGCCTTTTTTAATTTAATGTTATTATTCTTTCAGGTAATTGCGGTAGCAAGGCGCTTCCCTCCCACGACGAATGGTCCCTTTCGTATTTAGTGTCCATTTAACAAAGTGAGTTGGACATTTGTACATTTTATATTTCTTGAAAGAATTTTGGTTTGGACATGAGATTTGAGATTTTCTAGAAAACTAGAAAGTTGGAGAAGTAGGGGAAGACTCAAATGGTTGAAAAAAGTGTAACACAATCTGGAGAATGATCTGGAGGTACGAGTTGGAAGAAGACGAACCGAGCAGGTACGAGAAGAGAAAAGTGTTCGTTCCAAGCCATCCCCGGGAGGATTCAGCACGAATGACTATCGCCTTCCAAAAGAACTGAAGTCCAGAAACCCAAAGAGAGTGAGTGGTATGTCCATATATATCTTTATTATTTATAGTGTCTCGTTTCTCTTAGTTCGTTATATTTCAGTGTTACCTGAAATCAGTCCTTGACCTGAAATTCCTTCCATTGCAATTCTGCCGTTCTTCTCTATACGGGTGTAAACGAATTCGACCGACAAACTATCAAGTATTCCTGCCTAAAGATGTCCCTAAATTGTTTATACACTTTTCTATTATCTTCGGTCATTTAGAAGTTACGATATAGTTTTCAACTTCTCTTCTAATCTAGCATTGAAATCACTAAATGGATTTTTGCTCTAATATTTAACTTAATAAATTAATCGATAAAGAACACACACATATGACATTTAATTAAATAATTGCTCCACCATTGGAAAAAGAGTATTCTGATTTGGAGATTTGAATGCCTGTATAGTTTAGGAACTTTAATTTTGAATGATTTTTAGAAGTCTAGAACAGAGCTAAGCCATATTTGATATAATTTTTACTTTATTTAATAAAACAATGTTAAAAAATTCATGATTGTTAGATAGAGGACATAGATTATTTAAGCTTCTAGGCTTCATTTAGTGACAGAGGAATATGTACTCGAAGTGTTGGATCGAATTAGCTTCGCTTGTTCAAATGTTGGTAAAATTTTCTTCTGATTATTCATCTATTCCAGCCCTTCTAAATTTTGTTTAAAATATGTTTTCTTCTTCTTATTCGGTGTACTTATTATTTTTTCATAAATAGACTGTCTTTAATTTCCAATACGTTTAAAAAATTGTATAGTATCTAATATTTCTATAAACCTTTACCCAGATAGATTATTTCAAGGACATTGTTGATTAAATATTCTACTGATTTATGTTGAAGATCCAGTGCAGGATCTTCCGAAACCTCACATTATAAACACTTACAATTTATGATAATTGCATCCTGTTTTTAGATGCAAATATAGATATATCGGGGTTCGATACCGCGTGGCACTATTAAAATGTAAATGCACGGATGTTAATAGCAGTGTTATGTTTGAGCACGAAATTAAAATTTTATTGAGATTAAGATTCCATTAAAATAACGTTATGTAAAGAAAATAGGAAATGAGAACATTGCTTGCTCGAATTTATCTTTTCATTTCACTTTCTACTGCTACAAAAAAGTTAACACAGATCAGTAGCTTGCAAGCATGCACGCGTGGTAATACCTATAATTTGCTATATTCTGCATTAATCGAATCCGACTACCTATAATTTTTCTGGTAGACAGACATACCTCGATTTACGAATATTTGCTTTGTGAGGGTTTCATACTACGATTTTAAATGACTTCGCCGAGTACCCGACAATAATCACGGTTTACTCATCATAACTAAAGACTAAAGATTTTAATTTTTTAATTTTATTTTTAGTTCACTGAGAAGGGAAAAATCTCAATGCCTCATTTTAGGACAAAATTCCTTTTACAACAACGGTCTGGCATCTAACAAATCATAATATTACTCTTTTCTTCAATGAAATATTCGTACATAAACCACAAATTTAACTTCTTGAAGATATTTAAAAAAACTATGTAAATTTAAAATACTACTGCAGCTCGCAGCAAACAATACCTTTCTTAATGACCCCGACCTATGAGAAGCTTATAAATTAATGAAACTTATTTATGCATGGCCCAGTAACCTATGGTAAAGAAAATTTATTAGTCTACTGTTTAAATAATATTAAGTAAATACAAGACACGCATTTTTTATATCGGGATATCAAAGTTACTAATTTTAAAGGATAATTATTAACAAAACCGGCGAGGCGTCTACAGGAAAGGATCTACATTAGGGCCCCCAGTTTTCAGTGACTTCCGTTTACAGTTTTATCAAAATTCATTATTATTATTTGGGGGGGGGAGGCTCCTGCGTTACATAACAATGTAGGGACCCAAAATTCCAATTGGAAATGCGGTACACTTCGTACAATTTAATTTTTTCGATAATCCAACAAAATACAGGGTGTACAGCTTGAACCTGTCGAATTAATGAGTGTATATAGCCAAAATATATGAAGAAATCTTAAACAATATTCCTTTTATTTTGTAAATTGTAATAGTGTTTTTAAAAATTTATAGGAATTTATAAGGAGTAGAATAATAAAAACCATAAAACTGTCTCCACAAGCAACAATTTCATTTGATGTCGTACTTTACGTTGAATAAAAGTACTTTTTCAATGATAAACCAGTTTGTTTCCAGTTGATTTGGGTCATTATAACGAAACTGAAAGTAGTATTACCGGGTATACAGGTATAAATATATTTATACAGAAAGGAATTAGTGTTGAATAAGTGTATTGGGTTTAAACACTATAAACATTCATTTACTTTCTATAACAATATAGAGCATATTACAGCCTTTTTTTATTACTCCGGGGTCAACAAATAAACACTCAAACACAATCTAGGAATCCTACCCGAGGATTGGTTGGAACAGTGACCCATCCACCGCGGCCAATTAAGCCCCCAGACGTAACTTTTAGTTCAAAAAACAGTACTTCTGTGGATGTCCTTAATTAAGGTTTTTATTACCATTTCGAGTTTAAGTTCTCTTACCCCCAAATGTTTTAATCTGCGGGCCGTTAAGACTCAAACAGTGTAGAGGTGTTTCTTCATGCGACAGTGTCCTGTGAAAATTCTAGTCGCAGCATTATTTTCTCTCTGTTTAGTGCAAAGTATGTTTCCATCGTTTTCTTTAATGGCCCCCGTAACAGGGACTTGGAATGTCTCATGTCGGGATTGTCAGGGTGTTCAATCCAATACTTGCGATGCATTTTGTTTAGCCAACTATAGGTTTGCTCCCTATACTGTATGGTACACCGCAGGTAGGGTCTGACACCACCCTGTTAGGTGTTCGTTGCTTCCGTTTTTTGCCAGCTAGTCGTAGTCAGCTTCTTCATTGCCAAATACTCTAATGTGTCCTGGTACCCACATCAGTGACATCACATCAGGCGGAGCGAGCCTGTTATGTTCATACAGTTCTACTAGTTTCCTGTGACACTTCATAACCAATTTCGAATTGAATTGGCACAAATTTTACTCTTTTAGCACTCCCTGACTGTCTGTCATGATGCAGATTCTCGTATTTCCATAGGACCTCTGCAATATTATTTGAGTACAAGTCAGTATTGCGGTCACTTCGGTCCGGAATACAGTGGCAAAGCGTCCCAGGTTTATGGATTATATATCCATTGACCGATCCTACTCGGATCCTACCCTGTATATACCCAAACCTATGCCGTTTTCTGATTTGGATTAATCTGTACCTATACCAGACGTCTGCATGTGATTCCGGTATTGCTACTTGGAACGGTTTCCGAAGTTGTTTTCGTTATCGTTATCCGATTCCATCCTAAGGATACAATTATCCCTTATTATATTGAAGATTTGGTATGATCTCCTGGATATCCAGAGTATCTCCCGTAACCGTTTGTCTTTAACCTGTATGCCGCTAGTCTTACTTCCGCTTCCACTTTTAGGGGTGGCGGCTGCCGGTATGGTTGACATCGCCCCCGGTATGCCTAGATAAACCAGCCTTTGTATTTTGCTTAGCTTGTTGCTCATCACAGAACTATTAACTTTTATGCCACCATAGTGACAAAATTCGAAAAATTGAGCGTCTGAATTTGAAAATTATATTTTTTTTAATTGCAGAACTATCGGTTATAATGGACCTACTTTATGTTTGATTATAAACTGTAAATAAATGTATAATTTACAGAAATTAGCATAAACATTTTTGCATTGAAATCCCTATTTAGTGCGTAATCCAATTCTACACCCTGTATATTATCTGTTTTAAAAAGTATAGATAACCCAAATATAGCAAACAAAGTAGATGTATTAGTGTTTATATGAATGAAGTTAAGAACATTTTTTCCCACGGTGTAACTTTATTATCCCCAAAGCAGTTAGGTACGTATCAGTCATGTTATCGAGTTTCGTAACACATTCTTTCAAGGCTGAAACTGGTATACCTACCTGTGCGTATATAAATCAAAATTAAACGATTTACTTTCTTTTTTTATGGAAATTCCCTATTTCAAGAGCTACACCAATTTATAACGCTTTAGAATTAAATCTAAAGGGTTATATTATAATAGGGAGTTAGGGACATTATAACCTGCCCGTGCCCTGCAATATGAATTTAATTTCTTTCAACGTAACATCGTAACAGCATTGAGCATTTTTTTTCATTCGATATCGCCAAAAAAAGAATATACTTGGAAATACACCAGTGTATTTTAAATTGCCTACATGACACAGCTTTATAATTTTAGTTACTTATAGACTGTTCACCAACTATCTACCTATATTTGAAATTTATTTAAAGTTTATCTGGGAATTAGAATTAGTCGCCCCATATCAAATAGCTATAGGTAGAATATTTAACAGTACTACCATACCAGTCCTGTAAAGACTGAACAGAATAAACCTCGTTTCGCCTATTTTATACAAGGTGGCCTCTCCCTTAATATGACCATGACTCAAATGTCCTCTATTAGGAAAACGCTGTCAATTCTCTCCAAATAAGGCAAAAATAAAGGAATAAAAGAGTAGGTTTGAGTCTCCTTTTCTTATTCTTTATTTTTTACGTCCTCAATCCATTCCTTGCAGATCGGGCGTGATTTATAATACACCCTGTATATAGAATGACATAATGATCTGTTACTCTTAATACAATGCAATTTTCTTATTCATCTAACTATCTCTAATAACTGATGACATGAACAGCTGAATAAAACAATTACGTACTATGTGTGACTACATCCTTAATTTAACTTTTAAATTCAAAAACTAACACTCCTAGCTTTTAGCAGTGTAGCCTATTGTGGCCTACTGCAAGTAATATAGGATGATCATCATTCCAAAGTATATGGTCATAAATTAAAACATTAATTGTTGTAGGATTTTACAATTTCCGGTGACTTTTTTTGTGAAATGCATATTTGTTGATCTCTAACGAGTCCGACTTCTTTCTAGCTGACCTTAATTTATTTTGCCCCTCGTATTCTTCTCTCCTTCTTCTTCCTCTTTAGTATCTCTTCGTTATTTCTTCTTCTTCCTTAAACACGTTTCACTTTTTTTTTCTTTCCCATTATCTCTTTGTATGTCTAATATGCTACATTACCCACCCCATAAAACTTGTGGATTCTAAGTAAACATTACGATCACACTGTACATGAATTTACAGCCAACTGGCTTTTTACTGAACACCCTTTATATTAACAACGAGTTTGTGTGCACTCTCTCTACTAAAACATGACATGAACTACTTTCGCAACAGGTGTTAGTAGTACAAATGTACAGCATGATCGTACAAAACGTGGTGTAAACCACGAATATGTAAATAAACTCTGTGTTTTTACAAAACCAAAGACTTAAATGCTTGAAGAACAGTGCCCAGTGATTTTTCCCGATAATAGTTTAAAAATAATCAATTAAGTACTAAGTCTACAGTTCTATGAATAGCTTATCTCATTATTTTTTATCTTGTAAAGTGATCCTATCTCCCTAGAATGATTCAGGATTATTATAATAACATCAAAATTGCATTAAAAAGAGTGTTAATAATCTCATTACTTTTATAACTTTCGCTGTATTTATTCTATGTAAGTATGCAATTATTATTCGACCAGCTGTTTTAAGGTTATAATGGTATTAACTATTTTATTTTAAATAAAAATAGGAACAACCCAGGGCAGCATTAGTAAATTAATATGGAATCAACCAGTAATGGGGTTACCACCGTTGAAGAGATTACCGTAATACAAAAGCCTACAACACCCAGTGATGATGATTTTGATGATGAATTGGGTTTTCCTCATTCTCTCACAATTATATCCGTTGAAGGAACTCCTGTGGTTGTAGAAAATCAAGATGATGTGGATAATGGTTTGTTAACACAATCAAATCATCTAGTACCTAGTATTACACCAATTTATATTATTTTTAGCTCCTGCTTCTGATCAAATTCCATTTGGGATTTTACACAAGCGTTCTGTTAAATTCAAATCATTTCATAGGAATGTTTTTATTCCTGGGGTAGACATTCATGCTACCATCACTGATAACGAACGAAATCTTACTACCCATTTCTTACATCCTAATTTGTACGTATAACATAATGTTTGTTAGAAAAAAATTATCTTTAAATGTTTCAGGTATACCATTAATTTTACCCATGGTAATTTTACTTGGCAAGTTAAAAAACGTTATAAACACATCCAGCATCTTCATCAACAACTTATTTTGTTTAGAACATCGTTAAATATTCCTTTTCCTACTAAAACACATCGAGAACGTAGATATACTTTTAAAAATAATGCTGTTAGAAGCAAACCTGGAAAACGCAAAGGTTCTTTACCAAGGTCAGTTTAAAATATATAAGGAAAATAAATCTGGTGCTAAATTGTTGTTTTATAGATTTCCTAAGAAACCAGAAGTTCTGATTCCTTTTGAACAATTGCCCAATAGAATAAAACAGTTGGAAGATTATTTAAACAATTTATTATCAATCAGTATTTACAGAAATCATCCTGAAACGGTAAGTGAAAAATTTAGTATGCGTTAGAATCATTGATGATAATGTTTGTACCTCTGTTATGAAAAATGTCTTACAACTCATGAGTGTATAAATTTGTTACATCATTTGTAAACATGTGAAGAAATAAGAAATTCCACTTAGCTTTGCACTTTGTATTGCTAGGAAGTGTCTTAGTAATGAAAACATTAAATCTACTCAAGTTTTTACAAGACTTCAGCCTTGCTTTTGCCTTTCAGGATTTATATAAATCCTTAAAAAGTCAAACTACCTATGTCAACAATGAGCCATATCACGATGTATTCAGTCCGGAAGATTAGTTTATAACAATTTTGTGGGGTGAAATTGTTTTTATTGTGTGGGAGGGGGGGAATTGTTTTCGCGCAAATCCCTTTGGCGCAATTACAACATTAAACCTGCGGAAATGTTTTACAAGACTTCACCCCTTACCTTGCTATTACCTTTCAGAATAATTGGTATATAGTACAGAGTGATGATAAAGTCTCGCACAAAAATCATATTCTGGTTATTTATTGTTTTTGCGGAAAATCCTGAGACCCGTCGATTTTTGTTTTTAAATTGCCATTTAGACGTATAATTTTCAACCCCCCACCCCTCAACCCCTAACTGCTAGCAACCCCAACTTTAAAAATTTAAATAGTAAGATACCCTTTGTGATACCTCCTTTGATAGGCCTTTTTATTCTTAATATAACCAAAAAAAGTTTTTCAAAATCGGTTGATAAATAACGGAGATATTTAACAAAATGTAATCAATGTAAAAAATGGGGTTGACATTTAAAACAAATTATGACGTCACAGCGTAGAAATAATGGCACAAATCCTGAGACCCGTCAATTTTTGTTTTTAAATTGCCATTTAGGCAGGTAATTTTAATCCCCCCACCCCTCAACCCCTAAGTGATAGCAACCCCAACTTTAAAAATTTAAATGGAAAGATACCCTTTGTGATACCTCTTTTGATAGGTCTTTTTATTCTTAACATAACAAAAAAAAGTTTTTCAAAATCGGTTGATAAATAACAGAGATATTTAACAAAATGTAATCAATGTAAAAAATGGGGTTGACATTTAAAACAAATTATGACATCACAGGGTAGAAATAATGGCACAAAACCTGAGACCCGTCAATTTTTGTTTTTAAATTGCCATTTAGGCAGGTAATTTTAATCCCCCCACCCCTCAACCCCTAAGTGATAGCAACCCCAACTTTAAAAATTTAAATGGAAAGATACCCTTTGTGATACCTCTTTTGATAGGTCTTTTTATTCTTAATATAACAAAAAAAAGTTTTTCAAAATCGGTTGATAAATAACAGAGATATTTAACAAAATGTAATCAATGTAAAAAATGGGGTTGACAGTTAAAACAAATTATGACATCACAGGGTAGAAATAATGGCACAAAACCTGAGACCCGTCAATTTTTGTTTTTAAATTGCCATTTAGGCAGGTAATTTTAATCCCCCCACCCCTCAACCCCTAAGTGATACCAACCCCAACTTTAAAAATTTAAATGGAAAGATACCCTTTGTGATACCTCTTTTGATAGGTCTTTTTATTCTTAATATAACAAAAAAAAGTTTTTCAAAATCGGTTGATAAATAACAGAGATATTTAACAAAATGTAATCAATGTAAAAAATGGGGTTGACATTTAAAAAAAATTATGACGTCACAGCGTAGAAATAATGGTCGATCAAAACCACACTTTTAGGTCAGGAAGTGCCCTTTTTAATGTCTACCATTTACGGCGTGTTTGAGCCGTTTCTTGTCGAATATTGACATTTTCATTTGATTACATTTTATTAAATATCTCCGTTATTTATCAACCGATTTTGAAAAACTTTTTTTGGTTATATTAAGAATAAAAAGACCTATCAAAACAGGTATCACAAAGGGTATCTTTCTATTTAAATTTTTAAAGTTGGGGTTGCTAGCACTTAGGGGTTGAGGGGTGGGGGTTGAAAATTATATGTCTAAATGGCGATTTAAAAACAAAAATCGACGGGTCTCATGATTTTCCGCAAAAACATTAAATAACCAGAATATGATTTTTGTGCGATACTTTATCATCACTCTGTATAAATCCTTTAAAAGTGCACAAAAGAGGCCAACAATGACCCATATCACGATTCCTTCAGTGGGGAAAATTAGTTTATAACAGGGGGGGAAGAGGAATTGTTATTGTGGGGGAAATTGTTTTTATGGAAATCCCTTTGCTGCAACTAAAACATTAAACCTGCTGAAATGTTTACAAGATTTTAGCCTTAACCTTGCTTTGGTCTTTCAGGATTGAATAACTGCTTTGCAAAATATTCCAACAATTAGCCATATCACAATTTATTCAGGGGGGAAGATTTTAACAGTTTTTGGGTGTTGAAAGGAATTATTTTCAGAACAAATAAATTATTACACAAATCTTTAAACATTTATATTACAAGTTACAGTCTTATATTTAGGTACAAAAAATACTACTTTATCGACATCCACTATCCTTAGCACACCAATTAGGTGGGCAAGGCGGGGCCAAAGGATTAGGAGAACAAGCATCACATGGTGGTGGATCAACCACTCCTACAAAACATTCCCCTCGCCTTACATCAGCTGTAATTAGTTGTACTGCCTTTTCTAATTGGCAATTCTCATATTCTGATAATTGGGGTATTCCCAAATTTTCTCTAATTCCCTTTGGCCCTAATAGTAAAGGTGTTGATAGGTATTTCGCAAAAGGATGTTCCTTAGATCTAACAAATGCACATTCTACAATATTTTTTTGTCCTCTAAGACCTTTAACTAACGAGAAAACAAATCTTGCTATAGCAAAAGCAGCGGAATAAGTAGCACTGTGTTTGGTTTTAATTTTAACAATATCAAAGTGTGCTTTTTGTATGCTCTTGGTTACATCTTCCAGTTCTTCATTGGTAAAATCGGCGCATGGTTTAGCTTGTGATAATACAGGAACAATAGTTTTTCCAACAGCCCCACCTATAACTGGTACCACAACACATTCAGGATCTAAACCTTGTACTTCAGCTACAAATGTGTTGGCGCGAACAACATCTATAGCTGTAACTCCAAATATAAGCTTAGGGTCATATTTTCCATTAGCTCTGATTACTTCGCTTGCTAATGGGATAAGGCTATTAATTGGATTTGTTGCAATTGCCAGTAGGGCTTTTGGACAATACATTGCAATATTCTGAGCAATTTCTTGTATAACATTAGCATTCGCTTCAAACATCGCACTATGTGCTAAAGTAGCACTGTTTGGTGCTGCTGACACTACAACAACAACATTTGATTTCTCGAATGCCTCTTTGACTGTAGCTTTTCCGGAATATCCAGTCACTTTACATTTAGTGTCAATATGTCCTAATTCCACAGCAAAACCAGCTACCCCACGGAGATCATAAAGGGATAATTCATCTATTATTGGTGATTGCTTTAATATTAAACAAAGGGGTTGTCCAACAGCTCCGCGAGCTCCACATACTGTTACTTTTAAAGGCTTGGATTTTGCGCTATATGATCTTGTAGCATTGTTTAATATCCTTGAGTTGCTGTTTATTTTGCTTAATTTTAGAATTCTTGTAAAAGATTTGTATAATACTGACATTTTGAATTTTGATATTACAAAAAATATTATGAAAAGTCTTAAATTAGCTATCTAGATACAATTTATATGTAATACAAAATTTTACTGCTTATTTATTTACTCAATATTATTTAAAGTTCATGAAAATTATCATAGATTTTCGCGCCCTAGTGTCCTCGCGCCCGAGTGTCCCGCGCTGTAGTGTTCCCGCGGCCGAACTGCCGCGCCCTAACGGCGCACAACGCCCTAATGTCCTAGACCGCATTCATACCTATCCCCATTTCTTTAGAGTCCAATTTCCCCACATGGGATATTGCAAAGTTTTAATCTAGACGCGCCAGTGACGGATCAACGCAGATTAAAGGTTCGCGCTCACTTATCAGCGAGGCTCGACTACACTCGCTGTCGTATTTTCTGGATAGAATATTTTCGTCGTTGCGGATGATCACCGTAGTCATAGTTGATCCCTGTTAACATGAGCCAAAGGAAAATTGACAATATAGGTTTCTGGGTACAGGGAAGTAAATGATATAAGTGTGCGTTGAGCGCGCAATTTGCCGACCGTAGTGTAGCGTTCCCTTGCCGTCCGCTACCGACGACAATAGGAATACAGATAGGGGTCTATGAATATAATTCAACAGTTTGTTTTGTTATATTCTGACATATTTTCCTTTTTTTTAATCATTAAAAAATTTAAAATGTCATTTTTAAATTTCTGTTTTAAAACATTATCTATATGTCCTAAATTCAGATGTAAACCACTTCAGAAAAGTTATTCAAAAACATTTAGAAGATCAATTTACTCAGGTGGTAGAGCACCGGTTTTAAAGGTAGCCGTGTGTGGAGCAGCTGGACGAGTTGGACAACCTTTATGTCTGTTATTGAAACAATCCCCCCTTATAGATGAATTAGCTATTTATGATATTAACGATACATGCAAATTTGCTACAGAACTAGCACATATAGACACAAGATGTAAAGTTCTTTCATATACAGGAGTTAAATTTATTGGAAAAGCGCTCAAGGGTGCAAAAATCGTTGTTGTGCTAGCAGCTGCTAAGGGTACTGCATCTATGTCATTTGCCCCCATGTTTAAACCTAATGCATGCATTGTACAAGATGTGATTGAAAAAGTTGCACATTATTGTCCTCAAGCTTTTATAGCAATAGCAACACATCCTGTTAACAGTATGGTACCTCTAGCAAGTGAAATAATGAAAGTGAATGGCGTATATAATCCTAAAACTATATTTGGGGTTACATCCCTAGATATTGTTAGAGCCAATGCTTTTGTTGCAGAAGTGCAAGGTTTAGAACCAGAATGTGTATTTGTACCAGTAATAGGCGGCAATACTGAAGACACTATTATCCCGCTGCTGTCCCAAGCCAAACCATGTACTGATTTCACCAATGAAGAAATAGAAGCAATTACCAAAAAAGTCCAACGTGCTCATGATGATATACGCAGGGCTAAATTCCGTAAAGGTGCTAGTTTATCTTGTGCTTTTTCAATTGCAAGATTTGTATCGTCACTTATAAAAGGTATGCGACAGTATTGTGATACAATCGAATATGCTTTTGTTAAATCGGATGCACATCGAGAAGCTGCTTACCTTGCAACACCTATACAACTTGGGTTAGCAGGTGTTCAGAAAAATTATGGAATACCTGAACTCTCAGAATATGAACAATGTCTCCTTTCATCTGCTATACCCATAATTGCAGATGATATTAAAAAGGGGGAAAAATACGGTCGAAGTGCTACTTCTAGTACTTCTGATGATTCACATGCAGAAGAACAAGTTTGTCAATAGCTTCTAAGGTTTATGATGTATATGATATAAAATAGTAGATGTATCAAATCTTTGTCTTAATTTACAAAAATATTAAATAAGAAAATAGCGGAAATATACCATACAGCATGATTTCATATAATCCTAGGTGAAGCAGTCGCTAAAATTCCCCCCCCCCTTTTTTGCTACGATTGATTTCTTAGTCGGATTACAACCAAATCTATATATGGATCTAGATCTGGTTTGACCCGGTCGTTTAAACGCAGAGATCTTTAAACCAAAATCTATTATATAGGGTGTCTCAGAATGAATTGCGTTTTTAAAAAAATTATAGCTCGCTTGTTATTAAAACTGTTAATCTCTTAAACTCAGGAATACAATTAATAGCTCTTGGAAATTAAACCTTAAAAATAGTATCATCTAAAACTAAATGCTGCCCTTGGCGTCTTATGCACTCCTCCAAACGGTATCTTGCACTTATTAGAACTTAGAACTTAATTAATTAAGCCGGATAGGGTAATCGTCGTTCTTCAAAGCTTGAACCAGCTGGATTTTATAAGGATGATAGTGCAAGTCCTTCTTCAAAATCCTTTGAACACTGGATCAGTGTAAATTTAAAGTAGACGCATGTATCCTTATCGGCTTATGTGGATTTTGCCTCACCGCAGCACGTACAGCTTCGATGATGGCTTCATTTCTGATGGATCTCCGACGTCCATGGGCCCGAGAATTGACTGCTGAACAACTTTCTTCAAATTTGCGAATCCAATGTTTAATCAAATTGGCGGATGGGCTTTGATGAACATATCGTAAATTGTACTGGTTCCGAAACATTATCTGCACTTGCACATAAGAATGAGCATTTTCATAAAACGCTCCATTTAGACAGAAACTCCAAAAGACGTTAATCGGAACTCCGACGCTAAAAAATCTCTGATACTGATAGTTTCCCCTAAATGTTAGATACAAAATCGAAATTCATTCTGAGCCACCCTTTATATCAAATATATTCCGTAACAGTAAATAAGTAAGTAACAGGCTTCCCTACAGGTTCAAATTGAAGATCTTTGAACGTACGAAACATGCTTAGAACATTAACTTCGACACCTGTACAGAGACTTCGCTACAATCTACACAAACAACGGCAAAGCAACACCTTTTTGTGCTATTTATTATAAATATTACCTGTTCAGAATAATACCCTCGCCACCATGTATACGGGCATCGGCAAGCAACTCCGTTTTCGCCCCATTTTCTAGTATTCCATTAAATGGGAAGTCTAAAATATGAAACGATAGGCGTTCTCATATTTTCAAAAATATTAATTATACCACTTTTTTATAACACAATTCTTTATGTATTTCTTTACGTTCAGACAGTCGCGCCCAAACGTTCCATTCCGTCCATGCACCTATTTTATAATTTTTATTTAGAGGTCGATTTTACTGCAGTTTTGTCTTTTAAACTTCACCCCCCTCCCCTTCACACTTTTCTATCTTTACTCTTTTCACCCCAATCTCATCATCGTGTTTGGCGCTACAGCTCTTGGCGGCCTGCCCAAAGATTTGCTTCTATGTCTTGTTTCCCAAATGTGTTTCTCCAATTTTACACTACTAGCATCTTTCGGTCCGCCTTTACTTCATTCCTGCAACTACTTTTTGGTCTCCCTACAAATCTTTACTCTTCAGGATGCCCTACGAATATTTTGCTTTCCTGCTTTTCGGCAGACACCCATTGCAACGCTATACTATCTTCACACATTTGACTATATCTGGTGATTCGCACTGTTGGTATAGCAAAATTAAACTTTTACTCCATTCCGCACTCTTGTTGTCTGGTTCTAAGATTCTTTGAATGATCATCCTGTCAAAACAATCTAGTATTTGTCTTTGGAGTTTCGGGTCTATACAAAAACGTGGATTTGATAAATGTGTTGTACATTTGATATTTTGTGGTTTTGCTTGCATATGAGACCATATACCATCATATATGCTGTATTTGCCAGAGCATGGGTTACATTGACCAAATGTATTTGTTCTAGATACGGTTCCTCGAAATTTCACATCTCTCATTTGTTTACGAACTAGGTATCAAAGGAAAAGAGGGCATGGTCAAAAAACGATCAGGAAATTCTAGAGGTGGCTGCAACTGTTTTGGATGCATATACAGTATGTTTTGCGTAAGGTATAAGAAAATTTACTAGCATGACCATGACTATAGATTTATTACAAATTTAGTCTGGTATGGTTCGCCGCAGGCACTTTCGCCATCTCTTCACTACTCCGGCGCATCTCGCGGTGGAATGTCCGCGTCGAATCGGCACTACCCAGCGAAAACGTCTGCGACGAACTCTCCCTTTTATTTTTATATTACAGAACATTTTTTCTTCAATGGGCCCTAATTTATTTCTAGATGTAGACATCTCTGCAATGACTTAATCTGTTCTTCTTGGGCAGAACGTTGGTTCTTCATTAAAGATCAATGTTTTGGATATGTAGACCCCAAAACTGGAAGACTTGGGTCTGTAATTTTATTTGATCAGGGCTTTGAAGTTAGTTCTGGTATGTACTCAACAGGTCTACAAACAGGAATTCAAATTTTAACTTTAAATCGACAAATTGTCATTAAATGTTGGACACGTAGAAAAAGTAAAGAATGGATTCAAGCACTTAAAGATGTTGCACATAATAATGGTTGGTATACACAAAATTAAAACGTATAGTCCTATATTTACATTGTGTGTATGATATAGCCAAAGATTTCACACAATCTAATCCACGACATTCATTTGCGCCAATTCGTACTAACACTACTGCAAGCTGGTTTGTGGATGGGGCAGCTTATATGTCTGCAGTTGCTGATGCGATTGAAAAGGCAAAAGAAGAAATTTTTATTGCTGATTGGTGGCTTAGTCCTGAAATTTATTTAAAAAGACCAGCACTTGATGGTGATTACTGGAGATTGGATAAGTTACTTCAGAGAAAAGCTGTAAGTAAATTTTTCTATAGTTACCTTATACTGGGTTACATAGAATCAATAGGTACACTAGCTTTATGGGAAAAATGGATAACCTTTCATTATTTTCCAGAAACAAGGTATTAAAATATTTGTACTGTTGTACAAAGAAGTTGAAATGGCTTTAGGTCTAAACAGTTACTATAGCAAACAGCGTCTTATTGATGATTGTGATGAAAATATTAAAGTATTAAGACATCCTGACCATGCTAAAGTAGGCGTTTTTCTTTGGGCCCATCATGAAAAGATAGTAGTTGTGGATCAAATGTTTGCATTTCTTGGAGGCATTGATCTATGTTATGGGAGATGGGATGACTGCAAACATAGGTACCTAAGCCAATTATTAATCTTTTTTAGATGATCATATTAATAATATTTCAGACTAACTGACCTAGGAAGTGTAACTCCAACCATTGATATATCTATATTAAAGAAGAAGTCCTCAAGTGTTCCCGCTGGAGGTACCATTCATCCTATTCCTACTCCATATTATATGCAACATGGACTACCAGAAACTGTAATTACTGAATCACCACCTACACCACCTGATACCAGTAATACCTTGCCACAATTATTACCAGGTGATAGCTTATTAATTCCAAATGGACAATGTACCGAAAATTTAAAAGCAAACACCCCTGAAATGGAAAGAAAAAATTTATTTGTAGCAATAAAAAAAGGAATTAAAACAAAAAGCAAAGATATAATGAAGATGGTATATTCACCCCATGAAAACAGTTTGGAAGAAGATGATACTCCAATCCGAGAATACAATACCATGCAAGAAACAGAAGATTTAGTAAACAGCTTAGATGGATCAGCAAAATTTTGGGTTGGAAAAGATTATGTAAATTTTATTGTTAAAGATTTTACTAATTTAGAAGCTCCATTTGATGATTTTATTGAACGCGTTACAACACCTAGAATGCCATGGCATGATGTTGCAGTTTGTGTGCAAAATGCCACTGCAAAAGATGTAGCTAGACATTTCATACAACGTTGGAATGCTACCAAGCAAGAAAAAGCAAAACTAAACAATGCTTATCCTTACTTACTGCCAAAAAGTTATATTGACTGTGATAGCAAATTAACCTTCCCATCTATGGAAACCCATAAAGTAACTTGTCAGGTAAGCTTCATAATTTATTATGGACAGACTACCCTCATTCATTCCATAGTTTTTTTTATATCTCTACCTACTCCTCCCATACTCTCTCCATGCCCTCCCACTCCCTCTTCCCTTCCTCACCCACATGCTTCCCTTCCCCCGTTCTCACACCCCACCTATGACATGCTCTTTCCCTCTCTTCTCCCTTGCCCCTGTCCCACTCTCTCTCTTTCTATTTCTCCATAGGTATTCTATGAATTCTTTTTCTCAGCTTCCAACTGCTCTTCCATTTCATGTTTTACAATACAAATTTTGCTGTAACATGATGTAACTTCTGACTATAGGGGGTTCTTTTTTCTGTAGGTTTTAAGAAGTGTCAGTGCCTGGTCATGTGGTTTCCTAGAACAAGATACTGTTGAACAAAGTATTCATGAAGCATATATAGATACAATAACAAGATCTCAACATTATATTTACATCGAAAACCAATTTTTTATCTCATTACCTCATAATAATTTAAACACTAAAAACCAGATAGCTGAGGCACTTTATAATAGGATTCTGAGAGCTCATAAGTAAGAAAGTGTTTTATTCAATTTTTCATGTTTTTTTTATGTATTCTGCCAATAACATACCAACAAATGGACAACAGCTCTTCCAAAAATTTGTTAATTTTTAATTATTCTGACCTCCGCATTTTGGAATCATATCAGATGTGTTTATTACACAATTACATAAAATTGAAGATTCTTATTTTCTGTATGTAATTTTTTAGAGAAAATGCAGTATTCAGAGTTTTTGTTGTAATGCCACTTTTACCAGGGTTTGAAGGAGAAGTTGGTGAATCAAGTGGAGCATCTTTGCATGCAATAACTCATTGGAATTATGCTTCAATCTGTAGGTAATAGTAATTGATTTACGAATAACTTTCTTTATTTAAAAATAATGAATTCCATTTTGATTTTAGTGGTAAAGATGCTCTTCTGAATAGACTCAAAGCAGCTGGAATTGAAGATCCATCAAAATACATTGCATTTTATGGTTTACGTAACCATTCTACATTAAATGGTGAACCAATAACAGAACTAATATATGTGCATTCAAAACTAATGATAGTTGATGATAAAACTGTTATTTGTGGTTCTGCAAATATAAATGATAGATCATTAATTGGTAAAAGGGATTCAGAAATTGCAGTTATAATTGAGGCAAGTATAAATAAGAATTAATTTAGAAAACTTCTTTATTGTTAATATAATTAGGATGAAGCTTTTGAAGATGGTATCATGGATGGTGATAGTTTTCCATCAGGAATGTTTGCTGGATCTCTTAGAAAAAGATTGTTTAACGAACACTTAGGACTCCTTGGAAAGGAAGGTGAAGATAGTGATATAGATATTACTGATCCTATATGTGATTACTTTTATAAAGAAATCTGGTATAACACTGCTAGTTTAAATACAGAATTATATGAGAAAATTTTCCATTGTATTCCTTCTGATAAAGTGGAAACATTTTCTGGATTAAAAAAATACCAAGAAGAAAAACCTCTTTATGTTGATGAACCAACAAGAGCTGAGAATATGTTAGGAAGTATTCAGGTAAAAAAAATGTATAAAAGTTATGCAATGATAAATAATTTTATGTTCATTTCAGGGACATTTAGTACTTTTACCATTAAATTTCTTTTGTAAAGAAACATTAACCCCAACGGCTGGCACTGTTGAAGGAATAATGCCTACATCACTTTGGACATAATTTATTCATACCTTGTAAGTACTTTTTAAAATAATAATATCGACACATAGGTAACGTTATATTTTTGTTTTTTTATTATCTTTATTACAGGCACTTTACTATGCTTCCATGTCCTGGTGCTATTAAAATGCATGCCTGGTTAATAATTTCATTAACTAATATTTTATTGTTTTTATGTTTTATTTTTTAATTGTAAATTTCGTTTTAATAAGAAAAGAAAGATTTTAATCTCTAATTTTAAATGCTAAGGTACATCTACTTGTTATGAACAAATATAAATGCAAAACTAATAATCTTACATAATGTGAAGGGTTTAATAATTGTTGTAACAATTATTATGTATGGAATGTTACATTTGGTCCAAATATGCAGTATTTGATGTAATTCATTTTTACTGTGCTTTACATAAATCCAATATTTACTTTTATATTTTTTACAGTTTTACATCTTTATATTATACTTATTGTATACCCTGTGTTGTGTCCTTATTAATTTATTTTAATTTAGTATACTACTTAAATAACAAAAACCCAAAATAAAAAAAAAACACCATCCCTAGGAAAATGATTTAAAATTAATATTTCTATTTGAAACTAAACAATTCCAATATTTTTAAGTTGTTTCTAGCACCAATCATAAATTTATTTTGAAACCAAAGATATTTATTATACAATCATGAACTAATAACACAATCAAACAAAACTTTCTATCATTTTTTTTAACTTTGTACATTATCTCTCTATTTTATGAGACCTATTTTAGAAAACTACTAAAAGTATAATTTTATTGGAATGGTCATTAGATGGCCATGGTTATCTCTTAATTTAATTTAATATTATTATATTACAAAATTTATTTAAGCATTGTGAATGTTTTCCTGGCTCTTAATTATGCTTTAACTGAAAGCTGTAATTTTTTATAGTTTTAGCAGTATTATTAGGTATTTCAAATAGATATCTAAATAATGGTTCGTGTAAAGTCCATGATTCTTATTGATACATAAATACCTTCTTAATTATCATAGAAATTAATATATTTTGTTAAATGTGTACTATGTTTAACATACTTGTTGTTGATATAAATATTTATTTTCTCAGTGATTTTTGTTTTAAGTACCAAGGTCCTACTTAACGATTTTCTTGTTATAAATAAATTAATAAATATCAGTATGTCAGCGCTCTTAGGGTAATGGTCCAGCACCCACCTCCTATAAATTTTACCTAGCTGGGCTAATCCCAAATTGTGCTAATTTTATTGTTACAGAGGCAGCACATACGGATCGAATTCATCTTGATCAAGGATAATTATTCTATTTCCAAAGAACTTCGTTACTCAGCCTTAACATCACACATTAGGTAAGTTGGGTTAAACGGTTACAGTTTTTTTTGAAAACCCTGAAGTTTCAAGTCGTGTATATAGTTTTTAAGGTACACCCTGTAGATCGTGTATGTTGGGTTGCGTCAATTACTTCTAAAGGGGCGTGGTGCCTATTGTAGGAGGTTATTAGGAGACGGATATTAAAGCCCAGGAAACCCGGCCCGTCGATAACTTTCCGAAAATAATGTTTTAAAATTTGTTTGACATAGATTTTGCAAAACTAAAAGGAAATAATGTAAAAAATCAAATCAAAATTCATGTTGCTTGAAGATTGCCCGGCATCCACCCCTGAAAACACAACATTTCAGGTCCTCATATTTTATTTTTAACAAATAACAAAGTACTATTGCGTTCTTCAGACTTTTCCTAATGGTTCAATTTAATTTTTTAAAACTTGCGTGGTGTCAAAAATTTTAATTTAAAAAATGGGTATAATTTTGCTTAATTACTTTAATCAAGTATCCAGCGGGGGGGATCTACGGATGTAGCCACTGGGAGCAGAACATATAAATCAATAGTATTCTTCCTATACTTAATGGAAATCGGCGTCGTCTCTCGATACAAACAGTGGAGAAAAGTGAAAAGCCACTTTTCTATCTTTCACTAATCTATTTTTTACTGCAAGAATAAATCTCTTAATGGGAAACAAATTAAATAATTATTATCCGTAACAATATTGTTTAAAACTGCCATTTTTCTAACATAATTAATCATACACAAACTTCAATCCAAAAAAGGATGGAAACTTATCGAACAATGCTCTGTATAGTTGGTTGCCTAATATTATTTAACTTTATTAATATGCACGTATAAAAATTCCTGACGGTTCACTAACTTCTGCTGCTGCTTCTTCAATGTTCTTCAATAAAATCAAAAAACATATTTATGATACTTTTAAATTACTAAATACTAGAAAAAGAAATTCAAAAGGCACAACTATCATCCCACCTTTTATTTTTTTGTTACGGATGTACTAAGGGTGGCGCCAACTGCTAAGTTAACACTTAATCGAAGACGAAGAACAAACAAGGACTCGCGGACTAAAGGGTTTTACCCGTTCATCAGGGATTTGAACCGCCAACGTTTATAGTCGTTGCTTAACCACTGCGCTACGCCCACCCCTAACATTTTACTTTCTATTTTATATTCTAATACTAAAATAACAATATTCCTTGTACTCCAAACACAAAAATACGTTTTCTATCATATCATGCTTTTGTTGCCCATGTATCAAAATCGTAAGAGTTATTTTTCGAAGCACCGGTTTTTACAATATTGGATCCAATGTTATAAAAACGGTTCCTTCATAAAATACAGAGACTTTTAACTAATCTATTATTAGATACTATAAAAGTAAATACACTTTTTTATTGCTAGGTTTTGCGTTTTTTAGAAATCCATAACTAACGTACAAAATGAAAACAAAAACAAAATTACACTAAATCAGTGTCATTTAATTAAACTATGTAGATTTTCTATTAATTATTCCTGAAATCCTGGAATTTGGTCAAGACAGAACTAGGTCAAGTGCCGAATGTGCGAGTAATGAACAGAAGGGGGTGATCGACATACGACAGATACTGACACCGTTAATTTATGCATCACCTTACTTTTCACGTTGTAGATAATTTATTATTAATGACAAAAAGGCACCATTGTAATTATAAATTAATATAAACATATTTTTATTTCGAAATAATAGGTCAAAGGAGGGCTACTTTCACACAGTTTCCGCACGTCCGCGTCCCTCCCATTTAATTTTACATAAAATCCAGGCATTGAAAGTTTTAAAATATGTCTTCATGGTAAATTGCTGCCCTCCACCACGGATAAAAATTGTTGGAGCTCTGGATGGAAGCCGAAAGGGTTTCAGTAATTTTATGGGTCGGTCGGTTTATCCGTTCTGGCTTAAACCCCACCAATATTAATTACCATGGACATGGCATGGATACAATTGTTAGAAAAATTGTATCCATGGCAATTAATCTTGATTTAACCGAAGCGGGGTTTAAAGCAAAACAAACTAAAAAACGGCTATTATTATTATTATTATTTAAACCCCGCTTCGGTCAAACAAGTTTAATTGCCATAGATACAGTTCTACTAACAATTGTATCTATGGCAATTAATCTTGGTTTAGCTGAACTGGGGTTTAAACCAGAACTGAAAACACGACCTACAAAATGGAATAACAATAATTCAGGAATTACTGAAACTCTTCCAACCAGAGCTAGTACAACAATTATTATTCGTGGTAGAGGGTAGCAATTTACCAAGAAGACATATTCCAACTTTCAATGCCTGGATATGTAAAACTCTAATTTGACCTATTGTTTCGAAAAAAAAATATGTCTCTGCGAATAGAACCAACCACTGTTGAATTCAGACTTCTTAAACGGGGGGCGGGTGAATAGAATATTTGCCAGTATATAGGTACCATAATTTATTAGAAAATAAATGAAAAGTCGTTTTCGGATCAAAACCATGCCCTAGAAATACAAAACCTTTTCAATATTATTGTTTTGGTTTAATTGAATATAATAATTTCATTTTACGAAGTCTCAAGGATTTCTTTAATTGTCTTGAAGAAAGTCGAACATTTTCAAACGATTAAAAAAAATAGTATAACCTACATCTCGTTTCCAAACCCTCTTTATGGCACTGCTGCCGTACGGGTTCCATAAAGTTCCATTTCTTATTTAAAAAAATAATGTTTAAATTTTATCAGTACAGTGAATAATTAAAATTGGTATTAAAGTAATTATTGATATCGCCTGAGGGGAAGTTCACACCTGGCCATCCCCCTGGGTTTAACACTGGTCCGAACCTCGTTAAGAGAGAAATAAAATGCTTGAGTTTGAATCCTTACATCAGTCGCTTTTATACATACTATATAGAAGTAGGTATCTCTAATAAATGGATGTAGCCTTCAGAAAAGCATGCAACATGCTAATGCTTTTTTTTTAAATTAATTGATAATATTCGGTATAAGTTACGATTTCTAATAGTGCGGCGTTTCCAAAGAAGAAATTAATCAGACTAATATAATAGCTATATTGCACTATACTATTATCGCTATAATAATAATAATAGTAATTATACCAGACTAGACTGGACTGGACCTACCCTAAGACACTCCGATCCACTGAGATTTTGCGTGGTTTCTCTGTCTAACATAACAATCCTCGTAGATGGTCTTAAAAAATCTCTTATTTCAGCATAATTAACAACTATATCTTCACAAGGGTTCTATATTCAGGATAGTAGAATATACTTTTTGTTTTTTTTATAAAGAGCGTATCTATCTTTGTCTTCTTAGAACCTGAACCTCCTTGGAATCTAATTCTGAATCGTGACGCGTCCAAATTGTTGTAGATTTTTAAAAATCTTGTTAGCTGTTTTCTAACTGCTGTAACGATTTTTTTTACAAACAAATTTTGTCAGAATAAATTACCTACATAAGCACTAATTTTTATTGCTCATTTTGTACAGCCTCGGCACCAGCGCCTAGGTCCCAACATAATATGAGCTCAACACAAAATGAACTCTTTCTACTCCCCTAATATAATATACTAATATCTAAAGGTGCTTCCAGACCAAACGGGCTGCTCTGCGCCGCGCGGCGCCTTGAATTTGGACGACAACCGCGCCAAACTGCGCCATTCCGCGCAAGAGCGAACACGATCCGCTGAATGTCGGTACATCAAAGAAAAACGCTTGTTTGTGATTATTAATTACAATGATAGCGGCAGCAATCTTAACTTTTTCGTATTCCATATTTTAACACGCGCGCGCCAGTTGGAACAACGCCAGGATTCAGATTTGTCTTTAAATATTTAGCGCTGTTCTGCGCTGAGTTGCGTAGTTCCGCGCGGTGTTTCTCGGCGCGGCGCAGAGCAGCGCGTTTGGTTTGGAAGCACCTTAAGAGTTTTGCGAGATCCCATACTCATCTTTTATCTTGGATACCCCCTGTATACCTAGTACAAGGTGTGCGCGCGCAGTTTTCAGTAATACAGGCAAAAAAAAAACTTAAAATTTTCAGTTTTCCATTTGTCTTTGTAATATGATTAGGTATCATGAACGAAGTACAAATCTCTAATTAAATTTCTTGTAAGTTCCAAGGAATATAACAATTACCTACCGTTAAAGTAATTGTCCAAAGTGACTTCCCTTAACTTCCATATACAATAATACAAAAGACTTTGAGAGAGAACTGCACCGAAATAAACAAAATATAGTTTTTATTTTTTTGTCTAAATTTAAAACGAATTAAAACATGAATAATAGAATGAATTCCTTATGAAATTACCTTTCCAACGATGTGCCACACATGGTACGGTGCCATTTGAAATTTTAGAGGGGGTTGCTTTGACGGCTAAGGGGTTGATGACAGTCGTCTGGATTTTACATAAAAAGATGTCCCCTTTGCTCTTTCCTCTTTGTTGGCATGTCTTGGCGATTTTCAAGCAAATAATAGTCGGAAAGATACCTACCGAGGGTGGCTACTTTTCGTTGAAATACTCTGTGTGAAACGATTGAACAATTTTCGAAATTTCTTTTGGCATCATGAAAATGAGGTTGTTTACATGTTTTTGAACGCTTTTTTTTGGCTTTTTGGTACCTACATATCTGTTTTGTAAAATAACGAATATCCATATTTAATTAGGGGGCAAGTTTACTTCACTGTGACTCGCAGCGATTGAGTGCAATTAGACAAATACAATTTTTTATCGTGATTGAACAATTTTTGACATTTTTTCTGGTGGCCTGAAAACGTTTTTATTTAGTCAGAAATATTTATTTACAAAGTTTTTTTTATACAATAGGTAAATATGAAGAGGAAGATCGAAGGATGAATTAAAATGAACGAGAAAAAACAATCGGTTCATTGAGTGCAACGGGAGTGCAGGCAGATGTCATTATCCGCGAGTGGGTAAGTAAATTATGTAATTGTTAAGCGGCCAATGAACGTCGCATGCACTCTGGATGGAAGGGGTATGACGTCACAGGTGAACTTGCAGCCCCGCGCACGTCCCAGCAGCGCGCGCCGCAAGGCGACGGCAAGCGATCAGCCAGTGCGTTCTCAAAATGGCAGACGGTTTGTGTACGGGAGATACAGTGAGCAATGGAATCGAAAAAACTTTAGTGAAAGACTATGACAATGTAATTGAATGTATGAATACCGATAGTGTGAATGATGTTGCGTGTGAAAAAGTGAAATCTTTCTATATTTCGAGTGACAGTGATAAGTTATTTGATAAGTTGTGTGCTGTAAAGGGCTCGAGTGACGGAAAGCATGAGGGATTCTTGGACATGGAGATGCCTTGCTCGCCCGCAGAAGAGGATTGTCGAAAGAAACGATGTGCAGACCGATACGACAGCTCCGAATCTTCCGACAGGTCAGTCTTTTTTACTTCTCGTTATCCTGCGACAACCCTGTCCGAGACACAAAGAAGGGACCAGTTTTTTCTTCCTTCGACTATTCGGGCTATGCAGCTGCTTTTAGTACGGCTGCGGCTCCAATGTTTACGAGTTTCGAATTCGGCAGACCCGCTCGTTTTGTTTTGCACAACACGGTCATTGTCATGGCCTTTACCTTCACCGAATAGTGCAAATCGAAACTGAGAGTGTACTCGTTTTTTAAGTGGCTGCTTTCGCGATTACTACATACTTGCTCCTGCGAGTCAACGACACTGTTTATTTCTTATTCCGTGCACGACGGTTCTGATGTTTAGTTATTCTTGTTTCTTTTCCTTTTTACTCAGGTATTTTAATATCCCGATGCCTCCCATTTACTACTCGATTCACGTGCATCTAAAAAACATTTGACTTCCACGCTTTCATACGTCTCTGTCTTACATAAACCCTCCCTTTTTTTAGGTAAAAACAACTGAATAATCAAGAGCCCTTAATAAATTTAATTAAAAATATCCACTACACTACTTTTTGCAAAATTCCCATTTCCCCAAGAAGGAAAGTTCGGAAAATTCCATTCACAGCATTTACAGCTCGGGGGTAGTTTTTAAAATTTTGAAACAAGGAAAGGGGGTTAATAAAATTGATTAATAAAAGTAAATATTAACTCGATAAAAGAACCAACATTAATGCAATTTATCATTCTTTTAGGTTTCATTATTCCTATCGCTCTTAATTGCTAATTTCCTTGTACTGTAATTATTTGTTAGATTATTGCTGATGACGTAAGCTACCGTAAATTTGATATCAAAGTCCTTAAGCAGGAAAAGCTAAGTACAGGTATCTATAGTTACAGTCTTGCGCAGAATTCACAATGGCAGTGGAGAGGATAGTAATTCTAAAAATGTGTAGGTTTTAAAAAAATAAGAACCAGAACAAAAAGTCACCAAAACCTAGATTTTCTGTCTTTAAATTTTATAATTAAATGGCAATTTCTAATCGTATTTTACGGTATTTTATGTATTAATCATTTTTCTGTTAAATGATTCATTATTAAACCGTTCCTGTGGAAAGGGGAATTTTCTTTAATTACAGGAATTGTAAATTGGAAAACCGTCATTGCCGTGCTGTAACCGACGCACGTTGGTAGGTTGGAAAATGTCTATTTTTTACAGTGGTGTGAAAAAGTCCTGCATGTCTCCTGAAATTGATTATTTCAAAAATTTTATCCAATGAAATGGTCTTCCTAAAAATTGATCGGGCGCTTCGGGGCGCTTGTATTATTAGAAGTCAGAATCAAAATACCTTTTTCCATGTAAAAATTTGGTCAAAACTGTAGGGCGGTATTTTTTAAAGACTCATTAATTTTGAATTCGAAGGATATCGTACACGGAAAATTCTGATTTTTTTCAGAAAATCAAAAAATAAACCGTTTTTGATGAAAGAAATGTATGCAATACCTAAAAGCCGTCTACTCTTTGGGAAAATAAAACAACCAACTTTTGTTTTGACTTGGAGTTGCATTAATTGGCCAACACAATCCCCCGACCTGAATCCTATAAAAATCCCGTGGAAAGCTATGCAAAATCGTTTCTAAACGAAAGTCGGGGGTGCCTCAATTTACGGGCGTGGGCGTGCATGAACTGCGCACTTTTCTAAATACGGGCAAGTGTACTTGTTTTTCCTTGATTTTTTCTGACTTTTAAATTAGTTTTGACATATTAATTAGTATACAAACTGCATTAACTTTTTTCCCGTATGTCACCAGTAAAGAAACCAAGTGTCATTCGCTGTAATGATTTACGTAGCATCTCGCAGACAAAAAAAAATCAAACATTAATTTTTTTCGATCAGAATTAATTAATTATAATTATATCAAACACAAATTACTAATTATATTTATTAAAGCTATTAATTAGTATCACTTCGGATAAATGAGTTTTTAATTTGATGTAACCGATTGAATAAACGGCGCCTAAATGTCTTACTTTTTACTCCTACTTCCATTATCGTTTTATATTTCTACTCCAATTTCTATTGTATATGTACCCCTCATATCGAAAATTATCTCTCTAGGTTTATTGATACATGGATTTTGATTGAAGTAGTAGTGTTAGTGTTGGCTTAGTTTACAAAACTTGTTTTTCTCATACTACGCTTTTAAGTACATACAATGTTGCTTTGATAATTTTTTAAACTGATACAAACTGGTTACATTTTGACTACATAAAACATTAGTACTTGGTTACATAAAAAAAAAACATAGATACCTAAACATTATGTTGTAGATATCAGTGACCTTGTGGTTTATATTACAACGTTTAGTCTTTCCCAACTGTGATAAACTGTTCTTTGTGTTAAAACATTTCCAAGAAAATGGGTCTGCGCACGTAGTTATCTGAAAAATTTTAACCACGAACTACCTACTCTAAATTTAGATGGACTTTTCCCTTGACCATTGATTTTTTTATAAAAAACGCTAAAATGAATGCCTATTTCTTTAACGGTATGTTTAAAAGTACATATTTCGACATTTTATAAATTTTCTATATCCGAACCCACAGGAACATTTTAAGTAACCATTTCTAAGATCCTTTTGTTAGAAACAGGTTTCAAAGTCTTTGTAGTAAGGACACAAATTGCCTTTTTTAATTTTCTTATTACCTACCATCCCGCTTTGCTTAAATGCAGCATTAGTACCAAACTGGTTATTTTAGGAAAAAATTCGAGAGGTAATGTCGTAAAACCATTTGTGTTGGTGTCGTCAACCATTTGTTTTGTGATGAAACC
The DNA here is from genome assembly GCA_963082805.1 of Hemicrepidius hirtus. Classification (NCBI taxonomy): domain Eukaryota; kingdom Metazoa; phylum Arthropoda; class Insecta; order Coleoptera; family Elateridae; genus Hemicrepidius; species Hemicrepidius hirtus. Next base: position 8,795,269 of record OY720167.1, read on the forward strand.
AAGCGACACTCTTCGAAATTAAAATTAAAGAACACTTTAGTGTCATTATTTGATGTGAAAGGGCTGCACACTTTATTAATTTTAATTACTAACGCCTCTCTTAGGACACAATACAGAAACAGGAGACGTTCGCTATTGAAAATCCCTTTATTCTTAGCTAGAGATTACCTATACAAGTTTATGCGCAGTCTGGCGTTTAGATATAATTTTTACCTGGTCTTTGAAACATTCTTGAAGGCACACCTCACTTTAACCCAAGTAAATACTTACAGTGCCGTTAAAAACAGGAATTAGAAGGGAACTTGAGTACTTACCAATCATATTACTTTTCCCACCCGCCAAGAAAGCTTCATTTTAATCATTTTTTGTAATACCAAAGTAATTACATTGTTAGATAGTAATTATCGAAATTAATTTGCTAAATGCATAAATCGCCCAACGCTGTTAAAAATTCACTGAAAATTTAAAAGAATAAAATAGAGAAATATTAGCAAGTACGGCTGTTTATATCCAACCAGTTTCTATACAAAATGAAAACACGTAGAAAACCTTTGTAGACAAAATTTGGGTTCCTTCAAACCTCCGTTTAATACATACAATTGAACAACAAGATTGTTGGACCTTTTTAAGGGTGCTATAAAAAACGTTCGTTAAATTTTATGGCCCTAGGTTTTCTTCCCCAAACTTATCATAAATGAGTTACATGTACTTGTTTAAGCTGACCGAGCTATACAGAGTGTGGTAAATTGTCGTTCATGAAGATAAAACAAAATTATGCAACAGAAAAACAACATCGACGGTTAGATAATCTTCAGAATTATTTAACACGCCATAATTGTTCATAATTTTTATATGAAATTTTAGTGAAAATTTCAATTTTATAGTCGTCCAAGATGTCTCGGATGATTTACGACGCTCGCTTTCGCTCTTGCCACAAATTTCCTCCACCTGTTTCGTAGCAATCAGCTTTGCTCGTTGAATAATACATTATTTTCTGCTTCCTCTCTATACTAATATGTTTTATCATTGTTATTTTGTGGATGAATTTTTTATAAATAAATCACAAAAGAATACTATATTAGGTATAGTAAGAATTCATATTATTGCACTTTTCATACAATAACTATAAAAGCAATTACACCTACATTGTTATTTATATCACTGATTGATCTTATTCGATGCCAACTTTAACACCAACACAGAATTATCGTTAATATTGAATAAAGCATTTATAGCTATTGCTTGTAGATAAGCAGCCAAAAATATTCAAAATCGGTGGGCACACATTGGTTAATATGCTATACCCACCCACATTATATGTTTCATTCAGGTTGACACTTTTTTTCACTCGTAAAACTTTGGCGTAGACATTAAACAGTATAAAACATGTTCAGGTTGTCACATTAAATGTTACTTAATAGTAGTGTATCGTAATAATTAACGCAATAAATTTTAAAATAAAAACTATTACACTGCTATTTCTTCCTGGAAAATACTCGTAAAATGAAAAACACTTAAGTATTTAAAGTGCAGCATGCTTCACATACTTCTTCTCATACGTGTATCATCAACCTACGCGTATGAGACTTTGACTGATAGCAGATAACAGGAAATTTTATTATCTTTGTACCGTATACAAATGCTCGACACCCAATTAACTGTTGATCAGCTTAATTTATCGATTATTGTTATATTTTAATCTTGGGCATTGTTCCAAAGGCAAGTATTACGTGAACTTGAAACTTCATACCAATTGAGTTAAAAGTGGCCACTTATGATTGGAGAAATCATTTCAATTACATCGTAAGTAAATATCCAGAAGAAGACACTTTCAGAAAGAATGGAAGAAATCCGTCATGTTGAAACAGAAAATGACGAGAACTCCATTTCGCGGTAACTGATACTTAAAATCTAAAAATAAAAACACCACTGTAAAGCAAATTAATCGGGCTTTCAAATGACATGGGAATACCCCATGCCATTACAATTTTTAGGGTGAAGAGCAACCCTATTTTGAGGTTGCGAAAGGGTGAACGGAAATAGCCAAATTACATGTCCCCCTTGCAAATTGATTTGACGTATCCGGTCATATCCGCGGATTTTCCGATAAATTGAGGTTCAATGTCTCAAAATATACCTGTTTCGTTGATGGGGCACCCTGTATAGATATTACCTCAAACATTTTATTAGCTATAGGTACCTAGTTAAAATATCAAAAATATTAAATTTTCAAACAAGAAATATTCATTAATAGAAAAAAATACCTAACTGTAATATTTAATTAACAAAACTTAAGAAGAGAATTTTTTTGGCGATTCAAGTTAGGAAATCATTTAAACTGTAGCTGTTGGATTAGAACACCATTTTGTAGCTAACAGTTTTACTCCTGAATTATATTGCAGAATTTTCTTTAAATTCATTTGTACGACTTCAATTCTGAAATTGCCTCCAGTTTTCAAAAGAATTTCTTCTGCCAGAATAAACTTTTTGCTGAAAAGAATTCTCTACTGAATACTCCAGTGATAGATTAGAATTTGAGGAGTTAGGTGGCCACTCGTTTGCTTTTACAAATTCAGGTTTGAGTTGGAGGTCCGGTCTTGCATAAAAATGTAGTTATTCAGAAGATAAAGCCGTCGAAATTCGGTAATCGACTATGGATAATCTACGCTAAAAATTTGTGTACACTAAACAACCCAATACGAAAGACTATACTCATCCTTCCCCACGACTACCCAGGCTTCTCATTTCTCCAAGACTTCTCTGGTACTATTTCGAGCTCCCCAATACTTTCTCGGGCTTCCCGAAGGTTCGCAAGACTTTCTATGACTTCCCTGGGAATACCCAGACTTCCCCAAAGCTTCCTACGCCTTCGCCAAGAGTTCCTACGACTTCCCAGACTGCTACTAAACTTTCCAGACTTTAACAAAATTTCTTAGCACTTCGACGGGACTTGCCAAACTTTGACGAGACTTCTCCAAGGCTCCCCAGTACTTCCTCAATCTTTCCCAAGAGTTCTTATGACTTTTTTGAGACTTCCCAGACTTTACTGTGTCAACCGGTGTCAACCAAGACTTCCTCAGACTTCTCTGGAACCACCCACCCAGACTATGTACTACTCTAAACGTCTCGCCACCCTATGAGAATACTAAACATAATACTTGCCTGCTGCAGCATTGTTTTCGGGATTTTTCAGCTGTAATTTGAGGAACATATTTTTAAACCTTTAAACTCCTACAATTTGTTTCTTAATTAGACCCTCAAATTACAACGCGTTTTTATGATGCATCGCTCGGTATTATATTTTGCTTTGTATTTTATTTCTATACTATGTATTTTACCTTCAAAAAGTATAAGAATGCGTTAATTCTACCATAGCGTGACAGGGTTTTTTTATATGTTCCTAGCGTTATATTTGCCAAGCTGCGAACCCATTAGCGCTAGTACGAAAGTCTAATAGCAACTAACGTACATAACGTTTCCTTCAACATTTAAATTAAAGTCTACTTACGCTATAGAATGTAGACCGATTACCTTTTGTCGTATTTATGTAACTACATAGTAGAAGGTACATGGTAATTGTTTTCAAGAAGACTATTAAAAGTTTCACGCTAATTGCTTGATTTAGCATTCAAAGACAAGGAAAACCCCTTAACACAAACGAACATTCGGTTTTAATTTTAATAAAATCGTATTTCTAACTATTATTATTGGAAATAGTTATAATGTTTAGAAGGTCATGTTTAAAATGCATACATAATTGCAGTAAGATATAACAAAGGCATAGAAATCCTACTACATGCTAACTTGCATAATGAAATAAAACATTTCTGGTTATGGGTTCGTGTTTCTTACTGGAATATGCTCTGCAATTAAAATGATATGTTACTATTACGTTATACTACATTCATAGTTACGCCCAGTGTTTGTTTTACTTTATAATAAATAAAACTCGATAAATTATATCTTATAACCTGAAAAAATAAATTTAATAATCCTGATTTTTTTAAACAATCTTGGAAATTCCTATAATTCTAACAGAAATTATTTTTCTATGTAACATCCAAGTTACTATTTTTAACGAGTTTCATTGTCCTTTAAAGTGTAAACTAATCTGTTTAAACATCTTGGTGCCTCTACAGTAGAATGACACACTTCATTGTTATGACTTATTAATATGCAGAAAGTTCATATCATGTCCTTGTCTATTTTTTGCGATGACTGTCGGCATTTATTTTGGCATAACAAATATACAGGTGATAACTACGTGCTTACTATACTGTTATGGCTTAGATTCTTTAAAAACTACTAGGTATAGGTATCAATGATAAACATCCGGTTGGAAAATAATGTAACACTGATTTTATTAAATTTCAACTAGGTTTGCATTATGACGATGGATGATATTTTCATACAATACACCATTAAAAGATGGGTGTAACCCAAATGAAGAAATCAAATATAAATATAAGTGTTATGCCATTGGTGCGTAATTGAAATTAGTCATTTACCTGCCCTTTGCTAGCTACAGTATCACCAAAACCATTATATTATTATGATAATCAAATTACATAGTAATCGAGAAAAATTCGGTGACCTCGAGGGGACATGTAGAGCTGCTAAAAGTGCAGCCAACAAGTTCGATTATTAAAAATCATATTTCCTTATTCCAGAGTTTTTCACTACGAAATTAATATTTATGATAGGCGTAAATCGAAGCAGCGTAAATTACGCCCAATCTGTAAACGTACGTGTTCAAAAGATTTTTTCTTTTGAGTGTTCTGAGTTTTTACGATGCAGTGGGGTAGTTTGTTACGAGTTTACAAAATAATTTATATTTATTATCCACGCAAGATTCGAATGGGCCTTGAAATATTGATAAACAGGAGTCATTAATGGTCTGAACTTCGCATATGGTGCTTTTGGAGTATAGAGATTACACCACAGTTGGCCAAACGTATGTTCATTGTAACCACACAAAGATATCGCAGTCCTCATCTGTTCTACGTTGTATGTGTAACTCAGGAGTCTCCTCGATTATAAAAGAAACTCGTTTCTAAAAAAACCATGCACCGCCTGAAGCACAAGATCCAGGTAGAATTAATGAAAATTTGTCTTTTTTTTATTCAACCAAAAAACGAATTCTTTTATAGATCGAAATTCGCCTATCCGAAACAACTACCCTAATAGATTTTTACCATAGGCGTGTTTGGATTCTTCGTTCTTATTAGGTATTCTCTACTTATTTGTAGATTACTTATGCATTTAAAGATGAACAAAGCTGAAACATTAGTCAATGATGAATAGTAACAGTAAAGAAAAATAAGAAAAAGAAAAATTATGAGACTGTTTGAAAAGTAATTTTGTATTTTGATTAATTCTTACTGTTTAGTTGAACTGTCAAATTGAGAATTTATCAAAGTAAGATTAATTGAGCGGCATGAATTACAAAATATTAAAATGAAACAAACAAATTAAATGTTGATTTGTTTAAAAAAAAACTAGTATTGACTAAGATCCCCGTCATTCTTTGCTAGTTTGTTTTAAAGTTAGTCCTCGGTTTACGCTGCTGGCTGTGAATATTTTGGATTTTTTTTAGATATAAAGTTTTACAGTTGCCAAGCTGTACTGTGTTATATACTCTGCGAGATTATTAACTTATGGAGAAAAGAGTACATCACAGTTCAAAGGATTGTATCAACTATCTACCATTATTCTGAAATTCTTAAAAAAAGGAAAACAGTCCACCTAACAACAATAAACATTTTACTTATCTCTTCAGAAAATGACTGCATTCTCACCGAAAATTTTCCCATTGACTACATTTAATTATAGGTAATAAAGGTCCTGTTTTCCCCGGCGTACACCAAGGACCCACTCCCGAGTTTTATCGACAGGTCGACAAATTTTTTGCATTGTATAAAATTATAGGTATTTATTATTATAGATATTTTTATTCAAAAAACTTTTAATTAAGTAGGTTATGAATGTGGTTTTCTTCTAATAGACAAATAAACTTCACATTCCTGGCTTTGGTGCCATATCCTCATGACTCATTTAATTTTGTGGACTAATGTAATAATTTCCATAATGATGCTGTGACATTCCAACCCATTTCCTTACATTTCTTAGTCATGATTTTCTTCTTCCTCCCATCTGGTCTTATTCGTACAAATTAATGTCACTGCATCATGACTTATCATCTCTTTTTGATGTATGTATAGGTAACGGTATATTGTAGTAAGTAGGAATTTGCACAATTATTTATTATCTACAACTTGAGATGTAGGTACTCCTGTAAAATACTTTTTCTGGAAGCGGCACGAAAACATGATTTTCGTGCCGCTTCCAGAAAAAGTATTTTAATGAGTATGGCATATGGGCATTAGCGGCACGAAGGTAGCATTTTACTTTCGTGAATACCGACCGACGACCTACATTTTTTTGTTAATTAAAGCGTTTTCAGAAAAAAATAACATCTCACATGTCACGAAAGTGTATTTACAGAAAGTTTAAAGAACTCGACTTAGCCGCTATCGCGGCCTCGTATTTCAACGCACCTCCTCATCCTGTAAAATAGTGCTTTCGTGACATGTTACGTAACTAACTATTATTGCATATGGTTTAAGTCTCTTCTCTATGTAGGCTAAAACCTAAATAAACTGTTAACTTCGCGAAACGACGGCGCATAAGCGGCACGAAAGTAGCAGTTTCGGGCCGCCAGCAAAAAAAATAATTACAGTGTCATAAAACAAAGCAATGTCTTTACTGATCGGATTTACATAGTTTTAATTTTCGATTTCGTTACATCGTTCCATGTCCAGTAAATAATTTCCCATGGTTTAAAAATGTAAGCTGTTGAAGTAAGTCTTAAATAATGACCATGTATAATTAAGTACATTAAATTTTTGTTATTCTGGATTTCACTAGTGCAATTAAGCTCACAGAAACGCCGGTGCCACGTTTGACCTCCACGAGGTTCATGGTGTTCTTTCTTTTTAACTCGTTTAATTTTTAGAACCGAATAACTAACTACTCGGTTCTTAATAGTGACCTACAAATTAAAAGATTCATTTTTATGATCTGGATTTTTAAAACACTATAAATTATACGCGAGATACCGATACCTAAAACTGATAAGCTAATAAATATAAATTTAATTCAGATCTATTTTTGTATTTCTTAATTTGCATTTTATTTTCCTATACCACCTCGCCTACCACTCACCACGAGAATATGGAATTTTGTCCATCAATTAAATAATCCATTAATACCTTTATGTTTGGTCATGGATAATCGAGTGGATAATGCTATCCATAATACACTGCCGTGAATTATTAATTATTATTATTCCCTAGTGAATCATGACAGGTTTAAACGACAATGTAATAGCTATTATTCACTAGGACTAAGTTGACGAAACTAGCCGTAAGGTAGTTTTGTAATGAGTAATAGCCATCATTACATGTTTGTCATTTTCCAATGGTACTTTACATTTATGTTTTATCTTTACGTATAGCTACTGCTCTTGTATCGTTAAATATCTCCTGTTAGTCTTTTAAGTTTATAAATAATTCATTTTAGACAATAAAATTAATTTAATTATGATAATACGTGACTGAATCTTTTTTGAAACTCCTCCTTGAAGAAAGGAATTACAGGATGGTATAAAAAAGAAGTACAAAAGATAAGATTCACTAAAAAATATCCGGCCTAGCCCAACTGGTCAAATTTATTTAGACCGGTTGTGTGTTCAACGAAACGTCTGTCTGATGGCATTGCCCGCCAAATACTCCATCGTCACCTGAAATATCGAAGTTTTGACCGGAACATTTAAACCTTTACTGCGAAGTACTACAATCCTGGAATGTTTGTGTAGCCTTTTAGTATTTCGCAGAATTTTATCTATTATTAATAAAGATTTTAAAAATCGTGTAGGCGAATAGTAGTAACGTAATGAATAATGAATGAGCGATTCTAGTAGATAAATTCTTAGAAAAGTATTTTTTATAAATATCTATTGCTTGAACGTGCTGGACCCAGCAGGTAACCTAATGGTAATAATTATAGGATTTTTATTTTATTGTTTTAAATTAATGCTCAGTAAAATAAATACAATAATTAATAAAATTATTGTTTGCTTAAATTGTGAACGGTACCTAAATAATAAAAACATCCACCTACTTTAAATTCAAGATTTTTCTATGAGTGGGAAGCTCAAACAGTTTTGGTGGGTTGTTAACTGAACTTGCAAAAAAATGCATGCTAACAAAAAAAGAGTTTACATGTCTCAAGGCCATGAGAGGAGGCATCATTCCTTAAATTTCTAAGCAATACAACGAAGAATGGCCAGTTCGCAACTGATCATTTTTACTCCTAAACCTGTTGTGTCAATTTAGATTCTGATGAACGATAATCGAAAGTGCTTGGCCATTTACTGATAACATAGGGTTTCCTGCGTTAATATAACCGAAATGCGTGGTAGATTGTAAAGAATTGAGCATTCACGCTCTACGTACTTTTTTTTTCAACTTCACCAGGCAAGCACATTAAATTTATTTTTAACTGTAAATATAATGGGAACTGTAAATTTTCAGGTAAAATTTAAAATCTGATTGAAAACTAGGGCATATGAGGAACTATATTTATATTAACGTTTTTTTCTTAAAAAAAAACATCCGTTAAATTTTGTCTTAAAACATTTTTATGGGTTTTAAGGTTCATTGTCCATAGGAAAATGTAGAATGAGTCAGAAAGAATTTGTAGGTCCGGTTTTTTAAAGATGTAGAAAGGATCTCATGGTAACTGCGAATCTCTGAGATGAGTACGCACAATGTATCATCGAACTATGTGGAAGAGAGTAGTAAGAAAGTTGTCTATTAGTATAAGTTTAGTTAACCTTGGGAATAGGATGTAATACACTTCTGTTTTTTATTACATGATTAGAGCAAGATTTAAAATAAATTAAATGCAGAAAATAGTATATTATATTATTAGGAGTAGAAAGAGTTCTTTTTGTGTTGAGCTCATATTGCGGCCGAGGCGCACGCGCCAAGCCTGTGCAAGTGAACGAAACACAAATAAGACGTTCTACTCCGAATAATATATATTTTATATTATATATATTATTTATTTTTTCTTCAAGTGTAAAAATATTCTGTTGCTGTAAATAAATATTTCCTAAAAAGTCATTTCCACAGGACAACGCTCTCCCTTCTACCAACCTTGGGGGCGGAGCTATGGGCAAAATACTGCCGTTGCCATGGATACGTAAACACATTATTGTACTAGTAACATTATTTTCATTTTTTGACTACTAACAAAATGACTTCCTTCTACATAGCCAGTTCTGTACAACAATACGGATATTATGATACGCTTGAAGAAAAATGAATTTTCATAGCAGAAGCAACATAAACTCATTGCACGAAATGCTATCAGCAAGATGGAGTGCCCGCCCAGTGTGTATATGTAGTGCGCATTTATTTTATTAAAAGGTTTACTGAAAATAGATTAGGGGAAGAAACTACGATCCGGATGTGTACCCTTTGGACTTGTGTAATTTTTATTTTGTATATTTATTTGTATTTTTTTTACGGAATATAAAGACTCCTAGATTTAAAGTACAACAAGACATTACTTCTAAGTAAATGTAGATGGAAAGAGAAACGAATGATGTGTCACATCATATGTTTGGGCAAGAAATGTAAAATATGTATTTTGGAGAATCGGAGCTCAAAATCTACTTGATATAACCTTTAATCACCCAATTTGTCTTTAAGTATCCCAACTGCATTTCTAGAGAATCTCAATATAGTGAACTTTATGCGGTTGCTTATTTACCAGAGTCTAATTGTCTACAATGGTACGCCCCCACAATCACTTTGTCTTTATAATAATATGGAACATAGTGAACACATCACGCTGCGTAATATGGATAGCGATATTCAGGTTACATTTACCACCATACCATTAATAATTAATTTTACTTACAAGCCGATAATTTTGATTCTAATGCGTTCACACACTAACCATTTTTATATCTCGTCACTCGTGTAGCGCAAAATGCTTCTGATATAATATTATGTTGCACCTTAGTTAGATCATCTTTAGAAAGAAGACCAACCCTTAACAGAATATTTCAGTTCCCATACGTAAACTTTAGGCAGTAGGCCGTTATTTACTACTTATTACTTAGGACATGCGTGTAATTTTTCTATACGAGGACACTGCACTTTTATGTTTTAGACTGATCTTTTGTCTCCCCAACTACCACAATCTTGGCATTTCTTAACGTATGGGGGGTGTGTTTCGTCCACATTCCATTCAAGCAATAGACCGTAAACAGAACAGCGCACCAATTAAATAAATAGTTTTGTCGTATACCATGTTGAGTGTCTATAAAACGCTTTTAATATCTAGAAAGATAGTGTGAACTGTTTATGTACAAATTTTTACTTGCTTGATATCTCAATATTATACAGAGAGATCCAAAATGCTTGCGTTATCCCTATTCGGGAACGGGAACCTCGTTATTAAAAATACGTTTTGTTTTGCAGTCTGCTTTATTTACAAAATTTATTTTCATCTAATATGGATATGAAAGAACAAAGTAATGCCTTTACAAGTGGCTCATTCTTCGAAATCAAGAAGGTGGTGGGTTCCTTTATATTATAATATTGGGAGTACAAAACTTGACCACAGGGTTTCCTCTGAAAATAAATGTCATGCATTGCCCGAAATGGAGTAATATTACCCACGCCACTGGAATTAGTCAAGGTCAGTTGAAGTAATAGGCGGACAACCAAAAATCAATATGAAGCGACCCGTTCTGTATTCTCCATCCCTTTGTATTACCTGAATGTGTTCGAAGTAGGGAACTGATTCTAACACTCTTTGAGTATTTTCTCTTTAAAAAATCTATAGGGATCATATCAAGAAGCTTTCCGCGGAAGATTTGCATAATAGGTACAGGTGGTTTAAATTTGAAAATCATATACGCAGCTTTGGGTTTCCTTTCTCTTTTTTTTTTTAATAATATTGGAAAAAACCCTACCGCCGAGTTTTTATTTTAAGCCAATACAACAATTTGTGCTAAGCTCCAAACAAATATTCTTTCCTGAAATCGTCTACATTTTACCCATTACCCATTACTATAACGCTGAAACGATTTGGACCACGAAAGTAACCTTTCCCTGGGTCAATGTATTACAAGCCAGACTACTGCGACCATAACACGAAAACCATGCAAAATTTTGCTTTTATTGACTCTTCACCATGGAAACAACAGAAACATGATCTTTACCTGACTCAGCGGCCGAAGTGCTCGGCCACTACACGTTCTCGTACCGTCTCGTTAGTAAAACATCACTTTCATGTACTAATATACTATGTAGTATTTCTCTGTACTGTTGTATAAAGCGTAATTAGGTCTTGTTCACATGGACGAATAGCAGACCACTAAATTACGAACGTTTTTCTCTTTTGATTCCCGAGAGATTTCACTCAATACCTCGAGGGTTTAAGAGCGAATTTGTCACTTTAATTAAACTCCCGCTACGGGGTGAGCACAAAAGATGTAGGAGGTTTTAATGCGCGGGGGGAACTGCATGTGTTACTTGATCCGTTTATCGAGAGATGATTCATTTGTTATTGTCCGTGACAATGCACCGTACACGCTTCGGCTCCACATGCAGCATGCGTGCGTGGAAGGGTGACTAGAGTAGTTTTATTTTATTTTTTTTAACTCATGGCCTGCTTGATTTAAATGTAAATTACTAGCTACGAACGCGTGCGCGCATGTAGGGCTTGTTATTAGAGATTGCTTTTTTAACCACATGGATTGTATTCGGGCCTTTTGAAGTTTTAACAAAACCATCATCAGATTCATCAGTAGGGCATTTGTTTTTATATTATTTTATCTTAAATAAGAAGGATAATTTTTGGGTTACAATTTTCATGTATGGTTTTATTTATATTCAAATTGTATTGTTTTTGTATTTTTAAACTTTATTTTGAAACTGATTTTATTTTTTTCAAAATTGGTGCTGAACGAAACAGAATAATCCTTATGCAGCAATAATATTTATATTTTCTATAGTTCTCTGGGCTGATACATTTTCCTGTTGGAAGTAACCGTTCCTCAACTCACCAATTCTGAATCTAAACTTATTATTTGCCGAAAATACGGTATCGTCCATTGTTTCCTCTATGACCGTTTCTAAAACACTCCTTTTTGCTGACATCAATTTTGCTTGGAATAAACTAATCTAGATTTAGTGTCGTTTCTGTTTTTGATACAAGAGTGAAAACTTTTTTAAGCGGCTACTGACTTTCTTTAAGAATCCAGTATGTTGAAGCATATTTTATTATCTGAGCACAGGGTTAAGGAATTACATTTATTATTTATCTAGAAATGTTATCTATTCACTCGCAAGTTCCCAAGAATTGGGCGGCTATATTCTTGATGTTTTGTATGAGATAGGTTAAATTTCTGTCTGAATTCTTTGGTAAATTAGTATTTATATTTATGACTATGAATTCTGCAACCAGATTTTGGTGAACGTATCTTTACTGAAATAACCTGTTCGCATCTTTTTGTTAACTGTTAACATTTCACTTTCAGGTATAGAATTTTTTTAGTCTACTGAATTTTTCTCTTGTTTTCTTATTGATGAAAGCGGTGGCGCCACGAATATTCCCTTTTTATTTACGTTTTAAAATAGAAAATTAAATCATTTATGTATTATGTAATACTTTTATTATAAAATGTAGGTATGGAGTATTTATTTATGTTTATTATTTTTTTTTTCAGGTAAGGATTGAGTTATTTTACAAGTTGAACGAGTTTCTTGAGAGTAACGAACTTGGTAAGTTGATGGTGCATGTACAAATATATTGTATAAGTAACAAACCAAATAGATCCCATGTAAAGAGGAATTATTAGTTAGTAAAATCAAGCTAAATTTTTTATTTTGAATATTATTTTCATTAATTTAATAATTGTTTTGCTTTAAAACTGTATTTTACACGTAAATGCGTTTACAAAATAATATTGCGTGCCGGACATACCCTGGAAGCGCGTAAAGTGTTCATGTGTTGTCTTATTATCGTCACTGGGCTATAATAATGTATGTGGGGTAGTGAATGTAGGGCTGCAAAGGGTTGAAACCCACCCTTTAGAAGCGGGAATGTGTAACAATGAGACACACCCTGTGCCCTATTTCATAAAGATTTTTCGTGCGTTCGCTTCTATTCCCTACTAAATAGGGTTTTGTACCAGTTTTACTTTATTAAGCATTGATTTTTCACGTGCTATTTATATTTCTTTGCTTTATAAAAATATTGTTATAATTATAAACTTTGAAAACGGTTTTCCTAGGAATACACTATACACATGTAACGAATATAACTTTAAATCATCAATCAATTACTTGGTAACAGTTTACCAAACGTCCATGCACTTTTCAACGTAATTTTTCAATTTCCAACTTGTCACGATAAAAACTTTTCGCTTCTAGCAACTTCAGTTTCAGTGTTAAAATGTAAATTGAAAATTTACATATTATTGACCGTTATACGTTTTACATTTTTCACTCCTTATGAGATTGTTGATGAATTGGTTTCAATGAATGTAAGGGTATCAATCACGATTAAAAGAGCATCAAAGGGATGGATAATTTAAAAAAGGTGTGAAATTACTTTGGATTTTATTCGGTGATCCTCCGAATCGCAAAATAATAATAAAGGATCGGAATATTTTATAAATTCATTGTTCTGTATTTTAACAAAGCAGAACCTTCGCTCTTTGCTAGGTTAACACTAGCAATTAACCTAAATGCGATAAAGATTACAAAACAGTATAAACGTTTAGTAAAAAATAATTCTAATGCAATTGCAGTTGGCTGTCTTGCGCAACTCCGTTTATTTCTCTGCTGGTGTTGGTTGGCCCAAGTTGCATTATGCGGTCAGTGCATCGTCGTTGCATGTTGGATGCATGAGCCAGACTTGTTTTGTATCCTTTTTCCTGCCGTGACTGGCTTGCAAACAGCTACAGCTGGTGACGGCATCCTTTGCCCTCCAGAACGGAAACGCGTGATACAGAAAAAGAGAAACTCATGTTTCCAACGTTTGTTGCCTCAAACAGGTTGGGTTCACTGATAGTCTTTGTCTAGGAGGCGCTGCTTCTGAAACGAGAAGAACTTTGGTAACATCATCGTCAACCAGCACTGAAAACTTGTTAAATACGAAAACAAATATGTAAGTTTGTTGATAAATTTGTATGGGAAAATTCGTAGGTTGATGTTTTCGTGCACGATTCTTTGTTTATAATACTAGAATGAAAAACCCTTATTTATTAACTTTTTCGCGGGTAATAATTTTTACATTGATCTTTAAGAAAATATGCATGGGTTTTTCAGATAACTACGTACCCAGTATATTTGATTTTTTTGATAATCTTTGTCTTATAAAATTTGTTTGCATTCCACAGGGTTCACAGCAACCTGGAAAACCTGGAAAACCTGGAAATGTCAGGGAATTTAAAAGTGGGTCACATAGTCAGGGAAAAGTCAGGGAAATTGTGAATTTTACCAAAAAAGTCAGGGAATTTATTTCATGTGACTGGAAAAAAGACCTTAAACATAATTGAGAAATTAAATAAATTTAAATATTTTAGGGCGTTACTCAGAAAACAAGTACATACCAGGGAGCATTAATAACGCAAATTCGAAGAATTTTGTTTTGCAGAGTTTGTATTTGTGTTCCTCGCGCAGCTCCCTGTTTCTAGTTTTAAGCACGTTGTAAGTAGGTATTGCCACGCGTACATTTTACTCGTTACCGCAATTAACAGTGTGCGTAAATAAATAAAAAGCCATTTTCGACAGTTTTATTTGAATTAATAGTTATAAATAGTTCACCAACAAGTTAAAAGTAAGTATGCAACATGCATCCACAAATATCCGATTCAAAAAAACTTGGTGGTAAATGGTCTATTCAAGTTTAACTTTTTTTAGTGTCAAAAAAAGGACAAAAATTATTGGGAAACAGTCAGGGAAAACTTGAAAAATGGTCAGGGAAAACCTGGAAAAGTCAGGGAATTTGAAAATTTAGAACTGCTGTGAACCCTGTTCCAATGTGACACTGAATGTAATAACATAATTGTTACAAGGGTTGACGTTAATAAGAAGAAACATTCATCATATCACTGAAAATAGTAAGTAGGCTTACAAAATACAATTGTCTTGTCAATATTTCAAGGCAACCGTGATAAATAGAAAAATAGTCTTTACTGAATCCCATTTGTTGGGCTTTATTTAAAAAATGCAAAACATTTAATTAGAAATAATTTAATTATAATAGGTACTACCCCTGGAAATAGTGGGCTTAGAAAATTTTAATTATGCCCATAACACTTCAGAATATTAAGATATGAATTATTTTCGATTTTCAAAATCTTTCAGGATATTTCAGAAATGTAAATAGACTCTTCTTTTTTTTCCTTCATCTAATGGTGCAATTTTTTCAGATTACCCTGAATCTCCGTCTCTTTCTTGGACACCTTATATTCCTCCTTCTAATTTAAATGAATTTTCGCCTATTTTTAAACCACTTTTTAATCCTTTTAAGATAAAACTTTTTCAGTTTAGACTCATATCTTAGCTTCTTTTTTTATCATGTTACTATTTCCGTACCTACAGAGAACATAACCGACTTCCGCTTACAAATTTGTTTTTAACGAAAGTTGTTGCAAAATTTGAACTATAACTACATATTTTACATTATCTTCGCCTCAAATCGGACGATTCTTAAAAACGAACAACGCGCACTCAACTTGAAAAGCCGTTTATTGACACATCTTTCGATTAAAGCCTGCCAAATAGAATTTATTTTTCCACTGATTATGATTAGGTAAACAAAGATTAGGTTCTGTTTAAATCGAAATATTCATTTTGATATTTAAAGCGCAGCTACTTCATTATTCACTAGTGATTAATATTAATTAATTTTCGTTTGAGGTGGCAACGTTTGGCAAAATCGTTCGTTAAATAAGGAAGTTCGCTCTATGGGAAATTCGTAATACCTATGAAAGCCTGACTTTTGCCTTGGTTAGTAAGGAGAGACGAACGTGCATGTTAATGAAAATCAGTCGTGTTTTTATAAAACTAGTGCTCACGCAAAGTTGATCGAAATCAAATCGGTAGTAACTTGACTTAGTTATTACAAGTTTCCAAGCTGTCATGCAACCAATTTATTAAATTCCAACGGTAAAACATCTAAACGGATGAATGGACACGATAATTTTCAAACTTGCCGGTAAATAACTAGCATTCCAGAAAAAGAGCAATTAAAACCGCTATATAAGTTACATCGCGATAATCATTCTAATCAGTTACCGATTAGAATTGGGTACGCCGCCGTCAGCTGATGACCTAGCACGTCAATATTCAATCTGGTTGAAGTAATAACATTAGTGTCGCTGCAGTAACTCACTCAGATATCCGTCTCCTATATTTGGAAGACTTGCATAAACCTGCGCAGTGTATTAGCAACCCGTGTTGCTGGTTTGGTATTGCCTGTTGTTTGTTACCTTCATCGAGGATCTAGAAAATGGGATGTAGGTACGAAGAGGACGGTAACCTGGCTGGAGTCGGTAGACCGTGCACCCACTTCTATAGTATTATTTGCCTCGGGACATGCATCGCACGGTAAAATCTGTGTAGTAGAAATGGCAATTTTAATTTGAAATCGTACTTTAAATTAAAGTTCATTCCTTAAATTTTATATCTCGCTTAAACTAGCATTTGGAATAAATGCAGAAAATTAAAGGGAATGGTTATATTACTTTAGACTGTCTTCAGCGAAAACTCTTCCAAGGTAGGGTAGCTTTTCTTTGAATTTTCTCAAGTTACAAATTTCTACATTACTGCATCCAATGGGAATATGCATTACTTTTCATAATTCCATGCATATTTCAGCATTTTTGGATGCAGAACGTCTTGTCTATATTTTTGGGGACTTGTCTAGAACAAATTCCTGCAGTTTTGAAAGTATTTTTGCTGCATCTGCACCAATTTAGGCGTCCAGAGTCCATTTTTAATGGTCCATTTCTTAATTCTTCCCAGTTTAAGTAAATATTTGCATTCTGGTTTTATCCTTGTAGTATACAGTCAATTGCAATACGCGAGTTGCAATTTGGAATTAACAGTTCTATAATTTTTTTTTTAAATAAAGCAATATTGGGGTAAATATAAATTTTACACGAAAACGCATATTTGTTAAAAATACGGCATGGCATTGAGGGCATATTTAAGTACATATTTCGGAATTTTATGGAACCATACTGTAACATTTTTAAATGCATACTACTAGTTCACTAATCCTGCCACCGTTCTTTTTATTTAAGATATTTGAACCGTAAAACGTGTAGGTATTTCAAGGTCGTAAATTAACCCCGGTAAGCTTTAAAAGCAAAGTACATTTATGTTTAGTCTGTCTTTTATCCACAAGTATCGGCTTTTAAGTTTTGAGTATTTATTAATTTTTTCGATCGCTTTCCAAATCTTTTACCACCACTTCACTGGTGCTGGAATGAATTTAATCTTAAATTTGGACCTCCCCAGACAAACGCTTTAGGGGATCAGAAATTCAAAATCGTTCAACCCATTCAGAAACTATTAGGGAACATAGAAACGAACGTAAATACTAACTTCTCATATACCTACAGACATGTTTTTCTCAGCTCTGAAAAGAGCACGAAAAAGTAAAAAAGAAAAACTACCATAAAGACAAACTTTGAACGTCAACTGAAAGATCAATGTCCATCATAGAGTTTGCTATTCCTTATTTTGTGTCTTCAAGAATGTTGTAATTTTCTGAAGAATCAGATTGTATTTCCACAACCAACCGCAACTGCAGCGCAGCGTGCAGTTTTTTTTTATTAGTAACTATGTAATAATATGATTTTATTCAACGAGCCTGTAATGAGTTATGAGTTTCCGTTAAATACTCCTAATAGTAGCCATTACATTCTTGTATCTTATTATATTACTACTTCATTCTCTATTGTTACTATTTTACTATGTACTGCTATTATACTTATTGTTTATACTTATTAGCATAAAGCATTTATTTCAAAAGCTTCCAATTACGTCGACTCTTCGTCTGTCCCCCCAACAAAATTATCCAGAGGTGGTAAATCACTAAATCAGGGCTATCTCTACTTTCAATAAAAAATTAATGTAGACGTGACTAAACTAGCACCTGTTCTAGATAGTTTGTTAGACTAAATAATAAATCGATAATTATTGGTTTTACCGTGTTTAATCCTAGATATAATGCAGTAGTTCTCCGACGCCATAGAACAGCTAGGTAGTCTGATAGTTAATTAACAGGTAGAGCTCGTGCCAATTAAATGTAAAGCCAACGGTATCGATGGGAATTTTAAATTCTGATCAGATAACACTTCGGAAGATGCATCTCTAATAAGTGTGTAGACATTTCCCACTTCGCTGTTGTAATTTCCATTTCTAATAAAGTAATCCGTGTTTCTCATCTCTGTAGGAAAATAACACAAATTCTATTATATGGAAGTTTTGTTTTCCTATGCTGTTGGCAAGCAGCCAAAATAATTTCAGTTGCATAAAATAGGATCTTTGTGAAATCTGGAAAGTTTGCAAGCTTTTTGGGAGGGTTTTAAATTATTACGTGCGAAATGTAATTAAAAATGTTAAACTTTTAGTGTTGTCTGGATTATTATTCAAAAACAATTGTGAAAATGATATCAAGATTAATGGTGTGTGTAAAAGCATTATTTAATCGTTTAGTTTATCTTAAGAGATCTACAACTGTATTATGGACATAATTACAATTCATTTCCGTTTCGTTAGTGTATGTTGTACCACCTGCTATATTATATTTTTGAAAGGTTTCCTTGGATAACATGTAATTGATTTACTATCATCATGTTAAAGTTTGAAATCATATGTAAATACTTAATTAGATATAGAGTTTAATTAAGTATTCTAATTTAATTTAACCGAGGGAATATTTATTAATAAATTGATGTTCTGATCCCGTTACTGTTTTGTTATACAGAATCGACGAAAATTTAATCGCACTTGGTATCTAAAAATAAACTGAGCTATATTTGAATGACATTTGCTTTATAATTTTGCATTTCTTAATGCTTATGACTTTATGAGTAATCTGTTGTACAGCGTATGTAAGTTTTGAATCGTCGATGACGTTAATCTATTTTTTATCATTTTGATAGCTTTGCTCATTTGTTTCCATAAGATAAATGAGCAAAAAGTAGGAATTGCTATACAGGATATCCTGAAAGTAATATAATATACAGTTTCTGTACAGCTTCCGGAGGTTAGACTTATCTTGGTGCAATATATCTCACGCATTTAGTAGTAAACACGTTTATTCGTCATTTATAAATCATTTCGAAATCTTCTGTTATAATACAAATTTTTCACAAACGTCGGTCGATGCAAGGCATACAAGTGCAAAATTCTTTTTTGAAATGTTCGATAGCGAAAATTTATTAAGCAAAATTTTGATTTGAGAATATGTGATATCAACACGATGGGTGTCCTGCACATTATGCTAGAGATGTTTGAACATATCATTTCCGAAAAATAAATTGTAAGGGATGGTAATAAAGCACCTCCAAGTAGAAGAAAATCTTAATAGTCCAGGAGCTAGCGGTATATTTTAAGACTAATTTCTATCAAGCTGAAATTTTGTTTATGAGCTGGTATGGTTATGTCTGCCAAATGTAGGTGGTCGGCAAAATAGGACCACGGGACATAGAGCGCTAAGAAAAAAAATTGGCCAACTAACCAATCCAGGACGTCAGAGAGTGCTTCTGTCCCGCTCAAATTGTCGGACAAGGTGATTTTTGTGTTTGTTAAATTAGTATATAGTTATTAAAAAAAAAATCAGGTTGATGGTAATAAGTCAAATGTCTTAAAAACAATACGAACCCCAAACGGCAGACACTGATTCAGTTGCGACTCTTATGTCGGACAGTTAATTTTTTGTTGTCGGAATGTCTTAAATAACGAGCAAAATAGGAATTAGCTTGATTGAAGTTTGTAAATTTCACCAAAAAATAATTTGAAACAAAAAAATTCTGGGCGCTTTATGTCCCGCGGTCAGACATAACCATACCAAATCATAAAAAAAATTTCAGCTTGATAGAAATTAGTCTTAACATATACCGCTAGCTCCTGGACTATAACTAGAATACGAAAGCAAAAAAAATCTGCAGCTATCTGTGATTGGGCAAAAAAATCTGTAGCTATCTGTGATGGACAAAAAATATTCGCAGCATTATCTACAGGATGTGCTCGGGAAAACATATAACTTTGCTATTTCCAATTGAATGCTACAGTGTAGTACGAATTTCAGACATGCAACAGACGTACATTGTACGAAAAAGCCGATGTTCTTCGAAGGACAACGTTCTTGCTTAAATAAATCGATTGTAATCAATTTTTTGATTAATGTTGAGGTATAAAGAGTTTTCTAGAAAATTGTAAGCGTCTTGAAATATATAATCTAATAATCTATTGTTGTAATTTCCTACAAAACATATGGCCCAATGACAGGTAAAAGTGATTGAGGTTCGTCCTTTTTTTCTGTAACATCAAAACAGTTTTGTAGCTAGCGAACCAGTAAACTATTTGATTACTGTTGTTTATTAAATATGCAGGGAACAACTAAACACCTCCACAATTTTGTTTGGCAATCCTTGACCTTAACCGATATCATTCAAAGCCGAAATAAAACAACCTTGTAGAGAGACTCAGTCTAGACAGTAAGAAGGACACTTCTACGATTATTATGATTAAGAATAGTAGACGTATGCATACGACGATATAAGACTGCAATTATGAGTTCTTATTTACTGTTGAATAGTGCAATCAACTCCAATAACAGTAGGTACCAAAGAAAATAAAGAAATGAAAAGGAATTTAGTCACAAACGAAGCACCTGCATATAGGATGCAGAATGAAAATACTACATGGAATAACACATGTTACCATCTCTGAAAGGAAAATATTAACATGCCGGTATACAAAATACCATGCATTATTTGGTAGAGCAATTGCAAAGAGGAAGAAGTCGAGATAAATGCATGGATCTTGTTCAACATGTGTTTCGAGCGAAATGTAGTCGGACACGCAATGCATTGTAACTTGAGTTATAGCCCTGAATTTACATTTCTTTTTGTCTGTCGACAAGTTCCAAATAAATGTGTTTATTTCAAGTATTTTGTTGAAACCTACATTTAAAGTTAAACAATGGTTACAAAGCTATAACTTATAGTACGTATTATACATACATGTCCCATATGTACCAACTATAAGAACTCCTTCCATCCGGATTAACTTCATATAATTCAATTATAACAATTTATACGACGACGCGACGTACGTCCAACCGTAAGCCATGACGGCATATTTTATGCATAAATCAGATTCTAAGTCCTAAAATATTCCAATGCATATTTCAAATATTATCAGACACGAAATTCGGTTATGCTGTTATCTTTCTATTCCTTTTCATGTTTCAACCTTCATTATTCACTGGTGCATAATCATTATTCGCAGTATTGCATTATCCTTGATCAAACATAAATAATTTTTAGATTATATAAATAATAAATATTAAATAAAATATCGATTTCAACGGGAAATAATAAGATTTATTCGCTTTATACGTATTTCGGCATCAATTAAAAATTGTGAAATTACTTTAACACCATACGAGAAACATAACATAATATATCCAAATCCACAACCACCAAAATTATACGGTTTAGTTAAAATACATAAACCTAACATTCCTATTAGACCTGTAGTTTCATACATACATGCACCAAACCACATGCTAGCTAAAACATTAAATAATATAATTAATAATTTAGGATACACTCCAAAATATTCAGTTAAAAACACTTCTGAATTAATTAATAAATTAAGTAACATTAGCTTACCACCACTATGTAAAATAGTTAGTTTTGATGTTACGAGTATGTTTTCACAAATACCCCCACAGGAATGTATTCCTTTATTAGAAAATGTTTTAGTTAACAATAACATTGAATTAACAAAAAGGATAGAGTTGATTCAATTATTTGAACTTTGTATTAATCAAAATTATTTTATTTTTAATGATAAAATTTATCTTCAGAAAGATGGGTTACCAATGGGTAGTCCCATTTCACCACTATTGGCTAATATTTTTATGGAAAATATGGAAGATCAAATATTTGAATCAAATCTATCAAATAAAATTGTATTTTGGTTTCGTTATGTTGATGATATTTTGGCATGTTTTGATAGTTCTTTCGAATACATTGACGACTTTTTAATTTTTATTAATACTTTACACCAAAAAATTAAATTTACACTAGAAATTGAACAAAACAGATCTATTAACTTTTTAGACTTAAACATAAAAATTAATTCAGAAAACATACTCGAATACTCAATTTATAGGAAACCTACACAAACTGATATTACCATACCACATAACTCTTGTCATCATAATACACATAAATTAGCAGCATATCAATCTTTAGTACACAGAGCTCTAACAATTCCTTTAGATAAAAATAATTTTAATAGAGAAATTTCCATTATTAAACAAATTGCATATAGCAATGGTTATAACACTACACTTATTGACACTTTAATTAAAAAGAAAAATTATAAATTAGCTATTCAAAAAGTTTATTCCATTAATAACACTGATAAAACATTAAAATACGTTTCAATTCCATATTTTGGTAAAATTTCAGAAAAGATTGCTAAAATTATAAATAACACAAATAAATATAAAGTCATTTTTAAAACAAATAAAAATATTCTATACTCTCTTTTCAATGCTAAAGACAAAATTAATGATTTGCTAAAATCAGGTATTTATAAATTAAATTGTTCACATTGTGATTCAGTATACAGGGTGAGTCTGCTAAGAAGAATCAGCTGGATATCTCCGTTATCTGAAGCATTAAAATAATTCTGCTTGGGTAAACTGTAATAGACAACTCCCTCTATGTATAGGCACAGTCAAATTTTTTTTAGGCTTTTCCGACGAGATGTAATGAATTTTTTAGTTACCTCGAAAAAATTATTTTTTTTTAAATTAATTCTTTTATGGCTGAATATTGTTTGCCATACTATTCTCTTTAATACTGTATTTTTAAAAAAGTGATTACTGAAACCGTTACTTAAAAAAATTCATAAAATAATTATGTTATTAGTGCCCTAGTTCACATAATTGCGATAATGACGTACAAATTTAAATGAAACAAAAACAAAAAATGCAATTTATTTAAATAAATTTAAAATCAAAGACGTATGGTTGCAGTGCATAATCGTTCTGTCATCTTGACAGTTGATCATAGTATCTGTAAAACTCGTGTTATACTATTATACAATTTTTACTTTCCCATACCATCACTGGTATATGGGAAGTATTGATATCATGAAAATTTTCGAAGTCGAGATTTTCGCGGAAATACGTGTTTTGGACCTCCAGGGCCCCAAAAAAGTGGTCTAGAAAAAATGTCTGTCTGTGGGTGGGTGGGTGCGTGGGTGGGTGGGTATGTATGTATGTATGTATGTATGTAACGCCTCTAACGCAAAAACTAGTGAACAGATTTTGATGAAATTTTAAATGAAGGGGTATATCGAAAATTCATCGACAAAATAAGCTTTTCAAAAAAATCCGAAATCGGAAGCGGAAGTTAGACATGTTTTTTTGGTATCATTTTTTTTAGAAGCGGAATTTTGAAAATTTGAGTAGAGGATATGAAAGAAGGGCATAATCCAAGGGAAACAGTTTTTTACCGGACTCTCTAACTTCAAAATGGCGGTCGCTATGCATTTTTCAAAATTTCGACTTTAACGCCCCGTAACTCAAAAACCAGTTATCTGATCAGGTTCCGCAACAACTTGTTTGAAAGCCCTTTGGCTGTACTACACCAAGAAAAAAAATTATTTACTAAATCCAAAAACGGTCGCAACGGCGCTCTTCCAAAAATTTTGAAATTTTTGAAAAATTATTACAAAAAAACTGGTCTAAGGAATTTGTTTAAATTTTCTATACTTATGCAGCTTGGTATTAGCTACATTTTTGTTTTTTGATGAACGCCAGAATTCCACTGTGGCGCCCTCTACGAGATTTTGAAAATCGGAAATTGATGCTCCTATAGCGCCTTTATTAGTCAAAATATGAAAAAAGTTTAAATATAAAAGATATTTAGTATATAATTCTGCATTCTTCTAAATGTATATCACGTATACAGGGCGTTTGCTTTCCACAGTACGATAAGCAACTTTGTTATTTTAAATGAAACACCCTATATATTATTATATAATTGAATGCAAAATTGAATTGTCTATCACATAGTATAAGATGTGTATATGGCTAAAATGTACGGTTAATGAGAAATTCGTGAATTTTGAATATTTAGGTTGGACTCAGCGGAAACTGATCGTCGGTCGCGTCGGTCGGTAGCGATCGTCCGGCTTCGCCAGTTGTAATTTCTAAGGGGACCTACTACAGAGTACAGATAGATGCGTATCTTGGTGTCTTTCTTTTGTTCATATCGAACCCGTATAGTCTCATTTTTCTCGCGAGGCATTTAAATGATTTTCAATACTGCCTCGCGAACTACTGTTGAATAGCAAAAACAAAATGTTTATTTTTAGTATGGGAAAGTCCAGGGGAGGTCTGCACCTCCTCTTTTTGTTATTATTCTTGTTCCTATTGATTTCCGAAGTTGTTTGTTGGTTTTGTTCATCCCAAAATGCTTAGTGTTCAAGATAAGATCGAACTGATCATAACCTTTGGTGAAAGTAATAGAAATATCAGGGAAACTTCAAGATTATTAATGCAGCGATTTCCTGGAAGAGGACAGGATTAGTTTCACAAATGTACGAAGAATTGTTACAACATTTCTTGATACAGGTAGTATCAGAACACTCCCTCGTGTAAGACATGCTGTATTTAGAGATCCGGAAGTTTTGGAGGCAACAATAGCTCAAGTTGATCAAAATCCACATACAAGTACCCGAGCTATTGCTTCTGTGCTAAATGTGAGCCAAAGTACAGTCGTTAGAACATTGAAACAAGTAAAGTTTCACCCATTTAAATTAGTTCTTCATCAACAACTTGCAGGAAATGATTTTAATCGACGTACAGCATTTTGTCAGTTTATGATTGAAAACAGAAGACAATTTAATTGCAACAAAATTTTATTTACTGATGAAGCGTCATTTAAAAATAATGGGTATGTTAATCGTCATAATATGCACTATTGGAGCCCAGTAAATCCACATTGGGTTCGCCATGTCGAAAATCAGCGACAATGGTCAATTAATGTGTGGGGAGGGATAGTCGGAAATCACGTAATAGGACCTTACTTCCTCGAAGGTACCCTTACAGGTGCAAGATACCTTGAATTTCTTAGAGCACAGTTAGATGATCTATTGGAAAATGTGCCTCTCAATGTAGTAGCTCAAATTGTATATCAGCACGATGGGGCACCTGCGCACTTCCATCGTGATGTTGTTCATTATTTAAATACCAACTTTAGAGGAAGATGGATTGGTCGTGGAGAAGGTGCTGTGATAAATTGGCCGCCCCGTTCACCCGATATTACGCCCATAGACTACTTTCTATGGGGCTATGTCAAGGATTGTGTATACCAGGAGGCACCCACAACGCCCGAAAACATGCGCCAGAGAATTCGTGACGCCTTTGCTTCGATTACCCTGGATCAATTAAGAAATGTTAGAAGAAGTTTTAACCGTAGAATAAATCTTTGTTTAGAAGAGGAAGGGCATACATTTGAACATTTACTAAATTAAATACCTAAGTAGTTTTTGAAGTTTTCTGTAACATTTTTAATGAAAAATTAATTAATAAATAGTTATTTGTTTTTTGGAGATACATATTAGTACCTACTCATTTTATGGGTATGTCAGAAACTATAGTAAATTCCAAAACTTTATGTACTTCAAGGTCATACGAACTAAGTTGGGACATGACGTGCGCCGATGTAGCTGGTCCAGATCAGTCAGGAGATATATATTTTTTCGTTCCCTTTAATGTTCTAAGTTGTTCGCTTTACCCTCAATTTACAATTTTTAATGATTGCTACACTTATTAAGATGTATAATTCATGTTACGCCGCAATAATTGTCAATTTGACAGTTCTTCGTACGTCGTTGTACACTTCAGTTGTCTGACCTTGAAGTACATAAAGTTTTGGAATTTACTATATCAAGGAATAAAATTTATTGCTTGCGAGTAAACTTTAAAGCACATTACCGTTTTACTTCGTTAAATCGCTATAAAAATTTAAAAAAATTGAATACAATCCTCCTGACGTTTGAAAAATTACAGGTTTCCTTGTTACCATATTTTTGTTTAATTTAACGTTGTACGTCATTATCGCAATTATGTGAACTAGGGTACTAATAACATAATTATTTTCTGAATTTTTTTAAGTAACGGTTTCAGTAATCACTTTTTTAAAAATACAGTATTAAAGAGAATAGTATAGCAAACAATATTCAGCCATAAAAGTATTAATTTAAAAAAAAATATTTTTTTCGAGGTAACTAAAAAATTCATTACATCTCGTCGGAAAAGCCTAAAAAAAATTTGACTGTGCCTATACATAGAGGGAGTTGTCTATTACAGTTTACCCAAGCAGAATTATTTTAGTGCTTCAGATAACGGAGATATTCAGCTGATTCTTCTTAGCAGACTCACCCTAGGTCAAACAATTAGAAATTTCAGTATTAGGCAAAAAGAACATATCCGTTGTTACAAATATAAACATGCACATAAATCAAATTTTGCTAAACATTTGTTAGAACAAAATCACACATTAACATCTAATAATACAATTAAATTTTTACACTTTTCTGATAACAAAAATAAATTAAACATTTTAGAAGCTTTTGAAATTTATAAACACACAAAAAACAACATACCTTTAATGAATGAGCAAATTGATCTCTTAGATTCTCCTTTACTGAAGATTTTGGAATAAATATCTTTTTAAAACACTGATAAGCGACTGACCTCCGACGGGTTGACTGGGGCCAGCTGCTTCACGCAGTGTTAAAATAATAGAATCAAGGAGTTACTATATTTTTGCATTTGTTATAATATTTTATAATAGCTTTTGACAATGGCACAATGATGCCGAAATACGTATAAAGCGAATAAATCTTATTATTTCCCGTTGAAATCGATATTTTATTTAATATTTATTATTTATATAATCATGGATTTCAACAAAGTGACGCTTGAGAATGTCAATAAATTTTTAGATTATTTAAAGTATATTTATCCAACTCTTATAACTTCCAAGTATGATTATTAAAGCGATAGTTACTTATAAACAAAATTTAAGACGCTCTTTATCTAGTGGAAGAAACACAATAGCGTAACTTTATCTTTAGATTTGTAACACGAATCGTTCACAATCAGTTATAACAGAACCACAGATACACATTACAATGTGATATATCACGGCAGTATGAAACAATGCTTCTAACAACTAAGTATTATGACGGGCTTAATAAACCGAAGTACTATCAGCATTGAGCGGTGGTAACATCTTGATGATGGTTATTAACATCGATAACATAGTCGTTGATGTCAGAATATGTCTTTGCTGTGGTCCGTTATTACTATTTAACTGTCTTGCATTGATTGTGTGTGTGGTCTAATGTCATTATTAGGGATAGGATTTGTATGTACCACTTCAAAATGTTAAAATATCTGCAGTTATTTAATAGTTGCCATATACGCTTTCAACGATTATTTATTTAACAAATTAATATGGATTTTAATGTTTATTATAAAAAATCCAATTTTTATCTACCTCAATTTTTTAAGAATAGTACAGGGTACGTAGGTATTTGTGGAGAGTCTTTCTTCGGCCATGTTTCTAACTGAAATAATTCCAAATTGCAACTCGCGTATTGAAATTGAGTACATATTGAAATTACTTAATAGCCTGCAAGGATAACACCAGGATGCAAATACCCACCTAAACTGGCAAGGATTAAGAAATAAACCATCGAAACTGGACTCGATTTATAAATTGGTGCAGATGCAGTCAAACTGCAGGGAATTCTTTACGACAAACGGTCACCAAACTATAACAATCTTAAGGAGCTGGAATTGTTTTGTTTGTTTAAAGGAATTGGCAAAAAAGTAATCTGAAATTTAACACCGGCAGTGATTATAATTTTTTTTTTATAAAATCACTGCAATTTAAACGCGTACTGTGTATGTTGCTCCACTTTTAAGGGAGACGGTTGCCGGCGCCTCGGGTTCAATTTGATAATTAGTTTCTTGTGTGCGTCGCATCCAGTTAATCCTCAACGTAGTGCGATAGCTAAAAGTTAGAGCTACTATTTTTACTAGGTAGCCGCCGTTCTGGAAACGTTAGTATCGATCCTATACTTCCAGTAATAAAAATTTTATTTACTATTTTAGAGCATTCCATTGTTTGCGATATTATTTATTTCAATCCCTACTATAATAACTAGTTGTTATTAATCTAATCTTTATTCATGCGACACGATTCAAGCGAAAAGCTAAAATATCAAAATTCATAAGGGAATTACAAATTTCATGTAATATTTAAGTTGGCGTTAGAAAAGCAGTTTAAATAAATTAGTAACCTTAAACTTATCTATATCTTATCACCCTTCGTATACGTCAACATGGTTTTAATTATACGTTAAAATTAATTGTGCTTGAATATACAGCAAAACATTTATCAAACGAAATTACGCCACTTTAGAGTGCACTAGAAATTAAAGTAGGTGTCAAGAGATGAAATAGATTATTATAATATACGGAGGGAATTCGAACACTGTTAACTTAAATATTTTTATGAATTTTAGGAAAATGAACAGTTTGATCTTACAGTGTTTTATTCATAAAATTGAATAGAACGTTTAATTAAGTGCGGATCGTTTTACAATTCTTTAAATTTCGATCTGCAACTCGTATTCAAATTGACTACATACTGAACTCCAGTTGTAGAATTTTGCTGTGAAATGTGGTGGGAATATTGGCAACTGGAATTATCTAATGGCCTACAAGGATAATATAAGACCAGGATGTAAATACTTACTTAAGCTGGCAAGAATTAAGAAATAATCCGTCCAAAATGGACTGCAGGAAATTGTTCTAGAGAAGCAACCAAAAAATATTAAATCATACATTCTGGGTCCAAAAGTGCTGCATGTATTCAAGAAAAGATCGCAAATATGCACCAAATGTTTATACACATTTTGTACTTTAAACAATATTTTGTTCTACGAGAGCTAAATACAATACATTACTCATTTGCAATTGAGTAGTTTGGGATGTCTGTTGTACATTCCTATAAAATAATTCTTCCTTTTTCCTCCTTCCTGTGCGCGCGTGTCCTTCCTTTCAGCCGGGTGCGGGAATGGTTGAAAGCGGTCGAGTCGAACAGCTGTATGGGACAGCCGGTGATTTTTTTTCGTAGACCCGCAGGATTTTGAAAGCTTTGTCAGTTATGATACCTGTTCCTTGCGCAACGCCAGTCACGAAGCAATTTAAGTGGTTTTCGATTTTTACCGCGTGTGTATAGAATCACCTGGTTTGACCACTTGCGTTTACCTATGCCAGGAAACCATCGAATAAAGCGGGAAAACGCCTTATTACTGACGTGATTATACAAGAAGTACAACTTCCTTTGATATTCGTAATAAGAAGGAATCAGTTTTTTTTAAACCGAGTCTTTTAGAATGCAAGCATAAGGTTAGACAACAAATACGTATAGAAATATGGCAAAACTACAGGCGGTCCATTTAATAAAAAAATCTCCCTTTTCTCCGCGTATTTGGGTTAGGAAATTATTTTAAAAATAACCGAACATTTCGAGGGCATGAATGAGGTGCTCCTCCGTCCTAGTGAAATCGAATTCTCTTTTCTTCAGAACTTTAATAAACATTTCTTTGATCCTAGTGGCAATACGAGCAATTTTTCTAAAATATTAAAGATTGTGAAATTAATTAGCGCAATGGTAGATATTTTTTGAGGTTTCTTAAATTTTTAAGTTTATTTTCTTTCCGTTTATTAATATTAGAAAAAAATTGGCGTGTCTTTATCGTTTTGTTTAATTCACTTTAATGTTAGAGTTTCTACCACAGCACAGTAAGAACCAATGCAAGTCAGTAATGTTTTACTGTTATAATTTTTTCCTTTCAAGCAAACACACATACATCTTGCGCAACGTTAGTCACGAAGTAGTTTAAGTGGTTTTTATTTTTTTATCTTATATGCCAGTATGTGTTGGCTTAATTCAATGATTACCTTGAATTATAAAATCCTTACATACATGTAACTAAAGGACACGTCTTTCTAATGACACTTTTTTCCTTAACCTTGTATCTATACACATCCATGTAGTACGTAAATAGGAAATCTAGGGTAAAATAGATTTTCGAAACACTTGCAAATAATTCTAGAACATACTGGTGCTAATTGTTATCCTGATTGCCAAATTATTGCCTATCTTTACAGATGCTATTGTATTATGGTACCATGATGCTTTTTTACATTCCTCTACTTCGATTTTTCCCAGTGCCTGCCATATATTAAACGTCTACTCATAGTAGATAGATGCTTTTCTAGATGAGTTGATAAAATACTAGACAAGTAATATGCATAGGTATAATATTTGTGTGTATTTGCTACCGTTTTGTTTTTCTCAAGATATTCATTAATATTTTAATTAAATCAAAACCTTTGAACTTAAAATTCCGATCATTTATCTTCTTGAGGAATGCCTGCGTTATAAAAGAATGCAACAGTTGCCTTGGTAAAATAAATGGGCCTAATAAAAAATCAGTAATGGTAAGAATGTTCTAGCCGTTCTAGCATTGAGTTTACAGCCACTGAAAATATTAATTTTATTGTTTCGGAAACAAACTATTGTATAGTTATTTATTTTAATTGAATAAAAATATGGTAACCTTTAACTGATCTGAGTATACCTTCGAGAATATTGATTTCAATTTAATTTTAATCTGGGAAAATATTTCTTAATAGGTACTTCTAATTGCTACAAATCATGAAGAAATTAAAAAGGAAACGAAATTAAGTCGCATAACAGATGCATGTGGTGTAAAAACATTAGCATTCAGGTTCCCAGTCGCATTTTTGTAACTAATGTGATACATCCGGCTTCCCATTAAACTTATTTTCATTATTAAACAAGCTTTTTGCCATTACTTCTTGGATTTTACGTGCATGTTTCACTTGGGATAAATCTGAGACCGCAAAAGGTACTGTCACGTTTCCTAGTGCAGGAAACTGCGGTTACAGGAATAGCAAAAAATAGGAAAAGGATGTTTTCAATGTCAGACTAATTATTTGTTTATGCTTCATCGTTATTATGACTAAGGCGTTTTCATTATAATGTAGGTACACTGTATACTCTCATTTGGTCATAGCGACCGGAACGGGAAATTGACACAGGTATGTTTTCAGGCAGTTTCAAGTTCAGTTTTTAGTTCATCACGTCAAGTGAATAAAGGTATGTTTGTCTGGTTGAATAATTTGAAAGTTGGCCAGTCGAGTATTGCGAACGGTTTTTATGGTACTTGTCTCTATTGAACATGAAATTGTTACGAAATGTCTGTGGTAAGCATACCTATTTTACATAATCCTTGATATACAATTTTTTTTTAAAGTTAAAACCACGTCTTTTCAATCTCCCTGTAGTATAAGATTTTCCTAAATTATAGGATCCATATTATGTTTGCGTTTGGGTGATAACATTCATCTAATACTAAAACACTGTGTTGTATGATAATAGAAAAAATAAATATGTTGTATGATTTTGTCGGCAAATTACTTAAGAACTGGAATTTCCTTTGAAGTCTCTTTCTGCTTTGTTAATGATCATAATTATACTTAACACATCGTTCTCGACTGTAAAAATAGCTGCTATTTAAAAATGGTGTGGCAATAAGAATATAGTTTTACGTGTAAGTATTCGTATCTAGAAAATAAAAGAATAGGTAGTAAAAAAAACTTACAAGGTAGATAATTTCATATTACTTTAATACAGTACAATATTATAAGAAAAAATGTATCTACTATCTAACCAGATGTTTGATATTAATTTTAAAATAATTACTTTCTAAACCCCCCTTAAAAGTCTTTGATTTTTGAATTCGTAAAATAGGCTAAAAATTTGTAATAATTACTCATAGTACCTATATGCATAATACTCGAGCAATTTTCAGTTGCTACTCAGCGGGTATCTTATCCATACATACAGAAATTCCATGTTGAGTAATTTATTACTGTACCACCAGCATTTTGCTGTTATGTGGGGCATAGTAATCTGTCGTTCCGACAGATGTTCCATTAGTCTTAAATATGAATTTTAAAGTTTCTAATTAGGGCATAACATTACATTTTTTTACTTTGTTAGATTGCTTGCTCTTTGTCAAATTCGTAATCGAAATCTTTATGTTTAATAATGTTGCACCGTACATATTGATCTCTTCTCAAAAACCATTTGAAAGAAACATACTTACTTACATTTGGCAACACCCACACAGGTGTTATGTTAATCTGCACGGAAACTAAGGAAGTCAAATTTGACTATATAACATTATTGTTTTACAATGTTGCCCTATGTATTTTTTATGAAGAAATGTTAAACAAATTCGAGAATAAACCCTGATAGCTTACATTATACCTACTGCCGAAAAATATCTCAGTTGACGGCGCGACGTAGCCAATTTAACACCAGCATATTACCTTCCCCTCATTAGAATCAAATCACCTCCCAAGAACTTCTTGAGTGACCCAAAGAGATGATAGTCACTTGGGAATAAGTTTAGACTACATGGAGGGTGAAGCAGTAGTTCCCAGCCCAATTTAGCCCTTAGATGGGTTGTATGTGGGTGGACGTTGTCGCCCAACGAAATAACTCTACTTTTTCTGCGTTTGGGCAACTCAACTTTTCCAAGAATTTTCACTGATATTTGTCTATTGTTTCTTCGTAGATGTAAATTGTTTGAAATTTTTAAATATGGATCAAGAAATCTTTAGTATTTATATATTCGGCAGGAGGTGGCTTCGCAAGTTTTTTTTACTACCAGGAGACAGGTTTAAATTCGAATATGTAGGTATAGATTACAGCATATAACGCCTGGTGTCGCACATCCAAAAGCAAGCTGTGCTTACTGAAACTAAATCAACAGATTTGTGTGAAATTGCTTTTCCTCGTACCTATGTATACAAAGTCTTACGGGTAAGGCAGAAATTCGTAAAATTTGGCACACCATTTAAAGGTACCAAGTATGGTGCTAGTATTTTCACTACCCACTGGTAGTGTGACCCCAATAAATTCAACATAGACTGACATTACTTAGTATCGTTCATAATAATGAATCAATCCATGAATATAAACCTAACCCACTGATCCTGTGAGTTACCCTTTAGGCCCTTTAGGGAAATTCTTCAGTTCTCTATATAAAGCTGTGCAGTTCGTGTACAAATTTTGCAACAATATCCATGATTATATTCTTATTACATTTTTCTTCCCCTTTATCTGTAAATCAATCTGAAAAATTTCATAATTATTTCAGGTGAACGCATTTGAGCTTCTTTCTTGCGTATACAGCCTGAAAAATGAATTTGTAGCTCATGCTCTACTTACCCGTAAAAAATAACTAGTTGTAAGATTTAAGTTTTAAATCATCCTCCACATTAAAATGTATAGGCTTACCGTCGCAAGAGCGAGAGCTTTTGCACATTCTCGTACGAATGGCCAACTTTAACTTAGTTATGCTGGTACCAGTAAACAGGATTGCTTTTTATTCCCTTGACTGGAATTTTCGCTCAAATACTGGGAACTTAACAATAAAACGTGTGCAAACATCGACCAAAACCCCAAAAATCTAGATTTTAGTCAATCCTTATAATTTACTTGTTGTTACTGTGTAAAGCATGAGCTTTTAACAATGCAGTTTTAATGTTTTTTGTATTATTTCTTTTAAAGTTCTTCCTCTTTAACTTCTCGAAATATTTAATGGGCGTAATTATTCATCCATGCGTAGCCACCCACGGAGTAATAAATTAGTAGTAACTGTTTGGGTTATATGTTATGGTTACGTATTCTGAAGTTGCGTTAAGCTACTACGCGTAACAAGGGATTAGTAGCTATTTTCCACCAAGAAGTCAGGTGTTTGACCTTAAGCGCCGCGCCGTAGGTGCAATTGCACAAGAGACTACTCAACACATATGTGTGTGTAAAATACGAAGACGTTCGCCTCGATGTTGTAACTTCTTTAGTTTTTAATTCATCGATGCTTTTGAGAAGAGTTAAAACACCGATCTTGTTATCTATGTAATGATGGCTATTATTCACGAGTTACTGCTTATTTCGTAGCTATTACAGGCGAGTAAAATCCTATACTTTATTATCCAGGACTAAATAATAACAATTTTTTAACGATTTATTCAATAACGTACGTCCATCCCTTGCCAAATGTTTTTAGTGATTTTTAAAACTATTGATTTCTTTAAAAGTTCATTAGCGAAAAACAACAATTTATTAAAGTATCCAAGAACGGCTGTTACACGATTACACAGTGTAATGTATTATTTTTAAGCCTTTGGGAATGTAAAATAATGCATTGATCAATGGTGACATTGATAACAAGTTCAAGCTGCAGTTTATTAATAAATGTTCTATGTCATTTGAGACAGTAGTTAATAATACACGATTCAAATTTCATAGATCGAGTTACTAGTGCCTTGTTCAGTTATTGAATACTTTACTGGTTTCCCTTAAAATTTTATTTTGTTAAGTGAGTAAACAAAGGTCGATGTCTTTGCATTATCTGATTAATTTCCAACTCTAATAGTAATATTTCGAATTGAAATATTGGACTGGGATAAATATTAAAAAAAAACATCTAGGTATAAAGTATAAACAATATCCAATGACGAATTTTAATTTTGTTTTGATTCGTGAATAAATGTTGTGCCATCCTTCAGCAGAAAATCTGATTAGCGTGCAGTCATTGTTGCGGAGTGACTATATTTTGCACAATAATGTAATTGCAAAAAGGTAAGAACTGTACAGTTTTAAATTTAACACAAAATATTAAAAATAGAACGGGGATTACAATAGTAGGTACTACTAGTACTCATAAAGATTTATATTTATGTAGAAACGTTACTACTATTGAGATATGTTTCAGTAAAGTTTTCTCGAATATGTCTCCTGATAAAAAAAAAGTTATAAGCAGTTGCAAACTGTTATGTTTTCTTTTTAACTTGAAAAGTAGGTTCAAAGTTTGTTTTGTTTTCGTTAGATGAAGGCCCTGAAAATTAACCACTTGTTGACTGAAAACGGATTTTATAATATAGTCGGAATTTGTAGGCCTTATAGATGTAGTTTTACGTATAAACACTGCAAACATCCAATAAAGTGACACTATTATTATTAAGAAGAGAGAGAACACAGCTGACTATTTAAACACTTTAGTTCTCTCTTGCTCGTCTACGCAAAATTCACATGCCATCCCATCCCTCTCAAACTGTAATAGGTACATTATGAGAAATATATACCACCTGAAACTTTGGACACATCAGATTCGGAAGGTATTGAATTTTTACAAGCAGTGAACAGAATCTAATCACTAGAGTACGGATAAGTAGGCACGTTAAAAAGTTTTAAATGAATATTTTCATTTCAATCACACTTTTCTCTTACCAAATTTTGTACTAACCCAGTAAATAAATCAAATTTATCACTTCTTAAAGGGCGAAAGCTTCCTCCACTATTAAAACAGTGGATTTTGGAGTATTAAGTAACTTTGGAGCTTAAATGGAATTGTGAACCCTTTTTTCCCCAAGATTGTATTAAACCTTAGTCTCATATTAATGAACGGTTTCTTCTGGATACAATGAGCAATTATTTCTGGAAAATTCTAACTTGAGAGTTTCTTAAGCTCCAATATTCTTCTTTTTACTAAATTTGTATTGTAACAAAAGTGAAAAACATGCATTTATACATGGGTTATGCCAACGCATATTTTTATTCTTGCTCTACTGATCACACACGCACTGCTAAAGGATTTGAACTTAGAATAGAAAAAGTAACGTGGCACACTGTTTCCGCTTTCGCGTAACCAACCTTTTAAACAGCAACGAGAAGTCGTAAAATAGTAAATAATTGTTTAATGAAAATATTAACGACTTACTGTTAAATAGAATGTAAGATGTGAAGATGCATTATTTCCAATCCCATTCTATTTTCTATTTAAAAAAAATCAGTGCCATGAAAGATCATTATTTGAATTCAGAAGTGATTGATTCCAGATGTATGAAAAAAGCTTAAAATATTCAACAGTTCTAAACTATGGTATGATTGTGGTATTTTTTTTTACAAAAGTGTGTGGTGGTTTTTATTGATTCGGATAACAAACGTATCGAGGTCGATGAAAAGTTTTACCTAGGTACTGCTGCTACATTTTATTTCATGTATTCCAATTGTTCCACAATTTCAGTTAAAAGTTGACCCGACACGTAATGAGACATTTTATTTCTACTGCCAGGTCTTTTCATTGTAGTGGTTCCATTAATCGTAAAGTTGCGTGACCGCCGAAATGCCCACCTACGGCCTATCATTAGACAACGCAGAAGAATTTGTAAAATCATATTCATTTCCTGTTAAATGTGATGAACGGATAGTGTAGCGGTGTAACTATCTGCATGTCATTATCTGACTAATACCCGAGTATTTTATACATTCCCTTGTATGAATCAACCGCAAATGAAGTTCCTAGAGTGTGTACTATAGAAATAATCGTGGACGGAAAGTTGCAGAGTATAATAGGTGAAGGTCACGTATCGAGTGAGGTTTTGCAACGATTGCAAGGCGCTATCAATTGAAGTAATTGCAATATATTCTCCCCTTGCAAGTAAATTGCCGCAATATACAGGCAATAAATTGCAATGTACATAATAAAAACGGCCGCAATGCAATATCGAATAATTCAACTAAATACTGTACTAGGAGTTATTATGTTAAAACTACCTACATGCCAATTGCAAGTAGGTTTCTTTATAGCTAATAAAACAATATTCCTTTTAAAGGTTTACGAGATACTCGACTAAGACAATGTAGTTTTAATGACAATATTAAATATGTATACCTCAAATTTTACAAATTTGCTAAGTTGAACGAACTTTTGTTTACGTCAGGAAAATATACTTTACGGGACCAGGCGGACTGTTGGTTTCTATTCCAAAAAATTCCATTAAATGTGAATCTAAGAGATTAATTTGTTTGATCAGGTATACTATTTTTTTAACACCCTGTATAAACCTCTGGTATTAATAAAATTACATCAAACACCTACAAATTAAATATAGCTAGAAAATTGTATCAAACAAACTTTCTTTTAAAAGAATTTAAAGTAAGTTTTACATTAGCTTTTAAATTTTAAAGCAGAACTTCTAATACTTGTGTAAAAAGTTTAAAATTGTTTTTATCTAAACCTAACGCATCACATTTTTAAGCACTTCCTTCCACACCTTGAATGTCCCCAATTTCTTTTATTATTTTTATAATTAATGATATGTTATCTCATTAGCTAAACAAAAATATTTCAGAAATAAAATCAAATGATAAGAATAAAAAGTCCGAGCTGTGAAACCACCAATGATTGTACAATAAAAACAAACATCTTTGCAATGCAGTTCTGGATTCCTTCATCATTGATCAATTAATCAAAGTCAGGCTCAGGTGCAATTTGAAGTTGACAAATTGTTTTTCATAAGCATTACATTGTATGGCATTTAGTATTTTTAATGATAAAAGAACCTAACGAACTGCAAGCTAAGATAATCCAATTATATAATTTTAGGTTTTTAGAATTATGTGCTTGCTAAGTTATTTTACTTTTGAACCCAATTTTAAGCAACTATAGAAATTAAGAACTTTGTTTAATTAAATGTAGCATTATTATTACTCTGATCGTGTTGCCACCCCAAATCTAATATTGTACGTTAAGAACGAGCATAAAGAAATCAGGAATTGAACCTGGCACCTCCCTGTGTATTCTCATTCCTTTGACTAACCTTTTCGAGACTTATTGTGAGAACACAAAATGTTTTACATAGTTTCTTGTTAAAGAGGCGTTTTATATTCCCTAGTGTTGCTGGTGTAACCAGTATGTACGTACAGATTTAACTTATGTCCAGCACTCTACACCATAATTTATGAACTTCTAAGTATTTGTAAAGTAAATTTTAATTAATTCCTTATACGCTTCTAAATATATTGTGCCGTTTTCCTGAAATTAATATCAATTTAAAAGTTTTAGAGAATACAATCACTGGATGCATTTTATCAAGTAGGCATGTGTCGTGTTTAAAAAACAAAATATATTAGTAATAACTAAAATAAATTAAATTAAGCTTTTTCATTTCCGTATTATCGGATAGTGCGTGGAAGGGAATTACCTTACCCAACGTGGTTTATAGAAAGAAATACCTGAGAAGAATTAGGGGAAAAGTTCAAAAAGTAATTAAAAATAAAATGCATTTTAATAAAGTGCTAAAAATAAAGAAGATGATTGTAGCTAAATATTCTCAGATCTGCAGTTCAAATCATGATTTATCAGGAAGTGTTGAATTTATTCTAAACTCCTTATCAACGAAGCTATTTAAATTCTCCAAGTTACACTTCAACAATTTAAAGTAATGAAAATGAAAATAAATGTTAATAGCTAACTATAAACTATTTCAGTGGTGTTAATTATTTCCTGATAATTTTTACTTGAAATTTGTGACGTGAGTTATAGACAGCAAGGTGTAACGGACAGCTTGTAACCATCATACTTGTCCGGAAGCTGTAAGGATTTAATAAACGTGGCAAGCAAGTTGGCAATTACCATTTTAATATCAAGTTGTTTTATAAAATAGCGAAGGTAATTGCTATTCCAAAACAATTAAAATAAATATTCAATAAAAATTCAAATAAATATAAATAAAAATCAACCCTACTTCCAACATGTTTGTATTGTTTTTTATTTTTATTTATAGCATAGAAATTATAAATGAAACAAACACGTTTTTCTTACTTCGTCCAAAAACTAGTGAGGTCTATTTACAAAAATACGATTTTTTAAACGACCCCTCAGAGCATAGGGCCAAAAGGAATAAACTGGAAGATCTAGTGGGCCACTTCGCGGTTTCTCGTGTCATATTCCATTCGTGATAAAACAAGGCGGTCATCCTGCTAAAACCAGATGTTTTCGTTAGTAGTGTTTTGGATTCAGAAATAGTTCGATGATTCTAGGAATAACATTTCTACAGTTTATAGTGCATCAGTGTGCATCCATATTTTAACATTTTTTAGGGCACACAAATCCTATCCCTAAATTCTGTAGCAAATAATTTAATCAAATCTTGGCATTCTTCTCGATTTTACGCCTAAAACATTTTACGTTATCTGTATTTTATCGTATTATGTATCTTTTCTTGTAATTTTTATATAGAAAAGATAGGAATCTTTCTGAAGGACGCTTCTCCGTTTTTATCATTATTTTGATAAAACACGCGTGTGATACACACCTCTTACCGTATCGATCCACTCTCTGATAACCGTGATAACGCACTGAATACTTAGAATTTTTTGAATGAGATAATAGCAGCTTTATTTTTAAATCGCGTAGTACATGAATTGAAAAGCATATACCTACAAATATAGACGATCATGTTTTAAAACAGGCGCTTCTTTTTTCTCAGTTTTGGTAATGTACACCTTCCAAATTACGCCACTGCAACAATGTTTCATGTATAAATTTAATTTTAATTTATTTAGATTAATAATAAACCCCCTTTTTTTATTGAAACAATGTATTGTTTCTGACTTTTAAATACAGGGTGGTCTAAAATCAACTTGGACAAGTTTACTGTAATTCCAAGTAAGTTAAATAGACCACAGCCAATTTGACCAAGTTTATTTGGTAGCCAGAATCTTCAATTTTTAGAACTATAAACAGCAATCTAAGGAATTTAATTCACTTAGAAGCTTCTAGGTCCTTAATGACCGCGAGTTCGAGTACCATACAAGCGTGTGTGTACATAGGTGTTGTGTCCCTATTTGGAAGTGTCACTCCAGCTAAAACAGAACTGTTTAAAAAAAACTTTTACGGCTCGATAGGCCGTTTCGTAAAAACGATTGTGACTGTAAATCCAACCAAGCGATTTATTTATGCTTGTTTATCTAACGACTCATACAACCTTTTTTTCTTTAAAAGAAAAATTTAAACCTTCATTGTTGTAATTGGTATTTGCGTTTGTATATTATTATCTATATATTTATTATGTAAGTTACGCTGTTGCAGAATTATTTCTTGTAATATATATGGTAGTCATAAATACGTTGTATGGGAACAACATACCAACTACTAGATAATTTCGTTCTTATGGCTTTTAAATTATAAATCTTCTTTCATGCTACTGGAATATAAGAAATACATTTAAAAAAGCGTTCCCGTTAGATGAGGAAGTGGTTTCGTGCATCCGTGATATGATGTATCTATGGACTGTATAATATGTTCACAACAACTAATCACTTTGTTGCAATGCATGAACTTACTTGAAATTTCCAGTTGTTGCATGCTGCTGAGTACCTACCCAGTAAAGTGTAAGTACTATACTCCCGCGTGGATACTAACGTAATTTTTTTCTTACAAGGTTACGGCTTATATAATTTAACGAAGTTAGATTGTACGGTATTTATGAAGGTGTTAAAGCATTAATCAGGGGATATTTGTCGTAAATTACCACCTCTGGCGCCGTATTTCCATTGTAATACTGCCACGTGCTCTCCAAGATGAAATATTGTATTCTATGGAACTTATTACAAAATTAGTATTCAGTAACGTTTAATAAAAACAACTCTACAGCACGAAATTAGTGATTCCATGCGTCTTCCTTTGTATAGTTATACTTTTTACTTTCCCATACCACTACTGGTATAGGGAAGTATTGATATCATGAAAATTTTCGAAGTCGAGATTTTCGCGGAAATACGTGTTTTGGGTCCCCAGGAACCCAAAAAAGTGGTCTAGAAAAAATGTCTGTCTGTGGGTGGGTATGTATGTAACGCCTCTAACGCAAAAACTACTGGACCGATTTTGATGAAATTTTAAATGAAGGGGTATATCGAAAATTCATCGACAAAATAAGCTTTTCAAAAAAATCCGAAACCGGAAGCGGAAGTTAGACATGTTTTTTTGGTATCATTTTTTTCAGAAGCGGAATTTTGAAAATCTGAGTAGGGGATATGAAAGAAGGGCATAATTCAAGGGAAACAGTTTTTTACCGGATTCTCTAACTTCAAAATGGCGGTCGCTATGAATTTTTCAAAATTTCGACTTTAACGCCCCGTAACTCAAAAACCAGTTATCTGATCAGGTTCCGCAACAACTTGTTTGAAAGCCCTTTGGCTGTACTACACCAAGAAAAAAAATTATTTACTAAATCCAAAAACGGTCGCAACGGCGCTCTTCCAAAAATTTTGAAATTTTTGAAAAATTATTACAAAAAAACTGGTCTAAGGAATTTGTTTAAATTTTCCATACTTATGCAGCTTGGTATTAGCTACATTTTTGCTTTTTGATGAACGCCAGAATTCCACTGTGGCGCCCTCTACGAGATTTTGAAAATCGGAAATTGATGTTCCTATAGCGCCTTTATTAGTAGTCAAAATATGAAAGAAGTTTAAATACAAAAGTTGTTCAGTATATAGATTTGCATTTTTCTAAATTTATATCACGTATACAGGGTGTTTGGTTTTCACAGTACAATAAGCAACTTTGTTATTTTAAATGAAACACCCTATATATTATTATGTAATTGAATGCAAAATTGAATTGTCTATCACATAGTATAAGGTGTTCATATGGCTAAAATGTACGGTTGATGAGAAATTCGTGAATTTTGAACTTTAAAACAGTGTAGGGTGAAATTTTTTGTAAGTGCCGATATGTTCAAGTGACCATGCGCGGGACGGGAATTCCTTGTCGCCGGCTAATCCTAGCAGCCTATGAAATTTGCTATGAATATAAATAATCACACATGCGCAGATGAACACAATCGGCACTTGTGTTAATTTTCAAGTTTAGTTTATCGGTTGTGGCGAACAATACTGTTGAATACCAAAAGCGAATGTTTATTTTTAGTATGGGAAAGTCCAGGGGAGGTGCGCACCTCCACTTTTTCAGTTGGGCGGCTATTATTTTTATTTCATACTGTCCGGTATATACCTGCACTTTACGGTATTAATTTAAGTCCGGGAAATGGTATATTACAGTACAATTTATTTTACAGTAATGAAATAAAATGTTGTACGATACACGTCCGTAAAGTTATTATTAAAGTATTCATTTAGAAATTCTGGATTCAGCATGGTACCTTCATCGCTTCATCCATAACCTTCTAAACTTATACTTTAACAAGTCACTTCCCGGACTTATAACATAAATTACTATTTCTGTGTGGGGGGTTGATAAACAGCACCTGAGTCGCTATAAAGCTGACCTCGGACGAAACGTTCAGTCGCTCTTGTTTGGTGAACAGTTATTATATTTTCAATAAATTCACTTAAGTTTTATTTATATAAGTTCAGTAAATTATATTCAGATTTACCTTATCCTAAGTTCTTGAAATATAGAGTAGGTATTTAAATATAGAAAAGATAAATACGGCGTTATGGTAGAGTTATTTTGAGATATATTGTTCCTGTTAAATAATTTATTAATCAATAATAACCGCTAATAGCTTTAATGGGCCATACATAAATAATTTTTATGTGTGTGGTAATAATATATGGTATTATTAAATGCATATATTAAGAAATAAAAAGTTTATTACTGACCTATTATTATACCGAGTGACTAATAAAAAGCGCGTAGTACTTTTCAGTACCTGTAGGTTGTGTACAAATTAAGATTTTAAGAAAGTTTTATGAGTAGTACATACAGGGTACTCATTTGAAAACGATCCACCCTGAATATCTCATGAACCACCCCAAATATCAAAAAAATGTAAAAGTACTTCCATTGAAGATGGGGGACATCCATAACGCCGTATCGCGTTGTAATAAAAATAATTTCAATTCTTTCAGCTAAAGTAGAATTTTTTTAAATTTCATGAATTGTATATCCTCAGAATAATTGCATTCAGGATAATGCCTCATCGCCTAGAGCTTTTAGAATACAAAATTGTCCTTAATGTGTGAGAGCAAACGAGTGATCTTTTAACCCTCCAAATCGCGAACCACAGAGAATTTCAAATAATTTAATGAGTACCCAGTAAATTAAAACAAAAATAAATTGTTAATGTAAGAAACCGAAGAATAGGTTTTGCTTTTGCATTTTTAAAGCGCCTACTACTATCAAAACAGATTAAATTAGTAATTATCAAACTGTTATCGTATTAGTTAGTAATCAATAATTAATTAATTACTCATAGGCGTTATAATGACTTATCTTTATTTGAATTCACTTTTGAAACCATTTACAAATGAATATTTTCTTATAATTTCTTTTGTTCCCACCCACGAATCGATTTTTTACAAATCAACAGGTCAACTGTTCCACTTCTATATGATAAACACGATTTATTGTGTTTTCAAAGCTTTTTCTGTATAATTTTCTTAACTCTCATTATATAACTTCCTTTATGAATCGTTTAAATGGGGGGGAAAAGTAAAAGTGTTTTCTGTGTCGTCGATGGTCCATTATGTTGTCGCAGCTGAAGAACAAATG
Organism: Hemicrepidius hirtus; assembly: GCA_963082805.1. NCBI lineage: Eukaryota > Metazoa > Arthropoda > Insecta > Coleoptera > Elateridae > Hemicrepidius > Hemicrepidius hirtus. The sequence goes on from OY720167.1 coordinate 8,839,179, forward strand.
TGGGCTACTTGATGGCTAATAAATTATACATTCACACATAAGGATGCACGATATCGGCACATACGTTATTAAAAAGCATTCTCAAATAAATTATAATTGAATACAAGGTATATTTTAGCACGTTATAAACGTTGACAGGTGCATTGCGCGATTCACGTGTTCTTAATTATGGTTTCCTTTGTCACTAGTTATCACGTGTTACATTACTTTGCTTCGCCAAACCAACCGCAAGGTATAATACAAATTAATAAAAATGTTTTGATGCATTTAGTTGAAGGTCATGGTAATTTACTATCAACACAGAGAACATTTTTACTCAAATGGTTGTCCATACTTGTATGTGTATTAGGTGGAAATAAAATAAAGGTTAACATAAAGTATCCTTAGTTTTTCAAAGAATATGGTATACATAAAAGTACGGGGTATCACTCAAGAAATTGTGCTTTGGGGTATAGGTATCATGCTCAGGCAATGAATATTAGCCTGTCTTTAATATCGTATTGTGTATGTTATCATAAAGAATTTAATTAACAATGGATGTTACCTTGAAAGATAACCTAAACAAACGCAAACAGATAGAGTGAAAGTAATTAGTTTCTTGGCAACCCTCTGTTGCCTATATTGCAACTTTTCATTTCCCATAAGTAGGTCTCTATCGTGTGTATTGATTTCTTCAAGTAAGGATATCGGAGGTGGTCGAACTAAGCCTATATACAGGGTGTCTCTAAAATATGGTGCCATAGCTTAACCACAGATTCCGGGGATCAAAAGCAGACGATTTAACGCAACTTACCTCTATCCGAAATTGCTTCGTTAAAGCGCTATCCAACGCCAAAGATCTTCAAAAAATTTCTATTTTTTTAAATAACAAAAGATTGTTTTTAGCGATTAGGATGAAATTTGGCATGTGATTCTTTACTGGAAAAGGATGTTTTTTGACATCATTTTTTTGTTCAGGAGGGTCGCGTAAGTGGTCAAAGGTTGATCATCCACAGTCAAAGAAGCTCATATCTTTTCAACAGTTCCGCCAATAGTTTTTAAATTTTTTTTACAGAGAGACATTCTTATTTCCAATATTTTCTGTCTCTTGTTTGATTTCGGTATCTGCCATAGTTTAGGCTGAAAAAATTATTTTGGTTGGCTGCAGTGCATTTCTTAAAAGGATGTAGTAATCTATTTGTCCCGTATGCTGAGAAATAAATGACGAAGAGACAATTTTTTGCGTAGAATCAGCTTTTGCATCCGGGAAAATGGTGGTCACATTGAGCATTTGTTGTAAATCTATTAATTTACCGGTGGTACAAAATAAGCTGAACTATTGGTTGAGAAAAATGGTTCAGATTATGTTGCGCCACCCTTTACATACTTGCTAGTAATAAACTTTATATCAAATTGTCTCTTCGTGATTTATTTCTCAACATACGGTACAACTAGATTACTACATCTGCTTTAGGAAATGCACTGCAACCAATGAAAATAACTTTTTCAGCCTAAACTAGGGCAGATACCGAAATCAAACAAGAGACAAAAAATATTTCAAATAAGAATGTCTCTCCGCAAAAAAATTTTGAAAACTATTGGCCGAACTGTTAAAAAGATATGAGCTTCTTTGACTGTGGATGATCAACCTTTGACCACTTACGCGACACTCCTGAACAAAAAAATGATATCAAAAAACACCTTTTTCCAGTAAAGAATCACATCCCAAATTTCATCCTAATCGCTAAAAACAATCTTTTGTTATTTAAAAAAATAGAAATTTTTTAAAGATCTTTGGCGTTGGATAGCGCTTTAACGAAGCAATTTCAGATAGAGGTAAGTTGGGTTAAATCGTGTTATTTTGATCCCCGGAATCTGTGGTTAAGCTATGGCACCATATTTTAGAGACACCCTGTATATAGATTTTTCTATTCAGAAAGCAATGGTTTTCGAAAAATAAGACTTAATTACAATGTGAACAATTTATAATGTTTATAAACACCTGATTTTAATAAATCTTCACTTTCTGTTTCTGCTATTGCTAAACACCAACAACGCCAAGATTTAGAAAATCATTTATTTCTGTTACTCTCTAATTTATTGTTTCGTCCTACTAATATAGTATCGAACTGCGAATTAATTAATATTTAAACTTATTGCTCATTAGCTGTTCGATTTCTCATAAACATACAGCCCAATGAAAAATTCAAAGTAAAACCGATAAGTAGTTCGACTGCATTGTATTCAATAATTGAAGTATTTGTACAATTTGTTAGCAAGTTATTACATAATTTATGTCTACATTACTATTTTACAGGAATTATTTGAGATTGTTCCAGAGCGTTCGTTGCTTTTCCCTGAAACAATTTATTTAACTACTGTAAGTGATCCAAAATGTACATTACCTTTAACTTATTATCATTTACTGCTGGATATAATTTTCAGTATTCCTAGTTATGTGCAATTTAATTTTATATCTTATAAATATACCCTCATTGTGACTCATACTTCATATAAATGTGTATCTCAATGATTATAGTATAATTAAAGTTCCGGATCTTAACGTAAAGATATCCAAGATAGGGGCTGTTAATTTTTTACTTCCCAGTCTTACACCCAATATAATTATCGTACCTACATGCTTAGTAGAACAATCAAACGCATGAATATGTAAAGTAAATGTATTCATTGTAAAACTTACTTTCATGTTAAGGAAGGATGTTTATAAAAACGTGTTTAATTTATGCTTCAACCAGCTGGTAAAAGGTTAGGTTAGGTTACCTACATGATTTAGATGCAGGTGTTGTCTGTTTCTTACATCCTTTTATTCTTTCTGTTTGTCAGTGAAAACTTTTTAGAAACTGAAACATTTTTACTTAGAAGTGTAATTAAAGTTAATGAACCTATTAGTAATTGTATAATAATTACATGCTGGTAGGTAGGTAGTATGTTTGAGTTTCTTATGTAATTGTAATCATTTAAAAAATACTTAGGATTTAATCCTGTAGTAATGGTAATTTGGTTCGTTTAATGTTGGTTTCTTACATAGTGATCTTTAATTTCTCTTTCAAATATTAGTAAGGATTTGCTGTCAAAACTTTTATTTTATTTATAAAAGAATACAACACCAAGTACGGATTGCCTTTCTTGGCCATGTTTACAACTCGAATAAATTCAAACTGCATCTCGCGTATTGAAATTGATTGCATACTGAACTATAAGTTCCAGTTTCCACGAAATGTGACAGGAATATTGCCAACTGGAATTACCTAACGGCCTGCAAGGATAACACCAGGATGCAAGTATTTACTGAATGGCGAGGATTAAGAAATAAACCATGGAAGGTATTCTAAACTTGTAAATTGGTGCAGATGCGGCAAAAATGCTTTCAGAACTGCAGGAAATTCTTCTTGGGAAGCAAGCTCGCAAATATGCATTTATATGCCATATTACAAAATTGCAAAGGGTAATAGACGCCCTTGATTGTTTCCTAACGCATGTTTATAGTTCTTTTTGTTATCTTTATATTCATTTTGACTTTTAAAGCGCACCGCACCTACTTCATTAGTAGGTAGTGAATAATGATAATATACGGTACTGGATTATGGATAGTATTATCCTTGACCAAACACATAAACAATTGATAAATGTTTACTAGCCATGAACAAAGTAGTATTTTTTTATTATTACCTTTACATATTCTACTCATCTTGTTAGGAAGTAAACCACAACAGAAATAACTCCAATACAATTGTCCCAAATGTAATTAAAAGTTTGTTCTCTACTTCTACATTTTCGGGCAGCTCTAATTACATATTTTAAGTAAACATATATAATATAATTAATAATACGTTGAAAAGCAGAAAACTTTTTTTTTATTTAAATAATTAATAATCATTACGAACACGCACGCAGAATCTTCATACAATACCTGTATCGTATTTATTATGCATGGACAATATCAGGTTTTTGTGTATAAATACTTTACTATCAGAAAATAGTAAACGCACTTTTTTGATTTACTGTTATTTGCTGAATGTGTGTTAGTTAATTTATTCCCGTAATTTATGATGATAGTTTCAGACATTTATATCAACCCACGTGAATGTAGAAAGTGGGATTTTTCTGTAGGTGGTGTTAATTGAAGAAGATGCTCTTGAAGTCGTGCCTAAGCTTAGGCACATTTTTTACGCTAACTTTTGCCTATTTCCAAAACAATAAATTTCTTTAATGATGTATTGACACTTTATATATTTACACAAGTCGTAAATAAGACATGAAACTAGGATTGTAATACACTTTGTAGTGTTTTACAATATGAAAGTGGTAAACGAAGTTTTGGATAGTATCTTCACAATCACAGGGGCCCCAGCTCCTTTAGGAAACATTTCCGGACCCAGGTTTATCGGAACTTTTTTCATATTTTCTGACGTAGAATGGCCTCCAGAAATTAATGACCGTAGTTTAAAAACACCCTGTATAAGAATTTAAAGATTATAAGAACCGTTCGCTTGCCATGTTTTTTTTTTGGGAGAGAATGCGAGAAATGGAACATGGTCGGTGAAATTCGTTTGCATTAAAAATTCCGGATGTTCGTTGTGCTCATTTCAATTTAATTTGGTTAGATGTAACATTAGATAATGACAGGTGACATTGTAATGCGCTGGTATTCAAAATAAAGCAACACCGTTAAATCAAAGCCCTGCTTTGAACTCTATTAATATTAATAAGGTAAAGTGCACCATAATTTCTCCATTCATTGCAATTTCATATCGGATATGCTTTTTGCATTCAAATGAAGTTAATGCGAACATACCGTAAAATGCATCCACATTAGGACGTGTTCTGTGTAATAACCTTGTCTCATTATTTTTATATCTATGCACATATTTAATTAAAATAGTTTGTTGTACACAACCTACTAGAGCTTGTCGTCTCTACCTGTTGAACTCGCTATTTCATTATTGCATCAATAACACTCATATTCTACCTGGAATTTTATAAAAATATATTGGTGTTGTCAATGTGGATTTGTATTTTAATTTACAATTTTTTCAACTAGTATAATTAATTATCCTGAGTATAATACGACGGTTTAATCGATTTTCCTTAGTTGCTTAACAGAGAATAATTGCTTTGCTCGTATTTTTAACATTGTATGCAATTTAGAAATGTTGACAAATATTAAAACTTCAGGTATGATTAATGGCAGTGATATTTTATTCTTTTGTAGTCGTACGTATATCTGTAGAAAAACATGAAAATAACTCCTCATATAATTTTGGATGTATTTAGGTCATCATGCGACTAATAATAATTTAATGATCTTCTGTAAATTTTTTCTGTATTACAACGAAATCTCGTAACTCAATTTGTCTCTATCGTGTTATTATAACATTTACGAAAAACCTCGTTATTGGTCTTCATTCGACTCCAGTGAACGCACACAATAAGAAATTTTTATTGGTGCTACAAAATTATCCTGACCTTCACCTCTATCCACTTGTAGCAATTTTCCTGTTGTCGTGAATTCCGGAGTTGAATTGGGTTTACGATAAACAATTCTTAATTTTCCTTATTCAGGTTTATTACCTTCAGGAATTTCAAATCTCGTTTGTTTTAGACAACTACAGATTTATATGCGAAACGATTAAAAATTAAACTAATTGTATTTGTAATTTGAAATCAAATACTTACAATTAAAACATGCAAATTTTGTAATTTAGATTTATTATTTATTTCACACATAATTTCGCACTAATAATAATTATACATACATAATTTAAGATTATGTTTGTAGATGGATTTAATTGCTTGTTATTTGCAGAATAATATTTGCATTCATTTCTGAAATATTCATGAGATACTAATTGTTTATAAATCATTTGTGCTGTAATTGTTAATTCTAAATAAAGCTGGAACATGCAGATTTTTTCCCAACACCAAGTCTCAGGTATTTAATCTTGGATTTTTAAAATAGTTGACCTACTTCCAGTAGTTTGCACTTTATTTTATTATGACGTATAAGAAAAGAAAAATTCGTGTGGTCGTGGAAAATAATGCTAATATGGCGTATCTTAACTCATACCCTCGTTAACAATAATATTTTATAAGGCTTTGCGGTTGTATGAAGTAAGTTCGAACACATAATTTTTTATGGTGATGCGTTTATGAGTTAATTTTTTAATTGAGTTTTGTTATTGAAAGAATATTTTTAATATTGTTGTTATAGAATATGGGATATGGCTATACACTTAAAGAAATTAAAATGGGCTACAAAATTGAAACTAAAAATATCTCCGGAACTCTGATTGGGGCGGCTGTAGCTCCGTAACAAATTATTTTCTGCCACGTTTATGGTGTTTGTTTTGTTTCTTGTGGTGTCTAGAATGCGTCATATTAATTTGGTGCAAAAATTTCCGGACACCTCGTACCTACTAAGGACTAATCTCACAGAACGGGTTGAGCGTTGGGCTTCGAAGTTTGATCGTGGTAGCTGTGATTAAATCTTCTTGGTTATCGCTTCATTTATGACTAATAAATTATGTACTGTATATGCAAAAGTAGGTATCTATTTATTTGTTAAATTAGAAAAAAGTTGGGGAAATGTATGCACATGTTACAAAAATGTATTGATTTTCAAAATATGTGCAACCACTTCTGAAATATCTTGAAAAAAGACTACAGTTCATCTTGTTTTTAATAATTAAAGTCACGTGGAATAATATTGAAACTCGCTATTTTTACGTAGGCTGACACGAATAATTAAATTCTGCCAATTAAAGTTTTCCAAGCCCACTATTTTTTGAGATATGATAGTGGACTTTTTTTAAGGGCTCCATATTAAATTTTCACGTTTGTAAATACAAAATCCAGGTTGTTTTCGCTATCAGGCTTGGCAGATGTCTGTTGACTGTTTAAAATAAATGTACATCACTTCAATGAATAAGAGTCATAAAAATTTATTACCTATTGTAATGATATCGCGAATGAATTAGTAGATGAAAAATTAAATTAACTCTTTGTGCTCTACTAAGATTTACTGATTACATGATGTAACATCGTTACCTACTGAAGTAAGGAACGTATTTTTAGAATTTCGACCAGAGCAAGATTTTCCCATCGCATTACCCGACTGAAATTATTTTTGAATTCTTTTTATAACGCATTGTTAGAGCTGCATAAAATGTATGTGTGTATTTATTTGTTAATTTTTCTGTTAAAAGCAAACATTTAATTGTATTTTTTGTTTCAGGTAAATCCGCCATTCTATTTTGTTAACCAGGATGCTAGAATTACGACTGTAGTCTAATCTGTTTGGTGTTGGTGAGTGTAAATTTGCATATAGTACTTAATTTTGATTAACATTACACTTAAAATAAACAAGAATCTTCTCAGCTAGGGCTACAACGTTCAGTTTTTGTGTTCAAAATATTAAAATTGAGGATACTAGTTAATATAAAAATAGACGCTTACTTTACAAAAGACATGCGATCATTTAATATTCATTGAATACTATTTTTATTTTTCAATATAAATTCACCTAAATGAACAAAATTGCGCCAGCAGAAAACAAAAGGCTCTTCTTGCGCCTCATAATAGTCGTGGGAGGGTCTCTTTCACATATGCTTGCCTTATTGAAAGCGCGGCCCTTTGAGGTTTCCGAATAACGTGGTTGATCTAGGAGCTTGCTGAATGAAAATGCATTCTTGCAAAATTGGTTAAATTTTGGTCGGCTTTATGCAAGGGCGCACTATCGTGAAGAAAGCTCACATCATCTTGGGATCAATTGATACGTTCGTGCATGCTTTGTGGAGAGTTAAGAGAGTATTACCCGACCTCTGCAGTGATTAAGATTATAGAGCTTTTACGTGTAGATTCAGTCAAAAGAATGGATTGCATGTCTCGAAAGGTGGTTTCTATCAGTCTTTCAGCTAAAGATTGTGTGTAATTTTTTTTAAGGGATGGAGACCCCCTAGGAATTTGCATAGACTGTCCCGGTCCGGCTACATGTAATTTTCATGTAGTTTTAAGCAACTTTTGTGAAAGACGGCAAGAGAACCCACAACACAAATAATTGGCGGTCGAGTATTGTGTTTAAAATGAAACTAAAGGTTTATAAACAATCTGCTTGTCATATTGTTGGTTTGTAGTTGTCATATTAGTGACGTTTATGTACTTGTAAAGAAGTTAGGACATGCCGATGCGTTTAGATTTATGATTTCTTGACTTTTTTTTTATCCCGATTCTTTATAGGCGCAATTTCCTTTACAGGATAATTTTGACGCAATAATTTTTAAAAGTGCAATGTTAAAAATAAATGCCACTTTAATATGCGATAAACTTTATCCTTGTAATCAACGTGTGCCGATGTACACCTAATTTTCTTGCTTCTAATAGTAATCAGACAATATCAATTTTCTTTGCGGCTGTATCATACTAAAACTCATAGAGTTCACTCCTGATATGGAGAAGCTATTTCTTTTACAACCATTAATCTGTCCAAGGTCCATAAACTCTGCAATGTTTAGTAATATTTCTTGTTATTTTATCTAAGCCTACCGTGTGTGTTGAAAGTTAATAAGTATACAACAAAGGGGTTCATTGCAGCAGCTGGTTTGAACACCAAAGTACATCTCAGGTGTTTCGAGAGAGGAAAAGAGATGAAACGATTAGATACGTTGTTTATTGATGTTACACAACTGCAGTATGTGTGTGGCATTGGTACCAAGGAGACTAGTCGTTTATAGTTTAGAAGTGCGGAAATGCAGTAGCATGCAGAGAAAATGTTGAAAGAATTTTATTTCGACGTCACATTGCCCGTCACTTTGATATTTCCTCATTTATTAAAAAGTAAATAGTACTTGTTTTATATTATCGCATTATCCGAATAGTATTGCACGTACTTGTGATAAGAATTTGTATAAAAAATCATCATATCGTAAAACATACACAATTTTCTTGATTAAACTAAAGTAGGATCAGTATTCAAATTTTCATTAATATTTCAGAAAATCCTGAATATAAATTACCTTGAGAAAGGTTTAATCATTACTTATTGAAATGACAATCTCAATTCATTTTGGTTAGCAATTTGATTTCATTTTATAATTGAACACACTCTTTTTTTAAGAACGCTTTGTTATTAGTAATTATTAACTCGTTACCTGCACGTTTCTGCATACAAAGATGGTTAGCGATTTTTTTTTTTTTTTTCGAAAAGTTTGGGTTTGTTAGAAGAGCAAAATTTTAAGGGGTGACCAGATAGGTACCAAGTGGTAAAAAATTCATCCCTAATAATAAATTAGTGTGCAAGAAAATAGATTTGTAAGTAAACAGCACGCAGCAGCGTCTCACATGACGGCGTCAATAAATAGATTTTAAAACAAATAAACAAAGGCTTACTGAGGGTTGCAGCAACCCCGTCGATATAAACAGCACCTACTCATTGTCCCAAGAACATTTTAGCGGCTTTCGATATCATGGCACCGCGTTTGCTCTTCTGATGGTGCTCAAACCTGTCCACGCTTTGCTCTTTGGTGCTGATCAAAACCAATGCCAATATTACAAGACGTTGCCATAATAATACTCAGCGTACACTCTAACGTATTTAGGCTGACCTACGAGTCATCTCACATAACAAAAATAATCAGCAAACTAAAAAAATGTAAATTTATCTGACCAAACACTGAATGGTAACGAATTTGTCGAATTTCTACAGAACCGGGTAATTTTGGTCCTGGCAGTTTTATTTCCAACCCAACCAGATTTTGATGTTCCACGTAACAGCATTTTCTTCCAAAAGGTCGGTGTACCGTGGCCTACCGGGTCCACCTATTACGCTACGCTGTCTATATTCGAAAATGTTTAAAAATATGCTATAGAACCGCCTGCTAGATCATCGGATGTAACTTCTCTTGGGTGTTTCCTCAGGGGCTACATTAATGTTCGGGGATTTCCTCCTGTTTTTGACATTTCCTACAATGATGAGCATGGTTCAATAGAATAGTTTCTCTGTAGGTTCGAGACTTGTCCTTTATATACGAACTTAAGCCTAAGATTGCTGAAAATTGAACATTTACCAATATGGTGCTTTTGTTTAAAGATATTCCTAAAGCGGGTTTTAGATCTTAGTTTTCTTGCCCCTACTCCAGCTAGGCCTTGAGCTTCATTGGAGCTTCATCATATTCTTCACATATTTATTTATTGCGGTTTGCGCTTAGAAAAAATTCAAAATCCTCTTACCGATGGCTTTTATTAAATTGATTGCTTCTCTATCTAATACAGAGTTTAAAAAAAGCTATAGGTACATTTAGTATGACGATATAGAAATACATAAAAAAATGCACCTCCAAATAAATTTCAAAGTCAAAATAAGTCAATCTCGTTTATACATACGTAAGTGCCATTATGTGGTATTCCCGCAAACATTTAAAGTCCTTGCTTTGCTGGTCTGCTTTATTGTAAAAAGCAATTGTTCTAACTAATTACTATAAGTACACAGCCACGTCTTAATGTTTTCAGTAGTGTTCACAATACTTAATATTTCAAAAGCATAAGGTATTCATGTTGATGAAACAAACCCATCCATACACAACATTTTAATTTCTAATATGTGGGACGTTTATTTTTAGATTACGAACTCTTAGAATTGCACATAGCAACACCGGTTACTGTTCTTTTATTAAGAAACTTCAAAAATATACAAAATATTTTCATTGCATTTACCTACTCGCGTTGAAATAGAATTCTGTTTACTTCAGTTATAATAATAGAGTTCAGTAGCCTTGTAAAAGATAAGATTGCATGCATGCAACAAAATAATTAACAACCTGAAACAGTTCACTTATGGTATTAAAAAGATAAGATTTCTTTGGTTCTTGCAATGTTTATTTATCATCCACCCATGAAAAGTTTGCACGAGCTGAAAAGGAAAATTAAAGGAATATGTGGTAGATATTAATAATCTTGTATTAAGTAAATTATCAATCAACATAGTTCGCAGTTTCAGTTTCTTGTTATTCTTCAATTTATTTCAAGCGTTTATACTTGCTAATCAAGATTTTGAAGATAATGATCAAATATTTTGCTTTATATGGGATCAAATATATTAAAAATTGTCTAATAATAAATAAATAACATAACAAGAAAATGAAAATGCATTCAATTTGATAAATATGTTTGCTTATATCTCAAAGTTGGGTTAAAGGCCAGGAATAACTTTCTGTACATTATACGCTGCTGCAGCTTGTGAGAATTAAATGTTATCACACTGGTTGGTTTATCAGAGTATTCAATAGTGAAGGTCTTCAAAACGTGTTAAACTGGCAACGTGTCGCATCCTCCGACTGAACGCCTCTGTCACTCAATATGACTAACCTGTCAGTTATAAACGATTTGCCTTCATTTAATGGAATTTGTCTCAAAGATAATGCAGAAAGGAAGAATCGTTTAAATAATAATATGTAATACATTTCTGTTAATTAGAAGAGTAGAAAATTGAAGCAAAAGGAAGGAGTTAAAAAGCAATTCGCATAGGAAGTGTAATTAATATCAAATAAAAATTACACCTACGTAATGGTTATCAATAGAGATCGGATTTTTATGTGAATTTGAAAGTGCACATTAATGCATATTCGCAATTTTTTCTTTAATACATATTTCGCACTTTTGGTTCATGCCCTACACAATTGGCATTTTAAGGACAATATTTGCAATTCATGGCAAGCTTATAAATGTGTAACTCTTAAGTCGACCTTGAGCTTTTTACATTCGTTCTGTAATATTTAACAAGGCCGATAAAATCCTATTTCAAATTAAATGCTAGAATTTAAACTCTAAAATTAAGATGTCATCATTTTTGTAAATCCAGCTAGTAATAAGCACCTGTCGTCTACTCGTTTATCTCTCTATATAACATACATGACTAGTAGCAAATTATTTTTTTGTAAATACTATAAATTATTAGTTCTATTCAAAACATTTTCTTAAAGTAATTTTAACAAACGAATTAACATTTCTTGGAAACCGTGCCAGTCAATGTGAATAAGTATGTATCTAAATTTTCCAAATAACGAAATATAGTTTTTATAGGTTACAATAAAACCTAAAAAGTGTATTTTTTACGACAGACTACGTGACACAAGGCCAAGGGTGAAGCCATATTATGGGTATCCTTCGGATATACTCGACCTCCTTTTGAAAAGCATGGAACCTTCAATGCACTTTTATGGTCTTTTATCTCTTTCTCTGTCGTATAGAAGAGGATACTTTGAAAAAGGATCATAGTTTAATGTAAATTACTGAGGGTTCAACAACCGGTTCACACACAAACAAGATTGCTTCGGTACATGCCGCTTGTTTTCGATCTAACCCGAAACGTAAGGGCTCACTGTTTGTCGTGGTACGATTAGCAGGGCAAGAATACACCCTCCGATCGATATTGGGGGTGTAAAGTGCGGTTTACAAAACTAAAATTTAGTGGTTGGAGAATGTAGGACAAAAGTGCAGGGAGTTCAGTGTATGCACCGAAATCATAAGAGCTTCGGAAATTTAAGTAAATCCGTACGTATTGTTTTTATTATTCGTTATTTATACTTAAATATTGAGTGCTTTTAACTGTAAGTTGCAGTTTTCTAGAAAATAAGTTATATCAAATAAAACTTCAACGTATATGCATTAACATTGGTAGAAATATTGGTTCGATTAGGTAACAGATATAATCGTGATACATTTTTAACTTCAACTAATTTGTATTTAAAAAAATACACTTTTAGGGCTACGAAACCGAAATATAAGAAAAGTTATACTGTAGTAACTCCTGAAATCAGGGTGCGGGTTGTATTCTACAGTGTAAGTTTCTCTTCTGAAGATAAGTACATTTAGGTACCTCCTCCCTTCATGCATCAGGCTGTTTACAACAGCTGGAGTCTGTACTGACGTAGGCTCCATAAATGTAGCTTTATATTTCCAATTTGGGGGAGCGATGAACATGGCCCTTTGCTCGACACCTCTCCATTACGTCATAAAGAAGTCACGAAATCTCAGGCTACTTGAATTTGTCACCATTTACATATTTTACCGCCATTTATCTCGCGAAAAGGTTCCTGATTTGATTTTATATAATTGAATATAAATTTGAAGGGTGAAAAATTGCTGGCAAGGAACTTCTTAACTTTATTTATTTATTCTTCTTGTTTTGAATTTAAAAACAAATAAATCTAATGGAGATTGTTCTAATTTACGGCGAAACCTTATTAGGAAATGCACAAAAGGGGACAAACTTTTACATACCACGTTTGCCCCATCACCAGATTCCAAATGTGCGCACGTTTACATCAACAATGCAACAGAGAGATCATGGAAAATTTGAACCACAATTTCAAGCCGTGCAAGATCCGACCGTGTGATGAATTCTGAACAGCAAATTTCAGGAAACTATTGAAGAAAATTCAAGTAGTAGCACAAAGGAAGTTGTCTTACAAATTGGTATTTCTCAATATATGGGAGCAAGGATTACACACCCATACCACGTTCAATGCGTGCAGGACCTACAACCTGGAGATTCACCCTGAAGACGAGATTGTACTGTAAATCGCTTACTGCTATGGCTTGATGAAAATCTTGTGAGACTTCTATTGCTGTTTTTGGGACAGGGTAACTATCAAAATTGCTTAAAAATTTATTACATCCTGTAAATGAGAAGAAAATACCTTCGTGTACTTAACTTAGTTTTTTCTGCCGACTGTGCTGCTTTTGTTATAGCAACACATAATGTAGTAGTACTTAGTCAGCAACAAAGAAAAGAACATATCTCTTCAATTTTCGTTTTTGGTGTTCGCGCAACCGTTGAGCGATTAAAATACAATTTGCTCTTAGCCGGATATGGATTGCCTTCTGGCATCCGTTGCAAACTTCTAAATAATTCAGGACTTCCTAAATAATGTACACATGTAGTCCTACCAAATCGTACAATACAAACCTTATCTATTAAATTTCTTCCTAATTAGTTGTAGGGTATACAGACTTAATTGGGTTAAGGAAGAATTGTCGGTGCAGACTAATTAGAATAAATTTGTCGTAAGAGGAATTATGTTCAATTTTGTGTATAGTTAGGTGTTTAATTAATTTCTTGTATTAATGAGATTATAAAATTTACGAAATAATACCAAAATACTTTACAATCAGTCAAGTTAATTTTTTTTGATCAAAAGTGACCTTATTTGCAGAAGACGTTTGCTTTAAAATTTTGTACCATATGATAATTCACAAAGAACTTCCGCATTCTGATAATAACCATTAGGTTATCACAGATTAATAACTCATGACTCCTATATTTAATATTTAGTACATCATTTAATACGCAAAAGTTAAAGCTACTTATATAAAACTGTTTCTATATTTTCTTAAAAATAAATTAAAATATATACCTATAAGGTGTTTCATAATATTGAGTTACGAACTTTTTATACCTACTTCCAAATGCTTGATTAATAAAACAAACATATTTCAAATTCTATTAAACTGTTGAAAATTTGTCTTTCTTGAAGCAATACGAAATGACAAGATTTTCAGCCAGAAAAATTTGTTGAAGCCTATTACCTAAACTATTTAATTTTAAGGACGATTTTTTATGTACCACTAGAGTCCACCTATTTTTCTTCGGGAACAAGTAATTTGGTAATAAATTAAATTGAAGATATGAGTAAACAAGAGCAAATAGATCTCTAAATCGGCGTGTAGAATATACAGTAAGTGTATTGGTTTCTTTCTAGTATTTTGCGATGATGGCCTATTTCTACTTTTATTTATTTCAGAATAAAAAGTTTTCCAATACATTGGCTGAAAGTAACAGCTGCAGAATTAACTTGTATGATTCGTGGAAGCGTTACAGGATGTTAGGCATTTAATCGATTAATATTTTCAACATTATATGGACTTTGTTTTCTTTGAAATAGTCGGAGGAACAAGATTTGAATGAATAAAAACTCCATAAGAACCGACTTCATGATTGTAAAAGAATTGTTTTGAGTTCCTCTTATAAATTTCACAAACTTCTTCGTATTCCACCTGGAATTTATTCAACTGCTTTAAATAATAATTTTCTTTCAGTCAGGGTATTGAATTTTACATATTTCGAAATTTCTTGTCCTCGGTTCGACTTACAATGTACCAAAAAAGGATATTACTTATACGTTAATTAAAACGACAACTGTATTAAATAATTATTTTTGTCCAGGTCTATAGTAGGTATATAAACTGTTAAGAATGTAAAATTCAATCTTTATTTTTAAGAGCTGTTCTATTTTTAAATGTTATCGTCTGAGCTTATGTTTGCATAAATGTAATGTTATATTATATGTTTTGAATGCGCCTTTCCTGTTTCACAAGGTGCTGTAGTTCAGTTGAGCAGAGCTTCTCTCCGTGGATTCATCGTGTTCAAATCTTTTTGCTTGTTTAAATGTTCATAATTGCAATAAACAGTTTTATTTACTTTACACTAATATTTTCCAAAATAAACACAACAGGTTATGGGCCCAGGGTACCCAGTGAAAAAAAGTAAATAAAAAGCCAGTGAAAAAGTGAAGAAAAAGGTAAACAAAAAGGTGTTAAAAAGTAAGTTTTTCCGCGCGAAAGTGAAAATGGCAACCGCGTCGCGAAGTGATCTTGCACAGATCATCAAATTTGATGGTTCCAATTTTCAACTGTGGAAATTTAGTGTCTCAATCATTCTCCAGGCCGATAAGTTAATGTCAATTGTCGACGAACAAGACAAAGAGCCGGTAGATGTGACGACAGCTGCATGGACTACTTGGAATACGAAAAATGCAAAAGCTCAAGTAATCCTTCTGACAACAATCGCACCTCAAATGTTGCAGTGCCTCGTTAATTGCAAGACAGCAGCAGAAATGTGGAAAAAGCTAATCACAACACATGAGCAGAAAACAGAGCTATCGAGAGAACTAATATGGCAGAAATTCTATGAAATCCGCATGCTAAACGGTGAGTCAATTTCTAGCCACTTAGCAAAAGTTGAATCGGTAGTAAAACAGCTAAAAGATATGGATGAAACAATAAGTGATAGCGCAATACGTTCGAAAATAATCAACGGTCTTCCAGCGAAGTACAATAATTTCCGAACTGCGTGGGATTCAGTTGCAGCAACAGATCAAACGTTGGACAATCTCACAACACGCCTTCTAAAAGAAGAAGTACGTATGACAACGCAAGATGATGAAACGTCGCGTCTAGCTTTGCAAGTAGAAGCGCTACAAGCAAAGCTAAACAATACAAAACCAGAAGAAAAGCAAATTAGTAAAATTGCTGCGTTGAAGAAGAAAACAACCTGCAATTATTGCAAGAGAAAGGGACATTGGGCGCGCGAATGCAGAAAACGCATAGCAGATGCAGAAAATGGCAACGCAGAAAACCAAAAATCAAAATCCAACGACGCCTATGTTAGTGACGTATCATTGCTGTACTCAGCCAGCACGCACAATGATACAAGAAAATGGATCTGTGATTCCGGAGCGAGTGTTCACATGACGCATCAGAAAGATTGGTTTACAAAAATTGAAGAATTACCGGAACCAATTGCTGTAAAAATTGCGAACGACAAAGTAATTTCAGCTGTTGGAAAAGGAACGATTGAAATTGAAGCAAAGGTTCAAGGTGAATGGCATCGCAGAGAAATGCAAAACGTGCTGTATGTTCCAGAATTAAACAAAAGTTTATTTTCAGTAGGAACAATGACGGATAAAAAGTTCACTTTTGAGGCCTTGAAACATGAGTGTCAATTTCGTGATTCAGATGGGAGCATATCGTGTATCGGAATTCGTGAAAATAATTTGTGGGTTATGCAATTTAGAACGAAGCAACAACAACAATGTAACCTAGCCGAAAAGGAAACATTAAAATTATGGCACGACCGTCTAGGTCATATAAATACAAAAGCCGTAAAAAGAACAATCGATAAAGAAACAAACCTACAAATCAACGATAAGGAAGAAAAATTTTGCGAAACCTGCCAGCTAGGTAAACAAGTAAGAAAACCGCATCCAACGATTTCCAGAAGAAAAAATAAAGTAGGTGAAATGATCCACACTGACGTATGTGGACCAATAAGTATTGAATCACCAAAGGGATCTCGTTACTTCGTTTTATTCAAGGATGACGCAAGCAGTTACAGAAGTGTTTACTTCTTAAAACATAAATCCGAAGTGTTCGAAAAATTTAAAGATTACAAAGCGCAAGTAGAAAATCAAACGGGTAATCAAATAAAAATTTTGAGAAGCGATAATGGAACAGAATATACCAGCAGTGAATTCGGGCAATTCCTACAAACTTCAGGAATTATACATGAATATTCCGCTCCATACACACCACAACAAAACGGTTTTTCTGAATGCGAACTACGAACGATTGTAGATTCGGCTCGTTCAATGCTGCTAAACAAAAATGTACCAACTGAATTATGGGCAGAAGCTGTAAACACAGCGGTTTACGTATTAAACAGAACGTTAATAGCTCAACAACAAAACGAAAGTGCTTTTGAAAAATGGTTTGGACGAAAACCGGAAATTAAACATATAAAAGTGTTCGGTTGCAGTGCATATATGTGTATTCCACCACAATTTCGCAAGAAATTTGATCCAAAAGCAAAGAAACTAATGTTTGTGGGTTACAACGATAATTCCAACAATTACAGATTGTGGGATCCAAGAAAAAGAAAAATTGAAATTTCGTGCAACGTAAATTTTAATGAAAATGAAAACTTCACTGAAACGGAGAACAACGACGAAAGAATCGCAATTTTCCCGGAAATTGTTAATAATTTCGTACCAGAAATTCAAGTCGAAAACGAAGAAAATCAGGGAGAAGAAATTCTTGAATCGGCATCTGAAGATGAGGAAGTTCCCGAAGCAACTCGTCAACTAAGGGATCGCACCGCAATACGCAGGCCAGATTATTATGGACCAGCTGTGTATTGTGCAACTGTTGCACCTGAAAGTTATGAAAGTGCAGTGAAAGACAAAAATGCAAAACAATGGAAAAGTGCCATGAAAGAAGAAATAAGAGCTCTAAAGGACAACGAAACGTGGACATTAGAGTGTTTACCAAAAGATGTACAAGTGATAGACAATAAATGGGTGTTTCGTGTTAAGACTGACGTTAGTGGCAACGTAATTCGTTTTAAAGCCAGGCTCGTGGCCAGAGGTTTTTCGCAACAAAAAGACATTGACTATAAAGAAACCTTTTCGCCGGTCGTTCGGTATGATTCAATTCGCGTATTACTCGCAATAGCAGCACAGAACGATTTAAAAATTCAGCATTTTGACGTGAAAACGGCTTTTCTTTATGGAGAACTAGAAGAAAC
This sequence comes from Hemicrepidius hirtus, assembly GCA_963082805.1. NCBI lineage: Eukaryota > Metazoa > Arthropoda > Insecta > Coleoptera > Elateridae > Hemicrepidius > Hemicrepidius hirtus. Next base: position 8,857,534 of record OY720167.1, read on the forward strand.
AATTTTCATGAAGCAACCTATTGGTTTCGAAGACGAGCAACATCCTCATCATGTGTGTAAGCTCAAGAAAAGTTTGTACGGGCTGAAACAGGCTGGACGTTGCTGGAACCAAAAACTTGTAAAATTCTTAAACGAATTAAAGTTTGTACAGTTACAAAGTGATCAGTGCGTATTTGTCGGGCAATTACACCATGCAGTGATTTATTTAGCAATCTACGTAGACGATGGTTTAGTCCTGTCTTCATCTAAGAACGCAATCGAAGATCTTCTTAAAAGTTTAACAACGCATTTTAAAATTACTGTCGACAAAGCAGAGGAATTTGTGGGACTTCAAATAGTGCGTGAAAACGGTGTAATAAAAATAAATCAAGCTCCGTACATAAAAAGGTTACTAGAAAGATTTAATTTGAGTGATGCAAATCCGGTCAATACCCCAAGTGAACAGGGTGTATGTTTACAAACATCTGAAAATGATCCTAAAGTTGAAACAAAATATCCCTATCGTGAAGCAGTAGGCTCGCTAATATTTTTATCAACGGTAAGTCGTCCAGATATCTGTTACGCAGTAAATCAAGTAAGTAGATTTATCAACAACTCAGATGAAAAACATTGGCAAGCTGTAAAGCCTATTCTACGTTATTTAAAAGGTACAATTGATTACTCAATTAAATACGAAAAATCGAGTAGCAGTTTTAAACTAGTTGGATATACCGATTCCGACTACGCAGGATGTATCGAAACAAGAAAATCGACAAGTGGTTACATCTTTGTCTTGGAAAATGCACCTATTACATGGTCAAGTCAACGTCAAAGTGTCGTGGCCCAATCGACTTGTGAAGCTGAATATATTGCTCTAGGTTTAGGAACAAAAGAAGCAATTTGGCTGAAATCATTAATGAATGAACTAGGATTTGAGCAACATCCTGTGGAAATCAACGTAGACAACCAGTCCGCGATTAAACTCGTGAAAAATCCAGAGTTTCACAAACGCAGCAAACACATCGACATCAAGTTTCATTTTGTGCGTGATATGTGTTTAAAGGGTGATATTAAAATAGTGTATGTTGATTCTAAAAATCAAATCGCCGATATGTTAACAAAATATCCAACAGCTGCAGTTTTTAAGCGTTTGTTGACATTATTAAAAGTATTGAATTGATGGGAGTGTTAAGAATGTAAAATTCAATCTTTATTTTTAAGAGCTGTTCTATTTTTAAATGTTATCGTCTGAGCTTATGTTTGCATAAATGTAATGTTATATTATATGTTTTGAATGCGCCTTTCCTGTTTCACAAGGTGCTGTAGTTCAGTTGAGCAGAGCTTCTCTCCGTGGATTCATCGTGTTCAAATCTTTTTGCTTGTTTAAATGTTCATAATTGCAATAAACAGTTTTATTTACTTTACACTAATATTTTCCAAAATAAACACAACATAAACTATAAATTAGTTGGGTGTTTTGTTAAGGATAATGCAATACATAATACACTGTCGTGAATTATTATTATTATTCATTGGTGAAAAAGGAAGTAGAAAATGAATACCGCGATAACGACAGAACCTAACACCCAAAACCTTGACAAAGTATAGGATTTGACTAGCATGTAATAGCTATTATTCACTAGGGTTAAATTAACCCTCGTACTCGTTGAATATAATATACTTTGTGTTGCAATACTGTTTAAGTGTAGTCTTACATCAACAAACGCTTTTCTGTTTTAATTTTGTTTTTATATTTATGAAGAAGTGTCGAAATGTGTATCTTTCAGCGTTACTCGTTTATTTCTGTTTTTGAACACCTATTTTACAAAAATAGCACTAGATGTTTATTAGCGCATTAGTTAACACCTGGCAGCGACTATTTCAGTTTGTCAAAAGTACACTCAACTATTTTGAAACACAACCTTAATTTATACCCTTAGCATTGATTGCAAAAACCTCTAAAGTTATTTTAAGTGCAGAACAAGGAACTGCATCCCTTTGTAGGAGAAAAGTCTGTCATAACACTGTTGTAAAAACATAAAAACATGCATTTGCCCAAGTCGATAACCGAAAGAAAACTAAACCAGACGCCGAGAACTATTGCGTTGGCAGAACTCCAAACGAGCTAGACGTGAAAATGTAACCTACTTGACCCAATTTCAAAACTTTGTATTCATATAAGTATAACCAACACAGGGATATCAAAGTAAAGTATTATTATTATGGCGCTTAGGTATATTTTAGCAATCAAGAACACTACAAACATAGTAGGTATTTACAGTTTTGTATATATATATTTTCTGAAATACACGGAGTGCAAGCTTCAAAGCATGAAAAGTGCAATTTAAATACGAATTAGTCGAATGCAGGCAGAAGAAAAAAATTAGTTTTGTATACTTAGAAAAAAATATTGTTTGTTATTACTTTTACTGTAGCATAATTAATAGCTTTCTGGTTTTGTATTATTTAATAATTACTAAAGTACATACAGTTTCATTGTATAACCAGTAATTATTATTCATTAACTATTATTCATGAGTGTTTGTTACCGTTACTTTGATTTACGATTTTAGTATCAACAGCCATTGTTATTTAAGTTTCTTTTTTCAAACGTTTCAAAACCAGTAGCACAATCAAGCTCACGAAAAGCAAAGCCAAATCAAGCAGATTGTTACTGTGAACGGTAATTTCACGAAATGAAACAAAAAAATATTAGGATAATTAATTTGCAAGATGATCTCCATTCATATAATTTCCCCAGGGTAGCGGTTACACTTCCCTCTGGCCTAGAATTGTTCTGATTAACCTAATTGGTGGCTGTCGCAGACCCCTCGTCATATCCATGATAAGAACGATATCGTTCTCACAATGAATAGACTTAAGACTGGAAGCAGACTGGAGATGTTTCTTTTTGTATTTAACGACATCTTGATCGTAATACAATTAAATTGGCTTTAGTTTAGAAAAAGCAAACAAACATTAAATTAATTAAATGTAGATTTGGATGCAAACAATCCGGAGAGGAAACAAGTTTGTTAAATAAAGACTTATGTTTCCTTTTTAGGGTATTATTATTGTTACAAAATGTAGGACCAACAATTGGTAGTAACAACACGTTTGATCACTGCGCTTCCGCAAAGAAAATTGCCAGAAAAAATCGAATCCAAATATGGCTCTTTAAAAAATTGCAACTTGAATACGTTATTTCAATTGGCAATCAGTTTTCATTTATTGGAACATATTTATAAATAAGAAATTATTCGGATAATTGCTATAGAATTTCATTTCTGGATAGGAAAAAGTGGATAAACATTTGTGTGTGTTCTAACACATCACATATTTCTAAAGCTGATTGTTAATTCTTTGATTTCTCGCTTAAATGATTTGACCATGCATGTGCAGTGATTTATTGTTATTTCTTATTCTTTAAATCAGTTTCCTTTTTTTTATCGTTTGAATATTAAATGAAATTATAAACTCATGTCGGTAAATGTGAAGGTGACCTATATTCAGCATAATTCTAGCATTCATCTTGCTTTTTGATATAACATTCTCAATTAATTTTTAAGCGTCGCAGTCCCATAAAGACACTCAATAAATAAATTGAGTATAGAAACTTTCTAATTTAATTAAATAAATGCTCCTTTTTACGCAGCTACCAGTTTAAATTTTTTTTAAAGTAGGTAGCAATCCAGATTTGACCCCCAGACCAAAAAGAGTGCTCGACTCAATTACGTCGCTGCGTTTCCATGGTAACAACTAACCGATCTGTATTCAGTTACTTTCGTGTCGAAAACTAGTAATTATCTTCCTATTTTAACATTTTTTAGTAAACCAATTTCTTCAAAATCTTACGGTTTTTATTTATTTTTCTACTGTCTTTAAAATTAATAACGATTCTGACTACTCCAGAAATAAAGAATACTTCCAAATATTGTACCGGTTTCGAATGGTTTTAAACTGTAAAGGTATGGGCACGGTGTAATTAAAATGCCTCACGCACGTTAAACTCTCCATTGTGTCTGCCAATCAAAGCACTTCGCAGCACGGTTGCTATTTGTATTTTACTCTCGGTTTCGTAGAACTTAAATATGACTACACCAATTAATTAAATTCTTTAATGAAATTCCTACGATATTAAAGTCTTAAGACATATCCAATAGACTTGGCAAAAGCGAAACTAATTTCAAAAGATTTCAGTTTCCATAATTAAATTAATAAAGTTTTTTTTAATGCTGTTATGGTTAAATATTAATTTTTTACTCTAGTTTTTCTCTACTCTTTGTTAAATTCTTAGTGTCGAAAATATTTTCGGGATATAATCTTGTCTCATACTCTTATATTAAAGGGTGTAGAGAGATTCGCCGAATACAATATTATTATTTGAATATTGAGAAAAAATGGATAATTTTTTTTTCATGGATTTAATGTAAGGGACTGTTCCTTCAATCCTTCGCTTATCTTTCGACCTCTTTATTTGTGTTTTATAGTAATAATGCAAACCGTCAAAACAATCATCTCGCTGATAGATGCATCGAATCATAGTAATACGCCTCGGCGCTTCTGTACGTGTGGATAAATGTAAACACGTATAGATGTGCAGCAAATTGTTAAATCAAGTTGTCTTACTTTTTATCAAATAATTAAATTTTTAATTTAACTTTTACATGACAAGCTTTTTATAATCTGGTAGAAAATGACAGGATGAATCAACATCTGACCCAAAGCTCAAACTGAAATTCCCTCGAGAGTTTCATTAGACTCTGAAAGCTTAACCGTATATTATCTGAAAATGAAATGGAAATATTTTGTGTATTGTGGTAAAATCTAAACAGAAACTAATTCCATACAGATCTGTTTATTATGCAGGGTGTAGATTTTAATTCGGGCCACTATTGGTACTATCTCTGAAACGGTAAGAGATAGAAGATCGCTTGTTAGACTTACAAACATTTTCAAGAGGGTGGGAAATGAGTCGAGTTTCTTCTTTTTGATTGAAAAAGGGACTATTTACAGTCAGTATAATCAGTTAAAAATAAAACGCACTATAAAGCATGTGGTAAGTTCTAAGTTCAAAAGAGTGTTTTTGGAAAGTGAATGTAATTTATGATAATCTTATTACCGACAATCGTAACCTGGAGATAATTTATTATGAAAGACAACCTAGAACTGGAAATTTCAGCTGTTAGATGTTTTTATGGCAATTAGAAAGTGTACTAATGCAACTAAATAGTTGTTTAATGCATAATATTTTAGAATTATTTTAGCTTCACTTATGTAGGTTAAAAATGTTTGTTATTGTTTACAATTTATATTATATCATGGAATAAAAAAAACAAGATCAGCTGTTCCTCTCCGCATAGGAAAAACAGTAAAATTACTCTATGGTGAACGACTAGTAGATAATCATTAATATTATTCAGTACCGTTATTTAAGACAATTCGCAAACTTAACCCTCGTGAATAATAAATATTATATCTGCCATTTTAAAAAAAAATAATTTTTTGGTCATGAGTTGTTCCTTCTTTTAGTTTTAGCTGAAATATATTTCATTTACGTAATGTTTGTATAGAATCATGTTATTAAGCTTTCAGGCTTGCTTGTTTCATTTTGAATTGAGTTGCGTGGGCGGTTAAAGATGTATCCAGTAGACGTTTACTGTCATAATGGCGAATTAACCTCAGAATGCTTTTCATGTTCAGCCCTTGCTTGATTAACGGCCAAGTCTAGAAAATTCGTGCTGTGAAGACGCACAAGTGGATTGAGAACTAGTTTACATTCATATGTTAAGGTGCTTATCTAGAATGCAGGTGTGTCTTTTCGATGTCGAGCACAGCTGATTGTCGTTCGTACGTGTAACCTTGGACTTGCAAACTGGTTTAGTTGTGTTGTTGTAACTTAAGTTTACGACATGTATTAATATTAACCCGAATTATTTTTTTTTTGCCAACACAAACAGTGAGATAATAAAATCTTATAAATACTTCACCCACAATCTTAAGAATATTTTTCAGCCACATGTCGATATGTGCCATCCGTGATAGAAAATCGAATCGTTGCGTGAGTAATCACATGGTCGTGACTTCTGAGTTCAGTTTCCGTTTCGTTACAGTTCTAGTTCCAATGTTTCAGAATTATTCAATGCTTGGCTCGATTCTTTTGTAAGGGCTGGCCTTCTGTTTTACAAAAAATCGTTTTACAATATTTTAAAATATAATATACAATATATAACAAGACCTTGAATTTTTATCGGAAAATTTCAGTAGTAGGTAGTTCCCGAAACATTGTTGCTAGGTAAAGCACGAGAGCACAATACATTTAAAAAAACGAGTGCGTTAGCAATCCTATAAAGCCAGTTTTCCAGTTCTGGATTAAACCCCGGTTCAGTTAAACCAAGATTAATTGCCATGGATACAATTGTTAGACTTATGTCGATACTGGTGCAGGGTTAATATAGGTTACCTATATTACTGTTATTATATCAACAAAAATTTAATCTAGAACTGAAACAATACCAACATCATTAATAAATATTCCTGGAATTCACACTTTTTATCCTTAAACAAATTTTCCTCATACTTTGTTTACATTTGCATTTGCTATCTAATATTATCAGGTGTACTCGTTAATTCAACACTTATGACACATTTCTAAAAAATGATAGCAGCAGCATTAGAAGGGGAGAATGTAACTTATAATCAGCACAGTATTTCCATAGTATTTGTTGATATTATATTAAACAGGTACTGCATGATATAAGTAAATTATTGGTTAGTGTTTTCTAACCGCAGGGAAAGACAATAAAATCAGAAGCTCTAATCACAGTTGTTAAAACTTCTTTCTCATTTCATAGATCATGTTATAACTTACAATATTGAAGGCATAATAAGTATTTTATGGTAATTCTGGTGGGACTGGTAATATTTCTTCTTTAATAAGTAACAACTACTACAAACAAACTGCAACTAGTAATAACTTGATTTTATTTCTAAGAGAATAATATTAAGCAGTAATTTTATTGCCAGTTTCGTAGTAATCGTAGTAATTAAGGAAAGTTTAATAATTTGATATAGAAATTGTTTTTGTAGATTTTTCCCAATACTAATATTTCTTTTTTTATTACAGGTAAATTCAGCTTAGTTAATGACAGTGTGGTACACGGTGGAAAATACTATGTGGTGAGTTTAGTGTTTACGTAATGTATCTTATTTTTCCAATTCATGTTAGTTATGGAATTTTCTACTGTCCATATTCTCATTCTTGTAGGACGTTCTAGAATTAAATTGAAAAATACAGAACATTCTGAAAGTTTGGAAAAAAATCCTTGAATATTTATATTAAATTTTTGTTTTAAGAAAATCACTGATAGTACGTCAATTTTTATTTGCAAATAAACATTTAAAAAAGGAATATTTTCAACCCCTTCCCTTGAACTCTCCAGACTAAGAATATACCTAGTGTGATCTCTTTTTTAAAGCATTGTTTTGCCCAATACAACCAAAAATATCGAAAGACCTATACTATTTTTTGAAAGTAAATTTGTCTAAAGGTGTTTCCGTAAATGTTTACCCCATACTTCATAGCAATAAATTGACAAGTCACTTGCAGGCTGTCTTAGGGCGGGTTGTATGGACGTAGTTTAACTGCCCGTTCAGCTAAACCACGATCAACTGTCATGGATACGATTGTTACAATAATTGTATCCATGACAATTGATCGTGGTTCAGCTAAACTCTGAGTTGAACTACGTCGATACAACCGGCCCTAAATGTGATTGATCCCGTTTGAAACGTCAGAGATGTTGGGATTATGGTTTAAAATAAAACTGAAAACGATTACTTCAAGGTACAAATATGTACAAAATCAATACAAAATAGGGACAAAATAAGGAGAAAATAAGGCCAAAACAAGGATTTAAATATTTATTTAAATATGAGTAGGTACGTCTTAATTCGTCAACGGACGATACATCAGTGTGTGTGGGAATATTAGCCGTTTTTGTGGTTTTTAAAACAAGAGTGTTTTCTCTCTTTCTACGGGTCTATTTTAATGACTCTCACAAAATATAGAAATATAGGTTTCACGCTTAAGTGATCTTTAAACCAATTAAGTCTAGCACCCTTAAGAAACACATGTGGTTATTTTTGCACGTGTTAAATGTAATAAACTAATACTCCCACTCAAAAATATAAACGAAACTCATAAATATATATAAATAAAAAAATTGTTATACATGGGGTGGTATATGTAAATAGTCCAACATTTGTTGCAAAGGATTGGGAAAACCCCATTTAAAACCCAACCAGACCAATAAGTAATATTAATAATAATAATAGTAAGAAATAGCAAATAATGGTAATTATTGATAAATTGTAAATTGGCTATTCCATGCCAATTTTGAATCGCAGCTCTTGGAATCTTGGAGCAGGTAACGGCTTCGTGAAAGTGTCGGCTATCTGCTCACCTGTAGGAATATATTTAAGTATTATTACCTTTTCAGTTATTTGTTCCCTAATAAAGTGATATTTAATATCGATATGTTTTGTCCTTTTATGATTAGTTGGATTATTGGCAATACTAATGCAACTGTTATTGTCTTCAAAAATTATTATCGCATTTGCAAGTTTTATATTTATATTAATTAAAAGAGATTTTAGCCAAAGTGCTTCTCTTACGGCCTCAAACAGTGCCATGTATTCAGCCTCGGTAGTGGACGCTGCCACTGAATTTTGTCGTTTTGTGTTCCAGCAGATACTGCTATTTTCGAACATTTTAAATATAAAACCAGTTGTACTTTTCCGATCAATTTCATTCGTACCCCAATCGGCATCCACATAACCAACTATCATTAAGGAGCATCAACTTTTTCATCGGAATTTAAGGCAATGTAGTCTAATTTAACCGGAAGCGGTGTGCTTACAGGTTTACAATCAGACATGTTAAATTTACTTAAAACTGTATGTAAATATGCACTCTGGTCTAGTGTCATTTTGTTTTCATATCTTTCAATTTTTATGCCTAAGAAAAATCGTATAAAATAAAATCGGACATTCGGAATCGCTTCATTAGAAATTGTTTGAAATTTATCAATGTTTGATTATTGACAGAAGCAATTAACAAATCATCAACATATAACACAAGGTATATATTTTTATCTATGTGCCCATTATCTAATATATATATACAACTATCAACTGCAGAATTTTGAAAACCCCGTTCTTTCAAGGTTTGATCGAAAAGTTCGAACCAACACCTAGATGCTTGTTTTAGGCCATATAATGATTTATTTAACTTACATACTTGGTTATCTTTAGCTTTCACCCCATCGGGAACCTTCATATAAATTTCCTCCTTTAAGTTACCGTTTAAAAAGCTGTTTTTACGTCCATGTGATGGATCGCTAATCTAAACTGATTTGCAAAAGCTAAAAGGATTCGGAAAGTGGTTATTCTAGCAACTGGTGCAAAAGTCTCATCATAATCTAATAAATATTGTTGACTAAAACCCCTAGCAACTAAACGAGCCTTGTACTTTACCGGTTTTCCATTTTCGTCGTTTTTAATTGTAAAAACCCATTTACAGTAAACTACATTTTTATCTGGGGGACGTGATACTAAAGACCAAGTTTTATTTAATAATAATGAATTAATTTCATCTTTAATTGCTCCCTCCCACTGAATTCTATCGTCTCTGGTTTTAATTTCTTGATAAGAATAGGGACAATTTTCACTACTGAATTTAGCACACATAAGGTAATTATAATAAAAATCATCTTCGCTATACGAAAATGAAGAATGAGTTTTAATCCTCTCACTCCTTCGGAGTGTTGGGGATTCACAGAACTCATTTTGCGTATTCATTTTAGCATGAGCTTTAACTTTTTCACTCTTTTGGAGTGATAAAAGTCCAGGGAACTCATTTGGCTTTATTTTAACATGAGCTTTAACCTTTTCACCCTTTTTTTGAAGTGTTGAAGGTCCAGGGAACTCATTTTGCGCATTTACTTTAACATGAGCTTTAACTTTTTCACACCTTTGGAGTGATAAAAGTCCAGGGAACTCATTTTGCTTTATGTTAATATGAGCTTTAACCTTTCCACTCTTTTGGAGTGTTGAAGGTCCAGGGAACTCATTTTGCATTATTTTAATATGAGCTTTAACCTTTTCACTCTTTTGGAGTGATAAAGGTCCAGGGAACTCATTTTGCGCATTTATTTCAGCATGAGCTTTAACCTTTCCACTCTTTTGGAGTGTTGAAGGTCCAGGGAACTCATTTTGCTGTATTTTAATATGAGCTTTAACCTTTTCACTCTTTTGGAGTGATAACGGTCCAGGGAACTCATTTTGATTTACCTGATTGAGATTATCTGCTTTAATGACAGATTTATTTGGTTCACTTCCTGACTTATTTATTGTATCATTTTCGTGTGATCCACTTAATGATTTTATGTCAGATTTAACACTCTTATTATTTGAGTGGCGACCTTTAACCTCATCTGTATGCAATACGGGCCTTGATATTTTAAAATTAGTTTCATCAACAAGTACATCACGTACTGTAATGAACTTTTCAGTTTCAACATTCCACACTTTATACCCACTTGGTTCATACCCAACCATTATACCTTTAAATGACTTTTGGTCAAATTTACTTTTTCTGGTTTTATTATGAATATACATGGTAGAACCAAAAACTTTTAAGTGGTTTAATCTGGGTCTTTTATTATGCCACAGTTCATATGGTGTTTTATTTTGCATCACAGCTTTAGTTGGCGTTAAATTTATTAAATATGTGGCAGTTAAAACTGCTTCACCCCAAAATGCTTTATTTAATTCAGAACCACATATCATAGACCTAGCCTTTTCAGTTATAGTCCTATTCATACGTTCTGATACGCCATTTTGTTGTGGAGTATAAGAAACTGTCAAATGATAAGTTATGCCCTTTTGTACACAAAAATCTTTAAATTCATTTGAGAGATATTCGCCCCCATTATCACAATATAAATTGACAATTTTATAATTAAAATGTGCTTCATTTTTAGCAGCAAAATCTTGGAATACTCCAAGTACGTCAGATTTATATGTGAGAAGATAAGTTACTGTGTAATGGGTGTAATCATCAATAAAAGTAACAAAATAGTTTTTATTATCTACGGTGGGAGGTGAGATTTGCCCGCAAACATCTGTATGAATAATAAATAAGGGCCTTGTATAATTTACCTTTTTTTTTTTTTGTTTTTAACATGCCCTAAACGTTCATGCCAAATTTTATATTTAATTTGTGAATTACTAGCATTCGCTTGACCTTTTGTTTGGTTACCTTTGATTTCCATTATATTTATTTTCAATTCTACACCAATTAAATTATTAAAAGGCTTACCTGTAAGTAGCGTTTTATTTTCCTTTTTGTTTTTTTTTTTTTTTTTTTAAAACTTACGCCTGTTTGATACAACATTACCGTCGTACCAGCCTATTGAATGCGTCGTACTGAGAGTAGATTATAGGGCACGTCCGGGCATATAGTACATCTTCCAAAACTTTTAGGAGTCGGCTTCGCTATGCAAATTTCCAACCATAAATGCGAAATTTCCACTATCGTTGTTTGTATTGATGGTTTGGATGGTTCGAGTGTGCTCGTCGTGATTTCTATTTCTGGCCAAACTTTGATAGAAATGGCAATTTCTTTTGATATGGTTTCTTCTTCCGCAATAATCACATTTAATGTGGGAGGTTTTGTAATGTGGTTTGTAAGTATTTTGGTTTGATGGTGTAAAAAATCGAAAATTGTGTGACGGTTTGTTTTGTCCTCTTTTTCTTGGTCGCAATTGTTTAAACTTTCTTTGATTATTTATTGATGTTTCTGCATGTAATACTTTAGCACTTGTATTACTGCCTTCGTTCTTTAATTTTACTTCTTGGTCCAGTAATCTAGTTTTAACAAACGCAAGAGTTAAATTGTCTTCTGATAACGTCTCCAAAGCTGTGATTACACCATCGTAAGCTGTAGGTAAAGTTAGCAGCAAGTGGGAAACTTTGTCCATTTCGTCCAGTTTTGCACCAGCAGCAATCAGCTCGTTAACGGTTTCTTCAAAGTTGGTGAAATGTTGTAACAAAACAGTATCACCTTGTAATTTTAGACTTAGTAATTTCTTTCTGAGTGCTAGTTGCGTCGCAAGACTTTTTCTCTCATAGATAGCGTCCAGATTTTTTAAAATCTGATATGCTGTAATTGGTTCCTGTGCAAAACTGAGAAAGGAATCGCTTAAATACTCGACTATCATGCTCTTGGCAGTCCGATTCGCCTTATTCCACTCTTCATCTAAAATTGCAGGAGGTTCAGTTGTAATTACATGTTGTAAATCCAATTCTGTAAGTAAGGATGTAATTCGGAACTTCCATACACTATAACGTTCACCACTGAAAGGTTTAATGTTTCGTTTAGTATTTTTGTTTTCCATTGTCCACTTTATTTAGCTGCACCACTTTATTTAGTTATACTAACACCACGTCACATTCACAAAAAGTTCTTTATCGCGTTCGCGTAATTAGAGAATCCTGGGCCCATAACCTGTTGGGATTATGGTTTAAAATAAAACTGAAAACGATTACTTATTTAAATATTTATTTAAATATGAGTAGGTACGTCTTAATTCGTCAACGGACGATACATCAGTGTGTGTGGGAATATTAGCCGTTTTTGTGGTTTTTAAAACAAGAGTGTTTTCTCTCTTTCTACGGGTCTATTTTAATGACTCTCACAAAATATAGAAATATAGGTTTCACGCTTAAGTGATCTTTAAACCAATTAAGTCTAGCACCCTTAAGAAACACATGTGGTTATTTTTGCACGTGTTAAATGTAATAAACTAATAAGAGAATCGTCAAAAATCTCTTGTGATAGTGTTAGACGTGTCTTCAATGTTTTGCCGAAGGCAATAAACTTCACAGATGGCGATTAACATCCAGTCCACAGGCAAAACTGATTGTCTTTGTATATAGGGTGTCAATCAGATTACACGAACGTTCTTGGGCAGAGAAAACCTTAGAAATTTTTTTTACCATATCTTGGTATTTTAAGCAAAAACCTTTTTATTGAACTCGGCCATAATTACGATTGCCATTTACAATGGCTGTAATCCAAATCTTACGGCGCTTGATGCACAGTAGGAGGTACAGTAGGTTTCGATTATTTTTGTTTTACGGTTTTAGAATTTCAATAAAAAAAATTACAAAAATAAATATTCCTTGTGATAAATTTCCTGACATATGTAATCGTAATAATCGTAAATAAACGAAAAACTCCCTGAAATTATCACCCATTACTGTTTTACTATCGATTTAGCTAATTGATGTATACATTTTAATTTAATTAACTTTAGATTACGTTTGCTAAGTTACAGAATTTCAATGATGATTGGTAACCTACATAACAAAACACCTTTATTCTCTTTATTAATAAAAACCAATAAATCGTAATTTGATTTAATGGAGTAGGTACTATATGATCTAATTTGTTGAGTATACTTGATCAACCACCATCAAATCCAGGTACAATTAAAATAAAGATTCATTGATCGTCCTTTATAGGTAAATAATACATTTAATATTAATAACAGGAGGAAAATTGTGTGAAATTAAAATTTTCCTGTCATCTAATAGATTAGAGTGTGTTCGAAAAATAAATTTCAATTTTAAAAATAACAAACAGTTACATTTCACATCTTTAAGAGCTTTAAATGAATCGTTTATCATTTCTATGTATTTTGCAAATGTTATATTAAACGAGAGCATGCTATTAAATTAATAGCTGGTTATTTCTAGAAGAAAAACAGCAACAAAACTACCTTTCGAGGTATTCAGTGATACCGCGTACCGAAGAGATAGTGCAACATAAAGTAGGTACCACCGTAGGGTATTGATCCGTAGGCCTGGTGCTGGTACAGTCCGTGCAAGTACAGTCACTGTCTGATGGTGGCAAACAAACCAACAGCTCACGTCTACCAGGTTTACTCGTTCTGCAGCCCTTCACATCTAACGCTCTCTATGCATATTGCCTCCACCCCTGAAACGAATGCAAAGCTGTAAAAATTAGATGAAAGTGTACTGTGATGTGGTCCCCAACACACGCTGTTTTCAACATATTCTTGGTCTTTTTGCAGAAATTGAAAACGAATAAATAAATTTTCTTTTCAAATGGGGAAAGGGCATTTTTTAATTTATGTCATTGCCGTCTGTTTATGATTTTTAATTGAATTTTACCCGCTCGCTTTATTTCGCTGAACGTTGAAATGATGTATTTGCGGTAAAATTAAAATTGGAATTTTTAACTGCACCGCTATTATCCGATATTTTTCATTTATTTGTAGTTGTATGTGGGAAGAGCGCAGCTTTGTTAAACATATGATATATAGATTTAATTTGTAAGTAAATTAACTGTAACAGATGTTTAACTACTACTTTTAGTATATAAATGCAAGGAAAATTTACTCGAGGGTTTCGGGCACCTATAATTTATTAAAATTATTTCTATAGTTCTCTAAAATTTCGGTAGTAATTATGCATATTCGAACGTTTAAAGACGAAAACAGAACACAATTCCAGCGATTTAAGTGGAGTTTAAATAATGCACATTGGGTAAATTATATTTACCCTAAGTTTAAAACTGGCATTCGTTTCCATTAGGTAAAATAAGTCGAAAGTATATCTGATTTCGTAAATTACATAATTCTAGGGAGGAATGGGATAAATAATTTTACGCCAGTTGGAAAATTGTTAGTGTTGTAAAATGAGACTTTGTTTCTTTATTCGAAATACAAAAGTATGTTATTTTCTGATTTATTTTAGTATGAATGGATTGAATCTGTTTCGACATCTTTGGATGATCGCCGCTTTTCACCTCTAAAAGTGATACAGGGTATTTCGTATCAAGAAGCGAGCTACCTGTTTGAAATTACCAATAGACGAGGAAAGACATATCAGAATTGAAAGTCCACCCTTAAACCTTCGTCTCTACCAACTGAATTTGCAATCAGCAGTACCTACCCTAAATTTTCTTAATATTTACAACCGTGACTCCCTTTGTTTCCAGAAATAAATTAACTTTGCAAATTCGCTGTAGGAACACTAAGCCGGTCGAAACAGGAGTTTAAGAGTTGGTTTGAGGTATTTGCCCTCCTACTTTATAATGTTACCTAGTGGA
Organism: Hemicrepidius hirtus; assembly: GCA_963082805.1. Classification (NCBI taxonomy): domain Eukaryota; kingdom Metazoa; phylum Arthropoda; class Insecta; order Coleoptera; family Elateridae; genus Hemicrepidius; species Hemicrepidius hirtus. The sequence continues at coordinate 8,872,715 of OY720167.1, forward strand.
ATAGCTTGCCACCGTATAAAGAATGCACTCTACTAATATCGTTTAGCACAGCACGATGTAGTTATACCACGATATTTCCTTAATATCATTGTGATATTTATCGAACGCGCCTTGTCCTTACACACTACTATTTGAAAATTTTATTCTCACGTGACCGATTCATACAGACCACTTTCCAGAGCACGCTATAATTGAATAATAGCTCCAACATACGGGTATCGATTTCCACAAAAATTGTTATCAACTTGTTATTTTGCAATTTAGAAAGGTACCTACTATTAATAAACAAAAATATTGTTTTATCCTTGCTGTAGATTAATTACACAAAGCTTGGGCGTTGCCACCTTGAAATAGACGCATTAAAAGGTACTTAATACCTGGTACACGCGTTATCAAGGTAGCATTTCTATGATTAGAAAAACTAACTACATCTAAATAAAAATGAGCACCACAGTATTCGTTCAATACTTTTGAAGGATTTTAGATTTCCCCTGAATGCACAACGTTGCAACCTTGCGTGTGTTACCAGAAGCAACTACTACGCCGATGTTCAGTTCCCAATCTAATAATGAAAACTGAAAAATTAATCCTGAAAATTAGTTCACTGTGCATGTACTACGTGATTTTCTATAATCAACCATAAGCAAAAAATATCTATGCTTTTATCTAAAGAATTATCTTATCGTAGTAAAGTGCTGCTCTACCCTTGATTGAAAGTGGTGAAGGTTCTTCAAGATGCTTTGAACGATACTTAAATTTCCTTTCATAGCGACGACACAGACCGGAAAAATAAATTCTTTGTCCGCATACCGGGGCATTATTAAAAGAAGAATAAACCGTAAAAACTCTTGCCAAAATTAACTAACAAGATATTATCTCGCTTTAGCGCATTACGTGAGTTACATCTCTAACTCTATCTATATTTAATGAGTGAACACTGATTATAATTATTAATGATTAATTCGCGTGTGTAAAAATATAGTCACCGAAATATTATGATACAGAATAAAATACTAGAAATATTTGTCAAAATCCGCTGGTGGAAGTTATAAAAAATTTAGGTTTTATTATGCTCAATATGGGTCGATAAGATGTTACATTACGATGTTAGATATAGCATAGTATAATACCATAGTTTGGTTAACAAAACAATTTATGCCACGTTTGAATCTTTTGTGGTGATACATACATAGGGTGCGTTAATAAAAAAAAAAATTCTAAACTTTAAGGGCGTATAGTAGGTACTACTCATAAAAATAAGACAAAATGTTTCTATAAACAGTATATAATATATCGAAAAATCCTTCCTAAAGGAGCTAAAATCATCCCTTGTGTCCATACACGGGGGCCGTGGTTAATTGCCTCCCTCTTTTTTTTAAATTATTAATTACCTTATTGTCTTATTTTTATGAGTAGGTACTATACGCCCTTAAAGTTTAGGATACTTTTTTTATCAGCACCCTGGATAATTTGACATTATGGAATTTTTCCGTGTTATACGTGAAGGGGTATGCTTGATATAGATATATAATACACACGTGGCCTATTTTTCCACTTAAATCAGTCAGCACTTCTAGATGACAATCAGTTATTTTAAAGATCAAGTTCGTCAAAATACGATATTTCCACGTATAGATATTGGTACGTAGAAAGGGCGCCGCTCGAAAAAACTATCCGTAGAGCGTCGCGTCGTCACAATAAATTGTCCTAAGAAATCGTGCCGTAACAGTTTTGAAAAGCAATTGCAATTCTACGTTTACCTGCAAACAACTAATCGATCGACCTTCAGTAGAATTCACATTACATTGCTTTGCGATAAACACCTAAGTAGACTGATCAATCTTAAAAGACGACAGAATCCTTATACATAGAACAGTGCAGCTCGAAAAATTCCACCAGCTTCTCAGTCGCCAATCTAACAAGCAAGCACAAGCGTTTAGTAATATACTATACAAATCCTAAGGATTATTTAATTTTAATCCTAAAGATATTGTGGGACTTAGAACCCCAGGACTCGACATACCTAACTCCTACGGATTAAGCTTTTTAATAACATGTATAGGTATCAGCAATGATGATTTTAAGGGTCTATTTACATTAGTAGATATATGACATATTTTATAGATACACTGTACATAATGATTATTTAATAGTCTAAAAGGGAAGAAATGGAAAATAGATCGAATCAAATCAGTTAATATACTTGAATTTGGGGAATTTAACTGATTAATCTGAAATCCTGAATATAAATGCCTTGGGAATTTATCGAACAACATTATAATTTAGTTTTAATGTAAAAGTAAACGTCGGCTGTATAAGGATCAATATTGAAGTGTAAAAAGCTATTTTGTATAGTGTGATTGTAGATTTCTTTTTGAAACCCACTGTACAGAAAAAGTACATACAATATTTAGTAACACTAATGTATGATTTGCGATTCAATACTGTACGAAAATAGCCAAAATCAATACATATACGAGTACACAAAAGGTGAACCGTGTTACATGTGAACGATACCAACAGAGGTAACGAATATTTGAAATCGTTCATTAAGTTCGGTATGTATAACGAATGTCTACGTGAGATTAAAAGTACCAAAACTATGTATGCCACGTTATTCAACACTTCTGCGGTTAATCCTTCCTGCTCCAAAGTGTTATTCGTCTTGCGTCCAAATTACCCTATGTCTAAAGTTAAACCATCTCGTGTTTATGCAAGCTGTCCTGCACCCAAACCGTCTTGCGTTCAAACTGTTCTGCGTCTAAATCGTCTTGCGTCCGAATTCTCCTGCGACTAAGCTAAACCGTCTTGCGTTCATCCAAGCTGTCTTGCGCCCAATATCGTCCAAACTCTGCGTGTTCAAACCGTGTTTCGTCCATCCAAATTACCCTGCCCCAAACCGTCTTGCTTCCATCCAAACTATTTTGCGTCTAAATCGCAACTGCGTTCTACATTTCACATCACGTTCTAGATATGCCAAAATAGCATATTACCATCATTTAACATGAATATATAATATATAACACCCATGAAGTGGACTTATTTAAGTTTTTCAGAGTTTCCGCCTTGTATCGGTCTCGAACCATCGACTAGACAAACTTAAACCACATCACGGTATACGTCTAACATAATTATTATTTTCCTGTATTTTAATGATTTTCTAGCTTTCTCTACCTCCCACCCTTCCTCCCGCCCTACCTCCCTCCCTTCTTAACTCCCTCCCTTCCTCCTTCCCTCCTTTCCTCCCTCCCTCACGCCATTTTCAATATTTTGTTATCAAAGTAGCAGGCAGTAATAGTAAATACTGACAATTAAGTTGTTAAATTTAAAAAGAATATAAATTTTATTTAACGAGTAAAAATGTAAATAACGCGGTTCATTGTTGTTTTCCCGTAGGGTTGCCTTTTTGTTCCATGTACTGCGGCCTTCGAGTTGTATTCTGTCCCCAGTATTTGGTTTTTACCGACTTTTTACGGGTAGTTCAGATTCATTAAAGAAACCCAAGACTGTGCTGGATGAAGCAGTTTTAATCATTTCAGGTTCCAATTCTGGTTCCCTAAAGTGTCGTTGTCTGCAGGCTCTCGCAATAACATCACCAGTGAAGACGAGCTGTTGCTTCTTTTTCTTCATTTCGTTTGATTAATGATACCAACATACTAAATGTAACTAACCTGCTGACTTGTTTTTATTCTCCTTATTTTTTGCCAAACTTCTTTTTTGTCATATAGAGTGAGAGTTATTTAAACTATTTCAAACCTTCCTACAATTCACTTGTTCGAATGCAAATATTCTTTCCTGCATGGCAATGTTATGTGCATAAATCAAAATATAGTTAACAGGGTTAGTATTCTACATAAAATAATAGGGTCAAGAACAAAATCATAAAGCTATCATGGGCGAGGGCGCGCGACCTTATCGCGTGAGAGAGATGACGGCGATAGCGGCCGGAAATCATGCAGCTGAGGGTGTTAAACGTACATTTCCGGGTTTACATACCTCCTTCTACCTGTTCGCACACTAGAGCTTCGTTTCTTTTTATACACCCCTATAAGCAATCAATTTGGTAACAAAGTCAGTTAATAGGGTGCTAGATGAACCTAAGTTAAAAATTACGTAATCTTCAGGAAAAAACTGCAGTTTTTTTTATGAAAAGCATGTGTATCATATTTAGTCGCGTGTGGTGTTTAAAAATAGATACACTCATATGGTTCAGTTTGACGTGTGTGCACATGCAGGGGATGTGGTACTTACTACTAGAAATTTTACTTTTAAGTATTTGAAGTATATTTTCATTATTTATTAACGAAACTAGAAATTTATTGTACTAAAACTTACTATCGATTTCACATAAATCTGTCGCTTGTCGCTTATGGACGTTCCATTCATTCATAGCCTCTAAAACTCGGTCTATCGAATGATATTATTATCTTCTCTACTATTACGTAGTAAAATGATATTGTCTCGTATATTTATTGATCTGCAAATTGAAGTTCTACTCCATATTTGGTATTTTCTACAAGGTCAATCCTGATAAAAAATATTCGTAATTTAATAAAACGCCAAACGTCAATGATATTTATTTATTCGAATAGTTTCACTAACTTCAAATTTTATCACAGATAATTTTTAATTTAAGATAACTAAACACAAGATTGTTAATGACACTTTTCTTGGCAATTGTATTTAAATAATTCTGCGTCGTGTGTATACTCCAAAAGATAACGACCGACTTATGCTTTGCTTAGCTACTGTTCATCTCTGCGTGAATCAAAGTATTTGAACTGAAATAGAACTAAGCATAGAAAAAAGCCCTCTCTGGACTAACTTTTTCTGCGTTTATATTTTAGACAATTAGTGGGTGGGGTGATGTATAAAGATTTAGATTAGTTACTCGGTCATAGCATGCAGTCTTTTTCCAGGTTGCATTAGTGTCATAGTTTGTCAGAAAATATATTATCTCAAAGTTAAATCATGACGGATAGAAAAATGTTGAAACGGAAACGGTAAGAATGACAATTTTTGGTTTTACGTGTTGGTATAATTTAGTAAATAACCCTAGTGAATAATAACCATTACATGCTTGTAAAATATTATACTTTGTCCACGACTATAACAAAAATGTTATAACAATTTATACGACGATGTGTCTACGTTTATTAGATTTTCAAATTTCAAGAGCGTCTAGTTCATATAATGAATAATGATTATTCACGTTAATGTATTAAAGGTAACATTATCCTTGACTAAACAGATAAATAATTAATAGATTATTTACTAGTCGGGGACAAAAGCATTGCATATTTACTAATAATCTTAAATAATTATCAAGATTTTTATATCTAAACAGGTAAAATGAAATTGGATTTATAATTAAATATTTCTATTAAAGGCAAGACAATTTAGTTTCAATGTAGAAACCATACAAAATCTTAAATTAGATTATTAATATCATAAAAATAGTTATCAGTTGTTCAAAATGATAATTCTGCCATAAATTGCTACAAGTTATAAAAGAATGATTATAATTTAAACCTGTACTTGTATTTCCATTAAATTTATATCATTTCTCATAACATAAATTCTATTAGTAACTAAAATTAAATTTTATTGGCAATTATTTCAACCATTATATTAATGCAATTAAACGACGCATTTCTAATAAATACCTACTCCGCAAGTGCTTTAATAATCATAAAAGTAATAACTATAATTACGATGTGTACTGGTTATTAACATTCAGTGTTCAATATCAAAGTTACATTAAGGATAATAGAACGAAAATTATGAATTCTTCTTGGTGTAAATTACTTAGCTGTTGCATATACAAAATAGGAAATAATGTGGGAAGATTTATGAGAATGTAGAAATTATTATTATTTTTTATTATCTACAAACTACGGGGGGCGCCAATAACACGATAATTTCATTACGAACCATAAACACCCATGACGCGACCGGGATTGGAACCCGAAACACTTGGATTCTCAATCTTGTCATGTTTGCGCCGACCCAACCTACGGTTGTCATGCATATCTATTTTGCAATTTTTGTGAATTAAAATCATTAAACAAAAATTATTGAACCCGTATTGTACTATGTACTCTGTGACATTTCTCACGTGACTAGAAGAGGAATGCCAGAATGCCACATTTCAAAGGGATGTCATATCACAGCCCGGAGCCTTTATTTTGACATTCTGAAGAAGGGAAGACGAAATCCCCACACTTTGTTACAACCATCTCGTCAGTATCGAACGAAGTACAATCCCTATAGAGAGAAGGTTTTGTGTTTTAATAATCAGCGACTACTGTAATATTTCCTGTAGCAATGCAATTACTCAACGTTCTAACGTACTAAATCATTACAGTTAGCCATATACCAGTTTCCTAATAAAGAATAAATAAGTGTTTTAAAAAAATAGGAGCGTCAGTCAAAGTGGCGTCAGCAAGTGTCAGAACGAGTTCAATTCTTATTTATGTATCGGTTTATCGTCGCCAAGGTATATATTGATTGTAGTGACTGAATATGCATAGGTATCACATGGTTTGTAAAAAGTATGGAATCATTCCACATTACCTGTGTTTTTTTGTGTTAACTGAAATTTGTTTGTCACCCCATCAGATCAAATCCAATCACAAAAAATCCCTCCCTCTTAAAATGGGGTAGAGAAAACTTTAGACGTTTTCTTATATTTCTATTTTTCTAGTAATTGTAGTTTCTTGAAGGTATGATAGAATCAAAACGTTTTAGCAATAATTATTACTGTAATGTAAATTTTTATTGCTTCCTCTGTTTCTTTCATTCAGTTGTTTACGTCGTGGTAGGCCTTGCAAGTATTTCTTAACAGGTAGTATTAATTAGTTTACTTATGTAAACGTTACCTTGTAGCAGTTTATAATATATTTTTTTCTTGTAGTTTTCATGAACAAATGTTAAAATTTAGCTTGTGTATATACCTACAGCATGTTCAGCTGTAAGTTGCAGGAGGCAGACTTGAAATTTATGAGCTGGACATGGCTGCACCTGTACACGTATGTGTCCACTTTTAAACCTGCTGGATTTATATGCCTATGTATGTATTTAAGTATCGGAAGACCAGTATTCGAGTTACATTTTTGTTTTATAGTTATTGTTGTAATTGAAGCGAACACGCCGTTCTTTGACTTTATGACTTTATTATTGCACTTATTTGCTTACACATTAAGAATGTTAATTAACAGCAGAATACATATATTTTATTACTCTAGATAAATTATGTATAAATTAGCAGTTTCCGTACAATTATTTACTTTTATTACTAATTTCTGCTTATCCTTTAATTACGCCCCGATAAGTTTTCAGACCAGAACTCACGCACTTTATTTTACAGTGCTATATTTTTTCTTTGAATTCTTGGCAGGAAAGTTTATTGAGACTGTTTATAGTTTTATTATTTATATTGTTGTCAGAAACTTTAGCTTAAAAATGATTTCTAACCCCTAATATAAAATTTACAAAAACTGACGATGGAGGGTATTTATTACCTTACCTGGATTTTATAACTTTCAAAATAGGATCTTTTTATTTCTTCCTGTCCCTTTCCAAACTTCCACCAGTATTGAAGATTTCTAGGTGCTTTGATGTGTCTTTGTAACATGCCTTCTTGAAAATTGAATTGCAACGCTTCATAAACTAGCAGCGAGCCTCCAATTTGTTTTCAGTAAATATATTTTGTACCATTTACTGTAAACTTGTCTATGCACGAAATAACGGATAGCAAAAAATATGTAAATTATAGTGTGAAATTGGTTGTTGATTTCTATCTCTCCCACCTGCCTAAATAAATTGTGTAACGTTAGACTACGTTGTTTTCGGTAGGTAAGTGATATTAAAAGTTAACACTTGCTATAATGATAGCAGGTGTTAAACTTTCTAACAACTAAATGGTAAAAAAATTGTTATTTCAAAGTTTTATGGCTTTTGGGGAATGGAACCTTATTTCCGCCAGATATCTCTAGCTTTTGCAAAAACAATGTTTAACGAACTATTCAAATCTTTTTAACCCAAACATAATCAACGAAAACATTTTTGGTTTCGGTTGAAGGGTGCTAGTTGTTTTATAGACAATAATAGATATCGTCTGGTGAAATATCCATCAACGCCTTCTTATAAAAAAATAGAATTTTTATTATTTAAAGGGAATGAAAAATGCTATAAGAATTCCATCTAGTGATGCCAAAATTCAATATGGCGGCCATACGAAAAAAAGAAGTTGACTGTCGTATCACGAAATCTCGAGGTCTTAAAAAATTGAGTTCAAACTTTACACCCAACTGCATCGAAAATTGGTAACTCGGCTGCGCTTCGTAAAACCTTTTGGTGTTATAGTTAAAACTAAGAAGAAATATTCTGGCTGCAGCCGTTTGCTTCTTTTTGTGTTACTTTTGTCACTGCATAATAAATTGCAGAAATTTGCAGAGAAGAAGGCTAATAGCAAAGATTTGTACTTTTGGCTAAGACTATAGGAATTTTCAAGACTAGAATTCCAATTTACACCTGACATACCTGTCTTATCAAACGGAAGTTCGTAATGATAGAAAATAATGAAGATAAATTTGTCACAAATTAAAAATGACAGAATCAAAATTATAGGATATCAATTGCAGCAAAAACCGGACGAAGCACGCATAAACAGTCTTGATATTCAGGGGACAATGAACGCTGAAGTGTGATGCTCATCTTTCATAATCGGAGGTCGACTTTCAAGTTCTTCAAGTGCACGCACGGCCTGCTAAACAAGACAAAACAGCACTCATTCCATCTCTCCTGTGCTTGCTATTCCGTGCCCCGCACTTAACACGCATATTTATGTAGTAAATCTCACAGGTGCTTTAACCATAACACGCGATTGATTGAATACCTCACATGTTAAATATATACCGAACAATTCCCCTAATGCGGTAGTACTGCATGCATGCTGTTTTTCTTAGAAATATTTATGGTGGATCAGAATTCAGAATGAACATCTATGATTACCCCCCACATGCTATAACAAAACAGAATTTAATGACTGTTATTTACAACGAAATCGCTAACTTTTCCTTAGAAGAAACAAAGGTATCTAATGTCAATCTGGAATATCTAACGGACAGGAATTACAAATCAGGGTGTCTAGCCGTGTAAAAAAACACTGGAAGGATGCTCGGTTATAGCCTTTTAATTGATTAGTAGAAAAAATCCTCATAGTTTGTTAATTTCGGTTATTATAATATTCCAAAAAATAAACAAAACGAATTAATTAACTTTGGATGTCAAGCTCGGTCTGGCACCAGGCAAACAAAATTTTTGGGATAATTTCTTTTGATAAATTCCTCTATTTTATATTTAAAATACCTATTCAGTATTGTGGTGACTGCAATTACCCTGGGGCATTTATTTGCTGTTTGATTATCCAGACAATATGATCAGCATCATACAGGAAAAAAACAAACCAAATTATTGAACAAAAAAAGCAATACGCAATCAATTTCCAACGTCAAATCGTTGCCTCAATGCAATGCAATAAATTAACAGCGATTCCAACTATTTACAAAACATGTCGTGGTTGCAAAAAGTGGATAGAAACCTCCCAGTGGTTGACCAAAGTTAATGGCAAGTTGAGAAGAAGACTTTAATAAACTATATTCTTAATTCTACATAATTACCGAAATTGTGGTCCAGAATTATTACTGTAATAAGTGTAAGCACATTTAGAACAGTGTCAAAAAGAGTGTTTAATTTTGGACTTGGACGGAAACAGAGTTGAAAGACGCCCGCTGCAGGGAAGCAAACTGTAAAATCTATGGGTTTTGACGTAAACGGATATTAAAAGTGGTTTGTTTTATCGAAAATTGTGATTTTAATAGAAAATACACTTTTATTTTCATATGCACATGCACTACAAGGTGTGCCTACCCCTAGCACTCATTTAAGGCAAAGTCAAACGCTTATGAACGAAACGGTTTTACGGGTTTCGCGGCCAGATTTGAACCACCAGCGTTTGTAGTCGCAAAGTCGAGTCTCCCGACTGCCTCTGCACTATTTTTTTTGTAAAACAATAGTTATTTATGTACGGTATTATGAAGATATTGATGCCCACCGAGGGCGACAAGCTCGCAAGACCGAGGGTTAGTATGTCGCCCAATGGCATAAACATGAAGTAAAGTCCGTGGTGCATATACGTTTTATTTTTCACTTTGAATACGTAAATAAATTGAAGAACTTCGACGTGGATTTTGTAAAACAGAAACGGCCATGGCATGGCTTGGCTTTGGGGATGATGTTTGATCTGTGACGATGACAATATATTAGAGGGCATAATGAGCGGTATATTCATAACGCCCTAGGGCGGTGTGTATACCTCGCTCGACAGATATAAGTAAATTAAAATTAATTGACAACTGAAGAATAAATCATTTAATGAAACAAACCACATATTTGCGGCCAATCATACCTGCGTCAAACCCGCGACTTGCGTCTAAACCTCCTAGACCGATCACAGAACAAAAATTGTTCAATAATCTCGAAATAATTAAGGGACCCGGAACCAGCAAATCAATACCTTTACCTTTTACCCAATAAAAAAATCATCAATTATTTATAATAAATCAATTACCTACAGTATTATAATATAACAGACTAGTCGACTATTAGATAAAAAGAAATATAATTTGTGAATCTGTAATTGACAAACAATTCATTGAATATTTGGAATATTCCAGTATGTTGTATATTTTCTAATTGCTGGAATGTAATAACATGAAGAAATATACTACGCAAACCCACAAAATTAACGAATTGGCCGGAAATTGTGTGCACAGTTGAAATTACGAACACCGATGTTTACAAATACAGCGTTTAGGGTGTACCTGCCTACATTTATGCTCGAGGGACCCTATTGAAATTGTGTAGTTAGTTGAAAAAATGTTTGTTTGGCCGTACCGGACAAATTGTATACGAAAACGCCATCTTGGATATTTCAGTTATTTGGAAAAAAACGAACTCTTAACAATTCCCCTTTGTGACTTTTTAACTTTTAATTATTACCTGCGATTAAAATCATCACCTGGTTTTAAAAACAGCAATTAAAATAAATCGTTATTTATTATAAACATCCTTCCTTTTTTTAAGATCTCGAAGCTGTCAGTGTATATTATCTTATTAATATTTTTCAATATAAATATCCTTGAAACTGAAGTATCATTAATATGAATAATTTAGTACTTGAACTTGAAGCTGTTATTCGACACTGACCATACTCAAGCTAACACATGTATGGCAAAGCACTATTAACAAACATTTAAAAAAATCAATGACCCCCAATATAGTAAAACTGGTTGGCTTGTTTACAAACTAGCAATTTATTTTTGCATATGGTTTATACAATTATTTCTTGTTAACTTACATTGAACTATTTACGAAGGCAACGAATACAATCTGATATCATTTACCTTGGTAATACATTTTTTACACTACTAGCCTAAAAACCTGCCATTATCAACCTATCTTTGTTTCTAGAAATTGTTCTTTTTCACCCCGTTCTTACTCCTACCTGGATACATAAAAACTCCAAATGCGATTTATTTAAATGTACTGATTGACCCTCTATTTTATATAAATAATTCATTATATATATATTATGTAACTTTATTCTGTAAGTAGGTTTGAATTCGAAATGTTAAAACAATAATTATTAATGTCTTGCCTTCCTACGTGAAACCTTTTGTTTGCTTTAAAACAATCCTAAATTCAACGGGCTAGGTTTTTCCAAATCCTCCCCATTTTCTGTATTAATCTTATTATGAACAGGTGCAGTTCTGTCAGCTTGCTAATGTCGTTTCTGTGTTATTTCCTATTGTTATTTTTCTTGATAATGCTTGTGGTGGAGTATCTCAATGCGGTTTGCTCTTTCGTTTTTTCCTTAGCACGTGCTGTCATAATGAGACATACTTCCGCTGCCTACGCTTCTCTTTAAAACTTTTTGTTTATTTTTCTAAGGAAGTTAAATACAGTAGCAAGTTTTCGTGTTCCGAAGATAAATATCTACAGATTTTGGAAAATAAAGAACCAGATATAACAACATACAACATTCAAGATTTAATTAGTTTGTATTTTAAATTAATTACGATTAAAGTACAAAAGTTTTTCTAAATTTTCAAGGTAGGGCTTATTTGGGGCAATAAATCTGACGCAGATATTATTGTAGAATGCTCATAATGTCCAGAAGTATGATGTCTTAAATCCGAAAGGAAATCGCTATATGAACCAGTCTTTACATGACCTTCATATTTGGTAGAAAACAAACGATAAGATTGTTGTCAAATAAAACGATTATGATCGCAATTGGACCGAATATTAGTATTTTTGCCCAATTCATTCATATTTAGAAGTATCACCCTAGAAATTAAGGATAGATGGTATACCAACGAACGTAAAATTTCAACTGATTGCTTGTTTGTGATCGTTCATGTTCATTCTTGTTCATTCACATTTGTTTATGTATTATGTTCGTTTCTGTTTGTTCGTGTTCGTTTGTTGCGTTCGTCAGATGTGGAAGCACCTTTAAGGTGGCGGCACTTTGAAGAATCGATCGCAAATCTGGGACGCCCATCCTACACAGGGCATTTCAACAACAACACACGTTAGCAGAAGTGCACCCAAAAAACACAGTTTGTAACTTTTTATTTTCCTACATCTTTTTAATGTTGTTTCTTTGGTATCAAATAAAAACCTAGGAATATAGACCGACATTCGTGAATTTTCATACTCTCTGTTTACGCAATCTGGGTACAAACCACATCTGCCACTTCTTTTTCGTATGCTATACCACAAGCCTTAATGTTTTCAATCAATAGCACATAATTAATAAAAACCCCTGGAATGTTGTTTGCTCGTCAAGGTCTTCAGAGCACTATTGGTGTCAAGATGCTTCTACGGCTAATCTCTGTGTAATGTACAGATTTTTTTATTACCGTCCCCTGTATGCAAACTTGTTTCCGTTTGATTTCTGTTCAGTGTAATTAATATTTTAAGTGCATTTTAGTTGTTCTTGTCTTTTATTTACGATTTATTGTCGATTGATGATTTTTCTCATAGACCTGCACTTTTTTTTGTCCCATTACACGTCTTATCAATACTTTTTCCCAAAAATAATGTTAATTAATCGAAGGCTCATTCAGTGGCGCAAATGTGAACTGCTTATTAGTTTATTGTTATCTTGACGTCTAACCACCCCACCCCAATCTTTGTGCCTAACCGGCTACCCCAGTAAATGCTATGGGGGTTGGGCGGAGAATATGCGGAATATACACCACTAGCTCATTATTCCTGAATCGTCGATAGATTTAAAACAATTTTCTCGCAGGAAGCTAATTTTCATACCAAGACCGAAATTTCGAAATAGTGGTTATAAAATTAAACAAGGGGGTAGTGATTAACGGGGTGTGAGGGTAATTATAATTCATCAGATTAGATCTACACTCACACTTTTGGAGCTACTAGAATTTCTTGTTGAAAACTTACATAAACCTTTAGTTTTGGGTGATTATTCATTTGTATTATAATTTTCTAATCGCGTGATTAAGAAATTATCAAAAAGTAAATCGACCATTAATTTACCTGCGATCTTGTCAGTTTGGCTTTTTGTTTGCTAAGTGAAATATTATAATGGAAATTAAGTTCTATTGAATAATTTAATTTTGCAAAGAATCTGGTTCCCACCCTAATTTTTTTTGGGCAACTTTAGAATTAATTAATTCCCATCCCCCACCCCTTCTTACTATTTTGGTCATTGATTAATCCTTAATCCATAAAATTCCGTTAGAAATACAATTGCGAAAGAGACGTAAATAAAAAATTGTTAGAACAAAAATGAAGACCGGTTACAGCCTAATAGCACTTCACAGATTTCCTTTCCATCCGTCCCACGTGCTGCGAAGAGGATGCCTGCCAGGTTAAACGTTGCACCGTCCAAGTGACCTTGTATTAGGTCCATTGACCTGTTTTCATCTTTTTCACTCCTGTGCAAACCTGCCATTCGTATTTCTTTCCTAACGTTGGACGGCAATGCTGGTTTACCTAATTTATCCTTATCGCACCTATGTCGTAGATCCGCTATCTCTCTTCAGTTACCTGTAGTTCCGACGTATCTTCTACGCCTTCCAATTTAGATATTCCTCTCGTCTTCTTTTATATGCATACAAAGTGCATTCTTTTTCCGTAGCAATTTCATGTCCCCGTGGTTTTGCATCTCCAATTCAGTTTTATGTATACGCCTGTGTGTTTTCGATCAAGCCATCCTTATTTTTTAAACAATCGTTTCTTTGTTTCCTTTTAGTATTTGGAGAGGAAGAGAGCCATTTAATTCTCTAATCATGTCGTAAGATTTACGACACCGGGGGTTTTTAATGGAATACTTATTTAAAAGTCTTACTGTTTTGCATGCACCTTTTGCACTGCATGTTTTTGTATGCATATTGAAATGCAAAGAAGAACCGTCTTGGCACACGTTAGCGTTTATTTTTAGAATAGGTACGCCAATTTGAATTCATTTTTGCCGAATGACTCATAGTGCAGTATTAAAACCACGCAAAGAAATTGTCAGAGCTTTTTTTTCTAAATTACACCATTACGTCTACTTTTAGTGCCTGCAATTCTTGATGATGATGACTTTTATACAAAAGTCAAAGAATATGATTTTGGTCAGAGCAAGTCAATTTTGTCATGGAGACTGATGGTTTTGGTATAGTATATAATATTTTAAAATGCCCTTTTGTTGACTTTTATTCATTTTTACTTATAATATAGGGACTACAAATTAACGAATATTAGATAATTAAAATATTAGCTTTCTTTGGTGGTCCGGTATAGACCAACGATTAGAGCAAACCTGATCTACAGAAGGCTTACGTTCGAATCTCCCGCGTGTCCTGAAGAGACTCGATTTGCCACGTCCGTGGGCGTTTGTGATTCCAACTGAAAATTAAGTGTTAGAAAGAATGACATTATGACATATATGGCCCTAACAACAAAAAAGTCATTTTATACAGTTAATATGACACGACTTACTTATATGGTTGCTGATTTGTTTTTATACGATAGGACGTCCGCTGTAGATATAGAGGACTGGTCCAAATGCACTTCCCTGTGGAACGCCTAATTGTATCGAATCCAGTAGGGTCTACTCATCTTGATATTTGATATCTTTCTTTTAAATATGATTTTAGGAGTTTGTGGCAGGTAGGCTTCTCCTTCATCGGTGGTGGTTCAGTGTGCCAAAACTTTGACAAAAGCTTGGATGACATCCAGTAATGCTGCAGAACAGTATCATTTTAATTACACCAGTAAATGCATTTTCTCGAATAATTTATGAATCGGAGTAGGTTCGTCGCAGTTTGTAAAATGATATTTTTGAAGTTCTTGTCTGATTTTGGAATTAATATTTTTTATGTTGTTTTCCCATTATGTGGCCACACTTCTGAGCTTAAATATAGCTTTAATTACATTTTGTATGCTATACGATGTGTATATTAGCTGCATTATAATTATCATTTCCGGTTTAATCGTTGTAAAAAATGTACGTTTCAAGAACTTAATAAGGCAATGATTTAGTTCTCGACAAAGCGGAGATATTATCAGTGTACAAAAATACAACATACATTTCGCCGTTTGGTTTTTTCATATTGGGATAGCTATAATCTCTTGTTTTGCTAATTATAACTTCCTGAGTGAATTAATCACTACTTTTAATAATAGCCGTCTTAATAGAATGTAAATCCCTTCGGGGTTTTAATCAGTAGTTGTGCAGAGAAGAAACTATTGACAAGAGTAAGCAAGCAGAAGTCACAGCACTGTTGAAAATAATGAAGGCTCTAAATGAATAAATAAAAAAAAAGTGAGAAGGCATGAATAATAATAATAAGCAAGAATAGATCTTGAAGTTAAGTATAAATCATTCGAAAGTGCATAAAATATATTAGCTAATAGTAATCTAGGTCTGCAGATCTATGTCAAATGTTATCTATGGTTAATTCTATTATTATACAGAGTGGAAATTTGGACGTTGGAAAAGATATCCATGAGCAAAGTAGATACAATGGAGATCGAGCAATAACTTAAAATGTGTTAAAAGATAGCGTAGACTGAAAAACCAAGGCTACAGACAAAATTGTCAGAAAACAGAAGAACGTGTTAGTTGGTTCAAAATTAATGCACGTATCTAACCGCCATTCCAAATAAACTTCAATAATATCCATTGCTGTGTCGGATCTCTTTCTTCTTCTTCTTGTTCCTTATCCTCAAAGTACATCAGCGATCAAGTTCTCTGCTGCCGCTTCAAACAAACCCATAGATGACAGTCCTTCCTTCAATTTTTCCCTGTTACGTAAGCTACTATTTTGCATTTCGAAGAATAATTTGGAACTCTCCTTTTCGCTCGTTTTTTCTTTTACTTTGTCCTTTTCCATCCACTCTAGAACAATTTCATATGTTGCCTTTCTTAAAGCAAGCACGATTTTCCTTCCGTAGGGGCATTCAGATAAGGGAGTATAATCCGTTATAATAGGGATGAAAATATTTAAAGTGAGTTTTTGTAGGTCTGGTATATTATATCATGAGAAAAAATAGTGAAAGGCTTGTATCTATTTTAAACACAACCGTAAATATATTAAACCGTTGTGTCCTATGAAAGTGTTGATTTTAATTTCGCTAAAAAAGAATGCGAAACTAGAAAGTGAAACATGGAAAACTGTTGGGAATGAAAGATTATGTTCTTCCACGAAAAATCCAAAACGTTGTCGCTTGTGGGATTATAGTTTTGTGTTAAAGCAAAGCATGCCTTTATTTGGTTCCAAGGAGAGATTTAAAAGTGGGCTTGCAAAATAAACATTTAACTATGACGTAGTGGCGGTGCACAGGTAGAAATGTTCGGTCGGGCCGACGGTCGCGGTACCGAACTTGAACCCATGGCTGGCGGCCTTGGTTGGCGCGTTCACCTCGATGGCGCGCCCGCTGCACTCTGGGTTAGTGGACCCGTCTGTCGAAACGCCAACGGTACCGACTACTGTACCCTCGGTTCTCTTTGGGACCACTAATCTTTTTTTCTTCCACGTAAGAATGATATCAAAAGTGATAACTGTTATCACTTTCTATGCTTTCCATTCAACGATTGAGTATCTAATTAGGTCGAACTGAAGGAACGGAAATGTGATTGACCTGAGGAAGGAATGCAACCGTATCGTCTGCATCTCTTGGTTTCACAATTGCTATCAATAACAAATAGTTTTTTTGTGCTATAAATAGTAAAGTTGCCGAAGAAGTGTATTGCGTGCTTCTTATTATTAATTATCTGCAAACAATCCAAAACAGCTTTGTGGACACCCAACTGCCAAGTCATAGCCGGAACCACGGGCTGGAACGCAACCCCTGTTCCTCGAATGCATTCAAACGATTTTTATTCGATTACGATTGAAAGATTTGAATTCATTCCTACAGAGTCTCTCAGGGTCTATCTACTATTAATTACTAATAAGTACTTGAACCTTTTAAAAACCAAATTTACGACGACTTGGTTTGGATATTTTAAACATTTGTTGGATATCCAGAACGGACATCGGAAATAATTGAATATTTGAGTCGGTTTGGGATTGGATGGGTAATCTGCTTGTAAATCTAGTTGTCGTCGAAATGTCCTAACAAAATGTACTGTTACTAAATACAATTAAAATGGTTGTAAATCTTTTCAAAAATGACAAGTTCTGAATGAGTACAATTTCTTGCTGCTTTCGTATGGCAACATTCTCATTTTAGAAGCAACGTGCTTTCAAGACGCCCTTAATATTTATTTATGTTCAAAAGTATAAAATGTAGAACTTTTTGAAGGTAGATAATTAAGACGTGCCTGAAAACCCTGTTTTCATACAAATTGCATACAAGATTGTGATCGACTGTCTTAGACAAGTTTTTTCTTAAAATTTACAGTTTGATGAAATCAAAATTCAATAGAATCGTAATGGGTGGTTTTATTAAAAATAAAAGGAGTACTGGTATCAAAAAGTGAATGTATTCGTCCGCGAAAGCAACGAAAACAATGCGTTTTCGATGCAGCCGAAAATAAAATATAATCAATATTATAATATAAAGATCTTCGAGACGTTTTAAACGAATGTATAAATTAATATACTTAGTATGAAAAGCGGTTTCAAACACCCAAATAATCAAAAGAAGTACAAGCAGATGTGTGCAGGCATTCATTATTTAGTATGTCGTAAATTACTTATTGAGGGTACATCAAAGCGACTTATTTATTTCTTAGGACTTTTGTTATACCAAACACAGTTCTTGTTGATATACACTTTCTTATCAAAGTATGTTTACATTCAGCCTAAAGTTGTATCATGCTTACTGGATTGTGAGATTCGTATTATTTTTTAATTTCAAGGTGAATAGAACTATATTGGATGGTCCTCTACAATCTAGTGTGCTTAGATAATATCTGATTTGGCATCAAACATAATGCCCTTTGATTGCTTCCACCACAATACTTGATAACTAGATATTAAAACATGTTTTTCGGGAACAACAAACGATTAACGAAATAGAAAAAAAAACAATCAATGTGGCAACACGACGGAGCTCCATCTCCAGTACGTCGTCGTCGGGATGTTCTTAATTATACGAGAATCTGACCGTGAAGGTCTAATTGCATAGCAACCGACATCGGTCAATTTGGCTGAATTTTTTCGTCGAAAAAACCAAGGGGAAACGTAATATCAAAACACAAACGAACTAATTAAGGGTCCGAAAATATGGAAGATAAAAACAAATTAATTGTCTATGTTCAACTAGATTTCGTGTTTTATACATAACTCTGATCCTTTTCACTTAAGTGTTAGTTTATGGAAACACCCTTAAACTTATTTTTATATAAAATCTCTTTTAATAAAAAGCAATTTTTCTGATTAGTATGAACTTGATTATTATGGGGTTGGTGGTAATAAAATGCGATGGAAATACTTCTTAGTCTATCTCTTTCTATTATGCTAACCCTTAGACTTTATTTCGTGTTCCGGAAATTGTGCGGAAATTCTTCGATAATACCTACCTGGGTTTTAGATTTGGTACAAAGTATAATTAATTCCAACCCTATTTTATTGTTTATTGGTGAATGTATTACATAAACGCAAACTACCAAAGGCGTACCATTATTTTGAATTATTCAGACAACATAAGAAAGGTTTTAGTATGGAAGGGTGTAAGCACTAATAATATATCTCTGGTTGACTTCGATGAACTCCGACGTTATCTCGAATATTCGACTTTAACTACGACGATTTTATTGTCTAATACAGACCTTACATTGTTATCTAGCCAGTCTAAAATTTTTAAGGGTAGCTGAAATGATCGGAGTTCGTGTTGGCCTACCCCGAAATATTATTTAAAAAAATAGGTTTAATAGATAGGGACTAAGTAGATGAATTAAAAAAACAAATAGTTTGTGCTTGTAATATCCAAAGTACAAATCTTGTCGTAACCGCATATTGTTGGCACCTTTCTTTCTCCTTCTTTCGTACTTGCATATTATATGTACCTACTCTTACCGTCTTTATTTATTGGGTGTTGCTTTGAAATTTGTCGTTTTATATCCTGTCCTGTCGAGGACACACACTTCTATGATTGCAATCAGACTTGCAGCTGTACTAATTAATTAAAATCTAAATGCAAGAACACGATCATGATCAACAATAATTTATCTGAAATGGAAATTGCACGATTTTGCAGTAACGTGTTCGTGACAAGTCGTCATAAAGGGTGTAGATCACGATGGCATCTGTGTGATGTCATCAAACAGGAGTACCCAGCAGATAGATAATCACTCATTTGCTTTGAGCCACTTCGATGCTATTTATACGCAACCACACCCTAGTTACGGTAATTCGACTTCCGCCCACGCACTTCCTGTTGTCCGTCAGTACTATTGCATGATTACACTTGTTCTACTATTTTCATTCCATTCACTATTGTTGTTAAATTGTATTATGTGTGAAAGTTGTATACTTTTTTTTTATATAATAAAGATCATGAATTAGCTAGAATGGAATGTAATAATAAACCATGAATGGATATTCATAGTTTTTCTATTTATATCCTCGTATTACAACTGAAACATTGTTAAAAAAAAGTAGATATCGTGAATCTCTAGTATTAGCAACTAATAACAGGTTTGTTTTGCATAGTTCTTCGTAAATTAGTTTTTTTTATTTAGCAAATTTGGTAATAAAAACGAATGAACAAAAATTTATTCCAATCCATCTTTCTTCAAATGCAACTGCAGGGAGTCATATTGCACCCAAAGTCTTCTTATTCTTCCACATCTTTATTTTCAAATTGGTAATTCTACTTCTGTAATTCATTATTGTCGAACAATTCGTTTGTTTCAAAACTACAATTGAATATCAAGATATTTTAATTACTGTACAAATATGCAACGAACAACTTTTATTTAAATACAAACAGCATAGTACATGCCAGGAATTATTAATAGCGCATCTACCGCTGTGTTCACACAATAAATCAACTTGGCAATCAATATACCTAATCAATGCCATCATAACAATACATCATATATTTTTTTGTAATTAAATCCATCGTTATTCGTATAATTCCCAGATTACACAATATAATTTTTAAAAGAATTTATTGTAAGTAATTTATAAATTCTTCGTTGTTATTCAACGTAGTCGTATACCTTGTATAATAGTGTCAAGCATACTGTTTCTGTGAACGGTGCATTTCCATTTCCGATGCACAACGCAATTGCAACTTGTGCAATTCAACCTCAAAACATCGTGTTAACTGCTAGCAGTGATGTTTATTATTGTTCAAGGTTCGTGCAGTCAGGTTTTAGAACGCAAAACCTGATTAGTTGTATTGCAGTTTTAACACCCACTGCACTAATTATTTATTTGCTTTCTGTCTGCCTTTGCTGCTTTTGCTTTTACATTCATTTATTGCCGATATAAACCATTTGTTGTTTATAATATAATATGCAAATTAGTAACAATAATAAATGTTGATCCATTAAAATAGATTATAGGTAGACAGTAACAAGAAAAGGCAAACATATTTAAAAAAAACTGTTACTGTTTACTTTCCTTTTCCAGGACGATGATCCTCTTTGCCATAGAGCCCCCCCGATCCTCAGACCTAAATCCAATAGAGAATGTATGACGAAGGATATCATACCTAATATTTAAAAAAACACAAAAAAGACATAAGGAATTAAATTCGTGGGGTATAAATTTAATTCATTCTGTAACAGGATGTTTCGCAGGAAAACCAAACGTAGAAAATAAAAGCACTTTTCATCTGACTCGTCATAAAGGAGAAACTGTCCCATTCGTCCATCCATAATCTTAACCCCCATATCCTTCCCAACCTGTCTTTTCCCTCTCCAGCCACCTGACTTTCGTTCTTCTTTTTTCTGTCACGATCTCCTGGTTGACACTTTCTTGTCTTCGAAGTTCCCATCCCACGTGACCAACCCAGCTCGATTAAATATCCTGCGCTTTTTAACAACAGTACCTATTTTCCTTCTTATTTCTTGTACCCTTACCCATTATCAATTTTACAGGGTGTTTGTGAAAAATATATATGTACTACTACACAAAATGCTACCTCATTTTCCTTAAACCAAAATAGGGCGATTTAATCAAACGTACCACCATACAAAAGTATATCATTAGGAGCAATCTAACGCTAAAGACTCAAATATGTACAAAATGAACTTGCCAGCGCGATCCCCAGACCTAAATCCAGTAGATGTGTAACAAAGGATATTATACGCATATACATATTGTATCAAATATCGTATTGAGAAAGAAGTTACAGTTTTACTTCCTATCCGAGAAGTAGTGCTTAAAGTTGATTCTGCATCAATATAGGAAATCTTACTACTCCTGTTTCTGATCACTATCTGTTTATGTTTTCCTTATGTTTATTTAAGAGTGGTCCATATCTGTTATTATTTTTAGTAATTGCTTGGTATGTGTTCATATTATCGTTAGGAGTTCATATATTTGCTCATATTTTTAGAAGCGCATTGCTCGTATTAATTTAGAATCTCGATTTCGATATTTATACTCAATCCAAAGTAATTGTTCGTTTTTTAATTTATATTTCTCTGTTTCGTATAAACAGTTTTTTACAATAACAAAACATTATTGTTGCAATGAAAAAAATAAAATGCTCGAAACGTTACAAAAGTGTTTTTATGAATCCTACACGTTCCGATGTCTTCATATTATATACACATGCTGGAAAACTATCACTTTTCTTAACTCGTGAAATAATCCACTATTATTCTCTAGGTATCAGTTTTATTTTTTACTTGTTAGCATTCGATTTCCAAGATACATTTTATATATCTCACCACTGTACAATTTGTGATAAATAAGAAGCTATTAGACATTAATTCTAACATATTGTTTTATTTTACAGTGGCGTAGCAGTGCTGAGTTGTACAGACTGCAGCGGAAGCAGTACAGCATCAAGCGATATCACAGATCCTGGGTCCCCGTTTAGCACAGCGTCTAGCCATTCAGAGGACTCTGCATCACAACCTGCCAAAATGCCTCCAACACAATCAGCACACCATCCACCCTGGCCTTGGGCAACAGGGGAGAGCCCGCCCATTAAGAGACACACTCCAGATAAGACTGCCTTCTCGAAGAGATTAAAGACCGAAGATGAGAACGCATTGAAACAAAATGATAATAGGACAGTACAAACGGACGAGGAATGCAGAAAACCACCAACTTGCCTGAGTTCAACATTAAATCATTTAAATACGTCACAAGTCAGTAATCAGTCTATTATAAGCAAAAGTGTTCCAACAGAAGTATTATCTGTTTCAACAGACTCCAATTGTAATAAAGCACCTAGTTCAAATTTATTACAGAATGAAAAGTTAGTTAAAAGCAAAAAAATAATAAAGAAACCGGAAATGATAATAGCCACGAAGGCGCAAGGCAAAATTACGGAATATTTCAAGTCGCAAATGAAAGCAAACGGAATTAAAAAGGAGCTCTCTAATATGGCGTTAAAATCAAACACAGCAAGAAATCCAAATTTACATAAATACTTTTCACTAGTTGGGGGATTAAAACAAAATGTAAACGTTAAAATGCAAAATAATAATCTACGTAAAATAGATGTGCGGACTGTGAATCCTGCTATGAAAAAAGTGACTACGGACATGAAAAATCGAAAGTTGTCACCAGTCACTGTTCCTAGAAAAATTTTACCTGCCCCTAGCAAAGTATGTGATAAAGTTACTCTTAATAGTTTAAACAGTGTTAGCAGCGTTAATAATTTCACACCTACCGTTACACTTACAACATTAGCCATCCCACCAAATTTAACGTACCTACATACAAAAACACCAAAGCCGCCTGATAATTTTATTGTACAGCAGTTCACAACCCTCACTAGTGATAAAATAAACGCCATTCCCATAGTCAATACACCCTGTATAAACACGATGCTACATCCATTACAAAAAATTACCACCATAAATAATTTTAATTGCATTAAATTAAATGCTACGGTAGTGCCTATCGTTAAATTAAATACCTTGCCTTCTAAAGTAAACGGGTCAAATTTCAGTAGTGTTGCGTTAAATGTTGAAGCTGGGGTTCCTACGGTTCTTTCTGCAAAACCTAAAGTGAGTGAGTGTAGCGTTCAAACACCTACCATTACTGTCACAAGTTGCACACCAAAACAGCAAAGTTTGCCTGTTAACACCACCGATGCAGAAACGTTGGTACAAAACAAACGGCGTATTGAAGAATCACCAAGTTCCGATAGCGGTGTCTCTAGTAAAGATCAGTTGGAGGTATCCGTCAATCATGTACCTACCATCGAACCCCAGAAGTCACCCATTTTATCACAACCAAAGACAATCAGATTCCCGGCGAAACAACAAGACAACTCCGAATGTAAAGAACATAGAAGTACACATACGAGTGATTCTTCGACATGTCGATGGGCTGAATGTCATTCACAATTCGATACCAGTGGGGCCTTATTAGAACATCTACAGGTAATTCTTTACATATTTTACTGAAAGCATCTAAAAATAATCACAGGTACCCCTCATTTTGTTCTGACCAACGATATCCTCAGTCAATCACAAATACCTACGACACTGTCCCATCCACAATATTAACATTCCAACTTCCCCCACTCTGCCAGTATAGATTCACATCCCAAATTTAATCCCCATCGATAAAAGCACTCATTTGTTATTTAAAAATTAGATTTTTTTGAAATTCTTTGACGTACGTCTTAAACGAAGCACTTTGGGATAGAGGCGAGTTTGATTAAATCGTTCTCTTTTGATCTTATAGGAATATGTCTTAGCGTTTCGTACAGACCTTTAGAGACACCCTCGCCCATTACAAACGAAACAAACAAAATATAATATAGAGGGCAAAGTTTGTATCATTACCACTCCCTGTCTTATCTACAGCAATTAAAGGAAAAATCCAAACACGGTGCGGCACGTCGGACGCCGGAATGCCAAAAGAGATCCTTGGCAGTCATAGTGTTAATAAAATATATTTTTGTGCTTTTACTGCTCCTAGGTGTCGAGAACATAACCCTGTGATTTCCCATTAATTCCATTTGGGTCTATGTGCCCCAAAAACCGAACTTTGGTGTAAATAATTGAGGGTTACCTGTATTAGATGCTACGGAGTTGAACTATTTCAGTATTAATTTCTTTTTAATTATGATAACAATATTATTTTATTGGGACTTTTTGTCTTAAAAATTTGGGTTTGGTGTTCTAATCAATAAATGGTTAGGGGTCGCGTAGCCAAGCGATCGTGAGACTTGCAATCTTATTGCAAGCATCACAAAGCGAGGCTCGCGGCGCGGGAACCGTTGGCGTTGGTTCGAATCCAATCCGTGACGATATTTTTCTGAATAAGTTAAATCTCTGCCCCATGAGATGGGGGGAGCTGGTAGCTGATGCTACGTAAGAGTAGAATTTAAAATAAAATAGTTTAGAAAATTATTGTACTTCCTACAATCAAATATTTGTTTTAGATTAAACATGTTGTATCACAAGCTACTCAAGAACAGTATGTTTGTCTATGGTTGGGGTGCAAAGTACATGGGCGTACTTCTTGTTCGCGGTCATGGTTGGAACGTCATGTATTAGCTCATGCTGGAACTAAACCATTTCGTTGCATTGTGGAAGGTTGTGGCATGAGATTTAATTCACAGGTACGAATCACTCCTTCCCTTGAAAAAATAAATTGTCTTAACAATATTACTTCATTTTAGTTGGCACTCGAAAGACATGTGAATGGCCATTTTAATACAGATGGCTCACAAAATGGAAGTGCCAAAAAATCAATAGAAAATAGTTCTGTAAAACTCTTTAAACGCAATGGAAAAAGGATACGTTTTAGAAGACAACCTTGGTCAGGTAAGTAATTTGGTACAGTAAGAATATGTACAAACGTAACACAGTTTATTATTTTTATACAAAACTTAGTAATGTATTTAGAAAGACATTTTTTGGTTTAATCGAATAATTAATTAATGAACACTGTTATTTTACTTTAAAATATTCTAGCGTATAATGTAGGGTATAATAATTAATAACATTTTTTTTGTGCAGCACGTATGTTTGACTTCTTTGATAATGGAATTATGGAAGGGTTACAACATCAGTTGCTTACTATGACTGAAGCACGAACTCTTGGACGAGGTGAAGCTATAGCGGGAGATAATGTACTCTTACACAGTGAAGTACTGGCAAAAAGAATTGAAAATGATGGCAAACAAATGATTTTGTTACGTTGGCATCCAGCTGATATGTAAGTTTTTTTATTTTTACTAAAACTAACAAAATACTATAGATTAACCCAAATCAGATACATGTATCGACATTTTTGTGTATTTGATGCCCAAAATAATAAAATAGGTGCAATGCAACAGAAACAAAGTACTTAGGGTTCATTGATCATGGATGTAAAATGGTTCCATTTTTTTTATTAATTATATAACTGTACAATTTTGCGATACCCTTGGATTTTTTAATTTCTTCCTCCTACGCTGTACATTTATTACCTAACTGTAATCCAACCCCCATGTAACAAAAACGTAAAAACTTGTGATAAACTACGGAATTGGTTTTTGGCAGGCGATAAAAAATTATTTTTGTGCTTCTACGTACTCTTACTTTGCATAACATTTCGTTGAACCCAAATGTTTGTTATTACCGTGCGGTACTCCAATAGTTTTGGGGCAAACTATTTTTTCGTATGTTATGATCTACTACAGGTTTTAATATTTTACCTATTTTTAATATACCCTGTATAGTAGCAGAAATAATAAGATAAAACGTCTTGCTAGTTTGCTCCATTCCGTATCTATTAAGAAAAAATATTTTAAACTCCTGTAAGGATTAGGTTCTTATTAAATTATTTTGTTAAATTATATCCATAAAAATGTTAAGAATTTCTTCGAACGTATCCGAAAGCTGGAATACACTTCAGAAAAGTGGTTAAAATTGTTTTTATTAAATCATGAAATTGCATTCATTCATACCTTCATTTTGTTTTCATTCATAACTCATGTTCTATTTAACCAAATTTTTACTCTTCCTTCGATGGTGAACAATGATGAATAACTGGTATGTTGGTTTATTATCTACTAGTACAAACAAAACAAAATCATTCATCCATCCATCCATTAATTCATTCATATAAAACATGAAATTATTTTACATATATTTGTGTATCATATTTTTACCAAAAATATTCATTTTTATAAAGATAGATGATTTAATGGAAATTTACCGTCGTTGGATTATCCGCAAGAATTTTTTTTTATTATTAAATATTCCATAGTGTTTAAAACATGTTTATATATTTTTTTTATTCGTGTATTAAAAAAGTGGATAAAAACAGAAACATATACATTAGTTCTGATTTAATTGAAGAAAGGATACGTCCCTGTAGATGTGCACCAGATAAAATTTTGTTGAAACACTGAGCTTCTTCTAACTGTCAATTGACATATGCATTACATTTTAAAAAAAGTGATTATTATTGAAGACCAACATATCTTTTTACAGCATACCAGATGAATGGGTACAGGAGAGTGAATATAGTTCAACTAAAACCGTGTCTATACGAACATTACAATCCACTGCTAAAAGCGCACTGAGTCCGTTACTGTTTCCACCTGATACTACCCAATTTGTTCGACACAAACAACGCCGCAAACCTTCTAAGAGTACGTGATATATGCCCTTTACATAAATATTTAATACTGTGTAAATTTTTCATAAGAAATCTTCGAAGAAATATTTTAAATAATGAAAGACAAAAAAGTTGTCTTTGTTACGAAAGATTATAAAAGTTTGCACATATAAAAAAAATGTCAAGGGATCACTTATGTATATTACGCATCGTCGTGAAGTCTTTCACATTGTACAGTAGGTTGTATGTATTGTAAGTATTGTAAGTTAAGTACGGGAGACTACTCGGTTGTTGAAAGCGCACGCGACGCTGTTCGACCGTTTACAACCAGCCCTCAGACACTGCCATGTCACTGGTTATAGTTGTTAGTAATCGACTAGACTAGAGCAATTAAAGTAGTCATGTATTTTTTAAGTTGTTTTATAGTGTACTTTGTGTGTTCGCATTTATTTATGCAACTGTTGCTTATTATTTTATTGAAATATTCATTTTAAAGTTTGCTGAATGGGAGTATATGTGATTTAGTCGTTATTTCACACAATCAAAACTTTTCTCATTAAAATCTATAAGTCATTCCTGGTTTGTTGTGGTACTCCTATTTGGTGAAGACTAAATAACCTGAAATTTATAAATTACTCGAATTAGTTCCACATTTATGCTCATCTGTTTATTTGGCTTCATATCACTGATAGAAAAAAAGTCCTTAGAAACTGCAAATTGATAATATTTGCAAAAGTGATTTATTATTGTGTTTTTTGCTATTTAAGATAGTGTTTTTAATTTAATCTCTAGTTTTAATGAATTTTTTAATTTTGTGTGTTTTAAAATTACTCCAGGGTAATAATTCTGGTAGGGACCACAAATAATGTGTTCAAATATATCAGACAGGAACTTGACATTTTAACAAAACAAACCGTGATATTCAGTGATTGAAATTTAAAGAATGAATGTTTTTATTGTATCAGAGATTAAGTTGCTTCCTATTTTCTGCTTACTCCTAATAAAATAACAATGAATATTTATTACTTACTTCTAAAACACTCCCTAAGAATTTAGAAACAAAAAGTGTTGATTGAAAAAGAGTTTCTTTATTATCATTTACATTGATGATTGAATTTTTTAATTTTATTATTTCAGTTCAAGTTCCTGTCGTAAAATATATCAAGTGTATAGTTTATTTAATTTTTTTAGTTTATATTAAAAAAAACAAACAATTTTTGTTCATTTAAAATTGTTATTGTATACCTACTTTTAATTTATTAAATTTCAGGATATTGTTTTACATTTACATAAAGATGTGTGATTTTTTTATTAGTATTTGTATAATATGTATGCATTTGTTTATACGTTTTTATTTAATCAATTCGGTAGTAGGAATACATAATTTTAAACAATCACTGCCAATTGACTGCCAGAAAACGCAAAAATTGATAGTAAATTTAGAAAACTGCCATGACGTTTTCTTTTTCAAGTTTTTATTACTTTTTTATTTTAGCAGTGCCATTTAAAAAAAAATTTTTGTTGGTTCAATTTGATAACAGAAAGTAGTTAATGTAATTATTTTTTAGTAGAATTGAATTTTATTAGACCCTACAAGTTAAGTAATTGTAATTATCTATTTATTCCTTATAGTTAGTTATTATAAAAACAAAAATCTTTCTGTTGTCAGATTTGAAATGTAGATGATACTACTTTTCATTAACATTTACTAATGTGGTGTGTTCACTTTACACATTTTGTTAGATGGTTTGAATATTATATTATTTTTTTTGAAACACACTTGATCTCTTATGCTGTTCACTGTTTGTTTATTAAGACAATATTTACATTATCAAAATGTGAAGCATTTTTGGTGAAAAGTCTATTTTTCTATTGATCCATTTCAATCATCATTACAACATTACTTTTCCACCAAGTAAGGAACATTATTTCTATTTTTATTATTTATTTCATTTTTACCATCATGTGTGATTAATGTTCCGGAAAATGTGATCCTACTAAAAAGAGATCTTTTTTTGCGTAACTCCATTTTTATAAAGTAAATTTGTTTAACTTTGTGATGAAAGATATCTGAATAAAAAGGATTGGTGTTAAAGAAAAAAAAATCTTTCATCATTAAAAGGTTTGTACTTAACAAATTTAATATTGTGGTAACTTTTTTAAATTAAATTCAAATCATTTATTTACATAAGACTAGCTAAGTTGCTCACATCATTTTTAAGAATAGACTGAAATTCATTTCATAATTATTTATTCATGCGGATGACTGAAACTAGTTAATAATTGAATTTCTCAAACATGACATTATTTTCTCGAGGTACATTTACAAGAAAAATAAAGGTACATATAATTAGCTAATCTTTCCAGAATTCTGCTTACATTATATGAAAGTGGATTTATTTATTCGAGTACTGATTTAAGTGAGTATGGCTGGTTGCTATTTTAATACATAGAGGTATTCACAGGCTGCACATTAAAATAAGGAATATTATAATCTTTTAGAAATTTATCTACAATCTAGAATGTTGTAGATGGATAAATATTGAAGCTTTTTGTATAGTGTAGCAGGTGTTTCGGTGTATATCACATAGCAACCAATCATTCAATGGTTTTTCCATAATGTTCATAAGAAAACATACTTAAGGTTGTACCATAAATATTTTTACAATAGCAGTTTGATGGCAGAAAAATGTTATTTATGGATAAAACTATATAACATAGTTCACAAAGTAGAGTAGTTTTAACATGTTTGTATATCTACCAAGCGACTATAATAAAGTAAATGCGAGAAAGAATAATTTTATAAACTATTCTTTTACACTGCATCTAGAATTGTCTCAAAAATTAAGACTGTTTGAAATGATATCAAATATCTAATAGGTAATTTACTTTAATTTTCTATTCAACAGTTATTTTATTATAATAAACATTGGAGATTGTTCTTGGATCGCTACATATTGCGAAAATTAAGTAGAAAAGAGGACTTGGATAATGTAACATGTCACGTTTTCGAATTTAAAGGCTTATATGAATGTACTAAGTAGGCAAAGTAATTGGAAGAGATTACTAAAAATCATAATTGTCGTGAATATTGAAATCTTAAAAATATGTGTAGGTATTTATTAATCCAAATACATGCATGAAATTTTGCACTCTTTGTTATTTGGAGCACATGTTAGTGCATAGTTTTTATTCGATTATGATTTTTTGTAATAATTATTATGGAAATGTTTGAATTTATTATAAGTGTTAGTGGCTGATTAGAATATTTTAATATAAAAGGAAAAGAAATGTGTAAAAAAAGCTTACTGAATGTTAATGAAAGTGTGACAAATAATTATTGATTATTATAAAAAAAAAAAACCTTTATCCTAATTGGTGTCTTATACTAAATTTTGGTAGTAAAACGCGGGTATTTTAGATCCTGTATTTTACAGTTGGTTACCATAATTGCGTAGAACATAATATTTAGGTAACCAACAGAAATTCAAAATGGAATGGTAGATATAGCACAAAAAATGTATCGATTGCTACTTGTAGAGGTAACTTTGTGGGCCGAAGTAAGTTTTGAAATTAACGGATATGGTTGAAAACAATTTCCAATTAGTGTTCACTTATGTAAATATAATTGCTTAAGAGTTATTTCCCATAATTTAACACATCATAATTACAACAATTTGTGAAATTCCGTGTTTATTTAACAATTGGTTAAATCGGAAACAAATTCTACCTCACTCAATTTTAAATAGTTTTTCATTTTAGTCTGCAGAGTATTTAAGTTAATTTAAATATTTTGTAATTGTAATTTTTTGTAGCTCTCCTGCCTGTTGAATCAAAGACTGTGTGTGGTAGTAATACTGTTGTTTGAAAAACCTGGCAGCAGTGTGTTACTGCATTTTATTTATGTGATTCGACAGACTTTTCTACTTACATAATTATGTATCTATTCTATTGAGAATAAACATGTAAATAATACCAGACTTTTAATAAGTTCTTCCTCTAAATGTAGATGTACTCAGATTCCTGCAGGGTACAATGGGCCTCACAATAATTAGTTATTTTCCTGAACATTGCAGAGGGACACCGATGTTATTGTAGTCATGAAGAGGATAGAAAAACAACCAGAATGCAAGAAATGCGAGGTCTCCGTCTCTAACATGCCAGAAATCCACGTTATATTTACTTACAAGAAAAATGTGAGATTAAATATTTTGCTGATGGTGAGTCGTGACATATTTGATTTATTTGGGAAAATAATCGGTATTAGTTTTCAAACTGTGTTTTTCTTATTTTGACGATTTTAAAATATAACAAACCAAATCTAATTCTGATATTTTCGCAAATAAATCATTTGAACGTAAACATCAACAAAATAGTAATCAGAATTTGAGTTTAAATCCTACCAAAATTTAAAGCAACCCATGACTCCGCAAGGAGTTTTAAGTAATTATTATCACTCTTACTAAAAACACCCTGTATACTTTATTTATCATCTTGAATTAAAAAAGCGGAAAACAAGAAGAACGAATGCAACGCAGTCGCCATTTCTTAAGCCTGCCTGGTATTTATTCAAGGTGAGTAAAAAAAAAACTAAAGAATTTTGTTTTTCAGTTTGCAGGAAAATTTTGTATTTTCAACCCTCTAGTATTTAATTATAAGTCTGTGGTATTTCTCCAATTTATATTTCAATGTTTCTTTCAATAGATAAGAATGTTACCTCGATTAGTTTCGTGTCTGGTCAAGTTTGATAAGGGCAGGTGTTCAGTGGTGATTCAGCGCTGCGCTTTCTCTTCAAATTTTCAGTTATAATTAAAAATATTGTGGTTTTGTGTAATTAAAAGGTGGATCTTTATTATTTTGCAAGTGTTATCTCTCGAGGCGCGAATTATTTATCAAAATTAGTTAAATTCTGGAATGGTAAGTAGGTATTGTAACGAAAAACTGGCACTATTTTTAATTTATTGACATTTTTAAGATTTATTTTATAGTTCTGAGAAAAGTATGAGGTCACCATTTGGGGTGATGTGAATGTTATTATTATTGATATAGGCAGTGGCGGCTCGTGACCCATCATTTTGGGGGGGCACATTAAGTGGCGAGTGAAAGGAGCAAAAATAGCGCCGCAGGCGAAATTTTTTTCAAATTTTATTTAAACGCTATTCAAGAGCATCTGGCAAATTTTGGCATCCAAATGTGAAACTTTTACAATTAGCATTAAAAATTAAAGTTCATAATAAACAGTCGATATAATTTTAAAATTTAATAATGTAGGCAGTTGGTTAGAGCATATTTCGCGTATCCAAAAGATGAATTTCATTTATTTTTGATGTTGTTTGCCCCGATGTCGACGATTGGCTTTCACTTATTAACTCAGCGGTTGTTTGTGTTTTTATTTTCATTCCGTTTAGTAAAAACCCCTACAGAGACGACTGTATTTTTAAATTTATTTTACTACATAAAACTTATTTGCTAACGCTCAGAAAACACAACTTTACATCTTGTTGTTAGCATACACATTACAATTTACATAATACCCGCTGCAAAAAACACACCAAACTACCACAACTCAGTAAGTCGGTAATAACACGAAGAAAAATATTTTTTTGCCTACGTGCTGTTTGTATGCATTCAATACCCAGTTAAATCTAGATGAGCAATTCAAGACAATAATCAGAGCGTTTCAGTTGAAGTTTGGGGGGGCTCGAGCCCCCCCTGGCCCCCCCGACGAGCCGCCGCTGGATATAGGCACGTTTTTGTAGAACATTCCTTCTGCAGTTTGTGTTGAGCTTTGTTGAACTAAAGATCAGTTTAATTTTACTCGTCAATACTCAATATTAATTACTACCTTTCAATACTAATTATTACAGTATATTAAAAACAGTTTTTGCCCTGTCCTGCTTGGATGTGAATGAAGTGTAAAAGTATAATTTATCGTTTTCAATGGAAAGTTATAACTGTCTTTGAACTGCATTATCTATTACCATAGGGCGCAGTGTGTCATGTTTAAACCAAACTAGTATTGTTCTAATTTTATACGAATTTTGCTTCCATTATCAAGTTTTAGGAACTACTACCTATGTTTTGCTTTAAAGCTAGCACTGCAGCAGATTTTTATTTATTTGGAAGATTTTTAATGCAAGTACATTTGTAGATGTTTGTTGAAATTTATTTTTGGAGCACACCTGCACTATTATTTTGAATTTAAAACTACGGGATTTTATAAAAATTTTGAAAACACCTTTGATGTGTATTAAGACTTATAACCAAAAATATTCTTCTAAGCAATCGAAGATTTTCTTCTCTGTAGTACCCCAACATTTTTTTTCAGAATTTAAGAAGTTTACTTTCTGTATACCAACACCCAGAAAGCATTTAATTTTTATCATGGCAAACATCTTATTGACACGAGTCCTACAGTTTTACTTCCTACAATTCGACCCAAGAAGAAAGGATATTCAAGATTCCTTCCGCGGTCAGGATGTGCTGACTTCTACAAGTCTACATTATGCAGGTAAAGTACCTACCATAACAGATACTATTGCAAAACGTTTCTGGAATTTACCACATTTGTGTTTGCACAATCCTTGAAAATTTAATCGCGATTGCATTAGCTAGGATCCACATAGAAATTGGTAAAACGGTGGCAGTTAAAAGGGCGCCGTTTTCGCACATTTTATTTGTTTAATGACTGGATTCTCCGTTGCATTTGCATCTCTCTAATCCCTAGTTTTATATTTTATTGAGGAATAGTAATACTCCTTTATACACCACAAACAGGGGTGTCCGGTTGGAGTTCGAATTGCCGTGTAGGTACTAAAAATTTGTAAATGAGATAAAAATTCAGTTAACTGAATATAAAGTTGATTGACTGCGTCCACGCGTTCCAACTTGCGTTTAGATTTAAACAGAAAAATAATCTGATAACTAATGGAAATAAATTATCAAACCGTTGGGAACAGGCTTAAGTCAGGTCTTGTACTGTGCTTTAAATCCAGACAGGCCCGGTTCCAGGAGTTTTGGCGCCCTCGGCAAAAAGTATCAAATTGCCGCCCCTTTTAGCAAAGCCGAATTAATTCTGTACTCATACTGTTTTCTATTATAATTTTTAAAGAAAATGTTTATTTCCGAAGCAAATATGTTGAAAAAAAAGAGTAATATTGCGATAAATTAATGTCGTGGACTTGCTTTTCTTTCAAACAAAAATAGTATGGTAGCAATCTGCTGCTGTAAACGCAAATTCGTTCAATAATACCATATAATTTGCTTTTGTAGGGCCAAATCGAAATCGGTTTATAATTTTGTCATTTTGGCGCCCCTGCAAGTTGGCGCTCTAGGCGGCTGCCCACGTCTGGAACCGGGCCTGATCCAGGAACGTCAAAAAAAGGATCAGTAAGACTTTATACCGCGAACGCTTTACATAACTGCTGGGCAGTGGGAGAATATTTAATAGCACAATCACGCACAGATACGCACCCGATAATATCTAACTTATTAACATATTAGGTAGTATGTAAAAGAACTTCGAAAAATTTTTCCCTCTCACGAGGGTAGTTTGTTTTTCAGAACTCCAATTTTCAGGATGTTAGCATTCCTCCTAGAAAACATCATTTCCACATTTGGTGGCTACAATTTTGAACGAAATATAAAACCCATGCTTCAATAGCTTCTGTACTAGGACATCAGACATGATGATGTTCTAATTTCAGACTCGGTTAATTTTCAATATCAATGGAAAACGGGAGCGGGGATTAAAACGCCGCAACTTGCGAATGCACTAAACATTCCATCCCTACCCCTGCACAAGCTATTGAACGAATATAAGTCAATCAATTAATGCATTTTATTTCTTTCCACTGAACTGGGTTGATTAAAAAACTACATTTTTTTAATGTTTACATATAATGCCATCCGCCATGACAGTCAATAAAAGGAATCTTAAATGTTTTCTCAAAATAGTCTGAATCTTGTACAACAATTTATTGTACTATTCTCTTGACTGAGATGAATGCATACTTCTCGTTCTCTATATTTTTTTGTTGCCTTTTAATTGAAACTTGTTAATTTTTTGATAGGATTAATTAATTTTATTGCCACATACTAATTGAAAGAACTTTAAAAATAATTTTTAAATAAACAAATAACAGAAATAGGCAACCGAACCTACACGTATGTTAATAATAAATCTTACTGTGCGGAAGCAACAGGGAAATTTTTAAAACAGGTACAATTTATTGAAGAAATGCCAAAGGCGCAAGGTATCCATAACCGCATATTGAATAATTACTATCGGGGATTAAGCGTTTATGATTCACTAAAAAGTAACAGCATATCCTAAATTACTACAATGCCACTTGAGGTTTCGTTTTTTTTATTCCATCAACTACTAACGACTTTAATGCAAACCTTTCCTTAAAACACAGATCCAATAGAGTATCTAGTAGTAGTATAAGAATTAAGAAGATATTATATTCAATATTCATATGAAAAATTAATTGAAAATATATTTAATACTTGCATCTTTCCTGATTATAAAAATAATGCAAACAATGTTCACTCTTATCCATTTGATCATTTCATACTGCAGATTTTCATTATTTCGTAATTAGTTTAAATTTTCAAAGTCTCAAAACTGATTGATTGATTTTTGAAATACTATATACAGAATCGAATTGATAAGAACCGCATAAACATTCTCTACAACGCGTTCTGTGCGTAATAACTTGTAATTGAAAATGCGTGTTTTTTTGTCATTTAAATTTTGTTGCAAATAAGATTTCACAAAATTAATTAAACTTTTAATTAAAAGTAATTAAACAATAAACTCCTAGTATTGTAGCTTCAGAAGACGGTTAGAAAGTACTTTTGTTTCAGGAATTTTTAATTTTCTTTTTTGTATGCATACATAATTTGGAAAATTCAGAGTTACCATCTTTTCAATAATACCTTCACCTGATAGGCATTCTACTTTGCGTTTCAACAATAACAACAACAACAACAAATAATACTTTGACAATTATTATTATATAGTTCGTATAATGTCAATAAATATTATACAGCTCACTAAACGTAGCATGGCACTCCAAGTAGGCTATGAAAGGCGCTGTGATCATATTTGATTTCACTGAATTGGCAATTTTTGGTACGCCACAGATTTATTTTCATTCATTAACGTAAATAAGGTTAACAATTTAATGTCAAGATGATAGTTGTCTAAATGTTACCAATACGAAACTTGGAAATTAATAGATCCTATGATTAGTTCCGATTTTTGCCGAGTGCCAAGCTACGTTTGGTGACCTGTATATGCAAGAATTTAAACACATTCTTGATGAGGTATAGTTTTTATCGCATCTAGGTAAAAACGTGCTGAGAAACCGCTAGGAAAAGAACCCTGAAAAAAACGCATGAAAATCCCCCGAAAAATAGAATAGAAACAATACAATTATTAAAATATTACATGCATGAATTGTTAAAAAATATACCTAAGTATACAGGGTGTCGGAAATAAGATGATGTAGATGGGAAAAGTTGACTTATCGTATCTCTTAGAATAGTTGACATATAGGGCTGGTTTTTCAGTTCTGATTTAAACCTCGTTTCAGCTAAACCAAGATTAATTGTCACGACACAATTCTTCTAACACTTGTTTTCATGGCAATTATCTTGGTTTAGCTAAAGCGGGGTTTATACCAGAACTGAAAAACTGGCCCTTAGAACATTTGCCGCAATTGAATTCCTCGTGTCCGCTTATGTAAAATTACCGATTTTCAGTTTTATATCCTTAATTACAAAAAACTTATTCGAGATTTTTAAAGAGACAAATTTCAGTTATTGCAGGATATTTTAGAAATTTTCGGAAGTACTTTCTTCTGTCCTATATTTGATTTGATTGGCGACTGTAAAATCCGTTTAGAAATATACTGAAGGGGTCCTGAAAATCTGGTCGTTTACCCGAAAGTCGTATAAATTATACTTGTTTAAATAATATAAGTCTTGCAACGTAGGATACAGTATTAATTTTATTTCAACCCAATTTAAAAGAAATGGGGGATGGGTACTCATTTTTCCGTAACACTACAGCAAATTCATGCCCTGGTGTTTGTCTTTAGAAACAGTGCAACAACACTTGGAAAACACCGCCCCGTGATTCCCTGGTCTTTAATTTCTAACATTTTTTTTGTTTGTTTATTCCGAGGCAAGGGTATTCATTCCACTTTACTAAATTGCGTCGTCTGATCGTCCGTCGTTATACCGAAAAATTATCAAACAGCAAATTTCGTTGCAATAACCGCATTCGTCTTTGCAAGAGACTATAGCTAAAATATAGACAAATACTTGTCTAACTAAAGTATTTTTTCACCCTATGCCATGGTCTGCGGCGTGTATCGAAATTGCCTCATGCAAAGATACAAAACAACGATGATAAACAGCGATTTAATGAACCCCCTGTCGGATATAAAGACAGCTACTTTTTAAGCGCATTCGTTTAAAACCAAAACCGTAATGTCCAAGTGTAGTAGCTAGTCTTATGGTTAAAGTTAATAGGTATAATATAATGAGTTTTATTTTTGGTAGTTCTGCAGCTTTGCAGCCTTAAGAGTTAAGGACAAGCTTTCAATGACCAATGCTCAGCTACGCCTGCTCATACCCATTTATTTGAAGTGCTAGCAAATCCTACCCTTACCTGTAAATAATGATCCATAATTCACCCCATTGCGTGCCCTGTGCCCCTAAGTTGTAAGTATAAAAGTTAAAACTAACCCAGTATTTACTAAAAGGTCCTGGCGCTATACTAGATCAACTTGTGCATCACTCTTATCATCCAAGCTTGTATTTCAACCCTTATTTCAAGAGTTAAAATCAATAGCATGTAGGTACTTGCTCGTCGCATAGAATCTCTAGATTGAATGCATTTTCCTACGATGTGTAGGTAGCTGTTTGTTCATTATTTAAATTTTTGGTATGTTATCAGAAACTTTTTCTTACATGTGGCATTTGTTGAGTTTGTTTATCGTTTATTAATTAATTTCTTCGTAATTTATGATGATAAATAATTTCCGGTGCTGTACTTTTCAGTTTTAGTAAAATTTGCTTTTCTCAGCGTTTTCTTAATCGCAAATGTGCAAAAGAATTATTATATGTGGTCAGCGGCGACAGCAGGACTCGTAAGGCACTCGCGGTCGGACCCACCTGAAACTCGGTACACCTCGCGCTTACAGCCGGCAAGAAATCGACCATCAGTTCTTCGCGGACGGTCGAACGTACGGGATCTCTTGTGTTATCATAGCGGTACTTCGACTGGTTTTTAAAGATTTGATCAGTTACACTGTACTCAGGTGTTTGTGAATTTCCGAGTGTACCTTTGTTTGGTTCTTTATCGTCGAAAAACTTCACTTTTGTTTGGGGTACCAGGACTTTGGAACTTACGATAGGTTTATTCCGAATTGTTCGAGTGCATAAGGTAAGATTTTTTTCTATACCCACTTATCTTAACCATGCATGTTTTGTTTCTTCAGAAGAGTATCGGCAAACCGGTTAAAAACGATTTACGAATTTGGCATGAATCAGTGTCGCACATGTTTGAAAGAGACTGATGGTGCTTTTTACGTGTTATATAAATATTTTCGGTGACCAAGCCGGTTTTGGTTTTGTAGTCGTTGATAAATTGAAGAGTTATCAGGTAGGTCAATGGGTATTCAAACCAAATGATTTTTAAAATACATAATACTCTTCTCGTGTTCATTCCTATTACCGTTTCTTGTTTAGGTGTTTGAATCGAACTTTCCCCACCTTCTACATCATTCTGTGGTCCTGAATTTTTCTTTCGCTATCGCGTTATATCCGCTTATCGATGTTGAAATTCTTGCGCGACTAGAAAAGAACACCTGTGTCGCTTATCATGCAGATTTAAAATCGCCGACACCTCTGCGAATTGTTTAAAAAAAACACTTCTTTGTCTTTCAGTTACTCAGATACTATTATGATATTATTGGTTTGGTATTTTTAATTAAACACGGAACTTTTAGTCGATTAAAAAAATTATGTTTGGAAGTGTTAAGAAAAGATTAAAATTCGTAATTAAGGATATTTTTTGTTTCAATTAGGGTTTGGTATGGCTACAGGTAGATAAAATTTGAGGCTCTTATGAGGGGCGAACCGCGTGTAAAATTCTTTTGTTCCTGCAATTTTATTTTCATACTTCCGTAAATAACAAAGTTCACGTAATTCCATTGAAGAATGGTTTTTGTTACAACATTGCGAGTTTCCGTTTCCTAGAATGTAAAATAACTAAAAACTGAAGACTTTTTCGTACAAAGTTTGAGCGACACTGACGTTACGGGGTGTCGATTTTTTAGAAAATCTCAAAAATTCTGACAGTTATAATTTTCATTTTCAGTCTAGAAATCTGGGAAAAGTCTTGAGTAATTTAAAAAGCGTCTTTATGTCTCCGAGATGAATCTAAATGAGACTACAGGATAATCCTATTGGATTTTAGAAAATTTTCTTTTTAGTATCAATAAACAAAATTACTTCCATTACTATTTCAAATAAATATTTAAATTGCTGTAATTTTTCTGCGAAGGCTACAATTTTGAAGTTTCTGTAACGTTCTGAGAATTTCAGAATCATAAAATAATCGACACTCTTGTCTTATGTTCGTTCACTGTGTTTCTCACTGTTATTTTAATGACATTAGTATTACCAAAGACTAGTATTAGGTATTAATCTTCTTGAAAATGGGAAATGTGACGAAAACTTAAATATAAATTTGTGTGTCTCGTCATTTTTGTGTGAATTTTGAGTTAATAATAATACAGTTTCAACAGAACACGAATGGGATGGTTTTAATTTATCCCCGAGATAATATTGATGGAAAGAAAACAAAAAAACCTTAATTAGGTACTATATATCTACTGGAAAATTAGTTTCAAAGCTGCAGCCTGAAATTTATATTTTAATCAATTTTTCGCAAAGATTTAGTTCTATGGGATATCCGTACACACTGGGTCAGCAATGTTTGTAAAAAGGTGCATGTTAAAAGAAATATTTTTGTTTGTTTTTTTTATTACATTCATTGTTTGGTTATTCAAACAAAATGTTGCCGATACCTCCAAAGTCTTAGGGCCGGTTTTTCAGTTCTGGTGAATGGGTTAATCGCCGGGGAAAATTGTGTACACCATTTGATATTTCCAAGTATTGTCACAGCCATTTATTGCTAATAGGTATGTTCTGTATGTACCTACCTACGCTAGTAATTTAGAAATTTCAAAAATGGTAGAGGATTATTGTTCATTATCGCATAGGCCCACAATGTCACAGCCCTTGTGAAAAATGACGTTTGCGTTGCCCATATGATTTATTTGACATAACAAAAATTAAAACCCTCGAACCACAAGAAGTTTATGTAACCTAAACGCGTTTCGGTAACTACGTTACCTCCTTCAGTGTACTGGAATGGAAATGGAGATTACAGTATACTGAAGACGCAAACCCAGTTCCCGAAACGCGTTTAGACTTCCTAAATTTTTTGTGGTTCAAGGGTTTTAATTTTTGTTATTTTCCAAACCA
This sequence comes from Hemicrepidius hirtus, assembly GCA_963082805.1. Classification (NCBI taxonomy): domain Eukaryota; kingdom Metazoa; phylum Arthropoda; class Insecta; order Coleoptera; family Elateridae; genus Hemicrepidius; species Hemicrepidius hirtus. Next base: position 8,913,577 of record OY720167.1, read on the forward strand.
CAGTCCCTAAGGATTTTAGATTTATTCGACATTTATTTTTGCCCAAAATTGAGAATGAACTTCTTAAAATGATGTTTTGTGGAGGGTTTGGTATGATCTGATCTGTAAAGCATACGAGTAAGTTTAACCCCTGTGTATACCACGCTGTATCGTACTATCTCTCTCAAAAGCTTTATAATGCTATAAAGGAAGATTATATTATTATAAGTAATTGTTTGTGCATTATGGCTTCAACTAAAAGCTGTCTATTATGATTTACTGAATATCTTAATTATTTGTAGTTTATGGTGAATTTATAATTTATTAGAAAGTAATTGCAATTTCCTTTTGATGGAATGCGTGTTTGACTCAAAATTTACACCTTTTACATAAAACGACTAATTTATTATGCACGTCTTGCACTGTTTTAGATTAATACACATCTTTTAATTTTGTTTTAATAAATAATCGAATAAATTTAGTTTTGAATTGGATTAAAAATATACAAACTTGAACTTGTATCGCTTTATCGACCAATAGATCGAGAAAAGTATTTTAATGTTTCAGTATACGTGGGATGATTTACATTTTTGACATTTGATTTTAACATGTGTTTTCCATTAAGTATAGCAAATTTATCTTTCAAATTTAATACATTTAATCAGAGGTGATTAAGAGAATTGAAAGAAATAGATAGATATGCATTACCCTTTCCTGGAACTTTATGCAAAAGAGTAGGTAGCAGAATCAGTATTTGAAATTAGAAGGGCGTAGGCCTGTCTAAGTGATTCATTATAATTAGGCAAACGAACTTTGTAGTTAATTATGGTTTCAATTAAGCAGGAAACCATATTAGATTGATTTTCGTGTTTAGTCGCGCTCATTTTGTGAACCTAGGAAGACTTTACTAATGCGGCGGTGTCTCGGTATTTATGAAAGCATTATTTCGGCATGATTTTAGTTACGTTCTTCAAGAATTATTGTTCGATGAACTCTTTCGTATAAGTAACTGTAATTTTTATTTGTTTTATTGAAACTATTTTAAACTGTTTGCTGACGTAATTGTTACGACCACGTTACGACTGTAGATCGAAACAAATTGATAAAAAGGAGTAAATGGAATTGTAAATGTTTTATTTTGAAACAGGTGCCGGAAATTGTTCAAGAAAAATCGTTACAATAGGCTGTTAAATATTAACGTTAGTTGTTAAGTTTGCAAGTTGGACAAGTTCGTTGCATGTAATGCAGTGAACTGTCTTTGTTTTTCATTGAACTACGTTAATATATTTCTGAAGCTTTAAAATTTTGTAGCATACCAATTTTTACCTAAACCAAGGTGGTTCAGAATTTTTTGGCACCTAGATTCCCATATTCTTGAAATTATGGTACCTACTTACCTAACATAAATAAAACATGAGGTTTTGAAAAAGAATTTCAAACTTATCTTTTTGTTCTTTGTTCACAACCTTGATCAAAAATGCGGTTGGTAGAGCATCCTTTATATGGAACTTTACATTAACATATGCTACAGTAATCGGGACGTTAAGCGAAAACTTTCATCGAGAATAATAATTGTTTTTATATTTTAATAATAAAGATTCCCACACACAGACAGCTTCTTCTTCAAAGTTCAAATTAATTAAGGTGAATCGAATACCATGCCAAATATATTGTGGGCGTCGTTCTTCTATAGAGATTACAGAATAGAACTTTATGCATCTTTTAAGTTTTAATAAGTTATGCATGTTAATGCTAATATTATTATCTTTAAACTAATTATACACAATTTTGTCCACGACTGGTAAATAAACTTGTTAAAGCGGTCAAAGATTCCGCTAATAATATTTTCACTTGTGAATAATGGAAATATTTTATTTTTTCACTAAAAACCTGATAGTCCAGGAGCTAGCGGTATATTTTAAGACTAATTTCTATCAAGCTGAAATTTTTTTTATGAGCTGGTATGGTTATGTCTGCCAAATGTAGGTGGTCGGCAAAATAGGACCGCGGGACATAGAGCGTTAAGAAAAAAAATTGGCCAACTAACCAATCCAGGACGTCAGAGAGTGCTTCTGTCCCGCTCAAATTGTCGGACAAGGTGATTTTTGTATTTGTTAAATTAGTATATAGTTATTAAAAAAAAAATCAGGTTGATGGTAATAAGTCAAATGTCTTAAAAACAATACGAACCCCAAACGGCAGACACTGATTCAGTTCCGACTCTTATGTCGGACAGTTAATTTTTTGTTGTCGGAATGTCTTAAATAACGAGCAAAATAGGAATTAGCTTGATTGAAGTTTGTAAATTTCATCAAAAAATAATTAAAAACAAAAAAATTCTGGGCGCTTTATGTCCCGCGGTCCTATTTTGCCGACCACCTACATTTGGTAGACATAACCATACCAGCTCATAAAAAAAATTTCAGCTTGATAGAAATTAGTCTTAAAATATACCGCTAGCTCCTGGACTATGAGATACTGTGCCTGAGAGAAGTCGCCATTACTTACTCCTTTTTTCTAATGAGAAGTACTTTACGTTATAAGTCCGGGAAGTGACTTATTAAAGTATAAGTTTAGATGGCTATGGATGAGGCAACGAAGTAGCCGAATCCAGAATTTTTAAACGAATACAATAACTTCACGGACGTGTAGCCTATACTGTATCGTACAACGTTTTAGATAGACGTATGTCGTTAAATAGTCTAGGACAAGAATGCTATAAATGTAATGTTGGGTTTGGTACATGTCAAGTATATACTAACAGTCCCATGATTAATAAATAAATAGTTTAAATTGAATAAATTGCCAGAAAATGCAAGTTCAAAATAAATGCAAGAATAAATAAATAATTAACTATAAACCTTGGCATATGATTTCGAAAATAATGTTTTTATAAAAACTAGAAGAATACTTTAAACAATCTCATTATTATTCATATTTTTTTAGTAGAGATAGATCAATGTAAAATTATTATAAAACCACTAAACAATTTTGTGTCATTAACATCAATGAATGTTTTAGTTCAATGTCAAAGTAATTTATTTGAAATGAAAACGGAAGTTTGTGACATTCAAATAAAAAAAAATAAGCTAGCATAATTACCCTGTATTATTATAGACACATGCATGCAAATTCCGCTTTTGCGACACATCCATCAGATGCTTCCTCATTATAGCAAAACTGCTGAAAAAATGGTATGTCATTAATCTCGTTTTATAATTTCAAGCAATGACCGCCCGCCTGTGTTATTTGTTGAAGCTGAATATATTATAAAACAAATTACTGTTTTTCAAGGACTGTCTAAATGTTCACTTTTTAGTAAGTGATAGAAAATATACGGAAAAGGGCAGACTGACGTGGATATTCTAATTTAATTTTGTTTTTGATTTTTTCTTGGTCAATAATTTAAATTTCCGTTTCGTATCCTTTGGAAAAATAATCAAACTTTTCCCCACAATCACGTGATGTTTTATTTTCCACCATTGTATCTAAATTACATTTGTGTTAGATATAATTTAGTGGGAATTAAGTAATTAATTGTGTTGTATCAAACCAAAACAGTTTTTCGATTCGTTTTCCAAAACTGTGACCTCGTAATATCAATTTAGTAAAAATACTGACCTCTGCCTTTTGCTTTATTGTTGTATAATAATACAATTACATGTTGTATTATGTATAAAATTAGATACAGCCACAACAGTTTTGAATGATGTTATGATTAGTGCTTTGTAAAATATTTATCAAAGCTGTCTCTTGGAATAGCGAGCACAAAACATGTAACTGACAAAAGTGTAATTAAATGTAAAATTACGACCCCTTTCTAGAAAACTCGTAGCCTGTCAGAATGGACAAAATACCAACCTAGAAAATATTGGTAGAGATTGTAATTCATGTGATTGCTCCAAGAGATAATTTCCCTCAGCAGGGGGATAATCAGTATGCTCGACGACGTAGAAAACCTTGGGCTTGTAAACTATCAAGCATTTTTGCTATCTTGGTAAAGGTCACCAAATATAAATTTACATTTATATGGTTATATATGAGACTTCTTATTGCTGTATTTTCAGGGGAAGTTTAGAATAAAAAGAATAGTAGTTTGTAAAGAATTTGTAATTTTATGTGGGTTCGAATTTTAGATGTTCTTTAATTTTAACATAGAACTGAATAATGTCAGTGCTATAAATTGTAATCGTATTGTTTACATTTTTGTTGTGTTATGTTTGCAATCCAGTTAAATTTCTGTGGGAGTGTTTTGTGTGAGAATGTATCAAATTAATTTTGTTCAAATTATTCTAAAGCAAATATGGAAAATTTAAAGCTGCGTACAAACAACATTGGATATTTAATTCGTTGTAGGTAAAATTTTTTAATGCAAATGATGATGAAATAGAATTAGGTTCTGTTGTTATCGCGGTATTTATTTAAAACCTACCTTCATTATTCACTTGTGAATAATGATAAATCACGACCGTGTGTCTTTGATAGCATTACCTTGATCAAACATAAATAATTATTGATATTATTTACTATCGTCCTGGACAAAATAGTTTCTATTCACATGAGAAAGTTCCGTATTTCTTGGAATCGATTCGTTAACGTCTCTATTTAAACATTATAAGTTAATCGAACGCGTTTAAAGTGACTTTAATAACCTGGCAGGAATTTTGTAATTATTGTTTCACGTATCGTATTGACAGTTGAATTGCATTCATACAACACTTCTCATGAGAGTTTTGTTTTTTTTACACAGCATTGCAGGAATGATAATTTTATTTTCTCCTTTTCGAGATGATATTTAAGGATATAGTCGCAATATGTTGGCGTAGTGTAACGCAATTTCTCATGGTTTAAAATGGAAATAATCTTGAAATTATAGTGGGTTGACATTACACACTTCATATCCAACAGGTTTTGCGGCTTTGTGAGTCACAACATGATCTGCAAACATGCAATAAAAAGAACAAGCAAAACATTTCACAAATGCTTAAACAAATGCAATACATTTAAATAAAAGAAAGAAAACGGACATGACAAACTGTGTAGTGGTAATATTATAACACAATCGTGAGCTGACCCCTCTCTCGTATAAAGGATTTTGTTCAATTTAATATTTAATGAAGATAATTGATAATGAGTCTTGTGTTACGAGATACGTACCATGTCATTATTAATTAACGTTTATACTTCCTCATAAACCCACTCCTTTGTTTTAGAATTGAAACGTTTTGAAAATAATTGTGATGACACCCTCCAAGCGAACTATTGTTTCAAATTACAGCGATGTTCAGTTGTATTTGAACGGATTAAATGTAGAAGGAATTTGCAGATAGTATAGATTATAGAACAACGGTAGAACCTACAATACTAGTACAGTATGCGACGGTATGCTTTAAAATGATCGTGCTATATAAATTGATATAGAATACAAAATTGCGATGTGATTTTCAATTTTCATTGCCGAAAAGTATTAAATTATATTTTTCTAGAACTAGAAAGGAATATTTTGTTCCACGAGTATTTTAGACTTTATCTGGTGACAAATGAAATCTTGTTACTTTATAGATCAATAAGGTTTTGTTGACTTGTACATAAAACCCATTTTTCTCCATTTTGAAATATGAAATAATAAAAATTTTATTACACCACTTAGGCGTGGCGTAAATGACCGCATTTTATGTGCGTTTAACTTTAAAACCGATGTCATAAGGTGAAGAAATTGCACCATAAAACGAATATCAGAATAGTAAAACACCCAGTCTCCCAGTCATCTAGATTTATGATTATAAAATAACATTTATTAACACCCCAGCCTATGGTTATTAGTGTTATTTATGTAGGAGCTTTTAATTATTATACACACCCGACACTATACTAATGATACAGGGTGTAGAATGGAATGAAGCAACAGGGACTTTAATGGTAAAATTTTAATATGCATATTATTTTCCTTAATTATTTTAAAAGGAAGGTTCTCATAGATTTTTTGTAGAGCAAAAAATTCTGCGTTCAGGCATGTATTAATTTTCAATTTTTCAAAGGCTGAAAAAGCTGTTTTGACGAAAATCCCGAAAATCTCTAGTGCCTTGAAGTTGAGGTGTGACAACTACTGTTCATTGATCCCTTATTTCACGGTTACTTTTACCAGAATTGATCCCATTTTATCATTTCTAGTTTTTCTATAATAATTCGTATAAAATAAACGTTTTAAGATATTAATGGAATGCAATTTCGATTAAATTTCCCAACAAAGTGACATCAGTTACAGTTACGATGAGCAGTTGTCACACTGTAATTCCTAAGTGATACAGATTTTTGCCAAAATAGTATTTATTATTTTTCGATTTGCGGTTTGCGAACAAATATAAAATAATATCGATAACATATTTTATAGTGTTAACCACCACAAAACCTGGCCATAGGACCTATGCAGTATGCATGTTTCAAAAAAATATGAGTTGCCTTGAAATATTTTTGTTTAATGTCATGTTGACAGCTTATGTTTTTAATGAAATTGCGTTATTAAATTTATGTGCTGTTTAATAGGAATTAATGAAGTAGGCGACATACATTTTGCAAAAACTATGGCCAGGCTTGGTATTTATCACTCAAAAATGAAACCGTCAAAATGATATTAAACAAAAATATTTCAAGGCAACTCATATTGTTTTTGAAACATGCATACTATGGCCAGGTTTGGTGGTTAACACTCGATATACAGATTTTTTTTCTCTACTAAAACATTTATTATTTATTACAGTTTTTCTCATAATAAGTTAGGGAAAGATAATATTTGACCTTTAAAATTTTACCAATGCAAAATGCCTATGTTGCTTGATTTAATTCTACACCCTATATAGTTCAATAGCATGATGATATTGTTTATATTCGTCATGGTTACAAAACATGAAATGACACTCTTTAACTTCCTATAGTTCTGTCAAAATTATTTCTCCCTCGAACTTGTGCGACTAACCACAAGACACCTAATTTACTATAAATAAAATATTTTAGAAACAATTTCATGGTAACTATGGTCTGAGCAACCACACCATATCATCAATCCCCGTCTCCCTGATTTTGTTTACATATTTTTATTTTGACATTTTGAAAACGTATTTTGCAATTTTATAAACAATTATAATGCTAATGAATAAAATATTGTATATGTCGTAGGCTAATTATGAATTCAGTCGTTTTATAAAAAGCCTAGTCGTTTTCTAAAGGACTGGGCTAATTGTAAAATGATGAATAAATTGAAAACGTTTATAATTCGACTGAGAATGTTAGGCGTTTTATAAAACGCCGAATAGCTTTCAGTCTTATTGTAAACGGTTTTTCTATTTTGTGTATTTTAGAATATGACTGGTTAAATGCAGTCGTTTTGTAAAAGAGTGAAAAGTTGTTAGGCGTTTTATACAATATTTATATTAGATACTACTTGATGGTATAGTATCCCAAACAAAGACAAAATAATTTTAAAAAAAAGAATGTGACATTCATGAATTCCATAGTTACTAAACTAAAAACTGTCGAAAAACACTGTTAATTTGTTTATTTACAAACTGCCAAACTATAATATTTTTCACTGGACAATCCGCCTAACTCCATAGCAGTCGTTTTATAATACGCCTAAATATGTCCTATTTATTCTAGGCGCATTGTAAAAATTATCATGCGCACGTTCATTTTCCAATAAGACTGAAAGCTATTCGGCGTTTTATAAAACGCCTAACATTCTCGGTCGAATTATAAACGTTTTCAATTTATTCATCATTTTACAATTAGCCCAGTCCTTTAGAAAACGACTAGGCTTTTTATAAAACGACTGAATTCATAATTAGCCTACGACATATACACCACTGGAGATATTCATGTTTTTTACTTTCGGTTGACTACAGACCTCGGGCCAGAGGCTCTCGGTCTGTAACCATGTCGACCTCGGGGGGAAAAAACATATCTATATATCTCCCTAATGTATAAATATCTCTTATTTTATCAAACTACAAAAACAGCACCTTTTGAAACTCAACAGCAACCTTTTCTTCTCCTTGACAACTAAACTCACGTCATACCAGTAAGTTTTTTTATTTATACACCAAAAACAGCCATCCTACGTGTATTTGATGATAGGAGGATTTGAAATTACCAAAGCACTTTTTGTAGATCGCTGATTTATAATAAATGGAATTCTAACTGTAATTGGCAATTAGGTATAAAGTTTTGGTATATTGCGCACAAATAAATGCTTTTTCAATTGATACACCATTATCATTATTAGGCGATACAGAATAAATAATCTTAAAAATGTAATATGCAATGCGTTCTTGTGTAAACCTTGGCAATGTTGAAATTACTAGTACCTACAGCTTATTTGTGTTGCAATAATAAATGTTGTGCATTTATCTTATTCGAAAGTGCAAGTTCGGTACAGGAAATAGATACTACCTAATGTATTTTAAAGTGTAGGTATTATTATTATAAGTTATGTATATATGAAATTGTAGTGCTTTTCCCCTACAGATCGTTAATTTTATTACCTGTTGAGAACCGAGCATAAATTCGCATATTATTAGATGCTACGTTAGTTAGGTTAGTTAGCAGAGTATAATGTGTATTTAACCGCATCTTACTATGGCAACTATTAATGTAACGATTAATGTATTGTTTGCATTCCATTCTGTAAAGTACCAACATAGATTGTTTGCATACTGAACTTTTGATCTCAATAGGTAACTGTTCCTGTTAACGGTAACTCTATTTCTAATTCAGAATAATGCAGTGCATAATTTGATTATATCTGCTTCCCACTATCTCATCTCTACTGAAGACATCTGCCATTGTAAATTATCCAAATCTAAGATATCCGTTGAAAACAGACTCGCTCATTAGAATTAATAATTACTTGGGTTTGTAGATTAAAATTGTTTCCTAGTTGTTGTAATATTTAATATTCAAAAATGGGGATTCCTTCGAACATTCGAACTTTATCTTAAATAGTTAGTAAAAGTTGCGTTCACTCACTATACCTACATGCCTATGATCAGAATGTAACAGGAGCAATTTACTATACAGTTCTGCTCTAAAAATTTCCTGATTTATGTTTCAACAATTTGCATTGTTAGTAAATTTCTTTTTGAGTTCGCCAGCGTTAGTATTATTACGTAAGGATGTCATATTTTTGTCAAGTACAATAGTATGTATAAAAGTGGAGTGAGAATTAAATTTATTCCTTCCTAATTTACACTAAAATATAGGAAGTTATTTGGGTTAGGTTGTGTTCATTGTTTAATTTCAAGTTAATTTTGTGTTCGTTTTGTATATAGAACAAGTTCCAGTTATTTACCATTCAATGTATAAAACAATGCTGTGCTTACAGTATTGCAACACATCCTTGTATATTTTGTTTTAGAAATTAATTTGCATCAAGTGAGCGAATAAATTTCGATGCCGAGTTGCCGACTAAACTTTTGATTTAAATCAAAACTTTCTTCTGAAGTGAGCAAGCAGAACCTTTATTTGTAGTAGTACCTACCTGAAAATATACACGCATTGTGAAACTGGAATAGTGCTGTAAATATTTTCCATTTTATAATAGTAAAGTGTACCACGTAAACTTGACTTATAAGTTATACCTAGGTACTGCAGTGAACCATGTTTATAATATTGTGCAGTTTCACAAAGGCCAGGCATGGGTTTTGTTTCTCTGCAAGTAGTTTTATCTGGCTCATCAATTATGCAGTTAGCACTTGTAGACGGTATTTTATTTAGTGAGAATCAGAAACGCATTTCATTCTATATCACGATCCGCAATGAAACACGAGCAAATAATAAATTCCTATTCCTAAATCGATATAAATCAACATACACGTTTGCAGGAAATGTAAGCAATGAAAACACATATTATATAACAAATAGTCAAGTGCAATGAAGCTCTGCATCTTCGGTGCATTACAAATGCATCATGAAGATGGACCGCTGCATTTGAGGTAAAGCAATCGCTACGAAATACAAAAAAAAACTCATACGTAATAACATAACTGTTTGATCAGCGAGCCGAGCCGCCTTGTTTGAACAACAATATCGTGTTCGTCTTCACACCTCGTTTGCTTAAGAATTTTGTTATATTTATCGACTCTTGTACATACTACTTCAATTAAACAATAAAATTATGTTGTACTTTACAAATTTTTTTAATAGGTCAGATTAAACTTGCCTCGTAGGTTTTGTCTAGAAGCATTGAAGCGGATCACTAGATGTTGTTCTTGCAAATATATTACTATTTAGTTGGGAGGTGGTGAATGGCATTTTAACAGAATCGAAGAATACGGTTAGTTAGGCGGAAATGTTTTTGAACTATCATGTAGGTGTAAGGAGGCATTTTGCTACCAATATAGTTTTGGTCTGTTTAGAGGAGGCAATGAATTAAAAAAAAATATTTTGAACCCCTTACTTTCCCCAAGGCAAATAATTTTAGGAAAATCCACATATTAACTTTTCCAAGAAATATGGTTCAGAAATACCCACCAGTTTATAGTTGGGGGGAATTTTTCAGGTATCACTTCGTAGAAATAGAAAATTGATGTGATCATCGGCCAGACAAACGTGTTTAACTTTTATTTAAATACTAAATTAGAATTAAAATAATACGTCGCCATGTATGTTGTATCCGTAACATATCGATATACAGGGTATCCCTAAACTACAGAAACAGTTATTCTGCTTCGATAAAAATGCTAACGCCATTTTGTATTTACCCTGCTGGTTTCGGAGTTATTCTTCTCCCACCATTTTTAACTCTGTTTATGTTTTGCTGCAGATATTGATACATTTTCTTTTTTTTCAGGTAAGCTGTTTAAATCTTAATTATTTTCATCAAATCAAAACTATTCTTCGCTGCTGCAGCGATCAGATTTGTTTTATCCTAAAAGGTACGTAATCCTACTTCTAATTGCAATTATTGTTCATCAAAATACATGTTATGGTAGAACTAGAGAATAATAAAAGTATAATCTGCTATGCATTAAAAAGCCTGTTTTGGTAAACTGTCATGGATGATCAGCATTTCGTGACTACCATAATGTTAGTAGACCACACAAGCAAATAACTGTACTGCATTATTTAACAAGTGCAGCGAAACGTCTCTGCCAAAATGAATTTCAGTTTCAATTAATTAGACCTAATTTTACAGAGCACGTATATTTTAACTTTCACGCTTGCGTGGTCAAGTTTTTTTTATGTAATGATTTTTATTATTAATTATTTGCTTTGTTACTCAGCATGTTTTGAAGTAAGATTGATTGTTTTTACGTTCGAATGATCTCATTTTATAGAGTATGCTAGAATTAAGTTGCTGGACCATTTACATCCTGGTATCTTAAGATATCTTTTAATTGTTAATTTTTGTTACGTAATAGTTTCACTTTTAATTATTAGATAATGTTCAAGTTGATATTCGATTAAGAAAAAGAACAGAAGGTGGTAATTAATATGCAACTAATGACAATGAATATGAGAAGTAATTTGAGTTCATAATCTGGAGAACCTATAAAACACGTTACATTAATCCTTTTAAACTTTTACCTTGGACTTTTGTGGTTTCCTAATATTATGGCTTTCATTTAAGTAAAGAGAGAGACGGCACTATTTTTAATCATTAGCACCATAACATCGATCAGTCAGATCTTGGCAGGTAGATCTTTTACTAAAAAGATAATAAAACTTTCTCTGTGTGTATGACATAGATTATAATAGTTGTGGTGTTGGAAAAGTAACGAATAATTCTTCAAAAATTAATTTGAAAATTTGTTACAAGGTTCGATTCCACCTGACAAAAAAATTAAAATTAGTTATATGATAGTGAAGTTGTAGGAGTTTGGATGGAAAAAGAAAGTTTTAAATTGATTAGAATTATAAATAAAACAAATCCACATACCTAATTATTTTTAATTAGAACTAAAAATTTATATTCTATACACCCTTCTCGATGCTAAAGACAAAACTTACAATTGGTGGTTTATAAATTAAATTGTTCACATTGCAATCTAGTCTATGTAGGTCAAACCGGGTCAAACAATTGGAAATTTCAGTACTAAGCCCTAAGAACATTACGAATATAAACATTTGCGTCTAAACCCCTTGCTTATTGACATAACGATTAAATTTTTACAGTACATTTCGCTGATATCAAACAGGAATGAAATATTTTGGAAGCTTTTGAAATCCACAAACGCACAAAAAATAGTAGACACGATTAATGAAGTTGAGCTTTTAGATTTACCTTTACTGTTTGTTGTAACTGATTTAACTATTTGATTTGTTGCTTTTTAAATATTGTACGTTCTTAATTGAAAACCACTGTGAGACCTTCATTTGACTTCTAGTCAAATGAGTAAATATTTTATTTTGTTATATTAAACTAACGCATTAAAATACCTATGTCTGTCTCATGGTCAACCGTTATCAAAAGTTCTTATATTATCTTTAAAAAAAATATGATATCAAAGTCATACCCATAAGTTTAATTAATTGTGTGTAATTTTGTTCCTTAGTTCTACCTCAAAATAATTTAAAATGCTATTGGAGATTACGAGATTATTTTCTGTATGAATTCTTTTAATTGCTTAGATAGTTTCACCTCAAGGCTGATTAATATTTAGCGTGGGCTGTGGATTCGGAATATTCGTAATTAAAAGGTCGGGTTATGATTTAATTCAAAGATATTCAGCTTTAATAAATAATTAAGCAGTTCGTGTGTAAATTAAATAATAGGCTCGTTAATTAGAACGATCTAGATTCCCTCTGGGAACAATCGGTTTTGTACAAATTTACGTAATATTAGATTGCACTTGTATACTATTCTATTGTGTGTATTTTAGAATGACAGTATAATCCACTCTGTATGTAGCAACGTGAAATAGCAATAATCCTAAATTGATAAGAATTTACCAACAATAGAGAATAGAGTGGATGAGAACCAACTAAGAGCAAGAGGTCGCGGGTTCGCATCGTGGTCTCGTTAAGGGTGGCGAAGGGTGTTCTGAATTAATTGTGTATAATAAATTCGAAGAAGAAAGGCACATCCTAAGATTATACCCTAAACAGTAGATAAATATTTTGATCATTGTCCTCCCCCATACAGGAGCGGATGTCTTAAATATTTTAATGGTTACTTTTAAATATTGCTAAACGCCAAATATTTTAAGTACGGAATGGAACCCACGGAATAATAATTAGGAAAAGTCTGAATAACTTTCCATTTTTGTTTTTCAGTTGAAGGATTTTTTTAGAAATACAATATTTGGTAAAAGCTATCATCATTAATCATTATTTCTTTTTTTGGAATGTCTTGTAATCTTCGATCAGGTAAATAATGCATAATGTATATTTTTTTATTATTTGGGTACATGGTTGTTAACGTCCCACCTATCACCTATCAAACTTTGCGAAAGTTGTAATTTAGTTGTGTTGTGTAAGTTCGAGGTAAAATTTCATAAAAATGTTTCGCGCATGTTATGTTTAAACAGAACAAGTAAACCATTAATCTATCTGTTGTAGTCCAGTTACGAACATAAGGAGAGAATCGTGAAAATTTTTTAGAGCTTGTAGAGAGAAGTACTTACGTATCTTAGTAATTACAGTTACGTTATTCAACTCAAAACGAGATTTTTTTTTATGTTTATCATAATTAATTGCACCGAATTCTTGATCGTGTTATTTAAAATGTTGGAACAGTTTTGTATTAGCAAATCCGTTTAGTGGTGACAAAACACCTACACGATAATATGTAGAACAATATAACAGGTTTTTTTAATATCAGCAACAGTTGGGCTAGATTTCTATGATTCTAATCCTAAATAACTTGATTTGCCCCCTGAATTTGAATTTTCAAATCACATATCGGGAAATATGTATTTTTTTACACGATCTAAGCAAATTTGGCTTCTATACAGAGTGGAAAATTTAACTAAGTAGAATAAATTAGTGCAGAAATTACTGCTTTTTAATTCATAACATCCGGTCTAATACCATTCCACAGAAATATAATTCGAAATAGACAAACTGAAGGTTGTTCCACGGTTTAAAAAAATCTTCTTTGATATTTTCGTATTACATCCATAGTGAGTGACAACAATGGAAAAATATGCTATTACTCATAATCAAGCCTCTATCCAGAAAAGGAATTTAGAGTGCTGTGGTACGTCTTTTGGGAAATAAAGGTAACCAACGCAAATGTATTGCCCATTATAATTTCATCCGAATAAAATATTTTTACTTTTATATTGTGCTTCTAATATTGATCCATTGGTGAAGGTAAATATTATGTAGTTGTTAGTTATAGTTGCTAGTTCATGGTTTGTGTTTCATATTTTGGTGGAAGTTTTTATGTAGCACGTTGGTGATGGTTTTTTTACTCCCCAGGTCCCGCCACTACTTTACATTACCACGAGTTGACAACCCCGTGTGATGTGACGTAGTGGTATGTCTAGGGGGGTTTCATTGCATCTTTCATATTCAGCCTGTTGCCTGCTGCCTGCCTGCCTATAACGATTGTGTTTTGTTATAATTAATTATTTTGTTAATGCACTCGTTTGTTATGCACAGAGCCATTATACCTACATAGTCTGTAAGTCATCACAAGCTTAGCGCTTTGTTCTTGCAGAATGTGAAATATTAAAGTAAAGTGTTTATTAAAGCAAGGCGTGCTTTGCTCCAGCATGATATTAATTTTATATTTTGATTTATAATCATTGTAATAATAAAATCTACAAATTCACTTTTTAATTCAGCTGACATTTACTATTGCAGCAGTTATTAAATTCATCGAAGGAAAAATTAACAGATTTGATATCAACTTTTTTTGATTGAATAAATAATCTAATGTCTGTTTTACCGTTGCCGGCTAATAAAATGAAGTTTGCTGAGAATTTTATAACGTTCAAATTCGCCTGAAAAGAAATATGGATTGTTCGTCGTTCAGTAGGGTCGACGATATTTGATTAAATCCCCAATACGTCAACTCCTATAGTCTCGGAAACGATTACGGATTCTTCCAAACGTCTAAACGTTGATTTTAAAGTCGAAGAACGCCAGGTCGTTGGTCACTTTCGATGCTACAGTCGCGGACTTGTGTAACGTTCAACGGTGCAGTTCAATGTTCAAACCTACGTAGGGTTTTGGACTTCAAAGATAAACCGTAGGCACGAAGTAAATCCAAAGAACAGTAGCTTAATAGTTTTTTTAAATCCAAATTCGGTACTAAGAACAATTTTAAAATTTCAATCAGCTACCCAAGGAAAATTATAGGTAGGAGGACAAAGACCCGTTTTACTCCACCCTTAAAAACTCTTCTCTCGACCAGCTTTATTAGATATTTTAATATTCACAATCCTGGTCTAATGTAAATCCCATTTTGATTGATATCTGTCCTCAATTTTTATTGTACAATAGGGACGCAATAAATTATAAGCCCCTTGTGGCTTGTCGTTAGTACAGTCTTCAACCGTACAAACTTGGTTTAAGATTGCAGAATAAAAGAATATCCATCTTCTGTCTGTGCCCACCTACAAGTGAGCTCGCCACTAAGGAATATCCTCTATTAATAATTAAGGTGTTGGTTTTTCTAACATTGAACAATTAAAAACGCTAACTTCATTACTAAAGTTAATCTTTGCAATAAATAAGCCGTTTAACATGATGCAACATTGTAAAATATGAAATTTTGTTTTGAAAAACATCAACGAAAAGAAGGGTTCGTCGTTACAGGTTTGTAGGTATGGCTCGGTGTAATTTTTAGTTGCATTTATGTAATGTTTTGTTAGTATAGCAGTTAATTTTAAATTATTAGTTCGGTAAGTATTTTGTTTTATGTTTTTTACATGCACTTATCACATAGATAAAAGTTCACAATTAATACTAATTTGATATTGTGTAGGTAAATGTTGGGAAGATTCTGGTATTTTATTTATTTTTATTGTTTCTATTATTTTGTTTAAATATTCCGTATTTGCCTCGTTGTATTAAAAAGTTTGCTTATAAGACGTAGGGATAGGATTTTTAAAAAGAAATCCCATCCCTACTTACAAGATTAAATTTTGCATGCTTGTCTTTATGTTTTCGTTTAAGTAGTAGATAAAGCCTCCAAAATCGTACATCGTATTAAAGTTGAACGAAGGTTAGAAATCGTATTGGCATATTTATAGGTAATTGTGGTACTACCTTTGTTTCCTGAATGCTTTTTATCAAGTTTGCATATTTCACAGAAACATGATCGTTGCAATATTCTGATATAAATCTCATAATAATTAAGTTTATGCACGGATATATCATTAATTGACAATTTTACGCGAATTCCTTTCTCATAAACGTTTTTTTATAGCCCATGGTCCTCTGTATTGTCCATGGTCTATAATGAAACTCCAAGCAACGATATCATACCTAAGAGAAAAACTGTTTCAACACTTGCAAAATGAAAAGTTTTCATTAGAAATTAAAAATGGTACTTTTTATGAAAATAAGCCAGAAGACTCTTTTTACAGTAGCAGTTTTCGATGCAATCCTTCTTTATGTCGCATCATTCAAGGTATTCGTTTTTCCGTACACGTCCTTAGATTTTTCGGGAACTGAGTTACGGTTTCTTGCTTTTTCTGCAGCCTCATCAACTTATTCGTTCATTTTCCACCTTTTAAAGACCGCTCAATTACCGAACACAAAATGAAACTGAAATTTTAGGCAAATATGGTTACCGTTATTTACCCACTACTACCATAGTTATACGCTTCAAATCTCAGATTTGATCAAAGCAGGGGTAAATAGGCAGACGGAAAATTCTACAGCGTGTTTAAAAATTAATTACATCTAGTGTGCTTTGAATTTCCAATACAAAGGTACAATGTGTCGTTTTCACGCGATACTGTTATTAGCTAGATGGAAGAATACTACTGTCATTCTCCATTTATTAACTGTCCTGATCGAAAATATGCATCAATAATAAAAATGTTTTCTTGCACTGTGTACATTTTGTGTTGTAGTATTAATAAATATTTTATATTTAAAAGTATTTGAAGTGTACATTTTTTTATTGACAATTAATTAATGACAGTTCTGGATAAGGCAATACCAATCTATAAATAGTGGCACATAAAAATTTACATGGAAACAAATTTCACAGGTAACTAGATTTATTTCATTTTTAGACCTGTATTTATTGTATAAATATTTTCAATTTTATTTTAGAAATATTTTTAAATTAAGACATCATCCGTGCGGCTCCCGCCTCTTGCTCAAAATTATGTCTTACGCCATAAAAGTCTCTTTACGCCCTTAATACTTAAGTAACTATTACCTGCCCTATATTATATTAAATTTGACTTCATGGCATTATCCATTGTCATAGTTTAATTATTATTCAAGTTGCAGTCAGGTAAATAGGTGTTTTTAACTGAGTTACCCACAGCAATGTTTATTGATTTGCTGTTTCTGTTTCCATTGTGCTTTTATGTTTTTACAAAAGAGGAGTGCACCTACGTGGATTTAAATTAGTAGTAGCCTTCAGTGTTCAGAGGTAAAAGTGGCGCTTAAACCCACTATATCTAATTAGCACAAAAGTTTAGAGTAGTAAGCAAAGCACTGTAATTGCAAAACGTTAATGACAACGTTACCTACCGTTATTGACTTTCCGGATTTGTAAATGTTTAATAATAGCATTCTTTAAAGGAGGTATTAATAAAATGTCATTGAACCACCAAATTTCTCTTCTTCATTATCATAATTTTTCGAATACCTTTAGCGGTAAAGTTTTATTAATTAAAATACTGTACAGTGCCATAATAGACGCTTTTTTAGGGTCAAGATCAAACTCCTTATTTCACATTTTAAATTTAACCACTATGAAAGTTTATTAATGATTCTTCGTGCGGTTTAATTAAATAAGCATTACGACATAACATTAAATTTAGCGACTAAATGATTAATTGCGGTTTTGCTAAATGCACGATCTGCATTTAGAAAGTTGTAATAAACGAATTTAGTTAATTTTAAGGATTAAATAGATTTAGAATATTATGAGGAAACCGAAGCACAACCGTTTTGTATTATAATCATTTTCCATATTTGTACCGATTGAAAGTAATAACCACATGAGAGGTCAAGTTCACCATTAAAAGGCAGGTAATTATCGTAGTTCTATAAATAAGGAACTTTTACACGTTTAGATTATGTTTTATTTGCACAGAAATATCTCTTCTAGCTCAGACCATTTATGGAGCATATCTAGTTGAACTTAAGTGAACTTACAATAAAGTATTCGTTCCTGCTCCCTAGCGATTTAAACTGGAATCTTTTCTCGTGCGCTTAGAATATATTAACCATGTCAGTGCTGCTAACAGTATTTCAATTTGATATAGTACTATAATAGTCTCCTTCATCCCCACTTTAATTATATGGGATTTTAATTTGGGAAATTTAAATAATCGTTTCCGTCGTGGCTTATTTGATGACATTTTTAAAATGTGAACGGATCGACGTAGACATGGACAAAAGTATTGCCCGCAAATAATCCTTATTTACGAAACGAGCCTTTTAAGCGAAACTTTACCCTAGTGAATAATAACCATCATTACATGCTCGTTCAATACTGTACTATTCATTCAGTATCTACAGCCCTTATCGATTACGTTTTTCGCCTCGAATTATTTTATGCATCATTACAACACAGTTTAGAATTTGAAAATTTGAATTGGAAATTGAAAGGTGTGGTTTATTTTTTTCTATTCTTGCCTGCCGCTGCACGTTACTAAATATCCATCAACCTTGCTTGTCATAAATGGTATGGATATGAATCTTCTTTGTCTTTCTTATAAATCAGCATCCTATAGTATTCTAATTACACAATGATTTAGACTAGGAATAAACTTTTGGATTACCTAGCATTGGAAAGAGCTGTGAATCTAAAATACCAGCACGCAACATTATTTTTGCACAATTAAATTTCGATTACCAGGAGATATAATAGTTACGTTTTGTTTTGTAATATAAAACATGTCGTCTGAAACACAAATCATTTTACAGTCGCTTAAAAATTTGAATTTCAAATTATGACTGCAATGGGGATAAATATTTCATGAAGCTAAGAGTATCTGTATGTGCAAATTTAACAAAAATATATAAATTGAAATAATTACGTATGGAAAATGGTTCGTTTAGAAATTCCCACATAGATTCTTTGGAAATGGAACTTCCTCAAAATTCATCAATGAATGCCCCTCGAACACCAGAATAGAAGAGCGAGTTAACCTCTTCTAGTCTCTATAGAGACTTTCGGAAGGCACGCTAAACTACTTCCTCGTACTTTAATTACAACCAAAAAATTAATTTTCAATTTTTATAAATGTTCAAGGCAAGGTAAAAAAAGACAAACATTTGATAAAATATTCAGAACTTGTAAAGAAATGAAGAAATTTTTCCCTTCTAAAAATGTCCGGTAACGGCAAGCAAATTGGGGTTGCGCTTTATATTAACACACGTGTTTTTTTTTTGTTACCTACACTCATTTTAACGTTGTTAAGTAAAAATATTTCCCTAGAATTGGGAATTTTATTAAGAGTGAGCGAGAAAAAATTCGTTCTGCGCCTTCTCTCACGTTCAGGAGTTCATTTGATTAGGGACAGCTTTGCTATACAAGGAATTCGCTGACGTCCTTACCAACCAGCATTGCTGCAAAGAAGATTCTTTTGTATTTGCAATACGCCTTATACAATAATAAATTCATTAGATACGTAAGTAATTTCCATTGCTTTTTTTATATCTAAAATTCGCCGTGTAGAACTCTTACGTTTCTATTATGTACCCTGAAGTGTTCACTCTGCCAATAACCTTTGTTTGGATATTATATAGTAATAGTTTTTTTTTGGCGAAGGTATTTTTCCTGCAGCAGTAACTTCGAATTTAGCCAGAATGGTAACCTTCGAAAGAACAGCGACACCATATGATGAGGGTCATAGTCTACTTATTGCTGTATTATGCAAAGATAATTATGTTCTCGTACACGATTGTGTTTTGTGTTTCACACTCTTTAAATCATTCTAGTATACAGCCAACAAAGATAGAAATAGTGGCGTTTTTATATGTCTAGTGTTATAAAAGTCTGTGGGCGATCCTGAACTATTATACCACTATAGTAGACTTAGGGCGTGTGCATTTATGACTCTATAAAATACAATTTTATTCTTCCTTTTTTTTGTACTTGCGGATAGTAGAATCAGAAAGGAAAGATGAGAAAACACGTGTTTAAAGTTGAAACTTGTTATTTAATCGCAAAATATATTCGTACTTTTCAAGCCACCTGCGATATCTTATTCAAGAAATAGTTAGTATAGGTTTGAATTAATCCCAAATGATTTTGCTTGAGCTTCGTTTTAATTTATTTTTTAGGCGACTGTAAAAAATATAGTCCTCACTTTGTAGTAGAATCTGTAAATTTACTTCACGTCCGCATTTACGTTACGGAAATGCCAACTATGCAACTATGTTTTTAAAATTCTGCTTGTTCCGGTGTAATGGATTCGATTTTCGATAGTTTTAAAATTTGACCTTTATTCACCTGCAGATCAAGATTGGCCTTGCAAGTACGAAGCTTTAATACAGTAAAAGCTTCCTGTAACTTTTAGAGGTCGTTATTAACCACAAACGTGAAACAACTTGAACACGAAAATCCATTAAACATATCGAGAAATCTCTGTTATCTTAAATCTACTTTGTATTTTCGTTTAATATTTTGATGTAAGAATATATTTGAAGGTTTTCTACGAGAAGTTGAGCGATTCATACACAATAGTTTTAAATTTAAAGAACATTTGGTTTAGAAAAAAAAATGCTATAGTTGAATAGAGATTTTTAAAATTAAATCAATTATATTTTCCTGACAGTGATTTGCTTTGTCTAGTCTGGGCAAAACCGGACTGGATTTCATATGTAGAGTATTAGCTAGTTAATCACTTGCCGACTTTTATAGATACAATAAATGTAAGGTTAATAAACTAATAGCGCTGATTAAAAGATGACTTAGGGATATTTCCGATCGAGTATAGGTAAAAGATTGACTTTGAAGCTTCCATATTTAAACACGTCATGTTAGTTTTATTGAAACCGCGAGGTTAACTCGAGGTTAAACCTAAGAAATTTCTTTAATCAGAAATTTCCACTTGATGGATGCTACAAAGCTTAGAGTTCTGTACTTGATGGATGTTCTTAAGCCACGCTGTGTCTTCTTGCCATTCTTAGATTTACAAACAATTTTTCTTTACAAAGTTGGTAAAAAAATCTCTCGTTCATACCTAAATACGTGTCTTTTTTGCATTTAACTCGTGTTACGATACAGTAGCTTAATTTTATGTACCCATAAGAAGGTGTTCCATGATTATTTATAAAAAGTGAAAGTGATTGGTTGAGAACTGTAAGCTCATTCACATGTCGACCTCATATTGTGGGCTGTTTTAATGTATTTTGAGCAGGAAATCCTACGCTTTATCGTTGGACGTTTACGAGTAGGTACATCGTATAATATTGATGGCGTAAAAAATTTGTTTATCGTAGACGTACTGCAATATATTGTCTTTGTATTCAGGAAATGGTTGTATGTGTTCTCTTTTACTCGTAACACCACATGAAGTCCTAACAACCCCAATTTTTTTCCTGTATACCAAAACCTGACATTCGCAACATAATGTGCCGGTGCCCCATCTCGATAGAACTTTTCTTTTTTAAAATTAGGAGAAGTCGCTGATTTTGAAAGGAATTTTTTGGGGTTTTGTCCCCCAACCTTTTATTCATATCTGTACTTACAATCGGTAAAAGCAAAACTGTGATTACATATGAGAACATTAATTTAAATTAAACCTACAAATCTTTAGTTTATTTACAAATGTGAGTAATGTACAAGATAACTCGAACAATTTCCTACCATTTATGGTTTTGCTAATGTAGAAATTGTATGTACTCGGTACACGTACGTGTTGGATAACAATAACTAAGAAAGATTGTTGCTGCTCGCGAACGCCAAGATATTTATTCAAATTAAACCTAGCTGCTATTGCAGTATATCAAGTAAATTGTATTCTATTTGTCATCTTGATTCACTTCTGTCTCGAATATTTACTTCCTCGTGGAATAGTTGTAACGAGTTACAAAATCCTTTGTATGAATTCAACTGGTTCTTGGTTCGAAACCTTAATGCAGAATTTTTTTAATATGCTAATTCTTATTTTTTGTTTAATCATATTATAGTAATAAAAAATTTAAGAACTGTTTTTGTAGTTCGTTATTATGGTGTTGTTAACGTAAGCTATTTTGCTTTTAATTTTGGAGGCTGTAAAGTGGTATGCTAGTACCACGGTATTAGTACCTACTTACATTTTCTTAAATACAATTAAGTTGCTATTTTAAATGTTTACGCCCTAGATCTACAAAATCCGTCCCCTTTATGACAAAATTCAAATTGATTTCCGAAAATCTAAGGAATCTACTTTTTGTAAAATTTTCTAATATTTTTCTCCCAATTTTTTTTAGATTTTTTAAAATAAAATGCATTTCTAAACATATCAACGGCTTTCAGTTTTTCAAAAATTCCGGTCAAATAATCTTTATACAATATTTATCACAAACCTTCGGCGATCGGGGAACCCTCTGGGTTTCTTCTAAAATAAGACGGAAGGGAATTTCTTATCATGACAATATATTTGTGGAAATCGTTCCACGTGATTGCTATTGCAAGTACAACAAGTTAGATTTCAACAATTTCCTCAAGTATGTAGAAGACAAAATGTAATAGAATTAGACTAAAAAATTGTATGTAAAGTTTACGTTTCAAGGTGTACCTTGTATTTTATGTGCATTGTGCATTCCTTGAAGGAGGATGTATGGGTAGACGACAAGGGACACGAGCTTAATTAAACAAATTAGTTATAGAACATTTCGTGAATCGAATTTGCATATGTATGTTTTGCGGTCGACATAATTTGGCCTTATATTCTCACCGGATGAGAATGGCGGACGCCTAACCAAGAAAGGAAGCTGTACGGCCTTCGCACTTCCGCCGATCAATAATAAATACACTTGCCATTGACCGCCGTTTTATCTGTCAATACAAATTTAGCTACTGGTGTTTTCTGTTGGCTTTCGCCCATTCATTTTATTGTGGAAGATAGGTTGAAGTAGTAGGAATGCGCATTTATTTTGTAGAAATCATTAAATTTGTGGTTTCAACGAAAGATGTAGCATGTACGGTTAATAGAGAAATTCTTTGGATTCTTTGCTTTGCGGACTAAAGTTTTTAGGCTTTATTGCGGATGATACGTAAACAGTAATTTGTATTATGAGAAAATCAAATAACTCCTTCAATTTGTTTTCTGTAATGAAATTTGACCAATTTTGCTCTTCATGTATAGTTTTAAAATTGAAAATACTGAAGTAATGGAACTACAAGAACAAAAAATGACTAATGACCTATAATGTAAAATCTGTTTTTCTACGTTTTGTTAAAGCTACACCAGTTTGAATTGAAGATTTAAAACGATCGACCATCGTAATCTTCCGTTAAAATATTATGCAAGAGGGATTAGTGTATTGAACTGCGCGTCGCGTGATTCGAGCTCGTATTTCACATCTCAGGATCTGCAGGACTCCAGGAGCAGGAAGTACAGGATATATACGATAGTATTAACTTGTTGGAAGTTATTGACTTGTTTGAGGCGTGGTCTAATTGTAAATGCTTTACCTTTAAATCAAACGGTTGCTACATCGACATGCAAACCGCGATCCGCGTACAAACAATAAAAAATAACATTCATCATTTTTATTTCAAGGTAAAGTGCTTGCCAATTTAAAAAATAACATGTCGGCAGTTTAAGCCAGACAAAATAACAATCGAGTATGGTCTTAAATATTTAAGTTGTTGATGTATTTAGTTACTCAAATTCCAAGACTTGTTTCCCCTTGTAATCATATCTACTGAAAGATCGTTGGCATCTAACAATCATCATGGAAGTCACGATTCATAACAATCGATGGAGACCAAAGCAATTGTGCTTATCTACTACCCAAGTCTTCAACCTTGCACAGAATATCATACTTCACAGCCGGATAAAACCCTTTTCTCAGACTAAACAATGCAATCATTTGATTCCGGAAGTTTATACTTAGCAAAAATTTCATACGTGTATCAAATAAAAGGAAAAAATATGTTGGTCTATCATCGACCCTTGGGGTTGGGTTGCTGAAAAGTTTTAAAGTTTTTTAAACATTGGGCGACTGTACCTATTTGCCCATTTTTCCTTTTAAGGAAAAGGAGCAACCCAGTACCATTCCGAGAAATACCTACGTCTGAAGGATCACTGGTTAATAGTAATCTGCGGGGCACTCAGGTTTAATTTACAATCTTTTAATAGTTTCACACGCGGGATTAGGTAAATCCTTTTTCAGTTTTGTACACGCTTTTTTCCTATGTTTGGATTTAATCCTACCTTGAAATGTGTTATTGTTTAAGAGCTGATGAATATTTTGATTTGATCTCTAAATGCGCTGCTTATATGTGCTCGATAATTACTACAATATACTTAAGTGTGCTGCTTTATTACTTTGTAAACGAGTTCAATGACGTATTTCGTGCTAATTTTGCCACCGACTTTCATAATTTACTATCAACGATCAGTACTTACTTGATCAGTTCAGCGGAATGTAGTATGAATGTACCAATGCTGCTAGTGGGTAGTGGGAATAATTTGATTTAACCACCGATTTCCTCTTTACTATGCACTGCGTGATGAATTTGTTATAAATAAATCGCCTATGAATATTAATAGTGCATTTGGTAATATGAAAATTTTTTTCGACCGCAAGGTGTATGCCCTGTAGTGCTGTTTGTGCCTGGTGCAGGTATTCGTGCAAGAATCTTCTGATGTCATTATTTACCTTTGACAATAATCATATCTCAAATATTTTTACTGCTTTCCGTTTCATTTGCAGCATATGCTGTGTGTGTACGGCAGTATAAATAGTAATAATACTTCACATTTATAACGTGCAGTAACAATGATGATGCTAGACAGGTCTATTTGTAATGTAATCTGAACTGTGCCTTTATAAATGCGACGCTGTCTTGACTGTGACATATGTATGTACAAAGCACGCAGAGAACTCCTTAAACGTAACGAAGAATACGCATATCCTTTTACCTTTACTTTAATGAAGAAAATAACGATGTTGTTTGTGGATTTCATCTTCTGTCCAATTTTAATTTCCTCGAAGGTTTTCATTTACAGTACAGCCTCGCTAATCCGTACACGCAATAATCAGACACCGAATATTACTGGACATTCTACCTCTGCAATCCGACAAAATTCAAAATATAGGTACACGCAAACACCATCCGGAACCTGCATTTCAATTCACACTCTCTTGTATGACAGTATATACTTTTTCGAACAGTATTGTATATACAGTGAAGTCCATTTATTATGCAATATAGGCATATTGCAAGTGAAATGGTGTGAGCACTTTACCATTGGAATATAGGCAACCCACTATACACTGCTAAGCACTCTTGCCCCTGCATTAATGAATGTCGAAACATACCTGTTAATTTCGAAATTAACAATCGTTTAGCCTTCTGTTTGGAAATGCAAGGTGGGCACTTCGAACATTTGTTATACTTATAATACTCGTAATTGCTTGCTGTTGATCCTATTTGTTTCATTTTCAATATTAAATAATCTTTTTTGAACTGAGAACATGTTTTATTTTGAGGTTAAACTTTCATGTGTTGCTGATTTCGGTTAGATCATAGATGGTTAGATAAAAAAACTAGCTAACTGTATAATGGGTTGCCTAATTCCAATGGTAAAGTGCGTACACCAATTAACTTGCAACATGCCTATATTGCATAATAAATGGACTTCACTGTATGCACAATAGTAGATTGTTTTATTAGGATGAAAAGTGTCACTTTTTTTGACGAGCAAATTTTGCATTTGTGAGGCGAAGCGTAGCGTAGCCGAACGGATGCAAAATTGCGAGTCAAAAGAAGTCACTTTTCATCCGAATGAAACATACTATTTTTTCCGCAACCGGAACAACCGGATTCAAAATAATAAAATCAAGATGCGAGGAATTAGAGAACACTACTACTTACTACTAAAATCAAGTCTTCTTAGCTTTTGTTTTCAATTTTATTTATTCTGTCAAACCCAGCCAAAACCATCGAAAATGCTTGAACACGATAATGGTAACGAAGATACACCACCAGAAATTTTAGACCGTGCAAAAGAAGTTGTATCAAATCTTCTGCCCAATAAATCTCGAGAAGTATACGAAGGTGCCTACAATAAATTTTTTAATTGGTGTAACGAGAAAACCGTAAAATCGTACACGGAAAGCGTAGGTACCTACTATTAGCGTACTTTTCCGAATTGTCCACTAAAATGAAGGCTTCTACTCTTTGGGCGCAATATTCAATGTTGAAGGCAACATTAAGTTTAAAAAATGGGGTAAATATCGAAAAATTTTCAAAACTCCGTGCCTATTTAAAAAAAGAAAATAATGACTACACACCGAAGAAATCGAGAATTCTTAGCAAAGAACAGGTGGATCGATTCTTGAAGTGTGCTCCTAATAAGCAATACTTGATGATGAAGGTGTGTTTTAGTTTTAAAATCGAATATTTTACGATAATTAAATTTTGACGTTTGTAGGTTACCTATATTAATTTTGGGTGTTGCTGGAGCTTGTCCCTGCGACGAGTTACTACATTTAAAGATTAATGATATTGAAGATCTTAAATCAGTCTTACTGATTAAAATTCCTAAGATCCTAACACTAAAACTAATAAGGCTAGATCATTTACTGTGATGGGAGATAGCTATTTAAATATTTACAGAAAATTCTTTGTCTAATATCTTTGTAGTGTTTTTCTTAAATAAATGTTATTCACATAACAAACCAAAATCTTAACCAAAAAAGTGAAAAGTAAAAGTTCCTAGGAAGTAAAAGTACTTTTACTTCCTAGGAACTAAAAGTGTTGCCTAGCAACACACACATTTTTTTACTAATAACAAAAACATCAACTTCACTGTCCGTTTTTGGTATCAAAAGTGATCACTTTTGAGTCGGTTGCGGAAAAAATATGTTTTTTAAATGAAAAATGCAAAATTTTAAACAAAAGCATAACATATTATTATACCTCTCCAGTTCGTAAACATTGATCAGAACGTTGTATGCCGGATTAGCGAGGCTGTACTGTATTTTAAATGACGTTGCGGTTGCATATAAAGAAATTGGGAGGGGGGTGGTTAAGCGATTTTTACGAAAATGGGTTCTTTTTTTTTATTTAAACTTGCTGTAATTGTCAGCCTTTCTCGCTTCGTTCGCTCGGCCTTTAACTGCGGGTCGTCCAAAAACGTCCCCACCCTTCATACCTGCAATTATTGATAATTGGATTTTCTGTAAGAATAAATCAAGGACTTGTAAGACTTTTTCTTTTATTTGGATGTCTTGTGTGCTTCACAAAGTTTTATAGATATGAATGCATGGTTAATATAAAGTTCTTTGGCATTTTAACCATGACAGCAAGTATATTTATCAGGACAGAAAAACAGGAACTGTTTTGGTATACTAATAACAAGTAAAGTAACATTTTGTCCCACTCATAAATGACTATCTGATTTTCACCGAGGCTATTATAAAAACATAAATTATTTAAGGAAAGTTTAATTGACTAAATTTTGTTGGTACACCAGTCTATAAATTACGCTAATACGGTGAGGCGTGTGGTAACCAGCTACCAACCCAAATTTTCCGCCGTCTAGTTAGGTGATTTATGTCCTTAACGAGCTACTGGTATCTTTATTAACAGGAATTTTGAAAATAACTTGAAAAGATTTTGCTTGGTAACAAAGGTGCGTTAAACTCTTTAGTAAAATGCAACTTCAAATTTAACATTACAGAATGTAAGAATTCTTCCAATTCATGTAACATTCCGAGTACATAAAATTAAAAAAAAATTATTTGAACTTTGCTGATTTTTTTTTATTTTATGCCAACCAAAGTCCACGGTTTCCACTGTTGCAATTTATACGTAATTTTTATGAGAGGTATTTCTGTGTAGAACGAAATAAGCATTTTATAAGTGCCTTTAGACGTAATTAATTGGATTCATAGGATTCCAAGTAGAATTGATGTTCTCGTTGTCAATTGGCGTGATTGGTTTCTGCTGCTCTTCTGTCGCTCGTCTCGTTAGCGAGACATTTCCATGGCAACTAAGTGCATGGCGACAACCGGATACGAGAAGTCTTTGGTGGATTTTGCTTTGACTTCTATGTTATGGATTATTGAGTATTGGTCTGGTTTTCATATTGTCAAATTATTGTAGGGTGGACTACTCAGACAAGAACGAACGTTTTATTATTTGTTAGTAAGAATCAATAGTAGATAGTACAATTATTGTACAATGTAAATAAAATGAACACACAAGGCGGATAATACATTAAAAAGGAGACAAAGAAAGCTTATCTGTAAATCAATTTTCCAGCTAATGCAATCAAACGGTTTAAATAAACCTTCTGTATTTTAAACAAATGGTACCAAAAGTAAGAGTAATCAATATGTTGAGATAGAACTGCCCCACTTAAAATGATTTATTTGTCGTAATATTCTACGGCTGACAAATATAAAAACTGATCTAATAAGGACATCAGTAAATTCTAGCTGTAAATTATTATTAACCCTACTTTATCGACCTACTGTCCATTGTACATTATCGATTTCCACATGATAAATTGATGATCCGAAACAAGTTGCTATAGCCAAGACACATTTCTGACTTTGAGTGTTAATTAATTGCGCGATTAGGTAGCAGTAAAATTATTACAAAATTATTTCACAACCGTGTAGGCTTTTATTGTGATCTATATCGATTTCGCAACCTTTAAGTCATGTAAATCGTTTTAAATAATTTATTAAGTTTTTATCGTTTTAATCCTAACAACTATTCATTGCTAAATTGTGGAATACACTGTCCGTCAGTAACAAATAAATTAATATAGCAATAAAAAGCACAGTATACGTACTTTTATGACGGATTGTATCTAAAATGTTAAATTATTTGCAATTTGACGCCTTGAGCTATAAATCTAACATTCCTAGGTAATATCTATAAATTGAATCAATTCAGAAAATTATGTGATGATTGCAGGAAATAATTTGGCAGGCGTAATACCAGAAACAATGTGTTCTTGCACTAGGAAAATTAACGAGTTTCTCAAATTATCTAGCAAAGGACAATATACATAGAACTATTGTTCTTGAATGCAAATCTATTCTTTTATACAAATGGTGTTGCCGTTACATTGTGTTGTTACACCAGCAGTTACATTTACCCACCTACAGAATCTTATTGTTAAAACATTTTTGTTCCATTAAATGTAAGTGACAACTGATTGTGTGAATTACACACCAAAACAACCATAAATGTTGTAATACACATTTTTGAATAAGTAAATCACAGAAAATATCTGGCATGTATTTGTGAAATTGCCCATACGCACAATGGTTATCTACCTCGTGAATAATAGCCATTATTACATACTCTCTGAATAGTGTACTATTTTGATCAAATTAAGATGAAAAACGCATAAAAGTTTTCAAGTCGCGTTCAACAGTCACTTCAACCACGTCAAGGCGATGTCAGGCGTGTGAAAAAATATGTCTTTTAAGTTGCGTGGCGCCCATTTGCTTACATGATTTCGTATGAGCATTAGGCATAATTATTTCGTTTAGCTGTAGTTAGGATTTGCAACCTTCTAAACGAATTTCGTTTCGATATGAATAAAACATTTACTTGTAACTTTTTAAGAATTAAGTGGTTTCCTAATGACTGCATTTTATAACATAAATTATCTAAAGTGTCTCTTAATTAATTATAGTGACCATTAAATTATACAATGGAATAAGCAAATAAACAGATATCGAAGACAAAACAGTTTTGTTTGGTGTGACTGAATTATTCACAATATGTCAACAGTTTGCAAACAAAGTTTCACTGAAATTTACAAAATCTAGCGCAAAATGTAAATAAAAGTTTGTTCAAAATGGTATTCGAATTTTTTTTCCAGCAGTAGGTATATCGTTACCTGCTTTTTCCCCCGTTTTAGGGTCACCCTGTACTATTCAAATATTTCTAGTACCTACGGCAGAAATAGGGGTTTCAAAAATGTTTAAGAACCGCTGATTCAGAAATTAATGAAGCCCATTTTATTACAAAAGTTCCGAGGTTAGCCCAGCATAATTATTATTAATGAACGATCATTTTTTTTAGGTACTCTGGTGAATAGGAAAACCGTTGGACTTCGCTGAATAGAATACAATGAAAAAATTATTGACATTAGTATAATAGTTTATATTTTATAGGTATTGGAAATTACAGTTTTAGTTATCCAAAAATTAGCTTCTGTGTCGTCTATGGTACTGTTTATTCGTTTTGAAAGTTAAATAAATGATAAATGTGGGGTATGTGTCGTAACTCGTAAAGTTACGGAAAGGGGACAGTTGTCCCCCCTGTATGAATACACTACCTATTAGTATTATATTCAGTACTGTCCGTTGATACGCCCTTGCCTTGTATGTAAAGAGGCGGTCAGGTCGACAGCGAAAGTTTCTATTGTTTTTTTCGTAGAATTTATAAACTACACGATGTAAATCGTGATTACGCATTGTTTAATATTGTATATCGCATTATCCTATTCGCTTCAGGCACAGAATAACGGTTATTATGACTCGTTAAAACGCAACTGAATGAGCAGTAGGTAGGTAGGTGTTTTTATACAAATTAACGTTGGTAGAAAGTAAAGAACCACAGAAGGAAATCGTTGATGGGTTCGTCGTCTATTCAGAGACTTCAATGCAGCAGCGGCGCTTATATGCTTGTCTACTAAGACGTGATCAAAATACATATTATTAACATGTGTCTCGAGGTTTTCGTTTTGTTTTCTGTTAAGTGATGTTGTAGGGACAATCTACAGTATATTTATTCTCATTAGCATATGTATAAATTGCTCACTAATTTTACAATTTGATCACAAACTTATTAGCTTGTCTATTAAAATTACAGGATGTACCAACTGCAATTAAGTAGATCGCTGATAACACTTTATGTTGTTAAATTGACTTTAACAAGTAACTTTAAACCTTCCTAACCAACATTTGATCTATTCTTTCCTTAGGTTAGGTTTTACTTAAATATTTTGGTGGTAGGGGTTTATGCTTTCCTATTAGGTACCTATACACGGAAATTCTGCGGGAATGCAAAGTTATTCTTAGTCAAAATTTAGATTTAACTTTCTCCCCTTTCCTAAAAACTAGAAAAATGATTGTCTCTTTGATCATTAATAAAGTTGAAATACGAATAATCAAGAACCAAGTATTATAGGGCAAAATGCTATTAAAACATTGTTTATTTCGCAGAATATTTTCCTCCATAAAGTTATAGTCTTATCAATATTATTGCTGTTCCTGTTCGGAATCATCTTCAATTTTAAAAGTAGAAAGAATTTATCCCAAATAATATAAAACCATATTGGTGATAAATTCCGAACTAGTTCTCATTGATTAAAAATCTTTATTTAACAACTGTAGTTGCTGGAACGTGCTGGAGTCAAGATCCGGAACATTTAATCTTGATTGATGAAACTGAATTTAAAACTGGTTCGATTCAGAATAGATTAACTACCTCGGCTCTTAATTGCGTCCTATTAAGTCAGCCTGCCAGCTTCACATCTAAAACACAAATGCATAGTAGATAAATAGTAATTGCGTTGCACATGTCGAAGTTGCAGTTACTTGCAGGAAATGCAGTAGGCCACCGAGGCAACAGCGACTGATCACCAGCAAGAACAAATATTGTTTGCAGATCGACATTGCTTCTGGGCCACATTGCCTTCACCTGGTACTGTACCGTTATCCTAAGAGAACTCTAGTAGTAGTAGGTACGCAGGAAGCGAACTTAGACAATTAAACCGAGAATTACCTGAAAGACTGAAATATCTCTTGGAACGATCGGAATTCACTCCAGCATTCAAACTTCCTGTTGTACCTTAATGCTTTTAATTAGTCCTTTACGGATATGATGTTTTATTAAATTAAACCATGTCGTAATTATTTATATTATGATTTTGAAACACAATCTAACACACTAAATTAGATCCCAACTAAATTAACACCAAGAAAAATTACAATAAATTTTAACTTTTTATGTGCACATTAAAAAACTAACAGAATCTTCTGGTTCGGTCTCTAACGATAGTATTTAAGCAAATTGGTGAAAGGTTCCACCTTGCATACGTACTTTCATTGAAGCATTCATTTGCTAGGTAATCTGTAACGGAAACTGCCTATCGTAATTTAAATGTAAAATATCTTTAAATTTCAGTCAATTCTACAATGTACTACAATCACATTTTTTTTAGAAAGCATTCGTACTAGATGTGATTAATGCGTAACAAAATAGTCTCGCAAATAAAGCGTTCTTAATTACATATTTATAATTACTTCCCAGTGCTGAAACTAAATCAAATACGTAATAAAGCAAGACAATTGGTTCTTTGTAATATTTATTTGAACACCGGAAAATACGATTAGAATG
The DNA here is from genome assembly GCA_963082805.1 of Hemicrepidius hirtus. NCBI lineage: Eukaryota > Metazoa > Arthropoda > Insecta > Coleoptera > Elateridae > Hemicrepidius > Hemicrepidius hirtus. The sequence continues at coordinate 8,946,236 of OY720167.1, forward strand.
GCGGGGAATTAGATTTATTTTAGTATATCCGCTTATAGTTTAAATCTTTCTACTTATGAAGGTGTACAGGGTGTCCAATATCTTCAAAAATTGGTGACTTACAAAAAATCTAAATAAATATTTGAAATTTGCATTCAAAAGTGATGCGCTAATCAAATTATGGAAGAAAATAGAAAATTAAAAATAGTTTTCAGCCTGTACTGAAACCTGCACAAAGTTTATAGAATTTAAATGATAATCGTAGTAGTCCTCAATACGCTGAACATTTCTTCTCATTTAACCGAATCTGTATCTCTTACCGTTTACGAGATCCTTGTATAAGGGTTAATTACAGCAACACCATTAATATGAGTTCATCACGCGATCAATATTTCCAGTATTTTAGTATAATAGTATAGGTAACTGAAATATATTTTTTGTTACTCTCCAAGGTATTAATTCCCTGTAATAATATTCCTAGAATTATTTTGTTATAAATGAAGTAGAAACCATCAATGGATTGAGGTTACCACTTTGTCGTAATGATAATCAAGGATCATTATTATAGAAAAAGTGATGAGCTATACAAAAGCCGCACATAAACGACCGTCTCCAGGGTCCTCATGACCGTGCTACACGTTCGTGTATGAAGGACGTTGCAACGGTGATGTAAAGCGCATCAAAATCAGATCTTCCTGTATCTCTTGTTTTTTAGGATCGTGTGAATCAATAAGGTTTTAAATTTTCACGTATACTCTCTGGAATATAATTTGACACGTGCCCGTTCCCCAATTGCAACATCATTCCGGAAACTTGTCAGTTAGAAAGAAATTTATTACAGATTCTTATCTGCAGTACTTGGAGGAATTTTGTCTCGTTCGTCATCTCTGGTAGGATATGTAGTCGACCTACTTCTTGAGTAGATGTGCAACCATAAAACAGTGGTTGACTGCTTAAGTGTTGCACGTAAATTTTGGTGGCTAATTTTGGTTGTCAACTAAATAGCAGCTGAAAATTCTTCCCGATTTTACGTTATCTTCGAAACTGAATACGAACCCGGCGGGATAGTCTTTCCTTGGCCATGTTTACAATTCTTTTATTCCAAATTTCAACTCTCTTATTAACTGCATATTGAACTATAAGTTGAAATAATCCTGGTAACTTTTTACATTTTTTTAAAAGTTTCGTTGTTTTGTCATAAATAAAACTCGCTCTTGTTATATTTGAAATTAAATGACTGGTTATTAGTATTCCTGTGGAATAGCGAATAGCAAACATTTTTTCTCAAACAGTTTTCTTTGCAATCGCAAATAACAGCATAAGATGAGAATCATCAAGTAAATAGTGTTAGATATGTTATTCTAACTGTTAAGAAAGCATTGAAAGTCGAGCCGGTTAAAATAAACGGTACATAGATTTATAAATGCTTTTATGAAACTGCTACTTTAATTATTTTCAACGCCATTTAAAACATAGCTGACTATACAGTATTCTGCACATCAATACTGTACTTACCATACAACCATACTTTAATAAAAGGAAGTAAAAAAAATAATTCCCACTATTTTGAATCTTAATTGCTTTCTTTTATTCTAATCGAATTTTGGAACTTTCTGAGAAGATTTGACCAAGATTTATTTTTCATTTTTGAGAAATATTTTTAAATAACGATGATGTAAACTAGTTTTAAGTTAACCTTCAGGTTCCGATTTACGTTCTACATTTATTTTTTGTTTAGGAATCCACCTTGTTTTTGTTCAAAAAATGGAAATCACTTCCTGTATTTATATATAATTAAGACTTCAATTAAAATATTTTGATTAGTCGAAAGAATTACCACGCGTTATGTAACAAAAAGTTACTAATGTTCTTGATTCTCTTAGCTATGCTTGATTTTGCAATTTATTTGTAAGAAGTGTGAAGGACATCCGTTTTAAATTAGGTTCACGTAATAATGGATTATGACTAGTCACAGTACAGTTTTATACACAGATTCTATAGGTATAGCAAATCGTTAGAAAATTAGGTATGATGATATTTTATTATAACTGGAGCACGGATTGTATGCAAATACATATTTGTTTATTTCCATATGACCCAGATAGTTTTTCTATATTTTTTCACTTAAAATAAAGACACAAGTTTCTATCTTCAGCTTTTGGAGTGCCTGAATTTATATTTTTACATACCACCATTTGGTACCTATATGGAAATTACTGGTATCATCCTGGGTATCATGAAAATGTTCGAAATTGAGATTGTCTCAGAAATACGTGTTTTGAACCTTCAGGAACCCAAAAAAAGTGATTTAGAAAAAATGTCCTTATGTGGGTGGGGTGTGTATATGTAACGCCGAAACTAGTGAACGGATTTTGATGAAATTTGAAATGAAAGGGTATATCAAAAATTCATTAACACAAGCTTTTCAAAAAAAATCCCAAAACCGAAAGCGGAACATGTTTTTTTGGTAGAAATTTTTCAGAAGCAGAATTGCGGATATGAAAGAAGGCTAATGAAGGGAAACCGTTTTTTACCGGACTCGAATTTTCCAAAATTTTGACTTTACCGCCCCACAACTCAAAAACTATTTGTCTGATCAAGTTACAACAACTATTTTGAAAGCCCTTTGGCGCTACTATAACATGAAGAAAAATTAATTTAGAAAATCCAAACACCTTCGCAACGGCACTCTTCCAAAAATTTTTAAACCACACAATTTTGTTTAAACCTTCAAAACTATGCAGGTTGGTACCTACAGCTTGGATACACAGAATAATATAATTCTTAATATTAATGTCTGTTCACGTTTAAACTTTAAAATGTTTTCATTATCAAATTTACTGCAGTGGTTCTTTTAAGTAAATTACGTAATTCTTCCGTCTTTTGCACAGTAATAATTTTCAGTTAAAAATATCAAGGCAGCGCAAGCCTGGGGTTAAGTTGCTTTCTAAAAATTGCAGGTTTTTTGTTTATTATTTGTTGTATAAGTACACTGACCGACGACCATACGTCCTTCTATTATTTATGATTAAAGATTTTTTATGTCCTGTAGATTTTTGCTTTTCAAAAACCTACTTTTGTCTCGTCTTTGAAAATATGAAGTTTGGTGTGTTGTGTTAATTTATCTTCTCTTGCTAACGAAAAATTTCAGTAATCGTCTCTCAATAGTCAAGTCAGACATGCATCTCCCATTTTCTATACACGCTATGTTTTAACTTCTTGATTTTCCCTAAACCAAAATTACCGAGAAAATTACTAAAGAGTCGTATTAATTCTTCGTGCCATTTCCAGGTTTTTTTTAGAAAAGTGGACATGCAATTTTATCCTTTAAATTGTAAATTCATGTGAGGAATATTAAAACTATTTCAGGATTATCTGTTATTTCTTGTACATTTTTATTATTGTCTCATAAGAATGCATGTTTTTGTAGTTTTCGACAAAACAGGATGCAGAAATTTCTGAAGACTAAACTATATTTTTAAAAAAAGTAATGATATTGTAATATTGCACTGCTGCACTGCATTATTCTGCTTCGGAGAATGGATTACTGTTACCGATTAATTACTAAACGTTTTTATTTTATACAATGCATAGGCAGCAGCGTCTGTTCAACTTCCTGTGTAAATTCTTCGATATTTGAGCTGGAACAATGAACTTTTATTTCCTCTGTATGATAATGCTAAAATAATAAGCTTGCAAAAAATATTACAGAGAATACTTTGATTATTTTGCTTTTGATAGTTTGGCTCACAATAAATTATTATTATACGCTTTGAAGTTTTATGAATTATTCACTATACAGGATGAATCCTAGAACTGTGTAAAAGATTGTAATATTAATTGTACCCCACTTGAGATTATCTTATACAATCTAATTTTTCGCAATTGATGATCTTTCTATATTTCCAGTCAATATTTCTTTGTTAAATGTAGAATTCCAAGATTCCGACGACAATTTTATTTTCAAAACCCAGAATTTTTTCCAGGAAATTTAACAACCTATATTCCTTCTACATGCATGAATACCATAACAAAATGCAATTTGCACCAACATTTGCATGGAAATGTACGGAAGATAACTTCGCGCCCACTTACCGGTAACGGAACGCTACATACGGTCGACAAATTCTGCTCTCAACGCACACTTGTATCATAATCATATAATTAATTCCCTGTACCTAGAAAATATTATCAATTTTCCTTAGTCCATGTTGGCAGCGATTAACTATCATCTATGGGGCAAGTCTGCGACCATCCGCAACGACAAAAATATTCTATCCAGAAAATATCTTCACACTAAATTTCGTGGAATATTTTATGTATGTGTATGTGGGTAGGTATGTATTCACATTTTCATAAAAATGAGCATGAAAAGGTATTTTATGTGTGTAAATGTTCATTTGGACGGGTGCACTTTTGCATTTAAATCGTGTTTTAAAAATACGAGCTCGTATGAACCATAAAGCCATTCTAACGGAAAATTTAGCTTGTCACAGCTTTTATATACATTACGGACGTTGCTTTAGTTCGTGATATGTACCCGATAATGAACTACTTGCAGTGTGCTGAGTTACATTTTATAATCTTAATTTCTTTTCTAAATTAGAATTGCATCACGTCTTGATAAATTTCTGATAGGTAGGTAGTAACCTTTCTTACTCCATAAATATATCTTTCATATATATTCAAGACTGGTACAATTGATATAGGTACATTAATTTTAACACCTTTACTTCACCACTGAACTAGGTTAATTGAAGCTGACTCACCTTATTAGTGTTTGATCATATGAATCCATCCCAGGAATTTGTTTTAACGTAGATTCAAATTAGAAAGTAATTGTTAACGTTTTTATGATAATAGTTGTCAGTTTACCAAAATATATTTTTACAATACATTAATTAATGTAACATTATACTAAAAGTAAGGTATAGAAGAACCGTAGGCTTGGAAAGCTGTTTTTATTATGCTAATGCTTACAATTTCTAAAGAATTTTTATTTGAATATTAGTAGTAGGCCCAAACTTCTAAACATTTCTCTTATAAGGAATTACATTTTTGGGAAAAGATCTTCTACAACATCAGTTTCGATTTTAAATATTTTCTTAATTACTATGTTCATAATGTCAATGGTTCTGAGAGTTGGATGATTTATTGTATTTATGCTTGTAATTGAAATACCCATACTGGGCACTTGACAGAGTTTAGCAAATTATCTAAAGGTCAAATTCTGTTAAGAGTTTGAAAATCATGATTTATATCACATCTATGTTATTGGAATTTATTAACTACTAATGCATATAATTTAAGTGAAAGTGTTAATAGTAACTTTAGTAAAGGTTAGTACATAATTGCACAGCATGCAATAAAGTTTTCTGTTGGTATCCTGCCGCATTCTTACAAATTACTCCAAATTATCCATTGAGAACGTTTTGTTATTAGGTCTGTATGCTTTAAATCAAATTCCTGATCGAATATTTAAATAACAAATCGACTATAACACGTGACTTTTAAATAAAAGTTGATTGTTATTGACTTTTAAGTATTATCCCATAAGTAAAAGTAAATATACATAGAAACTCTTGTAATGATAGGTTTTAAAAATTCTTGCCAATGTGTAGTGTTTCATAGTACCTATAAAAGTAGGTTATAAAATATTAGCTAATTTTTTGAATGATGTAGGTTGTAGTACTTCTCAAAATTTTTAAAATATATATAATATTCAGGCTGAGTGCAATTTTATGGGTTTTCTCTTTCAAAATGATTGCTATAAACTATTATTTACATAATAACGTAGTGGTCTAGTTTTCATAAAAGCAAAGGTAGCAATCTTTCTCTTGAAATTATTATATTTTGGTGATATTACAGAAAAAATTGCCAAAATTATAAATAAAGCAGGTATATAGTCATTTTATTTTAAAACAACTAAAAAGATTAGTATATAGGTACATCTCATACTATTTGTTAAAATCAGGTGCTTATAAATTAAAGTGTTCACATTGTAATTCAGTGTATGTAGGTCAAACAATTATTTATTTGAATATTAGACACAAAGAACATTGCGTTGTTACAAATATAAACATTAATTTGCGTCCTGCTATCAATTTCACGTCCATTTTCATTTAATTTGGTGTCCAGCTGCAATTGAGCTTCCGTATACTGGACGCCAAATTACAACTTACCTTTCATAAATGAAAAATTAAGCTCTTAGATTCATCTTTGCTGGAAATTTGGGAATGGACGACATAAATGGAATCAAATAGTTGTTACATAAATCATTGTCCAATGTCCAATTACATACATATGCTTTTGAGAATGACTACTAACTATTTCTCTTTTACTGTCCTATACCACCACTTGGTAGTATATGGGAAGTATTGGTATCATGAAAATTTTCGAAGTTGAAATTTTCGCGGAAATACGTGTTTTGGAATTCCAGGAACCCAAAAAGTATGTACCTAACGCCGAAAGTATTGAACCGATTTTGATGAAATTTAAAATTAAGGGGTAGTATATCAAAAAAATCCGGAAGCGAAAGTTAGACATTTTTTTTCGAAAGCAGAATTTTGCGAACTTGAGTAGCGAATATGTGAACAAGATCATAATTCAAGAGAAATTTTTTTTACCGGACTCTAGCTCCAAAATGGCGGCCGGCGCACAGTGGTTCCAAATCGTCAAATCGTGGACATAGAAATCAAATTCAAGTTTTTGGTTTGAAATATTTTTTTTCTTATAGAGCATCACTGTCTGAACAACATTTTTAAATAAACTTTTTTTATATTATGACGGTAAGTGGGTCAATTTTTTTTTATCAATAATCAAAAAACTCAAAGTCATTTTTTTGAGTTCTAATATTTTTTTCATGATAGAAGATGGTTATACCTACATTATTTCCCAATAGCATTTTTTTGTATTTTGAAGTTAAGATGACGAAAGAAGTTATTATCGAACCTTGAAAAAACATTTTTTGCGATATTTTGCGATTTTTTCGAAAGGTTTTAAATTGCCAGGGCTGACACTGTAACTGTATGTAGAAGAAGGTGTTTTACAGAACATAGGCGAAAAAGTATCCGAATATCCTTGCGTCCGTGGTAGTAATAGCTCGAGGATCAATTTTTATCGATGAAAATAAAAATCAAAGTTTTTTTTTTGAGTTCTAATATTTTTTTCATGATAGAACATGGTTATACCTACATTATTTCCCAATACCATTTTTTTGTATTTCGAAGTTAAGATGGGCAAAGAAATTATTATCGGACATTAAAAAACATTTCTTGGGATTTTTTGAGATTTTTTGAGATTTTTTCGAAAGGTTTTAAATTGCCAGGGCTGACACTCTAACTGTATGTAGAAGAAGGTGTTTTACATAACATAGGCGAAAAAGTATCCGGATATCCTTGCGTCCGTGGTAGTAATAACTCGAGGATCAATTTTTATCGAAGAAAATAAAAATCAAAGTCATTTGTTTGAGTTCTCATATTTTTTTCATGATAGAAGACGGTTATACCTACATTATTTCCCAATACCAGTTTTTTGTATTTTGAAGTTAAGATGGCGAAATAAATTATTATCGGACATTAAAAAAACATTTCTTGCGATTTTTTGAGAATAACAAAAATGTCCGAAATAATTTATTTCGCCATCTTAACTTCAAAATACAAAAAAATGGTATTGAGAAATAATGTAGGTATAACCATGTTCTATCATGAAAAAAATATGAGAACTCAAACAAATGACTTTGATTCACTTTGATTTTTATTTTCATCGATAAAAATTGATCCTCGAGCTATTACTACCACGGACGCAAGGATATCCGGATACTTTTTCGCCTATGTTCTGTAAAACACCTTCTTCTACATACAGTTACAGTGTCAGCCCTGGCAATTTAAAACCTTTCGAAAAAATCGCAAAAAATCGCAAAAAATGTTTTTTCAAGGTTCGATAATAACTTCTTTCGCCATCTTAACTTCAAAATACAAAAAAATGCTATTGGGAAATAATGTAGGTATAACCATCTTCTATCATGAAAAAAATATTAGAACTCAAAAAAATGACTTTGATTTTTTTGATTATTGATAAAAAAAAAATTGACCCACTTACCGTCATAATATAAAAAAAGTTTATTTAAAAATGTTGTTCAGACAGTGATGCTCTATAAGAAAAAAATATTTCAAACCAAAAACTTGAATTTGATTTCTATGTCCACGATTTGACGATTTGGAACCACTGTGCGGCGTGCCCACACGATTTTGTTTAATTTTTCTACACTTATGCAGCTTGGTGTTAGGTACATTTTTTTATGAATGCTAGAATTTCGCTGTGGTGCCCGCTACGAGGTTTTAAAAATTGGTAATTGATGCTCCTATAGTTCCTTTATGAATCAAAATATGAAAGAAGTTTGAATATAAAACTTACTGATATAGCTCTGCATTCTCTAAATTTATATCACGTATATAGGGTGTTTGCTTTGTCTCTTGAGAGGTTTTACCGCGTTCTCTTTGAAGTGTTAAATCTTCTATGCCCTGACTTCCACAGCAGCAAACTTAAGTGCAATAAAAATCATTGTCTTGATTTAGATTTAATTTATTATGTGGTTTGCATTGTGAAGAGTTACTTGAAAGTACCCATTAAAATATTCATGTAAATCCAGTGAAACATGGCTGAAAGGGAAACTGGTTGAATTGAAAAACTGGATTACGTACACAGAATTCCGCAATAAGAAAGCATTTTTTTTAAACTTTTTTTAGTAATACACGTTGCATGCATTTAGTGTTTTCAATTTATTTTTAACGGATTTCCGTGACTCATATATCATGCATTCTTTGTTTTTAAATAAAATTGTGTGTTTTAGTATGATAGGTATTGGGTTTTCAATTCTACGTCATATTTTATATAGGACAAGGCTGCCGCGATCGATATAATGGAAAAGAAAAGTTCTGAAAAATTCTGAAAGAACATTAATTAATAAAGTTTGCAGGTGGAAGCAGATCAACAGGTAATCACTATGGATCGGATTTATATGCATTTAAATATTGTTTGCTACGTGATTTTGCTTTACTTCCTAATTTCCGTTATACCCTGCAGATGTGTCTTAATTAAAATATCACCCAATAAGGTATAAAACATATGTGTGCATATTTAACATATTATTGACTAGGGTTTTGCTATGCATATAAATCCGGCATCTAATAGTAATAACTTTCAAAGCCAGTTGATGATAATTAAAACAAGAAGTATGGGATTATTTATTGGAATAATATTAAACGACATAATTAATATTTCAACGTAGGTACTTATTTCAGGATGCAAGAGTTTGTTTTTATATTGTTTCCTTTGATTTTAAACGATCCTGTAGTACTTTCCGTTTCCGTGCGACATTTTATAATAAAATATGCATAGAAATAGGACAGGACGGAACTGCAAATATATTTCCTTATAGACGAATTTCCGTTTTATAAGACTTTCTTCCGTTTACAGCAATTTCACTGCATTTTTCATGTTTAACATTTACTTATGCATTAAATTATTAGGAGTAGTACACAAATTTTCCAATTCTAGTCTGTTAATATTTTTTAAGTATTTCCCCTTTCCGACGTTTTCTACAAATATTCAATAGAACTAACCGTATGGTGCCGCAGGTAGAATGTTTTAAAACTGATACTGATTTCTCATACTGATACTTTCAAAGTTTCTTCACGTATCTAACATAATGCATTTGTTTATACCTGAACTTTAAATTTAATAACATACACTCTTATCACTGTCGATCTATACCTGTGTGCTATATAGAATTCAGATTAGAACCAATTATTTATTCAGGCAGTTATAAATAAACAAATCTAGTGAAACCGAAAGGTGTTATAACAAACACCTTTAATTTTGTATTCAGTTGACATTTACCTAATAATAGATTATAAAAGATAAAGAGATTTTGTATTCCAACTTGGTGCATAGCGCTGGTATTCTGATATCTCGACAATCGTATGCTAGTAACACATATTTATGATTTTATTTTTGGATCTTACTATTATTTTGGCGGTTTTATAGTATGTTAACCTTTATTGTTTCGTTGTTAAAGGCGTGGCAGATTTAAACACCAATGAATAACACGATAGCCGTCTTTGTACACAGTGCCGGATTATCAATTTTTGCGCCCCGGGTCTGAAGCCGGAACTAACGCCCTTTGTGTTTTAAGAAAATAGATTTTATTTTTGAAAATGAATATACTGTATACTAAATATAACGGAAATAACAAACAATACAAAACAAAATATATACAAATAATAAAAATAAGTAATAGGTAATATAATAAGTACAGTGTACACAAAAGTAACTAATAGGTAAACCTACTTACTATATTTACATTTTAAGATTAATTTTACGTGTTTTTAAAGTAGCGAATTTTTTTATAACAATATTTACATCGTTGTGGACTATCATATCACAATTAATTGAAACAGAAACCGAAAAGCGAATGCTAATTTATCATTCCTAAAATTGCATTCACCCGATATACCGACACCCCAGATGCTGAGATGCAGTTCTACGTAAAACATTGCCACTTGACCTGCTGCTATTCAACTTATTGTTAACACGTGAATATTTGAAAATTTCTAGAAGTATTTATTGTCTGTCACTAATCTTTTGCCGGAAGTCGGCTGCCGGGGACTCGGTGGTTCGAAGGCTTTAAAGATATTTATGGCATTCTTTTATTTTGAGTGTTAAAGTTTTAAAGGGCATTTATTTTATGTATTTCTATTTAGATGGAATTGAATGAATTAAAAAATTAACCTTAGTTACAAATTTTATTTTTTTTATGCTCCAAATTTTGCGCCCCCTGAAGCTTTGCGCCCCGGGTCTATAGACCAAAATAGACCCCTTATATAATCCGGCACTGTTTGTACATTATTTTATTTCAACTTGCATAGTTCTGTCGGAAGTGAAGCTCTTGCTGATCTCCAATTTTTTTAGAAGTTTCTGGTGTGTCAAAGTTAGGTGATTTTGGGTAAGTGTTAGACTGAGATATAAAATTCTCACTTGTGTGTTAATTTAACGATTAGGAAACTATTTCTTCAGGTATTCTTGTTTCACAGTCTTGTTTGTACCAAATTTGTTTTAACAATAGGAGGATATTATTTGGTTTTGTAACAGATTTATTTCTACCTTGAAATTGAAATGTGTCTGTATATCATATCTAACAGTAACATGAATGATTGTAAAATAAATACGTTTGCATCTTTCACAATCAGCTTTATGTCCAGCGTAATTAAAACCAACGGAATGATATAAATGCCAATTTCAAGTTTACGTTGAACTTGAGACCTTACAGTTCTCCACATATTAGTACTGTCAATCTTGCGCAGTTGGACATTAATGTAAGTCGAGGTGGAATAGTTTTTGCGATAAAGCACGTTCATGGCGTTCGTTGTATGTAACTGTATCAAACCGAGATCTAATTCAAATCTAGGAAAATCCATTGTACCACGCCAAGTCACAGACGCAATAAGGATTTATTACTCATAATTCTATAAATCATAACTGTGGCAAGCACAAAAAATTAAATGCATTTCAGTTACAGTTGTATTTATGCTACACAGTTTCTTCTGTAAGAAGGAAAACCAATTTATAACATAGCTTACTTATTTACAGTTTATTTATTGAACTAACGAATAATGTTCCTGTTTTTTTAATAATTATCTAAAAAACGTACCATTTTTGTTTGGGGTATAAGTACTAGTTTATGGCAGAGCGAGCGTAGCGAGCGAGGCTGATTATTAAGACGAAACTATTGCAACAAGGAATCTTCCTGTACAGGTTTCATTTTTACCGGCCTTCCCCATCAATTCTTACACCATATAGGGCTAATTATATCGAAAAATGTTTTACCACTTTAAATGAAAAATTGTATATTTTGACAACAGTAATCATAACTCGCCAAATAATGTATAGTTTGCGGTTAGGGTGCAAAAAATGCTATTAATTATAATGTTTAGTTAAAATTGGTTACAATTTACGTATGTAATTACATCCTGGGTTCCTGCCGTTTTTTTAATAAATGTTGTAACGCCGGAGGGTCATCAAGGGTGATAAAATGTGGCGTGGTGCTTCAAACAATATATTCATAGTTAGATGGAAATGTCAAAAGTGGTTTCTGTGGTAACGAAGTAGACGAAAATAAATGACCATGTCAGAATAAAGAGTTTCAGTGTACCCAAGGCGGTGTTTCCGCTAGTTTGGGTAAGTTCTATAGGTTTTTAGTAGTTTGAGCATTTGAATACTATTTTGAAAGTTGTACTATTACAATTTTGAATTATTCCAGCTAATATAAAAACTATTTCGTAAATGAAAAACGCAAATTATAGTTGCTGTGAAAATTCGTTAACCTTTAGGAATTTAAAATATTAACTTATGATGGTAATTGGTAGCTAACCCAAATGTAAATAATAAAATTCACAGTAGGTTTTCTAATCAGTAGAACAATTTACATAAATATGTGGGCAGAAATTTTTGTTTTTAACTGCAATTTTCGAAGATTGGTATCAGATTATTATAATTAGCGAGCTTTAAAACAAAGTCGTAAAATTTAATTGATCCTTAAATATTTATGTGCACTTTATATTATATAGTAAACAAATAGTAATTTTTTTTTGAGGTGTTAATAAAATAAAATGATACGGATTCGTATTATTCGTAGTCGTTCCCAAAAAATTCAATTTTGATTGCAGCTATCCTAGTAATCTAGAATCACTTGCTATAAATTGTCTATTTACTCATGGCAACGATAAATTAGGTATACACTATACAGGGTGTCCTTAAAATGGTAGAAAAAAGAGCACCCCAGTTCAAAACTTTTTATAACGATAACAAAGTTAAATCTAAATTTTTGACTAACAATAATTCCAAAATCAGGAAGAAAGACACAAATTGACATTAGAATATTTACCTCTAGATTTCAAACATAGCGTGCTTTTTCCACCGTTTTAGGGCACCTTATGCACTTTAACCCGTTCTGGCAGGAGAGTTCTGGTATCAGTAACTGCGACGCTGTATTTGCAACATTTTGCAGCAAATGTTTAATTTATAATTAATTAACTAATTTTTGTATATAAATTAATTTTGTTGTAAACGTTTTAATTTCCATAATAGACACATTTTTACTTGGGTTCATGGTCCGTATGCTAATTTAAGTATTAACTATTTTTATTTCTACAATTATATAAATTTCCACTAGTCAGCATGAAATAATAATACCTATAAGCAAGGACGTTTAGTGAAATTTTTTGGTGACTATTTGTTTATTTTCTCGTAAATTACAAACTATACTCTTATTTTTTACAATCTTGCAATAATAACTATGAATTCAAGTAGTTATAAATAATAATTACAACTACTTATCTGAAAATTTTTTAGTATTCAAAGTTCAAAATTCATCTAGATCTTGTAAATGGATGGCTCTGAATACGCGAAAACGGAGGAGCGACAGGCGACAAATTTTTGATCAAGGAAGGACACTCGTGGTTGCTTGATTGTGTCCGTATATGAAATGCAGCAAAAAGGCAAAAACCGCGTTAGATACGGTAAAAATACTATCGAAACAATGTTGTAAAAAATAAAATTTCCTACAATAAATTCCTTGAAAGCGTATGTCTAACTTTAATAATGTGGGCTTGAGATCCGTTTGAAGTTAGCATAAATTATCAATTCTGGTTTAAAATTGCAACTCTGCGAAAACGGCGCAAGATAGGCGAAAATAGCATAATACCAAAGTTGTAGAAAATAAAATTTTCTACAATAAACTTCCTGAAGCGTATGCCGTAACTTTAATAATGTGGGCTTGAGAATCGTTTGAAGTTAGCATAAATTATCAATTATGGTTTAAAATTGCAACTCTACGAAAACGGCATAATACGCGTATGTCTAACTTTAATAATGTGGGCTTGAGAACCGCTTGAAGTTAGCATAAACCAGACATTTTGGTTTAAAATATCGCCAATGTGCGACAGCCCTTAAGGTTTCTAGTATAATGTTTATTAGGTTTCACATTGGAAAACTATGAGCTGCGTTAGGGATTTTCAATTCGCCTATGATGCTTGCGTAAGGGGCAAGGTCGTGAATTTTTTTTAAGTAAACAATTTCGAATTAGATTTCTTATATTATCTAAAATTATATGCGTTTATTTAAAAAAACAGATTGTATAGTAATCGTAACCACCAAATAACTTTATTTGAAAGTTGTACCTGCCGATTAATTTGGAAGTAAAAACAACGGTAATTACTGAAAGTTTAAATTATAATGACTACTTACTCTGTTGTTTGTATTTCCTCTGGATCAGGCAATAATAATTCGTTACAGTATTACGTGTAAAACTTAATCAACAGGAAAAAACTATTGCATGCACAAATTTCTGTAACCTTGTAACACATTTTATAAATTTACGGTGCCTGTCATAGCACAAATAAAGTATGTTAACATAAAATATACATTTCGCGATTCGTGATGAACTAGAAATGAAAATATTATAGGGTGCACACCTACCTGTTGTTCAGCTAACCTTTTAAACACTTATTTGTTAAACACGTATACGTATGTGTATTTAACATTTTGACATTAGGATACTTTTAATAACATGGATTTATGGCCAGTTGATTAGTTGTAACGTTTGGGTAAAACCTATATTGGCACCCATAAATAAATAAAAATAACTGTAAATACAATCACTAGTGAATAATGAAGTAGGTTGATTTACACATGAAAAAAAAACAAAGATATCACCAGGACCTAATCTTGTTTCTGATAATATTTGAAAAATTCGCAGGGATACTCGCAACTTTATTTATTTATATTAATAGTAACCTGAACTTCGCAAAAGCAGAAACTGTTAAAAATTAATAGTCGTGAACAAAAAGCAAGATATACTGACTTGGTATATGAGCAGTAAACTAAAATAATATTGCAATAATCTGTGTGTGGATGATTGAAACGTTGCTGATTTTAGAAAGATACGCTATTGACAAATATGTTTCTACATCAACTCATTGTAATGATGCGGAAGTACGCTAACAGTATAAAATATGAAGCTGGTAGTTATTTCTTGCCCGAAGATGAATTATACGATTAAGCGACAATGTAATTTTATAATCATGTCACCGTGAATGTTTTACTGTTATAGCTCTAATGCCGTCTGCTCTCATTGTAGAGATGCATTCGTTACCGGCGCCACGGCGCCCTTAAAACAATGGACGGTCATGCATTTTAATTGGGATGTTATGTTCCGGAATGAAGTTAATACGAAATTTCCGTCCTATAAATTTGCCTCTTTTCCTACGTTCATATTTCCTATTACTACAAAATTAACAATCTCGTTTTAAAATTGCATTTGCTTTTTGATTAAATTTTATAAATTACTATTAGTTCTTTCGAACTAAACATAAATAATAAACTTGTTTAAAAAGAATAAAAATCTAAATTGTCTGCAAAAATATCAGCAAAGTCTAATTAGGAGCGTGCTCGGTTACAAATTGGTGCGATCTTTTCCTCATTTGTGGCTCATCATTGTAATCAAGAAGCAATGAAGCGGTTAAAACGTAAATCGGGCCATGATTTATGCAAAATCATTAACGTTTAATCAAGAAGTGCAAAACAACATCCTTTCACGTGCGGCAGTTGCTTAACCCCATCATGTTTTGAAGGTTTTTAAAGGAAAGATGTCATAATACTTATTACAGTGGTTGAAAATTAAGTAGAATAAGTAAAAGTATCATCTTTACAGTTACGTCTCATGTTTGTTTAAAATTAGCAGTCGAGAAACCAAAACATTGATTAGGATTTACTATATTTTCCAACTGATTCTTCACGTTAAAACTTGCAAATATTTATGCTTTAGTAACTGCGGTAATTCAAACATATGTTTAGTGTTTGTATGTTGTTTGAATGGAACTATAACAAATCACTTGCTCACAAGCGGCCATTATTTTTTCGACAACATGGGTGTCTCGTAGACTAAATGTTTTAGATAACTTTAACCCCAAAGGAAGAAATCAAGGGGGTTTAAATCGGTAGAATGCGCAGGCCAGGCCACAGGACCTCCTCCTGGATACTGGCAATTTTTTTTTCGAAAACGAAGCGGCATGTCTAGCAAAAAATGTTTGTTTTGATGTCCCCCCCCCGTCACTAAAAGTTTGTCGGTATATTTATGAAACCCCTTACACAGGTTGCTTCCTAAAACTCGCCTCGAACCAGTCGTCATTTTAAATTTTAGACCCTACAGCTAGATTTAGATGGTAGATCAAAACTAAAAGGTATCTTTTAACACCACCCTTTCTTAGACGATGTTCAACTTCTTTCTTATTTTAAATGGAACACTCTTATTTATTATTTTTTTACTATATAAGTAAATAAGTTTTTCCTATAGAATAAAATGCACACAATGGCGTTTTGAAAATGAAATATATGTGTAGTGTTTAGTCTGACGGTTCCCAGGCCCAAACTATTAACATTTGACAAATGCTTTCCTAGACTTTTTTGTGGAAAATTTTGTTTTCTACAACTTTCATCTTATATTATTTTAGCTTATCTTGCGCGGTTTTCGCTACGTTTCCATTTAAAGCTATTGACACTGGTATTGTAACGTGGCTTGCATGGTTAATGACGTCACAAGCCTCTAGTCTCACACTGGGTATGATTTTCTAGCCTCTTTGCCCAACTTCCCGACTAGTTTATAAGTTTATGGTTTATAATGTATGTTCTGTGGTATGTTTTGTTCTGCATTAAAACCGTTCGGTTCGGCCTATGGTTTAAAATTCAAAGACTCAACTCCGATGAGAAGTCTGAAGGCATACAGTTGTTTATTATTGGTTTAAATCGACAATTAAGTATTTGCTGATGATTTCTTGAAGTGTGTGGCCAACATGTATGTTAATGATGTAATGTCTATGGGAAATGCTTTAATTGCATATATTTAACAAGGGAAGTTGTTAATCTTATATTTGAAATTTAATTGCACTTCAATTTCTTCTCCTTTCGATATTTACAGTTAGGTATTTCATGAGACATATACTATCTTGATACTATTTGGAACTGTCTTGTTAATGCCAAGTTATTATATTTAATAAGACGTACAAATACGTGTGTACCTTAACCGTTCTATCCAGTAAATGATGTTGTCTTCACATATTAATAACACTGTACGGTTACATCGTTATTTGTACAAGCTTTAGTCAATTTTCCTGTTAATGCTAACAATCCAACGGTTAAGCTTGTGGTACCGCAAAACATTTTATTCACTAATAAAATTTATTACGACTACCATATGCTGGTTTAAAAGTATTTAAGTGGTTACTTTATAGAGATGAAGAATAAAACAAAAAAGAGCATTTTAGAGTAATTGCAATTAACTAAATGGGAGATTATTGAAAAATATAGGTTTTAGTTAACTTTTAAAGGGTTTCTATTTTTTTATTATTGAAAAGCATGCGTGGTATGTTAGTAACCCAGACCATTACAATATCGAATAAAAAATATGAGTATACTGTAATAAATAAATATCATGAATGTAAATTTTTACTTTATACAACCGGTGATCACATATATTCGAGACTATTGACTTGGTTATTTAACAAATCTAATTTACATATTATCACGGTATTATACTACGCAAAGTAAGTATACGTGTGTATAAATTTATACGCTTAATCTTTGTTGTGCCCGCTTTATATCGTTATTTAATGGCATCCGTTTTATTTATCTTTTTGACTTTCACATAATGTATTCAAGTAAATCGTGAAATTGCTCAATAGTTGGATTATATATGCAGTTATTTAAAGGTGGTATATGAAATATTGATATCTATCTATAATTCAAAAATCAAATGTGTAATGTATTAATATTCAGGCACATTTTGTTTGAAATATGTATTTTGCTGAACCTAGAATTAAAGTTAGTTTTATTGTACTATTACTAAGAAAATGATGGATGGTACGTTTAACTACTTTGCTAAGAGTTTTTCCTGCCGACATATCTCGCTATAAACTAATAATATAAAGAATGAATGCAATGATAAATACAAGATCTGTCTGAAAAGTATAATGATTTTTTTCTCAGCAACTGGCAGCTAAGCGGTCGCGCCTCAACCGATTTCTCAATAGGCAATTTGTAAGTCTTAATATGCAAATAGTTATTATGGTCTCATTACCATGTAGAGGCAGATCTCGTACCATTCATTCAATACGATATGGATTATCACATGCATCATTGTAGTAGGCACAAGAAATATTATGGTGCATTTTTCTGTCTCCTGATATAATATCTAAAGATTGTTACCTTATTACTAAAAGACTGCACCATGCTTTTTGTGTTCTCAGAAACCATTTAAAGGCAACATATATTTGGCAACACTCATACAGATGTTGTAATGTTAATATTTGCAATATCTAAAGAAGTCAAATTTGAAAATAACGTAAATTTAAAATATTCCCGTACGTATTTTTTTTATAAAAATAAGTTATTGATGCAATATTAAAAACAAACTTTTGAGGCAGAAAAACAACATCCACGGTTAAATCTTTAAAATTATTTTTTATCCAAGTTGCAAATTTTTTTATAATAAAGCTTACTGAAAGCCAAGATGTCCAAACTTTGGGGACCTCGTGCAGACACAACATTTCTGTATTGAGATTTTCGACGCACCATTGTAGACAATTAAGTTCGTTCGAGAGCAATACGAATACCAATTTCGAAGTAACGTACTTCAGAGAACCATCTTTAACTGTCGATAAACTTCCCAATAAGTTTCAGACAAGACAAAAGTCAATGGTAAATGTTTTTATTGCTTTTAAATTCTACGATTGTTTGATGTTGCCGACGTCGCATTCTTTCGGACTTGTAGCTGGTACCTGAATCTGCGTTATTAGAAACTTCATTAAATGATTTATTCCATATTGTTTCTCACAGCTATTGATAATTTAGTGTCTGTATTGAACAAGCTGAATGATATATTACGATTTTTATTTCGTTTTTTTGCCATAAGCATTTAAAGTGTGTTTTTTGTGGTAGGTACACACCTCAGGTTCATTTTTAAGAAAGTGCAGCGAACAAAAAAAAATCGCAAAGCTATAAATGATAATGATTTAATAATTGTATTGTCATTTGTTTATGGTTACATACGAGGTCTATCAAAAAGATAATAAGACCGAAATTAAATGGTTGGTTTCTACTCCAATGGCCAATTTTAATATATTTTCTGTTTTTTTTAGGTAAGTCGATCAGATCAGTAGTACCTACCTACATTTTACCCATGCTTGCAAAACGAGTGGTAAGTCAGTCTTAAGGTTGAATCCATAGATCAATTAATTTAGTTTGTATAGAAATACACTAACCCACTGTTTTACATCCTTTCCCAAAGATGTATCGTATACAGGGAACTCGACCGTAATAATTCCAGGAGTCGATCAGCATGCAAAATGAAGTCCCTTTTTGATTTTATTTTTCTTGCTGATTCACTCCAAAATTGTTACGATTTACTTCCCTAACACCCTGCATAGCTTATGTTATGACATACCCTCGCCCAGAGCCTGGATCTCGTGGTTTCTGGGTCAGATTATAAATACTTGCCAAAAGGACCAGTTTGTTAATATTGCATTAATAAACTTACTTTACCGAAATATCGTGTCTTTTGAACAATATTCTGAAGCCAGCTGTTTATAATGTAAATTCATCTATCGTAAAATTTTATTAAAGCACTTTAAAACAACGAGCGCTGCAGATTTAAATATTCCGCTTTATATAAATCACGTACGTTTACCGAAACCGAAAGTTGTTTCTCAGGGATTCTTCAGTATGATCCAGTTACCATAATTAGTATCTGTTCACATTTGTTTATCATGCTGTTGCAGAAAATATCGTTGTGGTAATGGAACATCGCTAAATTGATGTTTACATTTTATGGTAACAACTTCCTTAATTCTGTGCGGCGTTGTTCTTCAATAAATTTACATTTTTCTTTAAATAAAACCTTTTTGTTTTTACAAATTGAATGAGTTTTCTTCCTGTTTCATTGGTGGCAGGATTTTTACATTTTTGTCCTTGCAATAATTATTTTCTAAGGATAAGTTAAATATTTCCTGGTAACTACAGAGAAAGTGAAATTACTGTTCAAGCGACCCACGCTTAGTAAAACTGGTAGTATTTTAAAACTCATTAGCATTTCAGAACAACGAGGAAGTGATAAAATTGTAAAGCAGGACAAAATAGTACTCTAGTAGTTCGGCGGCTGTTAAACGGGTCTCTCATTAAATGTTTGTGTCTCTTCTCTACTTCAAGAGCTTGCTTTGATAATGTTAAAACGAGATGGATAGCGTATGATACAGTAAATTAGTTACCCACTGAACCAGTAACCAGTCTTGCACTTGACATGCCAAATTAACAAACGATTACTACAGGCAAATAGGTAGAGAAATGAAAGTAACCCACAAACCTTAAAATTTTAATCTTTATTTAAAGTTGCGTGTTTACGTTAATGAAATATTTGATTATATGCACATATATTTATGAAGGCATTATGATTGTTAAATTAAGAAATATATTTAATTGTAGCTTAGGAATACAAATTCTATTACCAATACATAGTTTAATTATAGACTTCTTATATGTTTTCTTTTTTTTTGTTTGCCAATAATTTTTAATAATACCATGGCAAAAATTTAGGGTTAAAAATAAATAAGAAAGTTAGTTTTCAAAAGATAGAATTTTAAGTGCCTTTTAAGTATTGAATAATGCATAACGTGACGAGGTCTAGTTAGTTTAATATTTCCGATTATACTAACCGGCGACGACATATTTGTTTTATGCCCTTGATGCATTATGTAAAAGCTTGCTTTTCCTCACTCTTATTTTTAAAGATTTTGTTAAAAACCCGTCTGATAAATCGATTCAAGTCATGTTTCATGTCGGAGACAACATAAATAATGCATCAAGAATCTCGGAAAGTTTAAAGAATACAGTAGCTCTGAATATCGACAGCGTTTTGAATTCTGTGGTTAAAAGCCCCTAATGGATAGTAGTAGTCTCTTGTCGAGGTTATTTTAGAGGAAATAGGTTTTGACTTTGGCTTGATTTGCCGGCGACGACGATTCTGTTTATTTAAAAGCAGGCATTAAATCGCAGCCCATCCATCAATTTGCTATCTGAAAATTAACAATTACTTGCCTTACCGGTCGTTACACAAGCAATTATAGAGATTACAGAACACGAATACACACTTATTGTGAAACAACACGTGCAATACAAAAGTATCTTTCATTTTAGTTTTTATTCCCCAAGTGAAGTTACAACAACACGATCCCATTAATTATTGGTTATGTCAGTTTCTGTTAACAGCCTCATATATTTTAAACCTGTGTAAAATACCGATTAACCCACGTTAATATAAATTCAAAGCACACTGCATTGCTGAAAACGAAAGTTTTACTCAATGGAATTCTTGATGTTAATGTTTTATAGTATAGTATAGATACTAGATAGTATATATAATGTCACGATGGTATCAGTATCCAATGACATACAAGTCTTCTACCCATTTCTTATTGTTTTTAATTCTTTTCTTGTATCTGTAAATCAAGCTACGTAAACAGTTTTTAAGAACCGTAAGCTATTGATAAATAAATTAAGTTTTAATCAAAAGAAAACCAGAAAATAGATATCCCTTTTATTTATCTTGTAGTAGTTAATCAATGTTGCCAGATTTACCTTTTTTAATTCTTTAATATCTTGCGAACCTAAAGAGTAAAGAATCTATTTTCCCGAATTATTCGGACACCCTGTGTCTACTGAAACAAAATATGCACCCACAGAAACCAACTTGGAATAGCTTTTTATCTCATTTCTTTGACAGGTTATTAAAATGTTATAAAGTTTGGTTTCTTATTTAAGAGCTCAGTCCTCGGGGCAATCAAATGTAACTTAGACGTACCTACTAATTGTTCAGTTCAGCAACTTCACTTTCTTATAAATGAAATGAAATGTGCCGCAATACACAAGATAGTCCTTAGAGAAAGTTTGAATTAAAATTCATTCAAATATTTATTCATTATGCATTTTTTAAAAACTTTTTTTCACCTCCTCCTCTTTGTTTGTAACAGAACAAATAGGGATTTGTCTATTTACAGTTTCATGCAAATAAAATTTATTATTCACTGGTAAATAATACAGCAATTATTGTGAGAGGATAGACATACGTCTCGTATAACAAAATAAAACATTACATTTACTTTATAATTAATAATTTCCATACGTTTTGTTAGCGGTATTGCTATTCTTTTTTCTTTTGTAATTTTCTGTGGTTAGTTATTTACGATGGTAAAACTTTAAGCTTGCGTAGACAGTAAAGTCCTTTTATTTATCTTCGCAATAGATGTTCACAAAGCAAATCCTGCCGCAACTACGCCGCAACGGACCAATAAACTCGAGCAACCCTACAACAATTTAGTTTGCACGATCTTCTTCAGTTGCCTTCATTGATTACTGAAACAAATTGGTTGATTTTACATTTACATGTCTAATTAGAGTTCATCAAAATTAGTGGTTTAGCAAGGAAATAATGAGAGATATCTTTGAATTCAAGGAGTCAAACAAATATCCCTCTCTCTGTATTGTCACTTAATTTTTTAAACCAGTTCGTTAAGAGCACCTTTGAATTTACGAAAAGATTTTAAATCTGATTACAATTTGTATTAATAATAATATTTTAATAAAATACGTATGAGTAACTTGTGAAAGATCACGTAGAACTTGTATTTGTTCTGTGTTATAGACGGGCGTATATTGATTTGATCGATTAATTCTTGTAATCATGTTCAGAAGATAATAATAACGGTTTATTGGTGGACATATAAACATTCCTACACGTTTAATTGTTATTAATTATAATGGTACCTATTGTCTATTAGTACGTGTGCATTAATTTAAGTAAATGCAAACTTTATTGCTTGGGATTTTTGGTTTAATTTTATAATTGATAAAATTATATAGGGTGTAGTAGATCTAAATTAACGTTGGGTGTAGACAACGCCAATTGACAAACTTCAGGAGCTGAATATTTCAAGACAGTCTTCATAAACATAAAACATGTCTTAAAATACTGATGCCCCAGGTACTTTGGGTTACATGTACAGAGTGATGATATATGTAGTATAGCACAAAAATCATATTCATGTTTTTGCGGAAAATCCCGAGACCCGTCGATTTTTGTTTTTAAATTGCTATTTAGATATATAATTTTCAACCCCCCACCCCTCAACCCCTAAGCAATAGCAACCCCAACTTTAAAAATTTAAATAGAAAGATACCCTTTGTGATACCTCTTTTGATAGGTCTTTTTATTCTTAATATATCCAAAAAAAGTTTTTCAAAATCGGTTGATAAATAACGGAGATATTTAACAAAATGTAATCAAATGAAAATGTCAATATTCGACAAGAAAACGGCTCAAACACGCCGTAAATGGTAGACATTAAAAAAGGCACTTCCTGACCTAAAAGTTTTGGTACGCGATACCGCCACATTTACCACAAGTGTCCGCATAAAACTCAAAAATCGCACCTGCGTATGTTCTTATTGATAATTAATTAGGCGTGTTTGGGTCGATTTCTTGTCAAATATTGGAACTTTCAATTGATTACATTTTGTTAAATATCTCCGTTATTTATCAACCGATTTTGAAAAACTTTTTTTTGTTATATTAAGAATAAAAAGACCTACCAAAAGAGGTATCACAAAGGGTATCGTTCTATTTAAATTTTTAAAGTTGGGGTTGCTAGCACTTAAGGGTTGAGGGATGGGGGGTTGAAAATTATATGTCTAAATGGCAATTTAAAAACAAAAATCGACGGGTCTCAGGATTTTCCGCAAAAACATGAAATAACCAGAATTGATTTTTGTACGATACTTTATCAATCACTGTGTGTAATAGTATTTGCTATAAAGTTGAGAATATTAGTTATTTTATAAAGGTCTGTAAAGCCTTCATAACGTCTAGTCATTTTCTTAACGATTTTTATAAACAACGATGAGGGTAGTAAACATGTCTTAACAATTGCAATATCTTATGCATATAACATAGCTATACAGTAAACCTCGCAGGTAAAGCATACAAATAGCCACATTTGCAGTCTGAACTGCAATTAGCACGTGTGAACGTGAGAAGATGAAAAACGTGAGTGCGATGCGTGAGCAAACACCGGGTCAAACATTGCTTTAACATGACGATTATTACTGAATTATCTCTGGCTATCATTAACTTGAGTACCTATTCATAATTGTGATTTTCAAAAGTTATATATACTTTGGTAACGTAATGAATGTGTGTAAATCTATACTTATTATGATTACAACCTTTATAAATCAGATGTAATTGATAGGGTTCTTGCATTTATGTAATAAGGAAATAGTACAAGTTTCAACATTTTGAATCAATTCGTAGGTGGTATGCAATTATACTAGGGATAGGATTTTTATGCAATTAATATTATTTAAATATAGGTACATTTTGGTGTTTATAAGAAAATCCAGTCAATATTCACCCCAATTTTTATTTTATTTATAAAAATGAATACAACACGTGCACATGGAATCTAACTCAAATCATTCCAAATTACAACTCGTGTATTGCAATTTACTATATACTCGACTATAAGTTCCAGTAGTAGAATTTTTCCGCAAAATGTGACGGGAATATGAATTATACCTGAAAATTTTATGCCACATTTAAGAGGCTCTTGACTTTGTATAAGGAGCATTTTAAAGACGAATCTGTATAAATCAGCGATAACTTCAAAGGGAGAGTTAAATCTGACATAAAAGGATCTACGAACACTTTAAGGGAAACAACAAAAGGTTCCTAATAATTTAATAGCATTATTTATTAATCTTTGTTCATCGAAAATCCTCTTTTGTTACTTGATTTTTCTACAAATGTAGAGAACAAACTGTACTTCTATAGCGTAATAAATGTGTTCTAACATAAAATTCCAAAGCTTTATATTAATTGGTGATTGTAAAGATTTCTAAATAATTCTTTAAGTTTTTAAATTCTGAGGGGATGTTCGTAAAGACACAATCAGATTTTATTAAGTTGTAGAAGATAAATAAAATAACGGTACTTTATGAACCATCATTTCATTATTAACGACTTACTAGGAGGAATATGGTACGTAGCAATTTGCACTATGTACTTGTAACCGCGAGTACCTAATAAAAAAATATGCAGATTTATGCAAGGCAATTCAATTTGCAGCATAAATAATAATGCTTTAACCCTGTATGCCAACCAAGTTAAACTAATTGAGCTCATCAATCATTCGATAAATGGTAATGCACGTTGTACGTTTCTAACGCAATAGTGAATACCCACGCTGTAAACGATAACCATTAATTAAGATATGATGCAGTGCACTCATTATGTTCTGTACGACACGACTTGCAGATAACATGTGTGTTACACGCAAATAGCTAATTGCGTACGGCGAAAAATTTACGTTTTATGTTGCTACAGAAACTTAATGATTATCATATTTATCTTCTTCTTATATTCCTGGATCCTGGCATTATTAACTGTAAATATATTAGTAAACAGTCAATAGCACATGGGATGTGATAGACAGAATTTTCAGCGTACTGTTTTCACCATTTTAGGAACACCCTGTGTACTAGAAAATTCTAAACATTGACTGTTAGCTTTGAAGGTATTAAAATAGAATGTTCCATCAGCACACTTCTCCATGTAGCAATGGAACTTGGACGAGGTATCAATTTGCATTCTACTTCCGGTCTGAACTGCATCACCCCCGTAATCGATTGGTTCATCAATCGATATCCACACCCCCGCAATCATGAACCCTCAAACCGATATCTATCTCAACGTCCCCGAACTTCCTAACCTAGCAATCACCCCCCGCGCAAGCAATCAAGTCCGTCGATAATGAGCCGATTTAATAATTAACCAGTGATCCATTGATTGCGGGGGCATAGATATCGATTGATTGATCAGTCGATTGCGGGGGTAATTCAGCTCAGATCGGAAGAAGAATGCGATTTGATACCTTGTGTCCACGTTTCTTTACGTTGATTGCTATATGGAGAAGTGTTCTGGAACCAGTGTGCAAAAAAATCGATTTTTTTGAAAAAGTAAAAAAAATCGATTTTTATGATTTAAATCGGATTTTTTTGATTTAAATCACACTATTACGTATGGTATGGATTTCGCTTACAACTGTAGCCGAAACTTCTGTTGTGCTGTGTAAGCAAAGCAATAATTTGCAATTCTCGTCAAAATAATGAGCGGCCAGGCGCCGTTGACGAAGATTCAGCGGCGATGGAGGGTGTTACTTTTCATTTTGTTCAGTGTTAATTGAATGATCTAGAGTGTAAGTTTCTTTGGGTCGAAACCGGAATGTCTGGTCGAAAAAGCGACGATATTTGGCGATTTTTCATAAAGAAAAATGTCCAGGGGAAAAAAGGATGCAGGACAATTTGGATTTAAATCACCAGTTTTTTATTAAAAAAAAAATCGAATGATTTAAATCACGATTTAAATCTTGATTTAAATCAAGTTGATTTAAATCTTCGCACACTGTCTGGAACCTCTCTATTTGAATACTTAATTATTTTAAAGAATATCTTTGACTATTTTGAATTTTTCCTTAACAATAATGGAAACTGTAAAGCTACGTCTACTAATCCGCGATGCGATGTTTTCGATTCGAAAAAGTATTAAAGTATTATTCCCTTGTTCCAATCTACCATGTTCTTAATTATTTTTCCAATCCCCAACTGACAATCCACGAGAACTGATGATCGACCACCCTTAAGTACCAATCGGGTCATCGTAGTCTACATAAACGGTTTTCAAGATACCAAGAGTGTAAAGGAAACATACATAAAACTGAAATATCATAAATCTTAGGTTTTTCTTGCGGTGAATCGATGCCGTGTTAAATCAGTTCCTTTGAGTGCGATGCACTTGGAAAGATGACACTCTTCTCAACTCTTCTTCTACACGTGTGCAAATTGATTAAATTACTTTATTTGTAGTTTCCTTTTACACATTTATTGGGGTAATTGCACTTGAAGTGATTGCGAAATTACGTTTATACCACGGTAAACTGTTTATAAATGCTAAGTATGCGTGCATTGCTTGCCGTGTTACTACCACATGGTACGTGGTTATAGCAGATTTCCCATAAGTTAACTTACACGGGAAGTCGGTACCCGAAGTGCCTGCGTAAGGCACTTGAACATTACACCATGTAACCTCGACGAGACTTTGAACTTGCAAAGCGCATTCAATTAATTTAATAAATCTAGAAGGCATTCACATTTTGTTCCAGGAAAAGCAACACTAGACAAGACATTTTATTTTATGCTTATTACTATTTTTTCAATTTGTCGTTGGTGCGATAGGTCTAATGACAGGATGGAAACGTTTCCAAGACGTTTGCAGTATTCAAATTACTGTAATCATTGCTTGAATTATTGAAACAGCATAATGTGTTAAATATTTTTTTATGGGATAACCAGTATTGAAATTTTAATTCTGAATGTACAGATAAAAGAAAAACATACTTTTTGTATAGGAAGTGTCTGAAAAGAAAAGGAATAGGAACTTTTTTTGTGTTTAAATGCTTCGTATGAATTTGGTGCAATAATTTTCGGCGGTTTTGAATCCTTCCATAATTTATTTTATAACAAAAATTGCTTTCCAATTCAATATTCGGTGGCCATAACTAACACCGAAAGAAAAATTCTGAATACCAAGTTATTTATACAAGCCGCGCGTTTATAGAATTCCAATGATACGAATGCTGTAAATGTGTAGCGGTGTACCATCGATTCAGAACATTTAAAACCAACCCCTATGGTGATATGCAACCCTACATACAATAGATAATTACCTTATGTTCACCATTTGTAACCTAATTTTGTGCTGTGTCAAAAATTGTGAAAATGACGTTGAGAAAAGTTTGTGTTCTTCTGTTGGATTATGATTAAAATATATAAAACCATATTGATTATTTTTTGTGATTGTAGTAGAATTATTAATAGAGTATTCCCATAATTAATTTTTAAAACCGCTAATTATGACTAATTATTATTAAAATAATTCGCGTACCCCCCCTAGACAGATGCTGAATAAAAATTTATTTCAGTGCAAGTCCTTGCTATCGAATATTAATTATCAATAAAACAATCGTCACTTTACCTTTGAAAAAAGTAACTTAAGTTGCATAACAAGACATTGATTTTATAGGTTTTACAAATAAACGAGATACTTGACTTTGAAGAGATGTCTGGAACACCCTGTATGTGTTGTCGACTGAACAGACTTTTTTGTGTGTTTTAGAACTATGTTCATTTCTGTGATAACATTGAAAGTTAGATAACTCAGGTCACCCAAAACCGAAATAACAATAGGATCCAATGTTTGGCAGGTAGCAAAACGGAAATAAATTTTGTTTTGCGGAAATTTGGTTATTCCCTTTCTCTTATCTGTTTGAAGTATCTCGACTGTTTTCTAAATTGCGGTATAAATTACATTTTATGAGTTTGCTGAAACTTCAAATAATTTAGTAATTCGGCAACCAGTTAAATTGAATGTTTTTTTATTCAGAATATATGGAATCAGGTGGTTGCCACATAATTCCTTGTTCAATTAGTATATGCATTTGAAAATGACACATTGATGTTGAAATACGTATAAAGCAAATCAATCAAATTATTTACAGTTGAAATTGATATTTTAATTAATATTTATTATTTACATTTCAGGACTAATCCGGGTGTTTGCTATAACGACTAAAGTAAAATTATCCATCCCTACGGTTTTGCTGTCTTATCACTAGCATCATTCTTAAACAACCCGCAAAGTGTCTTTTGATAATTCCATTTATTAATTATTATTCTCACTTTCACTCACGTTGCAGGGGTTGTCTTATCATCTCTTTGCACTGCATTTAGTTTGTTCTATGCTGCCTAGTTCCTGTGTACTTTGTGTATTGTGATTCTAATGGAGATGAAATTCCGGTTGTAGGCAGCGGTTTATTTTATTTGCCAGAATTAGATAGTCGTTGTTGAATAAGTTTGAATTGTGTGGTATTTGTGGAGACCATACAATTTATATAATTGGTTTGGTGTAAAAACAGTGTGAATAATTAAAAAGGGGTAGAGTCTGAATTCGCTCCGAAGCTTCGGTGGCGAAGGTGTATTCGGTTAAATACTTTTCTAATTAGATCTCGTGTATCGTTAAACTTCTGCTACTGGTTTTGTTTTCGCTGGAAAATTATCTAAGAAATAAACAACTTTTTTGCGTGTAAATTTTAAATAATAGGAAGGAAGTCTAATATTGAAGTCTTTATTGAAATCTTAAAAGTATTGTAATATTTTTCTATTAATTTTAAATTTTAAATCATATAACACTTCTGATATATTGTTTAATTCCAAACACTTTTTTCTTTTGGCGTGAATTGGTAAACCGATCACAAATTGTACGGACGGGTGCCAAAGACGTGAAGAGTAATGTAATGTAACCACAGTTTGTTATGGGAATGCAATAAGAATTGCTTTTTACTTACTTATTACATGTTGGCTATAAAACATCTATAAGTATGTTTACTTTTTTGTAATCACAGCACTCCTACAAAACGTGACAGTATTTTATAATATTCTTGTTAAGATGCGCGACTTCTCTATCTTTTTTACAAATACATCATCTTGAAATTTATTTTAATTTCCTGCAATAATAGCGAGTAATAGGAATAGGAAATAAACGCCGATAGAATTAACGATTTTGGTGGTATTTTTGAAAAAATTGCAAAAATTATAAATAATACAAATGTTACAGTAAAGTCATTTGTAAAACAACTAAAAATATTCTATACACCCTTCTCTTCTGCCAAAGAGAAAACTAACGATTTGTTAAAATCAGGGGTTTATAAATTAAATTGTTCACATGTACCTCAAATTTAGACACAGATAAATTATATAATTAAGAGACATTTTAAAAATTGCAGAAATGAATCCCAAAAAAATTAAATAAACTGCTGGAAATGCCCTACCTTTGGTACAATTTCTTACAAACTATTTTCAAATGTATAATTGTCCATAAAACCAATCTATATTAACATAAATGAATCATATTATTTGAAAGACATTCTTTTAATGTATAAACACATTTTTAAAACTGAATGCTATCAGATTCTTTTTGTTGAGTCTCTTTTATCTAAGGTGTTGGTTAAATAATATTCCAGTTTACAGACCGACCTTGCACACGTTTTGGCTTTCGATATATTACTAAAACCCTCAGTAAGTTTATTTTCACCGCTTAAATACAACATCTGACTAAAGATCTGCTATTTTATTGTACAAAATGTGTTAAATTGTGTGACTTAGCAATTATACGAAGTGAGTGTTGAACTATAAATATAATGTTGAACAGCTTCCTTATTCTACAAGAATTATCTGCAAACTGACAAGTAAGTGATCCAATCATCGATACATTTTTGTAAAGAGGCATTACATTTCCACAACTTTTCACTAATTTAACAAACTTTGTATCTCTTAAGGTATAAAGGTAGTCGAGAGATCCCCATTACATCATCTTATCTCGGGCAACCTGTATTATTGCAATCCCAGCAAACATAAGTTTGAAACCTAAATGTAACTGTTACGTATCTTTGTTTCTTGTTTCGAAACAACATTCGAAACGAGAACGTAACAGAAACGTCGTGGTTTTGCCTTATGTCCGCCTCGGTTGCTTTTGCGTTAAACGAAACAAACGCGTTTCTAAAGAAACGTAACAAGAAGTTAGTTTAGGATGCTTAACGGTTACGTTTCGGCTATGGTTTGTTTCGTCACTGATACCTTTTAGTTTCATTACTGTTGGAGGTCGATTCATTACTGTTACGTAGGAGTTTCATTTCGATTTACGTTTTTAGTCTAATTGTTTTGTAAAAAAATCGTAACGGTTGCATCTTAGAATGAAACAGTTTCGTTTTAAAATACTCTCTTGTTACGTATCTGTTGCTATTTATTTTCATTAACATAATCGAGCTTTACTTCGTTGAAATTTGCATAAATAATAATAATAATAATTTATAAATAAAATAATTGATTGCTTGAACAATATAATATTTATTGAATCTTATATAATGTTTATATTTTTGAGAATGACATTTTTAAGCAATTCGGATACAATACATACAAAATTTGGTTATCTAATTTATTTTATTAATGTATAATTACGGATATAATTAGTTAGTGATACAATGAGTAAATTAAACAAAAATTAATTATTTTTTCCATTTTTCTCTATTTCCCTTTTGTTCCTTTGGTTGCCACTGCTGTTTGAGATTCCTGCTCCTTACAGGAAATCAGGTTCTGGTGGAATCTGATACAAATAAATAATTTATTAGTATTACCAGCTCCATGTACTGATGATGATGCTCTTCTTTGAGAATGTAAAATCAATGAAACGCGTGACATAAGATTGTTATTCTAATATAACACAACTCATTATAATTCCTATTAATTGTTTGTAATATGTATCTATTATTATTTTTATTGGCTGTCTAATAGTTCCAAACCACCTTTAAATTATAAATCCTCTTTTATTTCAAATATAATACTATAAATAGTAATGTCTCACCTTGTATCACTTTAATAATTAAAGTGGCTTGCACTTTTAAATTGCCATTTCTCCTTGTCTAAAGTTTGAAGTTGCAGGCTTTAAACACGTGATAAACAAATCGAACGTCCTTCCCTCTTACTGCTTTTAACATATCCTCCTATAAAAATTACAAAACTACTACAACTACTGTCCTCATTCCTAACGTGTATTTATTCAGTCCACAAAAGATACGAGAAAATTAAAATAAAACAGGGCATCTGATTTTGGATAATAAAGAACAAAGAATACAACTACTTAAGAATAATAACGTACGTGAGTGCAAAAGATTACGGTTATTTGAAAAAAGCAAATCTCTAGAATTATAAATCGGAATGATAACTCTGCAAAAGACAAACCACAAGTATCAGAATAACTCAACAACAAATTCTAAAGATTAGAAAATTGAATTATAATTTCCTCAACCGTCTGTTCAAATAAAAAAGAATTCTTTTTAAAATGATATCAAACATATGATCTATGTCCACTGAAATTTCAAATTTGTTTCCGGTTTATTCTAGCAGTGCCAATACATTCTTTGCATAATTATTATGGTTTGGTAATAAACATTTTGTGATCAACTTCATAGTTCGTCGCATTTCAACAATACAAGGGTGGTACGGGTGGTCTGAAACACCCGGAGAAACACCGTTTATTATTTAAAAAAACAGTATGCGTCCAAACATAATTGGTATCTTATGCACTAAAATTTACTTAAACAACATTACAAATGCGATATTATTAGAATATAACATATAGGTACTTACCAAGTTTTTAAAATCCAATATATACGAGTATAATAAACTAATAAAATAACACACTGGCAAGCACAATCACTATCATACTATCAACAATAATTCAATATCTTATTCGTGAACACTACTGGGGTTTTAGAAATAGTCGGACAAGAAGTGTGTACCTACTCAGTTGGTGTTACCCTGTGGAATTTTTAGAGGCCAGTGGCGCAACTAAATAGAAATTTGCATCTGCAATTTCATATTTTTATTGTTTTTTTACGCACTATTTTGTTAAAGCATATCTGTTATCGCAAAATAAGTATTCAACTACATCATCCCATCAAAATGGGATACGCGGTAAAACATAGTACCTAATATAACACAGCAGACAAAGTTTTACACGATGACTGCTCCCGGTCACAGCAAAAACTGTAAACTTTGATAAAATTTGATAAAACTGGAATAGATTTAATACATTTTGATATTTAATCATTAGATACTTACTTTGAAACCATAAAGGCGGATTATGCTTTTAACCAGAATTATTGAAAACTCAATGTTAAAAAATGTTTAGTAAATTAATTTATTGTACGCCTATGTAAGGGATGGAAAGTTTTCGAGCTTCCACATGTTTAACAGATTCGAAATCCTAACCAGCTATTGGAAGTTTGTGGAGTTTTATTATACCCCCCTAACCTTAGTCCCTACCATAAACTGCACTAAAATGTGAGCTAAAATGTCTAAAATTCGACCCAACGCACAATGGTCGAATTTTACAATCTAGTCGTGCAAAACTCCAAATTAAGTACCTAGATTCTTAAATTCCAATAATTTTAATATTTTTCAGAGCACAAATAAGAAGTGACTACTGTGATAGCAATATAAGTAGTATCGCCTTCTTCGAATTAAAAACGGTGGTACACAAACAAAGAGGGGTTTTATTATTATTATTGTCGTTGTTTTATTTTCTTCGTTAAATTAAACGCATTGTTTTCAACGACGCGACGCAGACAGTGGCCGAAAACTCAAATCTAAATCAAATTGACCAAACTAGTCCTGTACACATAAAATGTAATTTTTACATAAAATCGGGCACGTTACAAATCTGAACAGAACAACTGCAACGGTTTCGAAAATTTAACAACGACTCTGATATGGACACATAAACATGTAACTTATGCAGAAATACGGGTATGTTACGAAACATAACAAAATAATCGCAATGGTTTGGCAAATTTAGCAACGAAACTAATCCGTTCACACAAAAATGTAACTATTTCGTAATATTTGGTATGTAACAAAATGTGTACTTCTAAACCAATCTGTTTGGTAAATTACACAATGTAACAAAATCGAATGTGCAGAAATGTAATAGTTACCACAAATTCGGTACCTAACGTGACGTATCCTTCGTGCTGTAACTGTTTCGTAAATAACACAATGTATCGAAATCGAATGTGCAGAAATGTAACAGTTACAACAAATTCTGTATGTAGCGTAACGTATCCTTCGTGGTGTAACTGTTTCGTATCATAGTGGTACGAAGCCTAAACAACGTTTATGTTACGTTTTAGTAATGCAACTGCGTAACGTTACAAAAGTTTCTAAGTTGTTACGTTTTAAAACGTAACAGATTCGAACCATGTTTGCTGGGATAGTTGTATGTTTTTCTTTTCTTTTGGCAAGAATTCTGCTTGCACCGAAGGAATCAAAATAGTTATTAAACATTTTTTACAATCAAGTTGCAAACCATGAAAACTCCGCATCTCAAGAAAGTGCGATAAGTTCTTTAACACTTCCTCGAAAAAAAACAACAAAAATAAGGTACTATCCAAAATCTGCTTATCAAAAAATTAGTGGACAAAAAGTGGTTTGAAATTAAAGTTCGATGTCGTATAATCTGTCGGATCAACGACATAATTTTATTTATATTGTCAAGGAATGGCATATAAAGGACACTGTGAGGAGACAAAAAAAGCCAAAAAATTGCAACTTTTTTTTTATTAAATATGTGATTCAAAAAAATTGACTCGTCTATGAAAGCATTTATTTAGTAGTTTACATTTTCTCCGACTGGGGAGTCACATAGGGCGACCCGGACCAATCCAGCCCAGTCCGCCCCTGCCTGTACCCCCTATTTAGGCTTCTCGTTGTAACCCTACGCTCTTGCTGGTTTTTAGTCTAAACTGTAGTGGTGGCTGATGATTTCTGAAGAAGACTTAATGTTAATAGCACTAGCAGTAGTTTTTTTTTAACTTTTTAATCAACTGAGCATAGGCTGATAAATTTAATGCTTCATTTGTGCATTGTTTACTTACTTATAATATGTAACAAAGTAGCGATCTGTATAGTTCAATAAATTCTCATGATCTCATATCTGCCATGATGAAGTTTTTACAAACAACTACAGTTACTTGATAATAAAAGTAATACGCTCAGTCCTGCTTATACATGTTACGATGAACCGTGAAGGCTTACCGGGAAGGAATAATTCAAGCAAGAGTAGTTTTTCAGTAGGCCGAAGGTTTAGGTTTCGCCTTCCGGTTTATCTAACCTCTATCGATAAGGTTAGCCTTTAGGTTTGGCGACCGAAGGGAATTAAATATCGTCCGGCAAACCGTATCGTGTACGATATATCCACCTTTAGACACAAAGAACAACCTTTACTAGAAATTTTGGAATAGGAGACTTATATGGAATCAAGTGGTTGTCGCTACATAAATCGTTGTTCAATTATTATATCTTTTGAAAATGACGCAGATTTTTGTACACTTTGTATAGTGTCATTTTTTATTAAAACTGTTACTTTAAAAATATAACAATTAGATTTCAATACAGCCAGTAGATGTTTTTGATTTTCATACGCCCCGTTGTGAAGCCAGTTTACTGAAATTTAATACACATAGTTTTAGTACTCTGCTATATAGTGGTTGCACATTGTTATAATTAGGCATGTGGATCCACTGAAATGAACATAACTGCTACGGATGGCGTGTTTAATTTCCGTGTAAACGTCAGTTAGCGTTGTTGTGTGTATATTAAAGGTACAGGGAAACAGGAAAAAATTGTTTTACATAATGTAATTGTTACTAAAATTGTCTTAACCAGCTATGAATTTAATTATGACCATTATGACATGTTTAGTTTAACATAATTACTGCTATGTTCTGAGAGCGTAAAAGTAAAATGTTCTCATGATTTTTTTAAACAAATAAATCTAAACGGAATTTATAAAATATTTTGACTGCAGCAACGCTTGTTCTGTTAAAAGCAATTTATAATTTTTGATAAAATAATCAATTGACATAAATTGATTTCGTGAATAGTTTATAGTTTCGTAGATTAGCATGATGAATTTATGTATCAGAGGAAGAGTCCTTCGGAAGATTTTGTAATTTATGTCCCCATAAATCGTTATTGAATAGCCAACTATAGCGGGGATTTGTTTGATTTCGAAACTGTCCATAAAATGGTTTTATCGTCATGTTTAGATAGTTTTAATTATATTTCCAATAATTTTTATTAAAATTAATTACGGTATGTGCTTTAACGTCTGTTTATTATACCTAAAATATTGTTATACAGTGTGATGGTTTTAAAACAATCTGCCTTGAATATTTCGTGAAACACGTGGGAGTGGGGAACATTTTATCGTCTCATGCTAATACTCATCCCGCAATCCCTACCTTAAAAATCTGTAATGCCGTTATGTCCTTTGTTACACCTCAAATTGAAGCTCTTTTAAAATGCAATCTTTAATATTAAAGTTACCTACAGTACAAGCTCTAGGTTTATATTAAAAGGAAAACGTTGTCTCATTTTTTTAAGTAACGCTTTCCTAAATAGTTTTGAAGATCCATCAACTTCGTCAATGTTCACTTCACTACCATCCCTTCCATTAACACTTTTAATTATAAGTCCTCTTAGTAGTGATCATATTTCGCATTTAATACTTGTTTACAGTTGCACTCCCTAGGGTAGGTTCACCTGTCACTGGTAGAAATACGATTTTCGACCCCTCGGTATGATAACTACTTTGCGCCCCTATTTTATATCCTTGTTTTCCATTCGTAGGTATGTTCTTTCTTATTCTGTGACAATTTTGTGAAATTTATAACGTTTGTCGACGTTTACGATTATCTCTTTTTACCACATTGTAAATTTTATTTTATCCTCCTATAATATTATTTTCTTCATGTCTATATTTCATTCTATTTTTCAAACTAAAAATATTCAATACACTTTTCTCTTCTGCTAAAGACAAACTGAACGATTTGTTAAAATCAGGTGTTTATAAATTAAATTGTTCACATTGTAATTCAATCTATGTAGGTCAAACAATAAGATATTTCAATAATAAACCTTTGATTAATGAACAAACTGAGTTCCTAGATTAACATTTACTGGAAATATGCTTTTTAAAATGACGCATTGACTTCGAAATATGTATAAACCAAATAAATTCAATTATTTACAGTCAAAATTGATATTTTAATTAATATTTATATAACGTTCTCTTACTTATTTTTTTAATCAATGTTATTTGTGTTTTTATTAAATTTTTATTCTTTTATCATATATAAAGTATTTTAAAATAACCTTACACTAATGTCGAATCGTTAAAGCACCTCCCTCCCTAATCCTATCAAGCAAATCAATAACTTTTCGTTTAGTAGTACAAAACTACTTTTGAGCTTTGTTTTAAATCATTCCGGAATTGTTTTTCCAATTATGTATCTTTTAACATAAAAATAACACATCATTCCTTCATTTTTAGCAAACATAACCCTGCACGATGAATATCTACTGAATAAATAAATTATTATTACAAAGTTATCGTTTATATTTCATTATTTTATTTAATCAATTGTTATACTACATAAAATATCTTTTCTAATCCTATTTTTTTGTTCCAGGTATGTAAAAATATTTCCCTTTTAATCTAAATTTCTAAATAGGGGTAAGTAACTTAATATTATATTGACAGTACCGTTGAATTGCCGAGACAAAAATTAATGAAAAGTATTCATTAATGTAAAACTCTATAATACCGTGAACTTTTCCAAGATTAATTTAATAAGCGGAAGTAATTTTTCATTACAATACTCCCACAGTTTCGGTACTTCTGTAAAGGGGCGAGACTTTCAGCTGATGTGAGGGTGGTAGAGCGTGCGCTTTAAAAGTAGAAGTTGCCACATCAACTAAATATCTTCAGATATCCGTAGGGAAACCTGGATTAGATTGGAATTCTACCAATATTTTCGAAACGAAATATTGATTTGAATTTTTCTGAACAAAAATGTTAGATTAATTTTACTTTGTATCCGTGTAAATGTAAATTTTAAGTTGAAAAAAGATTGCTTATCATTGGTTAGTGACAACGTTGGATACAACAACCCCCTGTGATCTGTTTCCACATACCGAATCGGTTCTCAGTTCTTGGAAATTGCGTAAGAGTACGGTATGATAAACGCATTGTGATAAAGCAACTGGACTGCAACATACAAGAACTACTAGTGTATTTATGTACATTCGCTTTCAATTTAACTAGTGTTTTGCAACAATACTTAGTGGCGTGTGTTCAGTTTGCTCGTTTCCGAAACATTTATGCAAGAATGTGGATCAATTGGATGTTTGCAAATGTAAACAGTAGCTGTAAGTGCATATAGCATTGTATGATTTGTTTTCTTGCAACCGGTTAGAGACGTAGGTGTGTTGGAATCCGACGATATAATATAGCAGAAGAAAAATAAAGAGATATTGCCCTTTTTATACGAATTGCAGTCGCGGTTCCGATATTATTAATATTTAATAAGAAAATTAGTTAGAAAGAGCTTCAGGGGTTTCCATATTTGCAATGTTTGCCTTTTATAACCCTAGGAAATATTGTGAACTTTCTTTAATTGAGTTGTTGGAAAACATAATGATCTCGACTTCTCGAGTATGATACGAACTCATTTTTATTGGTTTGTTTGTACACACCTAAATCCATAAATTAATTAAGGTTCTGTTATATTTTTGGATATATCCAAATTTGGGGTCAGTTTCACCCTTACACTGTATTGATTTTCTAAGCGTTTTGAACGTTTTATCAATGCCGAAGACAGTAACTGATATTTATATAATAATGAACAATCAACTGGGTTCTGTAGTTACGAAGTTCATCATTTCTAGTAGTACTGCACTGAGATTCTTACCTACACTTTTTTTCATGTCTCTTACGCTGATGTATCATTAGCGTTTCTTTCTTTGCTTGTGTAGATTTATGAATAATTAAGATTATTATTAATATTTAATTTATTATTAATCATTTTATCATTCCTAGGATTAGATTTAATTGCTGGCCCTTTTTTTAAATGTTTTCGTACGTGACGATGTTCCTCATGTGCGTGTGTGTATAGTTGCTTAATGAACTTTGAACATTACTTTTTACCCTGGTCACTTTATGATTTTTGCACATCATAGCTTGCTGCTTCATTTTGAACTGCCATTCTCCCTTATTTTGGGTGATAAAAATAACACTGGCTTCTGGTTGTTGATCTGTTTTATATGGAAAGTGCTGCGGACAAAGAAACTTTGATGGATTCAGTTCATAATTTGGTATT
This sequence comes from Hemicrepidius hirtus, assembly GCA_963082805.1. Taxonomy (NCBI): domain Eukaryota; kingdom Metazoa; phylum Arthropoda; class Insecta; order Coleoptera; family Elateridae; genus Hemicrepidius; species Hemicrepidius hirtus. The sequence goes on from OY720167.1 coordinate 8,985,265, forward strand.
ATATCGATTTTTACTAATGAAAAGAATTTTTGTTATTTGATAATGGATTTTAGATTTTGTGAAAACAACTAAGAAAAAAACGTATTTTAATTAGCCAAAGTGTCTTGTTAATAGATGTCTTAATGAAAGCATTGGGTTCAACCCGACTTTTATTGTTTTCTTTGTCGGGAGTATTGCATTCGATAAATTATAAAATACAACTAACACGAGTCTAGTCTATGTAGAGTGTTTTTAATTAAAAATGTGTATTTGTATAGTTTGTGAATTCATATTGCCATTGATTAAATAGCAAATAGTCAAAAGTCAGGTCGAATAAAATTGGAAAATCAACAGCTAGGTTTGTTGTAAAATACTTTTTTCGTTCTTTTTCCCTTATTTATTCGCGGGAAGCCGAATTATACACATTATTACCTCAGCATGTCTCTAATAGTAATTGATAAAAAAAATATTATAATTTATTTTAGTTTAAAATTGTGATGGACGCTTTCGAGTTGGGCCAGTAAGGGTAACTTTTTGGAAATTTTACTTCTTTGCGTATAACTCTCCTAATCTCGGTTTTTTTATTATTTTGTAATTTTTTAATTCTTACGTTCTCTTTATAAAAATTTTGGTAATAAATTTAATACAAATAAATTAATTATTATAAAAAGTTTAGAGTAAAAGCATTTTGAGACCCGTGAGGTGTACTATACTTAGATATTTACATAAAAGGTGGAAACGAGGCATTTTCCTGTAATTTTCAGCCAAATTACTATATACAATTGAATAGCTTGTGCATTGCATAATTTATCATTTCAAACGCAAAGTAGTTGACTACGTACGTTCTCTAGATTAGAAAATTGCACACTCAACCACCGCATTAAGAATTACCCATGCATTTGCAACTGATCATTGCAAGTAGCCTCTTACCTTAAGTAATGCCTCGTTTACATTACGCAAGATTTACCTGCACAAGTACTTACATGATTTTATACGAGCGATGTTTATATACTATTAAAAAAAAGAGTTTTATTTGCTTATCAAGTGTGTAGATATCAGAAATTCTGGATACTACAGGCATCGCCATCCTAACTCGAAAAATTTAAATGAAACAGAAAAGAGTGGTGAATAAATGGGTCGATGTTAAGTCACAGTAGCAGAAATAACCCGATGTTGAAAAATAGTGAAAAAACTTTTTAAAATTTCAATGAATGTAAATATTATCCCGAATTTTTTCCTCTCATTTTCCAGCATGTATTATCGATACAAAATCTTCCCGACCTAAGCTATCTTCTTATTGCGCTTACACTAATGCCCATATAATTCCCACATTCTCGTTTATTTCCTTTCTGATAAAATAGAGCTTATACCAACAGTTCTCCATTCTGATACAGCATCATCACTTTCTAAACAGTTGTTAAATATTTCACAGAAAACTCCTAATGCTCGTTATGGGGATAGTTTGTTATGTTTGTTGTTATAAGCGCTTGGATTATTTCTTGTTATTGGTAGTCTCTCGATGCTGTTTGTATTAGTGTGGTTTATTTCTATCTCTTATATTCGTGTTCGTTTAATAACTACACATAATGGTGCTTTCCATTATTATTTGTTCCATGATTTTCGCTTACATTTTTCTTTACATTCTTAATTGATTATGGATAGTGGATGATATAATTTTAATATATTATACAGTGTCAGATAACTGTTGAGTTTTTGTTTATAAAATAACTTCTAAAATGTGACTTTGATTAATATGATGGTAATTTGGCATTCCCTATAAGAACGGACATAACGGGTTAAATGCAATTTGCAATCTGTTACAGCACAGTTACTAGAAATGGAGGTTACAATATATTTTATTGCAAGTTAATTAATCGTATAGACATTTGAGTAGCCTGGAAGATATAAAAGCAATTTAGAACATGCTCCTTTGCTTTAAGTATTATTTCTATATATTACACGGTCAAATAAAATCGAATTAAATTTACGTAACATGCAAATATTGCGACAGGTGATTTGTAATGGTGCCCAAAAGCTGCTTTCTAGATATACCATTTTTGTATTGTGTACATGCCACATAACTTTACTGGCCGACAAAGAAATGAAAGTTGTGATCGAAAATTGAAATTGAAAAAGACGATTACATGCTATTGCATAAAACCATGCGAGTATATGATTTTATTAATATTTCGTAATCTGATTTTGTTTGAACAATATAAAAAGTTTTTTTTATGGCGTCCCTATGTTTCATTAATAAATGCTTCTATGAATGGAATGCTTTCCAGTATTTTTTATTTAATGCGATTTATTCAAATGGTGTAATAAATAATTTTCTTTTGCGATTACGTTTGTTATGATACCACACCTATATGTTATAACGTAAATAGTAACTGCAATGTAATTATCTTCAGGCGTTTCAAGCTAATTGATCCATTTACTCGGAATATTAATGTTCAAATAAGTTTCCCTTAGTTATTGCAATAATACGTAAAAGTAAAAAAATATTTCTTGCACGTTCGCATACAGGAATAGGTGAATTAATAGTTTGTTCTATATGCGTGTTGGAATTTACACTTTTTAAAAGTAATATACTATAGACAATTGTATATAGATAGGTTCGTGTTGAATATCAGCATTTAGATGTCTTATAGAATTGTAGGTAATTAATTGGATCATGAATGTTGATGAATGTTTTTTTATTTTTATTAATCATGTCTGCTTTCTATTTTCTCTGGTTTTATGAAATCTTTGGTTTTCTTAAACTAAATATTTTCTGATTATTTTAATAAATAACCTTCTGTCCTATTTTAATTAGAAAAGACAGTTAAGAAATTAAATTTTATGTGACTTCTTTTAGGTAGACTTGTGTAATATAGTAATTATTAATTTTTTTTTCTTATGAAGTACAGCTAATATGGGAGTTGACAGTATAATTATAATCTAATATCCAACCATTTAATCCTACCTGTCATAACTTATTTGTAGGAAACACAAACATTTTTACTTTCCCATACCACTACTGGTATAGGGAAGTATTGATATCATGAAAATTTTCGAAATCGAGATTTTCGCGGAAATACGTCTTTTGGACCTCCAGGAACCCAAAAAAGTGGTCTAGAAAAAATGTCTGTCTGTGGGTGCGTGGGTGGGTGCGTGGGTGGGTGCGTGGGTGGGTATGTATGTATGTAACGCCTCTAACGCAAAAACTAGTGAACCGATTTTGATGAAATTTTAAATGAAGGGGTATATCGAAAATTCATCGACAAAATAAGCTTTTCAAAAAAATCCGAAACCGGAAGCGGAAGTTAGACATGTTTTTTTGGTATCATTTTTTTCAGAAGCGGAATTTTGAAAATCTGAGTAGGGGATATGAAAGAAGGGCATAATTCAAGGGAAACAGTTTTTTACCGGACTCTCTAACTTCAAAATGGCGGTCGCTATGAATTTTGCAAAATTTCGACTTTAACGCCCCGTAACTCAAAAACCAGTTATCTGATCAGGTTCCCCAACAACTTGTTTGAAAGCCCTTTGGCTGTACTACACCAAGAAAAAAAAATTATTTACTAAATCCAAAAACGGTCGCAACGGCGCTCTTCCAAAAATATTGAAATTTTTGAAAAATTATTACAAAAAAACTGGTCTAAGGAATTTGTTTAAATTTTCTATACTTATGCAGCTTGGTATTAGCTACATTTTTGTTTTTTGATGAACGCCAGAATTCCACTGTGGCGCCCTCTACGAGATTTTGAAAATCGGAAATTGATGCTCCTATAGCGCCTTTATTAGTCAAAATATGAAAGAAGTTTAAATACAAAAGTTGTTCAGTATATAGATTTGCATTTTTCTAAATTTATATCACGTATACAGGGTGTTTGGTTTTCACAGTACAATAAACAACTTTGTTATTTTAAATGAAACACCCTATATATTATTATGTAATTGAATGCAAAATTGAATTGTCTATCACATAGTATAAAATGTTCATATGGCTAAAATGTACGGTTAAGGAGAAATTCGTGAATTTTGAACTTTAAAACAGTAGAAATTTGTAAGTGCCGATATGTTCAAGTGACCATGCGCGGGACGGGAATTCCTTTTCGCCGGCTAATCCTAGCAGCAATAATCACACATGCGCAGATGAACACAATCGGCACTTGTGTTAATTTTCCATATACTAATTTTCAAGTAAAGTTTATCGGTTGTGGCGAACAATACTGTTGAATACCAAAAACGAATGTTTATTTTTAGTATGGGAAAGTCCAGGGGAGGTTTGCACCTCCACTTTTTTACGTAGTTTTTTTATTCATAAAATCAACCATGGATGATAATTATTTCCTGCAATTTTGGTTTTTATTATTTATTGTTAGAATAAAAATTGAAATAAAATTTAAATTATTATATAAAAGTATTTATTATGATATTTTTATTTATTAAAGAAATTTTGTTTCATTATAATTTAATATTCGCAGTTATTTCTATAAACTTCATTTTCTCTCCCCATTTCGTTACGTTTTAAGGATTTGGTTATTTCCTCCATTAAATCTATTACCTACACAGAACCCCCTAAATTTTTGGAACTCCCCTTCAACGCGTTTAATCATACCTGAATGGAACAATATTTTCTTATCTTGTATCTCTTGTAATATTCCTCAGCTTACGCTTTACATTTCCCCTATTTTAAGAGAAACATCAAAGTAAGTGCATCAGCTGGTAGTAAGAAAATTATGTATGATTTGGAAAATGTGTTGAGTTTCCTTAAAGTAAGAGAGGCTGATAAAATTTAAAGTGCTTCATGTACTCCTTACAATGGAATGCAGTTCTTGTCGGTTGATATATTAATTAAAGTAATTTCTGTTGCAAGTATGAAACATCTGTTATTGAGAGGTTACGTTAAAAGTTTATTATGCGTGCTCTGTAATAATTTATTAATTTATTAATACCATAAAAGCTAACTAAAACTCTGCAATTATCACGTTGTCTATGATTCCAGAAATTGTTTTCTCCACTTTGGATCAAAACTCCCTTTTGTCTCCCTTTGTCACATAATTTGGCCACTCGGTAGAGTAACACTATTTCTTCTCTTGGTACGTAATGTACTATTTTGCAATTGTTCGTATGATTTTTTTAATACTCGATAGTATTATTATTGTTGATGGTCTATAATTTATTATAAACGTTTTAGTTTTCGAAAGGATAAGCCTTTAGTAAGAATCTACATAAACGAAAGGAAGCCGATCCGTTGTTCAACATAATGTAGTGGTTAGATTTAAAACTGTTCCTATTCAGTTCCCTACCTACACGGGGAACTGTTTCATAATATGTGAGCAGAGCAATTTTTAACGCCAACGTGAGTATGAAATTATTCAAAACGTACTCAATGCAAATGCTGTGTACAAATTCAATTAACTTTATGATTACATCTACAGCTTAATCGGATTTGGCAAACGAGGAGACATGAGTGATGAGAACAATGCAAATTTATGAAAGTTAACGTTGATGGTGATTAAAATTAGACTTATATGTGATATTTGTTTGGTATATGTATATAGCAAAATTATGTTTCTCGTTATGTTTACTAGGAAATAATGAAACTTTTAGCTTTTGACTGTAATTGTGGATTCAAAACCATATTGCTTTATCATTGATCGTATTATCATTATAATACCGCGTAGTTTCTTTGGTCTTCCTCTACTTTTATTCTCATGTTGTGGTTCATCGTAATACTGTATTATTTCAGTAAAATATTGATGCAGGTAACTTTAACTAAAGAATTTAAATTTATTACTTAGGGATAGGATTTGTAGGCACTTAAAAATGTTTAAATATGCATGTACTAATGTTCTATAAAAATTCCCCAATATACACTTAAATATGCCGTTAAAAGTCGCAATGTATGCGTTTAACAGTTACTTTTTAAAGAAATGTGTATTTTGGTGTTTTTACAAAAATGACTAGTACTAGACTAAAGTGCAGATCGTCTTTCTTTGTCACGTTTACAACTCTTTTAATTCTAAATTGCAATTGACTGGACTGGACTATAAGTTCCAATTGTAGAAGAAAATCTAACGCGAATATTGCCAACTGGTCGGCAAGGATAATACCCACGATGCAAGTACTTACTTAAGCTGGCAAGGATTAAAAAATATATCATCTAAAATGAACTCTGGAAATTGGTGCAGATGTAGCAAAAATGTTTTCAAAACTGCAGGAAATTATTCTAGAAAAACAGCAAAAAAGTTATAACTCATGCATTCTGCATCAAGTTCTGGAATATGCTTGTATTTATGGAATGGTCGCAGATGTGCTTTTATATTATGCACTTTCCAATTCACATTTATGTGGTTCACATCGTAAGATGAGTAAATTTAACTCTTCATATTATATTTATTTTTCGGCAAAAAATCATAAAAGCAGTAATTATTTCCCTATTAACAACTAATTAATCTTCGTATAACATCAATGGTATAACTGTTAAAACTAAGCACTTTTAACAACAAATTATGATTTCATCATTTAACTGTAGATCCTGGAATCAATTATTATTACCCGTGTACAGTTAACTTCCACAGAACCTGATTTAATAAATTTAAAAATATCGAATCGATTAGTTATGATATACAGGGTGTAATGCAAACTAGTAAGGCGAATTTCTGTTTATTGCATGTTAGCGGTTATATATTATTATAATAAATTAAATGTAAAATTATTATCCATCTCGGAAACTGGTATGCGAAACTAATTGTACTGTACACCGTACATAATTTATCTTTTAAACTTTATTATCTGCAAAAATCTCGGAACAATTCCTAAAACTTTTATTGCTACTTTGTTTATTTCTTTTTGTGGAAAATAACAGGGCTTCTTGCATTAATAAAACAAAAATAAATTAAATTGTGGTGTAAAGGCAATATAATTATTATTTTAATTATCTTATAATTAATTGTTATAAGGTATTATAGATTCAGTTTCTTTTGATAGCTTAAAGATTACAAAATGTTTTGCATTTGATTAGTCACACATTTGTTTGACTCTTGCTGCTTATCCTTCAGATTTGTTGTTAGTACAATATTAATCATAAGAGAATACTGTACTAAAAAGCGCCACTCATACTCTTATTACTTATTTGTTTTCATTGTTAAATCTTAATACTACCATATTATACGAAACTCGAATCTTCTACCCCCACGTCACACTTATAGTATCAATTTAATTCAATCATTATCTTTAGTGAATTGTCTTCATCATTGAATGCTGTTAATTATTGCGGTCGAAGTGCTGGTTTGGCTTTTCGTAAACACTGTAATTACTGCGGTTATGCTCTTCTGAATCCTGTATTGGCGGGTTGTCGCGACTAAACGGTTACGGAAATCTACTGCAAACATTTATTGGAATAAATCGATAGTTGCTTTATTAGACATTGATACAATGGAGGCCCTTCTCATTTCATATACTACAAAGCAACAACCTCGCAGGACACGATACGACCGTTTAAAATTTTTCTTTACCGTAGAAATTGTTAAAACGTCAGGAAAAAGCAAACTAATATTTTCAGCTACCTACTGGGTATAAAAGGTATAAATAGCAACGTAAATATTTTATGTGCTACTCATCCTGTAGAAAAAAGCGGATAATTACTGTTGGTTAGGGTAGCTTCCCTTATAATTTTACCGAAAGTAAACTTGATTTTCTTATTTTAAGAAGTTTTCCGGAAAAAAATATTAATCCTGTCCATGCCTTTATTCACGGAACAATCAACTTTTTATAGCTTCATAATTTTTTAACAAAATATCTTTTTTGATGGCATTGTGGACATGCGAATTTCTCAGAATTGTATTTTTCATTGCTGCCAATTACATTAGGTTTATTTGCATATCTAATATATTAATTTGATGGGTTACTTTTTGTATTAGACATTTTATTGGAAAATCCCAGTTACCTTGAATTTATTGTTAGTGCTTCGTTTCATTTGCCTAATTTTTCCTCGAATTTTATAAACCGTGAAATTCGAATCACGTTGAAATTTATTAGTTGTGTTTCAAAACAATTTAATTTAATTATAATCAGTAAATAGTGATATGCCAATTTATTGTCGTTTTATTGTTCCATAAATATTTCTGGAATGTGTTATTAAATTATTCCGGAAGGATATTTATTATTTTATAATAATAACGAGAGATCAATAAAAAAACCAATTAGGGTAGGCTGTGAAATTGAATTATTTTAAATTGGTACTGTAGCCACATCCACAGAATGACATTTCTGACATGAAAATTTCAAACTGAACTCTCTTGTCTAAGTTTTTAAGTTTTTTATTTGATAATAATATTTTAATAATTTGATAATCAAATAAAAAACTTAGACAAGAGCGTTCAGTTTTAAATTTTCATGTCAGAAATGTCATTCTGTGGATGTGGCTACAGTACCAATTTAAAATAATTCAATTTCACAGCCTACCCTAGTTGGTTTTTTTATTGATCTCTCATTATATAATAGCTATTTTCCTAACAAGTGCAGAAAAATAGGTTTCTGCACGTGTTAGGAACAATAGTTTTTCTACTAGCGTGCGGAAAATGCGTTTTTCCGCACGCTAGTAGAAAAACTAGTGCGGAAAAATCCTTTGCCGCACGGTGCGGAAAAGTGGATTTTCCGCACTAAAAAATGTGCGGAAAATGCGTTTTTCCGCACGCTAGTAGAAAAAATACTATTTTATTGATTTCATCTAATATTCCCAGAAAATTTTAATATAAATAACAATATAAATATAAATAGGAGCTGAATCAAAGGGGGCCGCTAGGCCCAAGCCCCACATGCAATGATTCATGTGGGACGTATCTAAATTCAAAATTTTTGGAGGCCAGATCTGTAAAAATTCGCCAAAATGGAATGGAAAATTTGATTTTCTGATCTCTAGAAATCCAGCAAAGCAGATATTACCATCCGATCCCCACTCTAGCTGTCTAGGGGTCTCTGTATAGATATCAAAACAACAAAATTCACTCTCGCTCAGTTAAGACCCTTTTATTATTTATTTCTTTGATTACCTTGAAAAAGAATTACCAGGGCAATACAAGTTTTTAAAAAGCTTCATTATTCAGATAAAACAAAAATCACAGTAAAGGCCAATAACATTTTTTTTCAAAGGCCAGTGGTTTATTGAGTTAGTTCTTGAGTCGGTGAAGTTAAAATATTTTTTTTATCAAAAAAAATTTTGTTTAAACAAAATAATTTTGCAGGACGATTTTTAACTTATAATTATACATGGTTTCCCGAAATTAGCATGCAATACTTTCACACAAATTCAACAAAATTTCATTAATTTAACTTGAACGGTTTTGAAGATATTCAATAAAAACCATACGCTGAGGCAACCCTTAAGGGGGCTGACCTCTCTTAGAAAGCATCTTTCGACCTATGTTTATAGAATTTTTTTTCTTATTTTTGATCGTACAAAACGCTACTAAAGTATTGTACGCCAATTTTGGGACATCCTGTATATATATAGACTATTTGACCTTGAGAGATACGAAATTTTTGTTTTCGGCGCATTTTTCCCGGCCCCATTACAAAGCCGCGCATGAAATTTTATGAACTCGGCGCGACTGATAACCCTAGTGAATAATAATATCCATTATATCCTGTGTATCCGTACACTTTTTTTTAAAAGTGTTGTCAAATAAGCCATGATGGCATATTTTATGTCCTTGCGAGAATTGTTTTTTTTTGATATGAAACTCAAACATTTAATATTGTGCTAATCATTTGTTCCGTGATATTTTATTATTAATATAAATAAATAAAGTTACAAGTCCTAAAATATTCCAGTACATATTTCATGTAGTATTCATTTTTCATTTCTTGGATAGCTGCACATTTCATCTGATTTAAGTTAACGTTCTCTCAGTTACCATTTCCAAGATACATTTCATGCAATGTGGAAATGCTAGCTCATACCACCAACTGTGTGTATTTATCCAAAGATTAATATCTTCAACTTTGTAAATAAAATTGCTACAAGCAGGGGTGTTGCACCGAAAGGAAGCTTCTGGATACCCGGTCTTTTCTTCCAATAAAACTTTACCGAGCTTTTGTACAGATGATATCGTTTAAAGTTGTAATCGAGAAACTTTAAATTAATTTTTAATTTTCCATAATTTGCGGCCTCATCGCTTTGTTGCTTTGCGCAACACCTTGTAATTTGAACTCTCTCCCGTTAACGAACTCATTTCCTGAGTTCAAAACTGCAGTAATTCTTTAATGTAAGCGTGGAAAAGCGTGTGCAGCAAAGTAACTTTAACAAATTCACATAGTAATAATTTAGTGTATGCCGGTGGAAGCGCTGGCGTTTTCCTCTATTGATCAGACGGCGTCTGGTGCGTCGCTAGGCAACCCCAGCTTTCCCATGCCTGTTGTAGCTTTTTGCTACCGATCTTTCTCGCACCCGCAGGTTTTCCAATGCACTTCTTGTCCTGCTGTGCGCTCTCGCCTTTGCCTGCAGGAATCTAATGCAATGCAGGGACAGCCTCTGGAGAGCAGTAGCATTGAGCTCTCTGTTTTGTGTATGGAAGGGTTCGTTGCTCTACTTTTGACCCCGTAAATAAAACCGCAGTTTTAAGAACCACTCTATAAGATCAAGCTTATATAAAATATATTTCGTATCGTTGTAAATCATTCGATTTAATCTTGTTTCGTTTTTCCTTCTAATAGAATTTTTTTTATCAGAAATAATTGTTTTGGTTTGAGTTTGAATGATACTTTGATTAAATAATTATTTCTAATTCCTGATAGTGCTATAAGAATATTTCCAGTATAACGTTGAAGACAAACTTCTTAATAACGGCTATTTCTATACTGTACCTACCCTTGATGGAACCTTTACGTATGATGAAAATGTAGTTAATTAGGGAAGCAAAATGAACGTTAAAGATTCTAGTAGATATGGAGCTATTCTTGTAACGCTGAATGAAAGTTTTGTAATTTAGCTTGCTTTATCAAATTTAGTTTGTTTAGTATAAAGTAAGACGCCTACGAACCGTTTTTCCTACATAATGTACAGTCACGTTTGAAAATAACGTTGCTGAAGTCTAAAACACTGAAGTGTGCCGTTTCAAGTTTTGCCACTATCGCGAGTGCTAAATAAGAGCTAAATAGAGCGTGCGCATCTGTTTAGTCTGACGATTCCCAGGCCCAAACCATTAACATTAGGCAAATCCTTTCCCGGAGTTTTTTGTGAGAAATTTTACTTTCTATAACTTGGGCTTGTAATATTTTAACCTATCTTGCACGGTTTTCGCTAATATGTTTCCATTTAAATTTATTAACGCTGGTATTGTACGTGGGTTGCATGGTTAATGACGTCAGGCTCCATTAGTCTCACACAGGGTATGATTTTCTAGCCTCATTGCTCGGTGTTCGCTGTTTCCATTTTTGCGCCTTGCATCAAAAGCTGACCTAATCTATCATATTTGAATCAATTTCTCAGTCTTATAAATTAGCTTGTTGGATGATCAAACGTCCTAGGTACTAATGCCGGCACACTTCACTATGTCCACTTCACAATATCAAAGGAACAAAATCGAGGTCATCATACATACCTAGCTGTCATATTTCAACAAGCATTACAATAATATTGATTATTAACATTATGTTGCATTTGGAATACATTAGAAAAAGAATAACAAATAAACCGTTTAAATACCTGAGGAACACATCAAAGGACAATGACGAATAGATTATTTAAATAGCAACCACTCCTCATTTTCACCTTTAATTAAATCTTTTGGTTTCGTCTTGATTACAAGGGCAGGGCAGCATTTCAATATGATGCGGAAATTGGAAAATGAAAATAGTACGTATCCCACAGAGATATTTGTTTATTCCTCCTTTTAATCATAGTTATTATCATTTACCTGTAGGTTTATACATAAAATTAGAGATAGAGGATTCTTTGGTCTTCGTTACTCAAATGTCATAATCATTATGTAATATTAATACAGATTTTTGTATAAAGGTGTAGGCATAAAGCATGGAAATAGACGTCTATCATCTTGTAAGGTTTGCTATAAACTTGACTTTGGATAGGACGTTAAATTTTTCAGTGAATTTGTGGAATCAAATGAAGACGAAAAATTGTACGAAATGGGAATTGGGAAGTTTTCTAATAAATTAGGATGTTTGTAGCAAGGCTTCAGTTTCAGTAAAACTTTATTCATTTATATGAAAACAGACATGTAAAACTTTAAGCAGTTGTACGGGGATGATGAAATATGGCGAAATGTTTTCTTGTCGCCTACTTTTTTTTATTGTTTTGCTCCAGACTACTTGCATTCTTTTATCTTTTTTCCTAATTTTTAAATTTGTAAAGTGCGTTATTAGAAAAATTCTGTGTCCTAGTATCCACATAATCCATGATAAATTGGGAAAACGCGAATCTCACTTTTAAAATAAACAAAACGGCTATATGTCGCTCTACTGAAAAATTAATTTAGAGAATCAATAGCGATATGAATGTTACTGCAGTAGGGTGATGCGAACGTTTTCTAAAAGGTATTAAGGGAAATTAACAGCTGCAGAGATAGTCTATAAAAGATGCAGGGTGTAATATCAAGACGTGACAGAATAGCAAATGGGGATGTAAGAAGAGGGATTCAAACACAGGAAGAGGTTGAATTGAAAAAAGAAATGAAAAATGATTTGAATGTCTTTTGTCAGTAGGATAGGAGAGGATTTCCAAAGAAAACTTTTTTAATAGATTTTCCGAAGAAAGATGGGCGCAGAGAAAACAATGACGGGGAGTGAAATAATGGGTATACATTGGATATTTTATTTCTCTAAGATCAAGTAAAGTAAGATTGGATCATGAATGTTTTTTGAAGATCGTATACCGGAAGGTTTAATTATAGTGGCATGCGGTTGGATTTACTGAAAGGGAAGTAGTGATAAAAAGTTTACCTATTTAGAATAAACCTGTCTTTATTAGCAAATTTATTTGTAACGTTATCGTAAGATCATGGGTGTTCCAACATTTCCTGTACAAGATCCTTTTTTGTTGATACCACAATTTGAAGCGAAGCGTCTATGGTTACCTGTGGAATTTCATACAATTTTTTTAATGCGTTTTTCCGAAAAACCGTCCAATTGAACGACTACTGGGTAACTGTCATAATTTTAACAGTTCCGAATAAGCCGTGTCTAGTTCTGTCGCTTTAAGCAAGTCCAATAATTCCTTAGCGTAATTTTTTGTATTTACTTCTTGACAGCAAGTTCAGAACGCAACGCAACAATATCAAACTGGTTTCCGTAATTTTCAATTATGGATTAAAAAGCATTTTTAGGAAATGTAAATTCATTTTAAAACTACGGAAATTTATGTAGAAAAATTAAGGTTGATATTTTTAATTTGGCTCTTCCTAGGGTTGGTTAAAAGCGTTTTGAAATTAGATTTTATTCGCATTACCTTGTCAATCAAAATGGTTGCGTCGTACTACCGTCCCCATATTACCCGTAAATTACTTCATTTACTACGCAAATAATCGCTCTCGTATAATTAAAGTGCCCTTGATAAAAAATTTCTAAATTGAATATTTAAAACGTTGGTACATGTGTGGGTGGGTGTCAATTTATACAGGGTGTTAGGGAAGTCGGATTTGCAAAGATTTGCGTTTTCCGTCTTTCAAGTGTTATTTACACGAAAACGGTTAATGGTAGGATAAATCTCAAGAGACTATTTCAACCGTAAATTAGTTGAACATTTCAAAAATTGTATCAATAACCAAAAAAACAAATTTTATACATTGCACAATTTCCTATAATCCAGAAAAAAGATTTACTCCAGTTTGGAATAAAATCCGTGATGTGCATGTCTAAATATTTTACTGCGGTTGACTTTTGGGGTTGCGCATATGTTCATCTTTATCAAGGGGGAATGACTAATGTAATGTCATTTTAGGAGCGACATAATATCCACCCTATAGGTTGTGCACACCCCCGCGATATTGTTCCACTACCCTAACAGTAGATCGTGTCAGATGCTTTTAAACTGTAAATAATAGCTTTTAGTTTTATTACTGGACCCCAACAAACCAAAACACAACAAGGGAAGAAACAGTATAACATGAAATGAAAATTTCTGATCTAGAAAGAGAAAGATTTTTAACCAAATAAAAAAAATAAAAGAAGCGATATATCGAAACGGTTGGAATTTTGTTTTTTAAATATCCTGAAAAACTCCATCACGCAAGTTATGGGTAGGGATTCAAGGGCCAGCTCAATACCCAGATCTCATCCCTCGTGATATTTTCTATGGTATTCTTCAATAATCTCTTCCAGCCTTTACTGGATAAGTACCAGTCTTTCATTTATATTTTGTCACAAGTGCCACCGTAACATAATCCCATTTTATTAATCGATTTACAGTCTTAGAACTTCAGAACTGAAAAGTACTACTTAATTAAATAAGAAAAGTCCAAAGTGCTTCTTTGCAATTTCCTTAAAATTTTATTACAGTTGAGTACAACAATCTTCTTTTACGTTGATACAAATCTTGGAAACCGTTTATTAAATCTTTGCTGAACTTTCTTGTAGACCAGGATTAAATTGCAATTAATCTTTCAAATAGAACTCGCCAGAGCTGGTGTTTATTAGACTTTCAGAACCGTTTTAATTCGCTTACCTAATAATGTTAAAAATAGAAACAGTCCCCAAATGAAATATACAGGGCGTTTATTATACATACGTTAAAAATTCATGGGGATTTTTCCTGTTTGTTATCTGACGCTGTCAAGTAGAAATATTCTATAAAAAAATTATAATAGCAAACGGAATAGATACCGGAGCTTTCTTGTGGTTGTTCAGATCAGTCGCAATTCCCCGTTGAACGATTTAGACCATCCTGATTTTAGATAAATCTGTATTGATTTATCTGAAACGATTCGGTTGGGAAGGAAGAGAATTATTAGACCGTTAAAAGTACTTAATGTACAGATTAGAAAAATAATGAAGTGTCTGACACAATCTTGTGAATTTGAAGGATAGTAAAAATGCAGTTCGTAGTTCATCAGACCGGAAAAATTCCGACTCCCACAAAACTATAGAGATATAATGTAAAATTTTAAATAGGAATTTTGCGGTCTAGTAGAAGTAAACGAAGTCGTGCTCTTTTACATATAGGTCCATGTCTCGTTATTATTCTCTTTTAATGCTTCGTTATAGAGCTATTCTAGATTTTCTGATAGTTTCAGTATATTTCAGATGTAGGTGGTGATCCACTTTCGTAAGGCCTTTGAAAATCAGAGCAAATTAATGAATCAAGGAAATTGTTGTTTTCTTGTAGATGCATGATTAGCGACATCGAAATTATCGCGTATTTTAAATTTAAAAGCAAATAATGGTCTACTGAAACTAATTTAGGGGTTAAAGGAGATTTTTAGAACCATTAAAAGGTTGATAAAAGTTGTAATAATACAGAGAGAGAATTAAAACGAATTCCACAAACTTTTAACCGCGTTTAAACCAAAATTTCATTCTTGGGATAAAATATCGATGATTTATCGAACAGAGGAGAATCTGCTACTCTTAAAAATATAGCCGACATGTTTTAGCCGAAATGATTTAGTGTCGCGACATGGATTTTCTACATTTTTACCAACAAAATGTTTTTACGTTGCAGAATTTATTCATGGAAAGCTTCAATAAAAACAAGTTTCTTTTGATAACAATATTGTGGGACTTTACTATTTGACTTTTGAATTGAGAGTGAGATAAAAGCTCATACGTTTTGTCATGGCCAGCTTCATTAAGTTAGGGGATGAACCTCGCCATGGTATTTGTCCATCGCTGAAGTAAGGGGATTTTTCACTTCTTACGGCCAATTTCATAAACTTCAAATCGACTTTAAATATAAAGTTCCTTTAACTTCCGCATTACTAAGGGGTGGTTGTATCGTGGCTCAAAGACTCGACGATTGGTGTGACAAATGTCCTGCTACACGGTGGGCGAATTTTTTAACACTTTTGACAATCCTTAACGTGAAGAGCAGCCCATCTCTTGAGAATCTTTTCACTGCATAAAGTAGTAAAAAAGTAGAAGAATTTCTTTTTCTTCTCCATTTTACTTATAGATCAATGGTTTGAAAATATCCCGAAATTAATCTTTTGTCAGTTTTTTCTCTCCTTGGGTTAGCGTTTAGCCTCTTGTTCGGGGGATGAGGGTAACTTAAGTAGTCAAAAGATTTATTTGGCTATCTGTAAAATTAATAATTATTTTTTGTTTTAGGTAAGTCCATTCCTTTCCATTCTACCAGTTCATAAACGTGTAATAGATGTTCAAAAACGTGGTAAGTTTTGAATTTATAACCATGATGTTTTATTGAATCGCGTAGAAACGAAAATGGACGAATTGACCTATTTAAAAAATATTTTCGTACCTGTTTTTTAAAGACTTTTTACGAAAAACTTGAGAAATATAAGATTTTGGTATCGAATACGTAGAGCGTATCTAATTAAATAGCATCCAGGCTTTCTTTATAAAAATATCGATTTACGTGTCGCTTTTTAGCAAGCTTTTGCTTTATCCAGAAAATTTATTAGAATTGGACAAAAGTACTAAATGTAATTCTTAAATTCGTTATTCCTCGAATAAGTGAAGAGGTAATTAACCTATCTAATTGTAGCTCTTTTCTCTGAACAGTAACTTGAGATATAATAATATAATCTTCCTTTAGTTCTTTTTTTAATAGTATGTAATTTATTTCCAGTAAGGAAAGATGTGACGTGTAACATAAGCGTTGCTGATGATACACTTTTGCAAACACTCAATATCTAAGTCACCTATGTAATACAAGTTTCTGGGAAATAAAACCTGACACTTTCTTGTGGAGATTACATAATTTTTGCGATTAAGCATATTTTCCCCGTGATAATTATTTTATTTATTCCGCTTAACAGCATCTGTTGCAACCAGAGACTTAATAGAAATGTTAAAAGGAAGATACACGTTCATAATGTTTATTGAATTATCAAATGCAAGTAGATTGAATGTACCTTGCCAATAATTTATTATTACAAGATTTGGAATTCACTTTAAAATAATGTTTGATGATTAAGAAATTTTACCAACATGTAGTTGTAATAATTTATAAAAATTATTTTAAATTGACTTATTTTACCCTAAATTACTGAACTAAAGGTTAATTTTATAAATGTCTACGAGTCAAAGTTGATTGAACTGAAATTTAATCACATAGTACTGAAAATCATCTTTTTTTACAATGAAGTGTAGTTTATTGATATATTTATTAATCGAACTATAAATTTGTTATGTTTTAAATATACAATTTTAAATGCACTTTGAATATAGTTTTATTGTAGGTAATAAAATCTGCTCTAACCATTAATCGACCTAAATTTTAATGTATTTTCTGAAACGTGATATTGCTTTTAACCCCAATTTAGTTTGTGGCAACAATCCCACTGTTATACGACGGCTGCGAATTCTAAAACGGTGTAGGCAAATGATAATAAGCGCAATCTTAAACGTTTAACAGACTTTCATATCAAAAAAACAATATTTCGTCAGGCTTGTTTGATGACATTGTTTTAAATGTGAACGGATAGGCGAATATCACGTATAATTGTTATAAAAAATTATTATTATTATTATACGAGTAGTAATAGATCGTGGTGTTAGGATTGAATGGTGTGCTACTTAAAGGTCTCGATTTCGTTCGGTACTGCGCATCGACCGAATGACGTAGCATGCGATGCACCACAACGTGCGATGCACCGTTGAGCCGCATTGACCTAACGTTTTAGTCCTGACTTTTAAATCTCTTTTGATACGATTGTGGTTGTAGTAGGTTGTAGTGGAATTTTTTTTATAAAGTGAAGTATTTAGTATTTATGTAAAAATGCGGACCTGTGCCGTTTATGGATGCCATAATTATAATAGGAAAAGTAAAGGGACAAATATTAAATATTTCCGATTCCCAAAAAACTGCGGCGCGGATATTAGACCAAGAGTTTAAAGAATTTCATGGAAGTACCCTTGCTAAAAAAAATATGATATTCAAAAAAGTAGCAGATAGAACGGTATCGAAACTCCCTGCTTCCACAAAACTTCCGTATGAAGTTATCCTTTGCTTGGCAAGGACTAGGACCTATATAAGACTTCGAGGCTGGAATAGAAACATTAGTTTTGCGAACTGTAAGAGGAAATTGGAAAAGAAGATGTCGAAATTCACCAATTACAGAAAATAAAACCTAAACTCGATTCGATTTAATATTCAAACAAACTAAATATTTATTGACATTTTCAAGCGTAACTTTGTTAAAATCCATAATTATAGAAATATAAATATCAAATAAAATATCGATTTTAACTGGAATAACAATATTTATTTTGCTTTACCTATACGTATTTCGGCATCAATGTCATGTGCCATTGTCAAAAGCATTTATAAGATATTAAATAACAAATGCAGTTACTGTATAAATCATTTTGCATTTGTTATTTAATATCTTATAAATGCTTTTGACAATGGCACATTGATGCCGAAATACGTATAAAGCAAAATAAATATTGTTATTCCAGTTAAAATCGATATTTTATTTGATATTTATATTTCTAAAACTAAATTTTGTTTTCCAATTACCTTTTATTTTTGGAGATTGTTTATTTCTGTTTGTAAAATTAGTGGTAACATATTACTACTACAATAAAGTTGATATAAATTCACGCTATAAATTATTCCTATTTCTTTTCGGGTATCCATCAGTTCTAAAACATTATCCCCTCATTATTGCACCTTAGAAGTATAAAAGATAAAAAATATAAGGAAAGTGTTCTGAAAATCATTTATCAGTAAAGCACTATTTGGCTCATGTCTTGGCATATAATATTAAAGCATTATATTATTTTATTGACATTTTCAAGCGTTACTTTGTTAAAATCCATGGTTATATAAATAATAAATATTATATTATTTGTTTCTACCTTTAATAGTAATGGCACATTACTATTCTATTTATTATTTTTTATATTAAATAAATCGAAAATTTAAAAAACCAAATAGTATATTGTTTAACTGCAATATCAATGCCCAAGTCTCGCACATTGCATCGCGCGTGACGTCAGACGGTGCCAACAGACTGAGAGATGCCTGCGCAATAGCACACCATTCAATCCTAACACCACGGTAATAGATGAGAAACCGATTTTGCATTGCAAAGAATTATGAAGATTCAGCATGATGGTGCTCCACTTTTGTATGCCCAAAATTATTTATAAGCCTCTTTATTTCTTTGCTAATTCTGAATCATTCAACGGGCATGTCCATATAACATAAAATTCATTTACCTAACCTTTTTTATACAAGAGATTTCGGAGGAAATGTCATCTACTACCTCGTAAGTTTTATGAAGCGGTATCACAAAGCAATACGCCCGTACAACTACCAATTCAGAGAAGTGGAA
This sequence comes from Hemicrepidius hirtus, assembly GCA_963082805.1. Classification (NCBI taxonomy): domain Eukaryota; kingdom Metazoa; phylum Arthropoda; class Insecta; order Coleoptera; family Elateridae; genus Hemicrepidius; species Hemicrepidius hirtus. The sequence goes on from OY720167.1 coordinate 9,004,710, forward strand.
CGGTGTATGCATAAAACATACCTTGGACTTCCTACTTGTGCATTTAACAAGAGTGCGCGCCGCACCATAATTGTTAATTTATAGTTGGTTGTTATTTATGTCAAGATCCATTTTCAGACAGAGAACTTTCGTAATCACTTACGTTTTTTGTAGGGTAATTGTATTGGTAATCTGTTGCTGATTCACATTTTCGTAACTTTAGCAGCACTATATTATTGGATTTTTGTATAGTTTGTGTTTATACAGGATTCTCTGTAATGAAGAGAGAAGCAGGTAGAGAGCTTTGGTAGTCCAAATTAGTATTGCCATATATACAGGTACGACATACAGGGTTTTTCAACGAAAAATAGCCACCCTCAGTTTCAAAACTATTGTTTTCTTGAAAATCACCAAGACATGCCAACAAAGACAGCAAGGGGGGGGGACATATTTTTACGTAAAATCCGGACGTCTAGTTTTGCAGTAATCAGCCTTACTTTCTGCTTTCCACTACATTATTTGAACCAATCGTCTTTAAAATTAAAAATTCTTTTGCTGAAAATCTAGCTATTTCGTATTGCTCCAAAAAAGATAAGTTTACAAAATTTGACATAATTTGAAATAGATTTTATTAATAAAGCGGGTTCTGATAAGATCAGAATTGGAAGTAAGTTTTTTGTTATAACACGAAATTTTCATCTATTATTATGTTTTTCATTAAGGAATGTATTTTTCACTAAACATCTTAAGAAAATTTAGCGAATAAAGGTCTTGTATGTGTCAGCAAGATTTTCAACAATTCCAATTTCTAGAACTCGGGGTCGGCGTGCGGAATGTACAACGGAAAAATTATTGCAGCATCTAGAATCCCACATGAGCTTTTAAAATTTAAGGCTACATTTGATACGCGACCTGTGTTCAACTTATAGAACGTTTTAGAAGGATTCCGAAGAAATTGCGAACTTCAAGATAATGTGATTTATGTATTGATTTTTGTTTGTATGTTGCAAGCAAATAGCGAAGTTACATACCCGACATGGAATTGTGTGTTTTAAACACATTGTTAGCAATGTGCTTTCTGTTCTACTTGAACAGAATACAAGCCGCTTTTGTTATACTTCCCAAATTTAATTTGAACTTTAAATTAAGCATTCTGCTGAGATTCCATTCGAAACGACAGAAAATTCACGTTGCGAAAAAAGAATCTTGCGAAACTGTATAATTAATTTTTTCTGTTGCCTTTGCATAACTTGCTAAAATAACCTTAGATTATACCAAATTGTTGTAAGTGGCGGTCTAGATTATAAAACTACTTTACATTAATGACAATCACCAGTTGAGATGTTCTTTAGATAGCTTAACATTTATAGCATACCGGGTACTTCCACAATAGTAGTAAATGTATACTTTTCGCAATTTGTATTCGAAATTGATGTTGCCATGGAAATTTCCCGAGAGCTGTGCTCAAGGGATATTTCCATATTTCCTAATGGTAACATCAATTGAGAATAGAAAAAGGGAAACGTATTTGGAATATACGGAAGTGATCGAATGATATTTGTTACGATTCCATAACGAATTTTTAAGTCATTTTGCTTAAAATGTCAGTCTGACTTTTGAAAAAAATAATTTATAAAAAAAAAACAATTATTGTAATGTACGGTTGCTACAGAAACCATCGTATCACAGCCAATAGGAAGCCGAAGCACCAAATCGAATATACCGATGGACCAAGAAGGTATATCCAGGAATTCCCCCCCCCCCCCCGTCTATTATACAGGGTGATTTCTAACGTACGGAGGAAACTGAAAGGACAAGTAGAGGGGACCAAAACATATTCTTTTTTACAATAAACTTTTGATCAAAATGGAATAACAAGAAAGTTACAACAGTTTAAAGTTCTTATAAATTTCAGCATGTTTTTAATGAAATACGGTCAATTACTTACGTTTTGAATTCAACTTTTGTATATTTTTAAGCTCATTAAAAAAAATTTAGTAAAAATTTTTATAAGACGAAAGTTATGGCTATTTAAAGTGTTCTTTAAAATATTCAGTTATAGGTGTTTGTTTATTGACAACCGCTGATTTACATAATCTGATCATGTAGGTAAGTCAAAATTACAGCAGCAATTTATCACATTGTGTGAGAAGTTTTTCTGATGTAAAAACGAATACAATAATCTCAGGGGTACTCAAAACGTGGGTGTTAATTTATAAGAACTTTAAACCACTGTAACTTTCTTGTTATTCGATTTTGATCAAAAGTTTATTGTAAAAAAAACTATATTTTGGTCTCCTCTAATTGTCCTTTCAGTTTCCTCCGTACGTTAGAAATCACCCGTATATGAGTGATATAACCGTTACAATTTTTGAAAAATTTATTAAATAATCTATGACGGCGTATTATATCTTCTTGCGGGGAATTCTTTTTTATGAGAAGTCGTGGGAAAAAAATATATTTTTTGCTATTCTAAATAGCAGGAATTTTTTTATCGACTGGGTAAAGCTCTCAAAAGCTCGCTATTCCTGTTATAAATTAATATGTTTTTTGCTGCCATCGTATCTCCCTATCAAATATTTACCATCATTTTGGAAAGTCCCTATGTTTGTCTTCACAATAGCTATTCTTTGCTTTGTCAGCGGAACGTCATTTTGTCAAGCAATTTTCTCGGTAAAGTTTTCTGTAGTTTAGATCCAATTAAGAAGCTGTTTGTTCTGTGGGACAACCTTTTCAGCGTGTTGTTGGTTTTTGCTGACCATATATTTGATGAACCTGGAGAGTATGTATTTGATTATCATCAAAGTTTAGCGTGTGTTAAGTATACATACAATTAAGAAAACGTTACTTGATCGAACTCCAATTGAAAGTTTTATTTGCTCATGAGATATCGTTTTATACCCTATGTACCAGAGATAATATTTACACAGCATTTTTGTTTATAATGTTTAATATGTTCCAAATATAGCCACGCCAACTTAAAGTGATTCGGTAATTTATTATGGTTGTCAGACACGCCGACAGACAATTAGTTGGAAGCGAAAATAAAATAATTGAAAGTGGGATTTTTTAATTTTTAATACTTTACCCCGAAGCAAAACGTTCTTAACTTGTAGACGCCCCCTTATAGACTATAATCAAATTTTGAAAGCATTATACAGCATACCTGGCTAAACTAAGTACCAAAACTCGTTTAGATGTAGATGAAAAACCCATTTTGGGGAGGAGATCTCATTCTTGCTTATCCGTTTGTTTTGTGATTATTCTAGGATTTATGCAAATATCCTTTTAAAAAGAGCTACCTGTGTGGAGGATTAAATTGTAATCCTCATGTATGGATGAAAATGTTTTATCAGAGAAGCAAAGCACTTTTTCTTTAATAAATTAAGAGCCATATTGTATCTGTAAGTATTTGGTGTTGTAAAGTACTACGTGTAAAGTTTTAAGGCGTTTATATAATTTATCTATACCAATATGACAGCAATAATTTTCACTGGAGTTGTTATTTCAGTCTGTTGTCTCGGTTCCTCCACAAAAATGCCATCTAACTGAAAATTAATAGCCTGCTGCAAACGATTGTTTTGCTCAAATTCTTTTTTCATCTGATCCTTGTTCCTCGTACAAATAAAACTGTTTAAATATAAAACACCTTATTTGAACATCATTCATCCATTAAATTTGGAAGATTGCACTTTTACTTTTGGTTACAATAAAGTAATCCTGTTCATGCTTTATAAGGATAGTTCAGCGAGGACGGGTCTGCGACTCCAATCTTACGTCACCAATGAAAGCGAACACTCGGTCCTTAATTGAGAGAAGCTGTGCATATCGAAATATTTCCTTCTTGCGTCAAATAAGGGAAGGAAGATATTAATACAAATTTATATTAGGTTTTGCTTTGTTTTACCCATCCGTATTGTTCACGCTGGTTAAATGATATATTTATTTTAAAATAATTATTTAAGAATTTTGTGTGTCGAAGGGATATGGAAATGTATTTGGGGGACACCGTGACCCAAGTTTGCATTCTTGTAGCTGGGGAGTTTTTTTTAATTCTGGGACAAGGATTAACTTCTTAGCATAGTTTGGATGTTTTTCAAGGGCGGGGCATGTTACGTTCGGGTGCTTGATGCTTAGATTTGAAATAATAGGGGTGGGTTCAAACCCAGGGGGTTGTATCTTAAACTATTAGTTTGAGTCAAAAGGTATGCCTACACCTTCACTACTTCTTGTGTCGGTCGCCTAAACACAAACGTTTTTTAAATGTAGGTTTTAAAAAAATTCTGACGATGTTGTATGATTTTGTTTTCATAATGGACGGATAAATTTGGCAACCGTTAGAAATATATCATCCGCCTACTATGCAAACTTTTATAACGGTCTTTTATCTTTCTCAACCAAATCGAATTTAAAACACAAAGTAACATTCGTAAAATAACAGCAAATTAACTCGAACAATGTCTTTTGAATTATTTATTATTTACATTTTATAACAGTTATTATGTTAATTACGTTGTTTATTATTTTTTTAAGAATACTACATAAATACCCACGTTTAAAGACCACTAAACATTAATTTTCCAAGGATTTCTTAAGTCGTTAATTTATTATTGTGTTTTTTAAAATAACATTCTCGAAGTTTATCATTATCTAAAGATATGTCACCAATTTTCAATTTATTTTGTGGTCTCCAGTAGCCACAAGTCTATAAATTGGTTGTTTTTATAATTTTTGTTGTAAGTATTAATTTCATAACAAAATATGTACCTCCAAATAACTTTTAGCGTAGGCAGGTAGTTTAGTTCAATATTTTATAGTGGCATTTAGAAATAAATCTGATCATTTATGGTCCCGATTTGAAAAATAGACTCCAGAGATTCATAAATAATGGTCTCTATATTTTTGATAATTTGAACACCAAAAAAACTTTTTTAATTCATAATTTCTGATTATTTATTCACTAATTTGCCGTTGATTACTAAAGGAGGCACTTTAAAGAATGTTCTTCATAATTTGTGGAGGCATGTTCGACCACCTACCTGTCTAGACAGCAGACAACTCTGATTATTCATCCAAAATTCCAAATCGTGAGGACATGTGAAATCTTCTCGTGCTAGAGAAAGGATCCCCGCGGTTATCTCACCACGACCTGCATATTTGTTTTTATGACCGAGTTATACCTTTGCCTTGCTAAAACTCTCATTAACCTTTGCCTGTACGTGACCTTACGTCCTTTTAGGCAGGTTTGTGATCGGAACTGTATTAATTCCTGCTAAAAGTTGGGCAGTAAAATTGGGGTTTTTCTTTTTACACTACATAATGTATAAATTATTTATGTGTTTGGGCAAGGACGATAATATCCATAATACACTGGTGTGAATAATCATTATTCATTAGCGAATAGGATTTTGTTCTGATAATATTTGAAGGATGCACTGGAGCAAAATATTCAACATTTGATAGAGTTTCACATCAAAAAACATTTTCTCGCAAGGACATAAAATCACATCAAATATGCCGTCTGTCCCATGTATTTGATGACATTTTTAAAAAATGTGAACGGAACAACGGATAGATGTGGTGCAGGTTTTTCTTTATAAGAAGAGATCGTTGACATTTCATTTTGCAAATATTCGATTATCTTTTAAATTTATTGCAAGGTCGAATAAATAAAAAATTTCCACATCGCCCCACGTATTTTTCTGAAGATATAATCTCGCGAATGTAACTGATGTAAGTGGGATGATGTATGATGATACAAAAGTGTTGCTTTATTATAGGTAATAGCACCTACTAAAAGCCACTGTCACGCTTGTTCTACCTTACGTTGCGTTGCGTTACTTTACGTTTAATCCCATGACATGGTGCATGAGGTGTTTCCACAGTCTGTCTTAACAGTATAACTTTATTGTCGTATCTTGCGAATTTTAGCATTTGGTGTCACCAGGATGGAGCTATTATGCTCAAAATATTCGACATTTTTAAACCAAATTTTCCGAAACAGATAGAAAGCCGCAGGGATTTTTATTTATTAACTGGCTAATCCGATTACCGGATCTAAATCGATTAAATTAATTTCTTTGGGGACACTACCAAACAATTCGGATTTCCTGCAGAATTTCTTGTTGTTTCCTGTGTTATTGGAGAATAGAAAATTATTGTTGAATTGTTTATTTAATATTTGTAAATTTATTAAAAGTAAAGAGATCGAATCGTCTATCGCTGAAATCGTCGGAGGGAAAAGCATATGTATAAAGGGTATTTCATTTAAAATAAAGTAGTTAATATTATTTATATAATTTACATACACTGAAACAAACCTACGTAGGGTAGACAATTTTATTTTATTCGCGATGGCCGTATTGGAGATATTTCCATTATTCCGTACATTTGTCCAACCCTGTGTAAATCCAGAGACAAACACGGCCCCGACATCAAGTGGTAGTCTAGGGATTAGTAATATTTACCGAGAACACCACCCCGGAATTAAAGGGTTACAGGAACAGTGTGTTCCATAGAATAAAGTTCTATCGAATCTCGCAATTGATTTTTGTTCCTTTTTGTAAAAAATTTAATGATTAAACAAATTCAACGCAGATTATTGTTGGAGTCTATTTATTCTAATCCTTACGTCATTGTTGTAACAAGATTAACAATTACAGCACCTGAGGTAATACCGTGATCGTGTATCTACAATTATTCAGTACGAAGGTTTCGCAGGTTACTACGATTTTACTCTTACTTGCACAGTTTGAAAGATACTTTCAGCAATTGAGTTCCAAGATCGAGAGTTGTTAGGCGAATGGGACATGGGATGCGAATAGCCAAGCCAGGTTGTTTAGACCGCGGTCAATGCCTGTCTGCTCGTGAGGAACCTACATCACGATGTACCATTGTTATATTGGCAAAAAATCGCCTATGCTCTTTGACCCCTTCACACCATGCATAAATAACTCAATTAAATACGCGATCTGTTGGTTCTGTTTTGACTTTCGGTTTTCTAACGACTGTCAAATTACAGGGTTTTGTGGTTAACATGACAATGAACTTGCGAATCCTTTAGAAAAACTCACCGATTAGTACATTCTTAAAATATATGCTATAAGCTATAGAGATATAATAAAGAATGAGAAATTTAAACCTGTAAAATTTGAAAAGTTTGCAACAATATAACAAAATTTTAAAAGGGATGACAAACTTGTTAAGAATTTGTCACTCCTTCCTTGTTGCAGCTCCTAATAATACGAGTTTCTCGTTGCAACACAGTTCAAAATTATTTTTTAGATTAGGCTGAATATCGTCTTACATTTGATGTAATTGTCCATAAATCCAACCTCTATTAACATAAATGAATCATATTATTTGAAAGACATTCTTATTTTTTAAACTGAATGTTATCAGATTCTTTTTGTTGAGTCTGTTTTATCTAAGGTGTTGGTTAGATAATATTCCAGTTTACAGACCGACCTTGCACACGTTTTGACTTTCGATATACTACCAAAACCCTCAGTTAGTTTATTTTCATCGTTTAAATACAACATCTGACTAAAGATCTGCTATTTTATTGTACAAAATGTGTTAAATTGTGTGACTTAGAAATTATACGAAGTGTGAGTGTTGAACTATGAATATAATGTTGAACAGCTTCCTTATTCTACAAGAATTATCTGCAAACTGACAAGTAAGTGGTCCAATAATCGATAAATTTTTGTAAAGAGGCATTACATTTGCGCAACTTTTCACTAATTTAACAAACTTTGTATCTCTTAAGATATAAGGGTAGCCAAGAGATCCCCATTACATCATCTTATCTCGGGCACACCCTGTATTATTGCAATAGTTGTATGTTTTTCTTTTCTTTTGGCAAGAATTCTGCTTGCACCGAAGGAATCAAAATAGTTGTTAAACATTTTTACAATCAAGTTGCAAAGCATGAAAACTCCGCATCTCAAGAAATTGCGATAAATTCTTTAACACTTCCTCGAAAAAACCAACAAAAATGAGGTATCCAAAATCTGCTTATCAAAAAATTGGTGGACAAAAAGGGGTTTGAAATTAAAGTTCGATGTCGTATAATCTGTCGGATCAACGCAATAATTTTATTCATATTGTCAGGGAATGGCATATAAAGCACACCGTGAGGAGACAAACAAAATCAAAAATTTGCAATTTTTTAATTTAATACCTGATTCAAAAAAAATTGACTTGTCTATGTAAACATTTATTTAGTAGTTTACATTTTCTCCGACCGGGGCCACCGAGTCACATAGCCACCCGGACCAATCCAGCCCAGTCCGCCCCTGAATATAAGAGGAATATAGTTCCATACTTTTATATGTAGTTCTCCCAAATGAACTTGAAACTGCTAATTGGAATTTGTAATTAAGTAAATGAGGTTTAATAAAACCTTCTCAAATGCTTTCAATCACATTGTTACTTTTCAAACACATAGTGGGTCCCGAAAATTACGGGAATAATGTATATTTGAGTCGTTTCTGAAAAATTTCTGGATGCAGTAATCATTTAGAAATGGTACAACTCATTTTTAAAAAAGTTATTTCAACATTTTGTATTGCGAGTAAAATTCAAGAAACCATGGATGGGGTAGGACGTTGTAGGCGTTTTTCGTCACACTGTAAAAATGGTATTGACCTTCCGTATTCAATGTGAATCAACTTTTATCAAGTACATACTTTTTTGACCACAAAAAAATATTTACATAATAAATATGCCTGGGTTTAATGATTGATCTAAGATAATAATGAGATAATGATATTCGTGAAGAAAGTGTTTCTCGTTTTTCTTTAAAACTGTTTTGTCGATTATGCTGCTTTTCTTGGAGTTTGGGCATGGCAACTTGATTATAAGCACGCACGCGGCGGCAAACACCTTAACAGATTGTTCGTGAATAAAGGATAAACAACATCAACACTAATAATAGGCTTTTCATGGTCTAGAACTAGTTTGAGTACCATTAGGATTTTCAAATAAAAACTACATTCATTATTACTCTTTTAAATTGTAGTGCGCAATAAGACTCACTTTTTTTAAACATCCTTAATGATTATAAAATTTAAGAATCTAATGTCCTCTGGCCTTTTTAGTTATTTGCCGATTGGAACCCTGACAATAAATAAAGGTGTCTGTTCTTAATTTTATAAATGTGCTTTATTTAAGGTTCATTACCCAAAGGTGAACAATCTATGTAGGTGGTCCCATTGCAAAAAAATGCGCTGCAGATCGCCTACGTTTACACCTCTTTTAAATTATACTACTTGTTTAAGAATCAAAGCTTCCTTAGGTTATTGTTACTTGATAGAGATTTGGAGTGTGAAATACAATTTTGATACATTGCCCGCATGGATGAAGTTTCCAGGCGGTGTATTATCGTAAGCGGCTAGAAATTAATCAAAATTTGTTTATTACAACCTGAGCGGATTAAAATATGAACCTATTAAGGATGAATTAAGGTGGGAGCAGAAGTATGCGATATTAATGACATTCTGGTTCATCTCTGACGACTTATTAGCTGTCGATAAAATGTCTGATTTATTATTCAACCGTATACAATCTTGCGTGTGTGGTTAAATACTTCGAAATGTATAAGACATTGTTTTGTAGACAAGATTGAAATCGAAAAGTTCAGTCGTTGCCCTATGAAATCTAACTGTGTAAGTGGGAAAAAAATAATCTTATGTAACACCTGTGCTATTATATAACACAGCCTACTAGCCAAATATTTCTGTTTTTTGAATTAATGATCATTGAGCAAACTGGATGAATTATATGATATAGCCTTTTTTAATTTCATGAAATTTTTCAAGAACGAGTACTGAAAAATTACTATTCCAAATTTGTGACACTTAAATCTGAATAAATTTTTTTTAGAGGTAAAACTCCATCCCCTCCATCCTTAAGCTTTTGTTCAATTCCCACAAGCTTCTGGATATTTGTAAATGACGATAAACTTATTTGAGAGACGACCTGAAACTGGAGTGGATGTCCTGGCAAGTTATGACGATATTTACAAAAACGTGGGCCCTTTCATCATTTACTGCAAACTATTGTATTCTTATCTTCGTACTAATTGCTTAACGATTTATTTGCTTATATTTATATGTAATCGCGACTACATTGAAAATGAACAGAACTAGGCAACCCAAACTGCACATGTTTAAACAATGCCCTTGAACAAGAACCACGGCGAAACGGCGATAGCAAATCGGCCGCGGCGAAACGTCTTTCTGATGGATTATTGTCTATGCTATGGGTCTTTTAAATTCCTTTTATAACTTCTATTCTTGTAATGTGTTCATTCCATCCTCTTAACTCCTTCTTGTACATTTCACCCTCTATCCCATCTATTTTGTATTTTTATGTTTGCTATTTTATCGTCTAAGAACGGTTCTGCAGATTTTCAGCTCCTTGTTTGTTATTTCGCAGTTTGGATAAGTTTTGCCCATACTTATATTTCGGTTCTTACCACCTGATCGGCTTTTGTAGTATTATTAACGTTCAGACATTGGAGTAAGATGTAAGAACTGACGAAGTGTAGATGAAAGTTTAAACATCGGGTATAGGGAAAATGTTAAGAAATAAAAAAAATCTTGTTGATTATACCCAGCAATTTAGTTACTTGAACTGCATTCATGTATGAAAATCTAGAGTATTTATGGGGTATTCGATACGCATTATCAAGCATAATTATTGTGTGTTGTAAAATTACATACTATCTTGATGTTGGGATGAGCTTAAAATTTATTGGCCGATTCTTAATTTAATTGACGATCTCGTGTACAATGCGCTCGAATCGTGACTCTGAACTGTTTGCTAGATAAATCAATTCTAACCTAACTCAACCAAGCTAACGGGATTTTACATCTAACAGGAGCTGCTGGACCTGTCTAGCGGGTTCGTACTACAACTTAGAAAATTGATGATTATGTGTGTGATCTAAAAAATACAAATCTGTTTATTAATCAACTTTAATTTCGTATTGTCTGTGGGTTGATTTCTATTGTGAATATTAATATGACTTAGGACGCTGTAGGAACGGTAAGCCGGAGGAGGCAAGGTTTTAAGGGTAGAATTTGAGGTATTGCAAATTATCCTTCACCTTAGTCACAAATCAAAGATATTTCTTTAAAATCCAAAAACTACAAAATAGTTGTCTCGCGTATTTTAAATTCCTAAACCGTTAGCGCTAGTCAATACACACGACCGCTGTAATAGTGAATGTTTTGTAATCCGTTTTAACGACGCCGTTACCAGTTTTTTATTTTTTGGTATTTCAGGTTTCTAGTCGTTTTTAATGATAATGATCCCTACGCACATAGCAGCGATACACAAGAGAAACCGCAAGTTTTCTACCTTAAGATTTTTATATCATTTTTTGTTTTTATTAACAACTGTAAAATTTATTATGAATAGTGAGTTCAACCGTCTTAATAATGTATACTTGCGTTTGGTACCCATTAAAATTTCTTGGTAGGCTTATTGAGGCAGGTAAGATGATCCTGCATTACCGTAATTTCTAAGTATATTTAAGATAACGGTTTAGCTGTTATAGGCAAAAATCGCTTTTCAATAGCAGTGACGTTCAACTTTTACTCATTAGAATTCATCTGCATTTTGTGTTGATGCTCTATTAAGATAGGATAAAACAATGGGGAAATGGTCGTATAATGAGTAATTAGAATTGTTTATACGATCACGCATTCCGTGTTAAAATAGACACAAAAATGCCATTATTATGTTAATCACCGATTACGTATTTTTTTAGGTGAATATCGTGAGTAAAATTTATAACGGTTATACTTCCGCACAGGAATCTATAGATCCTGTAAAAGTGTTAACAAGAGTTTACGGATACAAATTGATCTTCAGATGGATTGCGATAATTTGCGGTAATTTTCACATATTTGTACCTAATTTTCTTCTTAAGGTATTTCTAACAATCTCCGATATCAACCCAAGAAACTGTTCCACTGCAAATAAACCACAAACCTTTGAATTATTTGCTATAATACAATGTACTCGAGACGAATAATTAATTTATTAGAATTTTGGAAATTCCCTGTGGAGGGTTGACAATTTAAACCTTTTATGAGGTATGCGTTGACAGCCGGTGCGAAGGGTGCAAAAGGAAGGAAAATAGAATATGTCGCTATGTACACAAATAACGGCCTCGTAAAAATAAAGACTGTACACTTGAATAGTTGAATCTAATCTGGAAACTGGAAATATGACAAAATTTTGGTTGGCGGTTTTTCTTTTTCCTTTGCGAACCTTTTAATTCCTTGGTCGCGTTTCTCTAACTATCGTAGAATGGTAGAAATAGAAAGGTTGCTAACCCTGCGTGTCATTTATTTCTTTCTGTACATTTGGAAATAATTCATCTCTTCCATGGACGGTGAATATTTAAAGAATTTACGATGCGAGTGATTGCTAATTCGCTGTAGGAACGCTAAGCCGGTCGAGACGAGGATTTAAGGGTGGAGTTTGGAGCGATTTTGTCTGCCTGTTTGCAAATTTTAGTCACCGGTTCAAATTCTAAAAATACAAATAGTAATTACATTTTTTATTATAAAATAGAATGGTGTTTTTAACAGAATAGATAGGTGTTTAAATTAATGTACCTAATGGTAAATAAGTTGTAGTATAGACTAGTTCACCTTTACATTATAAGGTAGGTGTTAATTCTAGAATGGCCATAAATACGTCAATTCCAAAAGGAGATAAAAGCAAATACTTTTATTAGTAGCTATCAAACGATTAATTTCTTAATCCTTCAAATTAAAAGGTGATGCTATATAATTTATGTATCACTTGAAGGCTAAAAATAAATTATTTCGCTTTAATAGAAGGGAAAATTTGTATGTTTGATATTTATGTTGTACAGTTTACAATCAGTACATAATATGAAAGAAATGCTTAGTTTTTCAATTTTCAGTGCTGATCATTTTCCCATTTTCTCTAAATTATCTTTTAAATGTTTGTTTTTGTGGAAGGGTTATAGGCTATACCGGAAATATTTGCAGCATCTTACCTATTGCATGCTCTATAAAATTCCGCAATAGGCACTTAAATGTGCCCTTAAACCTAAACGTTGGTGTTTGTTATAAAAATCCAAGTTCCAGTTTTAGAATTTTTCCGCGAAATGTGACAGGAATATTGTCAACTGGAATTGCCTAATGACCTGAAAGGATATTACTTACCAGGATGCAAGTACTTACTTAAGCTGGCAAGGATTAAAAAATAAACCATTCAAAATGGTTTCTGGACGCGTAAATTGGTGCAGATGCAGCAAAAATGCTTTCAAAACTGCAGTAAATTGTTCTAGAGAGACAGCTATAAAGCTAATGCAATCAAAAGTACTGAAATATGCATATGTGGTCGCAAATATGCATAAATATCCACTTGTAGAAGAAAAAACACATATACGCATGCATATAAATAACTTCCCTAGTTATTTGGAAGACCCTGGCTATGAACATTATTAATTGGTAATCAAATAGCGATTTGGTAATAAATATCTTGAGGAGATGGTCACGAAATCTATCGTCTAACCTTGGCATTAACAATTTTATGTCATATGTAATGCGAAAAAGCCTCTTATATATAATTCGATACTTCCACAGTCATAAAACAGGGACTGTGCATCTTTAAAGTACTTTTGTTTCCGGGTTTACTACTGGTCTGCAAAATTTAATACCACCAACACTTCACCCGTTCTTCGGTTCATAAATTGTGTTTTCCTGAAAAACACGTTAAAGCTATCTTGTTCTTTACGACTTCTTCGACTTCCTCATAAACAGGATCAGGTCCTTTTACCTTTTGGAAAAGGTGTAAACCATCAGAAAGACTCTTCTCATTACATTTTATAGCGTTGTGTAGTGTTTTTCAAACAAAGTTTCTCTTAAATTAGTGTGCTTTGTGCTACTTACTACTATGCCATTATATGACATTAAAACTTAAATAGTCGATTAGAGAACTGCTAACCGTGTTCGTGAATCGTGGTGTTATTAAGGTCTGATGAACTAAAACCTCTTTTAACTTTTAGAAGAAATATAATTGCCAGTGAACGAAATTTCCATTAGTATTTTAATGCCCAGTATCTGGGGATATATGTGTTACAAACTATTTATTTATTTCAAAATGATGTTTCTCCTCTGAGCTGAACTAAAACATATTTTTATGTTGAAGTCAAAAGTGATTTGAAAGTGTACATAAGTGCATATTTGTGACCTTTTCATAAATGCATGCATATTCCAGCACAAAATTTTGACTTTTTGGCTGCTTCTCTAGAACAATTTCCTTCAGTTTTGAAAACATTTTTTTGCATCTTTTGAATGATTTATTTTTTAATCCTTGCCATCAGCTTAAGTAAGTTCTTCCATCCTGATATTTTTCTTGCAGGCTATTAGGGAATCCCAGTCACATTTCGCGGAATAATTTTACAACTGAAACTTCTAGTTCAGTATGCAGGTAATTTCATTCCGCGGGTTGCAATTTGAAATTATTTCAATTGTAAACATTATCAAAAAGGACGTTATACACATTTATAAAATATTATTTGTTTAATGCATATAATGGCTATAACTTATTAACGTATGGAATTAATCCTGCCATTTATTTTTATTGCCAATTCAAACACAAATAAACGTTTGTAGTATTAAGTAGAATTTACCTCGCTTTCGATAGGACAATCGATTAGTGGGTTGAAAGCAATACAAAAGCTTTAAAGAAAAGAAAATGTTATAGAAACGGATATTGCATTTTATATCACAACGCAAATGCCATTAACCTAGTTCAATTCTTCAGTACACAATTGACACCTGAAGCATTAGAAAATTGAGACCTTAGTAAGAAAAACTGTTGTGTGTGTGACCTAATTCAACTAAAATAGGAGGAGATTTATTCCTTTAATCCACTGTATTTTATCATAAAAAATCAAAACATTACCCAACGCCCTAATAAATTCTAAATTTTCCATGATTAAAGAAATACTTTAAAGAGAAAAATTGTTTGAAAACGTAACATGGTAGGTATATTATTCAAATAATATTAACAATTAGTAAAGTTGTCTTTCATAATTGTACAAACCGTTATACCTGAATTAAATTACCGAATGAATTAAATACGGAATGTAAATATTGGGTGTAGGTTTCGAAATTTTCACATTAACCTCGCCATTTGATAATTACAGGAAATAATAATTGAACGATTTAAATGCCTCGAAATATTATAAATTGTTATAAGTTTAAATAACAAAACTGCAGTTTCAAATTATTTGTCTAGCCACATTCTACTGAAATTGGACCCGGTTCAAATCCGCCTTTTTGACAAAACCAGAGAGTAATTTATTATAACATCATAATAATTCTAAATTGTTCAACAGTGGGTTTATTTATATTTCAAATAGATACAACTCGACTTGAGTTTCACACCTTGGTATTTCTACGGGTGTAGTGTATTCAATTAATTGAACACAGTTACATGTAGAGAAGTATATTGTACGCTTGTGCGTGCTATCACAATATTAATGAGTCCATGGGGCTCACATTAATGAATTGATTGGAGAGGGTTTGCATAAGTGATTCATCCGGTTCCGCCACAGATAGTGCAGAGGTTTCTCGGGTAACCCTTGCGGATATTGTACCTAAACGTGTCAATTGTTGTTTGCTATTTCCCAGTAGGAATATGTCACTAATTAATACCCATGTTACTTCTTTTGTCATCTTTACAGTAGTTTTTGAAAATAGTGTTGTTGGCTTCTCATATGCAAGGCTTGTTAGAAAAATTATCTCATTAATCATAAAAAAAAATATTACTTATGCACTATTGGATTGTCATAAAGAAAAATTTCTCCCGTAAATATTCTCCAGGAAAAAAACCTAAGAAAAAATACCCTGCGGAAAAAATACTCCGAGGAAAAATATCCGGGGAAAAAACTCAAAACGTTCTAAATTTTTCTATGGATGCGCTGGCACAAGTAATAAAAACAGATACGATCAATTCTTGGCCGAATACTGCCTAAATAGCGCTTCTTTCAAAATCCATTTTTATTTGCGTTGAATTAGTTTTTAGTATTTTGCTTCCTTTGGGATATTTTTACCACGGGATATTTTTCCGGCGGAATTTTTTCCTGGGGAATATTTTCCGGGGATTTTTTCCTAGGATATTTTTCTGCCACCCCTCTTTACCGAACTATCAAATGGCAATTTTGTAGCAGAAGAGAAGGTGACTAAAACGAAATCAAGTAGTTTCTACATAAATTGTTATTAAATTATATACGCTTTTGAGAATGACATACTGATGTCCGAATAGTAACTTATAAAGCAAATCTAATTATCTATAGTTGAAATTGATATTTTGGTTAATATTTATTTGTATATTTCAACAAAGAAAAGTTAGGAAACGTCAATAATATATTGATATATTTTTCTTATAACGTCGGCCTATATTGGTACTGAAGGTAAAAAATTATTATCATTGCACCATTTCATTTATAGGTTATTCGTTTTGTTAGATTATGCGATGGATTAAAAATATAAAAATGCTAATTATTGTATTAGAAATTATTATAGGTACCAAGTCATGATAATAGTTTCTATGAATATTGTGTACCTACCTGGTTATTCATGATTACAGAATTCGTATTGCTAAACTTTCTCGGAAAAATGCCGAAGTGGTTTTCAGTGATATCACCTTAAAAATATTTCTATGCATTAGTGTACTACGGGCGTTTATCAGAAAGCGGTTGTTATTTAGATCGTAGTTATTTGGGATTATTATATTAATATCTATAATCGTGCACTATCGTTTCAATAACAATCGATTTAAAGTAAAGTGTGTGTGTAATCAAGAGTTATATTTAGTAGAATATAAATAAAGATAGGTATGGTCATAAAACACGAATATATGTTGTCTTTTACCCTTTTTTATGCTTACGTAGGCAAAAATGAAATATGTTGTCTTAAAAAAATCAATTTTTATTAAATTTTGAAATTTATTTGTTGTGCCTACATTTGTATATAATTTAGGGTTCTGTATGATGTGAATAAACTATTTGCAGAAATTATAATTTTCATACCAGAAGGTTTGAGAAACTTTCTATATAATAGGTTTTACCGGTTGGGGCATGAACAACGAAATTCTAAAACGTTTTAATGTTTTACTTTCCAATAGTTTTATGAAACTTCCTTTCTGTTTCCCCTCCTCAAAATTCATTTAATAATGGAATTTTGAATACCTAACTTGTTTCAGTAACAGTTGGTTTTGGTCTTTAGAACACATTAAAATTTTCTCCAGATTCCCAGATATTTAATTATTGTCGAGGTTCTGTCTTTGGTGTCGAGAGTCACGAGCCTGATTTATATCAACACAATAATTAATGTATACCTACTGTCCGAAATTGTAAAATTTTAGATTAGATTTATTACGTTTTAAAGAAAATATTGATGAATGTTAATTAAAAACTCAACTGTACATAATTCGACATCAATATATCTTTCTCAAAAGCATATTTATAGTATAATTGAATAACGATTTATGTAGCATACCACGTTGATTCCATATATTCTTGAACCGATCTTACAGGGGGTGGGTCATTGAGAAAAAACCTTCTGGTGTAAATCAATTTCCACAATTTTTGGGCGCATATTTTTTTAAACAAATATTTTAGATATGCAGAGAATAAATTTAAAAATGTGGTGTTGCAACAATCTGAGATAAATAATATATTAGTCCAAACGATATCAATCATCAGGAAATGAAGAACATTCCAACCCTTAAATAGAAACAAATGTAGGTGGATCTAGACAAGTAAAATTATGAATAAACGTTGACTGTCTTATAACAATGTTATCAATTTATCATGATATCAAAGAATCTGGCCCTGCGTCCACATATTAATTCCGCGTGGTGATAAGATCACATTATCGCTGCTTATCGTGCGGGTTATTGTGTATCAAGCTCGTTAGTTTCATCTGGAAGCTTGGGAAAGCGCTCATGTTCTTTAGGTGAGCACGAATTAACGTGTGCTATCGGTTTTCCTTTAACAACAAACGTGATAATTGTGTATTTATCGTATTTCTCTGTGCTTGTGTGTAATAAGTTCTCAGAAGAAAGTAATCGGTGAGAATGGAAGTTGTTCATTCAACTCGAGAATTATGTTCCTCGGTTCAGATCAAAAATCCGTGCAAGAGAGTTTGTTGTTAGTGTGTTGAGTCATTTTTCGCTTGACGTTGATAGTGTGTAGGTATTCAGCTATTCATATCAGGTTTTATTTAGAAAATACACACAAAACATTTTGCTTTTGTCATAATCGGTAGGATTATTCATGCTTTAATTTATAAACATTTTACCGTTATGGACTATTCTTGGACTTAATTATAATTGCACATTGTGTTGTAAATAAAATAATAGCTCTAGTAATAATTCCCAATATTGAAACATACCTACCACAAACAGTTTTAAAAGGCACAACCCTTATGTTGAACCTCCGGTTTTACTTTTATTTAATATTAACTGTTTCAAGTAATTTTTATTTGTGGCCAATAGTTTTTTTGGAACAGGATTCAGAAGAATAATAATTATTATTATACAGGGTGATTCAAAAGTACACCGACAACTCGTAGGAGGTAATTCCTCTCGTCAAAATACAAGACCGTTTGTATCACCGCACACCACTTTGCGGACCTGAAATTTCAAAAATTCACACTGAATAAGATAGTTGGCGTCTGTCACCTATTTTCAGACCAAATTTGTTTGTTTTCGTTGCATTTATTTGAAGCGATATCTTATTTGGTTGAATTTTTGAAATTGCAGGTGATCAAGGTGGTGTGCTGTAATACCTACGAATCGTCTCGTAAAAACTCCGATATTTTATAAACGGTGCACATTTTTGTTGTACAACAAGAGCACTGTTTGTATTTGTTTAGGATGGGGGGTTTCAAATCCTCTTTTGAATTTACCCACAGCCTTCTATAGTGAATCCACTATAGAAGGCTGGATTTACCAAAAGTGAAAAGACGAAAAAGTTATAACTTAAAAAAGCAAAATGTTTCTCAGGTTTACAAAGTTCGGGATAATTTTAAAACTCGGAAAACACACTAATAAGTGCTTTCTAACCAGCGGACAGCGGATTACTTCCCCTAAGAATCGAAGCAATAATATCTTATTTTGTTGAATTTTTATGAACAAAATTATTGATTCTTCGTTCCATCTTTGTCGGCTGGTTTCTCGGCAACCAGGCATTTTCGGAGCATGGGTCATTTAAACTTTTTTCCTTATTTTGACGAGAGGAATCACCTCCTTAAGAGTTGTCGGTGTACTTTTGTTGCACCCTGTATATACCGAGGTATATACGTACTACTGGCCTGAAAAAACAAGTAGCTATTACTTTTTTTTGTCTATTTTATTTACACCATAGTATATAGAACGTAATTAATATTAAATGCATTTAAGTTTTTTGGCGTCTAGGTTTGCAAAATCGTTAATTAAATCTACAAAATTCAATTTAGAAATTTGTTGATGTGTAATAAATAACCGATATTGAACGATTTCGTAATCTGCTTTGCCCAATAGAATTTCTTTTGTAATCTTTCCTCATTGAACTTTTAATGCTACTTATTGTCACAGCAAGCTAATAAATACAGAAACATTTAAAAAAATCAGTCTCCAAAACTAAAGTAAAAATTGTTGGATAAACATTATTGTAGTATAAATTTTAAATCGATTAGGAAATTAGTAAGAAAATATTGAATGTTTAAGAAAAGATTTCTCAATTCTTTGTTAGTTATTTCCTTATAGTAGTTCCAAAATAGCAACGTTTTATTTGTTTTTACAAATATAATATTTTTAATAAATATTGGAAAAAAGTCAATTCGATACAGTGTGTGGAAATTTAATTAACCGCCTATCGTGATTGAGAAATATTAAATATTACCATCAGGAAAAGTTTGAATAATGAAAATGATTAATCAATTTCCTTATTCTATTATCTTGCTTATATGAAGAAGTGCTTTTAACATATTTACTGTTTTGCTTGCAGCAACAAGTGTTGTAGGGGGCTAATTAATTGATGGCACACGTAACATTAATTAGCTTATGTATGTTCAGTAGTTTACACAATACAAACATTTGCATGGGAGATAACGCTCATGTTATCTCCTTATCTATAATAGTCTTTCTTGTTACGATTTCAATGATTGTTATCTTTTATTTAATTGTATTTTTTTGTACACCTTGAAAACTATAATTATTGTGGTATAATTATTATATATACCTACTACTATCTTCAAAATATTTTAAGTGTTTTTTAATCCAAAATTATTTTATGGATCATCCAACAAGTGTTTTAGGCTTAAAATTATGAATTCGGGACAACTACTATTAATCATATAACAACAAAAGGAGATTAAGAATATATTCCCAAATGTAAAAGGTTCTTGTTTTCGTTTTAGATTATCAAGTAGATATAAATCTTTGTGAACATTGTAAACGAAAAGTTGGCACGTACCTTAGGACTGTCTGCTTTCAAATTGACTATAAATTCACGAAACGTAAGAAAGAGATGTAATTTATGGACATAGCAGTTCACCAATACATTTTCTGCTTATAGTAATCGTATTTTGGTATTTAAGGGGAAGTTTATTGAAAGTATTTTCTAAGGTTTATGTTATATTAGAACACTTGAAAAATCCAAGACAGGCGTCCAACGGAACTAGAACAATAAAAAAACTTTCTGAACAGATCAGGACAAGGGTTTAGCGATGGGGGCTTTGCTTGCGTATTTTACTTGCGTAGCTCGCCACTATATAAGGATTGTTGAGTATAAGATAAAAAATATGAAGTAATTAAAATGTAGTACAAGATAAGTTGCAAGTGGGTAGTAATATTACACAACAGAATAAAGTTCCCAGTATTGTTGATTTTAATGGAATCTTATATCAAAACCCATTATTAGTATTCAAGCTCAAGTTCAAAAATCTCAAAATATTTTCACTAACCAAATACGCAGTTAAAATGCAACCTATAACAATTTTATAAAATATGTATTGCCGTGAATCCAAGGTTAAGAAAAGTCGATTGTTTCCATGGAAATCCTTTCCTAAGAGTTAGTAGTAGTCTCTACTAAAAATTCAGACTGCAACGAAAAATTCAGTTTCCACGAGTGATGTTGAATTGTACTTTTTGCAAGTCTCCTCCGTCCAAGGAACTCTGGAATTAATATTTACTATAGGGTTTCTAAGTTTTTTTTATATCTCACGCTCTAAAAACATTATCAGAGGTGACTACGACATGTTTACTTACGTGCTTGATTCACTTTTAAGATTTGACTACGTTAGTATTTTTTTTACAGATGTGAAGAGATAGTACCGACTATGGAGGAGGACGGGGAGCGCGGCCCCGACGAGGGCTTCCTCTTGGTGCGTATACACGTGCCTGAACTTAATGTGCAGAAGTGCCTCCAGTTTCCTCGGGACCAACTAGTATGGGACGTCAAACAACAATGTCTCGCCGCGCTACCCAAGGTAGGTTTTTTTTAAATAATTTCACATATTCTTACACCAACGCAAAGAAAGTGTTTGATGAGTTAGTGAAATGTTAAGCATCAGATTTTGTCATTAAAAACCCTTTTAGAGTTTTAAAATCTTGTCTGTGTAGGTTTTTACGTTTCATCATAAGAACAAAGTTTTAAAACCGTTAATTATTTTGTAATTAAGTCTCTTGACATGTGATTTATTATATTTAAGATAAATGTAAAAAAATACAAAAGGTAAATTATTTCCGAAGCATTTAATCTTTTTTTTATTATTAATTGATAAAAAATTTTATTGCCCAAAATTTCTTTTGTTAATCTTCTGTTTATGCGAGTAATAAAAATAAAATGATTAACAATAATGCTTTTTCACGAGTACGTAGTTTGTTTGGGATAAAGCACTTAACTATTTGTGTACTGTAATGCGTATAACTCTTAACTTCTGTAGAAAGGCATACAGAAGTAATAGCAGTAGCTGTAGCAGTAGTAGTAGTAAAACTAACGCCTTGTAAATTAACACTGAGTGTTTTGTTTTTGTTGCTGATACTTTCGCACTTCAGGTGGCCAATTGGTACAGGGTAGGTATTTAGTAAACACAATTTTTATTTGATCTTTTTTATAATTTGCACGAATGCAACGGTTTCTATAGGGTATTTTCACGTTTCAGCATGAATTATGTCTTGCAACCCTAAACCCTCTGCCATGTCCAATTATTATTAAACGCAATAATTTCAAAGTAAATTTGCTTGATTTAGTAACCATTAAAATATTCACAATAGGATTTAAAGTTGCTAGGGAAATGTTAGTACGGTGGTAATTTATGCACCCTTGTCTTGATATTGCATCCGTGTTTTGTAAGGAATTGGTTTAATCTAACTTACATAATTCATTGTTTGATACTAAACATCTATGTACTATATGGAAGGAAATTGAATTTACGAAGACGCATATAGTTACTTCCTGTAGTCGTTGGTGTTTAGTTTAAAGCACAGTTACTTCATGCAAGATCCAATATTGAAGTTCCATTTGCAAGGAAATTTACATACTATTGATTGGTGGTTTAACTTTGGACGATTTAACTAGCTATCGATGTTTTACGATTGTCCTATTTTAAGTACAGCCTACACGTTTAATTAGAACTACCTTTTAAGTTGTTAGAAATTACTAATAATATTCTTCTTATATAATAATTTAATGAAGTCGAATGAATGATAAAAAGTAGTAAAGATATATCAAACCTCCGCATCTGTAACCTTTGGATATGAATAAAAGTCAAAAGGGCACCGTTTACTTATATTCGAACCGTTTTTGACTGTAATTGACAATTATGTAAGGTTACAATTTAAACCGTTCCGCTTGAATTTCAACCTGCATTAATCATTCGCCCACGTGCCATCCGCTTCAGGTGCCTGTTAAATCAATATAATTTTTATTTTTTCAAGGACAATTTGTGATTTATTTGTCCGCGTTATAAATATATAACCGTTTCTACACTTCTTTCAAGACATATACAGAGTGGAAACTTTAACTGGAATAAATTATCTAACATGTAACTGTAAAAATTCCTGAAACAGTCACTGGAACGGTTCTCGATGTCATCTGGCGTTGTTACAGAAAATCTTCTCCATCGAGTAAAAACCGGGGATCTTGCCGGCCACTGAATTTGTACAAAATTTTCAGCGTTTCTTTTTTACCAAAAAACTTCTTGAAATAATTCAAAAATAAAACGTGTTTAATTCCTCTTGGGAATGAGCTTTTAAAGGATGCGACACTTGGCATAGGTACCTTTAAGTATTTGGAAAACGAAGTTGGTGGTGGTTGCTCTCATACTTCCTTCATAATATTTTTACTTATAAAATTGATTTTTGTCGAAAATCTATTATGTTTCGCATTATTCATCAACATGTAAATAATGGGTTCTGGCGAAGGCCCCAGTTGTGGGCCATTACGTTGTCGGCATAGTACCTGTAATGAACATTTTCTTGTGCACCTGGTTATCTACAAGAAAATCAAATTTGACTACAATCTCGCTAAAAGCCTTCCCTCTGAACTAATTATTAAAATTAAGCACAAAATCCTATCTTAATTCCTAGAATCCATTATCTGGGAAGATTCTTTTTAAAAGTCCTTCAAGGACAATTAAAATCCATTTTATAAGAAATATTGTGTTAAATTAATTGTATATATTGGATTGATGATTCAAATCGTCAGAGTAGGTCGGAATACAGGCTGCCAAGAAGATGAAATTAAAATTAATAAATCACGAATAGCTTTCCGTACTACTCGGTACGATACTGCCATACAATAAATATTAAGAGTTATCCGCATGTTTTGTTTGCCCCTTTCTGGATTAGGTTTTATTTTTATTATTGTGTCAATTTTTCTTGTATAGGCGAACGAGAAGGGTTAAAGGTCAGTTGAATGTGAATTAAATCGAATCATTATCAAAAATCTAACCGGAAAAAGTTATCGCGGATAATATTATAATTCTAAATTTAATATCGACACTTTATTGTATTTATAAACGATATTGTTTGATTGTGTCAGTGTACATGGTGCCGAGGTTATTGCTCTGAGCAAGTAATATTTATCATAAATAGTACGAAGCGGTGCTGCTTACAGCTTACTACTGTCTGTGTACATGGTGCCAAGGCATGTGTACATGGTGCCGATGTTGTTCTGAACAAGGAATATTCTAATAATGAAACGGTGTTTCTTGTCGCTTTCCATATAGTAGTGAACATTAGCAAATAGAAAAGTGAAAAAATATCAGGTCTACATTTTTTTAAAGTTGCTTTTTCCTTCTTTTTTTTAAATTTAAAGTAGTTTACGTGGAAGGATTGAATATATAACAGGATGTATCTCAAAACTATGATGTATTGGAATTGTTCAATTTAGCGGGCACATTAAATATGTCCTCGAAATAAATTGGAATAAAATGAATACTTTTGCACGTTTAAGAATAATTAACAGCTGTAGCAGTAAACCAACGCCTTTAGCTGTTTGTTCCTTTGTTCAGCGATTTGTTTTGACAGTTAAATTTATTTCATTTCTTGGTGATTTATTGTTTTGTACATGTAAAAAATGATTTTACCCTTAAGCTATCTAGTAAATTATGTAGGCATTGTTTAAATTATTATTATTACTACTACAGTTTTAATCATTTTTATAAAGTTCATTTAAATTCTTGCGCGTGCTGTAAGACTTCCATATGTCAAGGATCTCGTTTATGTAAATTGCATTACATATTTTTCGATATTTATTTTACACTGTAAGTAATAAATTGATTTAAAACAAGCTTCCTTTAATGCAAAATGTTCGCCTGCCTTAGTAAATTGTGTAAATCTTAGCTTTGTCGGTTTTGTAAAGTAAACCAACTCAGTTGAACAAAACCTACTAACATTTTCATTAATTAGTACTACCGACACATAACACATTCAACTCCCTTTCGTTCATTTAATTGTTCCGGTTAAGCTTTCACTTGCTGTTCCTTCGCTTAGCGAATACATGTTCGATGTGTGCGGTTTTATTATAGTCCTGTATATTATTTTGCGATTTATTAGCTAACGTATTAGTATAATAAATTAAGGGTACACCAAACAATAGAACCATAAAAGTTATAGGAATTTTTAAAAATATTATTTTTAGTATTTGGCCCTCAACATCTTCAGATTTAACCCCAGTAGATTTTTGGGGTTATCTAAAATAGGGTTTACGTGAAATGGCCAACAAACGCCGATGAAACTAACTCGATTATTCACGGTTGTGTATAATCGATTGGATTATCCTAAATGGTATTACAGATGGTTTCTTATCCAATTTGGAATTTTAAAATTCGGGTTCTTAGGCCTTAGAGGGTCAAAGACCCCTGCCTTTGAATATGCCCATAGATGTTTATTTACAAATGAAAATTGACTTGGCCAAGATTTTCTGTAAAAAAAAATGGGACAGGTTGTACATTACGTAATATTCGATTTTAGAGTCGCCAATTGATATCCAGTTGCCAAAACATGTCATTATAATTCAAAAAATTAAATAATGATACTTATTAGTGAAGTTATTTTAAACCACATTATATGTAATTTAGTGTTGTGTAAAACCGAGGAAGCCAATAATTGATCAAATCCGAAACATTACCTAATGATTAACAAAAAATATAGAGTATTTTCAGCATGTAATAAACATGCTGTCAACTTTCTCTCCTTTTATATTCAGCTTCTTGCAGACACCGCATTTTTGTTCTAGGAAGTTAATCATGAAGGCGTTAGAAAGAAAATGCAACATGCTGTGTACAACAATGGAGGTGCTTTGTATATAACAAGGGCTTCGCCCTGTCGAGCGTTTTGAATCTTTCGTTGAGTCAATGCTCGCGGATCACTTGGAAGAATTTGCATTTGCACAATCATAGGTGTACTTTGCATATTCGTGTTGTATAATTTAACAGAATATGCAGTAAACTAGCTGTTGGTATTCGTAGTTTAAAATTGGTAACAAATAACTAGTCATTTCCATGAAATTTAAATAAAACAAAGGAGTTGCATTAAGTACTCTGTTTGCAGCAAATTTTTAAATTAGAAATAATATATAGAGCAGTTAGTTCTGTGAAGGACCTTCGGAATTGATAACTTACAGATATTTAAAGGAGGAATGTTAAAACACGTCATAAAGTTTGTATTGTTCTCTGGAATTTAGATTAGAAAAATGCGTGAAGACAATTTAAATTTTAATCTGGTAAAATTTGTCCTTCAGCAGGTTTATTTACAATAAAAATTATTGTTGGAGAAACAATAAATAAATATACAGCAACAACATTACACTTGGCATTGGCAATTGTACTGGTGTCGGTTAAGAAAAACATTGTGCTAGATATTTCGACAGTTTACTGATTATTAATTTTTATGTAATGCGTAAGGCCTGGAAATAGCAAAAAAAAGAAAATACATGATTTTACATAAAAACGTTATTAAGAAATGTACGTGGAAAATTGGTATCGAATATGCATCGTTGTAGCGTCCTAGTATATTTATCGAACGAACGCATTTGATTAACTTTTTGAATTTTTTTAATCGATTGAACGGATGTCGGAATAAATAGGGTGTAACTTATCGCAGTGTGTCGTTACTCGTTTTAAGACTCGGGGGCTTAAAGTACTCGGCCTATACTCTGGTACTGTAAGCTCGGCAAAGCATTCTTTTACTAACGTGTAATTATTAATTTTGGCATCCACCTTGCAAGGGAATATTTTTCTCTGATGGCATAAAAATATCCAGATTTTGCAAAGGGTATTTCCATCTTTCCCCATGTTCAGATCATTCGGGAAAGGAGTAGCGTGGGAATGTAGGGAGGAGTGGGGAAGTGACCTTATTCTAGGGGGTACTTATCAAAGGGTTTGAATGTAAAAAAATTAAAAAGTCCCGCATGAAAACTTGCGAAAGGTATCGCGCTTTTCGGAATTCTGTGTCTTATGGAAATTGAATTGTGTTTGGAAAAGGTTTGTATGAGGGTTACCTGTATAGTTATTTTTTAAACTTCTGAATTAGTTTGCTATAATTATAACACCTATAATAAAAATCTCAAATCTTGAACATAATTCTCTTAAAATAGACAATAAATTGTATAAAAGCACTTTGTCAGTTTTTTGTTGTAACTGCAGAGGAGCTACGTCTACAGAAACTTTACTACACTCGCAGAATTCTGAACAATTTCGCCCAAAGCTCAGCAAGGAAACTAGTATGCCATATCGGGTTGAAGGATTCGGTTCACGGATTTCTTTCCAAACCGCGGAACGGTTGTGGAATCAGAATGCAAATAATTGAGAATGGCTATCTATTTAAAGTTGAACTGAATAGAATATTTTTTGTTCACATAGATTTTTGGTTGAAATGTAATATACATTGTATTGTTGATCGCAAGACTGTTATAAGAGTTTGCATCTAAATGCAGTTATTATTATTATCATCATCGTACCCGTATCTTAGTTTTATGTCAAAGATTATATACGAACTAACGATCTACCATCGTTGCGTTTATGACATATGTAAATTCTACAGGTGATTATTAATTGAAGAGTTAAATAAACGTAAATTTTATTTCCTCCGCGGGGTACGCACGCCACTGGTTATCGGCTGGATGCCAGGGGCAGCATGACCGTTGACCCATGCAGGAATCCCCCTCGAGTCAACTCGATGCCGCCCACTGCACGACATAGCACACAATCATCGCGCTTCCATTATCTACTGCCTTACCACAACATTGGTTAAGGCCGTTATGGTATTAACGGATAAACTTGTCCCCATCCATAAATGAAATTACAAATCTAAACAAACTCAAATTAAGCTGGAGAATCAGTAAAGTAAACTGGGTACAATGTAATTCAAACGAACTTTTATATAAGTTATAGACATAAGGATTACGAGGTAGCTGATCTGCCTGAACCACTGCGCCACTGTCTGTCTCTATATAGGCCATTCTGAAATGATATTTTTACCCCATAGCCACCCCGTTTGGGACACCCATGGATATAATTATTACGGATAAAAAGGTTGTACAACATTTTATTTTAACTTGAACGGTTTTGAAAATATTCAATAAAAACCATACGCTGAGGCCACCTTTAAGGGGGGCAGCCTTAGGAAGCATCTTTCGACCTATGTTTATAGAATTTTTTTCTTATTTTTGTTCGTAGAAAACGCTGTTAAAATATAGCACGGTAAATTCGGGTCCCCTGTATACATAGCTATAAAGAATTTTCAGTAATGGAATGGTTCTAAAATATAAAAATTTGTTGTTATCTCCTTGGAGTGACTGTTACGACGGTATAGAATTATTTAATGAAAGTATTATAACTGATAAAATAAAAGTATGTGGAGTGTATTCTTAAAACAATACTAATAAGAGATTAGGATTCTATTTATACACGTTTAATTAATTATACCGTTCAATAGAGTATAATATACATATTACAACTAAATCCGAATATAAGAATGAAACTCCCAATATTTAGTTATTATACCCGGAGATTCGAAAATTTGTCGCTTACCCATTGCCTGATCGGTAAAATATAATGTAAAGGAACACCATCTTGTTGAAAACGAAGTTGCTCTTCGTAACAGTCTATTGCAGTAAATAAAAATGATACAAAATAAAACGAAAGTTAAAAGTTATTTTCAGGCTAGGCATAAAAATTGGATGTTACCACAAGCAATTCTAGAAAGTTTTCACATAAAATTTGTCTTACTTTCAACGTGTTTAAGAAAAATATTCCCTCCTAATTCGGAATTCTCTAGCGGATATTCTTTACTACATACGTGTTAGCTTCCCCTAGCCAAACTTAGGGAAGCTTCAACTTTCAAGAGGGTCGTTGCTTCTTCCTGCGTTGTTCGTATCATTTTGATACATTTCAGTGTGAAGTTGTTAAGTTTTATATGGCAACTGGCGCCATTTGGTAGTGATGTAACCGTAGTATATAAATGATAACAACTCTATTGTCTTTGATCTTTACGATTAAATATAAGTTGGGAGCAATGTACAAACGGATTGCTTGATTATACATTGATATTAAGTTTATTTATAATTTCTAATAGGAAATGTGGCAAATACATAATCTAGTTTGTGTTGCTGTCTTTTTATTTTAGAAATAATAGTATATTATATTATTAGGAGTATAAGCAAAGCTTTATGTGCTGAGGCTGGTTGACTGCCGATCGTAGTGAGGCAGCCAAATCAGCCGAAGCACATAAAGCGCTTATACTCCGAATAATATATGTAATTTTATCTCCAAACGTGTAAAATTATAATACAAAAATAAACATCTAATTAACAAGGTTATTTCGGGAAACATTACACTTATACGAAAATCGCATTGCCTGATAGACACTTTCTAGATATTGTCGTAGCAACCCACCATAAAAGTTGAATGCTATAGGCATATAAGTACTTTATCTGCCTAAGCATATAAGTGAAACTTATACTACCAACAGTCTGTCATTTAAATGCCACTTTTATGACGTTTGGAGATAAAATTAATTTATCGCTTTTTTAACTTAGTTTAATAAAGTCAGATCGTTAAATCAATACTAAACAGGTTGTTTTTCTAAATTCATATTAAATGGCGTTCGTAGTTATAGTATAAAGGCTAAATGTAGACCAGACAACGTACGACTATACTTCAAATATCACATTGATTATATAATTTCGAGTGTAGTACTTTGTTTGTAACAGACTGCATTTTTGAGTATCAAAATGTATAAAGTACAATGAGATATGTATCGAATGTATTTAAAACCAGGAAAAAAAGGACGGCTTCTGCAGGATAATGGTTCAGGTGGAGTGAATGCTCCAGGAGAGTGTAGGTTAAATTAAAAGAAATTTAAGAATGTGTATTGATTATCAAAAATAATTACGTAAAAATTTGGTAAACCAGACTTGCAGACATTTATATTTAAAAAACCGGGTGGTGTGTTCTCTTGTTAATCCATCGAAAAAAAAATTCGTGGTTAGCTTACGCTTCCTTCGAATCGTATTTAGTTAATAAAGTTAAATTTTAATTTATTTCCACAATGGATTGTTTTACCCTCTTAGTTAATAAATTCGTCTATCTAAAATTGGTTTTTCAAGAAGGAAAATATAAGCGTCAATAATTGGAAAGAAGAAGCGTAGAAGACGAAATTAAAACAACTTAAAGCGATCCATTTTGCAGTTCACTGCTCGGCACCGCAGATTCGGTTCGGAGATTATAATGTGTAAATCAAGAAACGATTTCTGAGATCGGCTTAATTCAGACACACCCCTCAGCGATCAGAAGGATGCTTGGTTTGATTTTCTGTTCTTTAGCAACGCAGCCTGTCGATTTATTCCGCCGCCGCTGAACTAGAAGTTTTATCTTATTTTTATGCTTGAAGCTATAAGACAAGGGATGTTTGCGAGATTGATTTTTCTACTTTTCTGCCTTTTATATATTTTTAGATCTAGAAATATAAACTCGAATTTTCAGGTGCTTGCAAAAATATTTGCTTATATGGTAACTCGAAAAAATATTACATGTTTTAATTTCGAAGTATTCCAAGAGGTTAAATTGATTTTACCATCAAGATCCATCGAGTTCAGGAGTTATGTAGGAGCTGTGTAAAAAATTAGCATTGGAATAAATTATTTAAATGTAATTGTAGATTGTACATTTTTAGGAAAAAACATTTCGTGTGTTATGAAACGTTCAAGAATATTAAATTTAGACGCAAAACTTTGAAAGTATGTATATGAAAATTTTCCCTCGACATTTATTCAAGTGGAACATGAATAATGAAGGCGGTTAAAACGCGTAACCTACGAATCTTTAATAGGCGGCTTGAAGTGCTCGTGGCAAATATTTTATGAACTGTTTTTGACGTTAAATTGCCCCAAATTCTTGTGTACGTGAACGCGTGTGTTATTTTTTTAATATCCTAATTATAATTAAAAGTACCATCAAACTCTTCAATGTTGCTAAATTAGTTTTAACTTTGCTAATTCATATTTAAGTATCACAAAAGAGAGGAGACATTTTTGATCGTCGTGGTTTATTCGTCCTGAGCACAGACTGCTCTGTAAATCAACTTGTAATTTTATTATCGCCTTCACAATTCAGATTACTAAGGTTGTATTTAATTTTTTGATATACGAAGTTGAATGTTGTATGCTTCAATGCGTTGCAGGTATTTACAGACTGATTGTAATAAAATTTCTGAAATTTATAGCTCATTTGGTTAGGCATTTATAGAAGTTAAAGTTCAAATTCATAATACTTTACCTTCTTCCAAGTAGGCTGTTTCTTTATGAGCATTTAACAAAATGAAGATTCTGAATGATTAATCTATCTCGGGAGGAAAGGTATTAATTCAAAGATGTAATGGTTTTTCCATTTTTCTTTAAATATTTTATTTATTTTCTTGAATTCTTTACGCCGTAGTAGGTTACCTATTTTTAAATCAATAAACGTGTCCGTGTTCAGATGATGATGACGATGAAAAGATAAGCTGTGTGACTCCCAAGTTAATCCTTTGTTTTTCGGCATGCTTTTCAGAATGACATAAAATAATCTTCTTTATTTTTAATTCTTTTGGTGAACTTAATATCAAGTAAAGTGTAGGTAAATTGTACATAATAAAGTCAAATAAGAAAAATATGAGTAACTTTTGCTTTATAGACGCCCTTTCAAGAACATTAATGCTAGTGGGAATTTATGTCACGTATCAAGGGAAATGGTATCCCAAGGGGTGAACCACTCTTTGGAAATCAGTCTTATTACAGATCTTCCCTAAGGAAATAGGAAAATATAAGGCTTTGAAAATCTTTTCGTTTATACGACTGCAGCTATTTGAGATGTAACTAAATTTTTATAGATTATTGGTCATTTTGTGGCACGAAAGGAACTGATTACGGATTGTTCAGGTGTTACCATGGAGACAAGGCTTAAACGTATGCAATTAATTTCCCAATCATTTCCCTGTAGATTCTCGTCCCTAGCGAAATTGTTTTGATCAAGACCCCCCTTAAATACTGAATTTTGAAACAAATATCTAATAATAGCACGAAATTAATCTAACGACAGTTAGCTTTCAAAAGATACACTAATTGCATGATTAAAGCATGATAAAGCATTGATTATTGATCTTAATTGACCGTTGAATGCCGACTTTTTGCATGATTGGCTGAACATAGTCGCTCATTTCATCTTCAACAATCATTTATCATTCTCTTTACAGTTTATGTCTTTTATTCTTAAATAGTTTTCGTTTAGACTCAAAACTTTATTTAATATTAATAAATATTGGTGTTTATATTAATTAGTAATAAATAATCCGATACAAAGTGGTTAAATTAATTATCATATCATCATCTCACGAAATCCATCAAACTTTTGTATTTGCATCTTGCTCATAATAAGTTTTCATGTTAAGTGTAATTAAACATCGTGTTGTTTTATAGGAACTGAAAGAAAGTTTCAATTATGGCCTCTTCTGCCCACCTGAAAACGGCAGAGCCGGCAAATTCTTGGATGAGGAGCGTCGCCTCGGGGATTATCCGTTTAGTGGACCTGTGGGATACCTAGAAGTAAGTATACCTGCAGAAAATTATACAAATGATTATTAAAATTTTTTAGTTTAAATTCAATGCAAATGTCAATGCCCTTTCTTCGTTTTCATTTATAAAACCTGTTTAGAATACGTGATTTTGCTGATAATGGAAAAAATGATATACGTATTATCCTCTTCTGTAATTGCAGACGATATTTACACTAAGTGCACGTAAGATTATACTTTGAGACCACTAATACGATCATTATTTCTGTAACAATACGTTATTTAGCAAAAACTGTCCTAGAACATCTTGATAGGGCAGGAAATTACAAGATGTAATGTAAAATGATGTTCGTATTAATTTCTTGTAAAATTGCTTATCGGAACTGGAATAAAATGGACAGGGTACCATTAACCATTCGGAAATTGAAAGTGTATTAAGATCTTAATGTAAAGCTGACCTTAGACATATCCGCTATATCAAATTTATGTATAATCGAAAGCGTTTACGTGTAGAATAATAATGTTGTGGGATAATCCAATTTATGTTATGTAACAAGTAGGCAAATCCCTCTCTTATGCAGAAATAAAGATTTATTTATATTCGAAGGAACAACTTGATAAAAACCAATTAAATTGGTGTAGGGGTTAATGAATCGATGAAGTTTTAAAAGATCGTTAATTAGAAGTTTCTTAACGCCAGCAACTCGTAAAGTTTTTATTGGATTTGAAAGATACATAAAGGTTTTCGCCCTTTTAATCAACTTGATGAATCGCAAGAAAAAAATCAATTGTAAAGATAAAACCGGATTTTTTTTATTTCTTCGTATATCTTTTCCAATACGGATTTCAATTCTTATCTATAATTAACAATTTTATCTTCGCATTAAAAAAATTCCTTCTGAATTTACCTATAGTTACTATTAATTAATTTTATTTTAGTGTTCGATATGTTAATTCAAATTTTTTTCTTAGTAGTATTTCTCTTTATAAGTATTCTCTCTTGTATTCGTAACATCTGCTTTAGCTTCACTTAAAATATTTTTTTACCCACGACTAGTAAATAATAATTAGGTATTTATGTTTTGGTGAGTATGTTCATAATGAATTATTGTTATTCACAAGTGAATAATAACGTGAACATGTTAATGTTACTGGAAAAAAGCCACCGGTAAGAATGTCACTGGAAGAAAAAACACTGTGAAAAAATGTCATATGGAAGGGCAACAAAGTTAAGGGAACACTACCAGGGGGTGTCAATGGCCATAAAATTCTAAAGTGTCATAAAATTATTGAATGATCATAAAAAGTAACGAAATGATTTTGATAAATTATTTTTTCTAAAACGGCTGCCGAAAAAAAAAATCAGATTTTCCAATCTTATAGAGAGAAAACAAAGTGCAACAATTTGATGTATAATTTAACTCTGTAGCTGTACTCTGCGATTTTTGATGAATATTTTAAATTTTGAACTATAGTCGTCGCTCTTTACTCAGTGGAAATGATCTAAAAATTCCGTCTGAATCCAACTTTACACAGAGTCCACCGTAATGTTGTTTAAGAACTTTTTAAATAAATTGCAAAAACGTGACGAATGGGAGAGCAAGTAAAACAAGGGTCATCCTACTCTACTCACTTGTACTTTGTAGGTTTATGTCTTATTTTACTGCTTGCGCTCTTTTTTATAGCTGCTATATTTTTTGATACACAGAAATAGCATAATATTCGAAACGTAGCAGAAATTGATCAAGCTCCTTAGAATTTTTATCTGTTTTATTTTGAATACCTACCTACAACAAATATATTTTAATTTTGTTCTGAAAAAATCATTGCCGATAATGAATTAATTTCGTGAGAGGTAAAACACGGTTGCTTTCGATATAAAGTAGACTGATCATCTACCTCTCCTCCTGGTTTTACAAACCCCCCAGGCCGCACGTGCAAATTAAGGACTAGAAGTAAAAAGTTTTAAATAAGTTTTGAAATTTGCTACTTTACTTTGTTTTACATTTAATGGTATGAAATAATTCTGAAAATTACCAATGGAAATGTTACAAATTGTAGTCGTTAGAGTTTCCAGCATTAAGGGCAATTATTAAGGGCGGTGGCGGATTTTCGTATAGGCGTATGAGGCGCGAGTCTGGCCCCTCAGAATCGTCGGGTGCCTCATCCTCAAAAAAAACCAAAATTAAATTTTTATTATCTGTTAATATGAGAATTTTAAAAGAAATTTTAAAAAATATAAATTAAACAATCAAGATAGCCAATTTGGTTCCAAATCGCCAAAACTTGCAATCCTGCTTGCATCCGATTACTAATAAATGGTCAAAGCAGAGAAGACATTTTTTCGTACACGTTAAATAGGCCACGCCCACTTTTGAAAAAGAATCCCCTGCGGCGAATTCTTTTCCTCGCTTCGCTCGCTATATGTCGAATCAACCTCCCTCAAATACTAATTCCTAGCTGCGCCCCTGATAGGGTCAATAGGGGGCCTCCAAAATCAAGATCCGCGGTCACTGGGCAAGGGGTTGAAAATAAAATTTGACGTGTCTGAGATATTTTTAAAGAAAAATATGTAAAAGATGTCTAAATGAATTTTATTCCAATTCAAGAGACAATCTTCAAGGACAATATTGACATTTGCTTAATTGCATAATTGCAATACCCACCTTTTAATTGAATAAGTTGAGCAATACCTATCTAAGGTTTCTTTATTCTTGTTATGTTATTAGAAATCCCAAGTACGTAGTGTAAAACCACTATAATGTATCTCTTCCAGAGAAAAATATGTAACAACATGATCCTGTTGCAGTTAAAATACAAGAGGAGGGTTTACAAGATGTTAAGTCTGGATGAAAAGCAATTAAAGAGTCTTCATACCAGAACGAATTTAAGAAGATTTTTGGATTATGTGACCAATGGACAAGTAGAAAAAATTACCAAAATGTGCTCGAAAGGCCTTGATCCTAATTTTCACTGCCAGGACTTAGGTGGTAAGTAAATTTTATAAACTTTATATTGTGATGTATTATCTTTCCATTTCAACTGTCATTAAGTTAGAACAAACTATACAGCGAAATAGATTGAGAATATAGATATCTTACGAGATATTTATATTTTCCATGCTGGTACTGAATAAATAACAGTTTAAGACTTGTAATACGAAAGTGAATCTTCATAAACAAGAAATAACTCTTTAACATGTCTTTAGTAAGAATGTGCGTCTCGCATCATTATTCTTCGACGTACTGGCACGCAATACATTTACCGCCTGCGGTGTTTCGGTATAATTTGTCGCTCATCTTCATAAATATAATGTTTACTGGTCTTTTTTATTTTAGATACCTTACATGCTTTTATTATGTAATACACTTGTTATTTAAAGACTAACGAACGATACTCCCACGAGTTTGTTATAAAAAATCGTTTAACCTGTCGGTAAATATACAAATTATCTTATAGTACTGCAATATGTAATTTTTTCAACCAAATATGGTGAATTCTGTATTGGTGCTATGAAAATTAAAACTATCCGTTAGTGAGTAGGTGCACCATCCTGCTCAACACAGAATTTGGGAATAATGTTTTTCTAATTTTCTTTTTTGCTAATAGAGTAGGTACTATACAGAAGTATAACTTTGTAAATCTCTTGGCCGTTTAATGGTAAAGCATTCCACGATCATAGATAAGGACATTTTTGTTTCTAGACCGGAACCGTAGACATTTCATCCTTAGTTGCATATAAATTTATCACGGTTGCAACTAACAATAGAACTGCAATGTCGTGCTAATTTATTATGAGTGATAATACAAAAGAGTTAGCCTTGTGTATTGTATTACAATTACGTTAACGTTTTATCAGTTATATATACAGGGTGTCCGTAATAATATAATGTACATGGGGATTTCGGTTCCCTTAACAGATGCAAGTTCAATAAATTAGAGAAAAGTTGGCCAAATGTATGCCCCTTACCTGTCCCTTACGAATATGTACTGACTTTCAAGATATCTGCAAACACTTCTGAAACATCCTGAAAATGTGAAATTTGTCTTGACTTTCAATAACAAAAATAAATAATTTTATTGACGTTTTCGAGATTTACTTTGTATATAATTAACTAATTAGATTTATTTGCTACGTATTTCGATAATGTGTCATTCTCAAAAGCATATACAGGCTGTTACCTAAAAAGCGCCTCAAGCCATAACTTCGTTTTGTTTGTTCATTCATTAAAGGTATACTATTTTTTGTGTGTGTATATACATTTCAAAAGCTTCTGAAATTTATAATTGTTTGACCTGTATAGACTAAATTACAATGTGAACAATTTAATTTATAAACACTTGATGTTAACATATCGATTTAGTTGTGCCTTTAGCATTGAGAAGAATAGTTTTGGTAGTTTATAAAAATAACTTTGTTGTATGTATTATTTTAGAGTATTTTTTCTCTGAAATATTAAAATTAGGATTGCCGCGTTTAAATTTCTTGCGTCTTTAAAATTACAAAAGGCACATTTAACTTCTTTAACCTGAATTCTCACAACTCCCTTTCGGATGCGCGTCTGTTACAATTCACTGCTGCTACCGATAACATCGGCGGAAATTTAAATTATTTTAATAGATGGTGAAAAGGTATGTTAGAATTATACCGCGTTATACAATCGTATCCGCTCGTCCCTTAATAACACAAACAAAATTTGTATGGAAATTAAAATTCGATTTGGCATTTCAGGTTTCAGTAAAATAGAATAATTATGCGCTTGGTTATAAAAGGAATCGTGGCAGTTAATTCCTTTAATTAATTTCAAGGAAAAAAAGACAAGAAGAGACAAATTTATTAACTAGGAAACGATATACAGGGTTGATTCATCTTGTATTATATGTCCCTGATAATTGATCAACTAACAGTTTCTAAATGTTAATTTATTATAGAATCCACCTACGTTTATGTACATCCCACTGTGTTCTTGTTCTGGTTTCATTAAGTATTTGGACATAGAGTAGATGTGTCGAGAACAAAGCATAGTGAAATGTGATTAAACGAAGAGAAATTAAATTTTCAAGGTATGGAAACTGAAAACATGTTTCTGATTACAACGTGTTTATTATTATTATTCACTAGTGAATAATAATTATTCAGATAACTCTATTATGACTAGCATTATCCTTGACATAAAATAATTCACTGCAGTATTTAGATACTAATCGTGGACAAAACTTATTTTTACTTAATATAATTATTTGTTTTGGAACTAGAATTCATCGTCCTTTTAAATTTAGATTCGCCCATGTTACATAATTAATATTTTATCAGAATTTTCTACGGGTCTTCCAATTTATTCGTTAATATCTTTAGAAATAAGTTTGAGGAAATCAATTCAATTTTATGGTCTTATACTATCTCAAGTTTCAGGTTTCATAATTGAAATTCTTGATTTTTTTTTATTTTAATATATTTTCCTATTTTTTTGCAGAGACTCCACTAACCCTCGCGACTGGTACCAAGAAGCCAGCTAAAGTTTTAATAGCATTAGTAAATGGTGGCGCCCTTCTCGATTACCGAACTCGAGATGGGGCAACAGCGATGCACCGAGCAGTTGAGCACAAAACTCTGGAAGCGATGAAAACTCTATTGGAACTTGGAGCATCCCCTAACTATAAAGATGGAAAAGGACTTACCCCTCTTTATCTATCGGTTACACAAAACGTTGACCCACAATTTACCGAAACGCTTCTTCATGATCATGCAACAATTGGTGCTCAAGATTTACAAGGCTGGCAAGAAGTACATCAGGTACGTTGTTTGATTTATACAATTATTTTGGTAATTTTTTACATTTTGTATCTGCAGTTCTCAAACAATTTAGAACATATTTTCCAAAAATAATCACAACTAAAATTTTTGTTGGCATGGACTATGGGGCATATACATATACTTATTACATATTTGCATTTATTTCAATATCACCCTGTATACACTGTTTATTTTTTACGACGTAATTAACGTCTAAAGGTGGGCTCGCAATTGACGCGTTACGCGGCATGCAACACGCGGTAAACCGCATCTACCAATCACAGAGTAGTAAAGGTGGATCCTAACCAATCACAGACTAGTAATACTAATCTGAGATTGGTTAGATGCGTTTTACCTCTTGTCGCATGCCGCATCACGCGCCAGTTACGAATCTACCTTTACACACGAAGAGCCTTGCCAAGCTTTTTTTCTACAACCAAAAACATTATAAGGAGTTTTTCTTTGATATGGTTATACAAGTAGTAATTAGCAAGTAATAAAACCAGTATTACATATTAATTCCGGAGTAATTTAATTAATATTTATAATCGATATAAATTCATTAAAGAATTAAATGTTGACAGTAACTGGTTTAGGTTTACATCATTTGTTGTATAGAGAATCAAAGTTACATAACATGCAACTTACGTCAGGCACTGCAAAAAAGACATTGCTTTCATAGTAAAACTAAATTCCTGTCTATCTCGGTCAATTTGCTGCTAATTAACTGGAGTTCGTATTCGCGCAATATTCGAGACTTAATTAGAAGTAGATGCTTTAGGCTACGGAAATTGGTTCTTAATTACCTCATACCATTTTATGGATTTATTGCATTTGCAAATTGACCATCTAGTAAACAGGAATGTGCAGTAAAGATTAATTTTTATTTTTAATGGTTTATTTTTGACAATAGATGTAAGTCGTCATCTAAACCTTCAAGATACTAACTGTACTGTAATCGTCCTAACTTTTTATCATCCTGTATATAAACAATTTAATTATATAGTAATTCCTTAAATCTTTTCGAAAATACGCCTAATGAAAGATAAGTTTGCCTTTGTTTCAAATGGACGAGGTCTCGGTATGCCGATTCCTGGTACCCCATTGCATTACGGCCTCTTATGGTCTATTGTATCTTTTATTCTTTTTATTCTTAATTATATCTATCTATTGTAGGCATGTAGAACAGGACTTCTCCAGCATTTAGAACATCTTCTTTTTTATGGAGCTGATATGAATGCAAGGAATGCATCAGGAAATACACCTTTACATGTGTGTGCTGTGAATAATCAGGAATCATGTGTTCGGCAACTTCTATTTCGCGGAGCTGATCAACAAGCCCTAAATTATGCAAACCAAACACCTTACCAAGTTGCTGTTATTGCCGGAAATATGGAATTAGCTGATATTATACAAAATTTTAGACTTGATAATGTTGGTATGTAAATGTTTGTATTTATTAGAATGTCCCCCTTGTTGGTAGATATATTTATTAGCTGTATGATGGTATCTTTACTATTGCATGATTTTATAGAAGTAGTAAGGACTGCTTCAGTTGTGCATGTGTAAAATGTATTTTTGATTAATGATATAATAGATCTACTAGAATGGATAAAATTATGGGAATGTAGATAATTGCTCCTGCCAGTATTGCATAGCAATAAAGTCTTAAGTACAATTAATCATTGCATACGCGATAGTTCTAGAGTGCTTATTAAAAACAAATTAGAATATTTACACCATTAGTTTTGTTGTAATTTTTAATTAAAATTTTTCATTTTATTGCTATAATAATTGTGGAAAACGTCCTTTTTTAACTTATAAATTTTTTTTTATAAAAACCAGGGAATGTTTATTTTAATGACTAGTCAATACTTTTACTTGTTTGTTTTGTTTATAATGGACCAAGTCTTGGTACGCGGAGCTCTGGCACCTCATTGCATTCTAGAACAGAAGAATCTGTTTCTTTTGCTTCTATTATTATGTAATTGTTTTTAAAGAACAACAACAATATTTTGTT
Organism: Hemicrepidius hirtus; assembly: GCA_963082805.1. Classification (NCBI taxonomy): domain Eukaryota; kingdom Metazoa; phylum Arthropoda; class Insecta; order Coleoptera; family Elateridae; genus Hemicrepidius; species Hemicrepidius hirtus. The sequence goes on from OY720167.1 coordinate 9,045,107, forward strand.
GGTTGGTTTTATTTAAATCTAAATTCTTACAAAACAGAATGGAAATAATCGAGCACTATTACAGTATAGACAGTTGGAAAATTTAAAAATCCTTGGGGTATTTGTTTAACTTATATTTATGTGGAGCACCAGATACCAGGGAATCATTCCCAAGCTAACAAACATAAAGATCGCAAACATCCATGGCCCCTATAGGGATTAGAACCCTATAGATCGACGTATTTATGCTCCACAACCACGTAAGTTCCCGTGCTACCCCAATTATTTTATACTACTTGCAAAAGTTTTTCTTAAGGTTAAAAAACAATTTTTTTATTGAATAGGTAATTGCAATTTTCGAATATTTTAAAATACCAAACTATTTTCTGTAGTGAAGTCTTTTTCAATTTACGCCACATTTTGTTCTTGCTAGAAGATAATTCAATTCAAATAAGTTAACTTATAGGTATACAGCATGTAGAATTGGGTCACAATTGCAATGGAATTTTTTTTATTCATTTATTGGCTTCCCTAATTATTTTAAAAGTAAACTTTGCAAAATTTTATAGTAGAGGAAGAACTACCTAATACTTTTAGTTTTTCAGAGAGAAAGAATTTGTAAGAATTAATTGATGCTTGAACGTTAGAATTTGAAAATCGCGCGCTTTTCAGTAGTGTTTGTATTATTAATTTAGAATTTTAGTTCTAAACCCGAAATTAATTTATTATTTAAATAAATACATGATACCATCATTTTAATTTCATCAATTACGTACATTTTCTAAAATATGTTGGTTTTCAAAAAGAGCGGGAGTTTCAAATACAGACGCGCAAACATCTTATCATTTTTTTTAATCAAAACCAATAGAAAGTCCAGATACAGTATTTATTTCTCTAAAAAAAGATTTATGGATCCCGTATACAGGGTGACTGCGATGTAGTGGACATAAATTTAGGCAATAAACTTTGGTTTGGAAGGGCTTGATCTTTACGGAGCTACATCCAACTGAAATAAGCGCATTAAATTTAATTGATGACATTTCTTAGATACTACAACGCTAATATAATTACTCTTTATTTTGTAAAAAGTTGTTCACGAACGACAATCGTTTGCCGCTCTCCGCGAACTCGGAATAATATTATATATTATATAAAATCGTTCACACATCGACAATCGTTTGTGAACGAGTCGCTAACGAGTCGTTACGGTTTACAGAATAGGGGTGTAAGAGCGATTTAAAGCGGGTTCGAAATTGGCGCGAACGCGTTCCGCGTTTTAGCGAGAGTCAATAGAATTACTCGATTTTTGGAAACGCGGCCTTTTATTGGTTCTCGCTAACTCATTTCTTTGAATCTTTAATTTTTTAATTGGATTTATGACAATTTGCAACTGTATTTTCACTATTGTTATAAACAGTTGTCTGGGGTTTACTTAGCATGATAACAACCATAAAAGATTGCATACTTATTATTATTTAAAGTAAAAGTTTTTTGGACAAATACGGGAACAGTAAAGAACGGTTTTCCTGATTGCTGCATATAGTAATTCGCTATCTCAAAAAAATTCTTGAAAAATTATAAATTTAAGTAAAACTGCATGAATGAATTTGAATTGTGATTGCATGACATTAATGTTATGTAGATTATCTGTTTCGATTCCAAACTAAAACCGTGAGTAAAATTTTCAGAACCCATTGTAAATAACCTGTGTCCTCTCTTCTATCACCATTTTTGCATAATTTCTATCACCATAAAGTCATTATGTATAAATAATTTGGAAATAAATGGATATTTTTGTTTTGGGCAGCAAAAATAGAACTATTCTGTTTGCTTGTTTTTTTTGTTGGATTCAGAAGTACTTATTGTAGAAATAAATAAAAGTATATTATTTATCATTAAATGATGCAATTGTAGGATATTATCATAATCATGCTTATCTCATATTTATAATCAAATTGCTGTGAGTAATAAGTAACATTTTATGCAATGCAAGTGTTTTGGTTATTACAAACAGCTTTTAGAATCATAGCTATCTTTCCAGTCCCATTTCGTGGCCCTCCAAGCTATAACCCGAAGCGCCGGTCTGCTATAGGCTGGCTGCCTAGAGCCCCTTCGATGAGCTGTCTTGCCTTACCTCCCTCTCCTTGTCCTAGTGATCGTTCCTCAGCCCCATTCAGCTCGGCCAGTTCTAGCCTAAGCGAAGGAAGTGTTGCTGCTGGTCATGAGACTGATACCGCTAGCATTGTTACTGGTACGTACCCCTACTGTTATACTTTTATTAAATATTCTATAAGGCATGTTTATGTGCATTTGTATGGGCATCTTTATTTAATATGTGTTTCAAAAGCCAAACAAAGCTGTTATAGGGAATGGCTGTATTAGATTTTTTTAAATGCTTTTCACTATTGAAGAAATGAAATTCAGATGTACCAACCAAATTTTTTGCATAAAATGTCAGCTTATTGGATTTATGAATCTTATTTACTCAGTGCTCGCACTGGGTGTTACAGACAAGAGCCTAGGAGATACAAGTGATATTATCAGCGATAGTTCTGGAGTTGGTACTGCAAATTCAGATACCACTAATGGTAGTTTATCGATGCCTGGTGCAACTGTTGTTTGCACTGAAACATATTCATCTAGTTTAGAAGGACATCTCAATATTCGCGAAGGTGATATTATCGAAGGTATGTTATATTTTTGTTTATCTATTAATTATTAACCTAGACTCAGAGCCATAGACCACAGTTCTCCCTTCTTCTTTTGAGAAAGGTATAAATCAAGTATCGTTTTACGAAAATAAAATATACTTTATTAGCTTGAATGCGCGCAAAACCGCGTCCTGGGTAGTAGTCCCGCCCTCATTGACCTAAGTGCCCGCCCTGTTCTTTATTTAGCCCTGCGCTTAACAGTCCATAAGTGTTTGTAACTTACTAACATATTAAGGAGGTTCTTCAACAGACTTCAAAACTATATATCCTGAATATCATGGATTTTTCCATGTCTTATATCTTCTAGTTGTGGTAGGGGATGTATTATGTAATCAAAAGTTCTTTTTGTTTCTTTAATGAAGAGTTAGTACTTTAGACTTCAATGCTATAATCTGTATTCTCTATGGAAAGTAATTTCTTTGGACAATGTTTAATGATACCCCTATACGCTCCGCCGATTCCATGGGTGCTCTAGGGCTGGAGCTTCCAATGAAAACGACTATGAAATTGTAGGAAATATAATAAAAATTTGTGTAAAATAAATACGCCACAGTGGGGAAAGGCCTTTTAAATTTCACGTTGTGGTGAAAAAGGCTCTCCTTTATAATATTATTTTCTATAAATAGGTATAGGTACATTTTTTTCCTCCACCTCCAAAAACGAAAATCTATTGCTCATTCAAGAACATTTCAGGAAATATAATAAAAATTTATAAATTTTTTTTGTAGAGTGAAGGGTTATAAAAATTTATATAAACGGAAAAAATAAGGCACAGTGGGAAAAAGCCTTTTAAATTTCAGATTGTGGTGAAAAGCCTTTCCTGAATTGTGCGGAATTTTACAACATTGGGGAAAAGCCATTTAAAATTTCACGTTGTAGTGAAAAAGTCTCTCTTATAACTTTATTTTCTATAAATAGGTATACATATTTCGCATCCACCTCCAAAAACCGAAATCGTTTGAGCATCCAACGAAATTTCAGGAAATATAATAAAAATTCATGTAAACAGACAAAATACGACACCGTGGGGAAAGCCTTTTAAATTTCACATTGTGGTGAAAAGTCTCTCATCTATAATATTATTTATTATTAAAATTTATGTAAACAGAAAAAATAAGACGCAGTGGGAAAAAGCCTTTTAAATTTCAGATTGTGGTGAAAAGCCTTTCCTGAATTGTGCGGAATTTTACAACATTAGGGAAAAGCCATTTAAATTTCACGTTGTAGTGAAAAAGTCTCTCTTATAACTTTATTTTGTATAAATAGGTATACATTTTTTTCCTCCACCTCCAAAACCTGAAATCTTTTTAGCATCCAAGGAAATTTCAGGAAGTATAATAAAAATTCATGTTAACAGAAAAAAATACGGCACCCTGGGGAAAAGCCTTTTAAATTTCAGATTGTGGTGAAAACCCTTTCCTATGAATATTATTTTCTATAAATAGGTATAAAACCCTTTTTAGTGGACATGAATTGTGCGGAGTTTTACGCCACACTGGGGAAAAGCCATTTAAATTTCACGTTGTGGTGAAAAATTTCTATAAATAGGAATACTTGGTACATTTTTTTCTCTACCTCCAAATAGGTACTAAAATTTGTTGAGCAACCAACGAAATGTCACAACATATGGATATGGCAGAATTTTATTATTTACTTGTGTACTAATAGCGCAGTAATTGTTCTTCAGTTTTCAGTTTATGTGTACCTACTACTGTTTTTTTAATAATGAAAGTAAAACTGATTATATTAACTAAGGAAAGCAAGTTAGAAAGTACTATGCATACATAATTAGCTTTAATAACGAAGCAAGTAATCTTGTTAATTGTGGGAAATGTGCATTATTTTACACTTTTATTATACGTCGATATTTAAATCTAAACATGACGGGACAGAGTGTAATTATTACAGCCTTGGGGCTGACTGGATTGATGTATACATGCAAGCAGTTCAGTTTTGTAGTTTTTACCATGAACACCTTGGTTGTACTTAAAATTATACAATCTTTCAGTAAATAGTTAAATAAAATGAAAACACCAAAAATTTGCATCATATGTAAGTTAAAATTATGAAAGGACCAAAAATTTCATCTATTTTTTCAGTTACCGGAGCTTCAGATGATGGCTTTCTGGAAGGAACTATTAAGACTGGCGGTGGTGGACGAAGTGGATTATTTCCTCCCCATTGTATACAAGAAGTTCGATTACGGCATCACAATATTCAAGCTCCTATGATGGTAGCGCGAGATGCCAAACCTCCAAGTAGACCAAATAGTAGCAATAGAGTTATTGGTAGAAGAGAAACTACATCTAAACATTTTGCTACTGCACCAAGACTAAAGAAAACGTAAATACTTTGTCTAAACATTTTTTATATTTACTAGAAATTTTGGAATATACGTAACTGTAATCAAGTATATATGTATATGCTTTTGATAATGACATATTGATACCGAAATTTAAACTTTAAAGTTTGTATATTTTTTTAAAGGTATATTGGGTTACCAGCTGAACCTCGGACAGTAATTCTTCATAGAGGCCGCAAAGGTTTTGGATTTATCTTGCGTGGAGCAAAAGCAACTTCACCGTTAATGGAATTAACACCTTCTGAAAAATGTCCTGCATTGCAATATCTTGATGATGTTGATCCGGCAGGAGTGGCTGATAGAGCAGGACTTAAAAAAGGGGATTTCCTTTTAGAAATAAATAATGAAGATGTTTCCTCTGCATCGCACGAGCATGTGGTAGATTTGATACGAAAATCAGGAGATTTAGTATCAATGACTGTAGTATCTCTGGGACCTCCTATTATTCCTGGTATGCTTCCAAGTAGTAAATCAACTGTAGCACTTCCTGGTGGTACCATGGAAGTACCGATAAATAGGCAATGTGCTACTTTACCTAGAAAATTAAATTATCAGTATGGTAACTTTGGAACTGTTAGTCGTGCTGTTCATGCTCCATTGCCACCAAGAAGAGATCCTAAGACTACATTAACGGTGGGACGTGCAAGGGCAAAAAGCATGGTGGCAGGTTTAGGTAAATTATTTCATTCTTATTGTACCCTATCATTTCATTTCTTTGCTCTTAGAAGCAGGTGGAGAAAAAGAGGAACCTGATGATATGACAAAGTCTAGTTCTGCAGAATCTATTCATCAAACAACGCCAAATGGTACGAATAATTCAACACCTATTCAACCACGCACTGCATCTATTCGTCAAAGACCTACTTCTAGTCGAATTACTACAGCAGAACTTGAAGAACTTTTCCAAAGGCAGCGTGGTGAAGGTAGTAGTAATCAGCCAGCTCTTATGAGTCGTTCACATTTCCAAAGTGGTTCTAATACGCTTAGTCATCCAGGTTCACCTGCAAAAACGTCAAGCCGTGTGTATGCAAGTGTTGCTGAAATGAAAAGAAGTAAAAATAAGGTAAGTAATATACCTAGGAATTAGTTATAGCGCAGTCGGTATGTCGGAAATACCAGTGGAAGATTTTGGTGTGTTAAAGGACGCCATTTGCGAAAGGTTTAAACGCTTTTATTGAATCTCTTGGTTCTCGTTGACGCAATATAAAAAATAGATGCACCGTTTTAAAGGGCATACAATTTTCTGCAAATTATGTTCTATAAACTTTTTCTTTAAAACAATTTTTTTATTAATTCTGCAGGCAAGTTTAAAATGAAAGCGCAACAAAAGGGTTTTCGTGTTTTTATCAAAATTGGTAATTCCTACGAGAAAATTGTTTATTTTCAAACTTGTAGGGCATGGAAAAACTTGAAATTTGGTATATATACTTTTTATTTTCGATTGATATTGTATATTGTAGCGCGTCGCAAAAGTTGCTTCGTCGCATAAATTTGTTTCCTTAATTCATTATTTTACCTGACGGTTTTTTGAAAAAGTCTCTAGAACAAAACTTCTAGAATATTTTATGCTCTTTAAAACGCTGTATCTATTTTTAATGCAGCATCAACAGGACGCTAGATATTTGAAAACTAAAGCGTTGAAAACTTTTTTGCAAGATAGCGGCAAACCCTATTTGCGTAACCTTCCCAAAACTCACAGTCGCAGCCCTCCCCCCCTTGAAGGGAATCATAAAAAATCATCCATGGCCGGTGTTGAATTTTACGATAGGAATTTTCGACATACAGACTGTACTATGAGACGGGTTCGTAATGTTTCTGGCGTTTTCAAAAATTGAGTATTGGTTCTCCATGGATTTGCCTTTATATTTTGTGTTTGGGGTATATTACACCACTTTCTTTGTATTTCAGAATACTAGGGTACGTTTTTCAAATATATTCAATGTTGGATCTGAACTGCGGCGAGATTTTCATAGTACCCCTGATCTGGCAAATCAAGAACTATTCATGTGTAATGGAATTTCATCCAAATGTCATCGTAGTCAAGAGGATATTACTCTTCTTGGTTTAAATAGAAATATTTTGCCTCCTCCTAATCACCCCCCACCTCCACCACCTATAGGTCAGCTAATTAAAGTTGATATTTCAAGAGGAGTTCCTTCCGAGTATGATAATTTAGGGAATAAAGATTTATCTGATGAAGGTAGGTGTTTTTATGTAATGGTTTGTGATGAGCGTAATTTTTTCAATGTTTTTTTATAACCCTTATTTTCTAACTCTTAAATTCTTGTCGTTCAGGTGTAGCATCTTCATTTAGACCAACGGCAAGTGCTAAATTGTATGCTTCACCTGAGGACATGAAAACAGTTGGTTACCGATCTCGAAGCTTGCCATCACACTCATCGAGGCCGCAAGTTCGCAAATCACATAGCATGCGCACTAGCTCTACCTTCAAGCCTGTTAACACTTCTACACCACCTGGCAAAAACACCAATCCATATGCTCAACCTATAAGAGCTTCTCGCTCACATTCCACTGCAGGTAAACACAGGAAGCTCGAACTTGTATTACCTGATATTATAACAGTTACTTTCTTGTACTGTCATTTTAAATACCTAATCAAAAGTTACCATTCAATAAAACCAAATCTCAAGTCTTTTCAAAAATAATCAGTATACCTACTGCCTATAAAAAATTATATTTTGCTTTGCTATTATGTTGCTGTTTATCAGTCATGCTTTTTCATTGCTAAGCTGCTTTATAATTGCATTGTGTTACCACTTTAAATATTACAATACATGTTCAAGTTTGAAAGTGCATGTCATGTCTCAGAATCTATTTTTTTATAGTAATAAGTTCAAAAATGTTAACTCTATGGCTAGATATTATTTTGGCATACATACTTATAAGGTGTTCCACTTAAGAATGTAAAGGCGAGGGTCCGTTTTTGCTAAAACGTGATACGCGCGCGGACACGCCAATTACTACATCCGTATATATTTTTTTTGAAACAAATTTCCTCTATTAGTGGCCAACTAACCATTGGTCACCTTCAAATACAAAGCCTAAACGATCTGTGATAGCAAAATAAAAGCAAAAACCATGTTTAGCATTTTTTTTTATTAGAAAATTTTGTTAATAAAAGTTGTTCAGATTTGCCCAGAAAGCTTCAATCCAAAATTTGAACAAAACAAAAAATACATTTATTAGTAATCTTTCAGAAGAATTTATTGGACCAAACTTTGGAATTAAATTTTAGGAAATTCTGGATAACTTTTATTAGTAGGTAAATATTTTTCTATAAAAAAATGGATAATATGTTTTCCCTGATTTTTTCCATTTCTTTTGATGTAACAGGTGGCTTTGCCGATTATTTGACTATAAGTACACCATAACGTGGTCTATCTTTGAGGAAGTTTTGGTTCAATCTGATAAAAAGAGAATAAAGATATAAGGCTGTTACACTCTTAAATGGGATAGGTACCCTGTATGTGCAGAGTATTAAAGAAAACTTTTGAGGCTGCAAGAAATATATTAATAATAATTTCAGTATAAAATCGTGTATAAAAGAATTTAATATACAGCGTGTTCAATTTAACAGAGACTTTTATATTTCTTATTCAAATCAAATTCAATAAATTTTGTTGAAACTTTCAAATACGTAATTTAAAATGATTGGCCGCTCTATACAGTGATTAATTGTAATTCAAAATCATGGTCCCAACCATGATTAGGTACGTATTTTAAGTGGAAGCTGCTGTAGAGCCTACTATAATACTATGAACCATTTATGACTCCTACTTTCATAATGAAACTTAAATTGAGTATAAAAATATTCTATAAATGTTCGCTTTTATGTAGCTACAGGTTTTAAAAAATTAAAAAAAAACTTGTAGCAATCCGGATTTGACCTCTGCTTTAGAAAAGCGTGCTGGGCTCAATCCAGTCGCTGTAAAAGATTGATCTACCGGTCACTTCTAATAACTTTCAATTTTGCGATTATTAAAGATTAAAATATTGAACTTTTCTATAATTTATATCATTATTGTCCGTAAAAAAATTATTGCAAAAAATATGAATTGTTATCAGTTTGAAACTACCACTACAAACTTTTTGTAGGTATAACAATGACAGTATAAGAAAGTTAATTTTAATATCAGTTATGGTTTTTATAAATTTAGAGGAGTTTGCCATGTTCAGGGCTAAACAATGTACATTTATACAGGGTGTCTGGAAATTGTGGACATCAAAATCTATTTGTTGTAACAATTTCTTGGATATCCTGGAAGAATGCATTAAAGATGTTAAGAAACACAGTTAAACAACTATTTATTTATATTAATATTTCTGCAATTCCTTCACAGGTACAAGAGAAAGGAAAAAACGAGTCAACAATAGCAATTCATCAAATAATACAATCATTCTTCCTCAAACTGGACCACCTCCTATTCCAGAACCTGATTACAGTTGCAGTGGATCAGAAGCAGAGAGTGAAGATGAACACAAACAAGTTAAATTGTCATCTAGATTATCTGCTGTACATCTTCATCCGGTAGAAAATAGTGGAAATAGTAATACAAGGTAAGACTTAGTTAAATTATTTTTTGGGATCCTGAAAATTCTATAAATATTACTTTCAGTGGAAGTAGTTCTGGTAGCAGTTCAGTACTACATAGTTTTAGTGTAGAAGAAATACAAAGAGGAAGGACACTGTTAAAATCTTCAAAATCATATCCGGATGACTTTTTGAAGAAACAAAGGGACAGTGTTTTGGTTGAAGATGCTGATAATAGTTCTTCTGGAGTTAGCTCTGATCAAGATGTACCTGTTGGCTCAACAGAATTTAGTGATAAGGTGTCACATGATCACAGCAGTATGACTTTGCCATCACCTAAAACCCAAAGACAACTTACAGGTAGGATACTAGGGATAGGATTTCTATGTAGGTACTTTTAAAATTATTTGTCAAAACTCGGTTATTTGTCAAGATTTTGAAAAAGTCATTTAGCCCTTTTACATAGAGAAAAATGAGATAAAGCAAAATATTAAAAAATATACAGGGTCTTGCATTAAAAAAAAGTTAAAAAGTGGTGTGCCTTTGCAACGCGACCTCACAAAATTTGGAGGGGAAAATACTACAACTCTGCTTATTTAATCGAATTCCTATCTTTAAAAATAAAAAAATTGTAGAAGGTTTTTATGAACAAGCTGGATATGGGGTTCCCCTGCACACCAAATTCATAATAGCTGATAATTTAGACAAGCGGAACACACCCTTCAGTGACCCAGCAGCTGAGTCTATGGGTTTGTGAAAAATAATTCTCAAACTGCAACTAATCTAAAGCCAGTGGGGCGCCCCAGTGGAATTGCGAATATATAGACTCAGGTGCTGGGTCACTGCAGGGTGTGTCATAAATCTTTGGATTTTTAAATTTGGTTTTTATAACTTTCTTTTATCTTATATACAGGGTTATCACGGAATGCAGTGTCACTAGCTCAATTGCCTCCACCTATTGAAGATTCTGACGAAAAGGAAGAATTTTGTTTACCTCCACCTCCAGAATTTGATGTACTAATTGCTGGAGTTAGTCACACAGCAGAGACAGTATTGGCTCCACCTCCACAGTTCAGTGATAGTCGGCAAGTGACAAGAGTACGCATTGTTGGTGCTGTACCTAAAGGAACAGTTCCAGCAGTTAACACACAGTCTAAACTGAAACCAGGTAGACTGCATAGTCAATGATTTCATAAAACGTCACTATTAGTGTTTTATATCAGTCGTGTTTTTTAATAACCAATTGATGGACTTTTTAAATGCTACTCAAGTTAATTATTCAATTAAGTATTTAATTAAATGCTGTTTTGTGTAAGCTGTAAACATCACAAGAATTTATAAGTAACTTTGCAACTAGTGTCAATTCAAGCTAGTAGAATTACTTTCTAATTATCCATTACAGAGTTTTAAAATTATATGCGCAAATTATTTCGAATATTATTATTAAAAAATCTGTTTCAAGAAGTAGGTATTATATGTCTTGAATTAACAGAACTGCTTTTAAATGCAAAACTATTTCAAAGTGCACTAATATAAAAATCCGTCTTCACATTTATTAATGATAAATTAGAATCGTCCTCTCAGAGTATTTACTATTTTTGAATTGATGTGTTGGTTTAGCACTTTGCCTGTATTCCAAGAACATTTTTTATTTTATATTTGAAAATGTGCGTGTACAGGTAATTTGTATAGGAAGTGTTTGTGCCAAAAATATAAACAATAAACTTTTATTCTCTGGAGCAGTGGATAAAAGTTTAATATCTGTTTTATAATAATTGTATGTATGTATAACTACTGGTAACAACACTAAATTTCAATTAAGAGAACATCATGATATTCTCTTTGCAATAATACTCTTTCACATTTTAAGAAGTTGCTTGTTCCTTTATGTTAATAATAAACCGTTGTATGTGTCTGTGTACATACATACAAGTTTCTCTTTTGGCCTAAATGTGTATATTCGTTTATAAAGAGATTGTTCTGAATTAGTACAAGTTTAATTTTTGGAATGTGTGATATTATGTATTTTTTATTATGAAGAAAAATGTGCTCAAGTGTGGCAGTTTGGTGTGCTTGCCTAAAATGAAATTTATATAACTCATTACAACAGTTTTAATTAAAATGTTGTCTGTAAATAATAATAATAATAATAATAATGGATTTTATTGGGGCAGTTTCTGTATGACATATTTTTATACATTAACTGTACGAGTTTCTAGTAAAACTATATTCAGTAGTTTTATCAGAAATGGCCGATGGTGTAACAGTTTTCTTATTCATGTTCTTCAAAAAAAAAGTTTCAAATACCAAAAGTAATCATACTGGGAGCTTGAGATAAATAGAATTTGTTTACAAAAGCCAGAATTTATAACACGTCTAATGACATGTTTTTCTTTTCTTTTATGGCGAAATAGGACAAAAACCTGCGATTTTATGCTAATGTGGTATATCTAAGATTACTTTTTGTATGTGAACAGAGTCGGTAATAACAAACAAAGCCCCTTAAATATTGCAGTTTGAATTTATAGAGATAGAGTGTGTTAGGAATAATGTTGTGTTATTTAAGATAAATAAAAACTGTTTTGGAATAGTGTCATTATCAAAAGCATTATATAATTGAATAACTATAGATTGAGTCACAATGTGAAGAATTTAATTTAGAAATTAATGTTTTATATTCAAAATGGTAAAGATTTGTTGCAATGAGGTGTTTAATTAATTAATAGTAGAATTAATTCCTTATGAAATTATCTTTCCAACAATGTGCTGTGCCATTTGAAATTTTAGAGGGGGGTTGTGACAGCTAAGGGCTTCATAACAAACGTCTGAATTTTATGTAAAAAGATGCCGCTCCTTACTGTCTTTGTTACAAATTTTGGGAATTATCAAGTAAACAATAGTTTTGAACGATACTGAGGAGTGAGGATGGTTACTTTTCTTTGAGAAACCCTGTATGTTCAGTTTTATATATTGCTTTTGATAATGACATGTTACCTACAATGCTGAATTACACAACTTTAATTATTTCTATGCAGTCTTTATGTGTGTAATAATAATTATATTACTATATCTGTAATATATGATCGAATTATCCATGCCATTAAAAAAACGTGTAAAATGTGGAAACGTGCTATTTCAGTTATAAATATGGGATGTCTAAAATTGAAACATATTTCAACTATTAGCAAAATTGTAGGTGTTATTCTGATTCATCTTTACCTGCAAAATAAGTATTGTTTTGAAAATAAATATTATTAAGCCATAATTTAGCAGTACCTACCTTAAAGAAGTAACTAATTTAAAGCATTTTGTGTGTATACTTGCAGTATGTACCTTTTGTATATGTTTTATGTAAAAATTTAAATTTGTATGTAATTTTATAGACTTAACAGTAGTAGTACAAATGGCCGTTTTGGAAAATGCTACAGGCAATATAAAAGTTTTTTGTAGTAGAATTAAAATGCTCGTATTAAGACGGCTGTTGTTGATATTACAAATGTGCAGTAACTTGGTCGTTTTTTTACTACTTTATTACTCTGAAATGGAATGTCATGTGTTACATATAATTCTGGAAATAGAACAGTCCTTTTGTATATATTTAATATTTAATACGAAATATAACGTCTAATATGTTACGCCTCTTATTATTCCCACAATTTATTTGGTTTAGACTGTGACTAAGTTGGCGGACCGAAATATACATTAGGCTGTGACCATGCAGCGGTTTTGCGGGGAGCGTTTAGACTGTGACCAAGTTTGCGAACCGTAGATGTACATTAGACTGTGACCAAGTTGGCGGACCGAAGATGTACATTAGACTGTGACCATATGGGCGATTTTGCGGGGAGCGTTTAGACTGTGACCAAGTTGGCGGACCGAAGATGTACATTAGACTGTGACCATGTGGGCGATTTTGCGGGGAGCGTTTAGACTGTGACCAAGTTGGCGGACCGAAGATGTACATTAGACTGTGACCATGTGGGCGATTTTGCGGGGAGCGTTTAGACTGTGACCAAGTTGGCGGACCGAAGATGTACATTAGACTGTGACCATGTGGGCGATTTTGCGGGGAGCGTTTAGAGTGTGACCAAGTTGGCGGACCGAAGATGTACATTAGACTGTGACCATGTGGGCGATTTTGCGGGGAGCGTTTAGACTGTGACCAAGTTGGCGGACCGAAAATGTACATTAGACTGTGACCATGTGGGCGGTTTTGCGGGGAGCGTTTAGACTGTGACCAAGTTGGCGGACCCAAGATGTACATTAGACTGTGACCATGTAGGCGATTTTGCGGGGAGCGTTTAGACTGTGACCAAGTTGGCGGACCGAAGATGTACATTAGACTGTGACCATGTGGGCGATTTTGCGGGGAGCGTTTAGACTGTGACCAAGTTGGCGGACCGAAAATGTACATTAGACTGTGACCATGTCGGCGGTTTTGCGGGGAGCGTTTAGACTGTGACCAAGTTGGCGAACTGAAGATGTACATTAGACTGTGACCATGTCGGCGGTTTTGCGGGGAGCGTTTAGACTGTGACCAAGTTGGCGAACTGAAGATGTACATTAGACTGTGACCATGTGGGTGATTTTGCGGGGAGCGTTTAGACTGTGACCAAGTTGGCGGACCGAAGATGCACATTAGACTGTGACCAAGTTGGCGGACCGAAGATCTACATTAGACTGTGACCATGTTGGTGATTTTGCGGGGAGCGTTTAGACTGTGACCAAGTTGGCGGACTGAAAATATACATTAGACTGTGACCATGTGGGCGGTTTTTCGGGGAGCGTTTAGACTGTGACAGGGTTCAGACTCCTATGGAAAACCTGAAAAACCTGGAAAACTCAGGGAATAAAAAAAACATCACAAAAAACCTGGAATTTTCTCACCCCCTCCGATTTCCTTAGGAAAATTTCAGAATGTAATATGAAGTGTAAAGACTTGAAAAATATGTGCCAAACATCCCCCATCCCCTCGCATCTGGTCCAAAAAAATTCCGAAAGTTTTCTGGAACAATCCAACTCTGAACGTTTAATAGCCAGGTGTGGAGAAGTGGGAAGGGGTGAGGGAAGTTTGCCCCATAATTTCCAAGTGTATACCCTCCAAATAACATTCTGGGAAAATCGGGGCGAGATCTGAAGGGGTGAAATTTTTTTCCCAAAAATGAGCAAAGACTATAGTCTTTCCTTTTTTTTTCGAAGATTTTTTGACCCTCTCCGATTTCCTTAGGAAAATTTCAGAATTTAATATGAACCCTAAACACTTGAAAAATAGTTGCCAAACATCCTCCATCCCCTCGCAACTGGTCCAAAAAAATTCCGAAAGTTTTCTGGAACAACCCAATTCTGAACGTTTCCTAGCCAGGTGTGGAGCAGTGGGAAGGGGTGAGGGAACTTTGCCCCATAATTTCCAAGTGTATACCCTCCAAATAACATTCTGGGAAAATCGGGGCGAGATCTGAAGGGGTGAAATTTTTTTCCCAAAAATGAGCAAAGACTATAGTCTTTCCTTTTTTTTCGAAGATTTTTTGACCCTCTCCGATTTCCTTAGGAAAATTTCAGAATGTAATATGAAGGGTAAAGACTTGAAAAATATGTGCCAAACATCCCCCAACCCCTCCGATCTGGTCCAAGAAAATTCCGAAAGTTTTCTGGAACAACCCAATTCTGAACGTTTCCTAGCCAGGTGTGGAGCAGTGGGAAGGGGTGAGGGAAGTTTGCCCCATAATTTCCAAGTGTATAAACTCCAAATAACATTCTGGGAAAATCGGGGCGAGATCTGAAGGGGTGAAATTTTTTTCCCAAAAATGAGCAAAGACTATAGTCTTTCCTTTTTTTTTCGAAGATTTTTTGACCCTCTCCGATTTCCTTAGGAAAATTTCAGAATTTAATATGAACCCTAAACACTTGAAAAATATGTGCCAAACATCCCCCATCCCCTCGCAACTGGTCCAAAAAAATTCCGAAAGTTTTCTGGAACAACCCAATTCTGAACGTTTCCTAGCCAGGTGTGGAGCAGTGGGAAGGGGTGAGGGAACTTTGCCCCATAATTTCCAAGTGTATACCCTCCAAATAACATTCTGGCAAAATCGGGGCGAGATCTGAAGGGGTGAAATTTTTTTCCCAAAAATGAGCAAAGACTATAGTCTTTCCTTTTTTTTTCGAAGATTTTTTGACCCTCTCCGATTTCCTTAGGAAAATTTCAGAATTTAATATGAACCCTAAACACTTGAAAAATATGTGCCAAACATCCCCCATCCCTTCGCAACTGGTCCAAAAAAATTCCGAAAGTTTTCTGGAACAACCCAATTCTGAACGTTTCCTAGCCAGGTGTGGAGCAGTGGGAAGGGGTGAGGGAACTTTGCCCCATAATTTCCAAGTGTATACCCTCCAAATAACATTCTGGCAAAATCGGGGCGAGATCTGAAGGGGTGAAATTGTTTTCCCAAAAATGAGCAAAGACTATAGTCTTTCCTTTTTTTTCGAAGATTTTTTGACCCTCTCCGATTTCCTTAGGAAAATTTCAGAATTTAATATGAACCCTAAACACTTGAAAAATATGTGCCAAACATCCCCCATCCCCTCGCATCTGGTCCAAAAAAATTCCGAAAGTTTTCTGGAACAATCCAACTCTGAACGTTTAATAGCCAGGTGTGGAGAAGTGGGAAGGGGTGAGGGAAGTTTGCCCCATAATTTCCAAGTGTATACCCTCCAAATAACATTCTGGGAAAATCGGGGCGAGATCTGAAGGGGTGAAATTTTTTTCCCAAAAATGAGCAAAGACTATAGTCTTTCCTTTTTTTTTCGAAGAATTTTTGACCCTCTCCGATTTCCTTAGGAAAATTTCAGAATTTAATATGAACCCTAAACACTTGAAAAATAGTTGCCAAACATCCCCCATCCCCTCGCAACTGGTCCAAAAAAATTCCGAAAGTTTTCTGGAACAACCCAATTCTGAACGTTTCCTAGCCAGGTGTGGAGCAGTGGGAAGGGGTGAGGGAAGTTTGCCCCATAATTTCCAAGTGTATACCATCCAAATAACATTCTGGGAAAATCGGGGCGAGATCTGAAGGGGTGAAATTTTTTTCCCAAAAATGAGCAAAGACTATAGTCTTTCCTTTTTTTTTCAAAGAATTTTTGACGCTCTCCGATTTCCTTAGGAAAATTTCAGAATGTAATATGAAGGGTAAAGACTTGAAAAATATGTGCCAAACATCCCCCATCCCCTCCGATCTGGTCCAAGAAAATTCCGAAAGTTTTCTGGAACAACCCAATTCTGAACGTTTCCTAGCCAGGTGTGGCGCAGTGGGAAGGGGTGAGGGAAGTTTGCCCCATAATTTCCAAGTGTATACCCTCCAAATAACAGTCTGGGAAAATCGGGGCGAGATCTGAAGGGGTGAAATTTTTTTCCCAAAAATGAGCAAAGACTATAGTCTTTCCTTTTTTTTCGAAGATTTTTTGACCCTCTCCGATTTCCTTAGGAAAATTTCAGAATTTAATATGAACCCTAAACACTTGAAAAATATGTGCCAAACATCCCCCATCCCCTCGCATCTGGACCAAAAAAATTCCGAAAGTTTTCTGGAACAATCCAACTCTGAACGTTTAATAGCCAGGTGTGGAGAAGTGGGAAGGGGTGAGGGAAGTTTGTCCCATAATTTCCAAGTGTATACCCTCCAAATAACATTCTGGGAAAATCGGGGCGAGATCTGAAGGGGTGAAATTTTTTTCCCAAAAATGAGCAAAGACTATAGTATTTCCTTTTTTTTCGAAGATTTTTTGACCCTCTCCTATTTCCTTAGGAAAATTTCAGAATTTAATATGAACCCTCAACACTTGAAAAATATGTGCCAAACATCCCCCATCCCCTCGCATCTGGTCCAAAAAAATTCCGAAAGTTTTCTGGAACAACCCAATTCTGAACGTTTCCTAGCCAGGTGTCGAGCAGTGGGAAGGGGTGAGGGAAGTTTGCCCCATAATTTCCAAGTGTATACCCTCCAAATAACATTCTGGGAAAATCGGGGCGAGATCTGAAGGGGTGAAATTTTTTTCCCAAAAATGAGCAAAGACTATAGTCTTTCCTTTTTTTTTCGAAGATATTTTGACCCTCTCCGATTTCCTTAGGAAAATTTCAGAATTTAATATGAACCCTAAACACTTGAAAAATATGTGCCAAACATCCCCCATCCCCTCGCATCTGGTCCAAAAAAATTCCGAAAGTTTTCTGGAACAATCCAACTCTGAACGTTTAATAGCCAGGTGTGGAGAAGTGGGAAGGGGTGAGGGAAGTTTGCCCCATAATTTCCAAGTGTATACCCTCCAAATAACATTCTGGGAAAATCGGGGCGAGATCTGAAGGGGTGAAATTTTTTTCCCAAAAATGAGCAAAGACTATAGTCTTTCCTTTTTTTTTCGAAGAATTTTTGACCCTCTCCGATTTCCTTAGGAAAATTTCAGAATGTAATATGAAGGGTAAAGACTTGAAAAATATGTGCCAAACATCCCCCATCCCCTCCGATCTGGTCCAAGAAAATTCCGAAAGTTTTCTGGAACAACCCAATTCTGAACGTTTTCTAGCCAGGTGTGGAGCAGTGGGAAGGGGTGAGGGAAGTTTGCCCCATAATTTCCAAGTGTATAAACTCCAAATAACATTCTGGGAAAATCGGGGCGAGATCTGAAGGGGTGAAATTTTTTTCCCAAAAATGAGCAAAGACTATAGTCTTTCCTTTTTTTTTTCGAAGATTTTTTGACCCTCTCCGATTTCCTTAGGAAAATTTCAGAATTTAATATGAACCCTAAACACTTGAAAAATATGTGCCAAACATCCCCCATCCCCTCGCAACTGGTCCAAAAAAATTCCGAAAGTTTTCTGGAACAACCCAATTCTGAACGTTTCCTAGCCAGGTGTGGAGCAGTGGGAAGGGGTGAGGGAACTTTGCCCCATAATTTCCAAGTGTATACCCTCCAAATAACATTCTGGCAAAATCGGGGCGAGATCTGAAGGGGTGAAATTGTTTTCCCAAAAATGAGCAAAGACTATAGTCTTTCCTTTTTTTTCGAAGATTTTTTGACCCTCTCCGATTTCCTTAGGAAAATTTCAGAATTTAATATGAACCCTAAACACTTGAAAAATATGTGCCAAACATCCCCCATCCCCTCGCATCTGGTCCAAAAAAATTCCGAAAGTTTTCTGGAACAATCCAACTCTGAACGTTTAATAGCCAGGTGTGGAGAAGTGGGAAGGGGTGAGGGAAGTTTGTCCCATAATTTCCAAGTGTATACCCTCCAAATAACATTCTGGGAAAATCGGGGCGAGATCTGAAGGGGTGAAATTTTTTTCCCAAAAATGAGCAAAGACTATAGTCTTTCCTTTTTTTTCGAAGATTTTTTGACCCTCTCCTATTTCCTTAGGAAAATTTCAGAATTTAATATGAACCCTCAACACTTGAAAAATATGTGCCAAACATCCCCCATCCCCTCGCATCTGGTCCAAAAAAATTCCGAAAGTTTTCTGGAACAACCCAATTCTGAACGTTTCCTAGCCAGGTGTCGAGCAGTGGGAAGGGGTGAGGGAAGTTTGCCCCATAATTTCCAAGTGTATACCCTCCAAATAACATTCTGGGAAAATCGGGGCGAGATCTGAAGGGGTGAAATTTTTTTCCCAAAAATGAGCAAAGACTCCTTTTTTTTTGGAAGATATTTTGACCCTCTCCGATTTCCTTAGGAAAATTTCAGAATTTAATATGAACCCTAAACACTTGAAAAATATGTGCCAAACATCCCCCATCCCCTCGCATCTGGACCAAAAAAATTCCGAAAGTTTTCTGGAACAATCCAACTCTGAACGTTTAATAGCCAGGTGTGGAGAAGTGGGAAGGGGTGAGGGAAGTTTGCCCCATAATTTTCAAGTGTATACCCTCCAAATAACATTCTGGGAAAATCGGGGCGAGATCTGAAGGGGTGAAATTTTTTTCCCAAAAATGAGCAAAGACTATAGCCTTTCCTTTTTTTTTCGAAGAATTTTTGACCCTCTCCGATTTCCTTAGGAAAATTTCAGAATTTAATATGAACCCTAAACACTTGAAAAATAGTTGCCAAACATCCCCCATCCCCTCGCAACTGGTCCAAAAAAATTCCGAAAGTTTTCTGGAACAACCCAATTCTGAACGTTTCCTAGCCAGGTGTGGAGCAGTGGGAAGGGGTGAGGGAACTTTGCCCCATAATTTCCAAGTGTATACCCTCCAAATAACATTCTGGCAAAATCGGGGCGAGATCTGAAGGGGTGAAATTTTTTTCCCAAAAATGAGCAAAGACTATAGTCTTTCCTTTTTATTTCGAAGAATTTTTGACCCTCTCCGATTTCCTTAGGAAAATTTCAGAATGTAATATGAAGGGTAAAGACTTGAAAAATATGTGCCAAACATCCCCCATCCCCTCCGATCTGGTCCAAGAAAATTCCGAAAGTTTTCTGGAACAATCCAATTCTGAACGTTTCCTAGCCAGGTGTGGAGCAGTGGGAAGGGGTGAGGGAAGTTTGCCCCATAATTTCCAAGTGTATAAACTCCAAATAACATTCTGGGAAAATCGGGGCGAGATCTGAAGGGGTGAAATTTTTTTCCCAAAAATGAGCAAAGACTATAGTCTTTCCTTTTTTTTCGAAGAATTTTTGACCCTCTCCGATTTCCTTAGGAAAATTTCAGAATGTAATATGAAGGGTAAAGACTTGAAACATATGTGCCAAACATCCCCCATCCCCTCCGATCTGGTCCAAGAAAATTCCGAAAGTTTTCTGGAACAACCCAATTCTGAACGTTTCCTAGCCAGGTGTGGCGCAGTGGGAAGGGGTGAGGGAAGTTTGCCCCATAATTTCCAAGTGTATACCCTCCAAATAACATTCTGGGAAAATCGGGGCGAGATCTGAAGGGGTGAAATTGTTTTCCCAAAAATGAGCAAAGACTATAGTCTTTCCTTTTTTTTCGAAGATTTTTTGACCCTCTCCTATTTCCTTAGGAAAATTTCAGAATTTAATATGAACCCTCAACACTTGAAAAATATGTGCCAAACATCCCCCATCCCCTCGCATCTGGTCCAAAAAAATTCCGAAAGTTTTCTGGAACAACCCAATTCTGAACGTTTCCTAGCCAGGTGTCGAGCAGTGGGAAGGGGTGAGGGAAGTTTGCCCCATAATTTCCAAGTGTATACCCTCCAAATAACATTCTGGGAAAATCGGGGCGAGATCTGAAGGGGTGAAATTTTTTTCCCAAAAATGAGCAAAGACTATAGTCTTTCCTTTTTTTTTCAAAGATATTTTGTCCCTTTCCGATTTCCTTAGGAAAATTTCAGAATTTAATATGAACCCTAAACACTTGAAAAATATGTGCCAAACATCCCCCATCCCCTCGCAACTGGTCCAAAAAAATTCCGAAAGTTTTCTGGAACAACCCAATTCTGAACGTTTCCTAGCCAGGTGTGGAGCAGTGGGAAGGGGTGAGGGAACTTTGCCCCATAATTTCCAAGTGTATACCCTCCAAATAACATTCTGGCAAAATCGGGGCGAGATCTGAAGGGGTGAAATTTTTTTCCCAAAAATGAGCAAAGACTATAGTCTTTCCTTTTTTTTTCGAAGATTTTTTGACCCTCTCCGATTTCCTTAGGAAAATTTCAGAATTTAATATGAACCCTAAACACTTGAAAAATATGTGCCAAACATCCCCCATCCCTTCGCAACTGGTCCAAAAAAATTCCGAAAGTTTTCTGGAACAACCCAATTCTGAACGTTTCCTAGCCAGGTGTGGAGCAGTGGGAAGGGGTGAGGGAACTTTGCCCCATAATTTCCAAGTGTATACCCTCCAAATAACATTCTGGCAAAATCGGGGCGAGATCTGAAGGGGTGAAATTGTTTTCCCAAAAATGAGCAAAGACTATAGTCTTTCCTTTTTTTTCGAAGATTTTTTGACCCTCTCCGATTTCCTTAGGAAAATTTCAGAATTTAATATGAACCCTAAACACTTGAAAAATATGTGCCAAACATCCCCCATCCCCTCGCATCTGGTCCAAAAAAATTCCGAAAGTTTTCTGGAACAATCCAACTCTGAACGTTTAATAGCCAGGTGTGGAGAAGTGGGAAGGGGTGAGGGAAGTTTGCCCCATAATTTCCAAGTGTATACCCTCCAAATAACATTCTGGGAAAATCGGGGCGAGATCTGAAGGGGTGAAATTTTTTTCCCAAAAATGAGCAAAGACTATAGTCTTTCCTTTTTTTTTCGAAGAATTTTTGACCCTCTCCGATTTCCTTAGGAAAATTTCAGAATTTAATATGAACCCTAAACACTTGAAAAATAGTTGCCAAACATCCCCCATCCCCTCGCAACTGGTCCAAAAAAATTCCGAAAGTTTTCTGGAACAACCCAATTCTGAACGTTTCCTAGCCAGGTGTGGAGCAGTGGGAAGGGGTGAGGGAAGTTTGCCCCATAATTTCCAAGTGTATACCATCCAAATAACATTCTGGGAAAATCGGGGCGAGATCTGAAGGGGTGAAATTTTTTTCCCAAAAATGAGCAAAGACTATAGTCTTTCCTTTTTTTTTCAAAGAATTTTTGACGCTCTCCGATTTCCTTAGGAAAATTTCAGAATGTAATATGAAGGGTAAAGACTTGAAAAATATGTGCCAAACATCCCCCATCCCCTCCGATCTGGTCCAAGAAAATTCCGAAAGTTTTCTGGAACAACCCAATTCTGAACGTTTCCTAGCCAGGTGTGGCGCAGTGGGAAGGGGTGAGGGAAGTTTGCCCCATAATTTCCAAGTGTATACCCTCCAAATAACATTCTGGGAAAATCGGGGCGAGATCTGAAGGGGTGAAATTTTTTTCCCAAAAATGAGCAAAGACTATAGTCTTTCCTTTTTTTTCGAAGATTTTTTGACCCTCTCCGATTTCCTTAGGAAAATTTCAGAATTTAATATGAACCCTAAACACTTGAAAAATATGTGCCAAACATCCCCCATCCCCTCGCATCTGGACCAAAAAAATTCCGAAAGTTTTCTGGAACAATCCAACTCTGAACGTTTAATAGCCAGGTGTGGAGAAGTGGGAAGGGGTGAGGGAAGTTTGTCCCATAATTTCCAAGTGTATACCCTCCAAATAACATTCTGGGAAAATCGGGGCGAGATCTGAAGGGGTGAAATTTTTTTCCCAAAAATGAGCAAAGACTATAGTATTTCCTTTTTTTTCGAAGATTTTTTGACCCTCTCCTATTTCCTTAGGAAAATTTCAGAATTTAATATGAACCCTCAACACTTGAAAAATATGTGCCAAACATCCCCCATCCCCTCGCATCTGGTCCAAAAAAATTCCGAAAGTTTTCTGGAACAACCCAATTCTGAACGTTTCCTAGCCAGGTGTCGAGCAGTGGGAAGGGGTGAGGGAAGTTTGCCCCATAATTTCCAAGTGTATACCCTCCAAATAACATTCTGGGAAAATCGGGGCGAGATCTGAAGGGGTGAAATTTTTTTCCCAAAAATGAGCAAAGACTATAGTCTTTCCTTTTTTTTTCGAAGATATTTTGACCCTCTCCGATTTCCTTAGGAAAATTTCAGAATTTAATATGAACCCTAAACACTTGAAAAATATGTGCCAAACATCCCCCATCCCCTCGCATCTGGTCCAAAAAAATTCCGAAAGTTTTCTGGAACAATCCAACTCTGAACGTTTAATAGCCAGGTGTGGAGAAGTGGGAAGGGGTGAGGGAAGTTTGCCCCATAATTTCCAAGTGTATACCCTCCAAATAACATTCTGGGAAAATCGGGGCGAGATCTGAAGGGGTGAAATTTTTTTCCCAAAAATGAGCAAAGACTATAGTCTTTCCTTTTTTTTTCGAAGAATTTTTGACCCTCTCCGATTTCCTTAGGAAAATTTCAGAATGTAATATGAAGGGTAAAGACTTGAAAAATATGTGCCAAACATCCCCCATCCCCTCCGATCTGGTCCAAGAAAATTCCGAAAGTTTTCTGGAACAACCCAATTCTGAACGTTTTCTAGCCAGGTGTGGAGCAGTGGGAAGGGGTGAGGGAAGTTTGCCCCATAATTTCCAAGTGTATAAACTCCAAATAACATTCTGGGAAAATCGGGGCGAGATCTGAAGGGGTGAAATTTTTTTCCCAAAAATGAGCAAAGACTATAGTCTTTCCTTTTTTTTTTCGAAGATTTTTTGACCCTCTCCGATTTCCTTAGGAAAATTTCAGAATTTAATATGAACCCTAAACACTTGAAAAATATGTGCCAAACATCCCCCATCCCCTCGCAACTGGTCCAAAAAAATTCCGAAAGTTTTCTGGAACAACCCAATTCTGAACGTTTCCTAGCCAGGTGTGGAGCAGTGGGAAGGGGTGAGGGAACTTTGCCCCATAATTTCCAAGTGTATACCCTCCAAATAACATTCTGGCAAAATCGGGGCGAGATCTGAAGGGGTGAAATTGTTTTCCCAAAAATGAGCAAAGACTATAGTCTTTCCTTTTTTTTCGAAGATTTTTTGACCCTCTCCGATTTCCTTAGGAAAATTTCAGAATTTAATATGAACCCTAAACACTTGAAAAATATGTGCCAAACATCCCCCATCCCCTCGCATCTGGTCCAAAAAAATTCCGAAAGTTTTCTGGAACAATCCAACTCTGAACGTTTAATAGCCAGGTGTGGAGAAGTGGGAAGGGGTGAGGGAAGTTTGTCCCATAATTTCCAAGTGTATACCCTCCAAATAACATTCTGGGAAAATCGGGGCGAGATCTGAAGGGGTGAAATTTTTTTCCCAAAAATGAGCAAAGACTATAGTCTTTCCTTTTTTTTCGAAGATTTTTTGACCCTCTCCTATTTCCTTAGGAAAATTTCAGAATTTAATATGAACCCTCAACACTTGAAAAATATGTGCCAAACATCCCCCATCCCCTCGCATCTGGTCCAAAAAAATTCCGAAAGTTTTCTGGAACAACCCAATTCTGAACGTTTCCTAGCCAGGTGTCGAGCAGTGGGAAGGGGTGAGGGAAGTTTGCCCCATAATTTCCAAGTGTATACCCTCCAAATAACATTCTGGGAAAATCGGGGCGAGATCTGAAGGGGTGAAATTTTTTTCCCAAAAATGAGCAAAGACTCCTTTTTTTTTGGAAGATATTTTGACCCTCTCCGATTTCCTTAGGAAAATTTCAGAATTTAATATGAACCCTAAACACTTGAAAAATATGTGCCAAACATCCCCCATCCCCTCGCATCTGGACCAAAAAAATTCCGAAAGTTTTCTGGAACAATCCAACTCTGAACGTTTAATAGCCAGGTGTGGAGAAGTGGGAAGGGGTGAGGGAAGTTTGCCCCATAATTTTCAAGTGTATACCCTCCAAATAACATTCTGGGAAAATCGGGGCGAGATCTGAAGGGGTGAAATTTTTTTCCCAAAAATGAGCAAAGACTATAGTCTTTCCTTTTTTTTTCGAAGAATTTTTGACCCTCTCCGATTTCCTTAGGAAAATTTCAGAATTTAATATGAACCCTAAACACTTGAAAAATAGTTGCCAAACATCCCCCATCCCCTCGCAACTGGTCCAAAAAAATTCCGAAAGTTTTCTGGAACAACCCAATTCTGAACGTTTCCTAGCCAGGTGTGGAGCAGTGGGAAGGGGTGAGGGAACTTTGCCCCATAATTTCCAAGTGTATACCCTCCAAATAACATTCTGGCAAAATCGGGGCGAGATCTGAAGGGGTGAAATTTTTTTCCCAAAAATGAGCAAAGACTATAGTCTTTCCTTTTTATTTCGAAGAATTTTTGACCCTCTCCGATTTCCTTAGGAAAATTTCAGAATGTAATATGAAGGGTAAAGACTTGAAAAATATGTGCCAAACATCCCCCATCCCCTCCGATCTGGTCCAAGAAAATTCCGAAAGTTTTCTGGAACAATCCAATTCTGAACGTTTCCTAGCCAGGTGTGGAGCAGTGGGAAGGGGTGAGGGAAGTTTGCCCCATAATTTCCAAGTGTATAAACTCCAAATAACATTCTGGGAAAATCGGGGCGAGATCTGAAGGGGTGAAATTTTTTTCCCAAAAATGAGCAAAGACTATAGTCTTTCCTTTTTTTTCGAAGAATTTTTGACCCTCTCCGATTTCCTTAGGAAAATTTCAGAATGTAATATGAAGGGTAAAGACTTGAAACATATGTGCCAAACATCCCCCATCCCCTCCGATCTGGTCCAAGAAAATTCCGAAAGTTTTCTGGAACAACCCAATTCTGAACGTTTCCTAGCCAGGTGTGGCGCAGTGGGAAGGGGTGAGGGAAGTTTGCCCCATAATTTCCAAGTGTATACCCTCCAAATAACATTCTGGGAAAATCGGGGCGAGATCTGAAGGGGTGAAATTGTTTTCCCAAAAATGAGCAAAGACTATAGTCTTTCCTTTTTTTTCGAAGATTTTTTGACCCTCTCCGATTTCCTTAGGAAAATTTCAGAATTTAATATGAACCCTAAACACTTGAAACATATGTGCCAAACATCCCCCATCCCCTCCGATCTGGTCCAAGAAAATTCCGAAAGTTTTCTGGAACAACCCAATTCTGAACGTTTCCTAGCCAGGTGTGGCGCAGTGGGAAGGGGTGAGGGAAGTTTGCCCCATAATTTCCAAGTGTATACCCTCCAAATAACATTCTGGGAAAATCGGGGCGAGATCTGAAGGGGTGAAATTGTTTTCCCAAAAATGAGCAAAGACTATAGTCTTTCCTTTTTTTTCGAAGATTTTTTGACCCTCTCCGATTTCCTTAGGAAAATTTCAGAATTTAATATGAACCCTAAACACTTGAAAAATATGTGCCAAACATCCCCCATCCCCTCGCATCTGGACCAAAAAAATTCCGAAAGTTTTCTGGAACAATCCAACTCTGAACGTTTAATAGCCAGGTGTGGAGAAGTGGGAAGGGGTGACGGAAGTTTGTCCCATAATTTCCAAGTGTATACCCTCCAAATAACATTCTGGGAAAATCGGGGCGAGATCTGAAGGGGTGAAATTTTTTTCCCAAAAATGAGCAAAGACTATAGTCTTTCCTTTTTTTTTCGAAGAATTTTTGACCCTCTCCGATTTCCTTAGGAAAATTTCAGAATTTAATATGAACCCTAAACACTTGAAAAATAGTTGCCAAACATCCCCCATCCCCTCGCAACTGGTCCAAAAAAATTCCGAAAGTTTTCTGGAACAACCCAATTCTGAACGTTTCATAGCCAGGTGTGGAGCAGTGGGAAGGGGTGAGGGAACTTTGCCCCATAATTTCCAAGTGTATACCCTCCAAATAACATTCTGGCAAAATCGGGGCGAGATCTGAAGGGGTGAAATTTTTTTCCCAAAAATGAGCAAAGACTATAGTCTTTCCTTTTTATTTCGAAGAATTTTTGACCCTCTCCGATTTCCTTAGGAAAATTTCAGAATGTAATATGAAGGGTAAAGACTTGAAAAATATGTGCCAAACATCCCCCATCCCCTCCGATCTGGTCCAAGAAAATTCCGAAAGTTTTCTGGAACAATCCAATTCTGAACGTTTCCTAGCCAGGTGTGGAGCAGTGGGAAGGGGTGAGGGAAGTTTGCCCCATAATTTCCAAGTGTATAAACTCCAAATAACATTCTGGGAAAATCGGGGCGAGATCTGAAGGGGTGAAATTTTTTTCCCAAAAATGACCAAAGACTATAGTCTTTCCTTTTTTTTTCGAAGAATTTTTGACCCTCTCCGATTTCCTTAGGAAAATTTTAGAATGTAATATGAAGGGTAAAGACTTGAAAAATATGTGCCAAACATCCCCCATCCCCTCCGATCTGGTCCAAGAAAATTCCGAAAGTTTTCTGGAACAACCCAATTCTGAACGTTTCCTAGCCAGGTGTGGAGCAGTGGGAAGGGGTGAGGGAAGTTTGCCCCATAATTTCCAAGTGTATAAACTCCAAATAACATTCTGGGAAAATCGGGGCGAGATCTGAAGGGGTGAAATTTTTTTCCCAAAAATGAGCAAAGACTATAGTCTTTCCTTTTTTTGCGAAGATTTTTTGACCCTCTCCGATTTCCTTAGGAAAATTTCAGAATTTAATATGAACCCTCAACACTTGAAAAATATGTGCCAAACATCCCCCATCCCCTCGCATCTTGTCCAAAAAAATTCCGAAAGTTTTCTGGAACAACCCAATTCTGAACGTTTCCTAGCCAGGTGTCGAGCAGAGGGAAGGGGTGAGGGAAGTTTGCCCCATAATTTCCAAGTGTATACCCTCCAAATAACATTCTGGGAAAATCGGGGCGAGATCTGAAGGGGTGAAATTTTTTTCCCAAAAATGAGCAAAGACTATAGTCTTTCCTTTTTTTTTCGAAGATATTTTGACCCTCTCCGATTTCCTTAGGAAAATTTCAGAATTTAATATGAACCCTAAACACTTGAAAAATATGTGCCAAACATCCCCCATCCCCTCGCATCTGGTCCAAAAAAATTCCGAAAGTTTTCTGGAACAATCCAACTCTGAACGTTTAATAGCCAGGTGTGGAGAAGTGGGAAGGGGTGAGGGAAGTTTGTCCCATAATTTCCAAGTGTATACCCTCCAAATAACATTCTGGGAAAATCGGGGCGAGATCTGAAGGGGTGAAATTTTTTTCCCAAAAATGAGCAAAGACTATAGTCTTTCCTTTTTTTTCGAAGATTTTTTGACCCTCTCCTATTTCCTTAGGAAAATTTCAGAATTTAATATGAACCCTCAACACTTGAAAAATATGTGCCAAACATCCCCCATCCCCTCGCATCTGGTCCAAAAAAATTCCGAAAGTTTTCTGGAACAACCCAATTCTGAACGTTTCCTAGCCAGGTGTCGAGCAGTGGGAAGGGGTGAGGGAAGTTTGCCCCATAATTTCCAAGTGTATACCCTCCAAATAACATTCTGGGAAAATCGGGGCGAGATCTGAAGGGGTGAAATTTTTTTCCCAAAAATGAGCAAAGACTTTCCTTTTTTTTTGGAAGATATTTTGACCCTCTCCGATTTCCTTAGGAAAATTTCAGAATTTAATATGAACCCTAAACACTTGAAAAATATGTGCCAAACATCCCCCATCCCCTCGCATCTGGACCAAAAAAATTCCGAAAGTTTTCTGGAACAATCCAACTCTGAACGTTTAATAGCCAGGTGTGGAGAAGTGGGAAGGGGTGAGGGAAGTTTGCCCCATAATTTTCAAGTGTATACCCTCCAAATAACATTCTGGGAAAATCGGGGCGAGATCTGAAGGGGTGAAATTTTTTTCCCAAAAATGAGCAAAGACTATAGTCTTTCCTTTTTTTTTCGAAGAATTTTTGACCCTCTCCGATTTCCTTAGGAAAATTTCAGAATTTAATATGAACCCTAAACACTTGAAAAATAGTTGCCAAACATCCCCCATCCCCTCGCAACTGGTCCAAAAAAATTCCGAAAGTTTTCTGGAACAACCCAATTCTGAACGTTTCCTAGCCAGGTGTGGAGCAGTGGGAAGGGGTGAGGGAACTTTGCCCCATAATTTCCAAGTGTATACCCTCCAAATAACATTCTGGCAAAATCGGGGCGAGATCTGAAGGGGTGAAATTTTTTTCCCAAAAATGAGCAAAGACTATAGTCTTTCCTTTTTATTTCGAAGAATTTTTGACCCTCTCCGATTTCCTTAGGAAAATTTCAGAATGTAATATGAAGGGTAAAGACTTGAAAAATATGTGCCAAACATCCCCCATCCCCTCCGATCTGGTCCAAGAAAATTCCGAAAGTTTTCTGGAACAATCCAATTCTGAACGTTTCCTAGCCAGGTGTGGAGCAGTGGGAAGGGGTGAGGGAAGTTTGCCCCATAATTTCCAAGTGTATAAACTCCAAATAACATTCTGGGAAAATCGGGGCGAGATCTGAAGGGGTGAAATTTTTTTCCCAAAAATGAGCAAAGACTATAGTCTTTCCTTTTTTTTCGAAGAATTTTTGACCCTCTCCGATTTCCTTAGGAAAATTTCAGAATGTAATATGAAGGGTAAAGACTTGAAACATATGTGCCAAACATCCCCCATCCCCTCCGATCTGGTCCAAGAAAATTCCGAAAGTTTTCTGGAACAACCCAATTCTGAACGTTTCCTAGCCAGGTGTGGCGCAGTGGGAAGGGGTGAGGGAAGTTTGCCCCATAATTTCCAAGTGTATACCCTCCAAATAACATTCTGGGAAAATCGGGGCGAGATCTGAAGGGGTGAAATTGTTTTCCCAAAAATGAGCAAAGACTATAGTCTTTCCTTTTTTTTCGAAGATTTTTTGACCCTCTCCTATTTCCTTAGGAAAATTTCAGAATTTAATATGAACCCTCAACACTTGAAAAATATGTGCCAAACATCCCCCATCCCCTCGCATCTGGTCCAAAAAAATTCCGAAAGTTTTCTGGAACAACCCAATTCTGAACGTTTCCTAGCCAGGTGTCGAGCAGTGGGAAGGGGTGAGGGAAGTTTGCCCCATAATTTCCAAGTGTATACCCTCCAAATAACATTCTGGGAAAATCGGGGCGAGATCTGAAGGGGTGAAATTTTTTTCCCAAAAATGAGCAAAGACTATAGTCTTTCCTTTTTTTTTCAAAGATATTTTGTCCCTTTCCGATTTCCTTAGGAAAATTTCAGAATTTAATATGAACCCTAAACACTTGAAAAATATGTGCCAAACATCCCCCATCCCCTCGCAACTGGTCCAAAAAAATTCCGAAAGTTTTCTGGAACAACCCAATTCTGAACGTTTCCTAGCCAGGTGTGGAGCAGTGGGAAGGGGTGAGGGAACTTTGCCCCATAATTTCCAAGTGTATACCCTCCAAATAACATTCTGGCAAAATCGGGGCGAGATCTGAAGGGGTGAAATTTTTTTCCCAAAAATGAGCAAAGACTATAGTCTTTCCTTTTTTTTTCGAAGATTTTTTGACCCTCTCCGATTTCCTTAGGAAAATTTCAGAATTTAATATGAACCCTAAACACTTGAAAAATATGTGCCAAACATCCCCCATCCCTTCGCAACTGGTCCAAAAAAATTCCGAAAGTTTTCTGGAACAACCCAATTCTGAACGTTTCCTAGCCAGGTGTGGAGCAGTGGGAAGGGGTGAGGGAACTTTGCCCCATAATTTCCAAGTGTATACCCTCCAAATAACATTCTGGCAAAATCGGGGCGAGATCTGAAGGGGTGAAATTGTTTTCCCAAAAATGAGCAAAGACTATAGTCTTTCCTTTTTTTTCGAAGATTTTTTGACCCTCTCCGATTTCCTTAGGAAAATTTCAGAATTTAATATGAACCCTAAACACTTGAAAAATATGTGCCAAACATCCCCCATCCCCTCGCATCTGGTTCAAAAAAATTCCGAAAGTTTTCTGGAACAATCCAACTCTGAACGTTTAATAGCCAGGTGTGGAGAAGTGGGAAGGGGTGAGGGAAGTTTGCCCCATAATTTCCAAGTGTATACCCTCCAAATAACATTCTGGGAAAATCGGGGCGAGATCTGAAGGGGTGAAATTTTTTTCCCAAAAATGAGCAAAGACTATAGTCTTTCCTTTTTTTTTCGAAGAATTTTTGACCCTCTCCGATTTCCTTAGGAAAATTTCAGAATTTAATATGAACCCTAAACACTTGAAAAATAGTTGCCAAACATCCCCCATCCCCTCGCAACTGGTCCAAAAAAATTCCGAAAGTTTTCTGGAACAACCCAATTCTGAACGTTTCCTAGCCAGGTGTGGAGCAGTGGGAAGGGGTGAGGGAAGTTTGCCCCATAATTTCCAAGTGTATACCATCCAAATAACATTCTGGGAAAATCGGGGCGAGATCTGAAGGGGTGAAATTTTTTTCCCAAAAATGAGCAAAGACTATAGTCTTTCCTTTTTTTTTCAAAGAATTTTTGACGCTCTCCGATTTCCTTAGGAAAATTTCAGAATGTAATATGAAGGGTAAAGACTTGAAAAATATGTGCCAAACATCCCCCATCCCCTCCGATCTGGTCCAAGAAAATTCCGAAAGTTTTCTGGAACAACCCAATTCTGAACGTTTCCTAGCCAGGTGTGGCGCAGTGGGAAGGGGTGAGGGAAGTTTGCCCCATAATTTCCAAGTGTATACCCTCCAAATAACATTCTGGGAAAATCGGGGCGAGATCTGAAGGGGTGAAATTTTTTTCCCAAAAATGAGCAAAGACTATAGTCTTTCCTTTTTTTTCGAAGATTTTTTGACCCTCTCCGATTTCCTTAGGAAAATTTCAGAATTTAATATGAACCCTAAACACTTGAAAAATATGTGCCAAACATCCCCCATCCCCTCGCATCTGGACCAAAAAAATTCCGAAAGTTTTCTGGAACAATCCAACTCTGAACGTTTAATAGCCAGGTGTGGAGAAGTGGGAAGGGGTGAGGGAAGTTTGTCCCATAATTTCCAAGTGTATACCCTCCAAATAACATTCTGGGAAAATCGGGGCGAGATCTGAAGGGGTGAAATTTTTTTCCCAAAAATGAGCAAAGACTATAGTATTTCCTTTTTTTTCGAAGATTTTTTGACCCTCTCCTATTTCCTTAGGAAAATTTCAGAATTTAATATGAACCCTCAACACTTGAAAAATATGTGCCAAACATCCCCCATCCCCTCGCATCTGGTCCAAAAAAATTCCGAAAGTTTTCTGGAACAACCCAATTCTGAACGTTTCCTAGCCAGGTGTCGAGCAGTGGGAAGGGGTGAGGGAAGTTTGCCCCATAATTTCCAAGTGTATACCCTCCAAATAACATTCTGGGAAAATCGGGGCGAGATCTGAAGGGGTGAAATTTTTTTCCCAAAAATGAGCAAAGACTATAGTCTTTCCATTTTTTTTCGAAGATATTTTGACCCTCTCCGATTTCCTTAGGAAAATTTCAGAATTTAATATGAACCCTAAACACTTGAAAAATATGTGCCAAACATCCCCCATCCCCTCGCATCTGGTCCAAAAAAATTCCGAAAGTTTTCTGGAACAATCCAACTCTGAACGTTTAATAGCCAGGTGTGGAGAAGTGGGAAGGGGTGAGGGAAGTTTGCCCCATAATTTCCAAGTGTATACCCTCCAAATAACATTCTGGGAAAATCGGGGCGAGATCTGAAGGGGTGAAATTTTTTTCCCAAAAATGAGCAAAGACTATAGTCTTTCCTTTTTTTTTCGAAGAATTTTTGACCCTCTCCGATTTCCTTAGGAAAATTTCAGAATGTAATATGAAGGGTAAAGACTTGAAAAATATGTGCCAAACATCCCCCATCCCCTCCGATCTGGTCCAAGAAAATTCCGAAAGTTTTCTGGAACAACCCAATTCTGAACGTTTTCTAGCCAGGTGTGGAGCAGTGGGAAGAGGTGAGGGAAGTTTGCCCCATAATTTCCAAGTGTATAAACTCCAAATAACATTCTGGGAAAATCGGGGCGAGATCTGAAGGGGTGAAATTTTTTTCCCAAAAATGAGCAAAGACTATAGTCTTTCCTTTTTTTTTTCGAAGATTTTTTGACCCTCTCCGATTTCCTTAGGAAAATTTCAGAATTTAATATGAACCCTAAACACTTGAAAAATATGTGCCAAACATCCCCCATCCCCTCGCAACTGGTCCAAAAAAATTCCGAAAGTTTTCTGGAACAACCCAATTCTGAACGTTTCCTAGCCAGGTGTGGAGCAGTGGGAAGGGGTGAGGGAACTTTGCCCCATAATTTCCAAGTGTATACCCTCCAAATAACATTCTGGCAAAATCGGGGCGAGATCTGAAGGGGTGAAATTGTTTTCCCAAAAATGAGCAAAGACTATAGTCTTTCCTTTTTTTTCGAAGATTTTTTGACCCTCTCCGATTTCCTTAGGAAAATTTCAGAATTTAATATGAACCCTAAACACTTGAAAAATATGTGCCAAACATCCCCCATCCCCTCGCATCTGGTCCAAAAAAATTCCGAAAGTTTTCTGGAACAATCCAACTCTGAACGTTTAATAGCCAGGTGTGGAGAAGTGGGAAGGGGTGAGGGAAGTTTGTCCCATAATTTCCAAGTGTATACCCTCCAAATAACATTCTGGGAAAATCGGGGCGAGATCTGAAGGGGTGAAATTTTTTTCCCAAAAATGAGCAAAGACTATAGTCTTTCCTTTTTTTTCGAAGATTTTTTGACCCTCTCCTATTTCCTTAGGAAAATTTCAGAATTTAATATGAACCCTCAACACTTGAAAAATATGTGCCAAACATCCCCCATCCCCTCGCATCTGGTCCAAAAAAATTCCGAAAGTTTTCTGGAACAACCCAATTCTGAACGTTTCCTAGCCAGGTGTCGAGCAGTGGGAAGGGGTGAGGGAAGTTTGCCCCATAATTTCCAAGTGTATACCCTCCAAATAACATTCTGGGAAAATCGGGGCGAGATCTGAAGGGGTGAAATTTTTTTCCCAAAAATGAGCAAAGACTCCTTTTTTTTTGGAAGATATTTTGACCCTCTCCGATTTCCTTAGGAAAATTTCAGAATTTAATATGAACCCTAAACACTTGAAAAATATGTGCCAAACATCCCCCATCCCCTCGCATCTGGACCAAAAAAATTCCGAAAGTTTTCTGGAACAATCCAACTCTGAACGTTTAATAGCCAGGTGTGGAGAAGTGGGAAGGGGTGAGGGAAGTTTGCCCCATAATTTTCAAGTGTATACCCTCCAAATAACATTCTGGGAAAATCGGGGCGAGATCTGAAGGGGTGAAATTTTTTTCCCAAAAATGAGCAAAGACTATAGTCTTTCCTTTTTTTTTCGAAGAATTTTTGACCCTCTCCGATTTCCTTAGGAAAATTTCAGAATTTAATATGAACCCTAAACACTTGAAAAATAGTTGCCAAACATCCCCCATCCCCTCGCAACTGGTCCAAAAAAATTCCGAAAGTTTTCTGGAACAACCCAATTCTGAACGTTTCCTAGCCAGGTGTGGAGCAGTGGGAAGGGGTGAGGGAACTTTGCCCCATAATTTCCAAGTGTATACCCTCCAAATAACATTCTGGCAAAATCGGGGCGAGATCTGAAGGGGTGAAATTTTTTTCCCAAAAATGAGCAAAGACTATAGTCTTTCCTTTTTATTTCGAAGAATTTTTGACCCTCTCCGATTTCCTTAGGAAAATTTCAGAATGTAATATGAAGGGTAAAGACTTGAAAAATATGTGCCAAACATCCCCCATCCCCTCCGATCTGGTCCAAGAAAATTCCGAAAGTTTTCTGGAACAATCCAATTCTGAACGTTTCCTAGCCAGGTGTGGAGCAGTGGGAAGGGGTGAGGGAAGTTTGCCCCATAATTTCCAAGTGTATAAACTCCAAATAACATTCTGGGAAAATCGGGGCGAGATCTGAAGGGGTGAAATTTTTTTCCCAAAAATGAGCAAAGACTATAGTCTTTCCTTTTTTTTCGAAGAATTTTTGACCCTCTCCGATTTCCTTAGGAAAATTTCAGAATGTAATATGAAGGGTAAAGACTTGAAACATATGTGCCAAACATCCCCCATCCCCTCCGATCTGGTCCAAGAAAATTCCGAAAGTTTTCTGGAACAACCCAATTCTGAACGTTTCCTAGCCAGGTGTGGCGCAGTGGGAAGGGGTGAGGGAAGTTTGCCCCATAATTTCCAAGTGTATACCCTCCAAATAACATTCTGGGAAAATCGGGGCGAGATCTGAAGGGGTGAAATTGTTTTCCCAAAAATGAGCAAAGACTATAGTCTTTCCTTTTTTTTCGAAGATTTTTTGACCCTCTCCGATTTCCTTAGGAAAATTTCAGAATTTAATATGAACCCTAAACACTTGAAACATATGTGCCAAACATCCCCCATCCCCTCCGATCTGGTCCAAGAAAATTCCGAAAGTTTTCTGGAACAACCCAATTCTGAACGTTTCCTAGCCAGGTGTGGCGCAGTGGGAAGGGGTGAGGGAAGTTTGCCCCATAATTTCCAAGTGTATACCCTCCAAATAACATTCTGGGAAAATCGGGGCGAGATCTGAAGGGGTGAAATTGTTTTCCCAAAAATGAGCAAAGACTATAGTCTTTCCTTTTTTTTCGAAAATTTTTTGACCCTCTCCGATTTCCTTAGGAAAATTTCAGAATTTAATATGAACCCTAAACACTTGAAAAATATGTGCCAAACATCCCCCATCCCCTCGCATCTGGACCAAAAAAATTCCGAAAGTTTTCTGGAACAATCCAACTCTGAACGTTTAATAGCCAGGTGTGGAGAAGTGGGAAGGGGTGACGGAAGTTTGTCCCATAATTTCCAAGTGTATACCCTCCAAATAACATTCTGGGAAAATCGGGGCGAGATCTGAAGGGGTGAAATTTTTTTCCCAAAAATGAGCAAAGACTATAGTCTTTCCTTTTTTTTTCGAAGAATTTTTGACCCTCTCCGATTTCCTTAGGAAAATTTCAGAATTTAATATGAACCCTAAACACTTGAAAAATAGTTGCCAAACATCCCCCATCCCCTCGCAACTGGTCCAAAAAAATTCCGAAAGTTTTCTGGAACAACCCAATTCTGAACGTTTCATAGCCAGGTGTGGAGCAGTGGGAAGGGGTGAGGGAACTTTGCCCCATAATTTCCAAGTGTATACCCTCCAAATAACATTCTGGCAAAATCGGGGCGAGATCTGAAGGGGTGAAATTTTTTTCCCAAAAATGA
This sequence comes from Hemicrepidius hirtus, assembly GCA_963082805.1. Lineage (NCBI taxonomy): Eukaryota > Metazoa > Arthropoda > Insecta > Coleoptera > Elateridae > Hemicrepidius > Hemicrepidius hirtus. The sequence goes on from OY720167.1 coordinate 9,081,391, forward strand.
GCAAAGACTATAGTCTTTCCTTTTTATTTCGAAGAATTTTTGACCCTCTCCGATTTCCTTAGGAAAATTTCAGAATGTAATATGAAGGGTAAAGACTTGAAAAATATGTGCCAAACATCCCCCATCCCCTCCGATCTGGTCCAAGAAAATTCCGAAAGTTTTCTGGAACAATCCAATTCTGAACGTTTCCTAGCCAGGTGTGGAGCAGTGGGAAGGGGTGAGGGAAGTTTGCCCCATAATTTCCAAGTGTATAAACTCCAAATAACATTCTGGGAAAATCGGGGCGAGATCTGAAGGGGTGAAATTTTTTTCCCAAAAATGACCAAAGACTATAGTCTTTCCTTTTTTTTTCGAAGAATTTTTGACCCTCTCCGATTTCCTTAGGAAAATTTTAGAATGTAATATGAAGGGTAAAGACTTGAAAAATATGTGCCAAACATCCCCCATCCCCTCCGATCTGGTCCAAGAAAATTCCGAAAGTTTTCTGGAACAACCCAATTCTGAACGTTTCCTAGCCAGGTGTGGAGCAGTGGGAAGGGGTGAGGGAAGTTTGCCCCATAATTTCCAAGTGTATAAACTCCAAATAACATTCTGGGAAAATCGGGGCGAGATCTGAAGGGGTGAAATTTTTTTCCCAAAAATGAGCAAAGACTATAGTCTTTCCTTTTTTTGCGAAGATTTTTTGACCCTCTCCGATTTCCTTAGGAAAATTTCAGAATTTAATATGAACCCTCAACACTTGAAAAATATGTGCCAAACATCCCCCATCCCCTCGCATCTTGTCCAAAAAAATTCCGAAAGTTTTCTGGAACAACCCAATTCTGAACGTTTCCTAGCCAGGTGTCGAGCAGAGGGAAGGGGTGAGGGAAGTTTGCCCCATAATTTCCAAGTGTATACCCTCCAAATAACATTCTGGGAAAATCGGGGCGAGATCTGAAGGGGTGAAATTTTTTTCCCAAAAATGAGCAAAGACTATAGTCTTTCCTTTTTTTTTCGAAGATATTTTGACCCTCTCCGATTTCCTTAGGAAAATTTCAGAATTTAATATGAACCCTAAACACTTGAAAAATATGTGCCAAACATCCCCCATCCCCTCGCATCTGGTCCAAAAAAATTCCGAAAGTTTTCTGGAACAATCCAACTCTGAACGTTTAATAGCCAGGTGTGGAGAAGTGGGAAGGGGTGAGGGAAGTTTGTCCCATAATTTCCAAGTGTATACCCTCCAAATAACATTCTGGGAAAATCGGGGCGAGATCTGAAGGGGTGAAATTTTTTTCCCAAAAATGAGCAAAGACTATAGTCTTTCCTTTTTTTTCGAAGATTTTTTGACCCTCTCCTATTTCCTTAGGAAAATTTCAGAATTTAATATGAACCCTCAACACTTGAAAAATATGTGCCAAACATCCCCCATCCCCTCGCATCTGGTCCAAAAAAATTCCGAAAGTTTTCTGGAACAACCCAATTCTGAACGTTTCCTAGCCAGGTGTCGAGCAGTGGGAAGGGGTGAGGGAAGTTTGCCCCATAATTTCCAAGTGTATACCCTCCAAATAACATTCTGGGAAAATCGGGGCGAGATCTGAAGGGGTGAAATTTTTTTCCCAAAAATGAGCAAAGACTTTCCTTTTTTTTTGGAAGATATTTTGACCCTCTCCGATTTCCTTAGGAAAATTTCAGAATTTAATATGAACCCTAAACACTTGAAAAATATGTGCCAAACATCCCCCATCCCCTCGCATCTGGACCAAAAAAATTCCGAAAGTTTTCTGGAACAATCCAACTCTGAACGTTTAATAGCCAGGTGTGGAGAAGTGGGAAGGGGTGAGGGAAGTTTGCCCCATAATTTTCAAGTGTATACCCTCCAAATAACATTCTGGCAAAATCGGGGCGAGATCTGAAGGGGTGAAATTTTTTTCCCAAAAATGAGCAAAGACTATAGTCTTTCCTTTTTATTTCGAAGAATTTTTGACCCTCTCCGATTTCCTTAGGAAAATTTCAGAATGTAATATGAAGGGTAAAGACTTGAAAAATATGTGCCAAACATCCCCCATCCCCTCCGATCTGGTCCAAGAAAATTCCGAAAGTTTTCTGGAACAATCCAATTCTGAACGTTTCCTAGCCAGGTGTGGAGCAGTGGGAAGGGGTGAGGGAAGTTTGCCCCATAATTTCCAAGTGTATAAACTCCAAATAACATTCTGGGAAAATCGGGGCGAGATCTGAAGGGGTGAAATTTTTTTCCCAAAAATGAGCAAAGACTATAGTCTTTCCTTTTTTTTTCGAAGAATTTTTGACCCTCTCCGATTTCCTTAGGAAAATTTCAGAATGTAATATGAAGGGTAAAGACTTGAAACATATGTGCCAAACATCCCCCATCCCCTCCGATCTGGTCCAAGAAAATTCCGAAAGTTTTCTGGAACAACCCAATTCTGAACGTTTCCTAGCCAGGTGTGGCGCAGTGGGAAGGGGTGAGGGAAGTTTGCCCCATAATTTCCAAGTGTATACCCTCCAAATAACATTCTGGGAAAATCGGGGCGAGATCTGAAGGGGTGAAATTGTTTTCCCAAAAATGAGCAAAGACTATAGTCTTTCCTTTTTTTTCGAAGATTTTTTGACCCTCTCCGATTTCCTTAGGAAAATTTCAGAATTTAATATGAACCCTAAACACTTGAAAAATATGTGCCAAACATCCCCCATCCCCTCCGATCTGGTCCAAGAAAATTCCGAAAGTTTTCTGGAACAACCCAATTCTGAACGTTTCCTAGCCAGGTGTGGAGCAGTGGGAAGGGGTGAGGGAAGTTTGCCCCATAATTTCCAAGTTTATAAACTCCAAATAACATTCTGGGAAAATCGGGGCGAGATCTGAAGGGGTGAAATTTTTTTCCCAAAAATGAGCAAAGACTATAGTCTTTCCTTTTTTTGCGAAGATTTTTTGACCCTCTCCTATTTCCTTAGGAAAATTTCAGAATTTAATATGAACCCTCAACACTTGAAAAATATGTGCCAAACATCCCCCATCCCCTCGCATCTTGTCCAAAAAAATTCCGAAAGTTTTCTGGAACAACCCAATTCTGAACGTTTCCTAGCCAGGTGTCGAGCAGAGGGAAGGGGTGAGGGAAGTTTGCCCCATAATTTCCAAGTGTATACCCTCCAAATAACATTCTGGGAAAATCGGGGCGAGATCTGAAGGGGTGAAATTTTTTTCCCAAAAATGAGCAAAGACTATAGTCTTTCCTTTTTTTTTCGAAGATATTTTGACCCTCTCCGATTTCCTTAGGAAAATTTCAGAATTTAATATGAACCCTAAACACTTGAAAAATATGTGCCAAACATCCCCCATCCCCTCGCATCTGGACCAAAAAAATTCCGAAAGTTTTCTGGAACAATCCAACTCTGAACGTTTAATAGCCAGGTGTGGAGAAGTGGGAAGGGGTGAGGGAAGTTTGCCCCATAATTTTCAAGTGTATACCCTCCAAATAACATTCTGGGAAAATCGGGGCGAGATCTGAAGGGGTGAAATTTTTTTCCCAAAAATGAGCAAAGACTATTATAGTCTTTCCTTTTTTTTTCGAAGAATTTTTGACCCTCTCCGATTTCCTTAGGAAAATTTCAGAATTTAATATGAACCCTAAACACTTGAAAAATAGTTGCCAAACATCCCCCATCCCCTCGCAACTGGTCCAAAAAAATTCCGAAAGTTTTCTGGAACAACCCAATTCTGAACGTTTCCTAGCCAGGTGTGGAGCAGTGGGACGGGGTGAGGGAAGTTTGCCCCATAATTTCCAAGTGTATAAACTCCAAATAACATTCTGGGAAAATCGGGGCGAGATCTGAAGGGGTGAAATTTTTTTCACAAAAATGAGCAAAGACAGTCTTTCCTTTTTTTTTCGAAGATTTTTTGACTCTCTCCGATTTCCTTAGGAAAATTTCAGAATTTAATATGAAGGGTAAAGACTTGAAAAATATGTGCCAAACATCCCCCATCCCCTCCGATCTGGTCCAAGAAAATTCCGAAAGTTTTCTGGAACAACCCAATTCTGAACGTTTCCTAGCCAGGTGTGGAGCAGTGGGACGGGGTGAGGGAAGTTTGCCCCATAATTTCCAAGTGTATACCCTCCAAATAACATTCTGGCAAAATCGGGGCGAGATCTGAAGGGGTGAAATTTTTTTCCCAAAAATGAGCAAAGACAGTCTTTCCTTTTTTTTTCGAAGATTTTTTGACTCTCTCCGATTTCCTTAGGAAAATTTCAGAATTTAATATGAAGGGTAAAGACTTGAAAAATATGTGCCAAACATCCCCCATCCCCTCCGATCTGGTCCAAGAAAATTCCGAAAGTTTTCTGGAACAACCCAATTCTGAACGTTTCCTAGCCAGGTGTGGAGCAGTGGGACGGGGTGAGGGAAGTTTGCCCCATAATTTCCAAGTGTATACCCTCCAAATAACATTCTGGCAAAATCGGGGCGAGATCTGAAGGGGTGAAATTTTTTTCCCAAAAATGAGCAAAGACTTATAGTCTTTCCTTTTTATTTCGAAGAATTTTTGACCCTCTCCGATTTCCTTAGGAAAATTTCAGAATGTAATATGAAGGGTAAAGACTTGAAAAATATGTGCCAAACATCCCCCATCCCCTCCGATCTGGTCCAAGAAAATTCCGAAAGTTTTCTGGAACAATCCAATTCTGAACGTTTCCTAGCCAGGTGTGGAGCAGTGGGAAGGGGTGAGGGAAGTTTGCCCCATAATTTCCAAGTGTATAAACTCCAAATAACATTCTGGGAAAATCGGGGCGAGATCTGAAGGGGTTAAATTTTTTTCCCAAAAATGAGCAAAGACTATAGTCTTTCCTTTTTTTTTCGAAGATTTTTTGACCCTCTCCGATTTCCTTAGGAAAATTTCAGAATTTAATATGAACCCTAAACACTTGAAAAATACGTGCCAAACATCCCCCATCCCCTCGCAACTGGTCCAAAAAAATTGCGAAAGTTTTCTGGAACAACCCAATTCTGATCGTTTCCTAGCCAGGTGTGGAGCAGTGGGAAGGGGTGAGGGAACTTTGCCCCATAATTTCCAAGTGTATACCCTCCAAATAACATTCTGGGAAAATCGGGGCGAGATCTGAAGGGGTGAAATTTTTTTCCCAAAAATGAGCAAAGACTATAGTCTTTCCTTTTTTTTCGAAGATTTTTTGACCCTCTCCGATTTCCTTAGGAAAATTTCAGAATGTAATATGAAGGGTAAAGACTTGAAAAATATGTGCCAAACATCCCCCAACCCCTCCGATCTGGTCCAAGAAAATTCCGAAAGTTTTCTGGAACAACCCAATTCTGAACGTTTCCTAGCCAGGTGTGGAGCAGTGGGACGGGGTGAGGGAAGTTTGCCCCATAATTTCCAAGTGTATAAACTCCAAATAACATTCTGGGAAAATCGGGGCGAGATCTGAAGGGGTGAAATTTTTTTCACAAAAATGAGCAGACAGTCTTTCCTTTTTTTTTCGAAGATTTTTTGACCCTCTCCGATTTCCTTAGGAAAATTTCAGAATTTAATATGAACCCTAAACACTTGAAAAATATGTGCCAAACATCCCCCATCCCCTCGCAACTGGTCCAAAAAAATTCCGAAAGTTTTCTGGAACAACCCAATTCTGAACGTTTCCTAGCCAGGTGTGGAGCAGTGAGAAGGGGTGAGGGAACTTTGCCCCATAATTTCCAAGTGTATACCCTCCAAATAACATTCTGGGAAAATCGGGGCGAGATCTGAAGGGGTGAAATTTTTTTCCCAAAAATGAGCAAAGACTATAGTCTTTCCTTTTTTTTTCGAAGAATTTTTGACCCTCTCCGATTTCCTTAGGAAAATTTCAGAATTTAATATGAACCCTAAACACTTGAAAAATAGTTGCCAAACATCCCCCATCCCCTCGCAACTGGTCCAAAAAAATTCCGAAAGTTTTCTGGAACAACCCAATTCTGAACGTTTCCTAGCCAGGTGTGGAGCAGTGGGAAGGGGTGAGGGAACTTTGCCCCATAATTTCCAAGTGTATACCCTCCAAATAACATTCTGGCAAAATCGGGGCGAGATCTGAAGGGGTGAAATTTTTTTCCCAAAAATGAGCAAAGACTATAGTCTTTCCTTTTTATTTCGAAGAATTTTTGACCCTCTCCGATTTCCTTAGGAAAATTTCAGAATGTAATATGAAGGGTAAAGACTTGAAAAATATGTGCCAAACATCCCCCATCCCCTCCGATCTGGTCCAAGAAAATTCCGAAAGTTTTCTGGAACAATCCAATTCTGAACGTTTCCTAGCCAGGTGTGGAGCAGTGGGAAGGGGTGAGGGAAGTTTGCCCCATAATTTCCAAGTGTATAAACTCCAAATAACATTCTGGGAAAATCGGGGCGAGATCTGAAGGGGTGAAATTTTTTTCCCAAAAATGAGCAAAGACTATAGTCTTTCCTTTTTTTTCGAAGAATTTTTGACCCTCTCCGATTTCCTTAGGAAAATTTCAGAATGTAATATGAAGGGTAAAGACTTGAAACATATGTGCCAAACATCCCCCATCCCCTCCGATCTGGTCCAAGAAAATTCCGAAAGTTTTCTGGAACAATCCAATTCTGAACGTTTCCTAGCCAGGTGTGGAGCAGTGGGAAGGGGTGAGGGAAGTTTGCCCCATAATTTCCAAGTGTATACCCTCCAAATAACATTCTGGGAAAATCGGGGCGAGATCTGAAGGGGTGAAATTGTTTTCCCAAAAATGAGCAAAGACTATAGTCTTTCCTTTTTTTTCGAAGATTTTTTGACCCTCTCCGATTTCCTTAGGAAAATTTCAGAATTTAATATGAACCCTAAACACTTGAAAAATATGTGCCAAACATCCCCCATCCCCTCGCATCTGGACCAAAAAAATTCCGAAAGTTTTCTGGAACAATCCAACTCTGAACGTTTAATAGCCAGGTGTGGAGAAGTGGGAAGGGGTGACGGAAGTTTGTCCCATAATTTCCAAGTGTATACCCTCCAAATAACATTCTGGGAAAATCGGGGCGAGATCTGAAGGGGTGAAATTTTTTTCCCAAAAATGAGCAAAGACTATAGTCTTTCCTTTTTTTTCGAAGATTTTTTGACCCTCTCCTATTTCCTTAGGAAAATTTCAGAATTTAATATGAACCCTCAACACTTGAAAAATATGTGCCAAACATCCCCCATCCCCTCGCATCTGGTCCAAAAAAATTCCGAAAGTTTTCTGGAACAACCCAATTCTGAACGTTTCCTAGCCAGGTGTCGAGCAGTGGGAAGGGGTGAGGGAAGTTTGCCCCATAATTTCCAAGTGTATACCCTCCAAATAACATTCTGGGAAAATCGGGGCGAGATCTGAAGGGGTGAAATTTTTTTCCCAAAAATGAGCAAAGACTATAGTCTTTCCTTTTTTTTTCGAAGATATTTTGTCCCTTTCCGATTTCCTTAGGAAAATTTCAGAATTTAATATGAACCCTAAACACTTGAAAAATATGTGCCAAACATCCCCCATCCCCTCGCATCTGGACCAAAAAAATTCCGAAAGTTTTCTGGAACAATCCAACTCTGAACGTTTAATAGCCAGGTGTGGAGAAGTGGGAAGGGGTGAGGGAAGTTTGCCCCATAATTTTCAAGTGTATACCCTCCAAATAACATTCTGGGAAAATCGGGGCGAGATCTGAAGGGGTGAAATTTTTTTCCCAAAAATGAGCAAAGACTATAGTCTTTCCTTTTTTTTTCGAAGAATTTTTGACCCTCTCCGATTTCCTTAGGAAAATTTCAGAATTTAATATGAACCCTAAACACTTGAAAAATAGTTGCCAAACATCCCCCATCCCCTCGCAACTGGTCCAAAAAAATTCCGAAAGTTTTCTGGAACAACCCAATTCTGAACGTTTCATAGCCAGGTGTGGAGCAGTGGGAAGGGGTGAGGGAACTTTGCCCCATAATTTCCAAGTGTATACCCTCCAAATAACATTCTGGCAAAATCGGGGCGAGATCTGAAGGGGTGAAATTTTTTTCCCAAAAATGAGCAAAGACTATAGTCTTTCCTTTTTATTTCGAAGAATTTTTGACCCTCTCCGATTTCCTTAGGAAAATTTCAGAATGTAATATGAAGGGTAAAGACTTGAAAAATATGTGCCAAACATCCCCCATCCCCTCCGATCTGGTCCAAGAAAATTCCGAAAGTTTTCTGGAACAATCCAATTCTGAACGTTTCCTAGCCAGGTGTGGAGCAGTGGGAAGGGGTGAGGGAAGTTTGCCCCATAATTTCCAAGTGTATAAACTCCAAATAACATTCTGGGAAAATCGGGGCGAGATCTGAAGGGGTGAAATTTTTTTCCCAAAAATGACCAAAGACTATAGTCTTTCCTTTTTTTTTCGAAGAATTTTTGACCCTCTCCGATTTCCTTAGGAAAATTTCAGAATGTAATATGAAGGGTAAAGACTTGAAAAATATGTGCCAAACATCCCCCATCCCCTCCGATCTGGTCCAAGAAAATTCCGAAAGTTTTCTGGAACAACCCAATTCTGAACGTTTCCTAGCCAGGTGTGGAGCAGTGGGAAGGGGTGAGGGAAGTTTGCCCCATAATTTCCAAGTGTATAAACTCCAAATAACATTCTGGGAAAATCGGGGCGAGATCTGAAGGGGTGAAATTTTTTTCCCAAAAATGAGCAAAGACTATAGTCTTTCCTTTTTTTGCGAAGATTTTTTGACCCTCTCCGATTTCCTTAGGAAAATTTCAGAATTTAATATGAACCCTCAACACTTGAAAAATATGTGCCAAACATCCCCCATCCCCTCGCATCTTGTCCAAAAAAATTCCGAAAGTTTTCTGGAACAACCCAATTCTGAACGTTTCCTAGCCAGGTGTCGAGCAGAGGGAAGGGGTGAGGGAAGTTTGCCCCATAATTTCCAAGTGTATACCCTCCAAATAACATTCTGGGAAAATCGGGGCGAGATCTGAAGGGGTGAAATTTTTTTCCCAAAAATGAGCAAAGACTATAGTCTTTCCTTTTTTTTTCGAAGATATTTTGACCCTCTCCGATTTCCTTAGGAAAATTTCAGAATTTAATATGAACCCTAAACACTTGAAAAATATGTGCCAAACATCCCCCATCCCCTCGCATCTGGACCAAAAAAATTCCGAAAGTTTTCTGGAACAATCCAACTCTGAACGTTTAATAGCCAGGTGTGGAGAAGTGGGAAGGGGTGAGGGAAGTTTGCCCCATAATTTTCAAGTGTATACCCTCCAAATAACATTCTGGGAAAATCGGGGCGAGATCTGAAGGGGTGAAATTTTTTTCCCAAAAATGAGCAAAGACTATTATAGTCTTTCCTTTTTTTTTCGAAGAATTTTTGACCCTCTCCGATTTCCTTAGGAAAATTTCAGAATTTAATATGAACCCTAAACACTTGAAAAATAGTTGCCAAACATCCCCCATCCCCTCGCAACTGGTCCAAAAAAATTCCGAAAGTTTTCTGGAACAACCCAATTCTGAACGTTTCCTAGCCAGGTGTGGAGCAGTGGGAAGGGGTGAGGGAACTTTGCCCCATAATTTCCAAGTGTATACCCTCCAAATAACATTCTGGCAAAATCGGGGCGAGATCTGAAGGGGTGAAATTTTTTTCCCAAAAATGAGCAAAGACTTATAGTCTTTCCTTTTTATTTCGAAGAATTTTTGACCCTCTCCGATTTCCTTAGGAAAATTTCAGAATGTAATATGAAGGGTAAAGACTTGAAAAATATGTGCCAAACATCCCCCATCCCCTCCGATCTGGTCCAAGAAAATTCCGAAAGTTTTCTGGAACAATCCAATTCTGAACGTTTCCTAGCCAGGTGTGGAGCAGTGGGAAGGGGTGAGGGAAGTTTGCCCCATAATTTCCAAGTGTATAAACTCCAAATAACATTCTGGGAAAATCGGGGCGAGATCTGAAGGGGTTAAATTTTTTTCCCAAAAATGAGCAAAGACTATAGTCTTTCCTTTTTTTTTCGAAGATTTTTTGACCCTCTCCGATTTCCTTAGGAAAATTTCAGAATTTAATATGAACCCTAAACACTTGAAAAATACGTGCCAAACATCCCCCATCCCCTCGCAACTGGTCCAAAAAAATTGCGAAAGTTTTCTGGAACAACCCAATTCTGATCGTTTCCTAGCCAGGTGTGGAGCAGTGGGAAGGGGTGAGGGAACTTTGCCCCATAATTTCCAAGTGTATACCCTCCAAATAACATTCTGGGAAAATCGGGGCGAGATCTGAAGGGGTGAAATTTTTTTCCCAAAAATGAGCAAAGACTATAGTCTTTCCTTTTTTTTCGAAGATTTTTTGACCCTCTCCGATTTCCTTAGGAAAATTTCAGAATGTAATATGAAGGGTAAAGACTTGAAAAATATGTGCCAAACATCCCCCAACCCCTCCGATCTGGTCCAAGAAAATTCCGAAAGTTTTCTGGAACAACCCAATTCTGAACGTTTCCTAGCCAGGTGTGGAGCAGTGGGACGGGGTGAGGGAAGTTTGCCCCATAATTTCCAAGTGTATAAACTCCAAATAACATTCTGGGAAAATCGGGGTGAGATCTGAAGGGGTGAAATTTTTTTCCCAAAAATGAGCAAAGACAGTCTTTCCTTTTTTTTTCGAAGATTTTTTGACCCTCTCCGATTTCCTTAGGAAAATTTCAGAATTTAATATGAACCCTAAACACTTGAAAAATATGTGCCAAACATCCCCCATCCCCTCGCAACTGGTCCAAAAAAATTCCGAAAGTTTTCTGGAACAACCCAATTCTGAACGTTTCCTAGCCAGGTGTGGAGCAGTGAGAAGGGGTGAGGGAACTTTGCCCCATAATTTCCAAGTGTATACCCTCCAAATAACATTCTGGGAAAATCGGGGCGAGATCTGAAGGGGTGAAATTTTTTTCCCAAAAATGAGCAAAGTCTATAGTCTTTCCTTTTTTTTTCGAAGAATTTTTGACCCTCTCCGATTTCCTTAGGAAAATTTCAGAATTTAATATGAACCCTAAACACTTGAAAAATAGTTGCCAAACATCCCCCATCCCCTCGCAACTGGTCCAAAAAAATTCCGAAAGTTTTCTGGAACAACCCAATTCTGAACGTTTCCTAGCCAGGTGTGGAGCAGTGGGAAGGGGTGAGGGAACTTTGCCCCATAATTTCCAAGTGTATACCCTCCAAATAACATTCTGGCAAAATCGGGGCGAGATCTGAAGGGGTGAAATTTTTTTCCCAAAAATGAGCAAAGACTATAGTCTTTCCTTTTTATTTCGAAGAATTTTTGACCCTCTCCGATTTCCTTAGGAAAATTTCAGAATGTAATATGAAGGGTAAAGACTTGAAAAATATGTGCCAAACATCCCCCATCCCCTCCGATCTGGTCCAAGAAAATTCCGAAAGTTTTCTGGAACAATCCAATTCTGAACGTTTCCTAGCCAGGTGTGGAGCAGTGGGAAGGGGTGAGGGAAGTTTGCCCCATAATTTCCAAGTGTATAAACTCCAAATAACATTCTGGGAAAATCGGGGCGAGATCTGAAGGGGTGAAATTTTTTTCCCAAAAATGAGCAAAGACTATAGTCTTTCCTTTTTTTTCGAAGAATTTTTGACCCTCTCCGATTTCCTTAGGAAAATTTCAGAATGTAATATGAAGGGTAAAGACTTGAAACATATGTGCCAAACATCCCCCATCCCCTCCGATCTGGTCCAAGAAAATTCCGAAAGTTTTCTGGAACAACCCAATTCTGAACGTTTCCTAGCCAGGTGTGGCGCAGTGGGAAGGGGTGAGGGAAGTTTGCCCCATAATTTCCAAGTGTATACCCTCCAAATAACATTCTGGGAAAATCGGGGCGAGATCTGAAGGGGTGAAATTGTTTTCCCAAAAATGAGCAAAGACTATAGTCTTTCCTTTTTTTTCGAAGATTTTTTGACCCTCTCCGATTTCCTTAGGAAAATTTCAGAATTTAATATGAACCCTAAACACTTGAAAAATATGTGCCAAACATCCCCCATCCCCTCGCATCTGGACCAAAAAAATTCCGAAAGTTTTCTGGAACAATCCAACTCTGAACGTTTAATAGCCAGGTGTGGAGAAGTGGGAAGGGGTGACGGAAGTTTGTCCCATAATTTCCAAGTGTATACCCTCCAAATAACATTCTGGGAAAATCGGGGCGAGATCTGAAGGGGTGAAATTTTTTTCCCAAAAATGAGCAAAGACTATAGTCTTTCCTTTTTTTTCGAAGATTTTTTGACCCTCTCCTATTTCCTTAGGAAAATTTCAGAATTTAATATGAACCCTCAACACTTGAAAAATATGTGCCAAACATCCCCCATCCCCTCGCATCTGGTCCAAAAAAATTCCGAAAGTTTTCTGGAACAACCCAATTCTGAACGTTTCCTAGCCAGGTGTCGAGCAGTGGGAAGGGGTGAGGGAAGTTTGCCCCATAATTTCCAAGTGTATACCCTCCAAATAACATTCTGGGAAAATCGGGGCGAGATCTGAAGGGGTGAAATTTTTTTCCCAAAAATGAGCAAAGACTATAGTCTTTCCTTTTTTTTTCGAAGATATTTTGTCCCTTTCCGATTTCCTTAGGAAAATTTCAGAATTTAATATGAACCCTAAACACTTGAAAAATATGTGCCAAACATCCCCCATCCCCTCGCATCTGGACCAAAAAAATTCCGAAAGTTTTCTGGAACAATCCAACTCTGAACGTTTAATAGCCAGGTGTGGAGAAGTGGGAAGGGGTGAGGGAAGTTTGCCCCATAATTTTCAAGTGTATACCCTCCAAATAACATTCTGGGAAAATCGGGGCGAGATCTGAAGGGGTGAAATTTTTTTCCCAAAAATGAGCAAAGACTATAGTCTTTCCTTTTTTTTTCGAAGAATTTTTGACCCTCTCCGATTTCCTTAGGAAAATTTCAGAATTTAATATGAACCCTAAACACTTGAAAAATAGTTGCCAAACATCCCCCATCCCCTCGCAACTGGTCCAAAAAAATTGCGAAAGTTTTCTGGAACAACCCAATTCTGATCGTTTCCTAGCCAGGTGTGGAGCAGTGGGAAGGGGTGAGGGAACTTTGCCCCATAATTTCCAAGTGTATACCCTCCAAATAACATTCTGGGAAAATCGGGGCGAGATCTGAAGGGGTGAAATTTTTTTCCCAAAAATGAGCAAAGACTATAGTCTTTCCTTTTTTTTCGAAGATTTTTTGACCCTCTCCGATTTCCTTAGGAAAATTTCAGAATGTAATATGAAGGGTAAAGACTTGAAAAATATGTGCCAAACATCCCCCAACCCCTCCGATCTGGTCCAAGAAAATTCCGAAAGTTTTCTGGAACAACCCAATTCTGAACGTTTCCTAGCCAGGTGTGGAGCAGTGGGACGGGGTGAGGGAAGTTTGCCCCATAATTTCCAAGTGTATAAACTCCAAATAACATTCTGGGAAAATCGGGGCGAGATCTGAAGGGGTGAAATTTTTTTCCCAAAAATGAGCAAAGACAGTCTTTCCTTTTTTTTTCGAAGATTTTTTGACCCTCTCCGATTTCCTTAGGAAAATTTCAGAATTTAATATGAACCCTAAACACTTGAAAAATATGTGCCAAACATCCCCCATCCCCTCGCAACTGGTCCAAAAAAATTCCGAAAGTTTTCTGGAACAACCCAATTCTGAACGTTTCCTAGCCAGGTGTGGAGCAGTGAGAAGGGGTGAGGGAACTTTGCCCCATAATTTCCAAGTGTATACCCTCCAAATAACATTCTGGGAAAATCGGGGCGAGATCTGAAGGGGTGAAATTTTTTTCCCAAAAATGAGCAAAGACTATAGTCTTTCCTTTTTTTTTCGAAGAATTTTTGACCCTCTCCGATTTCCTTAGGAAAATTTCAGAATGTAATATGAAGGGTAAAGACTTGAAAAATATGTGCCAAACATCCCCCATCCCCTCCGATCTGGTCCAAGAAAATTCCGAAAGTTTTCTGGAACAACCCAATTCTGAACGTTTCCTAGCCAGGTGTGGAGCAGTGGGAAGGGGTGAGGGAAGTTTGCCCCATAATTTCCAAGTGTATAAACTCCAAATAACATTCTGGGAAAATCGGGGCGAGATCTGAAGGGGTGAAATTTTTTTCCCAAAAATGAGCAAAGACTATAGTCTTTCCTTTTTTTGCGAAGATTTTTTGACCCTCTCCGATTTCCTTAGGAAAATTTCAGAATTTAATATGAACCCTCAACACTTGAAAAATATGTGCCAAACATCCCCCATCCCCTCGCATCTTGTCCAAAAAAATTCCGAAAGTTTTCTGGAACAACCCAATTCTGAACGTTTCCTAGCCAGGTGTCGAGCAGAGGGAAGGGGTGAGGGAAGTTTGCCCCATAATTTCCAAGTGTATACCCTCCAAATAACATTCTGGGAAAATCGGGGCGAGATCTGAAGGGGTGAAATTTTTTTCCCAAAAATGAGCAAAGACTATATAGTCTTTCCTTTTTTTTTCGAAGATATTTTGACCCTCTCCGATTTCCTTAGGAAAATTTCAGAATTTAATATGAACCCTAAACACTTGAAAAATATGTGCCAAACATCCCCCATCCCCTCGCATCTGGACCAAAAAAATTCCGAAAGTTTTCTGGAACAATCCAACTCTGAACGTTTAATAGCCAGGTGTGGAGAAGTGGGAAGGGGTGAGGGAAGTTTGCACCATAATTTTCAAGTGTATACCCTCCAAATAACATTTTGGGAAAATCGGGGCGAGATCTGAAGGGGTGAAATTTTTTTCCCAAAAATGAGCAAAGACTATTATAGTCTTTCCTTTTTTTTTCGAAGAATTTTTGACCCTCTCCGATTTCCTTAGGAAAATTTCAGAATTTAATATGAACCCTAAACACTTGAAAAATAGTTGCCAAACATCCCCCATCCCCTCGCAACTGGTCCAAAAAAATTCCGAAAGTTTTCTGGAACAACCCAATTCTGAACGTTTCCTAGCCAGGTGTGGAGCAGTGGGAAGGGGTGAGGGAACTTTGCCCCATAATTTCCAAGTGTATACCCTCCAAATAACATTCTGGCAAAATCGGGGCGAGATCTGAAGGGGTGAAATTTTTTTCCCAAAAATGAGCAAAGACTTATAGTCTTTCCTTTTTATTTCGAAGAATTTTTGACCCTCTCCGATTTCCTTAGGAAAATTTCAGAATGTAATATGAAGGGTAAAGACTTGAAAAATATGTGCCAAACATCCCCCATCCCCTCCGATCTGGTCCAAGAAAATTCCGAAAGTTTTCTGGAACAATCCAATTCTGAACGTTTCCTAGCCAGGTGTGGAGCAGTGGGAAGGGGTGAGGGAAGTTTGCCCCATAATTTCCAAGTGTATAAACTCCAAATAACATTCTGGGAAAATCGGGGCGAGATCTGAAGGGGTGAAATTTTTTTCCCAAAAATGAGCAAAGACTATAGTCTTTCCTTTTTTTTTCGAAGATTTTTTGACCCTCTCCGATTTCCTTAGGAAAATTTCAGAATTTAATATGAACCCTAAACACTTGAAAAATACGTGCCAAACATCCCCCATCCCCTCGCAACTGGTCCAAAAAAATTCCGAAAGTTTTCTGGAACAACCCAATTCTGAACGTTTCCTAGCCAGGTGTCGAGCAGTGGGAAGGGGTGAGGGAAGTTTGCCCCATAATTTCCAAGTGTATACCCTCCAAATAACATTCTGGGAAAATCGGGGCGAGATCTGAAGGGGTGAAATTTTTTTCCCAAAAATGAGCAAAGACTATAGTCTTTCCTTTTTTTTTCGAAGATATTTTGTCCCTTTCCGATTTCCTTAGGAAAATTTCAGAATTTAATATGAACCCTAAACACTTGAAAAATATGTGCCAAACATCCCCCATCCCCTCGCATCTGGACCAAAAAAATTCCGAAAGTTTTCTGGAACAATCCAACTCTGAACGTTTAATAGCCAGGTGTGGAGAAGTGGGAAGGGGTGAGGGAAGTTTGCCCCATAATTTTCAAGTGTATACCCTCCAAATAACATTCTGGGAAAATCGGGGCGAGATCTGAAGGGGTGAAATTTTTTTCCCAAAAATGAGCAAAGACTATAGTCTTTCCTTTTTTTTTCGAAGAATTTTTGACCCTCTCCGATTTCCTTAGGAAAATTTCAGAATTTAATATGAACCCTAAACACTTGAAAAATAGTTGCCAAACATCCCCCATCCCCTCGCAACTGGTCCAAAAAAATTGCGAAAGTTTTCTGGAACAACCCAATTCTGATCGTTTCCTAGCCAGGTGTGGAGCAGTGGGAAGGGGTGAGGGAACTTTGCCCCATAATTTCCAAGTGTATACCCTCCAAATAACATTCTGGGAAAATCGGGGCGAGATCTGAAGGGGTGAAATTTTTTTCCCAAAAATGAGCAAAGACTATAGTCTTTCCTTTTTTTTCGAAGATTTTTTGACCCTCTCCGATTTCCTTAGGAAAATTTCAGAATGTAATATGAAGGGTAAAGACTTGAAAAATATGTGCCAAACATCCCCCAACCCCTCCGATCTGGTCCAAGAAAATTCCGAAAGTTTTCTGGAACAACCCAATTCTGAACGTTTCCTAGCCAGGTGTGGAGCAGTGGGACGGGGTGAGGGAAGTTTGCCCCATAATTTCCAAGTGTATAAACTCCAAATAACATTCTGGGAAAATCGGGGCGAGATCTGAAGGGGTGAAATTTTTTTCCCAAAAATGAGCAAAGACAGTCTTTCCTTTTTTTTTCGAAGATTTTTTGACCCTCTCCGATTTCCTTAGGAAAATTTCAGAATTTAATATGAACCCTAAACACTTGAAAAATATGTGCCAAACATCCCCCATCCCCTCGCAACTGGTCCAAAAAAATTCCGAAAGTTTTCTGGAACAACCCAATTCTGAACGTTTCCTAGCCAGGTGTGGAGCAGTGAGAAGGGGTGAGGGAACTTTGCCCCATAATTTCCAAGTGTATACCCTCCAAATAACATTCTGGGAAAATCGGGGCGAGATCTGAAGGGGTGAAATTTTTTTCCCAAAAATGAGCAAAGACTATAGTCTTTCCTTTTTTTTTCGAAGATTTTTTGACCCTCTCCGATTTCCTTAGGAAAATTTCAGAATTTAATATGAAGGGTAAAGACTTGAAAAATATGTGCCAAACATCCCCCAACCCCTCCGATCTGGTCCAAGAAAATTCCGAAAGTTTTCTGGAACAACCCAATTCTGAACGTTTCCTAGCCAGGTGTGGAGCAGTGGGAAGGGGTGAGGGAAGTTTGCCCCATAATTTCCAAGTGTATAAACTCCAAATAACATTCTGGGAAAATCGGGGCGAGATCTGAAGGGGTGAAATTTTTTTCCCAAAAATGAGCAAAGACTATAGTCGTTCCTTTTTTTTCGAAGATTTTTTGACCCTCTCCGATTTCCTTAGGAAAATTTCAGAATTTAATATGAACCCTAAACACTTGAAAAATATGTGCCAAACATCCCCCATCCCCTCGCAACTGGTCCAAAAAAATTCCGAAAGTTTTCTGGAACAACCCAATTCTGAACGTTTCCTAGCCAGGTGTGGAGCAGTGGGAAGGGGTGAGGGAAGTTTGCCCCATAATTTCCAAGTGTATAAACTCCAAATAACATTCTGGGAAAATCGGGGCGAGATCTGAAGGGGTGAAATTTTTTTCCCAAAAATGACCAAAGACTATAGTCTTTCCTTTTTTTTTCGAAGAATTTTTGACCCTCTCCGATTTCCTTAGGAAAATTTCAGAATGTAATATGAAGGGTAAAGACTTGAAAAATATGTGCCAAACATCCCCCATCCCCTCCGATCTGGTCCAAGAAAATTCCGAAAGTTTTCTGGAACAACCCAATTCTGAACGTTTCCTAGCCAGGTGTGGAGCAGTGGGAAGGGGTGAGGGAAGTTTGCCCCATAATTTCCAAGTGTATAAACTCCAAATAACATTCTGGGAAAATCGGGGCGAGATCTGAAGGGGTGAAATTTTTTTCCCAAAAATGAGCAAAGACTATAGTCTTTCCTTTTTTTGCGAAGATTTTTTGACCCTCTCCGATTTCCTTAGGAAAATTTCAGAATTTAATATGAACCCTCAACACTTGAAAAATATGTGCCAAACATCCCCCATCCCCTCGCATCTTGTCCAAAAAAATTCCGAAAGTTTTCTGGAACAACCCAATTCTGAACGTTTCCTAGCCAGGTGTCGAGCAGAGGGAAGGGGTGAGGGAAGTTTGCCCCATAATTTCCAAGTGTATACCCTCCAAATAACATTCTGGGAAAATCGGGGCGAGATCTGAAGGGGTGAAATTTTTTTCCCAAAAATGAGCAAAGACTATATAGTCTTTCCTTTTTTTTTCGAAGATATTTTGACCCTCTCCGATTTCCTTAGGAAAATTTCAGAATTTAATATGAACCCTAAACACTTGAAAAATATGTGCCAAACATCCCCCATCCCCTCGCATCTGGACCAAAAAAATTCCGAAAGTTTTCTGGAACAATCCAACTCTGAACGTTTAATAGCCAGGTGTGGAGAAGTGGGAAGGGGTGAGGGAAGTTTGCACCATAATTTTCAAGTGTATACCCTCCAAATAACATTCTGGGAAAATCGGGGCGAGATCTGAAGGGGTGAAATTTTTTTCCCAAAAATGAGCAAAGACTATTATAGTCTTTCCTTTTTTTTTCGAAGAATTTTTGACCCTCTCCGATTTCCTTAGGAAAATTTCAGAATTTAATATGAACCCTAAACACTTGAAAAATAGTTGCCAAACATCCCCCATCCCCTCGCAACTGGTCCAAAAAAATTCCGAAAGTTTTCTGGAACAACCCAATTCTGAACGTTTCCTAGCCAGGTGTGGAGCAGTGGGAAGGGGTGAGGGAACTTTGCCCCATAATTTCCAAGTGTATACCCTCCAAATAACATTCTGGCAAAATCGGGGCGAGATCTGAAGGGGTGAAATTTTTTTCCCAAAAATGAGCAAAGACTTATAGTCTTTCCTTTTTATTTCGAAGAATTTTTGACCCTCTCCGATTTCCTTAGGAAAATTTCAGAATGTAATATGAAGGGTAAAGACTTGAAAAATATGT
The DNA here is from genome assembly GCA_963082805.1 of Hemicrepidius hirtus. Lineage (NCBI taxonomy): Eukaryota > Metazoa > Arthropoda > Insecta > Coleoptera > Elateridae > Hemicrepidius > Hemicrepidius hirtus. Next base: position 9,100,473 of record OY720167.1, read on the forward strand.
GCCAAACATCCCCCATCCCCTCCGATCTGGTCCAAGAAAATTCCGAAAGTTTTCTGGAACAATCCAATTCTGAACGTTTCCTAGCCAGGTGTGGAGCAGTGGGAAGGGGTGAGGGAAGTTTGCCCCATAATTTCCAAGTGTATAAACTCCAAATAACATTCTGGGAAAATCGGGGCGAGATCTGAAGGGGTGAAATTTTTTTCCCAAAAATGAGCAAAGACTATAGTCTTTCCTTTTTTTTTCGAAGATTTTTTGACCCTCTCCGATTTCCTTAGGAAAATTTCAGAATTTAATATGAACCCTAAACACTTGAAAAATACGTGCCAAACATCCCCCATCCCCTCGCAACTGGTCCAAAAAAATTGCGAAAGTTTTCTGGAACAACCCAATTCTGATCGTTTCCTAGCCAGGTGTGGAGCAGTGGGAAGGGGTGAGGGAACTTTGCCCCATAATTTCCAAGTGTATACCCTCCAAATAACATTCTGGGAAAATCGGGGCGAGATCTGAAGGGGTGAAATTTTTTTCCCAAAAATGAGCAAAGACTATAGTCTTTCCTTTTTTTTCGAAGATTTTTTGACCCTCTCCGATTTCCTTAGGAAAATTTCAGAATGTAATATGAAGGGTAAAGACTTGAAAAATATGTGCCAAACATCCCCCAACCCCTCCGATCTGGTCCAAGAAAATTCCGAAAGTTTTCTGGAACAACCCAATTCTGAACGTTTCCTAGCCAGGTGTGGAGCAGTGGGACGGGGTGAGGGAAGTTTGCCCCATAATTTCCAAGTGTATAAACTCCAAATAACATTCTGGGAAAATCGGGGCGAGATCTGAAGGGGTGAAATTTTTTTCCCAAAAATGAGCAAAGACAGTCTTTCCTTTTTTTTTCGAAGATCTTTTGACCCTCTCCGATTTCCTTAGGAAAATTTCAGAATTTAATATGACGGGTAAAGACTTGAAAAATATGTGCCAAACATCCCCCAACCCCTCCGATCTGGTCCAAGAAAATTCCGAAAGTTTTCTGGAACAACCCAATTCTGAACGTTTCCTAGCCAGGTGTGGAGCAGTGGGAAGGGGTGAGGGAAGTTTGCCCCATAATTTCCAAGTGTATAAACTCCAAATAACATTCTGGGAAAATCGGGGCGAGATCTGAAGGGGTGAAATTTTTTTCCCAAAAATGAGCAAAGACTATAGTCGTTCCTTTTTTTTCGAAGATTTTTTGACCCTCTCCGATTTCCTTAGGAAAATTTCAGAATTTAATATGAACCCTAAACACTTGAAAAATATGTGCCAAACATCCCCCATCCCCTCGCAACTGGTCCAAAAAAATTCCGAAAGTTTTCTGGAACAACCCAATTCTGAACGTTTCCTAGCCAGGTGTGGAGCAGTGGGAAGGGGTGAGGGAAGTTTGACCCATAATTTCCAAGTGTATAAACTCCAAATAACATTCTGGGAAAATCGGGGCGAGATCTGAAGGGGTGAAATTTTTTTCCCAAAAATGAGCAAAGACTATAGTCTTTCCTTTTTTTTTCGAAGATTTTTTGACCCTCTCCGATTTCCTTAGGAAAATTTCAGAATTTAATATGAACCCTAAACACTTGAAAAATATGTGCCAAACATCCCCCATCCCCTCGCAACTGGTCCAAAAAAATTCCGAAAGTTTTCTGGAACAACCCAATTCTGAACGTTTCCTAGCCAGGTGTGGAGCAGTGGGAAGGGGTGAGGGAACTTTGCCCCATAATTTCCAAGTGTATACCCTCCAAATAACATTCTGGCAAAATCGGGGCGAGATCTGAAGGGGTGAAATTGTTTTCCCAAAAATGAGCAAAGACTATAGTCTTTCCTTTTTTTTCGAAGATTTTTTGACCCTCTCCGATTTCCTTAGGAAAATTTCATAATTTAATATGAACCCTAAACACTTGAAAAATATGTGCCAAACATCCCCCATCCCCTCGCATCTGGTCCAAAAAAATTCCGAAAGTTTTCTGGAACAATCCAACTCTGAACGTTTAATAGCCAGGTGTGGAGAAGTGGGAAGGGGTGAGGGAAGTTTGCCCCATAATTTCCAAGTGTATACCCTCCAAATAACATATTGGGAAAATCGGGGCGAGATCTGAAGGGGTGAAATTTTTTTCCCAAAAATGAGCAAAGACTATAGTCTTTCCTTTTTTTTTCGAAGAATTTTTGACCCTCTCCGATTTCCTTAGGAAAATTTCAGAATGTAATATGAAGGGTAAAGACTTGAAAAATATGTGCCAAACATCCCCCATCCCCTCCGATCTGGTCCAAGAAAATTCCGAAAGTTTTCTGGAACAACCCAATTCTGAACGTTTCCTAGCCAGGTGTGGAGCAGTGGGAAGGGGTGAGGGAAGTTTGCCCCATAATTTCCAAGTGTATAAACTCCAAATAACATTCTGGGAAAATCGGGGCGAGATCTGAAGGGGTGAAATTTTTTTCCCAAAAATGAGCAAAGACTATAGTCTTTCCTTTTTTTTTCGAAGATTTTTTGACCCTCTCCGATTTCCTTAGGAAAATTTCAGAATTTAATATAAACCCTAAACACTTGAAAAATATGTGCCAAACATCCCCCATCCCCTCGCAACTGGTCCAAAAAAATTCCGAAAGTTTTCTGGAACAACCCAATTCTGAACGTTTCCTAGCCAGGTGTGGAGCAGAGGGAAGGGGTGAGGGAACTTTGACCCATAATTTCCAAGTGTATACCCTCCAAATAACATTCTGGGAAAATCGGGGCGAGATCTGAAGGGGTGAAATTTTTTTCCCAAAAATGAGCAAAGACTATAGTCTTTCCTTTTTTTTCGAAGATTTTTTGACCCTCTCCGATTTCCTTAGGAAAATTTCAGAATTTAATATGAACCCTAAACACTTGAAAAATATGTGCCAAACATCCCCCATCCCCTCGCATCTGGACCAAAAAAATTCCGAAAGTTTTCTGGAACAATCCAACTCTGAACGTTTAATAGCCAGGTGTGGAGAAGTGGGAAGGGGTGAGGGAAGTTTGCCCCATAATTTTCAAGTGTATACCCTCCAAATAACATTCTGGGAAAATCGGGGCGAGATCTGAAGGGGTGAAATTTTTTTCCCAAAAATGAGCAAAGACTATAGTCTTTCCTTTTTTTTTCGAAGAATTTTTGACCCTCTCCGATTTCCTTAGGAAAATTTCAGAATTTAATATGAACCCTAAACACTTGAAAAATAGTTGCCAAACATCCCCCATCCCCTCGCAACTGGTCCAAAAAAATTCCGAAAGTTTTCTGGAACAACCCAATTCTGAACGTTTCCTAGCCAGGTGTGGAGCAGAGGGAAGGGGTGAGGGAACTTTGCCCCATAATTTCCAGGTGTATACCCTCCAAATAACATTCTGGCAAAATCGGGGCGAGATCTGAAGGGGTGAAATTGTTTTCCCAAAAATGAGCAAAGACTATAGTCTTTCCTTTTTTTTCGAAGATTTTTTGACCCTCTCCGATTTCCTTAGGAAAATTTCAGAATTTAATATGAACCCTAAACACTTGAAAAATATGTGCCAAACATCCCCCATCCCCTCGCATCTGGTCCAAAATAATTCCGAAAGTTTTCTGGAACAATCCAACTCTGAACGTTTAATAGCCAGGTGTGGAGAAGTGGGAAGGGGTGAGGGAAGTTTGCCCCATAATTTCCAAGTGTATACCCTCCAAATAACATTCTGGGAAAATCGGGGCGAGATCTGAAGGGGTGAAATTTTTTTCCCAAAAATGAGCAGTCTTTCCTTTTTTTTTCGAAGAATTTTTGACCCTCTCCGATTTCCTTAGGAAAATTTCAGAATTTAATATGAACCCTAAACACTTGAAAAATAGTTGCCAAACATCCCCCATCCCCTCGCAACTGGTCCAAAAAAATTCCGAAAGTTTTCTGGAACAACCCAATTCTGAACGTTTCCTAGCCAGGTGTCGAGCAGTGGGAAGGGGTGAGGGAAGTTTGCCCCATAATTTCCAAGTGTATACCCTCCAAATAACATTCTGGGAAAATCGGGGCGAGATCTGAAGGGGTGAAATTTTTTTCCCAAAAATGAGCAAAGACTATAGTCTTTCCTTTTTTTTTCGAAGATATTTTGACCCTCTCCGATTTCCTTAGGAAAATTTCAGAATTTAATATGAACCCTAAACACTTGAAAAATATGTGCCAAACATCCCCCATCCCCTCGCATCTGGACCAAAAAAATTCCGAAAGTTTTCTGGAACAATCCAACTCTGAACGTTTAATAGCCAGGTGTGGAGAAGTGGGAAGGGGTGAGGGAAGTTTGCCCCATAATTTTCAAGTGTATACCCTCCAAATAACATTCTGGGAAAATCGGGGCGAGATCTGAAGGGGTGAAATTTTTTTCCCAAAAATGAGCAAAGACTATAGTCTTTCCTTTTTTTTTCGAAGAATTTTTGACCCTCTCCGATTTCCTTAGGAAAATTTCAGAATTTAATATGAACCCTAAACACTTGAAAAATAGTTGCCAAACATCCCCCATCCCCTCGCAACTGGTCCAAAAAAATTCCGAAAGTTTTCTGGAACAACCCAATTCTGAACGTTTCCTAGCCAGGTGTGGAGCAGTGGGAAGGGGTGAGGGAACTTTGCCCCATCATTTCCAAGTGTATACCCTCCAAATAACATTCTGGGAAAATCGGGGCGAGATCTGAAGGGGTGAAATTTTTTTCCCAAAAATGAGCAAAGACTATAGTCTTTCCTTTTTTTTTCGAAGAATTTTTGACCCTCTCCGATTTCCTTAGGAAAATTTCAGAATTTAATATGAACCCTAAACACTTGAAAAATAGTTGCCAAACATCCCCCATCCCCTCGCAACTGGTCCAAAAAAATTCCGAAAGTTTTCTGGAACAACCCAATTCTGAACGTTTCCTAGCCAGGTGTGGAGCAGTGGGAAGGGGTGAGGGAAGTTTGCCCCATAATTTCCAAGTGTATACCATCCAAATAACGTTCTGGGAAAATCGGGGCGAGATCTGAAGGGGTGAAATTTTTTTCCCAAAAATGAGCAAAGACTATAGTCTTTCCTTTTTTTTTCGAAGAATTTTTGACCCTCTCCGATTTCCTTAGGAAAATTTCAGAATTTAATATGAACCCTAAACACTTGAAAAATAGTAGCCAAACATCCCCCATCCCCTCGCAACTGGTCCAAAAAAATTCCGAAAGTTTTCTGGAACAACCCAATTCTGAACGTTTCCTAGCCAGGTGTGGAGCAGTGGGAAGGGGTGAGGGAACTTTGCCCCATAATTTCCAAGTGTATACCCTCCAAATAACATTCTGGGAAAATCGGGGCGAGATCTGAAGGGGTGAAATTTTTTTCCCAAAAATGAGCAAAGACTATAGTCGTTCCTTTTTTTTTCGAAGATATTTTGACCCTCTCCGATTTCCTTAGGAAAATTTCAGAATTTAATATGAACCCTAAACACTTGAAAAATATGTGCCAAACATCCCCCATCCCCTCGCATCTGGACCAAAAAAATTCCGAAAGTTTTCTGGAACAATCCAACTCTGAACGTTTAATAGCCAGGTGTGGAGAAGTGGGAAGGGGTGAGGGAAGTTTGCCCCATAATTTTCAAGTGTATACCCTCCAAATAACATTCTGGGAAAATCGGGGCGAGATCTGAAGGGGTGAAATTTTTTTCCCAAAAATGAGCAAAGAAGAATTTTTGACCCTCTCCGATTTCCTTAGGAAAATTTCAGAATTTAATATGAACCCTAAACACTTGAAAAATAGTTGCCAAACATCCCCCATCCCCTCGCAACTGGTCCAAAAAAATTCCGAAAGTTTTCTGGAACAACCCAATTCTGAACGTTTCCTAGCCAGGTGTGGAGCAGTGGGAAGGGGTGAGGGAACTTTGCCCCATAATTTCCAAGTGTATACCCTCCAAATAACATTCTGGCAAAATCGGGGCGAGATCTGAAGGGGTGAAATTTTTTTCCCAAAAATGAGCAAAGACTATAGTCTTTCCTTTTTTTTTCGAAGAATTTTTGACCCTCTCCGATTTCCTTAGGAAAATTTCAGAATTTAATATGAACCCTAAACACTTGAAAAATATGTGCCAAACATCCCCCATCCCCTCGCATCTGGTCCAAAATAATTCCGAAAGTTTTCTGGAACAATCCAACTCTGAACGTTTAATAGCCAGGTGTGGAGAAGTGGGAAGGGGTGAGGGAAGTTTGCCCCATAATTTCCAAGTGTATACCCTCCAAATAACATTCTGGGAAAATCGGGGCGAGATCTGAAGGGGTGAAATTTTTTTCCCAAAAATGAGCAGACTATAGTCTTTCCTTTTTTTTTCGAAGAATTTTTGACCCTCTCCGATTTCCTTAGGAAAATTTCAGAATTTAATATGAACCCTAAACACTTGAAAAATAGTTGCCAAACATCCCCCATCCCCTCGCAACTGGTCCAAAAAAATTCCGAAAGTTTTCTGGAACAACCCAATTCTGAACGTTTCCTAGCCAGGTGTCGAGCAGTGGGAAGGGGTGAGGGAAGTTTGCCCCATAATTTCCAAGTGTATACCCTCCAAATAACATTCTGGGAAAATCGGGGCGAGATCTGAAGGGGTGAAATTTTTTTCCCAAAAATGAGCAAAGACTATAGTCTTTCCTTTTTTTTTCGAAGATATTTTGACCCTCTCCGATTTCCTTAGGAAAATTTCAGAATTTAATATGAACCCTAAACACTTGAAAAATATGTGCCAAACATCCCCCATCCCCTCGCATCTGGACCAAAAAAATTCCGAAAGTTTTCTGGAACAATCCAACTCTGAACGTTTAATAGCCAGGTGTGGAGAAGTGGGAAGGGGTGAGGGAAGTTTGCCCCATAATTTTCAAGTGTATACCCTCCAAATAACATTCTGGGAAAATCGGGGCGAGATCTGAAGGGGTGAAATTTTTTTCCCAAAAATGAGCAAAGACTATAGTCTTTCCTTTTTTTTTCGAAGAATTTTTGACCCTCTCCGATTTCCTTAGGAAAATTTCAGAATTTAATATGAACCCTAAACACTTGAAAAATAGTTGCCAAACATCCCCCATCCCCTCGCAACTGGTCCAAAAAAATTCCGAAAGTTTTCTGGAACAACCCAATTCTGAACGTTTCCTAGCCAGGTGTGGAGCAGTGGGAAGGGGTGAGGGAACTTTGCCCCATAATTTCCAAGTGTATACCCTCCAAATAACATTCTGGGAAAATCGGGGCGAGATCTGAAGGGGTGAAATTTTTTTCCCAAAAATGAGCAAAGACTATAGTCTTTCCTTTTTTTTTCGAAGAATTTTTGACCCTCTCCGATTTCCTTAGGAAAATTTCAGAATTTAATATGAACCCTAAACACTTGAAAAATAGTTGCCAAACATCCCCCATCCCCTCGCAACTGGTCCAAAAAAATTCCGAAAGTTTTCTGGAACAACCCAATTCTGAACGTTTCCTAGCCAGGTGTGGAGCAGTGGGAAGGGGTGAGGGAAGTTTGCCCCATAATTTCCAAGTGTATACCATCCAAATAACGTTCTGGGAAAATCGGGGCGAGATCTGAAGGGGTGAAATTTTTTTCCCAAAAATGAGCAAAGACTATAGTCGTTCCTTTTTTTTTCGAAGATATTTTGACCCTCTCCGATTTCCTTAGGAAAATTTCAGAATTTAATATGAACCCTAAACACTTGAAAAATATGTGCCAAACATCCCCCATCCCCTCGCATCTGGACCAAAAAAATTCCGAAAGTTTTCTGGAACAATCCAACTCTGAACGTTTAATAGCCAGGTGTGGAGAAGTGGGAAGGGGTGAGGGAAGTTTGCCCCATAATTTTCAAGTGTATACCCTCCAAATAACATTCTGGGAAAATCGGGGCGAGATCTGAAGGGGTGAAATTTTTTTCCCAAAAATGAGCAAAGAAGAATTTTTGACCCTCTCCGATTTCCTTAGGAAAATTTCAGAATTTAATATGAACCCTAAACACTTGAAAAATAGTAGCCAAACATCCCCCATCCCCTCGCAACTGGTCCAAAAAAATTCCGAAAGTTTTCTGGAACAACCCAATTCTGAACGTTTCCTAGCCAGGTGTGGAGCAGTGGGAAGGGGTGAGGGAACTTTGCCCCATAATTTCCAAGTGTATACCCTCCAAATAACATTCTGGGAAAATCGGGGCGAGATCTGAAGGGGTGAAATTTTTTTCCCAAAAATGAGCAAAGACTATAGTCGTTCCTTTTTTTTTCGAAGATATTTTGACCCTCTCCGATTTCCTTAGGAAAATTTCAGAATTTAATATGAACCCTAAACACTTGAAAAATATGTGCCAAACATCCCCCATCCCCTCGCATCTGGACCAAAAAAATTCCGAAAGTTTTCTGGAACAATCCAACTCTGAACGTTTAATAGCCAGGTGTGGAGAAGTGGGAAGGGGTGAGGGAAGTTTGCCCCATAATTTTCAAGTGTATACCCTCCAAATAACATTCTGGGAAAATCGGGGCGAGATCTGAAGGGGTGAAATTTTTTTCCCAAAAATGAGCAAAGAAGAATTTTTGACCCTCTCCGATTTCCTTAGGAAAATTTCAGAATTTAATATGAACCCTAAACACTTGAAAAATATGTGCCAAACATCCCCCATCCCCTCGCAACTGGTCCAAAAAAATTGCGAAAGTTTTCTGGAACAACCCAATTCTGAACGTTTCCTAGCCAGGTGTGGAGCAGTGGGAAGGGGTGAGGGAACTTTGCCCCATAATTTCCAAGTGTATACCCTCCAAATAACATTCTGGGAAAATCGGGGCGAGATCTGAAGGGGTGAAATTTTTTTCCCAAAAATGAGCAAAGACTATAGTCTTTCCTTTTTTTTTCGAAGATTTTTTGACCCTCTCCGATTTCCTTAGGAAAATTTCAGAATTTAATATGAAGGGTAAAGACTTGAAAAATATGTGCCAAACATCCCCCAACCCCTCCGATCTGGTCCAAGAAAATTCCGAAAGTTTTCTGGAACAACCCAATTCTGAACGTTTCCTAGCCAGGTGTGGAGCAGTGGGAAGGGGTGAGGGAAGTTTGCCCCATAATTTCCAAGTGTATAAACTCCAAATAACATTCTGGGAAAATCGGGGCGAGATCTGAAGGGGTGAAATTTTTTTCCCAAAAATGAGCAAAGACTATGTCTTTCCTTTTTTTTTCGAAGATTTTTTGACCCTCTCCGATTTCCTTAGGAAAATTTCAAAATTTAATATGAACCCTAAACACTTGAAAAATATGTGCCAAACATCCCCCATCCCCTCGCAACTGGTCCAAAAAAATTCCGAAAGTTTTCTGGAACAACCCAATTCTGAACGTTTCCTAGCCAGGTGTGGAGCAGTGGGAAGGGGTGAGGGAACTTTGCCCCATAATTTCCAAGTGTATACCCTCCAAATAACATTCTGGCAAAATCGGGGCGAGATCTGAAGGGGTGAAATTGTTTTCCCAAAAATGAGCAAAGACTATAGTCTTTCCTTTTTTTTCGAAGATTTTTTGACCCTCTCCGATTTCCTTAGGAAAATTTCAGAATTTAATATGAACCCTAAACACTTGAAAAACATGTGCCAAACATCCCCCATCCCCTCGCATCTGGTCCAAAAAAATTCCGAAAGTTTTCTGGAACAATCCAACTCTGAACGTTTAATAGCCAGGTGTGGAGAAGTGGGAAGGGGTGAGGGAAGTTTGCCCCATAATTTCCAAGTGTATACCCTCCAAATAACATTCTGGGAAAATCGGGGCGAGATCTGAAGGGGTGAAATTTTTTTCCCAAAAATGAGCAAAGACTATAATAACAATAAATTGATCGAATTCTTCAGCCACAACCGCGCATAAAAGGGAAACGGGTGCCCAAAATTAACAAAAATATGCATGCGTAATAGTCTCCTTTTTTTTTCGAAGAATTTTTGACCCTCTCCGATTTCCTTAGGAAAATTTCAGAATTTAATATGAACCCTAAACACTTGAAAAATAGTTGCCAAACATCCCCCATCCCCTCGCAACTGGTCCAAAAAAATTCCGAAAGTTTTCTGGAACAACCCAATTCTGAACGTTTCCTAGCCAGGTGTGGAGCAGTGGGAAGGGGTGAGGGAACTTTGCCCCATAATTTCCAAGTGTATACCATCCAAATAACATTCTGGGAAAATCGGGGCGAGATCTGAAGGGGTGAAATTTTTTTCCCAAAAATGAGCAAAGACTATAGTCTCCTTTTTTTTTCGAAGAATTTTTGACCCTCTCCGATTTCCTTAGGAAAATTTCAGAATGTAATATGAAGGGTAAAGACTTGAAAAATATGTGCCAAACATCCCCCATCCCCTCCGATCTGGTCCAAGAAAATTCCGAAAGTTTTCTGGAACAACCCAATTCTGAACGTTTCCTAGCCAGGTGTGGAGCAGTGGGAAGGGGTGAGGGATGTTTGACCCATAATTTCCAAGTGTATAAACTCCAAATAACATTCTGGGAAAATCGGGGCGAGATCTGAAGGGGTGAAATTTTTTTCCCAAAAATGAGCAAAGACTATAGTCTTTCCTTTTTTTTTCGAAGATTTTTTGACCCTCTCCGATTTCCTTAGGAAAATTTCAGAATTTAATATGAACCCAAAACACTTGAAAAATATGTGCCAAACATCCCCCATCCCCTCGCAACTGGTCCAAAAAAATTCCGAAAGTTTTCTGGAACAACCCAATTCTGAACGTTTCCTAGCCAGGTGTGGAGCAGTGGGAAGGGGTGAGGGAACTTTGCCCCATAATTTCCAAGTGTATACCCTCCAAATAACATTCTGGCAAAATCGGGGCGAGATCTGAAGGGGTGAAATTGTTTTCCCAAAAATGAGCAAAGACTATAGTCTTTCCTTTTTTTTCGAAGATTTTTTGACCCTCTCCGATTTCCTTAGGAAAATTTCAGAATTTAATATGAACCCTAAACACTTGAAAAATATGTGCCAAACATCCCCCATCCCCTCGCATCTGGTCCAAAAAAATTCCGAAAGTTTTCTGGAACAATCCAACTCTGAACGTTTAATAGCCAGGTGTGGAGAAGTGGGAAGGGGTGAGGGAAGTTTGCCCCATAATTTCCAAGTGTATACCCTCCAAATAACATTCTGGGAAAATCGGGGCGAGATCTGAAGGGGTGAAATTTTTTTCCCAAAAATGAGCAAAGACTATAGTCTTTCCTTTTTTTTTCGAAGAATTTTTGACCCTCTCCGATTTCCTTAGGAAAATTTCAGAATTTAATATGAACCCTAAACACTTGAAAAATAGTTGCCAAACATCCCCCATCCCCTCGCAACTGGTCCAAAAAAATTCCGAAAGTTTTCTGGAACAACCCAATTCTGAACGTTTCCTAGCCAGGTGTGGAGCAGTGGGAAGGGGTGAGGGAAGTTTGACCCATAATTTCCAAGTGTATAAACTCCAAATAACATTCTGGGAAAATCGGGGCGAGATCTGAAGGGGTGAAATTTTTTTCCCAAAAATGAGCAAAGACTATAGTCTTTCCTTTTTTTTTCGAAGAATTTTTGACCCTCTCCGATTTCCTTAGGAAAATTTCAGAATGTAATATGAAGGGTAAAGACTTGAAAAATATGTGCCAAACATCCCCCATCCCCTCCGATCTGGTCCAAGAAAATTCCGAAAGTTTTCTGGAACAACCCAATTCTGAACGTTTCCTAGCCAGGTGTGGAGCAGTGGGAAGGGGTGAGGGAAGTTTGCCCCATAATTTCCAAGTGTATACCCTCCAAATAACATTCTGGGAAAATCGGGGCGAGATCTGAAGGGGTGAAATTTTTTTCCCAAAAATGAGCAAAGACTATAGTCTTTCCTTTTTTTTTCGAAGATTTTTTGACCCTCTCCGATTTCCTTAGGAAAATTTCAGAATTTAATATGAACCCTAAACACTTGAAAAATATGTGCCAAACATCCCCCATCCCCTCGCATCTGGTCCAAAAAAATTCCGAAAGTTTTCTGGAACAACCCAATTCTGAACGTTTCCTAGCCAGGTGTCGAGCAGTGGGAAGGGGTGAGGGAAGTTTGCCCCATAATTTCCAAGTGTATACCCTCCAAATAACATTCTGGGAAAATCGGGGCGAGATCTGAAGGGGTGAAATTTTTTTCCCAAAAATGAGCAAAGACTATAGTCTTTCCTTTTTTTTTCGAAGATTTTTTGACCCTCTCCGATTTCCTTAGGAAAATTTCAGAATTTAATATGAACCCTAAACACTTGAAAAATATGTGCCAAACATCCCCCATCCCCTCGCATCTGGTCCAAAAAAATTCCGAAAGTTTTCTGGAACAATTCAACTCTGAACGTTTAATAGCCAGGTGTGGAGAAGTGGGAAGGAGTGAGGGAAGTTTGCCCCATAATTTCCAAGTGTATACCCTCCAAAGAACATTCTGGGAAAATCGGGGCGAGATCTGAAGGGGTGAAATTTTTTTCCCAAAAATGAGCAAAGACTATAGTCTTTCCTTTTTTTTTCGAAGATTTTTTGACCCTCTCCGATTTCCTTAGGAAAATTTCAGAATGTAATATGAAGGGTAGAGGTTTGGAAAAAAACTCTTAAAAATATTCAAAAAATGGGCGCAGGAAAACTATTTCTGATAAGAAATATTTTGAGATAGAATAGCACATAGGTATCTCTCAAACATAATGAAACCAACCCCCTCTTTGCCATCCTAGAAGAAACACAAATTTTTAAAATTCAAGTAAGAGCAACGAATGAATTTTCCATTAAAGGAAAATACTAGCACACCGAAAGTGTTTCCTCTAGGGTAACAGAATCAATTCAGAAAGCTTCACTAAAGTCTCCCCAGTGGAAACGTTTAGTATGGTTTTTAGTAAACAAACATTTACAGGATTTTAAGGATTAATTATAATGCTTAAATTTTTCTTTCTGTCAAGAAAGTGATTTGGCGAAAAAAGAAATAAAAAAAAATTAATCGTCGAATCCTGCAGAACCCGATAAGCGGAAATGTGCATTGTTTTTGGGTTTCCATAAAATTAGTAAACTGGGGCGAGGGGGGTTTTATTTATCTCACAAGCAAAAAATAATGAAAACCCAAAAACAAATGAAAATTTTTAAAGCTTATCAAGTTCAGTAAATACACAAAAATACAAAGGAAGGACCATTTTCCAAATCAATTAACTTTACTAGCCAGAATGGAAGAAAACATTTTTAATTTCGAAAAACAAAAATACAGTAGGCGTTGGTTTTAACGTATCCCAGGGAAAAATAAATAGGAACATGTAAACTATTTATTATTTATGTAACCTGAATTAATAATATTAACATAAATATGGAGTAACAGAGTTGAAAATTGGGGGTTCGCGTTACCAGGGCTGTTCGTTTAATTCATGAAAAAATTAATCTAGCCCCCCCTCTGGTATTGCGTACGTAGAGCGATAACGAAAGAGAGCATTATATAGAGCGAGAATATTGCAACCACAACAGCTACATTGATTTCGAGGTTGATCAATTAGGATACGCTAAGACATCCCCCAGCCCCCGACGTGACCAAAGGTGGGCCACCTTCGTAGTATACACCGCCTTTTTGTCTCATCATCGACATGGCTATCGATCAAAGGCTACCGACAGTGTATGGTGCCCTATGCCCCTGGGTGGGCTAGCTACAGAGTGGGATTATCCAACCCACCGGCCAAACGCCAGTCTAGACCGCAGCCTCTCTGACCAAGATCAGCCACCAAAGAGGGGATATGATTGAAAACCCCCTCACTCACTAAATGCTCTCGAAAGGGAAAGCGATATTGGGCCTCACAAACATGTAACAATACCGTAGAGAATTATGTAAACACAAAAAATATGGTGTGTGTGGTTACACAATAAAATAAAATTAGGGCTTAAGGGAATCTAAATTTCCAATAAGTAGGGTAAAAAAAATCATATAGTAGTAATAATTTTCTACGTACGCTGTATTTGGAGTAACATTGAAGCAGAATATAAATTTAGACTAGTTCCTACTTGGGTTTTGGAATTTTAAAACCCTTTTAGTACTTTGAGGTACGCAAAACCAACAGCATATTGTATTTAATAAAACGGTCCTTTAAAAAAATGTAGCACAACAGTAAAGCCAGTGTTTTATAGTTTAAGGATTCCAAGGATTGCTAAAACACAAAAAAGAACGAGAGAAACTCCGAAACGTATTCTGAATTTTCGTCCTCGTTCGTATTTTTAAATTTTGAGGATAAAACCAAAAAGTTCCTTGAAAACTATTTTTAATTAAAACTCGTTTGCAGATTGTATTTTGATTTTAACATGAAATAAGAAAATAATCGTTTTAAATTTAAAAAGGCAATGATTCTACTAGAATCCTGCAGTATGCTAGTTCAAATTCAAACTCGTAATCTATGCAAAATATTACCGATTATCGCGTAACGTTTGAAGAATATCTATTGCTATCCGTAGTACATTGCGGTGAATAATCATTATTCATTAGTGAATAATGAAGGCGCATTAAACGGTTTGTTTCGTAAATTTATAGTGAATAACAGAAAACATTAAATGCTTGCTGAATAATAACCGCTATCTGTTTGTATTGCAAAATAAAATTTAATTTATGTCGAAATCGCTCCTGAATAATCCTACATCTTATAATCTCGAAACGGAATAGTGTGGCTCAGCAATAGGGCCGAGACACTATTTGATGCACAAACACTCCCGGAAACGAGCATAAAATTACGAGTATTACTAGAAAGCATACCAATTCATAAAATAAAGACATGTTACCTGTGTAGTAATGTAATTATGACTGAAAAAAATCATTTTTACAAGAATTTACAAAAGTTTATGGTTCTGTAACCATGATGTATAAGCGATGTGTGTAGATACTTCGAGAATATCCAGAAATAAGTGGAAATGCTTAAAGAAAATATTATTAAGTAAAAAAAGTATGGGGGCGGAGGGGGGGACGAGGCGCAAGGCGTGCAAAAATTCACTGAAACCTGTAAACTTTGACTTTAATCCCTAATAGATATTTCAAGGGGGGCTGGATATCCTCTCGCTTCTGGTAACAGTTCTTATTCTGTGAATTGTCGTGAGTTTTAATTGCTGGCTGTACCGCTGTGGGGGCAATTGGTTTCCTACCTTAAATTTTAAAACTGCGTTGTCCTCTTTTGAAGCACACGATGGAACCTCCCCATTTTCCGCACTCTACACTACACTGGCCGTTCCTCAGCCATCCAAAGATATCAGAACTTCTGCAAGAAAAAATATAGAATTAGAAGTTTATTCAGAAAATACCATTACACATTAATACAGATGTTTTGTTTTAATTTACCAAATTAAGTTTGAAAAAATCTGAAAATGATAGGAAATGTTCTTAATATCCAGCATTAAAAATAATTATTTCTGAATCAATTGTGAAATTTTATTCCCATAAATAAAAAAAATAGTGTGCCATGTTGGGTAATGTCAGAGAAATTCTTCATTCATTGAATTTTCTATGTTTATTAAAAACATTCGAATTAATTTAGTTAAAAGAAAAATCAAAATTTCTTTTCAAATGTTTCTCAAAACTTACATCCGTATTCACAAAATAAAATTTATCGATAACAATTCAAAAAGATTTGTCACCTGCGCCTACAAAAGTGAGACATAGTTATGTTAGGCCTTACGCAACGCCACATTAGGTACCTTGTGTGACTCAAACTTTCTTTATTCCCTAAGACAAAGAGAGAAATTTAAATTACGTAGAAAATGTTTGCATAATGATTATACATTTGATAAAAAATATATGTCGTAGGTAATTAAATCAGACGTAATTTTGGATATTTTTTATGGGATTGTAATAAATAAGGGTTGGTAAAATCGAGAATTTTGCTATTAAAAGACTTAACACCGATACTCTTACCCTTAAAGAAGTTTTCTTTGCTGTATTTCTTATTCTTTGGATGTGAGGGGGGCTGATTCTGATCCTTTAATGTAACTGTAAAATATAAAATATTAATTAATAATTTTATTAAAAGAACCAATTCTTTATGTTTATATTTGAATTTAAACAAATCTTCTCATAAATTAAAACAAATAAAATATTTCTTCGTACCTAGTTAATAAAAACTAATTTCTGGATCAGAATTAACACTCGTGCAATAAAATTACATATCTTCATTGCACGAGATCGGATCGCTGCACTAAGTAAAACATAGAGTACAATAAATTAGAGATGCAACGTACTACCTACTACAACTCTCCCATCAATGCACCAATGAAAAGGCTGCCACAATCAGAACAAAGCAATAATAATAAATAGTACATGGAGTAGTTTGTATGTTTGTATTGTTTGTTATTGTCCGCTTATATGTGATATTCCCAATACATTACAAGCTGATAACAAAATTAGAAAGTTTCAAATATAAAAACTTGCCATAGAAAAGAATGTTATCTTGGACGTCACAGAAATCAATTTTGAGCAATTCTTTTAATACAAAATGAATAAAAATTGTTTTCAAAGTGATTTTAACTTTTAAAAAATGGTTTTAGGGCGTACGTTTAATGAAATATGGAAATCTTACAGGATTTTCTTTAATAAAGGTCATTACTATATAAAAAAAGAATCTGGGGTATTAAAAAGAAATT
Organism: Hemicrepidius hirtus; assembly: GCA_963082805.1. Lineage (NCBI taxonomy): Eukaryota > Metazoa > Arthropoda > Insecta > Coleoptera > Elateridae > Hemicrepidius > Hemicrepidius hirtus. Next base: position 9,117,054 of record OY720167.1, read on the forward strand.
CTTTTATACTTAAATAATGAGTTACTCCACTAATTATGCTTGCAGTTAGGGATTCACCAGATATCATTACTCAGGCCTAGATTATTTTTATTTCCTTCAACAAACCCTTTTATTGACCATCAACCTAAGATTACAAATATTTTACTGGAACACGCCTAAAACCCAAAACAATAAAGTACTATTATTTTATGTTGTTTAGGCCATTATTTTTCCATATAAACGTACCTATTATATTCCGAAAAGTGTGGGCTAAACATGTAAAATTACATTGAAAAATTAAATACAGCCCCCTTGACACCTATCTTTTGCACGACCAGTCAAAATTATGGATTTTTTTAGTACTTCAAGCGATAGCAGAAAAAAATAATTTACGTGAACATACAGGAAAGTGTTGCTGATCCACAGCATTTTTTTATTTATTGATGAGAAAAAATAAATAAATTGTGAAGAGATCATTTTATTTTTAAATATTATTTTCTCGTAACCATTACATAAAAGCTTACAATTTTTATTAATTAAAAAGAAATTCAGAATGTATGATTCGTTGCCTACAAACTCAGGCGCATAAAGAAGGTATTTCCAAAATATTTACTAACCCCTGCTATATTGAAATTTGAGCATCCTTGGAAAAAATGATCAAAAGTCTAAATATTGCCCCCCCCCCCCCAGTGATATTCTTGTTGGATAATTCTTACAAATTACATTTTTCCGGAATTTTCCAAAAATAAACAAGAATATGTGTTCTTGTATTTTTGCGACTTGTTTGTTTGTAAACAAGTTGAGCTGCCAATTTACTGAAATGAATATTTTCAAAGCAGTCAACGGTAATCGTCTCATTATAGGATTTTGTCCTGTATTTTTTTTCTGAAGACCAAGGTCCCATTGTATAGGCAGTCTTTCAGAGATTTCACCTTGAGGTATCCGATGTCCTTCTCTTTTTCTACTTTTAGAAGTCGATTTCTTCATCTTCTGTTTTCTGTTACAACAGAATATAAATAATCTTTTACTTAACAATTTTCGTAAAGTTAGATTTTGCAATCTACTTCATAAATATTTACTTACTTGCGCATTGCAAAATGTAAATAATTTACTTTGTTATTTGTTATTTTTAATGTAGTATTTATTCTTTCATTTTTCTATTTTTAGTAGGTATTTGAAATATTCATCATTGCGCACAACCAATATTTCAAAGGTTAAGCTCTCCAAATACTGCGTTGTTAGGCAACGCGCAATAGAGTTGAAACATTTTCCTGTGCCTGTGACCGTGGTTCTGTTTTCAGTCGTTTTATCTGAATCCTGAAAATGGCTCAATCTCAAGTGCGACAAAATTTTCATAAAGATTGTGAAGATGCCATAAATAAACAGATAAATTTGGAACTTTACGCTAGTTACGTTTATTTATCCATGGTAAATATAATATTTCCTTTTTGCGACGTGAATGCGCAGTGTTTAATCGTCAACAGTTCAATATTCAGAATTGCAGGAAATTTATGTTATTTATTGCACACGCAAGATTTTTGGTTTAAAAAAATTATTTTGTATGCATTTTTTCGATATTGGTGCTAAATAGTCAAAGTAGGTAATAAAAATTGCGCTTTTTTATATTTATTTTTGCCTATTAAACATTTATGTTTAAATACAAAAATAAATAATTTTAAATATTTGAAAAAATTAGCAACCGCTTTTATATTAAGGATTTGTTCAATAATAATTTTACTGAAAAAATTGTTATACAGTATGGTCTAAAAAATGTGATCATAACTTTAAGGGGTGAACTTAGCGGATATTCATTATTAAGAAAAATTGTTACCAAACATTCATTACGAACATCCATCATCCCCTAAAATTGTAACCATATCTTCTTAATCGTCCCGTATATTGTTAATGACTTAATGAGGAATAATATAATATTCACGCGGTCCATGTAGAAACAGAGCAACACATATAGTATTTTAGAATCGTTTTGAAAATTTCCTGAAAAATTCTGTTATCATGTTTTTTCTATTCGAACTTTGCATGCCTTCACTGATTTGTGTGCATGTTTCCGTTTGTTATTATTGCGGGAGGTTCCAATATATTTTTTGTTTTAATATTTAAATTTATATAGATGGGGTCGCCGTAGCTGAGCGGTCGCCAGGTTTAAACAAATCTAACATAAAGCGGTAATTTTCAGAATAAGTTAAAACAGTCTCAATCATGAATGCCTGTGAATGCTAGATGTGGGGTCATATGGCCCTGGTACTACCTAGTAGTATTACTACTACTGGTACATCCTTTATAGATACTCAGGGAGAAAAATATTTCTTTTCAATGTACTTATAATTTATTTTATTAATGTAGGTAGTACTATAAATTATTTACTACATAAAATTATATAAAATTGTTGGAGCTTGTGGTTTTGCAACGAAGCAACTTGAAAAAACCCATTATCACAAACTAAGCTGATTAAGTTTTCTAAACAGTTTGTGGTAAACGGTTTTAAAAGTAGTTTTACATTAAATTACATTAACATCAAACATGTGCTCTTGATTAAAATTGATAAGCCTAATGGTTGTCGATATAAATTTTAAGAACTGAGTAATTTTCTTGGAAAGAGTAAAAATAAACACGGCACAGTGGGGAAAAGCCTTTTAAATTTCACATTGTGACGAAAAGCCTTTCCTATAATTTTTCCTCCATCTTCAAAAACTGAAATCTATTGAGCACCCGATGAAATTTTCGGCGCCTACGTTACAGCTAATCACGTTTTAGCACTTTTTAAAATAATTATTATTTTAATTTGATTACTTCCTACGAATTTCCTGTTCTAATATTTTTAATAGAATAAATGTTATCTCATGTTAAAGGATAATCTAATGGATATTAAGTAATTACCAAACCAATTTAAAATTTAAGACTTGTTACACAAAATAGTAGGATTATCTCAGAAATTATTAGACGTAGCGATTTCAATTAAAAATTCTTTTTGATGTAGGTATTCCAAGAAAAATAGTTCGGGGACCTCCCCATAACCTAATTACAATTAATAATATTTTTTGTACCTACACTTATGGGGCACACCTGCCAACTGCCAAGATCATAGAACCCCCTTTTTAATAGACACAGACATTCACATACATCCTTGGTCAGGGTCGACTTTAATTTATTGCCAAAAATAACGCCCTGTGTTGGATTTGAACCAACAATCGCAATGCAATTGCAGAACCACGACCGCTCAGCTAGGTACCTAAGTAGTATTTATATTTATTTTATTTAGGACACAAAACTTCTGAAATATCCTGAAAACCTGAAGTTCTCAATTCTGAAAAATCTAAAATCAAATACAAAATTAATCAGAGAGTGTAAAAATAAGGAATAAGTGTTAAATCTTTAAACATTTTAATTTATAGAAGTAGTCACAGATTTTCGGGGTATCTATACTACTGTCATACAATTAAATATAAAGAAGGATTAATTTGAAGGTTAAAAATATTAATGCAGTGCCATGTGCAGTTCTAGTTTATTAATTTTTACATTTATGTTAATTAACAAACGCTTATGAATTGTTCTGTTTAATTGATCCTCAGAATGCCTCACGTTGTGAGCATTTGTATTCTTTGGCGAGGTCAAAGAGGAAAAGATGTTTTAGGTACAACAATTACAAATATTACTTGAAACCTTGTTAAAACTGATTTATTTTACTTTGATCACGATGCTGTATGAATGTTGTTTCCAATTATTGGAGTTGTCGATCTTAATTTTATCCCAATTTGTTTGGGGTTGCTAATTGGTGGTTTGGGGCTAATAGCATTACTTGGATAATTTATTTATTTTCTAAAAGAAATAAATGGGTATTTTTGGCTGCTAAACATTGTCGAAATAATTGAGGATGTAGTCGAACATGATTTTTATACATATTGATGTATTTTCAGGCGTATTACTTCGATCGAGATGACGTGGCATTGTCAGGATTGCATAAATATTTTAAAGATTGCTCTGATGAGGAAAGGGGGCATGGCATGCTGTTTATGCAATATTTGAATAAACGTGGAGGCAGAATTATTTTAACAGATATATTTACACCTGAAAAACAAGAATGGGGAAGCGCACAAGAAGCAATGAGTGCTGCTTTAGATCTAGAGAAGAAAGTGAATGATGTATGTAACATGTAACCATTAATATTTATTTGAGAAATCATAAACATATTTGTTAAAAATTTTGCCTATTTCGGGAAATATTTAAAATAATAATATGATTATTAATCTTATTATTTTTTAATAATATAGTCCTACGCGGGGGGCTACGGAAATAAACGTACGTTTTAGAAAATTACAGTTCTAACAATGAGGAGGTAAAAATAAACTTTTACGTGCTCATGTAATTTTGTTCCAAATTAGGTAAAATATTTAATGGACGTAATACTAACACCTTACATTTCTTTGCGTATTAAAAATTTGTTTACCTACATTTTAACCTAATTACTCACTTTTAATGTGGGTTGAAGTTTAATCAATATTTATTTCGGATAAATTTTTACCTTAATTATATGTTTACAGAGTTTATTCAGCTTACACAGTGTTGCATCCGGTCACATGGATGTAAATTTATGTGATTTCCTAGAAACTAACTTCCTTCAGGAACAAGTTGATTCTATAAAGGAAATTGCAGATCATGTAACCAACTTAAAACGTGTTGGAGAAGGATTGGGTGTTTACATGTTTGATCGTGAACTCCTTGAGAAGTAAGAAATAAATACCTACCCTGTTTAGGTACCTACCGCTGCTAATTTTGAGTACAGGAATTAAAACAGTATTGGATAAACCTTGATTATAAGGGGTTTAGTTTTACTCTATGTTAAGTTACTGTGACTAATTTCTTAATTATGAGATAGGTACTAAAAATGAATGAGTGTATGTAGGTAGATATACTACTCTTTCACACGCGTAGAACAAAATGCTTTAACAGTGCCACAAATTGAAAGGGTTAATATATTTTTAAATTTATTTTTGAAGACTCAGCAATACGCAGGTATTTTGGAGGCAATTTTGGAGTCTTAATTTTTTTTCTGCCTAATATCTAAGGACATTAATCCTAAACTGTATGCATATCTCATCTATCATTTTCAAAGTAAGCGCAACCAACCAACTTTGGCTTTCATCGTATCCTAGAATTAAATAGCAGGGAAGATTCAGAAAGAATTGTGTAGACGGACTTTTAACATTGAAATTTATTCTAAATATAAATTTCCGTGTACCTACCTGAAACAGTCGCAATAATTTTATTACATATTCAGAAGTGTACATGACATAATGGGTGATGTATAATAAATTATAAAATAAAAAATTTAAAAAATAATGTAACTTTTATCAAAGATATTGCTTCTACAATGTTTCAGATTCAATGTTGTATAAAATGAAAGCGTTGATATTAAATACGAATGTTAATAATATTGCCCCTTTTCTTATTATGTTCCTCCATTTACTTGTTGTAAAAAAATTTTTTTTGGTCTGCAGTAAATGTTAGTCTGTGATAGGTATTTGAAGTCTCCATTCTATCAATTCTATGCAGTTTGTCCCAAATATAATCCTAAACCACCCTAAATTGCATTTAACAATAATTTTCTCACAAAACAGGAAAGGACGAAGAAGTAGTTTTCGGAAAAGGTATAAATAGTTATTTTTGTATCATGGTCAAAAAGTGAAATCTGAGTCTGAGTTTTCTGGTCAAGGCAACGCCGAGACCAGAAAACAGGCTAGGACGAAGAAGCACTTTTTGGCAGGGGTGCAAACAAAAACCAAATCGAGATGTCCAAGTGATAAGTTACGCACAAAGTATATTAAAATTATTATTATTTGTTAAATATTATATTTAGTTAATATATGAGTCAAGTCCAAGACAACACTTATTTATATTTTTACTCGAATAATAAATTATGCTGCCTTTTTACTGTATATTTCAGTCCGTTTCAAAGGATATAAAAACAAAGCTTACTATATAGAAAAGTGTTTAAAAGTAGCACGCCTTATGTAGTTATTTTAGAAAGCAGGGTTGACTTGAATGTTGTAATTTTACAGGGCCATATTTTTTTGATGCAGCAGTTGTAAAATGAAAATTTTACATTAAGATTGCATTGTTGTATGTACATTTTTTAATAGTTTGTGGTGATAATAATGTGATTAGTATGGATAATGAAGAATATGAGAACTGTTGTCAATTTATTTTATATATACCTAAAGCAACGAATAATGTATACAAACTGGACCATATTGCTTTGAGTGAGATATTTTGCTACAGTTTTGTTAATTTTATAGAAAGGCTTATTTCAGCTTTACTAGATATTTAGTAATAATCTATTTAATATAAAACATAAGTGTTAGTTTGGAAACATTGTTAGGTTTAATAAAATGTTTGCAGAGAGTAATCCTTGTACTGTTCAGAATTTAGTTTATAAATATATAACTGTACCTACACGTAAATAATATTCAACTTCATGACAAATAAACTACTACTACCTAATATTAGGTAGTAGCTACATAATTTTGAAAAGATATTTTATTAACCATTTTATATATACAAATCAGATTTTTTTCCTGTATCTTCCGTCTTATCCTTATCCCCTTTTTTAACAAATGTTCTATGTACTTCTTTATCAAACAAGTAATCTGCAACACCTGAATTACCCATGCACGTTGCTCGTGTAAACAAACGCGATATTTCACATATGGAACGTTCCTAAAAATATTTGTTTAAAAATACGAAAAATGTTAACATTACTACTACTATAGTATTACTTGTTCTTCCATGAATTTCGTGGTAATCAAGTCCATGACATGTAAATCTTGATGCTTTTCTGCTATGTTATAGAGTTCTTGTAATTTCTGAAAAATAAATTCATATTTTGTTCTTTACACCTCGTTATTATTCAGTGGTAATATGTATTTAAAAAAAATCGAAAAATATTTTCCATAATAATCAGGTGTTATAATAATAGATTACGCAACAGACTGTACCTAATGAATAACAAAATACAACTCTCGCGTCGTTCTTTTTATCTCTGTTTGCATAATTATTGTGTTTCCCTCCCACATTTTGCAGGTCATCATGTTAGGATGTGTGACCTGTAGAAATTACATTACTCGGATGATTTACGATACTCGCTTTCTCTTGTGTTGCAAACCACATTCTCTTGAGTAGTAACAGCAATCATTTTATTGCTTGGCGAATAATACACAATTATAAAGTAAAATATGCTTGGAACACCCAGGAATTTAATGGCCGTTTTCACCAACGTTTCCTAAACCGGTGCCTACATAAGAATTGCTTATATTAAGGGTTACGCACTGCTTAACTTCAATTTGGTTTTCACCAAGCACAATCGAGTTCGTAAATAAGATAAGCAGTGCGTAACTATAGGAACCCATTTGACGCTGTCTTATATCGGTAGGCATTGCCTATATATTGTTTGACGTTTGTGTTCATGCGTTTTTGTTAGAGTTTTGAAAGCTGCCACCTACAAAGAATTTATTTATAACATGTTTTAAGTTTTCTTTAGTTTTTTTTCAACATGCGTGCAGTGCGTTTCATTGAAAATTTAGTGTTCATCAGACGAGGAAATCACCGTGATGGTCAAAATTTTGAAAAATTCATGTCGGCCTTCATTTTGAGGTTAGAGAGTCCGGTAAAAAAACTGTTTCCCTTGAATTATGGTCTTCTTTCATATTCGCTACTCAGATTTTCAAAATTCTGCTTCTGAAAAAAATTCTACCAAAAAAACATGTCTAACTTCCGCTTTCGAATTTTTTTGAAAAGCTAATTTTGTCGATGGATTTTCGATATACCCCTTCATTCCAAATTTCATCCAAATCGGTTCACTAGTTTTTGCATTAGAGACGTTACATACACCCACCTATCCACAGAAAAACATTTTTTCTAAACCACTTGAATTCCTGAAGGTCCAAAACACGAATTTTCCGCGAAAATCTCAATCTCAATTTCGAAAATTTTCATTTCAATACTTCCCATATACCAGTGGTGGTATGGGGTGCATCCACCTGTCGTACTCACAAACTGCCAAAGACGAGAAAACAACCTAAATCATGTACAAACTACTGTCATTTGCGACGTTGCGATATAACATCGGTTACCTCTGTAAAATATTCCTACACAAGCAATGCTTTGGCTGGTGAAAACGGATAAAGTTTACGCATCTGTTTAGGAATTACCTATCTCTAGGTAATGCCTGCGTAGGTATTGGTTTAGGAAGCATTGGTGAAAACGGCCATTAGTCACCCTGTGGCTCACACCCTATATCATGTACAAGTAGGCTAGGCTCGTCACTTTTCAATTGTTAAGCAAATGACACTGACATAACAAAATTTGTTGCATAATTTTCAGTTCTACTTGAAAAATACCTATATACGTAGGCAAAATTACAATGTAATTGAATTAATAATCACGAACCCTTTCAAAGGGTTTGTCCATACCCAAAGAGTGTATAGGTACTAGTACTTTCTGGTTTAACTTTTGTATTAATTATATATAGCTCACCTCTTTGATTGACTTTTCCATTTCAACAGCAACATTTAATGCTGTCCGAATATCTCCCCAGTCTTCGCATTCAGGTACAGTGAGTGGACAAAGATGAACATGAGCCCCTCTCATTAGTTGATAATTAATAAAAATAAGGGCATGTTCCTGTTCTTCATAATGCATATTCATAAAATATCCATGACATCCAGGTAAAGCAATTTCAGTTCTTCCAAAGTAACAAGCCATAGATAAATAAGCGTAACCAGCATTTAATTCTGCTAGAATTTGTTGGTTTACTGCCTTTTCCGTGTCCTTATGATAGCGGTGGCGACCGACACTTGTAGGTAGACATTTTTTAGAACTAGTACCATAATTTCTTCTTATTATTATGTTAGGAATATTTTTGACGAACTTTGAATCCAGGCTATGTATTTTGTTTATAACGAAGATGGATTTTTTGCTTACTTCAATGTTATTCACAGGGACAGGAATATTTGCTTTTAGCATTAATTTTATGTAATCTACAGATGTCTGGAATATATATTTTTTTCTGTTAAAATTAACATCACGCGATTTTTCAGTTGCCAATTTGTTACATCCATTTTTCCCACTAGATAGTCTAAAGTATGAAAGTAAAGCATACTGGGTAAGTATTTTTTTTGGTAATACGAAATTTTCTTTTAACTTTAAAAGAGATTTTCCGAGTTTGCTCATTGGTCGAGTTGATTGCAGTTTGGTGTTGCAATACATTTATCCAAATGGGATTCGGTATGTATAATATGCCTTACTTTACTTTCCATTCAGAAAGAAACTTTATATTTATAAACAATTTGTAAATAAAAGGAAATAAATCGTTAAAATGTCATAAAATGAATTAAATGTCAAATTAATTAAACAAAATAAAATAATGTTTTTTTTTTTGGGTTATATAGTACCTTCTAGATATTTTAGTATAAAACTGAGCAAAATGGGGAATAAACAGAAGCCTTATCCCCACCGACAATTGTTGGTGAACGAGTCGTTATTAGCTTGAATGCCTGCCCTCTTTGTAACCCCGGGCCCCGGGAATTATTCCCGATTTTCCAGCCCCTGTAACCGGACCTGCCAATCCATTGGCCACCCTTTTTTAAAACGGTCGCATTAAAAAATATCCCGTTTGCTTTCAAAAAGATATCATTTGGACAACTTCGACACTGAGACCAGAACTCTTCAATGACAAATCAAGGTTCTGTCTTGCGGTGGTATAGTACACAATGTCAGATTTATGTAAGATAACGCTAGGCCACATACAACGCAGATCAGTATGAATTTTCTGCAAGAACACAGAATTCGAACCATAGATTGGCCTGCATTAAACTCGGATCTAAATCCTATCGGATATTTTAGACTTGTGTTCGAATTCGAAAGCGCCCAAATGCACCGCAGACTCTCCGCATTTAAAAAAGGCGGAATCGAGGAAGTCGTATACCGTTTGGATTCTAGAGGATGGAAGAAGAGGAAAGGATCATTCAGTAATGTGGGGGCGGTCAGAATATGTCCAAGAGTATTGCGAGTCAAATTTAGCAACTAATGGCAACATTTGAGTAAAAGAGTGATTATGGTGATGATTTAGAACAGTGAGATAATAAAAAAACGTGTCGTATGGAAGAATTTTTATTTATAAATTATCTTCTTCTTCATTGTTTGGTGATAACAGAAGAGGGTCTTTGTCAGACTTTAAATCAGTTGCATCTGACAATTCTAATAGTAATGGTTTTGAATTTTCTTCTGCAATTACAAATTCGGTTACAGTTTCAGCTACTATAATGCCATGTACAGCTTTCTTATGTAATTTTAGAGTATTGTCAAATTTAAAATACTGAGAGCAGTAATCACATCGATAGTTGCGGTATGGTTGATGCACAGCACTGTGCTTATATAAGGAAGAATATTCAGTAAAACGTTTTCCGCAACCCTAAAAAAAAACAATAATTGTAAAGTACCTATATATGGAAAATAATCCATAGTAGCGGTTCTTCTCAAAGTGAGAGCCGCAATCTTTTAGTTAGGGGGCCAAAATAATGAGAGAAAATCGACTTAATTAAGTTATTTTAATCCAATTATTTTTTAATCTTCTCACGGGAGATATCCAGGTTAGGGGCTCTGAAAACAAATATTTGAGAAGGTACTTACTTCAACATGACAGATATAAGGTTTTTCTCCTGAATGAATTCGCATATGATTTTTGTAATTAGTTGCAGAAGCAAAGGCTTTTCCACAATCGGTAACTTTACAAACGTAAGGCCTTTCTCCAGTATGTGACCGGATATGGACCTTGCGTATGTTTGAGGTAGTAAATGACTTATCACAGCCTTCTATTGGACACTTAAATGGTTTTTCCCCTATAAAAACAATAAACTATACAGTTTTGAGGGCACGATTCCTTAAGGTGGATCCGCAATTGACGCGTAACGCTTCTGACCGAAACTATGGTCTCCCAAACTTGGGTGACGCTTCTACATTAAGGGCAACTTTATTATTTATCTTACCAGTATGTGTTCGAACATGTTTTTGTAAATCTCCTGAAGTCTTGAAGCTTTTTAGACAAACATTACAGCCATAAGGTTTTTCCCCTGTATGAGTTCGTAAATGTGCTTTCAAAGAGTATCCAGTGGCAAACGCTTTATCACAGCCCTCAGCAGTGCATGAATAAGGTCTACTCCCAGTGTGAGTACGAATATGAACCTATAAAAATATTTTTAAACGAATATATTTACGAGGTGGAACTAAGATTTACTGATAAATGGTGAGATGTTGTAAATGCTTTTCCACAACCAACATACATGCAAGGAAACGCTTTCCTTTTTTTCCTTACTACAACTGGTTCCTCTACAGGAGCATTTTCTACTAAAGAATTCCATAAATCTGCATTGATTATCGCACAAGTACCGTCTTCTAATTGAATTTCTCGATAATTTGAATTTCCATCTGATTTAAAATCTAAATTTAATATTAGGTATACAGACTTTAAATGCTTTGATTCGTTTATTTTTAGTTTCTATTCTTTAAAACATTTTTACCTGCACTATCTTCCATAAAATCGTCAGGTTTTATATGAAATTCGTCTACAGTCGTTTCAGCACCAGTTTCTTCAGATATATTTGTAAGTAAATGTGGTTGTACAGCAGTCAAGTTGTCATCTGTAATTTGGAAAAATAAAGCATAAGTATCAATATATTATTATTTTATTAAGCCTTTTCTGTCTTATTTGGCGTTAATGTACCTTAAGGGCTTTCAAAATCTTCCAAAGGATCAAGTACATGCGAATGATTCGCGTTGTGTTATTAAATGTGGTAATACTGCCTTACCTGATGAATTTTCTGTAGTTAAATAAACTTGTCCATTATCAAGTGTTACTAATTTTACGCTAGGCATAGATTGTGCTAAAGTTTCACAAGGTTCTGTTTTAGTATAGAAAGTGTCTGCTATATTTTCTTCTTCTTCTTCCTCCTCTTCTTCTTCTTCATCTTCTTGGTGCAGTGCAATGTACACAATTTGGTTTCCCTGACTAACATCTTCCCCTACTTCGTATAAATTCTGCACATTCTGACTGTCAAGAAGCAAATTAGTAGCTGGATCATTGATAATAGTGTATAACTGATACACTGGTTCTGTATTTGGTTCTGCAATAATAAGCATACCACATTATTTTACCAAAACTTATATCTATAGTTTCTGATTGCACATAACATGGTCTTTTAGTGACGAGTATAAAATGATACACGGTTCTTATTTGAAAGCGAATATAATACATGTATATGCATGTTTTTAAGCCTTTTTTTCTAAACACACGTATTTTCCAAAATCAAGGTGTCTAAATTTGAAAGCGTCGTCATAGCAACCACAAATACCTATCATAGCAACCACAGATAGCAACCACACAATTTTTTTAGTAAATTTGTAGTGACGTTTAACGGACCTTTTCATCTTCCTTATATTTCACTCAAACGATACTGAAACAGTAGTTTTAAGGCAGAAATGATGAGGGACTCATGAATACCGAATTTAAAGATAAAACTGAGAGTTAAAGGTAAGTGTAGTGTGAGTCTGTTCTTTAAATGACGTCTCTGAATTCGACCCCTTAATCATTGCCAGCCACCCTGGTATTATCCTTGCAGGTCTTTAGGTAATTTCAGTTGACAAAATTCCCGTCAAATTTAGCAGAAAAATTCTACAAATGGAACTTAATGTTCAGTATGCCGCCAATTACTACGAGTTGCAATTAAAAGAGTTAAAAACACACACGTGTTGCATTCTTTTAAATAAATTAGGGTAGGTGGGTATCAAACATAAAACTAGGGTTTTATCATGACCAAAATGAATATTTCTTTATAGTACTTGATAAATGCTCATATTAACCACGTTTTTAGCGCATATTTCGGCTTTTTATAAAGCATGCATTTAAACATTTTTTGATTCTTACGTGCCCCTGCAAATCCAATCCCTAAACCACTTTTGGCTGCCCCAATTTATTGCTATTCTACAGAAGTTGTATTTTATTATTGTTTATATATAATTGTAGTATTTAAAATAACAAAAATAATAAATTAAAAAAACAATTTTCAAAAATTGCATATAAATTAAATTTAGAGCCGACTGACAAAGAAAAACAATTCTAACATGGCCTCTCTTCAATCTACATCTGGGAAGAGATTACAAAATACGATTTAATCTTAAATAATAATGAAAAAGCGTAAATTGTACATTTAAATATTTCCAGAAAAGTTTACAGCAAATCGTAATTCGTAATTTTACATTTACAAAATGCAAGGTATCTTGGGAAATTACCCATAATCTCCACGCTTTGACAATCGGTCAGCAATGCACTAGCACAAACACACTATATACAGTTTGGTAAATATGATAAATATAAAACTAGCAACGCATGTAGTTGCAACGAAGTATATATAACAAGTTTTAGATAACTTTAGTTAAATATGCTTATGGGAATGATATATTTTATAAAAACTTTAACCATTAAGCTACAAATAAAGCAGGATTTTTGAAAATATTTATATATAACTTCTTTTTTTGATGTTGGTAGTTCCGTAATCAATTTTACGTTTGGGTTTCGTAATGTCTCCTGCGCATTTAGCGCATGTGAAGTAAAATACGCACAGCTCTCTACTTTCTATACAGTACGCGCCTAAATTTGAAATAATATTCACATACTTCGTCAAACTTTATTTTCAAATAATAAACATCCATACAGGTTAATCGCAACCCGCTACCCTTAATCCTCTAAACCTTAATAACCCTAACTTTATGATTTCAAATAGAAAGGATATCCTTTGTAATAAAATTTTACATATTTGGTCGAGATCTGCAACAAAACGTACTCGTATGTTTTTACGACAAAGCAACTCTACGTGATTCTCCTGTTAAAACTCAGTGGAAATGATCTTTAGTCAGAGTACTTTGGTTTCAAAATTATTTGTTTATTTAAATTCTTAAATTTTCAACATTGCATGCCTGCGCCGATTTATAAAACATTGGGTCTTTTAATGAGGCATTATGAACAAATTCCGTAGGTAACAACCCCATAGCTACAAAAAATACTTAACGCTAGAAATTTACCGTAAAATTTTTTTTTCAGAATTAAATTTGTTACTACACAATTCTTGATTGATCAAAAACATAAAATTGTTAAAAGTTATCTTCTTTTCCAAAAAAATAGAATCAAAATCTTTGCTGAGAATTATTCTGAATATACGGTGACTAGAAAATTAATTGTATCCCAATTTCAAATTAGCATTGCATGATTAGAAAGGCTGGTGGTGGTGGCAGTCGCACGAAAAGGTTAACATTCTACCAACAGAGATATCCATTCTTTGAAGGTTTTTTTTAGAAAAGGCGATTAAAAGTATCAATTTACGGGGTAGGTACTCGTATCTAGGTAAACGGTTTAAAAGATACAAAATTTACAGAAAGAGAGAGAGAGAAAAAAGAGAGAGAGAGAAAAAGAGAGAGACAGAGAACGTCGACCGTCAGCCCCATGCATAAGAAAATAAAAAGTTGACTATTGTTGGTATCACTCAAAATAGTTGGTTTAAAAAATTTTAATTGTCGGACTTGAATTCCGCTTCTGTTAGAATACCGAGCTTCAATATAATACCCAAGCATAAATTTAACAACAAAAACTCTTATTCGGGGTTTTTGAAAAAAAGAAATTTCAGTTTTTTCAGAAAATTTCAGAAGCGCTTGAAGATATCTTGACTTCTTATCTCTTAATACTCTTAATAGAGATATGAAGGTGTCATATACATCTTTTTATTTCGAACACCCTGTACAGGGATAGGATTTCTCTAGAACAATTTCCTGCAGTTTTGAAACCATTTTTGCTGTTTCTGCACCAATTTACGCTTCCATAGTCTATTTTGGATGGTTTACTTTTTAATCCTTACTAGCTTAAGTAGGTACTACTTGCATCCAGGTATTATCCTTGCAGAAGTCCATTAGGTAATTCCAGTTGGCAATATTCTTCCCGTCATATTTCGCAGAAGAATTCTGCAACTGGAACTTATAGTTCAGTATACGAGTTGCAATTTAGAATTATTTCAGTTGTAAACATGGTCAAAGAAAGACTATTCGCACTTAGGGGTGTATTCCTTTTTTTTTTTAAATAAACTATTGATGTAGCATATTTGGCAGTTCACAGTGAATAAGTTTAACATAAAACATATTTTAACTTTAATCCCATCCCTAACTATTAAACAAGGGTGTTCCAAAAACCCTATTCTAGTTCGTTAATGTGTTGTCCATATATGTCCAGTAAACTTGACTAGGTTTTTTAATTTTATTCTCACTCTCGGTGATTAATATTGATTAATTATTGTACTCCAGTTTATGAAGGTGTACCTACCTATGGGTGCGTTATCCTAGTTTTTTCTTAAAAATCTAAACCTTGTATATTTATTTTTAAGCCACAATTTAAGCCCATTCCAAACAATGGGCCGATAATTGAAATAAGAACAAGAAGAATTAAATTGTGAATTTGATTTATTTCGTTATATCTAATAATTAATTGTCTATCACTTTATCAATGAAGTAATTAGTTCCTCTAGTAATCCGACCTTGACATCTTAAAATCAGAGCAGCGTTCACTGCACCAATAATAAAAGTTATATAAAAGCAACTTGAATGTCTATCTAATCTAAACAGCCTGAATATATAAATTTATTCTTAAGTTCACAACCTATGATGAATTAACACTCCCCTTCTTTATTTTATTATACGAATACAGACAATAGAATATCAAATTTTTTGTATTTAAAAAAAATTAATGAATGAATGCATTGGCTAACATCTTTCAATTGTATGACACCTTCAAGTTTTGCTTCATGTTTATTTTCTTTCTAATTTTAAAATTTACAAAGCACGTGATTAATTAGTTATAATTTTATAAATGAGAATATACCAGGTATCTAACGTTCTCAGGATGGTGGTGTGACGTAACTAACAATACATAGAGATAAGTGGGATAGGTACAAACTGTTCGTTGACGCGCGGAGATTCAGTTCCATACTGCACTTTCCGCGAGATTTAAAATTAGAACCGAAAGTTTGCACGTCCCATAACTTCGAGTTATGGTTGTTTATAGTGCTATTGTTATGTGTGTATTATATTGTTCATAATGGTAAGTTTGAATTTATTTAACAAAACGAAATCTCTTTTAGTATGCAAGTATGCAATTAATGTAAAAAAAATGAATTATAAGATTTAAATAAAAGTTATTTGAAGGAATTTTTAGTAGTAGGTACCTAAGTAGAAGTTGGTTATTAATTGCATAAATTCAAAGTAGACTAATTCTAGAATAAAAATTTTCATATACTAGATAATATTGTAAGAATTTTAAATATCTGTAACTAGGAAGAAGAATTCAAAACCGGGAATAGAAATTAAGTGTTAATTAAATTATCATTATTATCAAAATGTTGAGTAATAAGATGTCAAAAAAATGCATGGTGTTTATTAAAAATTCAATTCATCTTTGCTTAGTTTGATTTTATTTCCAAAAATGAACACAACACGGGCGTCCCAGCAGCGTCTTTCTTTGGTCTATTTTCCTCCCCGTTAAGCTAACCAGCAGTCGATTGTCATGGATAAGATTCTTGTTAAAAATCATAATGGAATCATGGATAAGATTTTTCTTAAGAATCATATCCATGACAATCGACTGCTGGTTAGCTTAACGGGGAGTTGTATATGGTTTGCAAACAATTATTTTTATTAATTATAACTAAGATACCAAAAGTTGTACCTAGTAAATGTTTTAGATGCTGTTTAAAGAAAATTTTAATCCTAAAATAGTGGTTATTTATTTATTCACTTAACCAACATCTACATACCTGTTACCTATAAAACGTAGAACCTATAAACTAAATCTAAATGAAGGTGTGCCAATGCCAATTTCAAGGGCTGACAAGTGTATTAGATAACTACATTTAACATTAGCTAAACTACAGATTTTTTTTAAATATACGATAGATAATTATTCTATTAATCTTAATTTAATTTTTCAATTATCATTTGATTATTATAAATGATTTCTGTTCTAAAGTGAGCAGGATTTTACGAAATAAAAATGATATCAAAATTGCACTAAGACGTTGAGTATAAAGTTAGGACATGCATTTGCATTAATAAGGGTTTTCGAAAGACCACTTAAAAAGAATTTTTATAGTAATTAATTGACCAAAGAAAAATAGTCAAAAGTATTTATCGCTCATAATTAAACTTAATGGTGTAATAATATTTAGTTAACTGATTGTACTCCTTATAGAGCGTATGTAGTACTTCGCTATTTTTATAGGTTTAAGTATTTTATTAAGCACAAAATTAAACTCTAAATTGAAGCTGACTGAAAACAATTAAATATGAAGTGTTTACAGGTATATGTTTAATTGATCATCAACTAAGAATTAACCAAATAAAGCCTGAAGCATTTGATGAACAGCTGACCTGCAATATTTAATAAGTTAGTGATAAGATTTTATGTATTATTTGTATTGATTTTTTTCTGTCTGTAGGTAGGTACTAAACATCTGCAGAGTTACATTTATGTAAAGTAGTAACAGATGTTCTAAATACGTGCATATTTTAGTCATTTTCGATGCAGGAATGTATAATTGCTATAATTTTGGCTGCTTCTCTAGAATCATTTCCTACAGTACCAGCAAACACTTCTGCTGTATCTGTACCGATTTACGCGTCCAGAGTCTATTTTGGCTAGTTTAAGTAAGTACTTGGACCCTGGTATTATCCTTGCAGGCCATTAGGTAATACCAGTTGGCAATATTTCCGTCAACATTTCGCAGAAAAATTCTACAACTAGAACTTATGAATGTAGGAAAAAATACTCCAAGAAAAATACCCCCGGTAAAAGTTCCCCAGGAAAAAATATCCTGAAAAAAAATCAAACTATTTTCCTTTAGGTATTCCATACCCCTAGGCACGTCTTCGAGTTGTAAGAAGGCCAAACCATCCATCATTCCCTAGAATTTTTTCCAAACTTCGTCCTCTCTTGTTGCTGAAAGCCCGGGTTCTGAATTTTTTTATGTATGCTCTGGCACAAGTGATAAAAACAGCCAGATACGACCAATTCTTCTCCGAATACTGCCTTCAGCGCCTGAATAGAGCTTCTTTCAGACTACATTTCTATTTGCGTTAGATTGTTTTTTATTATTTCATATTTGTCTTCCTTTGAGATATATTTTTCACGGGATATTTGCTTCGCGGGGTATTTTTTCCCGAAGTGTTTTTTCCTGGGGAAAATTTTCCAGTGATTTTTTCCGCCAAGAGAACTTATAGTTCAGTATGCAGTTAATTTCCATACGCGAGTTGCAATTTGGAATTATTTTAGTTGTAAATATGGCCAAATTAAAAAAAATCCGCACTTAGTGTTGGATATGGAGTCATCTTTGTTAGTAAACTAAAATTAGGATAAGTATAAATTCCGACACCAATATGCAAACTTTTTTTAAAAGTAGCTGTTATTTGTAAATCTTACTACTTTTCAAAGGTATATTTCGGCATTTATGGAGTATAAGTTGCAATGTTTAATTTTCTGAAATAGGTAATTCAAATTTAAACACCTTTCTGAATTCTGTAACGAATGCATGAATAAACTGTTAGCTAAATTTCTTCACATGACTAATTATTATACTAAAGTTGATAATTATATGGTAATTGTGTAAAACTCCGTCAACACGTCGCGTGAGAATAATATTTTCATTTATTTTTAAGCAACTACAGCGAAGTTGAAGTTTTTAAACTTACAAGACTCACTTTCTTAACATTCAAATATATTAAAAAAAATTAACCTAATGAACCTCAATCTACGTGCTGTATCCTATAACCTACCGGATAATCTCTTCCTTTAAAACCGAATCTTAAGACCATTTTTAATTTAAACATTAATTAAAGGTATTTCGTAAATAAAACACGAAGAGGAAAATAATTGCAATTATTGACACATACATTTGAGTGTTTGATCTAATTAGGAAACAGATTTGTCTTACATTCCCAACACAATAATGTCGTTGTTTGTTAAAATTTGAAGTCTTGTGACTTTAAAATGTTTCGCAATGTCATCTCTTTGCAAAATATAAAGAGCAACCGGAGATTAGTTCACGTGTTAATCAAAATCATTAGGAAAGACAAGCTTTTAAGTAAAAGAATTGTTTAATATGTTTTTCTCAAGCGTCATTTTGGTGTGTGTTGAATCTAATCTACATCTAATTTTACTTTCCATTTCATGAGAAGATGTAATAGTCGGTAGTGCCTGTTAGCGAAAGGTCAGTTTCAAATATGCGTCGGTTGCGAATTTAGCTTTCATTATAATTCATCACGGGATGCGGGTTCGGATTGTGAACATTATGGGAAAGTTTAACCTTCCTAACAATCGAACTTGACGTTGTAGCTGGGGAACCACTACTCGGAAATGAATTTGAATAAAATAATCATCTCTCTGTTATAAATTAGAAGTAAAAATAAGGTTAAACAACTTTCTTTAAGTTTTAAGATCATATGACTTCGCGTAAATATTTATCATCAATTTTGTTAAGTTGTTAAAGTGAAACCATGAGAATTTGGTTTTATGTGCCTCTATAAGAGTTTACCTCTTTCATTACTTTTTTTATTTCTTACTAATTTCTTTTGTTTTTCATACGCTTCTTGGTCAAGTTTAAAAATCAATTTAAGTTTCAAAAAGTATGGAATAATGATTGCCATGGTGTAATTATTGTTTTTTGTCTACGACTATTAGTAAATAATCTATCGATTATTTGTGGGTATAAAATTTAAAAATAGGACTTAAAATTTGCCGCCATGGCTTATTTCATGACATTTTTCAAAAATATTCGTAAGAATTGTTTTTGTTTAGTAATAGCCGTGGCTATTATTCACCGGACTATTCGAAAAGAGGTAACTATTATACATAATAGAGAAAATTTGGTTCCACCTTTCACGGATGTGAACTTTGACATTGTATGTGTTAGTTGAGAGGCACCAGGCACGTGATTTTTAAAGAAGCATGTGATTTTTTACATGGCCACATTAAATGTGTAGGTATTGGTATGTACAGTGGTATAAGACTGGTGAAAACATTTGTCACTGACTGTACATAACTTATGTCACCTTAATTTTATAATAATTACCAGAATATTTTAATTTTCGGGGATATATTTATATTTACAGTTATTGTAAGATCGGCAACAGGAACTAATAGTCCAGGAGCTAGCGGTATATTTTAAGACTAATTTCTATCAAGCTGAAATTTTTTTTATGAGCTGGTATGGTTATGTCTGCCAAATGTAGGTGGTCGGCAAAATAGGACCGCGGGACATAAAGCGCCCAGAATTTTTTTGTTTTTAATTATTTTTTGATGAAATTTACAAACTTCAATCAAGCTAATTCCTATTTTGCTTGTTATTTGAGACATTCCGACAACAAAAAATTAACTGTCCGACATAAGAGTCGGAACTGAATCAGTGTCTGCCGTTTGGGGTTCGTATTGTTTTTAAGACATTTGACTTATTACCATCAACCTGATTTTTTTTTTAATAACTATATACTAATGTAACAAACACAAAAATCACCTTGTCCGACAATTTGAGCGGGACAGAAGCACTCTCTGATGTCCTGGATTGGTTAGTTGGCCAATTTTTTTTCTTAGCGCTCTATGTCCCGCGGTCCTATTTTGCCGACCACCTACATTAGGCAGACATAACCATACCAGCTCATAAAAAAAATTTCAGCTTGATAGAAATTAGTCTTAAAATATACCGCTAGCTCCTG
Organism: Hemicrepidius hirtus; assembly: GCA_963082805.1. Lineage (NCBI taxonomy): Eukaryota > Metazoa > Arthropoda > Insecta > Coleoptera > Elateridae > Hemicrepidius > Hemicrepidius hirtus. The sequence goes on from OY720167.1 coordinate 9,137,898, forward strand.
GACTATAATCCTCGCATCGACCCTTCTTCTCTATTCAACATTTTTTTTTCTCATACCGGATCCTTTGAAAATCAGTAGAAATGATTAATTCATTTAAAGGAAGTTGCGCAACTTATATACCGCCGCCTATCTTTTCCTATGGTATTTTTAAATTAAAATCATGATAATTAAGAATCATTTTATAAACATTTAGTAAAAGTAAATAAACACACCGATATAGAAGAAGCTTAGCCTGCAGCATAGGTATCTATCAAGCGATTATTAGCAAGAGCAAATAGATTATGTCCTAAATGTTTAGTTTTTTCAACGTGAATTCTGAATTGTCAGTTTTTCCAAATTTTCTCAAAATCGAAAAATGTAAATCTTATAATTTTTGAGTACAAATAACTACAGAATGGCATTAGAATTTATTACTTAGTATTTCAAGCAAATAATTCAATACGAATTTGAATATTTTAATGAGACAGATCTACTACCAATTAGAAAATCTTTTATTTAACCCAAAATGATACTCATTTGTGATGCTTTAGTTTGAAAATTATTAAACTATAGAAATACACTAATGAGGCATGTTATATTTCCCATTATAAAACATTTTTAATTAAAAAAATTGCATGATTCTTGCGAAATAAGGCTGTACCTCCTGAAGATTCCCTTCACTCTATATTTCCTGAAACAAGGTTATTTTTTATACGTAACAAAACTGAGTCAACTGATTCCCTTAAACTGAATATAAAAATAACCTTTTGCCAAGCACGTGAGAGAAAGTAAAAGTGAAGCAGATACTGGATTTCATTGCAAATTTTAAAATCACGGATGAAATTAAACTTAAGAAATACTGGATTACACCTACAATAATAATACTAGCATATAATTAGAGTTTAGTTCTTAACGATCCATATTACATCTTAATAAAAGTAGAGCGCATTCAAACGGACAAGGTCGGTGATTATATATTGTGAACTATTTTATAAAGTTATGTGAGAATCAAGAATGTAATTATGTTCTACTTCTTTACTTTTGTCGTTTTATCTTCGTGTACCGTTTTGTAATCTTTTAAAAGAGATAGATTTAATGGTTTACACAATAATGAACAATATATCAGTGCACCTTGAACATAAACATAATTTGTTACATTCTCTACTTTTATACTGTTCAGACTGAATTTCAGAATAATAATATATACAGGGTGTGTTTAAATTGGTGAAAAAGCTACACACTATATGAACCAAATATACATTTGGTAACACGGGTAACACCTACACAGGTGTTTAGGCACAGAAACTATAAGGAAGTCAAATTTGTTTGTTGTTTGTTTTACAATGTTGGCGTATGTCCTTATTTTTATTAAAAAGAAGTTAATGAAATTTTTCAGGCTTAAATAATTTTCAAAATTCTTCTTTATTCTAAATTTCAGTTTCTTTAATCTACAGATCTAAAAATATCCAAATTTTTAGGACCTCATGCAGACGCATGGTGGAAAAGGCAGACATAAAAATTTTCGACAGAAAATAGAACATAATATTCTAGAAATTAAGAACCCGGATATTTATTAAATTTACATTATTGTAAATTTTTTATATCCTCAAGCATGGATAAAACATATCGAGGTCTTCAACTTCTTGAATGTCCTGTATTTTGCAATATGTTTGGTTCTTTAATAAATGCAAATTTTGGGCTTTGCAAATAAATATTTTACAGTTTACACACATTGTAATTTTACACGTGCTTTTAAAACTGATTAATATTAAATCAAGGAAATGATTAAAGTTTAACTTAAATTACCTATACGAATAATTTCTAAGAAATGTGAAAATTAATGTTGAATAATGAAACTAGCGTCCTTTTAGGGTGTGTCGTTAATTTGATGATAATTTCAACAGCTACTAGTTACTCTTTTAAAGTTCTTATTTCATCAGATATGGAGACAAGGTTGAACAGCAATAAGTTTTCAACAAGATGCTTGAAAAAGTAAATGTAATATAACATGTTGTGGACAAGCAAACAAAAATATTCCTTTTTGACCCTTACTAATGTGGTTTGTCAAGGCAACTTGTTCAAGATTCAATACTAAAGTAGCAAACTAATCTATATTCATTATTTTTTTTTCTAATACCGCCAAAAATGCAAATTTGTGTCTAATATAAAATCCTTTTACCACGTTTACGATGCGTCATCATTAGGTAATTTTTACCGTTAACGTTGTTGACCTTACACCTGATAAACTACGCCTGTTATAAATTAAATTTAGATCAAATTAATTTAGTATATTTAAGTAAATGTCAAGTATTACCACATATCAAAAAACAACAACAAAACATCCTACGTATAGGTGCTAATGGCAATGGGAAGTGTGGAAACGCTTTCAGATATAACAAAACGATACTTTACACGCAAGCGGACATGATAGGCAATGATTGTTCTTGCTCATAATTTATACATATTACACTTTACAGTGGTGTGAAAGGATCATCAAGAATAAATTCATTTGTTAAGTTCCCTCTTTTTATCGATGTCGACAGATTTTCCTTGCTGCAGTGTCGAAGCCTGCTATGAGACAAAGAGACAATGTCTGCCCAGGCTAATTAGTCAAACTAAGAAAAATTTTTTTTTAAAAATATCATCTTATAAATGGCTTCAAAATAATTTATTTCATGTTTTGATATTTTTATGGCATTGGAGCGACTAACATCTACTGTCGGGTAACGAAAAGTGAGAGAAGCGATGTTAGATGAACTGTTCCGATTAAGTTTTAAAAGTACATACTAACTTCACATTTTTATTGACATTACTTATAAATGTTAAAAAGCCAAAAGGGGAACACAAACAATCTTTCAAAAAAATATCTACCTACCCATTTTGTCAATCCACGTCTCGCCACTGCTTTGCTGTAATGTTTTAAGGAACTAAAGTCAGGGGATGGTATTGAGCAGTCCATTCTTTCAAGTTGATTGCTTGACGAAGATTCGACAATTCTTACTTACCATTAAATTTAGTGCAATGGGCAAGGCACAGACCATACAGATGAAAATAATAGTATGGTCCTGAAATTACAGGTTTCTTCACCAAACTTCTTGTCCATACTGTATTTGGAGGAACTTCTATTCCGACATGCAACTCCACGCCATAACAGCGATTGTTGGGAATTGCACAATTTGCTGAATATTCACCCTCCAGAATAGTCTTGCATTGATGGATAACAAAACAATCTCTTATGGTACACTTGGAGAGAACATCGAGGACACACACAATGAAAAAGAATTAATCATAATAGACGATCTTAACAGTAGAGTATAAAAGGAATATGGAATTCATAGAAGTGTGTAGTACAGAAGTGACCAAAGACAATGGAAGTGCAAGTTTCCACAATTTCCACATTCCCACAAGACGGAGTATATATTTCAGTAAAAATCAAAGTAGGTTTAGGAGAGAAGGGTCACGCTTACCTAATATCCATTCTGCAACAAGGACTTCTCTAAGGCTGTGCCTTAGGGGGTTGTGGCATACTGAAGGGAGGAGTGGTAGGCATCCTCGCATCTTGAATGAGGTAGTCACTAAGATTCTTCTTCTACCCTAAACATAACTTCAACAATCACTTTAGTGCATATGTAAATGCTGAAGAAACCGAGCACATGGATCCATGCATCTTCACCGATGGATCCAAAACTAGGTAACGGTGCCTGGGTCTTCTCCAGCAATCTCAACCTCTGCCAGAGCTTGCCACTAGGCAAAATAGTCACCGTTTTCCAAGCGGGTGTGCTAGCAATCCGACCGACAGATCAAAAAATCGGCATCTACTGCAGCTATAGCAGTGCTGTTCTAATCGCCCTAGGCAGTTGCAAAATTACCTTAGAGATAGTACTGCAGTGCTATGAAGTTCTCCAAGATATCTTATTTAGGTGAAAGGCTATGACGGAAACGAAGAAGCCAACGCAGCTGCGAGAGTTCGCCTCTGGACAACCATCTTGGAGACCTATATCGGTAAACACGTTAAGCTCTCTGTTATACCAGGAAACCCTAAAAAATTTCACCTGAAGATGGGTTAACACTCAAAGCTGTCATCAGGCAAGGGCTACTATAGCAGCATCTTGTTCGAGGACAGTCAAATGCTGTGTGCAGTTGCCACGAAAGAATCTGCGACAAGTGGTGGGAATGCTGCACTATCAAGAAGAATATGCACAGAATGGAGCTGATGAACAGATCCAACTGTCGCGGATGCAGCATTGATGACGAGATCGCATAGCCTGTAGGGATATTTCTAATATTTTATTCTGTCTTAAATTACGCAAAATCTTAAGTAAGGACTTACTCACCAGTGCACCTTAGCGTCTGGTAATCTAATTATACTTTGGAATTAATGTGTACACTGTTGCACATGCACAATTTTTCACTATTATGATCACTGAGCTAACTCAAATGGCTTGGTACTCTGTACTGGCTTGGAGTCTGCAGAATGGCTATAAAATATGGTAATAGATCTTTGAATCACCCTGTATATTTCGTTTCGACCAAATATTACTACAATCATGAAATCGATTTTATTGCGTTTTGGTTAAGGTACATACGTAATAAGAACTGACATTTTACTTTTTTTTATAATTAAGTGTGACTTTGAAATCTGTTTCTAATGAAATACCTACTTCTCACTATCCTGTTGAGATATTTTACCTTGATACCCAATGCGATAATGATTCACGCGTAGATGTTTAACTTAATTTAAGATTAGCTTTACAGCAATGTACGAGTACGTTGCACCACCTACGAAATTACCGCTTGATGTGATATAGGAAAACATTCTATGCCAGGGTCGAAAATATTTCCTGCGTGAATAGTTCACTAGCCTTTGAAAATACAAGAACTTGCTAACATTTTAATAAACGTGGTAGCAGTTTTATTGCAACAAAATAGTTTCTAAAATATTCTAAATAATTGCACCATGCTTAAAAAAATAATCCCTTGACATAAATGAAGTTTATAAAAGGAAAGGGTGGTAAATACAAACCCAATGGATCAGTCATGTAGTAATTTTGATTGTCTGATGTAGACTGAGACAATAATTTAATAATTGTAGATTAAAGTTGTGGTATTGACCTTGCGTTACCTAAATTACTGATATAATATTAGGAAACATTCTATGCCAGGGTTAGAAACTTTCGATACATAAACAAACCTTAAAAATAATTTAGTAGGTAGTCATCAAAAATTGGCTAATATTCTGATTGACTATTGACATGACGTCGCGTAGTTTGATTGCCATTAGTAAATTATGGAACCCCCACCGAGAGAAAATGCCATCCAAGTAGAGGCCAGAGCATGCAAAATAAAGTTCAGGATCGTCTGTAATTTTCGCTTGAAATACAAGATCAGATTTCTGAGCAATTATAATGTTTTAACACTGCTTCTTTTTCTTGGATCCCACTGCGGCCTTCTGATTATTTTACACAAAGGAGAATTTAATCTAAATCGAGAGTATTTTATATACAGTGCTTCCCGAAAGTAACGGATAAATTCAATAAAATCGTTGAGAAAAATATTTCAAATAAATGCTCGAACACGTCGATTTTTATTTTTAAATTATGATTTAGAGATGTAATTTTCAACCCTCCACCACCCAACCCCTAAGCGCTGCCAACTTCAACTTTAAAAATTCAAATAGCAAAGAACCCTTTCTGATACCTCATCTGATAGCTTTTTTATGCTCAATACAATAAAAAAAAGTTTTTCAAAATCGGTTCGTAAATAACGGAGATATTTACCAAAATGTATTCAAATGAAAGTCCAATATTCGACCAGGCGTTGGTACGGTTCTACAATGGGTGGTAAAAAACAATTGCAACTTGTTTGTAATTGAATGTAAACAAAATGTATCTATCTTTCTCCAACCCCAATCATCATTAAAACTTCGATTCTTTCGGCTTCAGTAAATCTCATTTTTGTTATCTTATTTTTCAAATCGTTAATAATAAGTAACACACACTCCACTAAGTAATGTCAATACATTTTGTTTACATTCAATTGCAGACAAGTTGCAATTGTTTTTTACCACCCACTGCTAGAGCAGTACCAACGCCTGCTCGAATATTGGCACTTTCATTTGAATACATTTTGGTAAATATCTCCGTTATTTATCAACCGATCTTGAAAAACTTTTTTTTATTGTATTCAGCATAAAAAAGCTATCAGATGAAGTATCAGAAAGGATTCCTTGCTATTTGAATTTTTAAAGTTGGAGTTGACAGCGCTTAGGGGTTGGGTGGTGGGGGGTTGAAAATTACATCTAGAAATCATAATTTAAAAATAAAAATCGACGTGTCCGAGCATTTATTTGAAATATTTTTCTCAACGATTTTATTGAATTTATCCGTTACTTTCGGGAAGCACTGTATAAAATTATAGTGAAATTACATCCCAATCATTCTTATGTTATGGTTTAAAATTATTTAACCAACGTTTTCACTTTTAGAGTAACTTGCAACTTGCATTCAAAATAGTTATCTGAGAAAAGAATTATATCTAAAGAAATCAGAAGCGTTGAATTTGTAGTACTTCCTGTAATTAGATAAATTATGAAACTTCATCTTGCGGTGGTACTTTATTGTTAGTAGTCGATTTACTAATCCGCACGTGATGCTTAGAAGATGAAAGGATGAAATGAATGACCCACTTTTATACCGGTAGTACCAATGTTAACACATAATAATAATGTTGTTGTGTACTACCTATTAAAATAGTTTTAAATTTAGTAATAAAACACGTGTCAACTTATAATTTAAAAATTTATCAATTAAAAATAATAAGTACCTTCATTCCCTACACAAAGTTTCCGCGTAACATAGATGACTATCAAAGTAAAAGTTTTTATTGTAATGTGTAGGCGAACAATGAGTTGTAATAAATTATGTTGTATTTTGGTGTAGTACCTGCAGATTTATAATAAAATTTTATTGTCATGTTATGAAAACGTTAAACGTTTTCTTTTTTTGGTTGATCCTGTATGGGTGTCCCAACTGCTAAGGTTATATATATATGACCCTAACGTTATCTAAATTCATTTACAAAAATTATTATACAACAGTAAAGGATTGCCTTTCTTTGGTCATATTTACAACTCAAATAATTCTAAATTTAAAAAACATAAAAAATTGATTGCTAACTGAACTATAAGTTCCAGTTGTAGAATTTTTCCGGGAAATGTGACGGGAATATTGCCAACTGGAATTACCTGATGGCTGCAAGGATAATATCAGGACTTACTTAAGAAATGAATCATTCAAATCGCCACTGGACGCATAAATTGGTGTTACACCGTAGAAATGCTGTCAAAACTACAGGAAAGTGTTATGGAGAACCAGCCAAAAAATAGCATTTATGCATTCTGCATCCAAACGAGTTGAAATATGCATGTTTTTATTAAAAGGTCTTAAATCAATGAATCACAAAATTTTTGATTTCGTCATGCATGGTACAGATAAATTTTTTATGTGTAAACACACGTAACTAGTTTAAATGTGAACTAGTCTTTCTCAGAAAGTGAAATTTCCTTTGCAACATAAAAAACGCACACCCATTTTGACTAGGTACGTCTATTGTTCCTTTTTAACTGCACTAAGCTTTCTATTATGAAAGATGTTAATATTAACACATTTTTTTTTAAATAAAATTTGGATGAGAATAGATGAGATCATTGAAGTGTTTCCTTAATTTTCAATTTTTGTATATTATTTAAAAAAAAAATAGTTATGTATCGTAATTTAGGAATTCAAGTAGTGCTCATCTACTAAAACGGTTTTAGATTTGAAAATTGAGTGGGTGCCTTCAACTAGAAATTGTTCCGCGTGCTTTCCAAAATACTCTTTGTAAAATGCTAATAGAAAATCTGACCATCCTTCCTGCGCTACGCCAACATGAGGTCCCCAAAGTTTTGGCATTCAGCGCATGGTTATTATTATCTGTTGATAAAAAGAAGCTGCAATTTAGAATAAAGAAGAATTTTAAAGATTATTTAACCCTAGATGCTGTCTCTCTGCCTCAAAGTTTTTTTTAAGATTTTCTCATATCTGATTCTCATACAAATGGCACATGACTTAGCATTTTATGAAGAACAGCAATGTCCTCCAAGACTAAAACTAGGTTAAACAAAGTTTCGAGTAAAAATAATAAGTGTTAAGTCTATAATTTTATTGTTAAAATTTCAATGCAAACCTATAGGGCAAGAAAATGTATCAAAAATTGCACCTAATAATTCATAATTATTTAGTCTGACCTCAAGCAAGTATAGAGACTGTAGCATAATCGTATTATTCTATAGGTACATAATTACATTATAATTAAGTTTTCAATTCCTTGTGGAGAAATACAATCTTCGGCATCTGCATGTAATATTCAAACTCCGTTAAACAATATGTAGTAATTCTATATTTTATTGTTTTTAAAGTGACAGTAAGAGAATATGATATTTGTCCTTGTTTTGCTTTGTCTTTTTGTGAAAGTGGTTTCAAGTGACTTATTTCCCAGCACTTTTCACACATCATTTTGTATTATGATCAAACAAGAACTGAAGCGAGCAATTCAATGAACTTTCTCATACTTCACACTAATAAGTAATAATCATGAAGAAAGGGTCAAACATGGCCTCATCCATACCCATACAGATGCACCAATGCGTATTTTTTCAAACTCTGTAATGAAGTTTAGAAAAAAAAATCATTGCGAAGATGTTAGACAGTTGAATAGGGGAAAATACATCATAACATGTAATCTTTTACATTAACTTCACGGTAGTATACAATAAACTAAAGACTCGTTTCCGCTTTAACATTGTTACAAAGGCTATTGATTAATGACAAATTTTAAGCTGTTAACTTTTTGTGAACGTAATTAGAATTGCTTTTTAAAATTATACTATTCTGCTAAATAATAAACCGAAACAGGAAATAATTTTTATGCAACCATTTACATTTCTTCTCTACGACCGAATTGTCTGAATGCTTTCATAAAATAAGAACATATAATGGTCATTACATGAGAGTGAAATACTTTGTTCACGACTACTACTAAATAATAACTATTCACTAGTGAATAATAATAAACTTTTTTGAAGACTATAATCTTTAGATATTAAAAAAATGTGATTTTATAAATAGTGCTAAACTAAGGAGCCAGTTCTCGATCTTTTAATATTTTTTGACAATTTTTTATACACCGGACATACTTTGATAAAAAGCACAAAGTTTTTAAAATCGCTAAAAGGAAGTTTAGATTAGACCGAATCTTTGTTTAAAATTAAGTCTACTACCTAATACCACTAATACCTTCATTCAATCTAGTGCAATCGGTGTAATGGTCGACATAAAAAATTAATCTAAATGTCAATTTTAATAATTCGGAAGTCTGGGTGGTATAATGGCTCAATTTCTTAAGTTAATTAAGAAAATAATGTAATCTGTTTTCAGAAATTTATTTGCAATACAACCTTCCAATATTTGAAATCGATATCCTTTGATGTGATTAATTATCAAACGGGATACGGAATTTTTTATGGTTTTAGCATTTCATGCAATAAAATTATAAATAATTATTTATTTTCAGGAGACAGCTAATTTTATATTTAATTTTGTTGCTTCAGTATTATAACAGTTGATAACTGATAATCACTCAAAGCATGTAATTTTTTCATTGCGTTTGAAGTCAGACATGGACATCGATTTGTTTCCGTCCTATTTTATTAAACAAGCAATTGCAAAATGTGAGTAGGTACCAATTACATCGTGATGGAAAAAATGAAAAATTGCTAACGCGTCAATAGGATTTAAGAAAATATCACCTGTTAATTTTGCAAATATTATATTTAATCAGGAGTTTAAAAGTAGGACACGATTTTATATTGATGTTTTAGTTGTTTTAAAAACAGTACCTACATAGAGAGTTCGTTAGCACGTTAGCAATTGTAAAAACAAGTTCTTTGTTGTAGAAGTACAATTTTCGGGGTCGGGGTAGGTCACCGGTAGAGTGGTCGACAAAACGAATCTAGGAAAAAATACCCTAAGAAAAAATTCCCCAGGAAAATAACCCCATAGAAACCCGGCGGAAAAAATACCCCACAAGTTTCTGGTACCCACAATATAATCTTCACAGAGACCCTTTAACCGCATTTGTAGGGCTTCATGAAGTCTTCTTTTCTTCTTTGTAGGCAGCCTTCCACTTTCTTCTGTTAGATGCAAGTTCCTGCCATTTTATTGATTACTAACTAAACGGTGGGGTGCATCTGACCCAACAAATTAGAAAAACGGTTATTCCAATCTTCTGTCTGGTTGTTGGTACGCTCAGTCTTCTAATGTCGTCATAGGCGAAACTAGAGTATTTTATTTGGTAGTGCCAGCTAGAATTAGAAACCAAGCGTTGACTTGTATCAATGTAGCATCGTTTTTCCAGAATCTCTTTACAAAAAGGCACCGACTATTCAAAAGTAAATAAAATGAATTTTTATTAAATAATAATCTTATAAACAAAAACGAACATATATTTCAGAATCGGTCTTTTTTTCATTGTGGCCTCTTAGAGGACGCCCTCCTATAGCCAAACACAGAACAATATTTATAAGTCTTTCGAATAGTTGGTGGTTTTCGATTCGCTTTTGCTCTTCTTTCGAAATAAAATCGCGTTTAGTTTGATCTAACAAAATATCAATCGAGATCCCGTTTTCATAATGGTTCCATGAAGAAATACTAAATACTATGCATATGCACAGTAGTTCGTTCTTTCATGATTCTTAAACGCTTCAATGGCCCTATGCCAATTATTATTAAAACCTTTCTTTGTAAATGCAGTATGACCCTTATATGAGGCGTCGTTTGACCCAAAAAAACGACAATGGAAACAGAATGCTGAATCCAACTGCTGGCTGTATTCTAGCCATTTGAAAGAATCATACCAATTTTTCTGAAAGTTTCTGAATTTTGAGCCTATTTTTCTACGCGGAAATATCGTCAAAGTGGGTTGATATGGTAGCTTTATTAAAAAGTGGAGGTGCAAACCTCCCCTGGACTTTCCCATACTAAAAATAAACATTTTGTTTTTGCTATTCAACAGTAGTTCGCGAGGCAGCATTGGAAATCATTTGAATGCCTCGCGAGAAAAACGAGACTATACAGGTTCGATATGAACGAAAGAAAGACACCAAGATACGCATCTACCTGTACTCTGTAGTAGGTACCGGCTAGAAATTACAACTGGCGAAGCTGGACGATCGCTATCGACCGACCGACGTGCCGTTCTCGTTCGGATCAGATCGGCTAACATCGGGTTTCGCTCACTACTCCCTTATCCTTGGAGCTACGATGCTGAAACTCGGTAGGTAGACTATTGACGTCTCCGTCTTTCAAACGCCGTCGAGCAATTAAAGCTACGACGTGCCGTTCTCGTTCGGATCAGATCGGCTAACGTCGGGTTTCGCTCATAACTCCCTTTTCCTTTGAGCTACGATGCTGAAACTCGGTAGGTAGACTATTGACGTCTCCGCCTTTTCAACGCCGTCGAGCAATTTAAGCTACGACGTGCCGTTCTCGTTCGGATCAGATCGGCTAACATCGGGTTTCGCTCATAACTCCCTTATCCTTGGAGCTACGATGCTGAAACTCGGTAGGTAGACTATTGACGTCTCCGCCTTTTCAACGCCGTCGAGCAATTTAAGCTACGACGTGCCGTTCTCGTTCGGATCAGATCGGCTAACATCGGGTTTCGCTCATAACTCCCTTATCCTTGGAGCTACGATGCTGAAACTCGGTAGGTAGACTATTGACGTCTCCGCCTTTTCAACGCCGTCGAGCAATTTAAGCTACGACGTGCCGTTCTCGTTCGGATCAGATCGGCTAACATCGGGTTTCGCTCATAACTCCCTTATCCTTGGAGCTACGATGCTGAAACTCGGTAGGTAGACTATTGACGTCTCCGCCTTTTCAACGCCGTCGAGCAATTTAAGCTACGACGTGCCGTTCTCGTTCGGATCAGATCGGCTAACATCGGGTTTCGCTCATAACTCCCTTATCCTTGGAGCTACGATGCTGAAACTCGGTAGGTAGACTATTGACGTCTCCGTCTTTTCAACGCCGTCGACCAATTTAAGCTACGACGTGCCGTTCTCGTTCGGATCAGATCGGCTAACATCGGGTTTCGCTCATAACTCCCTTATCCTTGGAACTACGATGCTGAAACTCGGTAGGTAGACTATTGACGTCTCCGCCTTTTCAACGCCGTCGAGCAATTTAAGCTACGACGTGCCGTTCTCGTTCGGATCAGATCGGCTAACATCGGGTTTCGCTCACTACTCCCTTATCCTTGGAGCTACGATGCTGAAACTCGGTAGGTAGACTATTGACGTCTCCGTCTTTCAAACGCCGTCGAGCAATTAAAGCTACGACGTGCCGTTCTCGTTCGGATCAGATCGGCTAACGTCGGGTTTCGCTCATAACTCCCTTTTCCTTTGAGCTACGATGCTGAAACTCGGTAGGTAGACTATTGACGTCTCCGCCTTTTCAACGCCGTCGAGCAATTTAAGCTACGACGTGCCGTTCTCGTTCGGATCAGATCGGCTAACATCGGGTTTCGCTCATAACTCCCTTATCCTTGGAGCTACGATGCTGAAACTCGGTAGGTAGACTATTGACGTCTCCGCCTTTTCAACGCCGTCGAGCAATTTAAGCTACGACGTGCCGTTCTCGTTCGGATCAGATCGGCTAACATCGGGTTTCGCTCATAACTCCCTTATCCTTGGAGCTACGATGCTGAAACTCGGTAGGTAGACTATTGACGTCTCCGCCTTTTCAACGCCGTCGAGCAATTTAAGCTACGACGTGCCGTTCTCGTTCGGATCAGATCGGCTAACATCGGGTTTCGCTCATAACTCCCTTATCCTTGGAGCTACGATGCTGAAACTCGGTAGGTAGACTATTGACGTCTCCGCCTTTTCAACGCCGTCGACCAATTTAAGCTACGACGTGCCGTTCTCGTTCGGATCAGATCGGCTAACATCGGGTTTCGCTCATAACTCCCTTATCCTTGGAACTACGATGCTGAAACTCGGTAGGTAGACTATTGACGTCTCCGCCTTTTCAACGCCGTCGAGCAATTTAAGCTACGACGTGCCGTTCTCGTCGGATCAGATCGGCTAACATCGGGTTTCGCTCATAACTCCCTTATCCTTGGAGCTACGATGCTGAAACTCGGTAGGTAGACTATTGACGTCTCCGCCTTTTCAACGCCGTCGAGCAATTTAAGCTACGACGTGCCGTTCTCGTTCGGATCAGATCGGCTAACATCGGGTTTCGCTCATAACTCCCTTATCCTTGGAGCTACGATGCTGAAACTCGGTAGGTAGACTATTGACGTCTCCGCCTTTTCAACGCCGTCGAGCAATTTAAGCTACGACGTGCCGTTCTCGTTCGGATCAGATCGGCTAACATCGGGTTTCGCTCATAACTCCCTTATCCTTGGAGCTACGATGCTGAAACTCCGTAGGTAGACTATTGACGTCTCCGCATTTTCAACGCCGTCGAGCAATTTAAGCTACGACGTGCCGTTCTCGTTCGGATCAGATCGGCTAACATCGGGTTTCGCTCATAACTCCCTTATCCTTGGAGCTACGATGCTGAAACTCGGTAGGTAGACTATTGATGTCTCCGCCTTTTCAACGCCGTCGAGCAATTTAAGCTACGACGTGCCGTTCTCGTTCGGATCAGATCGGCTAACATCGAGTTTCGCTCATAACTCCCTTATCCTTGGAGCTACGATGCTGAAACTCGGTAGGTAGACTATTGACGTCTCCGCCTTTTCAACGCCGTCGAGCAATTTAAGCTACGACGTGCCGTTCTCGTTCGGAACAGATCGGCTAACATCGGGTTTCGCTCATAACTCCCTTATCATTGGAGCTACGATGCTGAAACTCGGTAGGTAGACTATTGACGTCTCCGCCTTTTCAACGCCGTCGAGCAATTTAAGCTACGACGTGCCGTTCTCGTTCGGATCAGATCGGCTAACATCGGGTTTCGCTCATAACTCCCTTATCCTTGGAGCTACGATGCTGAAACTCGGTAGGTAGACTATTGACGTCTCCGCCTTTTCAACGCCGTCGAGCAATTTAAGCTACGACGTGCCGTTCTCGTTCGGATCAGATCGGCTAACATCGGGTTTCGCTCATAACTCCCTTATCCTTGGAGCTACGATGCTGAAACTCGGTAGGTAGACTATTGACGTCTCCGCCTTTTCAACGCCGTCGAGCAATTTAAGCTACGACGTGCCGTTCTCGTTCGGATCAGATCGGCTAACATCGGGTTTCGCTCATAACTCCCTTATCCTTGGAGCTACGATGCTGAAACTCGGTAGGTAGACTATTGACGTCTCCGCCTTTTCAACGCCGTCGAGCAATTTAAGCTACGACGTGCCGTTCTCGTTCGGATCAGATCGGCTAACATCGGGTTTCGCTCATAACTCCCTTATTCTTGGAGCTACGATGCTGAAACTCGGTAGGTAGACTATTGACGTCTCCGCCTTTTCAACGCCGTCGAGCAATTTAAGCTACGACTTGCCGTTCTCGTTCGGATCAGATCGGCTAACATCGGGTTTCGCTCATAACTCCCTTATCCTTGGAGCTACGATGCTGAAACTCGGTAGGTAGACTATTGACGTCTCCGCCTTTTCAACGCCGTCGAGCAATTTAAGCTACGACGTGCCGTTCTCGTTCGGATCAGATCGGCTAACATCGGGTTTCGCTCATAACTCCCTTATTCTTGGAGCTACGATGCTGAAACTCGGTAGGTAGACTATTGACGTCTCCGCCTTTTCAACGCCGTCGAGCAATTTAAGCTACGACTTGCCGTTCTCGTTCGGATCAGATCGGCTAACATCGGGTTTCGCTCATAACTCCCTTATCCTTGGAGCTACGATGCTGAAACTCGGTAGGTAGACTATTGACGTCTCCGCCTTTTCAACGCCGTCGAGCAATTTAAGCTACGACGTGCCGTTCTCGTTCGGATCAGATCGGCTAACATCGGGTTTCGCTCATAACTCCCTTATCCTTGGAGCTACGATGCTGAAACTCGGTAGGTAGACTATTGACGTCTCCGTCTTTCAAACGCCGTCGAGCAATTAAAGTGATAGCGGTCGTCTTTATAATATTTAATATACCTATTACGTAAGTTTCCGGTGACCCCTTAAATATTGTTGAGATCAAGTATCGAAGACATAATAAATACTCTTTCCGTTTTTTAGGCCGCTTGCATTTTCAGTTTTACTTTCTTTAGGTGGTGCCCGGGCACACCCGGCACCACCCGTAGTTTCGCCTATGAATGTCGTTAGATGAACATTCCAAGTTTCAGGTGGAAACATTGCAGGAATGTTGCGAAGACGTATAACATCATTGTCATTTCCAATCCTTCTGAAATTCCATACCCCTACGCACGTCTTTGAGTAGTAAGAAGATCAAACCATCATTCCCCAGAATGTTTTTAACACTTCGTCCTTTCTATATTGTTGCTGAAGATCCAGCTTCTGAATTTTTTATAGGTGCTCTGGCAAAAACAGCCAAATCCGATCAATTCTTCACCACACTGCCTGAATTGCGCTTCTTTCAAAATCCATTTTTATATGCGTTGGATTATTTTTTATTATTTTTCTTCCTTTGGGATATTTTTACCACGGAATATTTTTTCCGCGGGGTATTTTTTCTTGGGGAAATTTTCTGGGGATTTTTATCCTGGGGTATAACTCAAACATTCTATTTGTTTTTTTTTCAGGTGAATTTATGTCTCCTGTTCCTGTTGACAAGTTCTACATTGGTGATAGGATCAAGTTACCAGCCTGTATCTTTCATACCGAAATCATTAATATCCGATGTACACACAGCTACCTCTTACACCACTATTACAGTACATAACAAGCCAAACTATGTAAATAAACATAGAACTATCATTACGAGACCACAAAGAACATTTGGGCATATCTCATATGGCGTTGATAATCACGTTTGGAACCAAGATGCGTATATAGCAACTTCGCCTATTACTGGTGCCCAGGTTGAAATTGGTCGTGGGGGACATCTTACTCCCGACTTTAGTGATGGTTTAGGTAAGATTAATTAACAAACAAATTGGAATTCAAAAAAATATACTTAGTATATGAGAAAGTTGTTTTGAATGTAATCTGTAAAATTTTGTTTCTAGAATACCCTGACCCATTCCTTATAACTGGAGTAGCAGCAGAATCAATTGCAAAGCTTTTGTATTCCCATGAACTTTTCTATACCGACTACCCTCATGTTAGGTCTCTGTTGAGGCACCAGCAAATGCGACGGGATAATGGATTGGAAGGTCATAAATTAGGCTCTATAAGACCAGAATCTCCATTTTTCAAATATAGATATCGATATGCTTATACAAGATAGAGTAAAATAATTAGTGCTATGAATTTTTTGTAAATTATATTTGTGAGGTTTGATTGTAATGTATTATTAACAGTAATATAATATTTTTTTTAATAATATTTCTGTTGACTTATGATTTCACGGAAATGGTTTAAATGTTCCCCTGCTAGACGATAATTTTCGTCTGGCCATGTTTACCTTTCATTCCAAATTGCAACTCGCGTGTTGAAATTGACTGCATACTGAAATAAAATCCTCAAAATGTGATGATAACATTGCCAGTTGGAATAACCTAATGACCTGCAAGGATACTAGAATGTAAGTACTTACTTAAGCTGCCAAGATTAAAAAATAAACCATCCAAAATGGACAAGTAAATTGGAGCAGGTGCAGCAAAAATTGACGCGAGTTTTGTCTTCGTGGTTCCTGGAGGAATTCCAATCTAACGAACTTTATCGTGCTCCAACATTTTTTACGGTAGAAAATAAATGTAATATATTATAGGTTGCAGTTCATTCCTAAATTCAAAGAATTAATCGCAGAAAGTTTTCTTTATTTTCTTTTTTATCATAGATACATTTTTTTGAAAGTAGAAGTGCTAAACTGTGCGAATTTCCTGAATGTATAAATAAGATATATACTAATTATGTAAATATGTTTCTAATTATAAATAAAATAAACATTTATTTCTATACATCACTAAAAGTTATCTTTTTGCACTTTCTCTATCGAAACAATATTAGTCTAAATAAAGGCAGTATACTTCCGAAGAGAATGAAAATAGGTAGAGGTTTTATGTTAGTAGATGAATTGCAAAGATCACCTCGACAGAAACACATCAAAACTCTTCTAAATTGCCACTTCGTATAAGCACAGCGATCTTCACTATCAGATGGACCCCTTTGCAGACATATTCTTTGAGTTGCAACACCATACTCTGAAAAACAGTTTTATATTTAAAAGACAAATAACTCATTTCGAAAAATATTGTTTCACAGATTATTAAAGAGTAAAAATAAGAAATAATCATTTTTTAGAAACCCGCCGCCGCTACAGCCCCTGCGCAATACGATTATTTGACTTCCAATCGATTCTACACCCTCAAGATGTAGGTAACAATATTCGTGGACAATACCCAACAATTTTATACTTTAATCTTTTTTAGTGTATACGAATTTTGGATTTATTTTTGATTCTACTTCAATATTAAATTGTGTAACCTGCCAAGATACCTTATCTATTGTTGCAGGTTTCCCGAAATTGTTCAAGTCAAGGTTAAATAACGTGTTCATCTATCTCGATTTGATAAAAAGCGAACAAGCTTTGAGGACATGATAAATTGATGATTCAGAGTATTCAGACAATGTTGTATAATAATGTCGGTGTATTTTTTTAGTTTGTGCGGTTTGTAGTACAAATCCCAGTTGCCTTAATTTTTTTATGTTTATACTGCATTAGAAGATTAAAACGTTCGTGCCTTTGCAACTAATAATTATATTACACACCCATTCTAACTGTATATTAACTATTAATTAATTAAAAAGGATATTTAGGTAAGTTTTTGCAAAAATTACTAACACATGTTTGATGTATTTTTGTTGTAAACGCAGTGAAGGTCATGTCGCTTCCTAAAACTCTCACAAATGTTGTTTTTCCAAAACATATAGGACATCCTTTTTTGTACCGAAACCGAAACTATTTTGTAGATTTCGTTATCAATTCATGAAACATGACACCATAACAACCATTGAAATCGTGACCTTCTCAATATTAATATTAATAAATAAACAAAAAAATTAACATTTATTTAAACTTAAGAAGGCCAATTATCCAGTAACAAACATTAGTTTTCGTTTACTTACCATTAATTAAATTATATTTTATATTAAATTATTTAGTAGATAATAATTCGAGATAAAATATTTCCGAAAATATTCAGTGATAGTGATGTAACCTTCTCACAAAATAATCAAGTATTAGTATTCTACGGCCAGTGTTGGATTTAAAGAAGGGGGCCCACTATTAATAACGTTAATGTTCTACAATAAATTTCTTTTTATTTTCTGTCTGTAATAATTTTATAATTTCCATTGGTTTATGGAGGCCTACACAGTCCACACAGGGAAGAAAAAACAAATTAATTGTAATATTAAAAAACCTTAGGTACTAACCCCCTCTTACATCTTCATTTATCTTTTAAGGACCTAATTTAATGATTTTTTTTTCTATATTTATTTACAGAACTTTTACCATGGCGCTCACAACTGAAGAATTTATCACAGAATTTCATTCTCTAACTGGAATAACAATTGGAGAAAGACGAAAGAATCTATTTCTTCTTCTAAACCGAATTGATCGAACTAAATCAAATTTTAATTTTTCCCAACTAATTCCAGAAACTCCACTGGAAGAAAAATTTAAAGTCGAAACTTTAATATATTTTAAAAGAATTCCCGAGCTTCTTGAAGTGTTGAATAGCGAAAATCCGATCCTAATTAAAAAAGTTTTAAATGTTGCTTGGTTTTTACAAGAAGCTTTTGAAAATATTACAGGAGAACAATTGGTGGCAGAAATATTTCCTTACATTTCTTTTAATACGAAATTGAAACTTTTAAATAAGTTGGGTTTGTATTTAAAGAATTCTGGAAAAGCTGATGACTATTTTGAAGCTGTTGATGGGAAATATGGGTTTTATTTAGCTTCAAAGTTACTTCCTGGTTGTAGCCCAAAAATTATTATCAAATGCATGAAGTTTAAAAGAATTAAACTTACCGCACGCCAATTATTAACTATTATAAAAAATAATGCTGAAATAATTGAACCTATTCTTAAAATAATACTCGAGAAATATGGGTGTATGGAGGAATACAACATTCTTTTTTTATTTCTTGCAAATCATGATTTAGAGTTATATTGCAAATTATATGAAGAATATAAGTTCGGATTTCATTTAGGTTGGAGAAAAACCAGTGAATTAATTCAGTTGAAAAGGGAAGATGTAATAGGAAATCCAAATAAATATTACCAATTGTTGCACAATAAACAAATTGCAAAGAGTTTGAATCAGGATTTTAAAATACTTTATCGTAATTTATTTCCGGAATCTTTAAACCAATTATATTCTATTGATGAATTTGTCACGATTATAAGTCAATTGCCCATAAAAATGAGGCAAGTAAATTTGTTATTTAGAACATTTGTAGAGGTTTATGGTAGTCAATTATGGGATCATGAAGACTACAGGGATTTAAGATTAATAGAAATGCTTCCTATTGGCGAGAGGGTGATTATAACACAACTTGAATATAAACCACCCCATACATCAGAAGAAGAATGGTATTGTTATATGAAAACAGAAAAATCAATTCCGTATTTGAAGAAAACAATTTCCTTAACATCGGATATAAGCACAAGAGTACATCTTATTCGTCTTTTAATTAAAACTTGCTACTTAAACGAAGATAAAGTAGCTTTATTAAACACATGCAAGTATATGTTAACAAAACATCGCAATGATCATTTTTCAGTACGAAGAGCATTCCTAATATCGCTTCAAGAAAAATTTGATCTTTCAGATCTAAGTGAAGAATACTGGTCTATCATTCATGAACTTCTCGATATTTTTACTTTAAACCAGGAATCGTTTGACCATGCTTCTGGATTTCTTGAAGGTTATATACATTTTTGTTTAAAGAATAATTTACCAATAAAAGAACATTTAATTGAATGGCTGAAAGTTCATATAAACAATTCTTTGAATATCATCCGAAAAGAACCTAATTATGAAAAACACTGTATAATTATGTTTGGCGAACTTATTTCTGAAATGTTTAAAAACAAAGAAGAAGGTAGAACAGGAACGAGAGAAGAAAAAGAAATTGTGTATTTTACCCAATGTTTACTCGATTGGAACAGAAGACATTCAGAAGATCGAATTTCACTTTTCTCTTATTGGTTTATTACGAATAAATTTCATAATAAATTAGAAAGAGAAGACGATTCATATACAATAACGGAGATAATAAAAAGTAGTTTACAATCAAAAACCGATTTGGAAAAAACAAATAATTTGTTAAATTTATATTTAAAAAAAAGTACTGGGTACGTTGATATTTCAATAATAATTTGGTTAGCTCGTAACCAACCATTAACTTTAATTAATAACATTGAAGATGTTACACGCTTCGAATTAGAAACAGAATATTATCGCGGAGATAAGACATTTTTTTGGAAATTTTGGAGAAATTACTCTCATTTAGGGAACTTCCCTAAAATCAGAGAAATGTGTTTGTTGGGATTCGAAAAAAATATTATAGAAAATAGTAATAGTGCAGTTGTAAATAATTCTGTTATAGGATTATCTTTTTTAACATCTGGAGAAGAATTTACAAAATTTATTACTCCATATTATCCATCAGATTTACGTGCTGACGCTAAAACTGACGGAGATAGAACATTGTACAACATACAAAAATATATTACGGATTGTTTAAAAAATCTCAATCCAACCTTCCTGGCCTTGGAAAGTATTTTCAATTTTTGCAAAGGGGATTATTTAAAATTAATCCAAAGTTCTTTATATTCTATTTGCGGTGAGGTAAACGAAGACAAGCTTATTCCATTTTTAAAAAAATTATCAGATCGTGCAGTATCCGTCCGAAAACATTCAATGCATCTTACATTCAAAACTATGAACAAAAAGGAAATCTACAGTGTGTTGAATAAATTTATGGAAACTGAAAAAAATGTATCTCTTCGGAAATTCATATTTAAAAATATTTTTAACTTTTTTGTTTTAAACGATGATGATTATGCTTGGGAAATTGTTAAAAAAACTGTTAACGCCCTTGATATTAATGATAAGGAAGCTATGGAAATTTTAATGCAAAAAGAAAAAATTCCTCTTGATTATATATCCCGATACATTGTATTTACGTGGGGAATTTTAAATAATTTACCTGATGCGAATGGTGATAAGGAAATTTATAAGTCGAATTTAATTTTTTTTGTAAAACCAAACATAATTAATTTATTACCAAAAGAATTTTGCCTAAATATAATAGAAAAATATTTTTTTAAAACCGAAGACGCTTTATTAACAAGTTTTGCTTCAGATATTCTAACTTTTACTTGCCGATTTATAATATGCTACTGTGATTCAGAAAAGGAACAAGAAGAACGTTTAAAATCAAATTTTGAAATTGTAAAGGAATTCGTTTCGAGAATGTGGGGAAAATCTAATATTCGGGAAAATGTTCGTCATTATGTTGGAGAATTTTTAAAAGCATTTTGTTTAGAATTTCTTAATTCAGATAGCGAGAATAAAGAAATACTTAATAAATTTGCAAATCTTTGGAATAGTCTTTTTGAACCCCATCAAGCTTTCACTGAATATTTACATTTGCAGTTTACGTTAATTTACGTTGAAAAACTAACAGTCTCTGAAATAGCGTTAAAGGTAGGAAAATTATTTAATTCCTTAGTAATTCGTTATGGATTTTCTATATGTAGTATGTTTGCTAAAGAAATGTCATCCTTTGGTTACTATTTCATACCAGGAGAAGAAAATTGGTATCTCGTGATTGAACATTTTATTACGGAGGGGACAGATTATTGTCTTGTTTTAGCGATTTTGATATTGAACGATCATAAACCAAGTATACCTATCACAGAAGCTAAATACCAAACTTTTATTGAAACGTTAGAGAAAAATTCTGATCCAGTTATTCAACTTTATCTTGAAAATCATTTTAGAAATTGTTAGGCTAATTTGTTTTATTTTCTATGTATTTATTATATTATAATGTTATTTTTATGTTTAAGTTTAATAAAAATAAATTATCTCTTAAGTGAGCAGTATATGAGAATCGCAACCACACGCGTGGCTTTGACCACCACTCCACCATCAAACCTAAGAAATTTAAAAAATTAAAGAAAATTTGGTTTTTATTTTAATAATTTATACAGTTTGGTTGGGAAATTATTTTAATTTAACGATGCCTATTTAAAGAATATTTTACCACAACCACGGCGTTACTTTTGACATTCAAATAAAATACCCAGAAAAGAAACATTCTAATTTAATGCGTCACGTGTGGAATAAAACGCTATCAATGCAAAAAATGTAAAGAAACGAAAGAAGATTTCGAAGATCTACTAGAATCAGGAAGGTTTGTCGAATGTAACGATGAAGAAATGCCATCAAACATTAATCTTGTTATTTCTTAATACCTTATCTTGAATTCTAATCACTTATTCATTAGTTTTTGTCTCTTTGATGGCATTTCTTCATCGTTACATTCGACGAACCTTCCCGATTCTAGTAGATCTTCGAAATCTTCTTTCGTTTCTTTGCATTTTTTGAGAACATTTACCATAGTAATGTATATATTTTTTACACCATCAAAAAGTAGAGATTTCAACGAACAAAAAGCCCACCGAGTTTTTAAAAAAAGCAGGTATTTTGACGTGAGAATTTTCGATTGAAAATTATAGGGTGCTTTTTCGATATTAAGTCAAAATAAGATGAAAAAATAAATATTTTAAATCAAAAAAATTACAGTGTGTTTGGGACATAAAAAGCTAAGTCTTCACCAAATTTAGTGAAAAAAAATTTTTTTTTGTAAAAGATAAAAATAAAAAACCAAAAACTTGGTTATTTGAATTTTTCACATAAATTTTGAGGTTATGTGAAAAAAGTCTAAATACAAAAGTTGTAGATCTTTTTATTACCTACAACTTTGGCATTCAACTTTTTTCCATAGGACTTGTAGTTTTGCCGGAAATCGAGATAAACAGTTTCCCCCCCCCCCCCCCCCACTTCCCGACCACAGATCGCCCGTAAATTATTTTTCCTTTCTTTTTTGTTATATTCTCTTCCTTTTCCAATGGGTTTCCTCCTACTATTATTTTTTTTCACTTTTTACAATTTTCAAAGGCTTCAGCCCTGGTCTATAAAGTTTAGAACCTCATTTAACACATGATCTGGGTTTTGTTTATAAGATCTAAAAATATTAATTTCTAAGATTTCCAAAAAATTTAGTTTAAGGCCTTTATTACAAACATGGAGAATTTTAATATCTGAGTTATTATTAAATTGGTGATTGGAAGATAAAATGTGAGTAGCAAAGGAAGATTTCGTAATAATGTTAGATATCATGGTCTCTGATAATGTTGTTATCTCTAATTAGTTTATAATGTTCGGAAGCTCTAGTCTTAATTGACCTACCGCTTTGTCCTATGTAATGACAGGAGCAGGAGTTACAATTTAATTGATATATTCAATTTGATCCGCAATCAATCACTGGGGCGGGTTGCGTCTCATCTATAGTTGTCTCGCCCGGGGTGGTATCCGAACTTGGGGTCGATCCCGCATGCGCTTCTACTGAAGCTGGAGTGGATGCTGGTTCGTCTCCTGTAGAGAACGGGCTCCATACGGGCTCATCCCAATTTTCGGCTGGCCGCAGGGACGATTCGAATATGTGGGGTGAAGGGTGGACAGTGGGGATTGCCGTCCTTCCAGTGATATGTTCATAATGTAACAGATACATCGCCTGGTAGGCGGCGCACTTCCCTCGCCAGACGTGACTCTTACACGGAGCTATGCTTTGTAGTGGCAGGTTTGGACAGTTGGAGTCCTCCACATCCAATACCGGCACCATCTGCTGGAGGAACCTGACCTTTTCCAGCCCTTTGACCACCACCGAAAAGGGCGTCAGGACCTCCTCCAGGATCCTCACCATCTGACTATAGGGGACATCCCCATCACCCCACCGTATTCCATGGACATGTTTCGTAACGTATCTGTTCCGTCCCTTCATGACTGGCGAAAGCTGCTGCCACGGACATGGAGGTCCGAAGACGACCAAGGTAATTGTTCCCTCCGGTGACACCACCGCGAATTCTTTTAGAACGTGCCGACCCTCCTGGTCGTACATGAACTGGAGGTCCACAAAGACGGTCGGGCGCACCCTTTGCGCGACCTTTCACATTTTCTACATCTTTGACATGTAATGCTGATACAACACAATTGAACACTGCCAAACTTTTTGTATTAGCATCACTTTCTGAGTGCCACGCATGAAACATCACTCTTCGGGATATCCTGCACCCCGTTACTAAAAATGAAATAAACCTTAAACGGGCAAGAACGGGCATATAAATATTTGTAGGCTAATTTTCTAGTAAGTGTTCTTCAAAATTATGCCACACGCAAGGCCGGTATTATCCGGCAAAACTTTTGCCGACTTGTAAAACTTAGTAAAATTTTTTTTTTTTGCTGAAAATTATCTATCTTGTTTCAATGGATTTACGTATCTCTAGAAATAAAAAGTCACCCATTTTCTGAGAACGAATTTTCTGATTTTTGACCCGCTAGATTCACACAATCGACCACTGTGCGTTGGAGCGTTTGATGCTCTGTGGATACATTTTTAGGGTATGAGTGACAATAAAAATCTCTTAAGCAAATATAGCAGTTGAAGCTTCGGTTTCTAAAGCTTCACTTTCGGTTTCAGGTTCGGCTTCAAAGGATGTGGACGCAAGAGGATCAGGAGTTGAGGTCCAAGGCTCGTGGTAGGGTAAAATGCGACCTACGTGGACGACATCCGTTTTGGATCTACTGGTTAGACCCTTTCTAACGAGATAATTTACATCACTAAGCTTTTCAGCAATTTAGGTGATTTTCCTACTTTTCTTACTGGGGCAAAAACCTTAACCTTATCCCCTATTTCAAAATTAAGCGGGCGATGTTTAGAATCGTACCGCTGCTTATCGTTATGTTGCTTATTATGTATATTTTCAATAACACGACTCCTGACGTGCAATGCGCGATCTCTAAGGTGTATGATGTTCTCCGTCTGGACATCTAGCTTAAGGGTTGCTTCCGTAGGAAGAACTGCCTCCCTAGCATAAACCACAAAAAATGGAGATACTCGCAAAGTATCTTGCCTAGTAATGTTGTATGCAAACACTGCATGCGGGACGTACAAATCCCAATCGGTTTGTTGTGTATTTACATACAAAGATAACATGTTAACTAAGATCCCATTAAACCTTTCTGTCTATGTAATGACAGGAGCAGGAGTTACAATTTAATTGATATATTCCAGATTTATTAAGGGGTTCAATAAGGTCTTTATTATGAACGAGGAAGTTTTGAAGTTTGAAGTTTACAGAAAACGAGATTTTAATGTTGTGGGATCTGAAGAGATTGGCTAGTTTATAAGAAATTGAACCAAAATAAGGTAAAGTGAAATATTTAATTGGGGGGTTGTCATTGATAACTAAGTTGGTGGAGTTGTGATAAAATGTTTATGTTTAATTTTAGAGAACAGCTGGTTAATAATATCTGAAGGATAGTTATTATTGTAGGCAATTTGATGGATAGTATTGAGTTCAGACTCGAAATCTTTGGGATTAAGGGGGAGTGAGAACAGACGGTTGAAGAAAAATCTGAACGCTGCCATTTTGTGACAGATGGGGTGGTTGGAATTAAAAGGAATAACATGATCTGTGGTGGTGGGTTTTCTGTAAATATTATAAATGTTAAAATGTTGTTTTAGTTATATTTTTGACTCTTAAATTTTTAAAACTTTTCAAATTTTTTGTAATTTTTCTTATCATCAGCCATTTTCATGATGTGCTGCTTCACTTTTGTATCTTTGTAAATTTAATTAATCTTTGTGATTTTAGGGCACTGGTTCCTCAAACCTTTGTTCCTTTTTGTTAACATGTTTAAATTAACACTTCATGTTGTTTAAATCTTAAATTTTATTACTTTTCATTGTATTTTACATCTACCATAATTATGGTAAGTTCTTAATAATTGTAATTAGACCTAAGGCTCATTTGTTATACACTTTTAGCACTGAAGATGCCCTTGTAAGGGCGAAAACGTTTCGCTTTTACCATCTTTAAATTTTTACATTAAAATCTGTGGGTTAACGACTACGTGCTATCAAACTTTCGTTTTATTTACAAGTAAATTTGTTATTTGTAGAGGTTTATGGTAGTCAGTTATGGGATCATGAAGACTACAGGGATTTAAGATTAATAGAAATGCTACCTATTGGCGACAGAGTGATTATACCACAACTTGAATATAAACCACCCCATACATCAGAAGAAGAATGGTATTGTTACATGAAAACAGAAAAATCAATTCCGCATTTGAAGAAAACAATTTCCTTAACATCGGATATAAGCACAAGAGTACATCTTATTCGTCTTTTAATTAAAACTTGCTACTTAAACGAAGATAAAGTAGCTTTATTAAACATGTGCAAGTACATGTTAACAAAACATCGCAATGCTAATTTTTCAGTACGAAGAGCATTCCTAATATCGCTTCAAGAAAATGTTGATCTTTCAGATCTAAGTGAAGAATACTGGTCTATCATTCATGAGCTTCTCGATATTTTCACTTTAAACCAGGAATTGTTTGACCATGGTTCTGGATTTCTTGAAGGTATATACATTTTTGTTTAAAAAATAATTTACTAATAAAAGAACATTTAATCGAATGGCTGAAAGTTCATATAAACAATTCTTTGAATATCATCCGAAAGGAACCTAAATATGAAAAACACTGTATAATGATGTTTGGTGAACTTATTTCCGAAATGTTTAAAAACAAAGAAGAAGGTAGAACAGGAACGAGAGAAGAAAAAGAAATTGTGTATTTTACCCAATGTTTACTCGATTGGAACAGAAGACATTCAGAAGATCGAATTTCACTTTTCTCTTATTGGTTTATTACGAATAAATTTCATAATAAATTAGAAAGGGAAGACGATTCACATACAATAACGGAGATAATAAAAAGTAGTTTACAATCAAAAACCGATTTGGAAAAAACAAATAATTTGTTAAATTTATATTTAAAAAAAAGTACTGGGTACGTTGATATTTCAATAATAATTTGGTTAGCTCGTAACGAACCATTAACTTTAATTAATAACATTGAAGATGTTACACGTTTCGAACTAGAAACAGAATATTATCGGGGCGATAAGAAATTTTTTTGGAAATTTTGGAGAAATTACTCCCATTTAGGGAACTTCCCTAAAATCAAAGAAATGTGTTTGTCGGGATTCGAAAAAAATATTATAGAAAATAGTAATAGTGCAGTTGTAAACAATTCTATTATAGGATTGTCTTTTTTAACATCTGGGGAAGAATTTAAAAAATTTATTACTCCATATTATCCATCAGATTTACGTGCTGACGCTAAAACTGACGGAGATAGAACATTGTACAACATACAAAAATATATTACGGATTGTTTAAAAAATCTTAATCCAACCTTCTTGACCTTGGAAAGTATTTTTAATTTTTGCAAAGGGGATTATTTAAAATTAATCCAAAGTTCTTTATATTCTATTTGCGGTGAGGTAAACGAAGACAAGCTTATTCCATTTTTAAAAAAATTATCAGATCGTGCAGTATCCGTCCGAAAACATTCAATGCATCTTACATTCAAAACTATGAATAAAAAAGAAATCTACAGTGTGTTGAATAAATTTATGGAAACTGAAAAAAATTTATCTCTTCGTAAATTCATATTCAAAAATATTTTTAACTTTTTTGTTTTAAACGATGATGATTGTGCTTGGGAAATTGTTAAAAAAACTGTTAACGCCCTTGATATCAATGATAAGGAAGCTATGGAAATTTTAATGCAAAAAGAAAAAATTCCTCTTGATTATATATCCCGATACATTGTATTTACGTGGGGAATTTTAAATAATTTACCTGATGCGAATAGTGATAAGGAAATTTACAAGTCGAATTTAATTTTTTTTGTAAAACCAAACATAATTAATTTATTACCAAAAGAATTTTGCCTAAATATAATAGAAAAATATTTTTTTAAAACCGAAGATGCTTTATTAACAAGTTTTGCTTCAGATATTCTAACTTTTACTTGTCGATTTATAATATGCTACTGTAATTCTGAAACAGAACAAGAAGAACGTTTAAAATTAAATTTTAAAATTGTAAAGGAATTCGTTTCGAGAATGTGGGGTAAATCTAATATTCGAGAAAATGTTCGTCATTATGTTGGAGAATTTTTAAAAGCATTTTGTTTAGAATTTCTTAATTCAGATAGTGAGAATAAAGAAATACTTAATAAATTTGCAAATCTTTGGAATAGTCTTTTTGAACCCCATCAAGCTTTCACTGAATATTTACATTTGCAGTTTACGTTAAGTTACGTTGAAAAACTAACAGTCTCTGAAATAGCGTTAAAGGTAGGAAAATTATTTAATTCCTTAGTAATTCGTTACGGATTTTCTATATGTAGTATGTTTGCTAAAGAAATATCATCCTTTGGTTACTATTTCATACCAGGAGAAGAAAATTGGTATCTCGTGATTGAACATTTTATTACTGAGGGGACAAATTATTTTCTTGTTTTAGCGATTTTGTTATTGAACGATCATAAACTAACTATACCTATCACAGAAGCTAAATACCAAACTTTTATTGAAACGTTAGAGAAAAATTCTGATCCAGTTATTCAACTTTATCTTGAAAATCATTTTAGAAATTGTTAGGCTAATTTGTTTTATTTTCTATGTATTTATTATATTATAATGTTATTTTTATGTTTAAGTTTAATAAAAATAAATTATCTCTTAAGTGAGCAGTATATGAGAATCGCAACCACACGCGTGGCTTTGACCACCATCAAACCTAAGAAATTTAAAAAAATTAAAGAAAATTTGGTTTTTATTTTAATAATTTACACAGTTTGGTTGGGAAATTATTTTAATTTAACGATGTCTATTTAAAGAATATTTTACCACAACCACGGCGTTACTTTTGACATTCAAATAAAATACCCAGAAAAGAAACATTCTAATTTAATGCGTCACGTGGGGAATAAAACGCTATCAATGCAAGCAACTTTTTAAAGGTTTTAGATTATGTTAAGGTTTTCCGCATTTTTATGTTTTACAAACAAGGTCCACCCGGTAATTTTTACGGTTTTTTGTCGGATATCTGGACTGCAATACAAAACCATGCATATAAATATACAGAATGTCAGAAAAAAGCACCCTGCGGTTTTCTACTTGGAACACTGAGTAAAAAAATCTCAAGCGATTTTGTATTGTTCTCGCTAGTTTCGGAGTTACAACCCCATTCGGATTAAATCAACCATCAAACAAAATACAGCGATCCTAAAGTCTTTTTGGCTCAATCTCAATTAAAGCGTAATTCCTAATTGAATCTTATTAATATCTTTTTATTAGGGTTTTACTCTACCTTCTTTAAGATCGTTTTCACTTTCAACTATTTTTCCACACCATCCGGATGCACAAGGACTTGTTTCTACCCCTCTTTCGTTTTCCACATCAGTAGCATTAAATGTAAAGGGGTCTTTACAACTTCCAAGTTCTCCACGTGATCTGCATACAAAACATCTTCGCAAAACCCCTAAAATAAATTAAATTAAATTGGTTTAAAACCCTAAACGTAGTAAATAAAGTACGGAGATTTTAACGGTAGGTTAGAAGAGATCCCGTTATTTATTACTCATAGGTACTACTTACCGTTGGCTGATTGCGTGAAGTATATTAGAAATATCACAGAAGTTACAAATAAACTTAAAACATTCATTTTTAAATTAAACATATGTCGTACAAACTCGGGATGTATTAGCTAGAGGTAGACATTTTAATACAACTACACACTTTCTCTTTGCAAGAATGTTGACTTGTGAATGTCAATGACCACATTCTCAAAGTATATCCTTCTACTGTAGTTAACTTTATTTTAGGTTCTCTTCTTAAATAAACAATTGAATGAATTAGTTAAATTTGTTTTTATAATTAGTACAATGATTATAATTGGCGACTTTAAACAATATTGCATAACAGCAACATAAAATCATCAAAGAAACTCGGAGTCGTCGTCTTCAGAGTCATTTTCAGATTTACTTTTTACTTCTTTCAGTTCTTCATAATCTTTAAAAGTATGCCTTCTTTTCCATGTAATAAATAAGCCAGCACAGTAACAGGATAAAGTCAACGATAAAACAAATGCTAGATACATGACGTGACGAACAAATGCTAGAAAAATAAAAGATAGATCAAAATAGTGCTCCTGCACATTAACCTGGAACGTTTCGAAACAAATTGATAGACAGATAGCCAAATGCTCTTCAAGATTTTCCGATTTACACCCATATTCTATAAAAAGCAGTTTACAAACGACTCGTTAGTTAACGATAATCGTTGGTAACTCTCCTATACCTCATCAGAGTATCTTTAGAGCGAAAAAGTGGAGTTTCCCATATTACTAAAAATAAACATTTTCTTTTTGGTATTCAACAGTAGTTCGCGAGGCAGCATTGGAAAGCACGAGAAACACCAGATTATACGGGTTTGATACGTACACAAGAGATACAGGCATCTAATTTACTAACGCAGCGGAAGTTCGCGATTTTCTCATCAACCGTACATTTTAGCTATATGACTACCTTATAATATCTGATAGACAATTAAATTTTGCATTCAATTATATAATAATATATAGGGTGTTTCATTTAAAATAACAAAGTTGGTTATTGTACTGTGAAAAGCAAACATCCTGTATACGTGGTATAAATTTAGAATAATGCAGAGCTATATACTGAATAAGTTTTATATTTAAACTTCTTTCATATTTTGATTAATAAAGGAGTTATAGGAGCATCAATTTCCGATTTTCAAAACCTCGTAGAGGATGCCACAGTGATATCTAGCATGAATCAAAAAACGAAAATGTACCTAACACTAAGCTGCATAAGTGTAAAAAATTTAAACAAAATCGTGTACCCCACTTTTTTGTAATAATTTTTCAAAAACTTTGGAAAAGTTTTGGAACAAAAGTTTTGGAAGAGCGCCGCAGCCGTTGCGACCGTTTTTGGATTTACTAAATACATTTTTCCTCATGGTATAATACCTCTCATATACCAGTGGTGGTATAGGAAAGTAAAATCGTTCAAACACTGGCAATCGTTAATGAATGAGTCGTTACGGCTTACAGAGTAGGAGAATTGTTAAATTAATTCGAACCTTGCGTTAAAAGTCGTGATTTAGAAACAATATAAATCTTGACTTGCTGCATTCGAATATCATCCACTTCACATGTATAATTTCCTTCTTCCTCACTGGTTACACCATGTAAGTAGAGAGTATTGAATGTATCCACAGTTATTCGGGGTTCTACATCCGGTTTAGAGGGTTGCACGCTTTCTCCTGGATTTAATAATTTCCCATTTTTACGCCAACGTACTACATTGTCTAACGTCGACCTTAATTTAACAAATGAAAGAAATGGAAGATGATTGTATTAATTTTTTATTTACTCAGGGCAGACTAGAGTCAGATGAGCATCTTGTGCAAGAACGTATGACTTCTTATATTTAAATCCACGAGTTTTTCCTGTTTTCCATCCCTTACTCAATCCCTCAGCATCTTTATAAATAAATAATATACATTTTAGCATTAATTTCAGATAATACTAGAAGGGAAAGTCAGTAAATAGATTAGAAACAATGGGGCAGTTGAAATGGAAAAACTAATAGGTTTGTTGTATTTATCAGAACTGGTCAGCAGTTTCGATGTATAGCTCAGGGAGTGTACTAGTAAAGAGCAGCGTAATAGTGTTGGAAACGGACTTCCTGCAACGGATAAGTTATATGGACACTATGCTAAATGGTCACAACGTCGATCATCAATTTTAGATTCTACGTAAACCGCACAAAAATTTGTTCTTCGTTGGCTAAAATGTTTTTTTCATAAAATTGCGATAAAGGACAGCTTACCAGGATTACAAGTTCCTTCGCATTCCTCTAGTTGTATAAAATGGGGTAAAAATTGTGTCATGTTACTTATTGCCGAAAATATTCTAGCCATTTCTTGGGACCGGCATGATAATTCATAAATTTCTAACAATAAGGCTTCCTCTTTGTTTCTTGGTGTTATAGTCTGATTCTAAAATAGCAACAATATATAGGATATTAAAGGGACTTAGATAACCCAACATCCATACGTAAATACGTTATGCTAAAAAATATCAATCCCCTCGGTTAATCCCTCTTCCCCGTTTCGTTTCCATCTCTCATCTTCCCTCACTCTGATTTAATTTTCAACCGCATTTATAGACGTTTACTAGATGTTTTTTTCTTTGTACTTTTTATTTAAATATAGATTAAAATAATTACGCACATGTGCTAAAGGTGTGAATTTTAATCTACAGAATCCTTTTTTCTCTCTTCGTCCTTCTCCTTGTGGTCTGCCACATATTTCGCACGGACCCCAAGGTTCCCATTCCGTTACCACTTCAATTTGTATGAATAATTGTTCTCGAATATACACATATTCGGAATTCTTTGAATTGGCAAGAAGTTTATTAATTGGTGTGAAGTTTTCATCATTATATTTACGCCAAGTGGTTAGATTACCAGTTTCTGGTTTTGTTTCATTCCCAAAAACAACTAAAAATTGAAGAACTTATAGTAAGTCAGAAAAAATTAAATCCTGGTAGAGAATGACGATTGTTGTTGAATTTCATTCATGAAATGAAGGAATAACAAGGATATTTGCAAGTTCTAGAGGATTAACACGGTCTGCTGGTGGGGGTGAATTCGACCACGACGGTTTTCGATCAAATTTTGTGGGTGAACTCGCCCCTATCAGTTACTCTGTTGTTACTTTAAAAATATTAAAACTTACTATCAACAAAGTAATTATATTTATTTTCTGCTTCTTGTCCTTCCAATCCTAAGCAATAATAGAACCCGCTGTCATTTAGGGTTACATTTTGAATTACCAAGGAGTGATCTATATTTACATGGACTCTGTTTAAACTTGTATTTGATTCCATTCCTAGATTAACTTCTTGGGCACTAGAATTTTTTAACTTGTCCATTCTGTACCAAACTTTAGGCTGTTGGTCGTCGTTTTCCTTACTGGAGAATGAATATCAGATTTAATAGCAGGTTGAGTATGCATGAGAAAATTAAAGAAATAGGAATTTTATAGGACGCTATATAAAAACAGGAAGAGGTACCCAAACAAGAATAAACTTTTGTATCCGTAAATAGAAGTTAAATAAAAAATGAAAGAATAGAGGAGGGGAAACTAGAATAATCTTTTAAATACAGAAAGGAAAAAACCTTAACACGGAAATGCAAGAAGAATGCCCGGCGTTACGAAGAGGTAAGTCAGCAACCTCGGATTCTACAGCGAAGGAAATCACAGAAATAATATTAATCCCAAAACACAAAAATACTGTAGGAGAAAATGAAGAGCTCTGACAAAAGGTTTCTCGTCCATGACGGTAAAATACCTACACAGTCTGAATAGAAGACAGATCAGGATCATAGCGGGACACGCACACCTGAAGATACATCTCCATACCATAGGAATTGTTTCTTCTGACCGGTGTCGAAAACATCAAAATCAGGAGGAAACCTCTGAACAGATAGGTGCATAGCACTTGCAGTCAGGAATAGATACCTTGGTTCCCCTTTTTGGTACCAAGCGATATACAGGACATGGCAGGACACACCACACCGATGAACAAGATCTGTTCTTCCTCGAAACGGCGTGTCCGAACAGGTCCGTTGTGACGAACCTGTTTGGACCACTTTCTAAAATGAGCACAATGGGCCCTAGTGGCCTATGTACAGGAGCTCCCGACTTCGCCCCATTCGCAATCATCATCATTAAATTAATATCTAGATACCAAAGTTACACAAAAATCTTTTTACAAAAGTAAACTACTTGTGGGGCGAGTGTGACGCACAGGAGACTGCGGCCACAAACGCTGGTGGTTCAAATCCGGACACGGAACAGGTAAAACCTTCGAACATACACTGCTCCTTTATGGAAAGTGCATGCGGTAATTGGCTGTTAAGTCATGATGTCCATAGCGTCCCATCGACAGCTGTTTGATTTTACGCATGCATTTAGTTCCTGTTACCTGTACATCCTTGTTGCACTTTCTAACAATTATTGTATTGTCGTTTCTGTCAATCCTCTTTGAATCATCGGTTGTGAAGTGCAGCATAAGGATAATTATGCTCCTTCCATAAAGGAGCAGTGTATGTTCGAAAGGTTCTTGTTAGATGGGGGAGACGTATGCCCTTAACATGCCCATATCGAGAGTTTTTGGGGGGGAAGGGGAATAGAAGAATAAAAGCTCGAATATCCTATAGTAGACTTTACACACGTTTTTGGTGACGTCAACGTGATTTATAAGCCCTTAAAATTTCCCTGACATTGTTCATAATCACTGAATTCCCTGATTTCCAGAGTGAAAATGAAATGACTAGTTTTTTTTAGATTTTCTAGAATCGAAGCCATGTAGAATATAACGGCTTTAATTTTTCAGTTATGATAATCGTTTTCCAAAATTAGGGTTCCTAGGCGAATATCATGGGCAGATGAGTTTCAAAGGCCTGGGAAGGTTGAAGACCACTGATACTTTCGGGTGGGCCAAAATTTTTCAAGGATGGCTGTGCCTGCCCTGGCGTTGTCCTGGTTACGGACCTGAATCGCCTAAGAAATGGAAGTTAGGAATCCCGAATCCCTACAGCAATATTTAAAATTCTCCAACAAGTAGACAGAAGATAAATTTTTAATAATTATCATTGTTGAATAAAGACTTCTTTGAAAAAATTTAAGCACCTACCAATAATGGCATTCCAAAATTAATTTTTCTCCCGGTATTGCATCTACCAACATATAGATGTCACCATTATCGGTGGTAACTAATCGGTTCCTATCTCTGCAATTTCTTTCGTTCTCTATATTTTTGTCTGTTTGCTCTTGGCACTGGTTAATGGCAAAGCGAATAACGAGAATAATCAAAATGCTCGTTGGAAAATTCATAATTGCAACGTAATTTGACAAAGGAAATGAATCGATTCGATTTTCAGTTGTTTGTGAGGCGGGACGCAAATGAACTTGCGCAACTGCTCCATCTTTTTGCACTCTTCGAATTTAAAAATGCATTTTAAAATGATAAGCTATTTTTGAATGGAAATTTACCGCTAAAGAAATTAGATCCCATAATTAAATTTGAGGCAGTAATTACGCTTTCACATAGTCGACCTCTTACTGATTATAACTTCACAGGGAAGCTATTTTTGAACGTTGAAAAGTTCACACGGTACCCGCCGTGTTCTCCCAGAATTCCAAAGTCGACGTCAACATGGCGGATGAACTTGAAAGTGAGTTTCGTTGATAATCATTTAAGTTTATTTACAAAAATTTATAAGTTGTGGGTGTTAAGATTTAGCTAAGATACGCTCTCTGTTGTGCACTCCATTGCTTGATCGTAAATTCCATCTGTATTTTCGTTATATGATCACAATTCGTTAATAAAATTTGTGGGAATTGTAGGTTCAAATTTGAAAATGGTGCAATGCCAAATTCAAATCTCGAACCTAAACATTGAGGTTCATAAATTTAAAATTGTTATGCATTTGTTTATCATGATGCACTGAATAGGTGCATCATAACAATAGCATGCAGTGTTATTCACAATTTCCATGCCTCTCATACAGACTTTGGTTATAGGTGAGTCTGTAGCAGCTTTGTTGGAATTTAAGAATGGTAGGAAAATGACAAACGAGGAAATAAATGTTAAACAAGAAGTCGTCGACGACGATGACGAAAGTATCATGGAAGTTGACGATGAAGACATTCCAAAGCTAGGGCCAGCTGTGTTAGGACTTCAACGAGTTGGTGCCCCCACAACACCAAAACAAGGTTCTTCACAGCCACCACAAATTTTAAATGCTAGAGGTATGCCTGCTAGAATAAGAAAGAAAAACAAACACTATTACGATGAAGATATCATCAACACTCCACATCATCGTGTACCATCCGCTAAAAAACTAACGCCTCAATCAAATAAGAAACCTAAGATGTCAACACCTATTCGAAATCAAAAGGAGTCACCAAAAGGATCTCCAAAGAAATATATGATCAACAAAGATGGTAAACCTCACTCTCCTGTCCCCCAACAATCACCTGATCGTAAAATTGGTCAGAAAATCGGAATGAGGTTAAGAAACTTGCTCAAACTACCCAAGGCACATAAATGGGTTTGTTATGAATGGTTTTATAGTAATATAGATCGTTGCTTATTTGCTGGTGAAAATGACTTTAGTATCTGCTTGAAAGAATCTTTTCCCGAATTAAAAACTCACGAACTTACAAGAATTGAGTGGACCAAAATTCGTAGGATGATGGGAAAGCCTCGTCGTTGTTCTCAAGCCTTTTTTAATGAAGAACGATTGGAGTTAGAAAAGAAACGTAATAAAATTAGAGCTCTTCAACAGCGTAAAGCAACAGATATGTCTAGTTTTAAGGATTTACCACCAGAAATACCTATGCAACTAGTCATTGGTACTAAAGTCACAGCACGGTTAAGGAAACCTCAAGATGGCCTTTTTACAGGTAGTATAGATGCTGTAGATACATCAAATAATACATACAGGATAACCTTTGAAAGACATGGATTAGGAACACATTCAGTACCTGATTATGAAGTTTTATCAAACGAACCTCCAGAAACTATGACGACAAATAGTTTTCATCATAAATATAGACCAAGGAATGGTTTGTCACCATTCTCTAGTGCAAGTAAAAGTCCAGCATTTTCTACTTTAAAACACAAACGCGATCCATTACTTGCTGGGTCTGCTATTAATAAACCCACCTTTAGTGGTGTGGATGGACGTGTTGGAGGTTTTCCTATAAAACTCTTGGAGAAAATAGTGTTAGTAACTAAAATATTAACAGTAAAAAAGGCAAAAATTAAATTACTAAAGAGTTTGAATACAGATGCAGAAAAATTTAGTTCGTTTGAAACTCTTATGCCAGATGATTTTGAACGAAAATATGCGAGTATTTTAGTTGATTTAGAAAAGTTGAATCATGATCTCAAAAATTTTTTAGACGAAATCCAATTGTATTGTCAGGAAATTGCCCCCGAACCTAGTGTTGCAGCTATGCTTGCACCAAGCCTTCTAAGGGAAAAATGTAAAGAAGAAGCTACCGAAATTGTCCAAAGGAATAACACGGTTATTGCAGCGGATAAAGGTCCTGTTACAAATGAATCAATTTTAGAACTCATTACGGATTTAACGGCACTTATGCTTCAAGTGAAAAGTTTGTCGGATTCGGATCAAAATGCTTATGAGTTACAAGTGCTGCAAGGTACAATGGAAATTGTAAAAAGGAAGTTAAGTATATCTAATCAGTTGGTTTTCCAAAATAATGTTGAAGTTCATATGAAACACATTCAAATGGGTCTTGGCCAGGCTACACAAAAAACTATTTCAGCAAATGTAACAAAACAATGATACTTTCATGTTTTTATGTATAGGTTGTTGTTCAATCTTTGCTGAAATTTTATGAGCTGGTGCAATACTTTTTATTGTGTGTATTTTAATTTGTACATAGTACCGTTTTGGTACTATATTCATGATTTTATTTCTATCACTTTCTGTGAGAATTTTACATTATTATATAAGATTAAGAAATGTTTGGATAACTACTGTGTTAAATGTATTTTTTTTTTCTTAATCAGTTGTACATAATTTATAATAATTATACGATGTATATTGCATTTTTCAATATTACTGGTCCTGTGAGGGTTACAAATGGTGTTTGCCAGGCAACATTATTATTTAATTAAGAAAAAAAGTGTATATTAGTTTGTGACAAGTTGCATCTGTATAAAGTTATAATAGTTCAGGATTATGTAATGATGTTTAATATAAAATTAATATTTTGTATGCATTTTTGATTACAATAACTTTAGGTACTTTACTTTAAACCCAGATTTTTTAAATTTACCAGTGTAACAAAACCTGATTGAAATTATGAATCACCCTGTATAGTACTGACAAAAATTAATGGAAACATCAGTTGTCTGAATATGGTGTGAACAATCTGCAGATTTCGTGTACCACTTGTCAGAGGCATTTTTATTTAAAACTTTGATACAGGCCTTGCAAGCAAATACTTTAAGAAAATTACAGTCCCATCAAGGAGGCCTTTTGGTGGGAGATAAAATATTTTTGTTCAGATAAAGCAGCTTTTCTGTACTAACTACGAGAAAACTTCATTAACAAAAATTGTTCATAATGTAAAATTACCCCCCCATGCAAAATTTCAGAAATATCGGTTGCTTATTTTATTTTCTTTTCAAATCAAGGTCTAGTGACAGGTAAAATATTTCTTGTTCAGGTAAAGCAGCTTTTCTGTACCAACTACGGCAAAACTTCATTAAGAAAAGTTGTTCATAATGTAAAATTAGCCCCCCATGCAAAATTTCAGAAATATCGGTTGCTTATTTTATTTTCTTTTCAAATTAAGGTCTTAGTGGCAGATAAAATATTTCTTGTTCAGGTAAAGCAGCTTTTCTGTACCAACTACGGCAAAACTTCATTAAGAAAAGTTGTTCATAATGTAAAATTAGCCCCCCATGCAAAATTTCAGAAATATTGGTTGCTTATTTTTCTTTTCGAATCAAGGAGGCCTTGGTGGCAGATAAAATATTTCTTGTTCAGGTAAAGCAGCCTTTCTGTACAAACTACGTCAAAATTTCATTAAGAAAAGTTGTTCACAATGTAAAATTAGCCCCCCATGCAAAATTTCCGAAATATCGGTTGCTTATTTTATTTTCTTTTCTAATCAAGGCCTTAGTGGCAGATAAAATATTTCTTGTTCAGGTAAAGCAGCTTTTCTGTACCAACTACGGCAAAACTTCATTAAGAAAAGTTGTTCATAATGTAAAATTAGCCCCCCATGCAAAATTTCAGAAATATCGGTTGCTTATTTTATTTTCTTTTCAAATTAAGGTCTTAGTGGCAGATAAAATATTTCTTGTTCAGGTAAAGCAGCTTTTCTGTACCAACTACGGCAAAACTTCATTAAGAAAAGTTGTTCATAATGTAAAATTAGCCCCCCATGCAAAATTTCAGAAATATCGGTTGCTTATTTTATTTTATTTTCAAATTAAGGTCTTAGTGGCAGATAAAATATTTCTTGTTCAGGTAAAGCAGCTTTTCTGTACCAACTACGGCAAAACTTCATTAAGAAAAGTTGTTCATAATGTAAAATTAGCCCCCCATGCAAAATTTCAGAAATATCGGTTGCTTATTTTATTTTCTTTTCAAATTAAGGTCTTAGTGGCAGATAAAATATTTCTTGTTCAGGTAAAGCATCTTTTCTGTACCAACTACGGCAAAACTTCATTAAGAAAAGTTGTTCATAATGTAAAATTAGCCCCCCATGCAAAATTTCAGAAATATCGGTTGCTTATTTTATTTTCTTTTCAAATTAAGGTCTTAGTGGCAGATAAAAAATTTCTTGTTCAGGTAAAGCAGCTTTTCTGTACCAACTACGGCAAAACTTCATTAAGAAAAGTTGTTCATAATGTAAAATTAGCCCCCCATTCAAAATTTCAGAAATATCGGTTGCTTATTTTATTTTCTTTTCAAATTAAGGTCTTAGTGGCAGATAAAATATTTCTTGTTCAGGTAAAACAGCTTTTCTGTACCAACTACGGCAAAACTTCATTAAGAAAAGTTATTCCCAATCTAAAATTAGCCCCCCATGCAAAATTTCAGAAATATTGGTTGATTATTTTTCTTTTCAAATCAAGGCCTTGGTGACAAGATAAAATATTTCTTGTTCAGGTAAATCAGCATTTCTGTACCAACTATGGCAAAACTTCATTAAGAAAAGTTGTTCACAAAGTAAAATTAGCCCCCCATGCAAAATTTCAGAAATATTGGTTGCTTATTATTCTTTTCAAATCAAGGAGGCCTTGGTGGAAAGATAAAATATTTCTTGTTCAGATAAACCAGCGTTTCTGTACCAACTACGGCAAAACTTCATTTAGGAAAGTTGTTCACACTGTAAAATTAGTCCCCCATGCAAAATTTCAGAAATATTGGTTGCTAATTTTTCTATTCAAGTCTAGGGGGGTCTTGGTGGTCGATCGGAAATATGTTTTATTCAGTTAAAATTGCTTTTCTGTAATAATTACAATGGCAAAACTTAAGAAAAGTTGTTCACAATGTTTGTAACAGTTTTATTTCAGTTTAAAATGTTATTTCTAATTTTATGGTAAGGAGTAAATGTTACCAAGTCATCCCTAAGTGTAAACTCTTAGAGACGAGTAAAGCAATATCAAGACAAAAATATTTTTTATGAGCAAGGACTTTATTAGCAATATACAATAATAACAAACTTACTATATTAATTAAACAAAAAAAGTTATAATTTATGAATTTAAAAAAGTCACTTCTTATGTTTTTCTAATGTTCTCAATAATTCATCAGCCTCTTCGGGTGATTTCACTCTGAATAAAACTGGTACTGGTGGTGGTTTACTATCAGGAGTTGGTATGCAAACCAACATGACATCTTTTTTACCCATGCGTTGCATAGGAATACTTGTTGAAAGAATAAAATTACATAATAAATTACCTAAACTTGTATCAGCTCGCACAATTAATTGAACTTTATCACTATCTGGTATAGGCTTTACATAAAGATTTCCAACTCCTCTATCACCAAATTTACCATCCTTTTTTACAAATACCTTACAACGGATTGTGTATGTATGACCCTCTTCAACTACTGGTGTAAATTCCACTTTTGGAGGTTCATCGTCTTCTTCCTCATTTTCTGTCTTAGGCACCTCTGCATCTGTTGGTTTTGTTACATTAGAAAATGTGAATGGTTTTGCTTCCCCACCAAAACTAAAACCTGCAGTTGATGTTGCTGGTTGTACATTCGGTTTTCCAAAACTAAATGTGGGTGCAGGATTTTCCGAAGAACGTAACCCAAAACTAATTTTATCTGATTTTGATTGGTCATCTTCCACTACTTTAGTTGTAGTGGTATTTGTAAAAATTGAAGTGAAAGTACTGGTTTTATTTTCACTTGCAGTTTGTTCAGTTGATGTATTAACCACTTTTTTTTCAATTTTTGTAGTATTGCTTACAGTTTTTAATTTTGAATCTTTATGTTCATCTTCTTTATGGACATTTTCTATTTCTTCTAAATAGTTTTCATAATCACGAAAAATAGGAGTTAAATTTAAATATGGATTTGCATCAACATGTTTTTTAATCCAATTAGATACGCTTTGATTCAATCCTTTTATTTTAGCATAATATTCCTCAGATTTTTTAGATTCATGCGTAGACATAACAAAAGGTAAAGGCATGGTTTTCTTTCCTGGATGATATTGACTTTTCGATGTTTCCGTATTAACAGAAGTATTATTAAGTCCGTTTGTTTTAGGTTGCTCCTCAGATTTGTTAGTTAAGTTAGATAAAAACCCAAATGGCGATGCGGTTGATGGAGTTGATGTTGCAGAAGATAGTTTGCTAAAACCGCCAAAGTTTGTAAATGCACTTTTTTTCTCTCCTTCAGACTAAAAAGAAAGGTATTATATAGTAAAATTCTTTAGAATTCTTTGATTTTACTTACTGCAGCTAGAGTTCCAATAGGATTTCTTCGTTTCGCTACTTTAATGATTCTGTTTTTTATTACCTCTTCAGGTGCTTTAGAAAAAGTACCTGCATCTTCGGGATCGTCTTCCAAGTGCCAGTTAGTGTGATTTACTTCGCTGGTTGCAGTACGTTTAGCAGCCATTTACACAAAATTTGCAATCAGACCCTACAGAGGTAGGTTATGTAAATAAGCAACCTGTTGGATTTGTAAATCAAACCACAGAATTTACCAAGACGTTATATGAAAATATTAAACGTGATAACCTTGTAGTTATTAAAATTTGTAGCAGAGTATTTTGTAAATTAATACAAAAATGCCAAAACATGCGCCAAAACGACAATTAAAATGTCGAAAATCTCAATGTCAAACGGAACGCAACGCTTGTGTTTTGTGGCTAATTCACAACAACCTTGAAAAATACAGACTTCTGTTTGTTTTTATTGAACCAGCCATAGGTTTGAATATTAGAAAATGGTGAATTTGAAAAGCATTTAAAAGTTTTCAAAAAGAGTGTGATCAAGATGTGGTTTAGTTGGACGTGGTTTTCTCCTCCTTTTACAAAGGTAGGTTGTTATTTTTGTTTGCTTAATCGGTTCTTTAAGACCCATAACTTTACTTTGCTCAATCATTTACATTAGGTCCTTCTTGAATTTTTGTATTTAAGGCCCTACTTTATAGTGAAGTCACATTTTGGTTTAACACCTTAGGTTTAATTAGGTATTTCAACGATATTTAATTTTTTTGAGAGGGTAGCATAAACAAACTATCGTACATTCGTATCAGGTGGTGCTCTTGGAGGATGCCGATTGACCTGTTTTGTCTCAACAAGGGTCACCTGGTACAGCTTGACATTAAATTCTTTGTACTGCCTCCCACGGATATCACGTGCGCAGTACCCCTGAAAATGCCCTGAAAGCATGTCCCTACCTACTGCCTCGTTGTTTTCAAGAGTATAGAAGACTACTATTTTTCTAAAACAGAAATACCCTGAAATACAGTTTTTTCCATATAAGACCCACCTTTTAAACTCCTTTTTATTGTTCAAGCAACTTCAGACAATGTGTCTGCATGCGGTTTGTCACTCATGGTGCGGCAGAGGTTGGGAAATGGATATAGGTACCTACTGAATAAATTCAATGAGTATCTTTTAAAATTATTTATTTACCCCTTTCACCAGTAAATGCAAATATATAGCATTATACAACTATTTATATATATAAATAACAATAAATAGCTTGGTACCCTTTCAATTTTCTTGCAATCACAATGTATGTACCTAAGCGTCTAATTATTTAAAAACAAAAATGAGTATGTAACACTACAGCTTGCTGTACAACAATTTTAGGTAAACTTTCTGAACAAATAGGTATGCCTTTGTAGATTGTAACAGGACTTCACACTACTGTTGCAATGTATTCTAAGGCACTCAAGAAGGCAACATGAAATCATGTAGGTAAGGGGAGGCGTTTAGAACAAGAAAACTAAAAAAATACGGGATATAGTATTTACCATAGTCGTATGTTACATAATAAAATAGAAATTGACTTGTAAAAATACATAATATAATAATAATTAGAAAATGGAATGTTTATAATTTCAAAATACGCACTGTTCTCAAAAGTTACTGCAAATAAAATATTGCACATAGGAGGATGTTTAAAATCAACAGTAACTTTTTTTAGTAATGCCATAAATACAAATTTAATAAATACTGTACAAATGTAATTTTACCAAAAATAAAATACACCAATGGAATGTAATTTTCTTAACAATTACTTTACAAACTAGGTCAACAATGCAAAAAGTTCTATATTCACATGGCATCCGTAAACACTACCAATTCCAATGATGGTAATAAAAATTTAGTTATAATTCCACTTTGATTTACATTCTTCATTAATTTTACATTACACAACTTCAATTTGTACTATAATTTTTTTATGCAAGTAGCAATGAAAA
This sequence comes from Hemicrepidius hirtus, assembly GCA_963082805.1. Lineage (NCBI taxonomy): Eukaryota > Metazoa > Arthropoda > Insecta > Coleoptera > Elateridae > Hemicrepidius > Hemicrepidius hirtus. The sequence goes on from OY720167.1 coordinate 9,181,814, forward strand.
TAACTGTAAGAAACAAATGATGAATTCATTTTTTTTAATATTCTATGAATCTTTTTCTTTTAATTAGAATATTATTTTAGGAAGACTAAAATCAAGTAAAACCGCAATGCGTTTATAACTAACATAGCATACAAATACCATCTGATATAGGATCTAAAAAAGCAAAACTATACACATGATCTTAGTAACAGTATATATTAATATAGGATGCATGACTACCATACTTTATTCATTGTAAATATAACTTTCTCTTAAAATTGTAACAATGGACGGATATTTAGAGCATATTTTCACAGGTCTTTTCATTTGTTAGCATCACATAGGCACTTAATTATTAAAAAAAAAAAACTACAGAGTTGATTATCAAATCTGTTTCTTTTCCTTGGACATAAAATATTTTATTTATAATAAGTTTTAGATAGGTTGCCTATCAGCTTTACTTTAAAAAAATTGTTAATATCCGACTGGCCATTATAAAAATCTTCCGCAAACTGTGAAAAATATTTACTCAAGTAATCAAACTTCCCTTTGCAATATTGCCATTATTTTTTTGTACTACTTAATCAAAGGTAAATAATTAAAACATGTTTGTTAAATTTTAAATGGATTATTTTGATAATCTGCTACCTACTGATAATATTCTGTCAATGAGGGGTAGGGGGGTGTCTTCTTTACTCACACTTTTTGAAACCAACAATAGTAATGGGGAACTAATTTCCTTTATACCATCATGTATAAGAAAAAAAACGAGAAATAAATTGTATAACGAAATAAAAATTTGATTATTAAAAAATAATAAGACAATTAATATGATAAGAGGTGGATGGAAGATATACAAAAGAAATATTGTAAGAGACAAAAAGAAATTCATTATATAGCATTAAAAAGACCTGGTGGTGGGGGAAGTTTTAAACAAAATTCTCACTTAATTTCCATTGAATAATAATAAAGAATTCTTGTAATAAACGGAAAGAAAGTCTCTAATATAAGAATATTAAAACCTGAGTTTGGAGTTGGATTAAGAGTGCCTGACTAGCTGCTAACTATTTTAAAATATTAGAAACAGCTGGACATCCTTTTTTTGTAAATTACAAAACTTTAATAATGCTTTTGGTACTAAACGAATAATTCTTTTTACAACTATATTTAGAAGACTATTTTACTGATTACCAGAACCTCAACATATTTTTAGTACGTTTTTCTAAATATTGTTGTTGTTCCTTATTTTTCGGTGCTTTCATAGTCATTATTCAAATATTTAGATGAACAGTGAATAATTAAAACTATATTTTAAAAATAAATATATTCTCTATTTCTTCATTAGCAATGAGAATTTTTCTCAATAATTGTAACTTGACTGTAAAACTTCTTCAAATAATCTTGAGAGATCAATGAGTCTAAAAGGAATTCAAATTCACAACCAAATATATTTGGATATCTATACATGGTATCTAAAAATTTTAGGTAGTATCCATAACTTTGTATTCTTGAAACGTTTCTTATATCACATACTGATAACAGGCTATCAAGAATAGTGAAAATGTATTAATCTAGGGAAGAAAAAAAAAGAGTGCCTATAGCATGAAGTGAAGAAGAACAAGATACACACAATAGATAAGACCATTGATATTAAAAAGAAAAGGTTTAATAGGGATTAAAGAACAGTCCTGGAGGGTAAATGGTAAGAAACAATTAAAAAAAAAATGATCACAGCGTGTTTTATAAGAAACTTATCATTTGGTAAAATTCTCAGGAATATCAAATTTGTGGATTACCTTGAATTTCTACATAACTTGTATGTAGGAATGTTAATGTATGTAATTTCTTATATCCTGATATATAAAATTATATCCTGTATAAAGAAGGAAAATAATTGATTTTGTCATCAGTAGTTAGTTCCCTTATTATGTGTCAAAACGAGGCTAATATTTTTATTGATGGCTTTTACTCAATAAATGAGAATTAAATTCATAAACATTGCAGCATTGTTCTCCACAAATATTGCATTTCCAAGGATTAGCATCAGAGTGACAACCTTTATGTAAAAAATATAAAGTCTGATCAGGAAAGCCTATACCACAATATATACATTGCAAATTAGACAAAGATCTTTTACCACTTAATCTCCAAACAGATGAATCTGATGGTTGTTCAGAACCTGTTGAAGTAATTGTTCCATTAGTCGTTGTAGCAGAATCACCAGGGGAACTCTCAGGATGAGGATTTGGTGAACCACTTGCTCTTCCACGTGACGAAGAACTATTTCGATTAACTATTTTTCTTTTTAAATCTTCTCTTAATAAACTTTTGAGCGGTGATACCTTTATTAGTGAACTTAAGCTGCTTGAAGTTGCTGTTTGCATTTGTACATTTCCTGAAGGAGAAGAACTTAAGTTTACTGGACCATTTCGTTTACTATCATATGAATCTTCATTTGGCTCTTGCTTAATCGGTATTAAAGAAATGGAGGGAGTAATATTAGTTTCTTGGTCTATTCGAAGGGCATTTGGTTGTATATGACTACTGGACGGAGCATTGGAATTTGAGTCAGCTGATTGAGGTGAACTTGGACATTCACCATTCATTCTTTGTGATGATTCTCCACTTTGCCCTGGTTGCACATTTCGCTGCTGGTCACACTTAAGACAAAAAAGTACAGGTACATTATTTGTTTTATGAAGAAATCATAAAAACAATTCAAGATCAAAAATGTAAAAGTTACAGACATACCCTGTTTTATTTTAATAGAACACCCTGTATATTTTTAGCATTCTATTTGCACTTTCTTTATGTTTTGGATGGTCTAAAGGTTATAGTGTCTGCCTATGGATCGCAAACCCAGCTAACACTGATGTTATGAATGCAAAATTAATTTTAAGAGTGCCTTCTTCGCAGATTATAGGATAAAAAAGTGTTTGCATCAGTTGTTTACTATTAACTTACCAGTGATGGTGAAAAAACAGGCCCAGGAGCATCAGCCATCGATATTTCAACATGCGGTGTAAGAAAATGCATTGGTGGTGTTGCATTGTCAGTGGAACGAGCTCCAGTAGAGTCACCAGAGTCGCTGTAGTTAGCAGTCACACTAACAGATAATCCACTTGAAAGATTTCCTAAAGAACTTAAGGTATTTCCATCTATTGGATAACCCTGTTGTGCTGCAGCAGCTAATAAAGATGCCGAAGAACCAGCTGGACCTGGATTATCCAAGTCGATACCATGTCTGTAGAACACAATTATAAAAATAGTGCATCTTAGAGCTTAGCTTAGAGCAGGCCCCAAAAGCAAAATGCTTCAAGCCAAATCAGACTCGCGTATGGTGTGCGATTCCCTGGCCCCCCTCGCGTGGGTCGCTGCTCCGTGATTCGGAAAACCGATTACGCTTATTTTTCCAGGTGGAAATCATTACCGTTCGGAAGATGGTCGGAACGTCGCGTCGGTCGCGGGAAGATGCAAAAATGGTAATAATATTAATTCTGATAAGGGTTGATCGCAATAATCGACCATCTACTTACTCAGAGGAAGGGGAGAGGGGTTGGTGTTTATAGTTTCCCGAAATGTCCTAGACATACCCAGATTCGCGCACGGCTGGGGCTTCTCCGAGCTGTGTCCCGTGGACCCTTGTCTGGCGAATAAACGGGCACGGGCCGAACTTGGTATTTTTGGCCTTTTGAAAGATGGAATCGTTGCCGTTTGGACGCTTGGAATCCGAACGCGACGTTGGTCGTAAGGAAAAATGTCAAATGGTAATCAATACTGAAGCGCTGTGTTAAATCAGACAAAGTCCCATGTATTTTTTTTGATACATACCTATTAAAGAAATGGACTCGAAGACTTTTCATAGATCCAGCACGATAACTACAAAGTGGGCAAGATTTAACAAGATCATGTTGTCCTACATGTTCATTTTGAAAATGTGCACGCATGGCAATTTGTCTTTGAAAGCCACGGTTGCAAATTGGGCAGTGGTAAGGCAATGTTTTGGTATGAGTTGTAAAATGTTCGGCAAGATGGTCTTTTCTAAAGAAGCGTTTTTGACATACTCTACATTCGTATGGTTTTACGCCCGTATGTCTCATTTTATGTCTTCTCATATTGGCTCCATTTGAAAATTTCATATTGCATACATCACACTCAAACATTTTGCGGTGCAGTCGATCAGGTGGGGGATTGTTATTTTCAACTTCCATTTCGACTTCGTTTTCTACTCTACTGTTACTATGAGCTTGGTTTACATGAGCAGTTAGCGCTGCCTGATTAATGGCTTCAAAGTCACATCTATCACATCTGTGGTTACCCTCGCTTGAATCATAATTTGTGTTTGATCCAGTTACACGTTCTGTATCATTCTGCTCCGATTCTTCTTCAGCTACTGTATGTCCTTCTTGTGCCACAGAACTTCCTGAATCTGCTTCATTATCTCCTCCAGTGTCGGCCATGATCACCGACTGATCTTAATCCTAGGTGGTGATGTGGATTCCATCAACACCTCTGTAATAACGATACAGAAACATATAAAAACTTTTTAAAATTTAAAATAAACATAAATACTAAGTAGGTAGTATCAATGGTAATGGAGCATTCCCAGACACGTGACTTAAGGCAAATATTAATTTCTGGTTATTTAATTCCCCGTCCCATGTCAGTGCATGTATTTTAAGGCACTTGCAGAATAATATGTTACCTAGAGAGAAATATCGGTTTGTACAATCCTATAACAGCTTGGGCTTGGTAAAGAAATTGCGATAATGCTTCATGTCCCAGGGTAAAAATTATTTAATTTTGGTTAATAAACAATGAAGTTAAAATACTACGGTGTGTACAGTCCCTTGACCTGAGACTTATACAAAGGATACCGACCTCTCACCCTACACGGTTTCGGCAATTACAAAGATTAAAAAAATTGTAAATTCCATACCAAAAAGGTGTGAAGTTCGTCATCCAGGGTAAAGAGTTACTCGGGATTGCTACATAGTTATGGTAATTTTGTATAAATATTTTATTTTAAATTCTGTTTTGTTTGTGAACGAAGTCGGAAGGAAATTTTCTGCTGATTTGTATATTATTGTTTTTTTTTAAAACATACTTTCGGAATTGAAATACCTATATAATTTTTTTCCTTAACAAAGGTTGTTTTTTTCGAAAATTAACAACGAATTTAAGAAATATTTCTCTTCTGAAAAACATAAACGACAGTCAAGTGTTTATACCGCAATTATGCACTGTATGTGTCTACAAGGAGGAAAAGAACGAACTTTTAATTTTACATATTTTTAATATTTCTGTTAAATTTTATTTAATAAATAGTGTTGCAACAAATGTTATATCATAGACAAGCACAAATCAACAGCTAATAAAACTACCTAAATTTTTGGTGCTAGTATACACTTTTGGGGTCAAGGAGAAACGATGTAAATTCTTTTCAATCACAATTTGTACATTTAAACTATTACACTGCCTATTTAGGAAACCTGATAACCTGATATTTGTTTTAAATTTCAGGGGGTTACGTTTAAAAAGATTTCTAAGCCAACAGCGGGAATTTATCTAAAATGATTGAAAAAATGAATTACAAATTATATCTAAGATGTGATCAAGATTTTCCTAGGACAAAACATGAAAACAACCGCGTTACAGCTAAATCGTGTTATACGAAAATTGAAGCAATTTATGAATCGTATGAGGAGTGAAATCTTGTTGAAAAAACTATGCTAAGATAGCACACCAAAAAGGTAAGTTGTAGTCTAAAAATGATGAAAAAAGCGTGAAATGTGGAAATTTTATTAGTACCTACACGGAGTAGGTATAAAAATTGGGGTTACTTATGTTTCAAAGGGCTAGCAAGTCAATAATAAGTTTCATCGAATATTAATATAAAACATGAATTAAAAATTATATCCAAGATAAGAGCAGAATTATCCCAGCACAAAACATTACCGCAATTTATTAGGTATAATCGTATGAAGAGCGACATTTTCTTGAAAAACCGTGTAATGCGAGACTATAATAATAAATACAAAGGGGGGGTAAGTTTCAAATGCAAGTTCGCGTGTAATGCGAAATCCGTGTCGTACGACGTACGGGACCACTTAAAAAACCGGAGGGTTATATTTCAAATGTGTAGGTAATACCATGTAATACAAACATTGTATTATATGAGATCATTATATGAGGGAAGGGATCTAATCTTCAAAGGCTGCATATCACAAAAAAATATTACATCAAATATGAAAGCAGGACTTTTTTGTCGAGTTATATGAAACTCGCAAAAATTTATGAAAGGTGTAAATGGCGAGACCTTATTGGACAATACGGTGTTATTTACGGAACTGGGCATGTATGCATAAGGGGATTCTAAACTCTAAAAAAATACGCACGTTACGAAAATCCGGCGAAAATCGTAATTTAAGGAATTAAATACAAGAACCTAGGGGTTACATTTCATAAAAAAAAACAAAGATGACATGTGGAAGGTAAAAGCGAAATTTTCTTCGCATAATCATTTAAAAATACCAAGTTATACAGGGTGTTCAAGATAACGAGCGCATGCATGGGGATCTCGTAAAGAAAGTAAGGTAAGAAATAGAAATGTTCAGCAATTCAAATTTTATACACTTTACCCTGAAAAATAGCGGAAATTGGTTTTGACATTATTAAGGCATTTTCAAATCTCTAATTAATTTTTAGGAAGTTGCCAATTTTTCCGGATATTGACATTCACTTTAGTTTTTTAACTTTGCGTCGGAGACCCCATGCCACCACTGGAATGATGCTCTTTGTCTCTCTTTCCATTGGGTGGTTTGGTTGGGAAAAAACTGTTCTAGCCCACTGCAAAAAATATTTTCCATGTCCTCTATGAATAAACTAGTTTTTCCATTATAATTCCACTATATAAAGATAAATCCAAGGAACCTTCTATCAGTGGAAAGGAAAAAATGTTTCTAGTATGGTCGCCTGTGATGCATATTTGAAAAAGCAAAGTTAATGTCAATATCTTAAAGTTGGTGGCTTACATAAAATTTAATTAGAGATTCGAAATCTACATTAAAAAGTGCCGTTTACGAGGTCCCTATGCATGCCCCTATCATGGGCACCCTGTATAAAAACATGTTGTATGAAAATTTTCGCAATTTATGAAAGAACGTCTGTACAGCGAAGCCTTGATGAAAATACCGTGTTATACCACGGCATAAAAAAATACAGAGGGATTCAAACTTTAAAAAATCCCCATGTTTTGCGTAAATCGTCGTACATAAAGGACCAAGGGGAACAAGCACAAGAAAGGATCAAGGACTAGCGAGCCAATGGAGGAATGAAAAGCAACATCTCAAGATAAAAGCGGGATTTTCTCTGCACAAACGCTAGGAAAATTAGCGCAGTATACCATCATATTAAAAGGGAGAACCCTTTGCGGAAAAAAATGTGTAATGTGGGAACAAGACCAAATACAAAAATAAATTGATAATAAAGTGATAAAACTACAGGTTTAACAGAAACTGTATTATACGGACAAGGTATAATTGTGGGATTTACAAAATTAAACGTAAAAAAGTTTTTAAAATTATTACATAAAAAAATTCCCTTAATTTTTTTTCAACTGTTTTAAGGGTGACCCTTCTGGGAAAATCGTGTTATACTGGGCTAATATTACATACAAACGGATGGCGGTGAGGGGTAGGGACCAAATGAAAAAATAAATTATAGTTATAGTATGAGGAGTAGGGACCATAGGGGGGGAGGGAATTTGAAAGCGAATCAAAAGTGGGATTTCACAAAATGGAATGTAACAAAACAAAAACATGGTTTTCCCCTTACAAGATCATAAAAATTTCTGGAAAAAACCGTGTTATACAGGGATAGTTTTAAACGCGTAGTTAACAGAACAAAAATGGTCCTGGAAAAATTTGTGTATAAAAGAGAACAATAACCGATTAAAGGGAATAGCGATAAACATAGTTATAAAGTTATTTACCAGTTTATTATGTTGCGTATTATAAGAACTAAGAACAAAAATGACTGGAACAAGTGCGCGAATTCTTAACCAGCAATCCGACCTATTTACAAATTACGGTAACTTTCGAAACGCGATTTACGCGTGTGTTAAAAGTATTACATCACAGTTCTGATTAAACACAGGTAAATGACACCAAGTTGCACGTTTAAAATGTGCTATTTTCTGATAATACTCGTGGTACACGCACATGATTGAACTATTTCGAAAAGCGCAAAAACGACAACGTCAACACATGAAGTAACGTTATATTTGGGAAACGAGGACCGGGTTAAACGAACGTAACGTGTCCCGATTGAGTACACTGACTGCACTTTATGCACTGGATAACAATAAATTGCGAATAAACCTAACCTTAGCTTCCAGATACTTATCCATATATACATTCTAATGGAACTGATAAAACTAATCCTAATATACTTACGTATAATTAAAACAGCACAACAATACTACAAACTACATTTAAAAACACCTGTGTATTTCGTTTGACCGCTTTTCGGCCATTCCAGGCTGACCTGTCGAAGGAAGTGGGAATGTGTTGTGGCATTAGAGATTCGTTTACCACAAACTGTACACATTATTCTGTTATTTTTCAACACTAAACATTATCTAGATTTAACTCTCCAACTCATTAGACAAATATTTACATTTAAAGTTATTTCATATTCTTATCTCCTAATTAGAAAGTAGTTTTGTAATTTTCAATTACAAGTTTAAAATAAAGCCAGCTCCGTGCACATCTTTAAAGAGGACTGGGGATACGTAGCGGCGTCTATCGTGAAGTCCAAATTGCAGTTTTTAAATTGTGGATTGTGTTACAAACAGGTGCGATAGAGTTCTCCACCTGTATTGCTGTTAGATTTCCTTTATACCTGTCTAACGTCTACTTTAAGAACCTTCATGTTTTTATAACTAACAGAAACATTTTCCTTTTTGGCTGATGTTTTTACTAGTAGGTACTATCTTTTTTCTTTGGATCTAAACTTCATTAACGCTAATTACCAAATTAGTACATACAGCACATGCTTATTAGTAGAGGTCGGATTTATATGCACTTTCTAAGTTGACGCACCCAGGATTTAATGATAGGGGGTGCAGGATTGGGATAGTAAACGTTTTAAACAAAAATCTTCGATTGTGGGACTTTGCCCTGTATTTTCCAACATTTATCTAATCTTGTTTATTTACGTATGTTCCTACTATAAAATTTACTCAATCTTCAATAGATATAGTAATTTGTTTCTTATCTTTTTTTATGAGGACCGAGGGGTATCAAGATCAGGGATCTTGCCTAGAAACCCTCGTATTCATTTCTTTTACTGTTTAGAATTTTAAATGATTAAAATAAACCCGATTTTATTGTGCATTTTTTTAAACCCATATTGTACATCTTATATGGACGTCCATTTTTCATTCAAAACATGTACCTCCGTACGTCCACGGGCATAAAATGGATGTCCATAGAATGTCCAATATTCAAAAGTTAAAAGTACACAGACAATTCGTAGGAGGTGATTCCTCTCGTCAAAATAATGAAAAAAGGTTAAATGATCCATGGTCCGAAAATGCCTGGTTGCCGAGATATCAACCGACACAGATGCAACGAAGAATTATTAATTTTGCTTGTAAAAATTCAACCAAACTAGATATCGCCTCAAACAAATGCAAAAAAACAAATTTGATCTGAAAATAGGTGACAGACGTCAACTATTTTATTTGGTTTGAATTTTTGAAATTTCAGGTGCTCAAACTCAAACTTGCGATATTTTGACAAGGATTCAATATCCGGGATTTTTTTTTATTAAAATGGATTAAAGTTTGTTACACGCGTTTCTGTTAGCACCTACCTTTTGTTAAAGATCTTCTAAAGCTTTCTATTCTTTCCGAACTTTTGATAAAGCGGGCACCTGTTGATTCCAAAGTTTAGAAATACTCTAGCGAATATAAAGTATGATCAAAATTTATTATCATCTATGATCTAGTATGGCTATGAATGAAATTGGCTCACATAAGCCAATTCTAAAGGCAGCAGTTTGCTTTTTCATCGCCAAAACTATCAGCAACCTACAGAGAAACTTATTGTTTATGATTACAACAACTTTTATAAAAGTAGGTACCTACTACAAGTATACTGGTTTCTCTTACTATAGTAAAATTTTCTTCATTTCTTCACACAGTCGTAGTCCGTTATAAAGTACTTCACGAGACTGATATTTTTTATTCGTAATAGCTGAAGTTCGTTATAAAAACTAAAAAATTAAGCACAATACCCAGAATATTGAAACATTTATGGCGGCTAAAAACATCGTGTATTCTGTATCATATTGTTAAATAAAAAAAAAGTGGAGGTGCAAACCTCCCCTGGACTTTCCCATACTCAAAATAAACATTTCGTTATTGGTATTCAACAGTAGTTCGCGAGGCAAAATTGGAAATCATTTGAATGCGTAGCTAGAAAAACGAAACTATGCGGGTTCGAAATGTACAGAAGAAGACACCGTGTGTATCTGTTGTAATCACAGCTGGCGAAGCCGGACGATCGCTACCGACCGACGCGCATGATTCGTTTCCGTCAGAGTGAATATTCAAAATTCACGAATTTCACATCAACCGTACATTTTAGCTATATGAATACCTTACACTATGTGATAGACAATTCAAATTTGCATTCAATTATATAATAATATACAGGGTGTTTCATTTAAAATAACAAAGTTGCTTATTGTACTATGAAAACGAAACACCCTGTATACGTGATATAAATTTAGAAAAATGTAAATTTATATACTGAACAACTTTTATAATTAAACTTTTTTCATATTTTGACTAATAAAGGCGCTATAGGAACATCAATTTTCGATTTTCAAAACCTCGTAGAGGGCGCCACAGTGGAATTATGGCATTCATCAAAAAACAAAACTGTAGCTAATACCAAGCTGCATAAGTATAGAAAATTTAAACAAATTCCTTAGACCAGTTTTTTCGTAATAATTTTTCAAAAATTGCAAAATTTTTGGAAGAGCGCCGTTGCGACCGTTTTTGGATTTAGTAAATAATTTTTTTTCTTGGTGTAGTACAGCCAAAGGGCTTTCAAACAAGTTGTTGCGGAACCTGATCAGATAATTGGTTTTTGAGTTATGGGGCGTTAAAGTCGAAATTTTGAAAAATTCATAGCGACCGCCATTTTGAAGTTAGAGAGTCCGGTAAAAAACTGTCTTCCTTGAATTATGCCCTTCTTTCATATACCCTACTCAGATTTTCAAAATTCCGCTTCTAAAAAAAATGATACCAAAAAAACATGTCTAACTTCCGCTTCCGGTTTCGGATTTTTTTGAAAAGCTTATTTTGTCGATGAATTTTCGATATACCCCTTCATTTAAAATTTCATCAAAATCGGTTCACTAGTTTTTGCGTTAGAGGCGTTACATACACACATACACACACACACACTTACACACATACACACACACAGACAGACATTTTTTCTAGACCACTTTTTTGGGTTCCTGGGGACCCAAAACACGTATTTCCGCGAAAATCTCGACTTCGAAAATTTTCATGATATCAATACTTCCCTATACCAGTAGTGGTATGGGAAAGTAAAAAATTCTTGTTACATGTACTTTTTAGTCATAGATTATTGTGTACAGAGCTTAAACATTTTAGTAAAAAGAACGAGTACCTATGATTTGTTGATTGATTAAACGAGTCGAGTTTGAGTAATGTGATTCTGGCAACCTGCAGGGTGCAGGTGAAATACTTACAGTATGTTCGTGCTTTATTGTGCAGATCTGTAGAATTACTAATAATAAAACCCATTAAATTAACAAAATCAAATTATTACAATTATCTATTGCGGAATCCATAAAATGACTGTCTAACATCGTAGTTCTGCAGCTGTATGTGGGTGCTTCCATAAGCGCCTTTCTCTGCGTTGCCGATCATGCGGTATCTTCAAGGAGATGCGGAGATGAGGAAACATTATTATGCATTATAGGTGCAGAAACTGCAGTTCAGTTATTACAAACTATTCAACGATTTGATCTAATCAAAACAGATTTGCACAACCAACAGTCTGAATTAATGTTAGATAACTGCACTTGACGGATTAAGTTTAATCATTTTTTCGCACGAGCGATATGTACTACTTTTTCGTGAATGATCTTCGTGAAACAATTCCAAAATAGATGTAGTAATATTTAAATTAACGTAAAATACATTTTCCAAACTTAGTTATCAAAATTGGCAGTCGTCTTAATTCAAAATTAAATTAATCTAGATTTGTGGCTATAATTAGAAAAACTGCTTTAATTTGTTTTCCGTGTGTGTTTGGACGTAAACGCGTTCTTTTTCCTTCTTTGAATACCTACCCCAGTATTGTGACTGCATTTTTACAAGTTTCTGGCAGAACTTTGTTATCGTTTTTTCAGTCATTTTTTATTTTGCAGGGTTAATAACTATAACGATCTAAAATAAACTTATAGTGATTCCATGTAGGTAAGTAAAATGGATTCACAGCTAACTCGATCAAGTTTATTCTAGAATTTTTTTCTTGGGTATAATCATAGAATCCGAATTTGTTTGGTCTTCTTCTAGTATTGTCCAAGTATCCTCATCCTTTTTCTCTTTTTCATTTCCCCTTTTACTGTTTAAAAGTTCGAAGTTCATTGTTCATTTGAGTATCCAGCTAGCTACACAGTAGCTATGGTCTAAGGTACTTATACCTACATTCCAGCGAAGTTCAAAAAGTCTCTGTATCCCATATGGTTTTCGAGATCTGTATAATGAACGACAAAGTTTTAACGGGGTAGCTAAGTAGAGAAGGACTCCAAAATTATCAAATTTGGTTTTTTAAATCTCGATTACACAGTTTAACGTTTGGAATGCCGTCATCCATAATAATCGAATTTACATTTTTTAAACTTTCAAATTAAACTGTGACATAATGGCTTAATCATTGTTCGCAAAGAGCAACGGTTAGGCACATTTTAGAGAAAGAAATTAGAAAGTCATCAATTTACAGAAGGGATATTAAATTTTGAGAGGTCACAAGATGTTAATTAATTTTTGAAATGTTGACGAAAAATTGATAAAGTTCGGTTTTCAAACTTGCTTCAGGATTTATACAATACAGTGTGTCTTTTTAATCGTGTAATGTGTAACCCCCTTAAGTTGCCACAATGGGCAACACACTTTACAATCTAAAAATAGCTTTCCAATGAAAAAATATCTGCGTAAATTAAAAAAATAATTTGTTGTGGATGAAATTGGTTGCCATCTAGAAATCTATATTTTTATTTTCATGACAAAACTTAAACAAACTTATTGGAATATATTTTAATTTGCAACGTGCATGATATGCAGTGTGTGTTGCATACTTTGAATAATCAAAGCGTGATATGATAAAATGAACGAACACACTGTATTTTAGAAAATATTCAGTACTGCAGGATTTCAAATCGCCTCAATCCACCTAATCATAACATAATTTTACCTTATCGTACGAGTACCTGAAAAGTGAATCCTATGTCATGATTAGATTATTAGTGAACTCCACAACTGAAGAATTAATTTATGAATTCCTTTGTCAGGTTTCAGACATCGGTGCCCATCAAAGATTCAATCTTTTTGTCATTAATTAATCAAATGCATTAAGTCTGCAGCGGATAAACTTTGATAATCAATATTAGGAGTTTCTTCCAGATATTACTCTGAAACGTGAAAAACTGTCTGTATAGTGTTATACGACCCTTTTCTTAGTCCTCATTTTTAGACCCGCGTTTCTCATGCGGATTTTTCAAAAATTGTTTTAGTAATTTGGCTTTCTTTAACGTTTAGACATTCTGCGGGAAGTTGAAGGTTCTATCTTCTATTCTATGGAATCACGAGAACTGCCTTCTTTCTCCCTACCCCAAGTTTTTATTATTATAATATCCAATCAGTGATTTAATAGTTATTTGTATACCAAGGACGCGAAATGTGTCTTTATCGTACCGAGAGAAAATTGTCGCCGAGGACGCTTGCGGCCGAGGAAAGACAATCTCGAGGGCGCTAAAGAATTTCGCGGACAAGGTATACACAATATTTTTTGTGCAACCGTAAAAAATGTGTAATTGTAAATGTTATTGCTTTTAGAAAACCTACAGCTTAATTCATTGTAAATAGAAAAACGGCTTTCAGTTAGCGCGTTACTATGGATATGGAGTAAATAAAACAATTAGTTTTGTATAAATTACAATGATTTTTACTTTAGCGGCCGCTACCATAGCAGCGGCCGCGAAATTAGATTTCGCGTCCTGAACAACGGACGCGAAACGCCCACTTCGCGTACGGTTGCACAAAAAATATTGTTTGGTATAATGAGGGAATTTGTAGCTGCACTACTGTATAATCATAATGTGGTTTGACAGCATTAGTTTCAGGGTTAGGTACTGCAGATAAGCGACATGGTTGGTCTGCCTTTGTGTAATTTGGGACATAGTCCGATGTATTTAAAAAACCATAAAACGCCTCACTTTGTTTAATTTACCGTGATCGATTATATTTATGTTAGGTATTCCTCTAATGGTGACATAAATTCGACAAGGTTCAGGATACAGGTATAGTCAACACAAAACCGAAATTTTAATTAAATGTCTGTCTAAATTTATGAGGTACAAGCCACAAGGTATTATCCTCTGTAACCCTAAGTCGCTGCTAATACTTTCGTTGGGTTTGGGTATGGCGTCGACTATGGATTCTGCCAAGGACAAGAAATTCATGGGCTTTTAGGAGTCTTAGGTTATAGACCATTGTATTGACGAGATGGTATGAAGGTCCTGAAGTAACAAGTAAGGAGGTTCACTTCTTTCAAAAAAATCGTAAACAGTAAACAAATTTGCAGCGTCCACTACCTGCTTTGAAAATGAAAACATTATAAGGTAGCGCAGAATAGGTATTCTAAATGCGGAAGAAATGTTTTTATGCAGAAAACTCGTACAAGGGATTCCGTCGTCATGGGTGTCGCATGGACCATATAGTTGCGTCTGGTTACCAGTCCCAATGTGTGCATGTGCTTCTTAGGGCCAGTTTTTCAGTTCTAGTTTAAACTGTGATTCAGCTAAACCAAGATTAATTTCCATGAATGTAATAATTGTTATAAGAATTTATCGTATCTACTTACTTATGGCAAGTAATCTTGGTTTAGCTGAACTGGGGTTTAAACCAGAACTGAGAAACTGGCCCTTAGGGTCAGTGTTTCAATTTGGATTTAACTCCGAGTTCAGCTAACTAACTAAGAGTTGTTTCCAAGACAGATAACCATGGGTCAGCTTAACAGGGAGTTAATCCCGAACTGAAACACCTTATAAGTGTTACGGTCCGTTTAAAACTCTTGCCTAGCGATAGCCAAATGTTTTAACCCAAACCCACTGTTTTGTTTCATTTTAAGGTATCCATGTCTATTGAAGTTAACATAGCCAGTTAATGGGTGCTTTTTTTCTTCTCCACAGACCCTATACAGCAAATTGTCTGCTTGTTTTATCGGGGAAAAGTGTTTCTTCAGTTGTGTTATTAATTCGATAAGCCTCTGTCGAAGGTCTTATATTCTTCCTGTCTAGGTTAAGGAGTTCTTTTTATCTTCTTCATGAATGAACTCCTGATAAAGGCCTGACAGTGCCGTATTATCGCTGCTAATGATAGCATTCGCGATTATTTTTTCTTGACTTGTTCTTTAGCCGGATGGGTTACTTCTTTGCACTCCACACCACATACTGAATGAATCTGATTACAGGACTTTGATTCATTCCTGATGAAACGTATAGCTTGCTATTTTGACTTAGTGCTACCATTTATTTTTGGTATTTAGTCATTGTTTCTTTATATGGGATTTCGTCAGTAGGTATTTGATTTATTGTTACTCAAAAAAGATAGATAGACGACTAGTTATCTTTATCTAATTTTCCTCTAACAAGTCCTTAATTTTTTTTAAACTTTAATAATAATCGAAACGTTCTGCGAACATAACTAATTTAGGTCGCCTTGTACAGCACAGTTTTATTTTAATTATTTTTCGGGATTTTACAAAATTTTGTTCGCCTTTTTTTGTTTGACGCCTTAAAATATTAATTCCAATGAAAAAAGTTTGATTATTTTAGTACTATTACTTTTTAGGCATCTGTAGTATTTTGTATTTAAAAGTCCAACATGCATAATTTTATTTCGCGTTGAAGTTCCTATTTGTTATCAATAATTTTGTAGTTACAAAAAGAAAAAAATATAAAGTAACTCTTTTTGTCAACTGTCCACAGTTAAAGGTGATCTTTGTAATTTTTCATGTCCATTATTACAGTGCGAGATCATGATAAATTTATGAGAGAGTAAAGCCCCAACATGATGTCCTGGATCCAACGCCCACTGGGAAATTTCCGTAAGTACTATCAACAAACTTACTTTTGAATTATTTATCAGCTTTTGCCAGTTATAATAAAAATAAGGTAGGTGCGTAGTGTTATAAGATTTATTAATAATTGTACATAGAGTATTGAATAATAGATACAACTTTACAATATTTTGTAAACTACATTTACGTCTGTACTTATTTTTGAATGAATCTAGATGATTACATTTTATTTACTTCTATCTATACAGTTAGTATATAAACATGGATAACGAATTAATTTAATAATACCTCTACTATCTACAAACAATAATTTAATTTATAAGATTGATTTGGGATGAATACAAAATGCTTTCTTTACATTAATTCCACTAATACTATTTACGTTTACAGGTTTGAGTTACATTATTTTATAATACACTTTAAATATAGGTACGTTACATCGATCGACAGCTGGCAAAATTTTTTATAAATCTGTCACGAACATATTTTGTTTGTGTATTACACAAATTGATAACTTTGGCATAATAAATTTGTATGTAGGTACTTTTTATCACATGTAGTGGAAAAAATGCTTGGTTACCCTTACCATATAATATTAGATAAATAATAGTGCTCTTCCTTATTTGCTTAGAGAAATAAATCATAAACCTCGCTCAATATTTCTAAATATATTCGATGGGATTATAGAAGCAGAAGCTTTCCGTTAAATACAATATAATACAAAAAAAATAATGTACATTTTTAAAAACTAATATTTTTCAAAATATATTGTGACAGAGACAGATACATATAGGTTATCTTTATGTAATGAAATTGGGTAAGTTGTTTTAATTTTTTAAAGGAACATTTAATATTCCTTGCGTCTTCGGGTTCTTCCTTTATAGTAAAGGGTCGCCAACTTATATGACCTACCCTGTATGGTTTAGTTTTGTGGAAATTAATTTAGGTACGAGATAACTAGGAATTTTTTATTATTATTTTAGTTTTTATTAGTAATATTATACTATTATTATTGTTTATGTATTATTTATAATTTTTTATTTTAATTATTATTTAGTAGATGACAAAGCTTTTTTTTGTTTTCAATCTTTAAATTTATTTTAAAATACACACCTATTTTCCTTTCTTGCGTCCATAGAATGCTTTTCCAAGGAACAAGAAACAATATAACAGTACAAAATAAAAAAAAAATCAGCGTTTAATTTCCTGTTGGAAAAAAAATACTATATTTACACAACAGGTATTTGATCTAGAAGATTTTTTAAGCTACTGCCTCACTGTTAATTTTTAACCAAAGCTTAGTATTTTTCTTTATCTTTTTTCCCTAGTTTGTCATTGTATAGAATATAATTTGCAAACAATTGTTTTCGACACAGCTGCAGGATAAAAGTGGATTCTCATAATTTTAACCACAGTTTAAAACTTTCTAGAAATAATTTTAGGACAGAACTTTAAAATGTTTTGATGTTGGCGTGCATGGGCGTCGGTTATCAGGGACAGTAAAGGCAGTAATGCGTAAAAATAAACAGAAACAATAGGGGAGATTTACATTTTTTTTTTATAATTTATACATAATCTATAAGAGTAAACTTAATGATACCGCGAATCAAAAAAATTATAAGTGACCTAATTACACTGATATAACACATTGAAGTTCACGCTTTTCAAAGTACCGCGTAAACGTGGCTGACGTCACATTTTGTGAGCGACGTCACTGCATCCGTTTCTGTGCGGTCAGGTGCATGCATCTTATGGTGTGATTTTAGTATTCCAAAGCATCCTTTGAACATAGCGCGTGAAAAGATGGCAGAAGTTTCTAAAAAATCTTATAAATACTGTATTGTACCTATGTGTACTAATACAAGTATTAAAACACCCAACAAAGTATTTTTTGTACCGACAACTAGAAACTAGATACCGCGCACGCAATTGACGATCGGAAATGTCAATTTCCCGCACTAATGCAGGTAAAGTAGAGAAAAAACACTGGACATGCATATTTAGATACACCCATTATTGATGCCACCTAAATTGAAAGCTAATATACAGGGTGTCTCTAAAATATGGTGCCATAGCTTAACCACAGATTCCGGGTACCTCTATCCGAAATTGCTTCGTTAAAGCGTTATCCAACGTCAAAGATCTTCAAAAAAATTCAATTTTTTTAAATAACATAAGATTGTTTTTAGCGATTAGAATGAAATTTGGGGTGTGATTCTTTGATTCAGAAATGGTTCAGATTATTTTGCGCCACCCTTTACATACTTGCTGGTAATAAACTTTATATCAAATTGTCTCTTCGTCATTTATTTCTCAACATACGGGACAACTAGATTACTACATCTGTTTTAGGAAATGCACTGCGGCCAATCAAAATATTTTTTTCAGCCTAAACTATGGGAGATACCGAAATCAAACAAGAGACAAAAAATTATTGAAATAAGAATGTCTCTCTGCAAAAAGATTTTGAAAACTATTGGGTGAACTGTTAAAAAGATATGAGCTTATTTGACTGTAGATGATCAACCTTTGACCACTTACGCGACACTCCTGAACAAAAAAATGATGTCAAAAAACACCTCTTTTCAGTAAAGAATCACATCCCAAATTTCATCCTAATCGCTAAAAACAATCTTTTGTTATTTAAAAAAATAGAAATTTTTTGAAGATCTTTGGTGTTGGATAGCGCTTTAACGAAACAATTTCGGAAGAGGTAAGTTGCGTTAAATCGTCTTATTTAATTGTCACTTTGTGCTCTAACAAAAACACCAGCCATCGCAAATGAAATTTGTTAAGAAAAACACTCTAAAATATTGTTTTGTTTTGCTGTAATATATGGAAATGACAATACTAGCACAGACGCGTCGGACAACCACCGACGATGGGATGTAGTGACGTCACACCACTTCGAGCAATGCCGAAGTTGTTCGGGCCGTGGTCGGTTTAAGTTATAAAAATGCAAATTTCAATTAATGATTTTGAAATAATTACTCGTTACTATTTTATTTTAACTTTATGAAACGCATGCAAAACACATCGAGAATATTTGTAGGTACTTACTTTTAATTTTTTGGAAATGTAAATCTCCCCTATTATTCAGTTAGGTATAGAATTTTATAAAAATGTTTGGTAAATAATTAACACCCCTATTCTGTAAAAAGACGATTATGAACAACTCGTTAGCTAACTATAATCGTTGGCGAATCTCCTATACCTCGCAGACTAACTTTAGAACGAAAAATCGTTCAAACACCGACTATTGTTGATGAACGAGTCGCTAACAAGTGTTTGTTTTCTTTTGTAATTGCAAACGTTTATTTTGAAAAACTAAAAAGTGAATGACTGATACCCGAAAACCAACTTTTGAGGAAATATAGAAATTTTAAAATTAGAAACAAAAATTGGACGAAGAAGCTAAATTCAGATTTGCTCCCCCCACCCCGCTGGCAAATTAAGTAGCGACGCCCATGTTTGCGTGTGTTTGTTGATTAAATCTATTGATTAAAATATTAGCAATGGGATAGTAACTTTACGAAAATTTTAAAAGAATAAATACTGTTAAGGTTTAACTTACAAGTTTTTAAATAGTACATCTTGTTACGTAATTTTTTTCCTTAAAAATTAGTTAGTAAACCAGGTAAATTAGGTTAATAAGAATAACAATTAAACAGGTTTATCAAATTTGTACTAAAGTTACAAAACCAGAACCTTTTCTAGTTTTTCTTAAAAATTAAATTTACAGTTTGAATATATTTTAACATGATAAATTAATTTCCTTACAAGTGTTTTTTCTCAAGCAAAACTGTCGTAAAATATTTACCTAGTATGCTATTGATACAGGAAGGAAGTAATTTCTTTCCAGAGCGGATACTGGCGTCATTTTAAACCACACCTGGTGAATATTTAAAAACCAGGAAAGTTGTCGAAATTAAACGTAGTAGCAGAAGTTTATTATACTAACTTTATTTCTAGGAACAGACGTGCCAAAGGAAATTTAAAAATATATCTTTTAAAATATATGACCACAACTTTTAATTTTCTGACATAGATTGAATGATAGTGTTATCAGAACTCGAATAATTTATTTATGTTTAAAAACATACTTGAAATTATTACATAAACTGTTTTAAAATATTTTGTTAATTTGTCAAGGTAAAAAATAAGAAAACACAAAGTTGCAAAACACGAAGGTATTTTTAGAGTTGTATGATCCAATTAGATTTCTTCCTACGCCATATTATATTAATAAGTTCCTGGAGTTCATTCATGTTTATATGTTAAATTATCTGCAGGCCAGACATTTGGCAAAAGCTAAAGCTTTTTCCAAAGCCATTAAAAATAACTACTGCATTCTAATAATATCTACAGTAATAAAAGAGCAATAATAATAAATTATTAACTTAATTTGCAAAAAATTATAAAAGAAAACAATAACAGGCTACTAAGGTACAATGTAATTAGGTCTAAAACGCGCATAGAGCTACAGATAGATAAATTACGTAGGTATTTTGTAGAAAACGTTTTTGGGCATTAGTTGTAATACATGCATGTAATTCCTTGCTTATTTATTGTATACCTTTGGAATGAAATTAAAAAAAAACAGCAACTACAAATTATATAAGCGAGTTCTTTTCCTTCCGCGACAACAAATTTTACATGAGCTTGAAATATAAGAAGTTGCGGAAAGACGAGGGCATATTTCATTTCTTTTTAACTACCGTAGCAGTTTTCCATAGTAGAAATATAAATATCTGAATGTTTCAGTCTTTCTGTAAAATATAATTCCAGATAAACATAATTACTGTCTGGAATTTTTTAATAGAAATAAAGAAATGTTATGATTTAATCAAAATTCCATAAAATCCACAACGTCGATTTAAGGTTGTGTCTTGTAATATTTGGGTTACATTAATCATGTTTACAGGGCAACGAACTGAAACTTAAAATTATTTATTTTGATATGTTAAAAAATCCCGGTTTCAAACTTCTAGTTGATGATTAAAATTAGCCACTCATAGTAGATAAAAATCAAGCCAATAATATAAACTTTATAGTACAATTATTATTACCATGAATAAAATAAATAAGCAAGCTTTTTTACTTGTGCATTTTTTTGCACATAAATATATCTGGAGCATATTTAATTATGAACAAGGATAGCATCTCTTTTAAGAAATACGGTTACGCTACAATAATGTCACATGTGGCGGATGCGGATCTGTTTACGGGCTACGTTTTTCCGTTGGAAGTGGGATTGGATTCTTCAATGTAAACGTTGCCTGTGTCGGAGCCAATCCTCGTGTCCTTCCGCACTGTAACAGGAAACGTCCACCATCAGTCACTCAAAAATAACCTAAGTCTTTTGCGTAATTCGAACGACTGACTTCCTGTTAAAAAAGAGCGCCCACCTCGACTTCAATTTAGAATTTGTAAGATCGCGAAAGGCATGAGGAAACTGAAATTCCATTTATTTTTGATTCTGTTTTAAATTAGAAAGAGAAGTTAAAAGTAGTTTACAGGAAATTCCTAAATGTAGTTTGGTTTTAGTAATTTATTTTGCAGGACATTTAAAAATATTTTTATATGCCTTCTCTGTATATCGAAATACGCAGCCGTGACTTTTTTTAGGGTGGCAATTGCCTTATATATCGTCTCCATCCATCTATGTAATAAATTAAAATATTCAATTGAAATCACATCAATTTTTATCACACAATTCAATCATTGCAGTTCATTTTGTATACGCACGTTAATTAATCAGATTGTAGCAATTTTCAATGTGACTAATTTACTAGAAACGTAGCAAATTGAAATCCTAATTATGATTGAATGTGGGTGGGCAGTTTATCCCAATCTACCATTTAGACAAATTTAAACAAATAGTCTCTGTAAAATATGTAGTACTTACTACGATTAGGTAGACTCAAAAAAATTGATGATGCGCGCCTTTAAATCGAGCTCGATTTAACCGTAAATCCTAATTCGATAAGAAACATTGCTAGGGAAAATGAGGTCAAAAAATCAATAATTCATGGTAATGTCAAAAAAATTAGCCCCCATTTATACTACATACAGTAAGTTCAGGAGCTTTTACTTTTTTTCCCCCGAAAATCGAGGCGAAACAATGCTGACCATGATAAATCGTAATCCAAGATTTTTAGAAAATACAATATTTTAGGACGAAGCCGCAATTTATTCGAATATTACTGTAAACAGAAAAAACACGACAATGTACTGGAATGAAGGAAATCCTCATTTGATACAAGAGACCCATAGGGGCCATAGGTACACAAAGACCAGTAAAAGTAAATGTTTGGACAGAGAAAAGTACAGAATTTTTTTTCCGAACTTTTAAGAACGAAAACCCCGATTTCGATCCATCAAGATAATGCTCCTACACATTATCCTACAACTATCCGAAGATTATTGAAGGAAATGTTCTCACATGAATAGGTAGACTAGGGACAGGCCAATGATCCCCTTCCCACTTCTTGGAAAGCACATTAAAAAAAATTATTGTCGAGTAAAATGTTGAAGAATATACGTTTTTACCTCACCTTATACCGAGCGTGGATCTAGAGAAATTCTCCGGGAGATAAATAATCCGGGAGTTGCGGAGAACCCCCAAGCGATGATGTTAAACATGAAAATTTTTTGTATAATAGTGTCAATGCCTGACCTCAGGGATGGGGGGGGGGAATTATCCTTATTGGGAAAGCAAAGGCAGTTGAAGTAGTAATAAGAAGAGTCAAATTGGGTAGGGCGGCTTTCAAACCATATTATTACCCAGAAAGTAACGAGCTAAAGAAGCATGACAATTTATAAACACCTGATTTTAACAAATCGTTAATTTTACTTTTGGCATTGAGATGAGAAGGGTCTGAACAAAATATTTATTAATTATGAAATATATTTTAAATACCAGGTGGGCACTTAAATATAAACAAAATTTATACACAGAAAGAGATGAAATTCTAAAGTAACTCCTTTACTTTAATATTTCATTGCTCTCGTAAACTAAGCAGCTTACCGTTGAGAAGCTGTTCTAGGTAGACGCATCTATTTTTGAGGTAGTTGCCGTCATGAACAGGACCTAATCTAGGTTCTAGAATTTCACCTTTCTCACTGGACGATGCTGCCATTAAACTTAGTCTAGCTGACAGCTCTTCAACATCTGAAAGAAAAAGAATTGGAATAATTACCTATTTAATAATACTGCGTCTTTAAATATTTACGTATAACGCGTTTTATAGTTTCAGATTAATTACTTAAAGTTGAAGTTTATTTAAACTGTAAGTCGAGTTTTAATACTAAACTATAGTCAATTTGGTTTTGAGAAAGGTATTTTAATCAAAAGCACGTTTGGCGAGATTTTTATGTTTAAAAATTTAAAAATAATTTCTTCAAAGTTTCCGAGAAAATTTTAATAATATGTAGGTAGGTATGTGCCAAGTTTTAATTATTGCAGTTTTTTCAAACGATAAGTAAAATTTAAATTTTTGACTAAGAATAACTCCGAAACCAGCAAGAAAAATATAAAATGGAATTTTTTTAAATTACTATTTGAAGCAGAGAAACGTAGTGTGAGTTTTCTGCCATTTGAGGGAGACTCTGCATATGAAAAAAGAATCTTGTATGTTTTTAATTTATTTTTCCTTAAACTTCACTTATGGCCGGTTTATCAATCAACTCCTTGTTAAAGCTAACCAACGGTCAACTGTCATGGATTTGATTCTTGTAACAATTCGTATTACACTTGACTGTCGGTGAACGTAACAGTTGATAAACCGCCCCTAATTTTTTTTATTAAACAAACGTATTAAAACCATATAAGTATGTAAAACGTTTGTTGGGTATTTTGGGAATAACTGCCTATTATGCAAATTCAGGTGAACCTAGGGTATATTTAGTAACACATGGCGATAATTTTTGCGAACATCAATATAAGGTGTTTTTAATATCAAGTTATTCGTTTTATATATTTTTTTCCGATTTTTTTCCTTCTCTGGTTATATGAAACGGCGCAAAAAGAGTAATCCGTCATCTATGCTGTCACGTCCTATTTCTCTTTTACAGTAATTCAAAGAAAAGGTTAAGATTTGATAAAAAAAAAAACTATACAAGAATGAATAATTTATAATATACAGGGTGATTCAAAATTACACTGATAACTCGTAGAAGGTGATTCCTCTCGTAATAAGGAAAAAAGTTTAAATGACCCATGATCCGAAAATGCTTGGTTGCCAAGATACCAGCCGACAAAGATTGAACTAAGAAATTAAAGAATTACTAATTTTGTTTAATAAGTATTCAACATCAACTACCTACTAGTCTGTATCAAAAAGTTTTAATTTAGGTATTTCTGATTGGGGATTGTTTTTTTATTCTTCTGGGATTAATGTCAACCCTAAAATTAGTGTAGCAATTTGTTTGCAATAGTAATCCCATGTTTATACTTGAAATCTTTTATCGAATTTCTAATTAGAATTCTTTGCAGGCTAATGTCTTGCATACTTTAGAGAGAAGCCAGACTGTAGAATAATTAACTACTTTATATTGGTACTTAAATGGATACTAGATGATTATTTTATTGCTTATTACTATCATGACATGTCATAAAAATGGACCCCCATGAACTCTTAATTCCTTATTTTACATCAAATGCGTATTATAATATACATTGTGTTCAATTAAAAAAAATCTGAACAAGACATTAATGGAAAAACAGTGATTCAAGTATAATATGACATTTTTCTCGCTGGATGATTCGAACGGTGGCTCGCGTTGGTCGCCTGCGTTGATCTGTCACTTAGATCAACGATTCGAACATAGTAGTATGTGGTAGTATAATCCGGAAATGGTCCGGAATAAAAAATAAAATCGAGCGGAATGGTAACAAGCACACATGATACATATTATTTATCATCCACGACCCTCTCGATTTTTGAGACTTAACTCAAGTCTTGAAAATCAAGAAGGTCGTGATATCATCTTTCAAAGGAAACGTAAAACTACGCGTCGCCAATGACATAATCTTTGCTATTATTTATTAAAGTCCTTATTCTATAGAAAAAAGAATTTAGTGAGATTTACAGAGATGGTGGATCCATATCTCGGGGTTAGTAACTCTTAGACACCAACTTAGGACTTTATATATTACCGTAGTCACGTTTTTTTATTTATTTGTGAACCAGGGTTAAGTTTATAATAACAATAACTCTAGTGAACAATCGCTATTATAAATGCGAGTAAAATACTATAATACTTTGTCCTCGATTATTAGTACTAAATAATAATTATTGTAACAAATTATACGACGACGTCTACGTCTATTCGTTAACATTTTTTAAAATTCCATAATGGTTATGATATCGAGGAAGATCCCCATAACTTTATTTATTCTTTTGTGACAGATTAAAATTTGTTCAAAATTATAGAAAGTTGTTTTGCACCGATAAGAAACTTAGGAGGTAAGCCGTAACTTCACATCTGTTGGAACGCAGTCATTTTCTTATCACATAAAACAGAAAATTTTTTAACATCTGGATACGTTGATAATTTTCCTGTTCTGAATAGAATAAGGAGGGGCTAATATTATAGACCGAAATGGAAATCAAATTTTACCTGTCTCAACCGCAGTCTAAATCGTGCGTTTGAAATAGTTAGAAGTAAACAATTTTCGCGAAGACATTTAATATTTTAATTTTAATTAAATTATTGATCTTAGTTACAATAGTGGTGCTTGTGAACTATAGTGCTTATGAAATAAGTGTATAGTGAAAGTGTTTCCTGGGGATCACCAGTAAAGTGAAGGAGATGGCAGTGGAAGTAATTTTGGAAGGAAAGGTAGATTGCTAATTATTTATATGTATTTGTATGTGTGTTCTTGTAACGGGTGGGGTATCGATATAGTTGCTACTGCTATTAGGGACATAATATTTCATATAGGAAATATTTTTTAATCTATACATGACGTAGTGCAGAGCGCTTTTTAAATTACTCGTAATAATTATAAAATAATAATTTTAAAAATTATCATGAGCTTATTTGTAAAATTTTTAAACGAACCGACCTTCTGATAACTATAGAAGAAATCCGATTGTTTGATAGTAAATTCTAATAATTCTTAATGTCTTTGACTTATTGCAACTTCATTTATTACATGAACTTAGAAGTATTCGATGAAACCTTAAAAGGATAGACGTTGTCTTAAAACCCTCTTACTTAAATGAGAATGCGATCGATACTTTATGACACAGTGTATACAGGTAGCTGTGGGTTACATATTATATACATAAAAACCGCAATAAAAAGTGCATCAAATCAACTCCCTCGTTAATAGCCTCGCTTAAACCTCTACGTGTGTAGAATTTATTGCGCTCATTTTTAACCAACTGATAAAGACATGAAGGTTACCCTCAACTTTGTGCCAAGTGTCGATTAAACTCCCATGTTCTTTGTTTCCTAATCTTTTAATTTTTATTTTATTATAATAATATAATATATAATATTAATTTTATTGCATCGTAACTTGGTAGTCCAAAATCCACTGACCGTCAAACAATCGCGCCAGGTGTTCGACCTTATGGCCACATTACACATTTTTTAGGGGGGGATCAATTGCTAAGGTCCAAATTATTCCACCATTATAGAATAATGTGAAACAACTTAGGTAATTCACTTTATTATTTTTGAAAGAAATTTTAATTGTATTCGTGAAGCATAAAAAATTTAATTATCGGTTACTTTTCGCTAACTTTGTTGGAAATGATGGCATACCTACTTACATCACTTATAAAACTGCAGGCGGCGTTACAAAAAATATTTAAATCCATAATAATAGCCCAGTTAAAGAATAAATTTCCGTATCTGCTAATTACTTTTTTATTTTCCTGGATGCATAATCTTAAAAAGTTTAACTTTTTCTACGCTGATTTGCTCTTTTTAAACACAGAGTATCCCTAAAATGGCGAAACAAAAAGAGCACCACGCGAGTTTCTGTTGAAGCACAAGATGGCATTAGAGTTTTTTTAAACACTGGCTGATTCTCCGCCATTTTAGGGACACCCTGTATATATAAATATAAAAATATGATTGAAAAAGTATCCCTGCTCGTTTTATAGTTTGTTACTCATCTTTTTCGTGGGTCTTTCAGTGCTATTCTGGCCCTTAATTTGTTTGTCCCAGTTTACCGTTGTTCCCATTGTTTCTATTCTTCATTTTCAGTTGTACATAATTTAGAAATAGAGAAACTCCAGTATATTATCAGATTTAATTAGCAAATAATAAATAGCAATATCATGTTTATACGTAAGTAAGAAAATGAAGTTGTTATAATTGTTTTCTTGATGATATTGAAATGAATATCATTTTGAAAATTATTTTCTGCGATATTCTGAATCTTATGTATGGATACAATTTTTTGCAAGCTTATTTGCAAGATATTTATAAGCTTCCATAAATTAAATTGCACCCCACTGACTACGAAACAAGCTCCTAGGGAAGGGAGTGTGCGAAACCTATATGTCGTATCACGTCATGTAGGTTTCGATGAAATCAATCTGCTTCATACAATTCATACTGCGTTTCCAGTTAAATATTTAAAGAGGAAATAATTATTCCAAGAATTTTGTATTGAAATTTAAGCAACAATAATAGACTTAAGGGGTGAACAACTTTATCACGCCACCACCTGTATATAGGTACCTACCATTTGCTACAATTATTATATGACAATTTCGATGACAAATAATTTTTTAATTTAGTGAGCTTGCAGTGACGTGAATAATATCAATAGCGTATCAGGAAATAAGATTATTTTTTTAAACGTATTACAGGGCGATACCGAAAAAGCATTTTATACGGAAATAATCCGATCAACGGCTTCTAAGTTATGCACGCCTACACTGGCGTATATCTTTTAAGAAGAACGTAAAAGTATCGTTTTCGTGAAAACTCATTATGTTTAAGGATTCCACTTGGTTGTTCTGCGAAAATATGTAAAAATATTTTTTAAACATACAGGGTGATTCAAAAATGGCGCATAAGCTCTTCAGTACGTTGTAGGGGACGGTTATTTGAACTGTGGAAAAATCATAAAAAAAATTTAGCTGCTACATTTTTGTAGTTAACAACGAAGAAGTAAGTTGTAGATTTGGCAACACGGGTGCAGCTATGTAGTATATGAGTGGCTTTTATTTCGTTTCATTTACATAGTGAGCTTATTAAAAGTTTCAAACATCGTTGCCACATATTTTTTTAAAACAACTTGATAGGAAAATGTCAATTTTGAAAGCTAATATTTCAGGATAATGAGGTGTTATGAGCATTTTATTTATTACCCACTATTAAAAATACTTAAATTATTTATATGAAATGATGAGAAGTTTCAAAATCCACATGAATTCAAAGTTGAGTTCTCAACTTAACTTCTTCATTTCTCAGCAAATTAGCGGCTAAGAATTTTTTTACTATTTTTCCTACACTTCAATTATTATTCCCAACAACGTACTGAAGAGCTTATGCGCCATTTTTGAATCACCCTGTATAATAGTACCTATAGTAGTAGGGAAAGAAGAATTAGGGATCAGAATTAAATGGATTTCGATTTTTAGAAAACCTTCTTATGTCATATATAGGAAATTATAAATAAAAGTAATAAAAATATGAAATAAGATGATTTCCAAAATAGAAATATTAGGTACAGAACCGTTTGAAACTCATACTTCAATAGGTTGTGTGAAGTAGATAGTACCTATATAGATACTGTGAAAGGTACCCTTGAATAGATTGTCTCTGTATATCTTTAATCATCAAAACATTTTTCTATAGTTATCGTAAGAAATTCTAGAATTTCGCACAAGTTAGTTGTTGCCATGTCCAAAAATAACTTGGAATTGAAATTGAACATTCAATTATAGTTCGATCTATTTTTGATCAAGTTGTGTATGTATTCGTTCATTTAAATTAGTAAATCAAATTGCAGCGATTATTGTTTCTAATTGGAGGCTAGCCAAGGATAATTTGCAAAACAAATATGGTACATTTCGTTTCA
The DNA here is from genome assembly GCA_963082805.1 of Hemicrepidius hirtus. Taxonomy (NCBI): domain Eukaryota; kingdom Metazoa; phylum Arthropoda; class Insecta; order Coleoptera; family Elateridae; genus Hemicrepidius; species Hemicrepidius hirtus. The sequence continues at coordinate 9,211,259 of OY720167.1, forward strand.
AGTACATAGCGATATATTTGGAATAATAAAAAGTAATGGATTTCTATGCATTTGCATGCAATACTAACGTATGCAGAGTAAAATTTATCCATATGTGCATATAAAAGCATATTTGCTATACTTTTTCATTAACACATGCATATTTAAGCACTTTTGGATGCAGATTGCAGTTTTTATCTTTTTGGTTGCTTGTGTAGAATAATTTCCTGCAGTTTTGAAAGTATTTTTGCTGAACTCAGCAACTGCACCAAGTTACAAGCGTCCATTTTGGATGGTTTATTTTTTAATCCTTGCCAGCTTAAATAAGTACTTGCATTTGCATCCCAGTAGTATCCTTGCAGGCCATTAGGGACTTATTCCTGTTGGCAATATTCCAGTCACATTTCTTCAAAAAATTCTACAACGGAACTTATAGTTCAGTATGCAGTCAATTGTAAGTTGCAATTTGGAATTATTTGAGTAAAGTACAATTTATAGAACATACTTTCATGCATATTTTCACATGTTAAAGTGCATACAAATCCTATCCCCAATCATAATTATAAATATTCTACATCTACCGTATATTAAGTGGAACGCATTTTCATTTGTTGTTAAATTTACTCTTAGTAGGTATTGTTTACGGATCGGGATGATCGTGAATATACACAGGTATAAAAACGAGCAATCTGGCTCAAAAGATATTCAAAGAGGAAAACGTATAACTTATATTTTTTAATCATTTTGAATATTTACGGTGGATAAATATTTAAAGTAGACACGCTTTTAATATAGGGACCGTAAAGTATTTTTACGAGAATATACAGCAGAGATGTGTAATAAATTAATAACTTTGAAGAAGTTTCATTTTTACTGTTTTCATACATAAAATAATTATTTTCCCATTTTATTTATTGTGCTATTCAAATTCTTATGAAGTTGGGTCCAAAAATAAATTTACGTGTACTATTTTATTTGGCATTTTATTTTTGGACTAACTGTCGTATAATCGGTACTAGTACTGTAGCAAGTAAAAGGAATCCAACAAAATAAAAAACAGTAGCAGAAGAAAATTTCTCCGAATTCGTATTACAATAGAAATAATATACACGTTCAGTCAATGCGGTTGGAAATTTAATGAATGTTGATACCGCTGCCGGGTTCTTTAAAATCAAATTACAATGTGTAATAATAGTCTTCATTATAATATATGACCTTAACTGGACAACCAACGGTATAGGTGTAACTACTTCAGGCTAGACGAGTAGTAGTAAAAATAATGACGTCTGCGTCTATTGTGTAGTAGGTACCCCACTTCTACAATTATTGATCATTTATAATTACAATTTTTGAATTACATACTTATTACTTTATTGATGTTTTCATGTAAGTGAAAACTTTGGAAAAGTCTGGAATATACGAAATTAACTGCACCCACCGTAATCGTAAATACATTGGGCAAACTAAACGTTGAATTGAAATTAGGTTTAAAGAACATTTAGCTCACTTCAAAAATTACAGATTTGATAAATCGAGTGTTGCTAAACATATTTACGAAACGGGACATGGTATAAAAATTGAAGACTTAAAATTGTCTTCAACTAAAGAATTAAATTGTTACGAGAGTATTCACAGTTTTAAAAATAGGGGGGGGGGTCTTTTAAACTCAGACAATGGGCATTGAAGGTATACTATTTTTTGTGTTTGTAACTTTCAAACGCTTCCAAAAATTTTAATTTTTGACCTTTTGTTTATTATCACAAAAATGTAAAAATTTGAGCGTGTTATTAAATGAAGTGACTATGTTCTAATAAGTGTTTAGCGTCATTTGATCTAGGTTATATGTCTATATTATATTTGTAACAACATATAATGTTTTTTATATCTAATATTGAAATTTCTAAATTGTTTGACCTATATGTACAGGGTGTCTCTAAAATATGGTGCCATAGCTTAACCACAGATTCCGGGGATCAAAATAAGACGATTTAACGCAACTTACCTCTATCCGAAATTGCTTCGTTAAAGCGCTATCGAACGCCAAAGATCTTCAAAAAATTTCTATTTTTTTAAATAACAAAAGATTGTTTTTAGCGATTAGGATGAAATTTGGGTTGTGATTCTTTACTGGAAAAAGGTGTTTTTTGACATCATTTTTTTGTTCAGGAGTGTCGCGTAAGTGGTCAAAGGTTGATCATCCACAGTCAAAGAAGCTCATATCTTTTTAACAGTTCGGCCAATAGTTTTCAAAATCTTTTTGCAGAGAGACATTCTTATTTCAAATATTTTTTGTCTCTTGTTTGATTTCGGTATCTGCCATAGTTTAGGCTGAAAAAATTATTTTGATTGGCTGCAGTGCATTTCTTAAAACAGATGTAGTAATCTAGTTGTCCCGTATGTTGAGAAATATATCACGAAGAGACAATTTGATATAAAGTTTATTACTAGGAAGTATGTAAAGAGTGGCGCAAAATAATCCGACCCATTTCTGAATCAATGGTTCAGCTTATTTTGTACCACCGGTAAATTAATAGATTTACAGCAAATGCTCAATGTGACCACCATTTTCCCGGATACAAAAGTTGATTCTACGCAAAAAATTGTCTTTTCGTCACTTATTTCTCAGCATACGGGACAAGTAGATTACTACATCGTTTTAAGAAATGCACTGCAGCCAATCAAAATAATTTTTTTCAGCCTAAACTATGAGAGATACAGAAATCGAACAAGAAACGAAAAATATTTGAAATAAGAATGTCTCTCTGTAAAAAAAATTTTAAAACTATTGGCCTAACTGTTAAAAAAATATGAGCTTCTTTGCCTATGGATGATCAACCTTTGACCACTTACGCGACACTCCTGAACAAAAAAATGATGTCAAAAAACACCTTTTTCCAGTAAAGAATCATGTCCCAAATTTCATCGTAATCGCTAAAAACAATCTTTTGTTATTTAAAAAAATAGAATTTTTTTAAAGATCTTTGGCGTTGGATAGCGCTTTAACGAAGCAATTTCGGATAGAGGTAAGTTGCGTTAAATCGTCTTATTTTGATCCCCGGAATCTGTGGTTAAGCTATGGCACCATATTTTAGAGACACCCTGTATATAGACTGAATTATAATGTGAACAATTTAATTTATAAACACCTGATTTTCACAAATCGTTAGTTTTGTCGTTAGCAACAGAGAAGCGTGTATAGAATTTTTTAGTTCTCGTCTTCAGCAGGATTGAAATCGCTTGGTTGTTGGTAATGCTGTGAGCAAATTTTTCTGTTTTTCTCATTATCTTATAACGTACATGGAAAAAATGGGATATTCTATTCTTGCAGTATTTAAAGGAATTCTCATTTCTGTAAATAGAGAAATCGAGGTAACCGCTAAATAAATCCAGTTCTCTGTTGCTCGCTTGGTTTTTAGGCCACGACCGAGATTTTGTTATAAAATATGTAAGTGCTGAACTAAATTTGTAATGTTTTCTTAAAAATTGGCAATGAAAGAAAATACCTATTTTTAGTGGCTATGAGATGTTTGGGAAATGCACTTCTTAAAATTTAAGAGGACTTTAGAAAAATTTAATGTTTGAATGAAAACTTTTCAGTCTCATAAATATTACAGCAACATTTTTTTTCAGCATGTAGTATTATAATAATAATCATTCCTATGCAGGGTTAAATTTATACACGTTTTAATATTTACATACGAAGCATATAGTATGTGAATTTTAAGGCGCATATTTCTGCATATTTGTGAGTTTTTCATAAATACTTGCATATTTCAGCAGTTTTTGGCTGCTTCTCTAGAACCATTTCCTACAATTTTGAAAGCATTTTTGGTGCATCTGCATCAATTTTCGCACCCAGAGTCCACTTTGGATGGTTTCTTTTTTAATCCCTGCCAGATTAAGTAAGCATCCTGGTAGTATTATCGGCAATATTCCTGTCACATTTCGCGAAAATATGCTATAACTTAATGCAGTCACTTTCAATATACCCTCATTGCATTTTCAAAATTTGAGTTCTAAACATGGACAGAAAGACGACCCAAACTTAGTGTTAACTGCATGTACCTATTGCGACTTTTAATGACATATTTAAATGCATTCTGATCCTATCTCTATTACTATGAAATTATGGTAAAATTTAAGTTTAATATTCAGTCTATGCAATACATGCAGCATGCAGCAGAAAACGTGTCAAAACATAGACGTTCCAAAATCTCTTTTAGATATGTGATCCATGCTCATGAATTCAAAACCACCTCAACAAAAAATTTATTGTGCAGCCCAAACTATCAGAACAACAAAGCATTGAAGGAACCGCTAATATAATATGAAGTTAGATTTTTATTTTACTTTTACTCCCCCTGCCCCTATTCTAAATATACAAGAAGTAGTTTTTGATATTCATACATTTTTACAATAATGAAGACGGTGTTTTTCTAAATTCAAATGATTTCGTTACATCGAGTCACCGGTACCTTTTATTCTTAGAAACACCTTTGTTATTCATTCTATTATTATTCTGGCAATGTTATTGAAGGATACAGTTCTAAATAAGTACCCCTCGCATTCATATATGCCTACTAGTCTGTGCAGAATGCAAAACGGTAACAGTTCTAAATTTGCAAAGGAATTTTCATCATTTTCTTTAAGATCCAGAAACTGGAGAACATCTGTGCAGTTAAGAAAAACAATAAGAGAAAGAACAAATCAAAAACAACATTAGGTATGCCAGTCGTAGTACATTTGGCAAGCTTTGTGTTTATGGCAGCCGTTAGTTCTAAATGGTACACGGTTTTTAGAACCAACAATTTTTTTCAGACGTGTTTTGTTGCTCGATATTTGGCAATACAAAACGGAAATTTTTTATTTCAACATAGGAATCTAATATGTAGGGTACAATTCAAAATTATTTATCCACCACCAGTAAATAATAATTTATGTATTTGGTCAGGGATAATGGCATTCATAATATACTGCCGCGAATCATCATTATTCACTAGTGAATAATAAAGTAGGTGCGTGGTTTAAACGAGAAAATGAATACTGCCAACATAATTTTGTTTCTGATGATACATTGGAATATTTTAGGACGATTCCCTGTTAGCACAATATTAAATGTCAAAAAACAATTTCTCGCAAGGAAATAAAATATTTGATGACATTTGTGAACAAATAGACGTATTATTATTATTTAGTAATAGTTTATTTTCTTAGAACAAAAATTTGTAGTCAGTATACAAACGTCGTAATTTGTTTCTCAATCCCACATAACTGATAAGTTTATAAATAATTTAAAAGCTATACAAATTGCTAATCTATTGTGTGTAAGATCTGCTGAACTAATTGAAGATGTTACTTTTACGTCGGTCTTATCAAAAAATAATATTTTGATGTTTGAGCTTTTTAGATTATATTTGCGGATGCGGTGGTTAATACAAGAGCTGTATTTACATTCGTAGGAATTGTTTGCATATTTTATAGCCTGGAAGATTACAATAGAATACATTTTATTCCATATAGGGAAAGAAACATCTTGACAGTTGATGTTTTATTGATGCGTAGCAACAATGGAATTTAAATGGAGAAAAGTTTCTATATTTAACAAGCCATATCAGAACGTTCATACAAAATTTATACTTTTACATTTCGAGGCACGGTTTCGTAGGAGTTTGGAGACCACGTGCAGGCAGCATAAATAATAAAAAAAATCCATGTTACCAGCTCGTAAAACAAAGCAGAAATAATTCTAAAATCGCTGTCTGGATTTTAATGTTCAGACTGCATACGAAACGCAGGTTAGTTAAAAGAATTTTAGGCTTGCTATTCTCAGAAGTAACGACGAAAAATACAGACATCAATCAGTATTACTACCTACACCTAAAAATCAATTCGTATCTGATTTGCGTTAATCATAGATGTACGAGACGCATTAAAATTAAAAATTATGTTTAGTAGGTACCCCATCATAACTGAGCAACCCTTGGAAGTGCCAGTTTCCCCAAACAATTACTTTGAATAATTTATGGGTTACTCTTTAATTTCTACTTTAATCAAAAGTTAATTATTATTACATTGGGGTTTTACAACTTCCTAATAATGGTTTAAGGGTAGGAGTTAAGCCATGGCGGTATCTTTTATATCCTTGTCAGAAATTGTTTTGTTTTGTTCTGCGATATTTGACTTGATGTTAAGTTTATATTACTATTAATATAAATAAGTTCTAAAATATTTATATTTTGAACATTATCAAAAACCAAATTAGTTTATGTTGTTATCTTCGTATTCATTTTTACGTGCCACAGCGGTCTTACGTTATTATTCACTAGCGAATAATGATAATAATTCATGGTAGTGTATTGTGGATAGACTTATCCTCCTTGATCAAGCATATAAATAATTAATTCCTACATTATTTTACAATTTTTTACTAACTGTTCAAATTGTTCAAAATAAAAATAGAATATCGCAAGTTCGGGAAATTATTTATTATTTTTTCCAACTGGTAGAAGATAATCTGATTTCGGTAACTGAGGGCACGAACGGAATTTAAAAATGAGACGCACGTTAATATAACTATGCGCAAAAAAACTAGACGAACATAAATAACGGATACAAAAATAACCAGCTAGTGTAACCAGATGTGATCGCCAGACGATTAATCTAAAAATAACTTTCACAGGTAAAATACTGCAAAAATGTGCTGCAATCGATGAATCATAACAAATCATTAAAATACAGGGTATTCCGAAAACACCATTTGTTCATTAAATCACAAATACCCATGGAAGAGGTGGTTTTCCTCAATTATTGCATCCGCATTCGTGAATTTGAAAGTGCGACCGTTTCATACATTCATTCACATTTCAACACTTTTGCATACAGAATGTATAATTTATATCTTTTCGGCTGTTTTCTTCAGTTTTGAAAGCATTTTTGCATCTGCACCAGTTTGTCCAGTTTACCCATTCAGAGTCCATTTTGGATGGTTTATTTTTTAATCCTTGCCAACTTAAGTAAGTACTTGCATCCTGGTATTATCCTTGCAGGCCATTAGCAAATATCAGTTGGCAATATTCCCGCCACATTTCGCGGAAAAAATAGTTCAGTATACAGCTAATTGCAATAATATGTGAGTTGCAATTTGGAATTAATTTAGTTGTAAATGAAACGATCCACACTTAATGCTTAATATTTATTTTTCTAAACCAACTAAAATTGAGATAAATATACTTACTACATATTTTTTATCAACCAAAATGTATATATTTTGTTAAAAATAGTTGTTAAATGCGAACGGAATATTTACGTGCATATTTCGGTATTTCCTAGAGTATTAAATGCATACAATTCCTATCTCGAAGTGTTACTAAGAAAATAAATAATTGTTTCTTCATTTGAAAAACTCCAATACTAACAATTTCTCCGAAGTTTCAACAGCACACATAACTTATAAAATTAGCGAGTGTTCAAGTATTCTTAGCAACTAATTTTGCGCCTTATTAAATTAAGTCAAGCGTTTTAATGTAGGTACTAACGAGAGCTTTGATAAATAGAATGCCTTTATGGTTTTCAGAGAAGTCATAATCATTATTATAACTCTTTTTGTCGGATAACAGAGAGACTTAATATAATTATGGTAATGGTGTAGCAGGCGCGGACTAGATAGGTATGTCTAGATGGCCATTGCCACCTGGGCCAACAGACCGCTAGGGGCCAAAAATTAGAAGTTTGTTAGGTCGAAACATAATTTTTCTAAATTCTAATCGAAATTGAATTAATCGGAACAAGACATCTATATATGCCTACCGACAATCGTTTCGTTATTATAATTTTATGCCTGACCAAAAATCCAAACCATAACTCGCCCTTTGTCGTCCGCCAGCTCAATACGCAGAAATATAAAGATGGACACGTCACTCGTCTATTTGTTAATGCAATATTGAGTATTGTTTAATTTAATCACGATCAGCCAAACCGTATCGGCGATTGTATCAAGCATAATGCGGGTTGCTATCTGTAAAATCTTTAAATCAAGGCAAGAATCTCTAAAACCCCGGATTTTTGAGCTTAAAACCCGGACATTTCTGCTGAAAAATTTTCATCTTACTCACAAATAAAATTAGTTTAAATTCTGATATGATATTTTTTTGTATTCAAAACATTTCTTATATTGTTTCATTTTCTTTAAATTTAATACCCAATTCACAAACTTTGGCTTGTCTATGAAAACATTTAATTTGCAATTTTAATTTTTTGCGACTGGGCCCACCGGGTAGGTCACTACTCACTACCCACCCGGGCCAATCCAGCCCAGCCCGTCCCTGTGGTACCTTCTGGAGCTTAAATTGTGCACTTGAAAAACTCGTTAAGCTTGATAAAACCCCTGCATATATTTATAAATCGTATTCCATACCCTCAGCAAAAATATATCATTGTTAAAAATCCCAAAAGTTACCTTGTAAATCAATTGCCCAAAAAACTTTTAGGCCAGAGATAAATGGGAGATTTAAGGGCAAAAATTACTAGTACAAGCATTTTTTGTTATCGTTGTCATTTCTTTTTTTTTCACGTTGAGTGGTTTGTTCATTCAACTGCTATAATTTTATGCGATGTTTATTATTTTTTTAATAAGCTACTGAAATTTTAAACCGTTGTTATTGAAATACGATATCGTAGCTATCAGTTATCTTACCGCAACGCATTATGTGAATGTTAAGCACTATAAACAATCAAGAATAGTTCTGAAAAATGAGCGGCAGGAGCATTTATCACAAAAATTGGAGATTTTCATGGCGTAGGTTCAATATTTAAGTCTACAAGTTTCAGATAAAGTATTTACATTTTTAGATAACGTGGATATAGGGAGGATATTTTACGACCACTGCAGGAACTCAAAGAAATATAGAATAGGTATAAAAAATATTTGCTGTTAATAAAAGGTAACATTTATTACAAATTTTATCGTATTGATGAAAGATTACTGCGCCTTAGGTAGTACGTACGTATACTGTACTCTCACCGTGAGACAGGTAGTAGTAGGTACCATAATATACACAGACAGAAAGATAAACAGTTGTTTAGCACTATATGGCTTATTGCGTGATATGAATAAACAATTTCATCCGGTTTTCTTTTTTGAAATTCGACACCGAAACAATTAGAAAACTTACTCAACAATACGATATCACAAAGTCACATCCCTTATCTATGTAGTTATTATTCCTGCCATAGTGTTGTTATTATTAACAATTATTTGTGTATAATAAAAATAATAAAGAACACGGAATTAAATTATAACGTTCATATGAATTATTATAGGTATAGGAAGGAAATAATGACTTTTGTATAAATCTTATAGCACGTGCAATTAAATCAGAAAGTGGGAAATGGAAATTAGTTTCTTATATAACTTCTTATATACATATAAAGCTTTACCACACACACTCCAGACGTACAGCATGATAAACGGCGCATACGCCTGACACATGCTGAAATCTGTTAAGAATAAAAAGCATGTAAATATGAATGCGTTCATCCGTCACGCAAACAAACTTCTATATCAATATACACTTGCAATGCTGTCTTATGAAATAAAATTATGAAGATCCCGATTTTCTTCTTGTGGGCGATATTGATTAGGTGTTACACTAAAGGGTCAAACTTAATATAAGTTTAATGGTGATGGCATGATTTTAAAAAGCCCCGCTCCTATCAGTTTCACCAAATTACTACACATACTACACAAGAACCAGGAATTTATAAAGCAAAAAAAAAAAGATATTTATCCTGAGAAATTGCGGTAGCGCTCCAACTGATTTTCTCAATCGGGAATTGGCAAAAATATGCAATTTGCAATTCTTCTCGCGGTCCTGCGGATTGTTAAAATATCAAAATATTTGCATCGAGAAAGGAGGATAGGTATCAGTTGCTTATCAAACTGTTATGGGACAACTTCTGGATACTTTTTTAGTTTAACTATTGTCTTGAGTTACGAACGATTATGTCCAAACAGAACGTGCAATTAAATTAAAGTACAATAACAGATTCTCTAATATTATGTGATATAGTTGGGACACGCTAAGGGTGCATCTACGTCATCAATTTTTAATGGCGTTCATGACGTCACGAATAACTCTGTTTATATTTTTGTTGTTTCTCAAAACGTCGTTTTTATTGCTTTAATCCGCCTCTCAAACTGTCAGAATGACGTCTGAGGAATATAAAAACAATAAAAAAAAACAATAACCATCATGTGCTTGAATAGAAACTTCTAGGGGGAAAAATACTAGTTAGTAAACGTTTTTATTTTTTGCAGGAATAATATGAATCCAACTAATTAATAAAAATAATATCTGTAAAACAACATACTTTTAATACGTAGGTAATTCACAAAAAAAATAGTTTTATAGCCTACTGTTTCAAGATTGGTACAACAAAATTACCAGAAAATGCGATTAATGACGTCGATGCACCTTTAGCATCTCCCAACTATACAAATATTCGCAATTTTTTATTTTTTTTCTTGATTAAGAGGCAGGTTTATGAATGCAAATTCAAATTAATTTTCCTATTAATATAAAAAGAAAAGGAATTAAACAAAGCCACATAACGCAACCGTAAAAATGAAGATAATTTTACGTCACTTCCGTAGCGGCGAGGCCATCGTATTCGTGCACAGCTTACCAAACAAATCTAATCGGAAGAAGCTACTGATCGCCTCTGGTAATGCCGCTCAATCGAGCGGTGTTGCTAAGCGATGTACACATATCCTTCTTAGACTTTGTAATTTCGTTTCTCAATTTTGGACACGTAGGTAGTTATCAACAGGTTAAGAAGAGACGGTAATATTTGCAAAATCATTCAAACTTTTATGACGTAAAGTTTCCCCAAAATTCAGTTATTTGCGAAATGAGATCTCAGTTTAAACGCATAATCCGAAATATACTTTGTGAAAGCTACGAAAGAGAATGCTAAAATTCCTCTCCCAGTATAGAAAATTTAAACTTCCATTGAGCTTCAAAAATTTAATTAACTGTAAGAATCTAAAAACTTAACATAATACTGTAACACTGAAAATTAAAAAATTAAATTTTGCGCCCAGTAAGAGCTAATATGAGGAGATTTCAAGAGTCAATCAATTCTTGAATGTATATACATCTATTACAGTAGATTTTACTATGAACTGCGTGAAGTATACGATAGGTACAAAAAAATATTTTAGAATACTGTAATTTTAAAGTATCCTGATAATTCTTGCCCCTTTTTCGTATCTAACACTAAATCTAATTCCAACACAAAGTTTAGGAGTTACCTAACTTCCTTCTTTAACTTACACTGTGCCAATTAAGAGAGGACATAGTTTTTCATGCCATGACAAACTCTAACTAGATGAATTTTCGAGCTCACTTTGTTTTTACAAAAATCATTCACGTCACTGATAAGTTATTGTATGTTTTTACACCGACTTAAGGGTCTATTCTGTATGCACCTGTTAAAATTTAACCTGGCTTTAAAATTGTAACTAACCGCTAAGTTTAAAACATTGGCGTTGATTGGTTGAATGGTAGTTTTAGCTGGCATAATAAAGCTTAGCGATTGGTTAAAATTTTAACGCCACGTTAAATTTTAACAGTTGCTTACAGAATAGACCCTTTACTATACTGTTTGTTGCTTAAACACACTCACACAAATGTATAAAAAGTTCTTATAAATTAATGTTCATGTCACGTCTTTCAGAAATTTAGGACAAGAAGTTAGAAAAGGTGTGAAAAATAACATTAACCAGTTTTCTATTGGAAGTATAGGCATTGTAATCTTAGTAAAGTTAAAAGTTAGTGAATTATTGAAAAAATCTGAATTTTTGTGGTGCAGTTATTTATTATAGGTAGGTACTTTTATATCAAAGTTTTTTACATAATTATCTATGAAGGGCATTACTTAAATAAACATTTGCGTTATTTTGTATACCTAGTAGATATAGTTTTTTATAAAAGATATCTAACAACTTCTCACACGGTTACATTGTTAGAATATTAATTTTTATAAGTACTGCAATTAATCAAAGACTCATTAAGTTGCAAATGTCATACTAGCAGAACCGCAAACAATAATTACTTCTTCAGATGGTCCACCACGTTAACAAGACCGCAAAGTACATGGATAGGTAATGAATGCTCCTCCATGTTTTTAAAATCATATGGAAATCTTTTTAACTATTTAAGAACGATTCATTAAATATCACGGTTCTTTTAGAAAACGACAGATGCATTAATTCCATTATTTTCTGAAAACTATCCTACATTTCGGAAATCAATCTGTTAGGCACAAACGTTCCAAGGAACGTATACAATACAAGAAATGAGATCCTTAGTTTTTGGAACGTACTTCTGGACCACCCTGTATACAAGGTGTCATTAAAATGGTTGAAAATGTTAGTGTTTATTTGGTTAGTTTCGGAGTTATTCTTAGTTAAAAATTTGGAGTAACGTTTTTTATCCTTAGGAAAAAAACTAAAAGAAAAAAATAAAGGATTACGTCTTAAAAAGTTTTCAATTCCGTCGATCGCGTTTTTGCTTATACTGAAGACGATCTGTGTCGTAAATACCGAACCCTAATTACTGGTAGCGTAAAAAATTCAATAAGCAACACGGATTGTATCGACTATTAACATCCTTGGTAGGTTACAAACCTTACCTACTCTTCGGCTTGTATTCCTACTTCGAATATTAATACGTCCTTACATTCTTGGTTACTTAGATAACCATTAGATAATATATTGCAACATTACTTTGTTTTCAAGAAATACCAAATATTATGTTCATGTCCATTTTGTTCATATCATTACATTTTTACTGAAATTGTTGTCTAGGAAACGAGTGCATAAACGTCTTACAACTTTATCGATCAAGTCATTAGCTGCGTTCAATTCCGTCAGCGACAAACAGCAAAACGTTCTGAACGGCTTGCTGAGATTCAATAGCAGCAATTTGCTGCCAATTGCTAGCATCATTTGCAAGCGCAAATTTCACTTGCTACTTTCTGCGACCAGCGGAATCAACTGTCAAAAACGTGAATACATAACCTTACTCTCAAAATTGTACATGCAAATTTATCGAAAAACAATAATTCTGATATAATTTTTATAATAATGAATAAATACACTTTTTTAGATGAGAAAATAAACATGATTCTTATTATTTTAGATATTACTGGCAATCTGATCTCGTTTGAGGTTATGATTATAAATCAAAGCAAACATAAGGTACCAGCAATGCGTTCAAATGTAAAATTTTTCGCTTTCAGCAAGCGTTAAGCAAATTGCTACTCTCTGCTAGTGGAATTGAACGCAGCTATTCTCTAATGGGTTTATTACTTTTTTCGAAATAATATAAAAGCAGAGATTATAAACTTTATAAAATCGATATTACTGGGAGTGAGGTGTGACTGAAATCTATAAATTATAAAAAAATTTTTTGTTTCATTTGCACCTGTGCATTTTGACATATTGAGATCATGTTAAAATATATTGCTTTTGTCCAACGCCTGCATTCGGCGTGTCTCGTCTGCGTCCTGTTTTAATTAATCATCGCTTCTGAATTTTGACATGATACTCTTTTTACGTTAAAAAATTCATCTGCTGAACCAAATGGAAAACCGGTTGATTATGCTTAATTAAATATTTCAGTGACAATGCACAATTTGTAACAAGTTCGTTTGCTATATCCGATACGTATGTAGACTTTTACTCATCTTCTATTTAAATACTCCTACTGAACTACATTACAATACATCAAAGCAAGCATACGTTCTTAATCATACTTTAATAGAAGAACAGTCGCTATAAAGCAATGCTTAATTATGATTAATGTTCACTATTAATGGGAACTACCTCTTCTATCCTTAGCTTACCCTTCCCTTGTAGCGTGCAACTGTAGCCAATTAATTCCAATGAGCTCGCCATGCGGTTTGGTAATGTTTTCTACACCATATGATCTCTGGCAGGTGGTCTCTGATCTTTGCGTAATCACGTACGGATTATGTTTTTGTAATGTATCTTGTGGTTATTTATGTAAATATAGAAAACTTGTTCGATAGGAACGTACTACACAGACAGGAACATTTTACTAGGATGCATTGGATATTATATAGGATTTTTGTAAAAATTCCTAAAAAGGAAATAGCTGATATCTATTTTTGCATTCTTATTATAATAATAACTTGAAAACTAAGGAGTTTGGGTTACCCTGTACTTGTAAAAGCTCTTATTTGTGCTAAATCTAGGAAGAATTATTTAATAAATAATTGAAAATTCTTTCAAAAAGAGCTGAACGTTAGAATAGGAAATGCTGATTAAGAGTAGTAGTTTTATTAACTGAAATAAGTTGTTGCGGTACATTAATTCCAAGTCAAATACAGGGAAAAATTTCATTTAACTTCTTAATAAAACAGCTACAAACTTTACGAACCGGACAGGTCTCAAAGCAAAAGTTTTAAAAACATTGTGAAGTCTGCGGAAAATTGAGAATAAACAAGTTTAACATAGCGTATTCTGTAGCACTTTCCAACTAACGGGAGACGAAAATTTATTATCCTATTTCCTCGACGCGTGTACTATATTTTGTATTAGTAGGAAGCTTCCTATTAGATCGTTTATTGTTAGTTTGTAACAGTTTTGGGGGTTCTAAATATAATAAACGCTGATGCTATAATTACAGCCAAATTTGTGCGAATTTTTGAGATAGATACGAAAAACAATAATTTATAACTAATAATAAATAATAATAGTAATTATAAAATTATATGTTGTTCGTAAGGTAATTGGTAACATTTCATTTACAATGCAGTCGGTGGCGGCCCGTGATCAAATTATTTGGGGGGCATAGTAAGACAGGAGTGAAGGGAACAAAAATGGTGCTGCAGGCGAATTTTTTTTTCTAAATGGGCATGGTGCATAAGTGAGATTTCCATTTGTATGCTGTGGGCACGTGCCCCTGTGCCCCTTGACACTACACTATGCAGTGTAGTAAGACATTATGCACTCGTTTCCTCAATGTTTTCAGTACAAGCTGTAGCGCGAACGAAGGAATTTAAAACTTGTTAAATGTAATACATATTATCGATCAATTTGAAATTGATCAGTTTTCTAGTTTCTTCCAAAAAAGAAGAAAGTTAAATCTAAATTTTTGACGAAGAATAACTCTGAAATTAGCTAATAACACACAATGGCATTCAAATATTTTACTATCATAATACAGGGGTATATTTTCCTGTAAGCTTGGTAATCTGAGGCTTCTTTCGACTTTCATCACTGCAGATTCTTTAATTTATGAACGTTGGTAGCTGTGAATTTAATAATGGAAGGCTATAAATTTCTTTAATACTATTAACATGGTATTAGGGCTGCATGTAAGACGTTTTTCGATTGCAATTAGCCTGATTTATATGCTTGCTTAGCGAGTGTACAAAGCAAATATAGATCCACTGGATCCACATACTGCTGGTTGTAAACTACATTCTACTGGTTACGTCGTCGTAAATATTTAGTTCGTAATTGTAAATACACACAGATAGGTACATAATTGGTTTGGTAAATACATATTTATACGCTTTATGGGTTAAGTTGACTTTATAAGGCAGTCAATAATCCAAACCGCTTTTTTAAAGACATAAAAGGCATCAACCGATAAAAACCATATTGCAAGTGAAGTGACACACATACAGACGAAGCCAAGTCAGAGAGCAGAGTTAATCATATGCTATTATGTAGGCAGATCGACAAGGTTT
Organism: Hemicrepidius hirtus; assembly: GCA_963082805.1. Lineage (NCBI taxonomy): Eukaryota > Metazoa > Arthropoda > Insecta > Coleoptera > Elateridae > Hemicrepidius > Hemicrepidius hirtus. The sequence continues at coordinate 9,227,021 of OY720167.1, forward strand.
TCATTAAAAAATAGTGAAATGTTAAACATAGCAAAGAAAAATTCGTGGAAAATCTAAATACCGTCATTCATCGCCTTGTTAACCAACCTTCTACCTTTTATTAAAAAAAAAATAATAATAAAATAAAATTAGGATTTGCATAGTGATGAGGAGTAATACTTAAAAAAGTTAAGTATTTTCCTTAGAAACGATAGAAAGTTCGTTTTTATAAAGGAGGGCGAGTAAAGGTGCAGGCACTTGTAAGAATAAAGACAAAAGAAAGGACCACTAAAAGCTTACCAGCTTCGAAGTTCTCTTTGAGCCTCCTCCATTGTTTAGCTTGATGTAAGGAGTAGAGAGCAATCACGAGAAAAAACAGAATGCAGGCGAACACTGCTAGCGTAAGCGCGATTGCTTGCCAGTCCCAGATAAGCGTTTCTGCACTTGAAAAGGGTACTTCAGTACTCGTAACCTCCACCCCGATCACCTCTGTAGGGTCGACCCTTGCTTCCGCCTTAAATGCCGTCGCCTGTTCGTTAACGTTGTCCCCGAAGTTCCAGTATATTCTCTGCTCATTTTGTTCGTGATGATGCCTATGGTGGCCATGGCGGTGGCGGTTTTCAGGTTGTGGCTGTTGGTGCAAAAATTTCCAATTAAGAGTGAGTTCACTTAAAGGTCCGCAAATCGTGTCTCGGTGAACTTCGCAGGGTCTAAGGACTACGTGCCCCTTGTCACTGTCACATATTGTGCAATTGACACAAACTTGCAATTCTTGATGCAGGAATTGTTTGCCTTGAGGACACACCGATGCTGTAGCGAATGATAATACGCTCGTAAAAATCAACAGCCACTTCAAGGGTTCAGACACCATTACCTGTAACATACACAAGTCTCAATTAGTTTGCACATGGAGTCATTACTGTTTTGAATCTGATTACACAAATCCAGTTATTGTTTAAACATACGTTGTTGTTAAATTGTTCTTTATACGTTTTACCGCCGCTTTTACCAGCGATTACAATATTTTAGTTTAGGACGACCTTGCTCTTTTACCGCTAACTGTTCTTGATAAACCTTGAATCACTTCGAAAAACTATCATAAATCACACGTGCGAACATTATAAAAACTAACCTGATGTCTGCTGCATTTTTGCCTCTACTGTAATTTATAGTAGGTGCGGAACTAGCTGCAGAACAACGATGTTAGATAGCGATTTCATGGGCATTTGCTTACACTAATTAACTAAAACTGTAATACATTTGTTGCAGAGTAGGTTTATGTAAAAATTAGTCTTGGATACTATAACAGTCAATGTTATTCCATTGTTTAAGCATGAAACCCGCAAGTTAATGTTAAAATAAAATCCACCAAGATAAAAGAAATGCAATGCTATTAAGTATCTATTTTACGAACCATAACAGTGAATTTTCAAATAATATCAAGTAGACAATTTAACTTTATGTCATACTTGACAGGCGTAGCAATTTCAAGCCAAATTAAGGTTAATTATTGCATCTGCGATTTAACATCGTGTAATTTATTATCTGTAATAATAAAGGAATTAATGGTACAATGGAGTGGTGTTTTAATATAAATGATATTTCCTTTTTCGGGGGTTGATAGTTGAGGTCCAATAAGGAATTTTATTTTTTAATTAGATCTCATTTTAGCTTCAAATTAATAAAATTTATAATTAATTAATAATTTTTTAAATTAAGAATTCCGGTGCATTAAAAAGTTCTAAAAAAATGAACAGGGGTTGTAAGTTTCATCCGCTTCTAACAATACAGGTCGATAAAGAAAATATCCATAAAGAGCCTTCCTGTTAGTAGAACACGTCCACTTATTTGTATTTTTCTATCTTTGTCCAAATTTGAGATAAAAATTAAAAACCAAATTTTTACTTCATTTTTGAAGAGGCGTAACTCTTCAGGGAAGCATATTAGGATACAAGTTTATACGAAAAAGTAGCTTTAATTTTCACCCAGGAATCACCTCCTGCATTTTCTACACGTACTTACGAAACACCCTGTATATAATAGTGAAGAATTAAATACATAAAATAACGTTGAGGGATTACTGAACTTAAAAGGATGCAGGATTAGACAATGATTATATGGTAGTATCGATAGAAAAAGATCAGGTACAGAAAATGTTTAAATACCCACGATTTTCCGATAATGTAATAACGAGAGATCAATAAAAAACCCAATTAGGACAGGCTGTGAAATTGAATTATATTAAATTAGTACTGTAGCCACATTCACAGAATGACATTTCTGACATGAAAATTCAAAACTGAACGCACTTGTCTAATAGCGAATTCCAATCGCTGCACTAGCCTGCACTAGTGTACACTAGTGTTGTGTGCTAGAATTGTGTAATCACGTGACTGCACTGCACTGGTGTTAAAATTTAGAGGGAAACTCAAATATAGGCACATTCAAGTCACAGATGTAACACTTGTTAAAAACTACCTGCTTATTTTTGTCTGGTGCAACCACGATTTGTCAATTTTGAAATTCGAACACACTACACTAGTGTACACTAGTGCAGGCTAGTGCAGCGATTGGAATTCGCTATAAGTTTTTAAGTTTTTTATTTGATAATAATATTTTAATAATTTGATAATCAAATAAAAAACTTAGACAAGAGCGTTCAGTTTTAAATTTTCATGTCAGAAATGTCATTCTGTGGATGTGGCTAATACAGTACCAATTTAATATAATTCAATTTCACAGCCTGCCCTAATTGGTTTTTTTATTGATCTCTCGTGACATGATCTGCTAAAAAAAGACGAGAAGATTGATTTACCCTAAAACACAGATAAATTTTTAAATATTGATTTCCTTTTACGTCATTCATTCATTTTATTATTTCATTTTCACCCTGTATAAAGAACAGTTGTTAAGCTTAGTGTGCGGTTTTCTATTCTTGTTGAAACTTATTAATCCTCTTACCGACTTTGTGTTATAAGTTATTACTTAGTCCAGCAGTTGGCTTTGTAGGTTCATTAATTTTGAGATAATTGTATAGATACTCGTATATCAGAAAGCCTAACTACCGCAGAGAGGGTGCTGTGTTAATTCGCAATTTCTTAAATGAGTTGGGATTATGATTGTGGGTGGTCTCAGATTATTGAAAAGGGAACAGTACCCAGAATAACACGCAACTGTTCTTTGACGTATATTAAACTCCCAAGGGACGTTATACTCAAATTGAGTCAAATTATTACATACCATTCAAATAACATATACTACAGACGCTAATTGGTTGATTTTGAAGTCTGCTATTAAATCGTATAATGGTAAGAAACATGTAGACGTATAAAATATTTTGAAAATTTCACGTGGAGATTTTCTATAGTGGTTGGTTGGAAGCTTTATTTAATTATACTCATCGTGGTTAATTGCGTAGTTCAGCACTACGTTGATTGTGTTGATTACTTTATGTTTAAATTCTGTAATTTCAGCAAAAAGGTTTTTCTGACGACAGTTTAACGCACGCACAACAATTAGGATGGATAGAAAATCCAATTAAAATTCCCCAACTAGTACGCTATTCAAACTGCGCCGGTACAAATTTTAGAAACACACAAAAAATAGTACTATAACTACTACTTTTAATGAATAAATAAATTGAGCTTATAGATTCTTCTTTGCAATTTTAGAATAGAAGCTGACTTAGATGAATCAAGTACAGTTGCTACATAAATCGATTATTATATGCTTTTGAAAATGACATTTTGATATCGCAATACGCATAAGCGATTAAATAGAATTATTTACATATTTTAATTAAGCTTGAAAACGTCAACAATATGATTTGATTACAACATAGGTAGTACGTCTTAAAAACTTACAAAACGATCAATGCTATAAACCAGACAGGCACCTTCTATAGAAGCCATTTGTAGAGGTTTCACTCCACCTGCAGTAATTTAATATACCCGTATACTTTTTTTTTGTTTTGATAACTCCATTGCACGAGGCAGTCTTCGTAATCATAGTTGATGATACGTTATGTCTGGTTAATATAAAGAAATGAGCAAAATGTGCAAGTTGGTGTATTTAAACATGGTTACAGTAATTAGATTAGAGTTTATATGGGAGTGTAGAGTTTTTTTAACATAATGAAAAGATATTCTTATGTAATATGATTCTACTCTCCTTAATGATGTTACTTCATAGTCAATAATAAGCCAATTTTTGATATGAATGCTTCATCATTAATATAAATTAAGGTCATAACTGACTTGATTATACATTTGTGTTTACAGTGTGTTGCTATGGCTACCTCTGCAAAACATCATTTTCAAAATATTCAATTAATTAAACAATTATGTGTGGAATTTAGTCTGGTGGATTGAATCAAACTAATACAGAGTGTTAGCGTCAATCGCATAATTTCAAAGGATGAATCTACGTGCGAAATAAAGTGTAAAAGTCTTGAACTAGTTGTTTCACTTTTTCATTATTTTGTTTGATATAGGTACCGACTTTTGCCTAAAAATCGTCCATAACTTCGTTATTTTGGACCCCACAAACTACATATAATTTTAAATCGTAAGGCAAAAGCTATCTTTTGAGATCATGCTTTCGAACAATAACTGTCGACTGTTTTAAGCTACCATGTTCAACTTTTTTATTGTAAATGGAACACCCTGTATATTTTTACATATTTAGATTCAGGGTGAAATTCTGCAGACAGTAGTGTGTTTCATTTGTTACGTAGCCTTAATTAACTATAGTGTTTTTAGTGCTGAATTTTCGTGTTTGCATGCTACCCTTGACCAAAAAATCGTTGTCGCTCGATAGTTAACAGAATGAACTCTAAACGCCGCCAGCTTGTTTCGCATAATTACTACAAATTCCACTTTTTGACAGTTTGGTAGTTGTTAACCGTTGTTCATCACTTGGAGAATTCGTCAATAACAGCCACTGCTAACTAGGTATATTCTATTGATCCTCTCGGTCCCACTAATAATTAGTGATACCTCAAAAATAATAATTACCATAAAGATTATTACATAATATTTACCTTGCTGAAGAGCAGGAGCGTATCAAATTAATTTCAATAAAATTAGCAATTACATAAGAATTTTTTTTGTAACGTATACTTAATTTCCTTTCCCCAAAAGACTGCCAAGACGATGGTCTTTAGTTGCGTTGCGCCTCTGTGTCAAAATCATTTTGCATATTAATCAGGAAAATCCTGTGAGTAGGTTAACCACGAACCTCCATAGCAAAATCAACACTGTTTTTACCTTTAGACAAATTTTCGATAATCCCCCTAATACCCGGTATGGGGAGGAGGAAAAGAAACAAGAGTTGAGAGACGGAACACTTCCCTTATCTGGGACATGAAAGAATCCAAACGAAAAGTATAAGTTCCGGGACAAGGATTTTTAAAGCAAACGCAGGAGATATTGTTACTATTAACTTGCGTTACTACCTAGATGGGTGCTATGGGTTAAAAGTACCATATCCAAGAATAATAATTAGTTGTCCGGGTTATATGGTAAAAAATCCCTAAAACTTACTTAGAACTTAGAACGTACTGACGTAACGGAAAATGTTGATTTAGGTTCTACGCTAAGCACTGCTGAAATCGTTGAACGAAATTTTGTATATTGTCAATTATTTATACATTTATAACCAAACAATGCTATATGAAATTCAAATTTAACATCTAGAAATATTTAAATGAATATTCAATCAATTAGTAAACACAATCCCTTAAAACACGAACAGATTAGCATTTCTGTGTGGAAGCAATCAGTAATTTTGGTTATAGGAATAATCAATACTTTTTCAATGCTTGTTGGTTTTTAATGAATTCCTTTGTCCATAATTATTTAAAAGGTAGTTTTATTTTTCTTAGAATTATCGAAATCATGAGTAAAAATACGACTGTAAATAAGAATACTCGGATGTTTTCCAATTTTTGTTGCTACATGAGACACCATTCTTATTCTCTACGAAAAAATGTAAAATACAGATTTTATTTCTTTCATCTGTAGATGCAAAACGTGAGAATGATGATTTACATTCTACGATAAAAACACACCACAAAAGTAGTTCACCCTGATATGTATTCAATGGCTTATCGAATACATATAAGAGGATTTTCTTATTTTTGTGGAAAATTGGTGTGTTTTCATTTGGTGTTTTTATTTAAAAAGGACCAGTGCTTTAGTTCATCTAGATATGCCAGTTTCCTGTATTATTCTCGACGCATTCCTCTTTCCGGATATGGTCTTAGGTGGATACCACCCAAGAAAAGTATTTTATGAAAAATAACACGAGACAAAATGTGTGGGCGCAGTTTTTGAAATTAGTAATCATATAAGCTAGCATTGTACGTAACCACAATATCAACACCTACTACTAATACTATATGATTCGCTACTATTTAGTTTTACATACCATTATAAGTTGCATATAATTTATATTCTACCAAGAAAACGAACGGTATATAATTATTACAAGTATTTGTACAACAGCGTATTTTAACATTCTTTCAACCTCAACGAACTCGCAGTTAGATACAGTTTCAAGAAGCAATTTGGAAAATTGGTTTCTTGTGGTAAATTGTTAGAGGGCTTTTTCTCATGATAAACACTTCCTAGATGTACAAAAACTTAGACAAGTTGCAGGTTATTTTACCTAAGAAAGTTTATCGACCTTAATATTAGGCAATGAACCGGCTTAGTGTAATATAAGCTTTTATTTATCGCAGTAGGCGTAAATTTGTTACACGTTTTTTTTGGATTTGGAATTATGATACAGTGATTGTCTAAGTTGTTTTGAAAATAGATGAGCACCACAAGAACACGCGATGAACGATTAGAGCAATCATAAATATTCGTTTAGGGGAAGGAGAATTATGTATCCAAGGACATTATTAAATGGGAGGGGGTTTATTTGATCATTTGGTTTCAGTTTTGAATAGTATACAGGGTTTTTAAACGAAATCTTTTTACATAAAATCTGGACGTGTGTCATCAGCCCCTTAGCCGCCAAAGCAACCCTATCTAAAATTTCAGTATACCATGTGTGGCACATCGTTGGAAAGGTAATTTCATAAGGAATTCATTCTACTATTTATTTTTTCATTTCATGTTTATTTCGGTTAAGCTGCTGTATAGCAGTACCTACATGCTTTTGTTTCACCGCCAGTTCTCGCAAATGATCGCAATGATAGAGGGGGTGGCTGTGGCGGTTAAAGGGTTGATGACACACGTCCGGATTTTACGTAAAAAGATGCCCCCTTTGCTGTCTTTGTTGATATGTCTTGGCGATTTTCAAGTAAATAATATTTTTTGAAAGATACTGAGGGTGGCTACACATCTCTGGTGTATCGTGTATATTCTCGTAAAAATTCTTTACGATCTCTACTCTTATATTAAAACCCTGCATACTTCAAATATTTATCTATACCGCAAAGTTTAAAAATAATTAAAAAATATAAATCACATTTTCCTCTTTGAATATCTTTTGAGCCAGATTTCTCTTATTTATACCTGTGGTATAATTCACGACCATCAGTTTACAAACTGCTAAGCGCAAATTTAATAATAGGTAGATGAAAATAGTATATACCAGATGTCCTACTTATAAGGTAGAATGTTAATAGTTATTATTATTCCAAATATAACTTTATGTACTTGAAACGAATGTACCATATTTGTTTTGCAAATTATCCTTGGCTAGCCTCCAGTTAGAAACAATAATCGGAGTTATTTGATTTACTGATTTAAACGAACGAATACATACACTTAATTGAAAATTGATCCAAGTATACCTATAACTGTTCAATTTTAATTCAAAGATATTTTTGGACATGGCAACAGCGAATTTCTAGGAGTTCGTACGTTAACTATAAATTTCATGTTTAAATCTGCTTATATCAGGTTCAAGAACGGATATCGGAAGTATTGAAAATTCAGGAAATCACAGTCAAAGCAATATTAAAGCACTACAAAGTAGAAGGAAAATCTGAAAAATATACGAAAAATGTAGACAGGAAAACCAAACGCCGCGAGTTAAATTCTGTAGATATATCTATGATATACAAAAAAGGCAGAAATTCAGAATAAGTACTATCTGCAGGATGTACTCGGGAAAAAACATAATATTAGATTCATTATAAAAAAAGTTGAGAGAAGGGCATGTGGTTGATCAATCACTGCCAGCTCAATGTGATTCAAAATACAAAAAGTAGCTGGATTAAGGAAGTCTTAGTTATTGCGAAGTTAAAAAAAATGTATTCAGTAAATTTAAGAAAGTTATCAAACCCTCTTGATCGAGTAAGTGATTAAAGGCCCGTTAGTAGTACTTACTGTATGGAAAATATTTTTGTGCCATATGGATTGAAAATGATCACCTGATGCGTACAAAAAAGGGGAATTTTATTTAGGGTAACTGTGTTAAAATTAAATAAATTATCACTTGAAACAAACCACAAATTGTATTTAAAAATTAGTGCAACATAACCCAAATTATCTATTTAAGTTCCACAAAATAAAATTTATCTAGTGGAATAAGACAATTACGCGACGAATGTAAGGAATTTCCAGAGAACATATTTCCAACTATTTTCTAGACGATTTACTGCAGATTGTTTCTAACAAAGTACACTATTATTTCGAGAAAATAATCATCAATTTAAATTTTCATTAGTTTAACATTTGTTCCCAACTCTGATGTCTACAGCTGTTTTGTGACAATAAAGATTGCGAAAGGATTTATGTATCTCATATCTGTTGGATATGCGTATTCTTACTTCTAGAGGAATGTAATAGAATTCTCAGAAATTTGAATGAAAGCCTTATATTTTAAGAGCGTCGTTACTTTAAGTATCTACCTTTGAAATGTAATGCTAAAATTACATATTTCAGTCCTTTCAGCCCTAAAGGCATCTAGTAATGAAAATAGCTGACTCATTTCTGACTGAGATACAATTAACTTCTAAAACACAGTTCCAGGAGCGCTTTCATTGTTTCTTTGAAGAAGATGAACACAAACGCTTACTGGATTTAGTATTAAAACGAGAAACAACAATTCTATAAAAAGTTTGAAAATAAATTAAAATACAGAAGCTCATCCATGACATAAATTTAGTTTACGCAATAAAAATCTCGTAACCATAACGTTTAAAATAAACACAATCAACATTTAGACTGTAAATATGCTTCAAGTACACAAATAAAAATTTCAACTCTGTGAAGCATAAAAATTTAATTATAAACTTCAGAGTTTTAATTTAGAGTCAAAACCACAAGTCTTGCAAAAGTTTAATAAAATCCAACTAAAGGGAATAAATGAATTATTTCAGCGCAATTTAATTTGCTAGGTAAACAACTGAAAACAGTAGCTACAATGTAGGGTAGGTTTTTCTGACTTAAATACATGATGTTCCTAAAATGGGGAAAATAAATCGCGCTACGTTATTCAGAGTAAAATATTCTAAAGTCATTTTGGGTTTGCTTGCTGGATTCGAAGCTATTGTTAAGTCTAAAATTTAGATTTAACTTTCTTATCCGTTGGAAAATCCTGGAAAACTGTTCATGTTGGTTATTAACAGGTCCAGTTTATGAATCCCTATTTAACTCCTGGTTAAGCTAACCAACAGTCAACTGCCATAGATACGATTCCTGTAACAATTCGTATCCATGACAATTGGCGGTTGGTTGGTAACAAACAGATGTTAAACTACCCCTTATTAAAATTGTTGCCTAGGAAACGAATGCATAATGCCTTACAACACATTACCTGTGACATTACTGTTAAGATAAGGAATCGGTGCATGTATGAAATGTTGCCAAGTTTAATAAACGTAGGCCAACGATATTAAAAATAATTAATCAGTTTTTCTCAGAGAATCGGGTGGTGCTCTTTTTTCCGGTCTTTTAGGGACACCCTGTATTGAAATGTTTGATTTATTATAGTCTATTCGCAACAAGTTGTTACAGATTTCTGAACAACGTTTGCAATATTTATTTATTAGTGCATTAAACTGCGGTTAATGTTCATGATTGTAGTTTCCCACAGTAATAGGAAAGCATTGATTTTATATTGTGAACCTCCTATTATTATTAGAGTTTCAAATTATAGTTGAAATAGTTTTTTTTAACACCAGATGTAAGCACGGGTTTTCGTTTGTAAATTTCTACGTAACATTCGTTATTAAATTATTTGATTGAAGACTTGCAATAATATTAAAAATGGTAGAGTTTAGGGAGGAAAATATTCTCATCTATGCAAGTATGCCTACCACCTTTAACTCCTGTGGGTTCCAGTTCTCGAGGCTCAGCTTTAGAACAACCCTTTTTGCCAATTTCTCAAGAAGGTCAGATAAAGGAATGCACCAGCAATGGAATGCTTTTTATTTCTAGTCTATTATGTTCAAAACTCATTTTTCACAATTCTAATTTGTCGAGTGTTAATAAATGAAATTAAAATATTGAAAAATATGTACATTATTTGCAATTTTTATTAAAAATATTCGCTGCTTCGTTTTCAAATTCCTAATATAGTCCATTTTAATCTAATTTATCGCCCCCTTTCTATTTCACTGAACATTGAAATACTATATAGGCCGTAATAAGGGTGTGTCTATCTTAAAAGATTGAACGTAATCAAACATCCCTTTGTTGCCGGAGGTAAATTGACTGGAAGGTTGGCCACCTCTCCTTATAAAAAAATTGCACGACGCTGATCGAGAACCTTCGTCCTCATAAATTATTAACGCGTCTTTATCGAATGTTTCCAAAAGATTTAAGGAAGAATATGTTGGCCGGTATTACGGTTTAGCTGTATAGTTCGTTTCTTTGGTTTAAAAATTATATAAAATTAAACTGAAATGTACTGAACAACCATATCTTGCTGGAAACAACATTTCTTATTTTCACCACGTACTGCATAATCTATAATAGTGACCCTAAATAAGAATTAAAATACGAGTATTTATATTTAACAAAACATTTTTAAACGTTTTATTAAAAAAAAACTTGTTCCTTAACGATGATATATAAATTTTGTGTTTAGTGTCATTAGCAGTGTGATGAGCGTGATTATCTCCGCTCGGCCAGCTGTAATAAATGGACATGGTCTAACAAATCAACGTCTGATGCAAAAAACGGTTAGGATCGATTAAACTGCGTGCATTTGAAGGAAGTTTTACCGCACCTACAACTTTCAGGCATTGAAATTTAAACGCCCTTTGTTTATTAAAACACTTTGCATTTTCTTCTACCCTGCGTTTAATATACCTAGAATATATTAAACATAGTCATCGAGAACAGTTAGCGGTAAAAGAGCACGGGTGAAAAAATTATAAATATAAATTGGTAAATAAAATATAAATTTTATTGATAGTTTACTTTATTGCCTCATGCAGGGAATTTAAAAATATTTGGTCACTATATGGTATCTCTAGAAAATTAAATTAAAAAAAATATATATTTTAGGTACTTAAATTTAACTCAAATTTCTCAGTAGATAACGGTTAAAGAAATAAAACTAGCAACCATATGTCAGACAAACGCTTCATCATCCATAACTGTGAATGCATTAGTGTGACGTAACAACCATGTTTACTTGAAAGACCAGTAAAAGATTTTTAAGAAACCTGGCTGACTTCTGTGTTTATTTAAAGTACGGCCATAGTAGAAATTTTGCCATAGTAATCATCATTATCTTAATACAATTAAGTTTTTCAACGTTTCCTGTTGCTGAAGGTTTAGCAGTTTATGTGCAGATGATTTCGAATCATCTTTCAGCGGTAGCATTAACAGGACCTTTCACAACTTACATTTAGATTTCCAAATGGTTTAATGTTTTGTTCAAATATTTACCGTTTTAACCCCTGCCGTTTAATTTATGAAGTCTAAACAAAACTGTTTTTACAGATGCTTTCCGTCAGCATATCTAAAAGATACAATAGATAGTGTTCTGCATATTCATTCATAGCTATCTCGTTTAATAAAATCAATTCTACATTGAACAGTTGAAGAACACACGTCTTATGTAAAGTGATTCACAATTCGGACATTCCGAGCACGTTATATTTTAGTGAAATAGTTATTTTCATAACAAGTCCGGGAATTGCTTTTCCCGTAAATGTTATGAACTACGTTTCTCTTACAATCGTATAGAATTGTCTTTATTATTGGATTTTTATTTCAAAATTTGAACTTTTACTGTGAGACTCAAGTAAAACCATATTTACTTTATGGTAAAACTCGTTCGGTTTGCTGTTGTTGCTAAGCAACACGTTGTTGATCATTTCTCGCACTGAATTTGCGTGTGGGAATGAATTCCTAAACGATTGTATGAAAAAAATTATACCAGTTTTTGTAAAATAGGGATTATTGTTGGACATTCAACTGATTATGCAATGATTGAAAAATTCTTGTAAATATTTGTTTCGGGTTTATTAATAAGGGCTGGAGAATTACTTTTTGATTTACATTAAATTCGCAGAGTGTTGGAAAAACTGGGGTTGTCTACCCCATAAACCCAATTTCTGATAATGAAATGAAGTTTCATGAAAAAAGTATGAATTTTCTGTAGACTCATATTCTGTGAATGAACGCTAATCAGATTAATGAAACCTTGATTTACCCCAGAAAAATCATCCATGTGGATGTGGTTAAATAAATCAATTGGAAAAGTCTACTATTTTCGTAATCAGGCAATATTTTGTTCTGTTCTGTTAACAAAGACAGCCCAGCCACCGCAAATTAAAAATAAAACAAGAATTTTTAATCTAACAAATTATTTTCAGAATTATTAAATTCTCGTTAAGATATACTGACATAAGAGTTTGTAAAGCTAAAGAAAATTTAATTAAACTTGCAGTATGAAAGTTTCGACAGCCAGTTATTTTTTCCTGGGGACATCATGCTCAACTGATAATTAAGAAAACTCGAAGTATTACCTTATACTGATTTTTTTTCAAACTTTGTCTGTCTGTGTTAAAAGCAAACTAATGCTGGGGTCCCCGATTTTTAAAAATTTGTGACATTCCTCTGTACTAACTATCTCTAATAGTCTGAAGTGAAGAACTGATGAAGTGAATCAATGACTCGCAGTATATTTTTCATTGGTTTCCACTCAAAAGCATTATTTCTTTTCTTAGGTGTGATAAGGTTTATTGAAAATATTTTTATAAGCTGAAAAATTTATTCAGCAAGTATACTCATTTGTAATTTAATCACGACGTTCAGGGTTGGTAGCATTAAAAGAACCGCGACGCCGATTGAAGCAGGATTAAAAGTTTTACGTAACTGTTTTGTTCAAACACTTTTCTCATTACTTTTATAACCAGCCTGTATTTTTAATTATGAAATTGATACAAAATTTAGATAATAAATGATTTAATAACACAAACCTTTTTGGCCGATATGGATATAGGGAGAGTTTTTAAGGATATTTATTAATAATATTTCATTTTGATCAGATAATTTTGTAGTATTTAGGTATATGGGATAAATTATAATAATAGGATTAAAATTTATTCATAATGGTTCCTTTTCATGCATGGTAAACAATAGAAATGGTTGGTCGAAGATTAAAATTTATCCTAATTTATTTCCGTATCCCTTATACTACCTACCCTTTCCTCTATAAATCAGCAAAATTCGGGCACGATTCGAGTTCACAGAATTATGCTGGTATGAAATGAAGTTAACTTTGTTATTGGGACAAACGGGGATATCCAAGCGACTAAATACCCTTCTAAAGCCGGCGATTGCGGTTTCTTTATGGCAAGTGCTCCAGGATTTGTCGCATCTATTAAGACTGAGGAAATTTAATTACAGTTATGGAGCGCAAACCAGCAAAGCACTTTTATATCTATATACACACGGGAAACTTACTAACATTCGAGAATTGTTTGACTAAAGCCGGCTTTATGGGGTGAAATATTCTTTCCGTTTTATTAAACGGGAAAAGCAAGATACACTTGACATAGCCTGATGCGGTGAAGAACCCTCGTAATAATTGTACGCATGAAATGTTAAGATTCTTCAAAAAAAAACTTGTCTGTCATCGGTTTACTAAATTATCTATTCTCCCATGAAAGGAAGTTAGGGGTGGTTTGACGGTTCACTGTCTTTTACATGACGAGATGAAGAGACATTAGTAAAAGTTAGAAGTTTAGGGAACAAAAATTATTAAAAATACGAAACCTGAAAGTCTTGACAATAAAAATGGACTCGCACACCCTACTACTGTTAAGACTATTTTTTTTTCTAGAAAACTAATGATAGAATAAGGAACATCAATGAATATTCGGTTCGGATAGATTATATTTTGTTAATCGTTTACATCCCGTTTGTAAGGGTCTACCCATTTGAAATTTTTTCTTTTATGTAAAGCCACGCAAAATCTTACAAATTTACAGAAAAATATCTAAATAGAAATTTTCAGGCATTTTGTTTGAATTTCCGGTCTCAAGGTATTAATGTCTAGTGGTGTTTTGACACGGATACAAATATTGAACTATAAAAATATCACTTTTATTACATTCCCGCCTGTCTTTATTGTAGTTTAAATTACATTTTTACGAACTTTGTGAAACGAAGTTTCTATAGACTGGCCGCTCGTTATTAACTTTTATGTCAGGATATTTATGTTCAAAACTTTCAACCAAATAACCGACGTTATTAATTTGGGGGAAATTTTTAATTGCCAAACTTGCTTAATCGGAGAACGTGACTCATCAAAAATAAAACTCAATTTTAAATGTCGCTGAAAAACCAAGAATTTTGCTTTTCAGGTTCATAATTAAAGAAATACCTAAAAGTATCTAATTTTAAAATTTTCTTTAACGAGAAAAGTTTGTTTGGAACTATTATACACCTGTCGCTTTTAAACACTTTTCTGCTTAAGTATGATTACGTATTCTAGTTTCACCTTGTTAGGTAAGACCGTAATATGGAAACAAAACCACAACGAACATGAACTCTTGAAGTTAATTAATTCCACTTTGTTAGTACGTGCAAAATTGTACACGGTGCGGCTTTGATACAAGAGGTATCGAAGAAGTGCTAATTGAAGTATCAACAACTCATAATAAATTATAATTACTACACAATTCTAAAAAATCGAAATAATAACGACAGCAAGCTTCCATAAAATCAAATCAGTATCAAAATATGTGGAATTTGAATCAGAATTAATTAGAATATCCGATTCAGGGCGCAACAACGAGGGAGGGTTTTGCGGCTACGTGATGGCCAGCAACTAGGATGTTAGACAGCGATTTAATGGACCCCGTTAGCTGATTTGTGTAATTTTAATGGGTTTTATATTTGATGGTTCTGACGAGTTGTCACTACTACTCACCTCTCCAATGCTCTATCTTGTCCTTCGTATAGAATTTAGGAATATTTTATTCATACACGAAAATTTGTAGGTTTTTTCTTATTGGCGATGTTTGTTATTCTATGGTAGGGTAGTTAGGAGAGAGGAACAATAGACATAAAAATGGTGGCAAAGTTTTCTTACTGTAATTTAATTAATGGAAAGTGCTGAAAGAAGATGGGGGTTCAAAGGTGAAACGCAATTCCCGATGTCAAGTTGATTCAATTTGGCGCTAAGAATCTATCGTACATAAATATACATCAGATGTGCTCCTGTTTCATTGCAGTCACGTTTCGTTGGAAAGATATCTAGATTTATAAAAAATTGCTCTCCAGCACGTGTTTCATTGAAATTAAACACAACGATTTGGTAAATTGTTAAATTAACATCTATTTACATTCAGTGTTGATATATTAAGATACAGGACAGCTGAATTAGATAATAGACCCTTATTATTCGTTTAAATCTTTAAAGATTGTCACAAGCATAATGACTAAATTACAAAACGGAGGCCATGTGGTCTTTCGTATGATAAATGAACTAGATCATGTCAAGTACCATTTCACCCTTATGGAAGATTCTGGATAATTTTTCAATAAGTACCTTCCAGAGTCATTAATAAAGACTGTGACAGAGAGATATTTTATTTATAACTTTTCAACCCCTAATTCAAAAAAAATTTGTCAATATTTACAGCCGTACATAGGGAAATAGCTTTGCATACCGCATTTTTTTGAGGTTCCTGCTCCGAGCATCAATCCCTATGTTCGGATATAAACCTTGTCAGTCTATAAAAGGAATCTATTCAAGTCATGTAATTTTGCAACATACACTGAATGCTAGCTTTCTCTGCAGTTTGGTGTAGGTAGGTAGACTGTCTGTCCATCATTCTTAACCATTAAAGTAGGACAAATTTTAAACAAAACCGTAAGACCTTTGCAGTGGCGTAGTAACGGATCCCCTTTAATAACTCCCAATTACTTATATTTACAGTAAATTTTATTTGTAACTGAGATTCTTGAATATAATAGACAATAGAATGTAATATGCTGCGTTGAAGAAAATATTGCTTATAATCTTGATGTGCTTAGACAATTTGCCACTATAAGTTCATGGAATGTAGAGATTAGGAATGAATAAACAGCAACCTCCTATATGTGCATCATGTTGGGATACACTCGTGCCCTGAATGTTAACATTAGCTTCGAATCTTGCTAATCTTATTTCTGTTTGGAAATGCTATGCTTAACACATGATATAGAATAATAAAGCTTTCCTGACAGATTTGAAGCGAGTGGAAACTGTCACCAGGAAGTTAAATTCTAACTAAAAAAAATTAATAATGATATAAAATCATTGTTGTTTTACAATAGCGAATTTTAAAGCAAGGATATTTTTACACCGAGTATTTTAACATATGTTCTAACAATTTCCTTGTGAAAAATTGAATTTTATTTAAGAAACTGAACTCGATTTAGCATTTATTAAAGCTTATTAAATACAAAAATTGCTGCAGTCACAGGATTTTGTAAAAGTTTCTAAGTAAACCTTATTCGGTGTGTGGTAGGGGTCATGGGTTTTTAAAAAAATGTTATAGCTATAATCGCTATTTTATGATTTCGCTGAAAACCGTATTAAAGGATGCAGTTAACATTATTTTTTAAACTCAAATACATAGAAGTGATCTGAACATTTAATTTAATTTAATTTAGGTTTTCTTTAATAAAAAATACACCACAGTAGCGCTAGAAGTTTGGGGGATTACATCAAATAATTACTCTCAATTTTTTCTATGAGGCAACCTTAGAAAGTTTAAGTTGAAATATGGAAAATATTACAATTTTTCGTTAAACATTCCCAGAATTGGCCACAGAAGTTTCTTGTAAAGATTTGAAAATTATAGAAAATATTCTAATATTTTCTATAATTTTCAAATCTTTACAAGAAACTTCTTTAGAACAGTAGATGAAAAATAGGTAGGATGAACAACAAAATAGAAAGAAATGAAAGAAGAAGATATAATACGAGAATTTTAAAAATCACAGACAATAAACTGCCTCAGATACGTCATTAGAAATAAAAATAATAAAATCTTAATACGGCTGACAAAATTTAGACCGCTCAAGCATAAGGAATGGGGAAGACTAAAGACCAGATGGTGGAACGCAGTCGGGGCAAACCTACAAAAGTATGAACCATGGGAATAAAAACTGAAGGAACCAAATCAGGGTTAGGAAGGGTATGGAAGGAAATTTTCGAGGAATTCAAGGAACACAAAAAGCTGTAGAAATAAATTCGGAACATTTGGTATAATTAAGCTAATTCGGTTGTCAAGATACTTTTGATTTTTTATGAGATACAGGGTGTTTTAAAGGACCATTGCCATTGCAATTTTCAGCAAAAAAATTAAAATTAAATAAAAACTGTATTTCATTTTATAAAGATGAATGCTTATGCCTCTCAAGAGTGCACCTATTTTTCATAATTTTCAGACACAAGTAATTTAGTAGGTCTTGCTTCCAAATATAAAGCAAAAAGTACCTACTAAAGTAGAATTCGTTAGTACTACAAAAGTATGTACCTACATATAAAGTTGAAGATGTGAATAAAAGAATTCCTTCTGATTCCAAAATAGTTAAGAAATCAACAAATATTTCTAAATATTTTATTGAAAATGGAGACAATATCTATCTCCAATAATTGAAATTTATTATTTTTCACTTTGAATGTGTAAAATGAATGTATAATAGTCGTACCTTTGTTTACAACTCATGTATATCTCGTAAATGTTTAGGAATCGACTATAAGGACCAACATTTTTTTAACAGTTTTTGCTCCAAAAAGCCTCAATAATCAGTAGGTACATACAGGAAAAGGGAATAGAAAATCACTCGGTATAAAAGTACCGCTAAGGAAAAATCAACTTTAGGAGATAATTTAAACGCAAAATATTTTTTTAAATTGGGAATGACAACTCCAGGGTTATTTTTTCAAAAGTTCCGATTAATTTAATTTAATACATCTATATTTTTATAATAAATTAATGGATTCTGTTTTCTTTTCTTAGCGTAAGTAAAGGATAAGTGAAGAACGAATATGAATGGTTTATTTCTAGAATACTTGGTTTATTTATCAAAATTTGCTTCATGTATAAATAATTTGTAGTTGCAGTTTAAAGTTTGCTTTTGCAATACAGTATGATATAACTAATAAGATTATTTCTTAACAATTTTCCTTATTCACAACACGTTTATTAATTGGTAATACAGTTGAAGTAATATTTAATAAAAGTTTCCAAGAAAAAACAATAAAAAAAGTTTGTAAACACAAACATAAATATTTTCTAATTTCATGTACGATTAGGATTCAGATACATACCTTACAGTAATTAATATTCTCCATACAGAATATTTATCCAAAATGTGCACTTAAGTATATTTTAACATCCTTACGTCTACGCCACATGTTATATATACCGAGTTCATATAAAGGTCTTTCTTTCTGAACCGCACGCACACTTCTGTGAAGCGCGACTCGCTCGCGGGTTTTAATTCAAAATTAGCTCGGTTCAAGACCGTGTCCGCGACTTGCGCACCGACTCCACTTCTTTGTATTATTTAACATCCGTATTTGTTTCATATTTACATATTTTTAACTGAAAAATAAAGATTCAATAAAATACAAATAAACTATAAAGGTATTATATAGGGTGTTCAGTTTTGAGGCCACAAAATATTGGAGGGGTTACCTTACTCTTACTGGGTAGGTCAAAAAAGTTCTAGTATATAAGTGTGTGCTTCGTATCGGCCGATGTACCCCCGACGGTCAGATTTTAATCCCTCAGTAAAAATAATGGTATTATCGACGCAGGTAGGTCCCCCCCTCCTGATGTGCGATGGTCCTATACTGATTATGTTTACTTGATGAAAGTAAGAAAGTTACATTCCTTTATAAAACTTAGCTCCATTTATAAGAATTGTCAATTTCCCTTCCTCAAAAATGACTTTCTTTGGAGGAAGAGCTTACTTTCCAATGCTATAGGAGGTCTTGCGTAGACCCTATCATTAGATTTTGAGAGAAGATATGAAAACGTTCCTAATTTTCAGTCCGTCCGTTACCGGGGGGGGGGGGGAACTTACAGATTGAATTATAAATGATTTTGACCATCGGGGGAACTTGCCACCCCCCGTTCGTGCGTATCTTTTAGACGTGTAGAGGAATAAGTATAGCTAGGTCATTGAATCAACAAAGAAACACCCCTTGGTTATTCAGGCTCACCTCAAGTAGCTCGCCGCTATATAAATAATGCCCTCTATCAACAAATTTTGAATTTAAAAAATAATTTTATCTTTCACTTAAATAAATAAGCAAAGGAATGAATAATAATTGACGTCTTTAGGTACTACTCATGTAACGCTAGGTTTATTGTAATCTATTTTTGTTCCAATGACAGTCTATTCCTAGTGTTAATATAAAGTTGGCTGTCATAGAAAATCTATAAGAGTTAATAATGGTATTCAGAATAAATCGAAAGGGTAGCTTTGATTAATGTCTTTTTCGTACAAAATATGTGCAGGGCGAACACCAGCTAACTCCAGCTTTTAACAAACATCGTGATTCTGAAAGACATATTTCACAAATCGGTAGTTTCTAAAGCCGCAATTTACTAAATGAACCAATCCTTTGTTACTTAAATCCTAAATTAACCGAAATGCAGGAAAACTAGTAAAGTTTTATTCCTTATTGTATTCGAAACCTAAGTTAAATGAGTTGTTCAGAAACACTTTATTTAATGCTTGAGTTAACTGAATGCAGTTCAGTGCTGACTAGCGCTTTCGGCAAGTGGATCTGATTCGCATTAAGCAATTAACCGCTATGGAAATGTATTCAGATTTCAGATGCTGTATTAAAAGTATACAGGACTATTGGAAAATACGGAAACCCCTAAATATATGTGTTGGTTTTTATTAAAATAACTTAGGACATTATTCTTTGCAAATTCGCTGTAGGAGCGCTAAGCAGGTAACGAGGAAGATGTGAAGAATGGGTGAAGTTGGAATTTGAGAAGTCTGTGCCCTTAATAATATTAAAAATATACGTCTGTAATAATAAATAGCGTATAGGGCATTGCATTTAAAAAATTGCACTTAACGCATCTCCGCTTAAACAGGAAGCTATAAAAAAATCAACGATACGTTTATTGTTTACCTTGCATTTTGTAGTCATGCTGCAAAAGTTCATCGATCTTAAAATAAATATTAATAGAGATAGTCAGGGGTTTAAATACTTTACAATATTCCTGTACGTACCATTTTATCCCCCATGCTTGTATAAATAAGTCAAAAGAATATTTCCAATTCCATCCTACATTTGTTTTTTATCGTTTTATGTCAAACTGTATATTTTAGTAAAGTTCTAACTGTAATATGGCAATATTTATTGTAAATTATAAAAGTGGTGGTTTGGGGGCATACGCCAGATAGATCAGGGGTATAACAAAACGGTAAAAATCACCCAATTTGAAATTAATAGTTATTTTTTATACAAGACGATAATTAAATTTTATCGTCGTGTATAAAATTCTATTTTTTTCTATAGCAGGTGTTAAAAAAATAAGAAAAATTTGTAAAAAAAATCAATTTAAAATTAGATTATATTAAACCGAAAAATCTCAGTAGCAAAGGTTTCCATTCGGTTTCCATGGAGTTTCCAGAAAATTAAACTACTTTATCTATCCTTGCGGTTAAAGTGTTACTTTATCTACCCTTGCGGTTAAAGTAATACTTGATCTACTATTTTTAGTCGAACAAAGCACACTTTAACATCTGCTATAGAAAAAAAGAATTTAGTTCCGAATCGACTACCTCACTTTTTAATAATCTTTCATTATGCATTCATATAATAATGTTACATTTATTTAGTTGATATGTCCTTAAATAATCATCTAAAATGAAAAAATAATGTGTTCGAAATGTTCTAAAAGTTGTTACAGGCACAGAGAAAAAAATCGAAAATTCTTGTAACTGATGTTCTGTTGTATATTTAGTAACGTAATTTACAACACATTTTAATTCAACAGAGTCACTATAAATCATTTGAAGAATAAATTGTTCACGGAGTTTGATTAACAAGGAAATAACACTTTTCTAAGAAAAATTATACAGACGATCGCATTCAAATGGCGTTTTAGCTTTCTACATAAGACAATAAGCGAGTTCTAATAGTAAAACACGATACACTGCGTTCCGAATCTCCTCGTTTAAAAATTACATATTTTTATGGTACTACATAAAGATGAAACTACCCCGGACAGTATCTATCTAATTTTCGGGATATTAAATGTGACAAATAGGGATAGTGGCTAACTTGACAGTACTTAGATAATTTGTTAGAAAACTTCTAATTGATAATTACTAATTATGCAAAAATAAAGAACTGGATTTTAGAAAATAAATCAGATTGCCATAATTGATTGATAATTAAATCATCAATTTTTTGCTACGGTATGTTTGAAGAATGTATTGGGAACGATAGATTTGTCAAAACGATAAAATTTAGAGTGTATCCTTTGAATTTAGACTTAGTTTGTCCAATGTATATTTGATTACAATAGAAGCACTGTTTCAGTGTTTCCATACATTCCTGACTTTAAAACAATGTCTTAACTTTATCGTTTCCTATAAGAGGCTTATAAGGGGGGTAAAGGTCTTCAATGACCTGGTGATATTTTTCTGAAATTATTTTATTTTTTCTATAGCAGATGTTAATTAAAGTGTGCTTTGTTCGACTAAAAGTAGTTGATCAAGTATTACTTTAACCGCAAGGGTAGATAAAGTAACACTTTAACCGCAAGGATAGATAAAGTAGTTTAATTTTCTGGAAACTCCATGGAAACCGAATGGAAACCTTTGCTACTGAGATTTTCGGGTTTAATATAATCTAATTTTAAATTGTTTTTTTTTACAAATTTTTCTTATTTTTTTAACATCTGCTATAGAAAAAAATAGAATTTTATACACGACGATAAAATTTAATTATCGACTCGCGAAAATTAATTCACTCGCGATTTCATCGCTCGTGAATTAACACTTTCCGCTTGTCGATAAAATATAATTTTATCGTCTTGTATAAAAAATAACTATTTATTTATTATTATTAAGAGCAGGCTGAAACCATAATAATGTGTCATCGAATCGTTGCCAAATGCATTTTCAGAGACCTTGACGAAGGAATTTTGATTTTCAAAATTAAAAAGTATAAATAAAAATTTTCGCAGTCGACGTAGTTGTATGGTAACTAATCAAAGAATGTTCGATTACGTTAAAAATGGAAATACGTACACAAAAATGATATTTAGGCGGGGGGGGGGGGTGATTTTAAGTTTGAGGTATTAAGCTTAAATTTGATTAATATTTCAATGCAATAAATTAAATCTGTAACATTTAGATTCTGCATTACCTAGGTATTTTGGATGCACGATTTTTTTTTAAATAATTTTCGAACGCACTTCCACTTGTTTCCTTTTAATTAAAAGTAAATTTGATCGCACAACATCTTACTGATTCTAGTAACACTGAAATTTCTTTAATTCATTTATGAACGGCGGCGCTCTAATAAATGGTTCCTGCCTGCTATATTTGACCAACTAAATTTCTAACATTTCCGTTCACTCTACGCGTACTTATGCATGCATGTACATTTGTATGCGTAAAAAGGTCTATGCCCTATGAATATTAGCTTGAAACTGAAAGACTCAAGTTAAAGACATTATGTTGTTTGCTTTGCTAGAAGTTTATGTTTAGTTTCGAGCCATAAATTGGAGGGGGTAATTCTTTTGGTGATATAATACAAGGGGATGCTTTCTGCTCAGAAACAGATATTGAAATTGAAACCCGCTGTTGTGTTGTATTACTTAGGGCGTGAGAAGGTATATTGACAAAACATGATCGAAAACCATAAACTTCGTATATATGGATTCTGAAAAATTGTTTTAGTTTTATGAGAGGTGTCAATAATATTTTCATTTCATTCACAAAACAGTTTACATCATTATAGAAAATTGCAAGAACATTTACTTTATTGAAAGTTGTCCCAATAGGAAAGGATAGGGATCATTTTTTCTAAGACTGCTCCAAGGAGCCTTTTTTACTAGTTGGAAGTATTTTAATCAACATCCCTACACCAAACATATGCAGAAATTGGTTTTCTTGATATATTATTATTTTAAGTTGTTTGGTTACTTATCGATTTTATTTTTCATGAATTAATTCTAATATAAGTATATTTTATATTATTTACTGTAAAATAATTAATCAATCAAATCTAAATGTTTTTAAATGAGACCAATGGGTGTGTAAGTAAGGTACATAAAGCCTCAGCCGATTGCGAATGTTTTATTATACAGAAACTGAATATTGAACAGTAAACTATCTACAAGGGTTGTAAACCTACCCTACCCTGGAATTGAACGTTATGGAGGAATTTAATCTATAACAACCACAAGTTAATCAGGATTCTATTTCAATTTATTTATGGATTGCTTCTGAGAATGACTGGGTTATTTGCAATCTAGGAGTTGGAGATAAGTCAAAACTCATAACTATCACAATTTTAAGCCTTTAGGCCTTGAATGAAAGCGAATCGGCGTAATGCGGAGTACGTCTGTATTCGGTTTTCTTCTCCATAAAAATACTTTTGCTTTTCTCAAAAAAATTCTCTATTTTTTTTAAACAGAGTTCAAAAATGAGTAATAAGGATATTGTTTATGATACGATTATTTTTAGATAACCTTAGAACTATTACAATGCACACCTACTTTTAATACAGGAAACGTTTTAGAATAATAAAAGTAGGTGTGAGATTACTTATAGGTAAAATCTAAAATGTAAAATATTTCTGAAACATGTCACGCTTAGATGTAATTCTTCAACTGCGTGGTATATCAAGGTTGGTCAGTTGTTCCGCAATAAGCACTGTGTGAAGTTTTTTAAGTAACAAAACAACAAATCTAATACAGCATAACATGTACATTATTTCTGTACAACCCTATACTTCAGATCATCCATCCCACCATTCCCACCCTTGTTCTTTTGAAACGCGATGATAAGAATTTATTGGAACTGCTAGAATATTTCGGATAAAATCGAAAGCAACTTTGAAATTTCGAAAACATAGGGGACGCTTGGATAGGAATTTTGAAAGATTTTTTTTAATTTGGAAACACAGTTGAGGTGCGGTGTTGTTTATAAACGAAATCTTTCAAACTCACAAGAAAAAGTTTAACGGTGTGCCGTAGATCTGGGGACTGCAGGGACCATGCCACAGGACCTAACCTACACTGTAAAAAATTTTGGTGTAAATTTACCCCAAATAACGGTGGCAACTTTTCTACCACCGTTATTTGAGGTAAATTTACTTAAAATTTACGTAAAAAGTACACCTATCTATAGAGTAAATTTACCCATTATATCCAACATATTTCAGGTAAAATTGCTGATTTGGACGATTTGGTTACATTTTACACCCGTAACATTACACTTATTTTTTACAGTGTAGGTACCTTTTCATATTCTGGGAATCAGTTGATCTACTGAACGTCGGATAACAACCGAAAATTGTGCTGGGCACCCGTCCTGTTGGTACCGCATCCAGGATTTTCATAAACGTCCGCGTACGCCGTACCTGATTCTAATTTTGGTTCTTTTGAAGATGTTCTATTATTCGATTTTTTGGAGACACAAAATTTTCGTTTTTCCCCGGGTATTTATTGAATACAGTTGTTAATTTCTTTTGTAGCCTCTCGCCTGTATTCTTTAGCATCTCTGATTGCAGTTGTCCTTCTACTCCCGCTTTTCCATTTTGTATTTGTTGTTTATGAGTAATGAGTTGTTAATCTCTTCGATTCGATCGTATAATAGTTGTTTTTCTTTATAGTTTTGTATTCAGATTTATCTCTTTTATTTTCATTTATTGTCTTGCACTTCATTTTTCGTCCGTCCATCTGGACTTACCCATGTTTATTTGTTTTGTTTGGTTTGTTCAGTGGCAAACAATATATTTGCCTTTGTCCTAGGAATTGTCCCTCTATTGTGCCTATCTTCCATTCTGTGGTTTCCAACACAACGTCCGTCTGCTTTCAATCCTGACTTTCTTTAGTAGTGGTTGTAGGATTCTTCTACTTCCTCGTCTTTGATGCTATCAGTGGGGACTCAGCATTGTATTGTTTTCAAAGGGTTGTTGTTATCCATTTTTTCGGATTATTTTCTGGTGGATAACCACTCTTGCTCCTTCTATGTTTCTGTTGTAGAAAATTCTGGGTCCGTTTTGTATACCAATTCTCCCGTTTTCCTAGTTTCTGACATTCTGCTTACATTTTTCTTGGGGTTGTGTAATTAAATTCCTCCACCCCGATATTTTTGATTTGTACTTCGGTTTTATTTATGTTGGGACGTTGAAACATTTCATTGAGATCTACGTGCTAGCGAATTAATGAAGGCCTAACTTAAGATTATCCAGGCTAATGAACGCCTATAATTTTAGCCTATGCTTTGGTCTAATTACCTAACAAATCGATTTAAATCTTCAAAGCAAGTTTATTTTTGATGGTAATGATTAAATTTGATTTTTATCTTACGGAATTTCATAATAAATCATTATACAATATTAACGTCGCTTTATCCTACAGTTACCGATTTATTTGATCGTATGAATGTTTTCAGTTCCAATTATTTTGTATACATAATGAAAACCTTATTTTGGATTTGGCAGAGAGTTGGTATACAACGACATTCGTACGTAAAGATTTTAAACCCCAGTTGCAGTGTCAGTGTGAGCTTATAAATAGCTTTGTCTCCTTATTTTAATTGATTAATGCAGTCCGAGTGCGTTAACTGTGTCCGCAACACCTGGGCCATGCACAGGTGCATTTTGAATTTACATTCATGAACTTTAAGTATTCAATTTAAAGTTATTTTGGTTTGTGCTATTCTAAGAACTCATTCATGATTATTTTTGAAAGACGATTAGTAATTTATAATATATTCCCATATTTTAATTATCGTAGGCTATTAGATATTTATTAGCTGTACTTTAATGACATTCATTAAGATACAAGTTTATAGTCAATCCTCCGTCAATATCAAATATTGTCATGCCTAGAATAGGTGGGGTCTCGTGGCCCGACCAATGGTCCAATCGGTCTCCAATCACGATACCCTGTTTGAGTGAGCAATATCAAATATTGCCATGACCATCTCATAAATCTAAAATTGAATAAAATTTGGAAAAAATAGTATATGCAACTTTCATTTAATGCCCATTAAGGTACTAGTATTCTTTATGGCTCGTGCCATAATTCTCATAGTCGTGTCTTAATAGCTATTTATCATTTAATGGTCATTGGATAATAATACTAAATATTAATAATTTAATGCCTATTAATACATGGTTCGGTACTAAAGAAAGAAATCAGACTACTGTACTTAGAAGAAGTTAGTAATGAAGTGCAACTAGAAATGCATAAAAATAAAACTGAACGATTAAGAAGAAGAATAATTACTTTTAGAAGCATTTTACATTTGATCGTAATTCTTCTATCACCCTGTATATTATGTCAAGTGCAACCGCGATAGCTCCATCTATTGTGTAAAATCGTTACTTATGTACTAATTGACAGATGTCAGCACGGTGGTGTAACTGTTATGGGTATATCTGAACCTTGGTAAAAATCTAGGGTTGATTTAGGCGCCGTGGATCCAGATGGAGCAACTGACGGTAGTGTTTAGAGCGCAAGCGTGGCGACTAATATTTTTAGCCGGGAACCTGATGTAATTTAAATCTGGTGGTTCTGGGGTAGTGACGTTGTTCTGGGAACCCCCTATTATTACTTTATCGTTCTGGGTGACACTTGTAACACGTGTAATAACCTTAAAGCTTTTTGAAGTCGAAATCATACATATATTATCATCGTTTATCACCATACTATATTAATTTATAATACACTGAGACGCGTATTTGGGACTTAAAACTAGTGCTTAATCATAAATTGATTTGAAAGTACAATATTGGTGATGGGTCGCCAAGAATGCTGTGTGGTGGGATGTAATCCTAAAAAAGGTAAGACTAAATTTTTTTAAGTATAGTTAAAGCACATTATTAACAGTTAAATGAATGAAAAGTATTTGATTACTATTGCTTGTAATGAATAAGATAATACATGCTAAAATTACAGACCATATATGGCATTGTTTTCCAAATCCGAAAAGAGAGATGGGACGCCTGTTACGTTGGATAAATATAATTTGAGGAGATTTGTTAAGAATGGATGTTATGGAAGTTTATAAAACGAAACGCGTATGCCATAATCATTTTGCACCCGATTGTATCAGTCCTGGAACCAATTATTTATACAGGCTTAAACATGATGCACTACCGACGTTGAATTTACATATACAGCAAGGTGAGAAAAAATTTAATACTATAGTATAATGTTTTATTTGAAAAATAATGTTCATTATGCAGTGAGCTTTTTTTAAATATATTTGTGTTGTTTTAGCTACTCGCAAACAACTTTATGAGGGCATCGAAGCATCCACTAGTACTTCTGTAGAACCAAAAGTGATGCATGCAGCATGTAGCAATGTAGAAGTAATTGAAGGTGTGGAACGTATTGATGCTAATCTTGTAGGAACTGCTGAAGTTGCTACTGTTATCAACCCACGGAAACGCAAACTTTCAGATTCACTTGTTGGTAAGTAATTATTGATATTAGTTAGTATAATTATTACCCCAGAGGAAAAAATAATTGTCTATCAATAATTTTAGTGTTACTGCTAATCTTAACAATAACAAAACTACCATATTACATTGCCTAAAGGAATTTAAGTTGCCCGATATTAGCTTCATAAATGTTTAGATATTTCGTTAATGTTATTAATATTGAATCTGTTATATCGTAGGTGTGAAACGAGGAGGTTTTCTTACACCTTGGAGTTGCGAAGAAACAGCTTTTAACCCCTAACGCAAAATATTTATTTTATTTTTGTTATCAGAAAAGTGTAAAAATTTAATTGTATTATTAGATGTCAATGTGTGATTTTGTTCTAACAAATGTTTAGCACCGATGCCGAAATACGTATTAAGCAAATAAATATTATTTCCCTTAAAATCGATATTTTATTTAATAATATTTATTATTTCCATAATATTTGAGGTCTCTTTATTATTATTACTTATAAACCATAAGGAATTTGTTATAATTGCAATGGTGTTAACTTAATACTTATACAAAGTATTTCAATAGTTAATTTCATTGCAATTATGATAACATATTTCTTACTACTAAAATTCTCAAATGTGGAGCAGGCAACCCTCAGTACATCTAGTTAAGGCGCCGTACATCCAGGTGGCGCACATTACAACGAACCAAACCTGTACAAGCGAGTTTCGCATCTATAAACCTCTATATTAATTTATGGATGCCAGTATACTAAGTGACATTTACAAAAAGTAACGTAAACAGACGAAAAAAGCAATAATTGTTAGAATTCCAGCTACAACAAACGTTTATATGGGCTACTAAAATATAGAAACAAATAAAAATGACAGGAAGAAGACAGATTGAAGGTTGTATTCAATGCGCAGAAATATCCTCTAGTTCTGACGTGTTGCTTTTAAATTTTCATAATCCATACTTTCCTTCAATTTTACCACGTGGTAGACAAACTTACAGAAGAGTTCCTTTCAATACTTTATATAATGTACCACGTGTTCAATATCAAATCCCTCAAATGCGTCAGATAGAGCCTGTAATTCCTGTAAATCCTATCCCAAGTATGTTCATTGCATAACCTTAATTTTCGACTTTAATTTCACTAGTAATATTTATAATGGGTTAATTCTTGCAGGTAACCGTTCTTTAGAAACATTATCAACAAGAACATCCTTAATATATGTAGCACTTATATTTTTGGGGTCATTGTTTTTGTTGTTCTTGGTCTACGCAAGTTTTCCTGAACTCTCAGAGTACGTTAAACAATTTTCTCCTAACTGTGAATAGTAATTTTTTGTTTGTAGAAATGAAAAATCACATATTAGATTACCTTGGAATATTGAGCAAGCAAAACAATTGGGAATAGTATTAAATCGGTACAAAGATGATAATTATCTCCAAGTATTAGGTGCAGTGTTTATAACTTATATTTTGTATCCTTTATTTATACTTATTAGTTTCTGAAACAGTTCGTGATTTTACCTTAACTATTATATTCAGTTTGCAAACGTTTGCAATTCCAGGGTCTTTGTTCTTATCGATTTTATCCGGATTCCTTTTCCCGTTTTTTGGAGCTTTAATTCTTGTGTGTACTTGCTCGGCAATAGGAGCATCTTTATGTTTCCTATTATCACAATTATTGGGAAGAAAATTAGTACTAAAATATTTTCCGGATAAGGCTAATAAATGGGCTGTGATAGTGCATAAGCAACGTGACAATTTATTTAATTATGTAGTATTTCTACGTATCACACCATTCCTACCTAATTGGTTTATAAACTTGACTGCGCCTGTGATTGGAGTGCCACTAAAACCTTTTGCCTTGGGAACATTTATTGGTGTTGCACCACCTTCATTTGTTGCTATCCAAGCAGGACAAACACTTCACGAAATGACTGCTACAGATTCAGCATTTTCTTGGACTTCTATAACACTTTTAGGTGTATTTGCTGTGGTATCACTTATTCCTATATTTCTTAAACAACGATTGAAGAATAAATTTGATTAACTGTATATTTTAATTAGACAATCAATTTTGTTTTATAATTTTAAGAATTGTTATTTAATTATGTTATTAATTTCAAGTGAAAATCTTAATCCCTACAGTATAAAGCAAAATAGAAAATGTTGGGATGTGCTGTATGGAAATTTTAATAATTTCTAAAATAAGTCACACTTAACTGAATTATTTATTTTTTTATTTATTCTTGCAAGAGTGAGATATTAAAATATAAATTTCACAGTATTAAAGATTATAAATTATGTATTCAATGTGTAATTAGATAATATCATTCATTATGTAAATTTAGGTTTTCTTAGTTCCTTATTACAAAGTAAATACTTGGACAATAAGTCTGTACCAATTTTGCAAGTAAAATATTAGTTAATACAACTTTAAATATTTGTTTTTATATCTACAAGATGTATTTTTGTAGAAAAATGAGCCGATTACATACATAAAATGAGCATCAAATATAATAATCATAATTTATTTGTTGCTAGCAGTTTTTTGAATACATTTTATTATTGAACACTTACATACATTTTTATTAACGTTTCTCAGCAATAACTGCTAATGTAGGTAATGGATACTTCAGTTGCATTTTCTAATGGAAGACTAATAGGCCTCCAGTACCACCAGTTATACCACACTAAAATAATAATTATGTAGTACACACAATATAAAAAGAGGAAACATATTAGTCACACCTCAAGAGATTTTCTTAGTTACAACATAATAAAACCCCCATCTGAATGATCTTTTTAATGAATGTCTAGGTTTTTTAATCTAATGCTACAAAGTCATTGTTAATATTAATCGTAGAGAAAACTCTTTTTGAAATACTTTCCAATGGAACTTTCCTAGTTTTCAATATGAATATGATTTTAATTTCCTCACAATACTTACAAACAAAAGAAGGTTTAAGAACAACTGAAACAGTTCTACAGGTACTGCCACATTCTTTCGATGGTTTAAGAATTACAGTTCTTTCTCCAGACCCTTGTATAACTACAACATAACTGCATTCAGGATTAGGTAAACTGTATGCTTCTGCTAAAGGTTCATCTATCATTACAAATCTTTCCATACTTTGACCAGCTCTTTCAGAAACTATGTACGGCCTAGGAAATAAAGAGCGAATAAATCTAGCTGGGGTCATTCTGTTTATGCGCCATGATGAATGCGTTTTGGAAGAATTAAATTTTGAGGGTGAATATTTAAATAAATCTTTTACAGATCTTATGCTATAATTAGTTGATTTGATACTGTTGGCATCTGTATCAAATACTTGTTTGTTGGTTTTGTAAAGTTTTTGTAAGTTTATAAAGTTCACGTGCCTTTGGTTTGTCTATAAAAAATAATTTAGAAAGGTCCAATTAATTTTTTATTTTGTTACTTACTTGTACAACATAAGGTATTCCTGATTGATATAAGCTATGATTGCTAAACCCTGTTAAGTCTATAACAGAGTGAACATTTTCACACGGCCAACATTCCATATCGGAAACGTAAAAATACGGATTTTCGATAAGACATGTTTCATCATACAAATCTAAAAATAAATTATGGTATTATAAACACAGTACATAGTTGTATTAAAATTTACTTACTGGTTAATGAAGGAAAACGTTTTAAAACCGGTACAGCTAAAAATCGAAGCACTTTTAAACCTGGATAAATTAGTCCTTGTACGTTTCTAAGAACTATACTAGATGTAGGTTGATGAACATTTAATAAAATATAAAGAATAAAAATTAGAAATACAAAGCAGAAGAATAGTTTTGAAGCTATTATAAAGATGTTTCCAATTGTTGATTTCGGCTTGAACGAATTAGTGGGGTTTTTACTTTCTAGTGCTGCAAAACAATTTTTAAATATTTCATGGATTTCAGAATCATTTAAATTCATTGATTTAGCACGTAATCTTAATTCGGCTACATCTTTTTGATATTGTGATAACGATAAAGGCTTAGAACTTGACATAACCTTAGAACATAAGTAATGACAACTTAAACGTCAAACTAATGTAAACACTTTTGGTAACGTGGGCAACCACCAGGACGCCACTATACAAACGCATATTAATCAGTAGGTATATGACCAAACCCTATTAAATTATAATTATTAAAATTTATTGCTATTAATTTTATTATTCTACACAGTTTTCTGCTGAATTGCTGAGTTAATTGATCGCAGCTATTAACTTTAGTTTTTCTGCTGATATTGGTATATTTTTTGAGACAGACTATTAACTACCTTCTTTGAGCAATATTTCTATTTCTAATAATTTTTACAAGTTGAGCATATTTTTTATATTATTTCCTTAAAATAATACCATAATAAAAATATATTTGCGTTATATTACATTATATATGTGTTTCACATCTTCATTCTACACGTTAACTTATATACATCTACTTAATAATACATATTCACTTATATTGTATAATTTTTTATACTAGTAACATTATATGATGTTTCGTTATTGTCAACAATCACTGTTGTACTTTAGTTAAAGTTATCATTATATTTTTCTATCAATTTCTCATCTTCACTTAGCCCCTATACTTATCTATCTATGGTGTCCTTCAATAGGGCATCCACAACTTATCATGGTGTTTTTTGGCATTATGTAGAATAATAAAATTTGTACGAAAATGGGTCGTTACGGAGTTGCAGCCTTCTAAAGTGGGCTGATTTTTCCATTTACTATCGTCCGCCCCATAGATTTTGGAATAGGGAACGGTTATGTAAACTGAGCCTTATCCCAAAAGCTCCCGGGTAAGCTATTAGGTATCTATTGCAGAACACCACACAGTTTTGATAGGATTATGTACACGGTATCCCAGAATAGGAGCGCATGCATGGAATCTCGTAAACGGTTAATAGAAAAACTGGGTTTTCATAGTGGCCCAGGAAAAATATTTTTTGTAGTTGGCCAAAACACTTTTTTGCATATTGCTCTGTTGGTAGAGGCAGATCAACCAAACCTATCAGCGAAAAGAGCGAAAAAGGATTAAGTTTGCTTTTTGAATTATGCGCTCCTTATCTTGGACATCTTGTATAAATAAATAGTACCTATATCTACTCTTTTAACAGTCCGTAAACATACTTAGGAATATCTTATTTAGGAAAAGTACTAATCCGATTATTTGAATTTTACCAATTAATGGTTTGCTGAATTTAAAAACTATTTACTCTAAATATTTCTTATCATGAAGATTTCAAAAAGAAAATAGATGGCGGAGGAGGATAAAACTCTTTGGCGAATCTGTTAAACAGTTCACGATACGAAATCAGTTAAAATATGAAATTTTAACAAGCAAATTGGTTATCACTTTTCTATGATTCGTTCATCCCATCTTTTCCCTCTTTGGTAATCAGGATTAATAATATCGCAGTTAGCATTTCGTGTTCTAGTACATTGTGAGGTACCACTATCAAAGAAGTAATTGTTTCTACAGTGAAAAATTTTCCAGTTATATTTTCCCTTAAACTGTATACATTGGAAATATGCTTCACACGAACCTGCCACAAAAGTTCTTTTATTCAAATAAGTACCATTACAAGGAAGTGAATTGACCGTTTTAACTTTTGATGAAGATTTTGTTTTGGTAGTCTTACGTTTATTCGTTTTTCTTGGTGTTCTCTTTTGTGGCGTGCGTTTTGTAGTAATCCTTTTTGGTGTGGTCCGTTTTGTGGTACTTTTTGGCGTAGATGTTTTGGGAATAATTTTGGTGGTTGGTTTTTTCTTAGTAGTTTTTGTGCTAGGCTTTAAAGTAGTCTTAGTTGTTGATTTCCTGGTGGTTCTAGTGGTGGTGGTTGTAGTTGTAGTAGTTGTTGTAGTACTAGTAGTAATTACTGGTTGTGCTTTAGCTTCAGTGACCCCAGTATTTGGAATTTCACACTTTTCGGTAACAAAATAGTTAGAAGACGATCTTTTCAAAGGACAAAAAGTTCTGTATGATGGCTTCCATCTCAAACCGTTATTTTCACCATCGAGTTCATAGTCATCCCAGTCTTCTAAATCTTTTTGTCGTATGATAAAACTTTTAACAGATACAATTTTGTTTAATCGATCGACCTCCTCTGAGGTGAGTGGAAATTTTTTCCTTCGCTTCTTTTTCTTCAGTTTTAAGCGAGACAGGTTCCAAGGAATACGACGATTTGCGAATTCGAGCGATGGCTGTTGGCAGCCATATGTACAAGGAGAATCTGCACCTACTTGACAGCATCGCTCTGCACCACAGTAAAACTCTCCTTTTCGAGACATCGCGAAAGAAGTATTTACTAAATCTGATAAGTCCAGGTGAATACATGGACTGTAGTGTGTGAGGTTTACACAGAAGAAAGTTTGGTCGGGGTGACACATTACTATCGAGGCCTGTGAAAAAATGTAAAAGAAATATATTATGGCTTCTATTTTAATAATTGCATAACTTTTTTTTTTGGAAAGTTATGTTAATTAAATTAATTACAAAATTTTATTAAACCGAAAATCATTCAAAAAGTTTGTCATATGGTTGACTGTCAAACACAGATATGCCAAAAGAATATAAAAGAAAAAGTCTTTAATCGAGGACGAGGATATTCTATAGGAAAATGAGAACTACCCCCCTGTCCCTACTGTAGCTATGGAGATTCTTAGTTTAAGAGGACAGATCATCTTTCTTTGGCTATGTTTACAATTCTTTTAATTCCAAATTGCAACTCGGAGTTCTATCTATCCATATTATTTTTTGTCCAGTTGCACCATTATCTGTACAAAACATTTTGATTTTCAAGTCCTCCCATCACGTCACGTTCTATACTGTTTGTTTTTATTTTTTTTTATATACTGTAGTCAACTTCAAAAATGTATAGATTATCACAAACATTCGATGAACGAACCTCACAAATCAGCATTTCGTCACCAATATCATTTTATATTGTACTTAACAACTTTAATTTTTACTTACTATGCGTTCCCTTTTCTCTTCTGCAGAGAAGCTCGAGGTCCCTCCGACAAAACCTACCACAAATAGTATTGGGTATTAGAAAAGTATTTGATAAAAAATTGCATATGTTGACATCCATACTGTTTATGAAACTTCCAACACTTATGGAAATATCAACTCGTTACATAAGTTTTGGCAAAGTTTTAACTTCACTTCCTATACTTTCAAGTTTCTTACCTTCGTGCACAGTCACAGTCAATTGACATATGAAAGCTAAAATGGATAAAGACTTCCATTCCATTATCGATCAAATACATTTTTCTCAAAATGGATGCTTCGACATTGTTAATTACAGAGGTGCAACTAACATATGTTGACCTCCGCGTGTTTGCAATTACTCGTTCCTGACACCAAAATCTCTGATTCTATCGGCATTATAGTTAATGATATATATTTCATTCATTAGTTTGAATCTACAGGTGAATAGCAAAGTGGTGTTTGCTGTTATTTAGAATTCAAATACAAATTTGTAAGTAAACTTATTACTTCGCATAGCTTCAGTAAAGGTTGTTATAGAGACAAGATTTCTAGGCATTTGCGTATTTTTCATATATTTTTTAAAATTTATACACGTGAACCATATATATGAATGTAGAAGTGGATATTTGCGACTTTTTTTTGCAGCATCTGTAACAAGTTACATGTCCAGATGGTTTTTTTCTTAATTCTTGCCAGCTTAAGTAAGTACTTTTGCATCTTGGTATTATTCTTGCAGGCCATTAACTATTAAGTAATTCCATTTGGCAATACTTCCGTCAGATTTACCGGAAAAATTCTACAACTGGAACTAATAGTTCAGTATGCAGTCCATTTCATTACTGGAGTTGCAATTTGGAATTAAATGAGTTGTAAAGATGGCCAAAGAAAATATTTTCGCTTAGGGTTGTTTTCGTTTTTGCAATGTTACTACAAAATATGTTTTGGATGTCTTAAAAGTATAAATTAATTTTTAATTATTACTATCTTCTTCCTATTGTGATTGCTCAATGTATTTTACAGGGTCCAAACCATCCTCACGTTTGTGCTGTGCAACGCGACTTATCTAACGATGATGAACAAATTTAGACCTGGATTTCCTCTATACGGGAGGACTAAGCCACCATAATCAGGTAGATGCGTCGTCGTCGGATTTTTATGGATGAAGAGGTATGTAATAATAATAAATAATTAGATATCTTGTTACCATTTATAATTGATGAAAACATAAATTATGTGGTCTCAACTCCATGGGAAATGTAACCACGACGATGGTTGGAACTATTGTCCTTAATATTGTTGGAACTCAAATTTTCGGAAGGATCGTGGCGGTCTAGTTGTTTGGTCTTCAAGAAAGTCCTAACTTAAGTTGTTTTGATTTTAATAGTACCTATATTGCGCAACAATAAAATGAAGCTTGCTATTTTATATGAACTTCAGTTCTATGCTTCAGTTTGCACAACCAAACAAGTGTAAAAAAGGTATCACCCATGTATTGTAGTTGGACACTATTAACTATACGTTTTCTATGGCATTATATTTGAAATTATTATTCGCATTATATTCACAATCGTTTGAGGCAAATATGCGTATTCGGAAACTTCAAACGCGGGTGTTATGTCGCTGTTCGCCAGTCGCCACATAATCTAATAATAATTAATAGTTACCCTTCCAAAAAAGTGTCTGGGCTCTTTTGGTCATAATGCGTGAAATATACTTACGTATCAATTTTAAATGTTAGGGTTCATGTACTGCGATCAGTGTGTGAACCTATTACTTCACGTACGGGAGTAGAAAAATGGATTCGTGTATCAGGAAGCGATTAATACGTACTACTTCAGAAGCAAGATATCCAATGAATAAATCTCGCCTCTAGAAAGGTGTGGGAAAATAATATTTTGCAAAATTTAGCAGATGGTATAATTCGCAACGCAAGTCCCGAAAATGCGTAGAAGTTGGAGGGTAGCCGTTCTGAGCATTTATTGAAATTATTACTACAGTTTAAAAATGCATAATACAGGTACCTAATTGTCTCAATTTGTTTTTTCATAAACACACTAGATGAAAATAAATGTTGATTTTATGTTACATTATGTAACACTACAACAAATAACAGTAAAGCTACACAGTTAGGTGGTTGTGTGGGTTGCCTGTGTATTACTGCTACTAGACTTGGTGTATATTATTGTTGATAATAACAAGCGGATACCGACACGGCTTACAGTGACCCAGCCACCGAGCATATGCATTCACAAGTCCACTAGGCTTGTGAAAAATAATTCTCATACTGCAACTAACCTAAAGTCAGTTGGGCGGCCCATCAACTTTAGGTTAGTTGCAGTTTGAGAATTATTTTTCACTATTTTTTTACAAATTCAGTGTTTACCAGTTGCTGGGTCACTGTAACCCGTGTCGGTATCCGCTTGTATAATAATAACAACACTCGTCTTTCTATTGTGTGCGTCAATGCACGTGTTTTAATTGTTTACGAATACCTCTCCCTCTCCTCAATTAAAAAACACCTTGATTTTTTTCTTAGATGGGAATTCCTAGATAACAATCAAAAATAAAAAAATACTTAAATTTATTGTAATAACAAGTATTTTCAGCAACGCAATAAAATCGCTTGAGGAAAACAGATTTAATGTAAATATTGCATTATTTACATAAGCAAAGCCATGAAAGTGGTAAACGACCGTTTTGTAGTAATTAGAAAGGGAGATTTATAAACTAAGACTAACAACACTACCTACTCTTGGAAAAAGCTTTTACTGTTTTACTAAAATAACTAAATTTCCTAGAGCTGATATCAGATTTGTAGTTCATCGCCACATAACAGATACCTACGTACGAAAAGTAATTCGTTTTACTGCTTTATGTCAATTTAACTTTAGTATACATTTTTATTTACCCCGACAAATGATAACTTGAGTAGCTGAAAGCAAACAACGGTTTTAATTAATTGTTATACTTGGAAACGCATGTGTTCCAGGAATATACAGAATTATTAGATTAAACATTGATAATAATTATGTCAACTTTCCTTTCCTTTAACAATGCAAAAATAACTTGAATTTACATATCGTAAATTACTGTAATATTTAAATACGTAGATAAAAATTTAAAGAAAGAAAAATGTTCATTTTATCTTTAGTATCAAAATGATTTGGTGGTGAAAAGTTATAAACATCAAAATGAATAATGCAATTTTACTGCCGATGTTGCTTTTATCGGTAAAGTATTAAATTAATATTTATTAAGTTAGTGATCGCAATTGCTTGTAATAGTGTAACAATAAAGTTTTTCTACTTTCCGTTCACAAAAACTCCATTGTGACACTCAAAATTGTACAAAACAGTTTCATAATACAGGATATTGTGAAACTGTTTTTGGTGAAATTGTAGTTCTTAAAAGTGGTAGCATTACTTCATGTGTTACATTATCATACGTCATCAACATTAAATATCAATGGCATGCAGTTCCTCTTCTACAGAGAGGGTAAAATAAACACAGAAATTATAAATACCTACTTGAACTTTTATTTGATCCTGAATAATGAAAACAACTCACATAATAACGCTTTTTTTTAAACATTTCATCAAAACGTAAACTGTTAAATATGATAGATTTGCAGACAGCTTACCAGTGTTATTTCTTATAGCAATTACAACTCCGTACATATCAAGTTCATTAAAAAATTAATTTTTTTGTTAAATCTAAATGATGTAAAGTAGTTCGTTTAATTAGAGGCTCTCTTTATATTCGACCACTCATTGCTGCGCTCGCTCGTGTGCTACCACAGGCTCTCTTTTTAAACCGTGTCTTTGAAAAATCCCGTAATTATGGTAGATTGTTTGATTTTAAATTGAAAATACAAATGGTGTAAAAACGAAATTTTTTTTTATTTAGTCGCAATAAAAATACGTTCTCTGTTCTTAACGGGGGAGAATTTGACCCTGACTTTTTCGGTCAACAGGCAATCTCTAATCTTCGAAATAAACTCGACCCTGTCCAATTTAAAATGTCTTTGCTGATAGTAGCATGAGTAAATTATGTGAAGGTTTGTTTAGTAGTATAAAGATACATTGGGTTTCTCATTTTTTTTCTTTAAAAATGCCTTCAGATAAACGTTGCGTTAGGTTAAGCTCAACTCGTCATTTTTTATTAATATACTTCTGTAGGTTATTACGTGGCGCTCATCATTTTTGTATACAAGTGTAATAAAAACTTTTCGTTACTTAGACCTATGTTTTTAGGTTTGTCCATGGGCAACACCTAGTGAAATGATATGTGACAATAATAAAGGATTTATTTGTTATGACAAACAGAAGTTTTATCAATGCGTTCAAGTTGGAAACGACAGTATAATATT
Source organism: Hemicrepidius hirtus (assembly GCA_963082805.1). NCBI lineage: Eukaryota > Metazoa > Arthropoda > Insecta > Coleoptera > Elateridae > Hemicrepidius > Hemicrepidius hirtus. The sequence goes on from OY720167.1 coordinate 9,266,491, forward strand.
GGCGGAACCGCAAGATTGCCCGCCTGGTCTCTATTGCGATAGCAGTATGGAATTTGAATGTGTAGAGGAGTGGCAAATTACTACAGCTAGTCCTACTACGAATGTAGACACTACAGTAATAAACCATACCACTTCTCATGATAACACTACTAGTGCTGAAATATTCACATCAACGCAAACTCCAAATAGCCACTCAACTGCGACTTCTAGTATAGTACAAACAACCACTTCAGTCTCATCACCGTCAGCATTACCACCCAATGCTACATCTGAAGATTTACCTACTACTGTGACACCAAGCGAACCCAACACTACTATAACGGTATCTTCCACGGAAAGTGTCACTGACACAGAAACGTCGCCTATAGTGACACACACAACGAAACCAGAACAAAGTACACCAACTGTTGCTTACACCCAAAGTGTAACCGCTACTAATTATATTCATTCGACGCTACTCCCGATTGTATCTTCTACACAATCAGGAGGAAGCAATGCGAACACTACCATTCAAACTACGGACTTCAGTAAAGCACAGGAGACCACAGTTGACATGATTACATCGACGGAAGGGATTGTTGAAACAACGCCGAGTCAAAGTGGTGGAAGCAGCATTAATCCACCGATTAACAATATCACAACCTCGGAGGGAAACAGCGAGAACAATACTGTGACCACTACAGGTACAATTTCTGCAGAGGAAACGACTATCCCAAGGGTTTCCTCCACTGAAAGTTCAACCTACACAACTCAAATATCGTGGAACGAAACTACACCGACGGGAGGGGAAAGAACCAGTACCATCATTACTTTTCCAGAGACTACAATCAATGTCAGTAGATTACCTACAACCCCTACGTCATTAACAGTACCTGCTTCCAAAACTCAAACTGAAATTATTGCGACTTCTCCAACCTTAACGAGAGCACCGACAATAGCAACCACACAATTGGGTGAAACTGTAAATAATACAGACCAGTTTACAGATACAAGTACATCTGTGCAAAGCACAACTGCGAACAACACTGCTGCAATAACGGAAGCTACTGAAACAGATGAACGCACAACGGCGGAAGTTTCTTCCACAGCAAGTTCTGCCCATACGAGTCCAGTACCCAGCGAAGCAACTACATCCTCTGGAGGCAATTCAAACAATACTGCTGCAATAACAGAATCTACTGAAACAGATGAAGGCACAACGGCGGAAGTTTCTTCCACAGCAAGTTCTGCCCATACGAGGCCAGTACCCAGCGAAGCAACTACATCCTCTGGAGGCAATTCAAACAATACTGCTGCAATAACAGAATCTACTGAAACAGATGAAGGCACAGCGGCGGAAGTTTCTTCCACAGCAAGTTCTGCCCATACGAGGCCAGTACCCAGCGAAGCAACTACATCCTCTGGAGGCAATTCAAACAATACTGCTGCAATAACAGAATCTACTGAAACAGATGAAGGCACAACGGCGGAAGTTTCTTCCACAGCAAGTTCTGCCCATACGAGGCCAGTACCCAGCGAAGCAACTACATCCTCTGGAGGCAATTCAAACAATACTGCTGCAATAACAGAATCTACTGAAACAGATGAAGGCACAACGGCGGAAGTTTCTTCCACAGCAAGTTCTGCCCATACGAGTCCAGTACCCAGCGAAGCAACTACATCCTCTGGAGGCAATTCAAACAATACTGCTGCAATAACAGAATCTACTGAAACAGATGAAGGCACAGCGGCGGAAGTTTCTTCCACAGCAAGTTCCGCCCATACGAGTCCAGTACCCAGCGCAGCAACTACATCCTCTGGAGGCAATTCAAACAATACTGCTGCAATAACAGAATCTACTGAAACAGATGAAGGCACAGCGGCGGAAGTTTCTTCCACAGCAAGTTCTGCCCATACGAGGCCAGTACCCAGCGAAGCAACTACATCCTCTGGAGGCAATTCAAACAATACTGCTGCAATAACAGAATCTACTGAAACAGATGAAGGCACAACGGCGGAAGTTTCTTCCACAGCAAGTTCTGCCCATACGAGTCCAGTACCCAGCGAAGCAACTACATCCTCTGGAGGCAATTCAAACAATACTGCTGCAATAACAGAATCTACTGAAACAGATGAAGGCACAACGGCGGAAGTTTCTTCCACAGCAAGTTCTGCCCATACGAGTCCAGTACCCAGCGAAGCAACTACATCCTCTGGAGGCAATTCAAACAATACTGCTGCAATAACAGAATCTACTGAAACAGATGAAGGCACAACGGCGGAAGTTTCTTCCACAGCAAGTTCTGCCCATACGAGTCCAGTACCCAGCGCAGCAACTACATCCTCTGGAGGCAATTCAAACAATACTGCTGCAATCACAGAATCTACTGAAACAGATGAAGGCACAACGGCGGAAGTTTCTTCCACAGCAAGTTCTGCCCATACGAGTCCAGTACCCAGCGAAGCAACTACATCCTCTGGAGGCAATTCAAACAATACTGCTGCAATAACAGAATCTACTGAAACAGATGAAGGCACAACGGCGGAAGTTTCTTCCACAGCAAGTTCTGCCCATACGAGTCCAGTACCCAGCGAAGCAACTACATCCTCTGGAGGCAATTCAAACAATACTGCTGCAATCACAGAATCTACTGAAACAGATGAAGGCACAACGGCGGAAGTTTCTTCCACAGCAAGTTCTGCCCATACGAGTCCAGTACCCAGCGAAGCAACTACATCCTCTGGAGGCAATTCAAACAATACTGCTGCAATAACAGAATCTACTGAAACAGATGAAGGCACAACGGCGGAAGTTTCTTCCACAGCAAGTTCTGCCCATACGAGTCCAGTACCCAGCGCAGCAACTACATCCTCTGGAGGCAATTCAAACAATACTGCTGCAATCACAGAATCTACTGAAACAGATGAAGGCACAACGGCGGAAGTTTCTTCCACAGCAAGTTCTGCCCATACGAGTCCAGTACCCAGCGCTGCAACTACATCCTCTGGAGGCAATTCAAACAATACTGCTGCAATCACAGAATCTACTGAAACAGATGAAGGCACAACGGCGGAAGTTTCTTCCACAGCAAGTTCTGCCCATACGAGTCCAGTACCCAGCGCAGCAACTACATCCTCTGGAGGCAATTCAAACAATACTGCTGCAATAACAGAATCTACTGAAACAGATGAAAGCACAACGGCGGAAGTTTCTTCCACAGCAAGTTCTGCCCATACGAGTCCAGTACCCAGCGCAGCAACTACATCCTCTGGAGGCAATTCAAACAATACTGCTGCAATAACAGAATCTACTGAAACAGATGAAGGCACAACGGCGGAAGTTTCTTCCACAGCAAGTTCTGCCCATACGAGTCCAGTACCCAGCGAAGCAACTACATCCTCTGGAGGCAATTCAAACAATACTGCTGCAATAACCGAATCTACTGAAACAGATGAAGGCACAACGGCGGAAGTTTCTTCCACAGCAAGTTCTGCCCATACGAGTCCAGTACCCAGCGCAGCAACTACATCCTCTGGAGGCAATTCAAACAATACTGCTGCAATAACAGAATCTACTGAAACAGATGAAGGCACAACGGCGGAAGTTTCTTCCACAGCAAGTTCTGCCCATACGAGTCCAGTACCCAGCGAAGCAACTACATCCTCTGGAGGCAATTCAAACAATACTGCTGCAATCACAGAATCTACTGAAACAGATGAAGGCACAGCGGCAGAAGTTTCTTCCACAGCAAGTTCTGCCCATACGAGTCCAGTACCCAGCGCTGCAACAACATCCTCTGGGGGCAATTCAAACAATACTGCTGCAATAACCGAATCTACTGAAACAGATGAAGGCACAACGGCAGAAGTTTCTTCCACAGCAAGTTCTGCCCATACGAGTCCAGTACCCAGCGCAGCAACTACATCTGTAGGCAATTCAAACAATACTGCTGCAATCACAGAATCTACTGAAACAGATGAAGGCACAACGGCGGAAGTTTCTTCCACAGCAAGTTCTGCCCATACGAGTCCAGTACCCAGCGCAGCAACTACATCTGTAGGCAATTCAAACAATACTGCTGCAATCACAGAATCTACTGAAACAGATGAAGGCACAACGGCCGAAGTTTCTTCCTCAGTAAGTTCTGCCCATACGAGTCCAGTACCCAGCGCAGCAACAACATCCTCTGGAGGCAATTCGAACAATACTGCTGCAATAACCGAATATACTGAAACAGATGAAGGCACAACGGCAGAAGTTTCTTCCACAGCAAGTTCTGCTTATACGAGTCCAGTACCCAGCGCAGCAACTACATCTGGAGGCAATTCAAACAGTACTGCTGCAGTCACAGAATCTACTGAAACAGATGAAGGCACAACGGCAGAAGTTTCTTCCACAGCAAGTTCTGCCCATACGAGTCCAGTACCCAGCGCAGCAACTACATCCTCTGGAGGCAATTCGAACAATACTGCAGCAATAACAGACTCCACTGAAACAAATGAAGGCACAACGGCAGAAGTTTCTTCCACAGCAAGTTCTGCTTATACGAGTCCAGTACCCAGCGCAGCAACTACATCCTCTGGAGGCAATTCGAACAATACTGCAGCAATAACAGACTCCACTGAAACAGATGAAGGCACAACGGCAGAAGTTTCTTCCACAGCAAGTTCTGCTTATACGAGTCCAGTACCCAGCGCAGCAACTACATCTGGAGGCAATTCAAACAGTACTGCTGCAGTCACAGAATCTACTGAAACAGATGAAGGCACAACGGCAGAAGTTTCTTCCATAGCAAGTTCTGCCCATACGAGTCCAGTACCCAGCGCAGCAACAACATCCTCTGGAGGCAATTCAAACAGTACTGCTGCAGTCACAGAATCTACTGAAACAGATGAAGGCACAACGGCAGAAGTTTCTTCCACAGCAAGTTCTGCCTATACGAGTCCAGTACCCAGCGCAGCAACTACATCCTCTGGAGGCAATTCGAACAATACTGCAGCAATAACAGAATCCACTGAAACAGATGAAGGCACAACGGCAGAAGTTTCTTCCACAGCAAGTTCTGCCCATACGAGTCCAGCACCCAGCGCAGCAACAACATCCTCTGGAGGCAATTCAAACAATACTGCTGCAATAACCGAATCTACTGAAACAGATGAAGGCACAACGGCGGAAATTTCGTCCACAGCAAGTTCTGTGCATACGAGTCCAGTACCCAGCGCAGCAACAACATCCTCTGGAGGCAATTCAAACAATACTGCTGCAATAACCGAATCTACTGAAACAGATGAAGGCACAACGGCGGAAATTTCGTCCACAGCAAGTTCTGTGCATACGAGTCCAGTACCCAGCGCAGCAACAACATCCGCTGGAGGCAATTCAAACAATACTGCTGCAATAACCGAATCTACTGAAACAGATGAAAGCACAACGGTGGAAATTTCTTCCACAGCAAGTTCTGTCCATACGAGTCCAGTACCCAGCGCAGCAACTACATCCTCTGGAGGCAATTCAAACAATACTGCTGCAATAACCGAATCTACTGAAACAGATGAAAGCACAACGGTGGAAATTTCTTCCACAGCAAGTTCTGTCCATACGAGTCCAGTACCCAGCGCAGCAACTACATCCGCTGGAGGCAATTCAAACAATACTGCTGCAATAACCGAATCTACTGAAACAGATGAAGGTACAACGGCGGAAGTTTCTTCCACAGCAAGTTCTGTGCATACGAGTCCAGTACCCAGCGCAGCAACTACATCCTCTGGAGGCAATTCAAACAATACTGCTGCAATAACCGAATCTACTGAAACAGATGAAAGCACAACGGCGGAAATTTCTTCCACAGCAAGTTCTGTCCATACGAGTCCAGTACCCAGCGCAGCAACAACATCCTCTGGAGGCAATTCAAACAATACTGCTGCAATAACCGAATCTACTGAAACAGATGAAAGCACAACGGCGGAAATTTCTTCCACAGCAAGTTCTGTGCATACGAGTCCAGTACCCAGCGCAGCAACTACATCCTCTGGAGGCAATTCAAACAATACTGCTGCAATAACCGAATCTACTGAAACAGATGAAAGCACAACGGCGGAAATTTCTTCCACAGCAAGTTCTGTGCATACGAGTCCAGTACCCAGCGCAGCAACTACATCCTCTGGAGGCAATTCAAACAATACTGCTGCAATAACCGAATCTACTGAAACAGATGAAAGCACAACGGCGGAAGTTTCTTCCACAGCAAGTTCTGTCCATACGAGTCCAGTACCCAGCGCAGCAACTACATCCTCTGGAGGCAATTCAAACAATACTGCTGCAATAACCGAATCTACTGAAACAGATGAAAGCACAACGGTGGAAATTTCTTCCACAGCAAGTTCTGTCCATACGAGTCCAGTACCCAGCGCAGCAACTACATCCTCTGGAGGCAATTCAAACAATACTGCTGCAATAACCGAATCTACTGAAACAGATGAAAGCACAACGGTGGAAATTTCTTCCACAGCAAGTTCTGCCCATACGAGACCAGTACCCAGCGCAGCAACAACATCCTCTGGAGGCAATTCAAACAATACTGCTGCAATAACCGAATCTACTGAAACAGATGAAAGCACAACGTTGGAAATTTCTTCCACAGCAAGTTCTGTCCATACGAGTCCAGTACCCAGCGCAGCAACTACATCCTCTGGAGGCAATTCAAACAATACTGCTGCAATAACCGAATCTACTGAAACAGATGAAGGTACAACGGCGGAAGTTTCTTCCACAGCAAGTTCTGTCCATTCGAGTCCAGTACCCAGCGCAGCAACAACATCCTCTGGAGGCAATTCAAACAATACTGCTGCAATAACCGAATCTACTGAAACAGATGAAAGCACAACGGCGGAAATTTCTTCCACAGCAAGTTCTGTGCATACGAGTCCAGTACCCAGCGCAGCAACTACATCCTCTGGAGGCAATTCAAACAATACTGCTGCAATAACCGAATCTACTGAAACAGATGAAAGCACAACGGCGGAAATTTCTTCCACAGCAAGTTCTGTCCATACGAGTCCAGTACCCAGCGCAGCAACTACATCCTCTGGAGGCAATTCAAACAATACTGCTGCAATAACCGAATCTACTGAAACAGATGAAAGCACAACGGCGGAAATTTCTTCCACAGCAAGTTCTGTCCATACGAGTCCAGTACCCAGCGCAGCAACTACATCCTCTGGAGGCAATTCAAACAATACTGCTGCAATAACCGAATCTACTGAAACAGATGAAAGCACAACGGCGGAAATTTCTTCCACAGCAAGTTCTGTCCATACGAGTCCAGTACCCAGCGCAGCAACAACATCCTCTGGAGGCAATTCAAACAATACTGCTGCAATAACCGAATCTACTGAAACAGATGAAAGCACAACGGCGGAAACTTCTTCCACAGCAAGTTCTGCCCATACGAGTCCAGTACCCAGCGCTGCAACTACATCCTCTGGAGGCAATTCAAACAATACTGCTGCAATCACAGAATCTACTGAAACAGATGAAGGCACAACGGCGGAAGTTTCTTCCACAGCAAGTTCTGCCCATACGAGTCCAGTACCCAGCGCAGCAACTACATCCTCTGGAGGCAATTCAAACAATACTGCTGCAATAACAGAATCTACTGAAACAGATGAAAGCACAACGGCGGAAGTTTCTTCCACAGCAAGTTCTGCCCATACGAGTCCAGTACCCAGCGCAGCAACTACATCCTCTGGAGGCAATTCAAACAATACTGCTGCAATAACAGAATCTACTGAAACAGATGAAGGCACAACGGCGGAAGTTTCTTCCACAGCAAGTTCTGCCCATACGAGTCCAGTACCCAGCGAAGCAACTACATCCTCTGGAGGCAATTCAAACAATACTGCTGCAATAACCGAATCTACTGAAACAGATGAAGGCACAACGGCGGAAGTTTCTTCCACAGCAAGTTCTGCCCATACGAGTCCAGTACCCAGCGCAGCAACTACATCCTCTGGAGGCAATTCAAACAATACTGCTGCAATAACAGAATCTACTGAAACAGATGAAGGCACAACGGCGGAAGTTTCTTCCACAGCAAGTTCTGCCCATACGAGTCCAGTACCCAGCGAAGCAACTACATCCTCTGGAGGCAATTCAAACAATACTGCTGCAATCACAGAATCTACTGAAACAGATGAAGGCACAGCGGCAGAAGTTTCTTCCACAGCAAGTTCTGCCCATACGAGTCCAGTACCCAGCGCTGCAACAACATCCTCTGGGGGCAATTCAAACAATACTGCTGCAATAACCGAATCTACTGAAACAGATGAAGGCACAACGGCAGAAGTTTCTTCCACAGCAAGTTCTGCCCATACGAGTCCAGTACCCAGCGCAGCAACTACATCTGTAGGCAATTCAAACAATACTGCTGCAATCACAGAATCTACTGAAACAGATGAAGGCACAACGGCGGAAGTTTCTTCCACAGCAAGTTCTGCCCATACGAGTCCAGTACCCAGCGCAGCAACTACATCTGTAGGCAATTCAAACAATACTGCTGCAATCACAGAATCTACTGAAACAGATGAAGGCACAACGGCCGAAGTTTCTTCCTCAGTAAGTTCTGCCCATACGAGTCCAGTACCCAGCGCAGCAACAACATCCTCTGGAGGCAATTCGAACAATACTGCTGCAATAACCGAATATACTGAAACAGATGAAGGCACAACGGCAGAAGTTTCTTCCACAGCAAGTTCTGCTTATACGAGTCCAGTACCCAGCGCAGCAACTACATCTGGAGGCAATTCAAACAGTACTGCTGCAGTCACAGAATCTACTGAAACAGATGAAGGCACAACGGCAGAAGTTTCTTCCACAGCAAGTTCTGCCCATACGAGTCCAGTACCCAGCGCAGCAACTACATCCTCTGGAGGCAATTCGAACAATACTGCAGCAATAACAGACTCCACTGAAACAAATGAAGGCACAACGGCAGAAGTTTCTTCCACAGCAAGTTCTGCTTATACGAGTCCAGTACCCAGCGCAGCAACTACATCCTCTGGAGGCAATTCGAACAATACTGCAGCAATAACAGACTCCACTGAAACAGATGAAGGCACAACGGCAGAAGTTTCTTCCACAGCAAGTTCTGCTTATACGAGTCCAGTACCCAGCGCAGCAACTACATCTGGAGGCAATTCAAACAGTACTGCTGCAGTCACAGAATCTACTGAAACAGATGAAGGCACAACGGCAGAAGTTTCTTCCATAGCAAGTTCTGCCCATACGAGTCCAGTACCCAGCGCAGCAACAACATCCTCTGGAGGCAATTCAAACAGTACTGCTGCAGTCACAGAATCTACTGAAACAGATGAAGGCACAACGGCAGAAGTTTCTTCCACAGCAAGTTCTGCCTATACGAGTCCAGTACCCAGCGCAGCAACTACATCCTCTGGAGGCAATTCGAACAATACTGCAGCAATAACAGAATCCACTGAAACAGATGAAGGCACAACGGCAGAAGTTTCTTCCACAGCAAGTTCTGCCCATACGAGTCCAGCACCCAGCGCAGCAACAACATCCTCTGGAGGCAATTCAAACAATACTGCTGCAATAACCGAATCTACTGAAACAGATGAAGGCACAACGGCGGAAATTTCGTCCACAGCAAGTTCTGTGCATACGAGTCCAGTACCCAGCGCAGCAACAACATCCTCTGGAGGCAATTCAAACAATACTGCTGCAATAACCGAATCTACTGAAACAGATGAAGGCACAACGGCGGAAATTTCGTCCACAGCAAGTTCTGTGCATACGAGTCCAGTACCCAGCGCAGCAACAACATCCGCTGGAGGCAATTCAAACAATACTGCTGCAATAACCGAATCTACTGAAACAGATGAAAGCACAACGGTGGAAATTTCTTCCACAGCAAGTTCTGTCCATACGAGTCCAGTACCCAGCGCAGCAACTACATCCTCTGGAGGCAATTCAAACAATACTGCTGCAATAACCGAATCTACTGAAACAGATGAAAGCACAACGGTGGAAATTTCTTCCACAGCAAGTTCTGTCCATACGAGTCCAGTACCCAGCGCAGCAACTACATCCGCTGGAGGCAATTCAAACAATACTGCTGCAATAACCGAATCTACTGAAACAGATGAAGGTACAACGGCGGAAGTTTCTTCCACAGCAAGTTCTGTGCATACGAGTCCAGTACCCAGCGCAGCAACTACATCCTCTGGAGGCAATTCAAACAATACTGCTGCAATAACCGAATCTACTGAAACAGATGAAAGCACAACGGCGGAAATTTCTTCCACAGCAAGTTCTGTCCATACGAGTCCAGTACCCAGCGCAGCAACAACATCCTCTGGAGGCAATTCAAACAATACTGCTGCAATAACCGAATCTACTGAAACAGATGAAAGCACAACGGCGGAAATTTCTTCCACAGCAAGTTCTGTGCATACGAGTCCAGTACCCAGCGCAGCAACTACATCCTCTGGAGGCAATTCAAACAATACTGCTGCAATAACCGAATCTACTGAAACAGATGAAAGCACAACGGCGGAAATTTCTTCCACAGCAAGTTCTGTGCATACGAGTCCAGTACCCAGCGCAGCAACTACATCCTCTGGAGGCAATTCAAACAATACTGCTGCAATAACCGAATCTACTGAAACAGATGAAAGCACAACGGCGGAAGTTTCTTCCACAGCAAGTTCTGTCCATACGAGTCCAGTACCCAGCGCAGCAACTACATCCTCTGGAGGCAATTCAAACAATACTGCTGCAATAACCGAATCTACTGAAACAGATGAAAGCACAACGGTGGAAATTTCTTCCACAGCAAGTTCTGTCCATACGAGTCCAGTACCCAGCGCAGCAACTACATCCTCTGGAGGCAATTCAAACAATACTGCTGCAATAACCGAATCTACTGAAACAGATGAAAGCACAACGGTGGAAATTTCTTCCACAGCAAGTTCTGCCCATACGAGACCAGTACCCAGCGCAGCAACAACATCCTCTGGAGGCAATTCAAACAATACTGCTGCAATAACCGAATCTACTGAAACAGATGAAAGCACAACGTTGGAAATTTCTTCCACAGCAAGTTCTGTCCATACGAGTCCAGTACCCAGCGCAGCAACTACATCCTCTGGAGGCAATTCAAACAATACTGCTGCAATAACCGAATCTACTGAAACAGATGAAGGTACAACGGCGGAAGTTTCTTCCACAGCAAGTTCTGTCCATTCGAGTCCAGTACCCAGCGCAGCAACAACATCCTCTGGAGGCAATTCAAACAATACTGCTGCAATAACCGAATCTACTGAAACAGATGAAAGCACAACGGCGGAAATTTCTTCCACAGCAAGTTCTGTGCATACGAGTCCAGTACCCAGCGCAGCAACTACATCCTCTGGAGGCAATTCAAACAATACTGCTGCAATAACCGAATCTACTGAAACAGATGAAAGCACAACGGCGGAAATTTCTTCCACAGCAAGTTCTGTCCATACGAGTCCAGTACCCAGCGCAGCAACTACATCCTCTGGAGGCAATTCAAACAATACTGCTGCAATAACCGAATCTACTGAAACAGATGAAAGCACAACGGCGGAAATTTCTTCCACAGCAAGTTCTGTCCATACGAGTCCAGTACCCAGCGCAGCAACTACATCCTCTGGAGGCAATTCAAACAATACTGCTGCAATAACCGAATCTACTGAAACAGATGAAAGCACAACGGCGGAAATTTCTTCCACAGCAAGTTCTGTCCATACGAGTCCAGTACCCAGCGCAGCAACAACATCCTCTGGAGGCAATTCAAACAATACTGCTGCAATAACCGAATCTACTGAAACAGATGAAAGCACAACGGCGGAAACTTCTTCCACAGCAAGTTCTGTCCATACGAGTCCAGTACCCAGCGCAGCAACAACATCCTCTGGAGGCAATTCAAGCAATACTGCTGCAATAACCGAATCTACTGAAACGGATGAAAGCACAACGGCGGAAATTTCGTCCACAGCAAGTTCTGTGCATACGAGTCCAGTACCCAGCGCAGCAACAACATCCTCTGGAGGCAATTCAAACAATACTGCTGCAATAACCGAATCTACTGAAACAGATGAAAGCACAACGTTGGAAATTTCTTCCACAGCAAGTTCTGTCCATACGAGTCCAGTACCCAGCGCAGCAACAACATCCTCTGGAGGCAATTCAAGCAATACTGCTGCAATAACCGAATCTACTGAAACAGATGAAAGCACAACGGCGGAAATTTCGTCCACAGCAAGTTCTGTGCATACGAGTCCAGTACCCAGCGCAGCAACAACATCCTCTGGAGGCAATTCAAACAATACTGCTGCAATAACCGAATCTACTGAAACAGATGAAAGCACAACGTTGGAAATTTCTTCCACAGCAAGTTCTGTCCATACGAGTCCAGTACCCAGCGCAGCAACTACATCCTCTGGAGGCAATTCAAACAATACTGCTGCAATAACCGAATCTACTGAAACAGATGAAGGTACAACGGCGGAAGTTTCTTCCACAGCAAGTTCTGTCCATTCGAGTCCAGTACCCAGCGCAGCAACAACATCCTCTGGAGGCAATTCAAACAATACTGCTGCAATAACCGAATCTACTGAAACAGATGAAAGCACAACGGCGGAAATTTCTTCCACAGCAAGTTCTGTGCATACGAGTCCAGTACCCAGCGCAGCAACTACATCCTCTGGAGGCAATTCAAACAATACTGCTGCAATAACCGAATCTACTGAAACAGATGAAAGCACAACGGCGGAAATTTCGTCCACAGCAAGTTCTGTGCATACGAGTCCAGTACCCAGCGCAGCAACAACATCCTCTGGAGGCAATTCAAACAATACTGCTGCAATAACCGAATCTACTGAAACAGATGAAAGCACAACGGCGGAAGTTTCTTCCACAGCAAGTTCTGTCCATACGAGTCCAGTACCCAGCGCAGCAACAACATCCTCTGGAGGCAATTCAAACAATACTGCTGCAATAACCGAATCTACTGAAACAGATGAAAGCACAACGGCGGAAATTTCTTCCACAGCAAGTTCTGTGCATACGAGTCCAGTACCCAGCGAAGCAACTACATCCTCTGGAGGCAATTCAAACAATACTGCTGCAATAACCGAATCTACTGAAACAGATGAAAGCACAACGGCGGAAATTTCTTCCACAGCAAGTTCTGTCCATACGAGTCCAGTACCCAGCGCAGCAACTACATCCTCTGGAGGCAATTCAAACAATACTGCTGCAATAACCGAATCGACTGAAACAGATGAAAGCACAGCGGCGGAAATTTCTTCCACAGCAGGTGCTGTTCATACTACCCCAGTACCGAGCGTAGCAACCACCTCTTCTGCGAATAGTAGCGTTACAACAACAGATTTGGAGGGTAGCTCAACATTAAGCATTTTGACATCAGAGGATGTTTCTTCATCTGTGCCCGTTTCGTCCCCATCTACCGCAGAGTCGTCTGTAAGTACTGGCAGTTCAACAGTAGCCAGTACCTTGAATACGACTATGCAGTCAAATGAAACTGTAGTCAGTTCTGTTACATCTTCAACAGCAATGAGTTCTTCAGCGACTACTAGAGAGATTGTTACAACTACTGTTACAGGTGAAAGTAGCCGCCGTACTACCGAACCATCCCTAACTATAACCGCTCAAGACACAAAGAACCCGGAAATGAGCACGCCTGCTGTTACCCTATCAACATCTGCCAGTACTTCAGCACCTGGTTTTGAATGCCCCTCAGTTGGTACATATCCAGATAAAGTCAATTGTAGTCTATACCATGTTTGTATGAATGCTTACGTATTTTTGTTGGATGTGCCAATTAGTTGCCCACACGGAACGCAGTTTGACAGTGAACGATTAAAATGCACAAGAGATCCCGTGCAATGCCCAGGTGACGAGCAATTAATTTGTAAAAAACCCGGTACCTACCCTCACCCCACAGATTGCTCGAGATATTATAAGTGTAAGTGGAGAAGTTTATATTTAAAATATGAAGTTAAACAATATCGATGTCCACCACAATATAAATTTGATTATGAAGAAAAGAAGTGCTCAAAATCCGTATTAGCTACATGTTTTGGAAATTCAACTCTTCCACCTAGTAATTCTACTCAACCCGGTTTTACATGTGTCGAAGCGGGATGTTTTCCAACTGATTATAACTGTGAAGATTATTATGTGTGCAAAAAGAAAGAGGATAAGTGGGAACTGAAATTGAAGCATTGTGGTTGTGACAAACTTTTCGATAGAGAACGAAGGAGATGTGTTAAAGCTTTTATGGCGCACTGCCCTTTGGAAGAATATGATGATTCTAGTAATATTTCAGATTCGGACTATAATGATTCGGGCGAATAAGTGTGAATATTTAGTCTACATTGAAAAGCATTGAATTATGTAGAAACCTTTAAAATACATTGAAATATCAAGCATTAATTTTGTATTTATTTTTTGAATATTAAGAATAAAGTTTTGTTTCAAATCATTCTAACTATGTATAAACCTTTAAAATCAATTTTACGGATAAAATTTAGAATTACACACATCTTTTGTTTATGCTGATCTATTGTCCTATTGATATTTCTTTCTAGATGTTACTGATAAAATTTATACTACGTAATGCAGGAAATAATAAAAATTCTAAAATTAGTGCAGTGTAACCTTTAATCATTTTCATCTGTTGATTATTTTCTTGTCGATATTTTAAATTTGTTCCACTGATAAATCTTTAATAATGACCACTGACTATTAACGTTCTTACGAAGTTTAGGATCAACGATAAAATCTGAAGTCTTGATCGTCACGAATCAATAGCGTACCAAAATGATGATTAGTGGCGTATATAATTATAATTGGTAATTATGCGACGAAGAGTAACAGTTTTATACCATATGATTGATTAGATCATCTTGTTGGATAAGAAACTCTTTTTGTGTGTTTCTAAATTTGTTGCTATTGGAATTGGAATGGCAAGTCATTTTATTATGGTGTTGTTGAACTGAAGTACTTAATACGAATGACTATTATTTACAAACCGATTTAGTTGTTATCGTGCTGGTCATATGTAAATAATTCTAATATTTAGAAATTACTGGAATATTTTTAATAATGGTTGGGAATTATTTATACGAGTACCTACTAATTAAATTATGCAGTTCTGCTAGAGCAGAGGTTATTGCTCAAGAACTGTTAAAAAAGTGCATTTATAGCTTAATCTGCATGCATAGAAGTTATTGAGTAAAAAATATTACATATATACACCAAAGTATATTGTCTCTAGTTTCTATTATACAGCCAGTAGAGAAACATTTTGATCAGTAGGTAATTGTCGATATTCAAAAAATTCCTACTTTTTTAAATAGGAAAACATTTTAAGGGTGGGGATGTGGGATGTGAATCTTTACTGGAAAAAGGAATAATTTTGTTTGTTCTTGGTTGTTATGTAAGCCGCCAAAAGTTCATCATCCATTACAATTTTCTAAGTAACAGTTCTTAATCTGGACGTAAAAATCGTAGAACAGCTCCTGATTAAATTTTGTAAAATTTCGGGCCTTGCCAATTCGCTTCTATCCTAAAGTATTCAAAAGGTCCTTTTCTACCAGAATAAGCGTTTTCCTGAAGAGCTACCCATATTGAATAATCCAGAGGGTTACAATCTGGGGAGTTAGTTGGCGACACGTTTGCTCTTGCAATTTGCGCTATGTGATGGCGCATTATCTTGAATCAAATAATCTTTTGTCATGGCTTTATTTTTTATCAGCCTTCTAATACTCTAGTGCCAATAAATTATAAAATGTAAAACTTTTAGAAATAAATAATTTTGTGATTCCTTGCATTGTTACGAAGAAAATTTCCTAAGAATGTTTGTTCTAAACAGTTTACTTTCAAAATTGATTAATTTATGCAGAATGTACTTTTAAAACAAATATAAGCGATGGAGGCTACGAGAATAAAAAAAGCGTGTAACAACCGCAAAATCTATGGAGTGATGGCCTGAAAATGTTAGGCGATTTAGATTTGTAACAAACAGCAAGATATGGAATACATGTGCGAAATTTATATCATGTCGATGAATCTGAAGAATGTAAATTGAAATAAAAAAGTTATTTATGGGTACCAAGATTTTTATAGCCTAGGTCAGGATGTGCCCATCTAAGAAAACTAATTTATAATTTATATGACTTTTTTTAATATATTAGCGGATAAAATACAAGGCTTTTATGCAATATCTACCGTGATATGGTTATCACCGCTAATTAAGTTACTCGTTTTTATGACCGTAACAGACGACTGTATATGAAGTGGTGACTTTCGTGATCCTGCCAGGCACAGTTAGTAATCAATTGATCGCGTTTCGATCAAGAACTGTTGTTATAATCTACCTCATATGTGTATTCACGTTTATTAGTTGGGATGGTGTTACTATTTATTGTCGGTTACTCGTTAACGTTTTACATGGTGAGTGTTTCGGTTTTGTTTTATTTGCTTTTCGATTAGTAATGTTTCAGTTTTAATAATTCCTCAAAATATTCTAAATCTACTATAAATGAATTATATTTTAAATTCCCATGTTTAATATAATTATTAAAAGAAAAATTGGAAATATCAAATTTAAAAACTTTTAGTTAAAAAATGAAAATTCACTTTAATAAATATTACATTTTTACTGAGAAATTCCTAAAAAATAAAAAATGTACATAGTGCTACGATTATTTCTCTTAGCTTTTTTTATTTCTGTAATGGAGATGCTCTATTTTGTTTGATTATAACTTCCATATTTTAGAGTTTTTTGTTCAAATATTGTGTATTTGGTTTTCCTCCCTCAACTTTAATTTTTCAAACAATACCGTTCTGTAAATGTACATAGGTTCGGGTAGGATTTTCTAATTATTAACAGTTAATAAAATAACTACGGTAAAACTGTTATTATAATATACAGCAAGTCCCAGAATTATTCAATGGATATTAAACTATCAGAAGATTCATCTTATCCTTGCTTTAAAAAAATTATACAACTATTTTTTTTAAATATGAACGGACTTTCAATGTTTTGAGGTATCCAATTTTCCAAGATTGTTAGAGGCCGGATTTATTAGTAAAAAAACCTTAAAAATATGCCAAATAGGCACCAGCAATATTTATTAATAATTTAAATATCAAAACCTGTACAAGACAACAATTTTAACAAACAAAATTTAATATAGAAAATGTTTTTGGAGTAAATTGAATTTCTTGTCAGATATAATTTTTTTGTATCATGAAAAGATCGTTACCTATGTAATTTGTGGCAGTTTTCTATTACTACGGGGCTATTGATAAAACGGGAGCAACTCAAAACTTTCGGTATTTTGGCTACAATTAAAAATTCAGGATTATTTTGTCAAACTCACTGAAAGTTTGTTACTTTTCAGCGCCTAGTGCATATGTCAAGGATGTTGTTTTTTCCTAAGGTTTTTTCCACTTGTTTCATTCGTCAATATTACTTCTGTTTTTTTTTGTATTAGCTTCAAATAAAAGTTGGCCAAAGCGTAGGCTAGCATAAAAAAAGGTTTATGTAACTTAGACGCCTTTGTAATTGTTTTCTAATATTTTTCCAAAAATGATTCAAAGTTAGGGTTTCCCAGTTTTCCTGAGTGTTTTCTGCTAATAAAGATTTCCAGCTCTTCCTGCCAAATTATAATGAAAATTTACAAATGTGCATTTCCCTAATTATAGCCAAGAGGAATTTATTCGTGGTAAAATTTTTTATGTAGGTAATTTCATTCGAGATTCGAGGTAATGATTGAAATTCAATTGTTCTTCTTGACAATGTCACTTGAGAAATTTCTAAGCACCAAATTCCTATCAAACAATAAATTTTGCCTCTAAATTAAACCACTTATGACATAACTTAATTAATTAATTTTTTCTTTTCCTAATTTGTTTCTTAATGCATTCTTCTACACAAATTTTCATTTCCTTTTTGTTTGTTCCGCATTTCGATTTACGGTTATATTCTTTCAAAAATGTAATCAGTTACAATTTCACCTCCCATTACTTTTTTTTGTTTTTTACTTGTAAAGTAAATACGGGCGTTAAACGATTTTTGAAAATATTCCAAATTTTCGTGTTGATATCTTAATCTTGCTTCACAGTGTATATCTGTTTATATTATTTCAGATATGGCTCTCTTCCAATGGTGTTGTAGAAGCTTCAAAGGTACTGAGTAATATACTTTATGTTTGTAATTTTATTCAAACTATTTTCAAATATTAGTTGCAGAATGTTATTTGCCCGAAAAGGGCGTGTGAAGAACTTTCCAATCCCTTTGAGCTAACTAGAAACGACGAAGTGAACGGATTAAAGAATTCTAATAATTATGAAACAAACCCCGGTGATATGTTTCGTGATATTAGTGGTAATCCGAGTATTAAAAAAATTACTGAAGTACACAATAACGGATTTTATACTTCTTTATGCTGGATTGAAATTACTACGATTAAGGAATTAAGTAACGGTACGAAGAGTGCAATACGCGAATATGCAATCACTTTTGAAACACCTTCGGATATACCGGAAAAGTACATCAGTAAAAAGAACGAAAATACAAATGGAGACAACATACAGTACAAGATTTTTGATAGAGATACTAAAAAAAGCGAAGTAGTAAATTTTACTACAATTAGTAAAAGTAAAGATACTGTTATCAGACAAAATAGAAAAATATTGTGTGGTTCTGGTCCTATTTACACAAAAGAATTCATGGAATGGCCTCACTCAGATAGGAAACGTGTTGAAATAAGAGTGAGCCCTAAAAGGCAGAATCTCGTAGCTAGTGATTGTACAAATTTAGATGTCAACAAGGAGACTGCTTCTACTTTATCATCAACTGATGGTGATTTTGATAGCAGAGCTGATGGGCTTCTAACAAGGGAGGGTTCTAAAGACAGAACAATACACACAACTCCAAAAAACCTTGCTACAATAAATCCTCAAGATATTGACACAGCACCAGCTAGCTTTTATAGCAACTTAGAAGGTATTGAAAACATTAATGATACTTACCCAACCATGGAAAGTCTTTCAAAATTAACTAGTACTCAGGATGTTGAAACAGAAACAAGCAGTAGTGGCAATGAAATAGATAAAAGTAAATTTGGAAAATTAACTACCAAGGATACGGAGACAGAATTAGGCAGTAAAGAGTTAGATCCAAACTTAGATAGTCTTGATAAACTAACTACCAAGAATATTCAAACATCAATGGACAGTAAAGAGAAGAAACATCCAACTTTTGACAGTCGTGATAAAATAACGACTACCAAGGATTATGAGACAGAATTAGGCAGCAAAAAGAAGATATACCCAACCTTAGAAGGTCCTGCTAAAGTAACTACCAAGGATTTTGAAACAGAATTAGACAGTGAAGAGAACCCGACTTTACCCAGCCGTGCTAAATTAATTCCAAAGGATTATGAAACAGAATTAGGTAGTAGAGAGAAGAAACGCCCAGCTTTAGACAGACTTTCTAAATTAACTACCAAGGATTTTGACCCCACCCCTACTAAACTAACCACAAAGGATTATGAAACAGATTTAGGCAGTAAAGAAAACCCCACCTTCGCCAGTCGTCTTAAATTAACTACAGAGGATTATGAAACAGAATTAGGCAGCAAAGAAAAGATAACTACCAAAGATACAGAAATAGAACTAACCAGTCAAGAGGTTGATCCAACCTTAGGCAGTGATGCTAAACTCACTACCAAGGATTACGAAAGAAAACTAGGAAGTAAAAAGAAGATACGCCCAAACTTACACGGACATTCTAAGGTAACTACCAAGGTTTATGAAGCAGGATTAGGCAGCAAAGAGGAGATACAACCAACTAGCAAAGATACAGAAATAGAACTAACTAGTCAAGAGGTAGGCAGTGGTGTTAAACTCACTACCAAGGATTACGAAAAAAAATTAGGAAGTAAAAAGAAGATACGGCCAACCTTACACGGACATTCTAAGGTAACTACCAAGGTTTATGAAGCGGAATTAGGCAGCAAAGAGAAGATACAACCAGCTACCAAAAATACAGAAACAGAAAGCAGTGAAGATATAGACTCAACCTTAGGCAATCGTGCTAAACTAACTACCAAGGATTATGAAACAGGAATGGGCAGTGAAGAAATACACCCAACTTTAGAAAATAAAATCAAAGTACCTACCAAGGCTAGTGACCCAGAATCAAGCAGTATTCGTAGCAACAACATTGAACAAAGCACACCAACAGGCCAATATATTGAGAATACTGAAACAACTATTCAAAGAATAGCTTCATCGCCTGAAGATGATAATGAAACCGTGTTCTTTGAAAGCCCGACAAAATCTAAAAAGAACCAAAAAGCACAAAGTTTATTGAAGTTACCTACATCTAAAACTCCTAAACATCCAAAGCATTTGCAGAAATCTGATTTCAAAATTTCACGTATCACTCCTAACGACAAGAATCCGGAATTTACAACAATTTTAGGTACCACATCGGTACATATGGAAGAGATAAAGGATTTAGGAAGGGAAAATACACCGTCTACAGATGAGATAACACTTCAGCCCAACTTTACAGTACATAACACTACAACGCGAGGTGAAGCTGTTACTTTAACACCTGGTTTTGAAACTGCACCCATAGAGAACCAAACAGAACGCTTTTATTTAAATTCTGCAAAAATTATACCTGGGAAGGAAAACAAAAATTCAACTCCAACTGTGGAAAATAAGGATGTAACAGAAATACCTAATAAAGTTACTGAATTTACTTTAGAACCTACCGAAGTATACAGAATATCAGATGATATAACAGTAAAACTTGGTAGTACTACAAGTACTGACAAAAAGCAAACGGATCCTGAATTAAAAAATAAAAATATTGAGCTTAGCAGTGAATCTACTTCGAATCCTCCTTTCACGTCAAATAATTACGAAGTCACTGCAGATACTAGTACTATAGTTACAGCATATGACGATAAAGAATTAAATTATGAAAAGAAGAATCATCCGCCATTACGCATCCCGCCTCGAAAACCAAAGAAAAAATTTCTATTGCCAGTGAACAATCCAGATCATCAAAATATAAAAATAGAAGAGAAAGAAACTACGAACACACCATTAACTCCTACTAGTGATAGTAAATCTGAAGAGAAGTTCTATTCGGCATTAATAACGACATCTCAAGCACCCAAGAATAATTTTCTAGGCCCAGTAAAATATAAACATTCACAAAGTCCCGAACATACTGAAAATACGAGTACAACCGTAATTGAAACTGGTGGTTCTGAGACAACAGAGAGGTCAGTTACAGGTGATGATAATGTTGAAGTCACACGAAATACATTAGAAACAATACCAAGCAGTTCATCAACATATGCTAGTTTGATTACACACGTAACTAAACCTTTGAGGTCTGGAGGTATTTTAAGTTTAGGTAAGGAACCTAAACTGGAACCATCTAATCAAACGAAGCATGTTGATCATAATAACGAAAGTAAAGATCTGGGGCAACCAAAGGAAATATATTTGAAGAGTACTACTGTTGAAACAACGGGCCCTACAAGTACCAAAGGCATTGGGAGCAGTGAAGAACAATATGAAGAGAAGATTAATCCTTATTCATCCCTTTCGGGAGAAAACAATCCTACGCTTCTTCCGTCTTCTACCAAAGAGTATTTTCCAGAAGGCACAACAGAAAATTCAGGTGAAATACATTTTACAACAATAGAAGTACCTCATGTTTTCTATAGTCCTGGCGATGATTATTACTTAACAAGTGAGGAAGGTTCATCAGAAAATACCTCTGATTATGATAAGGATGACTATAGAAAAACAATGAAGACTGTTACTCAAGTACCTAACGTTGAAAAGGTCTCAGATCTAACGAATTATGGGGAAAATTTAAAACCGGCGCTTTCCCAAATGAAAACATCTCAGAAACCGACTCTAGATGATTTATCCACGGATACTACCAGAAAAGGTTTGCACTCTATAAATAAATTTGACAAGCTTCCTCAAAAATATGTTACAATTCCAGAAGATGTATCGGATCAAACAGGAAGGTTGCCGCTTAATTCATCTCGAAACCCCACCAAAGAAAAACATACAAAGAATCCATCAAGCTCCATGGAGAGCTTCACCACATCAAACAGGAACACTGATTCGCCTGATAAATATTATACAAAAACATCACTAAAGGGAATAGAAGATACAGAATCAGAAGAGTCTGAAGATCTCACTAAAAAACCGAAAACATTCAGGAGTACCACAGGTTCACCTTTATCTGAAAATGATTCAAAAAGAAGTACTAGTACTTCGAAAAATTTAATACGAGGTATGAAGACATCTACTCTAGACACAACGAGTTCAGAGTTTGGGGCATTTTTTGGCCCTCTTGGAGAAAACGGAATTAGTGTTGATTCAGAAAGTTTGCTGGACAGTGGTACTACGGCAACTAGTACTAAAGATTTTTCCGAAACCTTGAAAACAACTAACATATACAAAAATACAGATATACATTCTGGGGGTCCGTATATTACTGATAAACCAGAGTATTCATCAAATACAGAAGAAATTGAACCCAAACAAACTGAAAGTTCAAACTATGCCAAAGTTACTATTCCAGATGAGGTGACATATTCTGCTGATCCATATTCTTCCGAAACTGTGGTCGTTGCGAACAGTTCGCCAAATGAGTTTGAAAGTACAAGTGAAAAAGGAACTGATACAAGTACAACAGATTATACTAAAAGTTACAGTAAATCAGAACCAGGAAAAGATTTCTATTCCAGTGAAATTCCTAATTCTTCTGAAAATAGTTCAGTTAATCCAGTATCGGAAAGTTTTTATGGAAATCTACCAATGAATCGCAACGGTACCGATTCTCCTGAAAATCAATTTAATACTTCCACTACAACTACTAAATATCTTCATGAAGTGTTTAATAGCGAAAGTGCATCACCAGAATTTACAGATTCAGAAGAATGGCCTCACACCAAGTCCTCACGTTCTACTGGTACTACACCTACAAAGGGATTATTTTTTCCTGAAGTATTGAATAACCATACAAACGTACCAGAAGATGTTTCGGAATCTATGTCTACTGCTTCAGAAAATTCAGTAGATTTACATCGGCATAGAACGATTAGAAGTACAGAATTAGAGCAGAAAGCTTCTTCTCCAATATTTCAGAACCCTAATGATGTTTCAACTACAGAAGGTTTTGCAGAATCATTATCTTCTGATCTATCTTCTCCTAGTCCTTCGGACGGTTCCTTAGATCTACTTCAAAGTACGACTGAAAGTACTAACCTAGGATCTAAAATCAAATCCCGACCATATTCTAAATATACTACCAATAGCTCTACCGTAGTTACCTTTACTTCTCCAGGAGGTTTATTAATCAATCAATCTATTCATATTACACCTAAGAATTCCCCATATCTAACTATATTTGATTATCAAGATCCCAATAAAAGTAATTCTGCTTCTACAGAAAACCCGATTTCACTAGAAACCTCATCAGAAATTCCTGATTCCAATTTCAGACAGGAATTGGCTTCCAAGGTCCCCCACGATCGTTTGGCTAGTAAGGGTTTTATATTTCCAAAAGATAATCTACAAACATTTCGAACTACCCCTGTAGAAAAAGAATACGGATCATTTTACAAGGCTAGTCATCCTAGTTATATTACAGAAATTTTAATGCCTTCTTCAATTCAACCACAAAACTTTGAAAATCAAAAATTTAGAGGAACCTATTTTCCAAAAC
The DNA here is from genome assembly GCA_963082805.1 of Hemicrepidius hirtus. Taxonomy (NCBI): domain Eukaryota; kingdom Metazoa; phylum Arthropoda; class Insecta; order Coleoptera; family Elateridae; genus Hemicrepidius; species Hemicrepidius hirtus. Next base: position 9,290,325 of record OY720167.1, read on the forward strand.
GTTTTCCTTCTACGAGAACTACTTTAAATTATCCCCAATCCACTGATTTAAACATTTCTCCGTTTGAACATAATAAAAATAGTTTTATCCCGAAACAATTTGAGAAAAGTAAAAATTTAGAAGATTACACAAGAACAACAAATTATGAAATTAATAGTTTGCCTACTAGTACCGAGTTCCATTTAAATAAACTCATGTGTAACAGAACGAAACAAAAAATATTAATCAAAGTAAAAATATTGATGGAGCATATTTTGGAAAGTAACGTAAGTGGTACGATAAGAAAACAAGTTGTTCCAATAGTAGGGGTAGAAAAAAATACGGAATTCGAGATTAAACCTAAAAAACCGATTCCTCCTGTATCTCAGAAAAAGTTAAATAAAGACTGGAACATATTTCTTGATGATATTGCTAGAAATTTCTTTGACTTTAATCGACATGAAGTTAAAGATTACACAGAACTAAAATCCAAAAATTTAAATTTAAGTGTTCCAGGATATGAGTACAGCGGTGGTATTTTGAGACCTAGAGACAGTATTCAACGAATACATCGAATACAAAACGCAATAGATCGATGCAGGAGAAAACATAAGGCGGCTTTAAAAGGGTTACAATCGGTTTCTCCACTTGTTACAGAAAGTTTGCCTTTTAGAAATAAACATGGTTTAGATATTGATAATTTAGAACAAAATATTAAATTATCTACAAAAGCCCAAGAACTTCTTACTTCTGATTTTTATAGATTTTTGTTAGGTTCTTCAAGAAACCCAAACAATAAATTTGACTTTCCAACTGAACTTAAGTTACCACACAACGAAGGTGTGGTTAAAACATTGAACAATTGGCGGCAAAATACAAATGTTAATCAAAAACATATTGCAGATTTAACTCCTATTCCTATAAGTTATCGTGATGGTTTTAAACAAGTTTCTGTATCAGATTTACTTCCTGTTTCATCAAAAACCGAAAAAGGGCAATTTTTGCCCTATGTGATTCATTCTAAATCTACTAAAATTCTGCCTGAAACATTTCGGTCATATTTACCTCTAAAGAATTATGAAATAGTTCCTAGAATGCTAGAGCTAGAAGATCATAAACCTCCAGTTAAGAATACAACATTTTCTTACATAAATAACGATGGAAACGTAAAAAGAGCCATCATTAAAAGTAATAATGAAAAGGAGGAAAATTTAAAAAATATTCCAATAAAAAATGAGAGAAATGTTGACAAAGATAACTTTGATTCAAGATTTGGAAAATTATTAGAAGATATTGAAAAACAAGAAAGTCAAAAAGGTAATTCGAATCCAATATCCGAATATTTTAAAAGCGAATTTTCTACAGGTTCAACTTTAACAAATTTTAGAAGAATATTAGCAGGTATTTTAAACAAATTAAATGCAGTTTTAGATAAACTATCTAACAGGTGAAATTTTTTAAAATATTAAAAATTGCAAATTGTACCTGTAATAATTATTATTTATTTTTAATGACATTACTGTAATTTAAAACATTATACCCACTTAACTGTAATCTTATTTTTATTTATAATAAAATGTTTTTAAAAAGTCCTTTTGTTCTATGGGTTTATAACTAAACACTGCGTGCCATTTTACGGGCCAAGCTATAAACTGTGAGGTGTACCAATGAACAGAACTGATTTAACTTTAGAAACAGTTCCGTCCTGCGAGCGACTCGAACTGATAACCTCGACTGTGATTGAAAAGCTCTTAAAGGATTAAAACTGGACTCGAAATCGATCCCCCGTTGTAACCAGAATTTTTCAAAATTCTGGATCAACGGGGGGGGGGGGGGTTTAACTTTAACTCGTGACTACATTTAGGGGAATTTTAAAGTGTGGGGCAAATTCTTGCCAAGGTAAAGCTGCAGATTTTCTGTTTTTTTCAGTCTATATTATGTTAGTATTCATGATCTACCTTATTTAACCTACAATTATTCAAACTCTTTTATAATTTATAGGATTTGTACATGGCTTACATGGCTTACATGGCTAGACAGTCAGGCGCTTACTCAACAGGAAAAACGCAAGAATTAAACCCACATGATATGGCTCTAAAGTCCGATAGCTTGATCACTATCCATTCTAAAAAATAGTTTTTTATTTAAATATTTTTCGAAATAATTTTATAAAGTATATAGTCTGACATAAATATTCCTAGACTAGTGTCCTCGTCGTCAAATTTTAATCTTAGAAGAGAGGAGTTTGTGTACCTAACTGTTCTGATATAAAAAGAACATTGTAATAAGTGCAAGGACCGTGTCCTAGACACAATTAGAACAAGGTGTATGTTAAATCTTTTGTACCAATTTCGAAAATATATTAGATGTTTTATTTTGTAAGTCTTGTAACCTTCACTCAAGATTCGCTTCATATTTATTTGTTCACTAAAAGAAAATAAGGGCTCTAGTCCTTGTAATTCTACTAATGTGACAAAAAGTTTTGGGGCATATTTTTTTAAGTGTTTTAACACTGACTGACTTTACTTTAAAATATTAATTATTTGTAATTTTAGAAGATTTAGGTCCAGTTGTATCAAGTGGTTGAACTTCCAGTTCAGCTGATCCACGATCATTTGTCATGGATATAATTTATTGTTATAACAATTGGTATCCATGACAATCGATCGTGGGGCTGGTTTTTCAGTTCTGGTTTAAACTCAGTTTAAGCTAAACTACGATTAATTGTCATGGATACAATTCTTATAGCAATTGTGTACATGGCAATTGACCTTGGTTTAGCTGAACTGAGGTTTTAAACCAGAGAGTGGTTTATGAACCCTCTGTCAAATTAACCAACGGTCAATTGTCATGGATACGAATTGTTACAAGAATTATATCCATGACAGTTGGCTGTTGGTTAGCTTAACAAGGAGTTAACAACGGATTGATAAATAGGCCTTCAAAAGGATATTGATATTTTTTTTATTTTTTTTATTTAAGGAAAACTATTAACTTAAGGTGCATTCCTAAAGTTCTTGAAAGATTTCCAACATAACACGGAGTTTAATACTTCGTTTAAATCAGTTTTAACTGCAGTAACAATTTAATAAAGCTACACAATCTTGTTGTTCTGTTATAATTTATTATACTCGTATATATTTGCATAAGTATTACAAAATTGCGCATTTTTACAATGCAGTTTATGCTTTGTAAATATTATGTATTTCTTGAAGTAAAATTAAATTTCCTGAAAAAGTATGTCATAAAACTACCTTCAATTTTTTATCTCCCCGGAAAATCACAATTAAATGTTGTCATATAAAAAAATTATATACACGAAATTTTAAGATAAATTATTACTTACTGAAAAAATGATGTTTAATTTAAGATATAATTTAATTCTACGTATTATTCCTTTTGAATTATCAAAGCATGGATGTGACGCATGTTTTTATTTCTTTAGAAATTACACTTGACCGTGAATTTATATAAGCTTGCATTTATTTTCTTCTTAGAAACAAGGAGTTATTTTTTGTACATAAGATAATTAGGTATGTGTATCTAGAGCAAATATAATAAAATAATTTAACAATGTAGTGGAGGTTTTTTAGTGATAAGAGTTGCAAAAAGCAGGAAGCTACACGAAATTGTGTATGTACTGTAAAAATTACTGAAGATTTTTAAGTTACAGGAATGTACATTTTTTGTAGATTTCTAGGGGTAAGTAATTGTTTCCTTTAATATTAAAAACGTGGTATAGTGTTCAGATTGATATTTGATAATAAAATTATAATAAATTAAAGTTTTGGTCTAACTGTTGTTATAAAATAAACGATCCGATCTGAGGAATTCATGGCATCAGTTGATTATTTCGTTTCTGTTTCAGATACTAATTTTAGTGTATCAAACTAAGGGAGAAGCCGTACTTGATTGCAACGATTTACCAGATGGCACAAGTAATGGCCAGAATTATTGTAAGAAGCCATTGGATCACAAAGTCAGTAAAAGAGAAGCAACAAGTCAACAAAGTATAGAATTTTTGTGTTTAGTATTATCCTTTTTATTATGCATTTCACTTTAGATGCTCCTAAGGAATATATCTGTCAATCAGAGGGCCGTTTTCCTGATTCGTCAGATTCCACATGTATGAAATATTTTCAATGTGAAAGACTGAGCAATGGAACGTTTATTAAGAAATCTCTTAAATGTCCGAATTCAACGTTTTGTGGTTCAACTCAGAAGTGTTCAATTTTATATGCATGCCCATGTGATGGAATAAGTGAAACCGAAACCTCATCCGAATCTTACAAAATCACAACAAAAACACCTGTATATTCCTGTTTTACCTCTTCGGAAACCGATTTTGATTGTGTAACTGTTGGTAGATTTGCCGACTTGAATGATCCTTTATGCGAAACATATTTTTTATGTTCGCATCTTTATAATGGATCGTTTGTTAAAACTAAATATAAATGCCGAAATTCCTTTTTTGATCCGGTAATTAAAAAATGTTCCGTCACCTTCCCGTGTCCATGTGCGGTTACTACAATTTCTTCGACAGTTCCTGTTACAAATCCAGTGAGTCAATACGTAACGAGTACAGTTGTCTTCACATCAGCTTCAACAAGCAATGCACCTTCGGAAAACGTAACTAGTTCCTCGACTATGACTACTAAGGGATGTACAATTGATTTAACAAAGGACCATATATGTGTGAAAGAAGGTAGATTTACTGATTACTCGGATCTAACATGCAGAAAATATTTCTTGTGCTCCAAATTACGTAATGGAACTTTTATTAAAACGCCATATGAATGTAAAAATTCTTCCTTTAATCCATTGACATTACGATGCTCAACTGGTTATATATGTCCTTGTACAGGAGATCAAACGACTTTGGAAAGCACACAGAGTTCAGAATTTTCTTCTACGGGAAGGTTAACTACCCTTCCTCCCGTTACGCTAACTACCGAAATTGTAATACCCCTAACAACAGATTTTTTAAAAACTAGCGAGGATAGTAAAGCAACAGTTACCAGTCCCTTACATTCTTCGACTTCTACGTTTTCAACAAGTTCCTTAAATTATTCAACTACTGAACCAAGTGGAATTACAACAATTTCCCCTTCTTCGATAACAAGCTCCTTGTCATCTTCTTCTGAAACCCCTATCTGTAAAGGTTCCTCTGATGACTTTATCTGCAGTTCTGCAGGACGTTTTCCTGATTTAACGGACTCTATTTGTGAAAAATATTTTCTTTGCTCACTTTTACGTAACGGATCGTTTGTAAAAACAAATTACCGTTGCCCGAATTCTTCACGATTTTATCCACCATCTAAGAAGTGTTCAACCACATACATCTGTCCTTGTGGCACATCTACAAGTTCAACTTCCACTCCTCAAGTTACTATAACCAGTTCTTTAAATCCATTAACAACAGAAAATGCTACAATTGAAATGACTTCTTCTTCCGAATTTTCAAGTACTGTTCCAACTACTTCCTCAAGTAGCACTACTGGATGTACAGTTTCGTACAATGAGTTTCAATGCACAATTACTGGTCGATTTCCAGATTTTTCTGACGTTACCTGTAGGAAATATTTTCTGTGTTCGCAGTTGTTCAATGGAACTTTTATTAAGACATCTTATACATGTTTAAACTCAACTTTTAATCCATTAATATTTCGATGTTCGGTGAATTACGTATGTCCATGTAATGCCGAATCCACTTTGGTAACAACCCCAATAATTGATTTAACTACTACATCGGAAGGATTTACCAAACTGTCTACAACTACTGTTCCAACTACAACATCTTATACATGTGTTGCTCCTTCAGGAAATGTCCCTGAATATGTTTGTTCCTCTGTTGGACGCTTTCCTGATTATTCTGATATTACTTGTAGGAAATATTTTCTTTGTTCCCGACTTCAAAATGGAACTTTCATTAAAACGCCTTATAACTGCCCGGTTTCTTCGTGTATAACTACAAACCAACGTTGTTCATCTACTTGTATATGTCCTTGTTTATTATAAAACAATTTTTGGTAATAAAACATTATTACACTTGAAAAAAAGTAGTGGTGTAGAATGTTCTTTTTGTGTTTCGCTTAATTTGCACTGCCTCGGCTTACGCCTCGGGCACAATATCTGAACTCGACACGAAACAAAAATCTTTCTACTCCTAGTAATATAATTTAATATTTTTTCTCTTTTTAATCAGTTTGATTATTAAGGGAAGCAATTTACCTTTACCAAATCCAATCTTACTCGAACGCATCAGTTGAATGCTTTTAAGACCGGTACCTAAAATAGTTCTTTATAGAAGGGTTCAAGTACTTTTTTAAACGGTGCTTTAGTTATAGAAATTGGAATCTGATTTGAATCCAAGTGATATTAATGATCTGCAGCTTAGTGTAATTTGCAAGCAATGTAAAGACTGAAATAAACTGAAGTACTACTAACAAACAAAATTTATTTTATTTTTTATGGAACGGTAATAAATCTAGAGGTTTTTTTAGCCATAATCTTCCATGCTGGTTAAACGGGTTGGAATTTAGCTGTACCGCCCGTGACCTCTTCTTCCCTTTTAATCTAGTCCTGGTGGCAGCTGCTTCTCAACGCTTGCTAGTTTTGTTTGGTCCGCCCTGGATATTTTATTTCTCCGGTAGAACGTTCAGGGAGAAAATGGAAATAAACAGAAAAAAGCGGACTGGAAATGGAAGGCATAATATCTCTAGGAGTCAAGTGTAAGGGGTTGCTGAAGAAGACGGTGATAAATATATTCGACATGCACGCCGAAGACGAAGACGAAGGACGAAGACCCTGCCAATTAGCCCCCAATTGGCAGGGTCTTCGTCCTCCATCTAACGCAGCGGAATTATGCTTAAAGACGGATATTCCTAGACGATAAGATTTTACCCGTTCCGCATTGGGTTTAACCTACCAATCAGTTGTAGGTTTCTAGATCTAGAGAAAATCATCTGCAAAATGTTGCCCAGTAACAATATTACCGAATTATGATTTATTTGACATTTAATAGTCAATATTTGACATACCTAAAGAAATTCTTCTAATGGAAACATTTATTAATTGGAAATAATGAAAAAAGAAATTAAATTATTTCCGTTTGTTTTGGGATATGACACATACGAGTAACTGTTTAAAAGTTAGTCTTGTCTAATTAAATTATGGTAACTATTTTTTTATGCAATACTTTTTAGAAGTTTCAGTATGCTTTATACACATTATGCTACTTAAAACTATGTATGGGAGAATTTAATAGTCCATCTGACAAAAAACTAACGGAGTTGTACGAGAATGGAGCCCCTATACAAATACCCATTCAGTTGAATAGAATAGATCGACAACTGTTCAGTCCTTCTTATGTTTGTCAAGGAAGTGGGAAATTTCAAGATCGAAAAAGTTCTAAATCGTATTGGTATTGTCAGTTATCTCCTGATGGTAGTTTCGTAGCAGTAAGAAGGAGTTGTCCTGTGGGATACGTATTCAGTCCGGCTATTCGTAAGTGTATTTCAAGAAGCAATAGGAAATGTTGTAGTAAGTTTAAACATAAGAAGAAACCGAGTTCTTATATGGTTATGGTAACTGAAGCTCCTTCTAAATGTGCAGACCCTCCTCCTTGTTGTCCACGTCCTACCCCTTGTTGTAAACCCAAACCCAAACCCATTCTTCCTTGTAAAACAACAACTACAACTACTATGAGGCCATTATATACCACATGTTTTACTACTACTACAACTACAACTTGTCCTCCACCTAGCGATTTATTTGCCTGCGAATTGGAAGGAGCATTTCCAGATCCAAAAACTCAAAGAAGTTTTTATATCTGTCATCGAAAAAGAAACTCACAAAATTATGAGAAAATTAAAATCGAGTGTCCTAAAGGAATGGTATTTGACCAACGATTGAAATGGTGCACTCGACGATCGAAAACGTATACACGAAATAAAAGAGAAGCACGTGATCGTTCTAGGTATAATAGTAACACCAAGAACATACAACCTAGTACTAAGGATAATCAAAGGGATGCGCTAAAGTTTTCCAGTAGCAAAGGACATGTTAACTATAGAAGATTGTCTAAAGACGATGGTAAATTACAAAGCACAAGGAATTTGTCGAAAGGATTTCAATGTCCTTCTAAAGGTATATTTCCTGATCCGATAAATAAAAATAAATATTATATATGCTATCAAAAAGAGCGAAGCCCGGGTTACGTAAAATTGGATATGAAATGCCCTAGAAATGCGTTGTTTGATACTAAGCACCTAGTTTGCTTCTCCGGAAATTAATTTTTCATCTAAGAACTAACTGAAATAAATATACTCGTTAAGTTTGTTACGGTAATATGTAAGATATATTAGAGAAAATTTATAAAAGAATATGTAAACTTGCTTAACAATAAATAATGAAGTAAATTAAACAGAATATTTTCGAAACGTAGGAAGACAGATAAAGGGCAATTAAATTAATTCCTTGATTTATTCCTAAATCAAATTGTAAAAGGATGGAAAACAGAGGATCATTCGTTGTGTGATATACAAAATATTAAATGAAAAAATTATAACAAAAATATCTTAAGCAACAATTATTATTATTACTAATATAAACTTATTGATAGTTACAAACAAAGTTCCATAAAACGTTTATATTTTTTTAAAACAGGGACCACAATATTGATATGCACTTTTTTATTTTTTTTATTATTATTAATTAAATATATCTTTAGGATACCATCCCCTGTTTGCACGCATCATATTGACCCAAGTCATGGTATCGCTGAAAGCGGGGCCCTTTTGGTTTAATTTTTCTAAAGCATCCTCCTTGTGTAGCAGCTCTTCTGTGTGTCGTCTGATATAATCAGTATCTTCACCATTTATTGAATCACTTTGTCTATTTAGAATATTGTTATGGTAATTGTCCGTTTCTTCCCAATCTTTTGCCACCAGGACTTTTTTGTTCTTTCTGTAGAAGTATCTAAAATAAAAAAATTAATAGGAAGGAGATAATATAAACTGTCCGAAAAGGGAAATTTAAATCGTGTTACGTTATCGAAAAAGTAGGACTGTTTGTAAATAATATACTATTGTAGAAAATGAGGCTGACGTATATTTACATAGGTAGGTAGATTTAGTACTAACGTAAATCGCATACCAAACATAACGCGTGCTAACAATTTATTGTATGCGTAGTTAAAAAGAAAGCAACTACGTTTTTAATTTTTTTTAAACCTCCAACTAAATAAAATCGTTAAATAAAAAAAAGAAAGATTTCATACTCAATTTATTTATCTTGTCATACTTTCGTCACTGTTTGTGAAATTATAAACATTGATGACTTATACTTTTTTCTAATAATTAAAACCATTATAGAAACGTACGGAAAGCATCTCGAAGTGTACCTTCCGTTTCGTAAACTAACACTTTCGTGACTTGTTGCGTAAATATAACTTAAGCATCCGTTTATAATTTGCAATAAACGTTCATCTTTCCTTTGGTCATAAATATAGTATATAAGTGCTTACTTTATTGATTTAGACGGTTCCACGAGCTGTTCAAGTTGAATTTCGTCCGAGAATTCTGCAGGACTATCCTCAATATCATCATCAGGCACTTGAACGGGCAATGTGCTGATATTAGAATGTTTAGTTTCATTGGTATCGCCTTCTTTGAATCGTCTTCCTTTCATTGGGATTTTTCTATATTTATATCTCGTTTGTTTAAGATTCTGTTTAGTTTTAATAAGAATTTTAGGTTTGGAATGTCTTGATTTAAGATTGGATGGAACTATTTTTGTCGTACCGTTTTCTATTGACCGTTTGTGTTTCTTTAATCGGTTTTCATCAAACATTGAATTTGATAAACAATTTGGATTTAACGTTTTCAAGAATTCATTTTCATTGAAATGTTTTTGCACTAAAACGTTTTTATTTCTTTGTAAATTTCGACTTTCGAAGTTTTGTTGGAACGTTCTTTCTTCTGATGTGGAGATGTGAGACCAGGGATTTCCGAGACAATTGGTTTCGTGGAATTCTGCGATGAATCCATACTAAAATGAAATTTTCTAATGTTTGGGGTAATTGGTAAAAAATAACAAAAACAATTTATTTTGAGAATAAAGGAAAATCGTTCATGAAAATTTTAGCTTTCACTCTTGATCTTGATGCCTATTTTATTATTAAAATTGTTCGAAATTTAGCATGTTAGATGCAGGTAAATAATAAGTTATCACTTACCAATAGGAAGATCGCGTGGAACCAATACGCCATAATTTATTGCAAGTAGTTGTAGAGGACATTGTAATTGCTACCACAACTTATCACCAACCGCTAAACACTACATGTACCAGTTTACAAACGATATTTTATAGATTTGGTTGCCTACGATTATTAGTAATTGTTATTTTTAACTGAACGCATTTTATACCCACAAACATCATTTAACTCTGCAATAAAATAACACAAAATAAAATATTACTGATAGGAACCGTATAAAGATTTACTAAATTGGATTTATTGGGAAATGTTTAATTATGTATTTATTTATTGTAAAGTATTGTAGTTTATATTTTTAGAAAAATTATTCAAAGTTGTAACGCGACGTACACAAATCAACACGTGGGATGGAGGTTATTTTTGAAATGTGTATAAATACAGACCGCAAGTATTATTATTCTTGTGCCAATCGTTATAGGATACAGAGTGGCTTTTAAGTATGTTCCGAAAATTAAGGATGTAATGTGAAGAATTCTGTATGCAAACGGTCTTATTTTCTATTACTTTGATTTTGGGCTTTGACACAGGGAGCTTGATATCGCAGCAACCTGAGATCTATTAAGTGTGTTTAATGAATTTTTCAAACTTAGTTACAAAAGTTTATTAGTAACTAATTTTACGAAATTTCTGTAGATTGAATTTTTTCATTGCGCAATGTAATAAACAATAAAAATCTTAGTAATTGTCCTTCAGAAACCAAACTGGTTAGAACAAAGTTTCGTGTAAAGTTTTCTCCATGTTGTACAAGGAATCACATCTTTAATTTTCAGGACCCCCTTGCGGGATTGTATATCTGCGTTTTCCTTACAGATTTATTTTTATTGATCGTAAGTAAATGTGTGCGTAATAGCGTAATTTCGTTCTTTTTTAAACAACTTTTTGTTGATTGCTCACAGTGGCGCCGGAACTATTTTTGAACTACGGGTGCAGCGAGAAAATTTGGCGCCGCAGGCGATTTTTTTTTTTAAGTGGGCGTGGTCAATTTAAAAGCGTTTTACGAGCATATGGCTATTTTAATGTAAAATTTTAAAAAATAAAAATTTCAACAATTTTGCTTATGCATATTTTAAAATTGCATTGAAATACTAAAAATACCAAAAACAGTAAAGGGTGCAAAGAGCCATTTACAAATTGTTTACGGGCGCAGCTGACCCGTTGCACCCGTGGTGCAACGGGTGCAACGGCCTATATAAGTAGCTTTTAAGTTTAGATTTACGTAGTATATAGAAATATAATTCTAGTAAAACTTCTTCTCCGAAATACCAGTTAACAAAAAGTTATTTAAAGAATTGGAATTGCTGCTTTATTGGCATAGACACAAAAAGAATTAGAAATGAAACTGTGAAAGCAATATACAGTGCCAAAAAAGTTTTATCAGAAATTTGTATAAAACAAACTTTAGTCACTCAGTAATAGGAGGTTATGGATTCTCCTTCTGCTGTAGTAATGTAATTTTGAATCCCAAATTTATTACATAAATAAGGGGCGAAGCATCCTTAAGGTGTTGTACAAGAAATCTGGGAGGTTTTCATCAATTACCGATTGGGAAGGATGGGGGCCTGTCAATTGGGTATGATTCGTCCCCACGAGTTTATACTAAATCGTTGCATATCCAATAATCTCCAAAGCTCCTCTGCTGTTAGTACACGCTTCTTCTTGGGTACAGGCAAAGACTGAATGAGGATAGTCTTTGGTACAGGCTACAGCAGATCGTTCTATGGCATTTGGCGTAACCTTTTCAAATTCCCTTATTTTTACGGTCCTGTCTATAAAACGCGCTATTGGATGGAGTGGAGAATACAATTAAAGTTTCGCAAAACATATTTGCAATGATTGTCATTGAACATTGATATTTATTTTTCATTTGTAGATGGTTTTGAAAAAATCTTGATTGTTTCTGAAATTAACTCGAATTCAGTAACATTACAAAATTTGTCGATCGAATAATAAAAAAATAACAGTGTTCTACAAGGAAAGTAACACGTAACGCACAAAGAAAGTACAGATTAGCATAATTCAGTGAACGTGTAAAATTTGGAACAAATTTGCTAATAATTTTGGATGAAAGACCTAGTTTACAATTTTATTTGTTGGGTTTTCATTTTTGGTAAGGGCATCACATTTCTCTTGTGTATTTTTTTGGCAGGTCGTTGCTGTCGTCTTATTGTTTTGGGATAATTAATAATAAATTTGTTAGTAGTTGGGGGTATTCCAAGTAAAAAAAAATAAGATGTATGAGTGGCTGTTGCTGCAATAAAAATAGTCTGACGTTGACGGACACGGACAATTTTCTAAAAGAAACAGGCCCGATTGAATCAGAATGGTCAAAATTTTTTGTATAATTATTTATGTAAGGGGATATTTTGCATAACAATTACATGAAAATGCCATTTTTGGATCGTATAAAATTGTGGCAATAATTTTGCCCTCTTATGAAACATTTTAAATTTGAATTAAAGGGCAAAGTATGCGTTGATTTAATTTACTTGTCTTGATAAAAGATTCAAATCTTGACGTTTCTTATATACTGTCGATATATTATACTATTACACAAAAAAAAATCTTTCCATAGCGTAAAATGTGATTGGGTAATATTAAAAAAATATTGTTACTTTGGTAATAATTGTTGGGTACAGTAGTACTTCAATTTTCATCTAAACTAGACGGAATACGTTTACCAATCCTAAAGATTTTGCAAGAAGTAAGTTTTGCGTTTGACTGTTAATTATAAATAATTTTTGTAATCTCTAAAAAAATGTATTTTTATAAATCCTAACAAGATAGCCAGTTCTTGATATTTTAATATTTCCTGACAATAATTCGAAATATTTTTTTTATAAAACATTTAAATTTCGTTATCCGTTACTGTGTACTACGGAATTCCAAAGAATATGTTGTTGTTTAATTTAATTATTTCCATATATAATTGGGCAAGCAAAATGTGCAGCCTCATTAAAATCTATTCGTAATATTCTGCAATAATTAAAACAAATAATGCCGTGATAATTAAAATACATTTAGCAATGATTTTATAATTTGTTTGTGGTTAATAGTAGAATGCATATTTTTGGGCGATTGCTTCGTTACGCTCATCAGGTAATAACAACAAAAACGACCTAACCAAAAGTCAATTTTAATAAAGAAGTTGGGGATTAACACGATTAGGATGAACAAAATTGTTGCTGAATCCTGAGAGATCGCTTACACATTATGAAAATAATTATGAAAAAGCGTTCGCTAGAAACCTATAGCTATAACGAAAATTATTACTTTCCCTTTTCCATTTAAACCATCAATGATAATAAATCCTAGGGCAATTAATGCTTAATAATGTAACTTGATTTTGAAAAAGCAACTTTCTTTACTGTTATACCAATTTTGAACATTAGTTACTATTTATACTTTATACAGCATTCATACCGCGAAATGGAGAAAGGTTGACAAAAAATGCTATACCTACCTATGTTGCTTTACAACATTTTCCAAATGCAAAAAGTTGTCTTCTTCTATCTAGTTCATTTTATATTGTATATTTATACTTGATTTATGAAGCGCCGAGAATACTATAAAGTGAAGTTGTGAAAACCGTTTTTATTGTAGGTCGTTTCATTCAAGTAACTACTAGCATCTCAATTAGACAAAGCGATTCACTTGTAATATAAAATACCAAATTCTTTTCACTAGTTCACCCACTTTCGGTTTGCAGTGGATACAGCCTAGTGAAACTTTAATATTTCTATAGGTACCTATGTCGTATGTGCCTTGGAAATTTAATGAAAACTTGCATAAATTTAGAAGTTAAATTTAGCAATACGAAAAACATTGCAAACAATTGTATTATTATGCATTGTTTCGTAATATTTCCCAAAGATTTTGAGAAAATCTAAAATGGTATGAGAATTGTTAAAAGTAAAGCTTGTAATAGCAGTTTAAGAATTTCTCAATTCTACCTCTGCGCTACACCCGTCCCTCGATTATTTTATTTATTTTATTGAAGTTAAATTGTAATAGAAAAAAAGTAATGTTTTACGATTTCCTGCATACAAGATAGGAACGTTGCGTAAACGCCCCCAGTCTGCTGCAAGTCTTTTGTTGTTCACAATAAAATTATTTTCTTATCACATAAACTGATACTTTTTGTTAACGATGATAATTTTCCTGTTATGAATAGAAAAACGATGGCTTGTTTGTGTGTTACCTTACACACCCAGTCTTAATCGTGCGTTCTAAATATTTAGAAGTGAAATTTTCGGAAAGACATTCTGTTTAAAAATCAATATCTTACTTTAGATAAAATTAAATGCATCGACTAGGTGTTAGTTGGCTATGCGTTAGTGTTGGTTAATTAAAGTGTTTTTCTTTGAAGTACAACAGCAAAGGGGGTAACAGTTTACAGGTTATGATTGAGGTAAGCGATTTAATTTTTTCTAAATGTTCTCTCATCTTACTGTTTTGGGTTACACATTTTTATAAAGAATAGATATTTGTTCGTGAATATTAAATAATGTAACATTAATTATTGGTGTATTCCAAGAAATAATGTGTGGCTTAATTGAGTAAAGACATACAATTTATATTCCATGGCCAAGCCTGATCGAAAATTTTGTTAATCATTCTGTACCAAAATCAAATAGATGTAGGTACCAAGAAAAGTAGCACGAATTTGTAGTATATGACGAGCACCTACTATAACAATATGAATGAATATACACGTTACAATTAGCACTTGAAAAGATCACAGGTTGCGTGGGATCAAGGTCATAGTGATAATGAGAGCAATAATTATTGTTTGATGATCCATTACCGCAAAAGACTTATTATTTCTTTAGGTATCAAGAACGTTTTATATAAATAAACTTTCCAACATCTGTTCTTGAATCGCAACATTATTTCATAGATATTATCCCATGAAGTGGATAAGTAGGTAGTATTATAGGCATTTAATAAATATAAGTGTTCAAAAAACCCATTACATTACTGTATAAAAGCGTGATTAAATTGTAAATAATAAATTATTAACATCTGTTATTTAACAAAGCTCATTTGTAATTACACAGTAATTATTTAACTGTATATTAGACTGAGTCTATTGTTGTTTTAGTTTTAAATCATCTAATAATTAAAACAGTGATGTATGGTTCTTGGAGTTGCAGGATACGTTATCAGGGCTAATTAACTAATTAATAATAAATAATCATATCTTTACCCCATTTGAATACAGCAGATTGTTACTGTAGATGTAAATTGTGGTTTAAGTTTGCGGAGGTCGTGGATGTTCAGATACTATTATAGTTTTATTTGAAGGGTTAGACCATAGGAAGTAAATAAATTCCTATTATTAAATTATTAATTATTATCAAATAGATCGTGCCCTAAGTGATAACTGGAGGAACGAAGTTCAGGAAAGGTTTTCTGTTTTGGTATTTATTTTCCTATAAATGCGATTTTTATTAGAAGTCTGTTCTTGTGCGTACAAGAAAATTTTTCTTTTACACTTCATGGTCTAATCTACGTTCGGCAACAGTGGTATTTTTGCAATTTTAGAGAGGATGATTGTGATGGCTAAAGGGTTGATGACAGATGTCCGGAGTTTACGTAAAAAATCTTAAAAAAATGTCCCCTTGGTGTCTTTGTTGACTTGGCTTGGGGATTTTCAAGGAAACAATAATTTTGAAAGATACTAAGGCCGGGCTACCTTTCGTTGAAAACCCCTGTAGGTATATAGTTTTGAGAATGACATATTGATGGCGAAATACGTATAAAGCAAATAAATTCAATTATGTTCAGAGTTGTTTTGATAATTTATTAGATCTACATTAATTTATGAATTTCAGAAAATTAAAGCTTGAAACGTCAATAATTTATTGTCAGTGTTAGATTATTAAATCATTTGTTAAAATTTCAAATACATCTTACAGTCCCATTTCATTTGTAATAAAACTTTTAAATGCTTGTGTATTCAGAACAACATAAAATAAGCAGGGAAAGCGATACATGCAGACTGTTGAGAATTTTAATTACTGGTAAATAGTGTAAAAGCGTTCGCATTGTATTGCACGGATACTGAAATTTCTACACTGCATTAGTCTACAGATCTGTATTTCACAACTGGAAATGCCTTTACTGCGTTTCTTTTGAAAGGTAATGTGGAAATCTATTGTTACTTGACAAAACAATTTTTTTCCACAAAGCTGCCATTGAAAATAAAATAAGTTTAAAGTAAACAACCTACTTTGCTACCACTTCAGTATTTTTTTTAGATTATGCTACAAATGTAATGAAGAATTGAAACTTAGTGCAGTGGAGTAAGTGATGGTAGTTCTTGATTTTTTCTTCTTAAAATTCTGCCAGTAGAAACAGGGTAGAGGAGTTTATTTGAGCTTCCATATATATTTTTTTAATTTTTAAGAAAGATTTCCCAAGTGGTAAAGGAATAAATGCTTCATTGCAGTGTTGTGCGCTACATAAAAGTGGAACCGTTGCGCTTCCCTCAATATTTTTTTAGAACATTAGTACCTATAAACATACAAAAATTATTTTTTACACTACCAGCCAAAAAGCTGTTATTATTAGCCTAGTATCGAACGATCGTGATGCCATTTATGTATTAATTACTAAATATTCCAAAATTTAAGTTTTCCTGAATTTAAACTTGCCCTAGGCCCTACCCCTGAGTTTTACTAATATCAGCATGTAGCTGTGAAAGGATGTAAACTCATTCTGTATGTAAGATTATGGTATTTTGGGTTCACGTACTCTCGCTAAAACCCCACGTGGTCGTGGTTACATCAACCCCTTTGTCTTTAAAAGTAATAAATGTTTCAATGCTGCTTAAGCACGGTGGTGCACTAAACCCTAGACGAATGGATTCTACTACTACGCGGGTCAAATACAGCCCCACAAACCGCGATTCGATATCTATTTTCGTTCGTCCGGGAGCGAGGCCCAAACTTGCAAAAGACTCTGAAGACATTTCCAAGAAAAACTGAAATTTTCCCAATTTTCCGAAATTTCGACGCCCTATATCTCCGAAATGGGACGAGGTTAGAAAGAGCTCGTCGAGTCCTATCCTCCTGCAATCTTGCACAGTATATAAGCGTACAATTAATACTACTTTTCTTTTATTAAAGTTACTTTTATAAGACTGATCGTCAGCTACAACAGTCACAGATATTGAATGCCACCGAGAACGACTTATCAATTTTTTACTTTCTCCTTTAATTTTAATACTTTTGCTCTCATAAAATCAAGGATGATATTAAATCAGTATAAGTTATTTTTTTCTAAAATGCAAAAATGGAATAATACAACAAGAAAAAAGAAAATTGTCTTCCTTGAATTATAACATTTCATTGACTTCTAATAAAAATTGACAGGGCTGATTAGTTATTAAAGATTTTAGATAAATCAAATGAAGTATGATAAACGATTTGCAAAATAAAAATAAATACCTAGTAGTGCAAATGTTAACGAGAACTGCAACTTGAGTTAAGACTGTTAGATCCTGTGGGATTACGTCCATCACCGTAGAGTTAAAAGGGATTTTCTGTCACTCACGATAACTGACGTAGAAAGCCGGATTACATTTTGCTACTCCTAATCTACCATTGATTGCTGTACAAAAAGAAACCTATACCGTGTTTGGCGAATAGATTTAGTAAGAACATTTTTGGCCTGTATGATGCATTAATTAACTTAAAAAACGAGGGAGGGAGGAATTTAAAGTATTTTTATTTGAAAATTAAGGATTTAAACTTGATTCCAAAATTTACTTCCTAAATATTTTTGATTTTTTTGCCCTCTTTTGGAGCTTTTTTGGCTGCTTCTGTTGTTATTATTTTAAGTATCAATATTTTGTCTTCTATTCAGATGCATGTTTAGAATGATTTCCAGGAGTAGGGTTTGTAGATTTGTTGCCTCAACCCTTTATATTTTATTATATTATAGAAAGCATAGAGCAAATCTATAAAGATAGACACAATTTTTGACTAAGTATATTATTAATTATCAATCTCTCAATTTAAATCCAGATTACTATTGATAAAAAGAGAAGACTTCAAATATATCATTAAAATAAGAGATTATTTCATAAAGTAACTTGTTATCTTGTTCAAAAATGCATTTGCTAATTGAAAGTTAATGGGTCATGATATTAATTTGAATTGCGTTAAGGTATCTTTAATCAACAGCACGAGTCTACCGGAAAAGAATCTCGTAAATTAACAATTCATCACACCAATACCAACCAAAACAAACATAACTAATTCGATTAATGAGCAATAAACTATGGCGTATGGTGTGACGAAATGAACTACTGGAACACAAGCAAGGTTGTTAGACGTACTGATTACATTTTTTTTTTGCATTAATTATTTTTATTCGACATGGAAGATGCACTGTTTTAAAGAACAATACTATTTTGAAATAAAATGTTGTTAAGACAAGATTTTAATTTGGTTGCAGTTTTCCGGAAAATGGAAAGTTGGTTAACTAGAAGGAATTATTCTGAGAGAAACACTTTCATTATTTCAGTGGGAATAAAGACAAATTTTATTTTGCCTATTTGTAATATTATTCTGGGGTTACGCAAGGAAAAATTTTAATAACTCTTAAGCAACTTGTTTTATTTCTTGCATTTGTAAAGAAAACGGTTTTATTCCTTTGGTAGAACATATCTTCCCACTGATTTATTGGAAAAGTTTTGCTACCTTTACTGATATGTAAAATATAAAAATTATACACAAAAAATAAAATGATCCGTTTAATACTGAAAATTATTAGGTATATTTAGTTAAATGGTTGTTTATATATTTTATTCCTGATTTCACATTTTAATTAAAGTATTTAAAATTAAACATTAATTTTCTGTTTAATGTAAATACCAACGCAGTTACACCTATCGTAAAGATATACGTCTGCATTCTAAATCGATAGCAGGAAACATTTCTCTACATGGTTTTTATAGCATTCCTTTTAATTGCAGAGACTTTACTTTTATATGTGTATAAAAGCTTTTCCTTCAAATAATTTCCGGTTAGAACTCATCCTTGGTTAGAACTAACATTTTGATCGTAAAAATAGCATCAGCACTTTAAGTATGTTTTTTTTAGAATTACTTTTCAGAAATGAACACACCTATTACACATTTTATTCTATTACTATACTTTTATTACGTCTATTTATGATATAATAAAAATATTTAACAACCGAGGGGGTAAGGTCGTTTTTACACACACCGGCAAAACCGGTGCGGTGCCGGCACGTAGCCCTGTTTGATAGATTTGCCGGTCCGGTCGCCGGCAACGGTAAATGAAGCTGTAATTGAACTCGACAAACCGGATGCATGCCGGGCCGGTTTACAATTTGCCGGTTCCAATGCTTTCTTATGCATACTTGTCCTGTCGGTGCCAGAG
This sequence comes from Hemicrepidius hirtus, assembly GCA_963082805.1. Classification (NCBI taxonomy): domain Eukaryota; kingdom Metazoa; phylum Arthropoda; class Insecta; order Coleoptera; family Elateridae; genus Hemicrepidius; species Hemicrepidius hirtus. Next base: position 9,309,993 of record OY720167.1, read on the forward strand.
AGCTGATTGTTTTAAAGACGAGGTTGAGAAGCATAAGGCGTGGAAGCAAATGTATGCCTTTCTTGAGGATGACTTTCAGGTTTTGCCGGTGGGTGTGAAAACGCCCTCTTAGGACGTAGCAGTATCGGGTACATCACTTTTAAAGCACATTCTTACTACAAAATTAAATCCTGAAACAATTCCTGAAAATATATTTAATTGCTTTAAGTATAGCAACGGAAATTATTAAAGTAAAGAACAGAGAAAAGAAGAATCGCTGAAATAGTGAATAAAGCGGAAAATAGGTTAAGATATGAAGGAAAGGAAATAGCGAAGGAAAGAAAGAGTTGAGAGGTGTTTCAAAATTTCTCTGAAAATCTAAATTCAAAAGTGTTCAACTTTTGCCGATTTTTGTTTAATGACCAACATACCTACAACGTCGAATATTTGCGGCGCCTTATCCAAAACTGTCCACATCATTCAAATTGTTTGGTATATAGTGTTTATATGCCGCGATGGCTACCAAGTAGCTCTCGGTTTGTGCAAATCTTCTATAATGTACATTATAGAACTCTGATTACCAAACGATGGACACTTCGTCAGATATGTGTCCACAATTTTGAAAACTAGTAATAAATACATGCTAGACTGTATACTCTGTTTTTTCTCTTTATCATTCAGAGTAGGCGAAGTCACCTTTAGATATTTTTATAACAGTGTAGAATAGCTACTAAAGTCACCGGTGGAAACGTCACTTGTAATCAATTGTCGTTTTGAAGTTTACCTACACTATAAAACTATATAAAAATCACGGCACTCTTGAATGATAAAGAGAAAAAACAGAGTATAGAAAATTCATTAATTTTTCATTTCAAGACCATGTATTCAGAAGAGTGTTTTTAAAAATTGTCATGGATACAATTCTTAAAAATAATCGGATCCATGACAATTGATCGTGATTGAGTTAACCGTCGGCGTCGGTTAACCAGACTTTATGAAATCGGTCCTAAGTATATTTAGCACATTGTTATTGTTATTGAGTCTGAAATTGATTCAACGGGAATATTTAGTTGGATTTATCAAATGAAATGATTGAATGAAGCACGTTTTATGCTACGTACCATCTTTTACATTTTTTAGAGATTCGTGACAGTGATTAAAGTGCCATTGAAGCTATTTCATTGTTAAGTTTTTTAATTAGCTGTGGATACGTCAATCATACGTTTATATAGCATATATGACGGGATACTTGGCTTTAATTAAATATTTTAGAGGTTTCTCAATGTTGCCTTTGTCAGCTTTATCATTGCCATGTATGAAATTGCTAAGAATCTGAAAACATTTTCCATAATGCTACAGACCTTTTTAATGGGCTTGCGAAATTCCCAACAATGCTTTTTTCTTTCCTTTTTTTTTATTTAATAATTATTAACTTACAAAAAAAGAACATTCCTCTATACTTTTTTTAAATATTCTCCTAACAGTCATGGATTTTTTAGCTATAAAATTTTCTCGTAAAAAGTGAAATTCCTATAGGTACTTCAGTCCCTTAATAATAATAATAATAATAATAAAGGTATACTTTATTCAACAGGGAATAAAACCCCCAATTACAGAATAAAGAAATATACAAAATCAAGAAAAAGAAAAACAAATTGAAAAAAATATATATAAAAAATATATTGGCCTTCGTGCCATCTCCTCAGCCGCGGACTGAATATAAAATGAGTTACATAATTACCTATTCTATGTTTCGTTTAAATTGTTTAAGTTTTCTAGCCGCCCAACACAAAATAAAATTTAAGATCATAATTTGGAATACTTTTCTTAAGAAGAGTTGTAAAAAATATCTACCTGTCCAGTTTCCATAGCTACATTAAGACACCTGCAAACATTATAAAAATATACATAATCTTCCTAATCTTGCATTCCTAAAATTCTGTTGTTGAATAATACAAGTTACCTTGACCACCCCAGACAAGAATTCTCAAGGGGATGATTGGTTGTTAGTTGGCGTCGTCTGTGGTATAAGCCTCAGGTAGACTGGGAAGGTAAAAGTGGTTTAAATGGGTCAGTCGTATAAAATGTTGGTGGAGAACATCTTCAAAGCTATTTGGTTGTGAAGAGCGTCAGTAAAACACGGTCACCAAAACCTGCATTTCACTTCTCATCAGCGCTACTTCCGAGACCATTTCCTATAATCGTTCCGCGGATGCTTTCTCGCGACCTTCCATGTGTGCTAATGGAACATCTAGGTGCGTGAGTATAACGCGGAGATTTAAATTGCAACTGGTTTCGTAAATTATAATTTAGTGTTTGTGATAAAGTTGTGATTTGTGTTTAATAATCAGTTCGCTAGTCTACTGTGTGGCTTTTTTGGGTGTGATTTCTCAAAAATGGTTAGTACCTACTTAGATTTATTTCTAATTCTTACAATTCGCAATGGTAGGTATATGTAGATTATTTGTATGATTCAACTAAAGACAAATAGGTTTTATATTACCAAAAAAAATTGGTACTGAATTTAGCTTGTACGAAATTTCCAAAATTCTTTAACCTGTAGAGAATATTTCAGTATTTTCCGAATCCTGTTGAGTGTTCTACACCCAACGCCATTGAAAATGAACAGGCCAGGTTTTCTTTTGGTTGATATGGAAATACTAAGTAACAAAAATCTTATACCACAAAAAATTTAGGAAGGTTTCTTAAACTTTTTGTGGCATAGGGTTTTTCTTATTTATTTCCAGCTCAATCAAAAGAAAATCTGACCCTGTTCATTTTCAACGGAGTCGGGTGTACACATAAACTATATTCATGAGTTTTCCAAAAAAATCGATTCTTAATAAAATACTGTATTTGATTCATTGATCAAAATTGCAGTAGGAACTGCACGAATATCAAAACCCAAAGGAAATATTTACAGTTGTTGAAGTATGATATACCAACGCATATTTCGGTGCACACAACTTATTTCTAAACAAAACTATAATTAAAACAGACTATTGAACTTAAATTTAATATTAAAAATGACTGTTTGTTATGTAAAATTTTGTTTCCTAAAAAATTTTACATGCTCTGAAATTTAAATGCAATATAATAACAGGAAATTGATTTTATGGTACATATTTTGAAATTATAGCAATTCAAATAATTCTTTTAATAACATTTCTTGTCAAAAATTGCTACACAAATTTAAAATTTAGTATGGGGGTTTATTATACCTACATATAAAGTGTTTGTGGAAAAGTGCGACAGAGTAGCCAAGAGGCTGGAGCAGTCCACAGTTTTGCTAAATTTCTTTTTGCAGTCGGTATTAAATAAATAAGTTTTTTCGAAAACAACTTTAAATTCAATTTAGTTTTTTAACAAATGTTTAATTACGGTTAGAGGATTCAGTTTTGGAATACTTGTATAGATTTATGAAAAAATCTAAAAGAACATACTATGTGCATATGTGCGATGCTTATCGAATATAAAAAATCATATTATTGCCCTATATTTAGTGGTAAGTTAATGTTCAGATACTATTAAATCCTTTTTTTAAAGCTAATAATTTGAATTTTTCCAAAGGTTTTATTGGTGCCATCATTTTACTTAAAATAATTAAGAAGTAACAGTATTTCGCATCTGTGGTTTAAAATTTTTAAATTGTATTATCTTAAACAATTTTTTGTGTTATCTAAAGTTGTAAGTTTGTACCCATATCACAGTTTTGAATGCAATTGATGAGACAATCTAGAAATTGCAAATAGTAAAGTAACACACTCCTACACACTTTCTCTGAAAGGTCGTGTGACTTCGCTAAAATAGTGAATTATAACGCATGTTCTGGTCTAACACAATAAAGTAATTTTTTTTGCATAGTCGATTCGGAACATTATTTTGGTTATACAGAGTGTCCCTAAAAGTGTGAAATAAAAATAATTCTCTGACAAAAACTGAGTGATATCATTTTGGCCTATAATATTTAGTTATAAAGAAAGTTAAATCTAAATTTTTGATTTTTGTATAACTCTGAAACCTGCTAGGCTTTAATTTTGTTTTATATTTATTTTCTCCATAATGTTTTCGTTTTATTGCGTAAAAAATTTATTTAGGTACCTACTTGTAATCTGCATTTAAAGAAAATTTCATATCGTAATCAAATGCAATCTATATTTTCAAACCGATTTTGAATATTATAATGCAGAATAAATGGAAAGTTTTTGACTAATCATTAGAGTGATTCATAAATGAAATAAAATCTAAACTTTTGAATTATTCAAGCAAATGCATTGAGCACGGGTCACAGAAATCATGGTTTATCAATATTCATATAAAATATTAAATTGTAGTATGGAAAATATCATTAGTTACAAATTTTTTTATTAGTCTATTACAAACAGATTTAAAGATTTAAATATTTAGAACAAAAGAAAAATCGTGCTCGATTATACGGTAGGTATCACACTCTTTTATGTTAAAATGCACGTTGAAGGAATTTTAAAAATATTCACTGCTTTCACAGTTCATTAGTAAAAGTTCGAAATTTATGTTTAATGGATTTCGGTATTTCTTTATTATTGCCAACTAATGCTACGTTTATTGTTGTTTTAATTACGATCTTGTTACTAATCAATCTATTGTTAAATCTACAGGGGGATTTGCGGGATTTGTAAGTTTATTTGCCATGCTTTATACCGTCTGGGTACTTTCAAAACCGAACATAGGGGAATTGCATTGTAACTAACCTTTTTATAGATTCCTGCTCGCCATTTAAACCTACAAGAATGGTAATGGTATGAATAGAACGACAAAAATACAGCGCATTTGATGGTACCAATAAATGTTAGTACTTAGTTATCTTTTTCTGTAAAAAAAATTATAAAATAATGCTATTTTGAAATAATATAGGTTGCTATGATTGTCAACTTTTTTTTATCTGTCAATTAAATTATTTGAAATCAGTCGATGTTTCTGTTATTAATATCAAATAATATGAATAATAACGAGTATTCAGTAGAGCAGAGGGTTTTTATAATAAAGACATTACCATCCTTGTGGGTTGAAATGGCGAGCAGGAATCTATATAAAGATCAGTTACAATGCAATTCCCCTATGTTCGGCTTTGAATGTACCCACTCGGTATAGGCAGGTATAGACGACTCAATCCTAAACAAAAATCATGAATACATGACCTATTCTTAATTATTATCACCCATCACTCTTGAGTTACGAAGGGTTAAAATTTCCTGTTTTACCAAAACTTATTCAATATTGGTTGCTATATTATACAGGGTGTTATTGAAAAGTTATGCAAGAAGAACAATACGATTTTCCTGATAAAAATTCGCTCGTTTTTCTAAAAGATACAAAAATAGAATCGAAATCTTTGATTGAGAATAATTCTAAAACTAGCGAAGAAAAGACATTATTATATTTTTCTAATCAGTATCTGGAAAGGAAGGTTCTACTGTCCCATTTTAGAAACACCCTGTAGATTGTAGCTACGGTTAATAAAATTTTGATCTGAATTCTTCTAAAATATTCAAAATTCTCATTCCAAAAGGAACTTCATCGTCCTGTTTTTCGAAAACTGTTAGGTTATGGAGTAGGTAGTACAAAAGTCTTAATTTTGTATTATATTTACTGTAGTATAAAATTAAAGATACATAGTTTAGAAACATACATTTATAGCTACTGAAGAAAGTAGTCTAGTTAATAGAAAATTTCTCACTTCTTACAGAAAGGCAGACTACATTCTGAAATTCCAAACAAAGAAAAAAGTCGGTGAGAAAATACAAGATAGACTTCAGGAGCGGACAATGGTTACTGGAATCATTGTTACATAGTGCCATACTAGCTTCAGCATAACGACAATATGACGAAATTAAAAGTAAGTGTAAAATATTTTATTAAATTTTTGATTTTGATAGGAAAAATAAATATTAACTTCATAATATTGTGTTTAACTTTGGTTAGAAATGTATGATTTCGTGAATTTGTCCACCATAGTAAATAATCTATAAATTATTATTTACCTACGTGTTTGGTAAAGGATAATGCTATTCATAATAACCTGTCGTGAATTATCATTATTCACATAGAGAAAAATCACAATAATCTAATTTTGTTTCTGGTAGTATTTGAAATAAGTATGTACAATATTTTAGGACTTCTAACTTCGATGGATAAACTTATGTCGTCGAATAGATTCTTATTATTTGGTACTAATACCTAGTCGTTGGACGAAGTATTATAGGGATGAAAGTCGCCTATGGCTCGTTTTGGTAAATTTAATCCTTCTGCACAATAACCATCATTACATGTTCAATGAACAATGGCACTAAGTACTACCACACTACTTAGAGATCTAATTAGGAGTGTTGTTTCAACTAAAATTTGAAACAAGAGTGTTGATATCGAATTTTAAATTACACTACAGTATAATATTGTATAATATTATATACAACACTAATATAACTATCTTGATTCCGTAATGGGAGACGCGTTTGTAAATAGAATGGAAGGTTTTGTTTCATACAAATTTGATTTATGATTACCTACAACATTAATCAAATTAATCAAACACACCTGTAACATAAAAAATAATTCTAGATTGTAAAATCGAGTAGTAAATTATACCAGTGTTGGTTAGTTTAATTTCATGTTAAAATGTATTTACTGCTGTAAAGGTACCTACTAACAAAGGCAGACGGAAATAGCTTATCTTAAGCTAAAGCATGTTTTGTGGGACTTGCACTTAAGGAGACAAATTTATAGTTTCTCTTTCAACAAAGCTTCGGTTTTTTAGTGGTGGCACCCTAACAACTTTCTTTGAAACGGCGTTATATTGTTTATCTCAACTACCACTGTTGTAGACAAACCAAAGTGCCTTACTATCGTTAATACCAAAAGATAATTTCGACTTGTTTACCACTTCTTTACATTTCCCGCATTCTTTTCGAAGATAACGCTGCTTCAACTCTTTGGGAAACAATTAATGTTCTAAAATAAAGGACAACAATATTATGCAGTATACGTAATGTACTTTGCGTTGGTGGATTTACTCTTATTTCCATAGCTTGGGGGTGTTAATGACTGCAACAATCAACAAGGAAGCTGTTTCTTGGTTTACTGTTGATAATTTTAGACAATAGTAAGTAGTTTGATTTACTTCCTTATTGAGACCGCGCAAACAATTATTTTAAAATCTATGTAAGCAATAATGAACCGGATAACTATAAAATACAGCGTGGTTCAAAGGTAATATTTATACAGGGTGATTCAGAAGTCTATTGTGATACTATAATGTAAACGCAATGTAAATGTAAACGCAGTTTAACTATATGGGCAAGGATATAGTTCTTCATACGGTATGGAGCTGCAAGGGGTTGTTTGGTTAATTATAATTACCTTAATATTATCTGAATAAATTCAGATATTGGGATATAATTTAAGCAAAAACAAATTTAAATCGCAGTGCTAATAAATTGTCTGTGTAAAATATATTCCAGTTCCAGTAAAACGGACACTCCAAACATATTATTCCTCTCGGTGTGCGGTGCGGAGAGTATCAATATAACATTTTAAAACTATTAAATAACTCACCCTAATCCTGTGATCTGAAGTCAATTGGTAGAATGGTTATAAAAACTTTACAGAAACGATACGAATAAATTCACGACTGAAATGGTACCATTGAAAGAGGGGGAAAAATAATTAAATTGACCATTAAAAAATTACTGCGTGTAGGCCAAAATGATATGATTATTTTTTTTAAATAAATTTCTTCTTTTATTGTACTTTTCCTTATCATTGGTTCGTAAGAATTGAAACATAATTTTGTGTATCAGTAAACTTAAACCATTTTCAATCAATAGTAATCCATTACGATATGTATATGTAAACAAAATTGAAAAAAAAGGAGTTGTATTTCCGTAATCAGCGTAGAACGTTAGTCTACTTCCGTATTTTCATGCTTACTTTAAACTTGGCAATTAAATTAGATTATCACATTCTAAAACTAGGAACTAAATGATTCGTGAAGAAAATGAAAGTGCATGCAATACCGCGATGTTTAATTTCATGGTAACGTTCAAAACAAGTTGTCTTTCGTGTTGAAGTTCATTTATGCGTTATTTATATCACGAACACTGAAAATCAGGTACCATAACGCAAACGTACATGAAAACAAAAGTGTTGGTGTATTTCACACCTTGTTTGTTCCACATAAAAGATTATTCAAGTTTATTTTAAGAAGAACACTCTAGTAAATATGGATATTGTTTAAAGTGCATATTCCTGCATATTTGCGATTTTTTCATAATTTTGGCTGGTTCTCTAGAACAATTTCCTGCAGCTTTGAAAGCATCATGTTTGTTGCATTTGCACCAATTTACGCTAGACTCCATTTCGGACGATTTTATTTTTTAATCCTTGCTTAAGTAAGTACTTGCATCCTGGTATTGCCCTTGCAGGCCATTGGGGGAATTCCAGCCGCATTTCGCGGAAAAATTCTTCAACTGGAACTTATAGTTCAGTATACAGCCAATTTCAGTTTTGAATTATTTCAGTTGTAAACATGGCTTTTGCTAAAGATATCAATTTTTGTAAATAAAATAAGATTGCAGTAAACATAAATTAGGTTTGGAACATCAAAAGCATATATTGCACAAAATGTTATATTTACAAACTTATTATGGAAGTTTATGTTAAGCACAATTGCATGGATATTGTAACATTTTCAAGTGCATCATAGATTCTTTGCCATTGCGACCCTTGATGTTTTAATTCTATCTTCTTTTTCATTCTGTACAGTGTAATACATAAAAACAAGTATTAATTTATAAGAAAGTTGAAGTTATTGTAACAGTTTTATTTTATACAAGTAGACGAATGCAAAAAATGAGGCAAATGAGGCAAGGTTTTGTTTTCACTAGATATTAACGTATAAAGTTCTCAAGCAGAGATTGAAAGTGCGCTTACTTTAATACAGTATGTAGGTAGTACCGGATGGACTAATGCTTCCGAAGGAAAATAACTGTAAGTACTGCAATTGGTTGCGTGATCATTTTTAAGTGGACTTTTCAACTTTCAAAGTGATAGTATTTTAATATAAGTGCATATTAATTTTCACTCTTATAGTCGGTTAATAAAGTCATAAAAATTGGTTCCATTTTGTCTTGTTTTTTTCCCTACTGTATGATATATCTGAGAAATGGTAATTTTGATTTAAACCATAAATGACGGGCAAGAGAGAGGAATAGATGATACAAATTACATATTATGATTGAAAAAGAAAGTTTAGGGAAGCGGAAGAGACCACTAGTACATACGAAAAATGGCTACATGTAATTAATCTTTGATTTTTTTGTCTTGAGTTTTTTTATAACTTAGATCAGAATCATCTTTTATTTTACCAAATAGAGAGTTTATTAAGACAATTTTAAATTAATTGTACGTGTTACATTTTTATTATAGATTTGATGATTACCCAATGGGTGTTATTAAATACCAAACCCAAGCGTTCAATGATTACTTCCGGAAGTAACATTTAAAATAGTACAGTCATATTCCATCACTTTCATCTACTGACTGATAGAATTATAATTGTGGGAAAAACAGATAAAAACTCACAGGCAACTGTTCGTTTGCTCAGTTTAGTTTATTTGTCTTTGTTTGGAGGATTTAATAGTTATTTATGCAACAAGTGCATAAATTGTAACATTTTCACAAATATTACTGGGTCTGTGGGTTGTTTATCTTATTAATTACTGTTTCAAGAGGTTTTAAAAATTGACTTATACTACGTACATTATTTATTATTTTATTATTATTAAGATAAATTCTAATTAAATGTTAGAAAAAACAGCTTTAAGACGGATTAACATTCTCCGTTAGTAAAGATAATATAAATCCCTTTTGTTTTCCTTTAATTACAAAAACAGTTCAGCATTTGTCTTTCAGAAACTAAAGCAATTGCCGGTTCAATTACCAGCTGTTGACTTCAAAAGGTACTAATAAGCCACATACGACAGTCTGCCATTAATACCTTTAGACGTAGGTAATAAAGCCATGTTTATTACTCTAGAGTTTATTGATTCAAATATGTACCTTATTCGAAAATAATTGATTAGCGGAACTTTCTTTCACAAACAAATTTCACGACATTTGCTTGCAACAACCTGTGCATACACATATAAAGAAGTAGGTATGTGAGTAGTACCGCCTTGAAAAGAGTAGGTCAGTGTTGTGTTTACATTTTCATTGTTAATCTTTCTCTATACGGTATAGTACAACCAGTAGAATATGGCCGGATCTTTAAACCGCTAAGGCTTATAGTTGTTATAGATCTGACCATATTCTATTGGTTGTACTATAACAGTACATTTTTTTCTAGTAAGGGAATTGGAATATAAGACCATCATAACTAGGGTTCAGATTTTAGGCATAATACACTTTTATTGCTTTTATATTAGGAAAGTAATACCCCCAACGAAAAATTTGAAACCATACACGACGACCCTAAACTTTATTTTTAATTCGGGAATTTTATTAACGTACGTCTTTTTTCGGGATATTTATAAATTATGGTCGTGGGCTTGTGGGCTGTTAATTTAAAAACGTACAATGTGTTACCTATTCAGAAGTAATAAAGCATTGAAAATTTCTAGAAATCGTTTTTACAACGTGGGGGGGAAATTATATGTCTCATAAGATAATTCTCCCTATTTAACCGTTTATGTTCTAATTACACCATCACAAAAATTAGCAACTGGCAAATAGCAGCATCCGGCTTATGGCAGATACAACATTGGAAAACTTTTAAAAAATGCTGTACGGGATGTAGGTGAGAACATCTAGGACGCAGATTTCTTTTACAAATTTTCGTAGATAATGTTATATAATCGAAAGCTTTCGTGTAATATGACACCCTATTGTTGACCAACATCGCGTAAACCATCTATCCTTAGCCTTGCCGTACCCCCTTTGTTATGGCACAATTATTTAATGCCACAGCTGTATTTTGTTATATAAGTTTTTCATAATCTCTGTTAGGAAATCTGGGACATCCATTTCTTCTAAAATTTTTGGTAGGTAGTGCCATATGACATAATAACTTCTTGTAATCGATGAACCATAAATAAGTAGCAAGTATGCCTGAAGCTTGGTATTAATAATCTGTAGCATCACTTTAGTTGCGTGATTTACTTTCCAAAGCATCCTTCTTTGACCGTGTTTATAAGAAATATGCCTGGATTTATGAAAAGGTTGGAAAGATGCACTTTCAAATACACATGTGGATGAAATCTGTATAAATTTAATTTGAATTACTATGCAAAAATCATGCAAATGCCTAGAAATCCTATGCCTAGTTATTAAAATGCATTTACTTTAAATTTTGCGTTAAATTTGATTAGGGCCTCCAGGTGTGCTTCAACTCCAAAGAACTTCTAATTGTATTTAGTGTGTGTACAAAGAACTCGGAACTCTGTACCGATTACTTTGACTTATGTAGTAGACTTTTAAATTTTAATTAATTTTAGTGAGATAGTAATTATTACATGGGGGGCTGTAAAGGAGGTTCATTCAAGTATGTATTTTGCTTGTTTTCGTATGCAATGAATTTCGAACTTCTTGAGAACACGATTTTATCTCTTAGCTCACACGTATATGGGAAGGAATATTTACAATAGAGCGAATTATAAAAGTATAATAATAATAATTCTTTTCCTAAGCAGGTTATAAATTGAGGTCACAAAATGTTACATACCTACTAAGTCTTCTTCTAAAATGTCGATAGTTTCTAAAAATTTTACAACTAAGTAAAAATATAAATTTTGCAATCATGAAATGCTCTTATTTGCATAAATATTGCGTTAGATGTAAAAGATTAAATTTTTAACTAAACTCTCTTGAGTTTCCTACTCGCATATTCATCGAAAGTGTAAAGTCATATTAGGTATTATTCAAAGAATAGAATAAAATGTTGAAAGTGTGCCGTAGGAAAAGTTTATAATATGTAAGTGTAAAAGTATGTTAATATAAAATCATGATATTTATTTTAATTTTAAGTTCCGTTACATACTTTTTGCCTCACTTTCTTAAACATCCCTTAAAATGATTTTCTTATGTTTGCATGTAGGACCACATCATCGTTGATTATTCTATGGGCAAAGTAATAATAATTAAATAATTAATTAAAAGATTAATCTGTTGATTAATTTTATACATTATATTTATCTTCGTATTGTTCGCATACAAGTCGGATATGATTACAGAGGGAATGCTTATTAACCAATTCGGAATGCGGAAAATCATATCGAACGAACAATATGGTGTTAATATAATCACATCTTTAAATCATATCATTAGTGTAATTAGTGGTCGTAAAATAGGTAATTATAAGAGGTAACATCTCGCTAATTTGGTTAAAATTAGATGGAATTGATGTTTAGTTTACTATATTGTTCTCTATCTTATAAATGGTGTTACAAAGTCTTGTATTATCATGCATTTTTCCAAAACAATTACTAATTATTATTTTCAAACTCTTTTAATTTGAATTTGTATACAGGGTGTTTTCTAAGTGCATGTAGAAAATGCAGGAGGTGAATCTTGGGTAAAAATTAAGGTTACTTTTTCATATAAACTTGAATCCTAATGTGCTTCCCTGAAAATGGCGTAGTAACAATTTGGTTTTTAATTTTTATCTCAAATTTGGACAAAGATAGAAAAATACAAATCATACAATTAAGAAACATTTTAACTAAAACTAAACTAAAATAAAAATGAATGAAATTGAAACGTGTATTGTCTCAAGGAGTTTTCTCAAATTGCTAAATATTTTTTTGTAAAATATTGCAGATACAAAACTTACAAAATCGATAGCTTCTGTGTAATTTTTTTTATATTAGCCTACTTACTAGATTTAATTATTATTAAGTTAAATCGCCGTTACGCTTTTTATTAAAGTAATTCGCACAAAAAGGGAGCACTTATTTTTTTATTTAAAAATGATAATTAAAAAATTAATTAGTACAGATAGACCTTCGCAAGTTAAAAGGGAATGAAGTAAAAAACCTTAATCGAATTGTTTTTTCTTGTTATTATTCATTGTTCCTATTGTTGACTTCACTTTCACTATCAATATCACTTTCATGCTTTATGTAATAATTAGTTCTATGTCGTCTATTACATTTGAATTGATTTCCTATCACATTGACTGATCTGTTACTATTATGTGGTTTTCCTAATTTATTTCGTACTTCTCTGAAAGTTATCTATATTTTTTGTAACTACTTAATCATTCAGGAATTTTATTGTTCTTTCATTCCTTCACAGTTGTAGTGACCTTTCAAAGTCATTTAGATCTTTATTAATATCCATGCAAAAACTTTAGTGTTAAATATAATTATAATATTTATTTGTAATTTAAAATATTTATTACTCAAGTAGTATAAATATAGAATTAAAAAATAACAAGGAAATCTAAATTCTCATTAGGAATGGTAATTATTATAACGTGAAATGTTTACTTAAGGTTATTAATATTTTTTCGCTATTTTGATAATGTGCATTAAATGAAATGCAATAAAACTTCAGTAATTATTCTTATCAACAGTAGTTATCCAATAATAGCAGTAAACGGTTTCTATGACTATTTGTTATTGTATGGTGTTACCAGAAATAACATCTGAAGTAGGTACTTATGGCCTTTATTTATTCATTTCCGATAAATTGTTTATTATTATTTATTTCTGACAAAAAGCAACACCCGAAACGTCAGCCAATAGGATTCCATTTTTCGTGATAAATCCGCTTGGTTCGATAAAATGCCCCTTCCTGTATAAAATCCCGGCTTCCTGTGATAATAATGCCCCTTCCTGTTTAAAAACACGGCGTCCTGTGATAAAAAAATCGGTTGCTATAGTGTTATTTACTTGTTGGTAGGGTGTTGTTTTCACCGTTTATTATTTTTTGTTTAGGTACATATTCGTAGTGATGCCGCGAGACGAGAACGAGACGAGAGTTGGGTAACTCTCGATCTCGTCTCGACTTCGAGACGAGAGTTGAACTTCCCTCTCGATCTCGAGACCCACCTCTCGTCTCGTTCTCGTTCTCGAGGCGAGAATTCTCGGAACTCTCGAGCTCTCGAGTTCGCACAAGAATTAAGGAACATGCAAATTTAAAAATGAATGTTTACAACAAAATGCAATTTAACCTTGGGAAACCCATAAAACATCAGGAGTAGTTAGGTACCTACTTAGTACGGCTTTAGCTTAAACAAATTTTAGAATGCTTTACTATTTATACAGAGACGTTTCTAGAATTTCCATCCAGGTAGTTTTCAGATTTTAGTAAATCGGATTATTATCCTATGGGGGTTTCAGGGCCGACTGCCGAGTATAATCATAAATTATTTGCAAAGCGTCTATTTTCTTTCGGATAATCTATACTTACACTTATTTTGTTATTATTATAGTGGTGTAGTGTTTTAAAAATTAAACAAATTAAAAAGACAATTTTTATTTAATACTCGTATCAGTCGTATCACACTTTTTTACCTGACTACTTTCCTACTATAATCAATAGTTTCAGCGATATTAATTAAAATTTGTATAGCAATTTTGCCGCTAGCATTTAATAAATAAATGAAAATGTTTGTAATTATATATCTTTATTTATTGTTATATCTTTTTATTGCGGCATAAAATTTATAACCTAATATTTTTCCTAAGTTTCTTAAGAAAATCTGAATGACAATTCGAGAGCTCGAGAGTTCGAGTGTTCTTGAGGCGAGAACGAGACGAGAGTTAAACAACTCTCGATCTAGTCTCGATTTTCGAGACGAGAGTTTTGCTAACTCTCGTCTCGAAATTCGAGCCGAGATCGAGACGAGATCGAGAATTCTCGATCTCGGGCGGCATCACTACATATTCGGAATTTTGTCTTGTTAAATATAACTCGACCTTGTATTTTTCTCATGGCAAATTTCAGCAGTAGTAGTGCCCTTAACATTCTTGCTATGAGGCAAAGCACTCAAGCACAATACAAAACCGAAAAAACACTCGTGCTAACCCACTCGTTTTTTTAAATGTATTGTGCGCTCGTGCTTTACCTAGCAACAATGTTTTGGGAATTACTAATGAAATTTTCCGATAAAATTCCAAGGTCTTGTTATAATGTAATATATGAAAAAAAATTAGCTGCAGAAAATTTAACATCATATTAATTTGTAGTGTAAGCTCTATAATGAGTAGACTATTTCTTTTTAACTTTTTAAGGTCCGCGCGCACTTGTTCGGTTCCGTTCCGTTCGGTTCGGAACCGTCCGATTTGCAAACATCAAAATACAGGAAATGAATGGCAGCCCGCGCATTACGTCGGTTCGGTTTCGTCCCGTTCGGTTCAGTCCAAGTATACTACAGATGTCAAAAAATTTCGAAAGTCAGATCAGTCTATAGGTAAGAACGGGGCGAAAAGGATGTTTCCGTACCGAATCAACGTAATGCCAGTAATTTCCGCGGCATTTGTAAGCTTGGTGGAGCTTTATTTGATTTTTGCCGATCGGGCGGTTCCGAACCGAACGGAACGGAACCGAACAAGTGCGCGCGAACCTTTAGTCGGCGGAATCTAAAGTATGATCAAAAATGATTTTCATCTAGTATGGCTATGAAAGAACAAATTGATGTTATGAAGATTGACTAAAATGAAAATCTGACAGTTGTCAACAATTATTTTGACGTAAAAATATATACAAAATAGCAGCGATTTGTTCTTTCCTAGCCATACTAGATAAAAATAATTTTTAATCAAACTTTACTTTAAAACTCATTTCTTGCTGCTTGAAGAAGCTTATAGAACAAAGGGTTTTGTTTTATTATAGACAGTCAGGAGTTCCAACAATGGTTCCCATCTATATGCATGAAGCATGAAATATTAATAATATAATTGATCGTAATGTTACCAATATGACATTGCTATCGGAAGACCATTTCTAAAGGAAAGATTCACAATATTTTACACAATTATTTCAACAAAACGAAGATCTGTTCTCGATTTATGTGAGTTGGAATCTGGAACTTCGTGAATGTATTAGATTATTAGAAAACTAAAAAAGAGCAAACATTTTCACTGATTTTCCAGATACGAATAAACGTCAATGCAGAAATATCTTATTATACTGTACATAGATATTTATGTAATATCCACATAACACATATTTCGATGTCAAATTATAAAATCATATTTTCACAAGTTGGAATGTGATTGGAATTCAATATTAGGCCTCTATATTTATTTCTATTACTGATTCATGAATTGCCGCTGGCTGGTGTAGTATTGTGACCTTATTGAGTAAAGAAGTCCATATCCCACGGTGAAAGTTGATAAGAGAAAAGTGGAATTCACAAATTACTAGAAACGAAGACGTAATTATAGGTTTCAGATTTAACGTTTAATTTAAGACTCCACTTTAGATAAAATATACCTGGTTAGTACAAAGTAGTAAAAATATTCTTCAAACATTCATAGGAATAATTTAATGTCTTAATGCATAAAACTATATATTATTATGCAAATAGTATTCGCTTTATCTGTTATAAAAATTATTATTATTTACCTAGTAATAGGATTTTACTGGTATATAATGGTTATTATTCACTAGGGTTATTTGCAAAACCAGCCTTAGCCGAGTCAACTAAAATATTATTTCCAATAATCACAAAATTGTTTTCAAATAATATTTTTTAATTAATTTTTTTTTATTATTATTATTATCTCAACAATTTGTTCCCAAGTTCGTCCACCTGATATTATTGTAGTATATTTTTGTTTACACTTTTGTGGTTTAAGAAAGTGACAAAGTGTTGACTTTATTACTTTGAAAATCATCAGGAGAAAAGTTTAGACAGTAGGTAGCAGTAAACAAGGAAATTTACATGTGTATACGTACAAGTTTTACCTACATTTTATAGTAGGTAGGTACTACATACATCGAGGTCAAGGTTATATTTTTAACAGTAGATATACATAGCAGCAACTACTAATGATGATGAGAAATTCGTAAGAATATGCCAGCGTACATTTCCCATAGATCAAATTCTGAAAGTTAACAAACTGGTGATTTGTATGACAATGACTTCTAGTGTATAAAATGTGTCGACCCATATTATAATGTTAAAATACGTACAAAACGTCCGAGTTACATATTTTATGCAATTACCAATAAATTGCATAACATTCAAGTAGTATACATAATTTAGTTTTCGAAATGTTCTAGATTTCTTTGGATGTTTCATTTAAATCAATTACACTTTCAATGTGAAATATTACTAATACTCATTAGTATTTCGAAAATTACGTACTGTATTTTTTAGTGCAAATCTTGTGTAATCAACCTTTTAAAAGTTTATCTACATTTTTTAAAACCACAATATTTTTTTAAGTGATGTCCCATATTAATCGTTATTTTTTTTTCTCAGATTGCCTTAATACTTCTAAGTTGTGTACTTAGAGTGTTAACAGAAAATCGAAGTACTGAAGCACAAGAGAGAATCGATAATTATCTTAAGCCTCCCCCAGACAAGACTGTACCACAAACACATTTGCCACACGCTTACCCTGCGCCTACAGAAGAACCATCTTTTATGTCGAAAGTTGCAAGTTGGATATTTCCTTTTGGTGGCGGTACAAGCGAAAAACCTTTAGATGCTGCATCATCTGAGACACAACAAAGATATGCATCGCAATATTTACCAATATCTCAGAATGGACATTCTTCTCAGAACGGATATTATAACCAGCCCTGTAACCCATGTAATAGAGAGCCGTGGATACCGGTAGCTGCTACTCATGGTCAGGACACTGTAATTGGTTTTGTACAACAACCACACATACAAAACCATGGTTACCAACAACAACCAAGCGGTTTGCAAAATTTTCAGCCTCCTCCGCTTGTATCGCAACATAGATTCCCAGAATCTCAGCAATACGGAACTCCTGTACAACATGGTTTACCGCAACAATATGGAGCTCCCCAACAACAATATGGAATTCCTAGAGACCATTATGGTGTACCAACAAATGTTAAACCAATTTTCGATCGACCGCCTGAAAATTTTAGGACACCAGTACAACACTTTTTACCTCCCCCTCTTCCGAAATATCCGGTTGGTATATTCAAGAACAGTGGATTACCTTCTCAAAAAGTAAACCCATTGAAACAAGGTTTCCCCCCTTCGAAACACAATGTTTTAAAATCAGGTCCATCTAAGTTGAGATTAAACTCTCCTCCACAACATGGACCTCCTATACCCCTTAATTTTGGTAAACCGCAATTAGATAAATATAAGTTTTCTAATTCGCCGTCGGTGGCCAAACCTAACGATTTTAAGTTACCTTTGGTGAATTCTGGAAATAATTATGTAACTACGTACTCGAATCAAGGTGTGCTGTTACAACCACCACCATATGATTATCTTATTTCACCTTACCTAAATTATGACACATCTTTTAAGAATGGGATATCCAATAATCAACAATTACCACCCATACCAAATTATAATGCAGTGCCATTCCCAATTTCTTCAGGAAATGTGGATCAGAATCTTTTAAGCAGTTCAAGATATAATTATCCTGGGCAATCGAACAGTGGTCTTAATAATCCTCCAGCATTCCCTGGATTAAACTTACAACAAAACAAACCATTACAGAACCAACAATCTTTCCAAAGTGGTTTTAGTTCTGGAGGTTTTGATAATCTTCAACAACATGAATCTAAAGTCAAAATTCAAACAAATAGTGGACAGTCTGTAGATAGCGTTCAAGTAATTCCAAGTATACGCGTTGCAGATTATCTTGCATCCATTGAACACCCTATTAACGTAATACAATCACCATTGGTAGAGGTAATAGCTTCGGAAAATGTTGAAAATAAAGAACCTGTCGATAATTACGATACTAATAAGGTTCAGTTAAATGAAAATCCAATTGTAGTGGAAACCCATGATGAAGATGCTCATGCAGCAGCAACTGCTCAAAATTTGTCATACTACAATCCTGCATTAAATGAAAAACGAAATAATAACGTTGCAACTTCATTAAATTTCAACAATCAAAATTTGGGGAACACAGGAAGTTTAATTAATTTAGACAGTAATAAAGGAAGTTCCTCATTCGATACTTCAGGGGTTAGTGACGAACAATTAAGGACGATTTTGCAAAGTCAAAATCCTTATGAAGAATTGTCAGGGCTAAATGTAAACTTTACACAACATTTAATCGAGAATCACTTACCACAAGGTTTTGGACCTACCCAAATCCAAAATAATACAAACATATACAAAGGAAATGAAAATCAATTTTTATTTACCCAACCTCCAATGGATTACAGTAATTGGACCCCGACTTTTGGGACTTTATCAACGTCCATGGTACCACCACCATTAGGACAACCTGTCTGGAATACGGAATTAGTAAATAAACAAGTGACCTCCACTACAAAGAAACCGAAACAAGTACAAATAATAATACCTTATATTTCGAACAACCGTTCACCAGATTTATATAAAAAGGATAATGAAAATATTCGTGGCAGTAAAGAACATCAAATAGGGGCCGCGACTTCTAGTCCTTCACTTCCTGTATATACCCAACCCCCTAGTTTAGAAGAATCAGTTTGGTCACATTACATTCAAAACTATAATCAAGAAGAACAAATTAAAGAAGCGGTACCAATAGAAAAATCCAAATCCATAGCAAATATTAAAGATATATTACTGAAAGACGGACAGTTAAATAAAAATTTCAATAAACTACCTTTCGATATAATTAGGTTACAGAAAAATATAGATGATTGGACAGAACAAGAATTCTCGAATGGTCTTCCAAATACACAAAAAGCTAGTACCAGTGCGATGCTTGTACCATCTAAAAAAATTCCATCGGAATATTTCACTACTCAACCTTACGATAATACTTTTAATGAAGTTACCACGATAAAAGGCATTGAAGATATAATACTTTATGATCACGAACCTGCAAGTTCACAAACAAAAATTTCTAAAGTTGAGAGTAATAAAGATATTGACACAAATTTTATATTTACCGCTACAACACCCTTTTCTATTCTTACGACTGTTGATCCATTAACATCACCAACAATATTAACATCTAAACGAATACCATTGATAAGTTCTACCACTACTACTCCTAGTATTGCTACAACTGAGGGAGTTACTGCGAAAGATCCTTCTTCTTTTAATGATACTTTACATAATATTGTATCCATTCTCGAAGAAACTGTACCTCTTACTACGCCAAAACCAATGTGGGACAATCTTCCAGTCTCAATTTCTCCACTAACAAAGGAAAAGGTTTACGTAGTAACTCCCCAACCATGGAAAGTTACCCCAAAAGAAATAAACGAGAAATTGTTGTCAGTAACAGAAGCTAATGAAGTTTCTTCTCCAAAATTCGCTGTAGTTATTCAACCTGAAGGGAATAAACATGTTAAGGAATTAAGAAAAGGTGGACCCCAGATCGTTTACAGTGAATGGCCACATTTAAGTAAGTTCATGTTTTTTTTATTGTTAGTTTTACGGTACCCCAAGGATAAGGTTGCTGGTGGGAATCCGTTAAGTGAGAACGAGTTAGGGCGACTAGAAACATAGATGCGGTTCTGTACAGCCCGTTCGCTAATACGCGTACACTCTTTCCTTGTTTATGTTCCGACTGAAACTCTATTGCAAGGCTGAGCATATTATTCACAAGTCCACTGGGTTTGTGAAAAAAATTCTCAAACTGCAACTAACCTTAAGTCAGTGGGGCGTCCCACTGACTCTAGGTTAGTTGCAGTTTGTGAATTATTTTCACTATTTTTCACAAGCCCAGTTTCACTAGTCCACACGCTCAGCTGCTGGGTCCCTGTAGCCGTAGGTGCTATCTGCAAATAATTCAATAAAACTTTTTACGTCTATGAAGTGGTAATGCAATCCCCCAAAGCAGTTGTCACTGTGACATCGCGACTTTAGGTTCGCAATTAATTTCTGCAACTGCATTTGTAAATCCATGGCAATTCGGTACAATTTTAAGCATGCAAGTGTTCGGCTGGAGATTACATGTTAATGGGGGGGTTTAGGGTTCCAATCCCCATAGGCAGATACAATCGATTTTTGTGGATTATATGAGGTACAAATTTGTAGTCATTTGTGGTTTTTCAGTGTAGGTTAAAGAAAGTTAAAATTCGGTTTTACAAAATGTCTTGTTTAGTTTCTTCGTGTTTTTTATGAAAAAAAAAATAGTGTTAGGCACATGGACAAGTTAATTTAAATCTTGAACGAAGTATAATTATATTATAGAAAGTATCCAAAACTAATGCCTAGTATCACCAGTCAGATATGAGTAAGACTTTTAATTAACAAAATTAAAGACATCTTAGAATTAAGTACCACGGTTCGTAAATTTCATGTCTAATTATTATAGTCAGTTTTTACAAGTGTGTTAATTAATTCGACAGAATGAAACCTGAGGTTTAGTTTTTAAAATGACAGAAATCAATTTAGGAATATATGGCACATGTTCCACTTTAGGAGATTGTTCTTTTTTTATCATTATTTCCAGTGACAGATTTTAGAAGCAAAACTAATTGTTTGGCGTATTTGGAAGCAACAAATTTCAGTATTTAACCAATCATTCATATTACTACACTTTCTATATAATTATTTTTTGAGTCAACGTAGCATAATTAGGAATAGAGGTATGTGTCTACCAGAACTTGCAAACTGAAAGTTTACCAGAAGAAAGTGGAAATGGGTTCCCAGAGAGATCTTAACTTGATGTGGGAAATTATAAAAGTATATCATAATTGGCATAAAAAAGACTTGCTAAACTCTTTTATTTAGTTGAATGAATTTTTTTATGTTGAAACAAGCATTACCTAAAACTATTTCTTGTTTGTTGAAAAAAAATTACGTAAGGAAATTTTTGACTACCTACTGTAATTTTTATCCTTTTTTTAGTAAACAATCTACAAACAACTACTACAACAGAAAAACCTAAACCTACAAGTCATCCGTTATTTGGATTGATGGATTTATCGTCTTACACACCACCACCAAATTCAACCGTTGAAACATACGGAGGACATTCGAGAGTAAGTATTTTTTAAATCTGTTTTTGGGTTGATCATAAATTCTAGATATTTTAGAAACAGTTTACGAACGGTTTTGTAAATTTTAATCTAACTCCAACTTAATTATAAAAGGGGAAATGAATGAGACGCATTGTTTTAAAATGCAAGTATATGAAAATTTCTCACGAAACGGTAACCTCATAAAATATAGCGAACGAATTAGTTGTTACTTCCTTAAATTTATTGCATATTTTCATTTTAATTAACCATACTATTGTCTATGATTGCTATGTTTATGGTTCCTTGTAAATTTTTAAATATTCGATTCTAGGTTAAATAAATATAGTTTTCAGATAATATTTTCAGTTCCTGCGAGATTTATATTATTTTTTTACGGACTTTATTATTGCGTTATTACTTTTACTTATTTATCTGGTGCTATAACCCTTTGAACCACTCAATCGAGCCATCTCATCTGCGATAAGTTGACTGCGAAAGTGTCAATCATTTATTTCTTTATGGTATCTTGCCAGCCCTTAGCAACTCCTCTTTTTATTTGCCGATTCGAGTTTTCTTGGTGAATTATTTCAGATTTTTATTTTGAAACGTGCTTTTATTAATTTAATTAGTTTGTGCGGTATTTTAATTCTTGAAGGTGTTGAATGATTTAATCTCGTATTATTTTATGAAAAAGATTGACGAAAATTAATTTGATTGTCAGTGTATTTATTATCTAGCTATAGTTTTCTTCTTTTCCAAACGTCCTATGTCAGGAAACGTTATTTGTGAATACAATTTTCTATTTCTGTGCTGCCATAGTCGCAAACCGATGACGAGAATCATTTTTTGATGTTAAAGCACTGTTCGTTATTGAAAACTATTTTTCAAGCAGTAAAAAATTAGAAACAATGTTTGGTACTTATGCTCTTTCATAAATTTCGTGAGATTTTTCTGGCACCAAATCTGGAGGGGTGGACACCCTGCAATCGTCACCATTTAACATTTCAATTTATGAACTAATCTTACTGATACAAATGTATCTTTGGGAGCGGAACCAGTGGAAATAAAATTTCAGCGCAGTTCAATTTTATCTTGTATTTTTTGAATTTTTTTCAACGATTAAAAAATTATGTATGATGCAGGGACGAATTTTTGAACTCTTGTTGCTACAGGACTCGCCGTTGCCTCCGTCGTCGTCTTGCAATATCGAACAAGGTGTCCGAAAAAAATTATTTTAACATAATTAAATATTTTTAATAAGTTGGAAGTTTTAATTTGTTGTTTTCTTTATTAGGTTATTACTGTGGTAACGCCTACCAGTGTTACGAAAAAGGCTACAGATTTTAATGAGAGGAGAGCCACAACCAAGACTGTTTCAATAGTTTCTGCAAACAAGACTTCCTAAAATTTTTGAATGATTTTAGAGTGAACATTGTGAGTGAATAAATAACCAATTTGTTGTTTTAACAGAGACAAATAGAAAACTTTATACAGTGAAGTGTATTCATAACGTACTTCAATGTGAATAAATTAAAAATTACTGTTTCAAATATGCCATATGAACAAACAATTAGAATTTTAAATATTATTATTGTAAGTTTGTAAATAATTAAACTGAGAGAAGATGAAATAACGAACAATTTTAAGAATGTATATATTTTTTAAATTATATCGTCCCTCGAGGATTTACAAGTGTAATAAATAAAAATGAATTCACTAATGGGATTAAAAATATTTTTCGGCGAAATATATTGACTATGTTAAACAACTCTAATAATAATTAGGGGAGGTATAGTCACTTGATACTTGATGTTTAATCTAAATTAGTATTAATACAAACATAAAGTCCTGAGTCTGAGATAATTTGGAATAAAATGGTTATTTTAAAACCATTGTACACATTTTATTAATAGTACAAGGGAATGAATTCAATAATGAATAATGTAAGCAGTGCACAATATTAGTCAATTATTTATTCAATTGGATAATTTAAATTTTGTGTTGTATGACTGAAAATTATTTCATAAATTTAATAAACGCCAAGTTTATTTTTTAGAGTACAATATAAGTGTAATGTTTCATAAATATGTAGTAAGCAGGTAGTATTTATAAAATAGTTACCTATATATTGTAAAAGTTAGCTTATAAGAAATGACCAAAATAGTTTACAATAATTTATAATATAATCATAATAGTAATAATAATAATAACATATTAAATATTTAACAAAGTAGTAAGTTTAACAATTAAATATAAAAGTTACACTTTTATGTTTGTATTATAATAATTATTTATTATTTAAATAAAAAGAAAACCTAAATATTTTCCTTAAATATTTTCAAGGACACAAGTGGATAATAGAGTACTATTTCACAAGAATTCGATTAGTACTCTAATGTAGGGGTTTTCGGTGCTCTGGTATAGGATCATCTGTAATATGCATGCAACTCCATAATCTCTCTTGGGTTGTATAAGGAAGAACTTTAGCAACTTGCATGGAACCCTGTAATATAACTTATATTATAATAACAATTTATTATAAGATTTTCGAATAAGAATTGTGTATGTAACGTGTAACGTTTCCAACAATTTATAAACATTCTGTACCTTTATTTAATTTAGATGCAGGTATTCTGTTTATTTCCCCAATCTTTAGTTATTTTCGATTGAAATTTAAATCTACAAACTGTTGTTGGAACCCTAATATTTTGTTTATAGGTTTCCAACAAGAAAAATACGTAATACTGCTAAAATTTGTCATAACATAAATCAGCTATCAGTTCATAACTTGAACATAGAGCGATATAGTTCTATTTTTCTGAAAAAGTCGGTATATGTAGAAACTCTGATTTACTACGAAAAAGAGAATGGACGGAGAAAAGGGAATTATACGACAGAGAATATATCTTGTGCGGTGACCCAATAAATTATCTATAAGGCTGATTTACCAGGAACTTTTTCTTTCTCCCTGGTTCTTGCCTGAAGTAAACAAGTGAATCCTGTGGGATACTGATAGAGGATTGTTCATTATGTGTCCCCAGGGATTCGAATTTGCTAGGCTGACAATCTAGATCCAGTCGTAGGGTGTCTGTTGTGAAGTCTGAACTCAGTGACAGCCATGTCCAAGCTGAAAATAAATGTTTTCTTTAATTACTACTTATTTACTTAATTAATTATTACATTAGTTAATAATTAACGACTATTAAAATGATGAAAAAATCAATAGGAGAGAAAGCAATCAAATCAAAACAACTTAATATTGGTAGGTATTTCAAAAAGTGCTACAAGAGGTTTTCAAACTACTTCTGATGCATTGTGATGGTACATTTGCGACACGAAGTTCTACGACTAGGTTTGCAGACAGAAGGACATTATTAGATGTGACCCTGTGGCGGAAGAAAAATTTAACTTAGAATGTGACTATGCGGGCAGATGTTGTACATTAGATTGTGACCATATCGACGCGACGGTTTAACGGGGACGTTTAGACTGTGACCAAGTTGGCGGGACGAAGATGCACATTAGATTGTGACCATGGACGATTTTCCGGGGAGCGTTTAGACTGTGACCAAGTTGGCGGGCCGAAGATGCACATTAGAATGTGACCATGTGGGCGATTTTGCGGGGAGCGTTTAGACTGTTACCAAGTTGGCGGACCGAAGATATACATTAGACTGTGACCATGTGGGCGATTTTGCGGGGAGCGTTTAGACTGTGACCAAGTTGGCGGACCGAGGATGTACATTAGACTGTGACCATGTGGGCGGTTTTGCGGGTAGCGTTTAGACTGTGACCAAGTTGGCGGGACGAGGTGTACATTAGACTGTGACCATGTGGGCGGTTTTGCGGGTAGCGTTTAGACTGTGACCAAGTTGGCGGGACGAGGTGTACATTAGACTGTGACCATATGGGCGGTTTTGCGGGGAGCGTTTAGACTGTGACCAAGTTGGCGGGTCGAGGTGTACATTAGACTGTGACCATGTCGGCGGTTTTGCGGGAAGCGTTTAGACTGTGACCAAGTTGGCGGGACGAAGATGTACATTAGAATGTGACCATGTCGGGGGTTTTGCGGGGAGCGTTAAGACTGTGACCAAGTTGGCGGGACGAGGTGTACATTAGACTGTGACCATGTCGGCGGTTTTGCGGGGAGCGTTTAGACTGTGACCAAGTTGGCGGGACGTGGTGTACATTAGACTGTGACCATGTGGGCGGTTTTGCGGGTAGCGTTTAGACTGTGACCAAGTTGGCGGGACGAGGTGTACATTAGACTGTGACCATGTGGGCGGTTTTGCGGGTAGCGTTTAGACTGTGACCAAGTTGGCGGTACGAGGTGTACATTAGACTGTGACCATATGGGCGGTTTTGCGGGGAGCGTTTAGACTGTGACCAAGTTGGCGGGTCGAGGTGTACATTAGACTGTGACCATGTCGGCGGTTTAGCGGGAAGCGTTTAGACTGTGACCAAGTTGGCGGGACGAAGATGTACATTAGAATGTGACTATGTCGGCGGTTTTGCGGGGAGCGTTAAGACTGTGACCAAGTTGGCGGGACGAGGTGTACATTAGACTGTGACCATGTCGGCGGTTTTGCGGGGAGCGTTTAGACTGTGACAAAGTGCGGGACGAGGTGTACATTAGACTGTGACCATGTCGGCGGTTTTGGGGGGAGCGTTTAGACTGTGACCAAGTTGGCGGGACGAGGTGTACATTAGACTGTGACCTTGTGGGCGGTTTTGCGGGGAGCGTTTAGACTGTGACCAAGTTGGCGGGACGAGGTGTACATTAGACTGTGACCATATGGGCGGTTTTGCGGGGAGCGTTTAGACTGTGACCAAGTTGGCGGGTCGAGGTGTACATTAGACTGTGACCATGTCGGCGGTTTAGCGGGAAGCGTTTAGACTGTGACCAAGTTGGCGGGACGAAGATGTACATTAGAATGTGACCATGTCGGCGGTTTTGCGGGGAGCGTTTAGACTGTGACCAAGTTCGCGGGCCGAGGTGAACATTAGACTGTGACCATGTCGGCGGTTTTGCGGGGAGCGTTAAGACTGTGACCAAGTTGGGGGGACGAGGTGTACATTAGACTGTGACCATGTCGGCGGTTTTGCGGGGAGCGTTTAGACTGTGACCAAGGGCGGAACGAGGTGTACATTAGACTGTGACCATATGGGCTGTTTTGCGGGGAGCGTTTAGACTGTGACCAAGTTGGCGGGACGAGGTGTACATTAGACTGTGACCATGTGGGCGGTTTTGCGGGAAGCGTTTAGACTGTGACCAAGTTGGCGGGACGAGGTGTACATTAGAATGTGACCATGTGGGCGGTTTTGCGGGGAGCGTTTAGACTGTGACCAGGAAATTCCCAGAATGTTATATGAAGTCTAAACACTTGAAAAATATGTGCCAAACATCCCCCATCCCCTGCCGTCTAGTCAAAAAAATTCAGGAAGTGTTCAGAAAAAATCCATTTCTCAAACTTTACTCGCCACGTGGTTAACAGTGGGAAGGGATGAGCGATGTTTGGCACATATTTTGCCAGTGTACACCCTCCAAATAACATTCTGGGAAAATCCGAACCAGATCCGAAGGGGTGAAAAAAATGTCCAAAAAAAGAGCAAAGACTATAGTCTTTCCTCATTTTGTGGAAAAATTTTTGACCCCTTCCGATTTCCTCAGGAAATTCCCAGAATGTTATATGAAGTCTAAACACTTGAAAAGTATGTGCCAAACATCCCCCATCCCTTGCCGTCTAGTCAAAAAAATTCAGGAAGTGTTCAGAAAAAATCCGTTTCTCAATCCTTACTCGTCACGTGGTGAACAGTGGGAAGGGATGAGGGATGTTTGGCACATATTTTGCAAGTGTACACCCTCCAAATACCATTCTGGGAAAATCCGAACCAGATCCGGAGGGGTGAAAAAAATGTCCAAAAAAAGAGCAAAGACTATAGTCTTTCCTCATTTTGTGGAAAAATTTTTGACCCCTTCCGATTTCCTCAGGAAATTCCCAGAATGTTATATGAAGTCTAAACACTTGAAAAATATGTGCCAAACATCCCCCATCCCCTGCCGTCTAGTCAAAAGAAATTCAGGAAGTGTTCAGAAAAAATCCGTTTCTCAATCTTTACTCGTCACGTGCTGAACAGTGGGAAGGGATGAGGGATGTTTGGCACATATTTTGCAAGTGTACACCCTCCAAATACCATTCTGGGAAAATCCGAACCAGATCCGGAGGGGTGAAAAAAATGTCCAAAAAAAGAGCAAAGACTATAGTCTTTCCTCATTTTGTGGAAAAATTTTTGACCCCTTCCGATTTCCTCAGGAAATTCCCAGAATGTTATATGAAGTCTAAACACTTGAAAAATATGTGCCAAACATCCCCCATCCCCTGCCGTCTAGTCAAAAAAAATTCAGGAAGTGTTCAGAAAAAATCCGTTTCTCAATCCTTACTCGTCACGTGGTGAACAGTGGGAAGGGATGAGGGATGTTTGGCACATATTTTGCAAGTGTACACCCTCCAAATAACATTCTGGGAAAATCCGAACCATATCCGAAGGGGTGAAAAAAATGTCCAAAAAAAGAGCAAAGACTATAGTCTTTCCTCATTTTGTGGAAAAATTTTTGACCCCTTCCGATTTCCTCAGGAAATTCCCAGAATGTTATATGAAGTCTAAACACTTGAAAAATATGTGCCAAACATCCCCCATCCCCTGCCGTCTAGTCAAAAAAAATTCAGGAAGTGTTCAGAAAAAATCCGTTTCTCAATCCTTACTCGTCACGTGGTGAACAGTGGGAAGGGATGAGGGATGTTTGGCACATATTTTGCAAGTGTACACCCTCCAAATAACATTCTGGGAAAATCCGAACCAGATCCGAAGGGGTGAAAAAAATGTCCAAAAAAAGAGCAAAGACTATAGTCTTTCCTCATTTTGTGGAAAAATTTTTGACCCCTTCCGATTTCCTCAGGAGATTCCCAGAATGTTATATGAAGTCTAAACACTTGAAAAGTATGTGCCAAACATCCCCCATCCCTTGCCGTCTAGTCAAAAAAAATTCAGGAAGTGTTCAGAAAAAATCCGTTTCTCAATCCTTACTCGTCACGTGGTGAACAGTGGGAAGGGCTGAGGGATGTTTGGCACATATTTTGCAAGTGTACACCCTCCAAATAACATTCTGGGAAAATCCGAACCATATCCGAAGGGGTGAAAAAAATGTCCAAAAAAAGAGCAAAGACTATAGTCTTTCCTCATTTTGTGGAAAAATTTTTGACCCCTTCCGATTTCCTCAGGAAATTCCCAGAATGTTATATGAAGTCTAAACACTTGAAAAATATGTGCCAAACATCCCCCATCCCCTGCCGTCTAGTCAAAAAAAATTCAGGAAGTGTTCAGAAAAAATCCGTTTCTCAATCCTTACTCGTCACGTGGTGAACAGTGGGAAGGGATGAGGGATGTTTGGCACATATTTTGCCAGTGTACACCCTCCAAATAACATTCTGGGAAAATCCGAACCAGATCCGAAGGGGTGAAAAAATGTCCAAAAAAAGAGCAAAGACTATAGTCTTTCCTCATTTTGTGGAAAAATTTTTGACCCCTTCCGATTTCCTCAGGAAATTCCCAGAATGTTATATGAAGTCTAAACACTTGAAAAGTATGTGCCAAACATCCCCCATCCCTTGCCGTCTAGTCAAAAAAAATTCAGGAAGTGTTCAGAAAAAATCCGTTTCTCAATCCTTACTCGTCACGTGGTGAACAGTGGGAAGGGATGAGGGATGTTTGGCACATATTTTGCAAGTGTACACCCTCCAAATACCATTCTGTGAAAATCCGAACCAGATCCGGAGGGGTGAAAAAAATGTCCAAAAAAAGAGCAAAGACTATAGTCTTTCCTCATTTTGTGGAAAAATTTTTGACCCCTTCCGATTTCCTCAGGAAATTCCCAGAATGTTATATGAAGTCTAAACACTTGAAAAATATGTGCCAAACATCCCCCATCCCCTGCCGTCTAGTCAAAAGAAATTCAGGAAGTGTTCAGAAAAAATCCGTTTCTCAATCTTTACTCGTCACGTGCTGAACAGTGGGAAGGGATGAGGGATGTTTGGCACATATTTTGCAAGTGTACACCCTCCAAATACCATTCTGGGAAAATCCGAACCAGATCCGGAGGGGTGAAAAAAATGTCCAAAAAAAGAGCAAAGACTATACTTTCCTCATTTTGTGGAAAAATTTTTGACCCCTTCCGATTTCCTCAGGAAATTCCCAGAATGTTATATGAAGTCTAAACACTTGAAAAATATGTGCCAAACATCCCCCATCCCCTGCCGTCTAGTCAAAAGAAATTCAGGAAGTGTTCAGAAAAAATCCGTTTCTCAATCCTTACTCGTCACGTGGTGAACAGTGGGAAGGGATGAGGGATGTTTGGCACATATTTTGCCAGTGTACACCCTCCAAATAACATTCTGGGAAAATCCGAACCAGATCCGAAGGGGTGAAAAAAATGTCCAAAAAAAGAGCGAAGACTATAGTCTTTCCTCATTTTGTGGAAAAATTTTTGACCCCTTCCGATTTCCTCAGGAAATTCCCAGAATGTTATATGAAGTCTAAACACTTGAAAAGTATGTGCCAAACATCCCCCAACCCCTGCCGTCTAGTCAAAAAAAATTCAGGAAGTGTTCAGAAAAAATCCGTTTCTCAATCCTTACTCGTCACGTGGTGAACAGTGGGAAGGGATGAGGGATGTTTGGCACATATTTTGCAAGTGTACACCCTCCAAATACCATTCTGGGAAAATCCGAATCAGATCCGGAGGGGTGAAAAAAATGTCCAAAAAAAAAGCAAAGACTATAGTCTTTCCTCATTTTGTGGAAAAATTTTTGACCCCTTCCGATTTCCTCAGGAAATTCCCAGAATGTTATATGAAGTCTAAACACTTGAAAAATATGTGCCAAACATCCCCCATCCCCTGCCGTCTAGTCAAAAGAAATTCAGGAAGTGTTCAGAAAAAATCCGTTTCTCAATCCTTACTCGTCACGTGGTGAACAGTGGGAAGGGATGAGGGATGTTTGGCACATATTTTGCCAGTGTACACCCTCCAAATAACATTCTGGGAAAATCCGAACCAGATCCGAAGGGGTGAAAAAAATGTCCAAAAAAAGAGCGAAGACTATAGTCTTTCCTCATTTTGTGGAAAAATTTTTGACCCCTTCCGATTTCCTCAGGAAATTCCCAGAATGTTATATGACGTCTAAACACTTGAAAAGTATGTGCCAAACATCCCCCAACCCCTGCCGTCTAGTCAAAAAAAATTCAGGAAGTGTTCAGAAAAAATCCGTTTCTCAATCCTTACTCGTCACGTGGTGAACAGTGGGAAGGGATGAGGGATGTTTGGCACATATTTTGCAAGTGTACACCCTCCAAATAACATTCTGGGAAAATCCGAACCATATCCGAAGGGGTGAAAAAAATGTCCAAAAAAAGAGCAAAGACTATAGTCTTTCCTCATTTTGTGGAAAAATTTTTGACCCCTTCCGATTTCCTCAGGAAATTCCCAGAATGTTATATGAAGTCTAAACACTTGAAAAATATGTGCCAAACATCCCCCATCCCCTGCCGTCTAGTCAAAAGAAATTCAGGAAATGTTCAGAAAAAATCCGTTTCTCAATCTTTACTCGTCACGTGGTGAACAGTGGGAAGGGATGAGGGATGCTTGGCACATATTTTGCAAGTGTACACCCTCCAAATACCATTCTGGGAAAATCCGAACCAGATACGGAGGGGTGAACAAAATGTCCAAAAAAAGAGCAAAGACTATAGTCTTTCCTCATTTTGTGGAAACATTTTTGACCCCTTCCGATTTCCTCAGGAAATTCCCAGAATGTTATATGAAGTCTAAACACTTGAAAAATATGTGCCAAACATCCCCCATCCCCTGCCGTCTAGTCAAAAGAAATTCAGGAAGTGTTCAGAAAAAATCCGTTTCTCAATCCTTACTCGTCACGTGGTGAACAGTGGGAAGGGATGAGGGATGTTTGGCACATATTTTGCCAGTGTACACCCTCCAAATAACATTCTGGGAAAATCCGAACCAGATCCGAAGGGGTGAAAAAAATGTCCAAAAAAAGAGCAAAGACTATAGTCTTTCCTCATTTTGTGGAAAAATTTTTGACCCCTTCCGATTTCCTCAGGAAATTCCCAGAATGTTATATGAAGTATAAACACTTGAAAAATATGTGCCAAACATCCCCCATCCCCTGCCGTCTAGTCAAAAAAAATTCAGGAAGTGTTCAGAAAAAATCCGTTTCGCAATCCTTACTCGTCACGTGGTGAACAGTGGGAAGGGATGAGAGATGTTTGGCACATATTTTGCAAGTGTACACCCTCCAAATAACATTCTGGGAAAATCCGAACCATATCCGAAGGGGTGGAAAAAATGTCCAAAAAAAGAGCAAAGACTATAGTCTTTCCTCATTTTGTGGAAAAATTTTTGACCCCTTCCGATTCCCTCAGGAAATTCCCAGAATGTTATATGAAGTCTAAACACTTGAAAAGTATGTGCCAAACATCCCCCATCCCCTGCCGTCTAGTCAGAAAAAATTCAGGAAGTGTTCAGAAAAAATCCGTTTCTCAATCCTTACTCGTCACGTGGTGAACAGTGGGAAGGGATGAGGGATGTTTGGCACATATTTTGCAAGTGTACACCCTCCAAATAAGATTCTGGGAAAATCCGAACCAGATCCGAAGGGGTGAAAAAAATGTCCAAAAAAAGAGCAAAGACTATAGTCTTTCCTCATTTTGTGGAAAAATTTTTGACCCCTTCCGATTTCCTCAGGAAATTCCCAGAATGTTATATGAAGTCTAAACACTTGAAAAGTATGTGCCAAACATCCCCCATCCCCTGCCGTCTAGTCAAAAAAAATTCAGGAAGTGTTCAGAAAAAATCCGTTTCTCAATCCTTACTCGTCACGTGGTGAACAGTGGGAAGGGATGAGGGATGTTTGGCACATATTTTGCAAGTGTACACCCTCCAAATAACATTCTGGGAAAATCCGAACCATATCCGAAGGGGTGAAAAAAATGTCCAAAAAAGAGCAAAGACTATAGTCTTTCCTCATTTTGTGGAAAAATTTTTGACCCCTTCCGATTTCCTCAGGAAATTCCCAGAATGTTATATGAAGTCTAAACACTTGAAAAGTATGTGCCAAACATCCCCCATCCCTTGCCGTCTAGTCAAAAAAAATTCAGGAAGTGTTCAGAAAAAATCCGTTTCTCAATCCTTGCTCGTCACGTGGTGAACAGTGGGAAGGGATGAGGGATGTTTGGCACATATTTTGCAAGTGTACACCCTCCAAATACCATTCTGGGAAAATCCGAACCAGATCCGGAGGGGTGAAAAAAATGTCCAAAAAAAGAGCAAAGACTATAGTCTTTCCTCATTTTGTGGAAAAATTTTTGACCCCGTCCGATTTCCTCAGGAAATTCCCAGAATGTTATATGAAGTCTAAACACTTGAAAAATATGTGCCAAACATCCCCCATCCCCTGCCGTCTAGTCAAAAGAAATTCAGGAAGTGTTCAGAAAAAATCCGTTTCTCAATCTTTACTCGTCACGTGCTGAACAGTGGGAAGGGATGAGGGATGTTTGGCACATATTTTGCAAGTGTACACCCTCCAAATACCATTCTGGGAAAATCCGAACCAGATCCGGAGGGGTGAAAAAAATGTCCAAAAAAAGAGCAAAGACTATAGTCTTTCCTCATTTTGTGGAAAAATTTTTGACCCCTTCCGATTTCCTCAGGAAATTCCCAGAATGTTATATGAAGTCTAAACACTTGAAAAGTATGTGCCAAACATCCCCCACCCCCTGCCGTCTAGTCATAAAAAATTCAGGAAGTGTTCAGAAAAAATCCGTTTCTCAATCCTTACTCGTCACGTGGTGAACAGTGGGAAGGGATGAGGGATGTTTGGCACATATTTTGCAAGTGTACACCCTCCAAATAACATTCTGGGAAAATCCGAACCATATCCGAAGGGGTGAAAAAAATGTCCAAAAAAAGAGCAAAGACTATAGTCTTTCCTCATTTTGTGGAAAAATTTTTGACCCCTTCCGATTTCCTCAGGAAATTCCCAGAATGTTATATGAAGTATAAACACTTGAAAAATATGTGCCAAACATCCCCCATCCCCTGCCGTCTAGTCAAAAAAAATTCAGGAAGTGTTCAGAAAAAATCCGTTTCGCAATCCTTACTCGTCACGTGGTGAACAGTGGGAAGGGATGAGGGATGTTTGGCACATATTTTGCAAGTGTACACCCTCCAAATAACATTCTGGGAAAATCCGAACCATATCCGAAGGGGTGAAAAAAATGTCCAAAAAAAGAGCAAAGACTATAGTCTTTCCTCATTTTGTGGAAAAATTTTTGACCCCTTCCGATTTCCTCAGGAAATTCCCAGAATGTTATATGAAGTCTAAACACTTGAAAAGTATGTGCCAAACATCCCCCATCCCCTGCCGTCTAGTCAGAAAAAATTCAGGAAGTGTTCAGAAAAAATCCGTTTCGCAATCCTTACTCGTCACGTGGTGAACAGTGGGAAGGGATGAGAGATGTTTGGCACATATTTTGCAAGTGTACACCCTCCAAATAACATTCTGGGAAAATCCGAACCATATCCGAAGGGGTGGAAAAAATGTCCAAAAAAAGAGCAAAGACTATAGTCTTTCCTCATTTTGTGGAAAAATTTTTGACCCCTTCCGATTCCCTCAGGAAATTCCCAGAATGTTATATGAAGTCTAAACACTTGAAAAGTATGTGCCAAACATCCCCCATCCCCTGCCGTCTAGTCAGAAAAAATTCAGGAAGTGTTCAGAAAAAATCCGTTTCTCAATCCTTACTCGTCACGTGGTGAACAGTGGGAAGGGATGAGGGATGTTTGGCACATATTTTGCAAGTGTACACCCTCCAAATAAGATTCTGGGAAAATCCGAACCAGATCCGAAGGGGTGAAAAAAATGTCCAAAAAAAGAGCAAAGACTATAGTCTTTCCTCATTTTGTGGAAAAATTTTTGACCCCTTCCGATTTCCTCAGGAAATTCCCAGAATGTTATATGAAGTCTAAACACTTGAAAAGTATGTGCCAAACATCCCCCATCCCCTGCCGTCTAGTCAAAAAAAATTCAGGAAGTGTTCAGAAAAAATCCGTTTCTCAATCCTTACTCGTCACGTGGTGAACAGTGGGAAGGGATGAGGGATGTTTGGCACATATTTTGCAAGTGTACACCCTCCAAATAACATTCTGGGAAAATCCGAACCATATCCGAAGGGGTGAAAAAAATGTCCAAAAAAGAGCAAAGACTATAGTCTTTCCTCATTTTGTGGAAAAATTTTTGACCCCTTCCGATTTCCTCAGGAAATTCCCAGAATGTTATATGAAGTCTAAACACTTGAAAAGTATGTGCCAAACATCCCCCATCCCTTGCCGTCTAGTCAAAAAAAATTCAGGAAGTGTTCAGAAAAAATCCGTTTCTCAATCCTTGCTCGTCACGTGGTGAACAGTGGGAAGGGATGAGGGATGTTTGGCACATATTTTGCTAGTGTACACCCTCCAAATAACATTCTGGGAAAATCCGAACCAGATCCGAAGGGGTGAAAAAAATGTCCAAAAAAAGAGCAAAGACTATAGTCTTTCCTCATTTTGTGGAAAAATTTTTGACCCCTTCCGATTTCCTCAGGAAATTCCCAGAATGTTATATGAAGTCTAAACACTTCAAAAGTATGTGCCAAACATCCCCCATCCCCTGCCGTCTAGTCAAAAAAAATTCAGGAAGTGTTCAGAAAAAATCCATTTCTCAATCCTTACTCGTCACGTGGTGAACAGTGGGAAGGGATGAGGGATGTTTGGCACATATTTTGCAAGTGTACACCCTCCAAATACCATTCTGGGAAAATCCGAACCAGATCCGGAGGGGTGAAAAAAATGTCCAAAAAAAGAGCAAAGACTATAGTCTTTCCTCATTTTGTGGAAAAATTTTTGACCCCGTCCGATTTCCTCAGGAAATTCCCAGAATGTTATATGAAGTCTAAACACTTGAAAAATATGTGCCAAACATCCCCCATCCCCTGCCGTCTAGTCAAAAGAAATTCAGGAAGTGTTCAGAAAAAATCCGTTTCTCAATCTTTACTCGTCACGTGCTGAACAGTGGGAAGGGATGAGGGATGTTTGGCACATATTTTGCAAGTGTACACCCTCCAAATACCATTCTGGGAAAATCCGAACCAGATCCGGAGGGGTGAAAAAAATGTCCAAAAAAAGAGCAAAGACTATAGTCTTTCCTCATTTTGTGGAAAAATTTTTGACCCCTTCCGATTTCCTCAGGAAATTCCCAGAATGTTATATGAAGTCTAAACACTTGAAAAGTATGTGCCAAACATCCCCCACCCCCTGCCGTCTAGTCATAAAAAATTCAGGAAGTGTTCAGAAAAAATCCGTTTCTCAATCCTTACTCGTCACGTGGTGAACAGTGGGAAGGGATGAGGGATGTTTGGCACATATTTTGCAAGTGTACACCCTCCAAATAACATTCTGGGAAAATCCGAACCATATCCGAAGGGGTGAAAAAAATGTCCAAAAAAAGAGCAAAGACTATAGTCTTTCCTCATTTTGTGGAAAAATTTTTGACCCCTTCCGATTTCCTCAGGAAATTCCCAGAATGTTATATGAAGTATAAACACTTGAAAAATATGTGCCAAACATCCCCCATCCCCTGCCGTCTAGTCAAAAAAAATTCAGGAAGTGTTCAGAAAAAATCCGTTTCGCAATCCTTACTCGTCACGTGGTGAACAGTGGGAAGGGATGAGGGATGTTTGGCACATATTTTGCAAGTGTACACCCTCCAAATAACATTCTGGGAAAATCCGAACCATATCCGAAGGGGTGAAAAAAATGTCCAAAAAAAGAGCAAAGACTATAGTCTTTCCTCATTTTGTGGAAAAATTTTTGACCCCTTCCGATTTCCTCAGGAAATTCCCAGAATGTTATATGAAGTCTAAACACTTGAAAAGTATGTGCCAAACATCCCCCATCCCCTGCCGTCTAGTCAGAAAAAATTCAGGAAGTGTTCAGAAAAAATCCGTTTCTCAATCCTTACTCGTCACGTGGTGAACAGTGGGAAGGGATGAGGGATGTTTGGCACATATTTTGCAAGTGTACACCCTCCAAATACCATTCTGGGAAAATCCGAACCAGATCCGGAGGGGTGAAAAAAATGTCCAAAAAAAGAGCAAAGACTATACTTTCCTCATTTTGTGGAAAAATTTTTGACCCCTTCCGATTTCCTCAGGAAATTCCCAGAATGTTATATGAAGTCTAAACACTTGAAAAATATGTGCCAAACATCCCCCATCCCCTGCCGTCTAGTCAAAAGAAATTCAGGAAGTGTTCAGAAAAAATCCGTTTCTCAATCCTTACTCGTCACGTGGTGAACAGTGGGAAGGGATGAGGGATGTTTGGCACATATTTTGCCAGTGTACACCCTCCAAATAACATTCTGGGAAAATCCGAACCAGATCCGAAGGGGTGAAAAAAATGTCCAAAAAAAGAGCGAAGACTATAGTCTTTCCTCATTTTGTGGAAAAATTTTTGACCCCTTCCGATTTCCTCAGGAAATTCCCAGAATGTTATATGAAGTCTAAACACTTGAAAAGTATGTGCCAAACATCCCCCAACCCCTGCCGTCTAGTCAAAAAAAATTCAGGAAGTGTTCAGAAAAAATCCGTTTCTCAATCCTTACTCGTCACGTGGTGAACAGTGGGAAGGGATGAGGGATGTTTGGCACATATTTTGCAAGTGTACACCCTCCAAATACCATTCTGGGAAAATCCGAACCAGATCCGGAGGGGTGAAAAAAATGTCCAAAAAAAGAGCAAAGACTATAGTCTTTCCTCATTTTGTGGAAAAATTTTTGACCCCTTCCGATTTCCTCAGGAAATTCCCAGAATGTTATATGAAGTCTAAACACTTGAAAAATATGTGCCAAACATCCCCCATCCCCTGCCGTCTAGTCAAAAGAAATTCAGGAAGTGTTCAGAAAAAATCCGTTTCTCAATCCTTACTCGTCACGTGGTGAACAGTGGGAAGGGATGAGGGATGTTTGGCACATATTTTGCCAGTGTACACCCTCCAAATAACATTCTGGGAAAATCCGAACCAGATCCGAAGGGGTGAAAAAAATGTCCAAAAAAAGAGCGAAGACTATAGTCTTTCCTCATTTTGTGGAAAAATTTTTGACCCCTTCCGATTTCCTCAGGAAATTCCCAGAATGTTATATGAAGTCTAAACACTTGAAAAGTATGTGCCAAACATCCCCCAACCCCTGCCGTCTAGTCAAAAAAAATTCAGGAAGTGTTCAGAAAAAATCCGTTTCTCAATCCTTACTCGTCACGTGGTGAACAGTGGGAAGGGATGAGGGATGTTTGGCACATATTTTGCCAGTGTACACCCTCCAAATAACATTCTGGGAAAATCCGAACCAGATCCGAAGGGGTGAAAAAAATGTCCAAAAAAAGAGCAAAGACTATAGTCTTTCCTCATTTTGTGGAAAAATTTTTGACCCCTTCCGATTTCCTCAGGAAATTCCCAGAATGTTATATGAAGTCTAAACACTTGAAAAATATGTGCCAAACATCCCCCATCCCCTGCCGTCTAGTCAAAAGAAATTCAGGAAGTGTTCAGAAAAAATCCGTTTCTCAATCCTTACTCGTCACGTGGTGAACAGTGGGAAGGGATGAGGGATGTTTGGCACATATTTTGCAAGTGTACACCCTCCAAATAACATTCTGGGAAAATCCGAACCATATCCGAAGGGGTGAAAAAAATGTCCAAAAAAAGAGCAAAGACTATAGTCTTTCCTCATTTTGTGGAAAAATTTTTGACCCCTTCCGATTTCCTCAGGAAATTCCCAGAATGTTATATGAAGTCTAAACACTTGAAAAGTATGTGCCAAACATCCCCCATCCCCTGCCGTCTAGTCAAAAGAAATTCAGGAAGTGTTCAGAAAAAATCCGTTTCTCAATCCTTACTCGTCACGTGGTGAACAGTTGGAAGGGATGAGGGATGTTTGGCACATATTTTGCCAGTGTACACCCTCCAAATAACATTCTGGGAAAATCCGAACCAGATCCGAAGGGGTGAAAAAAATGTCCAAAAAAAGAGCCTTTCCTCATTTTGTGGAAAAATTTTTGACCCCTTCCGATTTCCTCAGGAAATTCCCAGAATGTTATATGAAGTCTAAACACTTGAAAAATATGTGCCAAACATCCCCCATCCCCTGCCGTCTAGTCAAAAGAAATTCAGGAAGTGTTCAGAAAAAATCCGTTTCTCAATCTTTACTCGTCACGTGTTGAACAGTGGGAAGGGATGAGGGATGTTTGGCACATATTTTGCAAGTGTACACCCTCCAAATACCATTCTGGGAAAATCCGAACCAGATCCGGAGGGGTGAAAAAAAAGTCCAAAAAAAGAGCAAAGACTATAGTCTTTCCTCATTTTGTGGAAAAATTTTTGACCCCTTCCGATTTCCTCAGGAAATTCCCAGAATGTTATATGAAGTCTAAACACTTGAAAAATATGTGCCAAACATCCCCCATCCCCTGCCGTCTAGTCAAAAGAAATTCAGGAAGTGTTCAGAAAAAATCCGTTTCTCAATCTTTACTCGTCACGTGCTGAACAGTGGGAAGGGATGAGGGATGTTTGGCACATATTTTGCAAGTGTACACCCTCCAAATACCATTCTGGGAAAATCCGAACCAGATCCGGAGGGGTGAAAAAAATGTCCAAAAAAAGAGCAAAGACTATAGTCTTTCCTCATTTTGTGGAAAAATTTTTGACCCCTTCCGATTTCCTCAGGAAATTCCCAGAATGTTATATGAAGTCTAAACACTTGAAAAGTATGTGCCAAACATCCCCCACCCCCTGCCGTCTAGTCATAAAAAATTCAGGAAGTGTTCAGAAAAAATCCGTTTCTCAATCCTTACTCGTCACGTGGTGAACAGTGGGAAGGGATGAGGGATGTTTGGCACATATTTTGCAAGTGTACACCCTCCAAATAACATTCTGGGAAAATCCGAACCATATCCGAAGGGGTGAAAAAAATGTCCAAAAAAAGAGCAAAGACTATAGTCTTTCCTCATTTTGTGGAAAAATTTTTGACCCCTTCCGATTTCCTCAGGAAATTCCCAGAATGTTATATGAAGTCTAAACACTTGAAAAATATGTGCCAAACATCCCCCATCCCCTGCCGTCTAGTCAAAAGAAATTCAGGAAGTGTTCAGAAAAAATCCGTTTCTCAATCCTTACTCGTCACGTGGTGAACAGTGGGAAGGGATGAGGGATGTTTGGCACATATTTTGCAAGTGTACACCCTCCAAATAACATTCTGGGAAAATCCGAACCATATCCGAAGGGGTGAAAAAAATGTCCAAAAAAGAGCAAAGACTATAGTCTTTCCTCATTTTGTGGAAAAATTTTTGACCCCTTCCGATTTCCTCAGGAAATTCCCAGAATGTTATATGAAGTCTAAACACTTGAAAAGTATGTGCCAAACATCCCCCATCCCTTGCCGTCTAGTCAAAAAAAATTCAGGAAGTGTTCAGAAAAAATCCGTTTCTCAATCCTTGCTCGTCACGTGGTGAACAGTGGGAAGGGATGAGGGATGTTTGGCACATATTTTGCTAGTGTACACCCTCCAAATAACATTCTGGGAAAATCCGAACCAGATCCGAAGGGGTGAAAAAAATGTCCAAAAAAAGAGCAAAGACTATAGTCTTTCCTCATTTTGTGGAAAAATTTTTGACCCCTTCCGATTTCCTCAGGAAATTCCCAGAATGTTATATGAAGTCTAAACACTTCAAAAGTATGTGCCAAACATCCCCCATCCCCTGCCGTCTAGTCAAAAAAAATTCAGGAAGTGTTCAGAAAAAATCCATTTCTCAATCCTTACTCGTCACGTGGTGAACAGTGGGAAGGGATGAGGGATGTTTGGCACATATTTTGCAAGTGTACACCCTCCAAATACCATTCTGGGAAAATCCGAACCAGATCCGGAGGGGTGAAAAAAATGTCCAAAAAAAGAGCAAAGACTATAGTCTTTCCTCATTTTGTGGAAAAATTTTTGACCCCGTCCGATTTCCTCAGGAAATTCCCAGAATGTTATATGAAGTCTAAACACTTGAAAAATATGTGCCAAACATCCCCCATCCCCTGCCGTCTAGTCAAAAGAAATTCAGGAAGTGTTCAGAAAAAATCCGTTTCTCAATCTTTACTCGTCACGTGCTGAACAGTGGGAAGGGATGAGGGATGTTTGGCACATATTTTGCAAGTGTACACCCTCCAAATACCATTCTGGGAAAATCCGAACCAGATCCGGAGGGGTGAAAAAAATGTCCAAAAAAAGAGCAAAGACTATAGTCTTTCCTCATTTTGTGGAAAAATTTTTGACCCCTTCCGATTTCCTCAGGAAATTCCCAGAATGTTATATGAAGTCTAAACACTTGAAAAGTATGTGCCAAACATCCCCCACCCCCTGCCGTCTAGTCATAAAAAATTCAGGAAGTGTTCAGAAAAAATCCGTTTCTCAATCCTTACTCGTCACGTGGTGAACAGTGGGAAGGGATGAGGGATGTTTGGCACATATTTTGCAAGTGTACACCCTCCAAATAACATTCTGGGAAAATCCGAACCATATCCGAAGGGGTGAAAAAAATGTCCAAAAAAAGAGCAAAGACTATAGTCTTTCCTCATTTTGTGGAAAAATTTTTGACCCCTTCCGATTTCCTCAGGAAATTCCCAGAATGTTATATGAAGTATAAACACTTGAAAAATATGTGCCAAACATCCCCCATCCCCTGCCGTCTAGTCAAAAAAAATTCAGGAAGTGTTCAGAAAAAATCCGTTTCGCAATCCTTACTCGTCACGTGGTGAACAGTGGGAAGGGATGAGGGATGTTTGGCACATATTTTGCAAGTGTACACCCTCCAAATAACATTCTGGGAAAATCCGAACCATATCCGAAGGGGTGAAAAAAATGTCCAAAAAAAGAGCAAAGACTATAGTCTTTCCTCATTTTGTGGAAAAATTTTTGACCCCTTCCGATTTCCTCAGGAAATTCCCAGAATGTTATATGAAGTCTAAACACTTGAAAAGTATGTGCCAAACATCCCCCATCCCCTGCCGTCTAGTCAGAAAAAATTCAGGAAGTGTTCAGAAAAAATCCGTTTCTCAATCCTTACTCGTCACGTGGTGAACAGTGGGAAGGGATGAGGGATGTTTGGCACATATTTTGCAAGTGTACACCCTCCAAATACCATTCTGGGAAAATCCGAACCAGATCCGGAGGGGTGAAAAAAATGTCCAAAAAAAGAGCAAAGACTATACTTTCCTCATTTTGTGGAAAAATTTTTGACCCCTTCCGATTTCCTCAGGAAATTCCCAGAATGTTATATGAAGTCTAAACACTTGAAAAATATGTGCCAAACATCCCCCATCCCCTGCCGTCTAGTCAAAAGAAATTCAGGAAGTGTTCAGAAAAAATCCGTTTCTCAATCCTTACTCGTCACGTGGTGAACAGTGGGAAGGGATGAGGGATGTTTGGCACATATTTTGCCAGTGTACACCCTCCAAATAACATTCTGGGAAAATCCGAACCAGATCCGAAGGGGTGAAAAAAATGTCCAAAAAAAGAGCGAAGACTATAGTCTTTCCTCATTTTGTGGAAAAATTTTTGACCCCTTCCGATTTCCTCAGGAAATTCCCAGAATGTTATATGAAGTCTAAACACTTGAAAAGTATGTGCCAAACATCCCCCAACCCCTGCCGTCTAGTCAAAAAAAATTCAGGAAGTGTTCAGAAAAAATCCGTTTCTCAATCCTTACTCGTCACGTGGTGAACAGTGGGAAGGGATGAGGGATGTTTGGCACATATTTTGCAAGTGTACACCCTCCAAATACCATTCTGGGAAAATCCGAACCAGATCCGGAGGGG
This sequence comes from Hemicrepidius hirtus, assembly GCA_963082805.1. NCBI lineage: Eukaryota > Metazoa > Arthropoda > Insecta > Coleoptera > Elateridae > Hemicrepidius > Hemicrepidius hirtus. The sequence continues at coordinate 9,353,107 of OY720167.1, forward strand.
TGAAAAAAATGTCCAAAAAAAGAGCAAAGACTATAGTCTTTCCTCATTTTGTGGAAAAATTTTTGACCCCTTCCGATTTCCTCAGGAAATTCCCAGAATGTTATATGAAGTCTAAACACTTGAAAAATATGTGCCAAACATCCCCCATCCCCTGCCGTCTAGTCAAAAGAAATTCAGGAAGTGTTCAGAAAAAATCCGTTTCTCAATCCTTACTCGTCACGTGGTGAACAGTGGGAAGGGATGAGGGATGTTTGGCACATATTTTGCCAGTGTACACCCTCCAAATAACATTCTGGGAAAATCCGAACCAGATCCGAAGGGGTGAAAAAAATGTCCAAAAAAAGAGCGAAGACTATAGTCTTTCCTCATTTTGTGGAAAAATTTTTGACCCCTTCCGATTTCCTCAGGAAATTCCCAGAATGTTATATGAAGTCTAAACACTTGAAAAGTATGTGCCAAACATCCCCCAACCCCTGCCGTCTAGTCAAAAAAAATTCAGGAAGTGTTCAGAAAAAATCCGTTTCTCAATCCTTACTCGTCACGTGGTGAACAGTGGGAAGGGATGAGGGATGTTTGGCACATATTTTGCCAGTGTACACCCTCCAAATAACATTCTGGGAAAATCCGAACCAGATCCGAAGGGGTGAAAAAAATGTCCAAAAAAAGAGCAAAGACTATAGTCTTTCCTCATTTTGTGGAAAAATTTTTGACCCCTTCCGATTTCCTCAGGAAATTCCCAGAATGTTATATGAAGTCTAAACACTTGAAAAATATGTGCCAAACATCCCCCATCCCCTGCCGTCTAGTCAAAAGAAATTCAGGAAGTGTTCAGAAAAAATCCGTTTCTCAATCCTTACTCGTCACGTGGTGAACAGTGGGAAGGGATGAGGGATGTTTGGCACATATTTTGCAAGTGTACACCCTCCAAATAACATTCTGGGAAAATCCGAACCATATCCGAAGGGGTGAAAAAAATGTCCAAAAAAAGAGCAAAGACTATAGTCTTTCCTCATTTTGTGGAAAAATTTTTGACCCCTTCCGATTTCCTCAGGAAATTCCCAGAATGTTATATGAAGTCTAAACACTTGAAAAGTATGTGCCAAACATCCCCCATCCCCTGCCGTCTAGTCAAAAGAAATTCAGGAAGTGTTCAGAAAAAATCCGTTTCTCAATCCTTACTCGTCACGTGGTGAACAGTTGGAAGGGATGAGGGATGTTTGGCACATATTTTGCCAGTGTACACCCTCCAAATAACATTCTGGGAAAATCCGAACCAGATCCGAAGGGGTGAAAAAAATGTCCAAAAAAAGAGCCTTTCCTCATTTTGTGGAAAAATTTTTGACCCCTTCCGATTTCCTCAGGAAATTCCCAGAATGTTATATGAAGTCTAAACACTTGAAAAATATGTGCCAAACATCCCCCATCCCCTGCCGTCTAGTCAAAAGAAATTCAGGAAGTGTTCAGAAAAAATCCGTTTCTCAATCTTTACTCGTCACGTGTTGAACAGTGGGAAGGGATGAGGGATGTTTGGCACATATTTTGCAAGTGTACACCCTCCAAATACCATTCTGGGAAAATCCGAACCAGATCCGGAGGGGTGAAAAAAAAGTCCAAAAAAAGAGCAAAGACTATAGTCTTTCCTCATTTTGTGGAAAAATTTTTGACCCCTTCCGATTTCCTCAGGAAATTCCCAGAATGTTATATGAAGTCTAAACACTTGAAAAATATGTGCCAAACATCCCCCATCCCCTGCCGTCTAGTCAAAAGAAATTCAGGAAGTGTTCAGAAAAAATCCGTTTCTCAATCTTTACTCGTCACGTGCTGAACAGTGGGAAGGGATGAGGGATGTTTGGCACATATTTTGCAAGTGTACACCCTCCAAATACCATTCTGGGAAAATCCGAACCAGATCCGGAGGGGTGAAAAAAATGTCCAAAAAAAGAGCAAAGACTATAGTCTTTCCTCATTTTGTGGAAAAATTTTTGACCCCTTCCGATTTCCTCAGGAAATTCCCAGAATGTTATATGAAGTCTAAACACTTGAAAAGTATGTGCCAAACATCCCCCACCCCCTGCCGTCTAGTCATAAAAAATTCAGGAAGTGTTCAGAAAAAATCCGTTTCTCAATCCTTACTCGTCACGTGGTGAACAGTGGGAAGGGATGAGGGATGTTTGGCACATATTTTGCAAGTGTACACCCTCCAAATAACATTCTGGGAAAATCCGAACCATATCCGAAGGGGTGAAAAAAATGTCCAAAAAAAGAGCAAAGACTATAGTCTTTCCTCATTTTGTGGAAAAATTTTTGACCCCTTCCGATTTCCTCAGGAAATTCCCAGAATGTTATATGAAGTCTAAACACTTGAAAAATATGTGCCAAACATCCCCCATCCCCTGCCGTCTAGTCAAAAGAAATTCAGGAAGTGTTCAGAAAAAATCCGTTTCTCAATCCTTACTCGTCACGTGGTGAACAGTGGGAAGGGATGAGGGATGTTTGGCACATATTTTGCAAGTGTACACCCTCCAAATAACATTCTGGGAAAATCCGAACCATATCCGAAGGGGTGAAAAAAATGTCCAAAAAAAGAGCAAAGACTATAGTCTTTCCTCATTTTGTGGAAAAATTTTTGACCCCTTCCGATTTCCTCAGGAAATTCCCAGAATGTTATATGAAGTCTAAACACTTGAAAAGTATGTGCCAAACATCCCCCATCCCCTGCCGTCTAGTCAGAAAAAATTCAGGAAGTGTTCAGAAAAAATCCGTTTCTCAATCCTTACTCGTCACGTGGTGAACAGTGGGAAGGGATGAGGGATGTTTGGCACATATTTTGCAAGTGTACACCCTCCAAATACCATTCTGGGAAAATCCGAACCAGATCCGGAGGGGTGAAAAAAATGTCCAAAAAAAGAGCAAAGACTATACTTTCCTCATTTTGTGGAAAAATTTTTGACCCCTTCCGATTTCCTCAGGAAATTCCCAGAATGTTATATGAAGTCTAAACACTTGAAAAATATGTGCCAAACATCCCCCATCCCCTGCCGTCTAGTCAAAAGAAATTCAGGAAGTGTTCAGAAAAAATCCGTTTCTCAATCCTTACTCGTCACGTGGTGAACAGTGGGAAGGGATGAGGGATGTTTGGCACATATTTTGCCAGTGTACACCCTCCAAATAACATTCTGGGAAAATCCGAACCAGATCCGAAGGGGTGAAAAAAATGTCCAAAAAAAGAGCGAAGACTATAGTCTTTCCTCATTTTGTGGAAAAATTTTTGACCCCTTCCGATTTCCTCAGGAAATTCCCAGAATGTTATATGAAGTCTAAACACTTGAAAAGTATGTGCCAAACATCCCCCAACCCCTGCCGTCTAGTCAAAAAAAATTCAGGAAGTGTTCAGAAAAAATCCGTTTCTCAATCCTTACTCGTCACGTGGTGAACAGTGGGAAGGGATGAGGGATGTTTGGCACATATTTTGCAAGTGTACACCCTCCAAATACCATTCTGGGAAAATCCGAACCAGATCCGGAGGGGTGAAAAAAATGTCCAAAAAAAGAGCAAAGACTATAGTCTTTCCTCATTTTGTGGAAAAATTTTTGACCCCTTCCGATTTCCTCAGGAAATTCCCAGAATGTTATATGAAGTCTAAACACTTGAAAAATATGTGCCAAACATCCCCCATCCCCTGCCGTCTAGTCAAAAGAAATTCAGGAAGTGTTCAGAAAAAATCCGTTTCTCAATCCTTACTCGTCACGTGGTGAACAGTGGGAAGGGATGAGGGATGTTTGGCACATATTTTGCCAGTGTACACCCTCCAAATAACATTCTGGGAAAATCCGAACCAGATCCGAAGGGGTGAAAAAAATGTCCAAAAAAAGAGCGAAGACTATAGTCTTTCCTCATTTTGTGGAAAAATTTTTGACCCCTTCCGATTTCCTCAGGAAATTCCCAGAATGTTATATGAAGTCTAAACACTTGAAAAGTATGTGCCAAACATCCCCCAACCCCTGCCGTCTAGTCAAAAAAAATTCAGGAAGTGTTCAGAAAAAATCCGTTTCTCAATCCTTACTCGTCACGTGGTGAACAGTGGGAAGGGATGAGGGATGTTTGGCACATATTTTGCAAGTGTACACCCTCCAAATAACATTCTGGGAAAATCCGAACCAGATCCGAAGGGGTGAAAAAAATGTCCAAAAAAAGAGCAAAGACTATAGTCTTTCCTCATTTTGTGGAAAAATTTTTGACCCCTTCCGATTTCCTCAGGAAATTCCCAGAATGTTATATGAAGTATAAACACTTGAAAAATATGTGCCAAACATCCCCCATCCCCTGCCGTCTAGTCAAAAAAAATTCAGGAAGTGTTCAGAAAAAATCCGTTTCGCAATCCTTACTCGTCACGTGGTGAACAGTGGGAAGGGATGAGGGATGTTTGGCACATATTTTGCAAGTGTACACCCTCCAAATACCATTCTGGGAAAATCCGAACCATATCCGAAGGGGTGAAAAAAATGTCCAAAAAAAGAGCAAAGACTATAGTCTTTCCTCATTTTGTGGAAAAATTTTTGACCCCTTCCGATTTCCTCAGGAAATTCCCAGAATGTTATATGAAGTCTAAACACTTGAAAAGTATGTGCCAAACATCCCCCATCCCCTGCCGTCTAGTCAGAAAAAATTCAGGAAGTGTTCAGAAAAATCCGTTTCTCAATCCTTACTCGTCACGTGGTGAACAGTGGGAAGGGATGAGGGATGTTTGGCACATATTTTGCAAGTGTACACCCTCCAAATAACATTCTGGGAAAATCCGAACCAGATCCGGAGGGGTGAAAAAAATGTCCAAAAAAAGAGCAAAGACTATAGTCTTTCCTCATTTTGTGGAAAAATTTTTGACCCCTTCCGATTTCCTCAGGAAATTCCCAGAATGTTATATGAAGTCTAAACACTTGAAAAATATGTGCCAAACATCCCCCATCCCCTGCCGTCTAGTCAAAAGAAATTCAGGAAGTGTTCAGAAAAAATCCGTTTCTCAATCCTTACTCGTCACGTGGTGAACAGTTGGAAGGGATGAGGGATGTTTGGCACATATTTTGCCAGTGTACACCCTCCAAATAACATTCTGGGAAAATCCGAACCAGATCCGAAGGGGTGAAAAAAATGTCCAAAAAAAGAGCAAAGACTATAGTCTTTCCTCATTTTGTGGAAAAATTTTTGACCCCTTCCGATTTCCTCAGGAAATTCCCAGAATGTTATATGAAGTCTAAACACTTGAAAAATATGTGCCAAACATCCCCCATCCCCTGCCGTCTAGTCAAAAGAAATTCAGGAAGTGTTCAGAAAAAATCCGTTTCTCAATCTTTACTCGTCACGTGCTGAACAGTGGGAAGGGATGAGGGATGTTTGGCACATATTTTGCAAGTGTACACCCTCCAAATACCATTCTGGGAAAATCCGAACCAGATCCGGAGGGGTGAAAAAAAAGTCCAAAAAAAGAGCAAAGACTATAGTCTTTCCTCATTTTGTGGAAAAATTTTTGACCCCTTCCGATTTCCTCAGGAAATTCCCAGAATGTTATATGAAGTCTAAACACTTGAAAAATATGTGCCAAACATCCCCCATCCCCTGCCGTCTAGTCAAAAGAAATTCAGGAAGTGTTCAGAAAAAATCCGTTTCTCAATCTTTACTCGTCACGTGCTGAACAGTGGGAAGGGATGAGGGATGTTTGGCACATATTTTGCAAGTGTACACCCTCCAAATAACATTCTGGGAAAATCCGAACCAGATCCGGAGGGGTGAAAAAAATGTCCAAAAAAAGAGCAAAGACTATAGTCTTTCCTCATTTTGTGGAAAAATTTTTGACCCCTTCCGATTTCCTCAGGAAATTCCCAGAATGTTATATGAAGTCTAAACACTTGAAAAATATGTGCCAAACATCCCCAATCCCCTGCCGTCTAGTCAAAAGAAATTCAGGAAGTGTTCAGAAAAAATCCGTTTCTCAATCCTTACTCGTCACGTGGTGAACAGTGGGAAGGGATGAGGGATGTTTGGCACATATTTTGCCAGTGTACACCCTCCAAATAACATTCTGGGAAAATCCGAACCATATCCGAAGGGGTGAAAAAAATGTCCAAAAAAAGAGCAAAGACTATAGTCTTTCCTCATTTTGTGGAAAAATTTTTGACCCCTTCCGATTTCCTCAGGAAATTCCCAGAATGTTATATGAAGTATAAACACTTGAAAAATATGTGCCAAACATCCCCCATCCCTTGCCGTCTAGTCAAAAAAAATTCAGGAAGTGTTCAGAAAAAATTCATTCTCAAACTTTACTCGCCACGTGGTGAACAGTGGGAAGGGATGAGGGATGTTTGGCACATAATTTGCATGTGTACACCCTCCAAATAACATTCTGGGAAAATCCGAACCAGATCCGAAGGGGTGAAAAAAATGTCCAAAAAAAGAGCAAAGACTTATAGTCTTTCCTCATTTTGTGGAAAAATTTTTGACCCCTTCCGATTTCCTCAGGAAATTCCCAGAATGTTATATGAAGTCTAAACACTTGAAAAATATGTGCCAAACATCCCCCATCCCCTGCCGTCTAGTCAAAAAAAATTCAGGAAGTGTTCAGAAAAAATCCGTTTCTCAATCCTTACTCGTCACGTGGTGAACAGTGGGAAGGGATGAGGGATGTTTGGCACATATTTTGCAAGTGTACACCCTCCAAATAACATTCTGGGAAAATCCGAACCATATCCGAAGGGGTGAAAAAAATGTCCAAAAAAAGAGCAAAGACTATAGTCTTTCCTCATTTTGTGGAAAAATTTTTGACCCCTTCCGATTTCCTCAGGAAATTCCCAGAATGTTATATGAAGTCTAAACACTTGAAAAATATGTGCCAAACATCCCCCATCCCCTGCCGTCTAGTCAAAAGAAATTCAGGAAGTGTTCAGAAAAAATCCGTTTCTCAATCTTTACTCGTCACGTGCTGAACAGTGGGAAGGGATGAGGGATGTTTGGCACATATTTTGCAAGTGTACACCCTCCAAATAACATTCTGGGAAAATCCGAACCATATCCGAAGGGGTGAAAAAAATGTCCAAAAAAAGAGCAAAGACTATAGTCTTTCCTCATTTTGTGGAAAAATTTTTGACCCCTTCCGATTTCCTCAGGAAATTCCCAGAATGTTATATGAAGTCTAAACACTTGAAAAATATGTGCCAAACATCCCCCATCCCCTGCCGTCTCGTCAAAAGAAATTCAGGAAGTGTTCAGAAAAAATCCGTTTCTCAATCCTTACTCGTCACGTGGTGAACAGTGGGAAGGGATGAGGGATGTTTGGCACATATTTTGCCAGTGTACACCCTCCAAATAACATTCTGGGAAAATCCGAACCAGATCCGAAGGGGTGAAAAAAATGTCCAAAAAAAGAGCAAAGACTATAGTCTTTCCTCATTTTGTGGAAAAATTTTTGACCCCTTCCGATTTCCTCAGGAAATTCCCAGAATGTTATATGAAGTATAAACACTTGAAAAATATGTGCCAAACATCCCCCATCCCCTGCCGTCTAGTCAGAAAAAATTCAGGAAGTGTTCAGAAAAAATCCGTTTCTCAATCCTTACTCGTCACGTGGTGAACAGTGGGAAGGGATGAGGGATGTTTGGCACATATTTTGCAAGTGTACACCCTCCAAATAACATTCTGGGAAAATCCGAACCAGATCCGAAGGGGTGAAAAAAATGTCCAAAAAAAGAGCAAAGACTATAGTCTTTCCTCATTTTGTGGAAAAATTTTTGACCCCTTCCGATTTCCTCAGGAAATTCCCAGAATGTTATATGAAGTATAAACACTTGAAAAATATGTGCCAAACATCCCCCATCCCTTGCCGTCTAGTCAAAAAAAATTCAGGAAGTGTTCAGAAAAAATTCATTCTCAAACTTTACTCGCCACGTGGTGAACAGTGGGAAGGGATGAGGGATGTTTGGCACATAATTTGCATGTGTACACCCTCCAAATAACATTCTGGGAAAATCCGAACCAGATCCGAAGGGGTGAAAAAAATGTCCAAAAAAAGAGCAAAGACTTATAGTCTTTCCTCATTTTGTGGAAAAATTTTTGACCCCTTCCGATTTCCGCAGGAAATTCCCAGAATGTTATATGAAGTCTAAACACTTGAAAAGTATGTGCCAAACATCCCCCATCCCCTGCCGTCTAGTCAAAAAAAATTCAGGAAGTGTTCAGAAAAAATCCGTTTCTCAATCCTTACTCGTCACGTGGTGAACAGTGGGAAGGGATGAGGGATGTTTGGCACATATTTTGCCAGTGTACACCCTCCAAATAACATTCTGGGAAAATCCGAACCAGATCCGAAGGGGTGAAAAAAATGTCCAAAAAAAGAGCAAAGACTATAGTCTTTCCTCATTTTGTGGAAAAATTTTTGACCCCTTCCGATTTCCTCAGGAAATTCCCAGAATGTTATATGAAGTATAAACACTTGAAAAATATGTGCCAAACATCCCCCATCCCCTGCCGTCTAGTCAGAAAAAATTCAGGAAGTGTTCAGAAAAAATCCGTTTCTCAATACTTACTCGTCACGTGGTGAACAGTGGGAAGGGATGAGGGATGTTTGGCACATATTTTGCAAGTGTACACCCTCCAAATAACATTCTGGGAAAATCCGAACCAGATCCGAAGGGGTGAAAAAAATGTCCAAAAAAAGAGCAAAGACTATAGTCTTTCCTCATTTTGTGGAAAAATTTTTGACCCCTTCCGATTTCCTCAGGAAATTCCCAGAATGTTATATGAAGTCTAAACACTTGAAAAGTATGTGCCAAACATCCCCCATCCCCTGCCGTCTAGTCAAAAAAAATTCAGGAAGTGTTCAGAAAAAATCCGTTTCTCAATCCTTACTCGTCACGTGGTGAACAGTGGGAAGGGATGAGGGATGTTTGGCACATATTTTGCAAGTGTACACCCTCCAAATAACATTCTGGGAAAATCCGAACCAGATCCGAAGGGGTGAAAAAAATGTCCAAAAAAAGAGCAAAGACTATAGTCTTTCCTCATTTTGTGGAAAAATTTTTGACCCCTTCCGATTTCCTCAGGAAATTCCCAGAATGTTATATGAAGTCTAAACACTTGAAAAATATGTGCCAAACATCCCCAATCCCCTGCCGTCTAGTCAAAAGAAATTCAGGAAGTGTTCAGAAAAAATCCGTTTCTCAATCCTTACTCGTCACGTGGTGAACAGTGGGAAGGGATGAGGGATGTTTGGCACATATTTTGCCAGTGTACACCCTCCAAATAACATTCTGGGAAAATCCGAACCAGATCCGAAGGGGTGAAAAAAATGTCCAAAAAAAGAGCAAAGACTATAGTCTTTCCTCATTTTGTGGAAAAATTTTTGACCCCTTCCGATTTCCTCAGGAAATTCCCAGAATGTTATATGAAGTATAAACACTTGAAAAATATGTGCCAAACATCCCCCATCCCTTGCCGTCTAGTCAAAAAAAATTCAGGAAGTGTTCAGAAAAAATTCATTCTCAAACTTTACTCGCCACGTGGTGAACAGTGGGAAGGGATGAGGGATGTTTGGCACATAATTTGCATGTGTACACCCTCCAAATAACATTCTGGGAAAATCCGAACCAGATCCGAAGGGGTGAAAAAAATGTCCAAAAAAAGAGCAAAGACTTATAGTCTTTCCTCATTTTGTGGAAAAATTTTTGACCCCTTCCGATTTCCGCAGGAAATTCCCAGAATGTTATATGAAGTCTAAACACTTGAAAAGTATGTGCCAAACATCCCCCATCCCTTGCCGTCTAGTCAAAAAAAATTCAGGAAGTGTTCAGAAAAAATCCGTTTCTCAATCCTTACTCGTCACGTGGTGAACAGTGGGAAGGGATGAGGGATGTTTGGCACATATTTTGCCAGTGTACACCCTCCAAATAACATTCTGGGAAAATCCGAACCAGATCCGAAGGGGTGAAAAAAATGTCCAAAAAAAGAGCAAAGACTATAGTCTTTCCTCATTTTGTGGAAAAATTTTTGACCCCTTCCGATTTCCTCAGGAAATTCCCAGAATGTTATATGAAGTATAAACACTTGAAAAATATGTGCCAAACATCCCCCATCCCCTGCCGTCTAGTCAAAAAAAATTCAGGAAGTGTTCAGAAAAAATACGTTTCGCAATCCTTACTCGTCACGTGGTGAACAGTGGGAAGGGATGAGGGATGTTTGGCACATATTTTGCAAGTGTACACCCTCCAAATAACATTCTGGGAAAATCCGAACCATATCCGAAGGGGTGAAAAAAATGTCCAAAAAAAGAGCAAAGACTATAGTCTTTCCTCATTTTGTGGAAAAATTTTTGACCCCTTCCGATTTCCTCAGGAAATTCCCAGAATGTTATATGAAGTCTAAACACTTGAAAAATATGTGCCAAACCTCCCCCATCCCCTGCCGTCTAGTCAAAAGAAATTCAGGAAGTGTTCAGAAAAAATCCGTTTCTCAATCCTTACTCGTCACGTGGTGAACAGTGGGAAGGGATGAGGGATGTTTGGCACATATTTTGCCAGTGTACACCCTCCAAATAACATTCTGGGAAAATCCGAACCAGATCCGAAGGGGTGAAAAAAATGTCCAAAAAAAGAGCAAAGACTATAGTCTTTCCTCATTTTGTGGAAAAATTTTTGACCCCTTCCGATTTCCTCAGGAAATTCCCAGAATGTTATATGAAGTATAAACACTTGAAAAATATGTGCCAAACATCCCCCATCCCCTGCCGTCTAGTCAAAAAAAATTCAGGAAGTGTTCAGAAAAAATCCGTTTCGCAATCCTTACTCGTCACGTGGTGAACAGTGGGAAGGGATGAGGGATGTTTGGCACATATTTTGCAAGTGTACACCCTCCAAATAACATTCTGGGAAAATCCGAACCATATCCGAAGGGGTGAAAAAAATGTCCAAAAAAAGAGCAAAGACTATAGTCTTTCCTCATTTTGTGGAAAAATTTTTGACCCCTTCCGATTTCCTCAGGAAATTCCCAGAATGTTATATGAAGTCTAAACACTTGAAAAGTATGTGCCAAACATCCCCCATCCCCTGCCGTCTAGTCAGAAAGAATTCAGGAAGTGTTCAGAAAAAATCCGTTTCTCAATCCTTACTCGTCACGTGGTGAACAGTGGGAAGGGATGAGGGATGTTTGGCACATATTTTGCAAGTGTACACCCTCCAAATAACATTCTGGGAAAATCCGAACCATATCCGAAGGGGTGAAAAAAATGTCCAAAAAAAGAGCAAAGACTATAGTCTTTCCTCATTTTGTGGAAAAATTTTTGACCCCTTCCGATTTCCTCAGGAAATTCCCAGAATGTTATATGAAGTCTAAACACTTGAAAAGTATGTGCCAAACATCCCCCATCCCCTGCCGTCTAGTCAAAAAAAATTCAGGAAGTGTTCAGAAAAAATCCGTTTCTCAATCCTTACTCGTCACGTGGTGAACAGTGGGAAGGGATGAGGGATGTTTGGCACATATTTTGCAAGTGTACACCCTCCAAATAACATTCTGGGAAAATCCGAACCATATCCGAAGGGGTGAAAAAAATGTCCAAAAAAAGAGCAAAGACTATAGTCTTTCCTCATTTTGTGGAAAAATTTTTGACCCCTTCCGATTTCCTCAGGAAATTCCCAGAATGTTATATGAAGTCTAAACACTTGAAAAATATGTGCCAAACATCCCCAATCCCCTGCCGTCTAGTCAAAAGAAATTCAGGAAGTGTTCAGAAAAAATCCGTTTCTCAATCCTTACTCGTCACGTGGTGAACAGTGGGAAGGGATGAGGGATGTTTGGCACATATTTTGCCAGTGTACACCCTCCAAATAACATTCTGGGAAAATCCGAACCAGATCCGAAGGGGTGAAAAAAATGTCCAAAAAAAGAGCAAAGACTATAGTCTTTCCTCATTTTGTGGAAAAATTTTTGACCCCTTCCGATTTCCTCAGGAAATTCCCAGAATGTTATATGAAGTATAAACACTTGAAAAATATGTGCCAAACATCCCCCATCCCTTGCCGTCTAGTCAAAAAAAATTCAGGAAGTGTTCAGAAAAAATTCATTCTCAAACTTTACTCGCCACGTGGTGAACAGTGGGAAGGGATGAGGGATGTTTGGCACATAATTTGCATGTGTACACCCTCCAAATAACATTCTGGGAAAATCCGAACCAGATCCGAAGGGGTGAAAAAAATGTCCAAAAAAAGAGCAAAGACTTATAGTCTTTCCTCATTTTGTGGAAAAATTTTTGACCCCTTCCGATTTCCGCAGGAAATTCCCAGAATGTTATATGAAGTCTAAACACTTGAAAAGTATGTGCCAAACATCCCCCATCCCTTGCCGTCTAGTCAAAAAAAATTCAGGAAGTGTTCAGAAAAAATCCGTTTCTCAATCCTTACTCGTCACGTGGTGAACAGTGGGAAGGGATGAGGGATGTTTGGCACATATTTTGCCAGTGTACACCCTCCAAATAACATTCTGGGAAAATCCGAACCAGATCCGAAGGGGTGAAAAAAATGTCCAAAAAAAGAGCAAAGACTATAGTCTTTCCTCATTTTGTGGAAAAATTTTTGACCCCTTCCGATTTCCTCAGGAAATTCCCAGAATGTTATATGAAGTATAAACACTTGAAAAATATGTGCCAAACATCCCCCATCCCCTGCCGTCTAGTCAAAAAAAATTCAGGAAGTGTTCAGAAAAAATACGTTTCGCAATCCTTACTCGTCACGTGGTGAACAGTGGGAAGGGATGAGGGATGTTTGGCACATATTTTGCAAGTGTACACCCTCCAAATAACATTCTGGGAAAATCCGAACCATATCCGAAGGGGTGAAAAAAATGTCCAAAAAAAGAGCAAAGACTATAGTCTTTCCTCATTTTGTGGAAAAATTTTTGACCCCTTCCGATTTCCTCAGGAAATTCCCAGAATGTTATATGAAGTATAAACACTTGAAAAATATGTGCCAAACATCCCCCATCCCCTGCCGTCTAGTCAAAAGAAATTCAGGAAGTGTTCAGAAAAAATCCGTTTCTCAATCCTTACTCGTCACGTGGTGAACAGTGGGAAGGGATGAGGGATGTTTGGCACATATTTTGCCAGTGTACACCCTCCAAATAACATTCTGGGAAAATCCGAACCAGATCCGAAGGGGTGAAAAAAATGTCCAAAAAAAGAGCAAAGACTATAGTCTTTCCTCATTTTGTGGAAAAATTTTTGACCCCTTCCGATTTCCTCAGGAAATTCCCAGAATGTTATATGAAGTATAAACACTTGAAAAATATGTGCCAAACATCCCCCATCCCCTGCCGTCTAGTCAAAAAAAATTCAGGAAGTGTTCAGAAAAAATCCGTTTCGCAATCCTTACTCGTCACGTGGTGAACAGTGGGAAGGGATGAGGGATGTTTGGCACATATTTTGCAAGTGTACACCCTCCAAATAACAATCTGGGAAAATCCGAACCATATCCGAAGGGGTGAAAAAAATGTCCAAAAAAAGAGCAAAGACTATAGTCTTTCCTCATTTTGTGGAAAAATTTTTGACCCCTTCCGATTTCCTCAGGAAATTCCCAGAATGTTATATGAAGTATAAACACTTGAAAAATATGTGCCAAACATCCCCCATCCCTTGCCGTCTAGTCAAAAAAAATTCAGGAAGTGTTCAGAAAAAATTCATTCTCAAACTTTACTCGCCACGTGGTGAACAGTGGGAAGGGATGAGGGATGTTTGGCACATAATTTGCATGTGTACACCCTCCAAATAACATTCTGGGAAAATCCGAACCAGATCCGAAGGGGTGAAAAAAATGTCCAAAAAAAGAGCAAAGACTTATAGTCTTTCCTCATTTTGTGGAAAAATTTTTGACCCCTTCCGATTTCCGCAGGAAATTCCCAGAATGTTATATGAAGTCTAAACACTTGAAAAGTATGTGCCAAACATCCCCCATCCCTTGCCGTCTAGTCAAAAAAAATTCAGGAAGTGTTCAGAAAAAATCCGTTTCTCAATCCTTACTCGTCACGTGGTGAACAGTGGGAAGGGATGAGGGATGTTTGGCACATATTTTGCCAGTGTACACCCTCCAAATAACATTCTGGGAAAATCCGAACCAGATCCGAAGGGGTGAAAAAAATGTCCAAAAAAAGAGCAAAGACTATAGTCTTTCCTCATTTTGTGGAAAAATTTTTGACCCCTTCCGATTTCCTCAGGAAATTCCCAGAATGTTATATGAAGTATAAACACTTGAAAAATATGTGCCAAACATCCCCCATCCCCTGCCGTCTAGTCAAAAAAAATTCAGGAAGTGTTCAGAAAAAATACGTTTCGCAATCCTTACTCGTCACGTGGTGAACAGTGGGAAGGGATGAGGGATGTTTGGCACATATTTTGCAAGTGTACACCCTCCAAATAACATTCTGGGAAAATCCGAACCATATCCGAAGGGGTGAAAAAAATGTCCAAAAAAAGAGCAAAGACTATAGTCTTTCCTCATTTTGTGGAAAAATTTTTGACCCCTTCCGATTTCCTCAGGAAATTCCCAGAATGTTATATGAAGTCTAAACACTTGAAAAATATGTGCCAAACCTCCCCCATCCCCTGCCGTCTAGTCAAAAGAAATTCAGGAAGTGTTCAGAAAAAATCCGTTTCTCAATCCTTACTCGTCACGTGGTGAACAGTGGGAAGGGATGAGGGATGTTTGGCACATATTTTGCCAGTGTACACCCTCCAAATAACATTCTGGGAAAATCCGAACCAGATCCGAAGGGGTGAAAAAAATGTCCAAAAAAAGAGCAAAGACTATAGTCTTTCCTCATTTTGTGGAAAAATTTTTGACCCCTTCCGATTTCCTCAGGAAATTCCCAGAATGTTATATGAAGTATAAACACTTGAAAAATATGTGCCAAACATCCCCCATCCCCTGCCGTCTAGTCAAAAAAAATTCAGGAAGTGTTCAGAAAAAATCCGTTTCGCAATCCTTACTCGTCACGTGGTGAACAGTGGGAAGGGATGAGGGATGTTTGGCACATATTTTGCAAGTGTACACCCTCCAAATAACATTCTGGGAAAATCCGAACCATATCCGAAGGGGTGAAAAAAATGTCCAAAAAAAGAGCAAAGACTATAGTCTTTCCTCATTTTGTGGAAAAATTTTTGACCCCTTCCGATTTCCTCAGGAAATTCCCAGAATGTTATATGAAGTCTAAACACTTGAAAAGTATGTGCCAAACATCCCCCATCCCCTGCCGTCTAGTCAGAAAGAATTCAGGAAGTGTTCAGAAAAAATCCGTTTCTCAATCCTTACTCGTCACGTGGTGAACAGTGGGAAGGGATGAGGGATGTTTGGCACATATTTTGCAAGTGTACACCCTCCAAATAACATTCTGGGAAAATCCGAACCATATCCGAAGGGGTGAAAAAAATGTCCAAAAAAAGAGCAAAGACTATAGTCTTTCCTCATTTTGTGGAAAAATTTTTGACCCCTTCCGATTTCCTCAGGAAATTCCCAGAATGTTATATGAAGTCTAAACACTTGAAAAATATGTGCCAAACATCCCCAATCCCCTGCCGTCTAGTCAAAAGAAATTCAGGAAGTGTTCAGAAAAAATCCGTTTCTCAATCCTTACTCGTCACGTGGTGAACAGTGGGAAGGGATGAGGGATGTTTGGCACATATTTTGCCAGTGTACACCCTCCAAATAACATTCTGGGAAAATCCGAACCAGATCCGAAGGGGTGAAAAAAATGTCCAAAAAAAGAGCAAAGACTATAGTCTTTCCTCATTTTGTGGAAAAATTTTTGACCCCTTCCGATTTCCTCAGGAAATTCCCAGAATGTTATATGAAGTATAAACACTTGAAAAATATGTGCCAAACATCCCCCATCCCTTGCCGTCTAGTCAAAAAAAATTCAGGAAGTGTTCAGAAAAAATTCATTCTCAAACTTTACTCGCCACGTGGTGAACAGTGGGAAGGGATGAGGGATGTTTGGCACATAATTTGCATGTGTACACCCTCCAAATAACATTCTGGGAAAATCCGAACCAGATCCGAAGGGGTGAAAAAAATGTCCAAAAAAAGAGCAAAGACTTATAGTCTTTCCTCATTTTGTGGAAAAATTTTTGACCCCTTCCGATTTCCGCAGGAAATTCCCAGAATGTTATATGAAGTCTAAACACTTGAAAAGTATGTGCCAAACATCCCCCATCCCTTGCCGTCTAGTCAAAAAAAATTCAGGAAGTGTTCAGAAAAAATCCGTTTCTCAATCCTTACTCGTCACGTGGTGAACAGTGGGAAGGGATGAGGGATGTTTGGCACATATTTTGCCAGTGTACACCCTCCAAATAACATTCTGGGAAAATCCGAACCAGATCCGAAGGGGTGAAAAAAATGTCCAAAAAAAGAGCAAAGACTATAGTCTTTCCTCATTTTGTGGAAAAATTTTTGACCCCTTCCGATTTCCTCAGGAAATTCCCAGAATGTTATATGAAGTCTAAACACTTGAAAAATATGTGCCAAACCTCCCCCATCCCCTGCCGTCTAGTCAAAAGAAATTCAGGAAGTGTTCAGAAAAAATCCGTTTCTCAATCCTTACTCGTCACGTGGTGAACAGTGGGAAGGGATGAGGGATGTTTGGCACATATTTTGCCAGTGTACACCCTCCAAATAACATTCTGGGAAAATCCGAACCAGATCCGAAGGGGTGAAAAAAATGTCCAAAAAAAGAGCAAAGACTATAGTCTTTCCTCATTTTGTGGAAAAATTTTTGACCCCTTCCGATTTCCTCAGGAAATTCCCAGAATGTTATATGAAGTATAAACACTTGAAAAATATGTGCCAAACATCCCCCATCCCCTGCCGTCTAGTCAAAAAAAATTCAGGAAGTGTTCAGAAAAAATCCGTTTCGCAATCCTTACTCGTCACGTGGTGAACAGTGGGAAGGGATGAGGGATGTTTGGCACATATTTTGCAAGTGTACACCCTCCAAATAACATTCTGGGAAAATCCGAACCATATCCGAAGGGGTGAAAAAAATGTCCAAAAAAAGAGCAAAGACTATAGTCTTTCCTCATTTTGTGGAAAAATTTTTGACCCCTTCCGATTTCCTCAGGAAATTCCCAGAATGTTATATGAAGTATAAACACTTGAAAAATATGTGCCAAACATCCCCCATCCCTTGCCGTCTAGTCAAAAAAAATTCAGGAAGTGTTCAGAAAAAATTCATTCTCAAACTTTACTCGCCACGTGGTGAACAGTGGGAAGGGATGAGGGATGTTTGGCACATAATTTGCATGTGTACACCCTCCAAATAACATTCTGGGAAAATCCGAACCAGATCCGAAGGGGTGAAAAAAATGTCCAAAAAAAGAGCAAAGACTTATAGTCTTTCCTCATTTTGTGGAAAAATTTTTGACCCCTTCCGATTTCCGCAGGAAATTCCCAGAATGTTATATGAAGTCTAAACACTTGAAAAGTATGTGCCAAACATCCCCCATCCCTTGCCGTCTAGTCAAAAAAAATTCAGGAAGTGTTCAGAAAAAATCCGTTTCTCAATCCTTACTCGTCACGTGGTGAACAGTGGGAAGGGATGAGGGATGTTTGGCACATATTTTGCCAGTGTACACCCTCCAAATAACATTCTGGGAAAATCCGAACCAGATCCGAAGGGGTGGAAAAAATGTCCAAAAAAAGAGCAAAGACTATAGTCTTTCCTCATTTTGTGGAAAAATTTTTGACCCCTTCCGATTTCCTCAGGAAATTCCCAGAATGTTATATGAAGTATAAACACTTGAAAAATATGTGCCAAACATCCCCCATCCCCTGCCGTCTAGTCAAAAAAAATTCAGGAAGTGTTCAGAAAAAATCCGTTTCTCAGTCTTTACTCGCCACGTGGTGAACAGGGGGAAGGGATGAGGGATGTTTGGCACATATTTTGCAAGTGTACACCCTCCAAATAACATTCTGGGAAAATCCGAACCAGATCCGAAGGGGTGGAAAAAATGTCCAAAAAAAGAGCAAAGACTATAGTCTTTCCTCATTTGGTGGAAAAATTTTTGACCCCTTCCGATTTCCTCAGGAAATTCCCAGAATGTTATATGAAGTATAAACACTTGAAAAATATGTGCCAAACATCCCCCATCCCCTGCCGTCTAGTCAAAAAAAATTCAGGAAGTGTTCAGAAAAAATCCATTCTCAAACTTTACTCGCCACGTGGTGAACAGTGGGAAGGGATGAGGGATGTTTGGCACATAATTTGCATGTGTACACCCTCCAAATAACATTCTGGGAAAATCCGAACCAGATCCGAAGGGGTGAAAAAAATGTCCAAAAAAAGAGCAAAGACTTATAGTCTTTCCTCATTTTGTGGAAAAATTTTTGACTCCTTCCGATTTCCGCAGGAAATTCCCAGAATGTTATATGAAGTCTAAACACTTGAAAAGTATGTGCCAAACATCCCCCATCCCTTGCCGTCTAGTCAAAAAAAATTCAGGAAGTGTTCAGAAAAAATCCGTTTCTCAATCCTTACTCGTCACGTGGTGAACAGTGGGAAGGGATGAGGGATGTTTGGCACATATTTTGCCAGTGTACACCCTCCAAATAACATTCTGGGAAAATCCGAACCAGATCCGAAGGGGTGAAAAAAATGTCCAAAAAAAGAGCAAAGACTATAGTCTTTCCTCATTTTGTGGAAAAATTTTTGACCCCTTCCGATTTCCTCAGGAAATTCCCAGAATGTTATATGAAGTATAAACACTTGAAAAATATGTGCCAAACATCCCCCATCCCCTGCCGTCTAGTCAAAAAAAATTCAGGAAGTGTTCAGAAAAAATCCGTTTCGCAATCCTTACTCGTCACGTGGTGAACAGTGGGAAGGGATGAGGGATGTTTGGCACATATTTTGCAAGTGTACACCCTCCAAATAACATTCTGGGAAAATCCGAACCATATCCGAAGGGGTGAAAAAAATGTCCAAAAAAAGAGCAAAGACTATAGTCTTTCCTCATTTTGTGGAAAAATTTTTGACCCCTTCCGATTTCCTCAGGAAATTCCCAGAATGTTATATGAAGTCTAAACACTTGAAAAGTATGTGCCAAACATCCCCCATCCCTTGCCGTCTAGTCAAAAAAAATTCAGGAAGTGTTCAGAAAAAATCCGTTTCTCAATCCTTACTCGTCACGTGGTGAACAGTGGGAAGGGATGAGGGATGTTTGGCACATATTTTGCCAGTGTACACCCTCCAAATAACATTCTGGGAAAATCCGAACCAGATCCGAAGGGGTGGAAAAAATGTCCAAAAAAAGAGCAAAGACTATAGTCTTTCCTCATTTTGTGGAAAAATTTTTGACCCCTTCCGATTTCCTCAGGAAATTCCCAGAATGTTATATGAAGTATAAACACTTGAAAAATATGTGCCAAACATCCCCCATCCCCTGCCGTCTAGTCAAAAAAAATTCAGGAAGTGTTCAGAAAAAATCCGTTTCTCAGTCTTTACTCGCCACGTGGTGAACAGGGGGAAGGGATGAGGGATGTTTGGCACATATTTTGCAAGTGTACACCCTCCAAATAACATTCTGGGAAAATCCGAACCAGATCCGAAGGGGTGGAAAAAATGTCCAAAAAAAGAGCAAAGACTATAGTCTTTCCTCATTTGGTGGAAAAATTTTTGACCCCTTCCGATTTCCTCAGGAAATTCCCAGAATGTTATATGAAGTATAAACACTTGAAAACTATGTGCCAAACATCCCCCATCCCCTGCCGTCTAGTCAAAAAAAATTCAGGAAGTGTTCAGAAAAAATCCATTCTCAAACTTTACTCGCCACGTGGTGAACAGTGGGAAGGGATGAGGGATGTTTGGCACATAATTTGCATGTGTACACCCTCCAAATAACATTCTGGGAAAATCCGAACCAGATCCGAAGGGGTGAAAAAAATGTCCAAAAAAAGAGCAAAGACTTATAGTCTTTCCTCATTTTGTGGAAAAATTTTTGACTCCTTCCGATTTCCGCAGGAAATTCCCAGAATGTTATATGAAGTCTAAACACTTGAAAAGTATGTGCCAAACATCCCCCATCCCTTGCCGTCTAGTCAAAAAAAATTCAGGAAGTGTTCAGAAAAAATCCGTTTCTCAATCCTTACTCGTCACGTGGTGAACAGTGGGAAGGGATGAGGGATGTTTGGCACATATTTTGCCAGTGTACACCCTCCAAATAACATTCTGGGAAAATCCGAACCAGATCCGAAGGGGTGAAAAAAATGTCCAAAAAAAGAGCAAAGACTATAGTCTTTCCTCATTTTGTGGAAAAATTTTTGACCCCTTCCGATTTCCTCAGGAAATTCCCAGAATGTTATATGAAGTATAAACACTTGAAAAATATGTGCCAAACATCCCCCATCCCCTGCCGTCTAGTCAAAAAAAATTCAGGAAGTGTTCAGAAAAAATCCGTTTCGCAATCCTTACTCGTCACGTGGTGAACAGTGGGAAGGGATGAGGGATGTTTGGCACATATTTTGCAAGTGTACACCCTCCAAATAACATTCTGGGAAAATCCGAACCATATCCGAAGGGGTGAAAAAAATGTCCAAAAAAAGAGCAAAGACTATAGTCTTTCCTCATTTTGTGGAAAAATTTTTGACCCCTTCCGATTTCCTCAGGAAATTCCCAGAATGTTATATGAAGTCTAAACACTTGAAAAATATGTGCCAAACCTCCCCCATCCCCTGCCGGCTAGTCAAAAAAAATTCAGGAAGTGTTCAGAAAAAATCCGTTTCTCAATCCTTACTCGTCACGTGGTGAACAGTGGGAAGGGATGAGGGATGTTTGGCACATATTTTGCCAGTGTACACCCTCCAAATAACATTCTGGGAAAATCCGAACCAGATCCGAAGGGGTGGAAAAAATGTCCAAAAAAAGAGCAAAGACTATAGTCTTTCCTCATTTTGTGGAAAAATTTTTGACCCCTTCCGATTTCCTCAGGAAATTCCCAGAATGTTATATGAAGTATAAACACTTGAAAAATATGTGCCAAACATCCCCCATCCCCTGCCGTCTAGTCAAAAAAAATTCAGGAAGTGTTCAGAAAAAATCCGTTTCTCAGTCTTTACTCGCCACGTGGTGAACAGGGGGAAGGGATGAGGGATGTTTGGCACATATTTTGCAAGTGTACACCCTCCAAATAACATTCTGGGAAAATCCGAACCAGATCCGAAGGGGTGGAAAAAATGTCCAAAAAAAGAGCAAAGACTATAGTCTTTCCTCATTTGGTGGAAAAATTTTTGACCCCTTCCGATTTCCTCAGGAAATTCCCAGAATGTTATATGAAGTATAAACACTTGAAAAATATGTGCCAAACATCCCCCATCCCCTGCCGTCTAGTCAAAAAAAATTCAGGAAGTGTTCAGAAAAAATCCATTTCTCAAACTTTACTCGCCACGTGGTGAAAACTGGGAAGGGATGAGCGATATTTGGCACATATTTTGCAAGTGTACACCCTCCAAATAACATTCTGGGAAAATCCGAACCAGATCCGAAGGGGTGAAAAAAATGTCCAAAAAAAGAGCAAAGACTATAGTCTTTCCTCATTTTGTGGAAAAATTTTTGACCCCTTCCGATTTCCTCAGGAAATTCCCAGAATGTTATATGAAGTCTAAACACTTGAAAAATATGTGCCAAACATCCCCCATCCCTTGCCGTCTAGTCAAAAAAAATTCAGGAAGTGTTCAGAAAAAATCCGTTTCTCAATCCTTACTCGTCACGTGGTGAACAGTGGGAAGGGATGAGGGATGTTTGGCACATATTTTGCCAGTGTACACCCTCCAAATAACATTCTGGGAAAATCCGAACCAGATCCGAAGGGGTGAAAAAAATGTCCAAAAAAAGAGCAAAGACTATAGTCTTTCCTCATTTTGTGGAAAAATTTTTGACCCCTTCCGATTTCCTCAGGAAATTCCCAGAATGTTATATGAAGTATAAACACTTGAAAAATATGTGCCAAACATCCCCCATCCCCTGCCGTCTAGTCAAAACAAATTCAGGAAGTGTTCAGAAAAAATCCGTTTCGCAATCCTTACTCGTCACGTGGTGAACAGTGGGAAGGGATGAGGGATGTTTGGCACATATTTTGCAAGTGTACACCCTCCAAATAACATTCTGGGAAAATCCGAACCATATCCGAAGGGGTGAAAAAAATGTCCAAAAAAAGAGCAAAGACTATAGTCTTTCCTCATTTTGTGGAAAAATTTTTGACCCCTTCCGATTTCCTCAGGAAATTCCCAGAATGTTATATGAAGTCTAAACACTTGAAAAGTATGTGCCAAACATCCCCCATCCCCTGCCGTCTAGTCAAAAAAAATTCAGGAAGTGTTCAGAAAAAATCCGTTTCTCAATCCTTACTCGTCACGTGGTGAACAGTGGGAAGGGATGAGGGATGTTTGGCACATATTTTGCAAGTGTACACCCTCCAAATAACATTCTGGGAAAATCCGAACCATATCCGAAGGGGTGAAAAAATGTCCAAAAAAAGAGCAAAGACTATAGTCTTTCCTCATTTTGTGGAAAAATTTTTGACCCCTTCCGATTTCCTCAGGAAATTCCCAGAATGTTATATGAAGTCTAAACACTTGAAAAATATGTGCCAAACCTCCCCCATCCCCTGCCGGCTAGTCAAAAAAAATTCAGGAAGTGTTCAGAAAAAATCCGTTTCTCAATCCTTACTCGTCACGTGGTGAACAGTGGGAAGGGATGAGGGATGTTTGGCACATATTTTGCCAGTGTACACCCTCCAAATAACATTCTGGGAAAATCCGAACCAGATCCGAAGGGGTGGAAAAAATGTCCAAAAAAAGAGCAAAGACTATAGTCTTTCCTCATTTTGTGGAAAAATTTTTGACCCCTTCCGATTTCCTCAGGAAATTCCCAGAATGTTATATGAAGTATAAACACTTGAAAAATATGTGCCAAACATCCCCCATCCCCTGCCGTCTAGTCAAAAAAAATTCAGGAAGTGTTCAGAAAAAATCCGTTTCTCAGTCTTTACTCGCCACGTGGTGAACAGGGGGAAGGGATGAGGGATGTTTGGCACATATTTTGCAAGTGTACACCCTCCAAATAACATTCTGGGAAAATCCGAACCAGATCCGAAGGGGTGGAAAAAATGTCCAAAAAAAGAGCAAAGACTATAGTCTTTCCTCATTTGGTGGAAAAATTTTTGACCCCTTCCGATTTCCTCAGGAAATTCCCAGAATGTTATATGAAGTATAAACACTTGAAAAATATGTGCCAAACATCCCCCATCCCCTGCCGTCTAGTCAAAAAAAATTCAGGAAGTGTTCAGAAAAAATCCATTTCTCAAACTTTACTCGCCACGTGGTGAAAACTGGGAAGGGATGAGCGATATTTGGCACATATTTTGCAAGTGTACACCCTCCAAATAACATTCTGGGAAAATCCGAACCAGATCCGAAGGGGTGAAAAAAATGTCCAAAAAAAGAGCAAAGACTATAGTCTTTCCTCATTTTGTGGAAAAATTTTTGACCCCTTCCGATTTCCTCAGGAAATTCCCAGAATGTTATATGAAGTCTAAACACTTGAAAAATATGTGCCAAACATCCCCCATCCCTTGCCGTCTAGTCAAAAAAAATTCAGGAAGTGTTCAGAAAAAATCCGTTTCTCAATCCTTACTCGTCACGTGGTGAACAGTGGGAAGGGATGAGGGATGTTTGGCACATATTTTGCCAGTGTACACCCTCCAAATAACATTCTGGGAAAATCCGAACCAGATCCGAAGGGGTGAAAAAAATGTCCAAAAAAAGAGCAAAGACTATAGTCTTTCCTCATTTTGTGGAAAAATTTTTGACCCCTTCCGATTTCCTCAGGAAATTCCCAGAATGTTATATGAAGTATAAACACTTGAAAAATATGTGCCAAACATCCCCCATCCCCTGCCGTCTAGTCAAAACAAATTCAGGAAGTGTTCAGAAAAAATCCGTTTCGCAATCCTTACTCGTCACGTGGTGAACAGTGGGAAGGGATGAGGGATGTTTGGCACATATTTTGCAAGTGTACACCCTCCAAATAACATTCTGGGAAAATCCGAACCATATCCGAAGGGGTGAAAAAAATGTCCAAAAAAAGAGCAAAGACTATAGTCTTTCCTCATTTTGTGGAAAAATTTTTGACCCCTTCCGATTTCCTCAGGAAATTCCCAGAATGTTATATGAAGTCTAAACACTTGAAAAATATGTGCCAAACATCCCCCATCCCTTGCCGTCTAGTCAAAAAAAATTCAGGAAGTGTTCAGAAAAAATCCGTTTCTCAATCCTTACTCGTCACGTGGTGAACAGTGGGAAGGGATGAGGGATGTTTGGCACATATTTTGCCAGTGTACACCCTCCAAATAACATTCTGGGAAAATCCGAACCAGATCCGAAGGGGTGAAAAAAATGTCCAAAAAAAGAGCAAAGACTATAGTCTTTCCTCATTTTGTGGAAAAATTTTTGACCCCTTCCGATTTCCTCAGGAAATTCCCAGAATGTTATATGAAGTATAAACACTTGAAAAATATGTGCCAAACATCCCCCATCCCCTGCCGTCTAGTCAAAACAAATTCAGGAAGTGTTCAGAAAAAATCCGTTTCGCAATCCTTACTCGTCACGTGGTGAACAGTGGGAAGGGATGAGGGATGTTTGGCACATATTTTGCAAGTGTACACCCTCCAAATAACATTCTGGGAAAATCCGAACCATATCCGAAGGGGTGAAAAAAATGTCCAAAAAAAGAGCAAAGACTATAGTCTTTCCTCATTTTGTGGAAAAATTTTTGACCCCTTCCGATTTCCTCAGGAAATTCCCAGAATGTTATATGAAGTCTAAACACTTGAAAAGTATGTGCCAAACATCCCCCATCCCCTGCCGTCTAGTCAAAAAAAATTCAGGAAGTGTTCAGAAAAAATCCGTTTCTCAATCCTTACTCGTCACGTGGTGAACAGTGGGAAGGGATGAGGGATGTTTGGCACATATTTTGCAAGTGTACACCCTCCAAATAACATTCTGGGAAAATCCGAACCATATCCGAAGGGGTGAAAAAATGTCCAAAAAAAGAGCAAAGACTATAGTCTTTCCTCATTTTGTGGAAAAATTTTTGACCCCTTCCGATTTCCTCAGGAAATTCCCAGAATGTTATATGAAGTCTAAACACTTGAAAAATATGTGCCAAACCTCCCCCATCCCCTGCCGGCTAGTCAAAAAAAATTCAGGAAGTGTTCAGAAAAAATCCGTTTCTCAATCCTTACTCGTCACGTGGTGAACAGTGGGAAGGGATGAGGGATGTTTGGCACATATTTTGCCAGTGTACACCCTCCAAATAACATTCTGGGAAAATCCGAACCAGATCCGAAGGGGTGGAAAAAATGTCCAAAAAAAGAGCAAAGACTATAGTCTTTCCTCATTTTGTGGAAAAATTTTTGACCCCTTCCGATTTCCTCAGGAAATTCCCAGAATGTTATATGAAGTATAAACACTTGAAAAATATGTGCCAAACATCCCCCATCCCCTGCCGTCTAGTCAAAAAAAATTCAGGAAGTGTTCAGAAAAAATCCGTTTCTCAGTCTTTACTCGCCACGTGGTGAACAGGGGGAAGGGATGAGGGATGTTTGGCACATATTTTGCAAGTGTACACCCTCCAAATAACATTCTGGGAAAATCCGAACCAGATCCGAAGGGGTGGAAAAAATGTCCAAAAAAAGAGCAAAGACTATAGTCTTTCCTCATTTGGTGGAAAAATTTTTGACCCCTTCCGATTTCCTCAGGAAATTCCCAGAATGTTATATGAAGTATAAACACTTGAAAAATATGTGCCAAACATCCCCCATCCCCTGCCGTCTAGTCAAAAAAAATTCAGGAAGTGTTCAGAAAAAATCCATTTCTCAAACTTTACTCGCCACGTGGTGAAAACTGGGAAGGGATGAGCGATATTTGGCACATATTTTGCAAGTGTACACCCTCCAAATAACATTCTGGGAAAATCCGAACCAGATCCGAAGGGGTGAAAAAAATGTCCAAAAAAAGAGCAAAGACTATAGTCTTTCCTCATTTTGTGGAAAAATTTTTGACCCCTTCCGATTTCCTCAGGAAATTCCCAGAATGTTATATGAAGTCTAAACACTTGAAAAATATGTGCCAAACATCCCCCATCCCTTGCCGTCTAGTCAAAAAAAATTCAGGAAGTGTTCAGAAAAAATCCGTTTCTCAATCCTTACTCGTCACGTGGTGAACAGTGGGAAGGGATGAGGGATGTTTGGCACATATTTTGCCAGTGTACACCCTCCAAATAACATTCTGGGAAAATCCGAACCAGATCCGAAGGGGTGAAAAAAATGTCCAAAAAAAGAGCAAAGACTATAGTCTTTCCTCATTTTGTGGAAAAATTTTTGACCCCTTCCGATTTCCTCAGGAAATTCCCAGAATGTTATATGAAGTATAAACACTTGAAAAATATGTGCCAAACATCCCCCATCCCCTGCCGTCTAGTCAAAACAAATTCAGGAAGTGTTCAGAAAAAATCCGTTTCGCAATCCTTACTCGTCACGTGGTGAACAGTGGGAAGGGATGAGGGATGTTTGGCACATATTTTGCAAGTGTACACCCTCCAAATAACATTCTGGGAAAATCCGAACCATATCCGAAGGGGTGAAAAAAATGTCCAAAAAAAGAGCAAAGACTATAGTCTTTCCTCATTTTGTGGAAAAATTTTTGACCCCTTCCGATTTCCTCAGGAAATTCCCAGAATGTTATATGAAGTCTAAACACTTGAAAAGTATGTGCCAAACATCCCCCATCCCCTGCCGTCTAGTCAAAAAAAATTCAGGAAGTGTTCAGAAAAAATCCGTTTCTCAATCCTTACTCGTCACGTGGTGAACAGTGGGAAGGGATGAGGGATGTTTGGCACATATTTTGCAAGTGTACACCCTCCAAATAACATTCTGGGAAAATCCGAACCATATCCGAAGGGGTGAAAAAAATGTCCAAAAAAAGAGCAAAGACTATAGTCTTTCCTAATTTTGTGGAAAAATTTTTGACCCCTTCCGATTTCCTCAGGAAATTCCCAGAATGTTATATGAAGTCTAAACACTTGAAAAATATGTGCCAAACATCCCCCATCCCCTGCCGTCTAGTCAAAAGAAATTCAGGAAGTGTTCAGAAAAAATCCGTTTCTCAATCCTTACTCGTCACGTGGTGAACAGTGGGAAGGGATGAGGGATGTTTGGCACATATTTTGCCAGTGTACACCCTCCAAATAACATTCTGGGAAAATCCGAACCAGATCTGAAGGGGTGAAAAAAATGTCCAAAAAAAGAGCAAAGACTATAGTCTTTCCTCATTTTGTGGAAACATTTTTGACCCCTTCCGATTTCCTCAGGAAATTCCCAGAATGTTATATGAAGTATAAACACTTGAAAAATATGTGCCAAACATCCCCCATCCCCTGCCGTCTAGTCAAAAAAAATTCAGGAAGTGTTCAGAAAAAATCCGTTTCGCAATCCTTACTCGTCACGTGGTGAACAGTGGGAAGGGATGAGGGATGTTTGGCACATATTTTGCAAGTGTACACCCTCCAAATAACATTCTGGGAAAATCCGAACCATATCCGAAGGGGTGAAAAAAATGTCCAAAAAAAGAGCAAAGACTATAGTCTTTCCTCATTTTGTGGAAAAATTTTTGACCCCTTCCGATTTCCGCAGGAAATTCCCAGAATGTTATATGAAGTCTAAACACTTGAAAAGTATGTGCCAAACATCCCCCATCCCTTGCCGTCTAGTCAAAAAAAATTCAGGAAGTGTTCAGAAAAAATCCGTTTCTCAATCCTTACTCGTCACGTGGTGAACAGTGGGAAGGGATGAGGGATGTTTGGCACATATTTTGCCAGTGTACACCCTCCAAATAACATTCTGGGAAAATCCGAACCAGATCCGAAGGGGTGAAAAAAATGTCCAAAAAAGAGCAAAGACTATAGTCTTTCCTCATTTTGTGGAAAAATTTTTGACCCCTTCCGATTTCCTCAGGAAATTCCCAGAATGTTATATGAAGTATAAACACTTGAAAAATATGTGCCAAACATCCCCCATCCCCTGCCGTCTAGTCAAAAAAATTCAGGAAGTGTTCAGAAAAAATCCATTTCTCAAACTTTACTCGCCACGTGGTGAAAACTGGGAAGGGATGAGCGATGTTTGGCACATATTTTGCAAGTGTACACCCTCCAAATAACATTCTGGGAAAATCCGAACCAGATCCGAAGGGGTGAAAAAAATGTCCAAAAAAAGAGCAAAGACTATAGTCTTTCCTCATTTTGTGGAAAAATTTTTGACCCCTTCCGATTTCCTCAGGAAATTCCCAGAATGTTATATGAAGTCTAAACACTTGAAAAATATGTGCCAAACATCCCCCATCCCCTGCCGTCTAGTCAAAAGAAATTCAGGAAGTGTTCAGAAAAAATTCGTTTCTCAATCCTTACTCGTCACGTGGTGAACAGTGGGAAGGGATGAGGGATGTTTGGCACATATTTTGCAAGTGTACACCCTCAAAATAACGTTCTGGGAAAATCCGAACCAGATATGAAGGGGTGAAAAAATGTTCAAAAAAAGAGCAAAGACTTTCCTCATTTTGTGGAAAAATTTTCGACCCCTTCCGATTTCCGCAGGAAATTCCCAGAATGTTATATGAAGTCTAAACACTTGAAAAATATGTGCCAAATATCCCATATCCCCTGCCGTCTATTTTTACCCCTTAGTGATAATACTCGCAAACGGTTACGAAAGTTGCAGAAAAAATCAAAGTGTATAGCATTTATATTACCTATATAAATAATATAAACTTTTTTTCAGAAATTTTTTAAACAAATAACGGACTCATAATTTCTAGGAATGTATTATATAAAAATAAATTCACAGATAATGTTTACGATGTAGTATGTTAAGAATTAAAGTCTTTCTCTTTAGGTTTGATCATGATGGGTTTGATCCATGCTAATACAACTTAACAACTGTGGTTATTTTACAAAGGAAACATTGAAAGACTAATAATAGCTTGAATAATTATAGATTTATGTATACAGTCAACGACTATTAAAAGGAGATATAAAATGTTAATGGTGCTAAAATTGGATATGATTTCCATTCTAACTAAATGTGTGATTGCGTTATAAAGCATAACTAGATCCGTCTAGATCTACTTACAACTTTATGTTTGATTTTCTTTTTAAAGCTAAATAAGCTAAATTTCGGTTACTTTTCTAAGATTTTATTTTGAATTTTGTTTTCAATTGAGATTGTTTCTGTATGTCTATAATTTTTATATAATTTAATCGGCATTATACTTGATTCAGAAATCGCATTGACTTGGTTCAAAAAATAATTAGTCTGTGTAGAGCCTTCTCTCGTACACTATTTGATAACAGAACTAAGTATAATTTATTCTTAATAACGCTTTGAAACTACATGAACAAACATTGATAGACTAACAATGTTATTCAATTTTGTTTTCATTTTAATATTCAACTTAAGTTGTTTGTTGTGAAAACAGTAAAAATTATAAAGTAAAACGAAACAATGTCAAGATTATTTTGTTTATCTATAACACAAACACGCATTTTCATAATGTAATGTTATAATCGGAGTAATTGTTTTGGTACGAGAAGTTAGTCGAGTGATTTTTGTATTTTTGGTTTTTTCAGGTCAGTGTCATTAAAGTACGAGGTGTGTCTGAATAGAACCGAGGATAATTGCTCACCAAAGCCTAACTATTGTCGATGTAAACAATCACATTGTGCAATAACGTATTACATGCTTTATTGCTTTTCTGATTAATTCTAATTTATATATCACGTTCCAAAATTTTAGGTTTATGCCCAGAGCGGTTCTAAGTTGAATTTTATTGACCAGCCCGTCGTGCATCTCTGGCAATAATTTAAAATAATTCCGCTATCGCGTTCCAAAATTTTGGGTTTATGCCTAGACCGTTCTAAACAGATTCTGGTAGAGGACCCCGTTGTGCATCGTTGTACTAGTATAATAAATTGTTAGTATTGAAGAATACATAAGAATACATGAAACATGAATTCGATCGGAAACGCCGGTAAGCCCCCGAAACAAGAGCCTAAAAACGAAATCCATTCTACGCACAACAGAAATGAAAATTCTGCGAAATATAGCAAGATGTCGACTGAGTGACAGAATAAGATATGAAGAAATAAGAAAGGAATGTAATATTGCAGACATTTTCAAATGGACAAGAAACATGAAAAGGGAATGGATTCAGAAGGGAGGTATAAAGATTTCTAGACGTCGACATCAAAACACAATTAAGTTGGATAAAAACAGACCTATGGCCTGTATTAACAAGAAAAACACTGACTGTGATGAAACTAAAACGATTCTGTAACAGAAATAATAAGTTACAGTATGGCATGATTGTTATTAACGATGACAAAAGTTAGATTTTAGTAAGCAATTGTTTACATTTCTTTTTAACCACATCTTCTATTTCAGACAATTACATAGAAAAATTATGTAGAATCAACTAAGCTATCCTGCTATGAGCTATAAATTTCACAAAACAAGAAATCTGAAAAAACTAAAGGGCGTCGTAGAAAATTATATAATAATTAATAATTTATTAATATCGACCACTACATATTTTATCCCCAAGCCATAATTCGCAGACACAGAATAAACGTCCTTGATTCCAATTAGATACTAACAGGCACTTAGTTTAATGTGCTGTGATTAAAGCTGTTCGTTATTGTTTCATTGCCGGTGTTTCACAAAAGTTTACATCCATGTCAACCATAGGCGTCGACTTTTGAAAATTTCGTTGGGTATTCAGCAGATTTCAGTTCTTGGAGGTGGGGGAAAAATTTATTATACCTATAAAATAATATTATAGGAAAGGTTTTTCACCACAACGTGAAATTTAAAAGGCTTTTCCCCACTCCGTTCTGCTGTATTTATTATTTTCTGTTTAGATGAATTTTTATTATATTGCCTAACATTTAATAATTTTCATTGGATGCTTCAGCCCCGGACCGCTTATATAGTCCGCGCCTATGTGTCTTACAGTTTTATTTACTTTAAATTTTTATTTAATACATAAAGCCTGAATAGTTCGGTAATCTGCAGTACATCGTCAAATGGAATAGCGAAATTAGAAAAAAGGACGTATAAACTCTTGTGTTAACCTACGGTGCAGATTTGGACTTTGACCGCATAAGCCAATTCAAAATTTAAAGTCTCCCAGGGGGCCATAGATGAATGAAACTGTGCTAAACCCTAAAAGACTAGAAGTACTGGTGTAGACACTCGTGTAGAAATGATTGTGACTTTATGACATTTGTTTAAGAAAACTTGGGCCAGTTTGATCAAAAAAGTGACGTTAATATCTTTTTCAAGCATGAAAGATCCTAGCTGCGCGAGTTTAAGAAACCCAGAGTAAATGTAAATGCAAATCACTATAATAAAACTTTGAATAAGTTTCATCAAGCAATAAGATGAAGACACCCAGGAAAGCTTTCACGTGGGGTTATTCTGCCTGACGACAATGCTCGACCTGCGTCGCCATGTGATGAAAGAAAATATTCAGCAAAAGAAATGATGGGTTTTAGAACATCCACCCTACAACACAGATGTATCGCTTTGCGATTTCCATATTCTTAGAAAGTGTGTTAAAAGGTTGCGTGCAAAAGGTTGTGTACAAAATGTTGTAAAAGAATTTCTCCATCACCAGCAAGCATTTTCTATGATTATAATTATTATTACTATATCCCCTTTAAATATGCAATGACTTTTTCAGGACCTTGTATATCTTTATAAACTTGAAATTTTATCAAATTCACTTATTAACAGATTTGTGAATACGCTATTTTCATTTCATTATGTCCGTATAAAAATTTGTATACAACGTCAAATATAATCTAATAAAATAAAACACTGATATTCCCGGATTGTTAATGCATAAGAAAAATAAAATTATTGTAATAAAATTGGACAGGGTGTCCGTTGCATCAGCAACGTTACTGAAGCGAATAACGCAATAAAAAGAAACAAAAATACGAAATTGCTATTTTACGTAAATTTGTGAAAAATTTCAATATTTTTCTAATAAGCCAAACAGAAAACCTGTATTGGAAAATACGGATGAAGGTGAAACAGGCTATAGTAAGGCCAAGTTCCACAAATCATTCATACAATTTCCGCTGCATTGTAAAACAGACATTCAATTTCCTGTGTCTTGCCCAATGGTTCTCTCATTCACCGAAAATAAAGCCGTAGAAATATTTTCCTTTTATATTCTGTTTAACAACTGAAAAGTTCTCAACTCTCTTATATTAAATGTTTAATATATTTCTCTTTTCGCTAAGTGATGTGACTTTAAGTAACTTTCAATAATACTTTCCACAGGGTGTTCAAGGTAAGGAGTGCATGTGTGCATGCATGGGAATCTCGTAAATGGTTAACTGAGAAGAAATGTTCAGCGAATTGAGAACTGCTACGATCACCATTCAAATTCTGTAAATTTTGCACAGTATTCAGTTTTCTATTTCCCTGTGTAATCTTATAGGAAATACCGCAAAATGGTTTTGACATTATTAAGGCACGCTGAACATTTCTACTCATTTAACCGAATCGCTATCTCTTACCGTTCACGAAATCCCCATGCACGTCCTCCTTTTATCTTGGACACCCATACTAAACATTTTCGATTACTGTTACGAAAATAAATACAACTATCAGAAGAAATGCACGAAATCACTTCGAATATTATACAACATAATACAACCTTGTTGAATTTTCAAAGTGGATTAACGTTAAAAGAATGACTAAAAAGTATTAGTAAGAGACGAGAGTTTTCCTTACCTGCTAAAGGAGATTTCTTATGATGAACAGGTAAACTCCAATCTACTTGATGCAATCTTGAAGAGGCATTGATTCTGTATTTCAAACTTAAGAGTCCAGTTCTCGAGTTTGAGCTGAGCTGAAACCATGGCGTTAACCTACCAGGGGAATTGATAGACAGAAGGGTCCCCAGATTATTCTTTTGTTGGCGGTATAAAAATACAACAGTAAATCCAGAAACACCCGACATGGCAGTAGTAACTGCGGTCGAGTTGGCTAGTGGAACATTGCCAAAGGGCAAACGAAATTTGTAGGCCGGGTATTTACTGATTGGACCTTCCACTAACGAAACTCCAGGATCTTTTGCCGTTACATTTATTAACTTCAGTATGTTAACTTCACCTGCAAAATAAACAAAATAATGATTTATAGAACGGATTACATTTTTTAGATTTATTCTAAAAAATTAGGGTGAGAAATTCATCCAAAAAAAGAAGGAAGACTATAGTCTTCCCTCATTTTTTGGACAATTTTTTCACCCATTCTGATCTCGTCAGGATTTTCCCAGAATGTTATTTCGAGGGTATACACTTGGAAAATATGGGGCAAACTTCCCTCACCCCTACCCGCTGTTTCGCAGCTGGTTACAGAGTTTTCTGAAAAAGAATGTTTCTGAAAAATTTTTGAATTTTTATTTACTAGATGGGAGGGAATGAGGGATGTTTGTCACATATTTTTCAAGTGTTTAGACTTCATATTACATTCTGGGAATTTCCTAAGGAAATCGGAGATTATTAAAGTTCGACAAATATTTTTTTCTTTGTGCAAGTTTAAGTTATTTAGGATTGCTGTGTATTACAATATTTGTGAAGGGCTACCAGAGAAAAACTCTCCCCATTAAAAGTAGACAGTATACGTAGATACAATTAAGTTTTCACAGACGGTGATTCTGTCAAAGCAGAGTGGCCGTAGATGAAGAGACATGAAATTCCTTGAATTAATTGGACGCAACTTTGTCAGTTAAAAGTTTAGTAAACTTGAATCGAGAGACAACTGTGTTGTGCTAGATTAACTATTCAATTACGATGGGTTTTCACAACTTCAACAAAACGCCCACTTGCTACACGCCACCAAGTACAATAAACTACATTTAGGTAGTTGTTATATTTAATTAATTTTTAGTTTAAATTTAGCTAAATTCTAAAATATCAATTAAAAAATTCAT
Organism: Hemicrepidius hirtus; assembly: GCA_963082805.1. NCBI lineage: Eukaryota > Metazoa > Arthropoda > Insecta > Coleoptera > Elateridae > Hemicrepidius > Hemicrepidius hirtus. The sequence continues at coordinate 9,387,237 of OY720167.1, forward strand.
AAAAGGCAGTACTTATGTCATATTTTTAAAAAAATTTGCAATAGGGTCTAATGTAAAATAATTATTAATCATGTCAGTCAAATATAAAATAACAACTCAACGGTAGACACATTTAAGTTAATAATTTTTAAAATATTGTGGGGGGATTCGGTAATGTAAGGTACCTACAATGCATGGCGTAAATATTGGATGGTGTGGGCATAGCCGGCTTTGCGCAAGTAGGCGGTGCCCGTGTGACGTAGCAGTCGAGCACGTGCGAGCACATTTGCATCGTACAATGAACTAATGCAAGGCAAACTACCAGCATTGTATTTATATTGACTAGTATGATAACCTTATGGATTCTTAAGGCAACACTTTTTGGATGCAAGTAGCTCCTAATCGCTCTTAGTACTGGATGCAGATGCTGGGAGAGCGCTCAAAATCCGAATAGTTTACAGTGACTCTGAATAGTTTTATTTTTTCAATACTTTGCTATCCAAAGGAAGGTACCGCCAGTACCGCTTCACATTTCAGGTTTAAACCAACTTCAATTACCCACGCCCCCTTCCCTTCTTCATTTTTCCAATATTTCAATCCTTTCAACATAAGTTGTTGGTACATTACTTTTAAAAATGAATACGTTACAATTATTACTTTTTAATTAGTGGAAAAAGTAATTCATTATATCATTTACCCTTCGGTCTGTTAACGCTCTCTGATAGAGTGGAGGGTGCTACATTCCTCCTGAAAAACTTGAGGGAATCCCTCAATCGGATTTCGAGATATTCTAAACTCACGACATACATTTGACCCTTTATTTTGTGAACGGTTTATTATTCTTTGAGCCCTACTAACATCACGAGATATCATTTACCCTTCGGTCTGTTAACGCTCTCTGATAGAGTGGAGGGTGCTACATTCCTCCTGAAAAACTTGAGGGAATCCTTCAATCGGATTTCGAGATATTCTAAACTCACGACATACATTTGACCCTTTATTTTGTGAACGGTTTATTATTCTTTGAGCCCTACTAACATCACGAGATATCATTTACCCTTCGGTCTGTTAACGCTGTCTGATAGAGTGGAGAGTGCTACATTCCTCCTGAAAAACTTGAGGGAATCCCTCAATCGGATTTCGAGATATTCTAAACTCACGACATACATTTGACCCTTTATTTTGTGAACGGTTTATTATTCTTTGAGCCCTACTAACATCACGAGATATCATTTACCCTTCGGTCTGTTAACGCTCTCTGATAGAGTTAAAGAACATTTTGGGCCAGCTCCGCCCTCAGGTAGCTTCTTTCAGATTTTACGATTCAAATGGCATTGAAAATGTTATGAAAATTTAGAGCCTTTAACTTTTTTGTTTGTAAAGATACGAATACGATTAAATAAGCAAAATTGTAGTATTTTTAATTTCTGATTCATTGCCGCGTATAAAAATTGGAAAAAAATATTGGTTGTGTAGTTACAGCCCTTTGACCCTTTGTCTGTTTGTTTTTACGTAACGCCCTGTATATATTTATGATGATTGGATGTATCCAAGTGTTCTCTATCTAAAAGTCTTATGTGACCCTTTCAAAATAATTACAAATAACCGAGTTAAAGGGACATTTTGTGCCAGATTTGCTCCTTTCAGATTTTACGTTTTAACTTGCATTGAAAAATTAATGAAAATTTACATGCTTCAACTTTTTTGTTTGTAAAGATACGAATACGATTAAATAAGCAAAATTGTAGTATTTTTTATTTCCGAATTAATGACGCACACAGAAATTTGCAAAATCGACTGGTTGCGGAGTTACAGCCCTTTGACCCTTTGTCTTAGTGTTTTTTCGTAACGCCCTGTATATATTTATGATGATTGGATGTATCCAAGTGTTCTCTATCTAAAAGTCTTATGTGACCCTTTCAAAATAATTACAAATAACCGAGTTAAAGGGACATTTTGTGCCAGATTTGCTCCTTTCAGATTTTACGTTTTAACTTGCATTGAAAAATTAATGAAAATTTACATGCTTCAACTTTTTTGTTTGTAAAGATACGAATACGATCAAATAAGCAAAATTGTAGTATTTTTTATTTCCGAATTAATGACGCACACAGAAATTTGCAAAATCGACTGGTTGCGGAGTTACAGCCCTTTGACCCTTTGTCTTAGTGTTTTTTCGTAACGCCCTGTATATATTTATGATGATTGGATGTATCCAAGTGTTCTCTATCTAAAAGTCTTATGTGACCCTTTCAAAATAATTACAAATAACCGAGTTAAAGGGACATTTTGGGCCAGATTTGCTCTTTTCAGATTTTACGTTTTAACTTGCATTGAAAAATTAATGAAAATTTACATGCTTCAACTTTTTTTTTTGTAAAGATACGAGTACGATTAAATAAGCAATATTGTAGTATTTTTTATTTCCGAATTAATGACGCACACAGAAATTTGCAAAATCGACTGGTTGCGGAGTTACAGCCCTTTGACCCTTTGTCTTAGTGTTTTTTCGTAACGCCCTGTATATATTTATGATGATTGGATGTATCCAAGTGTTCTCTATCTAAAAGTCTTATGTGACCCTTTCAAAATAATTACAAATAACCGAGTTAAAGGGACATTTTGGGCCAGATTTGCTCTTTTCAGATTTTACGTTTTAACTTGCATTGAAAAATTAATGAAAATTTACATGCTTCAACTTTTTTGTTTGTAAAGATACGAATACGATTAAATAAGCAAAATTGTAGTATTTTTTATTTCCGAACTAATGACGTACACAGAAATTTGCAAAATCGACTGGTTGCGGAGTTACAGCCCTTTGACCCTTTGTCTTAGTGTTTTTTCGTAACGCCCTGTATATATTTATGATGATTGGATGTATCCAAGTGTTCTCTATCTAAAAGTCTTATGTGACCCTTTCAAAATAATTACAAATAACCGAGTTAAAGGGACATTTTGTGCCAGATTTGCTCCTTTCAGATTTTACGTTTTAACTTGCATTGAAAAATTAATGAAAATTTACATGCTTCAACTTTTTTGTTTGTAAAGATACGAATACGATTAAATAAGCAAAATTGTAGTATTTTTTATTTCCGAATTAATGACGCACACAGAAATTTGCAAAATCGACTGGTTGCGGAGTTACAGCCCTTTGACCCTTTGTCTTAGTGTTTTTTCGTAACGCCCTGTATATATTTATGATGATTGGATGTATCCAAGTGTTCTCTATCTAAAAGTCTTATGTGACCCTTTCAAAATAATTACAAATAACCGAGTTAAAGGGACATTTTGTGCCAGATTTGCTCCTTTCAGATTTTACGTTTTAACTTGCATTGAAAAATTAATGAAAATTTACATGCTTCAACTTTTTTGTTTGTAAAGATACGAATACGATTAAATAAGCAAAATTGTAGTATTTTTTATTTCCGAATTAATGACGCACACAGAAATTTGCAAAATCGACTGGTTGCGGAGTTACAGCCCTTTGACCCTTTGTCTTAGTGTTTTTTCGTAACGCCCTGTATATATTTATGATGATTGGATGTATCCAAGTGTTCTCTATCTAAAAGTCTTATGTGACCCTTTCAAAATAATTACAAATAACCGAGTTAAAGGGACATTTTGTGCCAGATTTGCTCCTTTCAGATTTTACGTTTTAACTTGCATTGAAAAATTAATGAAAATTTACATGCTTCAACTTTTTTGTTTGTAAAGATACGAATACGATTAAATAAGCAAAATTGTAGTATTTTTTATTTCCGAATTAATGACGCACACAGAAATTTGCAAAATCGACTGGTTGCGGAGTTACAGCCCTTTGACCCTTTGTCTTAGTGTTTTTTCGTAACGCCCTGTATATATTTATGATGATTGGATGTATCCAAGTGTTCTCTATCTAAAAAAAGTCTTATGTGACCCTTTCAAAATAATTACAAATAACCGAGTTAAAGGGACATTTTGTGCCAGATTTGCTCCTTTCAGATTTTACGTTTTAACTTGCATTGAAAAATTAATGAAAATTTACATGCTTCAACTTTTTTGTTTGTAAAGATACGAATACGATTAAATAAGCAAAATTGTAGTATTTTTTATTTCCGAATTAATGACGCACACAGAAATTTGCAAAATCGACTGGTTGCGGAGTTACAGCCCTTTGACCCTTTGTCTTAGTGTTTTTTCGTAACGCCCTGTATATATTTATGATGATTGGATGTATCCAAGTGTTCTCTATCTAAAAGTCTTATGTGACCCTTTCAAAATAATTACAAATAACCGAGTTAAAGGGACATTTTGTGCCAGATTTGCTCCTTTCAGATTTTACGTTTTAACTTGCATTGAAAAATTAATGAAAATTTACATGCTTCAACTTTTTTGTTTGTAAAGATACGAATACGATTAAATAAGCAAAATGGTAGTATTTTTTATTTCCGAATTAATGACGCACACAGAAATTTGCAAAATCGACTGGTTGCGGAGTTACAGCCCTTTGACCCTTTGTCATAGTGTCTTTTCGTAACGCCCTGTATATATTTATGATGATTGGATGTATCCAAGTGTTCTCTATCTAAAAGTCTTATGTGACCTTTTCAAAATAATTACAAATAACCGAGTTAAAGGGACATTTTGTGCCAGATTTGCTCCTTTCAGATTTTACGTTTTAACTTGCATTGAAAAATTAATGAAAATTTACATGCTTCAACTTTTTTGTTTGTAAAGATACGAATACGATTAAATAAGCAAAATTGTAGTATTTTTTATTTCCGAATTAATGACGCACACAGAAATTTGCAAAATCGACTGGTTGCGGAGTTACAGCCCTTTGACCCTTTGTCTTAGTGTTTTTTCGTAACGCCCTGTATATATTTATGATGATTGGATGTATCCAAGTGTTCTCTATCTAAAAGTCTTATGTGACCCTTTCAAAATAATTACAAATAACCGAGTTAAAGGGACATTTTGTGCCAGATTTGCTCCTTTCAGATTTTACGTTTTAACTTGCATTGAAAAATTAATGAAAATTTACATGCTTCAACTTTTTTGTTTGTAAAGATACGAATACGATTAAATAAGCAAAATTGTAGTATTTTTTATTTCCGAATTAATGACGCACACAGAAATTTGCAAAATCGACTGGTTGCGGAGTTACAGCCCTTTGACCCTTTGTCTTAGTGTTTTTTCGTAACGCCCTGTATATATTTATGATGATTGGATGTATCCAAGTGTTCTCTATCTAAAAGTCTTATGTGACCCTTTCAAAATAATTACAAATAACCGAGTTAAAGGGACATTTTGTGCCAGATTTGCTCCTTTCAGATTTTACGTTTTAACTTGCATTGAAAAATTAATGAAAATTTACATGCTTCAACTTTTTTGTTTGTAAAGATACGAATACGATTAAATAAGCAAAATTGTAGTATTTTTTATTTCCGAATTAATGACGCACACAGAAATTTGCAAAATCGACTGGTTGCGGAGTTACAGCCCTTTGACCCTTTGTCTTAGTGTTTTTTCGTAACGCCCTGTATATATTTATGATGATTGGATGTATCCAAGTGTTCTCTATCTAAAAGTCTTATGTGACCCTTTCAAAATAATTACAAATAACCGAGTTAAAGGGACATTTTGTGCCAGATTTGCTCCTTTCAGATTTTACGTTTTAACTTGCATTGAAAAATTAATGAAAATTTACATGCTTCAACTTTTTTGTTTGTAAAGATACGAATACGATTAAATAAGCAAAATTGTAGTATTTTTTATTTCCGAATTAATGACGCACACAGAAATTTGCAAAATCAACTGGTTGCGGAGTTACAGCCCTTTGACCCTTTGTCTTAGTGTTTTTTCGTAACGCCCTGTATATATTTATGATGATTGGATGTATCCAAGTGTTCTCTATCTAAAAGTCTTATGTGACCCTTTCAAAATAATTACAAATAACCGAGTTAAAGGGACATTTTGTGCCAGATTTGCTCCTTTCAGATTTTACGTTTTAACTTGCATTGAAAAATTAATGAAAATTTACATGCTTCAACTTTTTTGTTTGTAAAGATACGAATACGATTAAATAAGCAAAATTGTAGTATTTTTTATTTCCGAATTAATGACGCACACAGAAATTTGCAAAATCGACTGGTTGCGGAGTTACAGCCCTTTGACCCTTTGTCTTAGTGTTTTTTCGTAACGCCCTGTATATATTTATGATGATTGGATGTATCCAAGTGTTCTCTATCTAAAAGTCTTATGTGACCCTTTCAAAATAATTACAAATAACCGAGTTAAAGGGACATTTTGTGCCAGATTTGCTCCTTTCAGATTTTACGTTTTAACTTGCATTGAAAAATTAATGAAAATTTACATGCTTCAACTTTTTTGTTTGTAAAGATACGAATACGATTAAATAAGCAAAATTGTAGTATTTTTTATTTCCGAATTAATGACGCACACAGAAATTTGCAAAATCGACTGGTTGCGGAGTTACAGCCCTTTGACCCTTTGTCTTAGTGTTTTTTCGTAACGCCCTGTATATATTTATGATGATTGGATGTATCCAAGTGTTCTCTATCTAAAAGTCTTATGTGACCCTTTCAAAATAATTACAAATAACCGAGTTAAAGGGACATTTTGTGCCAGATTTGCTCCTTTCAGATTTTACGTTTTAACTTGCATTGAAAAATTAATGAAAATTTACATGCTTCAACTTTTTTGTTTGTAAAGATACGAATACGATTAAATAAGCAAAATTGTAGTATTTTTTATTTCCGAATTAATGACGCACACAGAAATTTGCAAAATCGACTGGTTGCGGAGTTACAGCCCTTTGACCCTTTGTCTTAGTGTTTTTTCGTAACGCCCTGTATATATTTATGATGATTGGATGTATCCAAGTGTTCTCTATCTAAAAGTCTTATGTGACCCTTTCAAAATAATTACAAATAACCGAGTTAAAGGGACATTTTGTGCCAGATTTGCTCCTTTCAGATTTTACGTTTTAACTTGCATTGAAAAATTAATGAAAATTTACATGCTTCAACTTTTTTGTTTGTAAAGATACGAATACGATTAAATAAGCAAAATTGTAGTATTTTTTATTTCCGAATTAATGACGCACACAGAAATTTGCAAAATCGACTGGTTGCGGAGTTACAGCCCTTTGACCCTTTGTCTTAGTGTTTTTTCGTAACGCCCTGTATATATTTATGATGATTGGATGTATCCAAGTGTTCTCTATCTAAAAGTCTTATGTGACCCTTTCAAAATAATTACAAATAACCGAGTTAAAGGGACATTTTGTGCCAGATTTGCTCCTTTCAGATTTTACGTTTTAACTTGCATTGAAAAATTAATGAAAATTTACATGCTTCAACTTTTTTGTTTGTAAAGATACGAATACGATTAAATAAGCAAAATTGTAGTATTTTTTATTTCCGAATTAATGACGCACACAGAAATTTGCAAAATCGACTGGTTGCGGAGTTACAGCCCTTTGACCCTTTGTCTTAGTGTTTTTTCGTAACGCCCTGTATATATTTATGATGATTGGATGTATCCAAGTGTTCTCTATCTAAAAGTCTTATGTGACCCTTTCAAAATAATTACAAATAACCGAGTTAAAGGGACATTTTGTGCCAGATTTGCTCCTTTCAGATTTTACGTTTTAACTTGCATTGAAAAATTAATGAAAATTTACATGCTTCAACTTTTTTGTTTGTAAAGATACGAATACGATTAAATAAGCAAAATTGTAGTATTTTTTATTTCCGAATTAATGACGTACACAGAAATTTGCAAAATCGACTGGTTGTGGAGTTACAGCCCTTTGACCCTTTGTCTTAGTGTTTTTTCGTAACGCCCTGTATATATTTATGATGATTGGATGTATCCAAGTGTTCTCTATCTAAAAGTCTTATGTGACCCTTTCAAAATAATTACAAATAACCGAGTTAAAGGGACATTTTGTGCCAGATTTGCTCCTTTCAGATTTTACGTTTTAACTTGCATTGAAAAATTAATGAAAATTTACATGCTTCAACTTTTTTGTTTGTAAAGATACGAATACGATTAAATAAGCAAAATTGTAGTATTTTTTACGCACACAGAAATTTGCAAAATCGACTGGTTGCGGAGTTACAGCCCTTTGACCCTTTGTCTTAGTGTTTTTTCGTAACGCCCTGTATATATTTATGATGATTGGATGTATCCAAGTGTTCTCTATCTAAAAGTCTTATGTGACCCTTTCAAAATAATTACAAATAACCGAGTTAAAGGGACATTTTGTGCCAGATTTGCTCCTTTCAGATTTTACGTTTTAACTTGCATTGAAAAATTAATGAAAATTTACATGCTTCAACTTTTTTGTTTGTAAAGATACGAATACGATTAAATAAGCAAAATTGTAGTATTTTTTATTTCCGAATTAATGACGCACACAGAAATTTGCAAAATCGACTGGTTGCGGAGTTACAGCCCTTTGACCCTTTGTCTTAGTGTTTTTTCGTAACGCCCTGTATATATTTATGATGATTGGATGTATCCAAGTGTTCTCTATCTAAAAGTCTTATGTGACCCTTTCAAAATAATTACAAATAACCGAGTTAAAGGGACATTTTGTGCCAGATTTGCTCCTTTCAGATTTTACGTTTTAACTTGCATTGAAAAATTAATGAAAATTTACATGCTTCAACTTTTTTGTTTGTAAAGATACGAATACGATTAAATAAGCAAAATTGTAGTATTTTTTATTTCCGAATTAATGACGCACACAGAAATTTGCAAAATCGACTGGTTGCGGAGTTACAGCCCTTTGACCCTTTGTCTTAGTGTTTTTTCGTAACGCCCTGTATATATTTATGATGATTGGATGTATCCAAGTGTTCTCTATCTAAAAGTCTTATGTGACCCTTTCAAAATAATTACAAATAACCGAGTTAAAGGGACATTTTGTGCCAGATTTGCTCCTTTCAGATTTTACGTTTTAACTTGCATTGAAAAATTAATGAAAATTTACATGCTTCAACTTTTTTGTTTGTAAAGATACGAATACGATTAAATAAGCAAAATTGTAGTATTTTTTATTTCCGAATTAATGACGCACACAGAAATTTGCAAAATCGACTGGTTGCGGAGTTACAGCCCTTTGACCCTTTGTCTTAGTGTTTTTTCGTAACGCCCTGTATATATTTATGATGATTGGATGTATCCAAGTGTTCTCTATCTAAAAGTCTTATGTGACCCTTTCAAAATAATTACAAATAACCGAGTTAAAGGGACATTTTGTGCCAGATTTGCTCCTTTCAGATTTTACGTTTTAACTTGCATTGAAAAATTAATGAAAATTTACATGCTTCAACTTTTTTGTTTGTAAAGATACGAATACGATTAAATAAGCAAAATTGTAGTATTTTTTATTTCCGAATTAATGACGCACACAGAAATTTGCAAAATCGACTGGTTGCGGAGTTACAGCCCTTTGACCCTTTGTCTTAGTGTTTTTTCGTAACGCCCTGTATATATTTATGATGATTGGATGTATCCAAGTGTTCTCTATCTAAAAGTCTTATGTGACCCTTTCAAAATAATTACAAATAACCGAGTTAAAGGGACATTTTGTGCCAGATTTGCTCCTTTCAGATTTTACGTTTTAACTTGCATTGAAAAATTAATGAAAATTTACATGCTTCAACTTTTTTGTTTGTAAAGATACGAATACGATTAAATAAGCAAAATTGTAGTATTTTTTATTTCCGAATTAATGACGCACACAGAAATTTGCAAAATCGACTGGTTGCGGAGTTACAGCCCTTTGACCCTTTGTCTTAGTGTTTTTTCGTAACGCCCTGTATATATTTATGATGATTGGATGTATCCAAGTGTTCTCTATCTAAAAGTCTTATGTGACCCTTTCAAAATAATTACAAATAACCGAGTTAAAGGGACATTTTGTGCCAGATTTGCTCCTTTCAGATTTTACGTTTTAACTTGCATTGAAAAATTAATGAAAATTTACATGCTTCAACTTTTTTGTTTGTAAAGATACGAATACGATTAAATAAGCAAAATTGTAGTATTTTTTATTTCCGAATTAATGACGCACACAGAAATTTGCAAAATCGACTGGTTGCGGAGTTACAGCCCTTTGACCCTTTGTCTTAGTGTTTTTTCGTAACGCCCTGTATATATTTATGATGATTGGATGTATCCAAGTGTTCTCTATCTAAAAGTCTTATGTGACCCTTTCAAAATAATTACAAATAACCGAGTTAAAGGGACATTTTGTGCCAGATTTGCTCCTTTCAGATTTTACGTTTTAACTTGCATTGAAAAATTAATGAAAATTTACATGCTTCAACTTTTTTGTTTGTAAAGATACGAATACGATTAAATAAGCAAAATTGTAGTATTTTTTATTTCCGAATTAATGACGCACACAGAAATTTGCAAAATCGACTGGTTGCGGAGTTACAGCCCTTTGACCCTTTGTCTTAGTGTTTTTTCGTAACGCCCTGTATATATTTATGATGATTGGATGTATCCAAGTGTTCTCTATCTAAAAGTCTTATGTGACCCTTTCAAAATAATTACAAATAACCGAGTTAAAGGGACATTTTGTGCCAGATTTGCTCCTTTCAGATTTTACGTTTTAACTTGCATTGAAAAATTAATGAAAATTTACATGCTTCAACTTTTTTGTTTGTAAAGATACGAATACGATTAAATAAGCAAAATGGTAGTATTTTTTATTTCCGAATTAATGACGCACACAGAAATTTGCAAAATCGACTGGTTGCGGAGTTACAGCCCTTTGACCCTTTGTCATAGTGTTTTTTCGTAACGCCCTGTATATATTTATGATGATTGGATGTATCCAAGTGTTCTCTATCTAAAAGTCTTATGTGACCTTTTCAAAATAATTACAAATAACCGAGTTAAAGGGACATTTTGTGCCAGATTTGCTCCTTTCAGATTTTACGTTTTAACTTGCATTGAAAAATAAATGAAAATTTACATGCTTCAACTTTTTTGTTTGTAAAGATACGAATACGATTAAATAAGCAAAATTGTAGTATTTTTTATTTCCGAATTAATGACGCACACAGAAATTAGCAAAATCGACTGGTTGCGGAGTTACAGCCCTTTGACCCTTTGTCTTAGTGTTTTTTCGTAACGCCCTGTATATATTTATGATGATTGGATGTATCCAAGTGTTCTCTATCTAAAAGTCTTATGTGGCCCTTTCAAAATAATTACAAATAACCGAGTTAAAGGGACATTTTGTGCCAGATTTGCTCCTTTCAGATTTTACGTTTTAACTTGCATTGAAAAATTAATGAAAATTTACATGCTTCAACTTTTTTGTTTGTAAAGATACGAATACGATTAAACAAGCAAAATTGTAGTATTTTTTATTTCCGAATTAATGACGCACACAGAAATTTGCAAAATCGACTGGTTGCGGAGTTACAGCCCTTTGACCCTTTGTCTTAGTGTTTTTTCGTAACGCCCTGTATATATTTATGATGATTGGATGTATCCAAGTGTTCTCTATCTAAAAGTCTTATGTGACCCTTTCAAAATAATTACAAATAACCGAGTTAAAGGGACATTTTGTGCCAGATTTGCTCCTTTCAGATTTTACGTTTTAACTTGCATTGAAAAATTAATGAAAATTTACATGCTTCAACTTTTTTGTTTGTAAAGATACGAATACGATTAAATAAGCAAAATTGTAGTATTTTTTATTTCCGAATTAATGACGCACACAGAAATTTGCAAAATCGACTGGTTGCGGAGTTACAGCCCTTTGACCCTTTGTCTTAGTGTTTTTTCGTAACGCCCTGTATATATTTATGATGATTGGATGTATCCAAGTGTTCTCTATCTAAAAGTCTTATGTGACCCTTTCAAAATAATTACAAATAACCGAGTTAAAGGGACATTTTGTGCCAGATTTGCTCCTTTCAGATTTTACGTTTTAACTTGCATTGAAAAATTAATGAAAATTTACATGCTTCAACTTTTTTGTTTGTAAAGATACGAATACGATTAAATAAGCAAAATTGTAGTATTTTTTATTTCCGAATTAATGACGCACACAGAAATTTGCAAAATCGACTGGTTGCGGAGTTACAGCCCTTTGACCCTTTGTCTTAGTGTTTTTTCGTAACGCCCTGTATATATTTATGATGATTGGATGTATCCAAGTGTTCTCTATCTAAAAGTCTTATGTGACCCTTTCAAAATAATTACAAATAACCGAGTTAAAGGGACATTTTGTGCCAGATTTGCTCCTTTCAGATTTTACGTTTTAACTTGCATTGAAAAATTAATGAAAATTTACATGCTTCAACTTTTTTGTTTGTAAAGATACGAATACGATTAAATAAGCAAAATTGTAGTATTTTTTATTTCCGAATTAATGACGCACACAGAAATTTGCAAAATAAACTGGTTGCGGAGTTACAGCCCTTTGACCCTTTGTCTTATTGTTTTTTCGTAACGCCCTGTATATATTTATGATGATTGGATGTATCCAAGTGTTCTCTATCTAAAAGTCTTATGTGACCCTTTCAAAATAATAACAAATAACCGAGTTAAAGGGACATTTTGTGCCAGATTTGCTCCTTTCAGATTTTACGTTTTAACTTGCATTGAAAAATTAATGAAAATTTACATGCTTCAACTTTTTTGTTTGTAAAGATACGAATACGATTAAATAAGCAAAATTGTAGTATTTTTTATTTCCGAATTAATGACGCACACAGAAATTTGCAAAATCGACTGGTTGCGGAGTTACAGCCCTTTGACCCTTTGTCTTAGTGTTTTTTCGTAACGCCCTGTATATATTTATGATGATTGGATGTATCCAAGTGTTCTCTATCTAAAAGTCTTATGTGACCTTTTCAAAATAATTACAAATAACCGAGTTAAAGGGACATTTTGTGCCAGATTTGCTCCTTTCAGATTTTACGTTTTAACTTGCATTGAAAAATAAATGAAAATTTACATGCTTCAACTTTTTTGTTTGTAAAGATACGAATACGATTAAATAAGCAAAATTGTAGTATTTTTTATTTCCGAATTAATGACGCACACAGAAATTAGCAAAATCGACTGGTTGCGGAGTTACAGCCCTTTGACCCTTTGTCTTAGTGTTTTTTCGTAACGCCCTGTATATATTTATGATGATTGGATGTATCCAAGTGTTCTCTATCTAAAAGTCTTATGTGGCCCTTTCAAAATAATTACAAATAACCGAGTTAAAGGGACATTTTGTGCCAGATTTGCTCCTTTCAGATTTTACGTTTTAACTTGCATTGAAAAATTAATGAAAATTTACATGCTTCAACTTTTTTGTTTGTAAAGATACGAATACGATTAAACAAGCAAAATTGTAGTATTTTTTATTTCCGAATTAATGACGCACACAGAAATTTGCAAAATCGACTGGTTGCGGAGTTACAGCCCTTTGACCCTTTGTCTTAGTGTTTTTTCGTAACGCCCTGTATATATTTATGATGATTGGATGTATCCAAGTGTTCTCTATCTAAAAGTCTTATGTGACCCTTTCAAAATAATTACAAATAACCGAGTTAAAGGGACATTTTGTGCCAGATTTGCTCCTTTCAGATTTTACGTTTTAACTTGCATTGAAAAATTAATGAAAATTTACATGCTTCAACTTTTTTGTTTGTAAAGATACGAATACGATTAAATAAGCAAAATTGTAGTATTTTTTATTTCCGAATTAATGACGCACACAGAAATTTGCAAAATCGACTGGTTGCGGAGTTACAGCCCTTTGACCCTTTGTCTTAGTGTTTTTTCGTAACGCCCTGTATATATTTATGATGATTGGATGTATCCAAGTGTTCTCTATCTAAAAGTCTTATGTGACCCTTTCAAAATAATTACAAATAACCGAGTTAAAGGGACATTTTGTGCCAGATTTGCTCCTTTCAGATTTTACGTTTTAACTTGCATTGAAAAATTAATGAAAATTTACATGCTTCAACTTTTTTGTTTGTAAAGATACGAATACGATTAAATAAGCAAAATTGTAGTATTTTTTATTTCCGAATTAATGACGCACACAGAAATTTGCAAAATAAACTGGTTGCGGAGTTACAGCCCTTTGACCCTTTGTCTTATTGTTTTTTCGTAACGCCCTGTATATATTTATGATGATTGGATGTATCCAAGTGTTCTCTATCTAAAAGTCTTATGTGACCCTTTCAAAATAATAACAAATAACCGAGTTAAAGGGACATTTTGTGCCAGATTTGCTCCTTTCAGATTTTACGTTTTAACTTGCATTGAAAAATTAATGAAAATTTACATGCTTCAACTTTTTTGTTTGTAAAGATACGAATACGATTAAATAAGCAAAATTGTAGTATTTTTTATTTCCGAATTAATGACGCACACAGAAATTTGCAAAATCGACTGGTTGCGGAGTTACAGCCCTTTGACCCTTTGTCTTAGTGTTTTTTCGTAACGCCCTGTATATATTTATGATGATTGGATGTATCCAAGTGTTCCCTATCTAAAAGTCTTATGTGACCCTTTCAAAATAATTACAAATAACCGAGTTAAAGGGACATTTTGTGCCAGATTTGCTCCTTTCAGATTTTACGTTTTAACTTGCATTGAAAAATTAATGAAAATTTACATGCTTCAACTTTTTTGTTTGTAAAGATACGAATACGATTAAATAAGCAAAATTGTAGTATTTTTTATTTCCGAATTAATGACGCACACAGAAATTTGCAAAATCGACTGGTTGCGGAGTTACAGCCCTTTGACCCTTTGTCTTAGTGTTTTTTCGTAACGCCCTGTATATATTTATGATGATTGGATGTATCCAAGTGTTCCCTATCTAAAAGTCTTATGTGACCCTTTCAAAATAATTACAAATAACCGAGTTAAAGGGACATTTTGTGCCAGATTTGCTCCTTTCAGATTTTACGTTTTAACTTGCATTGAAAAATTAATGAAAATTTACATGCTTCAACTTTTTTGTTTGTAAAGATACGAATACGATTAAATAAGCAAAATTGTAGTATTTTTTATTTCCGAATTAATGACGCACACAGAAATTTGCAAAATCGACTGGTTGCGGAGTTACAGCCCTTTGACCCTTTGTCTTAGTGTTTTTTCGTAACGCCCTGTATATATTTATGATGATTGGATGTATCCAAGTGTTCTCTATCTAAAAGTCTTATGTGACCCTTTCAAAATAATTACAAATAACCGAGTTAAAGGGACATTTTGGGCCAGATTTGCTCTTTTCAGATTTTACGTTTTAACTTGCGTTGAAAAATTAATGAAAATTTACATGCTTCAACTTTTTTGTTTGTAAAGATACGAATACGATTAAATAAGCAAAATTGTAGTATTTTTTATTTCCGAATTAATGACGCACACAGAAATTTGCATAATCGACTGGTTGCGGAGTTACAGCCCTTTGACCCTTTGTCTTAGTGTTTTTTCGTAACGCCCTGTATATATTTATGATGATTGGATGTATCCAAGTGTTCTCTATCTAAAAGTCTTATGTGACCCTTTCAAAATAATTACAAATAACCGAGTTAAAGGGACATTTTGTGCCAGATTTGCTCCTTTCAGATTTTACGTTTTAACTTGCATTGAAAAATTAATGAAAATTTACATGCTTCAACATTTTTGTTTGTAAAGATACGAATACGATTAAATAAGCAAAATTGTAGTATTTTTTATTTCCGAATTAATGACGCACACAGAAATTTGCAAAATCGACTGGTTGCGGAGTTACAGCCCTTTGACCCTTTGTCTTAGTGTTTTTTCGTAACGCCCTGTATATATTTATGATGATTGGATGTATCCAAGTGTTCTCTATCTAAAAGTCTTATGTGACCCTTTCAAAATAATTACAAATAACCGAGTTAAAGGGACATTTTGTGCCAGATTTGCTCCTTTCAGATTTTACGTTTTAACTTGCATTGAAAAATTAATGAAAATTTACATGCTTCAACTTTTTTGTTTGTAAAGATACGAATACGATTAAATAAGCAAAATTGTAGTATTTTTTATTTCCGAATTAATGACGCACACAGAAATTTGCAAAATCGACTGGTTGCGGAGTTACAGCCCTTTGACCCTTTGTCTTAGTGTTTTTTCGTAACGCCCTGTATATATTTATGATGATTGGATGTATCCAAGTGTTCTCTATCTAAAAGTCTTATGTGACCCTTTCAAAATAATTACAAATAACCGAGTTAAAGGGACATTTTGTGCCAGATTTGCTCCTTTCAGATTTTACGTTTTAACTTGCATTGAAAAATTAATGAAAATTTACATGCTTCAACTTTTTTGTTTGTAAAGATACGAATACGATTAAATAAGCAAAATTGTAGTATTTTTTATTTCCGAATTAATGACGCACACAGAAATTTGCAAAATCGACAGGTTGCGGAGTTACAGCCCTTTGACCCTTTGTGTTAGTGTTTTTTCGTAACGCCCTGTATATATTTATGATGATTGGATGTATCCAAGTGTTCCCTATCTAAAAGTCTTATGTGACCCTTTCAAAATAATTACAAATAACCGAGTTAAAGGGACATTTTGTGCCAGATTTGCTCCTTTCAGATTTTACGTTTTAACTTGCATTGAAAAATTAATGAAAATTTACATGCTTCAACTTTTTTGTTTGTAAAGATACGAATACGATTAAATAAGCAAAATTGTAGTATTTTTTATTTCCGAATTAATGACGCACACAGAAATTTGCAAAATCGACTGGTTGCGGAGTTACAGCCCTTTGACCCTTTGTCTTAGTGTTTTTTCGTAACGCCCTGTATATATTTATGATGATTGGATGTATCCAAGTGTTCTCTATCTAAAAGTCTTATGTGACCCTTTCAAAATAATTACAAATAACCGAGTTAAAGGGACATTTTGTGCCAGATTTGCTCCTTTCAGATTTTACGTTTTAACTTGCATTGAAAAATTAATGAAAATTTACATGCTTCAACTTTTTTGTTTGTAAAGATACGAATACGATTAAATAAGCAAAATTGTAGTATTTTTTATTTCCGAATTAATGACGCACACAGAAATTTGCAAAATCGACTGGTTGCGGAGTTACAGCCCTTTGACCCTTTGTCTTATTGTTTTTTCGTAACGCCCTGTATATATTTATGATGATTGGATGTATCCAAGTGTTCTCTATCTAAAAGTCTTATGTGACCCTTTCAAAATAATTACAAATAACCGAGTTAAAGGGACATTTTGTGCCAGATTTGCTCCTTTCAGATTTTACGTTTTAACTTGCATTGAAAAATTAATGAAAATTTACATGCTTCAACTTTTTTGTTTGTAAAGATACGAATACGATTAAATAAGCAAAATTGTAGTATTTTTTATTTCCGAATTAATGACGCACACAGAAATTTGCAAAATCGACTGGTTGCGGAGTTACAGCCCTTTGACCCTTTGTCTTAGTGTTTTTTCGTAACGCCCTGTATATATTTATGATGATTGGATGTATCCAAGTGTTCTCTATCTAAAAGTCTTATGTGACCCTTTCAAAATAATTACAAATAACCGAGTTAAAGGGACATTTTGTGCCAGATTTGCTCCTTTCAGATTTTACGTTTTAACTTGCATTGAAAAATTAATGAAAATTTACATGCTTCAACTTTTTTGTTTGTAAAGATACGAATACGATTAAATAAGCAAAATTGTAGTATTTTTTATTTCCGAATTAATGACGCACACAGAAATTTGCAAAATCGACTGGTTGCGGAGTTACAGCCCTTTGACCCTTTGTGTTAGTGTTTTTTCGTAACGCCCTGTATATATTTATGATGATTGGATGTATCCAAGTGTTCCCTATCTAAAAGTCTTATGTGACCCTTTCAAAATAATTACAAATAACCGAGTTAAAGGGACATTTTGTGCCAGATTTGCTCCTTTCAGATTTTACGTTTTAACTTGCATTGAAAAATTAATGAAAATTTACATGCTTCAACTTTTTTGTTTGTAAAGATACGAATACGATTAAATAAGCAAAATTGTAGTATTTTTTATTTCCGAATTAATGACGCACACAGAAATTTGCAAAATCGACTGGTTGCGGAGTTACAGCCCTTTGACCCTTTGTCTTAGTGTTTTTTCGTAACGCCCTGTATATATTTATGATGATTGGATGTATCCAAGTGTTCTCTATCTAAAAGTCTTATGTGACCCTTTCAAAATAATTACAAATAACCGAGTTAAAGGGACATTTTGTGCCAGATTTGCTCCTTTCAGATTTTACGTTTTAACTTGCATTGAAAAATTAATGAAAATTTACATGCTTCAACTTTTTTGTTTGTAAAGATACGAATACGATTAAATAAGCAAAATTGTAGTATTTTTTATTTCCGAATTAATGACGCACACAGAAATTTGCAAAATCGACTGGTTGCGGAGTTACAGCCCTTTGACCCTTTGTCTTAGTGTTTTTTCGTAACGCCCTGTATATATTTATGATGATTGGATGTATCCAAGTGTTCTCTATCTAAAAGTCTTATGTGACCCTTTCAAAATAATTACAAATAACCGAGTTAAAGGGACATTTTGTGCCAGATTTGCTCCTTTCAGATTTTACGTTTTAACTTGCATTGAAAAATTAATGAAAATTTACATGCTTCAACTTTTTTGTTTGTAAAGATACGAATACGATTAAATAAGCAAAATTGTAGTATTTTTTATTTCCGAATTAATGACGCACACAGAAATTTGCAAAATCGACTGGTTGCGGAGTTACAGCCCTTTGACCCTTTGTCTTAGTGTTTTTTCGTAACGCCCTGTATATATTTATGATGATTGGATGTATCCAAGTGTTCTCTATCTAAAAGTCTTATGTGACCCTTTCAAAATAATTACAAATAACCGAGTTAAAGGGACATTTTGTGCCAGATTTGCTCCTTTCAGATTTTACGTTTTAACTTGCATTGAAAAATTAATGAAAATTTACATGCTTCAACTTTTTTGTTTGTAAAGATACGAATACGATTAAATAAGCAAAATTGTAGTATTTTTTATTTCCGAATTAATGACGCACACAGAAATTTGCAAAATCGACTGGTTGCGGAGTTACAGCCCTTTGACCCTTTGTCTTAGTGTTTTTTCGTAACGCCCTGTATATATTTATGATGATTGGATGTATCCAAGTGTTCTCTATCTAAAAGTCTTATGTGACCCTTTCAAAATAATTACAAATAACCGAGTTAAAGGGACATTTTGGGCCAGATTTGCTCTTTTCAGATTTTACGTTTTAACTTGCGTTGAAAAATTAATGAAAGTTTACATGCTTCAACTTTTTTGTTTGTAAAGATACGAATACGATTAAATAAGCAAAATTGTAGTATTTTTTATTTCCGAATTAATGACGCACACAGAAATTTGCATAATCGACTGGTTGCGGAGTTACAGCCCTTTGACCCTTTGTCTTAGTGTTTTTTCGTAACGCCCTGTATATATTTATGATGATTGGATGTATCCAAGTGTTCTCTATCTAAAAGTCTTATGTGACCCTTTCAAAATAATTACAAATAACCGAGTTAAAGGGACATTTTGTGCCAGATTTGCTCCTTTCAGATTTTACGTTTTAACTTGCATTGAAAAATTAATGAAAATTTACATGCTTCAACTTTTTTGTTTGTAAAGATACGAATACGATTAAATAAGCAAAATTGTAGTATTTTTTATTTCCGAATTAATGACGCACACAGAAATTTGCAAAATCGACTGGTTGCGGAGTTACAGCCCTTTGACCCTTTGTCTTAGTGTTTTTTCGTAACGCCCTGTATATATTTATGATGATTGGATGTATCCAAGTGTTCTCTATCTAAAAGTCTTATGTGACCCTTTCAAAATAATTACAAATAACCGAGTTAAAGGGACATTTTGTGCCAGATTTGCTCCTTTCAGATTTTACGTTTTAACTTGCATTGAAAAATTAATGAAAATTTACATGCTTCAACTTTTTTGTTTGTAAAGATACGAATACGATTAAATAAGCAAAATTGTAGTATTTTTTATTTCCGAATTAATGACGCACACAGAAATTTGCAAAATCGACTGGTTGCGGAGTTACAGCCCTTTGACCCTTTGTGTTAGTGTTTTTTCGTAACGCCCTGTATATATTTATGATGATTGGATGTATCCAAGTGTTCCCTATCTAAAAGTCTTATGTGACCCTTTCAAAATAATTACAAATAACCGAGTTAAAGGGACATTTTGTGCCAGATTTGCTCCTTTCAGATTTTACGTTTTAACTTGCATTGAAAAATTAATGAAAATTTACATGCTTCAACTTTTTTGTTTGTAAAGATACGAATACGATTAAATAAGCAAAATTGTAGTATTTTTTATTTCCGAATTAATGACGCACACAGAAATTTGCAAAATCGACTGGTTGCGGAGTTACAGCCCTTTGACCCTTTGTGTTAGTGTTTTTTCGTAACGCCCTGTATATATTTATGATGATTGGATGTATCCAAGTGTTCCCTATCTAAAAGTCTTATGTGACCCTTTCAAAATAATTACAAATAACCGAGTTAAAGGGACATTTTGTGCCAGATTTGCTCCTTTCAGATTTTACGTTTTAACTTGCATTGAAAAATTAATGAAAATTTACATGCTTCAACTTTTTTGTTTGTAAAGATACGAATACGATTAAATAAGCAAAATTGTAGTATTTTTTATTTCCGAATTAATGACGCACACAGAAATTTGCAAAATCGACTGGTTGCGGAGTTACAGCCCTTTGACCCTTTGTCTTAGTGTTTTTTCGTAACGCCCTGTATATATTTATGATGATTGGATGTATCCAAGTGTTCTCTATCTAAAAGTCTTATGTGACCCTTTCAAAATAATTACAAATAACCGAGTTAAAGGGACATTTTGTGCCAGATTTGCTCCTTTCAGATTTTACGTTTTAACTTGCATTGAAAAATTAATGAAAATTTACATGCTTCAACTTTTTTGTTTGTAAAGATACGAATACGATTAAATAAGCAAAATTGTAGTATTTTTTATTTCCGAATTAATGACGCACACAGAAATTTGCAAAATCGACTGGTTGCGGAGTTACAGCCCTTTGACCCTTTGTCTTATTGTTTTTTCGTAACGCCCTGTATATATTTATGATGATTGGATGTATCCAAGTGTTCTCTATCTAAAAGTCTTATGTGACCCTTTCAAAATAATTACAAATAACCGAGTTAAAGGGACATTTTGTGCCAGATTTGCTCCTTTCAGATTTTACGTTTTAACTTGCATTGAAAAATTAATGAAAATTTACATGCTTCAACTTTTTTGTTTGTAAAGATACGAATACGATTAAATAAGCAAAATTGTAGTATTTTTTATTTCCGAATTAATGACGCACACAGAAATTTGCAAAATCGACTGGTTGCGGAGTTACAGCCCTTTGACCCTTTGTCTTAGTGTTTTTTCGTAACGCCCTGTATATATTTATGATGATTGGATGTATCCAAGTGTTCTCTATCTAAAAGTCTTATGTGACCCTTTCAAAATAATTACAAATAACCGAGTTAAAGGGACATTTTGTGCCAGATTTGCTCCTTTCAGATTTTACGTTTTAACTTGCATTGAAAAATTAATGAAAATTTACATGCTTCAACTTTTTTGTTTGTAAAGATACGAATACGATTAAACAAGCAAAATTGTAGTATTTTTTATTTCCGAATTAATGACGCACACAGAAATTTGCAAAATCGACTGGTTGCGGAGTTACAGCCCTTTGACCCTTTGTGTTAGTGTTTTTTCGTAACGCCCTGTATATATTTATGATGATTGGATGTATCCAAGTGTTCCCTATCTAAAAGTCTTATGTGACCCTTTCAAAATAATTACAAATAACCGAGTTAAAGGGACATTTTGTGCCAGATTTGCTCCTTTCAGATTTTACGTTTTAACTTGCATTGAAAAATTAATGAAAATTTACATGCTTCAACTTTTTTGTTTGTAAAGATACGAATACGATTAAATAAGCAAAATTGTAGTATTTTTTATTTCCGAATTAATGACGCACACAGAAATTTGCAAAATCGACTGGTTGCGGAGTTACAGCCCTTTGACCCTTTGTCTTAGTGTTTTTTCGTAACGCCCTGTATATATTTATGATGATTGGATGTATCCAAGTGTTCTCTATCTAAAAGTCTTATGTGACCCTTTCAAAATAATTACAAATAACCGAGTTAAAGGGACATTTTGTGCCAGATTTGCTCCTTTCAGATTTTACGTTTTAACTTGCATTGAAAAATTAATGAAAATTTACATGCTTCAACTTTTTTGTTTGTAAAGATACGAATACGATTAAATAAGCAAAATTGTAGTATTTTTTATTTCCGAATTAATGACGCACACAGAAATTTGCAAAATCGACTGGTTGCGGAGTTACAGCCCTTTGACCCTTTGTCTTATTGTTTTTTCGTAACGCCCTGTATATATTTATGATGATTGGATGTATCCAAGTGTTCTCTATCTAAAAGTCTTATGTGACCCTTTCAAAATAATTACAAATAACCGAGTTAAAGGGACATTTTGTGCCAGATTTGCTCCTTTCAGATTTTACGTTTTAACTTGCATTGAAAAATTAATGAAAATTTACATGCTTCAACTTTTTTGTTTGTAAAGATACGAATACGATTAAATAAGCAAAATTGTAGTATTTTTTATTTCCGAATTAATGACGCACACAGAAATTTGCAAAATCGACTGGTTGCGGAGTTACAGCCCTTTGACCCTTTGTCTTAGTGTTTTTTCGTAACGCCCTGTATATATTTATGATGATTGGATGTATCCAAGTGTTCTCTATCTAAAAGTCTTATGTGACCCTTTCAAAATAATTACAAATAACCGAGTTAAAGGGACATTTTGTGCCAGATTTGCTCCTTTCAGATTTTACGTTTTAACTTGCATTGAAAAATTAATGAAAATTTACATGCTTCAACTTTTTTGTTTGTAAAGATACGAATACGATTAAATAAGCAAAATTGTAGTATTTTTTATTTCCGAATTAATGACGCACACAGAAATTTGCAAAATCGACTGGTTGCGGAGTTACAGCCCTTTGACCCTTTGTCTTAGTGTTTTTTCGTAACGCCCTGTATATATTTATGATGATTGGATGTATCCAAGTGTTCTCTATCTAAAAGTCTTATGTGACCCTTTCAAAATAATTACAAATAACCGAGTTAAAGGGACATTTTGTGCCAGATTTGCTCCTTTCAGATTTTACGTTTTAACTTGCATTGAAAAATTAATGAAAATTTACATGCTTCAACTTTTTTGTTTGTAAAGATACGAATACGATTAAATAAGCAAAATTGTAGTATTTTTTATTTCCGAAGTAATGACGCACACAGAAATTTGCAAAATCGACTGGTTGCGGAATTACAGCCCTTTGACCCTCTGTCTTATTGTTTTTTCGTAACGCCCTGTATATATTTATGATGATTGGATGTATCCAAGTGTTCTCTATCTAAAAGTCTTATGTGACCCTTTCAAAATAATTACAAATAACCGAGTTAAAGGGACATTTTGTGCCAGATTTGCTCCTTTCAGATTTTACGTTTTAACTTGCATTGAAAAATTAATGAAAATTTACATGCTTCAACTTTTTTGTTTGTAAAGATACGAATACGATTAAATAAGCAAAATTGTAGTATTTTTTATTTCCGAATTAATGACGCACACAGAAATTTGCAAAATCGACTGGTTGCGGAGTTACAGCCCTTTGACCCTTTGTGTTAGTGTTTTTTCGTAACGCCCTGTATATATTTATGATGATTGGATGTATCCAAGTGTTCCCTATCTAAAAGTCTTATGTGACCCTTTCAAAATAATTACAAATAACCGAGTTAAAGGGACATTTTGTGCCAGATTTGCTCCTTTCAGATTTTACGTTTTAACTTGCATTGAAAAATTAATGAAAATTTACATGCTTCAACTTTTTTGTTTGTAAAGATACGAATACGATTAAATAAGCAAAATTGTAGTATTTTTTATTTCCGAATTAATGACGCACACAGAAATTTGCAAAATCGACTGGTTGCGGAGTTACAGCCCTTTGACCCTTTGTCTTAGTGTTTTTTCGTAACGCCCTGTATATATTTATGATGATTGGATGTATCCAAGTGTTCTCTATCTAAAAGTCTTATGTGACCCTTTCAAAATAATTACAAATAACCGAGTTAAAGGGACATTTTGTGCCAGATTTGCTCCTTTCAGATTTTACGTTTTAACTTGCATTGAAAAATTAATGAAAATTTACATGCTTCAACTTTTTTGTTTGTAAAGATACGAATACGATTAAATAAGCAAAATTGTAGTATTTTTTATTTCCGAATTAATGACGCACACAGAAATTTGCAAAATCGACTGGTTGCGGAGTTACAGCCCTTTGACCCTTTGTCTTATTGTTTTTTCGTAACGCCCTGTATATATTTATGATGATTGGATGTATCCAAGTGTTCTCTATCTAAAAGTCTTATGTGACCCTTTCAAAATAATTACAAATAACCGAGTTAAAGGGACATTTTGTGCCAGATTTGCTCCTTTCAGATTTTACGTTTTAACTTGCATTGAAAAATTAATGAAAATTTACATGCTTCAACTTTTTTGTTTGTAAAGATACGAATACGATTAAATAAGCAAAATTGTAGTATTTTTTATTTCCGAATTAATGACGCACACAGAAATTTGCAAAATCGACTGGTTGCGGAGTTACAGCCCTTTGTCCCTTTGTCTTAGTGTTTTTTCGTAACGCCCTGTATATATTTATGATGATTGGATGTATCCAAGTGTTCTCTATCTAAAAGTCTTATGTGACCCTTTCAAAATAATTACAAATAACCGAGTTAAAGGGACATTTTGTGCCAGATTTGCTCCTTTCAGATTTTACGTTTTAACTTGCATTGAAAAATTAATGAAAATTTACATGCTTCAACTTTTTTGTTTGTAAAGATACGAATACGATTAAATAAGCAAAATTGTAGTATTTTTTATTTCCGAATTAATGACGCACACAGAAATTTGCAAAATCGACTGGTTGCGGAGTTACAGCCCTTTGACCCTTTGTCTTATTGTTTTTTCGTAACGCCCTGTATATATTTATGATGATTGGATGTATCCAAGTGTTCTCTATCTAAAAGTCTTATGTGACCCTTTCAAAATAATTACAAATAACCGAGTTAAAGGGACATTTTGTGCCAGATTTGCTCCTTTCAGATTTTACGTTTTAACTTGCATTGAAAAATTAATGAAAATTTACATGCTTCAACTTTTTTGTTTGTAAAGATACGAATACGATTAAATAAGCAAAATTGTAGTATTTTTTATTTCCGAATTAATGACGCACACAGAAATTTGCAAAATCGACTGGTTGCGGAGTTACAGCCCTTTGACCCTTTGTCTTAGTGTTTTTTCGTAACGCCCTGTATATATTTATGATGATTGGATGTATCCAAGTGTTCTCTATCTAAAAGTCTTATGTGACCCTTTCAAAATAATTACAAATAACCGAGTTAAAGGGACATTTTGTGCCAGATTTGCTCCTTTCAGATTTTACGTTTTAACTTGCATTGAAAAATTAATGAAAATTTACATGCTTCAACTTTTTTGTTTGTAAAGATACGAATACGATTAAATAAGCAAAATTGTAGTATTTTTTATTTCCGAATTAATGACGCACACAGAAATTTGCAAAATCGACTGGTTGCGGAGTTACAGCCCTTTGACCCTTTGTCTTATTGTTTTTTCGTAACGCCCTGTATATATTTATGATGATTGGATGTATCCAAGTGTTCTCTATCTAAAAGTCTTATGTGACCCTTTCAAAATAATTACAAATAACCGAGTTAAAGGGACATTTTGTGCCAGATTTGCTCCTTTCAGATTTTACGTTTTAACTTGCATTGAAAAATTAATGAAAATTTACATGCTTCAACTTTTTTGTTTGTAAAGATACGAATACGATTAAATAAGCAAAATTGTAGTATTTTTTATTTCCGAATTAATGACGCACACAGAAATTTGCAAAATCGACTGGTTGCGGAGTTACAGCCCTTTGACCCTTTGTGTTAGTGTTTTTTCGTAACGCCCTGTATATATTTATGATGATTGGATGTATCCAAGTGTTCCCTATCTAAAAGTCTTATGTGACCCTTTCAAAATAATTACAAATAACCGAGTTAAAGGGACATTTTGTGCCAGATTTGCTCCTTTCAGATTTTACGTTTTAACTTGCATTGAAAAATTAATGAAAATTTACATGCTTCAACTTTTTTGTTTGTAAAGATACGAATACGATTAAATAAGCAAAATTGTAGTATTTTTTATTTCCGAATTAATGACGCACACAGAAATTTGCAAAATCGACTGGTTGCGGAGTTACAGCCCTTTGACCCTTTGTCTTAGTGTTTTTTCGTAACGCCCTGTATATATTTATGATGATTGGATGTATCCAAGTGTTCTCTATCTAAAAGTCTTATGTGACCCTTTCAAAATAATTACAAATAACCGAGTTAAAGGGACATTTTGTGCCAGATTTGCTCCTTTCAGATTTTACGTTTTAACTTGCATTGAAAAATTAATGAAAATTTACATGCTTCAACTTTTTTGTTTGTAAAGATACGAATACGATTAAATAAGCAAAATTGTAGTATTTTTTATTTTCGAATTAATGACGCACACAGAAATTTGCAAAATCGACTGGTTGCGGAGTTACAGCCCTTTGACCCTTTGTCTTATTGTTTTTTCGTAACGCCCTGTATATATTTATGATGATTGGATGTATCCAAGTGTTCTCTATCTAAAAGTCTTATGTGACCCTTTCAAAATAATTACAAATAACCGAGTTAAAGGGACATTTTGTGCCAGATTTGCTCCTTTCAGATTTTACGTTTTAACTTGCATTGAAAAATTAATGAAAATTTACATGCTTCAACTTTTTTGTTTGTAAAGATACGAATACGATTAAATAAGCAAAATTGTAGTATTTTTTATTTCCGAATTAATGACGCACACAGAAATTTGCAAAATCGACTGGTTGCGGAGTTACAGCCCTTTGACCCTTTGTCTTAGTGTTTTTTCGTAACGCCCTGTATATATTTATGATGATTGGATGTATCCAAGTGTTCTCTATCTAAAAGTCTTATGTGACCCTTTCAAAATAATTACAAATAACCGAGTTAAAGGGACATTTTGTGCCAGATTTGCTCCTTTCAGATTTTACGTTTTAACTTGCATTGAAAAATTAATGAAAATTTACATGCTTCAACTTTTTTGTTTGTAAAGATACGAATACGATTAAATAAGCAAAATTGTAGTATTTTTTATTTCCGAATTAATGACGCACACAGAAATTTGCAAAATCGACTGGTTGCGGAGTTACAGCCCTTTGACCCTTTGTCTTAGTGTTTTTTCGTAACGCCCTGTATATATTTATGATGATTGGATGTATCCAAGTGTTCTCTATCTAAAAGTCTTATGCGACCCTTTCAAAATAATTACAAATAACCGAGTTAAAGGGACATTTTGTGCCAGATTTGCTCCTTTCAGATTTTACGTTTTAACTTGCATTGAAAAATTAATGAAAATTTACATGCTTCAACTTTTTTGTTTGTAAAGATACGAATACGATTAAATAAGCAAAATTGTAGTATTTTTTATTTCCGAATTAATGACGCACACAGAAATTTGCAAAATCGACTGGTTGCGGAGTTACAGCCCTTTGACCCTTTGTCTTAGTGTTTTTTCGTAACGCCCTGTATATATTTATGATGATTGGATGTATCCAAGTGTTCTCTATCTAAAAGTCTTATGTGACCCTTTCAAAATAATTACAAATAACCGAGTTAAAGGGACATTTTGTGCCAGATTTGCTCCTTTCAGATTTTACGTTTTAACTTGCATTGAAAAATTAATGAAAATTTACATGCTTCAACTTTTTTGTTTGTAAAGATACGAATACGATTAAATAAGCAAAATTGTAGTATTTTTTATTTCCGAATTAATGACGCACACAGAAATTTGCAAAATCGACTGGTTGCGGAGTTACAGCCCTTTGACCCTTTGTCTTAGTGTTTTTTCGTAACGCCCTGTATATATTTATGATGATTGGATGTATCCAAGTGTTCTCTATCTAAAAGTCTTATGTGACCCTTTCAAAATAATTACAAATAACCGAGTTAAAGGGACATTTTGTGCCAGATTTGCTCCTTTCAGATTTTACGTTTTAACTTGCATTGAAAAATTAATGAAAATTTACATGCTTCAACTTTTTTGTTTGTAAAGATACGAATACGATTAAATAAGCAAAATTGTAGTATTTTTTATTTCCGAATTAATGACGCACACAGAAATTTGCAAAATCGACTGGTTGCGGAGTTACAGCCCTTTGACCCTTTATCTTAGTGTTTTTTCGTAACGCCCTGTATATATTTATGATGATTGGATGTATCCAAGTGTTCTCTATCTAAAAGTCTTATGTGACCCTTTCAAAATAATTACAAATAACCGAGTTAAAGGGACATTTTGTGCCAGATTTGCTCCTTTCAGATTTTACGTTTTAACTTGCATTGAAAAATTAATGAAAATTTACATGCTTCAACTTTTTTGTTTG
The DNA here is from genome assembly GCA_963082805.1 of Hemicrepidius hirtus. Classification (NCBI taxonomy): domain Eukaryota; kingdom Metazoa; phylum Arthropoda; class Insecta; order Coleoptera; family Elateridae; genus Hemicrepidius; species Hemicrepidius hirtus. The sequence goes on from OY720167.1 coordinate 9,415,888, forward strand.
TAAAGATACGAATACGATTAAATAAGCAAAATTGTAGTATTTTTTATTTCCGAATTAATGACGCACACAGAAATTTGCAAAATCGACTGGTTGCGGAGTTACAGCCCTTTGACCCTTTGTCTTAGTGTTTTTTCGTAACGCCCTGTATATATTTATGATGATTGGATGTATCCAAGTGTTCTCTATCTAAAAAAAGTCTTATGTGACCCTTTCAAAATAATTACAAATAACCGAGTTAAAGGGACATTTTGTGCCAGATTTGCTCCTTTCAGATTTTACGTTTTAACTTGCATTGAAAAATTAATGAAAATTTACATGCTTCAACTTTTTTGTTTGTAAAGATACGAATACGATTAAATAAGCAAAATTGTAGTATTTTTTATTTCCGAATTAATGACGCACACAGAAATTTGCAAAATCGACTGGTTGCGGAGTTACAGCCCTTTGACCCTTTGTCTTAGTGTTTTTTCGTAACGCCCTGTATATATTTATGATGATTGGATGTATCCAAGTGTTCTCTATCTAAAAGTCTTATGTGACCCTTTCAAAATAATTACAAATAACCGAGTTAAAGGGACATTTTGTGCCAGATTTGCTCCTTTCAGATTTTACGTTTTAACTTGCATTGAAAAATTAATGAAAATTTACATGCTTCAACTTTTTTGTTTGTAAAGATACGAATACGATTAAATAAGCAAAATGGTAGTATTTTTTATTTCCGAATTAATGACGCACACAGAAATTTGCAAAATCGACTGGTTGCGGAGTTACAGCCCTTTGACCCTTTGTCATAGTGTCTTTTCGTAACGCCCTGTATATATTTATGATGATTGGATGTATCCAAGTGTTCTCTATCTAAAAGTCTTATGTGACCTTTTCAAAATAATTACAAATAACCGAGTTAAAGGGACATTTTGTGCCAGATTTGCTCCTTTCAGATTTTACGTTTTAACTTGCATTGAAAAATTAATGAAAATTTACATGCTTCAACTTTTTTGTTTGTAAAGATACGAATACGATTAAATAAGCAAAATTGTAGTATTTTTTATTTCCGAATTAATGACGCACACAGAAATTTGCAAAATCGACTGGTTGCGGAGTTACAGCCCTTTGACCCTTTGTCTTAGTGTTTTTTCGTAACGCCCTGTATATATTTATGATGATTGGATGTATCCAAGTGTTCTCTATCTAAAAGTCTTATGTGACCCTTTCAAAATAATTACAAATAACCGAGTTAAAGGGACATTTTGTGCCAGATTTGCTCCTTTCAGATTTTACGTTTTAACTTGCATTGAAAAATTAATGAAAATTTACATGCTTCAACTTTTTTGTTTGTAAAGATACGAATACGATTAAATAAGCAAAATTGTAGTATTTTTTATTTCCGAATTAATGACGTACACAGAAATTTGCAAAATCGACTGGTTGCGGAGTTACAGCCCTTTGACCCTTTGTCTTAGTGTTTTTTCGTAACGCCCTGTATATATTTATGATGATTGGATGTATCCAAGTGTTCTCTATCTAAAAGTCTTATGTGACCCTTTCAAAATAATTACAAATAACCGAGTTAAAGGGACATTTTGTGCCAGATTTGCTCCTTTCAGATTTTACGTTTTAACTTGCATTGAAAAATTAATGAAAATTTAGATGCTTCAACTTTTTTGTTTGTAAAGATACGAATACGATTAAATAAGCAAAATTGTAGTATTTTTTATTTCCGAATTAATGACGCACACAGAAATTTGCAAAATCGACTGGTTGCGGAGTTACAGCCCTTTGACCCTTTGTCTTAGTGTTTTTTCGTAACGCCCTGTATATATTTATGATGATTGGATGTATCCAAGTGTTCTCTATCTAAAAGTCTTATGTGACCCTTTCAAAATAATTACAAATAACCGAGTTAAAGGGACATTTTGTGCCAGATTTGCTCCTTTCAGATTTTACGTTTTAACTTGCATTGAAAAATTAATGAAAATTTAGATGCTTCAACTTTTTTGTTTGTAAAGATACGAATACGATTAAATAAGCAAAATTGTAGTATTTTTTATTTCCGAATTAATGACGTACACAGAAATTTGCAAAATCGACTGGTTGCGGAGTTACAGCCCTTTGACCCTTTGTCTTAGTGTTTTTTCGTAACGCCCTGTATATATTTATGATGATTGGATGTATCCAAGTGTTCTCTATCTAAAAGTCTTATGTGACCCTTTCAAAATAATTACAAATAACCGAGTTAAAGGGACATTTTGTGCCAGATTTGCTCCTTTCAGATTTTACGTTTTAACTTGCATTGAAAAATTAATGAAAATTTAGATGCTTCAACTTTTTTGTTTGTAAAGATACGAATACGATTAAATAAGCAAAATTGTAGTATTTTTTATTTCCGAATTAATGACGCACACAGAAATTTGCAAAATCGACTGGTTGCGGAGTTACAGCCCTTTGACCCTTTGTCTTAGTGTTTTTTCGTAACGCCCTGTATATATTTATGATGATTGGATGTATCCAAGTGTTCTCTATCTAAAAGTCTTATGTGACCCTTTCAAAATAATTACAAATAACCGAGTTAAAGGGACATTTTGTGCCAGATTTGCTCCTTTCAGATTTTACGTTTTAACTTGCATTGAAAAATTAATGAAAATTTACATGCTTCAACTTTTTTGTTTGTAAAGATACGAATACGATTAAATAAGCAAAATTGTAGTATTTTTTATTTCCGAATTAATGACGCACACAGAAATTTGCAAAATCGACTGGTTGCGGAGTTACAGCCCTTTGACCCTTTGTCTTAGTGTTTTTTCGTAACGCCCTGTATATATTTATGATGATTGGATGTATCCAAGTGTTCTCTATCTAAAAGTCTTATGTGACCCTTTCAAAATAATTACAAATAACCGAGTTAAAGGGACATTTTGTGCCAGATTTGCTCCTTTCAGATTTTACGTTTTAACTTGCATTGAAAAATTAATGAAAATTTACATGCTTCAACTTTTTTGTTTGTAAAGATACGAATACGATTAAATAAGCAAAATTGTAGTATTTTTTATTTCCGAATTAATGACGCACACAGAAATTTGCAAAATCGACTGGTTGCGGAGTTACAGCCCTTTGACCCTTTGTCTTAGTGTTTTTTCGTAACGCCCTGTATATATTTATGATGATTGGATGTATCCAAGTGTTCTCTATCTAAAAGTCTTATGTGACCCTTTCAAAATAATTACAAATAACCGAGTTAAAGGGACATTTTGTGCCAGATTTGCTCCTTTCAGATTTTACGTTTTAACTTGCATTGAAAAATTAATGAAAATTTACATGCTTCAACTTTTTTGTTTGTAAAGATACGAATACGATTAAATAAGCAAAATTGTAGTATTTTTTATTTCCGAATTAATGACGCACACAGAAATTTGCAAAATCGACTGGTTGCGGAGTTACAGCCCTTTGACCCTTTGTCTTAGTGTTTTTTCGTAACGCCCTGTATATATTTATGATGATTGGATGTATCCAAGTGTTCTCTATCTAAAAGTCTTATGTGGCCCTTTCAAAATAATTACAAATAACCGAGTTAAAGGGACATTTTGTGCCAGATTTGCTCCTTTCAGATTTTACGTTTTAACTTGCATTGAAAAATTAATGAAAATTTACATGCTTCAACTTTTTTGTTTGTAAAGATACGAATACGATTAAACAAGCAAAATTGTAGTATTTTTTATTTCCGAATTAATGACGCACACAGAAATTTGCAAAATCGACTGGTTGCGGAGTTACAGCCCTTTGACCCTTTGTCTTAGTGTTTTTTCGTAACGCCCTGTATATATTTATGATGATTGGATGTATCCAAGTGTTCTCTATCTAAAAGTCTTATGTGACCCTTTCAAAATAATTACAAATAACCGAGTTAAAGGGACATTTTGTGCCAGATTTGCTCCTTTCAGATTTTACGTTTTAACTTGCATTGAAAAATTAATGAAAATTTACATGCTTCAACTTTTTTGTTTGTAAAGATACGAATACGATTAAATAAGCAAAATTGTAGTATTTTTTATTTCCGAATTAATGACGCACACAGAAATTTGCAAAATCGACTGGTTGCGGAGTTACAGCCCTTTGACCCTTTGTCTTAGTGTTTTTTCGTAACGCCCTGTATATATTTATGATGATTGGATGTATCCAAGTGTTCTCTATCTAAAAGTCTTATGTGACCCTTTCAAAATAATTACAAATAACCGAGTTAAAGGGACATTTTGTGCCAGATTTGCTCCTTTCAGATTTTACGTTTTAACTTGCATTGAAAAATTAATGAAAATTTACATGCTTCAACTTTTTTGTTTGTAAAGATACGAATACGATTAAATAAGCAAAATTGTAGTATTTTTTATTTCCGAATTAATGACGCACACAGAAATTTGCAAAATCGACTGGTTGCGGAGTTACAGCCCTTTGACCCTTTGTCTTATTGTTTTTTCGTAACGCCCTGTATATATTTATGATGATTGGATGTATCCAAGTGTTCTCTATCTAAAAGTCTTATGTGACCCTTTCAAAATAATTACAAATAACCGAGTTAAAGGGACATTTTGTGCCAGATTTGCTCCTTTCAGATTTTACGTTTTAACTTGCATTGAAAAATTAATGAAAATTTACATGCTTCAACTTTTTTGTTTGTAAAGATACGAATACGATTAAATAAGCAAAATTGTAGTATTTTTTATTTCCGAATTAATGACGCACACAGAAATTTGCAAAATCGACTGGTTGCGGAGTTACAGCCCTTTGACCCTTTGTCTTAGTGTTTTTTCGTAACGCCCTGTATATATTTATGATGATTGGATGTATCCAAGTGTTCTCTATCTAAAAGTCTTATGTGACCCTTTCAAAATAATTACAAATAACCGAGTTAAAGGGACATTTTGTGCCAGATTTGCTCCTTTCAGATTTTACGTTTTAACTTGCATTGAAAAATTAATGAAAATTTACATGCTTCAACTTTTTTGTTAGTAAAGATACGAATACGATTAAATAAGCAAAATTGTAGTATTTTTTATTTCCGAATTAATGACGCACACAGAAATTTGCAAAATCGACTGGTTGCGGAGTTACAGCCCTTTGACCCTTTGTCTTAGTGTTTTTTCGTAACGCCCTGTATATATTTATGATGATTGGATGTATCCAAGTGTTCTCTATCTAAAAGTCTTATGTGACCCTTTCAAAATAATTACAAATAACCGAGTTAAAGGGACATTTTGTGCCAGATTTGCTCCTTTCAGATTTTACGTTTTAACTTGCATTGAAAAATTAATGAAAATTTACATGCTTCAACTTTTTTGTTTGTAAAGATACGAATACGATTAAATAAGCAAAATTGTAGTATTTTTTATTTCCGAATTAATGACGCACACAGAAATTTGCAAAATCGACTGGTTGCGGAGTTACAGCCCTTTGACCCTTTGTCTTAGTGTTTTTTCGTAACGCCCTGTATATATTTATGATGATTGGATGTATCCAAGTGTTCTCTATCTAAAAGTCTTATGTGACCCTTTCAAAATAATTACAAATAACCGAGTTAAAGGGACATTTTGTGCCAGATTTGCTCCTTTCAGATTTTACGTTTTAACTTGCATTGAAAAATTAATGAAAATTTACATGCTTCAACTTTTTTGTTTGTAAAGATACGAATACGATTAAATAAGCAAAATTGTAGTATTTTTTATTTCCGAATTAATGACGCACACAGAAATTTGCAAAATCGACTGGTTGCGGAGTTACAGCCCTTTGACCCTTTGTGTTAGTGTTTTTTCGTAACGCCCTGTATATATTTATGATGATTGGATGTATCCAAGTGTTCCCTATCTAAAAGTCTTATGTGACCCTTTCAAAATAATTACAAATAACCGAGTTAAAGGGACATTTTGTGCCAGATTTGCTCCTTTCAGATTTTACGTTTTAACTTGCATTGAAAAATTAATGAAAATTTACATGCTTCAACTTTTTTGTTTGTAAAGATACGAATACGATTAAATAAGCAAAATTGTAGTATTTTTTATTTCCGAATTAATGACGCACACAGAAATTTGCAAAATCGACTGGTTGCGGAGTTACAGCCCTTTGACCCTTTGTCTTAGTGTTTTTTCGTAACGCCCTGTATATATTTATGATGATTGGATGTATCCAAGTGTTCTCTATCTAAAAGTCTTATGTGACCCTTTCAAAATAATTACAAATAACCGAGTTAAAGGGACATTTTGTGCCAGATTTGCTCCTTTCAGATTTTACGTTTTAACTTGCATTGAAAAATTAATGAAAATTTACATGCTTCAACTTTTTTGTTTGTAAAGATACGAATACGATTAAATAAGCAAAATTGTAGTATTTTTTATTTCCGAATTAATGACGCACACAGAAATTTGCAAAATCGACTGGTTGCGGAGTTACAGCCCTTTGACCCTTTGTCTTATTGTTTTTTCGTAACGCCCTGTATATATTTATGATGATTGGATGTATCCAAGTGTTCTCTATCTAAAAGTCTTATGTGACCCTTTCAAAATAATTACAAATAACCGAGTTAAAGGGACATTTTGTGCCAGATTTGCTCCTTTCAGATTTTACGTTTTAACTTGCATTGAAAAATTAATGAAAATTTACATGCTTCAACTTTTTTGTTTGTAAAGATACGAATACGATTAAATAAGCAAAATTGTAGTATTTTTTATTTCCGAATTAATGACGCACACAGAAATTTGCAAAATCGACTGGTTGCGGAGTTACAGCCCTTTGACCCTTTGTCTTAGTGTTTTTTCGTAACGCCCTGTATATATTTATGATGATTGGATGTATCCAAGTGTTCTCTATCTAAAAGTCTTATGTGACCCTTTCAAAATAATTACAAATAACCGAGTTAAAGGGACATTTTGTGCCAGATTTGCTCCTTTCAGATTTTACGTTTTAACTTGCATTGAAAAATTAATGAAAATTTACATGCTTCAACTTTTTTGTTTGTAAAGATACGAATACGATTAAATAAGCAAAATTGTAGTATTTTTTATTTCCGAATTAATGACGCACACAGAAATTTGCAAAATCGACTGGTTGCGGAGTTACAGCCCTTTGACCCTTTGTCTTATTGTTTTTTCGTAACGCCCTGTATATATTTATGATGATTGGATGTATCCAAGTGTTCTCTATCTAAAAGTCTTATGTGACCCTTTCAAAATAATTACAAATAACCGAGTTAAAGGGACATTTTGTGCCAGATTTGCTCCTTTCAGATTTTACGTTTTAACTTGCATTGAAAAATTAATGAAAATTTACATGCTTCAACTTTTTTGTTTGTAAAGATACGAATACGATTAAATAAGCAAAATTGTAGTATTTTTTATTTCCGAATTAATGACGCACACAGAAATTTGCAAAATCGACTGGTTGCGGAGTTACAGCCCTTTGACCCTTTGTCTTAGTGTTTTTTCGTAACGCCCTGTATATATTTATGATGATTGGATGTATCCAAGTGTTCTCTATCTAAAAGTCTTATGTGACCCTTTCAAAATAATTACAAATAACCGAGTTAAAGGGACATTTTGTGCCAGATTTGCTCCTTTCAGATTTTACGTTTTAACTTGCATTGAAAAATTAATGAAAATTTACATGCTTCAACTTTTTTGTTTGTAAAGATACGAATACGATTAAATAAGCAAAATTGTAGTATTTTTTATTTCCGAAGTAATGACGCACACAGAAATTCGCAAAATCGACTGGTTGCGGAGTTACAGCCCTCTGATCCTTTGTCTTAGTGTTTTTTCGTAACGCCCTGTATATATTTATGATGATTGGATGTATCCAAGTGTTCTCTATCTAAAAGTCTTATGTGACCCTTTCAAAATAATTACAAATAACCGAGTTAAAGGGACATTTTGTGCCAGATTTGCTCCTTTCAGATTTTACGTTTTAACTTGCATTGAAAAATTAATGAAAATTTACATGCTTCAACTTTTTTGTTTGTAAAGATACGAATACGATTAAATAAGCAAAATTGTAGTATTTTTTATTTCCGAATTAATGACGCACACAGAAATTTGCAAAATCGACTGGTTGCGGAGTTACAGCCCTTTGACCCTTTGTGTTAGTGTTTTTTCGTAACGCCCTGTATATATTTATGATGATTGGATGTATCCAAGTGTTCCCTATCTAAAAGTCTTATGTGACCCTTTCAAAATAATTACAAATAACCGAGTTAAAGGGACATTTTGTGCCAGATTTGCTCCTTTCAGATTTTACGTTTTAACTTGCATTGAAAAATTAATGAAAATTTACATGCTTCAACTTTTTTGTTTGTAAAGATACGAATACGATTAAATAAGCAAAATTGTAGTATTTTTTATTTCCGAATTAATGACGCACACAGAAATTTGCAAAATCGACTGGTTGCGGAGTTACAGCCCTTTGACCCTTTGTCTTAGTGTTTTTTCGTAACGCCCTGTATATATTTATGATGATTGGATGTATCCAAGTGTTCTCTATCTAAAAGTCTTATGTGACCCTTTCAAAATAATTACAAATAACCGAGTTAAAGGGACATTTTGTGCCAGATTTGCTCCTTTCAGATTTTACGTTTTAACTTGCATTGAAAAATTAATGAAAATTTACATGCTTCAACTTTTTTGTTTGTAAAGATACGAATACGATTAAATAAGCAAAATTGTAGTATTTTTTATTTCCGAATTAATGACGCACACAGAAATTTGCAAAATCGACTGGTTGCGGAGTTACAGCCCTTTGACCCTTTGTCTTATTGTTTTTTCGTAACGCCCTGTATATATTTATGATGATTGGATGTATCCAAGTGTTCTCTATCTAAAAGTCTTATGTGACCCTTTCAAAATAATTACAAATAACCGAGTTAAAGGGACATTTTGTGCCAGATTTGCTCCTTTCAGATTTTACGTTTTAACTTGCATTGAAAAATTAATGAAAATTTACATGCTTCAACTTTTTTGTTTGTAAAGATACGAATACGATTAAATAAGCAAAATTGTAGTATTTTTTATTTCCGAATTAATGACGCACACAGAAATTTGCAAAATCGACTGGTTGCGGAGTTACAGCCCTTTGACCCTTTGTCTTAGTGTTTTTTCGTAACGCCCTGTATATATTTATGATGATTGGATGTATCCAAGTGTTCTCTATCTAAAAGTCTTATGTGACCCTTTCAAAATAATTACAAATAACCGAGTTAAAGGGACATTTTGTGCCAGATTTGCTCCTTTCAGATTTTACGTTTTAACTTGCATTGAAAAATTAATGAAAATTTACATGCTTCAACTTTTTTGTTTGTAAAGATACGAATACGATTAAATAAGCAAAATTGTAGTATTTTTTATTTCCGAATTAATGACGCACACAGAAATTTGCAAAATCGACTGGTTGCGGAGTTACAGCCCTTTGACCCTTTGTCTTAGTGTTTTTTCGTAACGCCCTGTATATATTTATGATGATTGGATGTATCCAAGTGTTCTCTATCTAAAAGTCTTATGTGACCCTTTCAAAATAATTACAAATAACCGAGTTAAAGGGACATTTTGTGCCAGATTTGCTCCTTTCAGATTTTACGTTTTAACTTGCATTGAAAAATTAATGAAAATTTACATGCTTCAACTTTTTTGTTTGTAAAGATACGAATACGATTAAATAAGCAAAATTGTAGTATTTTTTATTTCCGAATTAATGACGCACACAGAAATTTGCAAAATCGACTGGTTGCGGAGTTACAGCCCTTTGACCCTTTGTCTTAGTGTTTTTTCGTAACGCCCTGTATATATTTATGATGATTGGATGTATCCAAGTGTTCTCTATCTAAAAGTCTTATGTGACCCTTTCAAAATAATTACAAATAACCGAGTTAAAGGGACATTTTGTGCCAGATTTGCTCCTTTCAGATTTTACGTTTTAACTTGCATTGAAAAATTAATGAAAATTTACATGCTTCAACTTTTTTGTTTGTAAAGATACGAATACGATTAAATAAGCAAAATTGTAGTATTTTTTATTTCCGAATTAATGACGCACACAGAAATTTGCAAAATCGACTGGTTGCGGAGTTACAGCCCTTTGACCCTTTGTCTTAGTGTTTTTTCGTAACGCCCTGTATATATTTATGATGATTGGATGTATCCAAGTGTTCTCTATCTAAAAGTCTTATGTGACCCTTTCAAAATAATTACAAATAACCGAGTTAAAGGGACATTTTGTGCCAGATTTGCTCCTTTCAGATTTTACGTTTTAACTTGCATTGAAAAATTAATGAAAATTTACATGCTTCAACTTTTTTGTTTGTAAAGATACGAATACGATTAAATAAGCAAAATTGTAGTATTTTTTATTTCCGAATTAATGACGCACACAGAAATTTGCAAAATCGACTGGTTGCGGAGTTACAGCCCTTTGACCCTTTATCTTAGTGTTTTTTCGTAACGCCCTGTATATATTTATGATGATTGGATGTATCCAAGTGTTCTCTATCTAAGAGTCTTATGTGACCCTTTCAAAATAATTACAAATAACCGAGTTAAAGGGACATTTTGTGCCAGATTTGCTCCTTTCAGATTTTACGTTTTAACTTGCATTGAAAAATTAATGAAAATTTACATGCTTCAACTTTTTTGTTTGTAAAGATACGAATACGATTAAATAAGCAAAATTGTAGTATTTTTTATTTCCGAATTAATGACGCACACAGAAATTTGCAAAATCGACTGGTTGCGGAGTTACAGCCCTTTGACCCTTTGTCTTAGTGTTTTTTCGTAACGCCCTGTATATATTTATGATGATTGGATGTATCCAAGTGTTCTCTATCTAAAAAAAGTCTTATGTGACCCTTTCAAAATAATTACAAATAACCGAGTTAAAGGGACATTTTGTGCCAGATTTGCTCCTTTCAGATTTTACGTTTTAACTTGCATTGAAAAATTAATGAAAATTTACATGCTTCAACTTTTTTGTTTGTAAAGATACGAATACGATTAAATAAGCAAAATGGTAGTATTTTTTATTTCCGAATTAATGACGCACACAGAAATTTGCAAAATCGACTGGTTGCGGAGTTACAGCCCTTTGACCCTTTGTCATAGTGTCTTTTCGTAACGCCCTGTATATATTTATGATGATTGGATGTATCCAAGTGTTCTCTATCTAAAAGTCTTATGTGACCTTTTCAAAATAATTACAAATAACCGAGTTAAAGGGACATTTTGTGCCAGATTTGCTCCTTTCAGATTTTACGTTTTAACTTGCATTGAAAAATTAATGAAAATTTACATGCTTCAACTTTTTTGTTTGTAAAGATACGAATACGATTAAATAAGCAAAATTGTAGTATTTTTTATTTCCGAATTAATGACGCACACAGAAATTTGCAAAATCGACTGGTTGCGGAGTTACAGCCCTTTGACCCTTTGTCTTAGTGTTTTTTCGTAACGCCCTGTATATATTTATGATGATTGGATGTATCCAAGTGTTCTCTATCTAAAAGTCTTATGTGACCCTTTCAAAATAATTACAAATAACCGAGTTAAAGGGACATTTTGTGCCAGATTTGCTCCTTTCAGATTTTACGTTTTAACTTGCATTGAAAAATTAATGAAAATTTACATGCTTCAACTTTTTTGTTTGTAAAGATACGAATACGATTAAATAAGCAAAATTGTAGTATTTTTTATTTCCGAATTAATGACGTACACAGAAATTTGCAAAATCGACTGGTTGCGGAGTTACAGCCCTTTGACCCTTTGTCTTAGTGTTTTTTCGTAACGCCCTGTATATATTTATGATGATTGGATGTATCCAAGTGTTCTCTATCTAAAAGTCTTATGTGACCCTTTCAAAATAATTACAAATAACCGAGTTAAAGGGACATTTTGTGCCAGATTTGCTCCTTTCAGATTTTACGTTTTAACTTGCATTGAAAAATTAATGAAAATTTAGATGCTTCAACTTTTTTGTTTGTAAAGATACGAATACGATTAAATAAGCAAAATTGTAGTATTTTTTATTTCCGAATTAATGACGCACACAGAAATTTGCAAAATCGACTGGTTGCGGAGTTACAGCCCTTTGACCCTTTGTCTTAGTGTTTTTTCGTAACGCCCTGTATATATTTATGATGATTGGATGTATCCAAGTGTTCTCTATCTAAAAGTCTTATGTGACCCTTTCAAAATAATTACAAATAACCGAGTTAAAGGGACATTTTGTGCCAGATTTGCTCCTTTCAGATTTTACGTTTTAACTTGCATTGAAAAATTAATGAAAATTTAGATGCTTCAACTTTTTTGTTTGTAAAGATACGAATACGATTAAATAAGCAAAATTGTAGTATTTTTTATTTCCGAATTAATGACGTACACAGAAATTTGCAAAATCGACTGGTTGCGGAGTTACAGCCCTTTGACCCTTTGTCTTAGTGTTTTTTCGTAACGCCCTGTATATATTTATGATGATTGGATGTATCCAAGTGTTCTCTATCTAAAAGTCTTATGTGACCCTTTCAAAATAATTACAAATAACCGAGTTAAAGGGACATTTTGTGCCAGATTTGCTCCTTTCAGATTTTACGTTTTAACTTGCATTGAAAAATTAATGAAAATTTAGATGCTTCAACTTTTTTGTTTGTAAAGATACGAATACGATTAAATAAGCAAAATTGTAGTATTTTTTATTTCCGAATTAATGACGCACACAGAAATTTGCAAAATCGACTGGTTGCGGAGTTACAGCCCTTTGACCCTTTGTCTTAGTGTTTTTTCGTAACGCCCTGTATATATTTATGATGATTGGATGTATCCAAGTGTTCTCTATCTAAAAGTCTTATGTGACCCTTTCAAAATAATTACAAATAACCGAGTTAAAGGGACATTTTGTGCCAGATTTGCTCCTTTCAGATTTTACGTTTTAACTTGCATTGAAAAATTAATGAAAATTTACATGCTTCAACTTTTTTGTTTGTAAAGATACGAATACGATTAAATAAGCAAAATTGTAGTATTTTTTATTTCCGAATTAATGACGCACACAGAAATTTGCAAAATCGACTGGTTGCGGAGTTACAGCCCTTTGACCCTTTGTCTTAGTGTTTTTTCGTAACGCCCTGTATATATTTATGATGATTGGATGTATCCAAGTGTTCTCTATCTAAAAGTCTTATGTGACCCTTTCAAAATAATTACAAATAACCGAGTTAAAGGGACATTTTGTGCCAGATTTGCTCCTTTCAGATTTTACGTTTTAACTTGCATTGAAAAATTAATGAAAATTTACATGCTTCAACTTTTTTGTTTGTAAAGATACGAATACGATTAAATAAGCAAAATTGTAGTATTTTTTATTTCCGAATTAATGACGCACACAGAAATTTGCAAAATCGACTGGTTGCGGAGTTACAGCCCTTTGACCCTTTGTCTTAGTGTTTTTTCGTAACGCCCTGTATATATTTATGATGATTGGATGTATCCAAGTGTTCTCTATCTAAAAGTCTTATGTGACCCTTTCAAAATAATTACAAATAACCGAGTTAAAGGGACATTTTGTGCCAGATTTGCTCCTTTCAGATTTTACGTTTTAACTTGCATTGAAAAATTAATGAAAATTTACATGCTTCAACTTTTTTGTTTGTAAAGATACGAATACGATTAAATAAGCAAAATTGTAGTATTTTTTATTTCCGAATTAATGACGCACACAGAAATTTGCAAAATCGACTGGTTGCGGAGTTACAGCCCTTTGACCCTTTGTCTTAGTGTTTTTTCGTAACGCCCTGTATATATTTATGATGATTGGATGTATCCAAGTGTTCTCTATCTAAAAGTCTTATGTGACCCTTTCAAAATAATTACAAATAACCGAGTTAAAGGGACATTTTGTGCCAGATTTGCTCCTTTCAGATTTTACGTTTTAACTTGCATTGAAAAATTAATGAAAATTTACATGCTTCAACTTTTTTGTTTGTAAAGATACGAATACGATTAAATAAGCAAAATTGTAGTATTTTTTATTTCCGAATTAATGACGCACACAGAAATTTGCAAAATCGACTGGTTGCGGAGTTACAGCCCTTTGACCCTTTGTCTTAGTGTTTTTTCGTAACGCCCTGTATATATTTATGATGATTGGATGTATCCAAGTGTTCTCTATCTAAAAGTCTTATGTGACCCTTTCAAAATAATTACAAATAACCGAGTTAAAGGGACATTTTGTGCCAGATTTGCTCCTTTCAGATTTTACGTTTTAACTTGCATTGAAAAATTAATGAAAATTTACATGCTTCAACTTTTTTGTTTGTAAAGATACGAATACGATTAAATAAGCAAAATTGTAGTATTTTTTATTTCCGAATTAATGACGCACACAGAAATTTGCAAAATCGACTGGTTGCGGAGTTACAGCCCTTTGACCCTTTGTCTTAGTGTTTTTTCGTAACGCCCTGTATATATTTATGATGATTGGATGTATCCAAGTGTTCTCTATCTAAAAGTCTTATGTGACCCTTTCAAAATAATTACAAATAACCGAGTTAAAGGGACATTTTGTGCCAGATTTGCTCCTTTCAGATTTTACGTTTTAACTTGCATTGAAAAATTAATGAAAATTTACATGCTTCAACTTTTTTGTTTGTAAAGATACGAATACGATTAAATAAGCAAAATGGTAGTATTTTTTATTTCCGAATTAATGACGCACACAGAAATTTGCAAAATCGACTGGTTGCGGAGTTACAGCCCTTTGACCCTTTGTCTTAGTGTTTTTTCGTAACGCCCTGTATATATTTATGATGATTGGATGTATCCAAGTGTTCTCTATCTAAAAGTCTTATGTGGCCCTTTCAAAATAATTACAAATAACCGAGTTAAAGGGACATTTTGTGCCAGATTTGCTCCTTTCAGATTTTACGTTTTAACTTGCATTGAAAAATTAATGAAAATTTACATGCTTCAACTTTTTTGTTTGTAAAGATACGAATACGATTAAACAAGCAAAATTGTAGTATTTTTTATTTCCGAATTAATGACGCACACAGAAATTTGCAAAATCGACTGGTTGCGGAGTTACAGCCCTTTGACCCTTTGTCTTAGTGTTTTTTCGTAACGCCCTGTATATATTTATGATGATTGGATGTATCCAAGTGTTCTCTATCTAAAAGTCTTATGTGACCCTTTCAAAATAATTACAAATAACCGAGTTAAAGGGACATTTTGTGCCAGATTTGCTCCTTTCAGATTTTACGTTTTAACTTGCATTGAAAAATTAATGAAAATTTACATGCTTCAACTTTTTTGTTTGTAAAGATACGAATACGATTAAATAAGCAAAATTGTAGTATTTTTTATTTCCGAATTAATGACGCACACAGAAATTTGCAAAATCGACTGGTTGCGGAGTTACAGCCCTTTGACCCTTTGTCTTATTGTTTTTTCGTAACGCCCTGTATATATTTATGATGATTGGATGTATCCAAGTGTTCCCTATCTAAAAGTCTTATGTGACCCTTTCAAAATAATTACAAATAACCGAGTTAAAGGGACATTTTGTGCCAGATTTGCTCCTTTCAGATTTTACGTTTTAACTTGCATTGAAAAATTAATGAAAATTTACATGCTTCAACTTTTTTGTTTGTAAAGATACGAATACGATTAAATAAGCAAAATTGTAGTATTTTTTATTTCCGAATTAATGACGCACACAGAAATTTGCAAAATCGACTGGTTGCGGAGTTACAGCCCTTTGACCCTTTGTCTTAGTGTTTTTTCGTAACGCCCTGTATATATTTATGATGATTGGATGTATCCAAGTGTTCTCTATCTAAAAGTCTTATGTGACCCTTTCAAAATAATTACAAATAACCGAGTTAAAGGGACATTTTGGGCCAGATTTGCTCTTTTCAGATTTTACGTTTTAACTTGCGTTGAAAAATTAATGAAAATTTACATGCTTCAACTTTTTTGTTTGTAAAGATACGAATACGATTAAATAAGCAAAATTGTAGTATTTTTTATTTCCGAATTAATGACGCACACAGAAATTTGCATAATCGACTGGTTGCGGAGTTACAGCCCTTTGACCCTTTGTCTTAGTGTTTTTTCGTAACGCCCTGTATATATTTATGATGATTGGATGTATCCAAGTGTTCTCTATCTAAAAGTCTTATGTGACCCTTTCAAAATAATTACAAATAACCGAGTTAAAGGGACATTTTGTGCCAGATTTGCTCCTTTCAGATTTTACGTTTTAACTTGCATTGAAAAATTAATGAAAATTTACATGCTTCAACTTTTTTGTTTGTAAAGATACGAATACGATTAAATAAGCAAAATTGTAGTATTTTTTATTTCCGAATTAATGACGCACACAGAAATTTGCAAAATCGACTGGTTGCGGAGTTACAGCCCTTTGACCCTTTGTCTTATTGTTTTTTCGTAACGCCCTGTATATATTTATGATGATTGGATGTATCCAAGTGTTCCCTATCTAAAAGTCTTATGTGACCCTTTCAAAATAATTACAAATAACCGAGTTAAAGGGACATTTTGTGCCAGATTTGCTCCTTTCAGATTTTACGTTTTAACTTGCATTGAAAAATTAATGAAAATTTACATGCTTCAACTTTTTTGTTTGTAAAGATACGAATACGATTAAATAAGCAAAATTGTAGTATTTTTTATTTCCGAATTAATGACGCACACAGAAATTTGCAAAATCGACTGGTTGCGGAGTTACAGCCCTTTGACCCTTTGTCTTAGTGTTTTTTCGTAACGCCCTGTATATATTTATGATGATTGGATGTATCCAAGTGTTCTCTATCTAAAAGTCTTATGTGACCCTTTCAAAATAATTACAAATAACCGAGTTAAAGGGACATTTTGGGCCAGATTTGCTCTTTTCAGATTTTACGTTTTAACTTGCGTTGAAAAATTCATGAAAATTTACATGCTTCAACTTTTTTGTTTGTAAAGATACGAATACGATTAAATAAGCAAAATTGTAGTATTTTTTATTTCCGAATTAATGACGCACACAGAAATTTGCATAATCGACTGGTTGCGGAGTTACAGCCCTTTGACCCTTTGTCTTAGTGTTTTTTCGTAACGCCCTGTATATATTTATGATGATTGGATGTATCCAAGTGTTCTCTATCTAAAAGTCTTATGTGACCCTTTCAAAATAATTACAAATAACCGAGTTAAAGGGACATTTTGTGCCAGATTTGCTCCTTTCAGATTTTACGTTTTAACTTGCATTGAAAAATTAATGAAAATTTACATGCTTCAACTTTTTTGTTTGTAAAGATACGAATACGATTAAATAAGCAAAATTGTAGTATTTTTTATTTCCGAATTAATGACGCACACAGAAATTTGCAAAATCGACTGGTTGCGGAGTTACAGCCCTTTGACCCTTTGTCTTAGTGTTTTTTCGTAACGCCCTGTATATATTTATGATGATTGGATGTATCCAAGTGTTCTCTATCTAAAAGTCTTATGTGACCCTTTCAAAATAATTACAAATAACCGAGTTAAAGGGACATTTTGTGCCAGATTTGCTCCTTTCAGATTTTACGTTTTAACTTGCATTGAAAAATTAATGAAAATTTACATGCTTCAACTTTTTTGTTTGTAAAGATACGAATACGATTAAATAAGCAAAATTGTAGTATTTTTTATTTCCGAATTAATGACGCACACAGAAATTTGCAAAATCGACTGGTTGCGGAGTTACAGCCCTTTGACCCTTTGTCTTAGTGTTTTTTCGTAACGCCCTGTATATATTTATGATGATTGGATGTATCCAAGTGTTCTCTATCTAAAAGTCTTATGTGACCCTTTCAAAATAATTACAAATAACCGAGTTAAAGGGACATTTTGTGCCAGATTTGCTCCTTTCAGATTTTACGTTTTAACTTGCATTGAAAAATTAATGAAAATTTACATGCTTCAACTTTTTTGTTTGTAAAGATACGAATACGATTAAATAAGCAAAATTGTAGTATTTTTTATTTCCGAATTAATGACGCACACAGAAATTTGCAAAATCGACTGGTTGCGGAGTTACAGCCCTTTGACCCTTTGTCTTAGTGTTTTTTCGTAACGCCCTGTATATATTTATGATGATTGGATGTATCCAAGTGTTCTCTATCTAAAAGTCTTATGTGACCCTTTCAAAATAATTACAAATAACCGAGTTAAAGGGACATTTTGTGCCAGATTTGCTCCTTTCAGATTTTACGTTTTAACTTGCATTGAAAAATTAATGAAAATTTACATGCTTCAACTTTTTTGTTTGTAAAGATACGAATACGATTAAATAAGCAAAATTGTAGTATTTTTTATTTCCGAATTAATGACGTACACAGAAATTTGCAAAATCGACTGGTTGCGGAGTTACAGCCCTTTGACCCTTTGTCTTAGTGTTTTTTCGTAACGCCCTGTATATATTTATGATGATTGGATGTATCCAAGTGTTCTCTATCTAAAAGTCTTATGTGACCCTTTCAAAATAATTACAAATAACCGAGTTAAAGGGACATTTTGTGCCAGATTTGCTCCTTTCAGATTTTACGTTTTAACTTGCATTGAAAAATTAATGAAAATTTACATGCTTCAACTTTTTTGTTTGTAAAGATACGAATACGATTAAATAAGCAAAATTGTAGTATTTTTTATTTCCGAAGTAATGACGCACACAGAAATTTGCAAAATCGACTGGTTGCGGAGTTACAGCCCTTTGATCCTTTGTCTTAGTGTTTTTTCGTAACGCCCTGTATATATTTATGATGATTGGATGTATCCAAGTGTTCTCTATCTAAAAGTCTTATGTGACCCTTTCAAAATAATTACAAATAACCGAGATAAAGGGACATTTTGTGCCAGATTTGCTCCTTTCAGATTTTACGTTTTAACTTGCATTGAAAAATTAATGAAAATTTACATGCTTCAACTTTTTTGTTTGTAAAGATACGAATACGATTAAATAAGCAAAATTGTAGTATTTTTTATTTCCGAATTAATGACGCACACAGAAATTTGCAAAATCGACTGGTTGCGGAGTTACAGCCCTTTGACCCTTTGTGTTAGTGTTTTTTCGTAACGCCCTGTATATATTTATGATGATTGGATGTATCCAAGTGTTCCCTATCTAAAAGTCTTATGTGACCCTTTCAAAATAATTACAAATAACCGAGTTAAAGGGACATTTTGTGCCAGATTTGCTCCTTTCAGATTTTACGTTTTAACTTGCATTGAAAAATTAATGAAAATTTACATGCTTCAACTTTTTTGTTTGTAAAGATACGAATACGATTAAATAAGCAAAATTGTAGTATTTTTTATTTCCGAATTAATGACGCACACAGAAATTTGCAAAATCGACTGGTTGCGGAGTTACAGCCCTTTGACCCTTTGTCTTAGTGTTTTTTCGTAACGCCCTGTATATATTTATGATGATTGGATGTATCCAAGTGTTCTCTATCTAAAAGTCTTATGTGACCCTTTCAAAATAATTACAAATAACCGAGTTAAAGGGACATTTTGTGCCAGATTTGCTCCTTTCAGATTTTACGTTTTAACTTGCATTGAAAAATTAATGAAAATTTACATGCTTCAACTTTTTTGTTTGTAAAGATACGAATACGATTAAATAAGCAAAATTGTAGTATTTTTTATTTCCGAATTAATGACGCACACAGAAATTTGCAAAATCGACTGGTTGCGGAGTTACAGCCCTTTGACCCTTTGTCTTATTGTTTTTTCGTAACGCCCTGTATATATTTATGATGATTGGATGTATCCAAGTGTTCTCTATCTAAAAGTCTTATGTGACCCTTTCAAAATAATTACAAATAACCGAGTTAAAGGGACATTTTGTGCCAGATTTGCTCCTTTCAGATTTTACGTTTTAACTTGCATTGAAAAATTAATGAAAATTTACATGCTTCAACTTTTTTGTTTGTAAAGATACGAATACGATTAAATAAGCAAAATTGTAGTATTTTTTATTTCCGAATTAATGACGCACACAGAAATTTGCAAAATCGACTGGTTGCGGAGTTACAGCCCTTTGACCCTTTGTCTTAGTGTTTTTTCGTAACGCCCTGTATATATTTATGATGATTGGATGTATCCAAGTGTTCTCTATCTAAAAGTCTTATGTGACCCTTTCAAAATAATTACAAATAACCGAGTTAAAGGGACATTTTGTGCCAGATTTGCTCCTTTCAGATTTTACGTTTTAACTTGCATTGAAAAATTAATGAAAATTTACATGCTTCAACTTTTTTGTTTGTAAAGATACGAATACGATTAAATAAGCAAAATTGTAGTATTTTTTATTTCCGAATTAATGACGCACACAGAAATTTGCAAAATCGACTGGTTGCGGAGTTACAGCCCTTTGACCCTTTGTCTTATTGTTTTTTCGTAACGCCCTGTATATATTTATGATGATTGGATGTATCCAAGTGTTCTCTATCTAAAAGTCTTATGTGACCCTTTCAAAATAATTACAAATAACCGAGTTAAAGGGACATTTTGTGCCAGATTTGCTCCTTTCAGATTTTACGTTTTAACTTGCATTGAAAAATTAATGAAAATTTACATGCTTCAACTTTTTTGTTTGTAAAGATACGAATACGATTAAATAAGCAAAATTGTAGTATTTTTTATTTCCGAATTAATGACGCACACAGAAATTTGCAAAATCGACTGGTTGCGGAGTTACAGCCCTTTGACCCTTTGTCTTAGTGTTTTTTCGTAACGCCCTGTATATATTTATGATGATTGGATGTATCCAAGTGTTCTCTATCTAAAAGTCTTATGTGACCCTTTCAAAATAATTACAAATAACCGAGTTAAAGGGACATTTTGTGCCAGATTTGCTCCTTTCAGATTTTACGTTTTAACTTGCATTGAAAAATTAATGAAAATTTACATGCTTCAACTTTTTTGTTTGTAAAGATACGAATACGATTAAATAAGCAAAATTGTAGTATTTTTTATTTCCGAATTAATGACGCACACAGAAATTTGCAAAATCGACTGGTTGCGGAGTTACAGCCCTTTGACCCTTTGTCTTATTGTTTTTTCGTAACGCCCTGTATATATTTATGATGATTGGATGTATCCAAGTGTTCTCTATCTAAAAGTCTTATGTGACCCTTTCAAAATAATTACAAATAACCGAGTTAAAGGGACATTTTGTGCCAGATTTGCTCCTTTCAGATTTTACGTTTTAACTTGCATTGAAAAATTAATGAAAATTTACATGCTTCAACTTTTTTGTTTGTAAAGATACGAATACGATTAAATAAGCAAAATTGTAGTATTTTTTATTTCCGAATTAATGACGCACACAGAAATTTGCAAAATCGACTGGTTGCGGAGTTACAGCCCTTTGACCCTTTGTCTTAGTGTTTTTTCGTAACGCCCTGTATATATTTATGATGATTGGATGTATCCAAGTGTTCTCTATCTAAAAGTCTTATGTGACCCTTTCAAAATAATTACAAATAACCGAGTTAAAGGGACATTTTGTGCCAGATTTGCTCCTTTCAGATTTTACGTTTTAACTTGCATTGAAAAATTAATGAAAATTTACATGCTTCAACTTTTTTGTTTGTAAAGATACGAATACGATTAAATAAGCAAAATTGTAGTATTTTTTATTTCCGAATTAATGACGCACACAGAAATTTGCAAAATCGACTGGTTGCGGAGTTACAGCCCTTTGACCCTTTGTCTTATTGTTTTTTCGTAACGCCCTGTATATATTTATGATGATTGGATGTATCCAAGTGTTCTCTATCTAAAAGTCTTATGTGACCCTTTCAAAATAATTACAAATAACCGAGTTAAAGGGACATTTTGTGCCAGATTTGCTCCTTTCAGATTTTACGTTTTAACTTGCATTGAAAAATTAATGAAAATTTACATGCTTCAACTTTTTTGTTTGTAAAGATACGAATACGATTAAATAAGCAAAATTGTAGTATTTTTTATTTCCGAATTAATGACGCACACAGAAATTTGCAAAATCGACTGGTTGCGGAGTTACAGCCCTTTGACCCTTTGTCTTAGTGTTTTTTCGTAACGCCCTGTATATATTTATGATGATTGGATGTATCCAAGTGTTCTCTATCTAAAAGTCTTATGTGACCCTTTCAAAATAATTACAAATAACCGAGTTAAAGGGACATTTTGTGCCAGATTTGCTCCTTTCAGATTTTACGTTTTAACTTGCATTGAAAAATTAATGAAAATTTACATGCTTCAACTTTTTTGTTTGTAAAGATACGAATACGATTAAATAAGCAAAATTGTAGTATTTTTTATTTCCGAAGTAATGACGCACACAGAAATTCGCAAAATCGACTGGTTGCGGAGTTACAGCCCTTTGATCCTTTGTCTTAGTGTTTTTTCGTAACGCCCTGTATATATTTATGATGATTGGATGTATCCAAGTGTTCTCTATCTAAAAGTCTTATGTGACCCTTTCAAAATAATTACAAATAACCGAGTTAAAGGGACATTTTGTGCCAGATTTGCTCCTTTCAGATTTTACGTTTTAACTTGCATTGAAAAATTAATGAAAATTTACATGCTTCAACTTTTTTGTTTGTAAAGATACGAATACGATTAAATAAGCAAAATTGTAGTATTTTTTATTTCCGAATTAATGACGCACACAGAAATTTGCAAAATCGACTGGTTGCGGAGTTACAGCCCTTTGACCCTTTGTGTTAGTGTTTTTTCGTAACGCCCTGTATATATTTATGATGATTGGATGTATCCAAGTGTTCCCTATCTAAAAGTCTTATGTGACCCTTTCAAAATAATTACAAATAACCGAGTTAAAGGGACATTTTGTGCCAGATTTGCTCCTTTCAGATTTTACGTTTTAACTTGCATTGAAAAATTAATGAAAATTTACATGCTTCAACTTTTTTGTTTGTAAAGATACGAATACGATTAAATAAGCAAAATTGTAGTATTTTTTATTTCCGAATTAATGACGCACACAGAAATTTGCAAAATCGACTGGTTGCGGAGTTACAGCCCTTTGACCCTTTGTCTTAGTGTTTTTTCGTAACGCCCTGTATATATTTATGATGATTGGATGTATCCAAGTGTTCTCTATCTAAAAGTCTTATGTGACCCTTTCAAAATAATTACAAATAACCGAGTTAAAGGGACATTTTGTGCCAGATTTGCTCCTTTCAGATTTTACGTTTTAACTTGCATTGAAAAATTAATGAAAATTTACATGCTTCAACTTTTTTGTTTGTAAAGATACGAATACGATTAAATAAGCAAAATTGTAGTATTTTTTATTTCCGAATTAATGACGCACACAGAAATTTGCAAAATCGACTGGTTGCGGAGTTACAGCCCTTTGACCCTTTGTCTTATTGTTTTTTCGTAACGCCCTGTATATATTTATGATGATTGGATGTATCCAAGTGTTCTCTATCTAAAAGTCTTATGTGACCCTTTCAAAATAATTACAAATAACCGAGTTAAAGGGACATTTTGTGCCAGATTTGCTCCTTTCAGATTTTACGTTTTAACTTGCATTGAAAAATTAATGAAAATTTACATGCTTCAACTTTTTTGTTTGTAAAGATACGAATACGATTAAATAAGCAAAATTGTAGTATTTTTTATTTCCGAATTAATGACGCACACAGAAATTTGCAAAATCGACTGGTTGCGGAGTTACAGCCCTTTGACCCTTTGTCTTAGTGTTTTTTCGTAACGCCCTGTATATATTTATGATGATTGGATGTATCCAAGTGTTCTCTATCTAAAAGTCTTATGTGACCCTTTCAAAATAATTACAAATAACCGAGTTAAAGGGACATTTTGTGCCAGATTTGCTCCTTTCAGATTTTACGTTTTAACTTGCATTGAAAAATTAATGAAAATTTACATGCTTCAACTTTTTTGTTTGTAAAGATACGAATACGATTAAATAAGCAAAATTGTAGTATTTTTTATTTCCGAAGTAATGACGCACACAGAAATTTGCAAAATCGACTGGTTGCGGAATTACAGCCCTTTGACCCTCTGTCTTATTGTTTTTTCGTAACGCCCTGTATATATTTATGATGATTGGATGTATCCAAGTGTTCTCTATCTAAAAGTCTTATGTGACCCTTTCAAAATAATTACAAATAACCGAGTTAAAGGGACATTTTGTGCCAGATTTGCTCCTTTCAGATTTTACGTTTTAACTTGCATTGAAAAATTAATGAAAATTTACATGCTTCAACTTTTTTGTTTGTAAAGATACGAATACGATTAAATAAGCAAAATTGTAGTATTTTTTATTTCCGAATTAATGACGCACACAGAAATTTGCAAAATCGACTGGTTGCGGAGTTACAGCCCTTTGACCCTTTGTCTTAGTGTTTTTTCGTAACGCCCTGTATATATTTATGATGATTGGATGTATCCAAGTGTTCTCTATCTAAAAGTCTTATGTGACCCTTTCAAAATAATTACAAATAACCGAGTTAAAGGGACATTTTGTGCCAGATTTGCTCCTTTCAGATTTTACGTTTTAACTTGCATTGAAAAATTAATGAAAATTTACATGCTTCAACTTTTTTGTTTGTAAAGATACGAATACGATTAAATAAGCAAAATTGTAGTATTTTTTATTTCCGAATTAATGACGCACACAGAAATTTGCAAAATCGACTGGTTGCGGAGTTACAGCCCTTTGACCCTTTGTGTTAGTGTTTTTTCGTAACGCCCTGTATATATTTATGATGATTGAATGTATCCAAGTGTTCCCTATCTAAAAGTATTATGTGACCCTTTCAAAATAATTACAAATAACCGAGTTAAAGGGACATTTTGTGCCAGATTTGCTCCTTTCAGATTTTACGTTTTAACTTGCATTGAAAAATTAATGAAAATTTACATGCTTCAACTTTTTTGTTTGTAAAGATACGAATACGATTAAATAAGCAAAATTGTAGTATTTTTTATTTCCGAATTAATGACGCACACAGAAATTTGCAAAATCGACTGGTTGCGGAGTTATAGCCCTTTGACCCTTTGTCTTATTGTTTTTTCGTAACGCCCTGTATATATTTATGATGATTGGATGTATCCAAGTGTTCTCTATCTAAAAGTCTTATGTGACCCTTTCAAAATAATTACAAATAACCGAGTTAAAGGGACATTTTGTGCCAGATTTGCTCCTTTCAGATTTTACGTTTTAACTTGCATTGAAAAATTAATGAAAATTTACATGCTTCAACTTTTTTGTTTGTAAAGATACGAATACGATTAAATAAGCAAAATTGTAGTATTTTTTATTTCCGAATTAATGACGCACACAGAAATTTGCAAAATCGACTGGTTGCGGAGTTACAGCCCTTTGACCCTTTGTCTTAGTGTTTTTTCGTAACGCCCTGTATATATTTATGATGATTGGATGTATCCAAGTGTTCTCTATCTAAAAGTCTTATGTGACCCTTTCAAAATAATTACAAATAACCGAGTTAAAGGGACATTTTGTGCCAGATTTGCTCCTTTCAGATTTTACGTTTTAACTTGCATTGAAAAATTAATGAAAATTTACATGCTTCAACTTTTTTGTTTGTAAAGATACGAATACGATTAAATAAGCAAAATTGTAGTATTTTTTATTTCCGAATTAATGACGCACACAGAAATTTGCAAAATCGACTGGTTGCGGAGTTACAGCCCTTTGACCCTTTGTCTTATTGTTTTTTCGTAACGCCCTGTATATATTTATGATGATTGGATGTATCCAAGTGTTCTCTATCTAAAAGTCTTATGTGACCCTTTCAAAATAATTACAAATAACCGAGTTAAAGGGACATTTTGTGCCAGATTTGCTCCTTTCAGATTTTACGTTTTAACTTGCATTGAAAAATTAATGAAAATTTACATGCTTCAACTTTTTTGTTTGTAAAGATACGAATACGATTAAATAAGCAAAATTGTAGTATTTTTTATTTCCGAAGTAATGACGCACACAGAAATTTGCAAAATCGACTGGTTGCGGAGTTACAGCCCTTTGATCCTTTGTCTTAGTGTTTTTTCGTAACGCCCTGTATATATTTATGATGATTGGATGTATCCAAGTGTTCTCTATCTAAAAGTCTTATGTGACCCTTTCAAAATAATTACAAATAACCGAGTTAAAGGGACATTTTGTGCCAGATTTGCTCCTTTCAGATTTTACGTTTTAACTTGCATTGAAAAATTAATGAAAATTTACATGCTTCAACTTTTTTGTTTGTAAAGATACGAATACGATTAAATAAGCAAAATTGTAGTATTTTTTATTTCCGAATTAATGACGCACACAGAAATTTGCAAAATCGACTGGTTGCGGAGTTACAGCCCTTTGACCCTTTGTGTTAGTGTTTTTTCGTAACGCCCTGTATATATTTATGATGATTGGATGTATCCAAGTGTTCCCTATCTAAAAGTCTTATGTGACCCTTTCAAAATAATTACAAATAACCGAGTTAAAGGGACATTTTGTGCCAGATTTGCTCCTTTCAGATTTTACGTTTTAACTTGCATTGAAAAATTAATGAAAATTTACATGCTTCAACTTTTTTGTTTGTAAAGATACGAATACGATTAAATAAGCAAAATTGTAGTATTTTTTATTTCCGAATTAATGACGCACACAGAAATTTGCATAATCGACTGGTTGCGGAGTTACAGCCCTTTGACCCTTTGTCTTAGTGTTTTTTCGTAACGCCCTGTATATATTTATGATGATTGGATGTATCCAAGTGTTCTCTATCTAAAAGTCTTATGTGACCCTTTCAAAATAATTACAAATAACCGAGTTAAAGGGACATTTTGTGCCAGATTTGCTCCTTTCAGATTTTACGTTTTAACTTGCATTGAAAAATTAATGAAAATTTACATGCTTCAACTTTTTTGTTTGTAAAGATACGAATACGATTAAATAAGCAAAATTGTAGTATTTTTTATTTCCGAATTAATGACGCACACAGAAATTTGCAAAATCGACTGGTTGCGGAGTTACAGCCCTTTGACCCTTTGTCTTAGTGTTTTTTCGTAACGCCCTGTATATATTTATGATGATTGGATGTATCCAAGTGTTCTCTATCTAAAAGTCTTATGTGACTCTTTCAAAATAATTACAAATAACCGAGTTAAAGGGACATTTTGTGCCAGATTTGCTCCTTTCAGATTTTACGTTTTAACTTGCATTGAAAAATTAATGAAAATTTACATGCTTCAACTTTTTTGTTTGTAAAGATACGAATACGATTAAATAAGCAAAATTGTAGTATTTTTTATTTCCGAATTAATGACGCACACAGAAATTTGCAAAATCGACTGGTTGCGGAGTTACAGCCCTTTGACCCTTTGTCTTAGTGTTTTTTCGTAACGCCCTGTATATATTTATGATGATTGGATGTATCCAAGTGTTCTCTATCTAAAAGTCTTATGTGACCCTTTCAAAATAATTACAAATAACCGAGATAAAGGGACATTTTGGGCCAGATTTGCTCTTTTCAGATTTTACGTTTTAACTTGCATTGAAAAATTAATTAAAATTTACATGCTTCAACTTTTTCGTTTGTAAAGATACGAATACGATTAAATACGCAAAATTGTAGTATTTTTTATTTCCGAATTAATGACGCACACAGAAATTTGCATAATCGACTGGTTGCGGAGTTACAGCCCTTTGACCCTTTGTCTTAGTGTTTTTTCGTAACGCCCTGTATATATTTATGATGTTTGGATGTATCCAAGTGTTCTCTATCTAAAAGTCTTATGTGACCCTTTCAAAATAATTACAAATAACCGAGTTAAAGGGACATTTTGTGCCAGATTTGCTCCTTTCAGTGTTTTAACTTGCATTGAAGAATTAATGAAAATTTACATGCTTCAACTTTTTTGTTTGTAAAGATACGAATACGATTAAATAAGCAAAATTGTAGTATTTTTTATTTCCGAATTAATGACGCACACAGAAATTTGCAAAATCGACTGGTTGCGGAGTTACAGCCCTTTGACCCTTTGTCTAAGTGTTTTTTCGTAACGCCCTGTATATATTTGTGATGATTGGATGTATCCAAGTGTTCTCTATCTAAAAGTCTTATGTGACCCTTTCAAAATAATTACAAATAACCGAGTTAAAGGGACATTTTGTGCCAGATTTGCTCCTTTCAGATTTTACGTTTTAACTTGCATTGAAAAATTAATGAAAATTTACATGCTTCAACTTTTTTGTTTGTAAAGATACGAATACGATTAAATAAGCAAAATTGTAGTATTTTTTATTTCCGAATTAATGACGCACACAGAAATTTGCAAAATCGACTGGTTGCGGAGTTACAGCCCTTTGACCCTTTGTCTTAGTGTTTTTTCGTAACGCCCTGTATATATTTATGATGATTGGATGTATCCAAGTGTTCTCTATCTAAAAGTCTTATGTGACCCTTTCAAAATAATTACAAATAACCGAGTTAAAGGGACATTTTGTGCCAGATTTGCTCCTTTCAGATTTTACGTTTTAACTTGCATTGAAAAATTAATGAAAATTTACATGCTTCAACTTTTTTGTTTGTAAAGATACGAATACGATTAAATAAGCAAAATTGTAGTATTTTTTATTTCCGAATTAATGACGCACACAGAAATTTGCAAAATCGACTGGTTGCGGAGTTACAGCCCTTTGACCCTTTGTCTTAGTGTTTTTTCGTAACGCCCTGTATATATTTATGATGATTGGATGTATCCAAGTGTTCTCTATCTAAAAGTCTTATGTGACCCTTTCAAAATAATTACAAATAACCGAGTTAAAGGGACATTTTGGGCCAGATTTGCTCTTTTCAGATTTTACGTTTTAACTTGCATTGAAAAATTAATTAAAATTTACATGCTTCAACTTTTTCGTTTGTAAAGATACGAATACGATTAAATAAGCAAAATTGTAGTATTTTTTATTTCCGAATTAATGACGCACACAGAAATTTGCAAAATCGACTGGTTGCGGAGTTACAGCCCTTTGACCCTTTGTCTTAGTGTTTTTTCGTAACGCCCTGTATATATTTATGATGATTGGATGTATCCAAGTGTTCTCTATCTAAAAGTCTTATGTGACCCTTTCAAAATAATTACAAATAACCGAGTTAAAGGGACATTTTGTGCCAGATTTGCTCCTTTCAGATTTTACGTTTTAACTTGCATTGAAAAATTAATGAAAATTTACATGCTTCAACTTTTTTGTTTGTAAAGATACGAATACGATTAAATAAGCAAAATTGTAGTATTTTTTATTTCCGAATTAATGACGCACACAGAAATTTGCAAAATCGACTGGTTGCGGAGTTACAGCCCTTTGACCCTTTGTCTTAGTGTTTTTTCGTAACGCCCTGTATATATTTATGATGATTGGATGTATCCAAGTGTTCTCTAACTAAAAGTCTTATGTGACCCTTTCAAAATAATTACAAATAATCGAGTTAAAGGGACATTTTGTGCCAGATTTGCTCCTTTCAGATTTTACGTTTTAACTTGCATTGAAAAATTAATGAAAATTTACATGCTTCAACTTTTTTGTTTGTAAAGATACGAATACGATTAAATAAGCAAAATTGTAGTATTTTTTATTTCCGAATTAATGACGCACACAGAAATTTGCAAAATCGACTGGTTGCGGAGTTACAGCCCTTTGACCCTTTGTCTTAGTGTTTTTTCGTAACGCCCTGTATATATTTATGATGATTGGATGTATCCAAGTGTTCTCTATCTTATGTGACCCTTTCAAAATAATTACAAATAACCGAGTTAAAGCACATTTTGTGGCTTGCTCCGCTCTTAGGTAGCTCTTTTCAGATTTTACGTTTTACTCGCATTGAAAATTTACATGAAAATTTACAGCCCTTAAACGTCAAAGAAATCTGACAAACACTGAAATTATTAAAATTTCAAACGTCAATTGAATTTTTCCTGTGAATAGGTATACTTTTGAGTAGGATTGTTTGCTATTGGTTGACGTATTGTCGCGTTTTGTCTTTCAAAATTAAATGGTCCTATTAGGTAAGAAAATAATGAATTATGTTATTTTCAGTTGAAATTGATATTTTATTTAATATTTATTATTTCTATAATTATTGTCTACGAGTCAAAAAAATATATAACTGCAACGCGACTTTGTTCAAAACAAATGTGTTTAACAATGGTTCGACACACAAAGTAAAGCAACTAAGAAACTATTTAATCATAGGTGGCAGTACCTCACGTGCAGTATTTTGTGTCACCAGTTTTTCTTAACAAGTTATCATACTAGTCAATATAAATACAATGCTACCAGTAATTAAACAATAATTATTAAATTGGAAATTATATGGAAATTAGCAGTCAATAAAACAAATCAGGAAAAAAAGAAACACATAAGTTTCAATAAAAATAAATTTGTACTATATATTTTGACGTTTCGCTTTTATAAAAGCTTCATCAGAAATAAAGAATTTAAATAAACAATATAAAATTAAAGTTTAGCATATTAAATGGTAAAAAAAATATAATATTAAAAATTATATTAAGATCTGTAAGAAACAAAATTGAAATTTTGTACCATTTAATTTTATATTGTTTATTTAAATTCTTTATTTCTGATGAAGTTTTTATAAAAGCGAAACGTCAAATATAAATATTTTTTTTTTATTGAAACTTATGTGTTTCTTTTATTCCTGATTTATGTTTTATTGGCTGCTAATTTCCATATAATTTCCAATTTAAACAATTACAACAGCCGTTATTCTATAGGTATTTGTTTGACTTTTACCTTCATTCAAATATATTTTTTAAAATAATTATTAAAGTGTACCTATCCTTTGTTTTATTTTTTAGGGTATATTGCAATAATGTATCTAAATATCTTTTTTAATTAATATTATCATATTTACTTTGGAGTATCTATTATTTCAGTAAGTAAATCACGTGATTATATATTAATTTTAATTTTGTAAGCCATTTTTGAATGACATCTAAATATTTTTCTGATGGAAATCATCAAGTAATTTTGGCTTGGAGAACTGCGAACAGCTCGAGATATGCTGGCTCGAGCTCGACTGTGACGTCATGCGCGCACTGCACTAACTTGCGATACTATATGGATATGCCCACACCATCCAATATTTACGCCATGCCTACGTGTTAGAAATAATATTACTCACTGCCTGGTATAGCAGCGAATTTTTAAGCGGATATGAAAAATTGCTTCAACTTTTCACATCCGCTATTTTTATTCACTTAAGATTGTGAAATCACTGTATCATGTATCAAGTCGTATAGTTTCAAATTGCATCGAGTGTACTATATAGAGATTTATTGCATACTGAACTATAAGTTCAGTTGTAGAATTTTTCCGCGAAATGTGACGAGAATATAGTCAACTGATATTACCTAAACGCATACAAGAATAATACCAAGATGCAAGTGCGTGCTTAAGCTGGCAAGGATTAAAAAATAAAGTATCCAAAATGGACTCTGGGCGCAGACGGAACAACAATGTTTTCAAACCAACAGAAGCATACAAAAAGATATAAATTATTATTAAATAAATGTATTCTGCATCCAAAAGTATTCAAATATGCAAAGATCACAAATACCAACAAAATTCACAAGATCTTCCACTAAAGGATATCAAGATTTCCTTACCTTGTAATTCGGATGCTGGTGATTTCGGATTAATTGGATGAGCTTCAAATCCGTCCACTTCATTTTCTGTATTCCAAGAGTTTAAATTCGATGCACGAATTTCCCAAAGGCAAAAATTTGTAATGCACCAGGTTATTGTTAAAGCTAGCGTCTTCATTATTCTGGAAAAAGTGAATATTTGAAGCTTCTTAGCCCTATGTTGCATGAATATTTTTATTATTACTACGTGGTCTGTTTAGTAAAAAAACATATCATGTCATGTCCTAATTAATTATTTCACTTCCGATTCTACTGCTGGGCTATGCCCGCCCCCGTAATTATTTGAATCTACATTATTGCACAATAAAGCCAGTCTTTTCTTGTTCAAGAAGGGTGTGTAGTGTAGTTATCGAAATATGAAATATCGTACCTGGTAACAATATTCAATGCCAATATGGTATCACCCTATATTTACAAATTTTATTCAAAATTATCTCCTGAAGTTTCAATCCAAATTTTTTCAGGATTTAATGATAAGTTTGTTTTTTTAAATCTCAAAAATATTTCATTTTGGGATAAAATTTTTCGGCCCTAAATTATACACCCTTAGGATATGAATCTCGAGTACACCATGTACAAAAAATGTTTTACAACGAAATGTAATTGAACTGATTGCATGTTTGTTTAGTTCATTGAACATTACGAAAAGTGTTTAGCAATTTTCTTCACGCAAACGTAAAAGAACCAGTCGAAACAAATTCAATTGTTACATCACCTTAAGGTGAACAACGAAGAAATAACGCTTTGTTGTTCCTTTATTACAAAATTTGATTAAAGTAAAAATATTTCTAAATGAATGAAGTATATGGTGACCGCGTTTTCCATTGAATTAATATTAATATTAAATTTAATAACAAAGAAACGCATAAAAGCAAAAAAAGAAATTAGATAGTTTCATAAATTTATTCTTTTTCCGAATAGAATGTGATTCCATTATCTTTTAAGTGTGGCTTAACCCTACGCGAAGAACTCCACAATTTTTTAATATGTCATAAAAAAAACACTCCACCACTTCAAATTAAAAATAAAATGAAAATTCAGAGATCCAAGAAAAGAGCAAAATAAAGATAAAAAGCAGACTTATCTTGGAATTAATCTGATAAGTCGTATTTTGAAACTATAATTAGTCAATAAATGCAGATTGTTACGAGAAGAAACGCTGTAGAACAGAGATGGTATAGAAGAAGGTACAGCAAGTGCCACAAACCGATGGAAGCACATAAGCGGATTAAAATGAAAGGGCGTAACAGAGCGGTAGTTGCAAAGAATTATATTAGAGGTGGTAGGCATGGGGATATCAGGGAGGAGGACACTTCTTTTATCACCAACAAAGACATGAATCCAAAAGTTCCATTAATAACGCCACTGGGTTAGGTTTGGGTTTTCACGTTTTCCGCTCACCCATATATTTCTACCAAATCAACTTTACTTTCCGCTTCGGTTAATGACGTTTACTGTACTGACCTATATTTTCAACATTTTCCTGTTTGTAGGACAGAGGTGACATTTTGTAAAAGGGAATCCTGTACTTGGTTGTCGACGACTATTGACCTTTCAGGAAATTTATTATTTACCAGTTGTTTCAGAGGGAGGAATTTTTAAAATTGGGATCGTGTTTAAAAAAATTGCTATTAACGTTTCAGAATATTTCGCGGTTTAGTCCATAAAAGACGAAATATTCAAATAGTTTTTAAATTTGAGATAAAAGTGCTGCAGTGGCAAGTTGCATAATTCAAAAGGGGATGACGAAGACGCTGCAGAATAATATTCTTAGTTGTAAATTTTAGATATTGTAGGGTTTATGTTAAAAAATAATTGGAAGAATGATTTTTCATTGTACCCTTAAGTGAAAGGGTGCTATACAGGTAGTACATAATTTTTTTACTGCCATTTCCTTGTTGCGGTTAATTAAAATTAATGGGTTTTACATTAAAATTTTCGGACTTATATTTTAAGAGATACTTTTCCTCCGACCACATTTGTAGAAATAAATTGTTTTTTTTTCAATCTTCTTTGATGTAAACCGAGCTTTTACTGCTGAAAGCTTTATTAATAATTCTGTTCTGGGATGTATGGTGTGTGGTTGAAAACCATCTCTGCAGCGTCTTCGGAGACTATTTATAAGACCACATAAAGGGTGGTCATTGAGTCCCGCATTATTATATTATATCAGCTACCAGGGCAAAAGGACAATTTTAATTATTTTAAGAAATTTTCGCAGGAAGTTTTTGTTTGTACATGGGTTTTAAATGTTTTTGCAAATTCTAACTCGGATAATAATAGAATGTAGACTTTTACATGTAAAAAACAATAACTATTTTATACTACGATTTGTGGTCCTAATTTTTTAGTCGTAACTTTGGAACCGGACTTGAAATAAAAATAGTAACCTAAATGAGTAGTAAATTAATTTATGGAAAACTTCTCCACCATTGCAAGAATAAACTACTAGTAAGAAAAAAATATTTTAAACTTATTTTTTACAAATTTGGTTTACTAAGTAGATAGTAAAAATAATTAAAAATAAGCTGGTTTAAACGAAGCTTATCCCATGACTTTGTCATGAAACTTACATGTCAAGTTTAACTTGTCATACAAAATGTAAACATTAACAAGTGTGATCAAGTATACCGATTGTTACGTCACAGCAGGAACGAAAATACTGAAGGCAACACATCACCATAACACTTACTTCTAACATCTGGTTACTAACCTGTCCAACTGCAAGCAAGAGTTCGCGAAGCGCAGTCGCTATTTATATCGACCTACCGCGGTTAAATACACGATGAAAACAAGCTTTGGGCGACAATTTTCAACTGAAATTATTCTTCAGAATGACACAGATGTAGAATAAGATCAAAATTTTCTGTTACAGATTGCGAATGTGCTCGCAAAGATATTTCTTAAGAAATTGATTGTTAAAATGTTTCCAATACAGTTTAGATTAATTGCAAATTATATAGAACAATATTTATATTAATGTTCAAAATTTTCAGTAGAATGCACGGGAATTTAATTTTTTATTTAGTAAAATTCAGTAGCAAATATTAAAATAAGTATCTTGGTTTAATTTGATCAATCAAGATGACGCCTACGTTAACTTTAAGTTCTTTTACATCTTTTTTCATAGCTTCGTTTATAGACATACTAATAAAAAAATATATATTTTTTTTATTATAGAGAACGTACAGCAACTGTGCTTATTTTTTCACCTAATGAAAGAACGCTGAAATGTTTTTCATTTTACATATTTCGAAAACGCTATTATATAAAATATTTTCCACAACGTTTATTAGCTTCGTAACGGGAGAATGATTAAAATCAAATGTGACAACTTTTGGGAGAGACGTTATGTCAAAAGACAAAGCCGAATTAAACGAAAGCCAATAAGGGGCTGTAGCGTGTTTCCATGGAGTTAACCACAGATTCCTGAAACCAAAATAGATCTTATATAGATTTATTTCTACCTAAAAGTGCTCCAAGATAGAGAAACTGAAATGACCTTTTCTTATTTAAATTAACGTATCAGAAAGCTTCTAGTTAATGCAAGCACATTTACAACTGGAATCTGAATTAATTTTTGCACAATAATTGATTTGCCTAAAGTCCATGATTATTTTTTTAAAGCATTAGAAATTCCTTTAAAACGTTTTTCAGAGAAAGGCGGTCTAATTTCTAACGTTTATTTATTATCTGTTTGTGTTATTATTAAAAGGTCTACATGATATTCATCCTGTATAAATTATCAAGGATATTACCTAAACAACTCCTCAAGCCATAACTTCGTTATTTTAAATTTTGGACCCCACAAACCTATATCATTTTAAATGGTAAGGTAAAAGCTATCCTTTGACGCCACCCTTTCGTAAATATTTATCAAATATTTTAAGCTAGGAAGTTCAACTTTTTTTAGTTTAAACGGAACACCCTGTATATTTTTACTAATTTGGATTCAGAGTGTAATTCTGCATATAGTAGTGTGATCCATTTGTTTTTTTTGATACGCAGATTTTTTTAAAGAATTATTTTATCTTGCATCTAGACAGCCGTGTGCTACCATAAAACTAAACGGGATCAGTTGTGTTATCAACCAGGTGGTGGTAAATCTCAGCAACCCCTTGCAAATACGTTTTGTAGTTATATTTAAATATTTTTCCATTAAATTTTAACATTTCGGTTGTTTAGCATGGCACACTTGAAAATTTTATGGTAACATACGACTGACTACCTGTATGCAATAAATTTAAAAATTTATTATTGTCAGTAAAACAAACGAAACACACTACTGTATATACTGTGACTGTATGCAGAATAAAAATATACAGGGCGTTCTATTTAAAATAAAAAGGTTGAATATCCTAGCTTTATAGATATTCACGAAAGGGTGATGCCTTACCATTTAAAATGTAATATAGTTTGTGTGGTCCAAAATTTAAAATAACGAAGTTATGGCTTGAAGCGTCTTTTAGGTAACACCTTGTATTATATTAGAAAAATATGTAACAATTTACTTTCCTAAAAAGTGCAATGCGGTTAATTTGCGGTTAACCGTTTCACTGAATTAGGAAATTTAAATGTACACGTTGAGAAATTATAAAAACTTGGCCACAGACTTGCATTGCATTATATGATACTTTATCAAAGAAAAAATTATAGACAACTGCTTTCAAGATAAATTTTACATAAACCATAAAATTATAAATTTCAGTTATTACTGGGACATCAATAAAATTATAGATTCGAATTTCGTAAATTAAAACTGTGCTGTAAATAAAAATACAAAAATTTTACCTACATATTTATGATCTTCTATATACGAAAAATTCACATAATGTTAAAAACGAAGAAAAAACTCTAGGAAAAACTGGAAAACCTCATGTTGAACACTGATAATAAATAATAAATTATTTTCATCCGTTTTTTACACCGGTGCGGTATTTTTAGCGACAGCATATTTTGGTCTGTTTTTTATTGACGTAACGAGTCGAACGTATTTAGAAATTTTAGGGAATCGAGTTGTTCTCACTCTTGAACTAAATTTTCCCAAATGGGGTGTAGAAGTTTTATATTGGGGAACCCGCTTGTACTCCGGACTTATATCTATTTCGTCTTTTGAGTCATTTAAAATTTGCAGTTTGTACGTAACAACATGGTAACAACCAAAAAATTTGGGGGAATTGCGACTTGTCGGTGAAATTCTGAATTTATGCAGCGCAATGGCTGATATTTATATTGTTGCATTTTTTTGTTCAACCCTTGTAAGCCTACTTACTAATACATACTACTAGTGCATGAAAAAGGAATTAGACCAAATTTAACGAGAACTCAACACAATAAACACTTTGTCAATATAATTGAAAGTAAACTTTGTTAGTTGTCACTTCAGGGTAGAATACAAAAGAAATTTTTTACGTCGTTTTATTTGCATGTACTATAATAAAAATAAAAATTTAGTAGATAGTAAAGTCGCACAATGTTAGAACGTAACAAAGACTTGGAATACTTCATTTCTAATAATACAAGAATTTCCCCGAGAGAATCTAATTCTGTTTTACGTGGAAGTGCAATTCTAACTTCAACAAACAAAGAGATTTGGTTATTTGCTCTGGAAAATGAGGTTTTTGAAAAAAGTTTGGTTACCAAACGGAATGAACGGGAAAGGCAAAGAGTAAAGAATGTAAATGAAGGATTCGAAAGATTGCGAAGGTTTATTCCAGAACTACAAAATGGAAGAAGAAGATTCAGTAAAGTTCGTACATTGCAGGCTGCTATTTGGTACATTAGATATTTAGAAAATCTTTTACGACAGGGAGAACAGTAATTTAGTTACAATTATGTATCCTTGTAATTGGAATTACAGTAAGTTAGCAATTAGCCATTAACGATCTAGTAAAACTATTTCCCGTTGTAATCATGACAAATAAAAAGTGTATAAATTGACATTTTTCTCAATTTGCAAAACTTCCAAACCCTTAGACTCACCTTTGTGACTTTTGAGTAACATTTATCCATTTCCAAACCTAAAAATATGGTGGCAACTGGAAAGCGAACACCAAATCCAACATCTGTAACTATTTCGAACAATAAAATTATAACCTTCTATTAAACAGAAATTTTATTTAAATAGAATAGTTTAAAATTTTCAATCGACGTGGTACTTGATAAGTTCCATAAAAGCAATTCCTTTTACTGATTCTGTATCTTTTTCGGATTTCCTGGCCCCACCACCACCCTTTGGTGTTACTGGGGCTTGTTCCTCAGTTTTCGCGGTAGGTAAAATGGACATTTTACGAGCTGCCGCCTGCAAAGGGAAACATACCGATTATCTATCATATTTTTATTTGTACCTGTGATGTAAGAAACAAAAGGTCTTTCATGTCGGAAGTAATTTTAAATTCCAAATTGTTTGTATTTTTAAGGTGGGTTGAACCAAGTTTTTCTTTTACTAACACAAAATACATGTGTTTATGGATATTAATTTCCTGCTTCCAGGAAACCTCATATTTACTTTTTATTAAAATGAAGATTAGGTGCTTACTGTTTGTTTTTCGCCGGTATCTTCAAGTCTTACACCGGGCATAACAGACATACGTCGTGCAGCTGGCATAGCACCCATTTTTCGGAATAAGTAAGCCACTTCGTCTTTCATTCCAGCTCCAGCCATCATTTGTATGATTTGTTTTTCTCGCTTTTCTAATACTTTGGCTCCAAAATAGTCGCCAAAATCTACCTTTTCCATTACTTCCAAACACTATATGGGTGGAATATATTTAAAATAAAAAATTAAAAAAAACAGTCCAACCTTTTCAATGTATTCTATTAGTCCTTCATCCTCAATTTTTTTCGCGACTAAGAGTACTTCGTTAAAACCTGCTTTAGCATCATTTCGATTATGTTGTCGAACATTAATACAGCACATCATCATCATTGCATTGATAATCCAATAAAGATTATTTGCTTCCTTTGCTTCTGTTAAGCATTTTCTGGCATAAACTCTCGCAAGTTCAAATTGTTTAAGTTCTGAATGGTAGCGAGCTAATTCGTGGTATAACCACGACATTTCTTCAGCTGTTTTTGCGTTACGTAATCGTTCTTCGAAAACGGTTATCTGTTTCCTGGTTAACACATCAAAAAGAAATTAAATGTTGTATATACTATTACACTCTTTAGGATAAGAGATTAGATTTTTGAAAAATAAATTTATCTCGCATGATCGGCGACATTATAACACAAGCACACCGCTACAATAAATTAGGGAAACAGTAATAAAAGTAAAATCAAAGAAGTCAAAGCGAAAATGGGATTGGGAACTGTACAAAGACCAAAGAGTTTCAAAGAAAATCAATATTACTTCTGCAAAATAATCAATAGACTGGGATGCACCACTTAAAATATAACACGGAAAGATACCCACAAATGGGAAAGGGCTATAAAGTGGAAAGAGTATTTTGAAGGCAAAGAGGCAGAAATCATGCAAGGAGAGGAGATTAGTGTGAACGAAGTAGAAAGATTGAAAAAGAACAAAGTGGGCAGTCATGTTAACATTAAGCTAGGAAAGTTAAGATGAGGTGGGCTACATCAATTACACAAATTATTTGAACTAGCAAGGACAGAAAAAGGGATTCCGGAAGATTGAACACAAAAAGGGCGACAAGAAATGTTGTGAAAATAGCAGAGGAATTTCACTGTTGCGCGTACTACTAGGAAAAGTTTACGAACGAATACTAGAGGAGATATTAGGGAAACCAATAGACAAAGAAATAGGGAGGGGGGACGATCTCCGGGATGACACAAATCATAGAAAAAATCCGCCATGTATAGAACAGAGTGCTTTTATCTGCTTGGTAGACCTTGTAGAAACGTTTAACACGACATCCAGAGATGACATTTGGGAAGCACTAAAAAAATAGGTATAAAAGGAAACGTAATAAGATCCCTAAAGAGTAAACAGTAACTGTTAGGATGAAATAACAGAAAATATGAAGGAAGACACCAGAGGAATATTGATAGGTCACAAAAATATGGAACACGGACGAGAGTCAGAATTCCTGTTTGCTGGTGACTTTTGGCAATTCTACCCAATTCGGAAAGAAAACTACAAGAAAATGTGGAAATTTGGAACCCGCTCTTTTCTTTATTTAGCACTACACTTCTAGGAGACTTCTTGATCTCTTTTCTGGCAAGCAGACCAAGATATATAGCCTGCAGTCCATACTGATCAGAGATAAAAGAAACGAGGCAGATATTAACAATAGAATGCATGGATACCTACTAAACCAGAGACTGAAACGACGACTACAAGCAACTTAAATGACAATTATAGGAGGAATCAAGGAGGCGATACAAGAGGAAACACGGAAATTAAAAATAGGTTGGAAGTTAAACCACTTTCGTTAAAACCAATCAACTGAGGTTATTCAGCCATATATCCCCGAACAAGGAGGTAGAACTAAAGAAAAGACGATAACTAAGACCAACAAGGAGGAAACCCTTAGGAGTCTCTATCATGTCATGGAATAAAATAATGCTAGAGACACTAAAAGAAAGGTCACTACTCTGAAATAAAGCAAGAGAGTTGGCCAAAACCAGAAAGAACTGGGGGAAAATGTATAAAAGTCGTGAAAGGACTTAAACCAAAAGAGGTAGTGTTAGAATCTCAATGCCGCAAGATCCTACTTTATTGCCACAGTGTGATAAATGTTAACGATTGCTGATGAAGGATATTTTCAACTTTTCAGTAGGAATATGGTAACTTACTTCCAATCTATAAATACACCTTTGAACTGATTGATAACCGAATCTGTAGAAGGTTCTCTACTGCGAGGCATTCCTAACCAGTTAAATATTCTCTTTTCTTGATCCCATTCATATTGAGTTTTATTAAGCCTGAATAGTTGATAATAAGCCTTACTGACTAGTTTATACATATCGTCTAAGTATTCTTCTCTTGCAGGAAGTACCTTCTTTGGTTTCAAGTCGCAATAAATCTTGAGTTTTTCTGCCGTTTCTAAAGCGACCCTACTTTGTTTTTCATTAATTGCTCTCTTAATTTTGTTAAGTAAATTATCAGCTTCTACTGTTGCAAGGTTTTGCATTTTTTCTAATTCTGCCTGCATTCTTGCTTTGAGAGCCCCGGATAATTTCGCTTCTTGATATTTTATGTAATAGAACGGTCTTCTTGTACGTAAAAGTTCCTTTTACAATAGATATATTTAGAATTATATACATTTGTTCTTTAAAATTAACATTAAGTACCTGTTTATAAGCTAAGGTTTTATAGCCATCTTTACTCATCTGAACAACTTGTTTAGACCCTGCTTTGTTAGGTGATTGCACCCCTAAATGATTTTTCAAAGTTCTCAGGTATATTTTATCTAAATACATATTATCCAAATATTTTTCAGCCATATAGTTTTCAATGTTGGTTGTATATCGTTGCATGGGTCTAAAGGGAAACGGTTTACCTGGAGGTACGTAATCGGATTCAGTCTTTAAAGTGTTAAGGCTATCTCTTATTTCTAAATCTTCTGCAGCAGTTCCATAAACATCAGGAATTTCAGTTAATACCGAAGGAGCGGATGTGTTGTCTAACATTTCTGCCTTTATTTCTACTTCTTCTCCTGTTATTTTTACCGTTCCTGATTGAGATGGTGGACGTATACTGCTTTTTGCACTCTTCCTCGATGCTTTGCTTTTCACGATTGGTACCACTGGTTCTTGTACGACTTTTTTTGTTTGTTTCTTCTTCTTTTTCTTTTTTTTCTTATGTTTTGTCTTTGGTTCGATTGGTTTTTCCAATTCTCGTGCGTTCTTCCAAGCCAAACGTCTGATTATTTTAAAGTGATCTCGTAAAGGATGACCTGCTCTTATACCAATGCAGTTTTCTATTGCTTCAGTGCACTGGAATTTATAACTGTTGCTTACTACTGCCAAGGGAAGGGGGTTATTGAAATAATTAAAACGCTCGCTGGATTCCACTATTCGAGTGCTTACAAAAATATATATTTGTTTTCATATCTTGTACATTTAGGCTTAAACATTTATCAATATGAATACTTACATGCATTACACCCATGGTAAAATTGTCTGGCTTTTTTCTTTTGGGTACCATTCTTAAGTTAAGCACTAACGCATCTTCAAATTCACAGCAGAGATATGTGTTTAATGCTTTACAAGCAATAGCTACTAGATCTTCCGGGTCTATTTCTAGTGCTTTAGCAATATCTTGCAGTGCCCCTGCGTATTGACATGCTTTCGCTCTTGCCCAAGAGCGACCCATAAGAGTTCTTTTATCTGTTGGTGCTTTGCTAATAGCTTGATCGAAGAATTGTAATGCTGAAAAGTAAATGAAATTGTAACATCGCTCTATCCTCTCTCATTGGGTCATGATTAGCCCTTCTCTGCCTAAGGAGGAGGCATACGTTATTTGAATCCCTTCTTCAGCAGGAAAGTATTATATAATATGAAATATAGTAGAAAAGATGTATATTTGGATCAAGCATACCTCTTTCATATTCTTCTCTTCTAGTTATATAATATGCTAATTCTCTGTAAAGTGTTAGAGCACCATAGACTTCGTCCTTTTTCTGCCCGTAGCCTGCCATACTGTTTATCTGTTTCAACAGTTAATTTAATAAATTTAATTGGTCCCTATCTTGAGAAAATAAATTTTCTATTTTCTGTTAATTACTGATGACAGTTCACCCAAAATGACTTATCTACTTCTAGCCTAAAAAACAAACCATAATTCAAGATATCTGTGATCCTAATTACCACAATTTGTTATGCCAATGCTGGTGCAATCGGGCAAGCCATGTCGGTCCAGAAGCCTTTTAACATGGATCCGCTTATATCTGGGAGGGGGACTTGTAAAAGAGCACATGTTCTTATGTTTCGTCATCGATGTTAATTCTATGACACACAGTGGTGGTTTAATAGTCCCCATCAGCGTATCTGCTAAGAGTGCAGTGTCCTCATAACATTCCCATTATTCGAAGATTCCTCGGTGATAGCGGTCTTCGGCGAGGGTAGTGCAATAGTAGCCCTACCTTAAAGACACTTCTGATTGCTAACCTATGATATGGAAAATCCATCAGCTTCCCAGCTTCGCATTTTCGCCAGTTTTCTCGTTCCCATAATTTCCACCATGTGCTTTTTTCAGGAAATTGTATAAAAAGAAGAGAAGGTAGTTTACCAAATGAAATATCTACTGTTGGAATTCAGCATTGAAGGTCTGGTTTGGTCTTCAGAGTTATTCCTGGTGCCCACATTGTGTTACTTTCTGAATTCAGAATTGAAAGTTTGGCTATTCGAGCTTCACTGGAACGTCTATGGTAAACGCTGTAGGTGATTGAATCTTTGGAGATGTTCCCGGTGTCCGTATCGTGTTTCTTTCTGAATTTGGCATTGAAAGCTTGGCTACTCGAGCAGTTCACAGAAGCGGTTGGGGTAAACGCTGTAGGGGATTGAATCTTCGCAGTTCTTCCTGTAGGGCGTTGGGTCTTCAGAGGAGATTTTTTTGGATCCAGCGGTGCAAGTCGGGGCTACAATCACTTCTAAAGCTGCCGTGGGAATTTGTAAACAGTACAAGTATAGCTAGACGGGGAAGACTGTTTGAATTGGGGCCATTTGCGTTTCGCAGCACATGATATCCTGTTTACCGAACTGCTAGTGAAAACCAACTGAAAAAGAAAAATAAAATAAACAGCAAGTTTTAATGTTTCTTTATTCAATAGTGACCTCAGTATAATTTAAGTTACCAATGCAAATTTAGTACCTACCTACTTTTACATGTTTTTGGTGCAGATAGATATTAATTCACCTACGATTACGCTATAATATTCCTTGAGTGCCTGTAAAATTAGTGTTCTGCATATTAACAATATTATAACGTAGGTATAAGTATATGTTTTCTTACATTATTCTTAAATTTTGCAACCATGTGCAAATATTCGTATATCTGGATAATGAAGAATTCAAGAACGTAGTATCAATAAATTTATGTGATGTCACATCAGGAATCATAAGTTAATCATTTCTACTTAATTTTTTTAATTAACGTAACACTGTTTTTATTGCTAAATGTTTAGTAATCAGGCTTAGAATGAAGCATACCACACCAAAATCATGCAGGGTTTTCTTATTACGTGGAGGAGGTTAACTCGCAGTATCCAGATAACAAATTTTGCACATTTGCAGCACTTCTTAGTAATACTAGACAGTTATAATTAATTTAGGAGTAAGAAACTTTAAAACTTAGGTAATTCTTACGTTTGTATAATAATTACAACCATTAATTATTTTGTCTTTAACCAAATGAAAAACAAATCAATAGATTTATTACCTTTATAAATATTTTAAA
The DNA here is from genome assembly GCA_963082805.1 of Hemicrepidius hirtus. Lineage (NCBI taxonomy): Eukaryota > Metazoa > Arthropoda > Insecta > Coleoptera > Elateridae > Hemicrepidius > Hemicrepidius hirtus. The sequence continues at coordinate 9,460,024 of OY720167.1, forward strand.
GTTGCTTACATTTTTCAAAAACATTTTACTTCTTGTTATATTACAAAAGTACCCCTTGAAAAAGTAGGTATATATTTCGTTTTATTTCTAATAAATGACTTTCTATAGATACTAAGGCATACACACAATTAAATGTCACAACATTTTAGTACAGATTAAGTAGTATATGTTGTTTTTAAGGCCTCGTATTTTATGTAATGGATCCGGTAGAAATGTATTTACAATAATATTGTAAATGTAATATTGTGGTCGTTGGATTAGCGCGATTAAACTTAAAATAAAGTATCACAAATTTGTAATATCTACTACAATTCTAAATAAAATAGAAAAATCACAAAATATGTGGAATATAACTTTCATACAATTTAAGGTTTGTGCTTAATCGAAAATCTCGCATACAGGATGATTAAAAGACTTGGTACTTATTTAATTAAGAAAAATATAGCCTAGGCTTAAATTAAAATCAGAAATATTTTCAAAAACTTCTATCCTTTAGCAATTTTCCGACCTAGTGTAGTTATATGATGAAAATCGAAACGAGTTTAAAAAAAATAGTTTATGCTTAATTGTTTAATGTTGAGAATTACGAATCAAGATAGTTTGCAATCTAACTCCGAACAGTCTTTAAACCTACCAAGAAACTGAAGAAATGAAGAAGCTATACTATATAAAAAAATTTATTATAAATCACTTTACGTTGTGCTAAAATACTATCCTTAATCTTTATTAGATTAGTACACGATTTACAACTAATTCTTTGGTTTTGTTGATGGTACACGATTTAATTCTCATATATTAATATTAAAACTACCCTTTGTTTGATAATTGCTTCACATATCCATGCCTTCAAGTTTATATAAAATCCCATGCAATAAAATTAACATTATTATTGAAATATCAAATACTCATGTCTACACATTTGTTTGGAAAATATCACTTGAAGTAAAATGAAATGTTATGTTGTTTTCTCTAGAAATATTACGAACTACGTATGTAGAATATTTCTTAATCGTTTCCTATATTATCGTTTTCCTGTCGGTGTTTAAATAATTTCGAAAACTTGATATGAGTTTTTTAGGGTCCTGCATGCAAATAATATTGTATCCAATGATCTATCTACTCATTATTTTTACCTACGAGGTCTGTTTAAAAAGATCCTGATTTGTTTCCCAACAACTGATAATAGGGTAAGAGTAGGTAATACTGGTATGGGTTCAAGACAAGAGTCAGAAATATTTAAAAATTTAAAGGGCAAAGTGAAAACCTGTTCTATTATCTTGGGATCCTTTAAAGGTTTAGAAAAAGGGTAATAATTCGGTTTTGGATCATTACAATAAAGCACTTTCCGTTAAAGCCTTTTTGGCAAAAAGGCATCCCTGCGGTGTTGCAGCCTTCATACTTCCCCATGATTTGAGTCCATATTATTCTTTTTCACAGACTGAAGAAAATTGTCAATTGAAGACGTCAAGCGCTGATTCCGTGGATGGGAGCAACGTCTCCGTCTCTGTTTGGCTTCCCAATGGAACTATTTTGAAAGAAATAAATTTAATTTGTCAATAAATAATTTCACAGACCTAATCTCGTAACTTTTTAGACAGACCTCGTAATTCAACTCTTGTCTCTTAATAATTATTGTTCTTTTTAGAGCTTTGCTTGCTCTATTTTAAAAACTATTGAGATAGCGATTAGAGAGTATATCGCACACTTTTATTTGTGATTAGTGCCTCAGATCTAATAATTATAAAAAAATTATTTAATTTACAATAATTGAAATGTTTCTAATAATAAAATGATATAAAAAATATTTTACTTTTAAACACGGAATAACCTTTTTGTAGTACTAGTACTACTAACCTTCGACTTTATACAGACTGGCAGTTCTGATCATCAATAACATATTAGGTTACTACTATCTTTTAATATTCTTCAAAAAATATGAGAAAAATACATAATGTGAAATTTTATTGTTACAATTTTGGAAGACGAATTTTTAATAGAAAATGTCATGGACACATTTCTTCTAAATTTCCGCGTTTTTGTTATTTTTGCCGATTAGGGTAATAATGAAAGAATAATTTGATATTTGATAATAATTAAGTAATTGTTTAAGAAGATACTTATTTTTTAAATAAATAACGAAAACAAATGGGGCTTTATACAGGTACCTACCTAATAGAAAATCGATTATCTTCTATTATAAGGTTTGATTTTACCTACATGCTCTATGTTTCGTTTACTTAGCTTTCAATAGTGTCTATACCTATTACTTTCATTGCATTCTTTCAGAACATATAGTGGTCAATATAAGTTGGTCATCGTTTTACTTGTTTCGTACAATAGGAAAAGTCTATTACAAGCGTTAAAGCGTATCACCTCTAACTTGATTCACATATTTACGTACCATAGAAATTACATTTTTTTTTGATAAACAAAATATTTGCTTTTATGTGAGAGTTACGCTGGGTGATATGATGTTCTGTGATGATATTTTCTGTAAGATTGATCTAATGGGTGCCAAACATAAAACCGTTTGGAGTTGGTTATGGTTTACTTGACTTATTTCGAGATAAACTCATTAATTTGCGGTTTAAGCTACCTATCTCTTCGGCTGGGTTGATCTGTCAATGTCGGACAACTCAGACGACGTGGTATGTATTTAATTAAGAAAACATACGTTTAGCAAGGCTCGAAATAATTGAACTTTAGAGCACCTTTTACAGTTGTTGCACATGATAGCTCTTGTGACAGTAATTTTCTAACATTTCTAAAATCAGTGTTTTAAAGGAATTTTAAAATTCATTAATTACTAGTCATTAAAATTTAATATAAATTTTAATCTTTGATAATCCCATACACTTACTCACCTTACTACATACAAGTACTAAAGTTCGGGCGCATTTACGAAACTCAAATCCAGTGTAGTAGTAGTACCTATATTATAGATAGCTAAATATTGCACCTACTTTTATTTTTAGAATTACTACCGCTAAATATTAGCATTCATCGTTATGTTAGTTATATTACACGTTCAAGATATTTTAAGAAAACCTCTTTAGAAAATTCTTAATTTGGTCGGTTTCTTAGTATGCCTTACTTAGTAACCATTTCCAATTATATCAGTAAAAATAAAATTAAGCAAACGGGAAAATGTTGGTCCACTCAAAATTAGGGCAGCTGTAAATTAAGTCCAGCCTATTCATTAACCCACTACTACCCCATAGGTTTGGTATATTTTTCAGTTGCACGCCGTTGAAACTAGTCCTACAAAATAACTAAAAAAACTAAAAAAAGGTTTTAAGAAGCAATTAATTTTTTTCTGTAGGTTATCAACAGTTCAAAAATCTGTAGGGATTGGTTCCAGATGCGACACATTTTGAAATCTGTAACTACCATTTTGGGAGTGCAATGTCACAAATCAAACAGGTGGTGAGTAAAATTTTGGTAAAGCTGCAAATTTGTCATAACAACACTGGCTTGTCCAAGTTCCCATGCAATTTTCAGTTACAAAATTCCCTGCAACTATGTTTTGGAATATAAGAAGGATTCTATAAATAAATCAATGCCCAAAGCCTCTGAAATCACTGCAGAGGATGGTAGTGACAAAAGCACAAAAAGCTCTGTAGTACAAAAATTGTCGAAGAATATCCCTGTATCGCAAAGTGAATTGCACCTTCTTCACGACAGTGTTACCGTGCGTAAAGCCACCAAATTACAAACAATTCGGCAAGAATACCATTTCATTTAATTAGTACAGGTCTGATATTCCCGACTTCTGTCTACTCAGAAACCTACAGAAAACCCTCAAATGATGTCGCTTACAAATAGATGGTGACCGTCACTTTTTTGAAACCCGAGAAGTGATATTTTATTCTTTGCAGATCAAATAATGTAGCTAGATTGAAGTTAGGGAGAATTTGATTTAAAAATAAAAAATATATGTGAGTTCCATGTTATGTACCTACGATAATATTGCACGTCAAAACAGGGATTCTGCAGAATTTCAGGATTACATCAGGCTGGTATTGGTATTAAGTTATAGTAACAGAACTCACTTTAAAGAAAGTAGTAAATAGTGTTCAGATTTCAAGAAAGGAAGCATAGGTACCTTTTCCCAAATATAATTTACAATCCTGCACATCGTGTTTAAAAGGAGACAAAAATTCAGATTCGGCATATTTTAACGCCTCGTCTGGAGCGGGTTTTAGTCATATAATGAAGGGGCAATTTATAGTTTGTTCAGAATCTCAATATTTCCCTTTACTACAAGAAACGAAAATATTTACGACCAGTTTGGTATATTCCGTCCCAGTAGGACAGAGAGCAATAAATCACCCTGACAAATAGTTACCAGTGATATAAATACAAGAACACAAACACAGGGGTTCCTAGTACCTATTTATACTTAAACCACTGTCTCCAATCATTTCAACCAGTGATGATATAGATAGGTAGGTACTTATCAAACATGTGATGCACCTCACATAGGTAGGTACCAATTTTTGTAATTTATTTACCAGTTTACCTATAATAATTATTTAGGAAACAAGCCATGACTCCTTTAATATTCCAACAAAAATATAGTAAATACACATGCGCACGCTTAAGAGCATTCTTTTCTATGCCAAATCTATAGCTATAGCTATAGCTTTCGATGAACTACCTGGCCCTATTTCATGTGTGCGGCACTCTTAGAATAATTCATTTTTACCACTGATATTTATTGTGCGCTTCTATATGATAAACGTAAACTATTTCATTATGACAATTTTTATTACACCCCTCTCTCTCTCACTTTTGGACAGAGTATAGAAAATGTATCCTCCGAAGTAGCTGCGTGTTAATGATATTTTCTTCAACGTATAAAACAACAAATAATAAAGGGCTTAGTAACAGCCGTCTTGATAACCTTACTTTCATCTTACCACGAGTATCTAGAATACGATTTTCTGAGTGGCACTACCTAATCCTAATTGTATTTCTCTGTACGAATATACTGAGAAATTTAACTGAACTATATCGCATTTCACCATACAACTTATTCATTCAAGTATTAAAATTCGTAAGCAAGCGGTCTTTTAATGACTGCTCGTGTTTTGTACTTTAGCAGAGTAAAGTACAGATGCCTTAAATTTAAGGAAAGAACTTATGAATAAAAAATAATCACCCGTGTGTACATTAGTTAATTCTTTTGGTCGCTTTGTGTTAAATAGTTAACGATACAAATTCAACACTACTAATTATAGGCATTTGTATAATAAATCGTACCTTTGCATTCGCACATTCCTACTAATTTAAAATTCATGTAAGTTTCCAATCAGTAAAACAAAAACATGAAAACAAGGACGTTATAGCAACTGCTATACCTAATATTTTACCATGCTGTAGTTTTAGTAAATTTTCTCCTGTTTTTGATTAGTCTGCGTAAGATCAACGATTCACTATTCACCTTAAAAAAGATTATACATAGGAAACGAAAATCGATCGAAACGCGCCAAAACCCCTTGAGAATTCTAGAATTTTTTAGATTTTGTTTAGGATGGCCTAGGAGCTGTTTCTAAAGAATTCTACTGAAAAAACTATATAAGGATTAAAGAAAAGGAAATGCGAAGAAAATACTATAAATAAGAAGGAATTTCACGTTTACCGAATACAAAAATAGGTATCGATCTACTTGCCGCAAGAGACAACCCTTCTTAAAGTGAATGTAAGTTATAACTAATTGGAAACTCAAACCTTAAACCAAACCTTTACTACAACCAACCAGTTGGCCCATTGTGACCACTTATAGGTATAATTCCTGGTAATTTCGGATAATACTGACTATGTTGTTTATATTCATCTTCAGGAGTTTGCGACGAGCCTGTAGCCTGAGTACTTGACGAAGAATTGTATAACAGGGGCTCCCTGGAAGAGGTTCCTGTTGGAAGAGTTGATTGACCAGTAGCTGCTGCCACACTTTCTTCCGTTGTGGAAGGTGTAAGGGTAGACGGAGCTTGAGTAGGAAGATCAACCGATTCTTGCTCAGACTGTGTTTGTTCAAGATTTCGTTTGGTCAATTGTATTACTTCGGAAACTCGCACTGGGACGCTCGAAGCTCTCTGCAAAACCTGTAACAACTTTTTGTGTTGACAATTAATCATATATTAAGGATACAACATGCACAAGGGTGCTTGTCTAAGTTTAAATTAAAATATTAAACAAATAAAAAGGAATTTTGGTTCGGTCAAGGGCAAGTAGGCGCAACCAAGTTAGAACGGGACAACTCGACGCAGAGAGAACGGGACACTAGACAAGTGGTTACGAGACATCCATGCTAGATGAGTTAATACAGAATTTGAGTAGATTTCGCGCCCCCTTGTTTTGCGGCCAGTTATTCCTGTCTTCAATTATCTTCCGCCGATTTGGTCGCGTCTAGTTAACCTTGTAGTTGGGCCGCGCCATTTGGCCCATCCTGTTCCGCTTGTGCTAACTATTGGTAGTGTTAAACCTTGAGTTAAGATACTACTACTACTAAATACTACTACGGATATGGCCATTTTTACACATTTTTGACATCTACACAAAATAGTAGTACCTATTAATTACAAACCTTTTTATTAGCCTTCGCACTAGCACTCCCACGGGAATGATCTACTGCATTGTGTGGTGGTACAACAATTGGGCTAGCATTTCGAGATGCAGAGAACTTCTTTCTTTTTTTCTTAAGTAATAATAAACCGCTTGCTAATCCATGGTGATGATGTTCTTCCTGTACTGGCGGTTCAGGCGGAACTCTGTCTAAACTTGGATTTGAATCCGAAGGACTAACAGATCCATTTTCATCAGACGCAGGACTGTTGCTATGACTTTGCGAATGATTATGACCGTTTTCTCTGCAGTGTGAATTACACACAGAGTCTTCAGATCGCGATCTACCAATAAGACGTGACACTTTTCCGGTTTTCGCAGCTTCAATTAAAGTTCCCCAACGACGTTTATGAGAGGAAGCCCTTTTCGTGTGAAACCTATAAATTTTAATACACAGCAACCTAAAAGAAACCACTTTGATATTTCATACCAATTTTCGTATTTTCCTCTAGAATGATGATGATAATGATGTCCTTCGTTAATGCTACCTTGTGACGAGGAAACTGTACTACTTTGTTGGTGTATTTTCCTGGGTGTGGAGTTGAATATTCCGGATAGAGTTGAACCGAATAAGTCATGTTGTTGACCATCCTGGTGATGCTGTTGTAAGGACGCTATAAATTCCGCTACTGGAGGTAATGGTCCTGTAGTTGTTGATGGTTGAGGTCCAATGTTAAATCCTTTCATTAAACGCCTTTCCTTTTGGCGATTCTTTTTACCACCAGCTCCTTTAAATAATACACTTACAAAAACTAACTATTTTAACTTAATAATACAAAAAGCATCTAAAAAGTAATAATTAAACATTATACTGGGTGTCCACGATATCGCGTTCTTAAGTTATAAGCTTGGACTAACGAGAATGGGTGCCCTTTACTCCATATTATAAAAAATGAGATCTGTGTTCTGCAATGTGACCATAAAAAGGCAAATAATGATGAGATGATGATTCCCTGTCAAGACGTTATATTACGTAGCTTAATATATTGAAGCGTTTACCTGCGCCCATTGCTGATTGTGCAGTCGAAGTATTCATACCAGAATTTTTTAATATTTCTATTAATTCAAAGCGAAAGGCTGAGATATCTTGCTTTATTTCATTAACATCATCTTCGGTAACGCCTTGATTTTCTGCTTTACGTTGTTCTACAGTCACGTAACGTCTTACTAAGTTTCGCATGATGCTCTACAACACACAAAAATAATTTTGTATTAGGTACAGTTTGGTTTAAAGAACAATACAGAAATGCTGCGGCAAATAAAAATAATTACAAAAACGAAGTGTGTAAAAGCAGCTTTTTACCTAAAGGGGTTAAAGTTAAAAGTCAGGAAAAGCGAAATTTTAATAAAACATAAAAACACCTGAGGAAGCGAAGCGTAAACTTTAACGAACTAAGCGATTCTTAGAACGTACTGTGTTTACCTGGTAACGGAAATCTCGTTCACTCGCCTGCTTGACTTTTTTCTGAAATAAAAATAGAATATACTAATCAATCCAATGTAACAATAGTAAATGTTACAAGATAAAGATCTTTACTCTTCATTCTATTTTTAGAATAAATGAAGCTCCTTCACAAAATGTAGATAATCATATTAAGTCATTTTAGGAATAAATGAGCTGTCGCAAGAATTTCAGGACTTTTCTTGTAAACGTCACGTTCACATTTATTTTCTTTTATGCAATAGTAGCTGTCTTTCTTTTTCTCTTGTCTCTTTAACTTGCTACACTTTTACTTTCTGCTTCAATCGTTTATTTTGTCTGAAGTTGCTTGTATTTAAGATATCTGGTGCTCGGTAAATTCAAACACGATTTAACGTTGGACCCCTTTTAGACTTCCTCGACTCTAATAAAGTTCTGGTGAAATTTTAATGAAGATGTTTAGAAAAAACGAAGCGTTGCAAAACGTGGAACGATTTTTTTTGGAAGCATCATGCAAGTAATTTAGAATATTTGATAAAATAAATCTTCTCCTGGAAACAATGTCGTCGCTTCGCTTAAGCAAGTAAAAAGGAGACCGAGATCAACGAATACACAACGAGAACTTCTTTGCTTTTATCTTTTTACAAGTTGATTTTGAGGTACTACCTACCTTAGTCATGGAACAAATTTATTTTTCCCTTATCCACAACAGTGGTAACATTAAACTAATAAACGTTTCGTAAGCAGTTTCTCCGATATAAAAAATGTGAATTGCAGGTTTTGCAATAATTCTAAAGATAGGTCTAATAAATTAATAATCCCATTCAGTTTTTATAAGGACAAAACAATTTTAGACCGAAGCGTTGTTAGTAAATCTATCATTTTCGTGTCACATTTACTACATCTCGTATTTTAGAAGAGACCAAATTGAATTTGTTGAACCCTGCATTTTATTAGAAATCGATAGGTAGATACCGACTTGGTTTATAAACAATTTTCTTTTTGACATATACATTGTAGGGTTCGTGATTTTGTCAGTTCAGATTTTAAAAATATCCTAGCTTGGATTTCTTTTAGGGAATAATTTATCTAAAAAAAATAATTGGATTCCTTCAATGATAATTATATTTTCTTTTTTTGTTGTTACCATACTTGCAGTAGATTTTTATATAAGTACTCGTAGGTACTAAGTAAAGACTGACCATTGGCATTATAAGTTTTTTTCTGAATCTAGTAATAACATTCTTTTCATTCGAGGAAGTTTTTTTTCAAATTTCTTGATAGGTGCTGAGTGATTCGTAAAATTAACTCCTGCTTAAGATTTGTACGAATAGGGATGGTTGTAAAATGTAAAAAGAGGAAATGAATGCAAATAAAATTACTTTTGAGTAGCCGACGAAGTAGAAAGTTTAGCAAGCCTAATGGCCTGAAATACATAATGTGGCGGAGCATTCCTTTTCTTTCAATTCACTGCGTAGAGGTATGATTAGTGTTGTTTAAAATTAATCCTGAAAGCAAATTATGGTTACCCTCTTCATTCCCGCTAAATTTAACAAAATCAGTTCCCCTATTTGAGACTTCCCGTAAGTTATCGTTTAAACAAAATATTTCGGCTTGTATTAGAATTCCCATGATTGTTTTGAAAAATTAAACAGTGGCAATTTTCTAAAGTATCCCAAATTCAGGTGGTTTTACCCCTTAATGAAGACAAATGACTGGAACTTGGAGAAACAACATCAAACATCAAGAATTTAATAGAAATTACATTTTATCTCAACTCTAAACCAGTCTTATTAAACCTTTCTTATTTGTGCCCCCCTTTTTAATATCAATTTTGGTTGCCTCCCTTCAGAACATTTTTTTGGTTCGTCAACATATTTGATTCCATCTAAATGGTGTGTCTAGACATTATTCTGCAAATGGTAGAAACTTGTGAACGAAAAATTTCAAAGTTTAAAAAATCTATGGAGTTATTTCAAAAGTATAAGTTAAAATAATTTAGAATTAAAACGAGGGAGGGTGATTGACCAAATTTTTGTAATACTCTTCCTGTTTTTATTTCCTTTTATGTTCGTTTTATGTTCCTAGTATAATTATTAAACACATTATTGTAGGTAAAATTTTCAGAGGATAACTTGTCAGTTTCAAATACCTACCCGAATAGTTCTCATGTGTTCCTTCTTGGCAGCTTTGGAATGGCCGCATAATTTCTTCCGGAGCCATTCTATCACATACCATACACTTTTAGGTGTTGGTATGATGTTAAACGGTGGCGGAACTGTTCCTCCCTCCTCGAAGTAACTTATCCATAATTTACTCCTTGCAAATTTCCATTCCACATCGGCTCTTTCCTGTAAACATTAAGAAAGTGTTGATAACCCAATGCAGCACATTTGCGGTGAAATTACAATCTACCAACTGATTTGAGAACTATAATTTTATATTGATTTATAAATTTTTACTTTGTCCACAAGGATTACTAAATAATAACAATTTACGCGACGACGTATACGTCTATCCGTTCACATTTTTAAAAATGCCATCAAGTATTAAGCAATGACGGTGTATTTTAAGTTCTTGCGAGAAATTGTTTTTTTATGTGATACTCTGTCAAACGTTTAATATTGTGCTAGCCTAATCATATTTTACTTTTGCGAAGTTTATAGTACTAGCGCTGCTACTTTACTAGTGAATAATAATATTTCACGGCAGTGTATCCATCTTTACAAAGAGATGTAAAAATCTGAATCTCCTATGTTGTATGACGTCCATTAACGATCCGATCAGAAACAGGAATTTGGGGGAATGGAATCGGTTTTAGGCCATAATAGCAGTAATAGGCAAATGTTAAATAAAAAACTTCAAAAAAGGCGGCGATTTTCAACTTTAGTCGCTGACTACGGTGTTTTTCTCTAACTATTCTTGGACATTTTTTTAATCGCATTTGTATTACTCCTTGATTGGATTGTCTGAACTGTGGCAGTGACACACTACACACAACTCTTTCTTCGCAATTTTTATAGACTTTTATTTTATGCAATAACATTTTCGACTCTTTTAATGCAATCTTTTCTTCATTCGTTATTTCAATCGTCTAATGACCAAAAAACCTTAAAATCCAGATTGTCAAGATAATCTACCTCAAAGTTTGATAAACTTAAAATAAAATGAAATTGAATTCAATTAGTAAAGTAAAATTAGAAATTAGAACTTCAGCAACTTCAATTTAAATGTTCGGTTTACATTCCATTCATTTGCTGACAATATTGAAGACGAAACAGGAATTTCGACGAATTCCTTCGATGCTATGCACCGTAGGTATGTATATATCTGATTACGACGTTAACAGCGCAATGTAATCTAGGCAGCGGATAAAACGATCATGCTCTGATTTCAATTAACATTCAATTAATTTTAAATTTGAATTAAATCAGTGTTCCAATTTTAAGGATTATTATTGCAAACATATTTTATGAGTCGGCATAAACAAAATGATAATATGTTACAAGTTTTCCAATCATCTGAAATTTTGTGCGTAAATAAACGGTAGATATTATATTTACCGTAACAAAATTTCAGATTTCAGGATACATAGTAAATTTTCGGGAACAATTAAAGGCCTGCTAGATGCATAAGATTCGTTATATCATAGCTAGAAGTCCATGAAAATGAAAAAATATAGTTCCTTAAAAATGGATGTATTTTTATTTTATTATAAGCAGAAAAGTTGAAGAATAAATAACAGCATTTCTATCAGTGAAACGAAAAATACATTCTATAACTTCAATGCGTGACAGATACATATATCTTCTTACTATTGAAAAAATCCATGAAAAGTGGTGAAATGTTGAGAGAGATTTCTGCATGTATAAACGATTGTTGCCCAATTTTTTAAATATTGTATAGCGAAATTCCTGACTACGCCAAATGGACAACAAACTTATCTCAGTCTATGTTCTAACTAAATAAAGGATCTATGTTAATGATGAATAAAGCACACATTGTTTAAAAAAAAATGGGGTTTCCAAAAGAGACTAGCTTTAATTGAATGACAAAATACTTTACTTGAAAAGCTTGACATTTATTCTATTTGTGGCAAAATGTAATTACTGTAAAATATTATTTGTTATACAAAATCGTCACATACCCCAACACCTGAGAAGTAAAGTCTACGACATGTGCGTCCTATAGTGTTGACAAATGGCGTACAAACACGGACCTTCACCAAGAAAAACATAGAAAAATGTCAGTAGCACAAAAACATACGGAAAGGACTATACTAGGTATAACATCAAAAGATCGTAAATCAAACGACAGAAAAAATAAATAACTGATGTGACAACTAAGTGTTGGAAAAACTACGACTGAAACGTCCTAGGACGCGTTTCATTCTCGTTGCAACTCAAGAGCTAGGAATAGTTTCAGTCGCAATTTAGTAATTCGACAACAATATGTAAGCTGCAAATATAATATAAGTAGATAAGTAGACAGTCTCGTAATAGTATAATAAAGAGAAAAAGTTCAGATAGACGCGTGCCCGTCACGTTTGTAAATTATATTCTGTTAAACATTTCCTAACTGATTACGAAAAGACAAATTTGAGGAAAAGTTGGGTTAGTCTTAAAATCATTTACTTTACTCTGCCACTCAGTAATATTCGTTGTTCTAATAATGATTGTCTACGTAAAACAGGCATATTTAGGTAAAATTGGTGTAGGTGTATTATTTTAATACCAATTATGATTTTGTCTGTAAGTTTGCAGACCAAGAAAATATTGAAATTATTCAGAACAATATGAAAAAGGATTGTTAAAATTAAAATTCTGTTCCTTATTCTTGAGTATTTTTGAGTGTTGCTACTTCAATTATGAGTTTTCATTATATTTTCCAAGTTTATTAAAAACTCTCACAGTCCGACAAATATTTTAAAGACCTGAGATTAATTTTCATGCTGCGTGTTCATAATAAATTGAAAATCCTTAGATATCATCCAATTCAGAGTAAAAGTGCTCTTATTCACAACCTAACAGCCGGTGTTAGCCGTGACAAAGGCAGGTATGGATTTCTTATTAAATTTAAATCAAGAAACGCCGTTTCCACGACACTTGAGTTAACGCTGGATGAAAATCGGTAATTCTTGAAATTCGTTTAACTTAATAAGCCATCAAAATCAATTCCTCTGTTTAGTAAAAAAACTTGTTCATTCATTTAAGTTTAAATGTTACATTTTAATTTTTTAAAGTCAAAAATATAGAAGCTATTATTCAAAATATCGGAACTTTCTTGAAAACTAATTGCGGAATTAGTAGTCAGAAGAGTAATTTTAAGCAATTTTTTTACTACTTTTTGGTGATGGTGAGGTGCCTTATTATACATCGTTGAACTCGGAAAAAAACGCTTATTCAGAATTACAAAAAATATACATAAGTGCCCATATAAAAATTAAAAGTTGAATATCGCAGTTAAAATCTAGTAAGCCCTGAAAATGTTCTAACTACATCAAAACGTAGTATTTAATGACCCATTTCGATTGCCATGTCGACCGTAACAAACCTATCTCAATTAAAAGCTGTATAGCTCGGAACGGATTTTGTCATCCACCCTGTATACACATTTCAAACTATTTCTGGAATGAACAATTCAAAAATAAATCATAAATAACAACTAGAAAACTTACTAAGACTATGCAAAGAAAGCTGTAAATTTATAACCCAAGTGAATTTCTGCAAAATTAGTAGCTTTTAAGGCCTAACTCGAGTTGAAGTAGAAGGAGGTGTCAAAACTACATTAAATATAGTATAAAACCATACAATATTAAGTAATTAAGGTAGATGTCGTATTAAAACTTCATAGTAAGATTGTAATTAAATTAAAATGAAATAGAAATTACAAAAGTTTGTAGGAAAACTGACACATTGGTAATTGAAATTTTCGAACTTTCTCCTACTTAGGTAAACTTACGGCTTCATAAATATTTTACAGCAGCTGAAAGATATAAGTAGTAAAGCAATATATATGCACCGTAAAGTTAGAATTATATTTGATATGCAGGTGTATCTGAGGTTTAATCATTTAACTACTTCACAAGATGGAGTATTCGGTGCGTGTGTTTCTCCTCCTCTAGGTTTTGACAATTCAATTTAAAAAATGCGGCCAGGACCACCCGAGTTACACAAAAAATACAATTTCAGGAGTAAACAAAGCGCGCTATATCCCTTCCATACTCTCTACCTCTTTAGCAGATATCTTTTAAGACTTTTAGAAAGATAAAGCTCCGGAAATTTAAATTAGTACGCCAACCACTATACTTTCTGAATGTGCAGAAAATACAACACCGGTATCTGCGAAAATATTTTTTCTGCACGAAAGTAGCACTTTCGAGCCGCAAAAACGACCCATAAGCGTTAGATTATGTTAAAATGAGTTAAAGTAAGTTCATGATTATTTAGTTGACGATAGAAAACCCCATAGTACCGAATAAAAGTTTAATTTAGATTGAACTCGATAAAACTGAAAGAATATCAACAAACTATAGTAGATAGAAATAAAAGAGCTGTAACATCAAGTGACTTTCAATTTAGCAGTGTTTTAGACGTCGCTCATTCACCGACCGTACTTCTTTCTAAATTGAGTCTTTAAAAAGTTAGTACACGAGGGGATTACTTTGCAGAAGCTCTATGTTTTGAATGATAAGATGTTTCTTAATGCTAATTTGTACATAACGATGAATTAAGGGAACAAACGACTCCCTTAACGTGAACTGTAATTATTTAGCGATTTTGTGGTTAAACACTCGTAATTAATTCACAAACTTGCTTTAAACTTCTGTTCTAGACGTTAGGTACATAAGAATAGTAGAAACAATGTTTAACAATTGAATATTGTTAGAAAATTATGTTATGTAAGCATCGATCACTTTATCAACGTTTAGTTAACTGATATTTAAAGTAACATGGAATGTAGAAACGCATTCCACGTAAAGGAATTCGTGTCGAGGCGCTGCCGAGGCTTGTGTCCTACCGAGACCACACTGTAGCTCAGTGAAGCACATATTTAGTTTCACAGTCACTTAGCGGTAACTACTTTACCCTAAATATGTGTTATAGGGGGGACATATTCTTTAAAATTGCTGTCCCTTTCATCAGCACAAAAAAATGGCTAAGTGATATACGAATACTTAGATGCTCTTACAGAGTAACACAAATAAATGAAAATTTAATCAAAATCTTGTCTTCGACAGCCACTAGAATGGGATTTTAAAACTAGTTTTAAATTTCTTTTGAAACGTGGCGTAGTACATAATTTATTGAATTTCATACCGTGTCGTCCTCCCTCCACCCGGATGCGTTTAATAAACATTTTAAACCTGGAACGTTGGCTTGGTATTCCATCCGCTAGATTAACTGCTCACCGAGGATGACAAATAAATTCTGGTTATTAAAAAAATCAAGAATCCCCACGCTAGGGAGGAATAAAGTGTCCTTACAAATTAGAACAATAATCATGAAAACAGGGACCTAAGAGATATGTAGACTGTTTTCGAAATAATGAGTTTGTATTATTTTTGTCAGTCTATACAGTGCGTTCATGATGAAATGAATAAATTAAATAAAATGGTAGCTATTATTTTTAAAAACGCTCCGACACGTCAATTTTAGTTTCTAACTTGGCATATTTTGATCTATGCGCCTTCCCTATACCACTTCTGGTAAAACTGGAAATGCCAGCAACTTTGTTATTTTAAATGAAACACCCTGTATATTTTTACAGATTTGGATAGAGAACGAAAAATCGGATTCAGTAGATCCACTATCAACATTAATTTCATTTCATTTCATATTATTAGAAAGATGTAGGATCCAAGAAGGAGTAAACTCGTTTTCAGTCCTTTTTCACACAAGGGACAGATTTCGGTGAAGAACCATACATTCTAGACTGTATAGGAGTGGCAGCCGGAAAATTGCTGTCAGGGTCGTTGCAGTTTCTTTATGATCCCGTATTTGAATACATCCGTTAACGTCAGTTGTAAAATTGAAAATTAAACGTAAACTTGCAAGTTTTGTTAAAATTTCTAGTCGTCGAAGATAACGAGAGATCAATAAAAAACCAATTAGGGCAGGCTGTGAAATTGAATTATTTTAAATTGGTACTGTAGCCACATCCACAGAATGACATTTCTGACATGAAAATTTAAAACTGAACGCTCTTGTCTAAGTTTTTTATTTGATTATTAAATTATTAAAATATTATTATCAAATAAAAAACTTAAAAACTTAGACAAGAGCGTTCAGTTTTAAATTTTCATGTCAGAAATGTCATTCTGTGGATGTGGCTACAGTACCAATTTAATATAATTCAATTTCACAGCCTGCCCTAATTGGTTTTTTTATTGATCTCTCGTTACAATTAGATACAATTTATTAACCACTTTCTAACTAGTAGATTTGATTATTTTTTTATACGTATTTTCTATCCAAGAATTTATTTTTGAATATACAGCAACCAAAATTGTGCATTTTAAAATAACCAACGCTACTGTTTGCAAATTTGTTCTGGGAACTCTAATACGGTTTGATGCAATTAGTGGTTTACAGTCGACTTGAGGCATAAAGCCCACTGGCTACATCCATGGTATAGGGAAATTATTGAACATTGTCCAAAGAATTACTTTCCATAGAAAATATTTAGATCCATTAGCTGTTAATTTAATTTCTAATGGTAGACTTAAACGAGAGGAAAATATAAAAATAAGAAGAAGAAGAAGAGTGACATTGTAATAATATCGATAACTGCCTAGAAAGCAGCTTTCTTTCGGACATGGATTAGTGATCGCACTGTACAATTTTTCTAGAGCTGCTTAAAGGTTCATAGAGACAATCATGCATATCTAATAAGCCTTATAAGGTGAAGGGGTTGAACGCTTCAAGCCCGATTGCTAGGTGTAAAAAATATTCGGTCGGGAAGTGAATTTACTTCAATTTTCATGATGTGCCTCTTTGAAATTATGTTACATTGCGAATTTAATTTTTTTAATATATGGAAGTACAGAATATCTGACCAAATAGGCAAACTGAATTGTTTAATCTGTCTAGCAAATTTTATTGCGTGAATTCGAACAAAAACGTAATTTGCGATAATGGTCTTTATGTGACGGTGATTTAGATGGGTTCTTAGATTTGGACCGACTGTTAGAGCGGCTATACTATATAAATAGTTTTTCATAAAATATTACATTATATCGTATATCATGGATCTGTATTGCTTTAGAGCCCGGGGTTCCGGCCCGTAAAATAGAACAAATGTTTGTTTAGAATACAAATACAATTTTCCCAACGTTATTTTACATAAATGCCTGTTATACTATGTATAAGTAAGGTACAAAAACACATTCTAGCCATTATATTATCCTAACTCGCTCTACATTGTGAGAACATTTATTTCTAAATCCAACATTATTGATCTAAGTTCTCATTTTAGACAGTCTGCAATTTGGTACGCAGGTAAACATACGGAACAGAAAAGTTTTGAAGTAGTTCAATCTGAGTATAAACTTTGTTGGCGGTTCCGCAGTAAAAAGATAAATAAAGTTGAAAAGGAAGTGAAATGAGGCAATAAAATTTTTCCCCATGATTATTACTACTCGTCATTTTATTTTCAACAAAACCTAAAAGAACCATTTATTTTTGCATTAAAACACACTGTACCTTATACAATACCGTAAAAGTAGATCGCTTCAAAAACAGAATATCTTCCTAATATTTCAGAACTTTATAGGTTACGGGTCGTTGCTCTTTCGGTAACAACTGTTTGGCTGATACGTTTTGACCGCGAAGTCACGCAAGAATTGCATAACGATACGTTTAACCTATATAAGCTAAAATTGTGGTGATAATTGCATTGACGTGATACCCTACATTGCATTTTAGACATAATAGTATTTTTGGATAAACACAAAAAACTGTGTTTGGGGGTGTCTCGATTTTGGCTATAGCACAAATTTTAAGTACCTTTAACCTTCTTCCTTTTCACATTTATATGGCTATTTTAACACAAGAAAAGGACAAATAAATCCTACAAACATAATGTTATGTTCGGATGAAATAAGGACGATAATGGAAAGGCGACAAATGGAGAGCGATGACTAGGAAAAACTAGGGTCCGAGAAATGGCGAGTCGAAAGAAATTATTATCGTTTAACATTTGAACAGCATATTAATAAAATGGGATTAAAATAAGAGAAATATACTAACGTTTTTATGTTTCGCATGGAATTTTTCTACATAACCAAATTGTTTATTTACATGAAAAACGCGAACTGTTGTATAATCTTCCTGTTATATAGCCTGTTTTGAACCGTAAATTAGATTTTTCGTGCTAATTGTACTACACCGTCTCTGTTGGGTTAGATCGAGATGAGGAGCAATATCCGCTCTTCCGCTTTATGTCTTAGGCCCATGACAAGTTTCTTAACTGTTGAGGATATTCAGTGCTTCATAATGCAATCTATATACAGTTGAGAGAATGTCAATACTCCATTGATTCTGACTTCTGAGCATATAGAAGTGACTTTGGAACTGGTCTCCTTTGACCTCAGAGAATTTTCTTATGGCTCCTGTATTATAATAAATTCCACTGGTTTGCTATAGCAGCGTTCTATAGGTCTTTAATAGTGGATAAGCGATGTTCCCCTAATTTATTAGAGCACTCTACCGGGTGGTGACTTGAGCGACGCAGCATAGGGATTTCAATGGTAAATTCTTAATGTTCAAATATTGGATCCCCTAATTATTTTAGAGCAAAAGTGTGTTGAGGTTTTTTGTAGGAAAAAAATTCTGCATATGTTCATATTATTATTTATAATTTTCCATTTTTCGGAAGCATAGAAATAGAAGAAATGAAAAATGGTCTTTTAAAAAAATCAGTGATGCCATGGAATTATAAAATCACACAAACGCATTCACATTTCTGTCTCATTACATTTTTTTTCTTTTTAAAGCAATAAAACGAGTAGGTAATAGGAAACAAGATTATATACAATATTTTTCTGTAGAGTAATGGGAAAGTAAATAATTCCACCAAAAAAACAAAGATTTCCTAAAATATTTTCTATGAAATTGCTTCGTTTGTTTTATTTATACCCAGCCACTGTATAGAACAAAAACCAAAGACGGAACTAACAAAAAACACTTGTAATCTACGAGAGATGTATTGAACGGGGTTGTGGATAATTAATCACACCAACAAAAAATAAAAGACAACCCTCCCAAATTGTTTGATATTTTCCTACATTAATATTAATATTTCAAGCATATTGCAATTTTATTTCATGTCCTAATTCTAATATAATAAAAAAAATGTTATTATAGGAAAAAATGCAATTTTCAATAAAATTGTAGGCATTTCTTTTGATTGACGTAGCGTGTTTCGTTGTGTAGATAAAAATTTCTTGTACAAAAATCAGACCAGTAAATACCATGCAATTCTCGTAGCAGTGGACTGGGGCTCTCAGCACGTAAAGTTTGAATTAATTTGAAGTTAACGTGTTCAGTATACCAATTCAATTAAATCTAATATTTCGCTCAGCAGTAAGCAGAATGCGAAATTGTGATTAATTTACTAGAGCTTTTCACAAAAGAGGATAAAAACCTTAAACTATTCTAGAAGTTGTTAAGTGCTTTTTTATTAATTATACTCGTATAATTACGAAGCAACGTCGCTATCTGTTTGTAACTGTGTATGTTTCCGTTAATTTGTATCCTGAACATATATTCTCTAAAAAGTGTCATTTACAGTTTTTTTAAAATTTATTTGAAATATTTTTAATATCGTAGTTCATTTAACTATTTTGTACTAATATAATACAAAAATCCTTTTACCGCCTGACAACAATGCTTCGTTGGAGTTTTATTTAAAATTCCCTACTTCCTGTTGTAAACATTCCACCACGAGCATTACCTACTGCTAAAAGTCTGAAAGGAAAGTTGGAGAGCAATTTTCCTTATATTGCAAATTCATGTAGATTTATGTATAACACTGGAATGCAGGGCAACTATCTATATGTATATTAAACTTGATTCACCCTAAAAGCAATCAAAAGGATGTTAGAAGAACTTTAAACGCGATCTAGAGGTAAGAACCTGCTAATAACGAAAAAGTAGGTTTCGGAAATGATTACGAAATGAATTTTTACTTATGACACGGATTATAAGTACCCAAATGGATATTTGACGCAAGAATACAAAATAATTATTAGTAATGGACAAAGTTCGTATAAATAATATAGAGGAAAATTAAATCCTCACCGCTTTCGGAGTTATTCTAAAATCAAAAATTTAGATTTAATTTTTTTGCAGCCATTTTAGGGACACTCTGTATAATCATTAAAATGACCGTTTAGCTTTGAAATTAGAAATATGTGAACTGCCAATCCCGTTTTAATTACATACAGGGTTGGAAAAGACGTGTGTTATCATAAATTTAATATTTAACAGCTTACCTACTTAAACTTAAAGTATAGCAACTTTCTACGTAAAACTTACCGATATAAGTTGATAGGAATGGTTCATCATTGCAATAAGAAGATTGAGAAGAACTACGATGTTAATAACCGAATATGTTCCAAACATCAACATCCCCCAAAATCTTGTGAATATTTTAATGCCACTCAGCTCGAAGCTCTCTAAATCTACTAACCCAAAGACAGCCCAGAATAGGGTTTGACTGGTTTCAAACAGACTGGAACAAATTAAAACGCAAAACGTTAAAACTTCGGCTTAAAATGTAAATTAACTGAATGATTTATAATTTAGCAACGACCAAAGTTTATGGACATTTGATTAACTGGCAAAGTTTATTATACGGCACTAAATAAATGTTATAAGAAAATCCTGCTATTGCAAGGGTGTTGCTGATCGTTTTATAATATTTTATTTAGTCAATATAATCTAGGTTGGCCAAGGGTTAAATACGAAACAAAGGACCTCCATCATCATAATTTTTGGCCAGTTAAAACTTATAGAAGCAGAAATCTCAAACACCTTGCTATTTTCCTATGTTTGGATGTAAACCTTGGCATCCTAAATTTGAACACATGGAAAAATATAGAACACGTTCCCTTAATAAAATTACTGACGCGTGAGGGAATATATAACCCCTATAGCAAAACATAAAATACATCACTTTAGTTAAATGGGACGTTGGAAAATTGAAGATTGAAAATTTTTAGTTGAATAGAATTTGAACCAAATTTTATACAAATTATATTTTATGAAATATTATGTCATTGCAGGAAATTGTTAAAATTCTATTAAGAAGTGAAAGAAGTAATTATTCAACTCACTTAGCAAATCTTCTCCAAATAGTACATGCATTTGAATCAGCTACGGCTTCTGACATTGTGCAATTCGTTAACTTCGTGTGGTTAGGCAGTTTTGCATCCAGAATAATTTCGGCACAAACTGGTTTACTGAATTCTGAGGGACATTTCAGTCTTTCGGCATCTGCGTAGTACCATAACAATTGATTTAACCCTGTAACAAGAATTTGATTAGAATACATTTTCAGCAAATTTAACCAATCATAGTAATTTAGTATCTACACAAATGATTCCTGAAATTTGGAATAAAACACTCATGGACGAGCCAAAATTATTCAGAAAAAAGAATCCAACAATCACAATCATGATTAGACGTTTCTATAGAAACTATTACTTAGTTATATAAATAATAAATATTAAATAAAATATACTTAGTTACTTACCACATGAAAATGCAAATAATACTAGTACGTATAAGAAAAAAAATTTCATAATATCCATCACCATTCTTGATAAGGAAACTTGAAGTGGTCCTAGATGTGGATTAACCGAAAATATGTACACCAGTTTTAAGGAACTGTAAAAATAAGAAAACTAAAATCAACAAATTAAATGAAAGATTTACAAATAGAATAGTGCAGTAATATCTAGTTATTTTATAGGAAATCTATTATACACGTGTGTGCTGATTTACATACAAAAGTTTTCAAATCGAGTTGGCTGTGTATGTTGTCGTATGCCGTCATAACTGATATGTTACATACTCGCACGCAAAGATTGACAGGAACTCAAAATCTCAAAACTGACACATACATTTTTTTATTTCATACTGCATCGTAACACCCATGTTTAAGTTAACGATTTGAGTCCGGTAAATGAGACTTTACGGTATCAGGTCCGGTAAAAACTTTTACCGGACTCAAATGAAATAAATCGATAATCAAACTATTTATTACTAAAAAACTGCAAAATTAATAAATATGACAATTAAAAAGAAACTAAATATTAAAATTGACATTAATTGTGCAATAGATTTACGAAGAACTTCCTCAAAAATGTTATAATTTTCTCCCGTTTTGACAAGGCAAACAGTCAAAAAACAAACACTTCCATTTCATAGATGTCCATATTATGAATTCAAATTTTTATTTTTAATTTTTTCAATTTTAAACAAAGATTTAGTGCCTGCAGTATGAAATAAAACGCATTACGACATACGTCCGGTAAACTCTTACAGTAACTCGTCTCAAAATTCCTGACTCGGCTCCTTCGTCGCCTCGTCCTTAAACATTTCGACTCGTTACTGTAAAACTGAGTTTACCGTACTTAAACGTAAATTACTATTGTTCCTGGTTCAATCTCAGACATTCGTTAAAAAAATTTCAAAGGCCACTCTGATTTGACAACTTTTTGATGGCTCGATATATCGTTTTATAAAATCTTTTATATTAGATATTACCCTTGAGGTTTGAAACTGCTTGCAATGAACTATGATGCAAGACCATTCCAATAGTATTTAAAGTACAACTAGTAAATTTATTTCATGAAATGAACTCGTAAAGCTTTTAAGTACCTCTATAAGCATTAAAGCACGATGTTTATGTAAACAAGCGTAATTTAAAATTGTTTTATGATTTTGCGTTTGAGCTTGCGTTTTAGACATCTGCAGAAATAATAAATGCCTACAATGCTAAATCTGAAACCACTTAAGAGCATTTTCTGAAAAGGGGAAGTATTCGCATTTTCTTAAAGGGTCTTCGAGAAGAACGTGACTTCAACATTTTAATTCGCGATAATCCTTTTCTTTTGAATAACCCAACAAAGAGAAATTCAAAAGATTCAGATCAGGTAATCTAGGAGACCATAGTATGGATCCCCTTCTTCGACTCCAACTTTCAGGAAAATTTTGTTCACGAAATTTTTCACTTGGGTGTCCCAAAAATGGCGCTAAATATTTATCGTACGCTGTTCAGTGCCGCTAAACAAGTACGAGAAAAATCTTAAACAAAATCTTGAAGATGTAAAGATAACGCTTTTAAGCGTGAGATAGCACGGAAATGAGTCTGACAACATTGTGCTCTGTTCACAGACCAGTCTACTAATTACAAAAACACGGCAGGTAGGATTTTTTTTATTATTTTTCCCTTACTCCCTTTTCAGTCACCTGCAACGCTCCATACGTCATATTTTGTGCCATTGTTGGAACACCCCGTATCCTCCAAATGTGCCGGTGCACCATCAATGTTGGAACCAACATTTTAATCTACCTGCTAATGGGAATTAGTGAACCACCATCGTCTTTGAGAAGAAAATTTTGCATACTCCTATTCATGCAAGTTATGCGTATTTGTGATACTTGTCTCAGTTAATGTGTACAAATTATTTTAGCCCCCTGATATAAATCCTAACAGAACGAGCTTCAATTTTAAGATACACTGTAGAAGGTAAAAGACAATGTCATATTTAAAAAAAAGCGTAACCATAAATAGCATTCATATAGTAACCATTAAATAAGGTTCGTTAGGGGTTGTAGCTCCCTAAAGGAACGTATTTGAATATTAATATTAATTTCGTTGACACCTCTTGTGACCAGTTAATATAAGGCAATAAAATTTTCCATATGGTTTTGGTTAAGGTTTATTATCCACAGGTGCACCAAAAAAATATCTAAACGAAACGCGTCATAAATTAAGAGGAACGGGAACTTTTTTTTATTGTTTTCATTATTTTTTATTAATTACTTTAGCAATTTGAGTTGCGATAAAAATTCTACGATACAAATCCAAAAGGAGACACTTCAGTTTTTGTACGAAGCATTTTCCCGTAAACATCATTTTGCAAAATGCGATAAATATCAAACTACCAACTAATAACAGAGGATAATTTTACAGATAATGTTTTCATTTCCATAGAAATGTAATTTTTTTAATCATTTGATTGCGTTTATTCATTTTTTCAGACGAATAAGGTGTAGATAATTGGTAGGCTTAGTTGCAAAGCAGTTTTCAAGAACACTTAGATCCCTTTGTCATCTTGTGATGTTCAACAAGGAGGGCGAAGTTGAAAGATGTAAGATAAATATTCCACAAAACGTTCGAACAATATAAGGTTAGCTGTCGATGATATTAGGAATCTGACAAATAAGGGTTTTAGAGCTTTTTAGTTGCATCTCGACAAAGAATGTTCATCATAGTAACGAGATTATAATTTCCTAACACAAATGTCTGGTTAAAGTATTTAATTTAATTTAGTGGCTAGAACATTTTGCTAGTTACGAAACTCTTCTGGGTGAAACTTACGTTGACCTCATTTCTGAATACAATTTATTGTCTTGAATTCCAAATCTTATTTTGCATACATCATCATATTTTATGGGCTAAGTGCATCCATCTAACACAATTTGAGTGCATTTATCCCCCATTCTTTATATATTAGTGCACTCAGGAAATAGTATAATTCAATTTTGTGATGCAGGAAACGGTAGGATGATATGAGAAAATATTTGAAACGCTTTTAGATTATATTTTTTTTACGCAAGCGGCACGAAAGTGCTACTTTAATGCCACACGGAACGCGTTGCAACTATACTTTTAATGAATGTAAATGAAAATTTTTAATTGGTCAGTTTTACTTATTAACATAGGTAGACGTCCACAGTTTTATTTCTATATTTAGTTCATTCCTGCTTTACGTTCAGTATTATTGTTTTCAGCATCGGAACTTCTAGACAAACCCAGCTCTACCCGTGTTGAAATTTTACTACCAGATGAATAGTTGAATATGTGACAGCTTTAAAGGTAGGAAATGTATAGTAGATCGTAAAGTGGCATTGTGAATATTGTGCATTTGTGCGTTCAGTTAATATAACCCATACGGTTCCGGCAAAATTTATACGCATTTGTATTCACGTGTATTGCTTTTCATACCTCAGACAAAAGCAGTCGGAAGCTTTGTAAATCAAGCTGTCGCTGCAGAATACTAATAAAACTCCCATATATCTCCACATTTGCATGGCACTAATACAGTAAATCGCTATAGATTACTGCACCCGAATTCAGAGTTCCGGAAATTCGATTATATTCGATCCAATTTCGCAGAATAAATATAAGCCATTTCGGACTGCCAAATATAAAATAATATAATCGCTATTTCTAATTATTGCACGTGTCGTCTAATTTATTATTCTATTTCCGGTAATGTATTCCCACACGCAAGCGTAAAACAATGCCAGACTACGGCACTTTTTTTAACGCTCTTACTTTTTTTCACCATAAAAAATATTTTGTAGCGAAATAAAGTACAGTCATAGAATAAAAAAGTTTTCATATAAGAAATTAAATTGAAGTGTTGGAAATCTGCAGACTAGATGTAAGAAGAACAAAGACTTCCTTTTTATCCTTAATATCCGTAAGATATGTGCCGGTGGTAGCACGTTACATTGATACAACTGATTTGGCGTTATTGCTACGCTTCATTAACCAGTTTGTATTTATGAGGTACTAAAACAAAAACGAATTCTCGCAGTAACCGAGGGGTTCTTCCTTCCTGATACATGAGACGCACACGAATTGAAATCCAATATTGACTGAACGTTTCCAAGACACTAACGAAGGATACACGATACTAAGGTGATGAACGATATTATGTTTTTTGTATCTGTAAGTCAATTTCTTATACTAGAAACTATTAAAAATTGCGTAATATAATGTTTAGTTCTATTCAGATGGGTAAAAACACAAAAATTTATTCTTATGAAATAAATTGCCAAACACAAATCTTTTCTTATAGATTCAATTGTTCTATAAATTCTTCACTGTCAGTCACGCTCTTCCCACGCCCGTCTCTCACCGTAGATCACTTGCTTTATAAAAAACAAAAAATACACTTTATCATGGTTGAGATTGCTTAGATGTCAACGATTTCCTTTAGGGTTGGTTTCTCAATTCGAGTTTAACTCGAGTTTAAAGGTTAGCCCTAAGTTTATCTCAAACTAGTATCTCTAGTCGTTCTCTATTCATGTTTTGATATAGACCTCTCTGATAGATTTCCATCGAACTGTATTTTGTGCGAAAAGTGGCCCCACGTTGGGCGCCGAGTATAGTTGCCAATTGCTATACATTTGCTTAACATTTTTGTTTTCATTTATATATATTTTATATTCTACATTAGCAAAAAACAATTACGCTAAAATTAATATATATTTCGCAGAAAATAAACGTGAATGAGAAATGTCGTGTGTCAATTAATAGCAAATTTAAATTTTAACTAGCTATTATTATAACAATTAATTATCAACTGTATACGAATTTCTACCTGCAGAATTTTATCAATTATGTCAAACAGTACCTAATTATTATTTCGATATGTTCACAATTTAAATATACAAACATATTTGTTTGCATTGATTTATTATCTGATGAAATGCGCCTTTGGTATAAATTTGCTGAATCTGAATCTACACAGGGGAACAACCGTAATATCAATATGTTACAGTAAATAATATTAATAAAATGCGCGCTTCAATAACCAATATTTACTATTTTAATGGTGATCTCTGTTACACATGAAAACACACAAATTAAAAACGAGAAACTTACACGCTTAGGACTCAACAAAAATTTATCGATTAGACCAATTGAAATTAGACAATGAAATTTTCTGCCTTGTAAATATACCAAATGATAATTGATTATTTTCAAGTTGTTCATCTGCCCATCTTCATTAAATTATTAAAGTAAAACCATTTAGTTGATATTAAATAAAATAAATTGAAGAGGATGATAATACCTTTTGTATAAGAAGAGTTTGAGTTGAGAATTTTTTTAAAACCGAACATCAGGTGGACGTGTAATAGATTCATCTTGAGAGAAAAGAACTATTTGACTATTAACGAAACAGGTATTTCGTTTAAAGAAATAGAGTGCAGCCAAACTGAAACCACATATTCTTTAGGCAAAATTATGACGATTTAACCCAACTCTCAAATATATTCAAAAAATTTCTATTTTTTAAAATAACACAAGAATCCTTTTAGCAATGTGGATGAAATGTGAATCTGTACTGACAAAAGGCAGTTTTTGACATAATTTTTTGCTCGTGAGGGTTACGCAGTTGGCCAACAGTTCATCATCCAGCTGCCAAGAGGGTCATTATCCAACACCTTTTAAACTTTTACTACTGGCAGAACTTCTCATTTTACACGTTTTTTGTCCCTTGTTTGATTATGATATTTGCCATAGTTTAAGCAGAAAAAAAATAATTCTGATTTTGTGTACGTCACGTACAGTAACCCAAATAACTTGGTGGGGTTCAAAAATGGCAACGGTTTACACACACAATGCAGGCCAAATGTTACTATATGCCACATATTTTGGGAAAAAGTTAATCGCATGTAAACAATGGCCAATTGGAACATTTGCTGAAAATATTTTGGTTGCATTCAGTTTACCCATTAGAATACTTTGTTTTGGTTTTTTTTAACGCCACCAAACTTTTTGGGCTGCAGTGTAAGATGTACACCAACTCAAAATTATTTTTTTCTGCCTAAACTATGGCAGATATGATAATCAAACAAGAGACAAAAAACGTCTAAAATGAGAAATTCTGTCAGTACCTACTAAAACAATATGTTAAAAAGTGTCTTTTGTCAGTACACATTCATATCCGAAATTCCAATCCCATCGCTGAAATTATTTTGTTATTATAAATTTTTTTTTGAACATGTTTAACGCTCCATAGAGCCTTAACGAAGCACTTTTGGATATAGATTTGGCTACACAGCCTAGGTACACCCTGTATATTTATTGTTTGAGAATTTATTAATGAAATAAAGGTAAATAATTTAAAGTAGAGACTAACCTGAAAATGTTGGCGGCAGAGAAGAGTCCTTCAGATATTAACATTGGATCCCATGCGTCCCAATCTTCTCTCTTGATAGTCTCACTTTTTGGATTTTTTTGAACCTGTAATAAATAAATAATAGCATTCATTATAGTTATTAATTTATTATATAGAAGTTTTTGTAAGTATAAAAAGCCTTGATTCAAATAATCTTGATTTATTCATTACCAACCACGCTGATGTAATAAAATAGATATGTCTTTCCATTTAAAGTTTTCGAGAATTTTCCTCATGAGCGAGTTTCGATATATCAAGAACTTTGTGGGACAAATACCATTTACAGCCTATAGCCAGTCTTACTTAATCACCCTCTGTGTATAATGTATTCATAAACTTGCCAACCGAATGAAATGCTTCCCCTGTAGTGATAAAAAAGTTTTTGTTGTTTCTGGTCCCTACGTTTCCACAAAACAGTTATAGTCAAAACACAGAATTCAATGAATTAATCAATCAATTATCTGCTCACTCTCTCATGAAATTAAGGTAAACAATAAATTTGTTTATCTTTGCGGAAAATGGTTGATTGGAATTAAAGAGAAAAAAATACAAAAAATATAATCTGTCAAACAAACTGAGGCGGTGGAGAGAACAAAGACTTAAAAACGTCCAATAATTAAAAAAGTAGGAATTTAATTTTACCCCTATAATTATTATTGCAGGAGAAGAAAGGGAAGATGTTAATTTAATTTCTATTGTTTCCAAATCAAAGTCTAACCTCTTTATTTATTAGATTAGAAGGATTAGATTATTTTCATTAATTTTAAGTAATTTCGAATTCTAAACTGATTCACATAATATGCAAGAGGAGAGGTATGAGAATGTAATTCGAAGACGTTCCTAGTTCAATTCGAATCTTATCCCGTACTTACTTTGTCCAATATATAGGGATGAATTATGTAGTCTTAACGCAACCCTATATCTGACGCCAGAACCTTCTGTTTTCGTATGTCCCTTGTAATTGGGTTAATGAAACACTTTAAATAAGAGGACACTCTTTATAGGACAAATAATGGATCTGGATCGTTGGGAAGAAAGTAAAATCAAGAGCCTTTTCGAGAAGTCCAAGAGTTATATAAAACGCTTTCACAAGAATTTCTAGACGTATTTGCAGTAATAGCACAGAGGTATATTAAACAAGATCAAGTTCCTTCATTTTTCCATCGTATGGAATTAATTATGCAATCGTAATTATCTAAAGGTAAACCATTTGATAGGATAATAGTTTTAAATTGAAGCACCTTAAATCGAATTATTAATGTAGAATCGAATTTCAAATAAAAAATTTGTATACTAGTTCTCTTGACCTTTAAAACTGGTTCTTATTCCTTAAATATAATAATAAGAAATCGTCTACAATTTGATAAGCCACAATCTCTAGTAACTTTGCAATATAAACGCACAACAGAGTTAAATGATGTTCAACATTACGAGGCAATAAATTATTGGAATAACATTTCCACAGTCCGCCTATAGCAATGTGTAAGCGCCAAGCAACGCATCAGTCAAGAAGATAACTTGCTATCCTTTTTTCGTTATTCTGCTGCTTTTCCCGCACTTCATGCTTTTTAACCAGATTTTTTGTGCAGGCGCCTAACAATTCTGACACAACCTTCTTTTTGGTTTCAGGTTTAACAAATATCCAAACGTTATATGAGGTAGGTACCAATAGGTATGACGTAATTACTTTTTGCCGTAGCTGACGCGGTTTTCAATGAATATTCAATAATACTTGAATATTGTCATACCTCCTAAACATTAGGATGTCTACAGAGTGAGTGAGTTTCGTCTAGTTGACTGAAATTGCTAATTTTTCTCATTGTGAAAAGCAGCTGTTCAGGCAAGTTTTGCAAATAATTTTTTTTATCGAGCCTCAAGGATTCTTTTAGTGGTCTCCATTTAACATTCCTTCAACTTCAGAAAAATTAAAAAAAAAACAATTTAGATTGTAATTACCCGCACTACACTAATAAGAAAAATTGGTTCGGAATTTTCTGGTTTTGACATTTTAATTAGAAATGATATAAAAAAAATAACCAAAAAAATTGATTTCTAGTGAAAATCATCAGGAATTTAAAAATACCATAAGCTAGAAGCTCAAATTTGTAACAAAAGACCTCGCTGAATACTAATGTCACTAACGAGCAATTAATCATGAACTTTAAATCCTTTCTCGTTAACTAAATGAATAAAAATTAAATTTTTAATTTAAAATTTCATTAATGACTTTACGGAAAATATGGGAAACAGTTCCCAATATTCACTACCGCTTACAGGAAGATTTGTTAACAAAATAATTCTCCTGGCAATTTTTTAAAATCGTGAAATTGCGCATTACCTTTTTTTTAATAATTTCTGGGCAATTAACTTTCAAAAAATAAATTCTTACCTGATAATAAGAAACGACTCTTAACGCTACAGTTGCTACATAGAGCGAGTTGGTAATAAAATCAATCACATTCCACATATCTCGGGCGTATTCTTCCAAACCAACATCCCACAGCTGCTTTATTTCACTCCAAATTAAACCTGGAAATTGATAAATTAAATCTTGATGGGGAAAAGTGTTTTCTTTACGAATAATGGCAAATATGGAAAGGCGGAAGAAAAAAAGGCCATCGCTTATATTATTTATGAATACAAAATTTTGTTTATATTCTGAAATGCCACTATTTATTAAAATTTCATATTCAAAGAAATACTTGCGACATATAAAAATTGTTCAGATTAAAAGAAATTCAACTGAAAGTGTTACAGTTTCCCTTGGTTTAAATAAAAAAGTATAAGGTCAGAATTTGGAAAAAAATCTGAAAGAATGGTGTTATTTGTCCGGAACTTGGAAAACTTTCGATATAAAAGTGGTAATTTTACGCAGGAGAATAGTAATGCTGCTGAAACATGTAAAACTCCTTAACACTTTGCATGATCCGATTTTGTTTGAATTTACATGAGAGTTCAAGAGCGAATGAGAAGAAGCAATTCCACTTACCACTAACCCAAGCCAATATAATCCATTCAACTAAAGATGGTTTAGCACCACGTTTTGTAGGAACATCTTCGGGTTCTTCTTCAAAAAATAAAGTTTCTATTCGTTGGGAAGCCAAAATTAGCATAACTGAAACAATTACAGAGATATAAAAAAATTCTTTTTACAGGAGATTGTATATATTTTACATAAAATTTCAGTAATTTTGGATGCTGAACGCATAATTTTTATATCTTTTAAGAAACTTGTCCGGAAGAATTTCCTGCAGTTTTGAAAGCATTTTTGCTGTATCTGAACCAATTTACGCGACTAAAGTACACCTACATTTTGGATGGTTTATTTTTTAATCCTTGTGTATACTGGTATAATCTTGACAGGCCATTAGCTTATTCCAGTTGTATTTGGTATTATTTAGTTGTAAACACGGCCAAAGAAGTGTTGAATTTATGCTAAAGGGTTTTGAGGTAAACATTAATGGGGCAGGGACAAGTCGCCGTCGCCGTGTCGCCGCCGCCGACTGGCCGCGGCCAAACTCGCCGTCAGCGAAAACAAAATTTAATTGTTTTTTTACTTAACACCATATTAAGCACTGGGGTAGGTCTCTTGAACTGTTTAAAATTTTATAATAAGAATTTTTAAAGCTTTTTTAACTGGAATTATATCAAAATTAAATTGAAAATTAAAAATAATTTAATTATATGAAGCTTCGTTAAGGAATTACAATGAAATATTCACTCTGTCAGTTAACAACTTTTGGACAAAGGATTTAAACGATTATCAAAGATTAATGAGAAAAGTTAAGTAAACTGCTTAATCTACGCAAAGGTCTGCGTAACGAAATTATCCCTAATATTTTGCATAACAATATGATGGTGTGAACTATTGTAAAAAGTTTGTTAGTAGTATCATTAATTTAGTAGCATTTACCGGGGAGGGAACTGACCCTTTTCCTAAATTATACACAGGATGTCCCAAGACTTTATATGCATTATTTATGAAGCTATTTTGGATTTAAAATGTCTTGTAAACATGGACTTTTAATTTTTATAATATAAACAAACATTAAGCTTAGATCAGCCTTGTAAGATTAAATCACCAAGTTTATACAGATTTCTACATAAAAAATGCCTCAAACCATAACTTCCTTATTTTAAATTTTGAATCTCACAAACACACTATTGTATGCAGAATGTCACCCTGAATTCAAATATGTAAAAATATACAGCGTATTTCCTTTAAAATAAATAAGTTGAACATCCTAGCTTAAATCAGTTGATAGATATTTACGAAAGGGCAATGTCAAAAGATACCTTTTGCCTTACCATTTAAAATTACATATAAGTAGTTTGTGGAGTCCAAAATTTAAAATAACGTAGTTATGACTTGAGGCGTTCTTTTAGGTAACAGTCTTGTAATACATTGTTAAATATTTATTTATCCATACCAATTCAGAATAAAGTAAACATTGAAGCACGTGAAAAACTGAAAATATCTACCGCAGATCTATTTTATTATATAAGATTAACCTTCTTACCAGAACAAGCAAATTTCCTTTAAAACGTGTATGCAAACATCAAATATTCATAAAGCGTTTTCAATCTTCTCTGTTTTATTAGCAAAGCAGGAGAAAGTCAGAGAAGTTTCTACCTATTTAATGCATGTCGCAAACTTTGGAATCTGTTTTTAAAAGTAAAGTTAGCAAAGTCGATTTAACTTCGAGCACGCAATAAATTTATTGATTCCTCACATTTACAAACTTTACTGTTGAGGAAAACAAACTTCCAACTGATTTGCTCTTACAATATAAAGAAATGCTGTGAAGCTGAGAAAATGTACGTGTATTAATCATTCTTATGAATGGATCAGGACTTTGGCAATTTATTAAAACTTTGTGTATACCTATCGATTCAGAGGTTATATAAAAAGTGAAAACGGAGACAGAATTATTCGTTCTCGTTCTTACTCATACTAAAGATTTAACATCAACACAAAACAAAAACATATTTACATTTAAATTTCTCCTGCAATGTAGGAAAAGTTGTAGAAATAGTTTTCTACAGGAAAAGAGAAGTTCAAATATATGCAAAACAGAATACCTTTATGTAAAACTTCAGGGATAAAAAAATCTTGTATTATCTTTAAAAGCAGGATGTTCTAAAACTGTTTTTTTAAGTTGCATGTTTATTTAACCAATGTCATTATGCTACATTCGAATTAAAATTAAACTTGCAGGAGGAATATGATTGCACCGACTGCAAAACAAAAACCTAGGATTTGATTACTTCAAGCACGATTGAGAGGTCGGAAAGAAGT
The DNA here is from genome assembly GCA_963082805.1 of Hemicrepidius hirtus. Taxonomy (NCBI): domain Eukaryota; kingdom Metazoa; phylum Arthropoda; class Insecta; order Coleoptera; family Elateridae; genus Hemicrepidius; species Hemicrepidius hirtus. The sequence goes on from OY720167.1 coordinate 9,493,582, forward strand.
CTGCTGGATATCGGGTAGTAGAAAAAGAAGAAATATGCACTTGAATATGCCATTAACACAAACCCTATATGCATTTTACTGGTATTTATTAAATATACGTTCAAGGTTCGATTTTTAGGTGCTTCATAATCTGAATTTTAATTATTTTCACCCGGATTCGGTAGTAAGCTCAGAGATCGAGCTTATTCCGATCTAAATTACGGCCATAATGTTCAAGATTCAATTTTTCGATTATTATTTAAATCCCGATTTAAAATATTTTGACTTGGATCCGGGTTAGGCAGGTTTATACGAGAGTTAATTTTTTGGTTCGTACCTACTTTCCAATCATTTTAAATATTTTGTTTAAGACAAACTTAGGATCTTTTCGTACGGTAGAATTATTTTAAGAAATGTTAGGGAATGTTTCCTACTGGAATTACCCGATAGCCTTTTAAAATACTACCGGGAAGCGAGTACTTACTTGCCGACAAGGATTAAGAAATAAATCATCCAAAATGCTACAGTGCTTTAAAAACGTTATAGATAAACTGTTAAAAAGATATTAATTCAACATTCTGCATCCAAAACTGTTAAATATGCTAAACCCAGCTGCAATTAATCCAACAGTACGTGCTTTAGCATAGTAGGATTTTTTAATTGATAATTAAATTAAAAATAAAATTTAATCCCTTAAAAACTTTTAAATAATTCATAAACTTACATAGAAAAACGAAATATGACGCTGAATTGCAGATAAACTTTATAAAAGGCTTCCGCATCGTCTTTCCGATGACTGAATGTGGAGCCAAAATGTAGCCGGCGGAGAAAAATGGAAATAAAATACCAATCCTAACTATTTCTAAAGCTTGTAGAACCATGTTCTTCCGACGAAAACCTGGAAGTCCTTCATACCAAATGGAAGCCAATAGTTGTTGAACATTCGAATGCGCAACGAACTGAAAGAAAAAGAAAAAAAATATAATTAGGTTTTATATTCTGAAAGAAACTATTGGGTATTGTTTACTCATTAATATTGTTGATATTTGATAATATTATCAATACTAGCAAGAATTGTTTTGTTTAACTTAAGAATTAATTATTACTGGGTCTGGTACGTTTGGGCGGCGCTAATTTAGCGCCAGTCAGCTAGGGCCGCTTCAGCGTCAAGTCATTTCAGCAAGAGTAAATTAAATTCTTACTTATTTTTCAGTTGGTTAAATAAGAGAAAAGTTCTGCAAATAAATTTTCATTTACGTAAAGTGCACTGCATTTCCAACTACTGACATTAATGCTGGAATGGTGAGATTATGTGGCCTTAGTCAAAACAATAAAATGCAGTTTTCAGCCAGAGTTGTTCTGGAATACCACTAGAACATAGCAGGCAATGAAAAGGTGGACTCACTAGCATGGACTATGTACAGGATGTAGGACTACTAAAGTACTAAAGGAAGAATAAAACCTAACACGGATCACAGTTGTAGGCCTTGCTGCAATAGAAATTTTTTGATACGATTTCTTTCGATTAAGTTCTTCATTGAAACTTCTATCAAGTGGTCCAAGCAATAACGTATTTATTACTAATTTCGAGAAAAATTTTAAAATAAAATAAAATTTTGAACAAACATTTAATGTTTGTTCAAGTAATTCGTTCCCTAAATATCAAACACTTCTATTAGTTTTCAGGACGGAATGTATACGGTACAGAAAAGTGTAGGTCAACACATTTTCAACAAAAATTCTTTATATAATGTAGCACCAATATGAATTCAGTCCAAAGCGGTTGACCTCACAATGAAGCTTTACATCTTTTGCAGAATTTTTCATGGATACAAAGACTACTATGTCCTTTTGTACACAATTCACATTCCTAAAATATTTTCAGAAACCCTTATTATATTAAGTTTTTTTTTATGAAAACATACTTTATTTCCCTTGTGGACCAAAAAATTTAAAATAATCGGATAGTTACAACCTAAACTACAAGTTAACGTGGCACAAAATAAATATTACCTTCGTTTTTTAACACATCTGAAAAAAATAAATCAGTTTTGGTTTATTCTTAAGAACCCAGAAATACAGCAATATTTTTGTTCAGGAACTCTAATGGGCGATGAGTATCCTTGGTATCCCGTTAACGATAATAGCTCTGTGATTGATTAAAGGGGAAAGCTTTTATAGAGAAAATTACTGGGGCTTTTGTTTGCTGTTTATTAAAGAATGTCTCCCTAGGTATTAAGAAAAATAAGAAGCGTCAAATTAATATACCTTAAACCATTTCACGAATGAGAATGTCTAGGAAAGAACATAGGTACTGCATTATTTTTTAATTTACCCAAAATAATTCCCTTTATCAGTTCCTGAAGTAACAAACTTTCTGTTCATTCTTGGCATTTCTTATATTTTGTTTGATACTTTATGTTCACATTCCACAAACATCGGATATCCATATTTTCGTCGTTATCAAGAATTTTCCGTTTTCCACGACCTTTAGGTTGTTTTCGGGGGTTAAGTTTATAGGAGTGAATGTTACGAGCTATAAAATTCTAAGCATATGTAGTAACTTGCTATTGAGGCTAGGAGTTCAACATAAAGTATTTTAAATATAAAATATAACTGTGGGATTTTCGATTTTCAAACCGAATGAGGGCGGGGAAATTCATTCAATGTTAAAGCTCAACTTATGGATATTATTTCCCTAAACACATGATGAGCACCAATTACTAATAACAGGGGTGGACTGGGCTGGATTGATCCGGGTGGCTATGTGACTCGGTGGCCCCGGTCGGAGAAAAAAACTACTAAATAAATGCTTTCATCGACAAGTCAATTTTTTTGAATCAGGTATTAAATAAAAAAAAGTTGCAAATTTTTTACTTTTTCCGTCTCCTCAGGGTGTCCTTTATATGCTATTCCCTGACAATATGAATAAAATTATGTCGTTGATCTGACAGATTATACGACATCGAACTTTAATTTCAAACCACTTTTTGTCCACTAATTTCTTGATAAGCAGATTTTGGATATCTTATTTTTGTTGTTTTTTTTCGAGGAAGTGTTAAAGAACTTATCGCACTTTCTTGAGATGCGGAATTTTCATGCTTTGCAACTTGATTGTAAAAATGTTTAATAACTATTTTGATTCCTTCTGTACAAGCAGAATTCTTGGCAAAAGAAAAGAAAAACATACAACTATTGCAATAATACAGGGTGCCCGAGATAAGATGAAATGATGATGTAATGGGGATCTCTCGACTACCTTTATACCTTAAGAGATACAAAGTTTGTTAAATTAGTGAAAAGTTGCGCAAATGTAATGCCTCTTTACAAAAATGTATCGATTATTGGACCACTTACTTGTCAGTTTGCAGATAATTCTTGTAAAATAAGGAAGCTGTTCAACATTATATTCATAGTTCAACACTCACACTTCGTATAATTTCTAAGTCACACAATTTAACACATTTTGTACAATAAAATAGCAGATCTTTAGTCAGATGTTGTATTTAAGCGGTGAAAATTAACTAACTGAGGGTTTTAGTAGTAGGTATATCGAAACCCAAAACGTGTGCAAGGTCGGTCTGTAAACTGGAATATTATCTAACCAACACCTTAGATAAAACAGACTCAACAAAAAGAATCTGATAACATTCAATTTTAAAAATGTGTTTATACATTAAAAGAATGTCTTTCAAATAATATGATTCATTTATGTTAATAGAGGTTGGATTTATGGACAATTACATCAAATGTAAGACAGCCTAATCTCCTAAAAAATAATTTTTAACTGTGCTGCAACGAGAAACTCGTATTATTAGGAGCTGCAACAACGAAGAAGTGACAAATTCTAAACATGTTTGTCACCCCTTTTAAAATTTTCTAATAGATCATATTTTAATCAGAAAAAATGCCTTCCATTGTGTGACACCTACAATAGAGTTAAATATTTGGACATCCATCAATTACACTCATGCTAAGTACTTAATCCCTAACAATGAAACGGTCATGCAAATCCTACCCATCAATTTATTGCACTCATGCACAAGTTGCTAATAATAAACACTAAACAGTACTCTAAAAAAATATTCATTATTTAAAAATTAAAATTTGCGTAAAGAATTTCTATTTTTGTATACTTGGTTGACCCCCACCCTCAAGAGTTATTATTGCCGAATTGGAATTTAATTGCGTATACTTTCAATTTTTGTTCTTTACAGGTTTTAAACTAAAAAATTCTTTTCCTAAAACCATCACAAAATTTAATAAAATGGTTAATAATTTCTTTGTACAAATTTTCTATTTTTTAAAAGAAACCCAATTCTGTTAACGATATTGATTAACAGTTCGGCTTTGTTTTGTTCCCATTTCGGAGATTAGGTATTCTTGATTTGAGTAGCGTAAGCGAAACAGTTTCTCGTCCTAGCCCTAGTACGAAAACTTTTTCTTGGTAACGTAAACAACGTAACTACTTTTTTGTGGTTTGCGAAATATTATATTTTAGTTTATTCTTGAAAATCCTCCCTAGTAAACAAGAAAACTTATAAGAAATTCTAACAAAATTTCCATATTAAATGAATTACATAACAAATAGTTGTACATAATTATTCCAAATAGAAATTCGCAGTCCGTTATAAGATTCATCGCCACAAAACTATAAAAACGTCAAATTTATCTACTATATCATAATAATGAGTACGTTGCCGTTAGTAATGAATACAATCCTAGATTCGATCGGAGTGGCACGAGCGGGTACTGTTAAATGGCAGCCGATAAGGGTTGTTGCCCTTTTCAGCACGTTGACCTAATGCCACACTGATTTCTTTTGTATTGTATATAATTAAACTACCGAAAAGACTTCAACTTTAGGAAAAAGCTACACCCCTACACTATTTAGTATGCATAAAGAACACCCTTTCATTAAAATAATGAACAATCGCTTTACTGCTTTACGTTTATCTCTAATTATTTTTAAAACGTGCATGTCCTAGTCAAATTGAAACATTTGAACACATGACCAAGATTTGAACAAATATTCGTCTTCTTGTGTATACAGATGCGTTAGTTATAAATTATATCGGAAGGCCAAGGTATATCGATCGTTTGAACAAATTCACGAAATCCGAGCCGATAATAAAAGATTAAACAATTTGAGTTAGTATAGAAAAATGAACAACGAATAGATAATGTTCACAATTTTACAGCCTCCCCAACATCCGCAAAAGATAACATATTTTTTGTTGTGCTCTTCCGAATCTCCCACTTCGTACAAATTTAGAAATTGTAATTACATTTGAACGTTGCATTCTAAAATAGCTATTTTCCTAACAAGTGCAGAAAATCGATTTTTCCGCACGCAAATGCCGTTGACAGCACGACGCGTAGCGGAGTGGTGTCAAGCATTTAAGTGCGGAAAAATAGGTTTCTGCACGTGTTAGGAACAATAGTTTTTCTACTAGCGTGCGGAAAAACGCATTTTCCGCACATGTTTTAGTGTTTTAGTGCGGAAAAGTGGATTTTCCGCATTAAAACATGTGCGGAAAATGCGTTTTTCCGCACGCTAGTAGAAAAAATATTTTGTTCAATCTGCTGCCGACAGAACTGTCCAAAGATAATTTTACCTCTTGGTTACTACTTTATCATAAAATATTGTTATGTACATCCTTAGTTTTAGTTTAATCAGTTATCCTGGTTATACTAAACAGAGTAACATCGTAGATAAAGCTTGAAAGTCTATGGTATTCCATATCATAAATTGTATTTATTGTGCAGAAACCCTAGTTGACATTAAAGTAAAATAAACGGGGACGATTTCACGGTTCTCGCATTTCATGTATAATTCTGGACTTTTAAAGAGTTGACGTAAAATATATGAAAATATATTTCTCTTGGCTTTTATGCAGAAAATACGTGTTTATACTTTGGAGTATAATATAAGATGATTAAACATTTTGGTTATTTGTTTGATTAAATAAAAAGCTTTAATTAATTTTTATTTGGGCTTTTAGCTTTTATGAACTTATCCTGTTCCTAGAGGATTAATTATAATATTTCACTTGGTTTACAAATATTACCCATGAGATACCGCCATGTCTCTTTAATAATTAATTCTATAGCAAAAAATCACAAGCACTGATTTAATTTTATATTAAAATACCTGTGGTGGGTGACCTAGGTCCCAAGTAGACACAAATCAGCCATTGACATTACAAATATTTTGTTATAACCACTGCTTGGAAGTCAAACTAAAACTAAATTAAAATCCAATAGCAGGCTAATTCAATGAACAATAATAATATTATTATTACATATTATACCTTGTAAGTGTAACATTGCCTGGTTTTCACAAAAACCTTGCAAAAAATATACGCTATATTTGAAAGCTTCATTAATGATAATTAACCTTCATTAGTAGTCGTTATATACAGAGATATCATGGCATAAACATTATCTTTAATGTTCTCAACTTATTACACTGAATATTTGTACGGTGTACTCGGTACTGCACCAAAATTAGTTTCAGCAGTTATTTATAATTGCTAGTTTTCATCCTTATCGGTAGGCTATTAGTGTAAACTTAAGAAGAAAATTTACAGGTTTGCAAATAATTGATCTGAATATTAACAGAAACTATAATTTAAGGCCGTTGCTAGCTCCACGGCTAACGTGGATCGAATTTTGACACTAAATTCACGGCATTACATCTTGTCAAGGGGCGACGTCATTAATTCGGCGACGCGAATATAAGCTGCACCTACTACGCATGTCCGGGGACTTTTAATTAATTTGCAAGTTGAATATGACCAATAAGTTTCTTTAAGCCCGAGCGATTGATTTTGTTTGTAGTTAATAATTATTATAATTAGATTTTTCAGAAACAGACTTTTACGCCTTGGGAATAGGCAACCAATCGTGCGCACCTCTGTCTCTATAATCTCAGGAAGCTGAAATAATTTTCCAAGTCCCCAAACATGGGCCGAACGTAATGCCGTGGATTTTTTGTCAGAATTATATCCACGTTAGCCGTGGAGCTAGCAACGGCCTTGTTTTAAGCGAATCTCTGCAGCTTGTTCGGTGCACGTACCGAAAGAAAAGCTAAAGGGTATAAAACAGAGCTGCGCCGCGCCGGCGTGACTAAAACGAAATAATTATTGAAGTGTTGATTAGTTATCTCAACTGATTTTCCTTTAGATTTTTCTGTCTACGAGAGATAAAGAAAAAATTTAATCACTTGGCCTTTTGCCGATTTTGAAAAGAATCCACAATCCAGGTCGCAAAGATATGTTTGTTGTTACAGTACAATATAACGCAGTTTGATATTTTACGTTTAGTCTTCAAAACCTCTTCAAAGCCATCGTAAACAGATTTGCAATCTCAATTGTCCTCAATCTTTGAGGAGTCATATTATTCCTTTGTTAATGATAGGTAGAAGGTACTTAATACTTGATATAAAAAGATTATATTTATTGTAATTTGCAAAATTGTCACTTAAGGAAGAATTTGCAATATTCTACTAATAAACTTCAGAATTTTTAATTAGATAACGGATCACCTTGTATTATATAGTTTAACAGAAACGAATTACGTAGACGAGCAAGAGAGAGAACTGAGGGTTTTAAACCGAAAGAGAAATGGCCGATAGCTGTGTTCTCTCTTTTCTCTAACACTGCGCGCGTTCACGAGCCACAGGCCATTCAATTTATGTTGAACTGTAATATTATAGTATAGTAAATATAGGGGTAGGGGTGGCGCAGAGGTAGAGTCAAGAGACTCTTAAACTTCAACTAAAAACGCTGGTAGTTAAAACCCGGCCGCAGGACGAGTGAAACCGTATCATCCACGGAGAGTAAACAAAGCCGAATAAAAACGAAGAAGAAAAATTCTTATTAACAGTCTTTATTTATGATAGTTTATGTACTGCTATAGGTTTAGCAGAATTGTATATATCTGTAAGAATCTCGCAATGTAAAGTGTATTCCGGATGGTAAGTTACCATATGACATAGATTGTATATCCTACAGTCATCATCACACCCTTGGGCAAGAGCTGTGTCAGCTTCCCGATACCTGTACCTACAAAAGTATGTAACAGTAAATAAATGCAAAAAATACAAAGCACATTGTTTGTATTATTACCTAAAATACTGTTCGCTAAGGAAGCGATCTTTAGCCATACGTTCGGTTAACACTGCAATTTCTTGAGGCCTCAAACTATCCACGGCATACGCAGATTTGAATGAGTACAATTTGAACCATGCAGGAGATAAATCTGGGTTTAAATTTGCTTCAGTTAAGTTATAAGTCCAAGATTCATAATCTAGAACTTCCTACAAAAAATGTTTGTAAATGAATGAAAATTATGCTGACCCTCATGTTTTACTTACCATCGTCGTGGAATCAACGTCATATATTTTATAATTCGGATTTAAATGTGAATATGTAGTAATACTACCACCATTAAATGCAATATTTATTGCCTGAGATGGATTCGTTGTATTAAAAAATACAACGGTATCATCCTTGTGTGAATGCCCATTAAATTGCGCTGCTATAATATTTGCAAATCTGAAATAAATTGTTGATTTATTAATTTATTATATTAACAATAAAATTCATTGTTTGATAATGATTTGATTGTTAATTTTTGCTAAATAAATTCTATAAGAGCGTAGGTTCAAACATCAGAAACTACAGTTCCCTCGTTTGAACATAGACGACATTCTATGGACACTCTTGAAATGCTCTCCCCTATTAACACAATATCGCCGTTTCTATTTCACCAACATGCTACCTAATATTATTTATTTGTTACCCATTCCTTAATTAATTTATTTAAAATTACCAACCTATTTATGATTCTTGTGTATTCTCTACTCCAATTCTTCAAACAACTGGGGTCGCCAGTTGGAACATGTGATAAAATATGTACAATTTCTCCACTTTCTTCAGCATTTGAAAGAACTTGCACCAACCACTTTAATTGGTCATAAGGATCAACGTCGTTATACCATAACCACCTACGTAATAAATATCAAGGTCAGTTATAAGAACTTTAGCTTAGTTTTAATTAATTTACCAGTTAAAGGTATAGCAAACGTTACTATTGAGAGCTACGATTCTAAAACCAGGTTTGACCAAAGTACTGTAATATCCTCCTTTTAAAATCGTGCTTTTTGTTTCTGCAGGTAACCAAGTCTTCCAATGTTCTGCGGATAAATTGAAAATCCATTGTGTGGTAAACTCTGGATGATCTACATCATCTGATGAAAACCTGTTAAATACATAATTGAATGCTGGTTACGATAATTTAATTGTCTCAACCTACAAGTTTACAGGATGAGGTTCGTGATTTCCCAATATGGGATAAATAATAGTCGTTCCAAACGTATCTTTAAGTAGTTGGAGTATATCAATAATAGCTTTGGTATTACCTACAACATCGGTGTCCCAAACCTTATGATTTATAATGTCACCAGTAAAGTATATAAAGTCTAAATCCACCTGTAATAATAAAATATGACGAGGTGATATTAAAAAAGGATTAAAACATTTTCTTACATGTTGGGCGACTATGTGCTTTAAATAATCTGCAAAAGCATGCCATGGTGTATCGCAGTTTCGATAATCCCCCCAAACTCCTGCAGCATTTTGAGCTAACGATGGCTTAGATCCTGCTTGACAACAAAGGGGTTCGTCGCAGGCAGCGTTTGATCCGTTTGTATATCCAGGATCGTAATGTATATCCGTTAATTGCAAAATCTTAAGAGATTTTGATTTGGAAATATTCTAAAAAAATTAATTGGTCAAGTCATTGGTACTTCGTTTTTAACAAATGTTAGTCTTATATGGTGATGAGGTAGCTGATGTGGTCAAAAGAAAGGATGCTACTTTGAATATCATAACAACTTAAGGCATTAATGATTCACTATAGGAACGATAGGTCGCGACAAGGATAGATTTGGAGGCGTCTCAAGAGGACTATATAAAAATTGTTTGGTTACCTCTAAATTTCTCGCTGGCTTCCATGGAGGAATTTCAATTGTCCAGTCTACTCGATCAGGATCTTTACAACCAAATCCTTGAAGAATAATCGAACAAACCCTATCTGACGTTAAATCTGTTTTGTTATCGACTATATACATTATTGTATCCTAAAATATAACAGTCAAATATTTGAATCACAAATACTGATGGAAACTTACAGCTTGGGCTGCAACAGCTCCATGGCAAACTGGTTCCGTTTCAATATTCAACCAAACACAAAGATTTTCGATTAGTTCGACAAGGTTTTCCTTTGATACTCCATTTCTTCTAGCGACTATAATTACGTTTACAGCTACATTACAAGCTAAACAAGCTGCCCTTTCTAATAGGCCCTTTTCGTTTTCTCGTCGGAATAATTGGGGAAGCTGTAGGACAGCTAAGGCATGTTGGAGTTCTTCAGATATTTCTCCTGTTTTTAAATATTCCTCCAAACCTCGTCTAAACGAAATTTCTACTCCATCTAGCACTCCTTAAAGTAACGCAAAAATTTGTATATTTTCTTTAACACATCTTTTAATGTAATGCAACTATTGTTAAGTCGTTAAGTAGGTACAATCAATTAAAAAGGATTTAAAAAATTTTCTTACCTGTCTCAAACGTGTATGTGTTTGTGAATAACCCTATAAGGGCCAATAATATAAAGTTGGAAATCCACATTATATACGAACATATATGAACAAGTTCACTAAATTATGGAGATTGGTCGTTGCTTCTTCCTACCCGTCTATATATACCTCTTTAAGCCGTTATCTGAAGTAGGTACAAGCAAGTATACAGTTCGTATCAACACTTTGCAACTAAATCTGATTATTAGATACCTAATTATTTTAATACATTAGTTTAAAAAAAGACAATATTATTCACCGTTATTTCATACTACAAAGAATAATAAATAGCTTTGTTTCTTATATAGAATTTGTGTTCTATCTTAAAACACACCATCTACCACGCCAGAAAAAATAACTAACGTTAATAGAAAATTTGCTTTCGCCAATATCAGGGTTTTCTAAATTAACTTGAAAATATCCGGACTTCAAATTTTAAACGAAATTGTACTGTGTATTAAATTTTTTCTGAATTATTAAATATGAACATTTATAAGCACCGAAACGCATAAAGTGTCAATGTGAAAGTATGCCATAACGGTGCATTCATTATTTACGCGACATAAAGTCGATTTCTTTAAAAATAATCAAGATCTTGATTCCAAACCGTAATAAACTTGTAATTAATAGCAAACCGACCGCGTTTTGATAAAAAGATCGCGTATTCCCTAATAAATAATACCTAACAGCTACAGAGTGATCTAAAATAAACTTGGTCAAGTTGGCTATGACTCCATGGTATGTAAGTTAAATATACCTACAGCCAACTTGACCCAGTATATTTTAGATTGTGTAAAAAAAAATAAAGGAGTTATATACACGGTGTCGGAAAAAGAATTATATCTAGTGTGCTTTGAATTTCCTATACAAACGTAAAATGTGTCGCTCTGGATAATGCAATATAGAGGCACATAAAAATTTACATGCAAACTAATTTCACAGGTAACTAGATGTAGTCCTTTTTTAGACACACTGTATAAAATGTCTATAGATCGAGTTTAAGAATATAAACTACGGGTTGCTAGAGTCCTCTTCCCCGTATCCTAACATACCACCATGTCAAAGTTAACACCCATGGACAAGACGGATTACGTTTCTAGCATGCATGAGGCTCAAACTCAAGGTTATGTTTCAGACATGTTTAAATGAAACGCTCAATCTCGCCTGCCTTAAAAACTTGTATTGTTTGATTATAAAATAGGGGAGCTCCTTGACATCTTGTTAATTTACTGGCTTAGTTAAGCTAACCACTTCGGAAATATATTTCCACATTATTCCGCTTAAATTAATGGTAAAGTAACAGGTGCAGTTAACAATGCTATAAGTGGATGTGAGGTTTTGTTTTTCGGCGCTATATTATAGCTGCATATAGTGTTATCCTTCGCATTATACATTCATACTAGATACATATTAAATAAAAACAGGTATACCTTGTTAAAGTGTATTCGTATATTGTACAACTAGACGATAGAAAATTTATCAAAGATACGAGACAACAACACGAGATGCGCAGCATCGAGTGGTGTTGCAGTAGGCAATACGCATCGAAATTCGAAAATAACCGTTTACAAAGTATTATCAACACCTACAATATTTTCCCGAGTATTTTGCTCTATTTCTTACTCTTTGCCTTGTTAAATTATTAATTATTACATTCTTACTTAAAAGTACCGCGAGTTTTATCAGTTTATCAACATCTTGCAAATCTTATTTTGCGTGGTTCCTAAATTGAAAAATAAGTTTATCCATTGAATGATCAAAATTTGATATTGATCCAGTTTTTGAGTCATTACGGAAATACTAATCTTTCAGAGAGAACTTGACTGAATTAGTATAAAACAAAATTTAAAATCCTGACGACGCTGAAAATTATCTGAAAATATTCCGATTCATTATTGACGAATCGAAAGGGATTTTAATCATCTTTGATAAAGCATGTCTTAATAGGGCTTCAGGTTTTATTGAGATAAAATTTAATGAAAAGTTATAAAAACACCTGAATGTGATAAATAATAATTACTATATACTTTGGAACAATACAAATTATTATTCTGACGTTATAATCACTACACATACAAGTGTTTATATAAAAGTAATCCAGATAATGAAATAGAAATACCTAGATGATAAATTTCCGATTTTCATTTCCGTTGTCACAAAAATTTGTCACAATGGTATTTTTCAATTAAAATATTAGAGAATAAAAGGTCATGTAGGTATCTGAACGAATCATAACAACCAACTTGAGATTATTGAAGGATAACAAAAGAAAAATTTAGTTATTGTCTTTGATTTAATATCCTATTTGTTGCTAAGCCCATACAATTTTTGATCTTGTTTATTAAATCACGGACACTAAACACTTTAAAAGATAAGCAAAGTCATAATGAATAATTGTTTTGATCAATTTTAGGTTTACTTTTAAGAAAAATAAAGGTAAATGTAAATAAATTTGTAATCGTTTTGTTTTTAAATCCTAATTATAGAATGTCAGCCAAGTAGATTTTAAATGTTGATAATAATTAAGAAAGAAAGCTCCAACGTAATAGTTTCTGTGTAAAGAAACAAATATACTGTTGGAAAATAAAATAACGTGGAACATTAAACTATACGTAGTGGATGTAATCCAAGATTTTAGCATGATCCGGTAAAGCTGCCATTTATGAGAAGAAAAGGGCGACTTTCATGAAAAAATAACAATAGCAGGAAATATCCTGCTGCAGCAGTAACATTCATATCACCACAGTATATCGTTGTCTCGTAAACAAAAACGAAATCGCCTACCCGGGTTTAAATGCTATATAACATCTTTTACCACATCCTAAAAAATACAGGAGGGTGCAATATACCCATACCCATTTATATTTAAAAGTACCTACAATAAATTTTAATTTGACTATAATTTTCTTTGGGTGTAATCTTCGATTTTCCTCGTTGTCGCCTTTCTTGTATTGACAGTCTTCCTCTTCTATGTGTCTTATCGATTGTAGATCATCACCCCTACGACGCTACCTAATGTTAGTATATCTTTGCTATCTGCCAGGTTTCAGACCCTTATTTTATTGCCGATTTATATCTTCTATTTTATTTTATTTTTGTCGAACTGGTTATCTATTTTATTTTAAAAGCACAGGGTACCAAATTCCTCCGGCACGTTGACGCAGCAGTTGAAGAACATTTACATGAATGTATGTCCAAAATTGTATTACTAAGGGAAATGTTAAACACATCAGTTGCAACAGAAGCTAGAATTTCCTCCATTCTTGTAAGATTATAACGATTGTCGTATTCTTTCAATAATAAATTACTTGAAGAAGAAAAAAGAAGAAGAAAAGCGTATATTATTGTCGTATCTGGGGATAATATTTAATGTCAGTGAACAAAAAAAATCGCTAATCTAGCGGACACTAGTAATCTGCATTAATGTCAAGATGTCTCTAAGCGTTAGCGAATCACTTTTGAGGTGTATTTGTCGTTGTATTTGTACTTGTTAGTGCTTGTGTACTATTCATAATACAGAAATTTTGTTGATCATATTGATAAATTCAGAATGCAAATAAGCTAAATATTTAATAGCTCAACAATCTAATTTTGGTGTATAGCCGAATCAGTATCAACCCCACCGTTTTTAAATCTCCGGTAGCAGATCTAATACTTAAATACTTAAAAAATGTTAGAAAAAAACAACTCATTAACAGAGCACTAACTCTGTTAATGCAAATTTTGCAACGTGTTTAACATGTATTTAAGGATTAGATCTGCTACTAGAGATTTTCAAAGGGTCGGGTTCATAGCGATTCGACTAATGCACCAACGAAATTTTAGGATCAACCAGAGTAAGAATTCGCGGGCTTTCTCGCATTTTCGAGAAGCAGGTTCGATTATAAGACGAGTTTGTTTGTAGTTCCACCTTAGATAAGGCAGTATAGGCGTCTGCAATAATATTTTCGATACTATCAAAGAGGTTCTTGCACCATTGCTGAAATTTTTCCACATATTTTGTTCAGTGTTGCACAACCTACAATTCACGTACAATCAGAAGAGATAAGATCGCAATCTACCCCCACTACCTTGATAGATGACCCATATGGTCGTGTAAGGCGCCTTACTCTGCGGCATACATTTCCCCAAAAATCGCTCGCGACAATGGGTTAGGTTACCCTATATCCGGAATTTGTGCTCATAGCAATTGAGTAATTTCAGGACATTAATATGGCAAAGGAAGAAGAATGAGATTCTTAATTTTTTGTACTTGTTTTAAAAAAATTAAAAAACACAAGGTAGGTACCTACGAATAACAAAGTACTATTAAGCATTAAATTTAAATCAAACGACGAATCCAATTAAATCACGAAACCATCGTAAGAACTTTCTAAGGAATTGAAAATAGTACCAATCAAGTCAACAAAACAACGAGACGACATTAATTTGTCTAAAGACTGCTGTTTCAAACTTTAAATGCAATTAACTTCGTGTTTAACGACCTTCTTAACGACTCATGTAACTTTCATGTATTTTCAGAAAAATCTTTTAAAGAAATTTGAAAACACCAGGGGCGGCTGGTGCGGGAGGGCCTGTGGGCGACGCCCTCCCTGCCATTTGTGACCAAAAATTGTTTTAATAAATAAATAAAAATAATTCTTGGAGAAACTACGTTTTTGAAACGACCGCGACAGTAGCAAACACACTGACCAATGTTTTTTATACGCCCAATAAAACTCTGGGAGGCCACATACGCCTTCGCCCTTTTTGCTGATTCTTCAAATGCAAAAGGATACTGTTTCCTTTACAAATCGACACAACAAATAAACAAATTTAACTTAATTATCCCCTCTACATTCTACGGTCCGAAATATCGCCTTACAGACGGGGAGCAGAGACTTATACTTACGTCCAGCTGGAATTTGCGGACTAAACAAAATAGTTTAATTTCGTTCGCTCGTCAGGAGAACCTCAGCATTAAAATTTTAGTTACAAGGTTACAATGAAGTTGGTCGCAAATATTTTGTCCCTTAAATTACAAAAACCATTGAAATTTGAAAATAAATTAGAAATTTAGGCAATTTATCCACCTCAACCCGAGTTAATTATTGAACAAACGAACGTTAAACAGGGAAAGTCTTACGTTAGGAAATTTAATAAAAAAATGTATGAAGTCGCGCCGTGGTTGTGCGGGTGTAATATTGCAAACGTGTTTTTTTGTTTCTCATGCCTGTTAATGGACTCTCGAACGAGTGACTGGTATTTACAAGAAATACGATGAAACACAAGATAGAAGACAGATTAGGTATGTGCTCCATCGAAAAACAACTCGTACAAAATACAAATAACTTTAATGAGTTAGTTATGGAACATTTTGTGGGCCAAAAGCAAAGGCGAATGAATTTTGTTTCTAAAACTTATCACTTAAAAAGTGAGTATTGTTTTTGTTATCGCTCTCCCACTGTTGTTACCCACGAGCCGCCACTGGAAAACACCCAACTTTAACACCAATCAAAATACGAGATTTTCAGAAAATAACTTACTATTGATTTGTTAGTACTCTGGTACCGAAAACAAAATTGATGGAAGTAGAATAATAAATGTGAATTTTAAATGTTTTTAAAATCATCATTATCATCAAACAACCAATTACACCTACTGGTGAACAGATAACTCCCTTAGACAACTCCATTAATTTATTCGTATAAGTATATTTATGCAATATTTACATTTAAAAAATTGCCAGTGATGGATGAGTTGCCATACTGAATAATTAAGTGTTTAAAAAATTGCGAGGGTTTAATTAAAAGTATGAAACAATTCCACTTCAGTATATAAAGTACCGGTGACAATGTAATTATTATTATGCGTATCAGAGAGAAGTATTGTTCAAAAAATCAAGATATAGTTAATAATACTACGACTTAATTAAAAGTAAACATCTTTAAACCAAGTACATACTTCAATACGTATCACTGATAATATCAATTAATTGTATCAAAATAAAATTACTACGGTATCAGTATGTGTTGCTGAATTAATAATTTATTAATAATAACATTTATCCACGGATCCCATGGAAGTATTTTTTTGTCCTGGGTGATTTGTATTCCCGGGGGTTTTTAATCTCGATTGGATTTTGTCCCAGAAACGTTTTGTCTGGGATTATTTGTCCTTCAACGGATGTAAGGCATGTTTACGTCGGTAATAATTAACACGACAGTACTGTTATACCTTTAATAAACTAAAGAGATTTAGTCTAGGCAAAGGACAAGTTTCCGGGTAAATGAGATGAATCAGAGCCTACTATAATTATTTAAATAGGCTCTGGATGCATGCAATCTATGGTATTATACCTATACTGTTTGCCACCTCATACCTAAATATATCTCGCAATGTAAGTTCAGTACAGACTGTCATATAATTATAAAACAACCAGTGCTCTGAGTTCTGCCGATAATAAGAGTCGTTCTAAATTACGCGAGTAATTATTTTCCAAAAAATTTCCTGAAAATTGTCACTTATCGCAATAAAATGTTTGGTTGGTTACGTGGTTAGATATCCGAGCGTCCGATTGGTCGAATAGGAGTGAAAATTTTCAAGGTAGCAATTTTGCCGTTAAAATATGGGATACATTATGAATGAAGTATGGGGATACTCGCTGGAAGTCTACTGCTTTTCAATATTCTCAGTAAAACAGCCTTCTGATTGGTTCAATTTTTAAAAAAGGACGCTTCTGGTTGGCTATCGGAATATGAATTGAATTATCTGTACAATATTTCTCTAGATCTATAGATCTCTACTCTATACAATGCCTCTAAATATCAAGTGCCTGTCAATTATAATGTAATCCCTCCCCCTTTGTCACACAAACTTTTATCGGTAATAACTAAAAGTTATCTGGATGTCCTTTGATAAGTGCTTTCGACTTGCGTTAAAAAACTATGCATTCTTTCAAGTCATTTCCTAATTTTCATTATCATAAGGCTTTCTTTATACGTGCGTCGTCTAACTGACGATACATACCCGTCTACGTTACAACTTTGCGCGTTTCCCAGCTTCATTGCAACAAAATCTACTTACATTGAAAAATGTCTCCCTTGTTTAGAAGACTATTTTATATCCCATTTATTCGTTAACCATTACTTATTATTTCTTTGTATAAAGAGTAAATTCCGTTTTATATTATTCGCGGCATTTTTCTGACAACGCTATACATAAATCTTAACGAACACCACTAATACAATGTTTGTTCCGGCTTTGACAAGCTGTGCTATATATTTTTTGGTTCTTTTCCTTTTTTGAATTACGTGGTGACCCTACTTTGGAATTTAAATTGTAAATTATAATAAATTGCCCTAATTTTTAAAAGTATCCCTGAATTTCTAGAATTTCTCAGGCCCGTCTCAAGATAATGTTGGTAGGATAGGTACCTACAGGCAAATTGAATTTATGTAAGAAATTTCGAAAAAACTTGGTACTCTTCTGTACGTAAACCGGAAAACTAGAATTACAATAATTTAACCAATGGGCAAAAAAAGACGAAGACTGATGATGGGGAGGTTGCTACCTTTAAGATCATCCCCTCTACCTAATTAGCCTACAGAATACAAACTTCCCCTCATTCATGGAATTCGATGTTTTTTCTCCTCGATTATAAATTTCTCCATAAAATATGCTTATTGGGACTTTGGAAATTTATAAATTGGTGAAATAAAATATCATTTCATGATGTAGTAACACGAATTTTGCTATAGTCTTGATCAGTATATAAAGACAATGTAAGAAATTTCACCTGTTCTTAGAATTTATCTCCGCTCTTCGTGTTAGCTGATGAGTTGGAAAGAATACAACATTACTGGATTCTTAAAGGTCCCTAACAATACCATAATCGATTTTGTAATAATGTGATTAGGCTCTGGACTTCAATGGAAGATCATTGAATAAAATGGACGCACGAAACTGTTTCAAACAAGCAAAAGCTCGTTAACAACACTAAACTAACAAGACCTGGGCATAGTGCTCCAATAATTAACACCCGCTTTTCGATTACGAAATAAATTAGTAATCCACTATTTTTTTAAATTACCTAAATAGTACAAGCAGTATTCTAATACATACATAATGCCTAGATTTACAAATCCCACATCTGAAATATGCGGATGCTGCAACTTCAAAGAGCTGCAAATTCATTTTATTTTTTATTATTAAAATACCTCAAATATTTTTCTGTCAAAGAGCGGTTTGTGGTTACACTTTCTAGAAGTTTCGTCATTTTATTGAACTTCAAGCTTTAAACCTGGTTAGGAGTTTTAACGAAATATTGTTTAAATCGTTTTAAAATTTTACATGTAAGGCTATATTAGATCAAAGATTATAAAACTCCTACTACTATAAAAAATATAATATCTAAAAGTGTTATTCGCGGAGGAGGTTGAGTCTTTGGTTCCCAGTGCTAGTGTTCTACATCCCACCGCGGATTTTATTCTAAAAAAGTTATATCCAGACGTCCATGAGCGTTCTGATCGATATTTATGCCGGGATTAAACTACCCATTTTAACTATTAGTTATCCAATGTTCCTATTTTCTTCCAAAATCTTAATTGTAAAACACAAAAAGCGTATAAACAACAATATCCAAAATAATAGGTACTATTTATTTTTAGTACTGACATATTTTATTCCTGTAATGGTTGGACAAAAGTAATAGAAATTCAGTTAATTGAGTATAACTTACATAGTATGAAATGGTAATAGGCAATAACTGAAGATATTAACTTGATAAAAATATGTTTACGTCCTATCCCGTACGTGCAAGATTATAACTATAATATTTATACTACATTACCATGTAACAGATAATAAATTTTATTGAAACTGTTATTTTTTATGATGTAGATGATAATATAATCTTTCTTTAGGATGTTACAAAAGTATTGGATACGTTAAAGATAAAGTTAACAACGTAATTATTATTTTTGTGGGTATTAATGTTGCGGTAATTCTGTCTATACAGCATACAATGTGCTTATATTTCGAAGATTGTAATATTTTACTACTTATCTGCACAACAAAAATATGAAGGGTTCAATAGAAAATTAAATAAATAGTAGGGAGGCGCACCCGTTCAAAAAAAATATTAAATTCCTTCATAGATAGACGCTTTATTTTTTCCCCAAAAGATTTAATCTTTTAAAAAATATTTACCTACTACGTATAGGTATTGGAAGTTCCTATGACGAAGGCACTTCAGACGAAAAAAATTATCCAAATAATGGAGGTGTCACCCAAGAAAAATATTAAAATTTCTTTAGAGAAGGACGGTTTTCTTTTAATTTGGGGTTAAGACAAATTTTTCATAGACGCTTTACTTTTCTTCCAAGGAACTAATCTTCCAAAAAATAGAGGTACAATTACGTAGGGGGCACCGAAGAAGAGAAATTTATAAAAATATGGTGGAGGCGCTGCAGACCCAAAATAATATGTAAATGGTGGACACGTGCGTTCAAAGTTCTTTGTAGTTGTACATATGGTGGTGGTGATCGTCTCAGAGGAAGAAAAATTATAAAAAAAATGGTGAAGGCGTCGAAGAGGGAAAAAAGTTATAACAAATGGTAAAAGTGCTGCAGACAAAATAAATACGCCAATGGTTGAGGCGCCCTAGAAAAATACATTCTTTATAAACACGGAAGGGTTCTTTAACTTTAAGTGTTCTTCCTTCTTCATATCTATAAAGCACTTAATCTTTCTCTAAAGGATTCAATCCTTCAAAAGAAAATTCACACATTAGATATTTAACTGTAAGAGGTATAATAATCATAGTTTAATTAAGTATTTATTAAAAAATTTCTGATGTAACTAAGTAGGTATTAATAAATCGAATCATCATCAATCTCCATATAATAATTATCATAATCATAATTATTCTGGGAACTCCATATTTCTGAAAGGTAGTCGCATTGCAATGTATGACCATGATAAGGTGTGACCATGTAACAAATGTTTTCTAGGTGGCACTCGTCATCACATCCCATTTCTAGTGCTGTATCTGCTTCACGATATTTGAACCTATAATTTAAACAACGTAGAGTACGTAACATCATTAAAAGTATAAGAGGTCGTTTGTCAAAACGATGGAAAATCTTTGTGCAGGAGACGAAGATCTTTCCATACTGTTAATATTGAAAGAGGTCTATACCACAAACGCGTTTCGGGAACTCTCATTTTCAGTAAATGGAAATTAAAGGCAAAGGAGCTAATTTATGCTAAGGCCCGTTCTTTCCACCCATTCGACCGATGCGCGTGTTTAAAACCGGCGTCAGTGATTCCCGAAAACCAAAAATATTTGTCAAATAGTTTTTCAGGAAAAGTTTATAGCTGAATACAGTTAATAGGAAGTTTAATAGGAGATGGAAAGACGATGGAAAGACCACATAAAGGTGGTTACGTTAAGTTAGTCTATGGTTGGACCGGTTTAGATTTTCTCTTCTTTTCTCTAATTCTGAATTCTACCTCTGGCACACTTTAAAAAGTTTAAAATGTTTTTCAAACTATTCCTTTGGGTTGAATATTCTAAAACACGTGTTCTAACCGACATTAATTATTACTTGACACGAATTGTTTTATTTTAATAGATAGGTCATGCTAATTTACTGATGTTGTGTAATATTCTGAATTTAAATTTACTGAAAATTTCAGTATTTAAACAGATGCAAATTTCAATCAATAATTCTATTTGGTTGCATTATAAACTTCCAACATTTAAAAAAATCCCTATCACCAAAATATTCCAATTCAATATTCTTATTTTTCAGGGGTTTTCTGTGATATCTTGGTTAACGCATTATGTACTTCCCTTGAGCACATATGGTATAAGCTCCCGTTTATGTTTCCTGCTCCATTCAATTTACTTGTAGAAACACCATTTCCGAAGGGTTCTCATGCACAAATATCAACTTTGTAACTACATTCGCTTGAAATAGCATATTTATGCTTCCAAAAACTTCTACGAATAAAGAACACGAAAGCCTGTCATAAAATTGCAAATATAAGTGTTTCTAAAGGTGCTTTTAACTTAATTAATGTTGTTTTCAGCAGGTAAGATTAGGTTTCTTAGCACGGTCACTAAACAATTTGATAAAGTATTTTAGGTAACTTTTATGCAGATTGCAAGGGATTGCTCCTAATTTTGAATAAAACTCGCAAAGTTTGTTAAAATATGGTTTTGAAATTTTCCTAATTCCTTTAAGAATATAAATGGCGATGTTAAATTTCTATAGTGTACTGTAGGGAAACATAATTGTTAACAAAAATTCGTATGAACTAAGTTTTAAATTTTTTTTAATAAGAATGTTTAGTTCTGTCCGAGCGAAGCGAGGGGAGCTAATTTAGAGAGACCTGCAGGAAGAGTTGCGCGAGATCTAAGAAATATAAGAATGTTTTAATACCTTCAACTACATTACCTGTAATATTGTTCAGCTAATGAGCGATTACCAGCTATTCTGTGTGCTAACTTTGCCATATCATTCGGTCTAAGACTATCAACACCATACGCACTTTTGAAAGAATATAATTTATACCAAGTCGGATTTAATTCTGGTGTCAAATTTGCTTGTGTAATGTTGTAGATCCACATTTCATAATCCAGTACTTCCTACGTGTAATAGTTTGATTGTATTTTACGGATTTTTATCTACATTAACACTTACCATGGTTTCTGCGTCAATATCGTAGATTACATAATTGGGATTTACATTATGATACGCTGTCAAGCTGCCCCCGTTAAATGCAACATTTATTGCTTGACTTGCGTTTGACTTGCTAAAGAATAACACATTTTCGTCTTTATGCGTATGGCCATTAAATTGTGCAACTATAGTATTTGCAAATCTGTAATTAATAATTACATGTAACATAAGAAAGGTTTAAAAAAGGGATAAATATTTAAGAGATCGCTTGACATAATTTTCAGATAATAGATAATTTTTGGATATTAATATTTACATTTTTTAAAAGATTTTCTTATAAAGGTAAGCAATAATCAGAACAACGTTTTACCTTTCCACAATTCTGTTGTATTCTTTGCCCCAATTTTCTAAACATGTGTCATCCGCCGTTGGCACGTGGGAAATAATATGAACGGCTTCACCGTTTCGTTCTGCTTCCAATAATACGTCCACTAACCACTTCAGTTGATCCAAAGGATCAACATCGTCGTAGATCAACCACCTGAACATCATTTATATTGAAATAAACAATTCACGAAAACATTTTTTTCAGAAATAATTATAGACTCAGAAACGAAGAAAAAACTTTAGATTAGGTGTGTTTATGAATACCGAATTTAAGGATAAGTTTGATTTAAGGGTAAGTGTAGTGTGGGACTATGGGTGCTCCTTAAATGACGTCTCTGAATTCGGTCCTAAGCCAACTTATTCGAACGTATTTTTCTAACCCTTTTGATAACCCATTACTACTTTTCAATAGGACATAGGTAACTTGTAAACGAAGCATTTCCGCACACATGTTTATGTAAACTTTTTTCTTTGCTTTTAAGTCTAGAATGAAATAATTCACGTACCAGTTGTATGTGAAACAGACGTTGCTGTTTAAAGCAACAATTCTAAATCCCGGTTTTACAAGCACCGTGTAATAACCTCCCCTCGAAATAGTTTCTTTAGTTTCTGAAGGCAACCATTGTTGCCATTTTTCTGCAACTAAATCGAAAACCCATTGAGTGGTCAATTGGGAACTGTTAACGCCATCAGAAGAAAATCTGGATTTATGATAAAATAAAATAGTCAGTATTGGCATTCTAGAAAAGAAACGAAGTCATCAACTTACAGATTGACAGGGTGGGGTTCGTGATTTCCTAAGATCGGAAAAATTGGTAAAGATTCAAAAGTATTATTAAATAATTCCAGTACTTTAGTAATAACTTCGCTGTTACGATCAATATTTGTTTCCCATACCTTGTGATCAACAATGTCACCGGTATAATAGAAATAATCCAAGTTTGTCTAAAACCGAATAAAATTATTAAAAGATTTCTATGTTAATTTTGTGTCTCTCTTACATGTTGTGCAACGATATGATCTAACGAATCAATTAATACGTTCAAAGGTGTATCACAGCCTCGATAATCACCCCATACCCCTGCGGCATTTTCAGGACTTGTAGGTTTTGATCCTGGTTGACAACATAAAGGTTCCCTACAAGCGGCGTTTGAACCAACAGTATACTCCGGATCATAATGTATATCAGTCAACTGCAGGACTTTTAATGGTGTTTTCGTTGATGCTTTTTTCTACAAAAAACAAGTAAGTTACTTTTTCCGTGATAGTTAAGCAACCGGGAAATGAGCAAAAACAGTTTAGTAGCGCAAAAATTTGTTTTCAGTTCATTACACATTTATGAAGATTAAATGAATAATTAAAGTAAAAACATAACAGCAAGGGATACAATATCTTAATACAAACTGAAAGGGGTAACTTTAATACATACAGGGTTTTTCAACGAAAAGTAGCCACCGTCAGTATCTTTCAAACCTATTGCTCTCTTGAAAATCTCCAAGACATGTCAACAAAGACATCTTTTACGTAAAATCCGAACGTCTGTTAAAAAGATATCAAAAAAAGAATCTCGAAAAACAAGGCACTTGTTCAATTGGAGCACTCTTCGCTGCGCCTATACAGCCCAGAAAAATGACCGATGGTATAACAAAAATTTTAGAATGTAGAACTTGGGTTAGAAGAAGAGGCGTAGGAAGACCGTAGGACCATGACAGGTGACAGGGGGCAGAAAGCATGAAAAGAAGAAAGGAAGCGTATAACCAATTGTAAATAGAAGAGGCTTAAAATAGAAGATACATCTGAAAGAGCTGATAAAATTTAAAAATGCAAAGCAACTTTCAAATAATATGCTGCTAGCCAACTACAATACATTTCCGTTAGAATAAATTGCTATCGCTTTAAAATTGTAATAAGAAATTTTCCATCCTATAAAACAACAAAACACGTAATTGGCTTTCTATTAAATAATCTAGAATTATTATATTATTAATTGAAAAAAATAAGTAGGTATGATTAATCAAATATTTTAGATAACAAAGTGTTTGTGAATTATCATGCGAAATACTTTCATTCAACGAGCAATAGTAATTGCTATCACTCGAGAAGAAATTTGCAAAACGAGCGAATACGAGTATAATGTAAATTATCCGAATGAATAAAAGCCTTTTCCTCGATTATTTTTGAACGAAAATGTTCATACATTTATCAAACAATTTAAATTGCTGAATTGGAAAACAATTATTATTGTTAGGTACCTACATTGAGTATCCTAGTATTTCGAACTGTTTTCAAAAGAACCAACACAACAATGTTCAATAGTCATCAACAAGTGCGTTAATCTGATAAGATACTGTAGATAAACTAAGTAACTTAACCTTGTGGTAATTTTGAATTCTGAATATTTATTTCCTTTAGGCTTTCATTATAAAATAGGCAATGATAGATAGAATATTCGAATATATTCATAGACAAAAAAAAATGAGGGCAGGTGACTTTTATTCCACACAATAGAAGTTATCCCTTATGTAGTGACCAGTTACAAGAGGTGCATGCAACGCTTGCAAAGGCATATCCTTATAGTCCTTTTAAATGAAATATTGTATGCAAATGATATCCATGGGAAGAAAAAAGAGGAAGAGGACGGCCACGGATGCGGTGGAGGAGAATTTACTGCATTCGCATCGATAAGAAAAGCAAGAAAGTGTCAAGAATGGAAAAATTTAGATAATAGTTTACTATCGAAACAAACCAGTTACGATTAGGATTATTAAAAAAAACTTAGGACATACTGATTGCAAAATCGTTGTAAGAATGCTAAACCGGTGGAGAAAAGGATTTAAAGGTGGAGTGTGTCCACCTACTAGAGAATTTTACTCAAGTAGCAATATCCTCTTTTACTTTCCCTCAAATATATTTTATTTTAAAGCAACAATCTTAAGTTCAAACTCAATGAACACTCATATGCAAGAGTAAATTAATAAAAAATAAATTGTAGCAGCTACATACCTCAACATGTTCCGTAAAGACTGGAGGAGGTATTTCGATAACCCAATCCTCCCTCTTGCGATCTTTACAACCATTGCTTTGTAAAAGTATGGAACACACTCTTGCAGAAGTTAGGTCAAGTTTATTGTCAACAATGTACACAAACGTGTCCTTTTAAAACAATTTGAAATATTAACAATAATGTAAATTGTAATAAATATAAAACTTACAGCATGGGTGTTTATGGTTGCATT
The DNA here is from genome assembly GCA_963082805.1 of Hemicrepidius hirtus. Lineage (NCBI taxonomy): Eukaryota > Metazoa > Arthropoda > Insecta > Coleoptera > Elateridae > Hemicrepidius > Hemicrepidius hirtus. Next base: position 9,519,498 of record OY720167.1, read on the forward strand.
ACAAATATGTGCAGGTTCGACATTCAACGAAATGCAAAGATTTACTATAATATCGACAAGCGTATCCCTACTAACTCCTGCTCTTCTGGCTTCTATTACGATATCAACGACTGATTTGCACGTTAAACAAACAAGATCTAGCCTTGCATCTTTTTTCGCGTTGCCGCGAAATAGTCCGGGAAATTGTAAGTGATTCAACGTTTCTTCAAGATCATGCGATTTATGACCAGTTTTTACATATTCCTGTAATCCTACTTGTAAGGAATGTTCTATTTTACCTGAAAAATTATTATTCATAGGGTTCCTACTATAAAGAAATTTTCTACCAACTTGAAAATATATTTGAAAAAAAAATCATGAAATTAATATAAAATACTAGAAAAAGTAATGAGTAAATTATACATTTTTCCTACCTATATCGTAGATTTGGGCGGAAATCCCAATAAGGGAGAGTAATATAACACCAAACACTTGTTTCCACATCATTGTTAGAAGGGAAAACAAAATCATTAATACATGGCGCCTTTTATGTACGTATCGTTATCGGAAGTGCTTCTTAAGATAACCAAATATTTTAAACAAGGTAAAAATTATTTCTATTATCTTAGTTAAATATGAAAAGTATTCGCGGAAAAACAAAATGAGAATAAAGCCCAGTTGTACCTATAGAAGGTTTGAGTGGTTTGACTCCCAGTTCTTGAGAATCATATCCATGACAATGGATCGTGGTTTAGCTGAACTGGGAGTCAAATCTTTTATACAACTCGGCCTAAAAAATTTGATTCTCAGTTCAGCTGAGCCACGATCAATTGTCATGAATATGATTTTTATTGGCATGGATCGAAGTTCAAATGATCTGGGAGTCAAATCTGATACTACACAATTTAACCTAAGTAGCAAAAAACGCATCCTTGTGGACTTTCATTTAAATCAGACTATGTTTTTTGGCGCCGCCGTATAACATTATGATTCACACATATTAAACGTTTGAAAAAGTTTCACATCAGAAAACAATTTCTCCCAAGGACATAAAATATGCCGTCATGGATTATTTAAAAAAAATGTTTTTGGATTTAATAAATTGTCTGTCTTGAATAATAGCAATAATTATTTTGCTTAGTAACAACGAAAACGTGTTTTAGCATTATTCAGTATTTTGTATAGGAAAAATTTTAAAGTAGATTAGGGAATGATTTGTAAAAAATTCATCTTCTAATCATTGCTTAGCAGCCTTCGCAATGATTAGGAAAATTCTAATTATTTAGATTTGAATCTTATAAGTACTACTTAAAAAAATAATTTAATGTAAAGGTATATTGTCATATCCGCCAGATTGATAATCATTCAGATTATAGCGTATACCCAATGATTCAAATCTTGTGTAATAATGATTAATCGTATAGTTTTTATGTTGTTCCTCTAATTCTTATCACTAATCATAAATACTCATAGATGAAACGGTTTTACACTTTCTGCGTGCCAACAACCAGCGTTTGTAGGAACACTCTTTTGACTGCTCCTCTGCGCTACGCCCACCGGTATAAAAGTTCCTTAAGCAACATTTTATATTAGTTGCGTAATTTTCGTATAAAAACGTTGGAGAATGTGGATTTGAAACACTGCAAATTGTAACCACCCTTATTCAACTGCCACTATTCGCATTGATTTGTTTCTAAAATCCATTATTACTATTATTATTCTAACGGTTGGCCACAAAAGTCAGGAATTGCGCCAAGAAACGTGATTTTCTTAATGACGGCAATCTAGGGGTTGACTACGAAAATGGACAGGAAACGCGCAAGGAAACTTCCGAATTACTCAATGTTTTTATTGAATTACTACCCCCATCGTATCTATGGCCGTAATCGAGGATAACATTTCGTGTAATAAGAAACGAAATACACATGCAATATGATCGTGTTAAGAAAAATTGGTGAAATAATGGTCTAATGGAAAAACCATCATATAACTGTGAAAATAATTTCTGTTTTATATAGGTACTCGGCAGTTTAGAAAAGATTATTATAAAATAATTTAACTTATCATATCATAGTAGTCTGACTTCTATTATACTGAGTCAGTAATAGTTTATTTTCCTGATACAAATGATTTCAGAAATTAGTTACTATTCACGATAATCAAGTCACTTTATGACTTTACGCGAGGGAAGCTTTGATGCAGTATGACGCCGCGGTAGCAGCCAAGTAGTTTTAAGCCTCCTTCACTTTCGTGCCGAATTTAAATTTGTTTAAAAATTAGGGAAGATATAAACAATTTAAATTATTTTTTCTTTTTGAAAAACTTTTAAGTATATTAGAACATACGAAATTTCAGGGTATGTAATAACACCTACATGTCAGCCATATATTCCGTTGGTATATAGCCAAGTACAAGCAATTATTTTAAACTAAATTTTTGGGTAAAATAACGATTTCTTTTTAAGTAAAAGTTTTGTAAATACCAACCACTCAAGTTAATTTTTCGAACATCGGTGAAATTGGTTAAAGCAAACTAGATAAACGACATACTAAAACGTCCATCAGGTCTTACTAGCAAACGCCTCTAGGGAACTTCTACATGGCTCAATTACCTTGTCAGTTTCTTGTGGTTTGTACTCCTATAATTGAAGTTAGCAGAATATCGGTCACTTTAAAGTGGAGAGATCGAACACGAACAGAAACAACTTCATTTATTGTAAAAGAGAATACCAGGAATATTGGAAACTACTTTAGAGAATACGTTACCCCTACATATATATTGACGTTGATTATTATACCAGGACCAGGCCCGTTTAATAATCGCATACTACATGCAGTATTAACGTCGTTCCTGAAAATATTCAAGAGAAATGCGATTTCGTTTTTCCAGCAATAAAGACTGTACAAAAAACGTATAAAAAAAGCTCAAGACGAAGAGTGATGGTTTAGAACAAGTAGATACTTTGGTTTCTAAATTTAAGAAACATAGAAACCTTCATTTCCAAGTGTTAAGTAAATATTTTCCAGAATCGTTGCACTGGAATTAATGTTCAAAGGATATTATAATAAGGTGAAATAATTATTTAGTGCTAAATGTAGAACCGTAACGTTTTCATTATTTCAGTTATGAATGCGAAAAGTATCTTTCAGCGAAAAATATTTTCAGCAAAATACAATGTATTAAATGGAAAAACCTTTTGGTGGAAAGTCGGTTGAAGAAATTACCTATGCATACCAGCACACTGTATACTATTTATGCGAATTTAAAAATTCTTGCTAGTACCGTAACAACAAATTACACCAAAAATATAAAAGATAAAGCACTGACCTTTTTCTGCCGTAATTTGATAGCTAGTTTCAGTCTATTAAGGTGCATTCGTTCGCCGTGTTCGAATGCTGGTCCCGTAGGATCGTGATTTAGTAGAACTTCTAGTTCGTACGAACTACGAGTATGATCCAAGAGTGCTGTTGCAAAATCCTGGCACTGCTTCCTCAGCTCTTGGTATTCAGTCTTGAATTCGTGCTCCATAAAACTTAACCTAAAGGAGATTACGTAGTTCTTTAATAGTCTTTAAGTTAACTCTAATACTAGTTTCTAATGTAAATGAGATCTAAAAGTCAGAATATAAGATTAAGTGGATATTAATTTTAAAAGGTTATGCAGCACTAAGATAAAATTTATATTAATTACTATACTAATGCTTATTAGAGAATTTAAAGTTTTTTTTCAAAGTATATGGAATTTATTCTATCAGGGGGTTTTCAGAAATTAAAATATTTGGAGTTCGCTATGACTTCATAATTTGTGTGGTAGAATTATTCTTGTTCCTTCGACCCTGATAATAATCCGTGAATATATGATTGAAAATAAAGTAAACTTGATTACTTTAGTGGTAAGACAAGAGAACCCTGAAAATAAATAACCAGCATCGCTGTCGTCGGTTATGCACTGGCGGCGAACGTTGAGTATCACTAACCACAAAACACCCTTCGTTTCTATCGAGTTGCTTTGGTTTTACAGAAAGCTCAATAAGTTACAGTGTATTAAGAACAGTGCTATAGTAGGGTAGTAACTTTCGCACAAAATGATTATTATCCCCTTTTGTTCGTTTATTTCAAAAAATCCTCCAGTTTTATAATTTTCAGGATCCGCCTGATTTTTCAGGACGCCAGAATATTATGTTTAAAAATCACAGATTAAACAACTGGCAATAAAATTAAGTTATCACAATGTTAAAGTGTTCTATAAATATTTGACAAAATGACAACAAATGGTTTTAAGTATCTGATAGTCCGTTCGCGTAAATACCTAACAAACATCGTTATCACCTGCTGGCTTTTATGTTCTGCTTACGTAGGTCTAACACACTATTAAGAAAGTTCTAAGCCTCTATAAAGGTTTGCAAAATTCTCTTACCTGCGAAGTTCCCAAGATAATTCGAATGCTGTGAGTATTGGATCCTTTGATGAAAGGGCTATGAGAGATGGAGAAGCGAGTGCTCGATATGCATTGATGCGGGAACGGGAGTGCCTCAAGGAATCCTCCATTCGAGATGTTACACATTCATCACAACCACATCTGCAAGAATAAAATAAAAAGAAATAAATATCTTATTATTACAAAAATTTAAAAGTTGCAATAAAATATTTAAAATGTTGCTATAGCGGAAATTGTGTACCTACATGATTATCTGTTTATATATTTCCTCTTAATCGTTAAGCGAGCTTGACAATGTTAAATAGAGCAGTATTTATGGTACAGGATAATATCCTTCACATACAATTATCGTCAGAATTTACAGAAGCAGAAAGCGGAAGATTTTCTGTAAGGGTACATATGTTGCTGTAGCAAAATTAAAGTAAACAAGACAATATTCCCTTTTATTCATTTAAGGTTAAATAATGAACTCATATAGGGCCTAATTTACAAAATGTATTTAAGGAGTTACAGTTTGTGTTAAAAATGTTTTGGTTTGAAATTTATATACGATTGTTTTTATTTCCACTGTAGTTCTGGCCATAGTTCAGGAGTTCTCTGGTTCACCCGTTCATGCATATAGTAGTACGATATCTACGTGTATGTGTGAATCCAATTACTTTGAGAGCACTGGAGGTAGTAAGAGATACATAGGGGTGACATTCATTACACTGCAAATGTTTCTAAAAGCAATCATTTTATGTGTCTGTTTATTTTTGAAATAATTAATTATTAAAATTAGCCAAAAGATTCCGGGCTCGAGTTTCGGTTTCAGTCTCGTCTCATCATCTTCTTAGATCAAGTTTAACCTGCGGGAAATACCTATATGACTTCTGCAGTTCGCTCCCGGTGATGCATGCGTAATAAAAATATATTATTTTTTATTCACTTACAAAAAACTTTAGGGGTGTATCAAAATTTTAAAATACAGAGCCAAAACTGTTTCTTTTACATAATCTTTCAATATAATCTTACATAAACCATAATTTTACCATATTTGATCAAACCAGATTGTATTGACTGCCGCAAATTTAAACAAATTGTAAAGCAACAGCATTGAGATGTTAAAATATTCTTAAGGGATTCGCGGATTGCATTTTAATGTATTATGCTAACTGCATTTTCAGAGTTCGCTCAGATTACATTCAGTTGTTAACCTGAATGAATTCTGCAATTTAAAAGTCAAATTTAACTCATTTGCGTAACAGCAATGCAGTGATAACAAAAATGCAATTAAGGTGTTGACGTTTATGCCATGTAACTATTTACATATACATTATTGTTCCAGTATCTAGGACATATCTAGGATAAAGCAAGACAACAAATAGTACAAAGATTGTGAAATGATTGTGAATTTTTCTAAGGGCAAAAACAACCCACACATTAAATTCGTACGCCACAACAGCAGAAGGCACTTAGTTCAAGTCGCAAATATCGTTTCTTCTCATAAACGAAGCGTTACGGTTGTAGGTAACACCGAGTTAGTTGTACAAAACGCAAGTGGGTCTTTTTTGTGTTTTTTGTAAGTTTTGGACATAAGTTTCTCAAGATATTTTATAAACTGATCTAATATAAAAAAAATCTTTTTTTCTATAGCAGATGTTAAAGTGTGCTTTGTTCAACTAAAAATAGTTGAACAAGTATTACTTTAACCGCAAGGTTAGATAAAGTAACACTTTAACCGCAAGGATAGATAAAGTACTTTAATTTTCTGGAAACTCCATGGAAACCGAATGGAAACCTTTGCTACTGAGATTTTCGGGTTTAATATAATCTAATTTTAAATTGCTTTTTTTACATATTTTTCTTATTTTTTTAACATCTGCTATAGAAAAAAATAGAATTTTATACACGACGATAAAATTTAATTATCGACTCGCGAAAATTAATTCACTCGCGATTTCATCGCTCGCGAATTAACACTTTCCGCTTGTCGATAAAATATAATTTTATCGTCTTGTATAAAAAATAACTATTTTTTCAGAATGCAAGACGAGACGAATGATGTCGTTTGTGGATTTTAGAAAGGGGAGTGAGAAATATCCCATACATTCTTAGGTCATATATAATAGTTGAGTCCATTGTACTACCCCCAGACAGCAGCTCTCGAATTCAGCTAAGTATCACTCAAGCCATCTAATTCTTTAGACGAACGTAAGGATATCCCAATTGGGGGTTGTTGGCTATATCGAGCCAGAAGTTCCCCAACATGAATTCCCGTAATTAGCGCTGCATTCCCGACAGTTGGGACTGTTCACCAGCCTCATCCTGTGCCTGTGCTTCTTGAGAGTGCAGTGTCCAGTTAAAATTCCCACCATTGTCGCAAGGTCTCTCGTGACAACTACACACAGCATTTGGTTGTCCTCGGCGAAGGTACTGCCATAACAGCCCTTATTTGATAACAACTCTGAGTATTACCTAATCTTCTGGTGAAGATTCTTAGAGTTTCTTGGTATAGTACAGAGCTTGATATCTTTAGGGGCACAGGAATTGTGGGTTCTGCCCTCCTCCCCCAAGATTTTTGTTCAGCAGCTACATCGTGTCGACTTCGTCATTTCTGTGGATTCCGTCATACCCTCTCACCCAAATAAATGAGGACATTGTATTTTGCAGTATCTTGGAGGTCTTCATACTATTGCAATACTATCCCTGTGGCAATTTTGCAACTGCTTAGAGTCAACAAAGCGGCTCTGCTATTACTGTAAAAGCCGATTCTTTGTCTGTCGATCACGGATTACTACCGCACCATGCATAATGCCCACAGTCCACTACCTCCGCTTGGAATCCCATTTTGTGGCCGTTCCGCCTAGTGGCAAGTTTTGGCGGAGGTTTAAGTCTCCGCAGAAAACACCCCCGCCGTTACCTTGTTTAGTTCTGAATCCATCGGTAAAGGTGAATATGTCCATCTGTTCGGTTTCTTCAGCATTCACTTTTAGACTGAAGTGACTGTGGAAGGTATGTTTAGGGGGATGTAGTCAATCGTTGAATTTAGAAAAAGAATCTTAGTGACTGTCTCATCCAAGATGCGAACTGCGAGTATGCCTACCACCCCTCCCTACAGTATACCACGGCCCCCTATGATTCTATCTCATTCTACCCTACATTCGTAAATCAAACATTTGTACCAATTTTCGAAATTTTCTCGATCAACTACAGGTTATTTCTTTTATATTACAATAATCCTCAAGTTTGCCATTCTAGAACCATAAAATTACATTAATAGGATTGTCGATAATGATTTCATTATTCATCAACGAAATCGTACTAAAATAACTGGCATTAATAGGGCACCGACTTGTGGAATCTTGCTTTGCCGCAGTATCCATTAAGTAGTAATAATAAAATAAAACTGCCAATTAGAAACCTTCAAACAGCTTGCTTTTATTGTTTCGAATAAAACTTTGTTAACATTGTCTGACATTCCCGAATCTCACAAAAGGATTAGTGACGAATTATACATAATAAAGGAGACGAAACTGTAAACGGAAAGAACGAGAAAGAAAAGTGGTAGAAAGTTAAATGAGATGAGAGACTATAAGAATAATTTGTTAATTATGGAATTTGGAAGTTAATGTTTTCGGAAGTCCGTGAATACTGGTGGTTTTATCTTGCAGCAAACAATGAGCAAATTGCAGTAGATACACTCGGAAAAATATCTTTCTTTAATTAATTAATTAATAGATTACAGATAGGTACTAATAAAATCAAAACAAAACCATTCACGTCGACGTACATCAGCGACATGCAAATAGAGAAACCATTTAAATATTCTAGGAAAGAGTTGGGATCATCGGCCATACTTCTTCTGCTTTCAGTTTATTAGTAAAAAATGTTTGTGATAATACAACAAATACGTTGAATTTAGGATCGACGCGATGCGGCGGTAGGTTTATTTTTCTCTTTTTAACAATATGAAAGTGGACATATATTTACAATGTACACAAAGATATTCAATAAAAACGAAATTTATTCCACCGTGAACATAAACTACATTTTTAAAACGGACCAAATATCTTAGAATCATATTTTTTATATTTATGGCTTTTAATATCAGCAAACGATGGCGTTTCATATTTTGAAATAAAATAAAAAACTAAGCAATTCGTCGTTTCTTTTTAACTTATCAAATGATTTGTGAAATAATAATTAATTTATTTAGGTGCTTATGCAAGAATTTTTTTATTTCATGCTTCAATAATTGGACATCAAACACAAATCTGTAAGATATAGAAATTTTCATGATAATATTATCCTTACCTTACGTCATGAGGCATCGGAAGTGTTGCACCACGATCTAAGAGAATTTTTATTATTTCGTAGTTGTCTCTGTGTGCCGACAGGATAAGAGGTGTTATATCCGGTGTAAAGGTAGCGGTATCCGGTGGTAAAGCCTCCCAACTCTACAAGAAAACAGAAAAAAAATCTCAATTTTTTAATTAATGTACGATTAGTAGCAAATCTTCTATGATGACTCATATAAAATTTATATTAAAATCGGTAGCATTAACATTTTAAGTACTTACATGTGGTTCTCCAATTTTATGAATGGTTTCCTCGTGATCTAACAAAACTTCTACAGCTTCCACAAACTCTTCAGAAATAGCGTGGAGAAGAGCATCCTTAGTTTCTACTTTGTGTTCGATGAGAAGCTCGACCATCTCTAAATTTTCATTATCTATGGCCATAAGCAGTGCACTCCTGCCTAATGGATCCACACAGTTAATATTAATGTACCCTGTTTCTTGGGCACGCTGAAGCATGCTGAAACAAAAAGAAGTGAAGTATTAGAAATGTTATATTTAGTAGAAGTGGGATTGGAATTAATAATAAGAAACAAAATTAAGAATAGAAACGGGAGTCATTTTAAATTGTTACCAAACAAATGCACGAAGGAAATAGTTGTAGGTACTACTTGTAGTTCTATTTGGATATTCTTCATTTTACTAATTATTATTTATTTATGCCAGGTACCGAAGTGTATAGGTACTAGAAATTACATAATTCATGTTTATCGTGTTCGCTTTCTATAGATTCGTACAATTTTATCACTCGCCCAACATTTTACGAAGTAATATCACCAGCAGCATGGTGTGTTTCCTCCTAAATAGCTTTAGATAGAACACGACACGAATTTATAGGATATTTTACAGGGAATGTCACGTTCACAGAGGGAGATTTCGTTTTTTAAACGAAAACAAATGGATCTGATTTGGGTGTGTTTAATAAACCACAAGTTCACTTCAGTATATTAGAATTAACAGTCAATTAAATTACTATAATTGTCTTTTTAATTACTGTAGTGATTTTTAATCTTAACACAAAATTTGGCAAAAGTTTAAAATACACACCGGATAGGCTAGATTTTTCGCATGTTCTCTCTAATGTGAAATGTAAATTCCCTTTCTCATTTCTAGTTGTTTGAATATCGTTAGTTTGCTATTGTTTTCCTTCATAGATTGTATGCTATATAGCGTGTCGTTGCACTTTATTCTTGTATACATAGTACCCACAAGTTAAACAAAAAAGAAATAAGATTTGACGTAAACAGAGCATGTGCTGTGCTATAACTCAAACAATAACAAGTGCTTTCGGGAAATTCGATAATATAAGAAGATGTCAGGTTTATTCCAAGAATGTGAAAGAAAAAAATAATCAATCATGTTGTACTACATTAAATATTAAGAACTAGTGAAAGTAATATAACAGATTTTTTATTTAACAAGGACATAAAGGAAATAAAATTATAAAAAGTTTTATAAGTTACATCTTAAATACATTCCCTAAAACGTTCGCCGCTGCGTGACTCACTTTCAAAACTTAAATTTTTACAAATAATTCTGTTAAATTTTCCAGACATAACTTGAGCACTGGACTGTACAAATATCCTTACAATATTGTAGATTCGTATAAAATCTTTTAGTGGAATAATAATTCTTCTTGATGAATCGAGAATATTTGATCAAATAATGTCGCAACTTGCCGCTGCATATCCTTTATTCAATTCTACGAACAATACTCAGTTAATAAATGAATGCAATGCAGTTCTGAATAATTTTCTCTTAACATAGTTTCCATAAAATCGATCTTAGTCGACAGAATAAGTTATTCCCTAAAGTACACGGTTTCTTGCATCTCGCTATTTGATCTGCAAGTTTGCACGGATGCTAAAGCGAACAAAGCCACTAACAATTCTTGAGGTTTGTTTTCAAATGAATCCAGATTTCTTATATAACTAGTAAATGTCTTTTATCATGGTCTATTTCAATATTTGTAAAACAATTTAAGTATTGTTTAGCATGACTTGAATTTCGGAACCGATTTTCGCTACTGTGTATTAAAAATTAACGCTACACACAATCGTATCGGTCAGATTTACATTTACATCCACGCTGTTCGTGTTGTTTCACTCGTAGTTTGCTTCAACGGTATGTATACATGCACCCTATTATAAATTACCATATGTGTGAAGCTTTATCTCTTGCCTACCTTTCACAGAGATTTTACAAACAGTATGCGAGCATAAAAAGATAACGAAATTTAGAAAAAGGAAGTAAGTTTCAGACTTGGTGCCTTAAAAAATTATCCTGATATCCTAAGAAATAAGGAAAGTTTTAATTTAGATACACCTGCGTAATATTTGGGGAAAAACAGTTAAATATCATTTTTGGTGACCAAACTGTGTATCAGTACTGGATATATTTTTGTAATGCAAAACATGTCTACAAAACAATTTCTTTCACGACAAGTATGTGAGCAACATTTTAATTCCGTAATTTTAACTTTTCAAGACTTTCAGGTAAAGAAACACTAGAATGGCAACAATATGCTCTACAGATAGAAAACTGAGTTGAATTACGTAACTAACATATAATTGCAAAAAGTTTTGTTGAAACTGAGGACGGTATAGGTTATGGTATATCGATGAGTAAACTCCATGTCCCACAATAATAGATGGAAAGTAAAGGCAAAGAAATCAAAATCGGAATAATTTGGGAAAGTTAAGAAAACAAACAAGTCTCCAACTAAAATTTAAAACATTGTAATGCAGATATGAATGAAAAAATAAAGATAAGGTTAAGCATGAAATAAGCGAAAACCAACCAAAATATGAGGAAAGAAAACTTGAAGGTTCGTCTTTATTACACCTACAATACGGGGGCGATTTCTACTTAGGTTATATATCACCCCCCCTAAAATCTAAGATAAAAGGAAACCACCGGGAACTGTGTGGAAGTTCTGGGCATGATACAGGGAGACGGGGCGCTTCTCACTAGAGCTGCTGGTAGTGGTAGAAAGTAGAAACATAAAAACAGAAAGTGAGGACGATGCAGTGTTCGCTTAGAAAACTTTGTTGTCCGTGAAGCTACAGCACGAAACCTTCATGGAGTTCTATAAGATACCGAGTACATGATGATTAATGCCCAAACCTTTCGTATATAATAGACTGCATAAACGTAAATTCTAGAAAACCCATTAATGCCCAAATTAGGACCACCGTGGTACTATGCAATTATAATTCGGCCGAAAACACCTAAACTGGCAACTGAGGAAACCAGTAATACTTATTGGGTGAGACCAAAGACCAAGTCCCTTCTGTGACGTAACTATGAATGGGGAGAATATTGTCTTCCTAAGGCATGCGTGAAACTATTCTTGGTGGAGTATATACCTATAATGGTATTGGACGACCTCACATTGGATACCCGTACTGACTTTATCATTGTTCGAAATGGGGCTTTAAATAATACAGAAGCGAAGTTCTACCTGTACATGTTAGTTCAGATGCTAATAATAGTGTCTCGGTATTTGTCTACAATTCTACATGCATGATAGTGTTCGGTCCCAGCCGCCGTTAGCGCGCGAGGACATTCGGTCGGGAGGACAGTCGGACGGCGCCCATAAGGTCGCAACATCTTCTTGAGGCCCGAGTGCCCGTACCTTAAAGTCCGGGTAAGCAACTTTGACCAAAAAAGACCATTGAAGAAAGGAAGAAAGATTTCAGCGTGAAAGGTAAAAAAAGAATCGCAACGGGAATAAACTGCAAATTCAGGATGCGATGATGGGTATCGAGGAGAATATCCTACAGTCTTGCATAACGTGCATGCACACCATGAAACGTCAGCGCTTAGTGGGGATTTCAACTTACGAAAACCATACCAATGAGGTAGGTACTACGACATTGACTAAAAGTCCAACAAAATCGATTCTCTAATTTAAACAAATGAAGTACATCAACAACCAAATACATTCTAGATCCAATTATGGCCAAGATATTCCAATTCTTTTGTTTAATTCTTGACTTTGATGACTTTGTGAAAAATTTAATCAAAAGCAGCTAAATAGAGAAAACTCACAAGCTCAAACATCCTTACATTGTTTTAGTGTCGTTGACATATTTTACTTATTGTGCAACAATTAAGAGGAAACCACTAGATTAATGTACGTGCATTCATTTATTTAACCGAAATTATTATACGTGCGCCCGTATACAGAGGTTGGCAACCGTCATCAATTTTAATTATTATTTAAGTCCCTTGAATGATATGATTAAAGACGTTTTACGTTATGTAAACTATTTCGAGAGACAAAACTGCTTACCGTCTAGTCGAAGCCACATCTCCTCGTTCTACTGCGAGCAGGAACTTTTTCTCATCCAGAGATAATTGTGCCATCTCTTGGTGGGGTCGAATGACATTTTCTTCCTCCATCATGCCATGTATGGAATGTCTCTGTCACATAAACAAACATTTAATTAATTTCATCCTTTAGTATCTACTACTAGATATAAAATAATATTTGTATTATTAATTTTAGAATTTATGAAAATATACAAAAATATATTGGTTCATATTGACTGAGTTGCAACGGAAAAAGACATAAAAGCTGTACACTAAATTATTTTATTTTTTTTAAATATTTTAAGAATACGATGACGACGAGAATTTCTCCTGAATACCTCAAAAAATAATAATGACAAACTTATTTTAGTTAAAAATAATTTAATATTTATTTTGGGAAGCTACATTTAAGTTGATATCGTACTCTGTCCATCATAATCGATTTATAAAGATTTGAGTAAAAGAAACACAAGAATTCTTTACTGGTAAATATTGTGGGTTTGGGGATGCCATTATGTACAGAGGTTACAGCAACCAATGTTTCCCTATTATTAAAGTAGGGTAAAAATAATGAGGAGTCGGTCGTGTTCCAGAAAAACACGGTAACACACCAGTTATTTCATGACACTCAAGTATTTTCCAGGAGAAAATTAGTTTTATTTGTTAGTTCCGACAATTTATCAAATCGACATAAACTACAAGAAAACAACTTCAGTAACTTATATTTCCAACCACGTCTGACCGTGTAGGTGTCATAATCTTAAGGGATAGGTAAAAGTTTAAATATTAATATTTCAAATTTTTTTACAACTATACATTGTATTCATGAAATTTAAAAGAATATAAATAATATTTACTTTGAATAAATCACAATATTTTTCAAGAAATTTTCATTAGGGAATTGTAAATACCATTCAGTACGTTCGAGGAATTCCAACTGGCGCCGTCGCCGGCGTTGATCTTTCTTACGTACGAGTGTAATACATGCAAGTTTATTAATAAAAATAGCAAACAAATAAAAAATTAAATTTCGATAGATTCCGTTTATTAAATAAAAAGCCCAAAGCCCCCAAAGTTGACTTTGTAAATAAGTATCGAACGTAAATAACCAAAGGAAACAAACTTGATTAAAGGTAAGGAAAGGGAGAAAATACCTTATATCCTAATCAAAAAAGAAACTATTACCAACTCTGCAACGAAGGAAACACGAAAATGAAATAAGTACTTAAAGAAACGAAATAAAACACACGAAAATAATTTAATAAAAAAATTCAAAATAGAGTTCACTGAAAACCACAAACAATTCCATGGCACTCTTAAACTATATTGGATATAAAGAAGAAAAGTAATTTTTCTACTAGCGTGCGGAAAAACGCATTTTCCGCACATTTTTTAGTGCGGAAAATCCACTTTTCCGCACCGTGCGGCAAAGGATTTTTCCGCACTAGTTTTTCTACTAGCGTGCGGAAAAACGCATTTTCCGCACGCTAGTAGAAAAACTTTTGTTCCTAACACGTGCAGAAACCTATTTTTCCGCACTTAAATGCTTGACACCACTCCGCTACGCGTCGTGCTGTCAACGGCATTTGCGTGCGAAAAAATCGATTTTCTGCACTTGTTAGGAAAATAGCTATTGCTAATCCACGACAATGTCCATGGAAATATACAGAAAATACTAAAATATAAAAGGGAAAGTCAATCAAAGATAAAAGCGAAAGAGTACAAAGGGTACAAGACCAAAAACATGCAGTTCAGGAATCAAACGTTTTAGAAAAAGGGATAAACAAAAAGGGACGTATTTCGACATTTTATAGTGCATATAAATTCTATCCCTAATCAAATCTGTGGAGTCTATTGTCTAGACTTCTAAAGGGATCAGAGACCGGCGACTACGGAGACGCATGCAGCTCTTCGCTGGAAAACTCGGGTTCCTTTATTTTCGAATTCCTGTATGAGTAATTTTCTACAGTATATATTATTGCAAACATTATAATAATACGTAATACAAGGACTTTACAAAATTGAGCTTCAGGAAATTAAAAATAATAAGTAGTATCTGAGCAGAAAAACTTTGGGAAATGGTAGTACGAGTTAAAGAAAGTTCAAGAACTATGAAAGAAACACAACGCAGTAGCACTGCAGTTATTTCAATATGCCTTTTGATTAAAATGAAAAAGTATTATTATTGAATCCACAAAACACAAAATAAATCACAGTTTTTCGAATCTTGTATCTGTAGAATAATATTAGCCTTTCTTAATACTGAAATAATTATTATAAAACTGCTTACTTTAAGTTTCAACTTTTTGAAAATTTTCCCGAGAGGATAAACCGAATTAAAGTTACACCACCTTAAATTTATTTTTTTAGGGGTTTTGTAAGAATGCCCCTTTGTTTCAGAACGGTTCCCGATCACTGGTCTAGACATAGCCGCCTATACGTTCATGGAAAAATTCAATTACCATGAGTTGATGTAATCCCCTAAGGTAGTTTAAGGTTTTAGTAAAGCACTAATTCGATTAAGTCAACAATATTGGATATTATTATAGTATTATATTATAGTACTTTGTAATCGCTAGAACCTATTATCAGATCAGATTGGAATATATCACATAATTTTTAACTTTTAACCACTTCAACGCTAGAAGGGACGAGATTCGAAAGTAATTCAGCCCTCAATGCGCATACATATTGTTAGGAGGAATTAACCAAGCCGTAGGACAGCCATCCTTGTTCTGTCCAGAGAGATTTTTTTTAACTTTTCTGAGCGAAAGAGAATGGTACTCTAATCGACGTAACTAGGGACCTCGTCATATGTGGTTATAAGACCCATCTAGACTAGACAAATACTAAACAGTGTTACCATTCCACTAACTTACAGTTATAGAAAATACAACGCCTTGGTTGTGTGTGTATAACAGGTATACGATGGCTGTACTTCAACTAAAACTCTGAGAACCATGTAAGGATAAATACTGTCTTGAAGGGTTTCCCTGGGGAAACCCTTCCTTCAAGAGAGAATTGCTTCAATACTATATGCAGATAACAGTAGCACGGACTATAATAGCTGGGGTCTATGGTTCCAGCTCTTGCGTTTCTAAACCCCTAAACACTAGAATTACTATCTCTCAACTGGAGGTCTATAGTATAAACTTCTGTCCAAGAATAAATCTTACGAAAAGGCATAAACGTACCACAGTTGATAGGTTTACAGACATTAAAGCAGCACTGACCTATACATGTCTGGGATTATTTGGGCACGCTATCAAACCAGATTAACTCAATAATGCATGCCAGGAAGTAGCATAAAACATGCGGTTAGGTTATTGAGGGAAACAATGAATGGTACTAGAAGGAAAAATTATCCTCAGCAAGGCTTTTTTATAGACCACATACTATTAATATACCATTATCTTTAAGATTGGTATGTGACAAAATAAATTCGTCTATAATGAAGGGGTGCAAACGGCAGAATACAGCATAGGTATTTGCAACGCTGCATGTCGTCGCAGGAAAATTACTTATAGTAGAGAAATTGCGACATCTACCGAAATAAAGGGCTTAAAGTCCAAAATATCCAGAGGTTTATTATTTATTAATAACCTGCAACATCTCCAAACTAGGTAAGATCTCATAAATCACAAAACAATTATTAAGGATCGAAGTAAAAAGAGGCAATTAAAGGCCAAAGCTCGGAAATCTAATAATAATAAAGTTAATATAAACTTTATCAAATTCAGATTCTTCATCTAACTAAATTGACGTAACCAAGAAATCTATTAATAATTGACTTGAATGGCGGTTAATTATTTGTTTGGCTTGCATCTCTATATCAAAACTCAAAACAGAACTCCGAACATTTTAAAAAATAAAGTAAAAGACACAAATTATCTTATGCAGATAAAATATCTGTTAACCTTGATATCAAACTGATATTACGTAAATTGTTTTTATGGTTTCTCGTTGTATTGAATTATTTGAATCCAAAGTTTGCCTTGTCAAATCTTAATATAGATTTTCACTCAATTTGCCACCGTGAAAATTGTTTCGGTTTGTTTGTCAAGATGTTTATTTATTTGAGAAAAAGGGAATGTGGCATTTTCTCGAAAATTTCAAATAGAAAGGCACACCCATTTTCTTACAGTCATAAAGAGGATAGAAAAACAAAGATAATGCAAAAACTGGAGGTCTCTAGCATCGCTAGAATCGGAGTTATACAATAGGAAAATGTTATAATACGACAATCGAAAATTAGGAGTCGAAGCTTGATTGATTTAATTTTTTGAATGATGTTAACGCCAAACTCTAATTGTACTTTGTTTATGATGTTGTTATAAATGCTTCTGATTATTTACTAAAATAAAATCTTTATTAGATCTAGAGTGTGTTTTTGTTGCTCCCGTTGTTCCTTCTCATATTATTTTTTAAAATCGTTGTCTTCATATCAAATATGGGAGTAAATCTTGTAATCATTTTATCGATTTACAAATCCAAAAGTCGACTTAATTTTCTTTTCGTGGAAATATCAAAAATAAATATCAAATTAGAAATTCGGCAAAAAATTTAGTACCATTTAAGACGTTCAATTAAATTTGATTGAGGATGCCATTCATTTTGTCCAAAAATATGTTCAATAGGAAGTTTCTTATTAGTTACACGATATGTTTACATGTAACTGTTAATGCTGTATTTGCAGGAACATTTTATTATGCAAATAAGTGAAGACAAGGGGCATATAAGGACCCCTATGTACTCTATGGTGAAGTGTTCTAATCTTAGTTATGCTGGAGTTTGCTCCTTGCATAGTCGGTAGTAATACAAGAAAAGTCCTCTTGATGACTTCAAATTAGCATGAACTGTACTAGACTAGGGGAATGTAAATTTGAAGACTCTTAAACAGGGATTCATGAAATCAGGACAAGATCGGTAGACACTTGATCTGGCTGATTGCATTGAATTGCAAAGCAAAGTTTTTCTCGGCTGCTTCTTGTTGATATCTCAGTAATTACAAAAATATTAAATAAGAAACTTTCTTGAAATCAGATACTATTTTCTGAAACTTTTTGCTCTTAAAAAATAAATAAAACTTTTTCCAGGTCGTAATAAAATTTGATTGTGATAATAAAAATAATAATGTACCTTGCACATTTTTATGTCATTCCAAAAACACGTTTTAGTACTTTATTAGAACATATTAAACGTTGATTTAAAAATTAAACCTAGCAAAAAGTAATAGATAGAATATCTTTCTCCCTCCCTCTCTCTGCTTTATAAATTTTCCCAATAACAATGAATCCGGTATTAAACAAATTTGGCAATTTTATATTTTTTACTAAAGGTAGATTTATTTATTTCTACATCAAGGACTTTTATGTCAGTTCCGTTGCTTGAAATCAGAATTATAGATCAATATATAGTTCTTGGCAGGGTCAACATAATAATTATTATAATTCATTGTATTACTGTTTTGACAATATTGTGTTAGCAACTTACTTTGACTTTTTTATCAAGCATAGGTTTCTCGAGAAGATTTGTGGAAGTTAGAGGACCATCACCCCTGGGCATCTCAATGTAGGTGTCGGTGCCCCCAGAGATCCTGCGGGACACCGACCCCCTACG
Organism: Hemicrepidius hirtus; assembly: GCA_963082805.1. Lineage (NCBI taxonomy): Eukaryota > Metazoa > Arthropoda > Insecta > Coleoptera > Elateridae > Hemicrepidius > Hemicrepidius hirtus. The sequence continues at coordinate 9,538,190 of OY720167.1, forward strand.
TCCCTCTTCTTCATCCTCGCCAGCACTCTCTGAAAAATAAAACATTTTTAAATTTCGACATCTATCGAGATAAACTGTTTTCTTTCTTAACCTACTTTTACAACTTGTCTAATTTACTTAGGGTGACAATACACGAATTCATTTGGTTTCTAATAATTAACTATAGATATTAGAACAAGGAAATATTTATTGATAATAAGTGAACAGTAAAATTATATGTCTTTGGTATTACTTTCAACATGTGAGTTTTAGTTCGTCGACGTCGTACCAATATAACACATGTATTTAATACAAAGAACATTTACGATAATGTAACAGTGATCAGAGTCAGAAATCGATTCCTATACTGTACTGTATTCGATAATACAGAAATTACAGCATCGGTGTTTGTACGGCGTAATTGAGCATCTGCATAGGTTAATTACTATTCGGAATCGAGGAAACCTTTTGTTAGTGGGTAATAAATAGATTTATGGGAGTTAATAATATTTCGAGGTTGAACAACTCGCTACAGGCGTAAGATCGCGGCGATTCAGTGGTTTGAATTATTCCCATTTTCCTTGCTGCTACCGTTTCCTCTCCGAGCTCTGCTAAGGTGCCTTAGATGATATTGCTGTCAATCCATGGCACCCTAGCTTTTCCCAGATGGATAATAGCATACTTTGATAATTTACCAAATTCAATGTTCATAATTACTAACAACTACAAAACTAAACCCTGTAATGAAGTGATATATCAACTTTAGACTATTATAATCAAATTTACTGTAACAACTCTAGTTGTCCTGTAATAGTTGTCAGGATATTGTTTAGATAAATTGAAACCATATGTCTCGCAAGCGGCTTATTTGAAATAAGGTAGCATTCAAATAAACTCTCTCTAAACCGCTACACCAAGTCTTTTAATACATCGTATAATCATTAGTTATATTTGGGTGACGTTGTTTTCTTATTTTGCAAAAATAATAATTTTCCTACAATGTCCTGAATTCATTTCAGCTCATATTCAACAACCCTAACATTCGGGTTGTAAATAAAACAACAGTATATTAGTACGACTTTGAATAATTTGTAACGTAATTCTGTAAATCATTCATTTGTCAACGTTTCGCTCACTTTACAAGCATCAGCATTAATAATTTATTAATTAATTTTCATAAATACAAACCTAGAATATTTTATAGCATTAATGAGCAAACATTTGCAGCCATATCTGGTGCTAGCAATCTTTTTAATGATATTTTTGTGCAACCGTACTCGAAGTGAAGGTTTCGCGTCCGCTATACAGGCCGCGAAATCCAATTTCGCGACCGTTGCTAAGGTAACAGCCGCTAAAATAAAATTCATTGTACCGTTGTTAATGTAACGGCCGCTAACGTAAAACCAATTTTTTTATTTACGCTATTTCCATAGTAACGCACCGACTGATTTATTTTTTATTTTATTATTATTTATTTACAATGAATTCTTTAGCGCCCTCGAGATTGTCTTAACTCGGCCGCAAGCGGCCTCGGCAGTAATTTTCTCTCAATACGATAAAGACACATTTCGCGGCCTTAGTTTACAAATAACTATAAAATGCAATAGCCAACTTAATTCATCAAGTTTTAAAACTTCTTTCAACTTTCAACTTAACGTATAAACATAAAACTTTCTCGTCCTTTTTTACAGAATAACTTATGCTTGTAAATTTCATCTTCTTCTAGATATGAGGATACACTTTGTTGGGGTCTAATTTTTCTTGTCTATTTTAAACGTTTTTCAATTTAAAGTCATCGATACTTAAATCCTAAAAATATCGCTTTTTGTTTTCAACTTTTCACATCGAAGATATTTCATATTAATACAAAGACTTTGTTCGCTGTAGACCCGACACGGAGTTTTACTCACATCTGTTCACCCATATAAAATTTATAAGACGGATATCAACACACGTTTTGGTTTAGAAATGATTCGAGCTTTCATTTTCTGCTACATCACTGGTAGCGAAGCATGGGGAGTATCCGCAGCAGCTAATTATAAAATTTATCTAATCAGGGATCCTAATCACATTATGCTAATATATTTTCCAATATAACTTAAAATGTAACATTTCCGGATTACAAGTTGAAAGAAACACTTTATCGGTTGGTTGTCACACTTCTATTTTGAAGGTGTAGGACTATAATTCAAACAGCCTTAAACAAATTCCCTAAAGCGCACAAGTTTAAAAATATATTTCTTCTAGTGGAGATGTCGTGAGTAAAGAGCTTTTCGATGTACAGGAAGGTATTTGGAATAAAGCGCTTTTAACCACCTTATAGTCAATTGAATTAACTTGAGCGATACTCAACACTGCGTGGGAACTATAAACGTTTTTTACAAAAAAATATTCTAAGGGATGCTCATAGTCATAACTTATACTGCATTTTACTTAAAGATATGTGTGTAGAGGAAGAAAGCTTTTAAAAGCTTTAATCTAGAAAATTAGTACTTTTACAATAAAACGATTGTTAGGATAAAATTACTTTGTTGACATTTAGAATTTTTGGTCAAGTGTTAACAATAACTTGGAATAGGGTTAAGTAGATATGTAAGATGATACATTCTCTAACCATTCACCGAAAAAGGGTCGGCTGAAGGGTGTGAATGTGCATATGCTTGCAGAGCGTGAGAGTCGCAAACCGATAACTGAAACGAGTGGTCCAGTGTTTAACTTAGATCGGGCAAATGCGGGTGCCTTCTGGTTAGATTATATATTTTTGAAAAACAAAACAGAGAAAACTATCTCACCACTAGTTTCTGTCTATTCGGCTTCATCTGAAAGTTTACAACCCCAATAGGATTCCAGTGGATACTTTATGCGGTTTTAACAATGTTTTCGAGATAACAACTTCCATTTCTAGTTGCTCTATCAAACACAAACTCCCTGAAGAGTCATAAATAGTAGATCTGAAGCATTAACTGTTTTTAGAAAATACATCCAAGCTGTAGTTGTAAAAATCATGTGTTTATTTGTTTGAACTATCCGAGATATCTAACCTATTAGTGAAGACTGAAAAATATACATTTAACCCTAAAAGTGATTCCCATCAAAAATAAACCCTGAAAGTGATTCAAAATAAAACAAATACAAATCTTGAAAAAGCCATGATTGTTATAAACGAAGAAATGTCAATTTAGTCGATAAATAAAAAAACATAATGGGACAACAAATATCATTAAGAGTCCTGAAAGGTTTAACGAAATCAGCAAGGAGATATGAATTGCAATTTAAGAAAAAGTTATAAATATGGATATGAAAGGAGAAAACGTAAAACTAAAAGAAAGTGGTAATTTAAGAAAATAAAGAAAATACCGTTCTAAAAATATATTAAGAGCTCTATGAGAAGACTGCTCAGAAATAAAATCGAAGTCTTCGAATAACAATAGTACCTAAATGTTAATAATTATGAAGAAATCCCAGAAATAAAAATTTATAAAAATACATTTTTACTTATTTTTGCAAATTATTTAGAGAAAAAAATCAGAAAGTAATTGCAATCGAAATATTCAATTAAAATCCTACAGTTCTTTTACTGCAGTGCTAAAATTCAAAGCTAAGTGCACAACAGGAAAAAGGCCCTTTATTGTCACACGTTCCTGATGTCTTTTGTGGAAATTCCGAATGATTTCTCTTAAAACGGCTGTATCCGCTTCGTTCAAGTCTGTTGTCGGACTTTTCCGTTCTAGCTTTTTCTTTGGAGAAGAAAATAGTTCACCTTCTGCTTTCATACAGTCTTCTTTAAAAATTCTTTTAATCGGACTAAAAGAAACTTTTTTACTACTCTTTGCTCCATGACTTTTCTGACACGGCTTTGTCGCAGAGCTATTGCAAAACACATTCACCATTATTTCCTTGATTTGATTACATACCAAAATAATAGGAGAAGTTAAACAAAAGTAATTAACATAGAAATAGCAGAGGTGACAAATTACATTTGCTTCGACCAATAAACGAATTTTTAAGAGAAGAGGAACTCAACAGGCGAATAAAGTTAGAGTAGGCAGGATTCAGCAAACTGGAAAGTGTATTTAAGAGTAAATTAAATCAAAATCTCAAATCTAAGCTCTTGAACCAAAACTTCTTGCGGGTCCTTACCCATGCAGCGGAAACTTGGACATTAAATAAGTAAAACGTAAACTACGGAGGACATGACAAAGAGCAATGGAAAGATCAATGTTAGATAGTACATTAACGGATTGTGAATGAAATGAATGTAATAAGGAATAAAAAAAGACATGATTTACATAAAATGGGTATGTAAAAGTAATAACAAATGGACGAAATTAGTGACTCGTCGTAAACTGAGATTGGGACAGGAAGATATCCCACGAGATACGTGGATGACGTTAAGAGAGTAGTAAACTACGACTGGACGCGTAAGGCTCAAAGTAGATCAATGTAGCTTCCACTAGGCCACTAGGGAGAGGCCTACATTCAAAAAGGAATCGAAATACAGACAGATAGACAGGATTGTAAAATAGGTATTGTAGAAAAAGTAATATTTATTGTTGGTACAACTTTTCGGCAAAAATTATAAATAAAAGCGTGTATAAATATAACGAGAGCTCAAAACCACAGCTCAAAACTTTATTGTGTCATAAAATGATTCTGAAAATAGGTTTGGGCCAACTAATATAAAATAATGTGGAAGAAATATGGCATACTTATACGTTTAGTAGTAGTAGATGCAATGAAACCAAATAAAATTATTCAGAGCAGGGGCACCCTAAACTAGAAGTGGGGGTTTCTACCATTTTCATTCAATATTTTTATAATCTTTAATTTATTATTTTACCAATTTTGTACCAAGATCTAATTTTTGATTAGATTGGTGAGTACCGCCACGCAACTTAAAAGAATAAATATTTTTCCCTAAAAAATTAAACCTTTTGTTTTCTTAATATCTACATTCGTTGAAGTTGTTATACCCAATTAATAATATACTTTATACTGACAAACTCTAATTACATACAACTAGGATTTCCCTTGTTCTAAGGGTTTAAGCAAAAGCTTCAAGTTAATTCTCCGAGCACATTTTGAAACAAAATCTCAGTTTATATACGAAAATGGATAGCCGTAAACTGCAAATGTTTTATGATACTCATACATTCAACCCTATAACACACGACATGTATCATCTTTAAAGATTTACGAGATTTATTATATGTAACAAGAACGTTATATCGTCAGATTTTTTACAGAATTTACGTTTAAGGAACTTTTAACGACAATTTTGTTTATGTAGGGCTTGGTTTTTTATTTACATTTACATTTATTTATGTTTTCTTCATGTATCTGCCTTTTAATTATTATCTCTCCAGTCCTGAAACCTAAAATCGGTCTGCTACATTATAAGATAAAAAGTTTATTAGAAGATCCTTAGGTAAAATCAAATATGAGTTGAATAACATTAATTAATTTAATCAAGGGTGTGAAACCCCGATGTAAAATAGTAGATAATAACTACACTTCATACAATTTGCGATTACACACGCTATGTTGTAAACGAATGCGCCTGTGCATAAAGCTACGCAAGAATACATTTATTGAGCACTTGATAAAGATTCAGGTCAAACAGCAAATCGAGTCAACTGGTACCAAAATGCATTAACATTCACTCGATTGGTTTCGCAGAAAAGGAAAGGAAAATAAAAAAAATTGAAGATAAGATACTTATTACAATGATGACTTCTTGGACTAAAAAATCGCTTAAATATAGCAACTACAAAGAGTTGGTGATAAAAAGATCACATTCGTAGGTATATTTCCCAAATTATGTCCCAAATAAGAAAATATTTTCGTCTTTTCTAATTCTGTTATTCTTCCAACTGTTAAGAGTCGTTTTTGGAAAATAAATGTTTTATTAGGAGCTGGAACATTTTGTGCTGTGACTACTTACACCCTACCCAAGACCATCAAACTTTTTTCTTCCTCATTATCCATTCCCTTGAATCTCAATACTGGAAGATTTGCAGAATCGAGTTAAGTAGTGTCAAAACAAAAAACTCCAGGATGTTCTGTTCCTTTTGAATAAATAACAGTATTTTTTTCGGGTTCTACCCCTCCTCCGTTTCCTTCTCTTTCTTTTAACACCACCTCTCATATACCTTCTACATACTTAAAACGACACATAACCGACACACTCAGCAAGAAGAATGTTTAATGTACTATAGAACCAACAATAAAATTTATTTTTTCAAAGCAACATATGCCTTTCATTTAAAAGTTAACTCTTCTAGAATTATTCTTTAGTTTTAATCGCGAATTAAGAGATTAATAAAAGGCTCTGGACGTTGTCAAGTAGCAGCCTCTTTTACATAAATCTGTTATCATTGATATTAACGAAGAACGCTTATCCAACTTTTAACAAGTTTGTGTCTTAGTAACTTCGTAGCAAGAACGATTCTCATAGCTTTTAATTTTTTATTACTACATGAAGTATTTAAAAAACTTTAGTTATTTAATTTAACAGTAATTGAGGGGCGAATCTGCATATACAATATAATGAAGTTTTTGGCCCCCGGTTTTCAGAGGGCTCCGTTGGCAGTTTTATTAAAATTCATTCAACTATTAGATCGTTTACTGATTTAAAATCGTCGTTATTTTTTTTATATTTTCAAAATGTATTTTTGTTTAGTATTCCATGCAGAATTATTATTATTATTATTATTGTGGGTGAGGGTGGGGCCCCTGCAATATACAGTGAGCACCAAAAGTATGGAACATACCAAATAAAACCGAAATGAATGTTTTTTTCTAAAAATCCCGAAACACGTCGATTTTCTTTTTTAAAAATACACATTGAAATGTCAAAATAATTTTCCGACCTTCATTTGTTTGTAAGTGATGACGTCATCAGTATTTTTTTTAAATGTCAACCCCCATTTTTTTTTCGCGTTTTTGATACATCTTTCAATTGCTTAAATGACTGTATAAAAATGTTGATACCTTACATAAGAAAATTTTCGAGAAATAAATTATTTAATGTTTAATAAACACATTCTTAACAAATGTTAAACATGGTTTAATGGTATTAGTATTGATAAAAGAGAATCATAGGTACCAAGAAACAAATGCCCGTAATCTAAATAAATGCCCAATTCTCAAATATTCAGAAATGTTAATTGTCGTTTACTTGTAATATTTAACATCAGCTTCATAAATCTGATATGGCTCATTTAACATTTACAAGTAAACGACAATTAACATTTCTGAATATTTGACAACTTGTAGGCACTTGTTTAGATTACGGGCATTTGTTTCTTGGTCCTTTGATTCTCTTTTATCTTTACTAATACCATTAAACCATGTTTAACATTTGTTAAGAATGTGTTTATTAAACTTTAAATAATTTATTTCTCGAAAATTTTCTTATGTAAGGTACCAACATTTTTATACCGTCATTTAAGCAATTGAAGGATGTATCAAAAACGCGAAAAAAAAGTGGAGATTGACATTTAAAAAAAATACTGATGACGTCATCACTTACAAACAAATGAAGGTCGGAAAATTATTTTGACATTTCAATGTGTATTTTTAAAAAAGAAAATTGACGTGTTTCGGGATTTTTAGAAAAAAACATTAATTTCGGTTTTATTTGGTATGTTCCATACTTTTGGTGCTCACTGTATAATAGTTTGGGACTTCAAAATTCTAAAATCCGCCCCTGAATAGAATAGAATACCTACATACAGCTACTCTCGTTAAATGTAAAAAAAGCATCTCCTTTATCTTACCATTTCGATGACAAAATGAGAACATTATCTCCAATAAACTTTTCATGTGTCTTTCTGGATCTTTTACAAAAACTACTCCTTGGAAATAAGACAGTCAACATCCCGCTACCATCATGTTGGATATCACATTAAATGTTCTTATACTAAATAATACAGACCGAGAAATTTCATATTTTATAGCCGCGAAATTGATAAATGAGACTACCTATACATACACAATCGCGAAAGTTCTGTCGAAACTAACATGTGGGATGTGAAAATAGGCATTGGTTGCTACACTTTCCATGTTAACATTACTGGAGGTATGAAAATATACAGTACAAAAATATATCTTAGAAATTTATGCCAAAGTAAAGCACGGCCGACTTCTATGAATCATTCTCTCAGTAAATCTATGTCACGATGGATATAAACCTTTGTTTTTCTCAGTAGCATAATGTCCCCGTTTTGTTACTCTAATTATTAATATTTTTTTTTATCCACATTTGGTTATTCTTATAAAATATTTTAGTTCGTCAAATTCTCAATAAATTTCGAAGATAAATTTGATTAGTGAGATTATCTTTCAGCAGCACAGTTAGATTTATACACAAAATTATGAATAATCGCTTGTGGATTAACATATTTCTGGTTACAAATAGCGAGAAGGTGGACCATATAAGAAATTGGCGCAGAATTAATAATAGAAGAGCTCTAAATCGGACTAGATGTTTGTAGAACCTGAAAGGTTAAAATATTCTGCCCTATTAGGGTGGTTAGTGCATGAAATAGAAGTCTTCCAGCATCAAGAGCCTCCTAATATAATTTACGAACAAAAAGTTTCAATAAATATTCAATAATGAACACCTGTAAAAATAAAATTCTTCTATTGTTTCCCACTACTTCATTAAATTACAAACTCAAATAAATTATGAACATCTAAGACGTTTTAATGTTTTAAAGTTCATTGTAAATTCATTCCCACACTGTTCTCTACAGTCTACATCATCTCTTATTTACAACAGTGCGTATAATAGGTTTTATGTCATTCCTCTTAATTAAATTTGTATCTTTTACAAAGATATAATGGTAGTTTTATTCATAGCACACTGTTTGCGTTACTTTAGAGTACTTATCTCCCATGTTCTAGCAGCTCGTCTTGTTTTATAATGGGCTTTACGTGCAGTTTGTCTGCTTAATCTGTATCAACCCTTGTTGAGTTTAAAGTAGGTAGTACATATATAGATTTCTCCTTAGACAGTTCCGAATAAAATTAAATAATCTCTACTGCAGCTTTAACGAAATAAAAATGTTGCAGACAAAAAAGTTTAAATTTAATTTTAATTTCAAAGATTAATTAATTGCCCTATACTACGAATGGAATAAATTTAAATTATTCACGGTGTAATTTAGTTTATATAGGTCAAACAATTTCAATATTAGACACAATAAACATATATGTTGTTGGTTGTTATCAATATAAACATAGACCTAAATCAAATTACTGAAACTGATTTAAATTTAAGGAAACAACAATTAAAAAAATAAACAGTAGAATGAATTCCTTGTGAAATTACCTTTCTAACGATGTGCCACACATGGTATGGTGACATTTTAAATTTTAGAGAGAGTGGCTGTGACGGCTAGGGTTGATGACAGACGTCCGGATTTTACATAAAATATGTCCCCCTTGCTGACTTTATTGACATGTGTTGACGATTTTCAAACAAACAATAATTTTGAAAAACACTGAGGGTGGCTACTGTCTATTTGAAACTCCTGTATGATAACGATCTACGCTGATCGGTTACTACTTCAAATTACTTTCAATTATTTTTAGTTGAGTACCTGTACTGTATATTTTTCCATGTCAGTGCATGAAATTGCGCTATAGAATTGAATGAAATGTATATTTACAGTTTGGGTTAACTCCTGTGTAACTGCCAGAAACAGGCTCAAGATCTGGTCTTAATAGGAGGTATAATCATTCCCGTGACGCATTTACTAGACATAGTTCTGCTTGAGAATTGTATGAAGAAGGTTTGCTTGGTGTTAATGGGTAATTTAACATGCAGATTAATATGCGAGTACTCCAACCCCTCTATTAAATTACTCAGTGTATAATCTCATATCGTTTTTACGATGCATACTTAATTATCTTCCTTTAATTAATTTATTTTAAACATTTTACTGGGCAAAAGCTTTAACTACAAAGTTAAACACTTTGTTATAAAGTGACTTTTATGATAACGTTTTCTTTGTATCAAATAAACTTCGGCGATACGCGCAATATACTCATCCAAAAAAAAATATATATTTCTGCATCTAAATTTTTCATTACGTTTTTTGTAAATATTTTTATTGTGAACAAGCTTTAGGCGTGTTCTCTCATTTGTTAATGATTAATGATTCTTGGCACGCACCCACATACTTACTTAATTTATACCGATTAACATAAGCAGTGCTTACGATTATTCTTATTATGAATTATATCTAAATTGAAATCTGAAAACATTATTCCATCGTCCTAGACTCAATTTATCGAAAAAAGCACTAGAAAATCTCGTTGCTCGTTTCAATCATTACCTTAGCAAAACTGGGAAAGCGAAACAAATTATGAAACCCGCATAGAAGGAAATTTACCAACTGAAATAGGCTGACGTTAAATAAATACAGAACATGTTCTTGTATTTTAGTTATCCCTGATTATTCTGCATATATTAATTTGATCCTTCGCGCTTACACATGTTAGTTTTAGTTACAATGGTGGTTGTACTTTTCGGAATCCTCAAGCTTATAATATCATGACTGAAGAGATAGCAAATCATTTAAGATATACGGTGTGCCCATTTTATCGTGTAACGTCTTGATTATTCAGAATAGACAAGACACGCTGCCGGTCATAGGTAACGAATTGCTAATTAAAAGATACTACAATAAATTTAAAGAAGTTTGCCGTGAAAATAAAAATATACTTTTATCTTCGAACATGTACTGCTTCTTTATGGAAAGAGCATACCGCTTTGAAATTTGTTCAAAGAAGATTGACAAGGGCAGACTCATAATAGGAATTAGCATTTTCTGCGCATGCACGCGATAATTTGGAGAACGTTAATTGGTCGCTTCATAAACAAAAAAAATTTTTAGTAAGTAAACAACGCAACAATGCATTAGTTCCTGTTATCTATTTATTCTTGTTGCACTTTCTAACAATTATATTTTATCGTTTCTCTCATTCCGAATCATTGTTTGTACGGTGTAGCAACATTTGAGCAGTAGAACGAAGCAACGTTTTGAAAATAATTTTCCAAAAGGAAAATTCGAAATTGATGCTATTCTCAATATAATTATAACTTGATTCTCTTATAATATTACTCTAGTAATTTATCTACATTTTTAAAAGTTTCGTCTCTGTTCTGTCTACGTCGCACCATTACCTACATCCTTATTTGTTTTTATTAGGGTTTCTTTTCTATACCCTGTTTAACTAGGTACTTTGTTCTATTGTTTTCCTTTATTATTTCCCTCGCCTTCGTCTTTATATCCCTTTCCTTAAATACCAAAAGTTTTTCAAGAAACACCACCCTCTAAATTTAATTTTTTGTGAAAAAATAAATATTACCTCCTTCATGGATCTCGAAGGTTCTATCTTAGATTAAGTGCGTCATTGGGGGGAGGCACCCCTCCTGAAAGTTGACAGCCACATCATTACATGTGTAAAAAAATTAACACAAGTGAAGGAATGAGAACTAAATCAAAAATAAGAAATAACCACTTTCCTTTTGTGTTTATCTTAATTCTACGCTTTTTTTTAAGATTAAAAAATCTACGAAAAATGTTTTTGCGCAGTATTTGGCCTATATTTGTTGTTATTCAGTTTATTAAGTGGCCGTTGTTCTTCCTTGCGTAGTCCCATGAGGTTTTATAGTCTGTCCGCGTATACTATGGCGCACAGCATCCACAGAGTTAATGTTTTGTTTGTACTGCGGACTTAAATTAGGGTCGAATTTAATTAGCGCATCCTGACTTCTACACAGTAACAACATATAATTAGATCTGCATTCTAAATCAAATAGCCACCGTATATGTGTTTAGATTATATAATTTTTGTTTCTAACGGTTGTAACATATTTAAGGATTATAATATTCTATCTACCGATAATTATTAGAGACAGGATAGTATGGATTATATTTACTACCGACATTTAAAATTAAAAGTTACATTGTTAGGGATACATGAAAAATATTTTACAGCAAGTTCTTAAGAAAACTTCAATCGGTTTTTTAAGAGTTCACACCCATGGCGTAATAGCCCTGTAAGAAATCAAACTAAAAGGAAATCAGATAACAGTAAGAAAGTTTTTGGGCTGAAAACAATTTGGAACAAGATTCCCAATAAAAAAACACGGCAAAATGAATGGAGTTAAAATTCGAGTAATGAATGAAAGAATGTGCTGTTTACATTTAAAAGGAAAGTTGTAGAAAATTTAGACGCAAAGATTGGGAAAGAAGATATTTTTTCGGAAACTGTCGTAAGGATAAAGGAATAAGATTAATTGATTTCGCAGCGGAAATAAACATGTAAATCCAGAGCACGAATGAAAAGAATGAAATATAATGTAGTGAGACGTGAATATCACAAGTGGGGAAGACAGGAAATCAGATTAATGTCGCCATGATAGAGGGAGAGAAAGGCAGGCTTCAGAGGGGATACTATTGAACAGAAGAAATGAACTCATTTTATAATTCCAATAAACTGCAAGGAAGAAAGGCCAGAAGTTAAAAAAAGAGATAGAACAAACAAATAATTGCACTGGATAGGGCAGAAACTAACCAACCATATACAAACAAAGTTGAGAAAAGACTAATAAAAATAATCAAGCAATGATTTAACCCGGAACGTGTTTCGTAGTGGGCGTGGCTTATTAGACGCGACTTAAGAGCACCTGGCAAGGTTTAGGATGAAACTAAAAAACCTGAAAATGTCAAAAATTTTACAATGAAAAGTAAATAATATTCGTGAAACGTTCACTTTTAGAATTCAGTAATTTCTAGGTAAAAATGTGGTTACAGAAATTTTGTTGAAATCAACCTGGTGAAGTGCTTTAAGAGCACGTGGCGTGCTGGCGCACATTCCCAGCCTCTCTTTGCTACCGAAAATTGACGAGGGCTGTCAGGAAGCGTGCCCATTTCTTAGTTAAAACTCCTTGTAAGGGTCACAACAAAGTTATACATGCGTTTGCCTATGTTCACGAATGTGACAGGTATTAAATAAATTCGTGTTTCCTCTAGACTTTTCCAAGAGGAAAATGGAATACAAATGGAATATTTAATTACCTTTTGTGTTGAATTTTCAATTTATGATTTTAATTAATAATCTAATTAAAAATTCACAACCATACCCTACAAACACTAACAATCAGAATAAAACATATTCATTTCAGAAGCTAAAACAGCGTGAAGAATTTTCTTTTAGAAATTATTAGATTCATGGGAATTTACCCCAACTCACTGCATAATAAGATTTACCTACATTTTAAAAGTAACAAAAAAGACACTCGTAACCATTTAAAAACAGTATTTTAACTATGAAACCTTTTCGAACACCACCAAAAATACTTCATTAACAACTTACAAACACTGCATTATAAAACTATCAATCATAATAGGTGTCCAAAATTATTTTCCTCTATAAGAGCACAGGCCCCTTCTCGTGATATTATTGATTATCATAAGAGTACTCTTGGTGTGCTGCGAATTTCCTCGCATGCTTGTTGAATATATTACCACAGCTCCTCAGTTTCTGCACACTAAACAAGATTTTCCGCATGATTTCCTAGATAGAAATCAAGCAATTTTAAATCGGCGTACCTGGGAGGGTACACACTTCAGATATTACAATAAAGAAATTGCTGATTAATTCATTTACCCCAAAATAAGTGAAACCTAAAGTACATTTCCATGTTAGTTTTTGTAGTGAAAATGGAAGAAAAGCAGTTTTATAGAAATTGAAGGTCTTGTTAACCCTCAGTGAACTCAAATAAAACTAAAAGAAGCACAGTGTAGTGTTGCATTCAATCCAAGACGAGAATATATAGCTACTAGGGGGTGGGTATTTGTCTGTGTCTTTCTCATTTATTCTTATTGCGTACCGAAGAAGCAAGATTGCATTTCCTTATTTTAATTAAAATGGTTTATGTATAATACGTACATTGTTTTCTTGGAATAATTAGCTCAGTACATTTGCAGAATTATTTGTTTCTCTTCAGTTAAAAGAATGGGGACAAAATTTAAATTACCCTGTTCGAACGTTCATTACTCCAAGCCTCTTCAAGTGCGTAAACCAAGGATAATCACCGACACTCCGCAGAACACTAATCTAATTTTGCTCCATTCTAATTCTCGTTCTTTCAGTCACCGCAACCTTCACCTCGTGTAGTCTTTCGTCTATGTTAACTAACAATCTTAGCCATCTCTCTGGTTCTACTGATATGAAAGCCTTATTTAAATTTAATTATGCTCTATAAACTACATTTTTTATTCAGTTTCTTCGCTAGTTCTCTTTAACTAAAAAAGCGAAATCCTGTACCTATAGGAACAAATTGAACATGTATTCTTAACCCCCGTTTTTATAGTTTTACACACTTTTGTTTTTTTTTGTAAGTGATTTTGCTTATAGTTTCTGAATTAGTCGCATTTTAAAATTATTCAGAGCTGGTATATTAATTGGTAATTAACCCCTTGTTGAGCTATTAACTAACAGCCAACTGGATACGATTCTTGTAACAATTCGTATCCATGACAGTTTACCATTGACTACGGATTTGTAAATCGACCGAATTTGATAGATTTGTTTCTAAATTAACCAACGCTTTCCGTTCACCCTGTATGTTCTAGAAATTTAATTTAAAACGTTTTTCTAAAATTAGGCATTTTATTCTATCAACAGGAAGTACTGAAGTATGATTCGCGGAGTTTTAAAGTACAACGTTACGTTCTTATATTTAAAAAATGAAAATTAATGTTATTTCCGATTAAATCAGACGCGTAAGCAGTACTGGATGTTGAAATTTATTGTATTCTTCCTATTTTTATCCTAAATCCTGAGTGCTTTTTGTTAACTGGTAGTTACACCATGTAAAGTTATTTCGTATTTGTTTAAAAAAATTAAAAGTTGTGCAGACTTAACAATTTATCCTAGATGAAATAATAAACATTCATACAACTTCAAGGATTTTTGCCAAGAGAATACCTGCATTGTCAAAGAATAAATTTTTAAAGGCATGTTTAATTTATATTCCCTAGGGCCATGATCTTCTGAATTAATCCGCTTAAATAATATTTCTTTGTTGAACCTGTTCTGAAAAAAATCCCTTTATAAAAAGTTAAGATTTGAAGGAATTCAAACTTAATGACTAATAAAGGTAATAAAGTACAAATTATTCAACTCAATTTTCCAGTTTTTATTCGAAAAAAAGCAGGCAATTGTCCCAGACGTCTCAACCCCATCATTATAAAAAAAATACTTGCATGTTTCCCAAAACAATACCAATGGATCGAATCGGCTTTAAAATTAAATATAAACCTCAAACCATTTCCTAGTGCAGCGGCCAACAGAATTGGATACCAAATTATCTAGGTCGTTAAATTTCACCCCTAAACTGAATGCTGATAAAATGTTCAACATAATGGCAAGTTATCACTTTGATGTTTAATGAATTTCCCACAGAGTTTTGTATTACAGTGAGAAAGGGAAAGTTTGAGTAGCTCTTCTGTAAGTACTTTCTTGTTGTACTTCTTAATTACCTTTGTACCCTGGGGTTTCCAATAACAATAAAGTTTTGAAAGTCTAAAAAGGTGGATCCTCTGTTTTTTTGATCCATTGTTTGTGCCCTCTAATTATAGACTATTCATTAGTAGGTACTTTGTCTTATACTTTCAGATAGGATGGGGTGGCGCGCGTGCGGTAGAAGTCGGCTTTCCTATCCAAGCAAGCAACAAAATAAAATTTCTCATGAATATTATCATATACAATATAACAAGACCTTGGAATTTTATCGGAAAATTTCAGTAGTAGTTCCCAAAACATTGTTGCTAGGTAAAGCACGAGAGCACAACACATTTAAAAACACGAGTGTGTCAACAGGACTGTGTCAACACGAGTGTTTTTTCGGTTTTGTATTGTGCTTGAATGCAAGATGCTTGGTGGCATAAGTGTATGAGTTCTTATGGCAATAAGGCGTGAAAAAAAATCCATAAGAAACACAGGTTTTATGCAACGATTTTAAATCTCAGACTTCACGTACTGCGATCAGCGTGTGAAGACAGTACTTCACGTATGGGACTATAGAAAAGGTTTATATCTACCATCTCCTTGAATAATATAGCTAAACATTTTGCGTAATCTTTGTGGGCAAATAATAAATTTTAACATTTTTACTTCGGCGTCGTTAAAGCACCATAGTAATCATAATTAAGTTTAGATTAATTTAAAAATGACGACATTCGTTCTGCTTTAGGATGGTTTCATTTTTTGTTCATTTTTATACATGACACCAAGATTACGGTGTGTGATTTATAAGTTGAATGAACCCAAGTTGCATAGACCGGAAATGATTAAGGAAGCATCATCCAAAACTTTATACTTTCCTTTTCAAAGGTAATAAAAGCCTGTACATTTGTGGGTTGATGGCATAGCCATTCCTAGATAGGGCCACACCACGTCGAATGCCTTCTGATGTTTCCGCGTGAGATAGAGACACACGGAAGATGTCGGGCGCCTCCAACATTGATTATGTCGAGACGTCGAGTTACCTTTCGAATGTATCAGTTCCTACTGCATTAAGCACACATTTATATTCGACAGCGTTCCTATTGAAGTTAAAAGGGTTTTAGAGAAAATTATTTAAATTACACATTCAGAATCGCTCTTCTAAAAAGCTTATTCTAATTTATCCTTTAATCATGATTAAAAAATAGAGATACAATTTAGAATAGCATAGAAATTATAATATGTGGTATTTACTCCAGATAGATTTTTATTAAATCAGGTTTCCAATTTTCGTTTAAGTATGCTACTGTTTTGAAAATGTATTTCCAAATATACAACATCCAATTTTATGATGCAGGACATTTATTTTGAGAAACTTAGCAAACAGTAGAGAGCTAACAAAATCTTTAACGCGTTTTAGTGCAGAAAAACCGAGTTCAACTAATACGCTAGTGCCGGAAATTATCTGCAGTAGCTCGCACAATTTTACCACTTCCGAATAAAATCCTGTCTCTTTAAAAAAGTTCAATAATTCCCTAATGTTACTTTTTATATTTACTTCACTAGCATGCATATCTTACAGTAAATTCAGAAAACAACTTTCCCTCCATTTGATAATATACGTAGAGTTTGTTGAGATTTTTTTTAAAAATAAATATAATAACGCACCTGTGAGTGACGTCTGGGACATCGTATATACAGGGTGTCTAAAATAGGATACAATATCTCGGATCACGAGTCATTCATTATGCCACCTACTCTTTTCAAAGTTCAATTTATAACTTGCAATATCCGAAACATTTTAAAGTTTTCATTATAGTTATTGGTTCTTCTAAGTGGTCTGATATCAACACTTTATCATCAGCAATTCTTTAAGTGGTTTAGCTTTCCTCCAACTATATTTATCTGACCGTCTTCCCACTCCGGCTTTAAGAGCTGCAACGAACAATTTAAAAAATATACTATTCCACTATTTTACACCACGCCATATTTTAAATTTGTTGGTGTTGCCATGAACTGTGGTACTTGATTTTGGGTTATTGTGTAAAATATTGACTAAGTTTAAAATATTTATTAGTTAAATGTACCTACTGATATGCAGGTTATATAAATTATGTAACTGCTCTTTACAGAAAATTGTAACATTTTTATAATTAAAATAAAAATACAATAGAATGTTTAATTATTTAGTTAACTACAAATCGTATTAAGGTAGAAAACAAATCTCTGTTTACTGGTATAAAAGTGAGAATAAGAAGGGCATAAAAGTATGTGTGAGTAACTCAAAAAATATGTTACGTAATTTAAACGATTGTTTTTGAAACTTGAAGAAGGGAATATTTACAAAATGGTGACATTATTAAACTGTACTGTCACAAGAAATTGGAGAATCATGACAGTTATTAGGTTCTGTGGGTTGTCGTTTTTGGGAAAATATGGAAAGTGACTATGCAAATGTAGAAATGACAAGCACACATCCCGCAGTCGTACAAATGGAAATGTAACGGAGCACAACATTGTCTGTTGTAGTAAGTAGCATTCCCTAATCGCCGTTTCCCAGACACGAATAGAGGTACGCACGTACAATTCATCAGTCCTTTGAATAAAGACCTAATTTAACTCCATCAACATTCATTATTATCCTACAAAGTACAACCCAAAATCAACCATTTGCAGCCAAATGTAATTGTATATACTCGTAGTACATGAACTATTTTAAATTGAAAGCAGCTAATTGAGAAAAGTTCAAAGAAGTGATCGTCAAATCCTGAAATCAGAGACGGCGTCTGCAGAAGGGCGCTATCTCAAAGTGAGATAACAATGAAGATGCTCATTACTCATACCGTCTCATAAAATTTTGTCTCTAGAAGAAAAAACATACCAGTCTAACAGTTGCAATTAATATAATAATGTAATTCAAAATATTATTAACGTTCTTGGAAATAATAAAGGCCGTGTCATCAAAGAGAAGTGCGATTCCGTTTGTTGTAACGTAAATATAAATAATTTTTGGGCAAAAAGTGAATAAATTCATTTTAAAAAAACATCAAGCGCATATTTTTCATAATGTCCAACAACCTGGTTATTTTAATAACATTTGGTGCCTTATTACAACATTTTAAATTTTATATAAAATTAGTTATAATTTATTTTAATGCGATAAAGTGTTAGTTTTCATTTCACGGCCATTTTATAGCCAAGAGATATTTCACGCAACAAAATGCTCCCATTTCTTATAACACAGCATCTTACACGCTCAAGGCGGAATTAGGCTTTAAGTGTTTTGCGATAAGATGATCCACTTGACTTGCTTCGCACAGGGGTTGCATTGAGCTACGAAAAGATAGGGTAAATACATTCTATTATAAATAATACGATTTCAAGCATTAAAAAAACCTTTTGTGTTGCACATCGTTTATATAAATATCGAGAATAACACTTCCTTCTCCCAAGCCTGTTGTACCTACCAGGAGAAGAAGTTAACTCATAAATTATTTTAATACCGCATAGTCGCATAATACAAGAGATAAGTTTGGATCCAGTATTGTTCTTAGGAATAGAGGCAATAATTGTAAGATTTTAGTTGATTTTAATTTGAAACGGTATCAGCCGATAACTGTGAACAAAAGTTACATCACGAAGATCTTACATCTAAGGGCGCCAAATTGCTAGGTAGAATAGTGACGATATCCATACCCAAGAGTGCTGTCTGTCAACTGTAATTAACAATAATTTTGCCATTTCGCAAGACGCAATGACTATAACCAAGAAAACTGGAGGGTACAAGATCGAAGGGGAGATCTCTAGAGAAATGGGCGAATCAAATAAAACAGCGCTAATTGGCAAATCACTCTCTGAATGAACACAAGCGTCGAAAAAGAACAAAGGCGCCAAGTGATAACATCGGTGAACAATCAAGCTATATGATCGGAATTCTTTCACGGGAGGAAACTAGTATGGGGAAGAAAAAAAATTATAAATAAACTGAACAAGGTAATATATGGATAAAAAATGTTGTTTATAAATAAAGGTTTAATTTTTAAACAAAAGGAACGGAAGCAAGTAGTTTTAAATTAGTAAAGGCGACGAATGTACCCAATCAAACCAATTGCCACCAATGTACCCAACGGAACCTTTTCTTGTAATTGAATTGGTTTTTCAATCGGGAATCCCTACAGAATAAGGTCCACAGGGTAAATTACAAATTTTCTAAAAATCACAGGGGCTTGAAAGATGTTTCTTAGAAACAACGAAGAGCATATTTCTTTAAAACAAACCCTGTTGACTATATTTGTTGAAACTGAATATTTCTCAGCGTTCTCCGGGACAGGGACACCAATCAAAGAACTTTCTTTAGGTGAGATTACGGATATTTTACGTCACCTTGAAAGCTCACACCATTTATTTACTTGCCAAATATTTGCCACATATATTTCCACTAATGTTTCGTATTGCAAATCGTACATACACACAATGTGTGGATGAACAAATAAATACATGACCAATGTTTGTATAAATATTCTTCTCCTACATACAATGTGTTGAATTGGTTTAGAAATTGTATCGTGGGAGAAGTTCACGATTAATATTTAAAACCCAGGATGGCATTAAAAAAAATTTTCTTCTTAGTTTATTCTGAATTTTAGAAATGTCAGAAATTTTTTTTTCACCGTTAAAAAAAATTTTTTTTTCACCGTTAAAAAAATTTTTTTTTCTTCAAGCGTATCATAATATCCGTATTGTTGTACAGAACTGGCTATGTAGAAGGAAGTCATTTTGTTAGTAGTCAAAAAATGAAAATAATGTTACTAGTACAATAATGTGCTTACGTATCCATGGCAACGACAGTATTTTGCCCATAGCTCCGCCCCCAAGGTTAGTAGAAGGGCGTGCGCCTCGGCCGCAATATGAGCTCAACACAAAAAGAACTCTTTCTACTCCTAATAATATAATATACTATTTTTCACCGTTAAAAAAACACGTGCTTTGCGCACTGAAATTAATGCGTAAACAACCATTTTTTGAGCAATTGTAGAAAAATAATATTTTAAACGCACCAAATATTTAAAGCGTTTTGTATTAACTCTTCTAATTTGGAATATTTCCCGCCCAGTTTTCTCGCGGTCACTTGTTCCTGTGTCCACTTTCCCTGCGCCCACTTGTCTCGCGCCGACTTGGCAGCGTCCGCGCCTACTTTTTCCATTCCGTGTCTGTAGCTGCTATGATAATTTTTAATTTCGTGATGTCAAATATTTTGTTAAACATAATCACGGTATCTTCTTGCATTGTACTTTAAAATTCTTTTTAAACAACATTATGTAGATGTTGTGTGGTTACAAGAATAGTTTTACCGCGGTTTTACTTCTTGTAACTGCTGGCACAAGCCATTGACTTGTTATAACCCAAGTTTTAAGATCCATTAGGGATTATTATTTTAGCAATGCAAATATTTTATCATAATACTTATTTGGAGTGTCAGTCTTTTATTATTCCTTTTAATTCTATAATTTAATTATTTTGTTGATGCTTAATCATACTTATTCACATTTTGCCGTTGCTGTTCTCTTTGTCTTTTCTGTAAATGATATTGCGGTTTGTTTAAGTTGAGTTGGAATTATTTTTCTCACTGAAGAAAATTTTATTTGCGGTACTAATCGTTTGTGCACAATGCAGCCTCGATAATATTCCGGGTGATAACCATCGCAAGTCGTGCATTTGACGTCTTTATCGCTTATTCTTCTAGAATCTAGGACATCTAGTATAAGATGCGGTTGTGGACATTTCACACAAAGCGGTATTTTATTGCAAAATTTAATCTCTACTATCTGTTACATTGAGGAATTGAACTATTTCTCGTATGGTACTTACCTCAATCTGTACCACCAAATGCAAGAAAAGTTAAAACTGTCTCTAAATTATAACAAAACATATAGATAGGACATAGGAATCTTTGTTTTATATTGTTTTAGTTTTAGTTCTTTTAAAAATAGTTCTTTTTCGTTTTTCTACATTTGTTGATAGCTTCAGCCCTATTAGCACTCCCGTATTTCGACTTTTGTAAATTATGAAACAACAAAACTAATTGAAGTGATTACAATGCATGGTTTGTAGTTATTTTTCAAACGTAAATTCGAAACGATGTTTGTTACATATTTTCAACCAAATTTGGAACGTTTTTGTTGTATACCTACAGCATAAAAATGTTGTAAAATAAGATGTCACAAAGGGTATCTTCCTATAAAATTTTAAAGTTGAAATTGTTAAGGTTTAAAGGGTTAAAGGCAAGGGGTTGAGAATATCAGGTGTTTATTTCAACATAAAAATTGACGTGTACGCGATTTTCTTAAATCTCTAATCTTGAGATGGTATGCAGATGTTGCTGAAAAAATAATCTAAAGTATATAAATTTGTAGAAAATGAATGTCAGAAGAATACTCACGAAAAATTTTTAAAATGTTCAAATGTAATTTAAAGACATCCACCCTTATGGAGTATTTCTATCCCGCAACTCACACTACTTCCATTAGGTGTACGTAATTAAAAACTAGCATGATTTTTCAGCAGATAAAGTTGCTGTTAGTAAAGAAAAATGTATTTCCAATAACATAGCATTAACCTGAAATCTGTAATTCAACTGATATAGTAATACCTTACCGTAAATCAATCTGTTTCAGACGTGAAGCCATTGATTTAAGTTTATATAGCCTATAAAATGCAATGATGAACAATTCAACGTTTATAGCTTGTAGGTGATTTACTCATCGGAAGTTTAATTTGTACTACATCGGTTTCAAAAAAACATATTGCAGACGACTGCAGTCTACAATATACTTCACACACAATTTTTTACCCCTACCTATAATTGTAACAATTTAAATTTAAAAAATAGTGGGTAAGTAATTATTACTATTAATAAAGTATATTATTATATACTTATTATTTATAATTAGGTACTTATTAAATGTGTCTCTTAATTTACCCTGAAGGTAGTAACATTACTTCACATTAGGAATTAATAGTTCGCGGTTAGTGTTGACATTTTTTCGTTCCTTCTGTTATTTTCTCTACTATTGAGCATTACCCCAATCTTCTATTTTGGAGAAAATGGAATTTCACGTAATGAAGCTGTTACAGCGCACTAAAAGTAAGCAGGGGTTTCTTGCGTAACTTGTAATATTTCATTTTGACGTTTGATCGTTTTCTATGTCTGCTACAAAAAGCCGCTTATAAGAAATGTGGATTTTTCGTTTTCCTACCCAGATTAATTTTATGGACAATGATAAAACATGATTACCAAGTCTAGAAATGTTTTACACCGTACGTCTTTGTAGCAGACGTTTTATTACCCAGTATTAAAAGTTCGAGCTATTCAGGCGTATTTGTAAAAATAAAATGAAAATTTTATGCAAAAAGACAGGTTGGAAAGGTGACAAAATATCGAATTTGCTTACGTTCCCGCAAAATTATACCAATAATGTTTATAAATACAATAAGGTCCTTATACAAAGTCACAAAAGGAAAAGATGGCATCCAGAAAATAGCGGAAATTTAATTTCTGTAATGATTGTTTTTGAAGATTACAATTTTTCAAGTCTCACTATTTTTTAACCACGGGGCATTCTTTTATAAAAAAATTTCATTTGTGAATGAGAAGAAAAATGATGTATTTAATAAAAATAATTGGAAATCAAATCAAGCAGCAATAAAATCACATCTAAAAAATTTATTAAAACTTTTTTATAGCTTTCAAGCGTACCGCGCGTGCTTCTGAGTGCTTTGCAAATAAACATTACCGACTATAAAATGTTAAATTCAGCACCACATGTCTACAAAGTGTCTAGAGAATAATTCAAAAGCCAAACAATTATAAATTCATAACATTTTCACAATTTACGTAGCAATTTCTGCAAAACTCATGCAATATTTCATAATATTTTTTTGGGCGCTACAAAATGTAGGTAATTATGGACATAGCTATCACAGTAAATATTAAAAGAGTGCGGAAATGTAATAAATGAATGTTAAATTTGAAATTTAAATACACACGATAGGTGCACCTCTTATGGCAAGTAAATCGGTATTGTTGCTTTCGACAGGCGACAAAAGCTTGTAGTTTCTAATGATAACTACAGTCATTCTGTTCTTGTAAAATGTATTCAACAAGGAATCTACACAACTTTGTCCACATATGCCACATAGTACGTAAAAATATGTACCCCTTGCTGTCTTTGTTGACATGACTTAGCGATTTTCAACCAAACAACCACTGAAGGTGGCTACTTTTTGTTGAAAAACTCTGTATGCATTTTAAAACGTATTCTAATTTCTTTTCATATTCTATTAATAATGATTTGATAAAAATCATATAGAATTTACATTTTAGGAATTAATAAATTATATATAGGTCTGCTTCGGGATGATTTCAGTAAAATATAATTATCCCGAGGGTCGACGGAAATGCTTAATGGAAATTTAATTTCCAGATTGGGCTAATGTTATCAGGACCTGCTAATTTGTGCAAATGAGGCGGTAACGAACGATCTGAAATCCAAATTGGAAATACCAGCTAGTTAAAAATTTCTACCCTCCATTCAAGGTGTCATTGAAAACCACAGCCCATCAAAGAGGATATAATATATCATTTTTTACAAACATAAATTACGGATACAATTAAGACTGTTGATATTCTTTCAACGCAAATCTTCATAAGCGATCTAAATATTTTATTCTATTTTCTATTCTTATGTATGCCAAAATTAGGTCAACAAAACTAAACCAATATCAAGCCCCTACCTACGATGGAAGAGTGGCCTATTTTCAGATAACTTATTTTGAATTTATATGAATTTGTTTACAACAACCGTCATAAGCACGTTCCTTAAAGATTGTCACGTTTTTAATAAATATTCATATCTTCCTACATCCGCTTTTCTCGTGCGCACTTACCGATTTTTCATTTCAAATAAAAAGGCTCAATATTATACACTCCAACTGCCAGTGAAAGGAAACCCACAAGCTATACGAGAAAAAAAAATAATTACCTAAATCTCTTATTGTAAAAAATAAAAAATTCGGTTTATTTTCGATAATATGAAAACTTTTAACGACGTGTTTGCATCGTCCGTTTTAATCCTATTTGCGTCTGAATGTTTTAAAGCGAATACATTGATTCATAACTTGGTTTCAATATCACTCCCGTTTTCCCAATGTATTTCTAATTACAGCGGGGGCAATTAATATCGTATAAGACGACTTTATCCTTTGGATTTCCGAAAAGTGTTCCGAATGTTATTCTTGCCAAATTAAGTTAAGGCTCTTAGTGACCTGGTGAAAAAAAAATTATAAACTTCTGAATAGTTAGATTAAATTTTTCCTTTAACGGAATTACAAAGGGTGTACCTATAGTTTAAAATCCACTAGACTTGGTTAGAAGAAGAAACCATGTAATGAAATGTAAATGGAAGAAATATCAAATTTTAATAAATTTGTAATTGTAAGTAAAATAAATTCAGCATTTACGTTTATCAATTATAAATTACTATCTACATATTGGCAAGAAAACAAAGTTTTTAGTCAAAATGGGTTAAACGGGTTACCAAAATTTTTTCCGCAATTTTTGAAGCACCCTTCTGTTAATATCCGTTTGTAATATAAAGATATTAGATTCAATAATTAATTGCAGGCATGCATAATAATCCTGCTAAAAAAACTTCCAAACTTCCAAATGGCATATACCATGCTGTATTATTGTTGCAAGCTTATAAAGTTTGGAACAAAACAGGAAAAGTTCTAAAGAATTTCGTTCTTGAAATATTAATTTAAACTTACCTATGTCTGGGATGTCATCTCTGTCATGATCCGTCCATTCTGAAAACTACAAAATAACTCTATGAGTTTTATTATTTTTACAGTCGTGCAATGCATATAACAAGAGATCCAAAAACCAAAACTGTTCCTCTATGGGGCGTGGAATGAAAAGTTACATTATTACTAAATTTTTTGGACCTCTTGATATTTATTATATTCTAATAATATTCTACTTATAAGGTCATTCCGATAACGGGTTATAATACGATTATTTTATTGCTATAATCCAATACAAGAAACATTCAACTAATAGAATAAAATTAGTCATGCATTTAACTTAAAACCATGGCTCGTAATGATTTTGACTCTGTAACAATTTTAATTTACGTATTTATCGTTCCAACATGCAAAATCAAGATGGTTCGTTGTAATTTGCGAACAAACCCTCTCCTATATAAAATAAATGTTTAAATTCAGACAACCTATAAGGAAAAAGTCTAATACGAATAAAAGTATTATATTAATGCTATTCACGTCGCAGCTTAATGGCTTAGTACGTCTATCCCCTATATTTTATGAAAAATTGTCAATAAGAATAGACAATAAAGAATGGCGTCTACTCAAGCTGACAAATAGAACTTCTGAAACAGATCGTAGCTATCACATTTCTTTGACGGTTACAAGTTTTCCAATTTTCTATGTTATATTTTTATACAAAAACTAAAATATTTAGCATTTTATACCAATCCATTTTTGAGTCGACCAAATTACAAAATTTTTTAAACACAACACCATGTATATTTTAAATATTCTTCTAAAACTTTTCACTGGGAAAATAAAGAGGGTTTTCTGCCAATAAAATAATAATTTTAGATCATAAACTGGAAATTGGGAACACTCAGACGTTCAGTTTAGTCGTTAAAATAAAAGCAATAATTCAATTTCAAAAATATGTTCATAATGAATAATTTAAAAATCATAAATGACACGTTTTCATTCATAATGAAGAGATATTAATGAAAATATCAAACAAAAAGTTTCATGCCAGACTTACAATGTCTTCAGGGTTGCGGCGACAAAAAGTGTCAAATTGGAGTTAATTCTTGTTTTGATTAAAACTCATTTTAAGGATATTCTCGCTGTATCTCTAGGTTTAATTTAGCTAATAATAATAAATCATCTAGTATTACTAAGTCTGAATTTAATGTAGACTCTACAAAGTGTAAATAACTGTAAAGCATATGTAACATTATTCGTAAGTAATGTCAAAGTAATATTGCCTGATATTTTACAATTTCCCAAAATGAAGACATACTCAAATAAAATTTTAAACAGCATATATTTACATATTTTCATCAGGTCGTCTCCTTCAAAGACACTTTGAACTACGTAAAAGTTGAAGAGCAAGATGGAGAAAATAATTAATACAGGTAGTCGGCACCCAAGAGAGAAGTGCTTCCAAAATCATATTCTAAAGGTTCAGTTGCAGCAGATTCTCAATTTTGAACAGGAAGTATTCCAGGAATACCCTGTATGATACAAAGATGGCTAATAATTCGATAATCAAAAATACAATTCGCACAAATTACTATTTTGGGTCTAAATCCTCTCTGCGTATTTGAGATCATATTTTATTAGAATATTAAAACTTTTTTTTTTATTTAATGATATATGTAGCTGTAGGATATAAGGAGTAGATACTTAAAACGTATTAAGAGAAACTTAATCGATACCTAAGAAGAACACCGACATTTAATCTCGAAAGCTGCCTGATCTTTAATTATTATACATCTATCTAATTTTCCGCTATTATTAAATGGTAAACTGGTATTATACAAAGTTAAGTAGAATATAAATGCTTTACGCTAAGTGAATCCAGATGAGGAAACGATAAAGTTTAAAGTAGCGCGAAAGCGTTTAACTTAACCGCCAGTTCAATAAAAAAATTCTTGGCTAAGTTCCAATCGTCCAATCAACAAAATGTAAAATCACTCTAGAGAGCAGTAAATAAGCCATTACCTGTCTCTCTCAGCTTTTTACAGTAAATCATTCGGTGTATAGACATTTTCTTAAATAAACTACTGAACAACTGTTCCAACTAAGTACGAAAAGGAAAGAACAAAGACAAAAGAACAAGATTATTTTTAGTAATGGTTCGATTAACGAATATGTTCTTGAAGTAAAAATTATTTTTCTGATTTCATGAAATAAATTTATACATGTTTCATTCTCCATGTGATTTTATTTTTTTATAAATCCCTGCACTTTTTGATGAAGTATGCATAATTTCTATCGTTTTGGCTGCGTTTCTATAAAAATTTCCTGCAGTTTTACTGCATCTACACCAATTTACTAGTCCAGACTTTATTTTGGATAGTTTATTTCTTAATCCTTACCAACTTAAGTAAGGACTTGCATTCTGGTATGGTCCTTCCAAGCCATTAGGTAATTCTAGTTAGCAGTATTCCCCTCCGGTGTAACTGAATTGCGCACAAAACCCATTCGCTCCTTAATCCAAGACTCGAATTGCGCTCAAGAATTGTTGTATCTTAACTCGCTTTCCTTACTAACACCTGAACTGCGCACAAAGGTGATTAGTGCGATAACTGGCAATTCTAGTGCCTCTTGTTGAAAATGTAATTCTATTCAAATGTTTCACCAGCTGGAAAAAGATATCGTCTTGAGCTTCCCTCTTCACAGAGTTGCTAATTTTCTGTCTTTTCAATAATTCCTCATCCTTGAAAACACTTTCAAGTGTAGTGTAAAACTTTCGCTACACAGTTTGTCTTTGTGCATCACCATACATTTTCTTCACTCGACTTTAGTATTACAAAATTTTCGGAACTTGCACTTTTCGAAAATTAATAATAACTGTCCGCGCTCACTTAACATAGTGCCCTGTCTGCGTTTTCGACTAAATAAAGTTAACAAAGCACATCGTACTTATTTATATGTTTTTGTCCCCTCTCAATTATTAAAGTAACTGTTAATAATTAATAAGAATGCAATTACTAAAGTAAGAATACAGAGTGTTATCTGTAAATACCAAAATATTAAGTTCTAGTCAATTAACAAAATATCTTTTAACTTGAGGTTACTGAGCACAGTTCGGGTATATGGAATTAAGCAACCCCTGTACTAACTGGCATGAACCTATGCGCAATTCGAGTGTGCTCTTCCCGTCCCATTTCACGAAAAATTCGGAATGCATATCTGAACCTTTTTAATTAAATTTTATCAAAATTACGATGGCCCTGTATATTTAAAAAACTGTACTTGATAGTTAATCGCTGGAAATGCCTACCTGAGCCTAAGACAGACTTGACACCCATTTGACTCGGTGCAGTGATGCATTCATTATATAATTTTAATTTTGAACTTTGATGCAAAATTTAGTTTTAGTTTTGCAAATGTATACAGATTTTGTAAAAAAAATGAGTAATAAAACGGCAAGAAGAGCCACAAGAATTTTGTTAAAAATAACTTTACTTTCGTAAATGAGAGCACTAGATAGCAATCAGCACCCGACAGTTAAGCTTATTGCAGGCAATTTTGTATGGTGCTTTAAACGGACTCTAAAATCCCTCACTTTTGACGACCAAATGGTAAAAGCAATTTGCGATTATTTGTTGAATCATTTGCTGTAGCTAAATATAATTTTAAAAGCAGTTCGATAAAATTCAGTTACTTTTGCGCCCCTAACGTAATTAATACATAAAACATAGCTTAAATTTCGTAAAGGTAGTTCTGTTAAACTGTAGAAAATAAATCGAAATGGAGCAACAAAATTTATATAATACTTCAAAAACTTTAAGCTTAAGAAACAAATAAAAATAAAATGATCAAGTCTATACCTACTTTATTTTTGATAAAGTTAATATTTTTTTAGTAAGTACATAATTTCTTTTTCAGCGCAAAATCTATAGCAATCGTACCTGTAAAATCTAACATCCCTTGAGAGGTTTGCTTCCTGTGATTTGTTGCCATTAAGTAGATGGAAGGCAACCCGAAAGATTTAAGGGGTTCAGTTTAGAGGAAGAATTCAGAAAGCAGTTTCGATAGAATTTTGCGGAACTTTAATGCCATTAAATTGATTTTCAATTATCAACCCTTCTATAACAGCATTTTAGACATTAAAACCCGTGAAAGTATTGATACAAACGTGTTTGGACACATGATTTCTATTTTACGCAATTAAAATGTTAAATAATATGTTTCTAATGTCCAATCCTGAAATCCTATAAGCGAAGATACCAATATTAATATTCGAATCGATGACTCTGCACATTACTAATAAAAGAAAAGTTAGAAAAACCAGGGGCAAAAAATTAATACTCGAAATGTCAACAAAACCCTCTTTTGGAATTTGGGACATCCTTTTTTCCGATGTATTACCGATTTGACGACTGGGGAAAGAATAGACGCATAGGATACGGTTACCAACCCCAGGATACGCGTAACATATTCGACTACAAACATCCTAGTCGTATTTTACTTAAATGTAAAATCCTCCAATTATTCCTGCCTATATATTCAGCAAATTGAAATTGATATGCACGCTTCGGCGTTATTCATTTACATACAAAATGGGCCCCAGATGTTTCATTATTTGACCGAATACTGATTTTGCAATTGGTGTGATAAATTATATAAATTGAGTTTTGAAGATGAATGTAAAGATATTGTCAGGATTTGAGACGAGAGTTTCGTATCACAGACCGGTTCAATTCATGGAAATTTTATAATTGTTTGGTTTAGAGAATCTTATTTGGAAACGGCGCGCCGCGCCGGGACATTAGGGAGTAATAAAATATATTATACCGAGTGTTTTTGGATGAAGGGATGTCCTAACATTATAAAACAACCGGAAATTGCCAAAGACGCCCAAATATTTAAGCACACCAAGTCAAAAATGAAAGAATCTCGGTTTTATTTAATTACCATTGCACGTTAGGTCGCGACGCCGGGACATTAGAGTAATAAAATGTATTATACCGAGTGTTTTTGGATGAAGGGATGTCCTAACATTATAAAAAAAACGGAAATTGCCAAAGACGCCCAAAACTTTAAGCAGCCCTAGTCAAAGATGAAAGAATCTCGGTTTTATTTAAATTCCAATGCACCTTAGGTCGCGACGCCGGGACATTAGAGTAATAAAATGTATTATACCGAGTGTTTTTGGATGAAGGGATGTCCTAACATTATAAAAAAATCGGAAATTGCCAAAGACGCCCAAAAATTTAAGCAGCCCTAGTCAAAGATGAAAGAATCTCGGTTTTATTTAATTTCCATTGCACCTTAGGTCGCGACGCCGGGACATAAGAGTAATAAAATGTATTATACCGAGTGTTTTTGGATGAAGGGACGTCCTAACATTATAAAAAAACCGAAAATTGCCAAAGACGCCCAAAAATTTAAGCAGCCCTAGTCAAAGATGAAAGAATCTCGGTTTTATTTAATTTCCATTGCACCTTAGGTCGCGACGCCGGGACATTAGAGTAATAAAATGTATTATACCGAGTGTTTTTGGATGAAGGGACGTCCTAACATTATAAAAAAACCGAAAATTGCCAAAGACGCTGAAAAATTTAAGCAGCCCTAGTCAAAGATGAAAGAATCTCGGTTTTATTTAATTTCCATTTCACCTTAGGTCGCGACGCCGGGACATTAGAGTAATAAAATGTATTATACCGAGTGTTTTTGGATGAAGGGACGTCCTAACATTATAAAAAAACCGAAAATTGCCAAAGACGCCCAAAAATTTAAGCAGCCCTAGTCAAAGATGAAAGAATCTCGGTTTTATTTAATTTCCATTGCATCTTAGGTCCCGACGCCGGGACATTAGAGTAATAAAATGTATTATACCGAGTGTTTTTGGATGAAGGGACGTCCTAACATTATAAAAAAACCGGAAATTGCCAAAGACGCCCAAAAATTTAAGCAGCCCTAGTCAAAGATGAAAGAATCTCGGTTTTACTTAATTTCCATTGCACCTTAGGTCACGACGACGGGACATTAGAGTAATAAAATGTATTATACCGAGTGTTTTTGGATGAAGGGATGTCCTAACATTATAAAAAAACGGGAAATTGCCAAAGACGCCCAAAAACTTAAGCACACCAAGTCAAAAATGAAAGAATCTCGGTTTTATTTAATTACCATTGCACGTTAGGTCGCGACGCCGGGACATTAGAGTAATAAAATGTATTATACCGAGTGTTTTTGGATGAAGGGATGTCCTAACATTATAAAAAAATCGGAAATTGCCAAAGACGCCCAAAAATTTAAGCAGCCCTAGTCAAAGATGAAAGAATCTCGGTTTTACTTAATTTCCATTGCACCTTAGGTCGCGACGCCGGGACATTAGAGTAATAATAGTATATTAAGTATTAAGAACGGTAAGGACATTTTACCGATTGAAGACAATAGTTTGGAGGAGGAGCGCAGCGACGACTCCAATTATTGTCTGAGATCGGTAATCCTTAACGTTCGTGATGCTTATGACGTTTTTTGCGCTGCTGAATTCGGTAAAAAGAATTTTTAATAAATTAGTTAATACAGATTTAAATGCGATAATTGTCAGTCTCCACATCACGTTGCCGTATTGTCGATTGATATATTGCGTTTCTATAGTAATCTGTAAACAGTTACCGCCATTGCAGTTTTTTGTGAAAATTATTTTTGAGTTCCGTGCTAAAAATTAATGAAAATGATTCCGAAAACGAAATAGAAGGAGCTTGGACTGTGGGGTGTTCGGTTCTCATTCCTGAGAAGTCCAGAGAGACGCTACGAAGGTACAATCATTTTAAAAATTGGTGTACCAAGAAAAGTACAAATATTGATGAAAAATCGTTGCTGGCGTACTTTGTTACAAGAAATGAGAAATTAAAAGCTCCAGGATTTGTTTTAACTAACATTGGAAATTGCATTCATTTTATTTAACTAAACTGACATTTGTGACTGACATTAATTTATCAAATTACATGGCACATTCGTTTTGAATAAATTTACTTACCGTTCTAGAACCCCAAAGTATTTTACCGACGACTTTATCCTTAGCAACTAGTAAACATAACTTACTGTCTTGGAAACAACCGCGGTAAACAATGAAATACAGCTCAGTAGCGCAAAAAATGTATTATACCGAGTGTTTTTGGATGAAGGGACGTCCTAACATTATAAAAAAACCGGAAATTGCCAAAGACGCCCAAAAATTTAAGCAGCCCTAGTCAAAGATGAAAGAATCTCGGTTTTACTTAATTTCCATTGCACCTTAGGTCGCGACGCCGGGACATTAGAGTAATAAAATGTATTATACCGAGTGTTTTTGGATGGTTAGGGACGTCCTAACATTATAAAAAAACAGGAAATTGCCAAAGACGCCCAAAAATTCAAGCAGCCCTAGTCAAAGATGAAAGAATCTCGGTTTTACTTAATTTCCATTGCACCTTAGGTCGCGACGCCGGGACATTAGAGTAATAAAATGTATTATACCGAGTGTTTTTGGATGAAGGGATGTCCTAACATTATAAAAAAATCGGAAATTGCCAAAGACGCCCAAAAATTTAAGCAGCCCTAGTCAAAGATGAAAGAATCTCGGTTTTACTTAATTTCCATTGCACCTTAGGTCGCGACGCCGGGACATTAGAGTAATAATAGTATATTAAGTATTAAGAACGGTAAGGACATTTTACCGATTGAAGACAATAGTTTGGAGGAGGAGCGCAGCGACGACTCCAATTATTGTCTGAGATCGGTAATCCTTAACGTTCGTGATGCTTATGACGTTTTTTGCGCTGCTGAATTCGGTAAAAAGAATTTTTAATAAATTAGTTAATACAGATTTAAATGCGATAATTGTCAGTCTCCACATCACGTTGCCGTATTGTCGATTGATATATTGCGTTTCTATAGTAATCTGTAAACAGTTACCGCCATTGCAGTTTTTTGTGAAAATTATTTTTGAGTTCCGTGCTAAAAATTAATGAAAATGATTCCGAAAACGAAATAGAAGGAGCTTGGACTGTGGGGTGTTCGGTTCTCATTCCTGAGAAGTCCAGAGAGACGCTACGAAGGTACAATCATTTTAAAAATTGGTGTACCAAGAAAAGTACAAATATTGATGAAAAATCGTTGCTGGCGTACTTTGTTACAAGAAATGAGAAATTAAAAGCTCCAGGATTTGTTTTAACTAACATTGGAAATTGCATTCATTTTATTTAACTAAACTGACATTTGTGACTGACATTAATTTATCAAATTACATGGCACATTCGTTTTGAATAAATTTACTTACCGTTCTAGAACCCCAAAGTATTTTACCGACGACTTTATCCTTAGCAACTAGTAAACATAACTTACTGTCTTGGAAACAACCGCGGTAAACAATGAAATACAGCTCAGTAGCGCAAAAAATGTATTATACCGAGTGTTTTTGGATGAAGGGACGTCCTAACATTATAAAAAAACCGGAAATTGCCAAAGACGCCCAAAAATTTAAGCAGCCCTAGTCAAAGATGAAAGAATCTCGGTTTTACTTAATTTCCATTGCACCTTAGGTCGCGACGCCGGGACATTAGAGTAATAAAATGTATTATACCGAGTGTTTTTGGATGGTTAGGGACGTCCTAACATTATAAAAAAACAGGAAATTGCCAAAGACGCCCAAAAATTCAAGCAGCCCTAGTCAAAGATGAAAGAATCTCGGTTTTACTTAATTTCCATTGCACCTTAGGTCGCGACGCCGGGACATTAGAGTAATAAAATGTATTATACCGAGTGTTTTTGGATGAAGGGATGTCCTAACATTATAAAAAAATCGGAAATTGCCAAAGACGCCCAAAAATTTAAGCAGCCCTAGTCAAAGATGAAAGAATCTCGGTTTTACTTAATTTCCATTGCACCTTAGGTCGCGACGCCGGGACATTAGAGTAATAATAGTATATTAAGTATTAAGAACGGTAAGGACATTTTACCGATTGAAGACAATAGTTTGGAGGAGGAGCGCAGCGACGACTCCAATTATTGTCTGAGATCGGTAATCCTTAACGTTCGTGATGCTTATGACGTTTTTTGCGCTGCTGAATTCGGTAAAAAGAATTTTTAATAAATTAGTTAATACAGATTTAAATGCGATAATTGTCAGTCTCCACATCACGTTGCCGTATTGTCGATTGATATATTGCGTTTCTATAGTAATCTGTAAACAGTTACCGCCATTGCAGTTTTTTGTGAAAATTATTTTTGTGTGCAACTGTCAAAAAAAGGTCACTTTTTTTGTTTGATTTTGAGTCGTGAAGTAGCACATTTGTTTATAGTAAAATAAAACCTTGACAACGTAAAAAAAGCCCTGACAACGTAAAAAAAAGACTTTTTTTTACCGGCCGACAAAGACTTTTTTTTACGGGTCATGATCTTGAATGAAATTAGCTTTTAATTTTATGTAAAGATTCGATCGAAACTTTAATTTTGGTAATTTTTCACAGTTGCACACAAAATTTTGTATGCCACATGGCCGTGAACTATCTTTTTTTTATTCGAATGATTATTTGGCTCGGCCTTCGCCTCGCCAAATAATATTCATTCTAATAAAAAAAAGTGCTACTTCACGGCCTTGTAACATAAATAACTATTGAGTTCCGTGCTAAAAATTAATGAAAATGATTCCGAAAACGAAATAGAAGGAGCTTGGACTGTGGGGTGTTCGGTTCTCATTCCTGAGAAGTCCAGAGAGACGCTACGAAGGTACAATCATTTTAAAAATTGGTGTACCAAGAAAAGTACAAATATTGATGAAAAATCGTTGCTGGCGTACTTTGTTACAAGAAATGAGAAATTAAAAGCTCCAGGATTTGTTTTAACTAACATTGGAAATTGCATTCATTTTATTTAACTAAACTGACATTTGTGACTGACATTAATTTATCAAATTACATGGCACATTCGTTTTGAATAAATTTACTTACCGTTCTAGAACCCCAAAGTATTTTACCGACGACTTTATCCTTAGCAACTAGTAAACATAACTTACTGTCTTGGAAACAACCGCGGTAAACAATGAAATACAGCTCAGTAGCGCAAAAAATGTATTATACCGAGTGTTTTTGGATGAAGGGACGTCCTAACATTATAAAAAAACCGGAAATTGCCAAAGACGCCCAAAAATTTAAGCAGCCCTAGTCAAAGATGAAAGAATCTCGGTTTTACTTAATTTCCATTGCACCTTAGGTCGCGACGCCGGGACATTAGAGTAATAAAATGTATTATACCGAGTGTTTTTGGATGGTTAGGGACGTCCTAACATTATAAAAAAACAGGAAATTGCCAAAGACGCCCAAAAATTCAAGCAGCCCTAGTCAAAGATGAAAGAATCTCGGTTTTATTTAATTTCCATTGCAACTTAGGTCGCGACGCCGGGACATTAGAGTAATAAAATGTATTATACCGAGTGTTTTTGGATGAAGGGACGTCCTAACATTATAAAAAAACCGGAAATTGCCAAAGACGCCCAAAAATTTAAGCAGCCCTAGTCAAAGATGAAAGAATCTCGGTTTTACTTAATTTCTATTGCACCTTAGGTCACGACGACGGGACATTAGAGTAATAAAATGTATTATACCGAGTGTTTTTGGATGAAGGGATGTCCTAACATTATAAAAAAATCGGAAATTGCCAAAGACGCCCAAAAATTTAAGCAGCCCTAGTCAAAGATGAAAGAATCTCGGTTTTACTTAATTTCCATTGCACCTTAGGTCACGACGCCGGGACATTAGAGTAATAAAATGTATTATACCGAGTGTTTTTGGATGAAGGGACGTCCTAACATTATAAAAAAACCGAAAATTTCCAAAGACGCCCAAAAATTTAAGCAGCCCTAGTCAAAGATGAAAGAATCTCGGTTTTATTTAATTACCATTGCACGTTAGGTCGCGACGCCGGTGTGTCGTAGAATCAATGAGTTTCTGTTAGATAAAAAAGTTTACATTCACTAAATTTACTGTAATTGTTGGAAGTATAGTAGCTCAGAAAGTATTAGGTAAACCTCATTTTAAACAGTTAATATAAATATCGTCCTGTAAGTTTAGACAATAGATTGATTGGATATAAAAATAAATAAAAGCTCAAAGAATATTTTTTCAAAACAAGTAACCCTTCCAAACAATGTAAATTATAGCACTCAAGTGTTATTAGATTAATCACACGTATACCTAAACACTATAGATAAAAGGTATATGCATAGCACTCGACTGGAAGCTTTTCACTTCAACATTACTATGATAGTGTGCATGAATGCAAATTATGAATTCGTTCTTCGGCTAGTATGGGATTGAAACGCATTGCAAGGGGAATAAAACGCACTGGAGGTAGTTAAAATAAATAAATAAATTGATATTAACCAGTGATCCTCTCCTCTAAAATGCCTTGTCTTGTTGGGAAGCTAACCAACCAGCCAGCTGTGATTATATAACTTACATAATGTCTTCTTATAATAAATAACAAACCATTTTGCGCTACTGCCCACAATCATAAAATTACACAAGGAAAAAGAAAACCGAAAATTTAAGATTTTTCAGCCTGTACTGAAAACAACGCAAAATTTATAGAATTTGAATGGAGACCGTAACAGTCCTCAATACGCTGAACATTTCTTCTCATACAACCAAATCCCTATCTCTTACAGTTTACGACAGGCCCACGCATGCTTTATTTAACTTAGACACCCTGTATATAGTAATATAAACTTGTTATTCCAGGCAGATTAGTTGGATCATCAATCAATTAACGAATGACATCTGCTTCTTGTTATTCTATAACTTAAACAGGGAGT
This sequence comes from Hemicrepidius hirtus, assembly GCA_963082805.1. Classification (NCBI taxonomy): domain Eukaryota; kingdom Metazoa; phylum Arthropoda; class Insecta; order Coleoptera; family Elateridae; genus Hemicrepidius; species Hemicrepidius hirtus. The sequence continues at coordinate 9,575,334 of OY720167.1, forward strand.
TATACGTAAATCGATAGTATATGCTACCATAAAATATAAATAATAATATCTAGCATCTGCAATATTCAGGAAAACTCCTAATCAAATTATTTGTCAACAATTCAATCCCGGATTATTGAACCCTCTATAATTTTCATAAAATTCATTCCAATAATTAATCCCTATGTGATTAGTCCTAAATAATTTGTCAATTCGTCATCCTTGACAGTTTATTTCAGCCGAATTTGTTTTTGTAAAAGCAGACCTGGAAATTACTTCCCTGAAATGTTAATTTACATAATTCGTATTTAACAAACACTGTTCACGTAAACAACAAAGGATTATTATTCACAAATAGAGACATTTCCTTTAATATTTAGTTAAGTAACTTTAAATTTCAGCTTCCGTAGAATTGCGTCACTGCAATCAGTTGTTTACTCGTTTTCCCTCATTTTCCATAATGTTTTCTATAGTTTTCTTCAGACCCTCACATAAAACTCAATTTATTTCCTATTATACCTTAATTCCCATATTTTTCATATTTGTCTGTCTCCGCATCTATACTTATTTGAGATGTACTTTATTGAGATGGAACGACGGCTATAACTGGTTATGATAATAAAACACATCAGATGGTAGAAGAAAAATTTTCTAAAGGGTTTTTCCAAACTACAACCCTAGTGATCAACAACTGACTCTGCTGATCAATGACTGTCTACGACCCCTAGCAGCATCAGCTGCATACTTCCCAGCAAATTACAGATCAAATAAATGAGGATTGGAAGAATTGTTTCGATCTATTGGAAACCAATTGATCAGGTATAACGCCAAAAAGGAGATTTAGAGTTCAACACCTGGCAGAACTGCATTCGCAAACCTAAATCCATTACAGCTTATTAGTCGGAGATGATACAGGCATAGGCTAAAATTATGTAGGGTCCTCCATACATTCGTCAAACACCTAATTAGATAAAAAAAACTGAACTCTTCATACAGTAAACCTAATAGTTGAAACGTAAAAAAATATCTCATGTTAAAAAAGAAATAAAAAAGGTGAGATACAAGAAAAATTATAATAAAGAATGGAGGTACATTTTTCTACAAGTACCTAAGTTCAATTTAAATTTTGAGTAATGTCAAGTAAAGCAAGCAGCATTTTCTTCACTTTGGAGACAAAATAATACAGAAATTCTACCGCCCTTTTTGATATCTGTCAAGTAAAGCAATGTGGTGTAGAGACCCTGAAATTAATCTGGGATACAGATTATGTGGCTTCAAACCGTCATAATGGAAAATGCATAATTTCAGTAAATCCCAGGCGTTCTAATTAGTAGGCGGTAAAACCTGATTTTAACTGAAAATTATTGTATTTTAATTAATTTTAGCAATCTACGATTTTTTGAATGTCTATAGGTATTCAATCCGATATTGAAATTGTTAACATAAACTACACAATTTTTTTCAAAAAGCTTTTAATGCCAGAATTTTCTTCTGCTGAAAAAATTGGGGTAATTAAAGTTACCTATTTGATTGCAATACTATGCATCCTAATGTAGTATTATTGCAATCAAATAATAGGTAACGGTAATTACCCAAATTTTTTCATTCAACTTCAGTTGCATTTCTTATTCTAATAAAATGAAGGTGAAAGCGTTTCAAGAAAATTAAATTTATGAAAGAGGACAGTTCGTAAAGGTACTATAAAAAGAATTCTCGGGGGCAAAGACCCGGTCACGCGTTCGATGCGATCAATATAATTGCTGATTACTTGCAGATTATGATTTGTAGTAGACTATGCAATGCATCACGTGCGTTTGCGAGACCGAACACGCAAACACGAAACACGAGACTCGGGTTTATTAGGTAACCGTGACTGTACGGAGCAGTAGGTTACAGTGTCAAAGACCTTTAATAAGGGTTTCCTAAATAAAGGTGAAGGAGCTACTTTGAATATACTTTTTCTAATCGATACCTGAAACCTGAAACAGTTTATTTCACAAGAGGTATAAACTCCATCTTTATCGCGATGTAGGTACCTTAACAGTTTGTTTCAAAAACTCACACAAATTTTCGAAAAATTTTCAAGTAATTATTACCATAAAAAAATAATAAAACAGTAAGTCAATATTTTGTATTCTACACAAACACCAATAACAAAAATATATACCTAATCAATCCCAATCAATAGATTGTTCCTAAAGTTTAGAATAAAATTCATTAAACATTTATTAGGTACCTATTTTTATTAAGAAATTCTCGAAAACTATTTTTATTTTCAAATAAACCCTTCTATGGGATATTTTCATTCCTTAACAAACATAAACTTTAAAATTTAAATTAGTAAGATATCCTTCGCGATAGCTTACTCGTCAGTCAAACGAAGTTTACAATGCAGAACCACTTCGTCACTATTCGGATGGGTGGACCAATATAGTGACATAATTATGCAACCGATCGTGCTTTCGAATGGGTACGTTAAATTGTCGGTTCCATGTAGTGGAACTTCTCTTGTCTGTTCCCCTTTGACTGGTTAAGTTAGTCTCATGTTCGGTATACATGCCAAGAGGGCTTATAAATGCCATTAAGTGTGGGTAATTAGCAGACCTTTAGCCGACAGTAAAAGGAAAATTCAATCAGCGCAATAATCAAACATTATCAAACAAATAACACGTACAGATGTAGCAATGCAAAATATGGAATAAAGTGAAAGACAAAAGAGTAGAAACCACGAAGTGGGAATTTGCGGAACATGGCACGATGGATTGGATTGAATAGCATCTAAACTACAGATTGGCGAAAAGAATAATTTTATTAAAAGCGTTGCCACCTAATTCTTTATAAAACTTCGACCTTAAAATTTCTGCATAATATAATCTGGTTGGTATTCAATAAATCTATTGAACATTTTCCTGCGTATTTCGGATATAGAATTCCGCTATAAATGTTTATTACACCAATCACAAATCATTTTGTTGCTTTTAATAACAACGAACATGAAATGAACGCCATATAAATGTTTTTATGGATTTTAAACTTGCCAAATTACCACTAAAATACTTTTCAATCATAAAATACTTTTTTTTAACTCAATTTGATGAGTCCTACGCTAAGTTAAAATTGATGTCTGTAAAAGTTCCCCCACTCGGTAAATCAGGATCTTTATATAAAATTATCATAATTTTATAATCCTCCAACAAACACTTTAAGATGAAAAAAGAAACAATAAAAGACAAATAAATCTCATGGATAAAATCTGTTATTAATAACGAATCTAGGCAGCACCATAGAACAGCCTGAACAGCACCCTATTTTTGGCTGGATTGGACAATAATATTGTATGTAGTACGTACACAATTGATTGTCTATTTTGTTTGCATATTTAATAACGAACACTGGCGTACAATCGTTAATATGTCACTTATTTTAGCTGTGTCCATTGCCATTTACGAACCGCAACCAAATACAAACGGTAGATCGTTTGTTTAAGTCTAAGACAAATCTAGACACCATCGTATTTAATTATTAAGCATGCCATGATATACATTTTGCTAGAGAATAATAAAATAGAAAAATAAGTTTGACTATATGCAAATAAGGGTGGGGCGAATGGTCTGCAACACCCTATAGAAGAGGAAGAAGAATGGAAACAGAGATTAGACGCCGGAAAACCTCCGTTTCTAATAGTTATTAATTACGAACGCACTTAGAGGGGGGGGGGGCTTGTATACGTTCTAACGAATATAAAAACCCAAACATATTTTTAAAATTTTTAGCAGATTCTACAAGAAATAAAAGCATATATTAAGTATTGATGCAACAGCACCTGTATTTAAATCTGCTTCGTTTCTGAAATAAATTTTAAAATCGAATAGTAATGCGTTAAAAAGTAAAAGGGAGTCGGGTGTCGATGAATGGAGACTTTCCACATTGTAAGGGAAATTCCTTCATGGAAGGCAGTGCCATGACTTCACTTTTACTTGTAATACTAAAAGCTTAAAACACGGTGGAGTGCGTTCCAAGGAAGCAAGACTCCCCTTCGAATATTCAAATTTTTAGAAAAAAAAAACATTTTTCAGAATAATGTTGCAATAATCATAAACCACGAACACCTACGCAATTTCTTAACACCTGGTCACAGTAAAAAGGTTTTTCAGTACATAACTGACAAGTATTACGGAAACATGTTTCATATCGTTGCGTTGCGTTCTGAACTGTAATAAAATAATCCTAGAGACAAAGTAAATACAAAAAATAAGGAATTAATGAACTTTTCTAAAGAGACAGGGTTATTTTTTAAGGCTTATGCATGATCTAATGATTACGAAAAAAAATTCCAAATAAATAGGACTTTAATTAAACATCCCACAAATTCGATAAAATGCGTTCAACGCATGTACGTTCACAAAAAAATATTGTTTGTAACAGCTGAAAGTGTTTTTTTTAATAATAAGAACCCCTAACTCAACGTGCTGAAGGTTACAGCTTTTAAATTTCGAACTCAAACCCTAAATCCTTTTCACACCAGTTTATATACTAATAGTACAATAATTCTGTGACCTTTCGCAAGCTGGCTTGAAAGAAAGCTTATTTGAATATATTTATTCTTCTTGGCGAAAACGATAATGACGCCGATAAGCTTTTCAGCACAAATGGTGAAATTTAAGATTAAGAAAACTTCAAGGTTCGATTTTATAAATAAAATACTACTAAGCGAGAAGCTTGTATTTTGCGTTGCAGACATAGATTTTTAATTGAAGTTCTGTGTTACATCTTTTAATTGATTCGTCTATGAGCAACGCAATATATTTTTATAACTTGTGCAATCGTCTCTAATATAGGTACCTAGGTACTTACGAGGTTTGTTCAAAAAGTATTGAGAATAGTACATTGTGCAACAAGCATTGCATGTCTTACACACCAAATTTTTTCTTGTGACCTTTTATTTGAAATTAGTAACCGTATTATATTCACCATCGTTTGACGCAAACGCTACGAACTCAAGACAATGCGCAGTAACACATTCTGAAATGTTCTGAAACCCCATCGCAATAATTATATTATCCATGTTTACCGGTGCCGAAAGGGTTCTTATGGCCGTAATGCGTGAAATAAATTTCAGAAGGTGACTGACACAATATTGTTTTTACTGTGCCTCCAGTTATTGAGAATTTATTACGATATATACATGAGCGAGTATTTAAAAAATAACTACACAATTTTCAGTAAATTTATAGTTCATTGCTATAAAAACGACGATCAACCAAATAATAAGGTAATTTTTTTAATATTGCTACGCATACAAAATATGCTTTTAATTCCACTGAAATAAAATCCAATATCTCTCCAATGTATCTGTGGCCATCCACACATGTACTTTTAGACAAGTCTGCATTTTCAGTAGACTAACTACAGTATTGCAATATGAAATTATATTTTATCTTACACAAATTCAAAGCGGAAAGTAATTAAAATGTAAATCTAATAAGTCATGAAAATCTTCTAAACACCACCACTAAAGTAGGTTATCTTAAAATCCTACAAACTTGAACAGTCGTTGTGGGTATATCTGAAATGTAAATTTCATGAATTTTAAGGTAACCAAATACATATTTAATGTGCTCAAGCGTAAGTTTTACACATCAAAGCAAATCGTGTTCGAAATTAGTTAATTTTATATAGGTAGGTACACGTAAAAAATTAGGTTTCAGGTTTTGTAAGCCTAATAAAAACACTGAAAAGAATTTAAACAAAGGTTTACTAGACTAAAATTAAATATAGGCGTATAAACATGCAGAGTGATTATACAGGGTGTATAAATTGACGTGGCGATATCCTTTGTAAATTAGGAGTTTACGAAATAAATTGCTCCCATTGTAATCAGGAAAGCATTGGCCAAACCAGACGTGCAATTGAAAACAGAATTAAAGAGGGCATTGCGAACTTTAAATTTCATCGAAGTCTAACATTTTTAATATAGAACTTAAGATCAAATCTGAAAGATTTAAAAGTGTTGATATAGTGGCCGTGGTTTATACTTATTTCATGCCCTGTACTACCCTCTTCAACTGCCCCCATTCAAGTTCTCTCGTTCGTCTTGGAGCCGTCTGTGTAGTGTGTACCAAACAATACATTACGGTTTGTCTTTTCTGCTTTGTAAACACTTCAACCCTCCTCAGAGAAATTAAGGCTTCGTAGTGATAGAATTTTTAGTTTCAGTACTACAGAAGATGAAAACTTTTTTCGCAAAATACGTCGATTTTTGTAAACATTTTCGTGAAGAGGGGTTTTTGTAGGTAATTAATGTTGACGTTCCAGTGCTTGGGACAAACCAATCATTAAATTGATTGCATGTATTTGGAATTCACCCTCTACCTATATTACAGAGCAATCAATTTCCACCCCGTTGTACGCAATGAAACCTCTATTAACGCACACCTCTATTTTACAGATAATTTTTCAGTTGCGGAAACCCTTTGAATTATACTTAATGTATTTTACCCTTTGTAAAACAAAAGCCATATAATGGAAATTGGTGGGGAAATGCTTGGGTGAAAACGAGGGTCAAACCTCCGGCCTACAAACATCGATGATTGTTTATTAGTGACTGAATTACCTCACGCAGTATTAACAAGGCACACATCCCTAACAACTAATATTATTTAGATGGGGGTTTAAAAAGATATTTGGTTTGATTGTTATGAAATCATATACACGTTTGAAATTTAAAATACATATTTGAAACATCCCTAAACGTAAAATAAGAATATACCCTGCGTCCAGGCTATTTCCGGCTTAAATAGAATATAATGATGCCATAACTCCCCAAGTTCCAGTTAATTCCCATACATCTCCCCGGTGTAGTATGACTGTAATTTAACGATAAGTAATTTTCAGTGTATGAAACAACTTTCCATTTCGATGGTATGCTTTCCACTGTTCTTTTACGGTGAAGCTGTAGGAGTATATCATTTTTTAAAAACAGGAAATCACGTATTCCATTTTACACACCTGTCATACTCTTGTTTCATTTTTATTTATAGAGAAGTTTGTATAAATTTCACATATGTCTCCTATTTTATGTGTTTATAAGTACCTGCGTTTCTTCCTACGATACGACTAATAGTTTTCTATAAACCAAAAAAAATACATTAACTGCAAGTCTTCATTTTAATTCATTCTTAAAATTAGTAGCAATAATGTTAATTCCTAAATTTCACATGTGTTTGAATATGCAATCTAACTTATGATATCACGTTGTGGCAATATTTGCAATAGCAAGGCACTCGCAACCCTTGTTTGTGGAAGCTACGCTTTGTGATTCTAATACAGTTTGTAGGAAATACAAGAAATCTAAACCCACACTCATTATAACACAAGCTTTAGAAATTTACCACAGAGTTTACTATACATTATAGGTTGATTTTTTAAAAATTAGTAACTTTGGACTGAATTAAAATCTGTTTACCCCGCTCTGTTGGTTATCAATTATAATTTAATTAAGAGCCTTAGGAAACTACTATTCAATTAAAATTTTGGTCTTTAATCTATTTAAAGTAAAAGCATTTTGACCTCTAGTTGTAATAATTATTAACCACGTTTAAGTTATATAAATTATCATACCCATATATTAAGCACAATAGTACATACCGAGTTAAATCGGGCAAAGCACCATGGGTACGTTCAACGAAATGAAACTCAAACCCACACCGGTTGTTGAAACGCACCCCAAGTACAGAGAGTACAATGCCATGAAATTCAATTCGAACTGGGAACGTTCTATTATTTTTTAAACATTAAATACGGTTGGTCTAGTTATACTTTCTTTAGTGCACTTAAATTTGTCCTATATTGTAGGTATGGTGTATGCCGCGGGTACCGTACTAGTTTGTTTGTTTTTTTTCATATTTCGTTCTATGAATGTCCAGGCTACGAGGAATACACCCTGCTAAGGTCATAAAGAACAAAGAACTAGGCAAACCTAAATAATTTTCAGAAAAATTCTATTGTGCGAAATATTTGAATTTTGCTTTAAAAAAATAGGCGCCAATCTTGTTCCTTACCTACTTTACTTTTATGTTGCTTTCTAATTCTAACCAGTAAAAACCTTAACGTAAAGAAACTTCGTAAATTTAATAACCCATAAAATATACAGGATTCGATATTCCACCGCCAAACTTTATCATAATCAACGGATTACACACTGCAAAGTCTAATAAGATCTGCTTCTCGAAACTTCATCTTGATATTACTACTAACCGCGGATCTCTTGCATTAGATGAAGGGTATGGATGAGTTTCATTAAATATTCGCTAGGTGCTTGGGTATTTATGGTTTTATTCCAGAATAAAAACTGAGCTTAAATAGAAGAAGCAGAATATTAATTTAACACCAAAATATTTTAGCAATTGCCTGAAATATTGTTTATGTGGTGGTAATCAATGTTTTTATTAGCAGAAACCGAAGTGTTTTGTTAAGACTACGCCCACAATAGTCGTTGGTTCGAGTCTCCCATGAAACAAGGAACTTTTCTGAATATTTTAAATGCAATATTACCAGGGTTCAGACTTTAAGGATCAGAAAATATTCCAAGAGTTTTCCAGGTTTTCCAGAGGCTAAATAAGTAATTAAACATTTAAATATAAAACATTTTCAAACGACAGTTTGGTTAAATTCAATTTATAGTATACCACAAACTGATTTAAAAAAAACAAAATTTAAACCTTTTTCTTGGATTTCTGCAGACAGACTGATAAAACTTGCTACTTCATGTAGCAAGTAAATTGGTCAGTTTCACAAAATTTAACCAATAAGCAAAATTTGCTTGTTGTTATCATAATGAATCTAATAATTTTCCAGGATGACGCGCGAAATTCCATGTTTTTAAAGGAATTTAACAAATTCCCGGAGAATTCCAGGTTTTTTGTAATGATTTTCTTATTCCCTGAGTTTTACAGGTTTTTCAGGTTTTCCATATGAGTCTGAACCCTGATTACGTACTTATAATAGAGGGGGGAACATCACTTGGTATGATGTGGCTATCGGATAATTATAAACGAAATTCATTTGAAACTTATTAAAGTACTATACTGGGTGTTGAAGATACTCCAGCGACCCTTACAATCAATTAAATTAAAGAAAAGTTGCGAAAATGGATGTTGTATGTTAAGCTACAAATAAAAATTCCCTATGTAACATAAGTATCTAATGAATATATTTCGTTATACTTCATTATACAGAGTGATGATAAAGTCTCGCACAAAAATCATATTCTGGTTATTTAATGTTTTTACGGAAAATCCCGAGACCCGTCGATTTTTGTTTTTAAATTGCCATTCAGGCATATAATTTTCAACCCCCCACCCCTCAACCCCTAACTGCTAGCAACCCCAACTTTAAAAATCTAAATAGAAAGATACCCTTTGTGATATCTCTTTTGATAGGTCTTTTTATTCTCAATATAACCAAAAAAAGTTTTTCAAAATCGGTTGATAAATAACGGAGATATTTAACAAAATGTAATCAATGTAAAAAATGGGGTTGATATTTAAAAAAAGATTATGACATCACAGCGTAGAAATAATGGCACAAATCCTGAGACCCGTCAATTTTTGTTTTTAAATTGCCATTTAGGCAGGTAATTTTAATCCCCCCACCCCTCAACCCCTAAGTGATAGCAACCCCAACTTTAAAAATTTAAATGGAAAGATACCCTTTGTGATACCTCTTTTGATAGGTCTTTTTATTCTTAATATAACAAAAAAAAGTTTTTCAAACTCGGTTGATAAATAACAGAGATATTTAACAAAATGTAATCAATGTAAAAATGGGGTTGACATTTAAAAAAAAATTATGACTTCACAGCGTAGAAATAATGCCCGATCAAAACCACACTTTTAGGTCAGGAAGTGCTACCATTTACAGCGTGTTTGAGCCGTTTCTTGTCGAATATTGACATTTTCATTTGATTACATTTTGTTAAATATCTCCGTTATTTATCAACCGATTTTGAAAAACTTTTTTTGGTTATATTAAGAATAAAAAGACCTATCAAAAGAGGTATCACAAAGGGTGCCTTTCTATTTAAATTTTTAAAGTTGGGGTTGCTAGCACTTAGGGGTTGAGGGGTGGGGGGTTGAAAATTATATGCCTAAATGGCAATTTAAAAACAAAAATCGACGGGTCTCAGGATTTTCCGCAAAAACATTAAATAACCTGAATATGATTTTTGTGCGATACTTTATCATCACTCTGTACATAGGTATACATTATGCCTATGTATAAATTGTGACATCAAATAAATTCGCACACGTCAACAGCATGCAGTGATAATAAATTAATCGAGTGCAATATTGTGAATATCAGGTCTGATTTCTCTGTATGGATGCAATCAGGAATTAACAGCAATTCATTTTGCAGTCTGCTAAAATTTCAATCTACTATCATTTTTCATCATATGCTATTACGTCAGTAAAGAAATACCTCCTACTATTATACAGGATGCCCCTAAAATTCCAGAAAAAAGCGATGTTCTACTTCATATACTGAATAAGAAATTCGAATGCCATTTTGTGTCCTTTGCTGGTTTGGGGTTTTTCCTTAATCAAAAATTTAGATATAAGTAACTAAGTAACTTCCTTATAGGTACATTGGAAGAAATTAGAAAAATAATATTCCTACAGCACATTACTGTTAAGGGTGTAGGAGCCACTAAACCGTTTGTTGTACCCCCCCTCCGTACTTTTCTAGTTCAAATAAATGTTACTTTAATGACGTATATACAGATACTTCATAGGGAACTGATGATTATCGGTGATTTCTTTAAAATAAAAAATTGAGGAATAGGAGCCAAATGCACAACTTTCGTCCTTTTCCTATCTATACTTATTCTTGTCTTTAGTATTTAGTGATTTCGTGCTTAATATTTGTTCAATTACAATTTTGTAAAATAAGTTCTAATTATTGAAGATATCTGGCGCTGGTAGTGACAAGTTTAAAGAGTATAGAAGGAGACAGGTGGAAGATATAACGATTTTAATTTTAAAAATAATTAACCAGATTAAAAAAAAATCATTACAGATAAGTAATCGAAAAAAAAAATAAAGAAACTAATTATGTTAGACCCTAGCACTGTAGTTGAATCCACTTTTTTTTATTTGAAGAGATAAATTATTTTTTTCTAAAATTTTTGTAAATTACACTAAAACTAATTTACTTTTCATCATTAACAACTTTTTCATTTGCAAAACTTTAACTAATCGAATATCAATTAAATTTACAACCATCAACAATTTGATTCAATCAAAACCGTAATCGGCGAGGTAATTACAATATTGAACACAAAACTCAACTCTGCATTATAAATTTCCAACAACGGGTCAGACAAACACAATCTAGAATTAATTCCAATTCATCGGTATTTTTTTAATTGGTTACCATGGCTTTTTCAAGTTTAGTTAATGAACGATCAAAAATGTATCATTATCTCGGTCTCGTTGGAGGTGGAGAAGTAATTTCTTGTCAGACCAAGTGCAATTCCAATTTTATTTACTTAATCAACTTCAATCAGTCGACAAGAAATTGAGATCTATTCTATTTGTACTCGTATTTTCCAGTGAGAGAAACAAAATTGTTGCTAGATAGGCACTTGTAGTTGCGAACATTAATTAATCTAAAATGAATTCATAGCACACTACAAAATAATTAAATTACGTTGCAATATCTGTATACAAATTGAAAATTAAATTACTACACAGTTCGAACTCTTTGGTAAAAAAGTTAAATATTTATTATGACAGGTTTTCATTTATTTTAAATGAAATAAATCCTACCTATACTAGCTCGCATATAAATACAGGGTGTAATAGTTTCCATTTAGGAGCTATATTTTATCATCCACATTACGAAAAATCGGAATTTTACCCCAAAAAACTTATGGGCAAGGAAAATTACAACTAGGCTGAATTAAAATTTAACAAAAGTAAAATAAACCATGCTAGAATTGAATTTCAGTTTTCTGCGGATGTGTACATATCTATTTTGGTTCAGAATATCAACAACATACCATACATTCAACATCTGATTCATCTACACAAAAAGTAAGCCATAACCTTAGGCAAGGATAAAACTGGAAATTTTAGGCACTTAAAAATTCAAGGTCGATTGAATTACGTTTTTATTTAATAAAACAAGTGAACGTGGACACCTCCGTGAACTTTCCCATAACTAAAAATTAAACATTTCTTTTTTGGTATATGGTGCGCGAGGCACTCCCTGGAAATCGTTTGAATGTGGCGACAGCATACAGATATCTTATTACATTGGCTACAGACAGCCTATCGACACCCTAGCTATGAGGGCTTGAAATTTACGAAACGCAGCTGAAATTCGCGAAATTCTCATCAATCGTACATTTTAGCTATATGAACACCGTATACAATGTGATAGACAATTAAATTTTGCATTCAATTATATAATAATATACAGGGTGTTTCATTTAAAATAACAAAGTTGCTTATTGTACTGTGAAAATCAAACACCCTGTATACATGATATAAATTTAGGAGAACGCAAAGCTATATACTGAACAACTTTTGTATGTAAACTTCTTTCATATTTTCACTGATAAAGGAGCTATAGGAGCAACAATTTCCACCACAGCGAAAATCTAGCATTAATAAAAAAAGAAAATGTAGCTAATACCAAGCTGCATAAGTGTAGAAAATTTAAACAAAGTCGGGTAACCAGTTTATTTGTATCTAATAAGTTTTGAACTATTTTTGGAAAAGCCCTTTGCGACCGTTTTTGGATTTTCTAAATTCTTAAATCCCTATTTTGAAGTTGGAGAGTCCGGTAAAAAACTGTTCCCTTGAATGATGGTCTTTTTTCATATCCGCTGCTCAAATTTGCAAGATTCTGCTTCTGAAAAAATGTCTTCTAACTTCCGCTTCTGGTTTCGAATTATTTTGAAAAGCTTATTTTGTCCATGAATTTTCGATATACCCTTTAAAAATTTTCAAATTTCATCGATAACAGTTCGCTAGTTTCGGTGTTAGAGGCATTCCATGCACACACAAAATTAGTATTTATTTGTTGAATTTCCAGTTTTATTTCGGTAAAAACAATAAACTAACGAACAAGATGACAGAAAAATCGTTGATTTAAAAAATATTGGATTGTTTATTATAAACTAAATGCAAGTGCTCGTAAAATATCCAGCGTTGGTTGCTTGCCGTTGATGGAATCAAGACTACATCTATCTAATGGATCCTGTCAGAATCCATTAAGATGAGCATTAACATAATTTTCTAAAGTGTAAGATTTTACAGGTATACTGTACATAGACGGATAACAGGAGCCTAATAAGGATAAATATGCTAAAGTAGACAAAAACCGCACTGCACCATCAAGTAAAATTCATTTTTTATGTTTTTCTTGCTAGTTTCAGAGTTATTCTTATTAGTCAAATCTTTAGATTTAAATTTCCATATCCCAGAGAATCACATTGTGTTTTTTTTCTCAAGAACACTTTGTATAAGCACATAAAATATTACTGCAGAAATCAAACACATACATTACTGTGTGTTCAAGAGGCATAAAAATGGCATTTTTCATTTCTCCATAGAGGTAACCAATAAAAAGTGACGTCTTGTATAATAAATCGTTTCATTCTATGTCAGATTATCTATAAAGAATCGCTCCAATTTAAAGGGGTGAACGACATTCGGAGGCATTTATACACCTACTAGTCGATAAATGTAAATATCCAACTTTCAGAATATGAGGAAATTTATGAAACCTGAAAGGAAAGTTGGAAAGTCGTTCTCCTTTCCTATCCTACAGTCTTGATTATTGTTCCATATTACAAAACAAAATAATCATAACATTATCTTCTTGGTAAATAAATTATTATGAGTTTTATATGCTAGTACCTTTACGTCAACTGAATGATCTCTCCTATCCTATCCTAATATTTCAACACAAGTGAAAATGAGTAATGGTAATGAATTAATGACACTTAATCCTTACAGCCAATACAGATAAGGCTGATAGTAATCCTCTTATACCTTCAGTTAACGTTTTTAAAATAACTGAAAATATTCTATACACCCATAATTTAAAGCAATATTGCAATAGCATCTTCCGAAAGGCTTTGGATATTGATATTTCTTCTATACAACCTGCACTACATAAAACATCCGAGTATCTGAAGTCGTACTGATTCAACATATCAAGAGTTTAAACACGTATATTCAATACCCACAAATGAAAAAGATAAGAAAGTATTTTTCTTTGAACTTGATAAAATTCATATACAAAGATGGTCTTCACACCTTGATTGAATTTAACAAGAATATAACAGAATTATAGGAAATAAAACACGCAAAAAGAAACCAATTATCTCTAATTGACCTAGTTCCTGATGGCGTAGAGTTTCAATTAATTACGCTTATGTACTTACTCTGTTAGTCCACAACTTTTCAATTCGAAATATCACAAAGTAAACGAAAAAAATTCCAAGAACACTCTACAAAATTAGAACAAAACCTATGGATAAAATTTCAAAAAAAAAATTCAATTTCAATTAAAGGTTATTCCCTGAAAAAAATTAAATTTCATATCCGAAATCTCCCAATTTAACGGATATTTCAGGGAAGCTAATATGAAAATTGTATTTAAAAATCATGCAGTCGATTGCCACATGCACATTATCATACAGTGACATCCATTTATTGTGCAATGTAGCCATAATTATTGAAAATTAAATTAATAGCTTACTTTATCATTGGCATATAGGCAACCCATTATACACTGTTAGCACTCTTGCTCCTACTTACCGATTTGGATTATTGTTTCTCAAATTACAATGTTCTTTTTAGTTTTTAATAGGGAACAAGATTTAAAACTAACGATTTATTGGGAACATGATCTATACAGACAAAAAAAAATAGAAATATTTGTAGTATATCACTCCGGATTACCAATAGATAATGTTAAGGATTAGTTTAGTGTAAAATATCCTAATAGACCAATCCCTAATGTGTCTACAATATCAAGAACATCTAGAAAATTTGGCACAACATGAAAAAATATGACGTTAAACAGTCACACATGAATTTGTACACATTTATATTTTTTCTTGGACTGTATAAATGATGTTTTCAATAAATCAGTAAGCAAGGGCAAGAGTGCTAGCAGTGTATAATGGGTTGCCTATATTCCAGTGATAAAATAGGACATCCATTTAACTTGCAATATATTGCACAATAGCACAATAAATGGACTTTACTGTATAGAAGGAAGTGCCAGGATATTAATAATGAACGGGAAGTTCGCCAAATTTCCAACTTTTTCCAAAAGTTAAAAAAGTAGAATATAAGTTTTTGACTAAGAATAACTCCGAAACCAACAAGAAAGGCGTGCAATGATTTTGAATTTTTTTATTCGGTATGAAGGAAAAGCGTTTCCTGCCATTTATAGACACCCAATATTTATATAACTTCAGAATTTCAAACAGATAGTTATACCATATGGTTATACTCTACGACTCCATGGCCTACCACCCAAATAACCCTGATCGCAATTATTCGGATCGTATGTAGGGTGTAACATTTCGCTTATTAGTCAGTATGGATCGTAACAAACTTAGATGGTTTTTAAGAAACCAAACCCTAGAATAAATTAATGTTGTTTAATTTTTGAAAAATTCATTAAAACGTATTTAGTTTCAAATTTTTGACATACTTGAGGAACTTATAAATAAATTCAAGAAGCTAACTTCTTAGAGATATACACGAACTCACAAAAAATTATTGAACTCGTATTGCTATTATCTAGAAATTCTTTTAAGAAATTTTAAAACCTAAAAGCTATAAAACTAAGATTTTTCGGTACTGTAGAATGTATTAAAAAGTAAAATAAATCGTAAATTTAGTGTGAATAAAACCATTACATTTGGATTCAAGCCAAGTCGTGTAAAATTGTTTGATTCGTGCCACTGTTGAAATCTTGAATAAGTCTGCGATTATAAATTGTTTACTCTTTCAAATTTACAATATCGATTCAATTTCTCTAGCACACACAGCAAGGCGCAACAAAATTGTTTTGGTTTCAATAACGGTATCGACGGAAATGGGCCGTGGCATTTGATTGCTGTAATTGATGAGATTTCGAATTGTTTCCATTGCTAACAGCTTGATGTGTAAAGAATTCACAAAATGACAAAAACACATGATTTCAGTTCTAGATCCTATAACGTTTTGCTATAGCACGTAACGCATGTCTAATTTTATTCTCCATTTACTTCCACTGTCTCTTCCATCGTATTTATTATGAAGTATTTTCTTTATTGTTGTTAATATATAGGCAAACCGAAAAACTGATTGAGTTATGTCAGATGAACGAGGTGATCAAGCAATTGCCGGAAATGAACTGCGAATAAGGTACTACCTATTCCTATTAACCAGTGGTCCTCCATACGTCGGTCTTTAGGAGCCCCTGGGATAGTCTACACTTTGAGTCTGCCTTTTTGTAAAGAGATTTTGTTGGAGGAAGCTTTAGACAATCGCTTAGTAACAAAAATTCTCCACCTTAGTAGAATTACGATATTTTAACACAGGAAATAAATGGGGCGGGAACGGCAGTTCGATTCCAGTATTCTTAAGTTATTTTCTGACGATAGACGTAAACCGCCTACTTTTCCCCAAATTTATGGGGCTGCGATCTAAGGATTTCTAGAAAAAACCCTAAGGAAACTGTTCATTCAGTGTTTATTGTACAATATACCCTAATAGAGTCCCTATTCCCGAACTTCTGAATACCTTTTGAATTTAAAAAATTTTTAGTCATTTTCAGATTTTTCTCAATGTGGAAAACTGTAAAAATACTGATCAAATTAAAAAACAGTAATCTTGTTTTGATTTTCTTGTAAAACATTGTACTATAATCCGCATACGCGAATTTCGCGAAGTCAAAGTTGTAATAACCCATAAACTTTCATTAAACACCGAACAATGGGTATGTATTCTATAATCTAATTCCAAATTTGCCAGAAGCATTTTGCATGACTAAAAACGGTTACTGTAATAAAGAAAACTATTTAATATCTTTGTGTAATTTTAGGCGATCCTGTTTAATCTAGACCTTCGTTATTTTGCCTACATAAAAGAAGTCATTACCTAACTGTTCTAAACTTTCTTAATTAACGGCTTGAATACCGTCCGTTCGTCAGTTTAATGGAGTTATATTTTTTAACTATGCCCCTACATACTTTATTAAGTTATTTATAAACTTTCGCAAATAATGCATACTAAATTTACTTTGAAACATACCTTTAGTTATTCTATGCCTGATTTAATTACCACAGGGTCCACAGATATGTATTATGATTAAATTTAACTGGTAGGTAACAATCTAACTCGAGGTATTTCATCAATATTATACCTTGTTACTAAGAATAATAATTCCATAGCCACCCCAGACGAATTTTATAGTAAAAGTAAACTAAAACTAAGTTATTTTACTGATTTACTCAAGAAAAAAAAAACAACTACATCCTCATCCTTATTCCCATCCCCATCTATACAGTTTCGCCATGCTGTCTGTTCCAGCTTGCAGCTATTCATTCCATTTCTTGATCGGTCTACTGACATTTCTTTTACCCCCTTTAATCTGAAGTTCCTCTCTGTCCTCTTCATTACTTTTCACGTCCTGTCGTGTATATCCTGCCAGTGACCTCAGAAATTTCATCTCAGCGGTTTCAATACGTTCTTAGTGCCCTTTTCCCCCATCTTTCATGTTTCATTTCTGAGCCGAAAAGTGAGGAGAGGAGTGTCTTTTCAGTATTTTTTATAACTGTTCCTCTTACATAATATTTAGGAAAAGTTTCACGGAGTCGTACGAATAAGGATCTCATTCGCGCTCTCAGACCGGAAAGTTTTATTGGTGCTATGAAAATCTTATGTACTACAGGGTATTCCAAGAATTTCCAGAAATTTCGTGAAAACATATGGGGTAAACAAAGTCATCACAATAAAATCGCACTAACTTATACAAAGCAAACGAAAGGGGAAATAAATTAATTTTTATACAGGATGTAAGTAGTACAAGAAATTGAACACGGTTTCTCTCCCTTACGTTTCTACTATTTTCTACCCCCTTATTCTCAATTTTTGCTGTCAACTCATGCTTCTAACCTATCTTAATTCTAACATCTTCAATTTGCACTCCCTCCCCTCTTTCTTAATTATTTTACATTTTCTTCACTCTACCCTCTATCTCACATTCTTCTCTCCCTATAACATCTTTGATCGTCTCCGTCTCAGCTATTTCCTGATTTGTCTCTTTTTGCCCACCAATTTTGCTTCTCTCACCCCTTCTTCAGCTTTACTCCTACCCCCTTCAGTAGTTCTTTATTTTCCTAAGCCTTTTGCATCTTTTTCGTTCTAACTCAATTTTCTTTTTCCTGCTGTAAATGTTCCCTTCTCTGCTACAAGCTTTCATTCCTGGGCTATTCTTCCACTTTTACTTTTTTCAATTACTTATTCTAATTTCGCTAACCCTTCTTAACACGCTCTCCTTTCCTATTGCCTAATCTTAAAAACATTGTCATTCATTTGGTCGTTCCTTTGTCATGGCGAACATCGTATTTTGTCTTCTCTTTCTCTTTCTGATTATCACCACCCTACTGTTTTCTCCTATCCTTTCCCCTCATTTTACATGTTTATAAACCTCGCCACTTTCTTTCTCCTAAACTCAATCCTCACCATTCCCTCTCTATCTATTTAACTGCTCTTACTGTAACTTACTCTTTTTACTACCCTTTCTTTATCCTTTCTCCCTAATCTTGTTGTCTGTATTATAAATTCCTAGTTTATGTAGCAGTATGTTTTAAAAAAAACAGAGTATGTCTAAAACCGACCTCATCCATATTACAATCAGTTTCTTACGTAACTATGTAAAACATGTCTGTTCGTATAGTGTATACTATAAGTTTTCAACGTGCAAATACAAGTAGTAAAAACATAAATTACCTACTATAAAGTAGTACATAAGGATGTGAGAATATAAATCTGAACTTTATTTATAAACCCCCTATATTAAATTTAACCTTTACTTCAAATAAGGCAGTTTTATAAACTGGAATTATTTATTACATTATATCTTATCAGTCGTGATATTATCCCCTTCTAATAGCGTAAACATATTTCAAAAATTTGACCAACAAAGCAAACCAAATACTTACATTTTACACCAATTTTCATTGTTTAACATGAAAAGCCGAAAATACCTCAGAGAGAGTACACAATTTAACGATGTTGATATAACAATGCGTAGTGTAAATTGCCGAATAAGATCCGTGAAAATACACAATAAACATTCGAAATCAGTAAATCAATGCTATACAACCATATTTTCAAAATCTACAATATCGCGGATTTATAATTCTCAGGGGTATAAATATCCTATAAGTACAGGGTGTATCTGAAACTAACTACTTTTTTAATATAAAAGATCGGTCAAATTAAAAAAGTTGGGCAAAATTGCAACCAAAATTTGATCCCAAGTTCAAAATCTTTTGAAATACTAAAAAAGAAAAAAAATTGATTTTTTTCAATATTAAGGTTTTCTACCACCCTCTAACCTAGAACAAAAAAAATCTGTGGCGGGAGGGGAGCCTATTGTATGGTATTTTAATTTTGAATAAAATACGACAGGTAGGGTATTCCCCGAGCACAGACATACTCTACATATTATAGATCCTAACCGCACAGACGGAAGAAGTTCGCAGTTTAAATCAATTTTTCAGGAAAATCTTAAAGAACAATGAGTCCAATAAATCGAGACATCTTAAACTAACGAAATTTCTTGAATTCTCCATAGCCAGCTCAATATTAACTCAATATTAACAACAATAAGTTACAACATCTTAAATGTTTGATTACCTTACTATTTGTTAATATATTTCAAGTTAAAAGTTCAATTACCTTTACTTTTCTGCCGCGTTTTGCGGCGATTGCACGCGACTTTCTCCGTATTCTATCCAGGGATGAACCTTTTTAGAAACTTTGGAGACACAAATTGGTTATTTCACACACACACACAGACACACGCACCACCCACTCTTACAACCTTAGTTGTGCCTCGTAGTTTATATATCTTTCGTTTAAAAAATGTTTTAAAAATTTTAATAACAGATCTAATTAAAAGTTTATAAAGTCTTGTTCACGAAATCTTTAATTCCAATAAAATGCTTTTAAATCCAACGTTTATATAATACTTCTTAATTTTTAATTAAGTTACTGTCGCTCACTGCTTTGCATTTAAATTGATTTAGTACTTCCAAATTGTGAGAATACCTTAAGCGCTCAAAAATACTTTGAAACACAATTTCATAAGCATAAAAGGGAATGAAAGGGTTAACAAGCTCTACCCTATAAGCTTTAATTATTTGTAAGTACTTAATGTTAGTTTTTTTATATATATAAAGCCTGCGAAGGAGGTAGGTAGATGTTAAATTTACAGTATTTGGTATACCTATTACGTCTAAGGCAACAATAATTAAATATTAAAAAAAAATCTTGAAACCCGTGCATAAAACAGTAGGGTCGTAGGAAGCGCGGAACCCGGAAGTGCACATGCAATCTCGAACAAGGGACGCCGATGACTGGCGCTCGCTCGGCGTCGCTGATAATACCAGGAACGGCGTGGAAGGATCCAGACGCAAAGTGCCTGCTTGGTACACTCCATACCAATAAACGAACTTGCTTTTATATCCACTTCAAAATGATAAAACCAATCTTGCAAATTGAATACCTACATAATACATTTGTATTTATGCGTGTATGGGTGTGTACGTAGGACGTATTGACGGTCAAAATTCTTATACACTAATCTTTAACCCAGACTGAGCTCTTAAACTGAAAATCAGTACGGCACCTTTTTGTTAAATATCAAAATAGTTAAACCCTATATTTGGGATTAAAATTATATTGAAACTTTTAGGGCTAGTTTTTCAGTTCTGGTTTAAAACCAGGTTCAGCTGGACCAAGACTAATTGCAATCAATCTTAGGTTAGCTAACCCGGGGTTTCAACCAGAACTGAAACACTGGCCCTAAAGCTAAAATAACAGAAAATCCTGGAAAATATCAAAAACTTGATCAATTTGACTGAGATTTTATCTAACTTTCATTAAACCACAAACGTTCAAAAAGTAGTTTGGTAATTTTTTTAACTTCTATATTTGCAGTTCTAAAAACAATTTTGAGCACATTTTTCAAAAATTAGTTTCTGCCCAGCGAAGTCTCTTTTACAAAACTAAAACTTGGTTTAGTTCTTATTTTCCATAGATAAAGGGTTGAAATATGTGTATGTGTTTCAAAATCACCCATGTAATCGACTGAACCACATTATTGTTCTTGTATAATAACAAACTGGTGTTGAGCAGTAATTGCTGCACTGAAAATGTATACAGGGGTTTTCAATGAAAAGTAACCACCCTCAGTATCTTTCAAAAGTATACTGTTTGCTTGAAACTCGCCAGGCCATGTCAACGAAAACAGCAAGGGGGACATCGTTTTACGAAAAATCCGGATGTCTCTCATCAACCGCTTAGCCGTCACAACCACCCCCTTTAAAATTTCAAATGGCACTATACCATGTGTGGCACATCGTTAGAAAGGTAATTTCATAAGGATTACATTCTACTATTTATTTTTTATTCGCTTCAAATTAAGAGTCATTTGAAATTTTAGAGGGATGGCTGTGTCGGCTAAGGGGTTGATGTCAAACGTCCGGATTTTACGTAAAAAGATGTCCCCTTTGCTGTCTTTGTTAATATGTCTTGAAGATTTTCAAGAAAACAATAGGTTTCAGTGACACTACAGGTGGATACTTTTGGTTGAGCTTGAGAAACCCTGTATAATTTGGAGAACTTTGATTGAATTCAAATTTATTTTAGAAGCGGAAAACGTATCACGGGTTAAATGTGTAACAATGGAGAACAATAAGATCTTTTTTATTCTACCTATACGACAAATGTTAGAAAGTGTTCTCTTCCTTACCCAAACATTTTTCGTACGATGTCGGAACCGGAAGAGTTCTACGAAACGCTCCAAATACGAAAGCAGATTTAAATCAGGAAAATCGGAAGTAGCTTTATTTTAATTTTAAAAAATAAGTCCCTGTGTTTTTTTTTTTCAAATCTAAAAATACCTACACCAATTTTAAATAAATTCAGGAGGAGTTATTTCTCAATAAGGCTAAACTATAGTGTGTGTTATAATAATAACACTATAAAGGGTAGTTATGTAAAGTAAAGATAGAATTTAAAAGTACCCAAAGATGTTCAAATATGCTTAGACAATATGTTCTATAATAATGTGGAAATATGCACGTTAAATGTCGCAATATATGCATTTAGTGGTTGTTTTTTTTATGTGCGTGGTTACCTATTGGTGTTTATAAAAATTCAATTGATGTTTACCTTAATTTTACTTTATTTACAAAATGAATGCAATACTAAGTGCGGATCGACTTTCTTTGGCCAGGTTTACAACTAAAATAATTCCAAATTGCAAATCGCATATTGAAATTGACTGCATGCATAAGTTCTGGTAGTCGAATTTTTCCGCGAAATGTGACAGGAATATTGCGAACTGGAATTATTACCTAACAGCCTGCAAGGATAATACCAGGATGCAAGTATTTACTTAAGCTGGCAAGGAATAAAAAATAAACCATCCAAAATGACGTATAGACGCGTAAATTCGTGCAGATACAGCCAAAATGCTTTCAAAACTGCAAGAAATTTAGAAGCAACCAAAAAAATAGAAAATCCAAAAGTGCTGCATAGATGTATTTATGGAACGGTCGCAAATATGGATTTTGAAAAAAATATATATATAAATGCATAGAAATCATATTCCTAGTTAAAAACGGAAAACTCTCGGAACAAACCACCATCGAAAGCATTTACAGAGTGTTGGATAACCATCTATTAATAGTAAAAATGTCGAATCCAAAACCATAAGAGAAAACGTTTAAAAATACAGCACTTATATCGTTGACTGATTATTATTAATCAATGGTTATATCTAAAAAGTTAGTTATTTACCTTAACTGCAACCTGGTACCTTCTTCACTTTGCTGTGATGAACTCCAAAACACTTTAAATACACATTTGTTTTTATAAATACGATAATATAATAACAAAATCAATTAAACTAAAACTGCAACTAACACTAAGCACTAATATTTAATCAAAATTAATTATTTGATTTTTAAAATAAATGTCTCCTATACACTTCAAACGCCCGATTACAACTAGTTGAGACCAGGTAAAATATTACAATTCCATATATCGTCAATAACAAGAACCCCTCCCTTTTCTATTCATAAAAGGAAAATTATCAACGATAGTAAAAACCAAATGCGCCTGGTAGATGCGATAAGAAAATGAGTTGGACTTGTAGCAGATGATGCAGCAACCTTACAATTCTTAATTAATTTTTCTATCAGTTTTATTAGAATGAACAAATACGTTTTTCTCATCAATGCATTTTTATTTAAATATCTTTTGTCTTGTTGAATTTTCTTGTAAATTAAAACGTTTATTGTGAAATAAAGAACTGCAGTGGATTCGTCCACGGTTATAAGGGATCCTACTCAGATTCTTTTCGAAGCCTTTTAACACACTACGTTTATTTTTAATAAAAGAAAATATCTATAATAAATACATTTTCAAAATCCAACCAGAAAGAAGGCAGACAACTTACGAATAATCGATTTAATAAATGCCCTTCACTTCTGATTTAAACGCTGGTTCAGCTAAACCAAAATTAATTGCCATGGATACAAATCTTGGTTTAGTTAAACCGAAGTTTAAACGAAAACTTTAAACCTGGCCCTACGGGTTTGAATCAGTCTGTGTACATTCATCTAATTATACAGATTTCGTGCCAACTTTTTTCCTGTCGAGCTGTCCCTGTCAGCAGCTGTATCAGGCCAACTCGGCAGCTTTCCTGGTTGTCCTATTCCGGCATTGTAAATATAATAAGGTTCTAATATTTAACTATACTTCTTTATATGTTTACACTGATAATATAAAAAATAACGAGTAAAAATAATAAGCACTAAAAAGGTTAATTATGTAAGTATAACGAAACATAAAGCATCCCACTTACACTATAAAATAAGACGTAAAATAATATTTGGGGATTTTGTAGTAAGTACGTTGTATACAGAAATGAAAAAATAGAAAGTACTACCTACGAGGAAATTTTCTCAAATATAACTAAATATGCATTTTGCATAGAATTCGGTCTTTACTCATTACTTATTCTGTGTATTCAGTGTAAAATCAAAAATGTCGAAAAGCTGTCATGGTGCAAATTGGGAGAGCTAAGAGTAAACGCGCTGTTTTTTATGAAAAATATGAAAATCGTGCTTATTTATATGCAGGGAGCGTGGTCTATAATTCAATTTAGCTTCATACGTTCTCATTACGCTATGCTCTCATATGTAAATGTTGAAAAGGAAAATGCGTTTTATGACATCCAGTAAATTTTTTACTGCGTCACATACACATGGTACTACAGTAGGTACACATAGGGCATAGGTATTGTCTTCTTCATCATATACTTGCAATTGTCAAATTTCATTTTATACTAATCGAATCTAAAAGAGGGTTCCAAACAGTCTCCATACGAATAAAAGTATGTCATGTCCAAACGGAATTGAAACGTATTTTAATGTTTTATTAAAGCCATAAATAGGATAAACTTTTCTAATAATTCCAAAGTAGTACCGTACCTACAGCTATTTATTTAGTAAAACTAAAAGCTATCGCATTACACGGAAGGTAGTTGATTAGCACTTCGCTTCAGCCCTTCAGTGGGATTATTATTAGGAGCTGAAACCCCCAGGTACTCATTTAAAACCAAGTGGACGTAGAAAAGGCAAAACAACTTATACAGAAAAAACACGTAGATAATATTATAGCATCGAACTCGAAATTTTAATAAAATTTCTCATCCTAGCAGAGAAATTCTCTTTCCATGAGCCTTGTGTATCCGGGATCATGATAAGGACATTCGAAAGGCAGAATTTCGCCCACCATACAAACCAATGCTACACCCTGTGTATAGTCATGAAAACTGCATCCAATTCCAAAGGTCTGAAACAGTCAGACTTCAGGAAATCGAGAAGTCAAATTTAACAATCTTAATTTAGAATCAAATAGGCACCCAAAGGAAATCTATCAGATTGTTGTCAGCTTTATACAGGGAAAAACAACTTAAAACACACTACAGTATGCAGAATTTCAGCCGGAATCCAATTATGTAAAAATATACAGGGTATTCCATTTATAATAAAAAAGTTGAACATTGTAGCTTAAAGCAGTTGATGGACATTTACGAAAGGGTCAAAAGATAACTTTTAAAATTATATGCAGTTGTGGGGTCCAAAATTTAAAATAACGAAGTTGTGGCTTGAGGCGTTTTTAGGTAACAGGCGTAACAGCCTGTATAAAGCGTAGGTATAATATAAAGCTGAAAAGTGCGAGTACGAACTAGTTTTAAAATAATCCTATACTGCAAATGGGAACTTCGTTCCCGAAACGCGTTTAAGTTGTGGGTTTCTGTTTCTGGACCACAGTCTCCAACAATTATTTTTATATACCTATTCAGTTGTAGTCCTATGGTTAAGGTTTCTACAACATGATCTTGATATACTATTTGAAATTTATCAAAGTATTAAATTATAATTAGAAAATAAATTACGTGATCTGAATTTTTAATTATTTTATAACCGGGAGGTAAGTTTCAGAAAGTTGGGCCTGTGAGGGCAAATCCTAATTACCTTTCGTTACATTACGTGAAATCAATAACGAGTACAAATTTATAATATACTTTATAATAAACCCTATAATAATAATTATTTATGTTACAAGTACGAATTTAAGGACTTTTTGGAGGTGTTACAGTTTAGGGGCCAGCGGAGTGGAGCGAGAGTCCACAGCGAGCGGGGTACATAAATAAGCCAAACTATTTTTTTTTATTATGTAATAACATTGTATTAATTGCTGATGTAAACATTAATAAAAAAAAAAAGTACGAAAAATTGTTATTAGTTAGTGTATTTTTTCAGAAACGTTCCTTGTAGAACGAAACAGTTCTTGATTGTGTCTGGAGATTGAATAAAAAACTTTACTAATCGAACATCATACAACAATACAAACAATAATTATTATTAATGAACTGCATAAGGACTATTAAGAAGGGGGTTATTTTCTTTTCTACATGCTAGGTCAGCTCGCATTGTAGTAGTACAACCAAAACTTTGCAGTTATTAAGTGAGTTCTATGATAACAAACACTTATTAGCAGAAACAGAGGGAATCTATAGCCAGTAGGATCATATAACTTGAGACCTTACGATTATTCTTTATGTCCTTATATCAATCAACCAATATTTTGAAGAATGTTTTACTGGAGAACGCGTTTAGACGAATAGTTCAGACATGTATTGACGAAATGAGCTTCATCCTATACGTAAAGCTTGTAAAAATAAAATATTTTGCTTCTCGTTGCTGCTACGTACTGCTACTACCCTGCCACGGATTGCGTAGTGGGAACCCACCTTTATTCTAGATTTTTTAGAACGCACTTGTCAAGTGCGCTTGTCAGTGCTTGTCAAAAGACCCATAACCTCACTTTGAGCTGTCATTTTAGTGTGAAGTTGATGTTTTGTGTTCGTTTTATTAACTTTTAACAACCAAACAATTAACTTAAAGTTAATAAATCGTAGGATATGTCTGACACAGAATACGAGAAATTTGAAATAACTGATTATGATATTGAAAATGAATTTAATCCTAACAGACCTCGAAGAGGTTTCAGCAAACACCAACAAATTTATGGTGAGTCTTTTTCTAAATCCATGTACCTACTGTTAGTTTTTATACCTCCAATAATATGTTTTTAAAACTCAAAGGCATTTGGGCTGACGACAGTGACAATGAAGGAAATGAAAGACCGTCTTTTAAATCCACAAAAGTTCCAAAAAATTACTCTGCACCGATAGGATTTGTGGCAGGTGGAGTTCAACAAGCAGGAAAGAAAGATAAACGTGAAATAAAGGAAAATGATGAATCAGAAACACCCTCGGCTTCATTTAAAATTGAAAATTCTTCCAGTGAATCGGAAAGTGAAATTCAAACCCCCAGAATTGGTAATAACATTTACATGATGTGTATTAATTTAACTTAGAGACGCTTAGGTGATTCAAAGGTAAGCCTGCCTGTTTTTGGATTTGAAATGTTTGGGTTCAAACCCAACAACTTTAAGATAAGGTGTATAAAAGTGCCTGTAGTCACTGTTGTATAAAGAGGTACCGGAGATCCCATACTGAGACCTTGTCCATTCGCAATCATGCTAATAGATAGAAAGACAGATCTGCTTACCACTGGACCACTCGAGTCAACCTTATTCAGGAACAATACGAGTTTACGATTTTTTTGTTTTTTCTTATGGCCAGGTTTCGAAACACAAAGGGCAAAAACTCAATCAACCGTAACAGAAATCACTGGAGATATTGCAGGCTTGAGAAAAGCAAATAGTCAAGTGAATTCAAGTTTAATGAGAAAAGGTGTTGGAAACTGGGAGAAGCATACAAAAGGGATTGGAGCAAAACTATTGCTTCAAATGGGTTATCAACCTGGTAAGGGTTTAGGAAAAGATCTACAAGGTATTTCTGCACCAGTTGAAGCTCACCTCAGGAAAGGAAGAGGTGCTATAGGTGCTTACGGACCAGAAAAGGCAGCTAATATACCTTTACTCAAGGTAAGCTTTTTACATTAAAAAATGTAATACCTGTGTGATTATTTTATACTTAACAGGAAAAGATAATTGATGTTGATGAAATTGATAAAGAATCAGAGTCAAAATGGAAAAAAAGTGATATGGCAAAGAAAAAAACAAGATACTACTACAGAACGGTTGATGATGTTATTGAAAAAGGTAAACGTCCTGGATCTTTTGTAGGCTGTGGACCAACAAGGTAAAATTTAACTTTATAATTAGTTTTCCTTTTAAATTGTTATTCTTTTTTACAGTGAACTCAGTAAAGTAAAAGTTATTGACATGACGGGTCCTCAACAAAGAATATTGAGTGGGTATCATGCTCTCAGTGGCCTGAAAGCACCTCCTGGAGTAGAACACTTTGAAGATGTGGTCCACAAAAAATGTTCAAATTTTGCATTGCCAGAAATACAACATAATTTAGATTTATTGGTTAGCATGTGTGAACAGGTATTATATTTTACATTTGATTATTTTTAGTGTTCCATAAAAATTAAAAATTTCATTGTTTTTAGGATATCATTAACATTGATCGTAATACAAGGTACAACCAAGACAAAGCAGTTGCTTTAATCCATGAAGAAAAATCTTTAAATAAAATTTTAGAAGATGAGGATGCACATATAGATAACTTAAAAGAAGTTCTTGAAAATGTTGATAAGTTAACAGATCCAACTCAAGGATTATCTTTAGGACAATTTGCTCAAATGTTTAAAGATTTACAGGTACCTATAAATTCTTTTGAAGCTAAAGATATTTAACTTGTCTTTTTTTTAGCAAAAACATTCAGAAGAATATTATATGTACCACCTGGGTGAGCTGGCTCCTGGTTTAGTAGGACCTTTAATAACATCAGCACTTGTTAGTTGGTCACCTTTGGTAGCTCCCAAGCAGTACACCGATGTGTTTATGCAATGGAAGGGAATCTTAGAGAAACCTCAACAACGTGGGACTCTAGAAGGTAATTGTATGGGAATTCAGCCGTATGATAGTCTCTTATGGCACACTTGGGTGCCTGTATTGAGAACCTGTGTTAGGTAAGTTAATAGTTTACCTTCCTACAGTAGTGGGATTATTTTCAGATACGGGTTTTTGTGATAATAATCTTTCAACTTTGTATCATTATGCAAAGTAAAACCATATATTTAGCTATCACTGTAGTACCATCTTACTCAGAGCATAAAGCTCTTATCCTTTTTTTTTAAAGTTTAATATTTTAATTGATAATATAGAATTTATTGCAATGTCCGCAAGTGGCAGAATGCTATCTATTTTTATTATGGTTCCAGAAGTTACATGCTTGGAACTTGCAGAACCCTAATAAAAAGAGTTAGGATTAGGATGCAACTACACACTTCCATATTATGCACTAATATTTATTTATAATGGAAACCAGTACCAGAAGACAAGAATAAAAATAAAGCGAATTACATGGCATAGTGTAATAGAAGCTGTCTTGTACAAGGTTTCTGAAAATGGCAAGATGCAAGGAATACTACACAGCCCTGCTCCCCTGTGCTTAATTGTATACAATTATATTTTAAAAATAACCTTTTAAGAAAAAAAGATCCAAAATTTTATCCTTTACTAAGTTCGTTTAACTCCTAATTCAGTTAAATTAATTATTCAACAAAGCAGAGTAAGAAAATTGGCTGTGTACATGAATTCATAACGAAACATTGTCTAAAAATTTGGTTCAAAAGAAGCACCAAAATTTTCAACCACTTGAGCCCAAATTTAGTTCTTTTTTTTCCCACTAATATTTCTTCCAATTTTAAAGCAAACTGTAGACAGAATTGTTTTTATAGAAAGAACGTGCACAATTATGTTGAGTTTGTAACAAAACAAACACTAAAGTTTTTTCATTTGGTTGTAGTGCTTGGAATGTTCGAGATTGTGATCCATTGATAGCTCTCTTAGAGATTTGGAAACCTCTACTACCACAATGGATTTTGGATAATGTCTTAGATCAGTTAATTATGCCTCGATTAACTACTGAAGTAAACAATTGGAATCCTCTGACAGACACTGTACCGATTCACTATTGGATTCATCCATGGATTCCAATATTAGGTAAGGACTTTTTTATTTCCTTTTTTCATGTCTGAATTTTAATTTTTGATCCTAGATACACGTTTACATACTGCAATCTTTCCTGTTATACAAGAAAAACTTGGAGCTGCTCTTAACAACTGGCATCCTTCTGATCGATCAGCAAAATTAATGTTAAAGCCTTGGAAGGAGGCATTACCTAGTGGTTCATTCGTTGCATTTCTTCTAGCTCATATTGTACCAAAATTGCAATTATGTATGCAATCTCTTGTTATTAATCCACATCAGCAACACTTAGGTAAGGTAGATGTATTGAAATAATGTCTGACCACAGGACATTCTGTAGTAACTCTGGAACTTCACTTTTAATGTTTCGTTTCTTTATTTTAATATATATTTTTCTGTTTAAAATCTAGATGCCTGGAACTGGGTCATGGATTGGAATGATATGCTATCAGTTGGAAATTTAACTCTAATATTGGATAAGTATTTCTTTCCTCGATGGTTGCAAACTCTTGCAATGTGGCTCAATCATAATCCTGACTATAATCAAGTAACAGAATGGTACTCTGGATGGAAAAGAATGCTGTCAGATGAATTACTTTTACAACCAACAATTAAAGGTAATCTGTTGAAAATTGTTTTGGAAAAGTTTCCAAATACTGCTTTTGCATCTTAAAAATTTGGAGTGAATTTAAAAGATGTTAAATGTTCCGTTTGTTATGTTTCAGACAACTTTCACAAAGCCCTGGAAATGATGAACCGTGCAGTTAGCTCAGGACAACAACCTGGTGCTAAGGAATTTGTCTCATATCTTACAAATATGGAGACCAACGCACCACCCCCTCAACCACCCCCAAGAGTAGAGGTATGTTCTTAATAATTTTATTTAGAGTTAAAAGAGAGTTATTTTACTTTGTTTTTAAAAACCGTATTTTTGTCTTAGGCTATAGCAGAAGCTGTCAGAACGGCCTCTCAAATACCACAAGGGTTCAAAGATCTTGTTGCCAAGCGCTGTGAAGAGAAGGGCATTTTATTTGTACCGGTTCTCAATAAATTCTATGAAGCTAAACAAGTTTATAGATTAGGTTCTAATGGTGTGCAAGTTTATTTTGATAGAAGTGTTATATTTTACTCACAAAATAATTCTTCGTGGTTACCTATATCTTTAAATAGATTATTAGATATGGTGTAGGTTTGTAATCCAAATAATTGTATTTCCACAGTATAAACTAGCATGTAATTAATTTTTAACAAAGATTCAATATTTATTAATTATTATAAAAAATGTAAAATTTCTCGTAACTCCCTAGTTACATTTAATTAAAGATAACGATTTACAAAAATAAAAAATGTATGCATGTTATCCCTGGAAATAATTCATTATAGTTAACTTTAAGGCTTGTGTTAATTATTTTTATCAATTTATATTAAAGGAAACTCAAATTTGTCACAAAGTTTTATTTATGAAGAACTGGTCACATTCTTTAATTATTGAAAATCACTAAAGATTTTGTCTTAATTGGCAGTGCTTCCGTTATTAACCGACATGGAAACACAACCAACTTGACTAGATAGTTTCTCTATAAAATAAATTAATTGTTTATTGCTAAACAAATTCAAAAACCTATTAACTGGATTAACTTTTACTGAATAGGAATAATTTTCTTTAGGATATCAGATTATGTCTCAAATAATAAGAAGCTGTATCTCTAATTCTTTCCAAGAATCCATTACTATACCACAGAATTTTCTCTTCACGTCAATATTAAAATTTTATTGTTACATTTAAAATTTGATGCATTCAACAATATAACAAAGCTTTTAGTTCAACTAAATTTTTATGCCCCAATTCAAATTTAAAATGTATCACCTTGTGCAACTTTTTCACATACCACTGCATTATCACGTTCCTCATTATTTTCAATTTGTAATTCAGAAATACCTTGTGCAGCATCATTTGTAGCTTGATTTATTAAATTATCTTCTTCAGAAACACTATTGTTATTATCTTCACCTTCAATTATAATTTCTTCTGGATCTGGGGCTCTTGGAAGAAATTCCAAATCGGGATAAATTTCATGAAATACTGTTTTAGCCTAAAATATATCACGAATACATAAGATTTATGGCAAAAGAATAGACACGAAATTACCTGTTGAATTGCTGGATCATAATCCAAGTCTAACTCGGGTCCAGGACAAACAAACGCATTTTTAAAATTTTCATTCTTCAAATTTAATTGAAATGTATTAGGGATTGAATAATAAAACGACCAGAGTATTTTAGGAAGACTATCATCCTTTGTTTCTTCCACATCAATTGGAAGCTGGTTTTCTGGTTTGGAAAACAGTTTTTCTACACAATCTTTTAAATCTTCTTCTGGATTTATGGATTGTTTTGTAAACATATGCACAATATCTATGGGAAAAAATTAAAGATTGATAGAGAAAAATTAAGTGGCCATTCCCTTCTCCTGATTTAATTCCTTTCTTTTAAGACAGGATTTTCGAATTAGAATCACCAAAATATTAAAGAGGCCAATAATATGAAATTTGAAGAGTACATTAGCAGCAAAGAATATTTTTTTTTTAAGTAAAGTGCTTAAGAAAATGTATTACTTACATAAATCTTTTGGGCAGGTTCCAGTAAGTGAACCTAGTTCTATAATAGTGCAAGGATTTTTACCATTTACTGGAGGAAACAGTAGAAGTGTTAAGTTTTCTTTATCACTATCCATAATAGATCTATAAACACCAAAATGCATATTAAAAAAAAATTGCAAAGACATTTATCCCGATTCATTACTAACCGATCTGTTATAAAAATAGCTCTAGATAAATATTCTTTTACATCCACATTTACAAATTCTTTAGGTAATTTTTCGACACCCATGACTACATGTTCAGCACATATTCGTTGTTGTCCACACAGAAGACCTTTAAATTTATTTTCGTTATCCAATATAAATCCATTTAATGGTTGACTTAATGCATAAATCCCACCAAAAACTGCACTTAATCTAGAAATATCCATTATTATTATAAAAATTTCATAATTGCTATTTATCTACCAATATTCACCTGCAAAATGCTTGAGTGACTTCACCACTTCCATACATTGAATACAAAAAAGGAGTTTTACCAAACCTTCCTAAACTACTTAGGAATCGTTTAGTATTTTTAACACCTTCTAAACAAGGAGTTACATCGGTAGCCATTGCTATTGCATACAAGACATAATGAATTAAATTATCAGTTAATTTTCTATCTTTTAAGTATGCCCGGAATGTTTTATTTTCATATCCTACAAATAATACATTTATAAGAAAACAGGCATATACCTATTAAAAAGAAAAATTCATACCAACAAACTCTTTTTCATCACCATCTACGCATGATGTTAATAATTTCATTAACATACGCTTCTCTATTACAGATACTTTCGTACTTGAAAATACATCCGATCTTGAACATGGTACAACTTCAAGCTGACCATTTAACCAAGTTAAGACTCTACTGACACTACGAAATTCTGAATATCGAGCTATGTTAGATGAGATCAAAAGTTCCACAAAATCACCTCTTGCAAAATGTAACTGCAAGTTTTAACAATTAATATAGGATTCAGTTTTGCAGTAGTCATGTCACAATCAACTGAATTTTCTTCAAATATAAAGAAATAAAAACTTTCTTTT
Organism: Hemicrepidius hirtus; assembly: GCA_963082805.1. NCBI lineage: Eukaryota > Metazoa > Arthropoda > Insecta > Coleoptera > Elateridae > Hemicrepidius > Hemicrepidius hirtus. Next base: position 9,608,919 of record OY720167.1, read on the forward strand.
TAAGCAACAGAGGAGACAGAGATCTAAAGGAAAAGAAACAAGAGGAAATAAGCCGAGAACAAACTGATGTCTATGACAGAACCATTAGATTAATTGGTCCTGAACCACCCTTTGTGCATTTTTTTTATTCTATGATATAAGAATAAATTACCTTTGGTGCAATATCAATATTAAATTTTCTGGAATTTTTTAATAACAATTCTTGTGTCCAAATTTCTTTTTGTTCTTCAATAGGTCGACTAGTTTCAGTGGAAATGTTTGCTATTTCGGCCTCTTCTACTTTTGCTTCTTCAGAAAGTATATTTGCCTTTCTATAAATTTGTAACCAAATAATTATGAAAATAGATTTAATCACTTCCATGTTAACTTACTCGGGTACGTGCCATTTTTGTGAATGTATGCGCATATTAAATACATCATTTCCCACAGGAGAAATTTTTTCAGTATCATGTATTAACTCTTTTATATTTATATCACTGTCATTATGTTGCTTCTCGGTAAGTATTTTATTGATAGAATCCAAGTTAAATGAAGCCCATAATCCTCCGTAGTAGTTATTACTGAAATTTTATAGAAAATAAATCAGCATAACCTTAACATAAAAATGAATTGAAATGGTTTCAAGAAACCCTCCAACTTAAATCGCAGGTTACAGTTTATTGTAACTCATAACTACAATAAAACCTGCCTACGTTGACTACTTGTCGTGACAATCAGCTCTCCAGATTAGTTAATTTTAACTTGTTATAGGTACGTAAACCTTTTAACACAGAACATGTTTACCAATGTGTCTGGGCCCCACTTATTACTCAAGGGTGTTAATGTGTCAAATTGGCAATCAAAAATTCCGTACCTGTCAATATGAAGAACTCGTTTACCAATTCTACTAGCAGCAGCAGCCACTACAGATTCGACCATTCCTTAAAAAAGGGCATTTCAACTTTGTAATAATACAAAAACTGTTTACATAGAAGTCCCTTACCAGTCCCCACCACAATCAGATCAAATTCAGAAGGTAATTGAGGGTCCATTGTAAAACACTTTCACAAACACTATGAATTAATAAAAAATCTTTCTTTTAGTATGTAATAAACAGATTTATCAGGGTTCGTTATGTGTTTTCATATTAACAACTTAAGAAATCTTGTATCTAACCTATTTCGTCTTGAATAATGAAAGCTCAAGGTCACAAACGTCAGTTGCTGATGACCTTTAAAAGCATTTTATGAAAACAAAATCCCATTACTTAAATAAACAAACTTTATGAAATAGTCCTTAAAAATCCATTTTTTACAGTAAAATGAAAGTCCTAATCTTTCGTACAGGTGTTCCCGAATTGATTTTATTTATTATTACTTTGGACCTGGAAATAAACATTTCGATAACTTAAAACGAAATTTGTATTGTCACTTTCAAATTTTAGAAGTAAGACTCATGTTTATTTAACGGGAATTATAGGTAATGAATGGGCTTGTTTTTTTTCTGTTGCATTAGTTAAATCGTTTGTCATTGCATTCGGTTTGTGTTCTGAAAGGGTTGTTTTTCCGATTGTTAATTTATTAGTGGTGGTTTATTAAATTAATCCCAGCGAACTTCTAATTCCTATTTAGTAGAACATAAAGAAACATAAATTTTAATCATGGTAAGTTAATTGTAAATTAATTTGATTGTTCAGGTTATGTATTGTCAATATCTTCTTAATTCTTTTTTCTTTTAAGAGTTTTGCACTACCATCAGTAAAGGTAAAGCCTGAACTTCCCCAAGATGTATTCTTTGAGACAGGTAATTTTGGAGTCCCCGAAGTAATGAAAAGCGGGCTTCAAAATGCCCAAATGTTCGATGCTACTCATCCAATTGCAGGATCAGAAAGAAATGTAAGTGAAATCAAATACAATTAATTTAACAAAACATTATTTACTGTTCCTTCTAGTACCATATAAACCGTAACCGTATGAACATGGCACTACTTCGTAATACACAAGGTTTACACGCACCGCTTAGAATAAACATGGAGTTGAAAGCAGCCCAACGTATTGGTCGTTTACCATTTTTGCAATCGTCTAATGCAATGTATGATTCATTAACTGGGAAAGATTTGGAAGTTGGACCAGAAGATGTGTTTAATACTGCAGAGTTCAGAGAAATTGCTGGACAACCACATGCTACTGTTGAAAAATCTTTAGGAATACTTTAAAAATTTCTTTTATTGTAATGTCAACGTTTGTAACTAATTTTTGCTAATAAATAAATACCTATCTTAAAAAGTATAAAATGTAAATTATTCCATCAAATTACAACAGCAAGAGATTAAAAATTATTTATTTAATTGGGGATGGGGGTTCCCCTTTATTTGTGATCTTTATATTGCCACCTGGTTTGAAAACCTGCATATCTCTACTTTTCCTTATGTTACATATGCAGAGAAGGATAATATAGAGGAGATTATGCCTTGTATACTCTTGGATGTAAAGTACATGGAACAGCTCAGGTCACAAAAGAACCGCGCAGGTACACTTCAATATTTTAGAGATTCTTTTGAAAATCAAAAATTATGTTTCTGGAATAAAAAACGAACATGCGTGTGTTGCCTACCTAATTGTTATATGATAAAATAGGGCTTGTATTAGAGGGTTTTCCGGATCTTATAAAAATGAACGCCTTTTTTCATCTACTCCAAATCCTTTTGGAATAACTGAACCTGTAATGGGTGTTGCCTACCTAGTTATTGTAAAATGAGCACACATTTTATTGTTGCTAGGTAGGCAACACACCTTACGTCATGTTCGAATACTCTACAAACACCACAATCATTTGATTTTTAAAATACAAGAGGGTGCAATTGCACCCCCCTGGAATAGGAAACCCGGCTAGAATCCTTAAAATATACAAAGTCAGATGTTTTACCCTCAAAAGAGTAAAAAACATTAAATAATCCCGGTATTTCAATCTCAGTTTAAATCACAGACTGGAGTTTAACTTCGGATTCCACTTTGTATTCTGATGTTTAACTGGGACGCTGTGGTTTAAACTGTGATTGTAATTTCGGGCCTTTAACTGAGCTTTTAGCCTTATAAAAATTTCATAATAAACATAAAAGTATCAGAACTATCTACACATAGTAAACTTTTAGAATGCTCTGCGGAAAAGTGACAAAACCCACGAATAAAAAAGGCGAAAAATATTATTTTTGCAACTTTCACCCCTATGCACGAATAGATTAACAATTGTGATCGGTATATCATGAAAAACGTTACGGAAATACCTTTTCCCACAGAAAGTTGTTAAAAGATTAATATAAAATCAAATTGTAAAAGGATCCCGCATTGTGAGTTTACATTTTTTTGGCAATTGGAATTTTGAACGACCGATCCTTTTCCAGATTCAAAAAAAGAATTGTTTACAGCTATTTTGTATTTCTTCAAATAGAAAAATGGCGGTCGATCAAAAATTTCAAATCACGATATTGTGATGACCACCTCATAGTATTTTGAATATAAAAAATGTATAAAACTCTTAAGCTATCTACTACAACATTTGTCCAAAACAGTTTTCAATCTACACAAAAAAGGTCTTTATTTAATTACCGGGGAGTGGTAGGTAACTATAAAGTCTTGGCAACCAGGCAACTAAAAGATTTTGAAAACCTTTTGCTTTTTAAAAATATTCCCTAAAAATAGGGGAATTATTACGATTGTTAAAAGACAAAAGAAATCCAAGAACTACAAATCGGGGCCCCCAAATCAAAAACTGGAACCAAAAAAGGTTGTTTGTTTTAGTGAGTTCTAACTACCATTTTCAGATGTAACGTCATAGTATTAACACCCTGTATAGTAACTAGTAAGTAGCAAAACAAATAGAAAATTTAAATCGCCAAAGATATAAAATTAAAATTTCTGGGCCATATAAAAATTTACCTAGATACCTAGTTAGTTAAATTTTTGTCTTCTCTGGTAGGGAGTAAAAAACATACCTACCCACGAAACCAAAATAATGAAGACTTTCAAAATTCCGCAAATTCTTAAAATTATTTCAAAGCATTTTTAAAAACTTACGTTGCTCGGAGACCTCGAGGAGAGGGGGTAATTACCCCTATTACGCTCCCCGCAAATGCCTATAAATCTGTCAATCGCTCTTGATTGATACGATATTTCAAATGAAATGGATAATATTTTTAATTCAATTTCTTATTTTATTTAGTTAAGGAACATAAATATTCTTAACAACACACTAATCATCAATCAAACATAGGATCTAAGCGGCAATTAATGTTGAACGATCTGAAAAATGCGGAATTTGCTTATTTTCTTTACTTCTTCTATTCCGGTTTCGAGTTCTTCTTCTTTATTATTTGCTAATCGTTGTTGTATTGCATTTAATATCGTAACCACTTTATTTTCTCTAACGCATATCACAAACGGAAAACCAAACTTAGTTATGTACCTAAAAGTATTCAGATTTTAGTTTCACTCACCCTAAGGAAATCCCCAGAATGGAATATTCCAATGAAGTATATTAACAAAAACAAGTACTAATTAGTTACTCCTAAACAAATATATTTTGTTATTTAAATTTAGAAGAAGAAAATCTAATTATTAAATAAATATTCATTTAAATTGTTATCTAGAATGTACATATACGAAATGCAAATAAAAATTATCTTGCTAGAGGTGCCTAAAATAAAACTATTGTTAAGTCAAAAATTAATACAGAACTAGAAAATTCATATAAGTACTACCTACTACCCATAGGGTAGGTAGGTATGTTCTTTAGATCACGAAAATAAAAAGGTTGAACAGAAATGTAAAGATACAAACAATTATAGGCGGGCGTGGTGCAGCGACACAAAAGGTAATGGCTTAAATTCGGCCGTGAAACGGGTAAAACCGTTTCGTCCATGGGTGTTTCTATTAAATTTGTCTTAGATTAGTGTTAGGTGGAGGACATGGACATATGACCTCAGAAGTTGACGCCCTCCCCCCAGAGATCAACTGTGCTATAAAACACAAATTTCCTATTTTCTTTAGACCAATACGACAATTACAAAGAAACCCAAGCAGAACAGATACGGATGAGTTAATAAGTATCTAACAATACTTACTCTTCATTAAATTTAGTTAATTTATTTTTATCTTCAAGGGATAAATGATCTAAACCAACACTTTTCTGCTCTTGAGTTGATTCTGTTGATAGTTTTCCCATATCAGCTAATTTTCCTGCTAAATCCGGATGCAGCTGCAGAATTTTTTCTTTTTCTATCGATTATTAAATAAAAAATGTATGATACGCTTAAATTAAATGCTGTGGTAACTTACCATTTGCAGTTATACCATCCAGAAAATTACCAACAGCATCGCAGATATCATTTATGTGTTGAAACGGACGTTTTTTTAAAATGCTAATAGCTGCTGTGGGATAATGTTCGACGACATTACCAAATATTTTAATAAAATTGTCACTAGCCAAGTTATTAACTTCTTGGATTGTTAGTGATGTTGGCATCATCTTCTTTACGATATTTAGTAACAACTGAATTAGTTAACAAATTTAAAGTCCCATATTTAAATAATGATAGCAACTTTATCAGTGACCTCACTGCTTCGCAATAAAATGACCTTCGTAACCTTTACGTAATTATTTAAGTTTGTTGTTTATCGGTTTACCTATACTAATCGCTAAGCAATTTTTAAGATGTCTGTTATATAGGATGTTTGGAAAAGGTTGGTCAAAAATGGGGGGTAGTATATTCCAAACAAAGTTTGAAAGCTCATTTTAAAAGGAACAAAATACATGTTTTTAAAACATTTACCAAATGTTGGTGAAGCAAACCTTGTACTATTTGAAACTACAGAAATTGCAGACAAATTTGAGAAAATTTTAAAAGAATGTAAAGATGTTTTTCTACTAGCGTGCGGAAAAACACATTTTCCGCACATTTTTTAGTGCGGAAAATCCACTTTTCCGCACCGTGCGGCAAAGGATTTTTCCGCACTAGTTTTTCTACTAGCGTGCGGAAAAACGCATTTTCCGCACGCTAGTAGAAAAACTATTGTTCCTAACACGTGCAGAAACCTATTTTTCCGCACTTAAATGCTTGACACCACTCCGCTACGCGTCGTGCTGTCAACGGCATTTGCGTGCGGAAAAATCGATTTTCTGCACTTGTTAGGAAAATAGCTATTTTCTCCGATTGACAGTAAAAGCATGCTTTGACTGACATTCATAGATAACTGACATTTAACTGTCTCCAAAGTTCCACATTTACTGCCTAGGCAAAAGTGATCATTTTTACTGACAGTAGCATTCAAAATCAGGTTGCTTCGAAAAACAAATAAATTTGAAATTTTTATTAATTAAATTTAAGTTCCATATTTTTCACGATTTCTTTAATTTCGGATGGGGTGAACATTTCTTCGTCATTTTCCATTGTAAATATATTATAAATTAATTAATATTTACGAATTAACAAGATTAAACTATTCTATTCACAACAAATAGAATGACATTTCCCAAGTTTGTTTTTTCATAGCAACCAATAAGAACTGCATAACAACAGATGCTTGCTGATACTAATAGTACAAAAAATATTAAAAATAAGCATTAAATTAATGTTAAATGTAAACAATCGGAGAAAAAATTATATGTTCAACACGGCAGAAATGCAGATTTACTGCCTTGGCTGGTTTCACAGCTTCGGCTTCGCCTCAGATGTGAAATACCAGCTGCGTCAGTAAATCTGCTACTTTTCTGCCTTGTTAAACAAATAACTATTTTCATAATCTTACGAGGAAAAGTGTGTATTATTGTTGGTACTTTAGGGGGTGCAGAGACTCCTTTTAACTTTAATACAGACAAAGGTCAGTCAAGCGGGAATTTATGGGAGAGGGGGTAATAGGGGGATAATTACCCCACCCCCGAGGCTAGAGCATCAAACCATAAAATTGTAAATTGTGCCTCAAATTTTTCAAACATTTCCCGAATCCTCATTTCCTGGGAGTTCTTCCTACCTCCTAGGACTATTTGCCTCCCCCCCCCCCACAAATGTTCTCTAAATCGGCTATTGAGGACAGTATGATGAATGAATAGTGGCAGTAACTAAATTAAACATTTTGAACAGTAGTTTGTTCTAGATTGTATAAAATTATGACGTTATTCACTGTTTCTTCCACCTACTGCCATATTTTGGGTTCATATAACAATAAAAACCCGGATTTTATAACACGTTAAGGATTATTGTCTATTTCCTTCTTTATTTAAAATGTTACCCAAATATTTTACATGGAAACTGAATAATAATAAATTAATACTTTAACTATAAGTAGGTACGTCGTGGTAAAAATTGTTATAAAAATTGCATTTAGATTTAGTATCTAATAATTTACGAGCATAGCATATAATGGCTATTATTCACTAGAGGTATTTTAGAAATAAACGAATAATAGCTATTATCATTACATGCTCGTTGAATATTATACAAGGACCTGAAGGAACATGATTAGAATTGACTGACTGAATAACGTAACTAGCAATCATAAAATTTTAAAAGTCTAATATTATCTTCCATAATAATTTTACAGAAAAAGTATAATATACGTTTTTGTACAGACAAAAACAATCATACAACCCCCAAAAAGTCAGCCAGTAGAATTCTGTTTTTCGCGATAAACCCAGCTTGGTCCGATAAAAATTCCCCTTCCTGTTTAAAAGGAGGTTGCTATAGTGTTTTTTACTTGTTGGTAGGATGTTCTAGAAATGGAAAAATTACCTTTAATTTGTAATTTTAATTTTGACATAAAATTTTGAGATATACGCGTTCCAGGTTCTTATAGCCTCTATATTTTATCACAAAATTTTAAACAGAATGAAGACATCCAATTAAATGAAGCCGCCAAATACTTGAATGTCTTCGTTGCCAGCAATAAAAGTGACCCTTTAAGGGCTAATCCCAAAATAGGTACATCTTCAACGTCCGTCGGAAATGCCGCTGCAATAAACTTTTCAATCACTACACCATAAAATTTTATAGAATTACAGATAACAATGTTGGAAGATGGGTTTTATTGCGGGTCTTCATTGGAGCGGGGATAGGACATAATTTTAAAAACGTTTTGCCGCAAGTCTTGTTGGTGCCAAAGATGATAAAGGTGCTACTTTGAAAATACCGGTTTACCTGTTTTGCATCTACAGATTTTTGTGTCTTTCCTCAACAAAGAAGGTATATTTTTAAAACGGTAGTTTTCTGAATGTCTCAATACTTACGTAGCTAGTAATTATTTACCTGGATGCAATAAAGATATCTTCAAGTTTTTGTGGAAACCACGTTTTATGACATCTATTTTATAAAACACCAATTTTATTCGTCATTTATTTTTTGTAGGATATAAACGTTTGCATGCGTCTATACATAAAAAGTTATCCTGTTCAGATTTTAAGACGTAAGCTGTAACACAAACATATTTCAGTCAAATGCGTAATTATTAGTAGCCTCTGGATATTTAAATTTGAAAATCATTATTGTACGCTTATGTTAACTTTTATACACATAATATCAATTTATTTATTAAAATAAAGTTTAAAAAATATGTTTTATCCAGGCAATAGAAAAATTAGATCAGTGAATGCAAGAAGAATTATTATGTATTAGTAAGACAATAATTCTCTTAATTTAAATTAAAACGAAATATGTAAATAACAGTAGGAGGTAAATTCCTGAAAAATAAGGAAAACCCCCGAGAAAATAGCCTGGTAAAAAAAACCAACGGGGAAAACACCGATAATAAAAAAGGGATTACCTACAGTTTTTCTACAAAAGTAGCCACCCACACACAGTATCTTTCAAGACTATTGTTCGCTTGAAAATCGCGAAGACATGTCAACAAAGAGAAAGACAGCAAGGGGAACATGTTTTTACGTAAAATCTGTCATCAACCCCTTAGCCGTCACAGTCACTTCTCTAATATTTCAAATGGCACCATACCATGTGAGGCACATCGTTGGAAAGGTAATTTCATAAAGAATTCATTCTACAATTTTTTTTATTCACTTCAACTTGAGACATAAAAAAATTAAAAACTATATTTTGTTTATTTCAGTTAAGCTGTTGTTCAAAATTAACTCTGTAACTTCCAGACAAGAATACAGACGACTTTGAAAGAGAGAACGAATATTTTGCGAGAACTTGTGGTAAAACAAAAGGAGACCTAGGTATCTACTACCTACTACCTACTATACAGCAAGTTAACCGAAATAAACATTTTTTTTGTCTCAATTTGAAGCGAATAAAGAAATAAATAGTAGAATCAATTCCTTATGAAATTACGTTTCCAACGATGTGCCACACGTGGTAGATGGTGCCAATTGAAATTTTAGAGGAGTTGCTCTGACAGCTAAGGAGTTGATGATAGACGTCCGGATTTACGTAAAGAGATTTCCCCCTTGCTGTCTTTGTTAACATGTCTTGGCGATTTTCAAGTTACCAATACTGAGGATGGCTACTTTTCGTTGAGAAACCTTGTATATTCGGCCATTCCGATACTTTTAGTACTAGTAGATACTGTTAGTAACGCTGTAATGGAATTTTTCAATTTTTGCTTGAGATTACCTTTAGGAAAAATAATACTTTACGTTTCCAAACAAATCCATCTCGCGTAATGTTTTTAGGGAGCATTCATCAATTCAAAGCTTGCTAAAAGATGCCAGCAAGAAAAACTGAAAATGGTATTGAAATTTTTTAGTCAGTATTTCAATCAGAATAACGTAACGTATTTTTTCTTCCATGTTAGGGACACCCCGTGCCGCTATTCTGAAGTTTTGAAGTTTTGAACCTACTGTATTACATTCAAGTGGCTTTGGGTTTCGCTAAAGAGAACATCTATCAGTCTATCACTATCTATCTCAATTTTTCCAATTAGGTAGTACCTATTTGAAATGATTGCACACGGTGGCGTCGGTGGTTTAAATATAAATACTAGGAACACAGACCCCTACCATCAAGACATTTAAGTAAAACCTAAATACGTATTTCGACAGGTAACCTACCATCCTCAGTAGGAAAACTACTAAACTTAAACTATCTAAAGTAACTACGGTGTGAGGAAAGACCTCAGAACCAAGTCACCAATGGAAGTCATATTTTTCATAACCTACTGTGCAAAAAAAAACAGTTTTTCTATTATAACTCCAATATTTATCAAAATAAATCCATCAAACCTTATATCAACGGAAAGGAAAAACAAAAGCTCTAACGCATATTTGAAGAAGCAAAGTTAATGCTAATATCTTGAAAATTTGGTGACCCACAAAAAATTTAATTCAAGATTTGAAATCTGCATTAAAAAGTGCCTTAATAACGTCCAAGCCATTTTGTGCTATTACGATTACCTGCTATATTCCAAGTACAAAAAGAAATAGAAAACTGAAAATTTAAGATTTTTCAGCTTATACTGAAAACGGCACAAAATTTATAGAATTTGAATGGCGACCATAGTAAGTTGTCCTTAATACACTGAACAATTCTTTTTATTTATCCAAATCTCTATTTCTTACCGTTTATAAGATCCCCATGCATGTGCCCCTTATCGTGGATACCCTCTAGACTCTAGACCATGTGCTAGCGCAGATTTTAGTAAAATAGCACGATTTTCATACTAATTTCGCAAACAAAAACAACTTTTAAAACAACAACCTCAACAAAACCATCGAGGAACTAGCAAAATCAATTCATTTTCCACGTACACATTTTAAAAACCCCCCCATGTTCAGCAAAAATTAAAAAAACGTGTCTTCTTGGTTATCAGTGTTATCCTTCAAAGTTTGAGCATACAATTTTCCACATGCTGTATCTTAAATAAAATAACGTTGGAAAAAGAGCGGAACCCTGAGCAACCCCAGCATTATTTTCCCTTTCGTGGGACCTGTTGGAATTAATTCCATTTAATTTAATTTAATTAAGGTAATTTTGGTAATATATCTAGGGCGGCCTAGATGTAGTAATTTATAGAAATAATGAATATTAAATAAAATATCGATTTTAACGGGAAATAAGAAGATTTATTTGTGTCTTCTGTATTTTAGGTATAAACATTTCTTACTTTGTGTTTTTACTGGGAATCGTTTTAATTATTTTAACACCCCCTAATTCTCCCTCATTATACAATATGTTAAAAAAAAATTTATCCGTACTGATGAATATTATGTATTATTTTAAAAAAACATAGCTAACGTATTAAAAAATTACCAAACAACCCTGTACACCTAAGTACTGTAACTAGGATCCTATTTTATGATAGAATAAATTAAAATTTTATTATAGAGTTAGTTATCATCTTATCATTTACCATCCTCTCAGAGTTTTACATTTCATACTAACTTAAGGTGTAAACCACTTTTTATTCCATTATAATGCTAAAGCAGGCTCCGTATTTCTAGGGTAAACCGACAAGAATTCGGGGAGCACACCAGGGGCACGACGCGTTCCAACGCCGTTACTGCTACGACACTCTGGGGACCGCTCAAGCCACACTTTGTTTCGCTTTAACAGAGAACTCAACAACGTTTCTTTTATTTTAGATGTGGATATTTTAATCACATTTTATGTGAGATTTTAACAACATTGACTATTATAAGTTGTAAGTAATGACAAATAAAAAAATATATCTTAAAACTATTTAGCAATTGGATGTAGTAATAAAAATTTAACTACCAAGGGAATAATGATTTTTGTTATAAGAATAATGTGCATTTTCTGAATTAATACATTTAGTAAGCCTTGTCGTTACAAACTCTTGAAATTACGCAAACAACACATCATAAAAGCAAAAGAGAGAGACAGAGAGTCAACTCATCTCTAACCCTAATCTGGCAACAACTCATTAGCGACTCGTTTATCAACGATTGTCGATGTTGGAACAATTTTTCGCTCATAAACCTATTCTGACGGATATACGATGAGAATCGGTAGTTAACGCATCGTTCGTGAACGACTTTTTACAGAATAGGGGTGTTAGAAATCCAAACAGAGAGAAAGAGAGAACCACATGTTTTAGAAAAACGCATGGATCTTCCAAACACTAAAGCTGAATTGCTGAAGGCCGGACTTCCACTGTTTTTTTTCAGTTTTTCAGTGCATATTTCAGCGGCATGAAAAGCATAAAATATTTATTTTTCAATTTTCGGTTTTTATTTTTGTTGTCTCATACACAAAATATTTCGGATTCATTTGGAAATTTCGACTCGGAGGTTTTATAAAGTAGAAATTCTTTAAATATAATGACGAACAACATTAAAAATTAAATATCTGCTAACATTTAATGACCTCACAGGTAGTTGTTATTCAAATTTGCTTAGTCGGAGAGACTTTAAGTAAATCGTTACTGAAAACTGTTAAAAATTGTTTTCTCCCTTATTTACTATAAATATTTAGATGGTTAAAATTTTAATGTGGAGTTAACCACAATTTTAGCACGAGGTTTCATTATCCTTTCAAATGTAGGGACGTTTGAGGTTTGTATATTCACAATAATACCATATTTTATGATATAACCGCAGACATGTTGCTATTAGCACCTTGATATTTCTTAAATTAATAAATTCCAGCCGGGTTGGGCTTTTATTTACTTCAATACGATATATTTTTAGCGCAAAACGTAAAAAAAAAACTATTGAACAGATATTTCCGTTCGTACGATTCCCCACCTTCTCATTTTACAGCAAAACAAATTAGTGGGTCGTTTCAATGAAAAATATAAAAGTCATACCTACAAGACCCCGAGATAAAATTATGTGGTACATGGTCATCTCGACAACCTTAAAAGAGATGTCAGTTAAATATGAGAAAAATACGCAAATGTTTTGATTTTCAAACAAGCACTTCTGAAATATACTGAAATTTGTTTTTTTTTCGACGATTTATAAGTTTGTTATTATTAAAGTTTCAGAAAAAATAGTAAAAGGAACACATCACGAAACTATAGCCTTACAAGGAATCGCAAGCAAGGGTTAAGCCTTGAGAGGTGTTTAGGTCGGGCCTAAATGAAGGACAATAGGTTAAAAAAAATTTTGTTCTAGGAGGATGTTTTTCATTAAAGGTACAGGATGGGGCCTTGCGTTATCCTGCTAGAATAGGAATCTGGTTGTGGTAACACATACCTACCGTATGAATAAGGATAAAGAGAAAAACACGATTATGTAAATAAAATTAAAATATATTTTTACAACTCTAATAGAAATAACTTATAAATAACATTGCATCGTAGAGCACCAAAGCCTGTTACTGAAATACATTAAAAACCATAAGGCACAATGAACAAATAGTATATTAATATACACTTCTTACACCAAATTTTATACGCCTACATTATAGCAATATTTTTGTAAGCATTTCGTTAATTGCAATTAAAATCTAATTAATAATAAATAATTCTACTCTACCACCATAGTTTGTGCATTTTATTAAAAATTTAAATTCTATATTTACATTTTATGATTAATTTTAAATAACTGTACACGCAAAACTTACGTCTTTTAAATTATTTAATTGTGATCTACGTATTTAAGCGAGTTGTATTAATCCCCAAAGAGAAACTTTTAAATTGGAATAACGCATTCTTTTTTAAAAGAAATTTTGATACTGCAGAAAGCCAAAACAAATCCACAATTTCAATCCATTTCCTTAACAAGGAAATAAAGAACGTGTAGGTAATTTAGATTCAGGAAACAAACTTTTATTAAGAAATCTGGATTAAACTGTCCAGAGCATCCCTCCCCCTTCTAATCTTATTTTGCTAATACCAACAAAACATTTCTTAGAAGTATTGTCCTAGTAAACATTTAGTCAACTGTTTTTTTATCTATATTACTCACAACAAACAGAGTACTTTTTATACAAAAAAAATGAGAAATAGATACAATAGCCATTATTGAACTCAATTGTGGGTGTCTGTCTGCACATTTAAAAAATAAAGGAAATCAGAAACAAAACGAATAAATAGAAAATTTTAATAATAAGCCCATTTGTCAATAATATTGTCGTTAAACTATTATTTTCAAAATTTGACGAATTTGACGAATGATTACGTTTTATTTAAATTTTATATTATTTGCTAATGAACACCATTAGAAATTAACGAAAAAATTTAAAAATGGTGATTTAGAAAAGAACTAAATTTAAAAAAAAGTTTGCGTCTACACCCATGGGGCATGGTTCAAAAAATATTGAGACAATTAAAAGTCAAACCAAGGAAATGTTTTTCAGGCTACACGAGCGAGCGGAGCGAACGAGTGAAATGAATAATCACCGGAACGATTAAAGGGACCTCAGTCCCGGAGTTAATTCGCTATTTTTTCTGCACTTCCAGATAATTTATTTGAATATTAAATCATTTTAAATTCGTTCTTGGCAAAGTGTCAGTCGACAACTACAAAATTATCCATAAATCCTACTATCTAAAATGACAAAAAACAAACTGGTAAGTAATGTGGAAATTTATATATTTTTTTTGAAATTGAATCCCTAGAGATTGTAAATTTACATTTAGTCCCTAAGGATCAATAGGCTACTTCAGTCCTTATAAAGATGGATCAAACAAGCCACTTCAGTTCCGGAAGTGCAAATATAAATAAATGTTCTTGCTTGTGGCACAGCAAAGCTCAATTTTAAAAAGTAATGGTATTTATAAAATAAAACGCCCAATATATCAAAACAACTAAAGAGGCGGCAGATCATAATCCAATCTTCATACTCGTATATAAAAGACAATAAAAGGGGTAAACCAACAAAATAATGGTTGAAATCAAAAGTTAAAATTAATAATTTTATTTTAAATCCGAAAGTAAGTTTCCTTGACACTTTGCAAAAATTGATTAATGTTAGTGTCCAAACACTTGTCAACCATCTAAATAAAAATGTAAGAAGGTTATTAAAAGGTTCATTAAAATTATGAAAAACAATCAAACAGGCTCGCCTTAGACTCCCTTTTTTTTAAATTTGTGATTAAAATTAAACTTTAAATTTCAAATTAGTACTGTTTGGTTTTATTCAAATAAAAGTTTTGATAAATAAAATTTAGCTGAAGGTTATAAAACGTTCTATAGTTATAAATAAATAAGAATTACTCTGGCTGTTGTTTTATAAATATTTTCCGAAATTTTGGGTTTGATCAATTCGGCACGAAAATATAAATTTAAAGCACTGCAAATGTTTACGTATTCCGTATAAAACTAAATCACCCAATAATGTTATATAAAATAAAACAAGTTCATTATCCCTCATCCGAAAGTCTCTTTGGTGAGATCATTGGATTTAAATTAATTTGATTGCACTTTTTAAATTCTTATACTAAATACTTCATGACCTGGTTATTAACACATTTCAAGTCAGATCTCTTTCTATTATTACATTGCGTTTAGATTTCGGGTGCAATGGTGTCTTTGTTTTTTGTAAAATATTTGTACACTATAACGATTTTTGTTTTTTTTAATAAACAATCACAAAATGAGGGAGTCGTCTTCTGAAATAAACCAATCAGAACATACAGGGTTGCAAGAAAATTCATTTGCAGGTCACATTAACGGACCTACCGGTACTGGAATGATAGGGTGCGCGACTTGGGGTTGATGTTGATTTTGTTGTAGTAAACCCGAATGTTGTTGTTGTTGGTGAATTATTGAGGAATTGTCTTTCTGATGGAGCTCTTCTCGTTTCTTTACCTGCTTTCTCTCTTTTGCTCTCCGATTTTGAAACCATATTTTCACCTGACGCTCCGATAATCCTAGATTAGACGCTAACTCCGCTTTGCGTCGGATGGTGATATATCGACTGTAGTAAAACTCTTTCTCAAGTTCAACTCTCTGGTGATCAGTATAGACTACTCGGTATTTGTCTTTTGTCCGAGTTTTACCTGAAACAAGAGAAACTTTTTTTAGTTTGTTTAATAATATATCACGAAGTTTCTTGAAACTAGGAATTTTATAATCAACAAAATTAGTTGAAGTAAGGGCGGAAAATTTAAAAATTAATTGACTAAAATCAAGTTTAAAAAACAGACAATTTATAAAAAATGAATTTATTTCATACATTCATACAAAGTTATAATATGCATTTAATTAATTTAATACAGTTTCATATAATGATACATGATATCAAAATTACTTTCCTAAATAAATTGCACTAATATTTTAAAACAACAAAAATCAATTAAAATAAACTATTCCTAAATTTTAGTTAATTATAGTAATATCAAAGTTATTTCATTGCATAAAATGTAAAATTAAACATATTCGAAATAAAAAATTCTATAACTCGGGACATGGCCTTATTGTAAGAATCGTGGTCGGCAAACATCAGACCGTGGCACTGATATTGCACACCCGGGATTTTATTTCATTTGTATTATCTCGTTTCTCAATTTTGTATTGTGATTTATTGAAACGGATATGCATAATCAATACAAATTAGTTAACTTAACTAAACATCGCAAGAAATTCGTGTCACAACGAATTTTCACAAAACAAAAACTATCTGCGAATAACAATAAAAAATACTATAAAAACGGTTAAATAATCTTCAAAATTCTTCTATATTCTAAATTGCAGATTTCAAAAAATAACGAAAGAGTGGATATTCAAATTTTGGAGACCTGGTGCAAACACAGGAAGCAAGATGAATCTTGCCACGTCTCCACCCTGTGTATAATTTTTAAATCTTAAGAGAGTAATCAATTAATCATTATCACCAAAAAGAATTATTTTTCTTTCGTTGAAAGAAGAAGCAACCCGCGCGAGATCACTTTTACTAAAACTATCACATAAAACTGCCTGTGGGGAAAGCAATTCTTGTTTCACTTCCATCTTCTTTTCGTTTATGAAACTATGTTGATTAGCAAGCATGCAATGAAAATTGTTAATATTGTTACTATCACGTTTTATGTCTTCTAACCGTTTTTTGAACGATCTTCGATCTTTCGCTCTTCTATTTTGAAACCATATTTTCACTTGACGTTGTGTCAGCCCTAAAGCTGCAGCTAATTCTGCTTTTCGTTGCAGGGTAATATATTTATTATTTAACAGAAATTCTTTTTCTAAGTCTATGCGTTGTCGATCCGTGTACACTACTCTGTATTTCTCCTTAGTTCTGGTTTTTCCTATAACAACGAGAAGACTTGTATAAATATTTGATTATCTCCAGCTAATCCATTTTTGAAAATATGAGGTTTTACATTTTTAATCTTTCCTTCCATGGCCAAACAAAGGAAAGCAAAAATGTATTTCTATAAATCAATTATTGGAGAATGAAAATTTTTATAAAACGTAAACTCTACCAGAAAAATACAGGTTGTCCCTAAAATGGGTGGATGTTAAGTTTCTGTTTGCAATACCGAGGAAAAAATCCGAATCCCATTTTGTGATTTTCTTGCTGGATTTAAAATTATAGGTACTTAGTGAAAAATTTAGATTTAACTTTCTTATGCTTTGCAAAAATTGGAAAAATGTTCAATTTCCCATTGATTATTAATAAAGTCCTGTACATCTTAAAACAAGGTTTGAATTCTGTCGTTCGGGATACTGTTTATACTGAAGACATTCTTTGCGGTAAATACCTAACGCGCTTCGTTGCCAAGCAATAGGAAATATGCAAATATGCCCAAAATAATATTAAAAATAGTCAAGCAGTTTTTGCCAAAGAATCGCGTGGTGCTTTTGTCCGCAATTTGACAGAAAAAATTTGTAAGTAGCTTTAAATGAAAAACATGTTAAAGTACGTATTAAAGAACCGCTTCTAGGAAGGAACAGACCCTCGTAAACAGGATGCAAAGGATTAACTACTGAACACCAAATATCTTTTATTTAAAGAACTTTTACCTGCAGTAATGTTTCACTGATTATTCAAATTTCTGTGGCCGTAACATACAAAAACACCCCAAATTTACAGGTTTCGCAAGTTTAGGGGATTATTCCTCAGCATTCCTAACGCTACTACTCTGGTATTAGTTTTAGATGAAAGCGAAGCGGTTCCATTGCATCCACCGAAAACCCTTTGGAAAAAATAATCTCCAAATAGATTTAATATTGATTGATGTTCATTTTTCCATGCTGCCCGACACTAACCCTTCTCTACAAAAAAGTTCCTAATCTAATGTCTAATAAGAGTTGCAAGCAGTTGTGCTACTATAAAGTATATAAACGGTTCTGTCAATAAACAGAGCTCCCCTGTAACTCGTAAATGGTTTCCAATCGAACACAACAAGTTTATTAATCAATTATTACTCCCAAAGTAAATAATCTATACCAGTAGTAGGTACTAGTAGTGTCTCAACAAAATTTAAAAATAACATAGATACAACTACATGCACAGAGTTACTATCTCTTTTTTTAATGAGAATGAATCTCCATTTTAAACATTTACTTTCCGAGAACATGTTATGACAAAAATTTATATATAATCTTTGTCCAATTTCCATATCTGTAGTGTGTGGGTCGCGATAAGAAACATGGCTGATCCACGGGATTAATAGCGGCTAGATGACTCGGGGCGGTATGTTTGATTTTGATAACAGCTTACGCACCTGACAACGGACATATTGTCGTTTCCCGGAGTACTCGGACCAAGACACATGCACATACCCCATATCCGATCTTTGTTTGATCTAGGATTATATATTTTAGACATCCGACAGTTTAGATAGCGTGATGCATGCACATTTCGAGTAGTTACTGCTATATGCAATAGTACTATTTAGAAAAAACGACGCGACGGCAACAGAACACATTTTAATAATATTCTCAACATTTAAAAAATTGTTTAGAATGTTTACATGCAATTTTTATATTAGGAAGAGAAAAAGCTGATAACAATATCGGCATAAGAATTTTTGAAGAATTTCTTTTATTTGAAATAAGACCGTCGGTCGTGGAAAACGATTTTGTATGCGTCGGTTTTTACTTTTGTAATTAGTAATAGATTTGAAATAATACACATGAAGACATTTCAATTCAAAACCAGTCTTTCAAGATAGTAGACTACCTCAGATAGGCACTAATCATACCTATATAATAATATACGTTCCTTATATGTTCGCAAATTGTCTAACAATGCACACCAGTATATGGTGCCATTGTAGTGCTCAACGATTGCTTAGAATACACTTTTTGGTGTACAATGTTGTGTGGATTCCCACTATTCCATTGAATACATTTTACAAGAACAGAATAACTTTAATAAATCAGCAACGCAATTGTTGCAACGGAACGTTTCCATCGGTTCTTTATTAAACACACCCTAAACCAATCCATTAACTTTGGCCCTAAACAAAGTAGGTAGGTACCTACCTACCGACAGAATTTTAGCAACAATAACGATCTGCTTACCACAAGAGGTACTAAAACTCCTGTCGTGGTGCATTTTAATTTCAAATTTAACATTAACTTTAACTCATTACATTTTCGCTCTCTTTTAATGTTTACAGTAATGGCTGTGCTAACAATATTACAGTAAAAGCGAAAATTCATCGCAGTTTATCTCAAATTAAGAAATTAAAATCGACACGACAGCAACAGAGATCGGAGACCATGGCGTCATTCAATTATTGCCCAATTATGCCCAAAGTCAGTAGATTACCAAAGTAGGTACCGACACGAAGCAAACTTTTCAACCATTTTAATGAAGAAACCAACAATGGATTAACAACCTTGGCAGTTGGGGTTCCCCGCAATGCATGTTTAATTAAAAAAGTAAATCCTAGAACATTATCAGAAAAACTAAGCACAGAGAAGAAAAATTTAAAAAATGACGAAACATTCGCCCTAATCAATTCAAAGGTAATTTGTGAGAAGGGTGTATAAAGATTCCATATGCAACTGAATTTGTAAATAACAAAATTGCAGGTCCCTGCAATGAAATTTTTCAGTTGTTATCACTTATTACTGAAAATTGGTTGTTACTTTTGATGTTACCCAATGAATTGGGAGAGACTATAGATGTGAATAAATTCTAATCGCGACTGAATTATGTTCCTTTGCGCAAATCTTTCTGCATGGTTTCAAAACAATAGTATATTATACACCAAGGTAGAGAAGACATTTTTCTCAGCCGAGCATTATTACTTCCTGAGATGTGGAGCATTGAAGGAAATAAGCTGCGAGGCTGATAAGTCATCTCTACCGTGGTTTATATACTATTTTTTCCACTACTAGAACCTTTATTCCTTTTATAATTAATGGTTTTTAAGTTAATAAAAAATAAAGTTACATTTCTAAATATCCAGAAAAATCAAGTAGCCTTTGCCTGAAAACGTTTCCACTGACATTTGTGTAAAATTTGACGTTTATCTAAAATACATTTATTTCTCATTTTTAACAAATAATTATAATTGAAATTAATAAGAAACAATACTAGATTGAAATAAAAAAGCTTCAGAAAGTGGTTGTTGTATTATGAAGGTGAATAATATTCGATATTTGACATAATTTTAAAGGCATCAGGCTAGCCTGCTAGATAAATTGTTTCTATTATTTAAAAAATTAGTAACCACTAGCTGAGAAAATCAACTTCTTGCCCTGAAAACAAACTAAATAATGGTACCTTCTAAATCTAGTAGTGGAAAAAAATAGATATTACCTATCCCCTGTTAATACTAATACAAAATTAAAGTGTAGTTATGGAATAAAATTGTTAAAAAGCACCATTCAGATTAATTTCGCACAGTTGTCGTTCAATTGTACAACAAAATACATTCTTCAATTTTCTCTTTTCAGGATTATAGCTACGTATTAAAATATACATCAAAATCTATTACGTATGTCATAAAATTTAAATTTGCATAGTAAATACACACGTATACTTTCTTTTTTTTTAAATTAATTGGTATGAAAGGTCGGCAAGTTGTAGTAATTTATTACTAAATTTGAATTTTACAATATTACAGATATAAAAAAGCTTTAGTGGTTTCCGCGATTTACAAAAATTGTTAGTGGATTTATTGCAAACAAAAAACATTTAAAAAGTAGGTTTTTGTCATAAAAAATGATAATTTTATTGAACTTCCTCACAGTATTCTCACAACCTCTTTATTTGGTGGTTCCTTCATTTTGAGAAACGGTATCCTAAAATATTCAGCGTTACTGGAATTTTAAAATTAAAGATGATGTAACAGGGACTTCTTAGAAAATTAATCTGATATTTTAAAATCTATTACGTATAGGTATGGTAAAAAAAATCTGATTAAAGGAAAAAACAAAACCGTGTTTATCCATAATTCTTTCTATACATTAACATCTCGTTTTTCTACCACATTCACAAATGCAGCAAAAGATGTTAAAAACAGTCAATTTATCAGCGAAGACAAGCTTGTCCAAACAGTAACTAATTCACTACCGTCATTTATCTATACTTGTCACCAACCAAAAAAAAAGTGGACAGCTAGTACAAAAGGCTTTTTCTCCAATTCTTCCTTGGAACTAAACATGAACAAAAATATACACTGGTTTACAAGTCGAATTATGCACAACCATTATAATTCATTGAAAAAACCATTAAACATAGTCAGTACCTTTTACTTGTATAGTTAAGATAAAATTGATTCTGCTCGGTGGGCATGAAATTTTAATAAAAACACCATCAACGTTCAAATATATACTTCCACAGGCAAATGAGAAATACTTTTGTTTTTTAACTTGAAATATATTTAGACTGTAAACAGCAACTTAAGAAATTTTGCTGCAAAGCTTTGAAAATAAATGGATTCGTGATGGGTCTGATTTATTCAATAAGGAAGGTAATGCGGCCACTGGGCTGTTGTAAACACTAAATAGACATCTAGTAGGCGGAGGTCGCTGGCCATAAAGCGGGCGCGTTGCCTCTTTATGACGCTCTTCAAGCCATGACGCTTTACCGTCGGTTCTCACCAAGACTTTCCTTACTTATATCCCGAGATAATCTTACAAATATAAAATATAAGGTGTAGCAGAATGATGTGTCATAAATTTTAGGACGATACTACGGCCCAAAATTAGAATACAAAGTTATACAAATATGTGTACAAAAAACGCATCTTCAGCGTGATACAGGGATTCAAAGAGAACGCCATACCACATATTTTCTTGTGGATGTATCCGCGCAAGGAAACTTTTTGTACAAATTTCTCTGTAAGAACAATTCAAAACTGTTTGTACCAAATAATGCCATTTCGACTCAACCTTCTTTTTGCCAATAATCACAAAAAAATTATTTAAGAAAATCTAGAGTTTTCGGAAATATACCTTACGTCTTAGATAAACTCTGATTAGGTACACCCTGTAGAAGCTTTCTTTGTAAATTTTAGTTAACAAACATGAAATAAACTTGATTTTTCCACAAGTTTTTGTGTAACAGTATAGTAATTTACGTTATAAGTCCGGTAAACTCAGTTTTACAGTAAGGAGTCGAAATGTTTAAGGACGAGGCGACGAAGGAGCCGAGTCAGGAATTTTGAGACGAGTTACTGTAAGAGTTTACCGGACGTATGTCGTAATGCGTTTTATTTCATACTGCTGGCACTAAATCTTTGTTTAAAATTGAAAAAATTAAAAATAAAAATTTGAATTCATAATATGGACATCTATGAAATGGAAGTGTTTGTTTTTTGATAGTTTGCCTTGTCAAAACGGGAGAAAATTATAACATTTTTGACGAAGTTCTTCGTAAATCTATTGCACAGTTAATGTCAATTTTAATATTTAGTTTTTTTTTAATTGTCATATTTATTAATTTTGTAGTTTTTTAGTAATAAATAGTTTGATTATCGATTTATTTTATTTGAGTCCGGTAAAAGTTTTTACCGGACCTGATACCGTAAAGTCTTATTTACCGGACTCAAATCGTTAACTTAAACATGGCTGTTACGATGCAGTATGAAATAATAGTAATTTACGTTATAAGTACGGTAAACTCAGTTTTACAGTAACGAGTCGAAATGTTTAAGGACGAGGCGACGAAGGAGCCGAGTCAGGAATTTTGAGACGAGTTACTGTAAGAGTTTACCGGACGTATGTCGTAATGCGTTTTATTTCATACTGCAGGCACTAAATCTTTGTTTAAAATTGAAAAAATTAAAAATAAAAATTTGAATTCATAATATGGACATCTATGAAATGGAAGTGTTTGTTTTTTGATTGTTTGCCTTGTCAAAACGGGAGAAAATTATAACATTTTTGACTAAGTTCTTCGTAAATCTATTGCACAATTAATGTCAATTTTAATATTTAGTTTCTTTTTAATTGTCATATTTATTAATTTTGTAGTTTTTTAGTAATAAATAGTTTGATTATCGATTTATTTCATTTGAGTCCGGTAAAAGTTTTTACCGGACCTGATACCGTAAAGTCTTATTTACCGGACTCAAATCGTTAACTTAAACATGGGTGTTACGATGCAGTATGAAATAAAAAATATTACATTGCCGGAAACCCTCCTTACTGAAGTTGCGTAGCTTAACAGCTTCATTACCATTGAAAGGAAATTCAAGGAAAATATACTGCGAGGAACAATGAAGGTGGATCGTAAAATACTATATTGGGTAAAGAGTGTAATTCTGTTTAATTTAGCTTCGTAATATTCAAGATCTGCTCTACGAAACAAAATATATTAAAAGATATGGGTCTCCTTGTTAAAGTGAAAAGGGCAGAACTACCTAAGACCTAAGTTTTGGGCACCGACTAATTGCACTGGCATTGAGTATTTAATTTCCAATAAAGAAATAGTCCTACAAATCCTACGCATCAACTGCATTTGGGTATAATAATAATAATAATAATAAGGACTGGGATAAAAATTTAAAAAACAAAGAATTTCTGTTTTCTTTCTGGTAGCTGACCTCTCCGCAAAAAGGGGTTTCTGAGGTCTTGTAAATTTTTATCTAATTGCATAAACACATTTGAAAAGAATCTTTTTTAACATCAGTATGGTATTGCTATGGGGCACATTCATTTTCATCTATAATTTCCCTAACATTTTCTAAACTTCCACCGCCTTTTCTATAGCCGCCTCTTCGACGTTTCTAGTGCTTCAGATTCTCTAAAACCGTCAACCATACTCAACCATTAGTCCCGATCCATCGTTTTTTAAATGAATTATAAATTTCTTATTCTTTGCTAACATTTTGCTTTTTTGGGTAGTATACCGGGTGGATATTATTTCGATGCTCACCATTGGTATCTCGGGAACGGTAAACGATACGAAGTCGGTTAAATTAAACAAAAGTTGCGTTTTTTATGACGATTGAGAATGTAAAAAGAAATCCAGGATATTTTGATTGCTTCCTGACTTATCACGAAAAAACTGAAATAACGATTTCAGAAAAAAATTATTATCTTCAATACCATTGACACTATTTTAATCAAACTTGGTAACTTTATATTTTTGGCCACTCCGAGTTGAATGGTGCCTTCAGAAATTTTCTAGGCCTTCTAGATTTCAAGCTGCAATAGTCAACTTTTTTATTTTTTACGGCCGCTATATTGGATTTCCACACCATTAGATAGACAAAAAAAATAGCTTTTCAGATTGGTAACTAACAACCATTTTTCCTGAAAAATTTTTGAAATTTTAATGTTTTGTGTTAATTATTTTCATAAAATCACGAAGGCTATTAGGTATTCAATTTAATATGCAACAAGAATGAGGGTATTCTTTTATAATAGTCGTAGAGAAAATACCGTACACTCTTTTTCTAAATTATAACAATTTACGGCGATATTCATGCACACGTGTAAAAACGCACCTATACTTTATTATTCACTAGTGAATAACACGCCTGTAATCTGTTTAGTTTATGGCATTTCAAAATAAACTAAGTCATCTCTGTTGAGAATATATCCTAATACACATTAAAACATAATGGTAACAATAGACCACAAACCCCCAAGTGAACCCTCAAGTTTCAAAACCGAATGTCAGTATTAAGCCATTGATACATAACAATAACGTGACAGTTGACATTTAATGCCTAAAATGGGTGTCATTTGTCACTTGCAACAATGGCGCAATTACGTTTGGTCGATTGCTGCATGAAAAGCAGACAAACAGGACATTTGTTATATGTTACGCTAAAGTTGCTTATCCTTTAAAATTTGTTATGTGGTGAATTGGGTATAAAACGATGTTAGAGGATGGTTCGTTGGTGTTTGTACAACGGTGGCGCCTCTGTATCGTGGACCGCGTGATAATTGCCGAGAGGGTCGATCTGTAACTCCCCACAGTTTGGGGTTATTTGTCCCCAGGGGTCCATTGCCACTATTACTCTGTCGCGCTGTTATTTCCCGTAACTATATCGCGTATTCGCGCAAGCTTTTACTAATTTTCTGTACAATTTATGTAATGCCCTTAGCTCTAACTCCAATTACAGCTTGTTATTGGATTTACTGAGGTTTATTTTATGTTTGGGGAATTATTTGCTTTACTTTAACAAAACATTTTGCATATGTAGTAGATAAGTTTACACCACCAATTATCTAAGACTATTAAATACACTGCTTGGAAATAGTTAGATCGATTAACAAATAATATTTTAAAAATGCAGTTGGTACAAGCAGCACTTTTGAATTACAATTTTTTTTGAGAGTTGTAAACATGGCCAAAGAAAAATGTTATATATTTTTAAGTTCACGCAAATCGTATCCCTAGTTAATATCATCCAAAGACTATGTTTGTTTATTTATTAAATGCTACTATCCTAATTTTCTATTCCCTTTAAAAAAGAATTATCTAAGACTTATAATGATTTTGATATATTTCTTGAAATTTCCTAACAAATATTTCTTTCTTGCACCATATCAATAATAACATTTGTTAAAAACTGATTATTATCGATAGTAAATAATCTATCTCAATATTTATCTACTATACCTACATACCGCCAAAGAAAAGTATCACAAATTTAAGTATATAATCTTTTGTAACTAATAAGGATTTACAGCTTGCACTTACAAAAGGTAAATTTTTTCTTACAAAATATTTTTAGACAATTATTTCAGAGTATAATCAATGGAAGAAATTGTTTCATATAAGTTTTGTAGTTGAGTATCATTTTGCATCTCAATTATTATTTTAATTATCTCTTGCAGTTTGTAATTTATCGTGAATGGTCAAGTTTACCAACATTTTCAGTAACAACTTAATCCTAAATGTTAATTTACAAGTTGAGACGTTGTTCGGTTTTGGTTGGAATCCGCAGTCCGTAACTCAGGGTTTACCTTTGAGTATTGCCGATTTTTAAAGCACCCCCAATAAAGTGAAGACACCCTATTTGCCTATAACGGCACCATCAAATCGGACGTGCCGATTTCAATGCTACTTTAAAAATATTTGACGACAGGACAGTAAATAGAATCCCTTAAATTTCTTTTCTGTTGACGTCAACACCATCCCTCTCTTTCCCTTACATGCGAAAAAAGCGTTTGCAGTAGCAAGATATAAATAAATCCAGATGTTGCTTACCTGAGTGTATTTAGAAAATTTTCCAAGAAGATTTTATGAGGGATTCGGTATTTACAGTCTTTAAAAGTTTTGCCTGCTTAGGTCAAATCTATCATGAAGCGAAACAGATAGAAACATTTTTGAATGGTACCTACCTACAGGAAATTATATCCTGCACAACCCAACCTACTACTAGGAATAGATATTTTTTTTTCTATTAGTAGGTATTAATTTTTGTAAATTCGTTTAAAACATTAGAAAGTAAAAATAGAATTTCATACTTAAAAAAACCTAACTAAATAATAAAACGAAATAAAGACCGTAAACTTACTTACTATAAAAATAAAACAACCGTAATAATTCCCAAACGTAGTAAAATAAAATTTTTATAGATACATTTACGGCATTTCATTACACATAAACTAGAGTCCTAACACAAATCACGCAAAACTCGGAAAAGTTGCATGTTTAAAGAAATAAAGCTGAAAAATTTACTCCAAGCTATAAACACGACTTATATAAATTATCTTTTGAAGTTAGACATTAACTAACCCATTCTAACTTTACCACCAATTTTATTGAAAATGGTGGTAGTGGTTGTACTTGGATACGTAAACCAGGAACTCTATTCTATGAGAGCGGGTTACAAATCTATATACACTTATATGAAAAGCACGAAAACTACTCATACTATTTTAAATTTTACAGAAAATAGTTATTTACGTATCAAATCATGAAAACATCACTTTACGTCACGAGGGGGTTAAACGTCAGAGTCCTGTAAAGAGACTTTCGTCATGTGTGCCGTATACACCTACTATTTTTTTTACAAGGGTTTTGAGGAACAAAACAATTACATACAACAAAAATACGGGATTAAAAATTAAAAAAAAAAGGTTATTTTGGTGACGCGACACGAAAAAAGTACTTTCCTGCCGCTTACAGAAAAAACTGTTTTAAACTTTCCAAAACAAAGTAGTATTTTACTTCCAAACTTAAATTTTACGAATCCTCTGTGAAAGAGGGCCACATTATTATTAAAAAAAATGTTTAAAATTATTTTGCAGAATTACAATAGAAATTACAGTATCCCCTATAAATCTGCTGCCACGTTAATAAGACTTAAATAAGATTTCGAACTTAAAATTGTTTTATACAATTAATAATTATCATAATTATTTTAACAACAAGCCGTTTATAATTTTACTATGAAAACGCTATAAAACCCGTGAATTAAAGTTTTATGTGACGGCACAAGTTTTCTACATCTTTCCGGAGTTATTTATGATAATCATCCTCATGAAAGTGTGCTAAAAATTTAATTCGAATGTGAATTTTAGTATAATATAAAGACATAATTGTTTATGATCAAACAATTTCTAAATTTTTATTTCTGTAAAAGTTACAAGAATTTTTTTTATCAATTACCTCCTTTCATATTATTATTTTGATAGCAAAATTTTACACATAGTAGTAATGATAGATTGGACGATTGCAAATTTAAAAGGTGATTCAAAGAGAATATATTTCAATATTTCCTAATTTATCGATTAAGTATAGATAATAATAATAGATATACAATGTGTCCACGAATTGACTAACAAATTGTAAGTGTATTTGGAACGAACCGGGCAAACCGCCAAACAAACTGATCGTAGTGTAATTTATTGTAAGCAAAAATATCATCTAAAAAAAGATCAGAATCTAAACCATCGCGAATAATATTAAAATTCCGTATTCGTTGTTGCCTATGTCTGTACGGTGTCCAGGTTGTTGTTTTCTAAGTATCTACGTATAGAATTTTCTATACATTTGCAGGAGGAAAATCCTGGGCGAAAATTAAGGCAATTTTTTCGTGTAAGCTTGTATCCTAATATGCTTTGCTGAAGACTTGCGCCTTTTCAAAAATGCGGAGTACAAACTTGGTTTTTAATTTTTATCTCAAATTTGGACAACGAGAAAAAAATAGAAATCATATAATTAAGAGACATTGTAAACGAGGCACATGAACAAAAATAAAAGATTGAATGAATGAATAACAAAGTATGAATAAAAAAGTAAAGAAACTGCTGGAAATGACCTCCTTCATACATAACACACGTTTCAATTTCATTCAATTTTTTATTTTTATTCATGCGCCTCGTTATAATTTTTATTTTTCTATCTTTGTGCAACTGCGTGAGATAAAAATTAAAAACCAAATTTGTATTCCATTTTTGAAGTGGGAAGCATATTAGGATACAGGCTTATCGTATAACGCATTTGTAACTCTTCAGGGAAGCATTTATAACGAAAAAATTGCCTTAATTTTCGCCCAGGATTCACCTCCTGCATTTTTTGCACGTGCTTAGGAAACACCCTGTATGCAATAAATTGCAATCATAGGATTTCACTTTAAAATTTACACATTCACTTCAAAAACTTACTCTGAAAATGTCAGTATGTCAGTATTTGAAGGACAAATAAAGAAATCCGTATGTAAGAGAAGTTTAGAATGTTATTATAACATTTTTTTTCAATAACAACCTTAACAGTCACGAAAAATAAATTAATTTTAATGTTGGTACCTACATTTAAACCAGCTCGGACTTTTCAAAATTTGTAATGCATTGTCGGTTTCGAATTATTTTTAAAACAGATGTAAATAGTTATGTTCCACTTCCTTTTGATAGTGTGCCGGTATAAGAAACTCGAGATGTTATCCTTTGGCTATAAAATAAAGAATAGGGCCTAAATTCTAAACCATGATTGGTTGTAGCGTACAAAATGGCGGTTTTACGGTTACACACACGCACCTGTTACCTTACGTAATTACTAGTATATTCATGGCTATCTATACAACATATCCAGGAATAAGAAAAGCAGCAGATAAATTAAATTTAAACAACCTGTTATTTTAACCTACACCTTTTTGTACAAACATTTTAAGATTGTATACGTGTAGGTATCTAAACTTTTTTTATAATTTACCTTTAATGTACCTAACTTGGAATATCAAGTATAATCGTAGAAAGATCAAATAGGCACATGGTTATTATTCATGATTTATAAGAAAGAGTTATATTGCTTGCTTTATGTCAAACTATTTTTTTTTTTCAGGAAATTATACTACTACCAACTATATTTTATCTCAAAATTTTGGAATACCTACACACAACAAACTGTTTTTGTACTTTCCGCATAATAACCAGAGATCAATAAAAAAACCAATTAGGGCAGGCTGTGAAATTGAATTATTTTAAATTGGTACTGTAGCCACATTCACAGAATGACATTTCTGACATGAAAATTTAAAACTGAACGCTCTTGTCTAAGTTTTTTATTTGATTATCAAATTATTAAAATATTATTATCAAATAAAAAACTTAAAAACTTAGACAAGAGCGTTCAGTTTTAAATTTTCATGTCAGAAATGTCATTCTGTGGATGTGGCTACAGTGCCAATTTAAAATAATTCAATTTCACAGCCTGCCCTAATTGGTTTTTTTATTGATCTCTCGTTACAATATTTAGTTTATGAAAAGCTGAGAAACAAATCCCTAAAGGCCCCAAATGCTGCAAAAAGAATTAGCAATCGCCAAAAAATGGAAATAGCCAGCCTCAAGATTTAGCTACTCAACAAGGAATAAAAAAAAGTGCGAGTATACACAAGAATATTATTCTCTATGTCCCTGCATTAAAATTTACGACGGATGTGAGTTTACAATAAATTCCCCGATCCCTGAAAAAATGTTTGTAATTAACAATTTACAATCACAAACACAAAACACTTTTAATGCTGTAAAGCAGACTATTACAGCAAAGATATCAACATGTCTTAAGACTGTCTTATCATTACTTTAGCACATACATATTTTTTAATCCTTATTAATCCTACATATTACTCAGGCAATTCTTGTTTAATCTGTTGGATTATTAAAGGGAAAGAATACGGTTTGGTAGATGTAAAACAATAAGCAGTTTCTTCACACTTTTTATAACACCATAGATTCGCATAAAATTCCTATTATAGGCAGTGACCTAAAACGTCCATTCAAGCACAATGAGAAACATTCGGTTCGTCTACTTAACCCTCGTGAATAATAGTCATTACATGCTGGTAAAAAATGTAGTAAATACTTTGTTAACTTTTGAAATGTTTTCTTGTCAGCAGGCTGCTGCAGTTAAAAAATTAAGTACCTATGCCAATTCACAAATCGCAATTACTTTTTAGTTGTTATAACTTATAAGATGAACATACATCCAGTGAGCACCTGTAATCTTTAAAAACCCACTTACATTTCACACGTACTCAATGAATATTTCTTTTAGATATCATGCGGTACATACGATACTCTTTAAAATTACTCATTTTTTTTTCTTGTACTATAGTAGAACGCTATAACATAAATTATCAGATTATAAAACCGTCAGACCAAATCCAAGATAAATGCAGATTAACATGTAGGTACATACAGACATGGCGAGACAATGTGTTAATGCAAATTTCGCAATATTAATGCGAAAGTGTTAAACAAACAAAGAACTTATTTCTAAAGACAAAGGACGACATTGATTACTACAGTAATGCCTACCAGGACATTCCTGTGTGGAGAAATCTAGAAGCAAGGATTCGGGATTTAGTACACCAGCGTCTAAAACAGGAAATAATTAGTATGTAGAACGCAGCAAATTAAAATTCAATAAAAAATACAAAATTATTCGATGAATCATTAATCTTTAGATTTATTATACACACATGCAAAAAGTTTCGTATTCTGAATATGCAGGGTGTGTGTCTAAATTGCCAAAAAAGCTCGCGACGATGTTCTTTGTATACAATTTTTCAACGAAAATTTTCATACTAAAATGTTTGTACCATGCTTATTGTTTTCTCCCATTTCCCATTTTCCCATTTCCATTCCATTTCCCATTTCAGAACCCTTTGAAAGAAACATACATTTGGGAACACCCACACATGCAGACACAGTTCTTATGTTAATAATTATGTCCTACGAACCTTAGAAAATCAAATGTGGTAGTAACAATGTTACCCTATGTATATTTTTTATGCAAAGAAGTTAATGAAGAAAGGTTAAAAACAAACTTTTGCGGCAGAAAGCGATAACATCGATGATTAAAAATAATCTTCAAAATTCTGCTTTATTTGAAATTGTATAGCTTTTTCTGTCAACAGATATCGAATAATAACGCCTTTTGACTATCCAAACTTTGCGGAACTCATGTAAACACAAGAAGCATATAAAACAACATTTACCATTAAGATTTCCGACTTAGAATTTTCCGGAGAACATCGCACGTCGCTTTATTTCTCCAATTTATACCCACCCTGTTATAACCGGCAGCTTTTCTCTATTGTACACACCATATACTTATTTTTGTGTTAACTCTCAAAGTCTACTACAAAGAATTTTTTTTCTAATAATATTACTTTCTGTGGGGAGTTAGTAACCTACACGGTTCGGACTTCAATAACCAAAAAAATTTCTCTGAATTCTCCCAGTTGTTCAGGTTTTCCAGACGAGTCCGAACCTGGCATTGCTTTCTTATAATTTTCAAATCAAAATGACTTCTTAATAAAAAGAAAAAGTGGTAGTAATTTTGTATTTAAAATGGAAAATAAAATAGAATTGTGTAATACACGAAAGAAATTCGGAAGAGAAAACTCAAACACGGAATTAAAAAATTTCAGTGCAACCTTTGGTATTACAACGTAAAATAACGATATAGTTGGATTTTTTTTAGATGTCTGCTCTCGATTTACAAATTTTTGTTTGTTTGAAAGATAGAAACATACGTTTCCCTAATACGACAAAAAGAGAGTTTGAAAGATACTGATGGTGGCTACTTTTCGTAGAAAAACCCGAACAAGCTGTGTGTCCCATCAAGCTGATGTAAATTTGGTCATTCCCAATTACTGTTCCTGGATTACCAAGTTCTGCACGAATTAATAATCCCTGGCATTCCTGCTCATGCTCCGAAGAGGAAATAAAGTCTGCCCAACATAATTTTCGCAACCCCAGTTCGTTATCTTTGAATAAAACTGCAGAAGTTTCTTGTGGAAACTTTCAATATTTTGCGATATTAAAATGACCATATACAGTTCGACAGAGATAAGATGGGATCTGGTTCATAGATGTGCAGTGGCCGTATTACTGGCTGTATAAACACTTCAGTTCTCTCTTACTCCTCCACGCAATTCGCATCATGCCATCCTATTTCTGTAGAACTGTAGTATCGTTAATAAAAAAAGAATAGACATGTTATGGGTCAATCTTGTTCTAAAGTGCCTATTTATGAGTTAAACAAAAAAATAGCTGATACGCGGTTGTTGTTGAAAAGAATGGAAGTAAAATTAATGACATCATAGCTAATCGTGTTTAAAAAAACAACTCAAAAATAAATTAAAACACGTCATTTCATACAATTTTCTACGAAACATTTTAGTTTCTAAATAAAATTAATTTAATTACTAATTACCTAGGAGCATTGTTGGAGATACGTACAAAACACAATTTGTTAATAACTAAATTGTTTTATTTAAATGTGAAATCTATCATGTAGCCATATTTTAAAACTAACCAACTATTTAAAGTCCATTAATAATCGTCATTTGGTATTTTTAATGTTGCTTTAGATCGCATTTGTTTTCCCTACACATATGGGGGGTACCAACTGCCGCAGTCTAATTATCGCATATGACGTACTAGCTAGAACATATAATATGCCGCTTCAGGTTTTTCAAAAAAAATATTACTATTGCATAATAACAATAAAAATTACTTATATGGGTATATACAGCGTTGGGGAAAAATAGGAAAATTTTGGCTATTGAGGTACCAAAAAATATGCGGCTCCGATGATCATATTGGAATAAACTGATATTATAATTTAAATGAACGTTTTATTTTAAATATAGCACCCTGTATATTTTCAAATATATTCATAGCGGTTTCCTTTTGCAAATTCAGTTACATAAGGTTTACCTAATGCCTTTATTTTTAATAATTATTACAGAGACATAAAACAAACTCAAAAATTGTTTGTGGCAGTTATTATCTAGAAATATGTTTAAACAAAGGTGCGAGAAGCGTTAAACGTTTATTAAAGCTTTACATAGATAACAATAAACAAACAAAATCATTCGGGAAGATGTTGAAAATGGCCACCATTTACTTTTTGGCAATAAACAAGTCTATCCAAAACTTTTTCGGTAAGGATAAAAGGAAACTGAATTTATTATCCTTTCAAGCATAATTTTAAGTCTAAATTCTTTTATTCAATTTTAGAATCATAATCATGTTTATCCATATTCGGGTGTAAAAAGGGCTATTCCGGGCGCAAACTGTATAATTCTAACCGGTGAACGTTACGTTACATATCGTTGGCATGAAATAACTAATTTCTCTACGACTATTAAAGAATACCCCCATTCTTGTTGATATTAAACTGAATAATAGCATAAATTCTGCACACAGTGATTTCTTACAAAGAACTCAATCTAAATTAGCGAATCACATCCTTTGATTTTTAAGAACTCACGCTAATATGAAAAAATAACATTACTTTGAAAATAAATAACCGAGCGTATCTTAGCAACCTCCAGAAACGTCAAATACACCAATTATTAAAAAAACGTTAAAAACTATGATTTAGGTAGTATATAATTTCTTGTAGTCGCAGAGAAAGTATAGTCTTCTACTTGCGTAGAATGGCTCACTTAGATGATTCCAACACTCACTCGCTGCGCTCGTTCGTATCGGAAACTTCATCCCCGTGAATAACAGCCTTCATTCTACGCTCGTTGAAGAACGGACTATTCTTGATTTTATTTTATATTTTGATAATAAAGTTTTGTACAGAATCTTCAGCGCAAACAGTCTGTTCCAACCATTGTAGAGTGCGCAGCTCTCGCAAGCTCGGACTGCAAGCTTCCATCCGCGGAATTATTTGCGAGCTTGATATACCTACTATAATAGATCACTATAAGCACCCAAATGGGTGCATAAATTGACCTTTATGTCACAGATTAACCAAAAATTACTTAGCAACGACGGCTGGATTAATTATTCACATTCTCGCGCATTGCCACTTGTCACATTCTTTCACATACAATTCCTTTGATTTATTGGGAATCCGTTTATCCTAAGCGGCCTCAAATTATTCTACAATTTATTTTGAGTAAACATGTTTTTCGAAAAGCACATTATTTAATAAACAAACAACATCCAATATAGTATCCCTATCAACATCAAAATAGCCAATAGCCAACTCTACAGAACACTAAAATTAGCATCGGCACAATTCAAACAAAATTGCCGGAAATAGTAAATATTGTTTGTTGTATGTTTTAGAAACTAAATCAGAATAAAACATTGATATCTACCACAGGCATAATTGTAGATGATAGCCCGCGGGAAATAAAAAGCCGTTTTTCGTCGGGTTTTAAATATTCCCGCATGATGCCATAATCTCCTAATTATGCCCTTAATACATAAATAATAAATATCCCTAATAGAATAAAATAAAAAAACGAGCGGATTCCTTAAAAAAAAACCTCTCCGACAAGGTATGTACTATTTGGGAAAACCATCATAGGTACCGAATATTTCGAACATAATCATGAGGTGCTCAATCCTGCAGATGGAATCAATCATTCGGGTATAATATTCTCTATTATCTAGTATTGATTTATGTATGTGTATATAGTTTTAACAACGCATATGCTCTTTAAGTCTAATATTTAAGTTTCTAATTTATTTATTTACATTATAGTGCTTCGACGCATGATCATTAACACATCTTACAAATTGTTTGACCTATGTAGACTGAATTACAATGTGAACAATTTAATTTATAAACACCTGATTTTAACAAATCTTTAGGTTTCTCTTTATAGCATTAAGAAGGATGTCTATTTGCATCACTAATTATTTGGAAGATGAAATGGATTCATTCGAAAAATAATTAAAAAGTAGTGTCAAAAAGTCAATATTATGCATTTCCAATCATTTGTAAATAAAACATAGTCTTTGGCACTTTCCAAAAAATGTACAAAGGGGATGTTCTTTATAAAAGAAATTAAATTCAATATAATTGGTATTTCTTATTCTTTTTACCACAAGTGTTAAAAGTTAATATTAATTGTTTATTCCTTACAAAAATTTAATAAACATAATGTTAGAATCGCATATTTACGATTACAGGTATACATTTAACGATGTTAGTTTTGTAATTGCAGTAATTTATGAACTTGAAGACAGTATAACAATTAAAGGATCACAACCGTTAGTTCATAAAGCTATAAATATTGTCTTCATTGATGACAAATAATTTAGTAATTATCTTAATTATTACAATATTACATCAATAAGTCAAACTTGTAATATTTCTCCTGATGTTTATATTTACATGTCATGTAAAAAATATTATCTTTAAAAGGAAAAGGAATTACTTTGATATACATAAACCAACACGAAGAGTAAGGGATTTTTGAACATCTACAGACAACGAAGTAGTATGCTAAATTCATTCAAAAGACATTCAATTAACACAGTAGTTTTAAGACGGTGGATGTTTATTTAAGCAATTAGAGAAAGCAGATGTTGAACTTTTAAAAGTACCGACATTCAAATTTACCACAAGTTAGTCAATATTTTCTTAATACAGGACACGAATAAAAAATAAAATAGTGCAGGTTAATAACGGAATTTTATAAGACAGTTTCGTCCGAACACGGTCAAACAACAGCAATCCTCACATAACACGATATTTTTAAAATTTATACGAAAAAATCCATTACCCACAAATTTTGATCCGTTTTGTGGACTCGTTTTCAATCAGAACTGTCTTTTTCGTATTTGGTCTTATAGACTCGTATAACACGGAAATGTTATAGGTAACCTATAGCAAAAGTGTTATACGAGGATTATCTTTATGAATATCTTTAGACGCTGTTGTACACCACTGTCTGAATTTATAAAGGGTTCAGTAAGTAAGGAATCAATTTCTTCAATCTCTTAAGAAAAAGAATAACTGGGTTTCAGATCGACGGATGCAGTAACTATATGTACAGAGACAAGATATAAAAGAAAAATATTCCCCAAGCCAGTAAAAGCGGTACAAACACAATTTTTCAGTTTCTATCTTATATCTATAATCATCCGACTATAAATAAATCTTAGTAAGAAAAAAGTATAATTTAAAAAATGTGCAATACTTGGAAGCCTTGCAATGCAATTTACAATTTTAAAACACCCTGTGGGGATGGATTTTTCAGGTAGTTTCTCACGAATTCAGTCAAGCAAAGAACATTAACAGTTAAATAACATAATGCTTTGCAGAACTTACCCGGATTAGGTTGACTCTGGTAAGAAGTTTTCTTTATCCATTCATAAGGACTCCTGGCTGGCGGCGGCCGCCCTTGTGGATTTGGAGGTGAAACGGTACCTCCAGTTGCGCCAGGACTAGACATTTCGCTACCGGAAACAGTTATCGGTGGCGACGGTAATTGACTATCCGGTCCCAATAGTTCTTGATGATGTTGCACTCCATTATGATATGAAAGATCTGGATGAAAGACATTGTGATGATGCCACATTGGTTGCTCATCTTGCACTTGCATACAGTATGAGGAAGGACCAGGAGTTGAAGTTACTTGCGGACCTCCTTGGTGATATCCTGGTGGATACCAAGAGTGCATTGATGATCCAGAATGATTAAACTGAGCACCTTGTGCTACTGCTTGTTGTCTATAAGGATTATAGTAGGACATCATAGTCCTGGAAATGTTTTTATTGCTATTTATACATTCGTCCTTAAACTTCTTTTATAAACTTCACACACTTTCACTTAATGTTTGTAAATTTATGCTCGATTAAACCGCACTTAATATAAAGTAATAAGGATTTTTTTAATTACACTTGAATTA
The DNA here is from genome assembly GCA_963082805.1 of Hemicrepidius hirtus. Lineage (NCBI taxonomy): Eukaryota > Metazoa > Arthropoda > Insecta > Coleoptera > Elateridae > Hemicrepidius > Hemicrepidius hirtus. The sequence goes on from OY720167.1 coordinate 9,646,289, forward strand.
ATAATATCACGTTTCAAAATGAAAAAAATCCGGTAAAAATAGTAAAATCCAAACTATCACAAATATTTCGCGAAAACTTCTCTAAACACAATAACAGCACTCAAGTACCTGCCTGACTTTCGTCAAGAACACTTGTAATTTTCAGAAAACTACTTTGGAAGCTTTCGAAAGGCGGGGAAGTAGAGATAGGAACTGCACCAATCATTTCGACGGATTTCTAACATGGCCGCCCTAAAGCCGCTACCAATGGATAAGGTGTAGTATTTATCACCATACCCTTCGTTCCCCTCTTCGTTCCACACTAATAAGGGTAAAACAGCCTAGTTTGTACATTTATTGTTTTTAATTCTGTTAATAAATTTAAGGAAAATTGGAATTTTGAGTATCCACATAAAAAAAGGTTTTTACAATCGAAAATCTAGATCTTCATTCGGAAAATAAAAAAAATGAAAAACTGGAAAACTTTCATTTCGAAACAATTCCTCTAGGTATTACCGAATGTGTAGTTATACTATTATTTCCATGTTACTATTATTATTCAACACATTTATAAATTTAACAAAAAATTTTTAGCTTTCACTTTATTTTTTTTAGGGTTTTCAGGAAATGGATAACATAATTTCAAAGGGTGATTCTAGGGGAAAAATGGAATCTAAAGTCCTGAGGTCCTGACTGGCTTTTGGTACCTATAAGAGAGAATTAATTTTCTAAATTTCATAAACCTTTCATAATTTTCTCCTCCGAAAAAAATTGTTTAGATGAAATAAACTTTTTGTCAACGCTATTACCCAACATTTTCAAATGCAAGGATTGCATTAATAATAAAAGAGTACAGTCAATTATAATCGAATTAAATTAAAAGTTTAAAAAACGTAAGAAACTAATTTCGGAGTCATTTACATAAACATTTCCTTTCGGCAATTATACATTTATTTGATATAAGTAGGTACTATCTATATCTACAAAAAATATCTAAGTACTTATAAAAACTCAAATTTATCTCCCAAAAATACTGAAAAACTAAATTTTTTCGCGTGTAATATAGGGAATGAAGTTTGAGAAAAATAAATCTAAATTGCTATTACAAGGCTTACCTAATCCTGAAAGACAAATGTTAGATATTTGTTAATACTGAAGCGCTGAAAGAATGTTTTAATTATGGCCGAAAGTAAAATACTGCATCATTAGTGCTGAAAGAGAAGTAATAATGAATCAGTTCTGAAAAAAATTATTTAGATACTGAAAAAAAAGTAACAAAACTTAGTCATCAGTCTTGATATAGTACTACAGTATGGATTGAACTCATAATTTACTTGCTCTTTTATAAATTTCTTAAGCAGGTACACACTACACCGTACACTACACTGTCCACGAAATGCGGTCTAAAAAACGATTGGGAGCAATTATTGAAATATCGCGGAAACCGTATAAAACGCTCGCGAATATGCGTATAATGTAAATAATAAGTGTAGGTAGGTAGGTACTAACCTTCAATTATTTTAATATAGGTATGGTAATCTGAAAAACGAAAGAAAATTAATTTGAAGATGTCTGAAATAAATATATTAAGGCAGTGGCGCAGCGAGGGGGGATTGGGGGTTAACCCCCCCCCCCGACCTATTTAGATCTAAAAATATTAATATTCTCTTGGTAAAAAAATTCATCTTGGCAACAGCGTTACCCAATTGTTCTATAATATATTCTCATTTTTTAATTAATTTTTTTGAAAACCGCCCTAATACAGAATTCTGGCTGCGCCACTGTATTAAGGTAAACTATTGAAGTCCTACTTACGTATAATAGCTAGTAAATCTTTATGTTACCAAACTACACCAGCACAACTATTAATAATCCGATCGCGAATAATGTACCTACGAGGGTAGTTACACGAACTTTTGAACGTGCGTCGTCGCGTCGTTTCAGAACATTAGGTATCGAAAATATCCATTAAACATTCAGCAAATGTTTCTCTTTCAAAGTACATATATCAAAATCCCTCAACCAAAAACGACTCACATCACAATGTCTTCCTTCCAGCGTTGGTAGTCAGACCTACCTTAAATAATACTGCGTTGTCCTCTTGCGAATACACGCAATCCATCCATTTCCCGAACTAAACACTGTCCAAAACAGTGTCCATCACTCACATTACACTACAGTACAGTACAAGTCACTACACCACACTTCAGAGTACAGTACAGTTCACTACACTGCACTACAGTTCCAAACTGATTATCTTCCCTTGGTGGCAGCTAGGCATTTCAGCAACCCAAATCAGTTACAGTCCATGGATGTATTTTAAGAATATCTAAAACAAAACATGATATTACGATCCCAAATTAACTAACGACCCTATTTTATATTTTTACTTGTTCACAAGACAGTCTCAGGAATTCTAAATTTTTATTGACAAATTTAAAATCCCATAAGATAAAGAGTTATTTTTCAAAATATAACATTATTCTAAGCCATACTAAAAACTGACTGCAGTTTTACTTCATTGTGACCAAGGATGCTACTTTAAAGCTATAATAAAATTAGGAACTTATCTATAGGTATCGACTCGACTGCATACAGGTTTTGGTTAAGAAGTCACCACCGATTGACCACCGATGCAGAATAAATGTTGATACCGAAGTAAAATGTTAAAAGACGTAATAATTGCACTATACAGGATGCCTAAAATTAAGGGAAGTAATATTTGAATCGCGGAAAAAGTTTCCTAGGACCTCGGTGTAGCCAAAGAAGTAAAAAGGTGTAGCATATGAGAAAAGATATATCTACATTAACATAAACTGGTTTGTTTTTCCCAAACAATACACAACTTACTTATTATAGCAGGCAAACTGAAATTGTTGAATCTTCAATTATATTTTGATAATGCTATGGTATCAAAATAGACCTATAAAAATTTTCAGTGTCACCAATGCATTTACTATAATTTGTAAGATATGTATAACAAACAATTTTCTTAAATCCAAATTTATCATTACTAGAAATTTTTTTTGTTAATTTTATAATTTGGCGCATACAGGTTGACCTTACAAATGCATCTTATTCTCATTTAGCCCATTATTATACCTGCCATTTAGTTTGAGACATCAGTGCTAAATAGGTACCTAGACATAAAATTACTTTGCTTACTATCACATACCGGTTTGATAAAAAATTTGGTAAAAGTTCTTAACAATGAATAGCGTGGTGTTGAATAGCAGATAAGAGCATCTGACATTACTGATTTATAGCACAAAACTATTTTATAGCAAGATGATTAATTTTGTTACCATTCATCGAGTTATATAAATGATCAAATTTTGCGTGTCGATACTTTGTCTAAGGATTCTGGCTGTTAAACCCCTTACCTAAGAAAATCAATTCAATTTTGTCAAAATTTCTAAAACCTTGCTGCAAAATATTACTGCTCACGTCATCGTCATATATAAATTGATCGATTTCTTTTTGGATTATCAATGTTTTAATGATAAAATAAAATTATTAATCTTTCCATAAATATAAAACATCTCTGCTGTGAAAGTAATACGGAATTCTAATCTAGCTGTGGATTTAAAGGGGTTCATTGGAAACAAGCATTTTCGTCCCTTTCGAATTGTGTTCTAATAAAAATTAGTTAGTCGCATTAATAATCTATTATTATGAAAGCTATAATAATAAATCATTTACTTCTTGCTAAAGTTAGTTTAACCTGATTATCTATGAAAATAAAAATTGATAACTACCTGATTAATAAGACATTGTTCAAAACGAATTTGTTAATTTAACAATGCATGTAAGAGTAACACCATTAGTACATACAGTAACCCTCTCTAAAGAATACATTCTAGAATAACTAAAAGTGAAATCAGTTTTTGAGGATACACGAACTGCGATAATGTAATTGTTCATAGAATTCGGTCAATATCAAGCAATAACAAAAAGTCGTCGTATGCATTTACTTAAGGTCGGATGTCTACCAGATCGTAGGTACTAACAGCAATGGTCTCGATTTGTATACCGGGTGTTCCAATTTAAAAAGTATTAAGTTGGCATTTTCCGCTAAAGCCGAATTGCAAAAACTGAAAATATCTTCAATACATTCTTTCTTTTCGAACATAAAAAATATTTTGAAAATAACAAAGACAATAGACTTATTAACACCTGCATTACAAATTAAGTTGTTAGTTCTCCTGGAAAGCCTGCACATTAACGACAAAGATCTCGTTTTTAGTCCTGGAAACAGTATTTGAAGTCTTTGACAGGAACTTCGTTGGGTAATTCGTCACGATCTTCTGGATGTTCTCAACAGTTCCCAAACATCCACCTCAGAGTTAGGTTTTGAGTTTTGGTAATAGAGGAAATTATTGCATGAACTCAGATCAAAAAAGTAAGCAGACTGCGGTACGACAGAAATGCATTTTTTTATCAACAACTCATTAAATGATTATAAGTTTGGTGCATCTAAGTTGGTGGGGAAGAGTAGTTTTTGAAAGAACTACAGATAGTTAAAAGAGGATTATAGCATAAGCCGGAAGCAGGATATTTTTTATAAATGTTCAAATTTTAAGCTAAAAGTATTTCAAGGAAAAACGTATTTCCGGGATCAGGGCTTCTATGAAACATAAAATTTACACTTTTGGATCTTAATGGTAGGTATACTTGTATACTTTTTCTCGCTTCCACATTGTAATTTATGTCTTCCTTTGCTTTTTTTATGTTCCATACTTATATCTCGAGATAAATGAGAATAATTTTTAATGAGGATTTAACAATTTTTTATTAGTTTTGAACCCCTACTTAGTACGTTTTAACGCTTATACTATTAACTTGGAAAAATCTTGGAAACTTGGAAAAAAGACTGAAATATGCTTTTCCCACAAGTTTAGGAATTTAACATTACCGCACGCAAATTGAGTGAGGGAAAAGACCAACTACTCGCCAGTTTTACTCGAGTCTCACAGTAAACGCGCAAATTAAAAAAAATCCATTATAATATATGAATTCTATAGGTACGATTGTAGAAAAAACGTTGTTCATAACATTTGCGGAAAGAGCAATTCCAAAACTCATGCAGGTACCGTAACTCGCTTCGTTCGTTTCGATAACCCCTGCATTCATTTCAAAATCACCGTCTTCCCGCACTTGTTATGAAAATAATTATTACCGTTTACTGTATTCTGTAAAACCTCGATCTATCTTTTTTGTGAGGCGCAAAGTTCAAAAATCATATTTGGCTTGAACATGCCGAATGTGTTTAACCCTTGTCTACATAAACATTTCCATTTCTGTTGTACGTATACTATAACATGCATTTGTATTGTATTTCAACATTAATGTATTTGACAAATGTAAACTGTTATAGCGTTATAACATTTGGCTGCCAATGAATCATGTCGTGGCCCACGGTAGCTGAAATGTGTCCCCAAGGTTCGCTTAGCGTCGCGACGCATCTTGATTTATTTCGTCTCCAGCGATATTCAACGCTTATCATTGGTGATCGTGCTTTGCATGCAAGTTCGGTCGTATGATTGCATAGTGATGGTTTAATTATCGCAAACAAAAATTCAGTAATATATTATGTAAACTGCATTTCATAATATTTATTATTAATCATTTTTCACACTATCTACCATTAGTAGGTATATAGGTATACCAACAGGGTTTTAGCAATTTCCGGTTGTAATCGTTGAAACCAATGACTATGGATATCTTGAATTTTGTATTTGCAAAAACTTTCATTAACGTTAGCAAATAAAGTGCGAAACGTATTCAAAATAATATTTTTCTGTAAGGGTTTCGAAAGTGCTCACTTTCGTCATTTCGTCTCACGAAAGTAACTAAATAGGTACTGCTTTTACAGTGCTACAATATGTATTACTAATAATTAACTATAATTCATATATTCTACGTTTTTACGGAAAATAATGACAAATCATACAAATATTCAATTTTTATGAATGGTTAACTGAGTTATAGATACTCTTTGGTTATAGTTAGAGCGAAGATGGTTTGAACCGCGAACGCTCTTTAGCGCAGGATCAAATCCGCTAAAAAAATTTTTTAACTTGTAGCTTATTTAATAACATTAAAATGTCTTCATATTCAACATATTTATTTATCATATCATACTTTGTTCAATGTCAGTCAAAAAATTGATCGTGGATCAGCTGAACTGAACCTAGCAAATCTTTTAAACAACCGGTTCCTCATTGAGCATAAATGTAAGATGCTGTTAGTAAGAAATAAGAGCTTTATTATGTTCGATACCCTACCACCCTTAAAAATACATTAGCTTTGCAACAGAAGAATGATTTGTGTTCGCAAAACTGCCCATCGTCAAAAGATATCATTTCGTAGGTAGTACTGTAGGTAATTAGCGGTTATATCTAACATTGGAAACCTGTCTAAAAACATTTCTGAGGATACTTACTTCTCAGTTCTGATGGCACTGCAGCTCAGGGGTGCCCTTCGCTTCTTCGACAGTTTTCTTCCGTTCCTTCAAGTCGGTTATTGGTTGTGTCCATCGATTAATTTCCATCTAGTTTTTTCTATACCCTTTACGATGTTCTTATTCCTACCGGGCGTTTCATTTCAGTCCCCTAAAAATTTGAGAGGAAACGTGGAAGGTCAAAACAATACAAAAAAAGTTTAGGTAAACATATTATATCCGCAAAATTCGCAAAGACGTATATTCAGGGTAACACCCCTTTACACGGGTATATCGGGTTTTCTCGGGTATTAAACATGTGAGTATAAAAATAATTAATAATGTCTGCGCAATTCATGGGCAACCCTATAAACTGTAAGCTATGTGTCAGTCAAATAAATACTGATGTAGCGCAATCGGAGCCATTAAATCACTGGTTAGCTTTGTAGTTCTGTAGCTTTGCATGAGGTGCCTCCGTATGCTCCAACAACCCTTGGGTGGCCTCACACATATTTTAAATTACTGTAGATCAGTAGCTAAACATTGGAACATTGGAACCAATAAATTGGTGTAAAGATCCTGGGTAGAAAATTACTGGATTCGAAAGAGAAAAAACCAAACTGTTCTGGATAAAGGAGGGTATTGGATTTTAAGATTTCTCGAAGGCAAGAAGAAATGAGTACCTACTCCTTGGATTTTGTCAAAGAATTATACTAGATAGGACAAGGGATTTTAAAGAGTTTGGGGGGACCTCAACTGTCCTACAACGAACCCAGAAAGCAATCGATCCCAATATTCATACTAATATCATTGGCAATCTTGTGGAACTCCTTTCCAACATTCGTGCTAAGAGGAAAGGAGAAGAAGAAGGAATTTTGATGGCAGTAGTTGTATTGTTGAATGCTATCAAGATGTTATGGTATGAGTATGAGATAGAATTGTTTACAGAATAGGGGTGTTGGTTCCTCTTGGTCCGGAAGAAGTGTGTTTAGTTACACCCCCATTCTGTAAAAAGTCGTTCTCGTTCAAACACCGACAATCGTAGTTGAAAGAGTCACTAACGAGTCGTTAGGGCTTGCAGAATAGCACCCTAAGTCAGGACTAGAGTGCCTTGAATGATATTGACACAGTCAGGACTAGCAGCGCTGTTCAACTGTAAATTAACTGATCATGATCTAATCCTATAGTGATTTACTCTAAGCTACCCCGGTGGTAACTACACCCAACGTAATATTACGATGCCTAACAAGTGATAGCTACCCCTGCTACCCCAGAAAAAAACTAGATCCTCCAATCAATTGGAACGCACAAGTGCAGTTCGGGAGCTACTTGGAGTTACTCCCACGTACAATTCAGGCGCTTTCCAATAAATTACAAATGAATTGATCTGATCGGATCCTATACTAATCTACTCTAAGCCCTGTTACCCCAGGTTTGTCCTTAGGCACTTTCCAATTGCAAATGGACTGATCTGATTCTGTAGTGATCTACTCTAAACTACCCCAGCGTTAATTCAATTGGAACGCTACATCGAACTTGTAATGATCGGGTCAGGTACAACAAGAGCAAGCTCTAGTATAATCAATTGGAACGCACAAGTGCAGTTTGGAAACTACTCGGTGCTACTCGGAGTTACTGCCGCGTGCAATTGGAAATGGAAAGCACCTCTGGGGTGTTTGTATGATTCATGAGGTGTCTGATTTTGATGGATGGGATCGGTTAGAAAATCTGATTCTAAAGTGGATGATAATAGGATATTTTAACATTGAATGATTACGTTGGAAATAGTGAGGGCGTGTTTATCATCAATTATGTTTATTCTTATTCATTATTTATCTTTTATTCATCTCTTTTTATGAAAGAAAGTGATTCTTTAGAGAACCATAGTTTACCTGATTGAACACACATGTACACTCGCGGCACTTAACGGCACCATGTGGGTACAATGACGGCACTGACGCACATTCCGTAAAGCGATAAACATGGAACGCAGCGATTCGATGTATTGTACAGCCACAGTATCAGAACGCACCCGACGCCTAACATGCACGCGTGGAGAAAATGGCAACACTGCAAACAAGCCATTTTATTTAAATGGATGCTTGAGGTGTGTTGATTATTTGCAAAATTAAATTTGATTTTGTACCTATAAAAACTAGTCTCAAAGTCAACTAATGTGTTAATAAATAAATAATAATAAGCGTATAATTAACAGATTTAGTGCGAACATGGCTAGTGTAACATTTGATAAGTTGTATGATAACTACAATGTATTGGCAGATGCTAAAGATAAGATTTCAGAGGTTTGTTCAATTTTCCTATATTGGAATTAGATTTCATCTAAAATAATTAAATTACAGCATTCAAAGGAATATCTAGAAGCCATTGAAGGCACTAAGGGTAACGAAAGAGAAAAAAAATTGGCCACACAAATAATTTCGAAATTTTTCAAACATTTCCCTTCGCTACAAGCCCAAGCTATCGAAGCTGTGTTTGATGTTTGCGAAGATGAGGATTCAAGTGTAAGTATTTTTCCTTATCATACAGCTTATCTTTAAACCGAGTTGATTTTAAAGCTGTTCAATATATAATTTTAGATTCGTATTGCTGCAATGAAGGAATTGCCAAGTTTTTGTAAAGACAATAAGGATTTTGTATTACGAATTGCTGATATTCTTGCTCAGCTTTTACAGCTTGATGATCCACAGGAATATAACATAGCCAGCAATTCTCTTTTGCAAATTTTGAAAGCACATCCAATAACCGTAATTAAGTGTATTTTCAAACAAATCTATCCACCGGAAAATTCTGCTCGTGATAAATGTATAAAGTTTTTAAATACAAAAGTAAAAACTTTAGAAAAATCCATATTAACGCATGAAGTCGAAGATGTTATTATTGCAGAAATCAAGAAAGTATTTCAGGTATGTAGTATTACGAAATTATGGGACACCGGAACTAAACATTTGTATTTTATAGCAATCAAGTGCAGAAGAGTTTATAAGCTTAATGCCATTGTTGCTGTCCACACATTTAGCCCATACTTTGACTGGTCAGCAAGACTTGATAGAAATAGCAGCTGATCAAGCAGAATTAAATGCAGAGTTTGATCCTTTGGAAAAGGATAGCAATAATGTCGATCGATTGTTAACGTGTATAAAATTTGTTCTTCCATTCTTTTCAGTAAGTAATTAGTTATTAATTTAAAAATTATTATTATTTGGATATTTCAGTCAAAATTGGAATCTACAAAGTTTGTTGTCTACATTTGCGACCACGTATTACCTCAATGGGATAAAGTAGCTACATTAGAACGTGGAGATTTACTTCAACTAGCTATCTTAAGGCAGCTAGCAGAATTAAGTACAAATTGTGGAAAATTAGACAATGCATCCTTACATGTAGTGAATATATTCCAGAAACTTAAGGTTTGTAGGAAAACTTCATCAATGTTGCTCAAAGTTTATCAAAATTTTTATTCCACAGGACTACATGCCATTCCCACCAGAAGATATAGATGTCCTGACAATGCCACATTTAGACTTCACAATTGTAGAATGTTTGTTATATTCTTTCCACAAACTAGCAAGGCAGTGTCCTGATTTTCTTACACATGATCCGCAGGCTCTGAAAGACTTTCGTGTACGACTCACATATTTTTCTCGAGGTGCACAAGGCTGCAGCAAGGCCCTCAGTAATTTAGATATTAAGGATAAAAGTCTTACAGAAGAAGATATGAAAAAGAAAAAAATTGCTCCTAAACTTTTGAATAATATTAACACATTGATTAAGGATTTGTTTTATCAACCACCTAAATATCAATGCAATGTTACATTATCCTTCAAATTAGAAGAGTCTGCTATTAAGGTATGTTTGTGTCCAGAAACTTTCCACCAAAATGATGACACATTCTAGATACATTGAAAGGAGCTTTTTTGTTAATTCAAACATCTAAAAAAATAAACAGGGGGAACTACCATTGAGACTAATGGGGGGGGGGGATCCATTCTAGGGTCTAGAATGTGTGCTATCAATTTGGTTGAACAATAACTTTTTTTTAAATATTTTTTGGGATAAAAAATTTAATGATTTAATTTTTGTCCATACAGAGCTCTGATAGATTGGCATTGTTGCAGAAGGTACAGGAAAAACAAGTACCACCTGGTTCTAAACGCCATGTACCTATTACTTTCGAAGCTAATGGGGCAAATGCAACTAGCAGTAAACACCTGAGATCAAATAAATCCTCAGAAAGTGTAAAACTATACACGCCGCCTAGCGGAAAATTTAGTAACAATTTTCAGAGTTACGGTATGTTTTTATAATTAAATCTTGTTTTGCAAATGTTACAATGTGTTTTATAACAGGTGGGCGTCCTAGAGGACGTGGTTCTAGAGGTGGCTCAGGCCGAGGGAGGAACTCTTCTAGAAGTTGGCGAAACTGACGCTATCTTTAAAATTGTATTAGGTAACTGTTGTAATAGTTCTTCAGTTTGTAAAACACAGTATATTAATATGAAAGCCGTTTTTTCCCTTTTATTATTTCTACATGTAAAATATGTTCAAGTTTTTTCTTAATAATTTCTAAGTTGCTAATACGGATATGTTATTTCTTAAAAGTTTTTTTTTTCAGTATTCAGAATTTCAATTATCGGTTTTGTAGTTTTACATATCTTCATGAAGATAAATCATGTACCAAGCTTTTAGAATTAATATACGAGTTGATTCAAGAAATGTATATCATTATTGTGTAGTATTAAGTGCACTGTTCTGCGACAGAAAAGTAACTGATTAAGTGATTACAGATTGTTTAGTATTTTACAGGACTCTTATATTTCAAAATTAGCTCTAGTAGTTGTAATAAAAAATTTAATTCATACTTTCTGCAATAATACCTTTTTATAATCATATGAATTAGGAAAAATAAAAATTTTAATCTTTCATATCTGTAAAGTGAAAATTATCAGTGGTGACATGCTAGGTCAACGTGTTACAGCTTTTTGGACCGGGGATCAAATCTAGATTAAGACAAACTTTTTTAATCATTTCTTCCTGCATAAAAGATCAAATTTACTGGTTTTCATACTCAATTAATTTATCTTTTCATATTTTCGTCACCGTTTGTTGAAATCATGAATATTATTGACTTAAATTTTTTTGTTAAGCCCTTTTTATTTGCTCTTTAATACTTTTTCTGGTTTACTATACCATAAGGAAATTGTATAAAACCCTTGTTTGTGTTTAAAGTTTTATTTTAATCTGCAGAAATAGCCGAAACATTGCTTTGGGGCCTGCTTAGTCTAGCACACTATAGAAATCATGATTATTACAGTCTCAAAAATATTTACAGGCTGAGATTGCATACTTACAGATTTTTAAAGCATAACATACGAGCATTAAATCAAATAGGACACCCTACTGTAGTTTCCAACCGTATCTACTACATTCAAGATACTTTGGACAAACCCATCTTCCTTACATTTAAATTTGAAATCAAAATGCAAGATTCTAACAACCCTATAGTTTCGTTTCCTAACAAATACCTTTACTGCATATTATCCACAACTTTACACATAATTCTATCAAGTATAAAGCAAGGATCGCTGTTTGAACTATCAAAAGTCGAGTTATCTCTATTAACTAATAAATCCGTTTCAATTAATACCTTAGAATCAACCTCCATAGCTTCAGGTAAACCTTGTAATGCCTGCTGTAAAATCTCCTGTACTTTATCCAAATGTTTCTGGAATCTATGAGCAGTTTCTATCCTTTGCCTCCGTTGTAAGTCCATCATAACCCGTAACGTTTCTCTAGCTTGATGTGGTCTAAATTCGTTTAAAAGATGATGGATATGAATAAAAAGCAGGCTCAAATCTTCTACTTTTTCTGCTCTTCTGGGTGAATCCGGAGAGTGAACTAATAAATCCAGTAGGTCAAGAAAATTGGCAAGCAGCGATTGATTTAATTTTTTCAATTCACGACGTCTATCAAAATGCATTGGGTACAATCTTTTAATACCTTGACTTTCTAAAGGACGGATAATATTTTCTTCAGTATTAAAAGCATTTCCAAACATATGATATTGATCGTGAATGGGAGGTGGAGGCCTAGGTGATCTTCCTCTTCGTATCATATCATCTGTGTATTGATTTATGTATTGCATAGGTGGTAGAGGTAGAGAAGAACTCACTTGGAGGGGCTCGGAATTTGTAGCCATCCCTATGTAATAGTAAAGGTTAAACTAAATTTACACAGATTTAGGGGTGCACTTACTTGTGTCGAAGTATACTGCAGGACCAAAGGATTCTTTTGGTATTTATAAAATTGGAATGGTGAAAATTACAAGGAAAATAGGATTTATCAATCCTGTTTATACACCTGGAGATTAATCAACAAGTAGAATCGTTACATAAAAATTAAAATCACTAATCTGCTAACGGTAGTACGAAAAGAGAGTCTTTTCTTTACGACAAATTTGAAAAATTCGTAATAATAAAACGAGCAACAATACACGAATTTGTTAATAACAATTTTATAGTTTATTTTGACATTTACTTTAGCAGTTTAGTAACATTTGACAATTATCAACAGATTAACCAACTGAACAAAACTAATATTACCAACAGGGGGCAGTGTTGTAATGTTTCTTTTCCGGTACTGAAAATTCTAGAGTGCTGTCAAGTAAGTTCTTGCAAAAATATATCTTTAATTTTTTTAATCATCTAACATTTGTTGCAATATTTATTGCTATATTACATTACACTAACTCTATTTGAACAATATTAGAAACCAATTAATACATAAAAAGCTTCTTTTGATGATTTATTTAACACTTTTTACTTCTTAACCTCAAATAATTTTCATGTAACCTTACGGATACTCCTTATACATAATAAACAATAGTTATTTATGTTACAAGGCCGTGAACTAGCACTTTTTTTTATTAGAATGAATATTATTTGGCGAGGCGAAGGCCGAGCCAAATAATCATTCGAATAAAAAAAAGATAGTTCACGGCCATGTGGCATACAAAATTTTGTGTGCAACTGTGAAAAATTACCAAAATTAAAGTTTCGATCGAATCTTTACATAAAATTAAAAGCTAATTTCATTCAAGATCATGACCCGTAAAAAAAAGTCTTTGTCGGCCGGTAAAAAAAAGTCTTTTTTTTACGTTGTCAGGGCTTTTTTTACGTTGTCAAGGTTTTATTTTACTATAAACAAATGTGCTACTTCACGACTCAAAATCAAACAAAAAAAGTGACCTTTTTTTGACAGTTGCACACAAATTATATTAACGTTTTTGAGATGTAAAATAGAAAAAATAACGTACAATAATAAAAATACAATATTGACTTGATTTTGTTGCAGAATGTTGATGCCCAAGAAGAATAGAATTTCCATCTACGAATACCTCTTTAAAGAGGGAGTCATGGTAGCTAAGAAAGACTACCATGCTCCAAAACATCCAGAATTGGAGTTAATTCCCAACCTACAGGTTATTAAAGCCATGCAATCTTTAAAATCCAGAGGATTTGTTAAAGAACAGTTTGCGTGGAGACATTTCTATTGGTGAGTAGGTTTCTATCTTTGTTTCGACCTGTTTGGGTGCTTTAGGAATTGTTAGTCAATATTTAAAGCCCTTCTAGGGGGTTTTTGCATGTTCAACATATAATTCAGTACCCTAAGTGAAAACTATACAGATAAAGTGTTATAAACTAGTCCAAAGATCGGAGGTCTATAAGAGATTCATAATTCATCTGAACTAGTTCATAGTTGCTAGTTGGTTCTACCGCCATTCCTAACTTCGTAAGTCGATTTACGTAATTACTGTTTGTAATGGGTCAAGGTCTTGGAAGCCTGATTCCTGGCACCTGATTAGTCTAAGACAAGCTGTAATCCTACAGTATAAAATGATTCTACTCTTAGGTGAAGTAAATTTGTTATAAAACTGTTCCCCATGTTCAGGGAAGAGATCGCCCTGTGTAGAGACTAACCGGATCCCTTATAGTCTTAATGGTTTTTTTAATGAGACTTCCGTATATCTAGATTCTGTTTGTTTATATTCTAAGGTTTTTTCATACTAAATTTTTTTGCAGGTATTTAACAAATGAAGGTATAGAATATTTGCGTACATTTTTACATTTACCTCCTGAAATTGTTCCTGCAACTCTGAAGAGACAAATCCGTACAGAAACTGCTCGTCCAAGAGCAGCTGCTATGCCTGGCCGTGAAATTTCTAAACCCTCAGAAGACCGTGCTGGTTACAGAAGAACTGGAGGTGGACCTGGTGCTGATAAGAAAGCAGATGTTGGAGCTGGCACAGCAGAAATGGAATTTGTAAGTTTAGAAGTAAATTTTCCTTACTATTTTAGGTAACTGTCTTTTCTGTTTTCAGAGAGGTGGATTTGGCAGGGGTAAAAGTGGTGGACCTCAATAATTTAATTTCTATGTGTAATATTTTTAAAATATGATAAAATAAAAACGTTTGAGTTTTGTATTTTGCTTTTAATTTAGTTGAAAGTAGCAGTGCATACATGCTGCTGCATTGATTCCCTTCACATTACAGAGGTACTTCGCCTGCATGGTCTGCAGAGCTATCTCTTCTGGATTTTTTTTGAGGGTTTTTACAAGTTTCAAAATGCGATCGCGCCCATGCAAGTTTGTATATCTTGAAGAAACGTATCCAATGTGCCTGAGCTCTAAAAAAAATAATTCGACGCCCTCTGGCGGTGGTAATGAACATCTCGTGGGGCTGGACATGGTCAACTTCATTCTCTTGAGTTATATGGCCTTATATTACCTATCTTTTGATAAAAAAAAGTAAATGGTCTAGCCCAATCGCTTGCCCCTCCAGCCCGGACACTAACAGTTTGCCCAGGTCTGACCAGTCCTGTTTGTGAACGAGGGGTCCAATTAGGCCGCACCTTGTCACAACGGGTGTTTAAATTAGAAAGTTCCCCAGTTGCGAACTTTCCCTCCACGTTTTCCGCCACTCTGGTCAGGGGGGTAGTCCGGGATTGGGATTATATTCATTTTGACGTTTGAAATTCATACTTCATTATTCACTATTAAATAATGATTATTCACGATAGTATATAATGGATAGCATTACATCCTTATTACTTACTAGTTGTGTACAAAATACATTTTACTTGAACATTATCGACCTGTATTTGAATATGCCGCCTTTAGTGTGACATCAAAATGAGCTACCCAGCAAATCACTAAATTTTCATTGTTTTTTGTATTGGTAAGAGTGAATAAAAGTAAAGTGTACTATAAACAAAAATATTGTTAAAAGAAGCAGGGAAGTTTATAAATTTGTGAATGAAAATAAAATGGGTCACAATGCAAGTTCTCAGTTTCAAGATTTCGTTACACCTTTAGTTTCGCAACTGTTAAACGAGGAGCCATCTGTTAACACTTTAATTTCGAATGAGATTCATAGTATGACCTATGAGGACTTTTCAAAAATTCTAGGAGAACTAAATTTATTGTAAATACCTTTAAATTTACTGGCGATTTCGTTACAGTCATTTATTTACTCTTTCTAGATCAAGAAAATGTTTAGACTCCGGTGGTAAACAATTGGTTTTCGCAGTTAAAAAAGGGACAGATTCAACGGTCTTTTGGAAAGCTACTGTACAAATAGCTTGTGTTAAAATTAGTCCAGATGAATCCCAAAAAGTAGATTGTTATAGACTTTTGAGTTTAAGTGAATTTTTAAGGGTTTTTAAAACGTTGAAATGTCAATATTCGGCTGTACAACAGAGCAAAAGGTTATCAATTTTTTTAAAAATTATCTTTGGTTTAACTTTTGTTTTATAGATGTGACCGAACTGAAACGGATGCCAAATATTTGACTACATCCTCATTTTTTAATAATCTCGAAGAAGTTACCAAAAGTGGATATCCTAACATAGATCAATCAGAATGTTGTATATGTTTGGAAAGACAACCCGAGGTTTCTTTACCTTGTACACACAGTTATTGTTTACAATGTATAGAAGAATGGTAAGTAATCGTAAATAATTGTGTTACATTATTTTATGTAATAGGCTAATGGCATTAATTTTTTTTAATTTATTTAATGCCATGTTTTTTGTTATTAATGTCTTTGCCACTGGTTTTGAGGAGGGCCCAACCAATATTAAAATAGCCGTCACAGCCACCCCCTTTAAAATTTCCATTCTTTGGCCATGAATGATCGTACCCTTGTCAGTGGGAGTTATATCTGAATTGAAAGACTGACCCTAAAGCAAATTATTTACCTTAGGAATGAAAGTCATGATACCTGTCCAATTTGTCGAGAAAAGTTAGAAAGCACTGAAGATACGTGGATTCTGTCGGAAGTACCTAAAGCAGAAGAAATAAGTGAAGAAATTCGTTCCGATTTAATGAATCTTGCTACAAATAGAACACATCCTTGTTCTCCCTCATAAATACCTTTCGACATAAATATAATAAACAAAATGTTTAGAAATGTGTCCTATGTGTAAACATTGTTTTTTTCTAACATTTAATCAAAAAATATATTTGTAAAGCTTAGCCATATACATTTTTTTATAGCGATATATTCCATAAGCCAATTTGAAGCCGTTAAAAGTAAGATTTTTACTTTCTGCTAAGCCTTATTGGTTTATTTTTTGATTTTAATTATTAACATTGTGATAATAAACAATTTTATTCACCCAATAGCATGTACTCTTAGAGTTACATGAATAAATATTAATTAAAGGTTGTTATGCTTTTTTCAATTTTTTTGGCAGAAACAGGAATATGGGATTTCCCTAGCTGCAACAAGGATCCTTCTCAAAAATAAACAAATATTAAATATTATGTCGACAACCTTTTTAATCATTTTTTTTAGTACTCTATAGGGTCAAACTCAAAGTCACATTGTACTAGAACCCAGGGTACTCCCTATTCGATTTCGTCTACTTGAACAAAATTTCCACCCTCAGAAGTGATCTTCATGGTACCAGGGGTCCTACTATTTCACTTCTTATCTGAGAAGACATTGTTGAATAAATTTAAGAATAATTAATAAAATATGAATTTACTGTTGGTCAATGTTTTATTTGACTATCAATATAACAAAAAAAAAGTGTATATTATGATTTTTATCTCCATGCTGGGTAGGTATATTATAATATATTTTTTTCTAAATAGGCTGTTTAATAACACATATATTTATTGAACTAATAAAGTAAAGAGTAAATAGGCAATGGAAAGCATCAGCAAAGAAAATTGTTAATAACTTAAAAAAAAGATAATAATTAGTACTTGTCCAAAAAGCGTATTTTATAATTAACTAACAATACCCCTTAATTTTCCAAAACTGAAATTATTTTTAAAATATTCACTATAGTCTGATCTAAATTTAAAACATGTTTGAATATATTTTTAATAAAAAAGAATTTTTTGTTTAAAATAGTTACTCAGTGGCATCATATTCCCAGTTCAATTGTTAAAAGGTGAGCTGTATGGGTTTGAGCTAACCTAGCAAGTGTACTCTGAATGTAAGCCGCCACTGGAATGATTATAAAGGATAATTTTAGTACAAACACTTAATTAACAAGAAATATGTTTAGATGTGATTTGGTACTCATTCTATCCACCAAAAAGCATTTAAATATTTCTTAATGTTCTCTTAAATACTTCTTTATACATATATACATTATCTTCTTTTCTTCATTTGAGCTTTCCTTCGTTTTTCTTCCTTTTCTCTTTGAATGTCTTCTAAATCTTCCATTATTCCTATAATCAAAATATATGTTCAGTTTATTTTTACATTCAAACTAAAAATAGATCTTAAATTAAATAAAACAGACATTTTTGTGTCTTTGATCGGCATTATTACGTTTCTGCAAAAACCATGAAAGCTTACCCAACTTGGTGCTCCTTATGTCTTCCCTCATTTGTTGTGCAAAAGATGACTCCATGTTATCAATATCATCTTCATCCATGCCCCTGTATCTACTTTTATCGTAACCAAAAATATCCTTAATGTATTTTGAATAATCTTGCATTTCATCAGGACCATCATCAATGAAATCATCCATTTCTGAATCATATTCTTCATCGTCATCCAATATACGTCCTAAAAAAAATAAAATTAATTTATGCATATTTCAAGTATTATCAAAAAGAGATCATTATTAACTAGTGAATAATGATTATTCCCGTGTATTATAGATAACATTATCCTTAACTAAACACTTAAAATAATTTACTACGACAAAATATATTATCATAGTAGGCTTGTACTGTATACTGAATCAGCGAAAGCTTACTTTCCTGACCAAAAAGTTTCAGTAATTAATTTTAGTTTCGTAAGGAAATTTAATTTACAGGGTTAATATTAATATTAAAGTAGTATAAGAGATGAGCTCACGTTTGCTTCCAATTGGAGGTTTTCTCTTGACATCCTTCTGTGGAAATTGTTTTCTTCGCACATCAGGTGGTGGAAATTGTTTAGGTTTTAAATCTTTCGGTGGAAATTGTTTAGGTTTAAGATCATCTGGAGGAAATCGTTTAGGTGGTAATTCTCTCTCTCTAACACTTGCAGGAGGTCTTTGTTTATCAAATTCTTTAAATTTCCCATTAACTTTCGGATCTTTTCTAAGACTGTTTGTAGGGGTAACAGATTTGTTACTAACTGGCTTAGGAGTGGAATGAATATTAGAACTATTTGATGCATTTTTGGGTACGACATTTTTCTTTTCTTGATCTCTGAAATTGGCAGAATTTTTATTTGGCATCGATTTAGTTTCTATATTCTTTTTAGGTAAATTATTAAGGGGTCTTTGTTTAATCATGTCCGATTTATTTCCATATCCTTCTGAGGTAGAGGATGATTTTTGAGGTTTTAAAGCACCTTTCAAAATGCTTCCACCCCGTTCTTGTGTTTTCATATTTTGTACACTACTTTGTCCTAGTTTGGGTAATTTATTGTTGCCGTAAGAATCTTGATAATTCCCCTTATCTATTTTTTCATTGTTCTTATAAGGATTATTTGATTTTTGAACTTGTTTATCTCCAATTTCTTTTAGTTTAGGATTAATAGGCTGAGCTGAAGATAATTTTGGAATTCTATTCTCTGTATGTTCTGAATTAGGTTGTTTCCCTTGTGGTGTTTTGTTTAATTTTCTTCCTTCTTTCCATTGCTGTTCCCGTTCTTGTTCTTTTTTCTGCCTTTTCGTCATAAGGGGGCCTTCCTCTTCTTTCGGTTTGACTTCTATGACAATTGGTTCATGCTGTTTCTGTGCTGCGAGCTTTAGGAGATCTGGAAATGGCAATGCAAGTGAGAAAAGGATTTAATTTTCTTTTATATTTGTCCAAATATAACTCCCAACACCAGCCCCCCCTAAATCCTAACAAACCCAACTTTAAAATCTCAATAATAATTCTTGTCTATCCCTGTATAAGTAAAGAAATTTGGCGTAACGTGTAGTACTTGTAACTATCCTTATATCTAATATACCTGAAAAATTCATAGGTGGTGGTGCAGCACTTTTCTGTTTCATTCTTGAAGGTTCATTTCTTTCTTCCCGACTATCCCGACTTCTTTCTGTATATTCCTCTACTTCATTATCTACAGCATCTTTATGTTTTCTCTTTCGCCGATGAGGTAATAAAGCATCCTCCTTCTCTTTTTCCAAAGCAGCCCTTACTCTATCTTTAGTATTACTTAAGTTGCTGCTAGCTTTCTTTTTGGTTAAAGAAAATTTTGCATCATCAGGCATTTTATTGTATTTCTCCATCATTTTATTATAAAAGGCTGCTGCTTCTTGGGAAACGTAGCCATAATCATCTTCATCAGGTTGAGATGGACCTGCTAATGTTACTGCTGTATTGTCTTTATCAATTGCATCTTCTATAACAGATTGATTTGCAGATTTTGTTCGTTTTAACATTACGTTTACCCTCCGTGTAGCCTTCTTATCCTAGAATTATATTTAAAATAAGAAAAAAAGAATAAATTCAAACAATGGGGTTAGAACAAGACTGAGGGCTTTTTTTACTATCTTGGTGCTGCAAATTATGAAAATGACCAAATGTATGTACGTCTAACTAAAACTAGGTCATTCCGTTCGCATTTGTCAGTGAATTCAGAGGTTCAGTTTCAGGTTTATATTAAATCCTACAAACCATGCGCTTTTATCAATTCATTGTAATAATATTAAGGTATATAACATTCTGAACATGTGCCTGAGGCAGTTTCTATTATAAAGAGATTGTACTGTATTGGTTCTGCACAAATTAAATTGAAGGACTTCATATTTAAAATTAACTTCTTTATACTACTTACTTTTGAACGAAGTGCAAGCAATTCATCACGTTTTCTGTTGGCTGCTTGAGATATTTGTTTTTCTTCGGCTTCTTTTTTAGCTAAAAATTTCTGAATATTTGCTGATAAAGTTCTAGCTTTCTTCTCCTCTTTTTTCGGGGCACTAAATTTTGTATTGTAGGTCCTAACCTATAATAAAAGAGGAATACTATTAATCGTCCTATCCTACTACGTTTCATAACCATTATCATAGCTAGTAATTAAATATAAATATGTTAGGAAAATTTCAAGAACACATTTGTGTGAAGTATTCAATCTTACCTCTCGCTTGTTGTATTCATTTTCCTTTGCTGTTTGCAATAAACTACCGAAATCCATTATTTTTGTGGAAAATTATTAATGATGTTAAAGTTAAAATTGATTTAAGTCATGCTATATTAAACTTCCATGATGTACACGACCCTCTTCTTAATACGCACTGACATATTGGGAATGTTGGAATTCCAGGCAATGTTGTCAGATCTCAAATCCACATCTAATACTTCTTTCCTTATTGTTTAACAGTAATGTATGAAATATATAAATAACAAATAACCAGTGAATAATGCAAATTTCATTAAATTAAGGGCCTTAAACTATGATGTTCTTGATAGTTTGAACTGTCAACCTGACAGTTCGAAACGTCAATCTGACAGTTCTAACTGTCAATCTGCATTCACAACTTTCCATATACAGGGTGAACTATGTAAAATGGTCCCCCAGACTGGCTAAAACAGGCAACCCAAAGTACGTCTCCACAAAAAATTCAGAAAGTTTACAGAAAAAATCATCCAAAGGCTATAGTCTTTGTCCTTCTTTTCGCAACTTTTCTCACCCTTTCTGATTCCTTTAGGTAAACCCAAAATGCAATATGAAGGTTAAACACCTGGAAATATGTGCCAAACATCCTCTTCCTCTCCCAACTAGTTAATAAATTCAGAAAGTTTTCAGAAAAAAAGGCAAGGCTATAGTCTTCATTCTTTTTTTTTCTTTCCCTTTACATCCCCAGACTATAGTATGAAAGCTAAACACTTTGGAAATAATCCCAAACATCACTCAACTCCTCCTAACTGCTCAAAAATGTTCAGAAAAAAATCTAAAGGCCATTGAAGGCGTTAATATTCCATAAGACGTGGCAACGTCTGAGACAAAATTGCCAGCTGACCTGGTGACGTACCTTGATGTAAATACATGTGCTTCATAGTTTTAATTTGAAGCAAAAGAGATAGACTGATAGATGTGAAGGTCGAACTCGTTAATTACTTAGGCAAAGTTAAGTTGTGGTATCTATACAGTTTGAGAGATCATTCACTGGAACAAGTTATAAATGTGTAGTAGATCACTGTAAAAATCAACTACAATAACGGCGCTTATTTAAAAGTTATTGTACCTAGAATGGATTTTTAACTTCCATTTTCTAAGAGAATGTAGCTTTTTACTTTAATTTTTTTTAGTCTCCATTTTACGCTGTTCTGATATGCACCGATAGGCAATAAACAAAAATGATCGGAAGATTGTTAGGAATAATTCGGTCTATGATCTTCGTGGAGCCTATTCTTCCTAATTTACCAGGCGCTGATTTTCCTCCAGGACAGAGTCTGCATTGTTCCATCTTTTGAAGACAGTGGTCAGTTTTCAGTTAGGAGACCACTTAAGAATCTGGTTAGCATTCTTTGGGGAATGGTTACTTTGCTTTTGTTCTGGAATATTTATTTCTCTAGTAACATTCCTCTTGTCCCTTTTCCCATTTTCGGACTTCTTGATTCCATAGAACGATTCTAGTCCAATAATTGCTCCTTTTCTGGCAAGGACATCGACAGTTGCATTTACTTCAACTCCACCAATGCCTACATCATAGAATCATATGTTCATTGCATCCAATTATTTTAGAGATTGTTTGCAATCCCAGACTATTTTGAAATTTTAGAGCTGCCGAAGTCGCGTAGCTGCTTCACAATAAAGAGATTTTTATTCCTCTCTTGGTTTATGCAGCCTGAGCATATATTACGTCAATTTCGTCAACCTCCACTTGGGGGGTTTGCATTTTGGCATTTTCTTTGGGTATCTCATCTTACATTCTGCAGGCAACGTCGTCTTTATACATCTTAGAGCAATCCGTGTAGTAGGTACCAAATCCTTGTTCGATGATCTAACTGTAATCCTAATCTTTCCTGACTTTTCTATTCTCAGCTTTCCATAATCACTTGAGGCATTGAATATTATAGCTTGAGGGAAGCTTAGTCCCATTTTGCTGACCCATTACCAGTAGGTACTTCTAGTGAAGCAAGCATTTACAATCCATAAGGAACCAACCCGGTCTTCGAGCTTCAATTATTGCAGCCTAAGAACACTCAACCTTGATCTTTTCTTAAAGGGAGTCTCTGTAGTGCTGCCGTGGAATAGTGGGGTCGATCGTCTAGGCAATATCAATTAAAATGTTTTTTTTTTACCCCCAACCTAACAGAATTCAGAACTAATCAGGTAAAGACGGGCACCCATGAACTGCTACGGTTTTATCTTAAATAAGGGGTGACTGAGTAACACATTGACCCAAAATGAATAGTTTGACGATCTGTTAACGTTTCTTTCATGTCACAAACTTCATCATCGAGTTGATTTTCACAGACGAAGCAATTAGTACCTGAAAAAGTAACACCATCATCTGATAGAGCACAAAAGTGCAATCAAGAAATGTTTCTCATTAGGTACCTATTTTTCATATGGTCAATGATAAACTGAAAATTTTGTTTGTTTTCCACAATTTTATCAAATAACTCCAGCGTCTTGAAGGCGCATTACTATACGCAGAAGGACGCTTCTATGGACCTTTCACTCAAGTTAACAGTTTCTTCATCTTTTAAAAGACATCCTATATGTACTATGTACTATTCAGTATTTTATATAACTATGGTCTCATAGAATACACAACATAATTTACAATGTTGTTTATAATAACGATCAATAAATAATTTTTAAAATTTTACGTTTAATATAACCAAAAGTTTATTAGAAGATTAAAAAACCAAAACAAATGTACTACTCGTATGTACTTCACATTCTTCATGTCCACACAATTTTCATGGACATTACATATCCGCATTTATCATGAATTCAAATTGGTCTACAAAATAGAGAGTGAAAGAGATTATTATGTAATTTAATAATTTGCTACACTACTTTCACAAACACAGAATAGTATGCGGCTTCGCTTCCGATTTTTTTTGTCATGAGTAAATATTTAGTTTCCTGATTCAGTTAAATTTTTATTCACGATAGTGATGTGTACTAGTTATAAGTATTGGTGGTACTCAGTCTCAGTGGAATAGTGTTATCCTCTACGATTAATAATAATATTTTATATTTTTATTGTGGTTGTCTTGGACCTCGATTAAATAGTACATCATGAATTTTCATGGTAAGTGTTATGTTATCCATGATAAAATGCCGTGTATAATTATTATTCACTAGTAGATAATAAAGTAGCTACGTGATACGGTTTGAACGTAAAAATGGATACACCGCGTTAACAGCAGAGAGCAGAACCTACGCTTGTTTCTGATAATTTGCACAATATTACCTATAGGACTTATTGATTTTTATTATAGTTATTTACGTACCAAGGGCATTATGAATATGTTTATGCCCGCCGAGGGTGGCTTTAGTAAGTTGCCCGAGGGCGTCGCATATATCTACTACCTACTCGTATAATGGATATTATTCGCTAGGGTTACTTAGGAAACTTGCTGGGGTTCGTTTTGTAAACTTCACCCTGGTGTATAATAGCTATCATTACATGCTTTGTGCAACATCCTTCAGTACGTGTTAAAAAGTTCCATCAACATTCGAAAATTTATCTGTGCTAATCCTTTTATCTATCTGCACCTCAGCAGCAGAGGAGACTTCTTCTTCATTTTTCACAGACGTATCATTAGCTCATAATTTGGGGTGCAAAAAGTGGGGTGGTAAGGGTCCTCGTTTTCCTTGCCCTGATCATTCTTTAATTAAAGTAGTCAAAATTATGTATGGAAACCTATTATTCGTTCGCTTTTCATTTTTATTACCGACTCGTACAACAATCACTAACTTATCTGAATAATTATTGTTTCAGCTAATCAATCATTTTATTATTATTGCAATAGTTCTAAAAAAAGGTTTTTATGGCTTTTAGTTTCCAAGACTAAAATGTTGCCATCAATTTGTAATTTATTGTAATTTCCATGGCAAATATGATTTCCGTAAATAAATGCCATTCTGTTATATTGGTTCGCGTGATAGATTCATCATCCACACAATATCCAAAGAAAATATATATTAGTAACTAAAAATTCATTTTGAAAATTCCATAGATACCTAAGATACATGACCAAAATGTATCCGAAAAGAAGAAACAAGATTTTATGGTGTTACATAATAATTCTACAATTTAAAGGAACTTTTACGTTTACAATTTAGTAAAGTACGATTATAACAACAATCAAGTTTAATTGTTTATGAATAACTAGTAATTAAAAATCGCTAGTAAAGAAATTTTTGATTTTTCATGTACCTAACGCCAAGGTTAAACAAAGTTTATTGGGTATTGTGTTATTTTTTTATTTCAACTGGTTAGTACTTGCAGTGTTTGATCCGTGATAAACAGAACAAGTAAGTGTTTTGTAGGTACCTTTTAAGAATTGTCAATAGAAATAATTGATTAATTTTTCAATTTGGTTTAACTAAACATAATTATAATATTAGCAAATATTTTATAAACAAACTTCAAACTATTGTAATGCAATTATTTCAATCATATTTAGCAATGATGGATTAGTATCGGTTTTATTACAATCTTTT
Organism: Hemicrepidius hirtus; assembly: GCA_963082805.1. Lineage (NCBI taxonomy): Eukaryota > Metazoa > Arthropoda > Insecta > Coleoptera > Elateridae > Hemicrepidius > Hemicrepidius hirtus. The sequence goes on from OY720167.1 coordinate 9,671,877, forward strand.
AATATGTTATTAAGTACCATTCGGTGGAATTACCATTCGAAGCTTTAGTATCAGAATTTAATCAACTCATGGTAAAAACAAATTTATTTCAAATCGCTATTAGAGTAGACAAAGGCGAATACGGTGAATAATAAAATTTAGGACAAGGGTTTTGGTAATTTATATTGTTCCCAAAGCATACATACTCTCCAACGTTTTGATATCGACAGCGACTTTCTTGGGGCAAACACGGATCTACGGGGTGCGTAATAGGGGTAATTACGCCCGCCCCCCAGAGGCCATCAGAGCACATACACAAATAAATTGAAAATGAAAGGTTGTGTATTGTATTTTAACATTATTATACAAAATGTTTCACGTTTAACATCATCTGCTGGGGGTTCTCCATGTCTCCTGGATCATGTACCCTCCCATATCTCTAGATCCCCCCTTGGGTTGGCGCAATATATAATAATTAATTGATTACACAATGAGTTATTGTAACAATTTTCACTTCTCAGGTAGTCAGGTCATACCAATAATCGTAACCTTTCGTAAAAACTACCCCAGTACCGTACTTACTTTTCTTTTCACCACCCCGTAGATTGTTTACTTTGGAATATTTCAAAGTCCAAAACAAAACTTTTCTTATCTCTAAATAGCAATACGCGATGCATTCCTGTAGGGTTCAAACTCCTTTCTACAAACAGAGCTAGTAAACGTAAAGCCACAAATTTTCTTTACATTAATTGTTTGCCTAACCCTCATAGTTTCTGAAGAAGAATTAAAATTCATTGGAAGTTTGATAAGGCACATATTTGAAGGTTTATGATATTGTTGGGTAGCTACCTCAATTAACCCACAAGGTTTGTAGTAAATGATAATTTAATCTTATTACATGTAATCAGGCCTGTACCCTGCAGTGGCACGATAAAAAGGATAATAATGATAATAATGATAATGATTAAACGAAATTATAACCAATTTAACGTAAAAACTGGAATTTGTTTAATGAGGTAAGGAATTATTGAATTAAATGCAGAATATAATATAATATATTCAAGTATAGCATGTAGTACTTTTTTTTAATCAGAGTTATACGTATTTAAAAAAATAAGTGGGTCGTACGTTTTAAAAATTCCTACCGAATTCAGACATAAACTTTTTTCTTAATTTATTGCAGATAAAATACAAAATAAGGCGCATTTTGTGAGTTTAGGCATTTTTAAAATTTCTTTTACTTATAATCTGCTGAATAAAATAATCTTTAAGAACTTATTTTTGAGATCTAATAGAAAAAATAATTTCTTAACGTGTTTGTTTTTGCAGTTTCGTATCTTTGAACTCAGCCTATTGAGAACAGTATCATATTTTTTCTGCACTCATTAGAAGATTATGATTAGGGAGTAGGGACAGGATTTGTATGCATTCAAAAATATTATGAATGCATCTATAAACTGTCCAACAATTGACTTAGGCCCGGTACTATTACAATCTCAGTTTAAACCACAGGCTGGAAATTTAACTTCGGATTGCCCAAGATTTTTTTGTATTTTGTATTCTGAAGTTTAATTGGAACGCTGTGGTTTAAACAGTTATAGAATTTTTCCGCGAAAGCTGACGAGAATCTTGCCAACTGAAATTACCTAATGGCCTACAAGGATAATACCAGGATGCAAGTACTTCAGCTGGCAAGGATTAAAAAATAAACCAAAAAGGACTCTGGGCGCGTAAATTGGTGTAGCAAAAATGCTTTCAGAACTGCAGGAAATTGAGATACAGCCAAAAAGATTAAAAACTATGCATACAAAAGGTCTGAAATAATGCTTGCATTTCTGAAAACGTCGCAAATCTGTAGGAATATACACTTTCAAATTCAAGTATGGATCAAACCTGTACAAATTTAACTCGGCATTTATTTATTCATTACAGAGAAAACATGAAACTGCATAGAAATCCGATCCCTAATTTTAATCAAAGGTTAATATAATGCAATGTAATTTTAAGAAAAAATCTTATTATTATTTTTATTTGATAAGGCAAAACAATATTCTGTTATCTTTAAATATTTCCCTGTATTATAACGTTCTACTCTGCTCAGAACATTAGAGCTACATCTTCGTCTTCATTCCCAGCACTATTGGAAATATTTGATCATTTATCAATTTCCTAATTTCTTATTTATTTGTCGTTAATGTATTTATTTGTGACAAACCTGTCCATCTCCTCGATATGTTATCAGAGTGCACACCACCCTACAGTAGTAGACTTCAATAATTTCTTCAAGATAGTGAGTGAGTGTAGAGTAGCGTGCATGGTATCAAATTAAAGGTACTTACTACAAAGCTAGTAATCAGTACACTGAAGATAGTGCTTATATGATCATCAAGACTTAAAAACTTTAGGTGAAGTGACCTTTAATTCCCTGAAATCTATTCTATAATATGAGAATAAAAGAAACTTAAATATTTATTTATTTAAAAGGTAAGGTGCATAATAATTTATTTTAAATTAATTTTCTAAATTAGATCGGATGATGAATGGAAACGGTTTTACAAATCAATTCTAAAAATGTATGTAGTAGGTAATTCTGAACGTGTTATAGAAAGCCCTGAGGGCAAAGTTAAAACTTTGGAAAAGTTAGGGGTTTATGAAATTTGATTGTACCTACTGTAATCGCAAATATATTGGACAAACTAAACCTAACATTCAATTAAAAGCATTGATGTTTTAATTAGAATAATCGGAAACGAAAAGGAATTTAAAAGCAATACGCAAATGCATATACATTCGATCTCTAGGTCGCAATAATGAGTGTGTACTCAATAAACATAAATTAGAAACTAAAAATATTAAATACTGTTGCGTTCTGGTTGAGATATTGCTTAAAAGTCAATTATCTCTCGTATGCTTTGATGGTCAATTGACTACCTTGCTATCCTTTTAGAATTATAAAGCAAAGCAATCTGTGTAGTTAACTTTTATGAAGGTCCTCTATTATTATAGTAGTGGGTTTGTCAAATTATTCCATGTTACAAATAGGGATCAATTAAGAAACATCCTGTGGAGCTCCTCTTGACTTTAAAATACTGAAGCAAGTTTATGTGTTATGTTGACTATTATATTTGCAGTATTTTCTGGTTTTTTAAATTTAGAAAAGGCGAAAGATTTAGGATTTACTCTCCTAACCATGTTATTTTTAGAAACTGTATACTGTATAAAATTTTCATCTACTAGTGTGTTTTTTCATGTTATTATTATTTAAAAAGTAAAGCTGGTAAGTAGCCAAACAACTGAGTACAAGATAGCATTGAAGCTAAAAATGGATAATCCTTGCATAAATTGATATACGTATGTAAAATATTTTTTATTTAATCATCAAAATTATTTTAATTTGATTGATTGTTAAAAATTCTGTAAACAACAGGCTGCGTTAAAATAGTAAAAAAATTCTTTGTATTTTCCTACTGGTTTCGGAGTTATTAGCCAGAAATTTAGATTTTCTTATCCTTTGTATAAGATTAAAAAAATGATCAATTTTAGGTTGATTAATAATAAAGTATTACATGTTAACAAATTTTGAATTCCGTTTGTGGTATTTGATTTCTTGAATTATTTATTCCCATATATTTTTGTCATAAGTACATTTTTTCTTGGGGTACAGTATCATTTTTTTTTGGAATTGCTAGGCAAATTTCTTTTTTATTTATTACACATGTAATAATTACTTAATTAATCCCCCCCCCCATCCAACACTTAATCTAATACAAAAGACAATCGCTCATGAAGCGTGGATTAGAATCCATTTGATAATCAAGGGGTTCCGGATTCGAATCACGAAAATTGTTAAGTAACTGATAATATTCACTTGCAATAAAAAATTTTATGAGTTAAGTCCACAAATAAAAAAAAATATATAGTGAAACGTTTGATATAGGTAGTGCAGTGGTATATTAGTGTGTTTCTATAATTTTTTTTGTTCTAGGCCCAAAAATGCCAATGAAAGAGTGGTTTAGACAATTGCAACCAATGCAATTGTATATCATTCTTACACTTACCGTGGCATTCTTTATTACGGAATTGGTAGTAAGTCATGTTACTCACGCTCTTACTCTATTAATGGATTCGTATCACACGCTCTGTAATATATTTGCATTGTCAGCATGTATGATCACCGTTAAGGTAAGTTAACTATAATTAGGTATATGTTAATCGATGAACTTGACCAAATTTCAAATTTAATCCTTACATCATCTTTTTATCCAATTTAAATAAACAGAGACGGAGTCATCTGAAACGTAAAGATAATAAAAAATGAATACATACACAAATAACCAAATACATATAACTCCGGTCTCTATAGTCTATCTACAGTGTGTCCACGGATTGAGTGCATATAAAGTGTAAATGACCATTTTTTTTTAGAGTTGGATGTTCATGTTCTGAGGATCGCTCCTGCTTAGTCTCAAACTAAGATATTGAAAAAATGAGCCAAATCAATTAATATACAGGGTGTTTTTATGGCCGAAATCTAAAAATTAGTCAAGAGTAAACTGTCTTTATTTTAGCAGATATAACAAAAATGTATTAGAAAAAGTTGTTTAGAATTAAAAGTTATTGCAGATTTTCAACTTTTATACAAATCAGCCTACTTTTTTTTTTTCATCAAAATCCAATACTTTTAAACTCATGTTTGTAACAAATAAGGTTTAGTATTTTTTTAATAAATAATTATTTGTTTTTCAAGTGCTTTGTTTAATTACTCTTCATGCATGGGTCATTAAACCCACAAATAAAAAATCTCATGTTGATGAAAAAAATCAAAGTAGGCTGATTTGTATAAAAATTGAAAATCTTCAATAACTTTTTAATTCTAAACAACTTTTTCTAATACATTTTTGTTATATCTGCTAAAATAAAGACAGTTTACTCTTGACTATTTTTTAGATTTCGGCCAAAAAACACCCTGTATATTAATTGATTTGGCTCATTTTTTCAATATCTTAGTTTGAGACTAAGCAGAAGCGATCCTCAGAACATGAAGATCCAACTCTAAAAAAAATTGTCATTTACACCTTATATGCACTCAATCCGTAGACACACTGTATATTAAAACTAATCCGTTCCGATTTGTTACAGTATGGAAAAAGTTCCAGGTCTAGAAATGAAAATAAAAATTATTCAACGGAAGGTGAAACTTCAGTTGAAGTTTTATCATCAATTGTTGATCCAAATTTATGTTCTGATAGAACATCAGTTGTAACAAGTCGTGGTAAACAACAAGAAAATAAATTAAAGAATACTTTCGGTTGGGCTAGAATCGATGTAATAGGAATGCTAATATGCTGCGTATTCTTAGCTTCTTTGAGCTTTTCGATATTTGTTGAAGCATTGCAAACTTTAATCCATATTGATCATCATGATGAAATGCATCATCCGATCCCTGTACTCTGCATTGGTGTAATAGGACTCGTTCTTAATGGAATTTGTTACCTCGTTATCGGCGGTAAGTTTACAGTAATGCCATTCACGACACACTTGTTAATGGGTAATATTACAAAACAAACCTTACATTCACTATTTTCACAAACAATTAGCTATGTTGTATAAAATTAAATTAACTCAACTGTTGTTTAACGAAATCATATAATCCTGGGCAAAGTTCGTTATATAACAGAAAATTCGTTAAATAGAAACAACAGGGCGGTAGGGGTTTTGGGGATCCAAATACGTCAGGGCTGAAACTGTAAATACCACTTTGGTTGTACACAAATGTGGTAATAGCATCTCTTACCGAATCCTTCTTAGATATCCCAGCATAATATAATGTGGTCCAGCTCCAAAGACTGAAATCTTCAGAAAACTGTACCAAAACATATCTCGATAGAACCAACACTATCTTTGACAAACCTTTCAGAGTCAGAGTAGTAATCCCTCGTAGGGGTGGTGGGGAAAGAAAACAAGAATTGAGTATTCGAAAAAAAATCATATGGATACAAACAAGAGGAGCAGTTGGAGAGGCTGATGGTAAGCTACGCTACAGGACTTGAAGCGTCTGCTTCTCCTTCGTATGCATCTCCTATTGGAGGTTCATTATCATTAGGACCTTGACCACAAGTAGCCGTTCTGGGAGGGTACCAAAGTAGAATCGAATACCTACCAATAATTGGATCCTGGAAGCCCCTGCTGACACTGACAGAAAAGGGAAACAGAAGCGAGCGGCGGTCGGCAAATATGGGCGCAGAAGACTTCTAGTAGACCCTGAACCCACATATGCGTGGTATTATATCCCATAAAACGTAAAGGGTACGGTGATGATGGTTGCTGGACCGAAGAACGTTCCATCTAGATCTGAAACGAATGAAATTGTGTAACTAACCAGGAAGTAACTGACACTATGCACTACACTTGCCAATTATGCGAAAAGGGAGATAAAACACGCATCCGGATTCTCTATTCTGGGAGATTAAATCAGTACTTTGCTGTACATTTTGCTGAACCTGAAACAAAGCTGAAGCCCCCCCAGCGATATCCTTGATTTTTAATAGGAACGTGGGAGTAGGTGGAAAAGGACACCAGCCGGCACTATTAGCCATAAACTGCAGTGTAGTGGACTACCCCGAAGAGAATAATATGAATAATAATCTTTCTGAAAAAAGTGATACCTAAGCAAATAGGTATTATAAGTTTTGTGCATTGATTCTCTTAATGCATACATCCTTTGTTTAGTCTCTTTAGCTTTCCCAGAAACTGTCGCACTAGTATCTCTGAATAAATTAGTGAATTTTTTAATCAATAAATAGTTCTTTTAGAACTAATTTCCTTTTGCTGCTGTTCACTTTCACATTGTTCTGGATGTGTCTCGTAATTAGAAAGTGCATTGAAAATAAAATCTTAGAATGGCCATTGTACCGTTTGAGCATAAATTGAATGTGTAAAAGGGAAGTCACAAAACTTTGATCTAATTTCCGAGAATGGAAAAAATACTGAATTACGTTTCAGGATATCTTAGATTCTAAATAATCTGAAAGTCATTTACTTTGTATTTATTATAATCTATTTTACACTACATTACATTCCACAAGTAGCAACAATTTTTTCTACGCTGAAGGCTACATTGCATTGTTGTTATCGTATCAACATTGTATTGTTATCGTTTCCCTTATCAATCTTCTTGATTTCGATATTGTATTATTAATAATAACCGTTTAGTCTTAACAAAGTTTAAAAAATTGAGAAAGAAAACACCAAGTCTGATCCCCCATTTCGTGGGATCAGACTTTGTGTTTTCTTTCTCAATTTTTTATTACTTCGGTTCCCACTTGAAGAATGGACGTTAATCAATTTCTTAACAAAGATAACACATAAACGAACACACTCCTTCTCCAATAGGTATCGGATAACCCAGAACGTGGACACCTAAAATAATTACACACTTAAAAAAATGCTGCAATAGTTAATAAAAGAATGTTATTACCTGCAGTGGGCTGCGGTGAATAGGTTCTGTGTTCACGGATGCAAACAACATATTGGAAGCACAATCTGTCCCTTAACACGCTTTATCACGCTTCTGTGTTGCAGCAAAGCCATCCACGCGTGCGCATTCATGTGTTGTATTGATTTCAGCGTGTGGTGAATTACCAAGCCCTCAAAACCCCAATAACCATTACAATACAATCGAAATCACCATATTTAGATCAACTATTATTCATTATAGATATTTTTTAAAAAGTTTATGCCCTCCATTCTACCATTGTTGTATTCATTCTTACAGGCTATACATTTCATCAAGGAAGTTTTCTGTATATGACTGAAAGCGGATGTGTCGTGTTAAATAGAGTGGTCACCAATGATTCCGTTTACAGGGGCGAAAGAAGATTGTCTCGAACAAGAACGGTACCGGCTCCACAATATCGACAACGACAGGGATGTAGAGAAATGTTACGCGATATTGTAGGCAAGTACTAATATCAGGGAAGGGGGTGGCAATTGATTACTAGAGGAAAATAGAGAGTAAATATATTTTTTGTTTCAGGTTGCGTATTTGTTATTATTTGTGCAATATTTGTACACTTTACTGAGCAGAATGTTGCTAAATATATAGATCCGATATTATCTCTTGTATCAGCGGGTGCATTAATGATTCTTAGTTTTCCCTATAGTAAGTATCCCTAATTAAGTGGAAATATGTACTGCGAAATGGTTGAAAGAGTTAACCGAGGTTTTCAGTGTAAACAAACTAGACTACCAGATATTTCAGGAAAATAGATTTTCTTTGCCATTAAACTGAAGTATTTCTGATTTTTCGCGACACCATTTCTAACAGTGGTTTTCTTTTTTAGTGAAAGAAAGTTGTTTAATTTTACTACAGACTATCCCAGATACAATAAATATCGATTCCTTGAAATCACAGTTAATAGAACATTTTCCTGATATCGTAAATGTTCATGATCTTCATGTCTGGCAGCTTACTGCAACAAAAGTGATTTCTACAGCTCACATTATCTTCCAAAACCCAACGGTAAGAATTTTCCTTTATAATTTATTTTTTTATTAATATTTATGTTCTAGGTTTATTTAAAAATTACCGATAAATTAACGGAATTTTTCCTAGAACATGGAATCACACAAGTGACAATTCAACCAGAATTTTTTATCAAAACTCGAAGTAGTGACAGTATACATTCCAATAATTCATTATCTTTATGTCTCATGCAGTGCCAAAGTGAAGGTTGTAAGACAAGTCATTGTTGTCCTGAAATTCACCCAAAGGTAAATAACAGAAAAATGCTAATAGAAAATTTGTCCCCAACCGCAGGATAATAGCAAAAATACATGTTCGATAAAATCGCAAAAACAGTCGCCTTTTTCTTCTCAAAAAAATATGCACATGCATACAAATCCGGTCTCTATTTCAAACTAAGAAAAGATAATTTTTAATTTAAAAATAATCTGTTTTTCAGGTGCTTACTTTAAATAGCAAATGGAAGTCACTTTCAAAAGAATTAGTGGCAAGTACGTCTCCAGTAGATCTCAAATGTATAAAAATGAACACCGAAGAGTTACCAAATATAAAAACATACGAAAGCAATGATTTAACAACAGAAACTGAAGAAGATTTTAATAAGATAATAGAAAATAGCCCACAAGATATTTCTGAAATATCGGATGATACTCAAGTAGTTCCTGTTCCAACAAGTAGTAATCGAAATGACTGTCCTGAAAATTCCCTAACGAGGGTGGATACAAAAAATGAAGATAAAAACTCTGAATAAGACTGCATAGCATGTAATGTAAACCTAATAATAATAAATTGTAAATATATCATCATAAATTGATGATGATTTTAAACTAGAATTATAATTACCTATTTTATAAATTTGGAAAATCTATAATTTTTCATGTTTGAATAAAATTTTATTATGTAATACGTTTTTCTTTCAGGTTTTTGTAGTTTCAGTTAGGAATACCTTTTTGTTTTTGACCTTCGGGGTTTTAAGGTCGTCAATTTATAATAAGAAAAAAATTCTACAATAAGACTCGAACCCACGCCCATAATGCACCGACCTTCAGTGCCATAGACTCAACCAAGTAGATCAGTGCCTACTTGTTATAGTTTAAAACCAACTGAACTATATTTTGCTATATTGTTGGGTTTTCTTGTATTTCCTGCTACGTTTCCCAACGGCGTTGAATAAATGAACCAAAAGTATTGGACAGTATTGGTTTAAAAATAATGCCTATAGTGAAAAAATAATAAATCATGCATATTATATTTATTGTCTTTGGTTACATGTCATAAATTATTATTATTTGTAATTTCTTTACCATATTAACCTCGTCGAGGTTTTTCTAAAGTGAAGCTCATTTCAGTGCAACTTACCCCATTGCTATGCGTAACATTTGATTTCATGGTCAAAGTTCCAGCAAGAATTACGAGACGATTCTTGAATTTACTGATATTTATCTTATTATTTGGACTAGCACAGACTTTGGTCTGTAAATAAATAGTAAATGTTTATTTAACACAAACAATAATTAAATATACACCATATATTTGCATTAAAATGAAAGACTACTTAGACTAGAAAGCTTTATTTATATTTGACTAGAAGTTTTATTGTTTTTGTTATAAAAATAAGGGATGTATTTTTCCTAATTCTGATGATCAAAGAACTTCTACAAAATTTTGGGCTGGATCCAGGGAGTGAACCATATATACCCAGGTAACCCAGGCCAAATCGTTTCTCCTGAAGATTTGAAAAAAGTCTTACTTTTGCCCAAACTATCTACTGCATAAATCATGGTCTTAATTACCACAAACCAACTCGATCATTAGACGGGAGCCAATTCGCCTCAAATTTTGAGAATTTTGATGAGGTTACTTCGCCGACTCACTAACAGAATGTGCCTACCTATACACCAAATTTTGTAGGGGATCAAACAAGGCCTACGTCGAGGGAAAAAGGAAGATTACAGTGTTAACTTACCGGATTAATTGGACAGTTTTTAGGAAAGTTGAACATACTAAGAATATCAAGTGAAGGGCCACCATCCTTACTTAATTCTTCACATAAATCTGCATCACCTTCGTATGTTGGTAATGGAGGTTTGCTGGCAACGACGTGCGCCTAAAAATTAAAAGATACATAATACCGACCCTAAAGGGCACAATTATAAATGAATTTCAATTGTAGAACGTTTTTGGACGATTCGCAGTTTATGGCAGAGCGAGCGCAGCGAGCGGTCTAAGTAAAAACAAAAAATTTTGTGATATTCAATTTTATTTCTTAATGTTACGTTAACGAAATGCCAATTTTTATCAAAACTAAAAAATATACCTACTTGTGCAGTCTCAATTCGCTTTGTAGTAACAACACATCCTGAAGGTATAATGTTACAATCGTTATCCAATGTTAGGGCAAGATTTTGCACCTTCATTATACTTTGTGGATGACAGTTTCGTATATAATTAGTCTTTAGTTGATATCCATTCTAAATATAAAAAGAAAATTAAAACACAGAGGGGGTGTGATAGGATTAGAGTTAAAATAATATCTTAATATTTATTCGATTTTAATGAGAGTTTGGGTGCGGTGGGGAGCCCTTTTAGGCTCATTATCACTCGTGAATAATCCTGTGGATTATAATAGAAAACCTAGTCTTTAATCTTTATTTTACTTACACAAGCGAAGGAAGTTCCCACTAGTCCTAAGCTGATTGCGCACAACACGTACATCATTACGGGGTCTTCCATATTTTACAATCACAAACGCTGAACCAATGATGGGGTTCATATTTATACATCTAAATTTAATTTTAATTAGCTTACACTGTGTTAAACCATCCTCGACAATATAGTTAGTACATACGAATTAAGTTTATAGTTGCTCTTTATAGCTATTTTTTTATTTTCTATTATCCATGACATTAACGTTGCTTTTTTTGTTATAAAATAATTTAAGAGTTTTGTATTAATTAATCTTTAATTATATGATTGTAATTATAAACGTATTAGGATGTGTAACATATAATTTATTCTTGTTTTATTTTGTATAATAATAAAATAATCTAAAGATAATGGGAGCTAATCCAAAAAGTAATTTCCTGAATAAATTTCGTTTTTTGGGTGATAGGACATTTTTTCAATATTAGGTAGGTACGTACGGGTTTCCCAAAAGTAGCAATCCTTCTCTTGGAAAGAGATTCAGGAAATAAAAAGGACTTTAAAAAAATCTAACTTGTATATCAAAAAGTGCTGGCACTCCGTCGTGTTGGTAGGTACCTACAATTATTAATAAATAAATAATTAACCATAATAATTGTAAACAAAGATAGTGGTACTTTTATTACAGAGAATAGCATATAATTCTAAAATACCAAATCAATGTATTTTATAATTTTATTGTACGTAAAAAAATGAAAACAATTTATAGGAATGTATTAGGCTAACACATGTAAGAATTAAAAACCCGGTGATCAGCAGTGCTATGGTAAAAGCTGCAAGCACAAATCCTCTAAATATGACACTGTTGATAGTGCCAAAATTACCAATATTACCTAAAAATATAAATTTAAGCATAATTCTTGTATTGTATAATGTTGTAGGAGTACCTGACAATGCAAAGATGTCTATGTAATTAACCAACAATGCAATGGGGTAAAGTACAGCTATGGTAACAGCAGGAAGCAATACAACCCCAAATAATATTACAAACATCAGAGTTGTTGCTGGTCTCTCTGCAAACCATCGCAGCAATTTCTTTTTGACCAAACGTAATTTGTCCATCAATCTAACTGTAAAAAAAATTAAAATTATAATCACAGCAGAACAAATATTTGCTTTTGTGTTCTTAAACAGGTGCGGATTCATAGGGACAGAATATTTTCCCATTCTTATACGAGAGCTGTTGTTAGCTCTTCAGTACTACTTTTTGGGGTGGCAAGATGTGTCCTAAGCCTTCAATCGAGCTGATCGCGGAATCTCGCGGAAATGCTCAATACGGTTTAGGTCGGGGTTAAGAGCAGGTCAATATACTTTATTTGAATTCTCTCTTCTTCCAAGAAGTTATTCTGCTACAAGGATCTCATCTATGTACCTTGTAGCATTAATCTTCCCTAGATCATCAAGCGATCAGTTTGGTTGTCGAGATTACCTTATCCCTTTACAAAACATGATGGATCCACCTCTGTTCTTTGCGTCGATCCCTTAGACAACCCTTATCTACCAGATAAAAATTCCCACGATAGGCCAACACCGAAATTCAACAATCAAAAATACGTAAAACAGAATCTCAAATCATCTGAAAAGAAGATAAAAGGGGACTGGTCTGGACATTCTTGCAACCTAATCCTTGTAATGTGAACCGAAAATTATTTTCCGGTGGCCCCCCAGAACATAAATTAACAATTCTTAAACGGTCTTCTCCAAAAGTTATATCCTGTTTTCGACCTTTATTACCTGCCTTTCTCATAGATTTTCACTATTCCTGTAGCATACCAAGTTCTTTTACAATTTACGAACACACACAAACACCTACTTAGTTCTTCTGAAAGGCTGAAATTTTAAAACTATAATACTCACCCAAATTTGTAAAATAAATAAGCTGCTAATAAAATAAAATCGATTGTGTAACTAAACTACAACTTCGTTGTTGATAAGGGTAGTTCTTTTCTTGAAGATGCGTATTTATTAACGTGGATATAATTATTGTAGTAGATATATAAATAAACCCTTTTCACTTAAAACGATTATGGATTTGTGTGTTGAGTTCATGTTATACTAATGTGGTTGAATGCGTCTTATCTGTTAATTTTTTTATGCTGGTGTGGAATTTGACTTTTGTTATCTAGACAACACGCATATGTCGTACAAACTGCATCAAAAATTTTAATTCGGGTGTAACATATCAAATAAAGGATTCAAAGTTGGTCAAAAACTTGTGGATGTACTATTACGTACCAAGTGACTAACTACTAACCATACGACAAAAATTCAAGGTGTTATTTTAAGATTTTTTTGTAAAAATCCCTTTCCACAAAAAGTCTATGAAATCTAAAAGGGTTTCGGGAACTAAGTTCCATCTTCAGCGCTCAATGTGCATTTTAATTAGATTTTGTGGTCTATAAAAAGATGTCTCTTACCTAATTCCATTCAAGTACCACTACTTTTTTTTTTTACTAGAACCTGAAAATTTTCAGAGAGTGTAACGCTTTCTTTGATTAAACATGCAAGGATAGTCATATAAGATGATGTGTAAATGTTGTCTCTTGAAAGAATCCGTGTTCAATCTCTAATCAGTTACTTTCCTATATTTTCTTTAAAAAAAGGCCTTGCATTGAAGATAAAAAAGTACAGTTTTATTAAACACTTAAGTACAATATAAATACAAAACATTATTTTATATAAAAATTACATCGCATTAATATTTTCATTATCAAATATATCCAACCATGTCACCGTATTTAATCCACTAAGCTGCTCCCAGAAATAGTTGGTTCCATGGTGTTCATGTAACTTGCTAGGGTTCAAATCCAAAATTTGAAAGCTGTTGCCATTTGCCATTACTGAGATACTGATGTCAAGGAACATATAACATTGTAGACAATATTAATTACGAGTAATATCAGAAAGACATCATAGGAAACTATAGTCCGGATCACAATTTTTCTTCAAGTAGAACTTGCTGAACATGGGCTTACAACTTGCCTATTTCAGGTTTATGTTTGAAAAGTCCTAAGACTTTTAAATGAAAATCATAAAAACAGATCTATATTATTTTTTTTACCTTATGGTACCTTTTTTAAACAAAAATTATACAATAAGTTGTTTATGCTATACTATAAATTCTGATTAAAAGGATACTTCCTGATATATTAGGACCTTGATAATCAAAATTTGTAGCTGTTAACTTCTTGGAAATCTTGGCAAAATTCCTGCAAAATAACAAAGAATTAAAAAATAGGAATTACCCAAGAGGTTATTAAAAAAATTTAAGGGTGTATAATAGGGGGAAAAAGAGGAAAGTAACTTAGTAAGGATCGGTCCAAAAAAGCTTCAGTCCCGTCAAAAAATGTACCTTTGCACTTCTAGCTTTCTTCTGAAATTCGACTTCTGTTTTTCTAGTTTAACTGACTTTAATTTCTGGATTCGATGTACCATATGTTCTATATTAGTTTCTAAAGTTGTTTCTTGCTTTTTCAGTTCCCTCTGAAAAAAAATTAATGAAATTAACTGTGCAAGCAGGGCTTAACAAATATTTCTGTAATGTGCTGGTAAACAATTAGCAAAAAATCAGTTACATTAACTGTACCTATATTACCATTTGCGTATATTGTGTTGTTTGTTCTAAAGGACTCTCATCCTCAGTAATGATTTTCGATGACATCTCATCAATCCCATGCATCAATTCTCGACATATATCCTCGTTCCGTATTGTAGCTAAAATGGAAATTAATAAGCACACAATGGTAAAATTTAATAAATTACAATGTTATCAACCTTTCTTGGCCATCTTTAATGGAATTACTTGGGTTTGATTCCATAAATTGAGACCCTGTTCAAATGCTTCACTGTATAAAGAGATTTTACACTCAATCTTTTTTATTGCTTCCGTGAAATTAGAGTCATTAACACAAGATTTTGTAATCATATTTTATATTTAGGAACCGGGAATCAAAAAAGAAAGGTTTGCGTTTGAAGTTTAAATTTTTAACGGTTTTTCGAGGTTAGGTGGTTTTGTTGAGATTTCGATGATTTGACAGGTCGCCCCCTAGCGGAATCAACCGAACTGGTTCGAACAAAATACGAAGGCATTAGGTTTGTTCGTTTGTCTGCACTAAACTGCTCCGAACAGGAAACAGAAAAAGATGGCTACATACGGCGTTGGTGCATTAAAAAGAGATAGCATGTTGTTTGTTTCCTGTTCCATGCAGTTTAGTGCAGACAAACGAACAAGCCTAGTGACGTCTCTAGCGCGGGGTTTTTAAATTACATTTATCCTACATAGAACATTTTCATCAAAACTTTCATGAACAATAAACTCTTTACATAGTATTAGTTTACTGATAGAAAATTTTACTAATAGGTAACTTGTTTCATTCTTTAGAATTCTAGAATACGTTTTGGTAAGATATTTTAGAGACACTCCGTATATTGAAGAAATGTTTATTGATGCTATCTTCATGTAGAACAGGTTAAACCAATAAAACCCATAATAATTTTTAGAATTTTAAAGTGATTTCTATATTAAAAACTTTCAATAAGTTATTATACGATTAATTATTACATAAAAATAACAAACTTTCAGAAATGCAGTGGTTGTTAAACACTTCATAAATAAAAATCTGTTTTAGAAGGTGCTTGTGTTACTTTTGTAAACATTTTTCAGTATTTTCGAGTTTATCTTCTGTTCTGATTTTAATTTAAATTAATGTGCAGATTACAAAACGACCCTTAAAAGGGCCAAACCCTTCTAGATCACTGTATGGTGATCGGTTTGTTTTTTCCAGTTTTTTGGTTATGTTATTTTTTTAACTAACCCCCCTTTTTCTATTTGAACGTGAAAAGGAAAATTACAATTAAAAATGGATCAAATGTTACCTAGTCCGGGATTCAGCATCCCTAGTATAGGTATGTATAATTTATTTATTCAATATTTCTGTGAATTTATTTGATTATCGGAAATATTTATCAGGAACTCCACTGCATCAACCCGAGGAAGATCAACTTATTCTTCCTAATGCATTACAGCAACAGCAACAAGCTCCCCAAGCACAGGTTCCTCCTTTAGCTCCGATGGGTGGTTTAACCCCTACCCTCGGATTGGGTATGGGAATGTCGATGATACCCCAAACAACAAAATATGTTCCAGGCTTTGCTACACCCCAAAGTATGATGCAACCACAAACTCCTGTAAGTTTTTTGAATAAGAGAATATTAAGCAAATCCAAATTGTTTAACTTTATAACTGTAGAATTACGATAAAGTACGTTTGGTTCTGCAGAAACAGCTGAAATATTCGTTGGGACCTGCTCAATCACATTCTATACGATCCTATAAATATCCAAGTGGGTATTGAGCCCTACAGTCTTCGAAAATTCAACTGTTTGTAGTAGAAACCTTTGTTTACATTTTAAAATGTTTATAAAACAAACAACTTTACTTTTAGCAACAAACTATGTCATCTTCCATGGTTAATGTGGGTGGTTCCAGTAATTCAGTTGCACCACCTAGTATTGGACCTGCAACACCAGCACCCATGACTCCTTTAACTCCACATTCTGCTGATCCTGGAATTGTTCCGCAGCTCCAGTAAGTTATAAATCCATTTTATAATCGTATATTGTATTCAGTCCCAGTTGATATTAAAATTTTCTTTGCCATATCATAGCACTTTCTTTAGCAGAATTCTTTTAATATTATTCTAGTACTCACAAATTGCATTTTCTGTCTATGGATAGCAATAAATGAAATCTGTAGGTACTGAGCTATACCACAAGAGCTTACTCGCCCAGATCGTAATATTCGAGAACTGGTTCTATTTTACTCATATGTATTAGTCATGGACTAGAGTTAACGAAAAGGATGGAGGTTGATTCCATTATTTGAACTTTGTAGTAAACAAAATTATTTTACTTTTAGTGATAACATTTATCTTAAGGGGGGGGGCAGAAAATTTCTAAAAAATATTGATAATAAATTTTATTTCAGAAATATAGTCTCAACTGTAAATCTGAATTGCAAATTGGATTTAAAAAAAATAGCCCTCCATGCCCGTAATGCCGAATACAACCCAAAACGTTTTGCAGCTGTTATAATGAGAATTCGAGAACCAAGAACAACTGCGTTAATATTTTCCTCTGGTAAGATGGTTTGTACAGGGGCTAAAAGTGAAGAAGATTCACGATTAGCTGCAAGAAAATATGCAAGAATAATTCAAAAACTTGGTTTCCCAGCAAAATTTTTAGATTTTAAAATACAAAATATGGTTGGTAGTTGCGATGTTAAGTTTCCTATTAGATTAGAAGGTTTAGTTTTAACACATGGATCTTTCAGTTCTTACGAACCTGAATTATTTCCTGGTTTAATCTATCGTATGGTTAAACCTAGAATTGTACTTTTAATTTTCGTATCTGGTAAAGTTGTATTAACTGGAGCTAAAGTTAGACAAGAAATATATGAAGCATTTGATAATATTTATCCCATTCTGAAAAGCTTCAAAAAACAATAAGTGGTTGGTAATTAATTTTCTTCAGAATCTGCAAAAACTTGAAACATGGGATCATTATTTTCATCATCTGTGTTGCTTGTAATTGCAGTCAAATTGTAAATAATAAGTGTATGTAGGCTTTTTAGTACAAAATATTCATTTTTTTAAGAGTTGCATAATGTAATTTTCTTCACAAGAATATTGTTGTATTGTATTGTACACAAAATGAAAATTTCATGCACTTACAAGATTTGCGTTACGTACACTGTTATTTTTTTTTTCTAATACTGTGTATTATAATAAAACAAACTCAAAGTAATATTTTGGTACAATCTCGATTTCTTACTTGTGTTTAAAACAGTAGGGAAAAATCACAGGGACTTCCCCTACAAAGGACACCTCTGATTGGTGACATAAATGGAATATAAAATCAAATGTTTCAATTGTGAAATAAATAAAACTAGAAAACTCATCTTAAAAATATGTATTTTATTGTATTCAGTCAGGAAAATTATCCTTTCCTGATCCAAAAAATTTCAGTAATGGATGAAATGATTTCCGAAAAAAATTAATTCTTTTAGGCGTAGAAATCTGAAAATTCTTATAATAGAAAAAAATATTAAGAAACTCATGCATAAAGGGTCTTATTCCCTCATGGAATTGCTTTACACCCCCTTTGGGTCTTGCATCAATTTTTCCATACATGAAAAAAGTACTACTTTATGCACTTGTTTCATAAATAATTAATTTTATGCACACCAATTAACTTCTTTAAAAAATATTTTACTGTTTTTCCACTGAAACTGGAATTGGGGAAAAGGGCATGAAAAAAGGGTCACATTCTCAACAAAAAAAAAAGAAAACCATTTATGATTTGCATAATCAATTTAATAAGTTAATTAATTATTTATAAATGCTGAAAATACAAGTTCAAAGAGACTAATCCTTGAGAACATGAATTACAAAATTAGTGATGTTACTCTTTTACAAAAACTTATCAAAAAAAGATCCTTCTGCAGGTTTTTAGATTTACGTGTTTTCAAGGATATGTCTTAATAATGCATTAAAAAAGTTGTTTGTTGACATAAATACTTATAACTACAATACTTCTGTAAAGTAACAAGCTTCTGTCTCACAATCTTCATGAACAAGCAACTTTCACTTCTTTTAAACGGTAATTTATTATTAGTAACTTTACTTCAACGAAGATGACGCTGATTCATCTTAGTTTAATTGAATGTGTTAACCTAGAAGAAAAACAACAAAGTTAACTAAGCAAGATTTTTGTATGAACCCTAAAAGATTTGTTTTTGCAATCTTAAAATCAAGTTGCATACGAGAATTTAAAAGTTCTCTAAATACTTACAATATCATCTATCTTGAGTATAGATCGAACAGTTTCAGTTGCAAAAGTTAATGCACTCACTGAAACCAGTAAGGGCTGCACTACATGTTCTTCTAAAATATCAGAAATTGCACCTTTGCGTACATTGATACCTGCAGATGTTTCTCCTTTGGCATGTCTATTTCTTAACTCGGTAACAGTCTAGAACGATAATTAAAAATTCACAATAATTTAAATATTTTCAAAAAATTTCAAGTTTTGATTTAATAAAATATTCGATAACGATTATAAATATAGAAATACAGACCTGGATTGGATTAAGACCAGCGTTTTCAGCAAGAGTGAATGGTATGACTTCTAAAGCATTGGCATAAGCTTTCAAACAAATAGAATCAACTCCTTCTGATTGATCAGCAAATGCTGCAAGTTTCAAAGCGAGTTCAATTTCAGGTGCACCGCCTCCTGCAATTAAAGCACGTTTGCGAACTAGACAACGTACTACACATAAGGCATCATGTAAAGAACGTTCTGCTTCTTCTAAAACCAGCTTATTGGAACCACGAACTAATAATGTGACAGTTTTTCCAGCATTTTGAGCACCTATAAAATAAAAACAACATAATGTCAATAAATTCGGAGCAGAATATAATACAGGCATGATGTATAAAAATTTTAACTTACCGGTGATTTTAATCATTCTATTACCACCACCACTACCAACTTCTTCTACTAATTCTGCACCACTAAGATTTTCAGTGGTGAAGTGATCTAATGATGCAATAGGTCGGCATCCTAATGACTTGCATACAAACTCTACATCTTCTCTTTCAATATCCTTGATAACGAGAACTTTGATTTTATCCAAAAAGTGAAGGGCCAAATCAGAGACAGCATCACGGAGAATGGATTTCTGTACCTGTTACCAAATGCAAAATAGTTTTTATTACAAAAAACCAATATGAGGGTTGATATAAAATAAAGTTAATTGGAAATTTGTTTTTAAAAAAAATAAATAATTACCAGTAAGACGTTACATCCTGATTTTTTAATCTGTTTAACAATATTAAGAATATATGCTCTTTCTTCCTTCAAAACTCTATCCATTGCTGCATAATCAGAGATAAGAACGTTATGATCCATGTCAGTTTTTGGTGGAGAAATGCAAAACTGTATTAAACCAATTTTAGCCTTTTCAACTCGTTTTGGTCCATTAACATTTGCTGCTCTTTGAGAAAACACAATTCCATCAACCAATTCAGTATCTTCAACTGTCCCTCCAAGTTGTCTTATCACTTTAATATCAGTTAAATTTACAGCCCCTTCACGTCCTTTAAGAAAAAATATTATTGCAATGCATTTAAATTTCGATTCTGTATCGCTTACCAGGTTCTACAATTTTAAGTACGGCCTCAACTGCCAAAGGAGCTAATAAACTAGATTGCTGTGAGACAACTTTTGAATTCAATGAGGTAGAGGCACTTTGAATTAACTGTTCACGGTTATCAAGTTCAATTGGTGTCGATATACTTGTAAGAATCTAAAATAATAAACATTAATTTTGATTTTTAGAGGGAATTTATTTAAAATACCTCAACAGCTCGTGCAGCTGCTCTTTGAAATGATTCAGAGATTGCTGTAGGATGAATACCACGACTAAGTAACTTTTCGGCAGCGTTTAATAGTGCACCAGCAATAATTACCACGGTTGTAGTTCCATCACCGGCTTCTATATCTTGAGCTCGAGATAATTCAACTAACTGTAATTAGGGGTAGTAATAAGAATTGCTCTGGAAGTAAGATATTTATTAATAATTACCATTTTTGCAGCAGGATGCATAACATTCATTTGTTTGAGAATTGTTGCTCCATCGTTAGTAATTGTTACTTCACCATTACCGGATTGAATCTACAAAGGAAAAATTTTACAATTAAATAAGTAAGGAGAGTGGGTAATCTTTAATGGTATTTTGGCGGTAAGTCTACTTACCATTTTGTCCATTCCCCGGGGGCCCAAACTGGTGCGAATAGCATCACTGACAGCTAAAAAATTAAATACAGAACTTTATTTATTGCTATTTTAAAATCATATAACATGTTAAACCTAAACTTTAATGTAATTTATTACCTTTTGCTGCATTAATATTACTAAGGCGAATATCAGCCGGTTTACTTTTGTCTTTATATGCGACTCCACGGGATTTATTTGCGTCTCCTCCAGCTGCTGGTGCCTTCATTTTATATAAAATATTAGTTTATAACTATTTGAAGGAAGGATTACTTGGATAAGTTGAGATATTTCTCTTATTTGTTGTAAATAATCAAAGATTCTCTAGACTTCTCTAGAAAAAAGGACAGGTTTACCAAAATAATACTAATACCAACTTGAGTTTAAGTTTGAAAACAAACTAACTATAATATTTATAATTCAAAATTGAATATTTAGCGCCAAAATCCTCTGGCCAACAAGATCTTGCGATTTAACTCCTTGGTTACCTATTTCAATCAATTTTTACGTTCTATAATTTAAACTTTTGTAAATCCCATACGTTTGTCGTCATTACTTGTGTACCCAATTAAAAATAATTTCAAGTTGGCACAGAGTGACACAAAGAACCAACCACAAATTTGTGACAGTTAAAACGTCAAAGGGTTGCGAAAATTATTTTGCAATGCAAAATTTAAATGTAGACTACCCCGAATTATAATTGATGCAAGGTAGCAATCTTTTCTTATCTACTCTATTGGTAATGGCTTGGAGATCACACGGTAAAACTAATTCTGACATGGTTAGACAACTTCGAGGTCAGATTTTTTAACTTTAAGGTTAAAAGGAGCTACAAATTTAAATTTCTAGCTAATGGAATAATTCGAAGTAATGGAGTCGAAGCTGCTATGTTAGCAGTAGACCGTGGAAATTTTTGTTTAAATAATCCCTACATGGATGCACCACAAGGTATTGGGTATGGTGTTACGATAAGTGCTCCACATATGCATGCGCATGCTTTGGAGTTATTGAAAGATCAGTTAGTCGAAGGAGAAAAGGCTTTAGATGTTGGTTCAGGAAGTGGTTATCTAACTTCTTGCATGGCTGTTATGCTCGGTAATACAGGGTAGGTAAAACTTATAGCTTTAATATATTAATTATTTATCCAAAACATTATTAAATAGAACTGCAGTGGGAATAGATCATATTCCTGAATTGGTATCAATATCACAACGTAATATTGAAAAGGGCAATCTCGAGCTACTGAAATCAGGACAAGTACAGTTAAGAGTGGGTGATGGACGACTGGGAGTACCAGAGTTAGGACCATACAATGCTATTCATGTGGGTGCCGCTGCTGCTACTGTCCCAGAGGCATTAACTGATCAATTAAAGGTAAGAAACGATTTATTTTTATGATAAGAAAGTATTAAATCGTTTGAAATTTGCAAGAGTAAGAGAAGGCCCATGGTGGTCTTATGTTGAATATTCCATTAAACAATTTTTTAATTTTGATTTTTCTTAGGTAGGGGGAAGACTTATAGTCCCTGTGGGTCCAGCTGGAGGTGATCAACAATTGGAGCAAATAGATAAACTAGAAGATGGATCATTACGACGTACAGCCCTTATGGGTGTTATTTATGTACCCCTAACAGACAAATCCAATCAGTGGCCACGGTCATCCCATTGATGCATATTTGTTGGTATATTATTTGTTATTTTATTTTGGATTATTTATTTCCAGTATTTGTAAGTTTGATGTAAAACATCTAGTCACAATAAAATTGTATTAATGTAAGTAATACCTGTGATTTTAAAAATTTGTTTTACTGAGAGATATTTTATTATTTAATGTTAAATAATATACTACTACTTTTAATTTTTGTTGTATTAATGTTAGAACATTAAAATTTAACAACTATTTACTTTGTTATTATTCCTACACCTCACTTACTTCCTCATTTTTAGGAAAAAAATTTCACCCCTTCAGATCTCGCCCCGATTTTCCCAGAATGTTATTTGGAGGGTATACACTTGGAAATTATGGGGCAAACTTCCCTCACCCCTTCCCACTGCTCCACACCTGGCTAGGAAACGTTCAGAATTGGGTTGTTCCAGAAATCTTTCGGAATTTTTTTGGACCAGATCGGAGGGGATGGGGGATGTTTGGCACATATTTTACAAGTCTTTACCCTTCATATTACATTCTGAAATTTTCCTAAGGAAATCGGAGAGGGTCAAAAAATCTTCGAAAAAAAAGGAAAGACTATAGTCTCCTCATTTTTAGGAAAAAAATTTCACCCCTTCAGATCTCGCCCCGATTTTCCCAGAATGTTATTTGGAGGGTATACACTTGGAAATTATGGGTCAAACTTCCCTCACCCCTTCCCACTGCTCCACACCTGGCTAGGAAACGTTCAGAATTGGGTTGTTCCAGAAAACTTTCGGAATTTTTTTGGACCAGATCGGAGGGGATGGGGGATGTTTGGCACATATTTTTCAAGTCTTTACCCTTCATATTACATTCTGAAATTTTCCTAAGGAAATCGGAGAGGGTCAAAAAATCTTCGAAAAAAAAGGAAAGACTATAGTCTTTCCTCATTTTTAGGAAAAAAATTTCACTCCTTCAGATCTCGGCCCGATTTTCCCAGAATGTTATTTGGAGGGTATACACTTGGAAATTATGGGTCAAACTTCCCTCACCCCTTCCCACTGCTCCACACCTGGCTAGGAAACGTTCAGAATTGGGTTGTTCCAGAAAACTTTCGGAATTTTTTTGGACCAAATCGGAGGGGATGGGGGATGTTTGGCACATATTTTTCAAGTGTTTACCCTTCATATTACATTCTGAAATTTTCCTAAGAAAATCGGAGAGGGTCAAAAAATCTTCGAAAAAAAAGGAAAGACTATAGTCTTTCCTCATTTTTATGAAAAAAATTTCACCCCTTC
Source organism: Hemicrepidius hirtus (assembly GCA_963082805.1). Classification (NCBI taxonomy): domain Eukaryota; kingdom Metazoa; phylum Arthropoda; class Insecta; order Coleoptera; family Elateridae; genus Hemicrepidius; species Hemicrepidius hirtus. The sequence continues at coordinate 9,695,845 of OY720167.1, forward strand.
AGATCTCGCCCCGGACGATTTCATCCTGGGGAGGCCGTCGCCCACTTCTTCTAGGAGGTAGCCGAAGATCATCAGTCCTGAAGGAGAGACGGTCCTTTTTAGGGATGTAAACATAAAAACAGTCCTTTATAGGGCTAACAAAATTTTTATAGAAAGGTTTTCCTAAGAGATAAGCGGTAAGTACGCTGTAAAAAAATGCATGGAGATTTGTAAGCATTTTGTGGTGTGTACCTACCCACCCTTAGTTAATAAAAGTTGCTGTGTGAACTCACCTTTAGCTAATAAAAGTTGCAGTGTGAACGCATCTTTTACTAAAAGAAGTTACTGTGTGAACGCACCTTTAGCTTTAAAAAGTTGCTGTGTGAACTCACCTTTAGCCAATAAAAGTTGCAGTGTGAACGCACCTTTAGCTAAAAAACGTTGTTGTGTGAACGCACCTTTAGCTATAAAAAAGTTGCAGTGTGAACGCACATTTAGCTAATATATTTTGCAGTGTGAACGCACCTTAAGCTAATACATTTTACAGTGTGAACGCACCTTTAACTTCTAAATTTTTCAGTGTGAACGCACCTTTAGCTAATAAATTTTGCAGTGTGAACGCACCTTAAGCTAATACATTTTACAGTGTGAACGCACCTTTAACTTCTAAATTTTTCAGTGTGAACGCACCTTTAGCTAATAAATTTTGCAGTGTGAACGCACCTTAAGCTAATAAATTTTGCAGTGTGAACGCACCTTTAGCTAATATAATTTGCAGTGTGAACACACCTTTATCTAATAAAAGTTGCTGTGTGAACGCACCTTTAGCTAATAAAAGTTGCCGTGTGAACGCACCTTTAGCCAATAAAAACTGCTGTGTGAACGCACCTTTAGCTACTGAGGGTTGCAGTGTGAATGCACCTTTATCTAATAAAAGTTGCCGTGTGAACGTACCTTTAGCTACTAAAAACTGCTGTGTGAACGCACCTTTAGCTACTGAGGGTTGCAGTGTGAACGCACCTTTAGCTAAAAAAGTTGTTGTGTGAACGCACTTTTAGCCAATAAAAGTTGAAGTGTGAACGCACCTTTAGCCAATAAATTATGCTGTGTGAACACACCTTTTGCATATAAATTATGCAGTGTGAACACACCTTTAGCAAATCAATTATGTAGTGTCAACGCACCTTTAGCTAATAAAAGTTACCGTGTGAACGCACCTTTAGCTAATAAAAGTTGCCGTGTGAACGCACCTTTAGCTAATAAAAGGTGCCGTGTGAACGCACCTTTGGCTAATAAAAACTGCTGTGTGAACGCACCTTGAGCTACTGAGGGTTGCAGTGTGAACGCACCTTTATCTAATAAAAGTTGCTGTGTGAGCGCACCTTTAGCTAATAAAAACTGCAATGTGAACGCACCTTTAACTACTGAGGGTTGCAGTGTGAACGCACCTTTAGCTAATAAAAGTTGCCGTGTGAACGCACCTTTAGCTAATAAAAACTGCTGTGTGAACGCACCTTTTGCTACTGAGGGTTGCAGTGTGAACGCACCTTTATCTGATAAAAGTTGCTGTGTGAACGCACCTTTAGCTATTAAAAGTTGCTGTGTGAACGCACCTTTAGCTAATATAAGTTGCTGTGTGCTCGCACCTTTAGCTAATATAAGTTGCTGTGTGAACGCACCATGAAAATTGGTTAGGTTAGGTTAGTTAAATGAGTTGGGTTAGGTTTGCATAATGAGTTGGGTTAGGTTAGGTAATGGGTTAGGTTAGGTTAGGTATAGGGTTAGGTTAGGTTAGCAAAATTAGTTGGGTTAGGTTAGGTTATGGGTTAGGTTAGGTTAGATAAATGAGTTGGGTTAGGTTAGGTAAAGGGTTAGCAAAATGAGTTGGGTTAGGTTAGGTAAAGGGTTAGGTTAGGTTAGCAAAATTGATTGGGTTAGGTTAGGTAATGGGTTAGGTTAGGTTAGCTAAATGAGTTAGGTTAGGTTAGCAAAATGAGTTGGGTTAGGTTAGCAAAATGAGTTGGGTTAGGTTAGCTAAATAAGTTGGGTTAGGTTAGCTAAATTATGTATATATTTTTATTATATATATTTATCTAACCTAACCCAACTCATTTTGCTATCCTAACCCAACTCATTTAGCTAACCTAACCTAACCCATTACCTAACCTAACCCAACTCATTTTGCTAACCTAACCCAACTCATTTAGCTAACCTAACCCAACTAATTTTGCTAACCTAACCTAACCCTATACCTAACCTAACCTAACCCATTACCTAACCTAACCCAACTCATTTTGCTAACCTAACCCAACTCATTTAACTAACCTAACCTAACCCATTACCATGGTGCGTTCACACAGCAACTCATATTAGCTAAAGGTGCGTTCACACAGCAACTTATATTAGCTAAAGGTGCGTTCACACAGCAACTTTTAATAGCTAAAGGTGCGTTCACACGGCAACTTTTATTAGCTAACGGTGCGTTCACACGGCAACTGTTATTAGCTAAAGGTGCGTTCACACTGCAACCCTCAGTAGCTAAAGGTGCGTTCACACGGAAACTTTATTATAGCTAAAGGTGCGTTCACACAACAACTTTTTTTAGCTAAAGGTGCGTTCACATTGCAACCCTCAGTAGCTAAAGGTGCGTTCACACTGCAACTTTATTATAGCTAAAGGTGCGTTCACACAACAACTTTTTTTAGCTAAAGGTGCGTTCACACTGCAACCCTCAGTAGCTAAAGGTGCGTTCACACGGCAACTTTTGTTAGATAAAGGTGCATTCACACTGCAACCCTCAGTAGCTAAAGGTGCGTTCACACAGCAGTTTTTATTAGCTAAAGGTGCGTTCTCACGGTAATTTTTATTAGCTAAAGGTGCGTTCACACAGCAACTTTTATTAGATAAAGGTGCGTTCACACTGCAACCCTCAGTAGCTAAAGGTGCGTTCACACAGCAGTTTTTATTAGCTAAAGGTGCGTTCACACAGCAACTTTTTTTAGCGAAAGGTACGTTCACACAGCAACTATTATTAGCCGAATGTGAGTTCACACTGCAACTTTTGTTAGCTAAAGGTGCGTTCACACGGCAACTTTTATTAGCTAAAGGTGCGTTCACACGGCAACTTTTATTAGCTAAAGGTACGTTCACACGGCAAGTTTTATTATCCGAAGATGAGTTCACACTGCAACTTTTAATAGCTAAAGTTGCGTTCACACGGCAACTTTTATTAGCTAAAGGTGCGTTCACACGGCAACTTTTATTAGCTAAAGGTGCGTTCACACAGCAACTTTTATTAGATAAAGGTGCGTTCACACTGCAACCCTCAGTAGCTAAAGGTGCGTTCACACAGCAGTTTTTATTAGCTAAAGGTGCGTTCACACAGCACCTTTTTTTAGCGAAAGGTACGTTCACACAGCAACTATTATTAGCCGAAGGTGAGTTCACACTGCAACTTTTGTTAGCTAAAGGTGCGTTCACACGGAAACTTTTATTAGCTAAAGGTGCGTTCACACGGCAACTTTTATTAGCTAAAGGTGCGTTCACACGGCAACTTTTATTAGCTAAAGGTGCGTTCACACGGCAACTTTTATTAGCTAAAGGTGCCTTCACACTGCAACTGTTATTGGCTGCACAGCAGTTTTTATTAGCTAAAGGTGCGTTTACACAGCAACTTTTTTTAGCGAAAGTTACGTTCACACAGCAACTTTTATTAGCCGAAGGTGAGTTCACACTGCAACTTTTACTATCTAAAGTTGCGTTCACACGGCAACTTTTATTAGCTAAAGGTGCGTTCACACGGCAACTTTTATTAGCTAAAGGTGCGTTCACACGGCAACTTTTATTAGCTAAAGGTGCGTTCACACGGCAACTTTTATTAGCTAAAGGTGCCATCACACTGCAACTGTTATTGGCTAAAGGTGCGTTCACACAGCAGTTTTTATTAGCTAAAGGTGCGTTTACACAGCAACTTTTTTTAGCGAAAGTTACGTTCACACAGCAACTTTTATTAGCCGAAGGTGAGTTCACACTGCAACTTTTACTAGCTAAAGTTGCGTTCACACGGCAACTTTTATTAGTTAAAGGTGCGTTCACACGGCAACTTTTATTAGCTAAAGGTGCGTTCACACGGAAACTTTTATTAGCTAAAGGTGCGTTCACACGGCAACTTTTATTGGCTAAAGCCCCGATTTTCCCAGAATGTTATTTGGAGGGTATACACTTGGAAATTATGGGGCAAACTTCCCTCACCCCTTCCCACTGCTCCACACCTGGCTAGGAAACGTTCAGAATTGGGTTGTTCCAGAAAACTTTCCGAATTTTTTTGGACCAGATACGAGGGGATGGGGGATGTTTGGCACATATTTTTCAAGTGTTTAGGGTTCATATTACATTCTGAAATTTTCCTAAGGAAATCGGAGAGGGTTAAAAAATCTTCGAAAAAAAAAGGAAAGACTATAGTCTTTCCTCATTTTTTGGAAAAAAATTTCACCCCTTCAGATCTCGCCCCGATTTTCCCAGAATGTTCTTTGGAGGGTATACACTTGGAAATTATGGGGCAAACTTCCCTCACCCCTTCCCACTGCTCCACACCTGGCTAGGAAACGTTCAGAATTGGGTTGTTCCAGAAAAGTTTCGGAATTTTTTTGGACCAGATGCGAGGGGATGGGGGATGTTTGGCACATATTCTTCAAGTCTTTACCCTTCATATTACATTCTGAAATTTTCCTAAGGAAATCGGAGAGGGTCAAAAAATCTTCGAAAAAAAAAGAAAAGACTATAGTCTTTCCTCATTTTTAGGAAAAAAATTTCACCCCTTCAGATCTCGCCCCGATTTTCCCAGAATGTTATTTGGAGGGTATACCCTTGGAAATTATGGGGCAAACTTCCCTCACCCCTTCGCTCTGCTCCAGACCTGGCTAGGAAACGTTCAGAATTGGGTTGTTCCAGAAAACATTCGGAATTTTTTTGGACCAGATGCGCGGGGATGGGGGATGTTTGGCACATATTTTTCAAGTGTTTAGGGTTCATATTAAATTCTGAAATTTTCCTAAGGAAATCGGATAGGGTCAAAAAATCTTCGAAAAAAAAAGGAAAGACTATAGTCTTTGCTCATTTTTGGGAAAAAAATTTCACCCCTTCAGATCTCGCCCCGATTTTCACAGAATGTTATTTGGAGGGTATACACTTGGAAATTATGGGGCAAACTTCTCTCACCCCTTCCCACTGCTCCACACCTGGCTAGGAAACGTTCAGAATTGGGTTGTTCCAGAAAACTTTCGGAATTTTTTTGGACCAGATGCGAGGGGATGGGGGATGTTTGGCACATATTTTTCAAGTCTTTACCCTTCATATTACATTTTGAAATTTTCCTAAAGAAATCGGAGAGGGTCAAAAAATCTTCGAAAAAAAAAGGAAAGACATAGTCTTTGCTCATTTTTAGGAAAAAAATTTCACCCCTTCAGATCTCGCCCCGATTTTCCCAGAATGTTATTTGGAGGGTATACACTTGGAAATTATGGGGCAAAATTCCCTCACCCCTTCCCACTGCTCCACACCTGGCTAGGAAACGTTCAGAATTGGGTTGTTCCAGAAAACTTTCGGAATTTTTTTTGACCAGATCGGAGGGGATGGGGGATGTTTGGCACATATTTTTCAAGTCTTTACCCTTCATATTACATTCTGAAATTTTCCTAAGGAAATCGGAGAGGGTCAAAAAATCTTCGAAAAAAAAAGGTCTTTCCTCATTTTTAGGAAAAAAATTTCACCCCTTCAGATCTCGCCCCGATTTTCCCAGAATGATATTTGGAGGGTATACACTTGGAAATTATGGGTCAAACTTCCCTCACCCCTTCCCACTGCTCCACACCTGGCTAGGAAACGTTCAGAATTGGGTTGTTCCAGAAAACTTTCGGAATTTTTTTGAACCAGATCGGAGGGGATGGGGGATGTTTGGCACATATTTTTCAAGTCTTTACCCTTCATATTACATTCTGAAATTTTCCTAAGGAAATCGGAGAGGATCAAAAAATCTTCGAAAAAAAAAGGAAGGACTATAGTCTTTCCTCATTTTTAGGAAAAAAATTTCACTCCTTCAGATCTCGCCCCGATTTTCCCAGAATGTTATTTGGAGGGTATACACTTGGAAATTATGGGGTAAACTTCCCTCACCCCTTCCCACTGCTCCACACCTGGCTAGGAAACGTTCAGAATTGGGTTGTTCCAGAAAACTTTCGGAATTTTTTTGGACCAGATGCGAGGGGATGGGGGATGTTTGGCACATATTTTTCAAGTGTTTAGGGTTCATATTACATACTGAAATTTTCCTAAGGAAATCGGAGAGGGTTAAAAAATCTTCGAAAAAAAAAGGAAAGACTAGTCTTTCCTCATTTTTTGGAAAAAAATTTCACCCCTTCAGATCTCGCCCCGATTTTCCCAGAATGTTATTTGGAGGGTATACACTTGGAAATTATGGGTCAAACTTCCCTCACCCCTTCCCACTGCTCCACAACTGGCTAGGAAACGTTCAGAATTGGGTTGTTCCAGAAAACTTTCCGAATTTTTTTGGACCAGATCGGAGGGGATGGGGGATGTTTGGCACATATTTTTCAAGTCTTTACCCTTCATATTACATTCTGAAATTTTCCTAAGGAAATCAGAGAGGGTCAAAAAATCTTCGAAAAAAAAAGGTCTTTCCTCATTTTTAGGAAAAAAATTTCACCCCTTCAGATATCGCCCCGATTTTCCCAGAATGATATTTGGAGGGTATACACTTGGAAATTATGGGTCAAACTTCCCTCACCCCTTCCCTCTGCTCCACACCTGGCTAGGAAACGTTCAGAATTGGGTTGTTCCAGAAAACTTTCGGAATTTTTTTTGACCAGATCGGAGGGGATGGGGGATGTTTGGCACATATTTTTCAAGTCTTTACCCTTCATATTACATTCTGAAATTTTCCTAAGGAAATCGGAGAGGATCAAAAAATCTTCGAAAAAAAAAGGAAGGACTATAGTCTTTCCTCATTTTTAGGAAAAAAATTTCACTCCTTCAGATCTCGCCCCGATTTTCCCAGAATGTTATTTGGAGGGTATACACTTGGAAATTATGGGGTAAACTTCCCTCACCCCTTCCCACTGCTCCACACCTGGCTAGGAAACGTTCAGAATTGGGTTGTTCCAGAAAACTTTCGGAATTTTTTTGGACCAGATGCGAGGGGATGGGGGATGTTTGGCACATATTTTTCAAGTGTTTAGGGTTCATATTACATTCTGAAATTTTCCTAAGGAAATCGGAGAGGGTCAAAAAATCTTCGAAAAAAAAAGGAAAGACTATAGTCTTTCCTCATTTTTATGAAAAAAATTTCACCCCTTCAGATCTCGGCCCGATTTTCCCAGAATGTTATTTGGAGGGTATACACTTGGAAATTATGGGTCAAACTTCCCTCACCCCTTCCCACTGCTCCACACCTGGCTAGGAAACGTTCAGAATTGGGTTGTTCCAGAAAACTTTCCGAATTTTTTTGGACCAGATCGGAGGGGATGGGGGATGTTTGGCATATATTTTTCAAGTCTTTACCCTTCATATTACATTCTGAAATTTTTCTAAGGAAATAGGAGAGGGTCAAAAAATCTTCGAAAAAAAAAGGTCTTTCCTCATTTTTAGGAAAAAATTTCACCCCTTCAGATCTCGCCCCGATTTTCCCAGAATGTTATTTGGAGGGTATACACTTGGAAATTATGGGTCAAACTTCCCTCACCCCTTCCCACTGCTCCACACCTGGCTAGGAAACGTTCAGAATTGGGTTGTTCCAGAAAACTTTCGGAATTTTTTTGGACCAGATGCGAGGGGATGGGGGATGTTTGGCACATATTTTTCAAGTGTTAAGGTTCATATTACATTCTGAAATTTTCCTAAGGAAATCGGAGAGGGTCAAAAAATCTTCGAAAAAAAAAGGAAAGACTATAGTCTTTCCTCATTTTTTGGAAAAAAATTTCACCCCTTCAGATCTCGCCCCGATTTTCCCAGAATGTTATTTGGAGGGTATACACTTGGAAATTATGGGGTAAACTTCCCTCACCCCTTCCCACTGCTCCACACCTGGCTAGGAAACGTTCAGAATTGGGTTGTTCCAGAAAACTTTCGGAATTTTTTTGGACCAGATGCGAGGGGATGGGGGATGTTTGGCACATATTTTTCAAGTGTTTAGGGTTCATATTACATTCTGAAATTTTCCTAAGGAAATCGGGGAGGGTCAAAAAATCTTCGAAAAAAAAAGGAAAGACTATAGTCTTTCCTCATTTTTTGGAAAAAAATTTCACCCCTTCAGATCTCGCCCCGATTTTCCCAGAATGTTATTTGGAGGGTATACACTTGGAAATTATGGGGCAAACTTCCCTCACCCCTTCCCACTGCTCCACACCTGGCTAGGAAACGTTCAGAATTGGGTTGTTCCAGAAAACTTTCGGAATTTTTTTGGACCAGATGCGAGGGGATGGGGGATGTTTGGCACATATTTTTCAAGTCTTTACCCTTCCTATTACATTCTGAAATTTTCCTAAGGAAATCGGAGAGGGTCAAAAAATCTTCGAAAAAAAAGGAAAGACTATAGTCTTTCCTCATTTTTTGGAAAAAAATTTCACCCCTTCAGATCTCGCCCCGATTTTCCCAGAATGTTATTTGGAGGGTATACACTTGGAAATTATGGGTCAAACTTCCCTCACCCCTTCCCACTGCTCCACACCTGGCTAGGAAACGTTCAGAATTGGGTTGTTCCAGAAAACTTTCGGAATTTTTTTGGACCAGATGCGAGGGAATGGGGGATGTTTGGCACATATTTTTCAAGTGTTTAGGGTTCATATTACTTTCTGAAAGTTTCCTAAGGAAATCGGAGAGGGTCAAAAAATCTTCGAAAAAAAAAAGGAAAGACTATAGTCTTTCCTCATTTTTAGAAAAAAAATTTCACCCCTTCAGATCTCGCCCCGGACGATTTCATCCTGGGGAGGCCGTCGCCCACTTCTTCCAGGAGGTAGCCGAAGATCATCAGTCCTGAAGGAGAGACGGTCCTTTTTAGGGATGTAAACATAAAAACAGTCCTTTATAGGGCTAACAAAATTTTTATAGAAAGGTTTTCCTAAGAGATAAGCGGTAAGTACGCTGTAAAAAAAATGCATGGAGATTTGTAAGCATTTTGTGGTCTGTACCTACCCACCCTTAGTTAATAAAAGTTGCTGTGTGAACTCACCTTTAGCTAATAAAAGTTGCAGTGTGAACGCATCTTTTACTAAAAGAAGTTACTGTGTGAACGCACCTTTAGCTTTAAAAAGTTGCTGTGTGAACTCACCTTTAGCCAATAAAAGTTGCAGTGTGAACGCACCTTTAGCTAAAAAACGTTGTTGTGTGAACGCACCTTTAGCTATAAAAATTTATAGTGAGAACCCACCTTTCGCTAATAAATTTTGCAGTGTGAACGCACATTTAGCTAATATATTTTGCAGTGTGAACGCACCTTAAGCTAATACATTTTACAGTGTGAACGCACCTTTAGCTAATATAATTTGCAGTGTGAACACACCTTTATCTAATAAAAGTTGCTGTGTGAACGCACCTTTAGCTAATAAAAGTTGCCGTGTGAACGCACCTTTAGTCAATAAAAACTGCTGTGTGAACGCACCTTTAGCTACTGAGGGTTGCAGTGTGAATGCACCTTTATCTAATAAAAGTTGCCGTGTGAACGTACCTTTAGCTACTAAAAACTGCTGTGTGAACGCACCTTTAGCTACTGAGGGTTGCAGTGTGAACGCACCTTTAGCTAAAAAAGTTGTTGTGTGAACGCACTTTTAGCCAATAAAAGTTGAAGTGTGAACGCACCTTTAGCCAATAAATTATGCTGTGTGAACACACCTTTTGCATATAAATTATGCAGTGTGAACACACCTTTAGCAAATCAATTATGTAGTGTCAACGCAACTTTAGCTAATAAAAGTTGCCGTGTGAACGCACCTTTAGCTAATAAAAGTTGCCGTGTGAACGCACCTTTAGCTAATAAAAGTTGCCGTGTGAACGCACCTTTAGCTAATAAAAGGTGCCGTGTGAACGCACCTTTGGCTAATAAAAACTGCTGTGTGAACGCACCTTGAGCTACTGAGGGTTGCAGTGTAAACGCACATTTATCTAATAAAAGTTGCTGTGTGAGCGCACCTTTAGCTAATAAAAACTGCAATGTGAACGCACCTTTAACTACTGAGGGTTGCAGTGTGAACGCACCTTTAGCTAATAAAAGTTGCCGTGTGAACGCACCTTTAGCTAATAAAAACTGCTGTGTGAACGCACCTTTTTCTACTGAGGGTTGCAGTGTGAACGCACCTTTATCTGATAGAAGTTGCTGTGTGAACGCACCTTTAGCTAATATAAGTTGCTGTCTGCTCGCACCTTTAGCTAATATAAGTTGCTGTGTGAACGCACCATGAAAATTGGTTAGGTTAGGTTAGTTAAATGAGTTGGGTTAGGTTTGCATAATGAGTTGGGTTAGGTTAGGTAATGGGTTAGGTTAGGTTAGGTATAGGGTTAGGTTAGGTTAGTAAAATTAGTTGGGTTAGGTTAGGTTAGATAAATGAGTTGGGGTAGGTTAGGTAAAGGGTTAGCAAAATGAGTTGGGTTAGGTTAGGTAAAGGGTTAGGTTAGGTTAGCAAAATTGATTGGGTTAGGTTAGGTAATGGGTTAGGTTAGGTTAACTAAATGAGTTAGGTTAGGTTAGCAAAATGAGTTGGGTTAGGTTAGCAAAATGAGTTGGGTTAGGTTAGCTAAATGAGTTGGGTTAGGTTAGCTAAATTATGTATAAATTTTTATTATATATATTTATCTAACCTAACCCAACTCATTTTGCTAACCTAACCCAACTCATTTAGCTAACCTAACCCAACTCATTTAGCTAACCTAACCTAACCCAACTAATTTGGCTAACCTAACCTAACCCTATACCTAACCTAACCTAACCCATTACCTAACCTAACCCAACTCATTTTGCTAACCTAACCCAACTCATTTAACTAACCTAACCTAACCCATTACCATGGTGCGTTCACACAGCAACTCATATTAGCTAAAGGTGCGTTCACACAGCAACTTATATTAGCTAAAGGTGCGTTCACACAGCAACTTTTAATAGCTAAAGGTGCGTTCACACGGCAACTTTTATTAGCTAACGGTGCGTTCACACTGCAACCCTCAGTATCTAAAGGTGCGTTCACACAGCAGTTTTTATTAGCTAAAGGTGCGTTCACACAGCAACTTTTTTTAGCGAAAGGTACGTTCACACAGCAACTTTTATTAGCCGAAGGTGAGTTCACACTGCAACTTTTAATAGCTAAAGTTGCGTTCACACGGCAACTTTTATTAGCTAAAGGTGCGTTCACACAGCAACTTTTATTAGATAAAGGTGCGTTCACACTGCAACCCTCAGTATCTAAAGGTGCGTTCACACGGCAACTTTTATTAGCTAACGGTGCGTTCACACGGCAACTGTTATTAGCTAAAGGTACGTTCACACAGCAACTTTTATTAAATAAAGGTGCGTTCACACTGCAACCCTCAGTAGCTCAAGGTGCGTTCACACAGCAGTTTTTATTAGCTAAAGGTGCGTTCACACGGCACCTTTTATTAGCTAAAGGTGCGTTCACACGGCAACTTTTATTAGCTAAAGGTGCGTTCACACGGCAACTTTTATTAGCTAAAGGTGCGTTCACACGGCAACTTTTATTAGCTAAAGGTGCGTTGACACTACATAGTTTATTTGCTATAGGTGCGTTCACACTGCATAATTTATATGCAAAAGGTGTGTTCACACAGCATAATTTATTGGCTAAAGGTGCGTTCACACTTCAACTTTTATTGGCTAAAGGTGCGTTCACACTGCAACTTTATTATAGCTAAAGGTGCGTTCACACAACAACTTTTTTTAGCTAAAGGTGCGTTCACACTGCAACCCTCAGTAGCTAAAGGTGCGTTCACACAGCAGTTTTTATTAGCTAAAGGTGCGTTCACACGGCAACTTTTGTTAGATAAAGGTGCATTCACACTGCAACCCTCAGCAGCTAAAGGTGCGTTCACACAGCAGTTTTTATTAGCTAAAGGTGCGTGCACACGGTAATTTTTATTAGCTAAAGGTGCGTTCACACAATAACTAGATAAAGGTGCGTTCACACTGCAACCCTCAGTAGCTAAAGGTGCGTTCACACAGCAGTTTTTATTAGCTAAAGGTGCGTTCACACAGCAACTTTTTTTAGCGAAAGGTACGTTCACACAGCAAGTTTTATTAGCCGAAGGTGAGTTCACACGGCAACTTTTATTAGCTAAAGGTGTGTTCACACAGCAGTTTTTATTAGCTAAAGGTGCGTTCACACGGCAACTTTTTTAGCTAAAGGTGTGTTCACACAGCATAATTTATTGCCTAAAGGTGCCTTCACACTGCAACTTTTATTGGCTAAAGGTGCGATCACACTGCAGTTTTTATTAGCTAAAGGTGCGTTCACACGGCAACTTTTTTTAGCTAAAGGTGTGTTCACACAGCATAATTTATTGCCTAAAGGTGCCTTCACACTGCAACTTTTATTGGCTAAAGGTGCGATCACACTGCAACTTTTTTATAGTTAAAGGTGCGTTCACACAACAACTTTTTTTAGCTAAAGGTGCGTTCACACAACAACTTTTTTTAGCTAAAGGTGCGTTCACACGGCAACTTTTATTAGCTAAAGGTGTGTTCACACAGCAGTTTTTATTAGCTAAAGGTGCGTTCACACGGCAACTTTTATTAGCTAAAGGTGCGTTCACACGGCAACTTTTATTAGCTAAAGGTGTGTTCACACAGCAGTTTTTATTAGCTAAAGGTGCGTTCACACGGCAACTTTTTTAGCTAAAGGTGTGTTCACACAGCATAATTTATTGCCTAAAGGTGCCTTCACACTGCAACTTTTATTGGCTAAAGGTGCGATCACACTGCAACTTTTTTATAGTTAAAGGTGCGTTCACACAACAACTTTTTTTAGCTAAAGGTGCGTTCACACAACAACTTTTTTTAGCTAAAGGTGCGTTCAGACTGCAACTTTTATTGGCTAAAGGTGCGATCACACTGCAACTTTTTTATAGTTAAAGGTGCGTTCACACAACAACTTTTGTTAGCTAAAGGTGCGTTCACACAACAACTTTTTTTAGCTAAAGGTGCGTTCACACTGCAACTTTTATTAACTGTGGGTGGAATAGAAAGCTTCTGTACACCTTGCTTTTTGCCGACGATCAGGCTGTGATTTCATCGGACGCACTGATGATACATATCTTATATGTTAAGGAAATTAAAAGAGACGTACTCGACAGTAAAAAGACAGTAAAAACGCTTAAGTAATTCATTTTATATACCTTTAGTTTTTGCTAATTCTTTTTTTACGGGTTCACATGAATGGCATGTAAAGGGAAGTTGAACTATGGGGGGAGGGTTTGGCGTTTTTTCCTCTATTGGCAGTTCACTTATATCTGAAAATAAGTAGATACCACTTACCTGTCTGCAGTGCAATAACTTTTAAATTCACAACGGAATGACAGAACACCAAATGTGCCAATATGACATCGCGTCATGCTTCTGTTCTCAACGACGACTTTCTAGATTTTCTAGAATTGAGTCCATAAAACGTCCATATACGGACGTTTATTTAAACATGTTACATGGACGTACTATGGACGTCCTATTTGTCCGATACGCATACCGTCCTGTGGTGGTACAGTACCGGACGTCCATTGTACGTCCATATCGGTCCATAATCGTCCATGGACGCTATGTACCAAATATGGACCTAAAATGGACGTCCATAGGATGTCCCGTGTTACTTGGGTTGATCCCAGACCGGAAGTGAAAATCAAAAATGGCTTGTTCAGGTATAGGTACTATAGTTTCTTATGGGGTGAGCTGTGCTGGAACACTCGTTATTTGTATAGGTACTATAACCCAAAAAGATATCGATCAATTCATAATTTCATGAAGTGAGCAATAATATTTTGTAGCTAAGTTTTAGAAATTTTGATTAAATCAAATGGATTTTCTTTAATAAGGGGTTTAACAGCCAAGAGTCCTCAGACAAGCCACAGAGACAAGCATAGACACGTAACATTTGATTATATAACTCAGTGAACGATAACAAAGTGAATCATCTTGCCATAAAGCGTTAAACTTTATTAGGGATGATTTAGTAAACTTTTAAAGAATTATCTGAACACTTGTTGCTATTCACCTGCCACTTGCGACTCACCCCGTTTTACGATAAGTAAAGTGTACCTAGTTTTATGCTTACTTAACATAATTTTTAAACAATTTATGCTTTGAAATGATTATAGGAAAAAATCTCGTCTACTTTGAATTACAAAAATATAATTGTCCACTTTATTTATTCAAGCTGTCTCAGAAATTGTAGTACACCTCTTAACTCTTTTCGCGATTAAAATATTACTGCACTTAACTTTAAGCACCCTGTATATTAGTACAATTTTAAATTATTTTGGAATAAGTAATAAGTTTCATAAGATATTACGTCCCGTAACATTTGACTTCGGTTTCAATTTTTATTCAGCATCAATCGAGACTTCTTCAAAAAAACAGCAGACACTTTTAGATTAAGTAGCACCCTTGGCCACAATGCAGTGAAAATTTTTACCCAACTCTGGTTTACAATAATGTTATGTTTTCAAAAATAGCTTTTTATCTTGAGACAACCTTTTCAATTTTTCAACCGAAACTTTTGCTGCAGTAAGTTAGAATTCCTGAAAAAGGCTGTATTGTGGACCAAGTACTTCAAATAGGGTCGTTAGTTAATTTGGGATTGTAATATCCTGTTTTGTTTTAGATATTCTTAAAATACATCCATGGACTGTAACTGAATCGGGTTGCTGAAAGGTCTAGCTGCTGCCACCAAAGGAAGATTATTATATCAGTTTGAAAGTGTAGTGCAGTGTAGTGAACTGTACTGTACTCTGAAGTGTGGTGTAGTGACTTGTACTGTACTATAGTGTAGTGTAAGTGATGGACATTGTTTTGGTTTTGGACAGTGTTTAGTTCGGGAAATGGATGGATTTCGTGTATTCGCAAGAGGAGGTTTAAGGTAAGTCCGACTACCTACGTTGGAAGGAAGATCTCGTAATGTGAGTTGTTTTGTTTTTTCACGATATTATAAATTACCCCAATCGCGTTTCATACCGCGTTTCGTGGATGGTGTAGTCTGTAGTGTACCCAAATAATATAATTATCCTGGATTACTTAAAAAAGAAAGAAGAAATTTATTTACTGGCAAGTATAAATTTGAATGTACGAAATTAGGGCTGACTAATTTTATTATTCTTTTTTCAGTGGTACACATTATTTTTTTCAAAACCAACTGATTATTTTTTTTTTAGAATTAATTGAGTATTATTTTGCTTTCAAGTTATTAATTATTATTTCTCTTTCAGCACTAACTGATATATTATTTTACTTTCAGGAATACCTAAATCATTGTTCTTTCAGCGCTTGTTAATTATTACGATTTTTCTTTCAGGACTAAGCGAAAACTTATTATATTTATTTATATTTTATTATTATTTATATTTATTACTTTTCGCCCAGGATTAATTAATTATTACTCCATTCTTTCAGGAACAATTATTATACATTATTTTATATTCAGTGCTAATTGTGGAAAAAAAGGATGAGCCGTTAAAATTGTCATCAAGGAAACTGAAAATCTGATGGTTTATTTTAAGGGATGGTGAAACAAAAACAATCTTGTCTACTAATAGTTTTAATATGAATTTTCTAAATATTCTGAGGTTAATATATTAATAAATGTGTGAATAATATTTATTATAATCCTTTGGTAAATATTTTCATTTCATTTGGATTCATATTTTTATTTAATGCTAAAATTAACTTTGAATTAATAATAAAGTAAATTATTTCAATAAACCACCTACCCCTTTTAATAAGAACACTTTCCAAAATTGTAACAGGTGATTCAAAAGTCAGTGTCCAAATGAATGATAAAGCTACTGTGAAAGCAAAGTCACCCCATACTTCATAAAACTGTAAAAAAAAATTGGGAATAAGTTTAAAGAATGAGGATAATTTTTATTTCATCTGCAGATACTTACATGAAACATATTATGTAAATAGGGGGTAGTTCTTCGTTCCCCTTGTACTGAAGTCATCACTAATAAATGTGTAAGGTACATAGCGAATGTTAATCGAGCTAATATGTTAAATACGGGTAGAGATAAAAATTTATTGATGTAACCTGAAATACAGGGTGTATAAAAAGAGATGCAAATATCTGTTGTAGCACTTATATACAAACCAGAAAAAAATTATTATTTGGCAATAGGGAACTTTAAGGTAGGAGAAATTGAAAATTTGCTTTAAAATTGTTTGAGCAGCGCAGAATAATAATAAAAATTTGAGTTCAAAGGTGGTTCAAAAACATATTAAGGAAGAATAGGATGTATTTTTTAAATATCTCGTAATCTAGATCATGGAACAAGGCTATTGTTCCTTAATATCCAAAAAGGATACTCCTTGTTTATTTAGATTACCTCCATGTCCACGAGAACAGGCAAATATAATCCAACATATGCATGCAGCCCATATTAATCGTAGCACGCTATTATAAAGTGCTGCTTCCAAAATCGTGAATTTTATATTAAACAACACGATAGAAGCATATAGTACCAACAACATTACAGTTAAACATAGTGCCCAGAACAGGTAAACATATTTCTGAAAAGTAAGCAATTATATTAAGTGTTGTATATTGGTTTACGATTGATTAACAGCTATGCGAGTAAAAAGTTTGGAGCTTATTCAATAAATTGCAAAAGTTTTTAAAAATTTCTTGGACTTTCCAAAGCGTATCCGTTTCTGATAACGGTGACAATTGATGTTTTTCCGGATTTATCGAACACTACTTTATAGTATCAACAGGATAGCGCACCTGCTCACTTTTTAATTCCTAATTGGTTGTTTGCTTCCCAAATATAACAGTAAAAATAAATTCTTGATGAAGTCATAACGCGAAAACAGGAGATCATTGAAAAAAAATAAATCCAAGGAATTTTAAAAACGAATTAGTTCTGATCAATTTTTTTAATTACCTACTTACCTTCTTAATTGCAATTTTCGTGTTCCTAGTCACAAACAGAAAATATCCCAATAGAATTCCAATTAGCCAAGGTCCCATACGTATGTGAGTGGGTTGGTATACGTTTTCAAAATATTCTCTAATTACCCTAAAGGAAAATTTTGTATAATGTAGTATAAGGAAAAAGTCTGGAACTGATTGGATAAAATAAAAATTACAACAATTTTATTTATTGTTATGGATTCTGAATTAGAGAAAGGGGGGGGGGGTGAGAAATATCCCACACGAACTTAGGCCACAATAGGACCGTTGTACTACTCCTCGGCTCGCCAATTCAGGTAACACTCAAGCCATCCAATCTTTTCGACAAACTTGAGGACATCTGTTACTGATGCTAACAATATCAGCGCAAAATTCCTCCAACATGATGGATCCTTTTATTTTTGCGAAAGCAGGGCATGCGCTGCTGTCTCGCATGCATGCATGATGCGATCTTTTCAGATTAATTTTTATGATCATTCGTTTTATCAAAACTTTTAAGAAATAAAGGATGACGTTTCCTTGGACTTTTTAAAAACTTCGACAATTTCCATTCTATCCAATTGGTTCCAGACTTTTCGCTCACAAACTATGCAACTGAACATTTATATAGGGTCTAGGATACTTCTCCAAAAACTACAGAGGGGTTCAACATGACAATTTCGCTAAACTATGATTTACTGTGGGACAAAATGGGCATGTTACAGTATTTTTGGGCGTTGTAGGCAGATTGGACTTTCTGGTCACATTCCAAATTGAGCAATGTGGTCATGTTAGGCGTTGTAGACTTTTGGGACTTGTGGGCAGAATTTAGCATTCAGATGGTGCACGTCTGTAATGATTGCTTACCTTATTGAAATATTGTTCATTTCATATTCATATGTTACATTTACAGCAAAACCAATAGACACTACAATCAATCCAACTACAAAAGCAATTGTTGGTTTAGGCCATCGTTGTAAAGGTAAAAATATCAAAGGTGATAGTACATAAAGCTGCGTATCAACTGAAAGATACCAAGCTTGGCCTACACACTAAAATTAAAATAATATCAGCAAAAAGTGAAAAATTGTATGTTTAAATTTACCGAATCCGTAGGATGCAGGTAATTTTGTATAAACGTAAGTGTCGACCACCAATACTCCATACAAGGCTGTACCACAGATAATTCTACGTAATTCCAATATGGCCCGGAACCTAAATGGGGTAATATACCTACTTGTGCCAAAATTATCGCAGCCAATGAGGGTGTTAACCTGCATTATACATTTTAAATATTTCAGCACCACAAAACATTATTAGGTATAGGGGCGAATAAATAGGGACTTGAACCTTATCCATTAACCATAAATATTTCAAATAGTTCTGTAGCTCTGTAGCATTTAAAAGGGTGAGTCGTCACTGCTCCATTTTTTATCAAAATTTGGAAGACTTTGATTGTTGTATTTAGTATTTTAAAAAATACCTTAAGACAAAGTATCGCAAACGGTACCTTTCTATTCGAAATTTTAAAGTTGGAATCTAATAAACTACGGCCCCAGGCTTCTAGAGACTGCACCCAATTTCAGCCCTGTATTATATATCCAGAAACAAAACAAATGAAAAATTAAACTATAAGTTCAGAAAGAACATTTTAAAAAAATTCGAAATTTTTCAAAATTTAACTGAAAATTCCCACATAGGTTGTAGCCCTGAATTGTCTCTATTAGACAGAAAATATTCAAGAAAAATTAAATTGAATATTCAGAAAAATTATTATTTTAAAAGTCAACCAAAAGTTTGATAATTTTTTTAAATCTAGCTGAAACTTTGAAAATTCTAAAGAAATCGTCCAAAAGCCCTACAGGGTTGAAATGTAGAGCAAATTGTAGCCCTGAATTTTTCAATTACACAGGAAATACGCAAGAAAATTGAAAGTTCAAAGAAACTAATTTTTTAAAAGACAACTCCCTGTTTTAAAAGTTTTCAAAATTTCGCTATAACTTTAAAACTTCCTAGAAGTTGACACAGGAACCCTACAGGGTTGAAAACACCAAATTGTAGCCCAGAATTGTGTCTATTAGACAGAAAATATTCAAGAAAAATTAAGTTGAACATTCAGAAAAATTATTTTTTTAAAAGTCAACCGCAAGTTTGATAATTTTTTCAAAATCTAGCTGAAACTTTGAAAATTCTAAAGAAATCGTCCAAAAGCCCTACAGGGTTGAAATGTACAGCAAATTGTAGCCCTGAATTTTTCAATTACACAGGAAATACGCAAGAAAATTGAAAGTTCAAAGAAACTAATTTTTTAAAAGCAACTCCCTGTTTTAAAAGTTTTCAAAATTTCGCTGTAACTTTAAAACTTCCTAGAAGTTGACACAGGAACCCTACAGGGTTGAAAACACCAAATTGTAGCCCAGAATTGTGTCTATTAGACAGAAAATATTCAAGAAAAATTAAGTTGAACATTCAGAAAAATTATTTTTTTAAAAGTCAACCGCAAGTTTGATAATTTTTTCAAAATCTAGCTGAAACTTTGAAAATTCTAAAGAAATCGTCCAAAAGCCCTACAGGGTTGAAATGTACAGCAAATTGTAGCCCTGAATTTTTCAATTACACAGGAAATACGCAAGAAAATTGAAAGTTCAAAGAAACTAATTTTTTAAAAGCAACTCCCTGTTTTAAAAGTTTTCAAAATTTCGCTGTAACTTTAAAACTTCCTAGAAGTTGACACAGGAACCCTACAGGGTTGAAAACACCAAATTGTAGCCCAGAATTGTGTCTATTAGACAGAAAATATTCAAGAAAAATTAAGTTGAACATTCAGAAAAATTATTTTTTTAAAAGTCAACCGCAAGTTTGATAATTTTTTCAAAATCTAGCTGAAACTTTGAAAATTCTAAAGAAATCGTCCAAAAGCCCTACAGGGTTGAAATGTACAGCAAATTGTAGCCCTGAATTTTTCAATTACACAGGAAATACGCAAGAAAATTGAAAGTTCAAAGAAACTAATTTTTTAAAAGCAACTCCCTGTTTTAAAAGTTTTCAAAATTTCGCTGTAACTTTAAAACTTCCTAGAAGTTGACACAGGAACCCTACAGGGTTGAAAACACCAAATTGTAGCCCAGAATTGTGTCTATTAGACAGAAAATATTCAAGAAAAATTAAGTTGAACATTCAGAAAAATTATTTTTTTAAAAGTCAACCGCAAGTTTGATAATTTTTTCAAAATCTAGCTGAAACTTTGAAAATTCTAAAGAAATCGTCCAAAAGCCCTACAGGGTTGAAATGTACAGCAAATTGTAGCCCTGAATTTTTCAATTACACAGGAAATACGCAAGAAAATTGAAAGTTCAAAGAAACTAATTTTTTAAAAGCAACTCCCTGTTTTAAAAGTTTTCAAAATTTCGCTGTAACTTTAAAACTTCCTAGGAGTTGACACAGGAACCCTACAGGGTTGAAATATACACCGAATTGTAACCCTAAATTTTCCCAATTAGGCAGGAAATACTCAAGAAAATTTAAATTGAAAGTTCAAAGAAATTAATTTTTAAAATACAACTGCATCTTTGCAAATTTTTCAAAATCCCCTTAAAAATTCGAGAAATCGCATCAGCCTTGCAATTGCCAAAAGCCTTAAAATTATACCAAATTGAATTTTCTCTATTAGATACTTTGTATGCAATGGTTAATTTACGATAACAAGGATTACATCAAATATTTAATTACTTACCTTAAAATTCTGTGAATATAAAAAGTAATTAAATTTACTTTTATGCCATTTGCATTAGCAAGCATTATAATGTACACTATTAAAAAACCACTGATTACAAAAAATGTGTCTACAGACGAAAGTGCTCCTATTATAAACATATTTTCCTCATGTTTTAGCCACTGAAATCAAAAAGCAAGTAACTATAGACTGAGGATACACACAATTAAATTAATTCATTCAGAAACAAAAATATAATAACAGTGGTATGCCGCTATATAGGAAATGGTATTAAAGATAGCCCTCCTTTCATGTAGGAGGTGCTCAGGCAAGCTTTTAACTTTTTAACAATCCCAGCTTATCAAAATAATCATAAACAGAATAGCAAAATATTTCCGCCACAGCGAATTCGTGTTCATCGTAATTCCCCTCCGCAAAAAATACCACTTCAAAGGGTGAAAAGGGAGAAAAACATAATTCCAAATAATTACCTCTGCCCAGTACGTATAATTAAGAGCAAATACTTGAAAACTTGTCAAATAACGGTGACCCAAAATAATCCACATCATACTAATAACACGAATTCCATGTAAACAAGTTATTTTTGTATCATCGTTCCTTTTTATAGCAAATATTCGCTTTGCGTTGGTGTAATATGAAAATGCCATAAAGATATTGTACTTTTTATCTAAAAATTAAGAACGAAAAAACCATATGCACCTTCAATAAAATTTACGATTGTAGTCTTACCTTCGCGTTTCTGAAAGACGAAAATATCATAAAGGGTACTCATTAAAACTATAACCCCGATTATTGCAAATGTAGCGCTGAAATTATACCGAATGGTAATAAGTAAAATTATTAAAATTAAAAACTTACATAGCTGCGATATGAAGTTGCGAATAATAATTTAATTTTTCAGTTGTACTACATAAATCGTCCCTAAACATAAGATGAAATTTTAATTCATAATGATTTTCAGCATAATTCCATATATTTTGTATTTCCTTTGCAGAACAAACTGCTGGAACGCAAATGTCCCAATAAATTTTCAAATAGTTTTTCAATTCAGACATCGACGTGTCCCCTACACCAAGAATACCTTTTTCATTCTGTAAAATGATAAAAATATGGGGTTTTTTTCCACGACTAGTAAATAATCAATATGTTTGTCTTTGGTTAAGGATTGCCCTGAATTATCATTATTCACTATAGTGCGACAAAGTAGGTTTAGTATATTATTCACTAGAGATATTTTATTTGCAATTTTACCATCGTGTATAATGCTTACTGCTGTTTCAGCGTAGTTTACGAACGTCAAAGTAAAAAAATCAAACTTTTCTATTCTATACCTTTTCATAATCGAACATAATCAAATAATTAAAGCAGAAAAAAAATATGGTATGAATACATACAAAATTTCGATCAATACATTCGTTTACTGTGTCTGTAGGAGTTACGGTCGATCTGCAATATTGTCCCTGTATGTGACTGCCGTTGCTTATTTCATCTATTTCCAAGCATTCGTCATATTGTCCAATTTGCACCAAATTTCCAGTTAAAGTACCAGACTGCAATTTTGCAGTTGAATCCAACACTATTCCATAAAAAATATACATGGTGTTAATGAATTCCAGGGACACGCTTCTAAGGCTTAAAGTATACATGAAAACAAACATTTTTTGTTAATAAATGTATGGTCAAAGGTGTTTCCTTTCAGGGATAGAGCTTCTCAAAGATTCTTTAAGAAGCGCCTAAATGTAGGCAACTCAAAAAACATAAAGCAAAAATCACCTATTTGAAAACTTTACAACTAATTCAAAAATTAACAAAATTATAGTAGTGTTCAAAATGTCGCCTCCCAGTTGCGTTATATCAAAGACTTTAGTCGTTGGTTATATGATAATGGATGTATGAAAGTGCAATTTGGGTTGCCTATTTTCAGGTGTTTCTTAAAGAATCTTCAAGAGACTCTAATTTTCTGAAGAAAAGAATTTTGACCACACATTTATTAACAAAAGTTGCTTGCTTTGTTGTGTCTTGTAATCCCTACAAGTCTGTCCCTGTAAACTTTATAACAATTAATTAAGTACAGAAAACCATGACAAAAAAAAGTTAAAAGAAGGAATGGAAACTGTAAAGCTAATTATTATCAAATTTATTTTTCAAAAGAAACAATAGCATGTTAATAATTCACTCTTCGCTTCGCTCTCTCGTAATTTAAACAATTACACTTGCTAAAAAAATGTGGCTTTTCTAAAATTATATTACAATCATTAACATAACTGCATTATGATATTCTAATTTAGGATAATTTGGGAAATCAAACAAAACTTACTTTCTAGAGCCCACGAGTTGGAAGCTTTTATTCCATCAACGTATAATCGGAGC
Source organism: Hemicrepidius hirtus (assembly GCA_963082805.1). Classification (NCBI taxonomy): domain Eukaryota; kingdom Metazoa; phylum Arthropoda; class Insecta; order Coleoptera; family Elateridae; genus Hemicrepidius; species Hemicrepidius hirtus. Next base: position 9,719,092 of record OY720167.1, read on the forward strand.
TGATTTGTACATTCACTAGCATTGCTACCTGAATCTAATATTTCAGTAACATAAGTGTCTATTATTTTTATGACAATATTGCTATAGTCAGCAGCATTCCCATTTAAGATAAAATTTAGCAATAGCAAAATAAGGAGTTTCTTCATTTTATATAACTATATTATGCATTTAAAATATAGATGCAAAATTTAATATTTTAACCAAATAATAACAACTTAGTGTATAACAATTAACTCAAGTGACGCCACTCTAACAATATTTTATTATTATCACTCTTTGTTTGAAATTTCCTATGTCTATATCAGTAATGACTTCTTAGATAATGCTTGTTAAAACTAATCGTTCTGTTAAATAAAAAAAAAATAACAAAGTAAGTATAACAAGGTATTAGTGGTTAGTTATCTTATACCTAGTAACAATAACAACATTATCCTTGATTAGTTTATTATTATTATTATTATACTAGACTAGCGGAGGTAAAGTCTTAAGCCTGACGACTATATTTGACACTTATAACTATAAGGGATGCTCTCACATTTTTTCCTGTAGACGCGTCAGAATTGTTCTAGAGACACTGCAACCCTACTTGCTTTTCTCACCCAATCCGTGATTTTGGTTCCCTGAAACAAAGGTGTACAAGTCGCTCACTGGTCACTGCAGGGTGTCCTGAAATCCTTCATTTTTAAAAACGAATATTACATCTGCATTTTTTCCTATTCGACTGGGTACATCATCATTTTAGGGAGTTGAAAATATCTTTGTTTTAAATTTTTATTGGGTACTTGAGTACCGTTGAGTAGCTATGTATAATAAATTATGGTTTAATAATGCGTTATTAATCTGCAGCATATCTGAAGGCTGAAGGATGTGGTTATAAAATTAACGCCACAAGCACTTAATTATTTAGTTACAATTTGGTCTTTGTAGCAAAGATGAGTGCTATTTGTTGTGTTAATTGAATATTTGAATGAAGGAATAGAAAATTTACAACCACCCCCTAAAATCTCCTAATCCACATTGCAAGTCGCTGCAATTATAGCCATTGTTATGGTTTGATTGTGCGAGTACCTACGTATATCTTTTACTTGATCAGTAAACTTGGTTCAGTTCCTAAAAGATAAACTGTAGATTAAGATTAACTTATTATTAGATTAAAAATCTAGCGATTATCAACTATTAAAGCGAATCGCGTGCTGCTTTAGGGAGAACGCGGAGTTATAAAAGAGGGGAAAATAAAGTTTAAGTAAGGTACATAATGCAATACAAAATGTTTATACTTAATACTACCATCGAATTCTATTATTAAAAATTAATTACTTCGAGCCAAATTTGAAAATTCCTAGAAGTCACCACAGTAACAATAGGTAATTTAAATAAAAAAAATAAAAAACAATATTTTTTAAAGCCAATTACGTGTTTGAATTTTTTTCAAAATCTCGCTGAAACTTCCTAGAAGTTGCTATAGTAGCCCAGGGTTGAAATATACACGAAATTGTAGCTCTGAATCTTTTCTATTAGACAGGAAATACTTAAAAAAATTTAAGTAAACACTTCAGAGAAATTAGTTTTTTTAAAGTTAACCATTTAATTTTTTTCAAAATCTCCCTGAAACTTCCTAGAAGTTGCCACAGTAGCCCTACAGGATTAAAATATACACCAAATTGTAGCCCTGAATTTTCTCCTTTAGGCAGGAAATGCTCAAGAAAACTTAACTTGAAAATTCGGAGAAATTATTTTATTAAAAGTTAACCATTAGAATTTTTTAAAAATCTCGCTGAAACTTTGGAAATTCCTAGAAGTTGCCACAGTAACCATACAGGGTTAAAATATACACCAAATTGTAGCTCTGAATTTTCTCTATTAAATAGGAAATACTAAAAAAAAAATTAAATTACAAGTTCAAGTGAAATTAATTTTTTAAGGGACAAACATTTCAAAATCTCGCTGAAACTTTGAAAATTCCTCAAGATTCGTCATAAAAGCCTTACAGAGTTGAAATATATACTAAATTGAATTTTCTTTTCTAAAATAGCAAAAAATAATAAATTGCTAGGTAAAAATATAGCACTTTTCTATTTCTATTTTTTAGCGAGAAAAGACGTTCTTAATTATATCAGTATGCTCCATTTTACTACTAAAATTGCTATTTCATTATTTTTATACAGTAATATAGTCATTAACTTGAAAATAATGTACATAGTACATACTATACCTTCATTGTATGAAAAATAATTAAGTTACAATATAATATACATTTTATTTTGATATCCGACTCTGGCAGTTCATATTTTATTTTGGAAATATCTGATACTGTGTTCCAGTCACTGGGTGAGTAGTTTCTGTCCACAAAGCAAAATATTTCCTTCAAGACTAAACAACAAATGATGATTGTAAGGTGTTCTGCACCTGAACAATGCCTTCAGTGTTATAAATGATTATACAGCAGAAACTACACCTGTTAAAACTTGCTACAGTGGTTGAATTGTGAACATTTTATCAATACCTAGCTACGCTCTATCATAGAACGTCCACTTTTGCAAAACACTTATGGTGCAAGTATATCTTAATATATTACAGTGAAATTGAAATAATGATGTGAAAAAATATTAATTACGTTCTTGCATGAAAAGAAACACAGACAGGTCAGTAATAATTTGTTATAAATTATTGGTCTTTTGAGAACCCCTAGTCAACACTATAAATAAATTTTTTAAGACCCTTTTCCTTTTATTACATTCCAAAGTTCAATGTACCTATAAATGTTTTGTTCATGTCCACAGAATCTGCTTACATTTTACTGTCTGAACGAAATGACTATAGTTTTAAGAAAAACACATATTAAATTTTGTATTTAAATTAAAAATTTTGTGGTCAGAATTTTTCGAAAAAAGGTGAATAACTTGGCAATGCCCAAAGGGATTTTCAAATGCAGATATAACACTTGAAAACGGGAACAAATATTCGAAAGACTAAAAATATTTTAGTTTGGATCCCGGTTGGGATCAAGGTTTGGTTGGGATTGGTTCACAAAATACCTGACGGTCAGCTCTGGATTGGTTTTGAGCAGAGATAACTTAACCTCTTTATTAATATATACGCTGACAGTCAGGTGTTTTGTGGTTTAGAGTGACAGATCGACGTAGACGACCGATTTCAAATACATATAACAAACTTTGTAGCTCAGTCACCTTTAAATTTTGTAATGGAAAAACGACAATTCTTGAATAATATCTTAAAAGAAGCATCAGAAAGTTGTTTCCGATCTAGCTACCCACAAGCGATAAGCCGTTATCAAGAAGCTCTGAGTTTCATTTATATTGCTGCTACTTTGGATGAATACCATTTGACCGAATTCGAAATATGTGTTATACAATACTCATTGTGTAGTTGTTATATTGCACAAAAAGATTTTTTTGAAAAAGCTGGCGATAAATTAATGCCATTAATAGAATAGTAAACTATGGCAATATATTTCCAACACTGTATTATGGACTTGCAAAACTATGCTTTCAAAAACGCTAGTAAGTACATTCTATGCTTTTTTTGGTATCTGGCATGCGTCTTATCAATTTAATGCAACAATTTCGAAACACCCTGTATGGCAATATTTGCTGCGAACTGTAAACCCTGTAAACTGAGTCCTGTGTCAGTTTGTACATAACCTCAATATACTTTTCGAATTTTTTGTTTGCATTTCTCGTTTTTTTTGAAATTTTTATCAGAGAATGTTGAATGTAGAAAAATAAGCAGGTGTGTGTATTTTACTTTGAATTAAAATTAATAGAAACTTTACTATTTGTGCAAATATTTTCATAAAAAATTGAATATAGGATGTTTAGGACGGTGATAATTATCTTTTTATAATGTAAATTGTGTGTCCCTGTTCCATTTTCCTTTCCTTTTTTTCTTAAATTAAGTTGGTGCAGTATTTTGAAAATAATGCTACGTTTTTGGACTTCAAACATACACTGCTCTGAAGTGTTTGGTGATTCAGTTTAACTCTTTCGTTTTAGCTTCAATAAAACAACAAGTGTAATAAGAAATTGTTTTAAAGTTCTTGGTAATACATCCAAAACGTTTTCGTTTAAGGCAAACTGGCCTGGCACAAATATTCAGATCCCCGAGAGTGACTGTAATGTATTAATTACTTCGTTGCATTCTCTCCAAACACAGTCTATCGCAGCAGTTAAGAATATGGAAGATGTTAGGTAAGATTGTTTATATCAATGAAACTTACAGCTTACAGAAGAAAATATTCCATGTAGTATTGAAATTAGGTCCCTACCATCTGCATGAATGCATGCACTGCAACCGATTATTTTTGTTAATCTTTCCACAATCGTTTAAATATTCTTTGTAGTGATATATATCTAAGTGATGAATTTGATTTTGACGATCCAGTGCAGTTTGAAAATAAAGAGGAGACTGCAAATTCGACTGATCCTCAAAATGAAAGTAAGTGTACTGTAACAATTAGGTTTTTATAATTAGCTATTATAATCTAATTAAGAATAAAATATAATAACAGGTAACCTTTCAAACAACACTTATAACCAAAACGAATTATTAAACAAACCTGACGATACAAAAAACATACAAGAAATTGAAGATATTGCTAATCTAAGTGGGAAAAAAATACATATCACAGTTTTAAATGCAGATGTACCTGAATTTATTCCAAGAACTTTGCAAATTAGTTCATTAATTGTAGATAATAATCCTGAAATGCCCTCATCAAGTTCTGAAAGTGCATTATCTTTGATATCAGAAGAAGAACCAAATTTTTCCCCTGAGTTTGCAATGAATAGTGATATGAACAAGTCTTTAACTTTTCTTGAAAAAAATTGTCAGACAAATAGTACAGAAATGGTTGAAAACGCAGTTCAAATGGAAATAAAATCCATTAACGTATTCACACAAACACTTGATTTGGAACTGCAAACCTGTAACTGTAAGGTAGGTTCTATACCTAAAATGAAGCATTTAGGAGATATTGTCTAAAGCAAAGATTTAGAGTTCAGAAAAGAAATTTAATTAAATATTTTTTATACTTTAGCAAGAGACAGAAGAAAATGAACAGGTTTTTAAGACGAAATTGATATCGCTAATGGATGAAAATATGAAACTACACCAAGAGGTTATTTTGGTAAAATATAAAAATTTTATACCCCATACTTATTAAATTATTTTGCTAGGTAAAAACTTTACATATGGTACACCAACAAAAAATAGAAACCTTAGAAAAATCTTATAAAGAAAAGTTGCTAGAGAATCAAGAAAAACTATGTCTTGCTGAAAACTTAGCAAAAATTGCTTCTATAAAATTAGAATCAAATAATGAAAGCTTGCAGTAAGTTTTTTCTTGTAAGTTTAATTACAAATGCTGATTATGGCTTAAATTTACTTAGAGACAAGATAGCTCTGTTAGAGGCAGAAAACGAACGAAAAAATAGTAAAATTGAAGCTTTGGAGAAGAAAAGGGAAATTATATATTCAGTAATTTCAACACAGGCCCTGCAATATTTTAATTTACAGAAATCTCTTGCAACAAAGTAATTAAATTAAATAATAATTGTGTTTTACTCTAAGTTGTATTTATTTCAGGTACATTAATAAGTGTAAAAAAATGATTTTTGATCTAAACGGGACTACACCTTATTTAACAGTAAATAGTATTCCAACTGTACAAGATTGCGGTAGGCATATTGAACAATGGCAAAAGGGTTTAGAAGAGGCCGAGAAGTATTTGGTAGTCTTGAAAGTAATATTTGTATTTTTATATCCGGAAATACATTTAATATTAATTGTTAATTTATAGGATTCATATGAACAGGCCATGAAAGATATCCATCTTGGTAATTTTGTAGGGGTTTCTAACTGTCCGGAATTATCTACCCAATTTACTGAAACCAATGATGTTCTTCATGATAGTTATTTGCCAACTGTAAATATTTTGCATAAAGAAAATATGCATCACTATCAAAAAAATCTGCAAATGCAACAGCAATACTCTCAGTGGTAATCATATTACATTTTAAAAATGTATTTATTATGCATGTATTTATTTATTACAGGTTTAATAATTATACAATGGTTTCAAATGCTCGGCCTGCTATAATTAGCGGTGCCCCTGTATATTATAATACTACCCCACAAGGTAAGGTATTGTAATTATTTTTTATTTTATGAATTTTATTATTTACACAGGTTCTACAGCTCTACAGATTAGCGATGTAACATCAAGAAGTGCTCGTATGAGTTCAGTTGTAATTACACCTCCAAATGTTAGTATTAAACCCCCACCTATAAATTATAGTACATCTGAGAACCCTGAAGTCACAGATTTATCTACAGTCAATCTTACAACTGTATCTGATGATTCCAAAACTTATAAACCAGAAGTTTCAACATCTGATCTTTACTCAACAACAGAGAATTCTGCAACTAAACATCCTGAACAAACAGATGAAACCCCTGAGGGGCATCGGAACAGTAGCTGGTGGAATTCGAAGGATGAAAAACAGACTGTTAAACCAAATGTGGCTTCTAATTCAACTGACTCTATATTAAATCAAGCTTCTACAGATTTAGCAACAAATACAAGAATGAATGCTCGCTCATTAGTGAAATTTAGTATCCCGTCTAAAAATATTATTCATTCTGTATCTGTACTAGATGAAACAGAGGATGAATCAACGTTAAACAGTTCTTTGCCATTGCAAGATTATTCTAATTCTAATCCCTTGTTGAATTATTTTAAACAAGGACAGCGTTTAGATAAGACATGCTTTAATTTGGAGGGTAAAGATTGTACCCAAAGTAAAGTGTATAATTTTCAAGGCACATCTGTGGATTCTCAAAACAAAGAAAATCCTGTCTTGCTTTCTTTGGCTCAAAATACCACACCAAGTAGTCTTACGCCCTATGAGAATGAAACTGTTGCTACTGAAGATCAATTATTTCAAAAAGACACTTTAACTGTTGTGCAACAACCACCAAAGGTTGTAGATTATTCTAAGCTTCCTGATGCGGTGAGAAAGGCTGGTAGAAGCTTTTGTGATTTGTATATTTATGTACGTGATAGAGTACCAGAAAAGAATGATTTCGAAATATTGTCTGGTTTAAAGAAAGTGAGAAGAAAATACACAAAACTATCAGGAATGACTAAAGATGTTATTGTGACTGCTGTAAGAGTTGAATTAAAACTTGAGGAAGAAACTGATGGGTAAGATTCATTTTTTCTACAAGGTGGTTTATTAAATATTCAAGTAAAACTCTGTTCATTAAATTACTTCTGAAATACCTACTATTACTTTACATTTTTTTTAAATTTTGTTAATGATATAAAATTTGTTTAGATCTCTGGATACAACACCCGCTAAAGAATCAACCGATTGCATTGTTTGTATAGAACCATTTGGAAATTATCCTCTCACTGAACTAACATGTCAACATGTTTTCCATAGAAAAGTAAGTTTAAAGATAAACTATAAAATATCAATTTAATTCATGATTAAATTTCAGTGCATTACGCAATGGTTGATTTATAAAAATGAATGTCCAGTGTGTCGAGTTTTAATTCAGTAATTTTAGAAGAGTTTTTGTTATATTTCTAAATCAATTTTTAAAGTGAGCAATTTCCCAGAGTTTGAGGAAGGCTTTTGGTTAATTTGAATTTATTTATTAATTATTATTTAATAATTTTGCTATCAAATTGAATCATTGTTAAATGTTGGATAATATTTTTTTTTGTGCGTCAGTATAAGGCATCAATACTTAAGTTATGTAAAAAACTGATTAAGAATAAGCATTAATTAATATCAGTGTGCCATTAGAAATTTCATTAGTTTATAATTTTATGAATTAAACTTGTTTATGTTTAATGTTAGATCATTATTACGACTTATTAGTTGAATTTTTGAATTTAAACGGTAGTCTGCTTAAAGATTCATATATTTCTTACTTTTATAAAATAAAACTGTTGTTTCATGCACTATGTCTTTTTGAAAATGGTTCTTTAAGTTATTACAAGAAGAAAGGTTCCTATGAAGATGTTAGAAGGCTTCTCTTGGAGTCCCCCCAATACAGTTTAGTACTAGTAAGTGCTACGACCTAACAACATGCCTATGAAATTATTTAAACCAAAAAGAAGTCTAATAATAATATTTTTAGAGTATTAACACTAAATTCTGAAGACTGCAACCATTAATTACAACCAAATTCGCAATTTAAGAAAGTCATTTCCGGTTAACTATTATTTTTCTTTAATAGACCCGGGTATGCTGCAAGAGCCACTACCATGTAGTGTCCTGGTATTTGACAGGAGCGATAATTCAACATAACCCCATTTTTTTTGTACAGCAAGTTCTAATTTACTTTTTGAAGTTAAATACAGAATATAAACTATGAATCAAGCAGATGTTTCTAAATTAGTATCTAAATTAAGAATTAAAGCTAATCCTAGATTAAGAAAATTTAGAAATCCGGAAGGACCTTTAGGTAGGCTCAAGAAACTAAGAAAAACAGTGACCGCTTTAATAAAACATGAAAGAATTGAGCTCAATTATCCCAGGGCTGATGAAGCTCGAATGTATGCCGAGAGGGTAATTTTTTTCCGTATTTTTAATTGATACATTCAATCATATTATTGTAGCTCATTTCGGAAGCAATCCGGCATGGAGATTGTCATAAAACCACAATGGAAACTGCGGATTTTTGGTTAATCGAAAAGCAACTTATACATAAGTTATTTAAAGTGCTAGTTCCAAGATATCAAAATTGTAGTGTCTCGTATACTCGTATGTACCATGCACCAAGGCCATATCCTGGATTAATTGAGCAAAAAGCTGTCTTAGAATTAAGGGGTAATCCTTATCCTTCATTACTTCCTGATATGATTTCTAATAGGAATTTAATTCATAATGTGCTATTGGATGAAGCAAAGAAGGAGTATCGAGCACAGAAATATGCTGAAATTGCAGCCAAAATTGAATCTGCAGAACAAGGATTGTTAACTCAGCCTCCCGATAATCAAGTTTCTAGTGACACTGTTACAGAAAATGTTAAAATAGCTGATGAAATTGTGGATAAGGAAACTAAAGTTGAAGAAAGTCCTGTTACTAAAAAATAAATTGTAATTAAATTTTTAAATATAGTATGTAGTAATATTATTATTGTTGTCTTTTTATCGCTTCTGTTGTTCATTTTTCATTTTCAATCTTTACAAGCAAGAGTAATACATAATGCAAATAAAAAGTAGATTTAGGGAACCTGAAAGATAGCATTTTATAACAAATTTTAAATTTGTTATATAATTTTTTCTATTAGTGTGTATGTCCAATACATTAGCAAAGTTATTCTTCCATGCCCGTGTAAAATTAGAAATTAATCCCCTTGCTTGAACTGCGCCTGCTCGATAATTAAATAGTTACAGTATTTGGAAAAGTGTTACTCTTCTTAACTCTTAAAACAATCTACTATTTTCCTGGTACTTAATGGAAAAGGACGTACCTTTGTCATGAAAAACGGTAAAAAAAGTGCTACTTTAAAACGGCTTTTCCTCACTGTCCCATATTTACTTTTTCTATTTAGATACATTTTTTATTATATTTTCTAAATTTTCGTTGGGTCTTCAATAGATTTCAGTTTCTGGAGGTTGAGTAAAAATTTATACCTATGTATAGAAAATATAGGAAAGGCAATGAGAAACTTAAAAGGCTTTTCCCCACTGTCCCGTATTTACTTTTTCTATTTAGATACATTTTTTGTTATATTTTCTATACTTTCGTTCGGTGCTCAACAGATTTCAGTTTTTGGAGGTGGAGTAAAAAAATTATACCTATCTATAGAAAGTGTAGGAAAGGCAATGTGAAACTTAAAAGGCTTTTCCCCATGGTGCACGCATTTATTTTTTTTCCTTTTTTATAAATTTCATTGGGTGCAGGGCACCCAATAATTATTCGGAATCGGCGCCTATGCCACTATTAATTGTTTAATGGACTTGTGTTCTATTCTGGGAAGTTTCTAACCAAATCGGTAGGGTGAGGAATTTTTCGAAAATAAAAACTGAAGTGTAGGTATTATTTCTGAAAAATTTCTAAACCGATAGGAAGGGGTGAGGGAAGTTTTACATATAATTTGCAAGTGTATAGCCTCCAAATTATATTCTGGGTCTCTGGGACATTCCTAACGGGATCGGAATAAATCTGAAAATTTTCCAACCAGATCAGAAAGGGCGAGGGAGGTTTCGTAAATAATTTCAACTGTTTAGCCTTCAAAATATATTCTGGGAAGTTCTTAACGAGATCGGAAGAGATGAGGAAATTTTCAAAAAGAAAATCAAAATCTTTAAAGAGCCCAATTTATCTTGAACTGATTTAATTATAAAATCGTCGCAGTTTGTGGGTGTGCATTTTTACCCGCCCAGTTCCGAACTTTATTAGTTTGGGGATGTTAAAGAAATATATTAATAATTGTTATTATGAACGGGGAGTTTTGCTCCGACCGCAATTCTGACCGAATGCCGGCCCCAGAGCACCCCCGAGTCTATTTTATGTTTTCTGAAATAACGTTTTATCACGAATTTCTTTTTTTTTTTCAGAAAATAAAATTGTGTGAAACAGATTTATTAAACATGTGTGTTATGCAAATCTATTCTGATGAAACAAGAAATATTAGGTAAAAGATTTAAAATTGTAAGTAATTATTATTTGGAATGAATGTTTTACATCGTAAATATAGAATCGATGTAGGTAACAGTATCTGGATATTTACTAAAAGCATCTAAAAGTAAAAGAGCATGAAGTGCAAAACGCACGTCTGTTCAGATTCCAGTTAACTGCCAAATTAAATCACTAGCTCTCCTGAACATCTGGGTCCTTCTCTCGCCTTTATCCCGAGGGAACACTCAAAGCTAAACTCAAGAAACGAGCAATATGTGATAATAGCAACATTTTTGTACAGTTTTTGGAAAGCTAAAAAATATATCTCATGATTTTTCAAAAAACATTTCAATTGTTTGGTTGTTTTCAGGATATTGATGTAAAATCTTTGGCAAGTAACATTTTAATAAAATTGCAAAATAATTAGCAAGTGTCAACCCCAATTTCACTAAAATACTTGTGCTGAAAATTTTTGAAAAATAGGTGGACTCTTAGAGTCTGAAACAAACCCAAGGATTTAAAGAAATTTCGATCTTCTAGTGTCGTAACTACTACTAAAATGAGATACTAATGCTTTTAGTTACACGCCCTAACTTTTCCGGAGGTGTTGAACCAAATTGCCAAAGAGGGTAGAATAATTGGGGATTAAAGAATTAAATGCTTCGGACATGATCCGTGTCTGTGGTACATGCACGTGCTGCAGTAATTATTCGAGGAATGAAAGAAGATTCATTCTCAGGGTTAGTTGGCTACAAAAAAGTACAAAGGTTACTAAAATAAAACATTATTATTTGCATGTAACACAAAATTTATTTACATTTAAAATAGTACATTGTTGTTAATCACAAAATATCTTAAAATTACATTATTAGAAGGAAGATAAATGTTTTTTTTTAATCATAAGAAATAGGGAAACGCACAAAACAAAAATTCGTATTAAGAGAACAACATTCTCTTCTTTTTGCAATTCTATAATTTTTTTTATTATACAGGGTGTTAAAGATAGGGGACAGAGGTTTTGGAAACCTTAATTAGATTTTGATTTGGAAAAAAGTTTCTACAGAATCCCCTACCCACCCCGAACACCAGAATAATAAATTCGAAAGTATCTGTAAGTAGGTAGGTACTTCTGAAATATCGTGAAAGAAGTTGCAGTAAGTTATAAAACAATTCTTAAAAAAGGAGTTAGAAGCAAATGAAACACTTGTACGGCAAAATATCCAAAAACCGACTTGAAAAAATCAAATTTTTATTATTTTCCATTTTTATTGTGAATATTTTATGAGATTGTTACCTAATATATTACATTCCTGAAAAGGGAATGCAAAATTCTATCTATTGATGTAAATATTTAATATGACAACCATATAAAAAAAGAAGTTAACTTCCAAATCTTGAAAACTAAAGGTTTTACGAAAATTTAAATTGACATCAACAAAGTTAGTGACTTTACAAGAAATTTAATTAAATATTGGAAATCTGCATTAAAAAGTGCCTTAATAATACCAAACAATAAATATTGCACCATAATAATTAAATTACACAAGGAAATAGAAAACTGAAAATTTAAGATTTTTCAGCCTTTACTGAAAACTGCACAAAATGTATAGAGGAATGGTCATCATAGTAGTCTTCAATACATTTTTTCTCATTTAACCGAATCTCTACGTATTACCGTTTACGAGATCCCTATGCATGTGCTCCTTATCTTGGACACCCTGTATAAAATGTTACACTAACATGAAAAATCTACATCAGTTACCTAAAGTTATAAATAAGGAAACCACAGACAATTAATAAAAGAAAACATTATTATTAATCTCGTAATGTTTGTTCCTCTTCTAAATACACCCTGTATAAACTAATTTTGTATGATATTATTATTATTATTATTTAGACAGTACTTAGTTTTGCTTCCATTATTGTATTGTAACTACTACTTTTATATTATACCAAATATAAAATAGAAAACATAAAAAACAAATTGGTATTTGGCACATACCATCACACGATAATTTTAATTCGAACCTTTTAAGTTTCAAGAACATGATTTAAATAAGCAATATAACAAATAGCTAAACGTAAAATTTCAATTTTTGAAAGTTTCTTATCTGGAGGTAACGTAGGCAGAAGTTTACGTAATTCTGCAAAAGCCACGTTGAAAGCTTCTACCCGGATTCTTTCCCTTGTTGCATGTGCAGTCCTATATTTTTGAGTGGCACGTCTTCTTCGCCTTCTTTCTTCTCTGCTTAAATTAGCCATATCATTCCTTTCTCTACAAAGTTTTGTAGACATTAAATTTATTAAAAATTAAACTCAGAACAAAATGTTTGCAGAACTAGTTCGATTGCGTGAATCTTTTGCAAATCAAGTTTCAGATAATTTATGAATGCAATGATAATTTTTTTCGAAGATATATTCAATAGAGTAATGGTAAACACGCGAAAACCACAAGATATCGAAATCGATCTTTTAAAAAAACGTGGCCTAAATGTGATCCCAACATGCACATCAATTTTATGAGCGACATGTGTCACGCTATGCACCAATATAAATATTCATATAAATGTCTTGCTTGATCCATAAATTTGCCTTCTGAAAAAGATGCCTCGTGGGATACTTCTAGAGAATATTTCCAATAGTTTTAAAAGGATGTGTGGGTGGTATTGGTATACAGTTTTCAAACTATCCACGTTTCTTCCACCCACAACGTATTAATTTAATATCAAACTTATGCGTTGTTTATTTTTCTTTGCCAAATGGTTTCGGGATTTCTAAAAGAGTGATGCTAACTCAATACAAAAACAAAAGTAAATAAATGCTAATGGATAAAAACTTTTATGGTAGTTACCTTCTTCTTTGTACAACATTACCATTACAGGAGGTAATTGTTTGTAGAACCTCTCGGTTATCCGGTGTACTCATCATATCATTTTTAAGCTGCACTGAAACTGACAAAATTATAAACCAATTAGAAATTGAAAAATAAAACTGTCTTATCTACTTTAGCAGGGATGGATGGATAAATGGAAAGAGTTTCCTAATAAAAGTATAAATAATTTAAGATTACTAGATATAATGCAAAATATTTTGAAAATGATTCTAATTTTATTCAAAAAAATAAACACAAGGAATAAAGATTCTTTCAATCTACCTAGAAAATTTTTGATTACGTTTCATCATTTCTTTAATTTTTTTTAACTACCACACAAACGTATTAGTCCAGGAGCTAGCGGTATATTTTAAGACTAATTTCTATCAAGCTGAAATTTGTTTTATGAGCTGGTATGTTGGTTATGACTGCCAAATGTAGGTGGTCGGCAAAATAGGACCGCGGGACATAAAGCGCCCAGAATTTTTTTGTTTTTAATTATTTTTTGATGAAATTTACAAACTTCAATCAAGCTAATTCCCATTTTGCTCGTTATTTAAGACATTCCGACAACAAAAAATTAACTGTCCGACATAAGAGTCGGAACTGAATCAGTGTCTGCCGTTTGGGGTTCGTATTGTTTTTAAGACATTTGACTTATTACCATCAACCTGATTTTTTTTTAATAACTATATACTAATTTAACAAACACAAAAATCACCTTGTCCGACAATTTGAGCGGGACAGAAGCACACTCTGACGTCCTGGATTGGTTAGTTGGCCAATTTTTTTTCTTAGCGCTCTATGTCCCGCGGTCCTATTTTGCCGACCACCTACATTTGGCAGACATAACCATACCAGCTCATAAAAAAAATTTCAGCCTGATAGAAATTAGTCTTAAAATATACCGCTAGCTCCTGGACTATATGGTTTGTAAATGAAAAAAATAGTGCAAGTTTTTTCCTGAAAATTTCGGAATTGCAACCACTTGCTTTTTAGACTACCTACACAATATTATGAACCAATTGCTTTTAATAGCTATCCTCGTCCCCTTATTAAGAGTTACTGTTTATACGGATCATGTTTTGGCCGGAACTTTTATAACGAAACAGAAAAATCGGAACATATGTGTATTTATTTTATCATTTATAAGGTCAATAAGAAGGGGAAATCTCCAAATTCGCACAAGTTTACACGGCACGTCTCTATAGGGAGCAATGCAAACCCCCTGAGGGTTTCCAAATGCACGTGGCTTTACTTATCACCCCCGAATTATGTTATTATCAATCATATAAACAACAATATAATTAAATTATAATCACACGCTTGGTGGGAACATGTTGCAAAAATTTGGCCCTTCGACAGTTTGATGAAGTGTCTAATAGAAATTTAATAAACAAACTATAACATAAAGTTATAACTTTTCACTGCTATAAATAAAATAAACAACAAAAATAAGGGAAATTTGTTAATCTATAACATAATATTATTCCTATCTGAAAATATTTTAAGGATTCACCCTCGATATCCACAAAATCGTAAATATTTAAAATCGATGGGCTACAAATTTTCCCTACATTTATAATTCCATTTCTTTTGGTAATTCCAGATGTCAAACTTATCCTTAATACTACGAGGTTTTTGATTTAATGTTTGATAAAAAATTTAGTGCAACATAATCTTTAGACGTAATCTAATAATTTATTCAAGAGGAAATAAACAAACTTGATATTTTGAAATGAAGATATTATTCATAATTTTCATGAAAATTCGTGGTAGGTAGGTACTATCCCATTCGCAGTAATATTGTTAAATATTTTTTAAACAATGTGCGCATCAAAGCCTTCAGTAGGGTTTAGGTAAGAGTTGAGAGCCGGTCACCAGACGCGTATTCAGAGGGGGCTGCAGGTCCTTCCGAAGCTTTTCGCTACTTAATATAAAAGATGTATTCCTGTAATAATATCTTCACAATAGTATTTAGAACCAGTAGGTAACTATCTGACATATTCGTAACTAGACTATACTACATCAACCTCTTCCAAAAAATAATTCTGGATACGCGCCTCCCGGTCACTAGTACCACAACGTTTAAGGCAAAATCTCTACTCGTTGGGGAAGATGACAAAGACCAATAATTGTTTTACACAATGTCGCCTCGACTTGATTTCAATAAGAGAGATCAAATAATATTTTTCGCAACCTATTCCTGATAGTTTTACCAAAAATTTAGATACTCATGGCCCTCAGAAGGATATTTTTGAGATCTTTGAATTAAGATGCTACTGAAAGCAGTATTGGCTTGGCAATCAAACGCCCTTGTCAATTGGCTGTTTCCCCTTTACTATTTTTATTAACTATCCAACATAGATTTTTACGGTGCCCTTCAATTCCCTTTCAGGTAATCCGTTCTATCTTGAAATACCCAGGGGTAGCTGACACGACGTACCCTTTCTTTGTAATGACTGAATTTAAACATTCCTGGATTTCCAAGGAGCCCATGAATGTTTAGGTAACTATTTGCGTTTTTTTTTGTTTAAGCTACACTTACAGGATTGGTACACCAACTGTTAAAGTTATATGGTCCCCCTTCATGCACAGACATTCACACACAACCATACATCCATGGCTTTTAGACGATCTTACATCCTCTCATTTTCTACTTTTCTTTTCAGCTGATTGCTAACTTTTCGTCTACTGTTTAAATTTTCCTCGGAGACTACCTCATGTTCATTAGAAAACATTTCAAACATTCATCAGCAAAGGTGTACGTTTGTTCTACAATTGGGATTAAAGAGTTGAAGTATCCCCCAAATGGGGAGGGCGACGGGAATTGAAATGTGGAATTACTTTCTTAGTAACTTTATATGGGAATTGCGTACCATATTTTATACCTAACCAAACGGTTTTGCATATCAAACATTAAATACTACCTTAAAAAGTTGTTACAATTTTCAGTCGTTTCTGTAATTGAAAAATGTTTTAATTTCATGGCTTTATTAGCAAAACTGTAAATCATTAAAAGAAGTAAAACTTGCTGTAAATTGGTTAGGGTTACTATACTTAAAAAAAATTATCAAACACAAAAGTTTGGTTTGTAATTTAGAAATAAAGTCATAGAAATAAAAATAAAAACATGTGAGGTGGCCCATAACAAAATTTGATATTTTTCTATAACAAATCCTGTATTTACTTTATACTTGCTGCATAATTTTATATTCTAATGCGTATAGGTTCTAGCAGTACCTACTCTTTAGTCTTTTTTAAAGTATAATTAGTCTTGAAACTTCATATATTACCTACACCACAGAATATACGGGGCCGTAGGTAGTACTACAGCGGACGAGTACTACTTCAGCCGTCGTTCGAGTCAACCAAAGACACTTTCTTGACGTACATTGTATACATTTTTATTTTTGAAATGGCATGATTGAAATAAAAAAAGGCGACTTTTGTAATAATTTAATGTTGACAATAAAAATAATAAAAAATTAAATTAGTCCTGTTGTTAGTTTCTGTTCGTTTCCATATTGAAGGGTTAATAAAAGCAAACTTTTGCATTGTATACATGTTTATGGTCGTATTAACAGGAAAGTTTATTTTCCTGATCCAAAATGATTCAGTAATGAACAAAATATAGACGATTTCAGAAAAAAGAAGTTTACGAACATTGTGTGTTGATTAAATGACTGACATGATTTGGGAGACATATTGGCAGACTTAAAGATTCATAAAAAATTTATTCGAAAAATCTTACTGTGTTTATAATTTACATTTACAATTTTGTTGAATCTTTGTTGAAGCTTTAATACTAATTTTTTGAATAATTACGGTTTAACATTTTAACGAGTATCGACAATTTTCAGATGAAACATCAGACAGATAACTAAAGAAACTTTTATTCCTGGAATAAAAACTACTTAGCTTTACAGGACACTTAGTAATATAAACAGTATTTCCTTAAAATTTTACTTTAAGTGCAAAAGAAAATTTATTTTATATTTTTAAAAAATTATTTGAAAAACGAAAAGGTACCTATACACAAAGATATCACACTATTTTAGTGAGACTTTCAAAATGATTTCAACTTACTTCCTCAAATTATCCTTTACTAAAGTACTTACCAGTTAAATAAATATTTAAAAAAATTTCTTACCTATTAATCGGAGAGCTTTTTTACACGAACACAAACAACACGTTTCGATAGTATCAGCTGAACGATAAATAGATCTTTATCAGAAGCTGAAAATAAATGGGATGACTTTTCCAGCATCCCTTTTCAAGCTCCGGGTCCAGGACCTCCTCTATACCAATCACGTTCTCTCAACACAAAGCTCCTCCCAAAATCAATATCTGTATTGTTAAATTGCATTATAATTTTGATAGAAATTGAGATGGGGATAATAGTATTTAACAAATAACGTGGGTGTGCTTTAGATTCACTGAAAATAATCTGAAAAGGAAAACTATAGAGTATTTTGAATTGTTATCTTGAAAATTTAATTCCAGCTCTTGTAAATACATTTTAGAAATAGAAGAGTATTATTACTGCAATTAATTTGCTTATAAATGATAACATAACAATATGTTGGATAGAATAAGTCTGATATCCGTTTCTTGAAAGATTGGTGCTATATGCATGGGGATCTCGAAAACGGTAAGAAATAGAGATTCGGTTAAATGAGAAGAAATGTTCAGCGTATTGAACAAATTCTATACATTTTGCGCAGTATTCAGTACAGGCTGAAAAATCTTAAATTTTCAGTTTTCTATTTCCCTTTCCCTGTGTAATTTGATTATTGTAGGCAATAGCCCAAAATTGTTTTAGGCACTTTTTAATGCAGATTTCAAATCCGCAATAAAATTGTTTGTACCTAAACGGCATAAGTGTAGAAAATTTAAACAAAATCGTGTGGCCAGTTTTTTTCTAATCATTTTTCAAACATTTCAAAATTTTGGAAGAGCGCCGTTGCGACTGTTTATGAATCTACTAATCAAATTGTTCTTCATGGTATAGTACCCCCAAAGGGCTTTCAAGCAAGTTCTTGCTGAACCTGATCAAATAACTGGTTTTTGAGTTATGGGGCATTAAAGTCGAAATTTTGAAAAATTCATAGCGGCCGCCATTTTGAAGTTTGAGAGTCCGGTAAAAAATTGTTTCCCTTGAATTATGGTCTTCTTTCATATCCGCCACTCAGATTTTCTTAATTCTGCTTCTGAAAACAATGCTACCAAAAAAACATGTCTAATTTCCTGAAAAAAGTAAGTTAATGTACAATAAAATAGACGGTGGTTTGGTATTTTTTCTTTTTAGCAGTGTAATAAATTATATTTTCATCGGAAAGAGCATAATTATTAAACATAAAATATATTGCATTTCCCAATAAGTTAAGTTGTTACTCCTTTATATTTTGTAGGGAAACTAACAAACTAGAATCATTAGCGAAACTTTTCAAGAAACTTTAGGCTATTATTCAGCATGCAATCGACTTTACACCTTATACACTTAATACAGAGTGCTCAAAGTTAAAAATAAAAGGACAATAGAAAAGTTGTTTGAAAGAAATTGGTTGTCATGGAAAAGAAATCGCAGGTATCTAAGATACAGAGTCGGTTTTGTTGATGTCAATTTTACTCGACACACCTAAATCTGTCAAAAGTTGCTTTTAAAATTTATGTACAAAATTAAGTGACTGGTAAAATAATACACGAGGGGCAAAATAGAGTTGTTGAGAAGATTGGCATAGAACTGGCGTGACTTCATATCTCTTAATGGCTTTTCATTTCAGCGCAAACCAGGTATCTTGAAAGTAATTTCCTTTTACAACGTTTTAGGTGTTAATTAGTTTGGAAAACTAAGAGGTAAGTACCTGTATAGTTATTTATAAGATAATTGTTTATTTTTTTCACAAATATAATATATTATATACCCATGTTACTCATAACAGTACAATAGGTTCACTTAAGTCAATATTTTGGTAGGTAGTACGCGCCTAAATGAAAAAGACAAAGAACAAAACCAGGAACAAAAAATTATACAGGGTGCTGAAAAAACAGACCTCGATTTTAAATATATTTTCACAAAAATAGTTGGCAAGGATAGAACGCGCAGTTCCGATAGGGCCCCCCGATGGGGCATTAATTTAAATTTTATCATTCAATAATTTTATTGAGTATCTTGTACACCCTTTACTATAAGGGAGTGAAATTTGTAATACGATTTAGTACTAGCAAGTACTACATGCAGATTACCAAGATGCAAAATTACTTAATTACTAACCCCCCCCCCCCCTAGTTTGTAAAACTTTATGATAATTTTGTATGGTATGTATGGTTATGCTATCCCTTCGGGGGATTGTATCTCTTTAACGAAACGTTTCCGAATTTTTCTTTTAATTTTTTCACTACTACACGCCCTTTAAACATCTGAATTCTTTTTTTAACGTCCTCTATAATTGCCACTTTGAATCTTATTGCAAATCGTTTGTTCTCCCAAAATAACACGGTCTTCGTAACACCTTTCGCCCTTGTTATCATCGATTTCGCAGATCAGATCAGGCTATTAAACTATTTTTGGATACATACATGCTTTAACATTTTAAAAGAACACTTTGATCGTCTTTAGACTCAATTTTGGAATCACGAAATGCAAACCTTATGGAACTGCATACGGGTTAATAATAAGATTACCTAAGATTATACATAAATAAATGCACTGCAATTTACAGCGTGTTTTTAATAGGAATTTCAGAATGCAGACTGAAATAAAATCGCCATCAATACCGTCCGTTTTTTATACGCACCCTGTAGTTTGTTTTGATTAAATAATTAAAATTTTGTAAATAATTAAGGGAGCTATTCGATATCCGTTCCCAATTCCTTGCTGTTTTCCACAAAGCGGATATAATTTGGTTTCGCTTTTTCAATCTATTCACATTTTATTATTTACTTTAATAATATCGTAGAAAGCTTCTGATAGGGAAGGAAAATATTGATTACGGTTGCAATTTTTATATACCTACTAGAAGAATGTTATTTAATATTAATTCAACCAAAGGCTTTTAAATTAAATTTACTGACTAAAAATGATACCTATACGAAGTGGTAGGGGTTGAAGCTTTGGTTGAGTTTATTTTTAGGTAATTAGAGTTATCAACAAAACAAAACGTAAATTAATTTAAAACTTAATCTAGAAAATTTATTACAAAACGTATTGTGATATAAATTACAAGAAAATCGCATGATTGCTTGAGTATAATCATATAACATGAATATGCAGAACTGGGGTGGAGGACAACAAAATCGATCATTTCCGTATCAAACTTGTCTGTCTCTGAAAACAAGCAGTAGTTGCTGCTAAAGACCAAAGGAGTAATACAATGCCACAAACCCACCGCAACCTGTCAACTGGATTTTAATCAATCAACATTTTGAGTTTTAATAAACGTGCGCCGTGCTTAAAAGCGACCGCTGCAATTTGCATTATTTCTATAAAGAACTTGATGGCTTCATTTTGAGTTTGTGTCAACTTTTAATTCTTCTAGTGTGGTCTACCATAAAAGGTATGTATTGCATATCTTTGATAGTAGATCTTAATCTTAGTCGGGATAATGTTTGAATTTTGTACGAAAAATGTTCCCAAACTATACTATTCGGAACTGATTTAATTTTAAATAAAATAAGTGCACGGATATGTATTGTTAGATCCTTGAATTTTAAAACAAACAAAACTCTCAGATTTTCAGGAAAAATAAAGTTTCAGGAGACTTTGCTTTATCCAAATTTTCTATACATTTTCATACATAGATATAGAATCATAATTGAAATTTTTTGGCTGCTTCTCTAGAACAATTCAGTTTTGAAAGCAATTTTGCTACATCTGCACCAATTTACCCATGCAGAGTCTATTATTTCTTAAGCCTTACTAGCTTAAGTAGTACATACTTGCATCTTGATATTATCCTTACATGCCAGTAGGTAATTCCAGTTCATAAATATTCCCATCCCATTTCGCGGAAAAATTCGACAACTAGAACTTATAGTTTAGTATGCAGTCAATTTTAATACGGGAGTTGCAATTTAGAATTAAAAGACTTGTAAATTAGACGAAAAAAGACGCCCGGACCTTAGGGTTGTTAATATTTTTAAGTGGAACTCCAATTCTCCAAAGAGATTTCGTGATTCACTTTTGTGTTGAATTAGTTTATTTTTTGGTCCAGTAATTGCTTGAATGAATAAAAAAGTGTGACATACTTTAGTGTAAACAGAATTATTTTTGTGCAACAAACACTTGACGAGGGTTGTAAGTGTTCTGCGCTGACACCTGTTTAATGCCAAGGGGATGCGACTACAAATCATAGCGAGATAATCCCTTAAACGCCACTAGACACTTTTAACAATGAAAGGATGTCATATGCACAATTAGTAACCACCCCTTATACTGTATGTTATACAGGGTAACAATTAATGTACTTCTGAGTTAGAAATTATTCAAAATGATTTTTTTTTATTTAAAATTATAAAAATATAAATTATAGCAACATTATCCACCTTAGATTATTTATTTACTAGCCCTTTTTTTTAAAATATGTAATTGTAAAAAAAAATCTAATTTATATTTACATCAATTTTATTTATTTAAAAAAAAATACAACCCTTGCGAATCGTTTTTCTTTGGCTATATTGACAACTGAAATAATTCCAAATTGTAACTCGTGTATTGAGATTAAACGCATACTAAACTAATATAAGTTTCAGTTGTAGAATTTTTCCGCGAAATTTGACAGGAATATTGCCAACTGGAATTACCTGATGGCCTGCTAGGATAATACCAGGATGCAAGTACCTACTTACCCATTCAAAATGGATTCCAGACGCGTAAATTGGTGCAGGTCCAGTAATTAAAACTGGTTTCATCAAAACTGCAGGAAATTGTTCCAGAAAAACAGCCAAAAAGATAGTTATTCTACTCCTCAAGAAAACAGGAGTTTGAAGACAGGGTAGCTTGATATTCCCTCCCTTTGTTTTCATTCTACGAAGATCTTTTGATTTTTGAGTCCCATGTTAACATTTTCGTACGATTACAGCTCTTTAGCTTGATTTCTTCTTCTTCTTCGACGCCCCTTTTCCGACTCCGTATAACATTCTTAATTTTTTTGGATAAGCCATTTTTTCCATTCTTCGAATGCTCGTTCGAATTTTTACATCCCTTGTTTTCCGGGATTTATTCCATACTTAACAATTCAGTAGAAAATTATGTACTACGTCTGATTTCAACGTAAATAGTGCCTGCATATTCTATAAAATAAGTACCAGAACGAGAACAAATCTTAATTGATTATTTCCGTTTTAATAACTTCGTGCAAAGCTCCGATATTACCGTAAATATTTATTTTGCTAGTTATAGAGAATCAAATCCTTCAACATTGCATTTGCGTGTAAATATTCGGGAATAAATTCTGCAGCAAAATGACTTCTATTTGTTAATTTTTGTATGTTTCCTGCATATTTTTGGATTAAAGGAATATTTTACTTGTTATAAATCGTTAAACCCTTAATACGCGTAATGACACCCTTACACAATTGAATTTGCCTCGTGTTATTTTCGACCCCTATACGCCCCCTTAAAAAAGTGCATGTAATCCGTTGTTTTGTATATGAAGAAGGGACGGGGTGACTTAATGCAGGGTGGAGCATAATATATATCTCGGTTTTTCAATTCCTATGTTTACGTTTGATAATCTCGAACATTTATCACTGACTGATTTAAAATATGTTTACATATTGTTTAGTGATATATTGCTGGTAATAACCAGTAGGAATACAAAATTGCAACTAATTGAAATAAACTCTGTAATTTGGATGGACAGTATTTTTGTAAAAATTTGTAAATAATGTCAATTTATTTTGTGACTGATTACATTTCAACATACTCATAGATTATCTTTACCAGTAGGGGTGTAACCACCTCCAATTTCCTTTTTAATATTTAAGGGTATCTCAAGTGACCCATCGGCTGAAAGTTCGTCGCGTAAGGAATATAATGTCTGTTTTATTTTTTAATTATTCCACGAGGTTATTGTTAAAATACTAATTAAATCATATTTTAAGTTAAACAAGGTTCAATGTAAAAGATGATTAAAATATGGAGCAATTAATTGAGTGGCAAGATCTCCGGACCTTATTCCATGCTCGATTTTTTTCCTTATAAGGATTTCTCAAGAGCAAGATTTATGCAACAAAACCGGATATCGATATATCCTGCAGCAACGTTTCAGGCAAATTGTTTCCGGAAATGTTATAAAATGTAAGGGATGGTTTTTAATAATTATCGATTAGGTTTTTTGCCGGAAGAAATTTGTTTGTTTTAACAACTCTTGGAATAATTAAAAAATATAAAAAAATCTTGGCAAACCCTTTGAAAAGAAAGAAAGTTACTTTACTGGGCGAGGGGGTTTGTTGAACCCCCATGAAGATTTTTGGAAGCTTAAGTCCAAGACTTTGAAATAAGAGCATCGTCTCAGATTGCTTGAAAAGGCTTTTATTCTAAATTTATTTGCAAATATTACATTCAGACTGACGTGAAGTCTTTCTGTTCCAACTTGTTTCTATTCCACTTTGTCGTGGACCTGGATTACTTTCTTCCTTTCATTCTTTCGTATCAATATTGTTCGTTTTTTTCAAGTATTGGGATCAAACTACACGTTCTGATTTATCTCCCATTCTTTCCAGATGCCATTTTAGTCTTTCTACTGATTTTATTAATTAAATTACATTTTGTTAAGAGCTCGGGGGAGCTTTCCTGTAACTCCAGGTTGAGTTGTTCCTCAATTTTCCAGTTTTGATTTAATCTGGAGATATTTCCATGTTTTAAACTTGTCTTGTTCCATAAATTTAAACTCCGTTGAAGATTTTGCAAAATTTTGAAATCCCAAAGATGGTAGATACATATTTAGTGACATTTATTTGAAAAGTAACTGTACATAACATCTCTGGCATTTGACGTTTAGCCATCTAACCTCACATTTTCACGTGTACGGTGACAAGTGGTGCAATTTCGAGTAATACATTAATAAAATTACAATTAAATATACAGTAAAACCAGCTCAGTTTATTAATGATATTGGAATTTCTTAGTGCAGACAGTGTGAAACAAAATGACAGAGTACCCGATGTTAAACTTAACTGAAGAGGAACTCTTTTGTGATGCAGAAGACGAGGTTGTTAAACCTCTATGTGATTTAAAAATCATTGAAAATAATATTCAAGAAGCAGAGGAAGAAGAGCCGTACTATGATGCCGACTCGGATTATTATTACGATGATTTTGACGACTACAATGAAATACAAGCGTATCACAAGAGCACAGCAACTTTAAATCGTACACAGCACAGTAATCCACAAAATGTCTCGAACAAAGTTAGTAATTATCAACCCTCTGATAAATTATTTAGAAAATTTACAAATAAAATTAATGTAGAAAAATATGAAGGTCCTGCTTCTTTACCTGGGCATGCAACAAATCGTTTAATTGAAAAGCAAAGACAAAACGAAAATGACCGTATAAGAGTGAAGGATAAACATGATCGGGCAACAGCAGAGCAGGTGATGGATCCTCGCACCAGAATGATATTATTTAAGCTATTAAACAGAAATCTTATTGCAGAAATTAATGGTTGTATATCAACAGGTAAAGAAGCAAATGTTTATCATGCCACATCCAAAACAGGACAACATTTCGCTATTAAAATTTACAAAACATCAATACTTGTTTTTAAAGATCGAGATAAATATGTTAGTGGAGAATTCCGATTTAGACATGGCTATTGTAGACATAACCCACGCAAAATGGTTCGTACATGGGCCGAAAAAGAAATGAGAAATTTAGTGAGAATGCACAGTAATGAATTAAAAGTACCAGAACCAATATTATTACGCTCGCATGTGCTTTTAATGACTTTCATAGGTACAGATGGTTGGCCTGCACCAAAACTCAAAGATGTTGAATTAACCGCATCTAAAGTAAGGGAAGTCTACAGAGAAATAGTTGTATTAATGTGGAAAATGTACAATAAATGCAAATTAGTCCATGCAGATTTATCAGAATTTAATATGTTGTATCTAAATGGAGAAATTTATATAATCGATGTGTCTCAATCTGTAGAACATGATCATCCTCATGCTTTAGAATTTTTACGTAAAGACTGTACAAACATAACTGAATTTTTCCGGAAAAAAGATGTAGCTACAATGAGTGTTAAACAATTATTTGATTTCATTACCGACCCTTCTATTAATGATAATAACATGGATGAATGTCTTCAAAAATTATCTGAAGATGCAGCAGGAAGAAATTTTGATATCACTGCAGAAGAACAGGTAATTTGTATTAATACAGTGCGCTTGACTGATGGAAAAATAATTAATTTTTAAATTTATAGGTTGATGAAGAAGTCTTTAAGAATGCTTACATTCCAAAACGTTTAACCGAAGTCATTGATTTTGAAAGGGACATCAAGCAAGCTAAATCAGGGACAGCTGAAGACTTGGTATATAAAACTTTAGTAGGTTTAAAATCTGATTTAAGTGGCACAGTACAAAAACCTGAAATATTGACTCAAAATGATGAAAACAAGGAAAACCAAACTGTTGAAGAAGATGAAGAAGAAAACAGTGATGAAGATGGGGAGGAAGGTTCAGAAGAAAATTCAGAAGACGACGAAAGCAAGTTTGTTGATTCTTCCAGGCCTAAACATGAAAGCATAGATGAAAAGAAAGCCAGGAAAAAAGCTATAAAGGATGCTCAAGCAGAGAAAAGGAAACAGAAAATTAAGAAACATGTTAAAAAAAGGAAAGAAAGACTTGGGAAAAAGAAATAAATTATTGGAAACCGTGCTAATTGAAAGTACTTTAATTTAATTATTAAGGTTAATCATGACTAGTGTAAAATATTTAATTGTAAATAAAATTTGAAACCAACTTCTGTGTATCTACTGAAAATATATCTATACCCTTACTTAGTCTTAAATTTATTTGAAAATGTTTCTATTACAATAAAGTTTTTTGTAGCATAAAAATTTTGGTATTTTAATTTTAAATTCCGCGATCCATTGAAAATGCACATAGGTAGGCAACCCAAATTACAGATTTTTAACCAATATTTTCAACTGATTACAAATTTGAAAATATTAATTGATAAACAATAATTTTGTTAATTTTATAAATAAACACATTTCTAAATAAGTTTCTTAATTTTCTTTTCTATTAATTGATTGGAAATAATAAAAACATTAAATTTAATACTGTTTTTTTGAATCTTTTTATCAACACTTGATACTGAAAATTATACTTTATCAAATCTCCATACTAAACTATTATCTACCCCATTCATAAATAAATAAATATGAAATAAACTTCTGCTTGTCATGCTCATGGGATTAATAAAGAAACCCCTAACAAACTTAAAATAATATTAATTTCAAAAATATTATCCATTATCTGTTATTTGGGTTGCATAACTCTGTTCATCGAATACAAGGGCTGTTCAGAAAAAAAAAACGTACAAGCTGGCTGAACTTCCCTTTAACTTGCATAATATAGGGAATTTCATACAGTGCGATTATTTACGAATGTTTATTTTTGATTTCATTGGCGGCAAATTCAAATTTAACCAATGAAAACAAAAATAAAAAATTACGTGATGGCCTGTTTTTTTTCTGAACATCTTTAGATCTTTATACAATTTTGTAACTTGATGGAGGGGGTTATGATTTAATAAATGAATAAAAAATATTGAATCAAAATTTTTTAGTTTGAAGATGAATATAAAGCCAGCAAATTATGTAATTGGGAGGTCCCAAAATGGTACCCAGAGTATCCCTGCCGTAATGAAGGACATACACGTATAATTTCAAATGATCGTGGTCATTTGTTGCCTGGTGTACCTCGTCCAACAACAAAACCATGGGGAAACTTTATAGGCACATGGCATCTTCCTAAAAGGATAACTAGGGAATTAGGTAAGCTGTATCCAATCCACATTTGTTGGGAGAGAGGCGACCACTGTAAAAAGCTTTTTCTCTCTTTCCACTGATTGGTGTGGTTGCTCTGTTTCCATTAACAATTCCTACTTCCTATATAAAAATTACCTTCTTTCAGCAAATGAACTTACTGCGCCACCGCAAAATAAAATTGCTGCATGGAAACGCCATTGTGAACATGGGGGAAGTACTTCACATATAATAAAGCCAAAACCAGGACAAAAATCAGAGACTGAATCAAAACCAATTGAGAGTGATAGAATATCAGTTTCTTCAGAAGAACCAGAAAAACCTAAGGTATGGTTTTCAGTGAAATAAATTTAAAAACTTTTATTTATTTTAATGTTTCAGACTGCTTTATGCCCTATCCATGATTATTAAGTTCTCACCATGAACCCTTTATTCAACCCGGTATAATATTTATAACACAAATTTTTTTTATAATTAAAATTCAAATAAAACTCCATTAAGCTAATCCTGAGTTTTTCTTGTATTAATTGTATTAACATAAAACTTTTATACATGTCTGTGCATCCTGGGAACTCAGGAATTGAAGAAAAATTCTGTGGTTCCATATGTTCCTGGCGATTTTACCGATTATAAGTATCGAGATCCTAGACATGAAATTTTAGCGCAACATAGATGGAATCAAGAACAAATGCGCGAAGATGTTGCTCCATTACAAGGATATCCACGAACCAAAGAAGACTTTACCAGGAACGTAACAGATGAATTAAAGGATACAAAAGAAACAGCTCAAGAAGTGTATAGTAAACATAGAGAAATGTTGTCTGAGGAGTTTGTAGATCACAGATGTTGCAAGAATAAAAAATTGGCATCGCCAATTGTAGCAGCTATTAAAAATTTCGATTTAGCCAAAAAATTACACAAAGAAAATTTAGAACATAGACCATTACCCGATACTGTTTCAGATGCAATGTATCGTAAGTTACAAATGCAAGGTGCGAGAGAACCTGGACTTGCATTAAAAGACGGAAATTACGCATCCGGGGTGGCTTGGAAAGCATATGCTGGGTATGGACCAACCCGTTGCACCAAATTAAAAGTTTTTCGACCAAAAACAAGCATCACACACAAGATTAAAGACTCAGCAAATGATAGACCTAGTAGTGTTAGCAGTTTTGATAGAAAATGGCGGTTTATAAGGCAAAGAAAAGTTAGTCCAATACAATTAGCTGTCTGTTGGGATTTAACCCCTATGGATCCGAATGATGAACCTAAAAGAACCCCACATATAGATGGATCAAATGGATCTTTAGCACCAGCAGTATTTTCTTTAGTACATACCCCTAAAAATGGAGATGACTCCAAATCATGTGAAGAAGAAACAAAATGTGATGGTTTACATACTTGTAACAATACACTGCCATATATGTATGATCCACAAGCTTATCGAGCAAAAACTGCCCCTAATTCAAGGGATAATAGTAGTTCATGTAGTGCACATGGTCAAAAAATAAAACGAGCACAAAGTGCTTATAACGTGAATAGAAATCTCACAGACGATACTAAAATCGATCAAAAATCTCATTACCAATCTAAGGTGCATCAAAATTCACCAAATAACTCTCAAATAAGATATTGCAGCAAAGACTGTTATTTTAAACAAATAAATCAAGTAAAAAAACGATTATGTGTTGCGTGCGAGCTGAAGAACATAAACATTAAAGATACCAGACCAAAATCAGATTATAAAATGGCATTCAAAGCTGGCGTTCCACAAAAAGTAAGTAGTACTGCTTATGTCAACTTATGCAGCAACCTAAGAATTCCTAGGATGAAAGATCCATACAAAGTACAGAATTATGCAATTAACAGCTTGGCACCTCCTTTCTCTTTGCAGAACTATAAGAGGCAAGAATATCCTGAACATTGGAGATTAGCTACCGTTTATCAACATTCTTATAAACCAATGCAATTAAGGAAACGACCCCTACTCGAAACAGTTTTCAAATGAATTCATTAAATTTAGAAACTTATATCAATTTAAAAAAAAGGTAGTAGTACTATTCAAAATTTTTGGACCTCATTAGAGACGCTTAATTGCTTTCATTTATTTGCAAGCACAAAAAATTAGTGTATTCAGCCGGACACTGCGCTGTTTCAGCGCTGAAACGGTGATGCATTCCATTGGTGGCTTGCCAATTTACAGCGTTGTTATTGGCCAAACAAACAGCGCTGTGTCTGACTGAAAACGCTCAATGATTTTGCTCAAAATGTATTTTGTTATTTGTAAATATGTAGATTGGCTGATTTATTTAAATGTTGTAGTCATAATGTGCTAACCTACCAAAATTTAAACGTTTATAATGTTGACAAATGGTTATACAGGGTGTTTATTATAATTCTAGTTCGGGTATAAAAAAGAGGGTCATATTCTACTCTTTAAGGAAGCTTCATACAGGCGCGATTTCTTTGCGAATTATTCTTTTTGTTTTCATTGATTAAATTTGAATTTGCCGCCAAATTATAACAATAAAAACAAAAAGAAAAATTTGCAAAAACAATCGCGCCTGTAGAAGCCCGATTTTTCTTTTTGGTTTCATTAATTGAATTTGGCGGCAAATTTAAATTTAACAAATAAAATTAAAAAGGAAAAAATCGCGTCTAACATATGAAAGAGCCTTTATGCGTGCGCGTTTTCTATGTGTTCACAAATATAACTTAAATTTATAAAAATGCCAACAATTGACTACAAAAAAGATTTAAAATATATTTATAATGTCAATAAATTGTAAATCCCATCTTCAGTAGGACCGAAACTAAAATAATAAGAGAAATAAGTACTAGTAGTAGTATAGGTACTACTACATCTATTTTATACTAAAGCACTACTTAAGGCTGATAATAATTCAGATCCCACGGTTTAGACTTTCTCCTCATCAAACAATGGCGTCGACTCCGTTCAGGGTGGGGGGGTG
Source organism: Hemicrepidius hirtus (assembly GCA_963082805.1). Classification (NCBI taxonomy): domain Eukaryota; kingdom Metazoa; phylum Arthropoda; class Insecta; order Coleoptera; family Elateridae; genus Hemicrepidius; species Hemicrepidius hirtus. Next base: position 9,749,602 of record OY720167.1, read on the forward strand.
GCAAATTTTTAATTTTCATAAATACCAAATCAAACTGATAAATACAAGTACCTAAGGACAACAACTGTTTAGGACTTTCTACTCTCATTCTATTTTTATATATTCTCAATTTTTAACGTCCCAGCCGACAAGAACCAGAGGGAGGCGAGCGCCTCTTCTTCCCCATAGGAGCCGACGCCGGCGCCATTGTGACAACAAATAGTTTTTTTTAAATATATACCTATAATTTCGTATGCGTTTAATTGATTTGACATAAACAATACGTGCTCTTGGAATCTAGTTTCTATCTTACACTTAGTTTGCCTACAATATTTCTGATTACAATGGGACCTGCAGTTAACGCATGAAGCAATAAATTTTCTTTAAACGAATATTGTACTACTTAGCTATTACTAGTTACATTATTAGCACTCTTTAAAAAACATTATTTATATTTTAGCAAAACTAGAAAACACCAGCAACCAAATTCAAACTGTAGAACAATAATTCCTCAGTAAATGCATCGAGTAGTAGGTATAGTAGACAAAAAAATTTAGGGGCACCAGGACACCTAAAACTGCCATCGTATTTAAATTTTATTAATAGGGTAGTAATTGTATATATTAGTGATATGTATACCTATATCGTGTACATAAAACATAATGCGACTAGCGCAATGCAAATAAAAGTATAAAAACTATATAAAATAGAAGATCAGTTTAAAAAGAACGTTTTTTCAACTGTGTTCGAATTTGGAGCATCAGATTTAAGTGCAATATTAATAAGAATGATAAACATTCATAAATCTGTTTAAGTTTAGCTAGTTATGGTGTCTAAATATTATTGATATTTCGAAAAATGAACGTAGACATTGAAATTGTTAAAATATAATTTAAAAATTAAGTGAATGTTGTTTTACTAATACCCACCTATTTGTTAATACTAGTAGATACTAATATAAAATGTTATAATAAAAATTCATGTAAACAGAAAAAAATAGGACACAATGGGGAAAGGCCTTTTAAATTTCACATTGTGGTGAAAAGCCTTACAATAAAATTCTTTTTTCTCCATCTCCAAAAATTGAAATCTTGCAGAAATTAAATATAAAAACCAATCTATTTGTTTATTTATTCAAATAGAAATACACATAAAGTTATTGGTATTTTTTTAGATAATAAAATACTACATTACTTATAGTTTATTAATAACAATGCAAATTATCAAAAATGTAATAATATTATGGCATCAATTTATTGTATTCAACAAAGAAATTACTTTTCTTAACATGATCCCAAACTTTCGAGCAATACACTAACCAGTGTTTCTCACTAGTATTACTTAATGGATATTTTGTTGCACCTAGAATGTTAGAGCGCAATTTTTTAACAAGTTCTTCTAGAGGTGGATGTCCTTTATACAAGTGTTCTGTAATAAGGAAAAATTAATTCAAGTTTTATGGTTGAAAAATATTAATACAGACCTATATTTTCATTGTAATCGGGAATAAGAAATAAATTGATTGGTTCTCCACAATTTTCAGGTGAAAGACTATTTATAATTCTACCAGATCCAATACCCATACCGGAATCAATATGCATCTTTGTCTTGTTAAATAATAATTTATACGCCTAAAAAACAAATTGGAATAAAAATATAATTTTGCATTTATCCAAACCTGTTGCATTTGTTTAAATTTTTTTGGTGAAAAATCTTCCATTTGTGCCCTGTTATGAATTAAAATTAAATGAGGAAAATGATCAATTAATTCATCTTCGGGATTTGAAATTGTAGGTTTTAACATTTCAGCAGATTGAATAAATCTAGAACAAAATATTAGTAACTTTTTATATTCAAAAAATTTTATGCTTATTACCGTAAAACATTACTATCACAAAACCAATCTTGAACAAGAATGAGAACATGGCATATAGACATTAAAAACGAAGTCATTTGTAAACCCTGAATTTCACCACTGTTTTCTAAGGGTGTAAACTCACTGACCATGTTGGATAACTTAGCTTCACTTCGAATAAATTCATCTAAGACAGCTACCGATGTAAATGGTTGGCAATCCAGAAACATTACCTAAAGGAAAAGTTAGTTTTTTTTTTATAATACCTACCATAAGAATAAGAGGAAAACTAGAAAAATTATTTACTTAATTATTATGAACAAAAGACTTCATAAAGATTTATATTTTTAATCTCTTCCAAAGACATAGATAATATTTCTAGTTCCCATGATTAATGACTTACTCTGTTATGGGTAACAAAATAATCAATACCGTAAGTCCCATTACAATTACTTGCAATATCTGATGGAGTCTGTGGCTTAAAAATTACATCATCAACTTTAGTTTTTGTATCAGTTTCCGAGACTTTTTGTTGATTGGAATAATCTGAGAATATTTTTATACTATCCACATTTTGCTTGGTTTCTGAATGTTTAAATATTGATTTCTTTAATTTTTCTGTTATGTTATTATGAGCTAATAAATTTAAAATCGTTGATTTCCCTACACCTTGTGTCCCAACTACACCCACCACAAGATAATCATCATTTTCTTGCAAATAATCTTGAATATTTTCAGGACACATTACACCCTCATCTAACAATTTTGTGCATTTTGTCATTTCCTTTACTCGATGCTGTACCCCAGCTAGAACAATAATACATATAAGCAGTTAGGGTTTTTCTTATAATATTTAAAAGTCTTACTGTCAACAGTGTGGGTATTTGTAGCAATGGTTATAGCTGGAGAAGGTTCACCTTCTTTCGCAGTGCCTTTCGGGGAAACAGCTCTGTCTTCTGCATGATGTTCTCTTGCTAGAATTGTTGTTTTTTTAATGCTTTTTGGTTTACTATCAGGTTTCTCCGTGTCTTTAGGAGGGTTACTGGATTTGCTATTGAAAAATCGGCTACCAAAATTTACTGGGTCCTGTGTTATTTTAAGATACATTAGGAACATGAAAAGACTTATTAGAATAATTTGAGTAGTCTTACCCTGGTTGGGAACTTCTTTTTACTGTAAAATTTGCTTCTATCATAATCAGACATTTTTTGTTAAGAATTATTAAAACTTTCCTTGGAGTTAAAAAATTTAATTATGTAGCTTGTGGGTGATATTAATGTACTATTAGGTAGTATTTTTAAAGAAATACCTTCAAAAGATGTACAAAACCGTGTTAGAACTTCACAGGTTATATTTACTTTCGATTTGACAACTCCTGTCACTTTGACAGATGTCACTGGAAAGTATCTCAGGTACCACACATGTGGAACGTTTGGGTGATTAAAAATGAGTGATCAGAAAGAATTCAAATAATTTGTAACAGGGTTATCGAAAACGTTTCTCATAATGAATGTAAAAATCTTCAGGAACGCATAGTTAATGTACAGAATGTGTAACAAAATTGTTAGCTACACAAGAACTTGCACAAGAACCACCATTTGTAACATGACAACATACATAACCTAATCTAATAAAAAGTAAATAAACACAATTACCGAGTTTGGAATAAGAACGCAATTTGTATTATCACCACAAATGGACTGTAAATCATGTGATTAAATCTAGGTTGAGTATTTGCAGTACTAATCATCATTAGCATATTCGTCACCTCTTAAGATTTCACAATACAGAATGGTTTCTTTACTCAGTGCTCTTACAGTAACATAAAAAAGTTATAAGTATAAATTGTGGCTTAGAATATTAAAGAAGCAATGTTTGCTGATAAACGTATTGCATGTTGGATGTCTGAGAAAAAATTACAAAAGTTAAAGTGGTGCGAATTTGAACAAATTTGTGCTAAATATGGTTACGAATTATTCAAGGTAAGTTAACACAAGTCTAGTTTTCTTCACAATAGTCTGTTATTTTCTAGCTGGATTTAAATAATAGTCTAGAGGAACAAGGACCATTTTCAGTTCTTCTACACAAATTGACTGATATTATCGCCTTGGCAAATCAAGGTGATACCAAAGTAAGCATAAATTTACTCTTTTAAATTCATATTAAACTCTTCTATTCTAGAGTATAAACACAATAAATTTGGTAGAAAATTACATATCGATACATCCTGAAATAATAGTAATCGATCCAATTCCTAATGTTCGTCAATTGTTAGATAGGTATAGGGCATACAGTATAATACATGCTACTGATTTACATAAGTATGGTGTTTTTACACCAAATTTTTGCGAAATTACCTCAAGTAATAAACAAAAGACTGTAGAGCAGTTAAAAGCTGCTGATGTTACCTATCCATTTATTTGCAAACCGTCTCTTGGGCATGGCTCAAAAGAAGCTCATGAAATGATGATTGTATTCAATGAACAAAACTTGAAAGACTGTAAACCCCCATGTGTTGCACAGGCTTTTATAAATCATAATGCTGTCCTATATAAAATATTTATAGTAGGGGAACAGTATTATTTTGTGGAACGGCCTTCTTTGAAGAATTTTCATGCTGGTGACCAATGTACAATATTTTTTGATAGTAGTGATGTTTCAAAAGCTGATTCTCAAAGTAGTTTATCAGTTTTGGATCCTTTAGATGAAAGTATACCTAGAATGACACCAGATGTAATTACTTTAGAGAGAATTGGTGGGACTTTGAGGAAAGCTTTTGGAATGGACTTGCTAGGTGTAGATGTTGTAATTGAAAATTTTTCAGGGAAATATGCTATCATAGATGTTAATGCATACCCGGGGTATGATGGTTTTCCAAACTTTTTTCATTCTCTTTTACAGTGTATTACTCAAAAAAATGATTCAAATTCTAAATGTGAAAGAAAAGGCAGCGTAACATTGGATTGTGTGAGCATAATAGAAACAAACTAAATATACACATATTTGCTCAAATTTTTATTTTGATTTAAGCATTTTTTTTTTGAAAAAATGAACACCAATTGAACATCAATTGACTGTAATATATTACTTTTACATTGAGTATGTGCAATACCTACAAACTTCTTCACAATAATTATTATTTGATTCTGGAGGGGGGCAGTTATAAAAAAATAGCATTTATAGTTTATAATATACCATTCTAAATATTTTTTCAACTTAAATAAGGCTGAACAAACAAATGTTTCCACTTTCCTGGAATATTTCTCTTTTATATATAAAGTTTTTAAAATGCTTGGAGAGTTTGCTCTATAAATGAACACTTTCTACCAACTGGATTACGTATAATAAATTAAGTACAAATTATATGAATAGCCATAAGTTAATCTAGAAAAATAGTGCTATCTATATTTGAAATATTCTTTGTTTTATAAGTAATACTTGCAATTTCCCAAGGAATATTATTTTTAGATATGCAAAAGAAAGGGCTTAGCTTAGGTTATCAGTTTGTATTATACTTTTTAACTATTTGTAGCAAAATATTATGGCCAAAGGTATTATTTTTATTTACTTCTATTAATTTATATGAATCCAATAACCAAATAAATATTATCAACTTTTATGTGTATGGATTTTATTAATCCTAGTACCCAACATGGAATCCTATTAATTTTTTGGGGCCTAAAAACGGAACACCCTTCTTAATAGCTACATAATAGACAAAGGCTAACCATTCTGTATAGATAACATAGACTGCAAATACATATTTTGACCTCTAATACACAAATATAAATAGATGAAATAAACAGTAGGGTTCAGATAATTTATTGAACGCGGATGTGGTTTCTCCATAGAGGTGCTCCAGCAGAGACCACAAAGAAATCTCTATTTTTAATATTAAACATTAAAAATAAAATTCTTTGCAATAGCAACGCCAATAGTAATATAACTACCCCAAGTATGTATTATTAATACCCAACCCTGCTCCTAGTAATATGCAAGGGCGGCCGCCCAGGGCGCGTAATCAGGATACCCAATAGCTGTCGCCCATATAGATACTTTTTTTTTAACTACGTGTATTAGAAAGAGATCGTTGTTGATTATTGGGATATAGACTACAACACGAAAATATATTTGTAAAATTCTTCATAGTAGGGGCATAGCCCTAGGTACTTTGTGTCTCTAATGATAAAGGAAGACGTATTTTTACAATTACTGTGTAGTAAATGGGAAAGAGACGGAACGGGCCGTCTTGATTTTCGCGTAGGTACTTCCTCTAGACTCTTTGGTCTCTTAGACCCGGTATTACAATCTCGGTTTAATCACAGACTCCGCATTAAACTTCGGATTTTTGTATCCTGAAGTTTAACTGCGACACTGTAGTTTAAACTGAGATTGTCATTTCGGGGCTTGGGCTGTCGCATACTATTTTGTGTTCTTTGTAATCGAACGTTTTGTTGAAGACTACAAACGCTATGTGAATGGACTTATTGAATTCTTGGCCCGCTCTCAGGCAACTGGTTCTTTTCTATTACGCACCATTTTTTTATTTTTCCTTTTATTATTGGAGGTGATAATTTGTAAGTTACTTTTAGCGAGCTCGTTGGGCAATTATCCAAGGGATAAGGTCTATCATATCCGTTTAAGCGTTGGCGGACAATTTTTACGTTCGTAGTCAAAGAGAAGACCAAAGGACATTCGTGATACCACCTCAAAGATAATTGACATAACTGACTACCTATGAATGGTTTTACATGTGATTATCTTTATCAGCAATTTCCTCAAAACAAGCAATTATCACCTTATGACAAGTAGGTACTGCTCTCCAATGACTGTCCGTGCCTACGGCTTGTTCTTATTCTTCATCTTCCGGAATTGGTTGTCAGCTTGAGATCTATTGTGATATTAAGGTCTTCCTTGTTTCTTTAATTAAATCTACGTTTATGGAGCACAGCAACTGCGTATAGGCATGTGGCCCCTCGTTTAACAAGCAACCATACCGTCCTTTTGTTTGTCAATTTCTTTGTAAATCTATTTAGACTCATGACCAGAAGTTCTTTTCATAAGAGAAGAATGCGATTGAACCTTTTTAAACCGAGTTATTATAAAATCTACATAGAGAGAATGGAATACTAGGTACTGCGTATAAAATACGAATCACGTAGGCACCCTCGTGAATAATGATAATTCACGGTAGCAAGGACGATATCTATCGTCGTGTTCCTTGTAGGTTACCTACAATGAAAAATTGTTCCTTGGTGGGTTACCTACCTACCGTCAAGGACGATGGACCATATATATCGTCCTTGACCAAGGAACAATTTTTCATTGCAGAAAATTTTCTGGTAAAAGCTGATTCGAATTTCATACTGTTTTGTTCATAGTACATTTTCTTATTAATAAATGCTAATCTAGAGTTGATTTAACACTAAAGCTTAATCTTTAGATCAGTCAGATCAGTGAACAAATTGTTACCGGTTGATTGTACTTTATGCTTAAATAAATAAACATTAAAACATTAACATCATTCAAGGCTTTGCTTCTTAAGGCGTATCAGTAAAACGGCAATGAATTATTTCCATGAAACGATAGAAACCCATTTGATTTGATTGAGTTAACTGGGACCTATCAATTGCAGTTTTAGCAGAACAAAGGAATTGAAGAATGTTTAGATTTGTTACGAGCAAAATGCAGTGATAAGGACGATAAAGGTTCAACAGGACGTAGCTCACGTAGTCATTATATGCCAGTTTTCCAGAAAAAGGACTAAATACAAACAAAACAGAAACTCTGGGGAAATAAACAAAACTGCGACTTTTTACAAACTTTTTGAAGAATCGAGCTCTTGGCGACTTTTTTGACTTGTTTTTGGTGTCCCGATCGAAAGTGGCATCGTGTTTAAGAAACTGGTGGCTATTGAGCACCGAAAGAAAATTTTGAAAATCGGCCCCTGTAGCGGGCAGTGTAAACCGACTACAAGCAAGGGTAAGAAAATCTGCCCTATACATATTCATTTTATAACGAATAATGTGTTTTTGAAGGCTTTTCGCCAGTGTTTCCTCTATTGAAAGGCTTCTCGCCAATGGAAGTTGGAAGATGAGGAACTGTCGCGTCAGTGGCTCACTAGATTTTCAATTTATCGCCTTTGGACTATCATGGGGGGCGGTTTATTTATCAAATGGAAATAAATTTGAACATTTTCTTTAACTCTTACTAATTTACTTGACTGCTCTACGGTTTCTTTCCATTACAATGGACAATGGTACTGGAAAATCTATATTATTTTAATAAAATATCCGATTTGGAAAGAAATAGACTCTGTCTCGTAGTGTATATCGTAACAAATCCCGAGGTACATCCTTAGGGTACACCGCGTTAAGATAAGATAAAGCTTTAAAAAATCTGCAATAAACTTAGAAGAAAAAGACAATTAAACTTAGAATTAGTATAAAAATGTACTAATTACAATGACTACCAATTATTATCCCGATACCCGATAATAATACTACAGTCAATTTGATAAATTATACATTTCATACCCGTTTTAACTACACAATAATCAGGAATAGATAGATAGGTACTCTAATTATAATAATTAATATAATTACCCTAAATAAATCAAGCATGTCAAATTCTTTTCAGGGAAATCATGGAAAAGGGTTAAATCCAAAACATCGCAGCCGGACAAAATAAGATATTTTGCGGAGGACTGACTCCAACAGTATTCATTCAAGAGGGCGAATTATTATACAGGGTGATTGTTTGCAAGTATATTTTGTCGAATTACAGAGGTAGAACCAAGTCAATGATAGAATGTTTGGATGCCCGATTTTTCGGAGTATCCTGATTAGCAAGGTAATGTACTTTGACATGAATTTTTTAAGGTAACAGGCAAATTTGTTTCTTCGTTATTGATTTTGATGAGATTTGATTAGGTCTATAATCTCCCTTCAGGTGTAAATCTTTTCGAGCGTTCTATTATTCTTAAATCTTGAATAGAGCTACCCTGTCTAAAATTTTGACCAGGATTTATAAGACAGTTATAAAATGGGCCTCGTCCACAATGACAAATCGCTATTTTGGCCCTATTAGTCCAGGAGCTAGCGGTATATTTTAAGACTAATTTCTATCAAGCTGAAATTTTTTTTATGAGCTGGTATGGTTATGTCTGCCAAATGTAGGTGGTCGGCAAAATAGGACCGCGGGACATAAAGCGCCCAGATTTTTTTTGTTTTTAATTATTTTTTGATGAAATTTACAAACTTCAATCAAGCTAATTCCCATTTTGCTCGTTATTTAAGACATTCCGACAACAAAAAATTAACTGTCCGCCCAACTAAATATTTGGCCACAATGGCCAACATGACCACAACGGCCAACTTGACCACAACGGCCAACTTGACCACAACGGCCAACTTGACCACAACGGCCAACTTTTGGTAGTCATTAAAGATTTTAAAAAAGACTCGGTGCTACTTTATTACTTTCAAGATTCGAGAATTACAAAAACTGCTGACAATGGCTACCTCCAGCTAGGATGCATGCATGCATAGTCTTCTCCTCATTGACTGCCGAACTCATTCAAAAACACCAGGGGTGTTTCTTATTTCATTACACCCATCAATTATCCGATTTCTGAAATCTTCTTCATTTTGCACGAAGCGTTTTTCCGAAAATCCCCCAAGTACAGAAACATCTTAAAATAGAACAAGGAATAACCTCCTTCATTTGTGCCCCAGCATGTTTAGTAAACACCCTGTATAATCTATTAAGTGGTGGTTTTGATTGTCGGAAATTTACCGCTTGGAATGGAATGGATTGTTGGATTTTGACTGGAAAAAGCATAAACGACGAAACTTTCGTAAATTTCGAACATATATCAAAAGCACCACGAAATAGATTCAGCTGGAAAATCGCATTTTATAAACTAAAGTAAAATTCTTATTTTTAAAAATGATGATCAAACAAAGTACACGTTATCATGGAAACGCGGTAATTGGTTTAGTATCCCTAGTAACGGTAGTAAATAAATGAAGCCAATAAATAAAATATGAAGGACATGACTTTCTGGAAATCACCCTTGGTGCATAATTTTCGTATAATCGAGTTTCTATTCGCTGATCGGTCAAGAAAGCTCGAATTATGGCTCAATTATATAAAATGCGATTTTCTCTAAAATCGTTTAAAAAATACGCCTTTGCCATTAAAATCTAAAGTTAACCAAAGAAATCCATTTTTATCGTCTCAATCAATTTAACTGATTCTACATCATCGACATGCACCCTGTGCACTAGACCTCCACCGCCTACTCTAATTTAGAGTAGGCGGTGGATGTGATTACTGCCATGGCATTGTTATTAGCGGTGGTTTTAATTTTTATGGGTGTTTGCAAAAAAAAAGCAAGAAATTCCAAAAGAGATAAGCATGAATGGTGGTAATCTTGATAGGTGGGAATCAAATTAGAAACAGTCTCGAGAGTCAGTCATGCCGCGGTCTTGTACAAGGTTGCTTATGTAACATCGCGGTCTAGCAGATCACCGCGAAATAATATCCAAGAAACATGTGAGCCCCCCAATACTTTACCAATTGCGTTGCGTGCAAGTCGTGCGCCAGCACCGGCTCTTTCGCTCAAAATCGTGCAATCAACATTCGCGCCGAAACACGATTTTGACTGAGTGTGTTATTCACGTGGTTGTCCGGCCTTGTGTTCTCAACGCGCATACAAATTGTAATGAATACATACCAAGATTCGGAGATTGCACGTGGGTGTTGCTTTATTATCGGTAGTAAAGCACTTCTTATGGTTTTCTAATCGTGATTCTCTTGTTTTGATTTAGCTTTTCTAATTGGGTTGGGAAACGTGTGCCGCACGGGATTTACATTTTCAAAGTGTGTTGGTTGGTGCTTGGTGGTGTTTTTAGGGTGACTTCAATGCGTCGCGACGCCCGACGCCCGTGTTGTTGTTTAGTGCGTGTTTAGTGAATATTGTACTCTATCGTGTTTTGTGCAAGAAAAGCGGATACGTCTTCGAATTTTAAACTGCAGGGCTTGTGGAAGGTGAGTTAACAACATATTGTGTTTATTTATTATTCGGTAGGTAATTGAATTAGAGGCACTCTTAAGGTTTCAGATTTGCGACTTGTTTAGATTTATGCCTTAAACTAATTATCTTACATAATATGTAGACGTGTAAAAAGGTAAAAACTTAATAGTAGTAGGTACATAATTGTATGCTTTCTTATCAATAATAAATTATTGTAATTGCATAACGCATAACAATATCGTTAGAACAATTTAACGGTTAATTAAAAATCCAGATAACGTACTAATCAACCTGCAATGAATTACGTTTAAATCATTTTTATATTCTTTAAAATTGGAAAAAATTACGTTTACCACTTCACATCTGTAATTTTTAGGTCACTAAAATAGCCTTCGCAACATATGTGTCATAAACATTGTGCATTGTGCTATTTATTATCGAAGAGTAAAAAATTATCAGAAGATTGGAGCGTGCATTCAATAGGTACCATGTGTTCTTTTTCTTTCACCTGGACGTTACGTGATCATTGATAAAACTAATGACAAACCAAACCCACGTGTTTTATTGTAGGTATTGTAAAGATTAACGGTTTAAATAAGGATCGCAATATTGATTCTTTCAACTTAAAACTAAGTATATTTTAATTGAAAAGAAAATTCAAATCATAAATTACAGTAGGCCAGGGCTGAAGTTTGGAAGACCCATTTGCAATTTAATTAAAAAATACCTAGTCTCATCTGACAAAATTATTTTTTGTATAGTACTTATTCAAAAAATTTACTCTGTTAACTACAAGAACCGATCAGAATGTACGTCGTGGTTGTAGTAATTATATTTTGAAGTGAAAGGGGTTGTATGTCACTGCGAGGGCATCATAAAAATTTTTGATATCCTAGTACCTATCTGTAACTTCGTGGGGATTTTTGAATTTACAAAACAATTTCAGTCTTTGTTTGTAATTGAAGGCGGAATTATTAGTATTCTTATAATTAATATTGTGGGGTGGGTCTGTGATGCTCTTAAGACATAATAACTTGAACCCCAAAAATTCCGTTGTTTCTTATTCTACAAATGATTGTTTAATGAAAAGCTTCTGCTTCTAATTAGTTTAACTTCACGTCGTTATCATGGTTTCCTGAAAAGTGAAAGGTACTGGTACTGAAGTGTGGGAGTACCTATACGGCAGCTAAACGGTGTCAAAAAAGATGTTATCCGAAGATAACAGTTGTTTATGTACTTCCGGACAATAAATGTTAATTAAATTTGAATATTAATTAAAGTTTTATGTGGTTTTGGTAACTGTTGCTTAAAGAAAACATTAGGTTACCAACTTTATAGGGTTTCCAAAATGTGTTTTCCGCGCATTTTTCAGTACTACTTACATTCCCTGAAATGTTAAGGATCGCGCGTCTGGTGTCTAATTTGGAAATTTTTAGCCTATAGGGTGTTATTCGTAAATGCGTGTCTCTGTCTTCTGTACGTATCGAACCCCTCGCTACGCATTCAAGTGATTTCCAGGTATTGCCTCGCGAACTATAAGTACTGTTGAATACCAAAAAAGAAATGTTTATTTTTAATATGGGAAAGTCCAGGGAGGTGCTAACGTCCACTTTTTTTTTTCCTCTGGAAAGGGGCTAAATTTTTAATAGAATGGAATTTTTTTCTATTTTTTTTCATTCATATTTATTTTAAAGAGTTAATTTAGAAAGCTGCAAATTCTGGCGTTGGGCTCAACAATTTCCAAAGAACTTTTTTTACCATTACCATTAATGAGAACTATGTACTTCCTCATACCATCCGATGAAAGCAATTGTAATTTGTTTTTTTAAAGCATTTAATACATCCATGTCAAATACTTACATTTATATAATTTCTAAGAGATACCAGACGTGTTATCGTGGTTGCTTCATTAAACCTTATTTGACACATAGAAGAAATATTGATGTTGCTGAAGGCTACCTTCGTGATTGTATATTTCACGTTAACAACTACATAGTAGAGTACCAGTTCTTCATGTAAATCATTCGTTATTGCTCTTCCATAACTCATATTATATAACAGTAGGTGGCAGAAATTTCCCACACGCTTTATTTGATTGATACTGCAAATGTAGAATATTTCTTCTATAAAGTCGACGTCCAAGGTTTGTAAACGTATTTGCATCCCACGATTTTTTTCTTCCGGGATGGTAACAGCAACCAACTGCAGTCTTTTTGGTTTATACAGGGTTTGATTGAAAATCGCAGAAAACCCCTGTATCATAATGTGCTATATCACAGGTTTTAATGTTTGTACCTATTTCACCCTTTAAGCTCATTTCCTGTTCTACTTCATGGTTTGGCTCCATTCGTACACCCCACACAGCCCCATTGTTAATTGCTAGTTTAATGAGAATACATATTAGGTATTTGCGGGGTATTTGTTATATCAACTCAACCAAATTTTTAATGAAAGAATGTCTGTAATCAAGACAAAGGCTAGATGAGACATAAAAGTCAAATGTTTTTAAATAACAGCAGTAATGATTTATGTACATTGTTTAGTTTAATATAATAAATTAAGATCAGATTAACCCAAATGTTTGTCTAATTTCATTACGCTGTAACGCACTCACGAATTGGTTTGATAAATTTAATGTATGAGCTCGAGTTATTATTCGTACATACGCAGAAGTATGATTACTATTGGAAAAAATTGAAAGAATTTATTTTTATTAAAGTCGTAAAATTATTTTATGGATTCTACTTATCTCGACGTGGTAAATCAGTTTGAAATTTGTTATCACATCTGTGATAAATCAATGAAATATGACAATAAAATAAAAATCTTTATTGGGAAATACATAATTATAAAGAATCCTCTTTAAAATCAAAATGATTAGGCCAGGAATTAGGCCAGTTGTAGTATATAAAGTTTGATGCAGTAAAAAATTAAAATGATAAATGGAAGGTGTTTTCGCATGTAGTAAAAACGAATGTTCATTCTTTGTAGCTGTATAAATTGTAAATACTTGATCGCTACTGGCAAATGACGTTCTTAATGGACTGATCTAGCAGGTGTCAATGACACGGTTTTGATGTTAGGACTCAAATTAGTGGAACGAATAACGTTGCAACAAACTGTTATTGTTAATTATGCCATTCATAATTTAGTTATTATTTTCCATAACATTACAGACGAGTATATAATATTATTTTTTATACACGAGCAACATTAGAAGATGAAACACCTTTCCAACAATGACTCTGGCCCGCTCTGGGCGAAGGGTTTGTATGTCGCCTGAGGACATAAACATCAAGTAATGCCCATGGTGCATACAACGTTTTAGTTTTCACTTTGAATACAGTGAAGTCCATTTATTATGCAATATAGGCATGTTGCAAGTTAATTGGTGTACCCACTTTACCATTGGAATATAGGCAACCCATTATACACTGCTAAGCACTCTTGCCCCTGCCTACTGATGAATTTAAATTTTCAATTGTCAGGAATGTTTTATTTTGAGGTTAAACTCAGTTAAACTTTCATGTGTTGCTGATTTCGGTTACATCATAGATGGTTACATAAAAAAAAAACTAGCTAACTGTATAATGGGTTGCCTATATTCCCATGCTAAAGTGGGTACCCCAATTAACTTGCAACATGCCACCATGACATGGCTTTGGGGGTGATCTTTGTTTATGTATCTATGCCGATGATAATTATTTTAGAGAGCAGAATGAGCGGTATATTCATAACAATCGCTAATAACGCACTAGGGCAATATGAACTACTTGCTATACGGCTATACCTCTTTTGGCAGGTGTAAACAACAAATAATTGACAAGTGGACAATAAAATTACTTGTGGAAGCTTTTAAATGTGGATATGTTGAATTCAAATGCGATTGTAGTAGTATTTACTATATAGGCACTTAATTAAAAAAATTACCAACTGTATTTTCACGTTGACATGAAAAATTTGAAGTAAATGTCAACAAGCTGTGTAAATTATTCAACTTAATTTGGAGAAAGCGTGCTCGATTAATTATCTTGTTTTGCTGCTTGAATTGCTTAATTTCTGGTTACCGTGCAAAAGTTTTTAATTTTATAGTCATTGGAGCTTGGATTTTATTGAATTTTGCCAAAACGATAAAAAAGTTTTAAGAATTATTGATAACCGAATTTCTTAATTAATAAAAATACCGATGTCTGTTTTGCATCATAAAACTATAACTTCAAACTTATTTATTCTCATTTTATTGTCTTTTGTATTTTTACGAGGGAACCGAATAAAAAATTAAGGCGTTAATATTATCATCAATGAATCATATAATTTTAAAGTGGAAAAAGACACAACATTTTGTTAGTATTTTATATTTTAAGCAGTGTGGCGGTTCGTAAGGGAAGATTTATATAAACTCTAAACTAAATATTAGTCATAGCATGTTTGTATTTTCCAAGATATTAAGATGCTGTTAAGTTTAGCAACGGGATATACACAGCAACAATGTTTTCATACAAGATTACAACCCAACAGTTCGAAATTTACGTTACATTAGTATACAGAGTGGAAACTTTAACTAGAAAAATTCTGTAACCTGAATATGCAGCATTTTTGTAAAAATCCAAGCCAAATAAATCATGTAGGAAGTTTGATCTACACTTACAGTAGGTAGTCAGGGGAGTCCCGGGAAAGTCCGAGTAAGCCCTGGGTAGTTTCTGGGAAATCCGGGTAGTCTTTGGGAAGTCTGGGTAGTCTTTGGGAAGTCTGAGAGAGTCTGGGTGGTTTACCCCGTGAAACAAACGGACCGTGCCGGGGGAGACTGTCGCCCATCGATCGCCCAGTAGAAGAAGCAAGAAATCTACGGTATTAACACATTTATGCATCAAATGGATTTCTTCCCGAATAATAATTAATTTTTCGTGCAAATTTTTGTTTCAAATAAATTTCATCCTTCAAAAGTAATATGTTTCGTGAGGCTGTGTTATACTACTAAGCAGGAATCAACTAAAATTTAGACAACGGTATACTTTATGAAACTTCCTTCCCCATGTATTAATATTGTTAATGTCTGGGGTATGAAATACAACGGAATATGTTGCTAAAATCCAACATCACGATTCTTTACATAAATATTTACGGTATGTCTGCACCGCGAGCACTTAGTAATGTTCATGCGCGCATACCTCATTTACATGAACTAATATTTACTTTAAACTACAGTGTTTGCATTGCTTCTTTAATAAATAAAATATGTGGACATTTAAAGGTACGTAAAACATCAAATGAATTGCGAAGAATATCTATAACTTTAAATTTCATAATCGATCGACGTTTGCGTAAAATATAATCGTGATTTAAAATATTTACCATACCTCCGAAGATGGGATGTAATTAAAACGTGCAAAACAGGAAAATTCAACTACAGAAGCTTAATAGCTCTGCATAACACAGATTCTTACTATATTTAAGTTTTAAATATTTTATAAAATATTTGAATGGAACTACGGGAGCACAGGAATCAAGCAGCGAGTTTGGTTAAAAAATCTTTCAATTCTGCATCTACATCTCTTTCAAGAATGTACTTAATATTATGCATGAAAGTTTCCTTTGACTTAATAACATGATAAACGAATTAATTGCAAGCAGTTAATGTATTACAGGTACCTACGTGACTCTATTAATAACGTGTAAATTGTTTCACTCGTTTGTCGTAAATATAATTTAATGAAGTGTAAAGTGGGTAAAAGTATTAATAATTTATAAATGAAAATTAATGGATATTGCCTAAAAGTTGCAGTTTTATGGACTGATCATTTATTTTCATTATAAATTGATCTTGATAGTAATTGCATTTAGAAGTCATTTGTTATAATACTCGCCACCTGTTCAGTATACAAGTAGGTATGTAAAGTTATTACCATTTTGTAATCTAGGAAAAATAATCCATGGAAAAAATCCGCGGAAAAAATCCACGAAAAACAATCCGTGGAAATTAAACCCATAGGAAAAAAAATTCAGGGAAATAATATCCAAAATTTTTTCCGTGGATTTTTTTCCTTTGCTTATTTTTTCATTACCCCCCCTAAATAGGTACCTATTGCGGTTTTATGAAGTTATTCGGAAACAATGTATAACTAAATAAATTTACACATCAGAAAATTATTAAAATATTAAACAATACGAAAAGCTACTATAAATGTCAAATTCCCATAATTTAAAATTCAGATACCTATTATACAATTTACATCACTAATATTTAATATAGTAAGGCAGCAATGCAATAATATGTGGGGTGTTATATTTCAGATATCAGAGTAGGTAACATTAAACGGAAATTTGTAAGATATCAGATACAAGGATACCTTATTGTATAATCTTTTGTATCAAATTCTTTCCGGAAGTATTAACGGATTTCCATATTTTATTTCGAAATAGGCTTATCGTAACCCCTAATAAATATAAAGGGTGTTCACTTTCAGATGACCAATATGGGGATCTCAGAAACCATAAGAAACACTGGAGTAGATTAAAGTAAATTCCGGTAAATTGAAAAACCGTTGGGAAATTCTGTTTCCACTTAGAAGAAATCTAAATAATCCCCAACCACTTCTGAAATATCCTGAAAAGAACTTCAATATACTATCTAATCATTATAGGGAGCTGAAATTCGATTGGTTATTAATTGCACGCAAACTAAATTAAAGTTTTCTAAGCCTTCTATTTTCAGAGATATACGATTGCAAACGTTTTCATTTTTATAAGTTTTGTTCAAAGTATTTTAGTAAATGGAGCTGAAAATGCTTGTCGACCACACACGGGGGTTTTCAACAAAAAGTAGCCACCCTCAGTATCTTTCAAAATTATTGTTTAGTTAAAAATCGTCAAGACACGTCAACAAAGACAGCTAATCTTTTTACGTAAAATTCGGACGTAGGACATTAACCCCTTAGTCGTCACAGTCACCCCCTCTAAAATTTCAAATGGCACCATACCATATGTGTGGCACATCGTTGGAAAGGCAATTTCATAAGGAATTCATTTTACTAATTATTTTTTATTGGCTTCAAATTGAGACAAAAGAATTCATTTTCGGTATGCATAGCGTAGCCGTACCTAGATGCTTTTGTTTCACTGCAAGTTCTCGCAATAGATCGTTCCCTCTTCAAAGCTGTCTCTATTATTGTATGGTAGTTAACGGAAGTCATTTTGAACAATTACTTCAACGGAAATTGTTCTATTCACCGAAATAAATAAAATATAGTTTTTAATTTTTTTATCTCAATTTGAAGCGAATAAAAAAATTGATAGTAGAATGAATACCTTATGTAATTACCTTTTCAACGATGTGCCACACATGGTATGGTACCATTTGAAATTTTATAGGGGGTTGGTTTGACGGCTGAGGGATTCATGGCAGATGTCTGGATTTTACTTATAAAAAGATGTCCCCCTTGCTGTTTTTATTTACCTGTCTTTGCGATTTTCAAGCAAACAATAGATTTGAAAGATACTGGGGATGGTTACTTTTCGTTGAAAACCCCTATAAGTTTTCTCATGCAGCCTAATCTGCATCTCTTATAGTTTAAATCTTATTATTATATCTTAAAATTTAAATAGCTTATTTTGAGCACCTTGTACAATATTTTTTTACATTATCGGGACGAAATATTATATTAGTCAGCATTATTCATATAATAATGGGATGTAATTTTGTCTTATTTATTTGTTTCTTCCAGTTATTTTTTACAAATAATTGTAGGTCTTCTAATATTTTATTTTTTATACATAATGATCGGTTTGGAACTATATACTCCGTGATGGTTCCTTATTATTATTAAGCCAATGTCCTCGAATCGGTATTCTATGTAGCTTTAATATATGATTCACTTAGGTATTTTGGATCTGCAAATTTAACGTTGGGAATAGAAAAACAGGCATAAGGAAATAGTAGGTACCTATGTTATTCAACGAGCATGTAATAACAGCCATTATTCACTTAAGGGTTTAATTTTGGAAATAAGCCTGGCGATTGTAGTAGCCGTACATGCGAGTAAAATACTGTATACCTTCGTCCACGACTCGTATTCCTGAATAATAGATATCTATCCGTTCACATTTTTTTAAAAATGTCATCAAATAAGCCCCCCCCTTTTTATTAGGAACTATTCCGAATTTTTGAAATTAGGGATCTATTATTTAGACAAAATTACATAAAAAAGGTCCTCTTGTTAGAAACCCGTAGGAGCAACGGTGTCCGAAAAAAATTGATTCAAAAATTATGTGCACATAATTTTTGATTTTTTTTCGGACACGGTTGCTCCTACGGCTTTCTAACAGAAGGACCTTTTTTATGTAATTTTGTCTAAATAATACATTCCTAATTTCAAAAATTCAAACACTTTCTGAGATATTAAATAAAAACGAAGTTTTGAATAGTAGCTTCACAGGACCACAGCTCCTTTAGGAAGCATTTCCGAACCCATGTTTATAGGAACTGTTTTTCATATTTTCTGACGTAGAATAGTCTCCAGAAATTAATGACTGTAGTTTAAAAACACCCTGTAATTTATTATATTTCTGTCAAATGTTTAATATTGTGCTATCATTGCTTTTCGATATTTTACTGTTGCTTTACATTACTGTTAAAATATAAATAAATAAAGTTAGCCAACAATATTTTAGTCATGATAATATTTGAATTAAAATTGATTCAAAATTTAAAGAGTTGTCTTTTACACCGATAAGAAACTCAAGTAGTCGTATAACTTCACATCTAGTACGTTTTGAATGCGTCATTTTCTTATCACACACAACAGACACGTTTTTAACATTTTGTTATTGAAGATAATTTTCCTGTTCCGAATAGAAAAAGGAGGGGCTAATACTATAGACCGAAATGGAAATCAAATGTTATCTGTCTCAACCAGTCTCGTGCGTTTGAAAGAATTAGAAGTAAACAGTTTTCGCGAAGGCATTTAATTTAAAAATTAAATATCGATCTGAATTAAAATATTTGTGTTTGAGTGCTTATAAAAATACGTGTATACATAATGAAACTGTTTCCTGACCATCACCAATAAAGTAAAGAAGGTGTTCGTTGGCTAGTAGAGATGGAAAGAAAGGTAGATTGCTATTTATTTATGTTTGTTTACACATTTGTGTAATGGGATGTGTAATGGGTGAAGTTTATATTAGGTACCTACTATTAATATAAATAAATAAAATTATAAGTCTTAAATATCCCAGTACATATTTTAAATATTATATCAGAAACAAAATTCGGTTCTGTTGTTATCGCGGTATTCATTTTCACGTGCAAAATCAGCTTGATTATCCACTAGTGAATAATGGTACAATAACAAAAATGAATACAATAAAATTATCCTTAACCAAGCATGTAAATAATTGATAGATTATTCACTAGTGAATTATATAGGTAGTTCAATAACCAAATCAAATATTTTTAAGTTCCTTTCTAATAATTATACAATCTTGAATCCGACTCTGTTATTTGGGATTATACACACCTACGTATACATCACATTTGCTACGCCAAATACATCAAATTCAATCATCTTAAGTCGTGTAATCGGACTATGTCGGTAATATCAGAAAGCTCTTACTTGCAATCTTCTGCGAAAAAGTTCCTTTAGTGGTAAATCTAAATTATGTAAATTTATTATAAAGTTTCCATGCTTTTTAATTATGGATTTGAATTTACATAATTTTTATTACTGTAATCGAATGTGTTTTTTCCTTATTGTTAAATGACAGTGCACGAGGATAAATATTAATAAAACATTCATAACATACGACGTTTTGGGATTAGTCAACCCTGAAGACACACCCTTTAGACGATTATTCAGCATCGAGAACAATAGGTCAATGATCTAGAATATTTAAATTTATTTACATTATTTTCTTGCATATTAAGAAAAGAATTAACTTGAATATAAAAAATTGTTTTTGTTGTTTTATTTTTAAATTTTCCGGATACTTATGCAAATATTACTATTGTAATAAATGGCTTAAGCACTCTTGATTTTATCATTTTTTGATCATATTTTGGGAGGAAAAGATTAAAAAAAATTAGTAGAAGAAATTATAAAAAAAAATCTGAGTATATATCTGCGAAGAGCTGAATCAAGAAGTTAGGTACTTACAACGCAGGACATTGGAATGTACACCTCCAACTTATGGCAACAAATTTTAGCACTGAGTGGTTTTTAATCTTTTTAAATCATTTGGATAACAACAATATCTCGGATTAACCTTTTTTTTTACCGATGATGTATGGTTTCACCTTGAAAGCTACACCAATTCCAAACATATGCGTATTTGCTCAACTGTTAACCGCAACATTTTTTTGAAACTTGGTTTATCCCCATTGCTATATGGAATAGAAATTCTGAATCTGAAGGTACATAATTTTTATTTTACCATATAGGAAGTATTGATATCATGAAAATTTTAGAAATTAAAATTTTTGCGGAAATACGTGTTTTGAATCTCAAGGAACCCAAAAAAGTGGTTTAGAAAAATGTCTGTGGATGGGGGTGTATATGTAACGTCCCTAACGCCGAAACATAGTGAACTGATTTTGATGAAATTTGAAATGAAGGGGTATATCGAATATTCATCGACAAAATGAGCTTTTATAAAAATTGAAACCGGAAGCGGAAATTAGACGTCTTTTTTGGTAGCATTCTTTCAGAAACAGAATTTTGCAAATCTGATTAGCGGATATGAAAGACCATAATTGAAGGGAAACAGTTTTTTTACCGGACTCTAACTCCAAAATGGCGGCCGCTATGGATTTTTCAAAATTTTAATTTTAACGCCCGACAACTCAAAAAATCAGTTATCTGATCAGGTTCAGCAACAACTTGTTTTGAAAGCCCTTTGGCGGTACTAAACCATGAAAAAATTATAATTTAGAAAATCCAAAAACGGTTGTAACGGCGCTCTTCCCAAAATTTTGAAAGTTTTGAAAAATTATTACAATAAAACTGGCCACATGATTTTGTTTAAATTTTCTACACTTATGCAGCTTGGTATTAAGATACATTTTTTACTTAAAAAAATCATCTTCGCGGTTTTTGGAAAATAAATTGTAGGTACCATTGGATTTCACTTGTGCGAATCTATTACTGGTTTGATTATTTGCATCTATTTTTGATATCCGTATGAAAAAGTGAAAGAAATAAATGATTTAATAACGCCAATAAATAACTGGATTTTAAAGGTTAAATTATAAAACGTAGGTAAATTTAAAAATATTATGGCATTAAAATGCCACTTGTCAGCCTTTAATTAGCAATATTTTCTTGAAGATGTTGTTACTGACTAATCAGAACCCGTTTGTACTGAACGTTATCGAAATGCATTTTTTCAATTCTAGAAGTTTTTTAAAGGGATTTGAAAATATTTCTTAATTTTATAATATTATAATGTTTTGTAAAATAATTTTAGACGTAATAATAAGACCTAAAAATCAAATCCTAAAATTAGAAGTACTGGGTGTCATATCGAGTTTTATCCGCTTAATAGCCGGGGCATTCCGATTATACTACTCGTAGCAAACAGTAAGGAAAGATCCACTCGTATAAACATAAATACCAAAAGGTGGTGGAAATACTCCTAAAATATAAGAAACAATTTTTATATCTGTTAGTAGTGATAGGTATTTCCTTCTTAATATTTCCAAACTCGCTTTAAATTATGTTAACATAAGCCAGTGTTGTGGGTTATTATAATTTGTTAAGCACTGATTAGAAGATGTTGTTTAAAAAGTAGGCGACAAACTAACGGGCAAATGTTAATTATAACATAGTTAAGTTATAGATTTACGATCGCCAATTAATGGTTTAATCTAAATATGGCAAGAAAAAATAAGAACAGTAGAACTTAATAAAAACAAGTCGATGTGCAAAAAATAAATAAAAAGTAAATTGGAACACTTGGGTATATAATTTTCTTCTATTTACAGTTTGTTTTTTATAATTTCAATAAGTTGTTAAATTCAGTTTCTTAATAAAATTAAGAACTTAGGAAGTGTATTTTTAAATCATTCAGTTGCGAGTGAAAGTATTAGCAAACTATAATCTTGATTGGATTTAGAATTGAGTGCTCAAGTTAGGCATTTTGGATTGGACATAATTTTCAGATGCCATTAAAGAATCACTTTAAGTATGTGTGGGTTTTTGTGACATTATGTTTGCATAATATTTGTTTTAGATGCGATTGGGTAATATAACGAATGACATTAATCGTTTGGGCTTTAGCCTAATTTGTAAAAATAATGTTAGGATAGGTACTACTCCATCGCTGATCATGTTTCATGTGTATTCTATAACTTTCACAAATTCCCTTAAAAATAATCTTTGTTTATTAAAAAATGGTTGTTGACACACCTAGTTCGAATTTTCACCAACATCATTATTTTAAAGTATGTCAGGTATCTTAGACCAATTTGAGAATGTGTGTTGAAGAATTTCTCTTATAGGAACCGTTGGGTGTTCCGTTTTGAAATACTACTTAACAAATTCGATTTTATTAATAGAATTATTGTTATTAGTATGGGAATTCTAATTCATATTTATGAGCTGTCAAATGAAGTAGTCGAAGCCATTTGTATTTAATCGCCAATATATAATTTTTGAACCGCACTCGTTTTCGTAACACTCGGAACAATGTTTCTTTTAAGGTTAGCGAGGTTTTTATAATTAATGGCACGTTAAGAACCGGTCAATGATACGTTAAAAACCGGATAAAATTTTATTCAAATAAAAAGAATCAATTTAAAATGCAGATGATGTGGTCTAAAATGAGTTTATATTTTGTGTTTACATCTTATACGAACTGCCACGAATCGAAGTGATAAATTTTCATGGCTTATCAATTACATAACTTATTCTAAACAACTCGACTGTTAGATAATTTGTTTAGCATAAATACAACATAGATTTCATGAAAACTGCAATTTGTATAATATACAACTGGAATAAAATTTGTTTAACTTGTATATTTCTGTAAAATTTCCTAACACACGCCAATGTTGGTTTACGTTGGTTTATTACTGGTTACATTAGTTTACCTTCACCCATAGGGGTGCTATCATCCACCAACTCTCTCTCAAATGTAAAGATATGCCACGTGACACACCGTTTAAAAACTTATTACAAGAGGAATAAAATACTTGATTTATTTTCACATAATTCCAAGGGGTTAATTGTCATAAAAAATAAGTTGTTCAAAATGTGCACCAATTGCGTGGCCAGCAAGATCTGCGGACCTTACTTCACTCGATTGATTTCTTATGGGGACATCTTAAGAGTGGCAAAACTGATTAACATCGAGAATTTTTATAGAAATAGCATTATTTTGGTATTATATGTTACAGAATTTATTCCAGTTAAAGTTTCCACCCTGTATATTTAAACGATCTAAAATTTGGCTTATAAACACAACGAATGAATTAAACTAGGAAACAATTTGAAATTTGGGACAACAAAGAAAATCTTGAGTTAAAAAATCAGAATGTCTATAAAATGTAAATTTGCATTTTGAATAATTACGTAATTCCTACTTAGCATACTGTAGTATATTTGCATTTTATGTTATCTAATGTAAAATGAAACACAATATAAATTTATGTAGGTACCTATGTATGTGTATAACCCGGAATCGTAAAGTTCTTTCAGTGTATGACATATACAGGATGATCCCTTAAAAAGACCTCACGCCCTAACTTCCTTATTTTACATCTCTTGTCCCCTCCTATCTGTTCGAAAAATAATCAGAAAAAAGACAAAAACTATAGTCTTCCTTTTCTCTGAATATTTTTATCACCCCTTCCGATTTTCTTAGGAAGTTCCCAGAATGTAATATGAAGGCTAAAATATGTGCCAAATATTCCTCATCCGCTCCCATCTGTTCGAAATAAATTCAGAACGTCTTCAGAAAAAAACCAAAGGCTGTATAGTGTCTTCCTCCTTTTTTTGTTGGATATTCTTCTAGACCCCACAAACTATATATAATTTCAAATGGTAAGACAAAAACTATTTTGTGACATCACCCTTCCCTAAATATCTATCAACTTTGTTAAGCTACGATGTTCAACTTTTTATTTTAACACCCTGTATATTTTTATATATTTGGATTCAGGGTGAAATTCTGCATACAGTAATGTGTTTCATTTATTTTTGTGATAAGTAGTAAGTAGTCAACGATAAGTTGATGGTCATCAATAGTCTGAGTTCTAAGATAATCTCTGAGAAGTTTGAAAAAATTGAGAAACAGGTATAATTTTAGCTATCACTTTAAAAATAATTGTACGGAATTGCGGATAATTTGGACAAAATTAAATGCAAAAAATATCATGATAAATAATTATTGCCAATTATTGAATGAGCTATTTAAAGAAGAAGGACACAGGAGCTAAGGCGAGCTAAGGTGCTTTAGTTAGCAATGAACAGTCTGAGATAATCAATGACCAATGTGAAGTAATTGCTGACCAGGTAGAATTATTTCAAATGTTTTAGAAATAATCGCAGGCAATTATGGATAATCGGTGAAAAAATAATTATTCGTCGAGCTATTAGGGGCTCCGAAGCTAAGGTAATATAGACTAAATTAGGTACTCGATATAATATGTACAGAGGTATTTAGAGGCAATTTTCGATAACAAAAATCAACAGCCTGCTATAGGTACCTAATTAATAAGCTACTGCAAGGAATGCCTGCTAGATTTGCCCATATTTGCGATAGGTAATCCGTACCTAGAAAAACAAAAGCAATTTGATACAATTAGAAGTAGGTACCTACTGGTTATTTTAAAAAAATAATTACACAAATCTGAGCTATATGCTATACTGATACGAGGGTAACGATTACGAGAAAACTAAAGCGATTGGAGATATCGAGACAATCTGAGGCGTCTTAGGATACTTAGTATATAAGTAGACAATTTATAGAACTCGGAAAATCAAGCTTAACTGTTGGATGAAATTGGTAACATAACGTTGGGGTGGTATTATTCTAGACGAGTGTCCTTACCATATGTTGATATCATCCTCAAGGAACATCTCATGTTTCTTACTTATGATCTAGAACCAATTTTAGTTTTACCCTTATGCAAGATCATACTGCGCGTATAATACAAATTTTCCGACTTTGAACCATTGAACCATGGCTTAGCCTACGTTGAGTCTGAACCTACACCCTATCGATCACTATGGGGTGTAGATGGTGTTTGGTGGCGGTTGTATGCATCGGAGACTTCCAACTAAGGAAGGAGGTGTAGAGATTTTATTCGTGCTGATGGACCACAAACTATCATACACACAGAATGTTTACATATCTCTGCTTTGTTTCTCGCGGTTCCTTTAAATTGTTTAATTTTGATTGCGTATACGGATGTCTAATCCCAAATCCGAATACTTTGAAAAAATGACATAGTTGTCTAAAATGAGGCGTCCATGAACATGAACCCTCATTTCTAGAAAATGTGTAATTTATTCATAAGAAGTGATAGCCGATTAATAATTCTTGTTCCAAATTTGGCAAGTATACCTATAAAAAAAGGAATTGCAAAAGAAAGCGGGCGTCTCACAACAACATAAAATTAGAACACATCTGTGCGTTTCTATCGTGTACATTTAAAAATGTTATATGCTTTTCTTTGATAAATTTTAGTTTTGAAATCAGACTATCAAAATATTTCTTGAATAAAACTTAGTTTAGGGATTTCAATGCATAATTCTTTTTATTGCAAAAAAGATGCTGAATGCAGATTTTTGATCGGTTTTGCGTTTTAGGTCTACAGAAACCTTTCCGCGTCTGAATTTAAAAATCGTCTGCTTTTTTTGTTCTAATTTAGTTATACTGGGTGGATTTTTATCATTTTTTTAATGTTAACAATTGCGTTTTGCAAAATGTGTTAAGAGTCGTTTAATTCTTCAACCAATATAATTAATATATCTTTATAATCTTAATCGAGATAGTGCACAATAAAAAATATAACACATTAACTCTTGGTTTATTTAAATCTGCATAAATTACAACGAAGGATTTTCTATCAATAAATAGATGTAGGTATCATAAAAATGTTTTTGTGTGTTATATTGTTATAGGAGTAAACGAGGTCACGTAAATGCTACCACACGTATAATTTATGGTGGTTAAAGTCAAAAAGAAAGAAATGTCGAGAATAATGAGTCGACTATGCGATACCCTTTGCTTTCGATTCATGCATTAGTTATTATTTTCTTTGCAAACTCCACGCAAACAAACTTCCTGCTTATATAAGACTACATAACGCGACATTTATATTCTTTATTAAAATAAAATTCTTTACCGCCCCTGGTTAAACACGCTCAGGTAACACCAACGTACTTAAAACGCTTATTGTTAATATGTCACCAGTTTTCCATCGACACGTTCTAAGAAAATCGCGTTTTCAAAGAAGCATGAAAGCAATACGAGTAGGATATTGTTTTTTATTTACCTTCAAGAAATTCTGTTAAATTGCATATAGCTGCAGTGTTTTAATAAACATTCCGAAAACACCTCAATTTTAGTTTGTAACGGTTTTTTATTGGGCTTTTTCTTTATTTGCAACCACCACAATTTTTTTCAATGTACTGGTTTGCCAGTGACTCAGTCTTTGAAAGCTCATTACAAGAGGAATAGAATGCATTAGTCCAAGTTTATTCCAAAGTGTATACCTAATAATAATTAACAGATTAACACATAGGCATCATGACAATGTGATAAAATAAAGTTTACCGGGTTATTGTGAATTAATTGAGCAGAAAATTTAATTAACTTAGAACAGGATGCTTACTTTTGAAATTATACGCTTATTGTGACTTTTCAATTTCTTTGGCTCTTGTAGTATACTACAAAATCCGTTCACAGGATGTTCAGCAACGGCTCTCTTCCTGCCTGCTAAGTGTCTTATTGTTTCGCACTAATTTACCGTTGTATTACATCGGTTAGATATGATTAAAAAATTAGGGACAGGAACTAATGTATGTAATTAGAAGTTTGGCTAATTTTAAATGCAAATATGTTGCCTAATATTGATTTATTTCTTCCAAAAACAAGATAAAAAGTTTAACAAACTTAATACCCGCAAATCAACCTACTGTATTTTTATTTTAAAAACTTCATAGCGTGAATTGTTTTATTATTACCCGATTATACTAGAACGTATAGTAAAATATTACGATGAAATATAAATCTATATTATATTTTCATAAACTCAGATTGTGGTCGATTAATTCCTATCAAATCAGTTTTAATTTAATAACTCACAACTTTGACGTTGTAGGAGGAACCATTAGGTCTATCTTTAATATTTTAAGATTATATCTCTTAATATTTATTATTCATTTAGGCTACATTAGGAATCTATAGCGATACCACACGCAATATTGAAACATCAAACTTGCCGCTATAGTAGTAATTGTGCAGGGCTAATTATCTTAATATCCATATATCAGTCAGTATCTACTCAAGAAAATAAAAACACTTTTTTGATTCCAGCCATAACTCTAGTTGTGTTTTAAATATATGTCCTTATTAAAGTGTCGTTTATACGATTTACCGCGACTTTTACTAACAATTTCAATATTTCATTTTGAATTAAGACGACCTTGCTTTTATACTGCCAATTGTTCTTGATAATTATGTTTGAAAGACTTATTTTCGTTTCTATTTATTTTTTATGCTCATTTTAGAAATGTTTAAAGAACATCTATAATCATTGATTTTTGTTTAAATGAGTCTTGGTACCAAGAAAAGAAAAATTTGACACCTAATTTGATACCTGATCGAAATTTTTTTGATCCAAATTCCTGGTGCATCACCAACAAAATGATACAACTATGAAGGTAAAAATGTGTTACCAGTCTCCCAACTTTTTAGACAGACCTTGTATAATTTAATTTATCTGTTAATTTATTTATTTAAGCAAGTTACCCACTCGTGTGAATTTTCCGTGTATGTAGGTGTAAGGTACAAATTGGTTTCTCCCCAAATTAATTTTTAATGGCCTGTAACCGACATCCACGCATTACGCAGTTTGGTTAACTTACTTCCTGTAGAACAGGAGCAAACATCTTGACCTTGACAAATAATGCAAATATTTAACTTGTTCCAAAAACTTGCTTACAAACTTTTCAAGGTCATTTAGTTGTTTAATAGTTTATAGGTTCCATAAATTTTATTTTCCATTTGATAAAGTTCAGGAAATACCATGATTTCTTTTAAAATTAATGACCGAGCTAGAATTCTATCGATAGCAGAATTAATTTCCCTTTAATGGTCTGTAAAAGAAAAACAAGTAAGAGAGAGAGAGAGCACAATTTTGTAAAGTTTCCTGAAAGCTTAATGCCATTCTAGCACTGCATTTATGATCGTAACAGGGCAGAGGATTTTGAGGAAATTAATTGTTTCTAAATAAATTACCCATAAAAGGTCGCGGTAACCGCAAAAGAATTAACTACACATGAAGGTTTAATGGAGTCTATTTCAACTAGAAATTTGTTAATGTCAAGTAGGATCTAAAGACTCTGCAGAGCGCCAAACCCAAACATAAATAATGCTGTACTGATAAAAATCTTTTAATGAAGATACCCATTGATTTAAAATGTTGAATTGATAATTGATGATGTGTAAAAAAGTGTTTGTCTAAGACTAGTAAATAATCTATCAATTATTTACGTGTTTGGTTGATGATAATACATGAATTATTATTATTCACTAGTGAATAATGGAGTAGGTGCGCTCTAAAAGGGTACTGATCGTATCTGTGTTTATTTTACACTCATGCGGAAGGTGATTTGTACGTTTTATTTTATAATGCGACTATTTTCCATTATAGTATAAATTGTTATTATAACATAGTACTAATAATACAATTGATTAGTGTCGTAAATAAAATTGTTAATGGCAACCAGAATGTAAATTGATGTTTTCTGCTAGTTTTTTTCAAATTTAACCACAAAATTTATTCATTTCAAATTTACCTTACCTTAGTTGTATATCTGAATAATTTTTGCATATTAATTAATAGCGGATACATGTTATTATTGTTACCTTTCAATTAAGTAATGAAAAAGTTATCTCTAGGGAAAGTAATGTATCCATAACTTGAGTGAAATCTTCATTAAAACTTTATTTCTTTTACAAAACACTTAAATATAGCGGTAAAACAAAATTCTTCTCGCTGGTAGTTAGTTATTCCTTTAATGTTTATTTAAGAATAAAATAAACGGTAGAACGATTCTATTTCCATAGGACTTGTTTTACAAGATAATTGATAAAATAATAGATCTTAAAATAGTCATTTTATTTCCGAAAACGTTGTTGAGCGATCAACTCTGTCAACTTTATGGGTACTTTATTGTATGTCTGCATTTGTTTTATTACGCAGTCGTAAAACATTCCTACCAATGTTTATTAAGTTACATAATAATGTAAATTACCTGGAATGGAACATGAAAATAAAGTACGAGTATAATTTAATATAAGGCTGTTGAATGAACGTAAAATACAAATAGTCTCCATCTGAATTTTATTTTACTGTACTTTCTTTTTCTCGCTTGTTGTAGTTGTACTCTTTGAGATGATGTAAAAGGGGTTTTTGCCTGAAAACTGTAACTCAATTTCACAAATCGATATGACTTGTAAATAAACTTGAACTGGAAAGGTTTTCTAAGATAAGTTAACACCTTGGTATACCCCTACTAAGTTTTCTAAATAATATACCTATATTAAATTTATTAGGCATTTATTATCTATTTTTTAAAAGAATCCGGTATAGTATAATACTTTAATTTTTATTTTTAAACACCTGTGGGGTTCATAATAAACGCTTGCTGCGTTTAAATATGAATCATACCTTTGAAACCTTGAATGAGAATAGGATTACGAAATAAACCCAACAAAAGATGTTAAAAAGAAGCAGCTGTACCTACTTCCGAAAGCTATTAACAAATCATTTAGTTTAGGGTATAGACAATTATATGGTCATTCGCATAACGATGTCAAAAGATTAAAAACGGTGACGTAATGAAACCATGGAAAGGACATATTGTGTTGAAATTATTTACCTGTGATGAAAGACGACTCATTGTGGAAGCTGAAAGAATATAAGCATTTTTATTATAACTTATAAGAAGTTGAAGTTGCCTTGGTTTAAGTTTAAGATTGGTTTAAGTTTTGCTTTAGTTGTGGCGCAACCTTAGGATATTATTTTAACTGTTTATGTGCTGGAACGAGGGTTTACATTATAGGGGTGTAAATGTTCGTTCGGAAAAGATACAGCACAAAAAACAGTGAACTTATCAATAACTTCTAAAAAAAATACTTTTGAGAAAGGTACTTTTATTACCATCGAAATAGTAGGTAACAATAGGGAAATAAAAATGTGAATGAAATAAGGAAGAAGTAGGTACCTTGCACAATTTAACTTCTTCTTTCCTATTTGTTTAAGCTTTTCCTTTTTTGACCCTACCCTTGGAGTGTGGTGAGATATTCATCGGCAGTTTGCTTTCCTATCAGTTCCCTTTATACATGATTAGAGTCTTTCCTTCTTTTCCTCATTTAAAAAGTTTATGCTGGGAGGTAGAAACAAACTTTGTACTAGAAGGAGGCGTAACACAAAGAGATCCACTCTCGCTAAATTTTATCACAGCCACACTTTAGTAACTTTAAAAAACCGAAAATAGAAAAATGATGGAGAGACATAGGAAATAAAATTTTCAGTCAAAGTAATTGCCGAAAGCAGAACAGCGCTTGGAAAACTCATAAAAGACCAAACAGAACCAAACATTTGCCAAACATTGTTGCCCTTTTTGTAATAATTATCGTTGCCTCGAAATTGAACATTTCCTTCTATGTAGCGTTAACCTTCATATTATTTAGAAGTAAAAACATAAAATTACCTCAAACCCCTGTTAATAGCGAGGTTCTAAATTTCCTATTTTCTTTTCGTCCTTACATTGAGCTTCCAAGATGATGTAACGATCTTGAACGGTAGTTGGTATTCTTCCCCTATACCTATACCAGAATATATCTTTCCAGTTTTTTGAATTCGTGCCGTAATCTACAGATTAGTCTACTAGATGTAATGTAATGTATCGAATACCACTTTCAAACATTTCCACAGCACGTACGTAACATCTCTCCACGCGTTTAAATAACGACATTCCGATTCTTAATTTCTAAACTAATTTTACGAACATTGTATTAATTATCCTTGCCACATAATCTTTTAATCAAGCAGATAAAGAATTAGGAATATGCACAAACACGCTTAGTTTCACTTAACACTTAAAGAACAAACGAAAGAGTATCTTGTAGCGAACATATTTGATATAGCGCGGGTCTTTATTCTATTACCTTTCAATAAATGGTAACATAAAAGGAAATTTTTTATTCGTAAGTTCAAAACAGAATAGTAGTGTATGTACAGAGTATAGAGTAATGTTGTTATTCAAAGGTATATTAACGGGAATTTAATTCATTTTATTACTGCCGTTTTTCACGAAATCTCTTTGCGGTTTATAGCAGTTACACTTAAACTAATTACCAATTAGTGCCTAGATTATTATCATTAAGTTTGCAGCCTGCTCTTATATTATTAGATGGCACATAATTTGCTAATAATGTGAATTGTCTCCTTTGCGTGAGATGCTTAGATAAAATGACATTTCCGTTTTTATATGGCATGAGAACTTATACAGAGTATATAAAAAAGGTTGGATAAAAAATTATTGGAATATTCTACTCCCTAAAATGTATAGAAATTAATATTGTGGTGCTACACCCCCTAATATGGACTGATTTGATTATAATCTAACGCTTCCAAGTGTTGCGTACCAACTCTACTAATTTAGGTGAATAATTTATTAACTTTTATGTAAACCAATCAGGGGTGCCCCAAGATATTTTTCTAATTTTTTAAATCATAGGCTTGTGTATTTCTTAAAATTACACCATAAAGGTTCTCTTGGTGCAAGTTGTTAGACTTAAATCAGGGGTGACCATGTTGAGTAATTTGGACACCTCTTGCAGAACAATAATTCTGTTGATTATTATCTACGTCTTGCTATTATATTATTTCTGGCGTTGTCAAACGTTTAAGGATAATCTAATCCATTCCAAATTAAACCAATTTAGAATTTAAGGCTTGAATTACAAAATAGAAATTCTTTCGTAAATCTAGAGAGTTGAATCAGGAGTATTGTTTCGATATAATTAAAATAGTCCAGGAGCTAGCGGTATATTTTAAGACTAATTTCTATCAAGCTGAAATTTTTTTTATGAGCTGGTATGGTTATGTCTGCCAAATGTAGGTGGTCGGCAAAATAGGACCGCGGGACATAGAGCGCTAAGAAAAAAAATTGGCCAACTAACCAATCCAGGACGTCAGAGAGTGCTTCTGTCCCGCTCAAATTGTCGGACAAGGTGATTTTTGTGTTTGTTAAATTAGTATATAGTTATTAAAAAAAAAATCAGGTTGATGGTAATAAGTCAAATGTCTTAAAAACAATACGAACCCCAAACGGCAGACACTGATTCAGTTCCGACTCTTATGTCGGACAGTTAATTTTTTGTTGTCGGAATGTCTTAAATAACGAGCAAAATAGCTTGATTGAAGTTTGTAAATTTCATCAAAAAATAATTAAAAACAAAAAAATTCTGGGCGCTTTATGTCCCGCGGTCCTATTTTGCCGACCACCTACATTTGGCAGACATAACCATACCAGCTCATAAAAAAAATTTCAGCTTGATAGAAATTAGTCTTAAAATATACCGCTAGCTCCTGGACTAAAAGTGATCAATGTAGAGAAATTCCGAAAATGGAAAAGAGCTCATAAAAGGAATAGACTTGGAATACAAAATATGAAAGTGCTATTGGAATTATTACAAATTCTTATTTTTAAAATCGTGATATCCATCGGTCCATTTTAGGAGGCTGTAGCTTCAAAACGAATTTTTATCCTTATTTTGGGTTCTAGAATACGTTCACAATTTTTTTTTACAATCTTTTGGAAATATCCTGTATCACGTAAATAAGAACTTTTTTATAAAAACCTTGGAGATTTGCGGTTTTTGAAACTTTTTAGTTTATATTCCGATTTATTTTGCACGTCGTTGTTGCTTGATCAAGAGTGAAGAAGATGATGTATCTGTATTCCTCTCGACATATTTGTATAGGCAGGCGTGTTCGTGAAGTGCCTCTTTTGAGTCCCACTTTCATCTTGTACGCTTGTCAACTCGTGAAGGGAAGTTAATCACAGGGTTCGATAGTAAATTTGCGTACCGGACTCTCAAGTCAATTTTGTCAGTGCAAACCAGGCGAAACTACATCTATCTTGAATGTGCAAATATAAATGGGGTTAGGCTTAAGCTTCTAAGCCGATTAGTTTCCCAAACTCTTGATAAACGTGCCGGACACTAGGTAAGTTGGGGTGAACGCGATTAATTAGAAAGCTCCATAGAAAATATTTACACATACACTATTTTCTAGTTGTTTATGTAGTTTATTGTACATTGTACAATGTTTTGATGTTTTCCCGCAGATAATGTACCTACCCCTGAATACTGAATTTCATGAAAATATTTGCTTCGATTTTTTCATTATAATTTCGTTATTTTTTCCCTTTCTATCAATTATATAAAGTTCTTTAGAATCTTGATATTTCTTTCGTCAATACAAGTTTTTTTTATATTTTCTTCGTACAAAACCTTGCTAGCAGGAAAGATACCTTTCCAATGTCAAAAATCAGAGTTGTTAACCGGTCTCTTAAGCAATAATTAAATTTAATAAAAACAAACCGCCTATATCGAATTACCACCCATGTTAAGATGAGAATATAGTCCTAGCTTGCCTTATTCGATGTAGATGAACATGAATATGTAAATTATAAATACACTTAAATGACAGTTTATGTAAATTTTGTGGTGTAACATAATTAAGCCATTATTATTTTGCCATAGGACTATGGGCGGAGAAATGCTTTTTTAAATCAAGAAAGATAGACGTTAATGTCTGTAGTGCTAATAAATCATGTTTATAACAATAGCTTGAAGAATAGGATACAGGTTTCAATTTTTTCCTGTTAGGTTCTTCAAAACTTTTATATTCGCTTTCGTCAAACCAGAAATCAAAGAGAATCTCAATGACTATACACACTTCTACGTAATAATATTTTTCACTTCTTCATGGTATTTTGGCCATACATTTGAAAACATTTTCTATTTTTTTTGTGTAGTAATAGAAATTGGTTTTTAATTTAGTTATCAAAAAGGGTAATGTAAGGAAAAGGATACAAAGTAGTGGTCACCAATTGAATAGTGGTCGACTCCCTTACAGAATTTCACTTCAATTATTGAATAAAATTACACTATCTGCCTCATCCACAATGAAGAGTGTAATTGAGTTTGTATGGCAGATTGAATGAACGATTTAAAGTAGATTTAGCAGGCGATAAATCCCCTTCCCACTATTGTTCAGATACAAAGGCCCCTAAAAATGAAATAAGTAGTTCCTGAGATTCCTTATTGAGGCCAGTGGCTTAGTGGGTATTCGTACGTCTCAAGGTTGTTATGAACAGGTGTACTGGTGTATAGGTAACTAATTTTACCACAAGCGTATAATAAATACATTCTTTCATATTTACTTCTGAAAATTCTTTTGATGTGGTTCGGACACCTGTAATTTTCCATTCTTTGAAGTTTTAAACAACACACAAAGAAAGAATATCTAAATTTAGGAGATGTTAATTTTTTGTTCGCCGAATTAGAATCCGGAACATAATTGATTTAACTATTCAAAATTAATTTGTTTACTATTAATTTATTAAGTTCTATAGTCTTCATATATTATACTGTTTTGTAAAATGAAACATATTTTTACTGATATGTACCGAGGAAAAAGCTGTGCCTATTTCTTATGTACACCTATATTAAAAGATGTTTTATTGCTTGTGTAATAGCCCCTTGGTGAGGGGTAAACGTTCTGTCACTATCCACTTTCTTTTGATTTTTAATAATTCTTCCTCTTGGGCCCTGACCACAATAGCCAATGACTATAACGGCCAATTTCCCTATCTAGGTATTCGATCATAACAATCAAGTCAAAACCCCGCCCTATCCACCACTGTGGAGTCTTACTACAGATAGGGCGTTAGGGTATTATAGCATATCCCCCTCCTCCTCCGGCATTTCTCCTTTGGGGGTCGCCACCAAGAATATGCGCTCAGCTATTCTCCCGAGATTCTTGAGCTCGCGTATCCTGGCGCACTGACCTATGCACCATGCCTAGGCTTCCTCCATCCCGGGTTAACATGCCAGTCTAGCCTGGCTCTCTACTTCTAGTGGTGAAGATTTACCCGGTTGACCCAGGGACCTTATGTTTCCCTGTAGCAACCTCTTCTTGAACGAGTCGTTAACCACTGCCCCGAGTGCCCCCTCGAGTCCAACCGCAATCTCGGAACTTTCACAGCAGGCCATGCAAGCGGCTTAAATCCGAGCCTGAGGTAGCCAATTCGACGCATGGGTTTAGCACTGCGTGCACCTTCTAGGCCACTTTCAAATTAATGATGATGGTCGCATCTTTAGCCGTCCAGATAACTACTTAGGTTCTATCTTCCTCCTTTACCAGGGCTTAGGACCTGCTACGCGATTATGACTAACAACCTCCTAGGGGAAGTTAGCGCGTGACAACAGCTAAAAGTTGGATGTTGTGGTCACGCACTACAGTTAGCGGTTGTAGTTGTTTTGGGCGATGTGGTCAAATCGACCATTATGGTCGAATATCTAGTTGGGCGATATAGTGGATATTTGAACACCGTTGGCTGTTATGGACGCAATATCCCACAATATGTGGGCTAGGCCCTCCTTCTATTGCGTTTTTCCGAAATCCAGTGTTGCCCAAGGGGCATGCAGCAAGATTTTTGAAAATATTAGAGCAAGTCTTTAGTGTTTTTGTTAATTTCTCTAGCTATGAGCTCACCCGATTCAACTTCGTGTTTTTCCTTTTTTATTCCTGAAAAAGAAGTGTTTAAGTGAAGTAACAGGTGAATACGTGAATATAAGTTTCTGTATGCCGAGCTAGAGTAATTTGGAATCAGGAAGCTGTTACTTTGCGATTATTATTCTTGATAAGAATTACTGTCATTATAGATTACAGAATACAATTCGTCAACTTTTTGTAAATTATGTAATTGTATGAAATTAAATTAAATACGGGCCTGTCTATAATTAATTCCATGTTAGTTTATAACTATTTTAACCTTGACGTGCTGACAAATCGTTGGTAAAATACATTATAATATAGTCTTTTGTCGAAAAGGTTTTTTGAACTGGGTAAACAACTCTTAATTTGTATAATTACAAGTCTTTAATTACCAGGTTTTAATTCACTTTGAAAATGGAGTTTATTACAATTCTTCCGTTCGAGTATTACGATTTCAAACTAACCATTTGACACCATTGTAAGGGTTGTTTCGTTTTTCAAAAGAATCTATATTCTTAATATTTACTTTTTAAAAGGCAAAATCCAATATAAATTTGAATTAAACAGAAGAGGCTATCAAGTGTTTGTTCAGCGCTGACATTTATTACATGAGAAACGAAAATGTTCATTACAAATATTTCAAGAGATTGATTTAGTACGTTTCAGTTTAATCGAGGTAGTTTTCAGCTTCTTTGTGCGTATAATTGCAACTGCACATTAACTTTGTTGTTTAATTTGTCATGTAGGTAATTAAAGCTTTCGATTGGTGTTTAAGATTTTACACGGTTTAATAAAAAAAGTATGCAAAATGATTTATGAATGAATTAATAAACTTGCGAGTAACTTGAATCCTCTGTAATTTAATTTTTTTCGGTAAGTAGACTAACATGTACTTACTTATATGAAGCTGTTCCCCCTACAATAAGCTACAAAAGTAGGTTTTAAGAACAAA
Source organism: Hemicrepidius hirtus (assembly GCA_963082805.1). NCBI lineage: Eukaryota > Metazoa > Arthropoda > Insecta > Coleoptera > Elateridae > Hemicrepidius > Hemicrepidius hirtus. The sequence continues at coordinate 9,787,448 of OY720167.1, forward strand.
CTGCGAAGCTCGTGGCTTAAGAAGCGAAGATCATTCATGATAATAATATTTAGACTGTTTTAATCTTGGTTTTGCTGATTAAATCTCTTTGAAGTTATAATGTAAAAGGAATCTGAGAGTTTTGATAAATTGTAAGTTGATGTTATAAAACAGCATTTTCTTGTAAACTTCTAAGAGGAGATTTACCACTTCGTATATAAATGCTTTTGCCTTTTGGAATTTGTCAACGTCAAAGGACCTGTTGGTTAATGTCTTCATTAATGATGTAACAGATTGTTTTACTCTTATCTGATGTACGCAGATAACTATTACATATTTCAAGTGGTAACAAGGAGTTAAACTCATTATACAACTCTTGGAAGCGATATTTTAAAAATAATTACAAAGAACACAGCTATAAGAATTAATATATTTTGAAGAAAATAATTCCCTTATTTTCGTACATATTTTTATTGTACCTACATATTGGATACAGAACACAAGAGACTATATATCTTACTGTGCGATTAATCTAAAATAAGAAAGTGGGTAAATTAATGTATAAAGATGGTTGTTACGAATCAGTGAGCGTTTTACCATAATTTATCTGTCCGTGTTATAAAAATAACTGAAGACGATGTAAGTGCTTCTGTCTGTAAAAATGTTTTAAAATTTCTGTGTACAGGATGAAACAGACATGCACAATTATTCAGACCATTGATTACTGTAATTATTGATCATCATTGTGTCTGATTTATAGAGCAAGAGAAGGCCGAAATAAGTTCCCTAAGATTCCCATGAAAATCTGCCCTCTGATTCGCCTTTGTTGTCTTATACATGCAAAGCACGCGAATAAAAGTTAAAACAAAAACGAACTAATTACTATTTCAGTGTCTCAGTATCCGTTCCTCTTCTACTTCTTGCGCTTTGCTTGGCGTCTTGTGCGGCTGCTAGAGCTTTTTGAGCAGATTGCTTAGTGGAAGCTAATTCTGCTTTAGCTATACTTAATTGTTTTAGTAATTGTTCTACACGACCCTTAGCTGCTTCCACTAATTGTTCTTTTTCAGCTAGTTCTGCTTGGGCACCTTCAGCTGCTTGCGCTGCATTAGCAGCATTCGTTTGTGCGACTTGTTGAGCTTCATGTAACAATTTGCAAAGAGTTTGTGCTTGTTGGGATGCTTGCATAGCTGCGTTTAATGTAGCTTGCGCCTGTTGTAAGGAAGTTGCTTCTTCCTGGGCCACTTCTTCAGCTTCTTTTATTTGTTGTTGAAGTTGTTGGACCATTGCTGCCTTTCCAGAATAAGCCGCTTCCGCTGCTTTGGCTGCTTCCTCTGCTTTATCTGCCAATTGCATTTTTACTTGATGGGCTGCTTGCTGACCAGCAGCTGCTTGTGCTTCTTGCGCGGCTTTGGCTTCCATCGCTGCATTTTGGGCAATATTATTAGCAGATTTATCGGTAGTCAGTTTTGCTTCAGGGAGACCACCTTTACCTTCACAATGTTCGCCGTTACGCACCGCTCGATTATGTTGGCCAGTTTCTTCAATTTCATCCCTTTGCTCTGTTCCATACACACACTGTATAATTAAGGTCATCACGATTAAGACGCTAATGTTCATAATTTAGTTATAATCGTCCAAACGGTCACGACATTTGCTGCTAAAATACTCGAAAAACTTGACGTGACAGCGAATAAAATCATGACAAATGTCTAAACAGCTAAATGTCACATTAGTGGCAGGTTCTTTGCCTTGAATATTCCGCGAGGAAGTTTTCCAAGGTCAGGATTTTGATTACCACCGGTGATTCAGCTTGCGGTTTATTCAACTACCGAATGCAGTGCCGGCTTTTAATTCTTTGTTGCCTCAGGCAAATTGTTCACATGCTAGACAGTGTTTAATTTGTATAATCGTCTAATTGTTAGGTGTATAACGTTTGTTTTATTGTCTTAATAGGCAGTTCTTTGGTGGTATTTTCTAATTATTATCACGGCGATGAAATAAATGCTGACATCTAAAGCATTAATGGAATTAAATGTAAAAGATATATTATTGTGTGAATGAGTTATTCCTGTTAAACATATAATCAAGCTGGCTAATGGGTTGAATCAAATAATGAAGGGTGCTGATGTGCAATCATCAAATTACCCCCTACGGATATTGCAGTGTTAATGTTATACTTCGTTTCACGAACAATCGAATTCGAATGGTTTCTTAAACTGTTTTACTTTCAAATTATTAAACTTGATTCTTCCCTTGATGTTAAACTAAAAATTTCGAAAGGCACGAAAGACGTAAATGATAAATTCTACATTTTTCGTGGATGTTTACCATAGATATTCGCCTTCCCATGTCTCTTCTTTTTTGGGAGAATCCACTTCATTTCCTTTCTATATCTTGAACAACAGTATTTCGTCAAATCCATCCTTACTATATTTTTGTCGTATAATTTGATTTAGTATGAAATTATCGATTGCTAGTTTGATAATATGAGATGACGTAGACCTAGACTTACCCAGTGCCGTCTTAGGAATTTGAGCGCCCCTGGGCTAAAACAAATTGGCGCCCTGGCCCAGTTGACATTAGATTGAACAATAATGGAATAATATACAGGGTGTCTCTAAACCTAGTACCATAAATTTACCAGCCGCTTCCTGACGCAAAAATAAGTCGAAAATGTCTATAAAAATTTTATCCTAAACCGCAGCATAAGGAAGCTACACGTCTTTGAAAATGGTGTTGAAAAAACGGAAAACAATTGCGTTTTAAAAAAGGTTTGAGATAAAAAACGAAATTTTGCATGCAGCCTAACCTATTGAAGGTATAAACAGTACGAACACTTACTGTAACTATTTTTATTTTAATTTATTTTTCAATAAACTAATTTATATACAAATCCAGCATTCTAAATTGATTTTGGCCAAACAGAAAACCTGCATTTTATAGGAAAGGGTTAGTCCAAGCGAGTTGAAACAAGAGTACCTTTTTTTGTTAATTAGGCAACAGGGAATACAAATCTCTAAACTAAAATGGAAAAAAACCAAAAGGTTAAGAAAAACGGGTTACAAGAAAAAGGTGATAACCCCCATTCGCGCCGCCCCTGGATAATTTACAAAAAAAACATAGTAGAAAGTTTATACCTTCAATAGATTAGGCTGCCTGCAAAATTTCGATTTTTTATCTCAAACCATTTTTAAAATGTAATTGTTTTCCGTTTTTTCAACACCATTTTCAAAGACGTGTAGCTTCCTTATGCTGCGGTTTAGGACAAAATTTGTATAGACATTTTCGACTTATTTTTGCGTCAGGAAGCGGCTGGTAAATTTATGGTACTAGGTTTAGAGACACCCTGTATAAGTATAAAATCGCAAAAAATATAACTCACTGAAGTTTGTTTATTTTAAAATATATCAACACTATATTTTATTTCAAACATTCTCAGTTCTTCGGCGCCCTTGGATCAATGGCGCCCCTGGGCTATAGCCCAATGGATAAGGAGGCACTGGACTTACCTTCTAGGTGGTGGTCTGTAGGTGTTTGCTTGTCAGCGAAAGCACTTCCTACAAAGGATATTTGCAAAGAATTGTTGTTTGAAAAGCTCACTTTACTTTCAATATACAGTGTGTAAATAAAACAACGGGACACCCGAATAACTTTTTTATTGTTAAAGAAAGTTTGTAATTGGAGACAATTTGTATGGTTAGTTATAAACTTTATTTTTGGTATGTCCAAAATTAGTTTCCGTTTCCGATTTAACCGGAAGTAATGTTAATTTGAAAATTATAAATACAACACCCTATATATTTTTGCATTTTTGGATTTATACTTTTATATACTTTGAGAAACTTAAATAGGACTATGTACCAAAAATCAATAGTTATCGAGATATTCGAGGTATTCGTACCTATAAATCAAAATAAATAAAAATTACAAATTTATACATTCTACTTCGAATATCTCGAAAACTATTGATTTTTGGTACATAGTGCAATTTAAGTTTCTCAAAGTTTATAAAAGTATAAAACCAAAAATGCAAAAATATACAGGGTGTTCTATTTAAAATTGTCAAGTTAGCATTACTTCCGGTTAAACCGGAAACGGAAACTAATTTTAGAAATACCAAAAATAAAGTTTATAACCAATAATACAAATTGTCTCCAATCGCAAACTTTCTATCTTTAACAATAAAAAAGTTATTCGGGTGTCCCTTTATTTTATTTACACACTGTATAAATTATGTGTGAATTATGCGTTGCGCTGTCAAGTTCTGTCTTTGCTTCAGATGCAATCACAGAAAGCATTTAGGCCTACTTTGAAAAACAATGTATTGCTCCCATAAAGGCAAAGACAATAATTGCTTTCATTTCATATAGCTTGATTAAATGATTACACATGAGAGATGGAAACCAAGGTTGGATAGAAACGAGTTGAAATTGGTAACTTTTGTGAACTTAAACAAACTCTAGTTCCAAAAGTGACAATGTTAGGTATAAGCATGCATTTGATTTTGATTGTTACATTAAAGACCTTTCATCCGCATGCTTCTACAAAATCCCATAAAGCAGGAAAGAATGGTGTTCTTAAATTGAATAATGCACGGAATACCTTTTAATCTTTAAGATTGAAAAGGTAGCGCGTTTGTAATTAAAATGTAATTGAGTGAAAATTGCCTATTACCCTACTACTGAAACATGCTCAACGGAGTGTATAATATGTAGTGCAATCAGTTCTATTAACTGCAGTAATGAAACCATTATGCATCTCCTGCATAGAGTAATTTCGTACAAGTAATTAGGTTCTTGTTGCCAAGCATTTATATCAAGATTATTCGGTGAAAGGAAATCTAAATAGGGTTTCTTCCTATTTTTAGTGCTGCACATGAGGTCATTTTGAATTTCTATTGTAAAAAGTTTATATAATCTGGAGCCTCCCATTAAATGGCCCTCGCTTCTCAGAAATCTTCTGTCGCTATCACTCTTTACAAATAAATATGCTCATAGCATTTTATATTTTCCACCAATTTTCCATTTAGAGGATTGTTCTTAAGTCAATTTGTAATTTTAGTAAATTTGCTTCTCTGTCAATTTTCCATTCGGTGAATTATTTTCAGCGTTTTTCTGAATTTTTCCTAACTCGTCTTTCAGGACTGGATCTGGTTACTGAAATAGTTTTGCTTTCATTTGCTATTAATAGTGGTGTGGAAAATCAGAAATTAAGTAAAAATAGAAGGGAATGATAAAATAGAAACAAGAATTTAAAGTACCTACATGATGTTTGCAAAAAAAAGGAATTTGGTTTGTATTTTCAGTCGTAATTTTAAAACTACCCTTAATGTTTAAGAAACTGTTATTAAATTAGCAGATGATATGGTAGATAGTAATAATGTTAAGGAGTTTTGTTGATCCGTGTATATGTCACACACAAGCAAAGTGAACAACTTTTAATTGTATTAAGTTCTGCTTAACGAACATCTTCTCTCAAGATATAACAGACACGTTATTCGCTCATGCCAACCAATAATGAAAATTCCAGTATATTTTAATTTCCAGCCATAAAATATTTCCAGCTGTGAAAAGCTCTGTTAGTGTTGATGTTCGTTAAACATTTCCAGATCAGATTAAAAATAGTTTATGGATTTTGAAATAAACACAACCATAATGTAAAGTGGTCCAGACAGATTTCCATCTGCTCTAAGTTTAATTTTGAATTACTCCTAGAAATCTTTTGTCAATTTTGAATCAAGCTTTCCAGCTTTAATTTATATCTGAGGTGTTTTAAATTGCTTGCCGCATTCTGTTGATGCTATTCTACGCCTTCAGTCTGAATACCAACTGCAGTCGTCATGTAAAATAAGATTGAATAGGCTTGGTTACGATTCATACAATAGACCTATTGTTATTGTTATTTAAAATACAATACATTAACAATCACATATATAAACTCATTGCGACAATTATCTTTGTGCCCTTGTGGATTTGAGTCATAAACCCGTCCTCCTTCTTTGCAGTCTGATATGATATTTGTGAACTTGTTATCCGTTAATGATCTAGATTTCAAGAACCGAATATGGAAGATAGAATAACTTGATCTGATCTGATTACATTTTTTATTAGCACACTGATAAGTCTTGGCAGTCGGTTATACTCGTTTTAGCAAAGATGTATTTCGCTAATAAATATTTAACCGGTTTTCTATAAAGAGGAACTCTTCTTGCGGAGCACTAACGCTTATCTAAATCTTTCAAGGTATTTATTAATTATTGGTAGTTACTATGTTGTTGTAGAAATCTCACCAAAGGAGCATAAATTGAAGATGTATGAATAATTAAACGTTTTATTACATCATTATTATTCTTTTCGCTAATGGTGGAAGCTTTTACCTTTTATATGTTGCATACTTGCTTTTTACACGCACATGGTAATTTCCAGCAATACAAATGCAAATGTAAATTGTTGATTCAAAATAAGTTGTGTAATTGCCTGGTAATCATTTAATTCAGAAGCCACACATTTTATCTAATAGCTGGTAAACTAGAAGATTTTCAGATAAACAGGTCTTTCCATCGCCTGTTAAACTTCTCATTAACTGTATTCAGATATTAACTTTTCCTGAATAGTTATTTGACAGATTATTTTTTTTTTGAGCAATCACTAACGCCGCCGCCGGTTTGAAACTTATTAATTGGTCGAAAGGGTTCCGATTATGTTAATAGCTAAATAAAGCTATAATAGGAAGTTTAATACAAGGTGGAAAGGAAAGACCGGGTCTTAAAACCTACTTTATTGTCATTCAGTAATAATCGTTATTTTAAAAAAATTGAAGAACATTCGTTTATGGTAAAAAAAAAATCTTGCATCTCGAAGAGCAAAAATAGTAGGTACACGAATAAATCTCGTAGGTATCTTTAAGGAACTAAGAGCCTTAAACAAAAAACAAACCTCCCAGTCTATTCTGTAAAGTAACACTTTCGTGACTTAAAATAAATTCAATTCTACCATTTATTGTGGCAGCATATTTCTCACTATTACCTTTCTCATCATCGTCAGTTTCTTGTTGAGCATACTAATGTCATATCTCAATTATCTACACCTTTCTTCACGTGTAACTTGCAATTGCACAATTTTTTTAATTTAGTACGTGTATGTGATTACATGTTTTCCTACTTAAATTCAATTTTATGTTATATAACAGGTTTATAATTTTGCACGTTCCGTATCTTCATTGCGCGTAGACGTGATTGTAAAATATTCATAAGAATGTTATCCTTATATATTAATTTATTATTATTCAAACTTCCTGTCAATGAAAAAGGGTTAAAAATAATTATTTTAGTCTTATATTGTTTTAAGATAAAGCTTATAGATTAGTGTCGAACACTAGAACTGCATCTCCTGGCTGGAGGCCTGGAGCTAATGAAACGTTTCAGTTTGTTTAATAAGAAATTTTTATAATTAAAGAGCTTTGTAATATAAAATCCTTGGAGACTGTGGTTTGGTAACAAAACTAATTGTAGAAACGGGTCCCTGTAGAATCGCCTTACCACAAACCCAAACGCACAGTTTCGAAATGTTCTATTTTTGTAAACTTTCTGTGGTAGCGGGTAGGGGCTTCTGATTTGTTTAGCTGCATAATGCCTATAATCTCTGATTGTAGGTTTGCTTTAAATGGGTGTATGATGATTAAAACTAAAACAGTATAGTAGTAGGTAGTAGGTGACCCACGGAGTTGTGTTAATGCGGCGGCTTCTGTCGAGAATCGGTTAGCATGAGAGAGTAAGAACCAATGTAAGAACAATCCTTTAACTAAATGGAAAAAGTGGAGGTGCAAACCTCCCCTGGACTTTCCCATACTAAAAATAAACATTCGTTTTTGGTATTCAACAGTATTGTTCGCCACAACCGATAAACTTAACTTGAAAATTAGTATATGGAAAATTAACACAAGTGCCGATTGTGTTCATCTGCGCATGTGTGATTATTGCTGCTAGGATTAGCCGGCGACAAGGAATTCCCGTCCCGCGCATGGTCACTTGAACATATCGGCACTTACAAATTTCTCCCTACACTGTTTTAAAGTTCAAAATTCACGAATTTCTCCTTAACCGTACATTTTAGCCATATGAACACCTTATACTATGTGATGGACAATTTAATTTTTCATTCAATTATATAATAATATATAGGGTGTTTCATTTAAAATAACAAAGTTGCTTATTGTACTGTGAAAACCAAACACCCTGTATACGTGATATAAATTTAGAAAAATGTAAATTTATATACTGAACAACTTTTATAATTAAACTTTTTTCATATTTTGACTAATAAAGGCGCTATAGGAACATCAATTTTCGATTTTCAAAACCTCGTAGAGGGCGCCACAGTGGAATTATGGCGTTCATCAAAAAACAAAAATGTAGCTAATACCAAGCTGCATAAGTATAGAAAATTTAAACAAATTCCTTAGACCAGTTTTTTTGTAATAATTTTTCAAAAATTTCAAAATTTTTGGAAGAGCGCCGTTGCGACCGTTTTTGGATTTAGTAAATAATTTTTTTTCTTGGTGTAGTACAGCCAAAGGGCTTTCAATTTTCAAACAAGTTGTTGCGGAACCTGATCAGATAACTGGTTTTTGAGTTACGGGGCGTTAAAGTCGAAATTTTGAAAAATTCATAGCGACCGCCATTTTGAAGTTAGAGAGTCCGGTAAAAAACTGTTTCCCTTGAATTATGCCCTTCTTTCATATCCCTTACTCAGATTTTCAAAATTCCGCTTCTGAAAAAAATGATACCAAAAAAACATGTCTAACTTCCGCTTCCGGTTTCGGATTTTTTTGAAAAGCTTATTTTGTCGATGAATTTTCGATATACCCCTTCATTTAAAATTTCATCAAAATCGGTTCACTAGTTTTTGCGTTACAGGCGTTACATACACACACACACACACACCCACCCACCCACCCACCCACCCACCCACAGACAGACATTTTTTCTAGACCACTTTTTTAGGCTCCTGGGGGTCCAAAACGCCCATTTCCGTGAAAATCTCGATTTCGAAAATTTTCATGATATCAATACTTCCCTATACCAGTAGTGGTATGGGAAAGTAAAAAGGGATGTTTTCTCCTATAAAGCCCTAAAGGAACGTTATGGAATAACGATGAATGAATGTGTACAACCATCAATACTCTTTTCAGTTCAAGAAAATTTAAAAATTGTGAAGGATCTACTTTGATCCGATTACTGGTAAGTCTAACATTTCCCAGGAAGCTCCAAATTGCTGGATTCATGGAATGCTCCCTAAGCTACTTGTAAAATCTGGTCTTTCAAAAACAAAAGGTTTTGCAACAAAGTTAGACTCATTTGAATGTAACGGCAACCATAGTAGTTGTTCCAATGCATTAACATATTTGTGTGGTATTTAAAGCCATTAATGCATCAAGGCATTTGAACGTTTACTGCTGAGGCTGAGTATTTTAAGGAACATTTATTACAGAAAGTGTCTCTCGCACTCGCGTAAAACAGAAACAATCTGTGTACGCTTGGAAAGTTTTTACAAGAAATGCAATAACAAGCTTTGATGTTTTGAAAATCTCTTAAACCTAGTACGATGACTGACTGATATAATTAGTATACTGGGGATTTCTACGAAAAGTATTAACCCTCAGTATCTTTCAAAACTATTGTTTATGCTTAAAAATCGCCAAGATATGTCAACAAAGACGGCAAAGGGGACTTCTTTTTACATAAAATCCAGACGTCTGTCATCAATCCCTTAGCCATCCCCTCCAAAATTTCAAATGACACCATACTACAGTGCCTTCATTAAATACTGATCCACGTGACTTTTGATCCGCGGTGCCTTTGGAAGTTTCAGAGTTAGATGTTGAAGTCAGTTCAGGATTGGTAGTCGTGTACCTTTGACCAAACAATAGTATATTATATTATTAGGAGTAGAAAGAGTTCTTTTTGTGTTGAGCTCATATTGCGGCCGAGGCGCACACGCCGAGGCTGTGCAAGTAAGCGAAACACAAATAAGACGTTCTACTCCGAATAATATATACTATTTTTTCTTCAAGTGTAAAAATATTCTGTTGCTGTAAATAAATATTTCCTAAAAAGTCATTTCGACAGGACAACGCTCTCCCTTCTACCAACCTTGGGGGCGGAGCTATGGGCAAAATACTGCCGTTGCCATGGATACGTAAACACATTATTGTACTAGTAACATTATTTTCATTGTTTGACTACTAACAAAATGACTTCCTTCTACATAGCCAGTTCTGTACAACAATACGGATATTATGATACGCTTGAAGAAAAATAAATGTTTGATAGATTTTTACTAGTCCTGACCCATTTCTGCTTTCATAATCTTTTAATTGTAGGTTAAAATTCTACATAAATTTAATGAAAGTATGGTTGCTTCTATTTTAAATTCTAAAGATACGTCTGTTAATAAAATTTGCTACATCCACATAATTTATTGCAAAGCGAGTTCAAAAACACCGATGATTGATAGATCACTTCAGAATAATATTGATTATCCATATGTAAATGGTAACAAATTATACACAGCACGCGACAAAGCATAACGTGGAGTTGTTATTGTAATTACCTAGAGATGGTTATGAATACGAGGAAATGTGTTGTGTGGTTTCCACAACATGCATCCATGATGTTCTGTTAGCTAAATGAAATTGCAATATTCACTGCGGTTTATAGACACTATATTTAGTATTGGTTTATGGTGATTGCTATTACACAACATCGACTGGTATCACTGTTGATAGATGCGATACCTATACATGCACATTTCAATTGCTAATGATGGAGTTTCCTAATGTGCTGAGCTGATTCGGTTGGGTCGTGGACAGCGCTCGCTATTTGGTTCGAACTGAATTAATTTCCTGGATAGTTTGATACTATCTTGTACACGAAATGCATTTATATTGCTACAAAGTAAAGATTTCCTAAACTGAATGTGAATTGAAAGAAAGTTAACATGGTATCTTTTAGGACAAGAAATATCTAGGTATAAAAAGTTTTGCCACTACAATAGCTAATTAATGAGTCAGATGCACATGTACAGAAGTGTCCATAAATATGCTCGAAATACTGACTAAAAAATTCTAATGCCATTTAAACAACAATTTAGATTAGAAAATCAAGGTTTGATGAAGGTCTAATGGCATTAAATAACAAAATGCGAGACAAAATGTTACAGTAGTAGGTACTATACTATTGGGTACACTGCCACATATTATATAAAATAGAAATTCTGAAAACTGAAAGCCAAGAAAACGTTAAGCATTAACAAGTTTTAAATAAACATACAATAGCACTCTTGTCTGAAACATAAATTGCTTGAAAACACTTTCACGTTTCCCTAACGGAAAATAGACACACATGTTACAGTTTTCAGAAGCCATTTCTTCTGGTAATATCCATTCTAAGTGACATAAAATCCGCTATTTTGCGTCCATTTTTGAGCAGGTGTGTAAAGAATGCAGAACAAGTCGCAAGAGGCAAGACGGATGTACCGTCAGACATGTTTACGTCAACACAGACGTGTTTTACGACGACGCGACGTTGCGAATAAAATTCATTCTTGCAACTATAACTACAAAGTCTTCTTGCAACGAGTTTAAATGCCACATTTTTATTTCTTATTTAATGTTATTATTGTATTCATTCACATTTATTACGCTGCGCGATTTTTAAGGAAAATCCGCCACGCCAATGAAAGAATTAAGCACGCGTTGCTGCAGATAGTCGTACGCGGTGTGGTGCATGAAATTCAGGGTCAATTTTGATTGTATATTTTCAGACGTCTGAAAATTTAACCTTGATAAACTGATTAAAATGTAGGGCGCATTATTTAGGTTGCAACCCCTGGAGATGATTATTTAACCTCCCTACACGCAGCACACGATTCTTCCATGCAGTTTTTTATTTACTTATCCCCAAAACCAAGAATTGTAACATTTAACAGGATATAAGAAGACCTTTAAAATTTGCGATTCTATTTTTATTGGCACGCCTTGTATCTGGAGATGTGGATAAGTACAACAGCAAGAGCTGCAATGTAATTTTAGAATTGTTTGTTATTGTTTTTTTAAAACTAAACTTTAAAGGATGTTTTGAAATTCGGAAGTGTAGCGACAAGTAAAATCATTTTAATAGGAAAACCTATAAATCAATTTGATGTACTAAATCGATTCTTCTGTTTATTATTGAATCTTCAACAGTTAGTACTTATTGTTAAATTTAGAAAAGTAAATAATCACAGCAGATGTTGAAAAATAAAGATGGAAGCAAAAATATAAGCAATGCAGTGTATGTTCTGCTTTAATTAACATTTTGATAGCTTTTCAACAAATAATCATTTTCTGCGTAATCGATTAAATATATAAAAGGTGTTATGGTTTAATTTTTGTCAGAAACCTAAAAAAATTATTAACGACAGTAGTAGATATTCTTTGACAGTAGCTAACTTTGAGAGAAAGTATGTTAAATGAATTTTAAATGTGCAAAATGACCTCGCGTAATCATGACGCAACATTTAGGAAATTCAAGTTTTTATTAATTCGTATCATTAGTCAAAAATTGAGCAATGGTGAAAGCAATGCACCAAAAACAAAATGATTATTATGTTCAAAGAAGATTGGTAGGTACCTACATAGCTTTTAAAGTAGTAGACATGTTTTGTATGAAACCTTACATAAATATTAGTACCTACTGATCTTAAATTATCGATCAATAGACAAACAATTACGTTTCGTCTTTGATTGCAAGATACATTTGACCAGGGTTGCTAGCGGATTCCGTTTTGTAAGCTTTTTTTATATGCGCTTGAATGTCGAATACAAATCTTTTCTTTGGCACCTTCAATTTTTATAATTGTTTTGCAAAGCATTGCGTGGCTTTTTATAATTTAATTTTTTATATTATCTATCAAGAATTAGGAAGCATTTTGTCAAGGGCTTCCAGATTATAGCATGTCGCTGAAGCCACACATGAGGGAGCGCGTGCAGGATTTGAAATTAAACACCCCACTGAAGTGTGCCCTAAAAGTTGTTCAGTATAATATTAGATTACATTGGTTATAAAGTTACCTCGTAAACTAAGAAGCTTCACGGTCAGGAATAAAACAATATTAAATTTAAAACTCCCACGGTTTATGTGACTCATGAGGAATGCAACTTTAGTGGCGTTTAGTAAACATGCCTACGCTAATTTTTGTGTCAAGTAAAAATATTTCGACGAGGTACTGAGAGAGTGATTGAAATCAGATGTTTTTAATTTACTATCCTGTTGTTAATTGCATTTAAATTTGTTAATTGTAAATATTTGCAAACGGAATTTAAATAATCTACAGCCTAAGATAAGAAACTAAAATTAAGGGATTGTTGTTTATTATTGCTGTAATAAGTGATTGAAGAATTAATTAATTTTATAGCTTATAATTGAATTTTATTTACAGATGAGTGATAATTATTATGGCCTTGGATGCAGCAAAACTACAAGACGTTACAAATAATGACAACGATGGACGCATTGCCCATTTGCCGGTAAGTTATTTGTTGGTTATTCTAATTTTTTCACCAGGATTCTCATATTTTTATTACATTAATCTTAAAAGTAATAATATACAGCAATAATACTGTTGCAGTTAATGGTAGAGGTAAATAGGTTAGTTTGATGATAGTCTAGGTACGTGGAGTGTGCTACCGAAGAGCAGCGTACTGTTGTGCATTACTCCATGTCCAACTTCGAAACCTTATTTTAGATAAGAATATAAAAATAATAAAAGAAGTAAAAATCATTTTTCCTGAATTCTGCTGTGATGGGTAAATGCGAGGGTAAATGTTATCATCAACATTTTAAACATTGCGCTGAAAGTAATAGTAGGTACCTTAAGATCTCTAGATTTTGGGATATACAGCAGTCAACTTCTCTTTTTCTTATAGATGTCATATTAGATTTTTGCCCCACGTGATAACATTTTTCATTCCCTTTACAGTTGCTTGCGTAACAAACAATCTAATAAAATATTCCCTAAATATGTAAAATATAGAAACTTATTTTTTTAATCTTCTATTTCTTACGATTTCCAAGATACTCATAATGGTCTGAAGTCGAGCCTACACTTTTGTTTTTTTACAGTTTTGACTTTATAATGTGTACCTATGTGTATCGCTCGATGGTAATAAAATTTGAAATGCGGTGAAAACTCGGTTGATAACGCTCAACTGTATGTATGTAAAACAAACACCTTTCCCTACGGACAATTATTCAATTCCCAAACCCCTTTATATTAAACTTAATGTATTTTACCCTCTTGTAACGGAAACTCTCTCTAACGAACGGCCACAGCAATTTCAATTTCTTGCATACAAATGATGGCCAAACCAGAAACCTTCCTATTACCGGTGTGGGTGATTGTTTATTAATGGATGTAAATTATGTTGTACCTTGTCACCCGCCAGCAACGCGAAAATATCTAATTTTAAACCCTACAATTTAATTATTTACTAACACGAAACAATAACGTAGCCTTTTTGTGAGCTTTTAAAAGCAGGAAGTGTGATTCGGGTGATGTTTGACAGAGTGTATGACACTTTGCGGTGCTAGCTCGCTAGGAGGTGGTGTAGCTCTTCTTCCACAGAGTTTGAGAAACAAGCTTTGGATTATTATTATCGTAAGACTGTAGTCTTTATAATATTTGAAGTAATTTTCTCTAGGTGTTGCATTTTTCCGCGAAGAAGCTTTTTCAAAGTCACGAAGGCGTGCTCTAAATAGATTATAGGTCAGCAGTGTAGGCTTTGATTGGTTTCTGCATATTCTAAGGTATATCGACAAACATCAGGCAATGGAATTAAAAAGTTATCATATTTTATTGGTACAAAGTAAACATAGGTACATTTAGTCTAGGTTGTAGTTACTTGCGGAATTCTGATAACTTTTATCTTTAAATGGAGAAAGCAAGGCTTTCGAATCGTTTAATATTGTAATCAGATTACATGCACTATTTTTTTGGTTACAAATTTAATGATTTATCTTTTACATCAAATAAACCTGCTTCGGAAATTCCACAGGATAAATTTATAGCCACCTATTGCATAATCAACACCACCATTGTCGATATGATTAACATATTTTATAATGGACGTTATATAATTGTTGTAAATCTTCACGTTTGTATATGGCGCTGCTTGTGTTGTTTTTTGGGGAAAATTATTGTCGGTTAATGGTACTTAATGTTTATTTGGCCGTTGAAGAATTTATGCACAGTTACACCGCCCACTCACAACCATATTTACAAACAACGCCTGTAAGTACTTTTAATGACCCTCTGTGCTGCTTATATTTAGATTTAAGAAACTCTTAAAATTTGAAATTCATTGCGTCTTAAGTGGTGCCCTTTAAATTAAGCTTGGGGTGTTGAATATTTAAAGGTCTTGTAAATTTTGCGATATCTAACATAATGTCATCAGTGTTTAAATTTTATACCTACCTAGGTACTAATTCTCCAATGTATAATTAAGCATATAAATGTAATAAAGTATCTGATTTAATTTAAACCTTAAGGGTGGAAACTGGGTTGAAAAGTTAATGCCCTTCTTATAAAAGAATTTGAGCTAAACATGTGATTTCTCTTCTATGAGAAAACTATTGTCAGGATACGGACGTAGGGTACAAGTATTTTAACTGAATTGAATTAAAATCGATTGTCGTTGTTTTATGGAATTCACTATTGGGTGCACTATAAATCAATTAGGGATTCACTTCCACTTGTTTGAATGAACCTGTCTGCAATTAAAACCTTATTGACTTGATAAAACGTAATGGTATCTCTTTTCTATACTCATAAATACAAATAAAGCACAGATGGCTATTAAATTACTTATCTTAACTACAACTTCAAAACAAGTTGTTTGAAATGCATGACCATTAACCAAATTTATAGTTTAATGTGCCATTTTCTCACGTTACTGAAATTATAGCAAACCTTTTATGACACTTTAAAGAAAGCGGTTATTCTTTTTTCTTTATTTTAAGTAAAGAAACTCCGACAGTCGAAGTTCATTCAAAAAGAACTTGTTTTAAGAAACACTTACGCTAACTAGGCGCGGCGCGTCTTCGGAAGATGTGGGTCGAAGTATAATAAGATCACATTTCAAAAGCAGAAACCATGAATAAGCAAGGATTTTGTCAAGTGGAAATTCTGAAGTAAAACAGAGCGAACCAGTGAACTGAATACGTATCATGTTAAATGCGAGGTATTAGATGAATAAGTAATAATATCCTCTATCCAGTTTCTCCATCTAATTTAAGACTTGTATTCTTACATAAGCGTGATCTATATTGTTGATGAAGAAAAAGGGAAACTTCGCTTTCCTTTTTGTTTCAAGATACTGAAGGTAGTTTTCAGTTTCAGTTTCAATTTACAAAAATGCAGTAGGTATAGCTTGGATACATTTTTCAATGTTTCAGTAGTTCATGTCTTGTTTGGAGTCATGCCCCCTCCCCGTCCCCCATGTAAAGGTAAATTTAAACGATACTACCACAAAAAACGCGAATGAGGCAAATTTAAAAAAGTTGAGACTACAACTTTTGTAAACCAAAATGTCAAACGCTGTAGCTGCTGAAAAAACCCTGTTTTTTCGCATTCGTTGTGCATTGTCGTAACAAGCCCAGATTACCTTTACTGTCGCAGATGGAATTTTCTCACAAGATAATCAAATCATCGTTTACTGAAAAACTCGTTTAAGTGAAGACAACCATAAGAAACTATTTGTTAACAGGAAGCAGAACAGTCAATATATACTTACCTGTCACATAGATGAATTATATTTCTTGAATGTTAATTTATCTAAATGTTGAAAGGAATAAGAGATGTATTCCTAGTTTTTACCAAGAAATATATGAGTTTCATAAGTAAATGATGGAAAGTTCTGGAAATGGTTGGAATAAGGGTAATAAATTAAGAATAAAAGAAGGTATGGCAGGATGAAATTAATTTCAAGTAGTCGAGGGGCTAAAAAAGGAATAATCTAAAGCACGAACATAATTTAAAGTTTAATATAAAAGAAGGACTAAACTAGTGGAAAAGAAAATGTCTAGGTTTTGGGGACAGTTGGCACCTATTCTGAAAAAGTCGAAATACTTCCTAACACAATTTAGGAAAAGAGTAGAAAAACACACAGGGCAGATCGAAATGGAACAACAGGGATACCTCCCATAGTGGTTGACGACGATGTAAACAAGCGAAGGGGTAAAGATTGTGTACACCCAATGTGAAAGACTATCCAGACTTCCTCAAACTTGCCAAAGAATTGCCTAGACTTCCCACGGACTAGTTGGGCTTCCCAAAGACGGCCCAGATTTTCTAAAGACTTCCAAAAGGCTCCCTAGACTTTTCACGGACTACTCCGACTTCCCAACCGCTACTCTGATTTATCAAAGACTACCCGAACTTCCCGCGGATTGCCCAGACTTCCCATAGATTACCCGGACTTCCCAACGGCTACTCAGACTTCTCAAAGACTACCCGGATTTCGCAAAGATTACCCATACTTCCAAAAGACTACCTAGACTTCCCACGGACTACCCAGACTTCCCATAGAGTACCCGGACTTCCCAACGACTACTTAAACTTCCCAAAGACTACCCGGGCTTTTCGAAGACTACCCAGATTTTCCAAAGACTTCCTTAGAGATCCAAAAGACAATCTAAACTTCCCACGGACTATACCCAGACTTGCTAAAGATTATCCGGACTTTTTAAAGTCTTCCTCAAACATCCCAAAGATTTCCTCAAACTTCCCAAAGACTACCTCGACTTCCCTCGAACTACCCAGATTTCCTAAAGACTACCCGGACATCCCAAAGAATACCCAGACTTCTTCGGGTCTTCCCAGACTATCGACTGCAAGTGTGCAGTAAACTTCCCACGTCATTTACCTCTTGAGAAAAGCTGAGAATTTTAAAGAAACAGTATACAGGGGCGTAACTGAAATATTTTCCCAACCTTTGGGAGTCAGTTTTTGAAACCCATAAAAAATTCATAGGAATAGTCTGAAAATGCTTTGTGAGGAAACTGCAACCTTCTGAAGTGAGATTTGTAGGACATGTATTGGGTTGTATCAGACAAACTAAGCATTTGTGGACTAATATATTCTTCTGAACTTTTTTTAATGTCTTGATGTCCTAAACATATTCTGGGAATTTAGTTCTTTTTCTTTTAAATGTAGAGGTGTAGAAATGTTTTGAAAAATCTTGTAGCGACTACTAATAAAAACTGTTATATAATTATTATTACACAAAGTAAGTGAATATTAATCATTGCTTAGTGCAAGTTTTTTGTCCATATATTAGAAGTAATTTATATACCATGTAAGTTCACTATAAAGTAGTCAAGGAAGCAGATATAGAAGAACATTAAAATTAATTTATTATTCCTTGTATATAAGTACACACTCGGTATCTCCAAACATAATTAGAAGCATTAAGCGTGTTCTTTATAATTGATTCATAAAGGAGGAGGGCACGTTCGTGAAACCGCGAGGACGTGCGATAATGATTGAGTTGCGATATAATCATCAGTAAAGCCCATTTAAATAGAAATTTAAACTGACGTGTAGAACAAGTATAATTACGTGGAGCAAGGGAAATGAAGTGAAAATTAAATTCACCTTCTCATTTTGACTCTTCTGATTCCAATTAAGTCAATTCTGATAAAACCGCGTTAAATCGATGTTACAGCAATAATTCAATTTTTAGCCATAATGAGTTTCCCAGATCGAATAAGAGACCCCGAAATATTAAATGAATGAATTCTTGTTAATTTTCATGTCATGGAAATTGTGATGCCTGAAACGCTTACAGTTAAAAAAAATAAAGGCATTGTCTTTCTAGGGATTATATTTATCTGATTGCAGAGAATAAAAAGAATTTTATTAAAATGTTTCAATTTATTCCTGAATTTTAATTTCCGTGATGCTTTAATATTATCCCTTTTTTCCAAGTAATTCGTTCGAAATATGAAAAAATCATTTCTAATCCAGTGATTTGACAGATGGAATTGAATATCGAACTTTAACAGATTTATTTCTTTTAAATTAATCATTAAGTAACTTTGAAAGTGTTTGTCCACACAGTAATGGAAAATCGTCCTTGAGAATTGATTGTTTATTAAATCTAACGATTACTTTCCAAAATTTTTATAGCCAAAAATTTGTTAAAAACCTAAATTTTATGTTTCTTGTTATTTAAGTTTTAAAAGTAACTTTTTATCGCCCTTTAAAGTGTAAGCTTCTTATCTTAAAAAAACAAAAGTTATGTTTGTACACAAATCCTCTTATAAAAGAACAGCGTCTATTTAAAATTCCTAATACCGTAGATTGTAATTTGTACAATGAAACTTCCGGAATAAAAGGAATGGATATAAACGGCAACTCTATGAAATGTCGGCATGCTTCTATTGTATTCTTATTGCAATGCGCTTGGTGAAACAAAAACGATTTCTAGATATTATTTTTATTATTTCTAACAGTATATCTCGCGCCTTTTACTATTTTCTAACTGTTAAAGCTGTGCTCTTAAAAACTTCTGCACTGAAACAGCAAATGGTTGTTTCTCGTGCAGTATTTTCGAATTTATTCCGATAATGACCCTGTTCGTTCTCCGTGTTTTAGTTTCGACATGGGAACGAGAAACAATCAAGTTCTTGTATTGTGTTCCATAAAACAACGTAGTAAAAGTAGTTACTATCATTTATCATTATTAGTTCGTTTTAGGCTCTTAACATTTCATGTCTGCGTTTTCAGGAGCATCCCCCCGGAGTTCTTTAAAATTAAATACTCAATACTATGGGTAATTTATAATAAAGATAGACAATCGATTAAACATTTAATTTTCTATACTTTAAACAGTTGTATGAGTTATTTTCAACCACCTGTCCTTTAACTCTCTTAGCTCTAACAAACCCAACTTTAATATTTACAGGACTGTAGGCTTTATTAAAGCATTTTTTTAATGTTAAATACAACAAAAACAATTCCAAATGTTGTTGATAAAAAAAACTGAGATTCAACAAAACGTGCCCATACGTTTCAGAAAATTTCTCAAAAACTAGAGAAAAAAGGGGGGTATACCATGAGTCTGTTACACTCTGTATGCTATTTACATAAATATTATATAGTGTCTGAAAATTCGCAAATTCCCACCTTTGCTCTTCAGGATGTGGTACAGTACCTTAAAATAAATACAAAAATTTAATTTCGGGGACCTTTTGAAAGTTATAACGATCCAAAGCAAATAATAACTGGGGGTTTTCCTTCCCGGTTTTTTTCCTGGATTTTTTTCGGGGATTTATTTCCGGGGGTTTCTTTCGGGATTTTTTTTCCTAGATTCGTTTAATCGATGACCATCAAGAAAACCTAAAGCATGCTGCAAAAGTGAATGGGGTCTGAAACCCTTTTTACCCATTTCAGTTTACATGTTGGTACCAATTTAACTTCTTACAGGAGCGAGAGATAATTTTTGATGAAAAAGTATCTATTTTATTAAAATACTGTACAATAGTATACAGATTAATTTATTGAAACAGTTTTTTGAAGTAAGAAGGTGATTCGATTTGAAAAATTTTAATATTTCCAATATTGCATCCCTCTTTCTGTCGTCTTGTAGCAATTTTCATGTCCTAGTCTTCGTGTAGCCCCATGTATAAATAAGAAAATATTTGTTTTAAATCAATAGATAATTTTGTTAGGAATTTGTTTTATGTAGTTTAATAAAATTAGGGTGTGATAAGTCTTTTTATGGAAGTTTTATCCATGTGTGCATATCCTGAAACTTTATGTAGTGTTCAATCTTGATCTTATAATTTAATATCGGTTTTTGAAGCTCTGTTGATATTTAGAACCATAAACCTTGGCACTATCAGCTCTTAAGAGCTGCTACATATTCATCACAGCTTCATACATGTATTTATTAACAGGAAATATTGTGTATCCTGCAAACTACATTCTGAATTAGAAAATATATTTGTTTTCAGCGAAGCATACACCTGCTTACCTGAATTATAAGATATCAACGCATGAAAATAAAGGAATACTTAAATGTATAATAAAACTAAATAATATTCTTTTTGGGATCACTCTGTAGAATGTAATTGTACATCTATCCTAAGAATATAATTACAGTTTCTCGACTTCCACATTAAACTGTCACATTTTTGGAGTAGTTCCCTAAGATGCAACTATAATAAAGTCGTTTAGTTATAAATCAATGTTATGATAAATTATACAGGATACAAAGCGTTTGCTTACATTTTGAAAATATAACGTGCTCGTACTTTGAACAATAATTACGTTTACCGTTCTTAAGATTATGTATCTCGAATAAAATAGATTCTTTCTGGAACTGTAACAAATCAACCAACGATTTACTATTAAATAATAGCACAGGTCGAGGACATAAACTGCCGATAAAACCGGAGAACAGTTAGAACTATTCGATAGTGCAGTTAGTAGTCAGAACTGATAAATACTATTGCAATTATTGCAACTTAAAAACATGTAACAGATGGTCTTTTCAATACTGAAGATTGCATTTTTCCGAGCTGCACACAAGTATAACTGCATCAGAGAGCGTGGTGATATAAAACGGGTATGATTTAATGCAGCAAAGCGTGAATCTGTAATTTTATAGCTTTTAGTACAAACAAACGGTTTCTAAAAATATTTTAAAATGAATAACAAGCGTGACGGCATGTAACATCGAGCAATGCGGAAGACCTGCGAAGTCACATCTGATTGATTCTGCTCTCGTCTCGTCTGAATCTCGAAACAATAGGCGACAAGGCGCTTTCACTTGTAAAAAGTGAAAATTGAAAACTGATTATGAGAGATGAAACTGCCATTAGGATCGTGGTTCACTCGTGTATCTCTCGTGGTCTACGCACATCAAAAACCGATTTACTCGTCTTGAGGCTATTAGATTCTAAATCGCCCCCCCGTTTAGCTCGAATTTAATAAAATGCCACTTGCTTATAATTACATTAAAAACGAGACTAAGCGGATATTAATGTTTAACAGAACTATAAAATTAGTTAAAACGAAAATTAGTCGTCGAACTCACTTAGATTTGCTGTGTTGTATTTTAAATTATCAATCAAATTCAATTAAATTTATAATTTATTTCAGAATATCAGGTATGCCAATGAAAGTTAAAATTATTTTTAATTGGTTAATCGGTTTAATTCAGTTTCCATTTTCATTTCGGTTTCTTTTGAATTTCTTTTACCAAATAAGATTTTAGTGTCAACATTGTACTAAGAATATCGCCACGTGTAACTTTTCTGTCAATTTGTAGTATACACCTTGTAGGTATATGCGGAAGTATATTAATATTGTTCTAAAATGTTGAATATTTTTTTTTTTACTTTTTAATAAATTAATTTCTGTATGTACCTAGAATGATGTATATTCCCACTGAATCTAAAAATATAGCTACTAATGGGGAATTAATTATTATCTGTTGGATCCATAAGGTAGCATATAGCATCTACTTCTCACGGATGTTCTTTATGAACAATTCCTTGTTTATACAGATTTTTTTATTTAACCAGGCGTATTCAATGTAAATATGTTTGCAATTTATGTTGACGCTGGTAAGTTATGTCAAATTTTTTTATCATTCATTACATCTGGATCTGAAACAGTAATATGCAAAATATTGGTATTGAAATCCTCATTCATGTAAATTGCAGATAACGTTTGTTTGAATTTGAGCATCTACCTTCATCGTTATTAGTCAACATATTCCCTTCCCTTCCTTTATTTTTTCGGGTTTTTTGTTTCCTGGGAACAATTTATTCCTGCTTTTCCCGGGGTATAATTTATATGTAATTCGGTAAATTATTTGGTAGGTAATGTTAAACTCATACAATAAGAAATTGCATTAAAGAATCTCAACTGCAACACTGCATTTTATCGTAGTTGTGGTTTTATTATTATTAATCTCTTTCACCTTCATAGTCTGGTAGGTTCAGTTTCAACAAATATCCATAGAATAAGTTCATGGTTAATTGACTCATGAAGGTTAAACGAAGTTAATAGTTCGCGTGTAAATCAGTACTTGTACATTTGTAATGAACTACTCTAACATAAAAACTAATATCTAGGACAAACAGAAAATAATTTATTGTCAATTATAAAGAAAATCTGATTGATCTGTATTAGAACAATACAAGACAATATAAATTGGATTTAAGAATTTTATTACACTTCCGGAATAAAACAGACATTTACTTATTATGCTAATAAATGTACAGCATTGTAAATCGCGAAGACAGTATTAATGTTAGAACAGACTCGCAAATTTAACTACAGAAGATGTCGTGATGGTGCAATTATTAGTAGTTTCTACTCGTAAAACTTTTACCTTAAATGGAATGGAATTTCTATATTGTAAACTAGCTTGTATAACAATCACTTTGCAATCCTTTATCTAAGTCGTGAACAAGAGACGTAAGTCATCCTTAACAGTTTTATGTTATAAATAACACTTTAACCTACAAAAGCGCTGCGTAATATGAAGTTGCAGAAATTCAAAGTATAAATTACTTATTACTATATTATTACGTAAGATTAGATCAATACAAGCATTTTCAGCTCAGATCATTCGATGGGAAAGTATATCAATAAGGTTTGTTTTTTTCGGATTGCATTATACCTACATTTTGTTCGCAAAGAAATGATCAAAACTAACGAATCGTTAAAATCGGGCGTTCCTAAATTTAATTGTTCACATTGTAATTCAGTCTATACGTATAGGTCAAAAACAAATAGAAATTTTAAGATTAAACACAAAGAACATTAGGTTGTGTTGTTACAAAAATATAAACATACGTACAGATTACACTAAATACTTATGAGAACACAATCATGCTTGACATCTAATAATAAAATTTTATTTTTACACTTTTCTGATAACGAACTGAAATTAAAGATTTTGGAAGCTTTTGAAATTTCAAACACACAAAAATAGTATAGGTACCTAATGACCAAATAGAATTCCTAGATTCTCCTACTCGAAATTTTGGAATACAAACTGACTTAAATGGAATTAAGGTCGTTGCCCCCACCCCTTCCCACTGCTCCCAGCCTAGTCAGGAAATGTTCAGGAATGGATTCCTTCGGAAACCTTTCTGAATTTTTTTTGAACAGATGGGAGGGGATGAGGGATATTTGGCACACATTTTCCAAGTCTCTAGCCTCCATATTACATTCTGGGAATTTTAGAAGGAAATCGGAGGGGGTGAGAAAATCATCAAAAAAAAAAAGGAAAGACTATAGTCTTTCCTCATTCTTTGGAAATTTTTTTGACCCCTTCAGATCTCGTCCGGATTTTCCCAGAATGTTATTTGGGGGGAAATTATGGGACAAACTTCCCCTACCCCTTCCCACTGTTCCCTGCCTGGTTAGGAAATGTTCAGGAATGAAATCATTATTCAATTATTATATAGGGGTTTTCAATAAAAAGTAGCCACTCTGAGTAGTTGCAAAACTATTGTTTGCTTGAAAATTGCCAAGACATGTCAACAAAGGCAGCAAGGGGGACATCATTTTATACGTAAAATCCGGACGTCTGTCATCAACCTCTTAGCCATCAAAGCAACCCCCTCTAAAATTTCAAAGGGCACCATACCATGTGTGGCACATCATTGTAAAGGTAATTTCATAAGGAATTCATTCTACTATTTATTTTTTTGTTTGCTTCAAATTAATACATGAAAAAATTAAAAACTGTATTTTGGTTATTTCGGTTAAGTTTCCTGTTTAGCAATACCTAGATGCTTTTGTTTCACCGCAAGTTCTCGCAAATGTACATTCTCTCTTTCAAAGTCATTTGTATTATTGTATGACAAGGTAAAGCACTCAAGCACAATACAAAACCGAAAAAACTCTTGTGCTAACGCACTTGTTTTTTTAAATGTATTGTGCTCTCGTGCTTTACCTGTTTCGAGTACTACTACTAAAATTTTCTGATAAAAATCCAAGGTCTTATTATATTATATATGAAAAAACCTCTAGTATGCTTTTGGAAATGACACTTTCATGTCGAAATCCGTATAAAGCGAAGAAATCCAATTATTTAAAGTTGATATTGATATTTTACTTAATGATTATTATTTATATAATTAGGACTTATTTTATTTTATAATGTCAATGATTCTTGTCTCAATTTGCAAATTCCCATGTATTTATGATGCACAGGTGCAGCTAACGGAATTCATCAATAGAGTCGTTAGTACTAATGTGTGTCTAATAATTCTGTCGCATGCCGTATCGTCACGTCGTTAGTTATTAAAAGATTAAACCACCGTCTTTGTGTAAAATTAATAATTAAATCTTAGGTGAAAATATACAAAAAGTTAATCCTACTTAAAGTAACGTAGTTTAGTATATTTTGTTACAAGTTACGAAACCATTTTTGGCAAACGAGAGCAATTACTCGAGCCTCAGAAAATGATTTTCGATATTTTTTCTATGACCACGTTTATGTCATATACTCTAATATGTACAATACATTCTTGTCACAGAAGAGTTAGAATAGCAATTGCAAACAAAAAGGCGACACCCAGTAACTTGAGATAATTTACTTTCGTCGCAAGAGACGAAAGTTAACTTTCTAGAATATTTTCTTATTAGAAACGGAATTAACATTGTCGGTTAAGGTGTCTCGGCCGAAAGATATATTTTCGTATATGTAATCCTAGAAAATATATTTGTTTTTCATCGTTTTCAACAACTTACTAAAAATTCTTTGGTTATCTATTTCTTATTCTACAGAGAAAATGAAATATCGATTTATAACACCGTCACGTAAAATGTAAATATTAAATTAAGTCTGTTCATTAAACTGCTTTGATGTCTTTAAGCAGGAAAGTTTTAGAGAGAAGTCCCAACAAAGCCAATACGTCAAGTTTCGAAACCTTATAAGAATTTGCTTTTGTTCTACGAGAACGAAACGGATAATTAACGAATTATGTATGTCACTGACCGAGTTTCAAAGTTAGATCTGAATTTAATTTCGCAGTAAAACTTTATAACTCTTGATTGTAACTAAGGAGAAAGAACCGAATGACGTTAGAACGATGCGGCCGTTCATTTTTTGTAGCCATCCAAGTCCTCGAAAATACGCGGAGGGTCTTAAGAAATTATGGGTAGTTATTTTAACTAGACAATTCCATTCTGGTCATAGTAGTAGTGGCTGGCACTATTAACTTTATGGTCAGTTAGGCACACAGTTAGAAAACCGCAGTTTCAACGAGATTCGATGGTTTCCGTGTGTGTGACCAGACTGTGTAGTATTATCTACAATTATTCTAATGTTTTTTAGTCACGTTTGCTCTACTTGGATGCACAGTAATGTCTACATTTCCTGAAATAAGGAAACGTTTTGTTTTACAAATGAGGAAATTAAAAACCTTATTTACTACTCGAAAGAGTAATTGCGGTACCTAATTTCAATTTCTTATAGAAGCCAGTGGTAATTATTGGATGTAAAGAAAAACTACCCCATAAATTGTTTTCCTTGCATTTTGCACAACAATACCGAAGATCCCTTTAATAATACGTAGTTAAACAACAAACTAGTCTTAGAATTGGTGCTTCATATTGTTAAAGTTAATAGAAGAAAGTTTTGGGTACTAATGGTAAAGCGGTTCCACAAACAAAGATGATCAATGAAAGCAAACGAGAGAAAATAAAAGGACGATTCAAAGTCTTCTGAAAACTTTCAAACTTTGTAGTGATTAATAAAGTTTACATCAGAGCTTTTCATTAATTGCAGCTTTTCTCCGCTGTGCTTGTGATATGCTTCTGGTTTATAGGATTCGTGGTCGGATAATCAACGTTTTAATTGCAAACCCTGTTAATGGAAATAATTAAATACATTTAGAAAATATTTAACATAAATAGAACTTAGGGTTAATTTCTTTTATTTTAATATTTTAATAATAAACTGAAACGTAAAATTAATTATGTTAGTTGATAATAAACTTACAAATCTGACAAGTTTATAATTTATTACCTACTTCTTATAAGAGCAAGAATAGTTATCTAAAGTTAAATCTCGATATAAAATCTTTTGAAGTGATCTTTTGAAGTTGTCGAAAGCCGGTAGGGAAGGTCATTTATTAAAATCATGCTAATGGGGTGTGTTTGGTAACGACGATAACACAGATAATGAATTCCGGTGTAGACATATCACTTTGATGCACGAATGCTCATTAGAATCCGTTTACGCAATCGTTATTTTAACAGGAGCCATGCCATTTTATTATCTTGAAAGAAAATTAATGGCTTTTCCCTATAATTACGTTGCTTTGCTACGCGGAATCTTGTTTACAACACTGTATCCTGTAAGTGTGCTACCAAAACATCCTGTAAAGATCTTGTAATTAAATAAAGGACACTGCAACAACGCACTGAATTACAAGATCCAACTACGAAAGTAGTGGTCAATATTATTGGTGTAACATGGGTTGCCTAGTACAATGTTTCATTTATTTCAGAAATGTCCTGAAAATGAAGCACAGTTTCTTGATACATGACATTATTTGAGGTTTTGAGGGTTACAAAGGGTGTTCGAATGTAACATAGATACACATTAATTATACATATTTTGGTATTTATTTAGGTAAATATTAATTTATATTGATTTCTGATAGCTTTTAGTGGCGTTATCTCGTGTATCATGCATCGTTATATTTATTATAAGTTTGTATAGTTTTGATAATGCCTGCGTTAATATCATAAATCCTAATTTATAATGTTTGCTGTTTACCTACTGTATATCACAGAATTAAATCCCGTATTATTATTATTATTATTATTGTATGAAATTAATGTATTTTAAGCCATCCCCAATGATGACAGTGGAATATTTATTATTTAGATGTTTCAGGTTCAATCTGTTAAAAAAAATTAAAGTTTAAGCGTGCCTTTCTCCAATCTTTTGAATATATTATTGCTTTAATTAAAAGTTGTATGACTGATATTCTTAAACAAATCCCACTAGATTTGTGAAAACTGCTCTTATATATTATATAATTTTCACTAAGCATACCTACTGGCTCTAACTCGATAGCTATTTGTTCCGCGTTAACAAGAAAAGTTTCTTGTATACTAAATCGACAATGAGAAAACTATTAAAAATATTTTCAGCTGTTAATTCCTGCAGGGGACGCCACAATCAATGAGCAGTAACGCGAATTTTTCTCAAGAAAATACGATATGAATGTAAAAATTAACAGGAATACGAACCAACGGAAGTAACACAACATTTGATTAAATAGCAATAAAATATAATCAGAATTTTACGTTTAAGATACTTCACAAAATTAAATCAACCAAGCCATGACTTTTAACATTTTCGTAGATAACTCCCTTTGTAGTGATGCTAGAGACTTGAGGTTTTTTTCTATGTTTTTGGCTTTCTACTCTCTTTACGATTGTAATAAAATGGATATGCTTTTCCATATGAAATGTTCGAAAAAAATGCAGAAAAGTCCGAGACTAAAAACCCAGTATGAAATTAAACGAAATCGTTAAAAATGCAATTTCAAAGAAAATTTGCAATCAATGATATTCAGAGCTTCATAAAATATCTCGTCTTTTGAAAGCAAGTTCTTTTACCCAAAGATACAAAGTCTTTTAACCTTGGAAGTTATCTTCGGCAATGAGCTTACCATGAAGAGTTTGTGAACCTTCAATAGATGAACTTTATGTAAAATCAGACGGGCTTTCGATCTAGATACACTTTAAAGAACTTTCGTTTCGTATTTTCTTGAGAAAAATACGTTACCGCTCCTGCGTTGTGGTGCCCCCTGCAGGAATTGGCGCCTGAAAATATTTTTAATAGTTTTTCCATCGATATTTTCCTGTTAATATGGGACAAATAGTTTCCTAGTTACAACCGGTAACTATTCTGAAGTGAAACATGTGAAAGAATTCTACGAATAATTCTTCCTGGTATTGAATAGCAATTTCTAATTCTGTATTTATAGGCGATCAAAAGTTTTAATATCGTAAAAGGATAATTAAACTCCAGGAAATTTATCAGATCATCTTTAATAGAGCAAGTTTTAATTTAATATTTCAGCCACAATAGAAGATACACGATGTACCGCTATTAAGAACTTTCGGTTCAGTTCTAAATTATCTGGCGAACTGATTTAAGGAGGTATAATACGGCTGAAGTTACTGAAGGGGACTTGAAAATGTAAAATGAGACTTGCCAAAGTTTGAGTTATTGGTTATTGGGAAAACTTTCACAATGGCAGGACCGGCGTTATCTAAACGAGAAACTCGACCAAAAGCTCCTCGATAATTACATAAAACAAGAATAAATTTATTACAAAGGGCTGAAGACACACGTGTGTTTCCTTATAATACTACAGTATTGTTTTATATTCAAATCGGTTTAAAAATCTTAATTCTGTGATATTTCACGATTTATTGCGAATGGTATTATACACATACCAGATTAGATAGTAATTTCATTACTGTTTTCGAGAAACGTCTGCCTTTGTATCATATTAAATTATAAGAATTTTAATAAAATGTGTAACCTTTGAAGCAGAAATCAAATTATGTATGAATTTTTAACGACCCTTCTAGCGCCCTGTACACTTTGCGAGACACAGTTTAGTCGCACACTCGATTTAAAATGTATATTTTACAGGAAAATATAACCAGGAGTAAGAGTAAATCGTCCAGTCAACATATATTAATGAATAATAAATGTTACATACTCTGCGGATGATCAAAACGTTTTAAAGTTTTAAACTTCTAGGAAAAAATAAATAAATAATCCTTTAGGATGAATTAAGACGTCTCTCCTTTTAAGAAACTAATTTGTTTAAATTAAAAAAAATTGGACAAACTGGAATTGGCGTAAATAATATCGAATATAATGGTTGAAATATTCGTTCTCCTTTAAGGTTTATTTGTTTTTGTCAGATGTTGAAAATTTAATTTTAAAAAATTCACATCAAAAATTAATTTCACATCCGAAATGTTTAGGGCTTCCCTAAAAAGGGGCGCTTGCACACATAACCGCATTTTATCTGAGTTTATTCGGTTTCCTGCTGACTGCTATGTTTTTCCATGTTCGCTGGTTGATTTAGGTGTACGATGTTTCACATGTTTCTGTTGCGAAAGCTGACAATGTGAATTAATTAAGGAATACCATTCTTAATAAACAAGCAACGTTGATGAAGAAGCTAATTACAAGATGTTGTTTATGTCTGGATTATTCCTTCGCCAAGTTATTATAAGCTCTTGTAAATATAGTAACTTAGTTTTAGTAATGCTAGAAACACATTTATGAACTTTTTGTTTAACTAACTAGGTTGATATAAATAACTTTGAGAAAATCTAATCATAACGTATAAAACTCTCGTAGTTATTTAATTTTTAAGACAAAGTTTCTGATCTGAACCAAGGGAAAATCAGTGTGATTGAATAAATTAAATTCTAGCAAACAGATGATAGATATTTACGAAAGATTGATGTCAAATTCTAGTAAAAAGTCTAGTAAATTAAACAAAGCCAGTACTTAATGGATATTCAGTTAATTGCTGCCAATAATAATAATAATAAGCAGGATGGTCAAACTATGTTGAGTGTTTTTAAAATAAACTTCACATTCTGTTACTATTTAACAATTTTTTGCTATTTTGATTATGAAGCTCAACAGTTTGTATTAAATAGTTTGTGTAACTTTCAACATGAATTAAAATTTCTTATAAAAGCTAAATGTAATTTTTTTGTTCTATTACAGATGATTGTTCGCGTTTTTGGAGACGGAGCTCCAACAGATGTACCTGTAACACCTGAAACTACATGTTCGGATGTAATCGAATGCTGTCGCGATCCAGGGGAAGAATCTTGTAACCTCGTTGCAGTATGCCCTCAACGTGGAGGTAAGTAATTTATTTTTTGATTAAATTTAACTACAAAAGCACTAACGCTCTAGTAATTTTCTCATTTACTTTTTAATATGTAATTAACTACAATGTAGATAAAATAGCAAACAGATTTTCCCCCTGTATTCTATTAAAATTATAAACCGGTATAGCTTTCTTAAAACTCAAAAGATTAAATATCCTGCTGGGTATTTAAATTAATTTTAGAGTTTTAATTCAAGTGCATTAAAATGGAGAAGCAAAAACAGTAACCCCTATTCGTCAGAGCACTTGAAATGAAAAACTACGACCCCAACGTCGGCAATTTTCCCTTTGCGATCTGGTAAAAACATTTTAGAGCGGATGATATTGTCAAAGTAGGGTCGCGCGGGTCGTGAGATCCTACAAGGACAAATGATTAGAAATCCAACGATAACATTTAACAAGAAATTTAAGAAAATGTTTGTTCAACGACACGAATGTAAAACTTTCTTGATTTAATTATTAAGTGTAGGTACAATGCTAAGTACGAAAAATATTGAAGTCGATCGTTTTGGGGCTTGAATTTCCTTAACTGACAGACCCTTTGTTGTTAACCTTCATCTACAGAGAAATTATTAATGATGAAACGCATAAATAACGTTTATAAGTAATGCAGAGGGCGTGTGTGCGTCAAACGAAAAGGATGCAATTAATTTCATTCGCTAACAACGTCGCGAACGAAATCTTGGAAAATTCTGATTTTTTGCTCTTTAATCCGAAATAAATCATATACTAACAAATTAATTTAAAAGCGGAAAGTTTTTAGGGCATTAAAATCCAATAAAAACTGAATTACAAGTGGCAAATTAAAATAGCCCGGATAAG
The DNA here is from genome assembly GCA_963082805.1 of Hemicrepidius hirtus. Taxonomy (NCBI): domain Eukaryota; kingdom Metazoa; phylum Arthropoda; class Insecta; order Coleoptera; family Elateridae; genus Hemicrepidius; species Hemicrepidius hirtus. The sequence goes on from OY720167.1 coordinate 9,819,273, forward strand.
AAAATAAAATATGCATGAATTGTCAAAGCTTTTCTCTCTTGTTCGGTTTTTTCTTGACAATCCTGCATAGTATAAGCACTTCAGTAATTTTACGATAGGCGTTCTACAGATGGAGTTTGAAAGAAGATTAGGCATGTTAAAACTTTTTCTAACAAGCGTTTCCCTTTGTCGAAAGATTTTCTGTGGTATTGAGCTTTGGATTCATCATTAGCTATTGCATTCTCTTTTGTGCTTTGCAGATGTTACGCTACAGATAATTTTACATATTTTATAATATTTTCTTCCCTTTTCTCTTAAACCCTGAATTATGTACACTCATGGACATAAGTAATGATTTTAATATTGCCGATGTTAATTTTATCTCAACAAGATGAAAATAAAAATTAATATTACGCTTCAGTATACTGAAAAATATACACGTCTCTTAATATTTCAGGGGTTGTAAGGGTTTTAAAATTTTCGTTAGTTTCCCCAGATTCTTAAATTTTAGTGTTCAAATTTTTACTTCATGTCTTAGTGAAAAGGCACTTGATTATCTGTGCAAGCATTATTGATGTGAAGTCATTCTCAGATATGCTTCCCGCTAGGTTATTACGCTTAGCTTACATGCAACTTATAGCCAGCATGAAAACTCATCAGGAATGTAGCACTTTATCATCTCGACTACTATGAAAGACGGTACTGACATTCCATCTATCCATTTTGGTATTTTCCTTGTGTATTAATGGGTACCTTGTGCGCTAAATTGCTGCAGTTTATATTAAACATTTCTGGAAGGATATGAGCTTTGCCGAAAATGTTTAGTTGTAAGGCTCTATTCACCGCTATTTTCATGAGATTTTGCACCATGGTGGTGTATTGCAAGGTAGAATATACCTTGCATAGTACTTACTTGTCAGAATACGATTTATAGCAGAATAGAGAATTCTAGTAAATTTTATTGGAGTTTCTGTTATGAGGGGGAGTCGTAATATATCAGGCTAGTTAGAATAAAACCATAAACGAAAGTGGTTTTGTTGATTTATTATTATTATATGTTTATGTATTTTAGTTAAAAATGTAAGGCACCTCATTGTATGTCGGATAAATAAAGCTCATTCTGTAGGATGAGGCCGCGCAGTGTCTGCGTACTTTCAGCTTCCAAGTCCCATAAAGAAACTTTCGTGAAATGTCCCGCTCCGTACAATATTGTTTTTTTGCAAGCCTTTAATTAACAAAAAAAATCGAGTCGTCAATATTCATAATTTCTAATGAAAGTGAAGAAAGTGTGTCAAGATAAATAAATAAATTGAGTTCAACAATTTTCTTCTGTAATTAAATAAACGCTCACTGTTAGCTAGAGGTTTAAAAAATAGTATAGTTATCCGGATTTGACCCTCGGTCCAGAAGGCTTACTGGGCTCAAACCCATCTATTTGTGTGCTGATGAAGTCGAAACTTCTATTTCCGTTGCAAATCGTTAGTTTGATGAATGTGAATACGCCTCAAAATTCACAAGAACATTTATAATGTTCTATCATTATAAATCGGTGTCAATTTGCGTGATCACTGTTATGCATACGGTCGTTCCGTAACTGTCTTCTTCACAAATGAAGCGACCCAAACAGGGTAACAATCAGGGGGTTTAATGTTCCTTGCTACAATTCTCAAATTCGCCATAATCGCGATCACTGAACCTCATATGAAATAGTACCTTGAAGAATAAGACTTAATAATGTTACCACCAAAAAATTTTAATTCCCGTTAAACCCGCCGTTGATTTATTCATTTAGACAAAAAACAGATTTTTCCTTGTAATGGACATGTACAGCGCAAGGAAAGAAAAGCTGGGGTTTATGTGGTGGAAGGGCGACACAGCGCGAAAACCATAGGCGCAGTTAGTTTATTTTATTTTGGGTGATGTGATTAATTAAACTTTTGTAACAACTCCGCCAGTCAGGGCTTACATTTGGAACGGCTAGAGGGTGGTAGTGCAATCTCCCAAAGCAGTCGTTAATGTGACGGCTCGGTCCCGGACGGTTCCTTTATCTTTATAGATAATTTGTGCAACTGCATTAGTAAATCAATGGTAAAGCAGTAACCGAAAATGCATGTAAGATGGATGGAAATGACGCAGATTGCGAATTACAGTCGTCTACCATAATAACATTTCTGGGGAAGCTTTTCTTTCGTTGCGCGTACTGCACAGTTGTAGAACTATACTGCGTCTCACGGTCAGTTTAGTGTGTGGGGTCTTATGGCGCGCCGTGTTGCAAAACTTCGTCGTTAAAATTGCTTTGAAATACCAACCTCCTGTCAATCATTATGTAATCCGCCTTTTGTTGTACACACCCTAATCGGCGATAACTACCTACTTTTAAGAGTTACCTGGACATCCTTTACCATTTACTTCATTTAAGCATTATACCCTGTCGTTAAGGCACGTAGAGCTGGCAACGTAGTACAGATAAGTCCCATAAGGTTTGCATTGCCCTATCTCTTCCACACTCTAAACTGACCGTGAGACGCAGTATAGTAATTATTGTTTCGGTCCGTTCTTAGCAATACCTCAAGTAGGTATATCTTATACGAGTATCACCTTTAAGCTTTCTAAGGTTACCCCTTTTAGGTTGTAGCCAAATATTATTTTTGCATCTCTCAGAAATAAAATTATTGTCACAGAAATAAAATTTATGTGACATACGGTATGAATGAATTGAGATACATATATTTTTCTTATATACAACGGTTTATTTGATTTGGAAAGACTGTTTTCTCTGTCTCAGTGACACCCGGAGTTACATTTTCAACCTGTACGTCTAAATCGTAAAAATATATTATTCAGGCAGGGTTCGTATGAGAATGAATAAACAATGTTTTTTTTAACATACGTTGCGTTTGTCGAGCAAATATCTTAGAATATATCTCACTAAAGAAATTGTGATCGTTTAGATATGAAATTTTTATTTTTCACTACATATTTGATTTGTTCTTATTGTTATAGAAATATATATCTATTAAACAGTAGACTGTTTTACAAGTTGAGGGAAGTGCGAGTTTTCCAGCGAGTGTAGCGAACTGAGTGGTCGATGCTTTAATGCATAATTTGAATAGGGATTAACTACTTCGTTATGTAATTGTGAAATATCCTGTATAATATTATAGTTATCTGTATTTATATCGCGTGTATGAAATTTAATTCGTTCAGTATCTTCCAAAGAAATTATAGTTACAAAGATGGGATTAATTTGTCATTTCTCTTGGCTAATACCTTTCTGACAGAGTCAACTCAAGTCCTTTATGGAATTGGAAGCGAAACAGGATATGAACGGTAACCTCTTTTACCTTATCTTTGTGATGTACTCATCAATCTTACCCCCAAGGCCATCTTGAAAAGATTACGCTTTATTGACGCAATATCGTTAAGTGGAAAAACATCGCAATTTTTGTCGACCGCCTTTCGGCCTAGATAAGAGCGCAATATCCTAACACATCACAAATTCTTCTCAAATAAAGTAATAAAACACTCAATTTATCTAATAACGAATGATACCTACATCTGCCAAAATGATACGTCCTAAATAGCGGCCTGGTAAATCGAAACTCGGGAAACTACTTCAGAACTGATTAATGATGTTCTCCACTCTGATACATTTCATTTGCTGTAACTTATCCAGAGTTTTGTCAAGAAAAAAGTAGCAGAGTGGTTAATGGTAACTACATTAAATTTGTTTCTGTTACATTCCTGAAACTATAAATTCCCTTCTGTTTTATAATAATACTTAATCTAATAAACTTTTCTTCATACCTATTTATTATTTATTAGATATTTATTTACTTTAATACGTATTATTGCAGAAAGTATGAATTACAACTGTCTCGTCTGTATGGACAGTATGGTAATACCAATGGTAATACTTAAACAATCTGTAATCAGTTCCTTTCGTGCCACAAAACGGCGGCACAATGTTAGTATTTCGTCAGCATTATTCTAACATCAGTTTGTGTGCCACAAGAGACCATAAGGGGCGCTTAAATTGTTCATCGTGCTTAATATTAGAAATTTCCTGCCAAGCATTTACGGTTTCTGAAACCCTTTACTATCAGATACATCCCCTAATCAGTGACATAGTGTGCTATACAGTATCATGTTTCCTATCGATTCTGACGCCTCCAACAAAATTCAGAACAATTTCTAATACACCAAACAAGATAAAATAAATTAATGACTGATCCAGAACTACGTATATCAGAACTTACTGAAAATTAAAAATATTTCTATTCGAAATAAAATATCTCTGGGGTTTATTATATAGGAATTGAAACGTGGTATTTTTTTCATTTGGCCAATAATGACATTATGCAATATGAATACAGCCCTACTATTACTGATCTGCGACCCCAGAATGGAAGTTGATCCGAGTTAATGGAATGGTCGGAGACCTACAAAAGCCGCATAATGGAGCGAATACGTCTGTATTGGAGTATTGTGAATCAGACTCACGTAGACGAGATGATGTCTCGCGCATATCAATTATTCGATTCTTGCCTTTTCGTATCCACTTATGTTTCGCACTAATTACTTCTTGTAAGTTTCAGAATTCAAAATTTGAAGGTTACAATCGCGTAACAATAAGAGAAATTTTATTAGACATCTCTGGCTGTAATAAAATAGTCTGAGAAGCTCCATGTCACAAAGTGGTGCAAATTCTAGAAATACGAAGTACAGGCAATGCTAATTTTTATTTTAACTATTAGCAGGGTTACCCGCGGCCAACTGTATTTAATGATTATAAAATATTGACAACTGACATGTTTCCCCCGTATCTAGTAGATGGGGTCTTGCACGTCTGGAGTTGAGTTTCATTCCAACCAACCGTTGAACGTAGCCGTGGTACTTTGTCCAGTTTAGCTCAGCATGTACTGTTGTGTATTGTTATGTAGGTAATATTATTATTTTAGCTTTAGCTTCGACGCCTGAAAAGTGAACACACAAAGTAATTCGTACATCAATTTTTAATTACAGGATATTGCGTTTCAGTAAAAACATTGAAGATGTTTGATGACCAAATATGTGTTATTTTTTTAAATTCACATACTTTCCAAGTCTATCTCATCGTGTGACCTGGTTATAGAAAAAATCTCGTACAGTCAGTTCACCCCCTGAAATTTGTTTAAAAATTAGGGGGTATGCACCCATTTTGTAATCTAATGTATCTTCTCAATATTGTGCAGCAAGCACCGTTTAGCTTCTTAGTTAAGTTTTACCACAAATATGCTTGGAGTTGCTTCAACAACTTCCCTTAACATTTTCTTCCCTTTTTAGATCGCCCACTACCTGCATTTTCCACTAGTTACTTGGAAATTATTCGTGCAAGTTGTTGTAAATAATATTAGCAGTATCGCTAGGAGCTTAAATTGGCGGAAAACTTTCTAGACGTACTTCATTAAATTACTACAATGTAAGGGTAGTTTTTAACTTATGATATTCATTTTAACAAAAATTATTTACTGAACATACTGTTTAATATTTACCTACCCGTTATTAATTGTCCATGAGAAAAAAAGACTAACCCACTTTTAAACAACTCTATATTAATTTCATTTTAAATCCATTGTTCTTTTAAATTGACACAGTCTAGTACAGCAAGTGAAATTTTCAGCTTATGGTAAAAGTTCTTCAACTTTTAGATTATCTAACAAATTCCATAAGCGGTAAATGATTTAATTATATGCTATATTTTGTCTGAAAGCAAAAAGTTGGGCGAGAAGAAGGCAAAAAAAATTGCGAATTTACGTTCTTAACTACAACTAAAGGAAGTGGATATTAAATTTCTTGTTGAAAATGTGCCTTTCAAAAAGTTACAGTATTTTATGTACATAACGATCCATGTCATGTTACATTGTATTATTATGTCTTTCATAAAAACCTAAGGGATGTACTTTAAAGCGTTTGAAAAATAACGGGAGAATAAAAAGAAAACGACATTTAGGGTGAGAGAACAAGTCCGCGTCGTGCATGACCTATGTATTTATATCATAACCCAGTTCTAAGCTCTTCCTGTGTCCAGGAATCCAGGGCCATAAACTATAATTTAGGGGGATGAAATTCTATTCTGTGGGTCATAGCGCCACTGACTGGCTGAGGCGTGAAAATCGAGTTACAGAGTGGCACGGGCGGTAATGTGATTTGCCGCAGAGCAGTGTTAATGTGACCTATTGTCCTCCAGAGATCCCTGATTTTGTGTTTCCTTGCACTCTCACCGACCGTAAAAGTCTAAGAATACTAAAATCTCTGCATTAATCTCAGTAAATAAAAGTTAACCCCTCTACGAATTTACCATTTTGGGAAAACGCTATATTTCAACAGATTTGTTTTTTTCTGCACACACGAAATCAAGATTTATTATTTCACCTAAAAATAAAAGGATAAATCACGCGGATAACAGCTACTCTGTACATAAAACATGCCCATCAGAATGATAGAAGAAGAATGGAAATGCAAGGCTATATTCCCAAAGCTGAACAAAAAGTAAGCAAAGCGTGAGAAAATCTGATTTACAAATTTTATATAGTATTACCAATTCTAAATAGCTGCGATATAGAACAACTGGCAGTCTAATATAAGATTTATGCGAGAATTATTATTCTTTCCCTTCGTAAAAATTACTTGAAGTAGATCTAAAATTATACTCGAGGTGACGCCGAGGGCCGGCCCAGGAGATTTCTTTTCTCAGACAGATATTATTGTTGCTCTAAATTGTAAGTTTTATACTAGAAGACGAGCAACTGTTGACATCTATACTGGAATCAGTAAGCAAACCAGTAGAATAGGCAACCTAAATAACAAATTAAATAGCTCCCTGGATGCTGGATAGCTATTTTAAATAGAAAGTAATAAGGAATCAGAGACCCTGTTTTATTATGACATTTCAATTTATCGAGATTATTTTATAAAAAAATCCTGTAAAAGTATATTGTACTGATACTAACAGCGCAATAAAGATTCTTTTCTTGTCAGAAACAGGGATTTGACTTGATTTGACAAAAACGACCTTAAGTTTTTGATCCTAACATTTTCCTAATTTACATTCACTTAGTAAACAGGAGTGCAAAATGTTTGCGATTGGCTACAAGGGCTAAAGTTAAAAATATCGTTCTTTGGTATTCTGATTTCAGAGTAATTCATCCTACGTTAATAAAACGCTAAAAGCGGTTTGATATACAAAATTTTCAGATGTTGATTGAGGGGTTGTTTTGTAAAAACAGGAAGCGAAACGTGCTAAACAGCATAAATAAACAGTTGGCTGCAAATTTAAATCTGTTATATGCTGTGAATTCTTGCACGAGAATTTTATTTTTAATAGGTAACACACAAGCTACGAAAGTATCCCCAAAAACTTCACGCAATATAAATCGGCGGTAAACGTTTTTGATGAGATATTAATTTGTAGATCAAAATATCTTGAACAACTTTTATTTCTAGAATGAATATTAATCATAAAAATAGATGCTTTGGTGTCTTTAATACCAGTAGTTTCATTTTTATGAAATTACTTCTTGTGGCTTTTACGACGTTTATATCTTTGGACATACACTGCTCCTTTATAGAAGGAACACTGCAGTACTGATGGTTCAAAGAAGATTGGCAGAAACGACTATACAATTTCCAGAAAGTGTAACAAGGATATACAGATAACAGAAACGAATGCATTGTTACGTTGGTTACTTACCCCTTTTTTGTTTTATGAACTGACCCATTACCGTGCTCCAACTTACCGGACGCATGCGCAAAAAATACTAGTTCATATTATATGTCTGTCCTTGTCAATCTTCTTTGACCCAATGTCAAGCATATGCTCTTATATACTGCGTGATTGGTTCCATGAACGACTAGATAAAACTGACAAAAATCTATTATTGCGTTGGCAAACTTTTAATCGTATTTTTCTTAAAAAAATTCTTATTTAAGACCCATATTGGTTTAGATGGATATACAAATTGATATTCAACATCATCTTTGGCGCTACCACTTTGGCTGGGCCTTGGCTTCCTCAAGGGCTTTCCACGTTCTATCTCTATTTTGGGTCTTATGTTTCTAGTTTGTTATTCCTAATTCCTATGTTTCTAAGATCTTTTTCTATCCCGTCTATGTATAGTAATTTAGGTCTAACTTCAGTTTCCATCGGGTTCAGCTCTTAGTACACGTTTAGAGGGTCTGCCTTCGTCCATTCTCATTACAGCCCTTCCCATTTTAATCTTCATACTTTTATTATTAACACTTATATAAGACTTTCTCGTGAAAAGCATGGTATACGCGCGTGTTTTTGGTTTAGACGTGCAAGTTATAGCAGTTCTTTTTATACGTTAGACGACTAAAATACCACAATTTACGAGACATTTATGTGCCTCAGGTGTTAGATAAATGGTAACATAAAATCCTGAAAATAAGTTTTTACACTGTGGAAGGGTGCAAGTATTGCTATTAAACGAAATGCTTGCGTAGTTTTCCCCTTTGAAATGTTTTTAGGTACATAGTATGTCATAATAATTTGAAAAATTACAAATGAAAAAAATAAATATGTGTGTAACATCAAAAAATATATTTCATTAAACGTGTATTTAATTAAAAATATACGTCTAAAATTGCCCTGGAGGGGCCTATATATCGTGCCAAAGAGAGCTTACAGAAATTTATTAAATTGCCTAACATTTACAAAAAACAAACTTGCTAAATGTCTAGGCTTAATTAAATATCCTGTTAGTATGCAAAGATTAGCGTAAAAAGCATCCAACAATGATTCCAAAATCGCGAATTACGGCCATAAAAACGTTAATTTCACCTTTAGTTTTTACGGCAAGAGATGTTAAAAAACTTTTATTGCAGACTTCTCATTCTAACAATGCGAATGTTTTTATTCATCGTAAAAACGCTTTGTACGTGGAAGAGTGAAAAGTCTGACTTTAAATAATAGCCGGGAATTATTTGCTCTCGTATCCTGGGGATTCTATTATATTCTACAAAATCTTCACCGGTCTGAAGGTATAAGCGTGTCATTGTATCACGAAATGAGACCCCTTTTCTACTTGTTAAGTCGGCAGTATTATTTTGTAAATGAGCATTACTGTTTTTGATTAAGCAAGCTCAAAGTTTCGGAATGGTTGCTTTTCTTACGGGTACCTACCCGAATTGTAAAGTGGTGCTCAAAACTAGAACAATATCCTTACTCAGTGTTAGACATTCAGAAAACTCCCGAAGGATAATGTTAGAAAGCTTCCAAGTTTTAAGTAAATGAGGGAAAGATGCGATAACAATATAGGCTTTTTTAAAAGGTAGAGTTGGCTTCCTTTTGTATTACGTGACTCCCCTGAAAGAGATTCTGTTTTCATTCTAGTATACAGGGTATTTAGAAAAGATAACATTGTTTCAATAATCATAGTTTCGCTTGCTGTTTGCTTCATAATTATTATTATTCATGTAATATGTTTTTACTTTCCCATACCACTACTGGTATAGGGAAGTATTGATATCATGAAAATTTTCGAAATCGAGATTTTCACGGAAATACGTCTTTTGGACCTCCAGGATCCCAAAAAAGTGGTCTAGAAAAAATGTCTGTCTGTGGGTGGGTGGGTGGGTGCGTGGGTGCGTGGGTGCGTGGGTGCGTGGGTGGGTATGTAACGCCTCTAACGCAAAAACTAGTGAACCGAATTTGATGAAATTTTAAATGAAGGGGTATATCGAAAATTCATCGACAAAATAAGCTTTTCAAAAAAATCCGAAACCGGAAGCGGAAGTTAGACATGTTTTTTTGGTATCATTTTTTTCAGAAGCGGAATTTTGAAAATCTGAGTAGGGGATATGAAAGAAGGGCATAATTCAAGGGAAACAGTTTTTTACCGGACTCTGTAACTTCAAAATGGCGGTCGCTATGAATTTTTCAAAATTTCGACTTTAACGCCCCGTAACTCAAAAACCAGTTATCTGATCAGGTTCCGCAACAACTTGTTTGAAAGCCCTTTGGCTGTACTACACCAAGAAAAAAAATTATTTACTAAATCCAAAAACGGTCGCAACGGCGCTCTTCCAAAAATATTGAAATTTTTGAAAAATTATTACAAAAAAACTGGTCTAAGGAATTTGTTTAAATTTTCTATACTTATGCAGCTTGGTATTAGCTACATTTTTGTTTTTTGATGAACGCCAGAATTCCACTGTGGCGCCCTCTACGAGATTTTGAAAATCGGAAATTGATGCTCCTATAGCGCCTTTATTAGTCAAAATATGAAAGAAGTTTAAATACAAAAGTTGTTCAGTATATAGATTTGCATTTTTCTAAATTTATATCACGTATACAGGGTGTTTGGTTTTCACAGTACAATAAGCAACTTTGTTATTTTAAATGAAACACCCTATATATTATTATATAATTGAATGCAAAATTGAATTGTCTATCACATAGTATAAGGTGTTCATATGGCTAAAATGTACGGTTAATGAGAAATTCGTGAATATTGAACTTTAAAACAGTGTAGGGTGAAATTTGTAAGTGCCGATATGTTCAAGTGACCATGCGCGGGACGGGAATTCCTTGTCGCCGGCTAATCCTAGCAGCCTATGAATATAAGTAATCACACATGCGCAGATGAACACAATCGGCACTTGCGTTAATTTTCAAGTTTAGTTTATCGGTTGTGGCGAACAATACTGTTGAATACCAAAAACGAACGTTTATTTTTAGTATGGGAAAGTCCAGGGGAGGTTTGCACCTCCACTTTTTTCTTCAAACATTTTAGAACTTTATAGAAATAGTTAACAGTTCCACTTTTCAGCAGTAGATAAAGAAAATTTTGCTCCAACCACAAATCGGAAATTGATGCTTCTATAGCGCCTTTATTAGTCAAAATATGAAAGAAGTTTAAATATAAAAGTTATTCAGTATATAATTCTGCATTCTACTAAATGCATATCACGTATACAGGGCGTTTGCTTTCCACACTACAATAAGCAACTTTGTTGTTTTAAATGAAACACCCTGTATATTATTATATAATTGAATGCAAAATTTAATTCTCTATCACATAGTACAAGGTGTTCATATAGCTAAAATGTACGGTTGATGATAAATTCGTGAATTTTGAATATTATGTTGGACTCGGACGGAAACGGATCGTCGGTAGCGATCGTCCGGCTTCGCCAGCTGTAATATCTAGCCGGTACCTACAGATAGATGGGTATCTTTCTTCTGTTCATATCGAATCCGTATAGTCTCGTTTTTCTCGCTAGGCATTCAAATGCTTATCAGGGTCTGCCTCGCGATTTCGCACCCTTAGCTCTAGGTTATCTTTCCCTAAATTCTTAATTAGTTACACCAGTGTAAGGATTATATTTTATTTAGTAAATTACTCTCGTTATATACAGGTTTAAATAGCTATATAGTAGTATATAATAAAAAAAATATTTGCTAAAAATATATGTACCCCTGATGTCTTCTCCCGTATTTTTCTCCAACTATTAATTTCTAATATAGGATAAGGTTCCGTAGAATGAGAATCATCCTTAAATTATCAATTTAAGAGATATTTTTTACATTTTGAAGTAGATTACCTACAACAAACTATGATAACTTGGAGAAGTTGCACTCAGTTTCTCCAACAATTCTGCTTTTTCCTTTTCCAGTCCTTCCAACTGTTCCTCGGCTTTCCTCAATTGTATAACCGGGTTGTTTTGTGGAACTCTAGCTAGGAGATAATCACGAATAAATTCCACAGGATTTTCCGGTTTTGGTTGCGTGTCGTATAAAACTTGAAAAGCACGGGTAATAATATAACGGACCCCACATTCTTCAAAATACTTTGCACTGTCGGTGTTGTAATATAGGAAATGCGCTATTTCGCGTATATCAACTGCACTGGCCCTGTCCATTGTGCAATTTCTGAAATATGGGTTATATAATTTACCAATCACATCGATTGACAGTAGCCGCCTGTTTGAAACGGTGACAGATCAACGCAGACGACGATTTATAAACCGCGTCGTTGCTAAGAGAATACTGTCGGCGTTTCCTTCATCCGTGGCATCATCTTCGGGGATGTTATAAAAATAGAATATGTTATACCTAAATAATTCACTTTCTTAAATAGTAAAGTAATAAAAGACTAAAATGTGGTTTATGATGCTCTAATTATGTTCTAATCTTGTTTCTCAAACAAATAATTTTCCAATTTAGTAAAAGATTAACGCCAAAGCTTGGAACTAAAATATAATTTGTTCGAATGAATGTGACAGATGACTTTGGCTAGAGATTGCTGTAATGTCTCCTCATTATTAAAGAAAATCCCGCAGTAATTGAACACTGATCTAATGAAGCTCTGCTAACAATCTTGACATTAATCCTAACGTCAGTATTCTTAGAACATCTTTTTGGACGGAATCTTAAGGGGGTAATGCTGCAAGGCTGGAATATTTTCGCGAGAGAGCACAAAAAGTTCGGAGAAAGACGCACTTATGCAAATACTTTACACTACGTGTCGATACAATTACGATAACGTGGACGAACGTAAGATCGCAAAACAATTATGGGATAGACATTATGTCATTTTAATCTTATTTATGGGTACACAATTCGCTCAGTTTTCTACACTGTTCGCCTAAAAGTTACTAGGAATTACGCTGACTAGCATTATTTGCGAATGTTATTGTGGTTTCTTTTTCCCTGCAAATGTTACTGTTTTCGCTATTTACCATTCATACTTTTACCTACACCATAATTATGATAATAAGGAATTATACTAAAAAAATTATTGCTAAAAGTGGTGCCTATAATTTAAAAGTGTGCGGTATAGTGACTGTGTTATTGCAAATAGAAACATGAAAAATTTCTTCTTGATTTTTTTATTAAATAAACAAAGTACAGGATAATTTAAAAATTATCACGTGACCATAAACCCATGGTGACGTCATGACCCTTATGCAAATCAACAAGAACACAGTTACCTAGGCAACGGCGCAGCTGTCTCCTTTATTTTTCGTAGTACCGTATAAGACTCGCTCTCTCTATCCTCCCATAGTAAAATTCCACGCAAAGATGAAGAGAAATTTCGTAGCGACATATTGTTAGTATAATAGTATATATGCATAAAATTCTGCAAAAGTGTCAAATTTAATCCTACCCTCTATCTCTTCTGATAAGCGAGATCCCCAGATCCAATTTGAAACACCCAGTATAGGGGCAGTGGATGTTTCGTCCCCGTGATGACAGTTAATCCTAATTTGATTCGAGTAACTTTTAAGCTGCATAGATGTTTCGTCCCGAAAGATAACAGTCCGTGATAATGATAACTGACAAAGATAATTACGGGAATAAAATATTTCCAGGGGTGTAACTAGTGGGGTGCTTGGGTGCGAAGCACGCGGGCCCCCGGCTAAAACGGTCTCCGGCCCTACTGCAACCTTCCCCAAAATTTCGGTCGACTTCCTAACTGCAGATATCGTAGTTCTACAAATTGAGTAATTTAATTTAAGGGGGCAATGCTTTCAATTTGTCATATGTAATAAATGCATGTAATCGTTTTTGTAAGATGTTTCGGTGAATACTGCACTTAGAAAAAAATGAAAAACACCAAAATGCTCAGAAAAGTATACCGAGGAGAGGATGCCCATAAAACGATTTTTTAAAAAAATAATAGTTAGGTAATTTATTCGGGAACCTAAAAATCCAATACGGCACCCATTTAACTTAAGGAAGTTGATACGAGTACCTCAAAAGCAGCCATTTTGAATTTTTCTTTGACACCATTTTTAAACTGGTCTCATCGGAAACAGTGACTTTCATAAGAAACTTTTTTGCATCTCTTATTATATCTAAGGAAGATATTTAACATACAAAAGAATGACAGTTTTCAGTTTTTTTTTAAATAACTAACTGGTTCGACATTTTGAATTTTTGCTAACAGATTTTAAATCAGCATACAAAACTGCAAAACATTACTCATTTAACCAAATCTCCATCTTCAATGATAAAAATAGGTTACCCATGCAATCCCACTCGATTTGGGACACTCTGTATATCATTTTATCCCTGAGGGTGAATTTATTTTCTGTGCGAGCGGAGGGGGCGAAGGAATTATATAATCACCCAAGGGATTTTAAATGATACATCAGTCCTCTGGTATACAGTGTGTCCCAAATAGAGTAGTATTGCATGGCTATCTTTCTTATTAATAAAGATACAGATTCGGTTAAATGGGCAATGTTGTGCAGTTTTTCATGCTGGTTTAGATGCTGCTTAGAAACATCAAACATTCCGAACCCTTCAAAAGATATCCGCAAAAAACCACAAAATCCATTTTTCGAAAAAGTCGATTTTTTCGATTATTATAAAAGTTACAGAAAATTGTTTTATACAAGAGTTACTTGATTCATTAAGATAGACAAAAATATGTTTACAAAAAAAATATCGCAAAGGCCGTTTTCGAGACGTTGATAGCAACTTTCTTATTTTAATTGGGCGCCATCTTCGATTTTCAAATGAATAAATTGCATTTTTTTTTCTGCATTCAACGATGTATAACAATCTATTTTTCCCCTATTTCATCCCCTTCTAACAATACAGGTGGATTATGAAAATATCCTTAAAGAGGCTTCCTGTTAGTAGAACACGTCCACGGATTTGTATTTTTTTATCTACGTCCAAATTTGAGATAAAAATTGAAAACCAAATTGTTACTCTATTTTTGAAAAGACGGTAACTCTTCAGGGTAACATATTCGGATAAAAGTATATTGGAAAAAGTTGCCTTAATTTTTGCCCAGGATAAACCCAGAACCCTGCATTTTCTACACTACTTAGGAAACACCCTGTATACTGATTTCATATTTGTTTGATTCATCTTGAACTCCAGGATGATTAAAATACATACTACTATAACCTTGTAGAGGTTTGATATTTTATTTTTACAGTGTAGATGTATGTTTTCGCTAACTGCACGTAGCTTGCTGTATGTTTTAATAAACAATTTGAAAATTTGTGAATTTAAAAATTAGCCAACACTTTGGCTCCGTATTTTCGGTTTTTTGAAAAAACGGTTCGGGATAGACAATTTTCGAAATGAGGCTCTTGTAGTACACAAATTGACGAAAGTGCCTATAGAAGCCGAATTTTCAATTTCAATCAAATAAATGAGGAAACTAGAGAATAAACAATTTTTGCAAAAATCTATTTTTTTTTATTAATTACCTAATAATAATTTTGAAAAAAACGTTCTATAGGCACCCTCGGTATATTTTTCTGAGCATTTTGGTGTTTTTGGTTTTTTTCTAAGTCCACTATTGACTGAGAAATCTTACAAAAACGATTACATGTATTCACATATACGGCAAATTTGCAGCATTACCCCCTTAATCTTCAACCTAAAGCCAATTGAACTTTTTTATGTATTTTATTTTCAACGGGAATGACTTCCAAAAAAAATTACTTTGACTTTTTTTTAATTTAAATGTATCAAAGTAAAAATTGAATATACAAAGCATTTCAGTTGAAGTAATAAGAAAGTTGCGGTACCAGGGAAATGCCTTCTAGCTGCCAACTAATCAGAACAAAAAATTAAGTTTCATTATTTTTTAGACAGCCCTCGTATGTCATGGTAATGAATTATACTAAACGGTATTTCAAATTTTATTTATTGGTGTTTTCTGATTACATTAACCGAAAGAAGTGAAATTTTCAAACACTTCGTATGTATTCTAAGCTACAATCTGTAACTATTACCTTAAAGTATCTTTTTGTACAAAACCCTTTATTTTTCTTTTACTATTTTAACTTGATAATAGGTATTGCGTGCTTGCATGCAATTTGTTTGTACAAATGCAATAATTTATGTTTAAGGGACTGAGCTTGGCTATTGCGGGTTACAAGTTTCCTACTTGAACAAAGTTCTCATCGAAGTTTTGTCATTAAGCAAAATATCTTAAAATTTTAAGAGCAACTGAAGCGAATGTTATTAATGAGTGGAAAATTTTATTGTCTACCTAATAAACCCAGAGGTCGTTGAATTTATGGAAGAAAACATTTATGCTTCATTTATCCTTTTACAAAGTTTATCAGGCAGAACTTTGTCATATTTTGTCACGCTAACTTTCACCTTTTGCAGTATCTCTTCGAGCTTGGTCATTAGTAAAAACAAAGTAATCGTTTGTAACAAAGTTTTTGAAATTTAAGGGTGTAAGGGTCAAATTCGTATTTATATTTTTATAGTTGTAGTAAAATTTAAGGTTGCAGTATAATAATTGTAACCGACATGGCTTTCTTGCTACTAACAGCTCTAGTAAGGTCTTCCAAACTGCTATTCATGATAAAGTCCCATAACCGGGTTATTCTGTATATAATACATCATAGGGCTGTTACATGTTTGAAAGATTATAGTACGAACCTTGGCCTGGGTCGATGCTTGTTTCACACGCATTACAAAATACCCGAAGGGGAGTGGTACTACCCTTAGTACCTTTATAGTTTCAAATTTCCATAAGCATCCACCGGTGCCATATAACAGTCAGCTCTACTTGTAAAGGAATTCTAATGTGAATAACGTTTTGTACGCTGCATTTGAATACGATATTGCAGTGTTCCTGCAAAGCACTATTAAGTTTTATCTTTGATGCAATTTTACATTAGAATTTTCTAGTGGGATATCTTCTGAAAGTCAAGATTTATGTGTTACACTGTTAAAGTTTCCACCGAATAAACCCTTAGAAAATGCCCCAATTATTTTCTAGAAATGGCCATTTTAACTTATAATCTTAATGTTGTGATGCGACCCTAAAAGGAGTACGTGTTATGGTATAGTATAAAGCTTTCCCTTGTAATTTTGCTGTCAGAACTAAAACAGAACTGAAATTAATATAAAACTTTTTCATACGCAACCACACCTTCTCAGGTACGTCCTATAATTCATAAATAATTTTAATCCCTAGTGACAAACAAAACAACATGGGGTGATATTATGAACTATTATTGATTTGTAGATTCTAGTTTTACTTAGTCGAATTTGAACTGTATTATCAGGCCTACAATAATAGGTTCCGAATTTAATCCTGAATAGGTAATTTCCTTGAATTAATCATACGATTTTCAATCGAAATGTAGTAGTAGCGTTGAATAGAACTGGATCGAAAAGTTCAGTACGTAACTAGCAGACAACGCGACATGAACACGTATTACTCTGAATCCTTAGCGAGCTTTTCATTTTAAAAAGTATATACTCCGAAACTTTTTGTTTTTATTTCTTTTTATTAATAATGATTGTGGTTACTTCTGCTAAAACAAAATTTAGTTGTGAATCGCGGACTGGGGAAGATTTTAATAACAATGGTAAGCAGTTTCAGTTTTATTGGAATTTTTAGAAACGATTGCAATGACGACCGATAGATGTGTTTTCATAGAGTGGTCGTAGAAAAAATAATTTTACTGTCTACATAATAGTTACTTTTTTTGTTGTTTAAGGTGTTTTATTTTTCTTTCGTATTGTTTTTGCTATACATATAGTACCCAGGTTTTGCAAAGAATCTGTAATAAATTTTAAAGTTAACTATCTTGACGTTTTTCAAGAAAGTATTAGGTTCACATGCAATAAAAAAACATAGAAGTCCAAATTTTTTTCTCGCTTGTCTAATAAAAGGAGGCAATAAAAAGTTGGTGTTATTGCATTGCTTTGTGCATACCCATGTTGTGTTAATATTCAGTCTACAAAGATACCGTAAATCAAAATTATTGCTGATGATTATTTAAAACTTGATCTTTTTTTATTGTCTACCACAAATAACACACGGATACTAAGCTAACCTCAGAGGTGGGGCTCTAGATATTGCTTGCTAGAAATTTCTGTTTATTAAAGAAATTATAATTGCATTTTACATCGAATTAACATTTTCGTAAACCAGTGAAACCAATACAAAATGGAGATTATGCAACAGACCAGATAAATCTCGCGCATCTTTCTGCAAAACTGGGGAGTGAAAAGCCCCAACAGCCTTTTTTTAAGAATGATGCGGTAATCTTCAAATGTTTAAAGAATACATTGACGTTATCGACTTGTCCCAAGACGAATAATTCGGTTTTAACTCGAGAGTTTAACTCCATGAGTCCATGTTTCAACTTATTCTGATGGTCTTATGGAACACATCACAGAGGGTTGTAATAGAATAAGAAGTGGTAAAAGCACAGGTCATTGTTCGGGTGTTTTAATGGTCTCATCAATTAACTCTTTTGTAAAATTCTTACCCAAACCATTACTCTTCTTAGTAAATTTCATTATCTAGTATCCGTTTTAGATAATCTTTGTACTTTACTTTCGGATCTGCTGATTCGTCTACGCGACGCGACGTCTCAAACTTGTACTCCTTACTAGAAATGACTTGCTTACAGTCTCCGGTATCCAAGACATTATTCTTCCTAATATTTTTTTTGGACCTCCCTTAACTCCTGTTTTTGGGGCCTACAAGAACAATCTTCTCATCTCAAACTGAGTTCAGATTAATGAATCCCCTTCGTTGAAAACATATGGTACGGAAAGTCACCCAGCAGGTGTTCCTGTACTCAGCCTACAGCCTCGTTGGACAATTTTTACATTGAGTGCATTAAACAGCCACTTTTTGCACTTGCAGTGTAAATGTTGCTCAATCCGAATTATTCTCTCTCTGGTATAGTTAACAATTATTTTTTTGTAATGGTTTACATGTTCCGGAGGAAATTTGCAAGAACATGTGGTTTTAGCTATCGATTTAACAACTATTTTAAAATGCTATTCCACGGATGTCCCCAATTCCAGTTTGTTCTAATCGATAACGATATAATTATCTCTACGTTTCAAACCTGAATTTTTATTTATGTGAAATTTATGTTGTTTTCATTGACGTTAAACAGTTTTAGTAGTAATTGGATGGTTTCGTTAAAGAGTATCGTTGTTCATTAAAAAAATGGGTCAAGTGGTTCTATAATTCTTGATGTTAATTGTTTTCGTGCTACAGCTAATGTAAATATTTGATGGGGTATTATAAAATGGAAAAAGAACAACAGCAGAATATTTTTCAAGAAAGGAAATTTTCACTATCTACGATCATCATTCCAAGTTTCCACGAAATTCCTAACTTAGGAAATGTAAAAGTCCATAATACGGAATCATAAAAAATAATCTGTAGCTAAGTATAACAATTTTTACAAATATTATTGATCTGGCAAACTCCTAATAATAAATAATAAAAAAAAATCTTTTAATAGAACAGGTGTAAATTGTGGAAGTTTGTGCACAACCCCTTTATATTTAATGGAACCCCTTAGACTAGTTAGGTATACGTCTTGAATGAATCAATTATTTATGAATGTTATTTTGGTGAGCAATTGATTGCCTAGGAAGTACCTATATCGAGCGACCCTTCTAGTAGGTATCTATTAACAAGTTGTGTACGTGGACTATATGTACTACGAAATTAATTTGTATTTAGTTGTTTTATATTCAGAAAGAAAAGAACCCATTCGTGTATTTTGGGATTGAATACAAATGTATAATTCAGTGTTTCCTGGAATACAACTGATTGTTCGTAATATTTATTTTGTAAGGTAACTTTACGTCATAAAACTCGATAATTAGAGTTAAATAATACAGGACTGTTTCTAATAGAAACAGAGATTTATAGTTGACGAGCTGTCTCTCTCTTTCGGTCATTATGCTTCGATTGTTGTCTTTGGATTTTAAGCTCGTTCAGCTAAAACGTTTGCAAAAACACAGTTGTTAGTTGATGGAAAATTTTAAAGCTCTCTCTAAGCTTTCAAAGGAAATACTATTTACGTCGGAAAAGTTTGCAAACATTTTATTCCAAATAAAAATACAGAAAAACAATTTCTGTTGCGAATATGACCATCGACTATAAAGTAAATATAAAATAATTTTTTAAACAACTGAAAATATTCTGTACACCCTTCTCTGCTGCCAAAGACAAAAGTAACAAAATCCAGGTGTTTATAAATTAAATTGTTAACATTGTAATTTAGTCTATATTGGTCAAACAATTAGAAATTTCGGAAGCCTTTGAAATTTACAAACACACATAGAATGGACATGCTTTTAAGAATGACATATTGATGTCGAAATCCATATTAAAGTAGCAATTATCTAAAGTTAAAATTCATAGTTAAATTAATATTTATTATTTATATATTTATGGATTTGGCGAAGTAAAGCTTGAACACGTGAATAAAATTCCTTTTTTGCTTATTTATTCCTAAGAAGCTACCACACTAAAGTTTATGAATAATTTTTGTTTGGATATACATTTTGGTTATCGCAAAACCCAAATCACAAAGCAGAGTTGTTATTATTATTCAGGAAGCATAGTAAAATCCACTTCGTATTTCGCCTGTGGGTAGGTGGTAATATTCTAATTAGTGTCAAGTTCCGTAGGGCCAATCGACTTAGAGATTAGGAGTTAGTTCAGTACTTCCAGGAATTTAACTGAATTCCCACTATGTCCAAGCTTTAGGGGATGTTTACCACGAAGTATTCTGCAGTAAATGCTGTAATAATTGTCGTGGTAATGAGATGTTAATTCTCAAACACGATTTATAAATGAATTTATTTTCAATCTGCTGTTGGTTTCACACACCGCAAATTTAATTTACATGCCTTGATGTTGTGGCCTCCTAATAATTAGCTATTGTTAATCCTCATTTTAACATTTAACGATGTAGATTGTTTGAAACGGTGTCGGATCACGTTTATATAATTTTATATAAGCTAGAAGATATTTGACCCAATTTTCAGTCGTGCATTAGTAAATACCAAATTGTTATTTTCTGCTAATAGCAACTAGTAGGCAAAATACATAAAATATCTAGAGCTTCCACATAAACTATAAGCAGTAGTGCGACTTACGGAATTCAAAACTTGTTAAAATAAAGCATAAATCAGAATAATGTAGCGTGGGTAAGGTTATTTTTTCACTAAGTTAAGGACAGCCTGTAGAAATAGAGAAAGAAATCGCTTGTTAAATTTTTTGAAATAAATCATGCAAGTGGTTCCAAAACGTTTTCAACTCAAAAGAAGGCCGTAATGCTTAAGTTCTTAACATCCTCTTGACCTCTCCAATGTCTCCCCAGAGACGATTGTAATGTAATAAGAATTGATTAAGTACCTTGGCTATGGTTTCTTTCGTCAACCTGCAAAAATTTAATTTCAAGTTTTTACGTGCCAAGAATAATAATGATATAGCAATAATGAAGTGAATACAATAGCTCACGTTGATAATGGTTGGAATTGGTTTATTATTATTAGAGGCAAGGATTAGCGGTGTTCGTTAATATTTTAAGCTTTGATATACATACATCGTACGAAACTGATATGAAAATGTAATCCTGTTAAATTTGTTCCTCTGGCATTAAACGTTGAAAGTTAATTCGGTTTGCGTTAATGAATACTGAATGATAATAAGGCTAATTATGGAAGCAGATTATATTAAACGTTACAAAGGTTTTGGTATAACAGAACAAAGTTATAGTTCATTCAAATTATGTTCATTATTATACGGAGCGAAACCCACAAATAATGTGATTATCATGGGTAAAATAATTAACACATTAATTTTACTAGATCGGTTATTCCAAACAGTATGCTTTCTCTTTTCCTTAATTTTCGGTTTCACATTGTTTAATATTTCTCACTCGTTTCATTCCTAGATGCAAACTTAATTAATATCCATCTATAAAACGACTGGAGACTGCGGTTTGGTAATAATAGAGAATTATTAAATACCCATTCTCATAATCATAAACAATGATTAGAAACCTAAATACGTTTTCAACGCCACCAACGAAATATTTGAAATATGCACTGTTACAAAAGTAAAGTATCTCGGAACAATAATGATTGACAGAGTTTCATATCAAAAAACAATTTTTCGCATAGAGCATAAAGCATAAAATTTGTCGTCATGGTTTCTGTAATGACATTATTCGGTGAATAAAGTATAGTACATAATAATTTACTTGAATATTCTCCTTGAATAATATATTTTTACGAAAACCTCAAATAATTTTATACATCATAGATAATCTATATTTTCGTATTACCTATAATATATCAGCAATTCCCTAAAAGATAATTATTACGGGAATGAAATGGGATTCTGGCTTATATTATTCATTATTTCGACCTATCAGTTTTCTCTTGGGATATTATCGAGAATCGCGTAGATCTGCTAAGAAGTTTGTGATGTCGTATCCCAAAAGAAAACTCCCGAGAGGATGTTTGGATATCATGTTAGGCAAGTTACGCCATTCCACACAATAAAAAACTGATTTTCTGTTTATGTTTTACACATTTTATTGAGTATCAGCTTTTCTTAAAGGTAGCAACAGTATACAGGGGGTTTCAACAAAAAGAGCCACCCTCAGGATTTTTCAAAGCTATTGTTTGCTTGAACATCGCCAAGACATGTCAACAAAGAGGGGGCATCTTTTTACGTAAAATGCGGACATCTGTCATCTCATCAACCCCGTAGTCGCCACAGCCACCCCCTATAAAATTTCAATTGGCACCATATCATGAATGAACATTTGCGAGAAGTTGCAGTGAAACAAAAGCATTTAGCTACTGCTACACAACAGGTTAACCGAAATAAATAAAATATATTTTTTAATTTTTTTATGTCTCAACTCGAAGCAATCTGCTTTCTTTGTTGACATGTCTTAGCGATTTTGGTGCCTGTCAAATCTCAGTAAAAGCTTGCTAGGTAATACCAATCGAAGAAAACGAATATTTTCATCACTGGATAATTTAAAGATAATAGACATAGTTTATCATGTATTTAGAAGTTATCAAAAAGTTTTGTAGGAATTGGAAAAGGTTTGCGTGCTGCCTACATTTTATCCACAGTCATTAGCAACCAACGTTAGCTGATAGCTTTTTCTCTATTTATCGAGATAATTTAAGGTGTAATTTAACTGAGAAGTACGGGTATTAATTTAATAAGGAGGCTTTTAGAAAAAGTAATAGTTCTAGCTGCATGCTTAGTAGTGTAATTATTTTATATAATATCACGACATGGCACACCTTATCATAACTCAAATGCTTAAGGAAATGTCTAAAAGTACCGCCCTGTGATATTTCTTTCTGCAAGACTCACGCCAGTTTCATTAATTATTCTATTCTGGAATGGTTTTAACAGAAATCCAAATTAATCATTAGCCAGATTTGTTATATAGAATCTTGATACAGTCTTCCCAGAGCTAGGTTTCCAAAAAATGTTCTTGGAACAATTTTTTATTATTTTGATATTCTGCTAACTTCCAAGTACCTGTCCTCACTTGACTTTATAGTTTATCCATCCCTCTCATACCATACCATCAGGCGAGGACCAATAGGTCCTATTGTCTCTTTCGTCCTTATTGTGCCCCTACTATGACGAATAACATTTCAACAACGATTTCTTTTGAATGCACGTAGTTAGATAAAGAAAGTAGATTGCATACTCGGTACTAGATGCCGGGTTGCCTATTAATAAATATTTATTATATAATTTATTAAATTATCTAAAAATTGTCTTAGGGATATCTGGTGAAACATGTCCCCTGGTTCTTCTGTGCACAACCCTCGTCACTGTTGTTATAAAAATAATCTCCTTATAAACTTAACACTGAGTCCATTTCTCAATTTTTACACACAAATAAATTGAAATGTAAATAAATATAATATGAAATGAATACAGTAACAGAGTTGCTTTTGTAAGGGATTTTCAAGATAACGCGGGTTCTGGCATTCAATTTATCAATAATTTTCTACACGTTTTGCGTTAACCCCATTCTACAGAGATAACGCGAATGATTTACGTAAATTTCGAGTTTTACAGGAAAATCAGTTGTTTGTAACGTGTTTGAAACACATGTGATAATTATCTCGTCGATCTGTGTACTTTGTATCCGCTACAATGCGATTCTAAATAAAACATATTTTTTACCAATCCTCCCTCCGGCTATTACCTTTGTATTTTTTTTTGTAGCTGAATTTTTTGCTATTGGTAGCTAGTCTTAAATAGAAAGATATTTTAGAAAATAGTTAATTTTAGGTTTTCAGCTTATACGTGGCCTATTTCTGTTGCAAGGGATAACGTAGGCTGTATCGTTTTTAAAGCTTATCCTGAATGTAGACATCTCAACTTGACGCTACGTAATAAAGCCCCTTAAAGCTACGCGAACCTGGGTTGATTGTTACGTTCTCTAATCTAGACCTGAAAATAACAAGGATCGTAATCGTATTATGAGAAGCAAACTTAATTTCTTAGTAGATAGAAGGATGACTAATTCTTGTCCTAATTAAATTTTAGATTTTTGGCAACAAAATAGTGACGTTATAAGATTTAAATTTGTTCTTTAGTTCTCAGGAAATTACCTACAATTTGATCTTAGATAGATTGTAAAATATTAATTCCTTTCAGGGGTTGTTCGGAATACTTCCCAACATGTTTCACGTCGGCATAAAATTTTCAAGGGAATTTTCCGATCGGAAACTGCGTTATGGAGTTATGTCTAAATTGTTAATGTATGAGATTATATTTTATGACTGTGCGTAGTACATCAAAAGCATGTTTAAATGTTAAATTGTTTTAAGACTTTTAGTAAGGTATCTACCGGACATTCGGTTGGGAAACCGTTGAAGAGGAGGAAGCAATTTTTCCTGTAATTTATGTTTAAAAATAACGAACCCTATTATTGTATTAATTATTTTTTTTCAGAATGTCCCCTACGAGAAACCGATCATCCCCTGGAAATTTTACAGCGATGGGGTTCTGGTCGCCTCGTCCTTCGATACACGGTTCTTAGTGCAAATGGTGAGTTTTTATAAATTTTAACTATGATAAAGCTTTATTTTGTTTTGTTTTTAAATTTAAATTACATGCCCTTGTAATCTCACGTTCCTCCGTTTGAAATAATATCCTGGAGGGAAATTGAAATGAAAATAGAGAAATAAGTTATCTCTATTGAAGATCTCATTAATAGCGAACGAAGGTGCGTGTTTTGATAAAACTAAATATAATTTAAACTTTGTTTTCGACTGCATCGATTATTTGAGACTTTGCTATATTCCTACATATGCGCGTTAGAAACCCTAGTTTTGAAGGTACAGATGTTAAATAAATTATTAAAATATTGCATTTGTGATTACTGCTTATGCTGTTATGTTCTACAATATTATTGCGAAAAGTATGAATTATAGTTATCATAACATCACCAACAATATTTAACAATTGCTAATATTGAGAACTAAGCAAAATTTTGTGTCAAAGTCGCGATTCCGTGCAGTAGCGCCTCCACCAATTTTATACATGGGGTACGTAACACCAATAGCCCAGCCCCTCTTAGAATAAATGCGATGCGAATCTACTGCATTTAAGTTATCACATTTGGATATGATTTTCCCACGTCTAGAGAATTCGACTGAAAATTGTCTGCCCATCCCCCTCTTCCGCTAATTTATAAAAAATATTTTAAGCACAGTTTAGAGTAGTTGGAATTATCAGACTTCGTGATACACTACACCTACACACGTTTCAATAACAAAAGTATTATGACGTACAATTACCATGTCCGTTATGTAGTTCTAAATTAGAAATAAATTGCTTTCTCTGTGTATTTTTCTGAAAGCAAATATGCATTTGAATAAAATATTAATTCAAAACGTTGTTGGTATTGATTTAAGCCAGGAAATGGTTGTTTATCTAGTACAAGCTTCGAATACGAGTTCGACCGATATCAGGCATGTCCGTTTTTTGCTATTTCGTTTTTCTAATCACCAGAAGTTGAATTTTAAATGTTCACACATTTCAGGCTACAATGTTTAATATATTTCCTGCATTTCTAAACACGAGGTACTATACTATCTTCAAACTTTTTAAGCACGTCATTAACTTACATAGAGTTAAAGACGTTTTATGTTATGAAGGAACTATCTTGAAATTTGCATCAACTGTAAAAGGAATGATTATCATAAAATTTACAACATTGAAAGGTATACACAAGTTCTTTGCAAAGTTTATCTTAATATTATCTACGGTATACCGAAGAAGTTAATATAGTGTAAGAAATTGAGTGTACTATCTTGGGTTATTAATTAGAGAACGTGATAGATGTAGTAATTTACGTAATAAGTTACGAAAGTGGGCTTTAACAAATTCTCTCGTCCGATAACGTACTATCTTTTGTGCAAACGCTATAATAAATAAAAAAATGAAGTCATCAATATTCCTAATAATAATTGAATACGAAAATTTTGTAATTTAATTAAATACAAATGCTTTCGTTTAGGTAGGGACAGGTTTAAAAAATTAAAAAAAAAGTTAGTGGTAATCCAGATTTGATCCCGGGTCCATAAGAGTGTGCTAGACTCAACCCTGTCGCTGTAACACATTGAAGTGGCTAATTTCTTTAGATTTTCTTAACGTGTCTAAAATTAAAGCTAACTGTTTCGTTAAACCAAACAGTCTGATCAAGTTTTCAACGCACTATGTTTAACTAACATTATACAAAGTTTATGATATTTCCGTGTAATTCATTTTTGCTATGATGAAGCAGGAGCTGTCAGCACATCGTAGAATACATATTCATGAGTTGTAGTGCAAGCGATTCTATATAAATGACAGGTGTGTAGGTAGATGACGCCGATAATTAAGTCTCCTACGTAATTGCACTACATGCATGTTCATTTACCTTCGTATACGCGTCGAGCTTTTAACGAGGCTTTTAAAACAATTTCACCTACACTTTCAATACTGTTAGAGGAAATTTAAGATATAGTTATCGCCATTAAATTTTTAAGTGCACCTTTTAAGGATAGTTTTTATATTCGAAGTTGTTTTATGTGCACAGAAGTTTTAATTTTAACCCGGGTTTGATTTTCCTGAAAATTACATTTCAGCTCAACAGCACATGTCAGTTACATTGGAGAAGGGTTTTACAAATAACAGCTTTGAGTACACAGATACCCGTTATTTGCAGATAATTTGGTACTCTACGTTTTTTCCCCGAACGTTTGCAATTTGTAACTGGTGGGATACTTTTTTAACTGCTAACAGGCTGAACACAGCATTTTAAAAATAAAACTGCAGACGTCTCATATTTTCCTGAACAACATTCGTAATTACATCTGTGACAAGCCATTTATCTGAGCGTGTACGCCATCCACCACCAAGTTCAGAACTATTCCGGGACAGCTTTATGGGCCTTCTGGGCCTGCAGTATTACTCTGTCAGTTGAAAATGAAATACCCAACCCGCGATGAGCATTGACGTGAAAGTCACTTCCCTTAAAGGTTATTTTTGGTAATGTACATGATTGTTCTATGTTAGGTTTGAGAATTTATTCTGTAATTTACCAAAAGCGAATAGCCGCTTGTGGGTTTTCATGTTGTGACTCTCCCTTGGTTTGTGTGCTATTTTGCGGAACACGGACAAGGCAATATCAAATTAGGGTTGTTTTGACACGATCATAACATTATTACGACAATGTACATTACACAGTATCGTTGACAGTAAAGATTATGGCCACATAAACTCGAATATCCTATCATGGTCCTATAAAGGTAAACCTCAAGATAAACGAAACTAAACAGAAAACCGAAAGTTCCAGAATAGTCAAAGGGCGGGTCCTTAATGCTTTAATAACAATTCAAATAATCTAAGTCTTTTATTGATTTTTTACTTTCCGATACCACCCACATAATGAGAAATATAGTTGATATCATGAAATTTTTCGAAATAGAGATTTTCGCGGAAACAGTTTTTGGTAATTTTTTTTTCAGAAGCAGAATTTTGTAAATCTGAGTAAGGGATATGAAAGAAGACCATAATTTAACGGAAACCAAAGCAAAATTTAATTGTCTATCTCATAGTACTACAAGGTATTCCTATAGCTAAAATGTACGGTTGGTGAGAATGTCGCGAATTTCAGCTCATTTTTGTAAATTTTGAAGATTAATGGCTATGGAAAGAAACGGATCGTCGCGTCGGTTGGTAGCGATTGTCCGGCTTGGGCCAGTTGTAAGTCCAGCGAGGTCCTAACGTCCACTTTTTTTTTAAATGCTCTTCTTATCTTCCAGTTTTGAGTTACATATTTTTACAAATAATAAATGTTTGTTCACGACTAGTAAATAATGTAATAATTATTTATGTATTTAGTCAAGGACAATGTTATCATTATTCACTAGTAGTGACATTTCAGAAATTTAAAAGGAATCGTTTAGTTAATAAAATAATTACTAGTTGAAACAAGATCAAAACTGCAAACCTTACATATAGGTAAAATAAATATCATAAGTACGAATATCCAAAAGCGGTGGATGGATTATTCAACTTGGAATGTAGAGAAACTTTCTTAATCAAAATTTGGTAACGTCGTGCGTCGGTTCCGCACTGTCAAAGTTGAAAATAGTAATGCTTCTGGCTGTTTTATGATGAATGTATATGCGAAGGTCTAATATCTAAGCTCATAAGCTCTAACTTGTGCTCCAGCTAATAAAGCTGCTAAATACACTAGGGGGTTTGACACTGAAAACGCGGGATACGGTTTTAACAGCATAACTTATGCTGTAAGGGTAGGAATTTGTATCGTACGCGGTTTGTTTTTGATTTAATCACAAGAGATTGCATAATACTTTATAAATCAGTTTTATTAAGAATCAGTACGAGCTTATGTTATTTTTCAAACACAGAAATATATAGGGTGTTTTTAATTTGTCGAAAAAAACGGAGCACCACGCGATTTTCTTTTTCTTTAATATCGTTTTGCCTTACAATATTTAGTTTCTTGGCTTGATTGTTTGTATTTCAAGTTGGCAACACTTCAACAGAAACACCCTGTATAAGCTCTGGACGTTTTTATTGGAATAATTTATTGATTACCCATACCTACCCTTTCTAATGAAAGCTAGAGTTGTATTTCAAATACTTTCCAATTAGGGGAAAGTTGATCTCAATACTACTAAGGTGATAATTGTAAGGATTCGGTGAATTTAATACCTGAAGCCAACATTTTTCCCCCCATTTTAAAACATATTCGTGAAAAGTATTGAAAATCTTTTAGAATTACTTAAACCATTTTTCTCTGACCCTTTTAGGTGTGGGAAGTATAATATTTATGAGTTAAAAGCGTTGGGCGTAAGTTGCTTACGGTCAATAAAAATTTACTGTTATGATATGGCTGTTGTCCGAAGAAAATAAAATCTAAGTGCTCCTGCGGTTTTATAGTAATACGTTTATAATACGACCAGCAATTTCTTCAAGAAAGTGTATGTTTCGTAAATACAATCTAAGTAGATCAGAAAATTGGTATTTTCTGTACATTTAGGAAATTTCGTTTTTATATCCAAGTCGGTTTAAAACCAAACACAAAAATCGTTTATATGAGATTGAATTTGTAAGGTGTCGATGAGGTGATATTGTCATAAAAACTACAGAAAACTTGTAAATCTCCCACTACAATGTAATGAACGGTCCTGAAAGGTTTTACTACTTCGTGCTTCGTATATTATAGGATGGCTGTCATAACTCATATGGGGCTTAGTGCTCTACTTGGTGAATTTATCCCTCAGACAATGGAATTCTGGGGATCTGCAGCTCCGGAATCGGGAATGGGTTTCATTTATATGGTTTCGTGTGTGTTACGCCTGGTTTAAATGTATCAGCTGTGTAACACTGGATTATAAATGTGGCAGATTGTGAGTTAGAGAGCCTACCTTTCTTAATAGTAAAATTAATTTCCTTTTATCTAATAGTTTGCTATATTTCATTAACGAACAATTATTACTTCAGAATATCAGTGAGTTTTAAAATATCCTGATTGTATGAAATACATAATTTAAATAATACGCATACAAACTGTTTTGCCTTTAACATTTTTTATAAATCAGGCGTTTTAAAATGCTATGTTCTACTTTGTCCAATATAGTTCTGATTACAATGGGAACAATTGATTTTATTTTAGTTTAAGTTTAAACCTATGTCATCGCAAAACATTGTTGTTATAATTTTATAAACATTATTCTTGACCTCTTACAAACAAATTTTGGAGCATAATTATGTAAACTAAGATGTAATAAACCGAGATAAAGTGTAACTTTCAGTTTGTCTATGTTCAGAGGAATTCTATTGACTGGTTTTCAAGTTGAACTAAGCATATAACTATGTTAGAACCTTCAACAGTTTCGAGTAACTTCGTGTTCGTTGACCTAGCGGTTAACATAGTTTAGAATTTCCAAAAAGTTTTTATAGTTTTGTCTATCCCTTTTCGGATTTTGCTAGTTAATTGCGAGCAATATCTGCCAAGCCAACTACTTTCAAACCTGGTCAGTTTTATAGAATTAACATTCATTATAACTTTAAAGTAATTAGAAAATATTACACCAGGAAACTTCAGACTACCAGAACCGCTGTTTTTATGGAGTTTTAGCTTTAAAGCTTTTATCCTACGAGGCTACGTGCAAGTGGATGTCCACTCCGAGAAACTTTTAATTAAGTAGCGGAATTCCATTGTATCTAATTTTTAATATTGCAAAGGAGAAACGCATTCTAACCCTGATGCAGTAATTTTCTATAAATGTTATCCTACTATGCTTTCAGTCATATAGATTTTGTTTTATATTTTTGGTCGTAGCTTATCATCTAAAACTAAACGATGTGTAGAGGATTTTCAATTTTCAGTTCCATTTATCTGCGTAAAATATCCATTGAAGCAAAACTGATAAATTTCTATGCTTAAGGATACTAAATTGACGAATGAGGGGGAGTGGGAGAGCTTGGCCACTTTGTAAATTTTTTTATTACAGGCTGCCTAGAAAATATTATTAATTAGGAAAACCTTTTTTATTTGAAGCTAAGAAATTGAAACACGACCAATATAACTTGTTTGCTTTAAACTTCTTGGCTTTGCATGCTCCCCTCCTTCCCGTATAAGTTAACTGTAGAATATATTTTTTTTGTTATGTCGGGGATGTTTAGTAATTGAAGAAATGTTTCTTGCATCGTAAAAGATTTCAGAGGGTTAATACTAAATTTAACTTGTTCCTTGGTTAATAAAAGATAGTCATAAAGACTCCGGATAGTCGTGAATGTTAGTGTCACTAAATTTTGTGCATAAAACTGAGGAAATTGGTGCTAGTAACAGGTAGGTAACACTAACATGAACTGTTATGTTGACAAATCTCTTCATATAAAGTATTCAACTATATGGGGTATTCTTGAAAGACCGTCAATATTGTTCAGGAATTCCCCTAACTATGTTGGGGTTGTTTTAGATCACTTTTCTATAAAAGCATAATTTTTCTACAACGCTTTTGTAAATCAGCTATAACTAACTGAATACATTTAATGACACACGTAAGATTTTTTCTAACAGATAGTAGTTTGGTGTATTTCTCCCTAGGGGAAGAGCTTTTCTTAGTGGTCCTATAAATATCCAAAAGGGTTATTCTTCTTGAACATATTTTTAAGTTACGCTACTCAGACTACTCAGTTATAAAAGTTTTCAAGTTAATTCGGTGTAGAGTGAAATATGTTGAAGTGTTTGTTATTAATTTATTATGAACCGCTACATTTTTCTAAGAAATATTTGACGATGGAAATCTAATTCCAATCACATTTTAATAGCTTTTCATTTTTTGGAATACAAAAGTAGTTTAACATTTAAAAAACCAATTTAAGAAGACCCTTGGAAAGATAAAATTTTTTCGTTGTATGTACATTAATCTTCGCAATTTTTTGTATAAACAATCGAAGTATTTTCAGGCTATACTTGGTAGGCGTCTGCCTACCCTACCCCCTTACATGATTTATGATCTCTTCTGTGTTGCCTCATTTGGAACTAAACTGTCATAAAACCGAGCACAATTTCAGACGTTCCCTGTCTTAAAACCATTTTTTATAAAAATCAATGAAATAAAACAAAATAATCTTGCAATAGACCTAGAATTGGTTTAAAAACGAGGACAAATACTGAATTGGGCACTATTTATTTACAGTATGTTTAAAAATTGGTTGACTTAGAGCATGCTATGATATTCCAAACTTATTTTTAACCATCCTGTTTTTATTGGGCACTGAAAGCCAACATAGGTAGTTTTATTTGTAAATTCTTGACGGTTAGAAAAGAATTGCACTTTTTAGTCTACTTTTTCTTTGTAATTTTAGTTGAGCTTACCTTCTAGACTATTCGATCCGCTAAGCACTTCACGTTGCACAGTTGGGTAAATTAAAAAAATAAATCAGTTTGGAGTACAAGGCACTTGAAGAATTAAGCAGGCAATGTTTCATTCTACCATAAATTTATAAAGTATTTTAGACTCTACATTCTTCAGATTTATTTAAGGACCAACTTTTTTTATACAGGGTTGATGATAAAATCCGCCCAGAGCTATACCAGCTTTTAATTGAGATCGGATTGTTAGGGTCGACATGCTAATCGAAATAGGCCATTAAATACTACGTTTTGCTGTAGTGAGAACATTTTGGGGGCCTACTAGATTTTAACTACGATAGACAACTTTTTATTTTGTTAGTCAATAAAGCCTACTATTGAAAACTAATTGTGAAATTAGTAGTCACGAGAGTAATTTTAAATATTTTTTTTACTAATTTTTGGTGATGATAAGGTGACTTATTATACATCGTTGAACCCGGAAAAAACGCTTATTCAGAATTACAAAAAATATACATAGATACCCATTTAAAAATAAAAAGTTGATTCTCCTAACTAAAATCTAGTAGGCCCTGAAAATATTCTAACTACAGCAAAACGTAGTAGGTATTTAATGATCCATTTCGATTGGCATGTCGACCGTAACAATCCGATCTCATTTAAAAGCTGTATGGCTTGGGGCGGATTTTGTCATCCACCCTGTATAACAAAATAATACTTATAATAAATATAATGTTTAGGAAGCCGACATTATAACAAACAAAGTTTAATAATTTAATTTGCATGGTAGTGAAGAATAGTCCTTGGAGAAATTTGCTTTTAATTTGTGTGACATCCTTTTGGGAGTGTTTTGTATTTCAAAACGGTAGCATTCGTTGTTGTATTAAATCTTGCATAATTTGTCATGTAATGCGATGGATGTTCAAATATCAGGCGGTACACATAAATCATAGTAGTCGAAGAACAGATGCATTACGGATCGTATTTGCATTATGCGCGCACGACCAGTCTTACCATTAATCAAATTCTAGCACCGACGTGAAACAAGTGAGAAGAGCCGATGTGCAAATGTCAACCGTGAGCGACGCCATCTATATCCGCCGCGACGCTGCTGGCATTTCAACTCGAAATGAAATTACCTCTTGAGGATATATTTTGTAAATGCCGACATTGGACTCAAAAAAATGTTGGATATATTTTACGCTCAACCTAGCTACTTTTTCATTGTTGATTTTGTTACTGTCTTTTTGGACTGTCGCATTGAAAATGCACTTATCAATCTACTTCAGTTCCATTCACGCTATCTGTTTAACTTCCATTTTCTGATCTTAAGTGAGGTAATAAAAGCGTTTCCTAAATTCAATATTTGTCAAGTAAACTAAAATACTTTAGAGCCCTAATCTTAATTCAAAACACGACCATTTCATACCATTACTTATTCTCTCAGAATTTTGAAATACATTATTTTTTCCTAAAGACGTTTTCAATTTTATTTACAGCTCGAGTAGGTATATTTTTTCTTTGTTTATAGAACTATGCATATAGGAAGGTTTTTATTTTAAAACCTTGTGTAATTAGGAGAATACAATACATGATGTATAACACGTTAATCAGAATTAATTAACATGGCATGTTGCTCGTTATATAGGTACATGTTCCAGCCTTACAGTAGAAATAATTAACTTTAATGTGAAGTAGAGGCTTAATTTTGCTTTTTCTCAACGAATTTTTCCAGGGGACGGTGTTTGTTTTATTATAGCTATAAATTTATATTTTTTACAAAACATAATACCTTCGTTCATTTAGAAAGACAAACCTTATTGTATTAAAACTGAGACAACTGTAATCAAAAGTGTTAAACGCGCAAATCTGATACATTTATGAAAACGTGTACTAGTGACAGGAACAGGAAATCTCCTTCATGAATACTACCTTATAAAATATTCGGATTTGGCCAGAAAATGAGGGTTCCGTATTTCACGTCGTTTTCATCCGGCATGCTTAATTCAGTAAAGCAGAAGTCTGATATGTACCCTCTCTCTCTCTCTTAAAATTGCAGATTTATTTAATGTCGTTTAACGTTTCTCGGAGCTGAACCGGAGTAATTGAATGTTTGCAGTGTCGATCCGCTTCGGGTAAAGAAATTGTGTGACGGCAGGGTGTTGGGTGACTTGTAAACACGTCAATTTATTCCCAAAGACTATTGTTATCGCAACTGTTTTTGTTTTGTAATATATCTGGTTGATGGTTATCCTCAAATTCATAAATGCATATCTAATTATTGTCCGTTCGAATTATTTTGGAATATTTTTCGAAAGTTAATGAATGTAACATCTGAAACTGAAATTCAAAAGTTTAACTATAAAGCTTTGAGCTAGGGCAAATATCCCCCCTTTTTATTAGAAAAATGTGAAAAAGTAGGGATGATTGATTTATTTTTTGTAGTCAACTTCCAAATGGTTTACTAGTTTCTAAAACAAATTGCAACTCCGTTCTCTCTTAATTACTAATTGGACTAATGTGTTAATAAAATTTATTTTTGTACTCATTGCCTGGGAAACCACATTCCATGAACGCTACCGACGAACCGAAACGTCAATTTCCCGGTCTACTCAACCGGGAGAAATAGCAAAAAGCACTGGCCCTCTCAAACATATTACAAGAAAATCGTTGTAATAGTAATTAAGTTTAATTTATAAAGTGCTATTTCCGAGATTTTCATTCAATAATATTTACAAATAAAATAAAAATCGCTAATTAAATTTTAAAAATATTTGTGAGCGCCATCTATTGGAAGCGGGAATGTCAAAGTTAAAAACTGCTATAACCCTACATTTTTAGTAACCCTTGTAATTACAAAGGTATGAAAACTGAGTTTTTCATTTGTCAATAGTATTATTTTTGTTCGTCACAAAAAAAGTTGTACAAACCTTATGCGAGAATAAAGAATGCGCTCGCAAGCTCGCTCATTCTTCAAAACACGCTCATGCAGGAAATTCGTCTTCCCGCATTTGGTTTGTAAATAATTATTTCGCACTTGAAAATTCCCTTTACATAAACACGTACGTTTTGACACCCTATAACTTTGCACTGACCACTTTGGTTTCAAAATTAAGTACTACCCTAATTAAATTTTTTGCAGTTTATCGTCGACTAGTACACATTGCACATTCAATGATCTTTTGCATCCCGTTTTCAAGGGTCTGTTCCCTTAGACCCGGTTTTATAAAATCTGGTTGACTGACGGACGGTTGGGTAAACCACAAGCAATTGTCATGGATACGATTCTTAAAAGCAGTCGAATCCATGACGACTGATCATGGTTCAGCCAACCGTCATCGGCCGGTCCATCAGTTTTAAAACGATTAACAGCAGCATATCCAAATACGTACCTCATACATTTGTGTGAACATGAATGTGTAAAATAATTCATGATTTGAAGCAGGGACATGTAATACTTTTCTAAAGACACTAATGCAGACCTAAAAGCAACGAAAACACGGCATTGATGTTCTTAATTTTTTTACAAACTCCATAATGGAGCAGTAATTATTTTACACAACTTTACACATAAATTTGCTACGGTGTAGGACTTTTTATTTGAAACTCCCCTTCCTTTCTTTTTTAACTACTACTTATTGGTTCCAGTTTTTAGAGGCATTCTATAAGTTAGATTGATATTCTTTTAATCTCTTAATAACGATGGGAAATTGAAACGGATGAGAACGAGAAGCATTTCCTGCTGAGACTAAGGACCATCTTTCTATGTATTGGGACAAATTTTCTGTTATAATCAAATTCCTCAACAGCATTTAGCTGTGTCTCTTATTTCCTTAGACAATTTCTGTTACTATTTACAAAAATATTTATCAAGATACCCTTGTAGATGTGCTTATCTTTAACACGGCCCCCTGTATATTACAACTCAATTTTACTTTACTTTCAATTCAAATAATATTTCAACTTGTAAATGTTCCTATTTTGTATCGTAATCAGTTTGTTAAAAGTTTAAAAGGATTTAAAGGGTTTAAAAGGGTTAACAGTTGTGTTAATGCGAGCTTTGCTACCCTTACACAAAGATACAAACAAAAATCAATGTTATCCGTAGATGTTTATTTTAATAGAACTAATGATATCAAAGGAATAATTAACAATTCACGGCAGTGCATTATGGACAGAATATTATCCTTGAACGAACACAAATATTATATTGTGGATAAAACAATTTATTATTCAAAAGTATCATTTAAATTCTTTAATTTCGGTATTAATTCAAACATTTTCTTCGCGGTAATTTAACCATTACTTGCACCAATGTTATTCTCGGTCAGAATTTGAAATAATATACATCGAATGCCTTGAGTTTCTTGGGAATGTTTTAATGCGTTGTTCTAGTCTCTTATACATGCTCAAATGAACCGAGATGGGGGTTAAGCTATATCATGCATCGAATATTTGCATTATTGACCAATATGAGGGCGTATATTATCAGCAGTGTTATCCCAAACTATTCTAATAATCATTTTGTGCTGGTGGCACAATACCGAGTTGTAATCTCGACTATCCATCCATGTTGGGTGAGTGTTACGCGATAGTTTAAGGTCGTACACCACAGAATTTCTTTTGAATTAAATTGTTAACGCGCCTCTTGTATAATAAAGGTTTATCAGTAGAAATTGCGATTGTTCATGCTACTTAAGGGCGAGTATCCATACTAACTGTTGGTTTTGAAAGAAACTCTGGATTTTGAGTGAAAGGAACTCTTTACTCCATATTATAGTTTATATTTCTCGTCCCAAGCTTTTTGCGTATGAACAATACGAATTTTTCGTTTAAAAAGTTATTACATCACAATTCGTTTAAATTAAAACTTAACAAAGTGTATAAGAACTTTTAAGGGAATTTAAGCTTTTAAATTAATATAGCGAGTTTTAGAAGATTTAAACCTTTCAAGTAATTACTTTTAAAAATTAAATTAAAAATGTCAAAATGTACGTTTAGAAAAATAATTAAAAGATTAAAAGTGTTAAACAAAAACAAAATAATTATTATCTAGATTTGAATCCATTTTAAGTAATCTCTGGTTATAATTCCAGAAAAAATAAATTTTATTTTTTCCAAGTTTTAATATTTGTAATCTCCTTCCCCGGGTTTGGTGCAAGACAAACAGCAAAAACAAGTCCTTCAGTTTTTCATTTTTATTTAGTTTTCTCTCAGTTTGTAATAAAAATTATTTCAATGGTTGTTACCTAACTGAGTATGACAGCTACGTGAACTCAACAACAGCGTACAAAATCCGAAAGCTCATGAGAAAATCTGCGATGGCCAACACGAAAGCTATATTTGCAATCGCGTTATACTTTTTGAAAATTAAAGCTTATCAAGCTTACAGCTAAATAATAAATAGAATTATAATTTATTTATTTAATTCAAGAAATGTTCAAATGCATGAAATGTAGTTTGTTACGTTATCAAATACATTCGATGACTTTTATTGGCATGACCTTTTTATATCCACTCGAACGTGGCCATATATATTCTGGTCATGAGCTTTTACGTATTCTTTCCGTTCCGATAACACGCCTGAAATATATTGTTTTCGTATTCTGAATCCTTTACCTCTTAATTTGAATTCTTACTATTTTTATTGGAGACAATAGATTTTGAGAATCTCGCGTCGACATTGAAATAACAGACAGATATTTACGCGAGCTTGTGTTTATTGCACATTATTTGCATCTTTATGCAAGATTTGTTTTGTTAGTACGTTTATAATAATATAATATATAAATATAATATAATATAATAATTATTATATATTTTAAAGTATTTAGGAAAATACATATTCTAGGAGCCTAAAAGTTATTAAAGGTATAGTTCCAAAACTTAGTACTTATAGGAATTCAATGAACACAATGAAAATGTATCGTTTATATAATTTTATTCGTGTGTAAATTAAAAAGGCAAGGCAATTCAATTCATAGTCTGTCAGCCAATCAGAAGCGTGCTTTTTTAAAAATTGAACCAAGTAGAAGGCTATTTTACTGACAATATTTTTATGACAACTGAAAAGCAGTAGTCTTCGAGCGACAATATATTTATGTCAGATAAACGTCAAACAAATGTCAACATTTTTTTTGTTATTTTTGAGTCCTTTCCGAATTCCCAGGAACCTGCGACAGATCCCTCTAATCTGAATAATAATAATTATTATTGATTTATAGGACAAAATCACAAATACCCATGGACGAGGCAGCTTAATATTTTTTCAGTGTTATTTTCAATTTTCACAGATTTTTTCATTAAATCGCTAATAATGTAATGTAATTATTGTGTAGCAAAGTGCAGTTTAATTCTGCTATGTAATTGAAATAATGCATAAAACTTTGACATACGTTTGACTGAGTGTGTTCAACTGTGGTTCAAATCAATTCTATACAATCGCAGGAAATAATTTAATTTTTAACAAAAATGTAGTTGAAGTAGTAATCGCGTAATATAAATTAATGTAGAAAATAATAATTCATGGATATGAATGTTTATATTAAATTACCCTGAACTTATAACCCTCGGAAATTTACCCATCCAATAAGATCCCAAGTTCAGAGTAGTACACGTAAATTTATACGACCTGTAGTAAACCCATTCATAAGTGTTTACATTTACATTTTATGTTATAGTTGTGATATAAATTTCATTAACAAATTCAATTAAACAAGAAACTTTACTCATTGTAACAAAATTTATTTTGTTTAAAGTCCATTAGTGTAAGACGAGGAGGAGGTAATTCGTTTGTGTTCAACTGAATCGGATGTCATATTTCCTAGCAGGTCCTTTATCATCCCTTTAGTCCTGCAAATCCCTTCCGCGTGGCATCATTAATTTTGCTGACCGCACTTATTGGTCAGATGCTCTCAAAAGTTGGAAGTGTGTTAATAATTTATTCATTTTTCATTTACTCTTCAAGTTGATGACTTGGAATTGCTTTATGTATCATCAACAAAATAATAATAGCACTGTATAAATAAAGTTTTCTTTAAAACAGAATTCTTGTAAGGTTTACAAAGAGTGACAATCGTGACGTAATAAATTATTCTCATTTATATTAACACATTCTGTTCGTTTCCCCTTAACACATTTATGATCACCTTGGGATGTTCTTGTGAAGTTTTTGGGAGAAGAACTAATGGTTACTAAAGGTTTGTGGCTGCCCCTATCCTCCAGATTTATCGACATACGATTTTTATCTCTTGGGGAACCTTAAATCGAAGGTGTCCATGAATAACTCTGGAAGAATCCGCTTGCTTAAGGAAAACACTCTGCTGATGCTCTAAAAGCTCGGGGTAAAACGATTAGAAAGTGAAATATAGGAAGCGAATGAAAAAATCTCTTCAACCCAAACTCATCACTCATAACTTCTAATATGATTTGGGTTCTGAAAAAGTGTCTACATCTGTTTCGTAATTTAATTTTATTTTCTGTTGAGATATTTACTAAAATGATTTAGAAATGGAGAAAACAAAATGACACGTATCTATCTCTCTTGTATGAATAAGCAAATGCAAAGTGAAATTACATCCACGGAATATTGAACATTACATTCAAAGCACGAAGTGTTTGTCCGTAGTTCCGTATTGTACAGTTCAAAACTTGGTCAGTTGAAGCGCATATAATCTCTGATATCCCGGTACAGGATTAGTATCCTGACTAGTACTCGTGTCCGGGAATAGGGATTATTAACTCCATCACGTTTGTACATATGTGGAGGTATGTTATATTAGAATTATTCGGTTAATCTATCAGTCTGGAACATTTGTATTATCCAGTAGAATATTCTATACAATTCAATAATAAAAATATAAATAATAGGCACCTCACAAAATGGTACTAGGAAATATTGTTTTAAAATCCAAGAAAAAATCACCAAAGATATAGACAGAGAAGATAGACTACGTAGAATAGTACATTAAATAAAAACATGAAAATAATATCTATTCCACCAATTAAGTACACTCTCAATATAAAGTAAAAGTACTGCGCCTTTTATTATAAAATTGAAATTGCGGATTCATCAGAATATAAAGGCCTCCCTTAATAAATTCCCTTGTACAATAAGATAAGATAAGATAAGTTTATTTGTAAAATTGCCAGTGGCGTACAAATGTGGCCTATAAGCATAATATGTAAAATATGTAAAATATGTAAAATAAAACAAAATACACAGAACACACAACATACATAGAATACAAAGAACACACACAATGACACACAGTCCACGAAATATATAAAAATACAAAGTAAATATAAAATGTTCTGACATCACAATATAACGTTTTATAACATAAGAAATACAAGTTGGCGCATTATTCTGACAAATATTCATCCATCGTATAGTAAACATGTTCGGTTAGATATTTTTTAATACATCTTTTAAATATTAAAACCGATGTAGCTGACCTGAGAGTATTAGGTAGTCTATTAAAAAGAATTATTCCATTGTATATGTACGAAGTTTTGAATAAGTTCAGGGATGGAAATACTGGCCGAAGCATGTGACCATTACGAGTATTGTGTGAATGAATTTCGGAGTTAGTAATGATTGAACTTTTATTCTTGTATGTGTAAATCAGTGATTCGTAAATATTTAAGTTAGCTAGAGTCATAATACCAAGAGACTTGAAAGCATGTCTGCAGGAGTCCCTATACTGTAAACGTGCAATTATTCGAATAGCTCTCTTTTGCAGTTTAAAAATTTTTTCAGCACTGCTGCAAGATCCCCAAAATAGCACGCCGTATCTTAAATGGCTCTCGAAGCAAGCGTGGTAGATTGTTTTTAGTGTCTGTTGGTTACAAATCCTACTCATTCTTGATATAGCATATATTGCTTTATTTAATTTACACGAAATCTTTTCAATATGGGAGGACCAGGTTAATTTCTCATCTATTTGCATACCTAATAAACAGCATTGACTGGTAGGCTGTAGTTTGATTTTATCCATGTGATTAATTTCTAAGAGATCAGATTTTACGTAGTGAGGAAAAACCATGAAATTGGTCTTGGTTAGATTTAAGATTAGCTTATTTGCATTGAACCAAGAAACCACTTCTTGAAGAGCTGAGCATGTTTCAGTTACGATACCGTTTAGAGACGAATTTGAAATTATGAGATTTGTGTCGTCTGCGTAAAGTGTGACGGGGCAGCTAGAAAAGGAAGGAAAATCATTTGTAAAAATGATGAATAGAAGGGGGCCCAATATAGAACCCTGGGGTACACCAGAAGAAATTGACCTGGGTTTTGAGAGATGTTTTTTAATTTCTCCACTTTCGTGGACGTGAGTAACTTCTACAATGGCGCTGCGATTACGTAGATAGGATGATATTAGATTAAGCGTATTACCGCGGACACCATAGTATTCAAGCTTATTTATCAAGATATCATGATTAATTAAGTCAAAGGCTTTAGAGAGATCTAAGTTTATACTTGCAGTTAATTTACCTGAATTTAAATTGTTTAAGAGAAGATTTAGAACGTTTTCTATTGCGGTTGTTGTCGATTTGTTGGGTAAAAAGCCATGTTGGCTGTTAGAGAAAATATTGTTTATTAGAAAGTATTTTAATAGAGAATTTTTTAGAGCCACTTCAAAGATTTTGGATAATGATGGTAGGATAGATATGGGACGAAAATTCTCGATGTTTTCTTTATTGCCTTTTTTATGTAGTGGAACGATTTTAGCAATTTTAAAGTTTTCTGGAAAATATCCCTGTTCGAAACAGCAGTTTAGCAGATTAGCAATAGGCAAAGCTAACGTTATCTTCGCATGCTTGATAATTTTTATAGGTATGCCATCCAGCCCTACAGCGGCAGTATTTTTTTAACTAAACACCTGTTATACTAATGCGGTCTAATTAAGTCGTCCAGGCCATTTCACTTTCGCCGTAGGCGGAAGTGAAATGTTTAGACTACTTATTATATCAACGACATCATTGGGGCTCACGGGACCTAAGAATAATGACGAGCTGCTGTTGAACTTAGCTCTTTGTAACATGGCGACATAATCATGATTGAAATTGTGTGGAACATCTTTCAATAATTTGGACGTAATATTTGAGAAATAATCACTAAACATTTCAGATACAGTATCAGGATTAGATTCTAAGTCGGAATCACGCCTAATTTCTAGATTATTGTTCACTACAGAATGATTCAGAGATCCACCTGTTTCATTTTTGATTGCTTGCCATGTGGATTTAGCGATATTGGTTGAGTTTGTGATTGATTTACTGAAATGGTTTTGTTTTGCATTTCTTACCACTGCTTTTAAAATAGATGAATATCTGTCATAATAGCGCCTTAATACAGGATCGGGAAACAGTTTTAATAATACGAATAGTTCTCTTTTTGTCTTTGCAGATCTTTTGATACCCTTAGTAATCCAATATTTATTTTTATTTATATAGACTTTATGAACCGGAAAACAATCATTGAAGATTTTAATTAAATTGTGGTAAAAGAACCTAAATTTAAGAGCAGCATTATCTTCGGAGTACGTAATTTCCCAGTTGAATTGGGATAATTCTTGAACAAACTTATTTATATTTTTGCTATTAAACTTTCTACGATTCTCAAACAATTTATATCTAGAAGTTTTGGAGATCTTTGAGATGCGCATTTGTAGCACATTATGATCGGAAAAGTCAACTGGAAAGTTTTCCAGAGAGAATTTGTCAGCATCAATGTTTGTACAAAAATTGTCAATGCACGTTCCGGAGGCTAATCTAGTTGGATTTGTAACAGCAATGTGCATATTATACATTTCGAGTAAACCTATAAACTTTGTTTTCTTAGAGTTATTTTTGAAAAAGTCAATATTAAAATCACCGCATATTATCAACTTTGTACATTTGCTGTGATAATTTAACAAAAATTCCAATTTATCAAAGAAAGTGTCAACATTTGAAGAAGGAGTTCTATATATGGAGATCACGGTGACATTATCTGTATTTAGTTTTACTGCGCAGTATTCAAAATTAAATTCCTCACTTATGCCAGGTAAAGTTACCTCGGTATACTTTATGTTATTTTTCACGAGTAGCATAGCGCCCCCCTTTCTGGATACATCTCTAGCAAAAAAAGACGCTATGTTGTAGTCTAATAACCCAAAGCTATGAACAAGGTTGTTTATGAGACCGTGTTCGTTAATACTAACTATATATCTATATCAAACTGATCAAGGATTAGCTCAAGATTTTCCACTTTATGTTTAATTCCATTAATATTAAGATGCATCAGAGACCATGAATTAATGGAAGTAATGGAATTAAACGTCGACGAGTTGGAATCTAAAAAGAATGGTCAGACTTATCTACACCTAGTAGGTACCACAGTCGCATCTGGAGCGCTCGCCAAGTTAGGGTACAGTTCACTTGCCATGTATAACTTTTCACTAGAGGAATTTGATGAAAGCGACGAACTTATACTTGCCGCTGTAGACTGGTTTTTGCAAATTTCTCGTTGATGATGTTCCACGCTGCTATGCTATCGTGTAACATTATCTGTGATGTTTTGTTATAAAACTTGTAGCCGAAATAGTACGTTCTGAAAATGCAGCGAGGTGTGTGATGAAAAATGTCATAGCAAATCAATCCCAGCTGTCCACTTCATTTTCCTGTTAGTGTGGTCCAATTTGTTGAACGGGGGGATATGGTGCATAATATCAGCTTTATGTTACAGGATGATTCAGTGAGAGTGGCTAAATGTTTGTCTCATATTAACGATGAAATGTACTTCTATCGCCCATAAAAATAATTTTATCCCCCAATTTCTGCTGGTACAATCAAGGAGTGGTTACATTAATTCGCATTTTTTTCATGAAAATACAAAATGAAGCCGCACGTTGAAAGATCGAAAGCTTGTCTACCTTTAAATTAAAAGTTTACTAAACCTTAATTGTCAGCTGCTGGCCGAAGACATAAACTCCAAGTTTAAAAATGTATCTATGCGTGTTCTCCATATTTTTTAATAAAAATTTATTTCCAATTTGTAAAGGATTTTAGTGCAAACTTACACAATTTTAAATTAAAAGATACATCCATTTTATTATAATCGTGAAAGGGGTAGAAAAACAAAGCATCAAAATCAATCGTAAAATATTAAATATCGTTAGAAGTTCATAACCATAAGGAACTACAGGAAAAGCAAGGATACAAGATAATAAAACACAGGGGATCAGACTCGGGGGATTAAAATATAAAAAAAATGCATTATTAGGACCTAATGTGTCGTAAAAGTGTGCTACTTGATGAAAAAACTGTTTGCTTTAATAAAGTGTTAAATTTATTACAGTTCGTAAAAAGTAGCGCTTAGAATTGAACGAAGTGTTCTGCTAAAATTAAAAGGCTTTTAAAAAAACTTGAGCGTGAAAGGTTTAAAAAAATATTTTGTTCGCCACAAGTAAATAATTAATCTATTATTTAGGTTACAATACATTATCGTTAATAACCATTTCTCACTAGTGAATAATGAAGTAGGTAGGTGCTCTTTAAACTTAAAAATGAATACCCCGGTTATAGCAACGTAACCTAATTAAAAATATACCGTCATGGTTTATTTGAGAATATTTTCAAAAAAATGTTAACAGGCAGAGTTACGTCGTAA
Organism: Hemicrepidius hirtus; assembly: GCA_963082805.1. Classification (NCBI taxonomy): domain Eukaryota; kingdom Metazoa; phylum Arthropoda; class Insecta; order Coleoptera; family Elateridae; genus Hemicrepidius; species Hemicrepidius hirtus. The sequence goes on from OY720167.1 coordinate 9,864,133, forward strand.
GGTAAAAGTACCAGTGCCCGTCAGTGACCCAATGTTCGTCACAATTCGACAATTTTGTCTAATATTAAGCATCTGGTGACATGTACCATGCAAATTATTATTTAGGTTTGAAATTTCATATATACATATTGGTTTTGTATAAGCTGATTACTATAATATGGAAGCACTTCCGTTTTAAAATTCTGCAAAAGGTTGTGCGTGCGGCAGTTACGATTTGAACGCGATTGCTTAGTGGTTTCGTTAAGGTAGGGGCTTAATTTTTTACCAGTGCCAAGTACCATTGCATTAATATGCAGCATAAAATTAGAGTTATTATGGATCAATTGCTTTATTAAGGGGTGGATAAGGGTGTTTTTAAAACAATTTTGACGTTAAAACTTGAAAAATAAAATAATTCGACAATGACGGATACTGGTACATCGTAAAAGTGAGCATGTCCTAATTACCGTCATCACTGACGATTACTGGGACAAATCATATTTAAGTTTAAAATCGAATAATATTCTTATCTTTACCACAGTGACTATAATTACTATAGGACCGTGTTAATAAAATGTCAAAGTCTACGGGGACCAGTATTCGTCATACAACTTTACGAATAGGTTGTCGAGTACAAGAACTTAAAATGCTATGACGAATATAGGGACAAACAGGTGACGAATACTGATTCTTGCAGAAATGGTAGCAAAACGATTTAAATATTCAGCAGATGATATGCAAGCAGCCCTTTTGGCTGTTGAAAATGGAATGTCAGTCTATTCAGCCGCTAAGGTTTACAAAGTGCCAAGAATGACACCAAGAAAAACACCAATTAGCGGAAAAATGGGACCACCTTTAACTTTATAAGCGAAGAAAAAATGTTCCTGGAAAGATGGATTCTCCATTTAGCGTTCGTACGTTTTCAAATAAATAAAGAGCAACCTCTGGACAGCGTTCAAATATTAGCCAAGCAATTGGGAAAGCAAGATAAATTTCCAAATGGCAGACCTGGTCGTCACTGGTATGAGGCATTTCTAAAACGGCATCCCCGGATAGCAGAAAGAAATGGTCAAAATTTAACTGCAAGATGTGCCGCTATCTCATGAAAATGTCTCATGAAAATGCAGAGATGTTCATGAATGAAAGAAAAGATTCAAACATCGTAGAAAATGCTGAGTTCGAAATCCAGGGCGCCGAAAACGATGTCGCTACAAATCAGAAAACGGTTTATCCATATTGGAATGTATTACTGAAATTGTTGCAGAAGAACAAGGGAAAGCACAACAGGAAAAAGCAGAAGTACAAGATAAAGCACAAGAACATGAAAAAGCAAAAGAACAGGAGAAAATACAAGAACAGGAAAAGCCAAAACAACAGGAAAAAGCACAATGCTTAACCTGCAAATGCTGGGTACATGAAGTGTGTGTCAACATATCTAAGAGTACCAAAAAGTTTGTGTGTTCATTTTGTAATTAAATAAAATAAGAAAAAATAGAAAATACGAGTTTTAAATTAATTACTATGTTTTTACCCAGCCCTTCCCAACTTACGAATATTGGGACACTTCTATGACGAATACTCGTTCAGGTGTAAATTGGGTGTGACGGTTACTGGGCCAAACGGTAGTTTTTTGGTATTTTATTTATTATTTCAAATTTGGACAAGTTTAGTGCAATAATTTGGTATCTATCACAAAATAGATATATCAATGACCATAAAGCTAAAATTTAAAAATTTTGACACGCGAAATACATGCGATACAAACGAGATGAAGTTGGGATTTCCGTTAAGTTGACGAACACTGGTACGTTTACCTTAGTATGAATTGTTATTTTTTAGTAATAGTCGTGGACAAAGTAAAGTTGTTTACAGTTTACTCGTATATGTAACGGCTATTATTCACTTGGGTTAGTTACTCTTCCACGACTCTTTTCGTAAATTTAATACCTGATCTCACTTAAAAAAATTGAATTAGAGCTTAGAATAATAAGCACAGAATTTAATAGCAAAATGTATTTTAACCAAACTCGGACAAACATTGCCGTGCAACAACGAATACAAGAGCTTTAGGTAAATATGCCTTGTCTCTTCTGGTGGATTAATTTCGTTGTTAATTATACAAAACCACATCTAACACTACCGGTTTACCAGACAGCGAGTTGTAGTTCTCAAACCAGGTGTTATAGCAGTGTAGCTTCACAAAATCCGATTAAATCTCCACACCTGTGATATATTTCATACGAAATAGATTGATTTGCAAACTTATTTTTCTTCTTATAATACATACATTAAAAAATTATACAATTGCCGAAATAAATGAAACGTTAGCCAATTATAAATGATTATTTACGTTGCGGTATAATAAATAATATAACAAATTTTTATTGATATTGCTGTTTTTTTATGAGCATTGATATTTTGGTAGGTGATGAGCTTTTCTTTAGTTTTTTCTATGTCGATCTTTTAATTTTTAACTTTCCTGGACCCTAATTACTTTTGTCAGTCGCTACTTATATTGCATTTAAATTAAAAAATTCTTTAACACTACAATATGTAGATTAAGATAATTATATGTTTAAACAATTTATCTGATGTAATTTTAGGAATTAATCTGTGTTTACTAAATATCGTTTTTTTCTTTAAATTCAGGTATAGTTAAAGGGATGCTAACATGCAAAATTTCAATTAACAACCTCTAATTTAGTATTTTATGAGTTAAATCATCTACTTGCATGTTTATTAATGGCGTAATCGATTCTGTCTATTTAGTCAGTTGCGTCGATTCGCAGGCTAACAAGAACTTTCCGTTCATTCTGAACGTTTTAGACATTTTACTTGTTTAACTTAGATCAATGGAAAATTTCGTTTTCAGTTAATAGTTTGTAGGAAGAATCGATTGTCTTTCACATATCAGAGGTTCTTTAAAGAACTGCTCGCGTGGGTTTTGTAATCACAGAATATTTAGACACATTTTTTCGCATCTCTTTCTTCATTTTTTTTTAGTAAAAAGTTTAGTAATCTTCTACTTATAGAAATGAGTGGATACCAAAAATACAGTTGAAAAAAAACAAAAACGTAATCTTGACGTTAGCTTTAACTATATCTAATATTTTACGACGTATGGAAACAGCAAAAGAAAATAGCGCCTAAAATGATTATGGTAACGGCCGGTGTAATTTTTTATGTCAGTGTCGAGGAAGCAGAAGCTATTTTTCGTTGCAAACATAACATAACGTGGTTTATTTGCATACACATGAGTATACATAAACCTAAACATTACGGCTACTTATTTACATTCATTTTGCTAATATATTCACTTTTTCGCCATATATACTCGTCCAGGGCAAAGAGAGTAACATAGGGCTAGAGAAGTGGTGATAATACGGGGAATTGGGAAATGTGTGGCTCGTGGAAAACTCCCCAGTGGCGCTCCAGCCAGATTAAACACGCGTCGTGCGCTGTAATTGCGTATTTCACTGAAGTGCAACCCTACATTTGAGCTTTCATGTGGGAAATGCTTAAATGAAACACTATCAAACCACTCTTGCCTACACATTTCCTGGGTAATTGAAAAATTAGTCATTGGAACTAAAATTTTAATCTCCTTAACGCAAACAGTATTCCTGCCCAACCTTCCAAATGTATTTTCTGAAAATAAAAGTTCAACACATCTGTTTGTCCAGAACTCGGAGGAAAGGGAATAGACGCCTGTTGCATCACAACTGAATTCTGAACGGTATGAAGACTTGAGCTTTCGTGTACACTGAAACCAAATCTTTATTTTTAATTTTAATGAAAGGATTTAAAATTCTGACGTACATCCTTTACAATCACAACTGCGTATTTTAAATTTTCTAATTAACAAACCAAAAAATAAATGCAACTCTTTTTTTATTCTGTGCTTTTTAACACGTTTCGTTGCAAACGACAGCAGAATGGCACTAAAAGCTCGTTTATTTAAAATTTAATCAACTTTGGAACTAAGCCACCTTTTTATTGTTTTTACGTCGTGGAGCTAACACCTAGAGAGGTTTATTAAACTTTTAATTGTATTTTGAAATATGCTTTTAATAAAACCCCTTTTGTTTGCTTTGCTCTTCTGGGAATTAATTCAGCTTCTTCTAAATTTATAAGGATTACTTGGAAGATCTTAAATTTATTGCTATAATCCTGTAAAATTTGTTTAAGAGAAGAGTGGGTTTTGTTTTATTTTAATTCCTATTTTCTCTTGGTTTCCTTGGATTGGCTTAAAATAACTTTCGGTTTCTGTTCTTTTAATTAATTAAGTAGACCCTTATTTTTTAAATTAACATTGAACGACTGGTTTTGTGAAGGCTTAGAATGAACAGTAGCGATATTTAGAGTTTATAAGCCATTTTTGAAACATTCTGTATAAGGTGTCCAGGGTAATGCCAATAGCCTTTTCTTGTGGAATTTATGAATTGTTAAAATTACTACTAGTGAGCAGGCATTTCTATTTAGAGTGTAGGTCACACGTAGGAATTTCAATTACTTGACTGGCATACTCCAAATTTTAAGCCCTTCTGCAATTCTGTACAGGTGCACTTCGAAGTTTGTTGAGATACCACATCATCAGCTATCCGAGTCGCTATAAATTCCCTAGTAGGTGTAAAACTGCCCCAAGAACTCCCCCTTTAACGTTCTGTTGCGAATTTAGGAGCATTCCAATAAAGTCCCCATTTCTTAATTATTTATTTTTTCTGTATTGCAACTTTCTCTGATATTATTAGAAATAAGATACCTGCACTTCATTTATCTCAACTATAAGTTAATGACATCAGTAACGTTTGAAATTATTATCGTACACAACGGATTTAAGCTTTTCTGCCATTCTTTTTTTGTACAAAGAAACCTCGCTTTGGCCAACGATACTATCAAGGCTTTTGTTGTAATCCTTTTCCAGTGCTTGATAAATTGTTCCTAACGGTATTAATCCTTGCAGGAGCGGTCTATAAATCCAAACATTCCAAAGAAATAAAATATCTGCGTGAAGAATTAATTTACGTACTTTTCAGTGGAATTTACTGCTAAAGTGTTTCTTGTAAAAATTAAATTGTTTGCATTTAAAAAAAATAGGGATAATATTATGTGGTAAATGTTAAGTAGTGCGTGAAATTCTGTATTGGAATTAGTTCTGAATAGGCGAATAAAGAAGTTAAGTAGGAAAAGAAGGTAGAATTTGCATAACCGAGATAAGTTTACCAACTTACTGGTGATGTCGAGACAATTTCTGAACTGAAGTAGCATTATTACCGCAGTAGTGTATCGACAAACACTTGAAGTAACACCCACACCCCTACCACGTGTGATTTACATATAGATTACTGCTAATCCCAAGGGCCAACTAGAAACGCCTCAGGTTGAAAACTACATAGACTTTCAATTGAGTTGCATTTCCATCGTTACGCTACGAGCATAAATTGCCTTAAAATCGTTACCATTTAATGAATTAAATTTGCTCCTGGATCATATCTTATCCGACTATTGGAGGACTAAGAATGCCATTGGATTTTCGCTTTCCACCCACACACTGGTACTGGTTACTTAAACTTTTGTCGTTAAATAAATTGAAAACTCAACGGTTATGTAAATGTTCACGAACTTAGTTCATAAAACTTCGGAAATTTTAATCACAAAATAAAATCATAAGGTTGGGGTTACATGTTTCCACGAAAACGTAAATTAAACCAGAAAAAAAAACTTCAAAGGACATTGGTTTTTTAAACTTTGTTATTATAACTTTTTTTACAAAGTAGATTAATATTTGCAATGTTAACTTATAATTTGATATGGAAATCAAATTTATAAAACTTACCTAATAACAAAAAATTTTCAGTGCCCTTCAAGAAATTGTTTTGCTGATACTGTTGTGAGTTTTCTCTTGGAAGTGTTTGTGCAACAAATTCGTGACTAAGGAGAAACGAATATTGTATTGTATAAGAATTGAAGGATTTGCTATCAATCAATAAATCGTTTGATGTTTTGGTGGCTATCATAACTTGTCATGGATTGGGTTTTGTGTAAATGTCGATCAACAAAAGATAAAGTAAAGCAATGCGTTTCTTATTGAATGATTGTTTAGAAAATAAAGTGAAGTGACATTAAAATAAATGGTTTCTCTTTATTTAGGTATAATCTATAATTTATTATTATTAATGATAGGTATAAAATTCTTATATTTCTACGACCTTCGGAATAATATAAGTACTAATTATTTTAGCAGCCCAATGGAACCTTGAACAAGTCTACAGACATTTCATGTTGAAGTAATAAAATTTAATTGGCGTAAAATAAGGTACTTTAATTTAATTGTCTAATTAATTCTGTAATTGTCTTGAGCCACAGTGAGTCAAAGACAAATCGAATGCAGCTTTTAGTAAATTAAGGGTTTTCAGAAATGCGCACATTCCAGAGTTTAAATGGAATTAAGTTACTTAAATGCTAATATCTGCATTGGATGCATGCAGTTGGTTAAACAATCAAAAGAGGGGAATCAAATTACCAACCCCAAAGTCCCCTCTTAACGCTGATTAAATTAGGTAATATTTTCCTGTTGGTTCTAATTTTCAATAATAGCTGCATTGCAGTGGTAGTTATATTAAACAAGCGGTATTCATTTCTGTAGAAATTTATTCGGACCCAGTTTAAACGGCTTTTAATGGGCGGACTCTGGCAAACCTAAAATCCCTCCAACCCTGAATAATTCCAAACCGGAAACACCTCGGCGGCTCTCTCTAACTTAATTACGTACTAACATGATAAATGTAACGTCTTCAGTGTAATATGTGACATTCGAACTAAGAGTGCATAATCTCTTTGATGCTGAAATCTAATTAAACCAGTCCTAGGAAAATTAATCAGAGTATGTTTAATTACCATTTCATGTATATTTGTTAATTAATACTCACTTTCTTATTTAACATGACTTACTTTGAAGTGAGTTGTAAGTAAACGAGCGTTGCTCCTAATCCTTTTTATTAATTAAAACACTACTAATACTAGACTTTAATGAGAAGTTATGGGGAAATTTGAAAGGGGTGCTTTGAAATGTTGATTTCTAGAATTATTATTCGTTCTAAGCAGCTCTATAATTTTCTTCCTTTTATTATCAGAGACGCAGTAAATTATTTTTTTTTGTATTAATAGGCGTTGAAATCACATTGAATTGTGTTGCTGCACGTTACAGTGTATTGTACTATCAACGCATAGATAGTGCGTAGTACTAAGACAAATGGTGGCAGTCGCAGAAAGCAGCGTTTGAAACATGTGATACACCAAATACAAGCAGGTGCAATTTATGTTGAAAGGAATTTGCTAAGAATTTATAGTAAAGATATTATTCTCTTCCTCTATAATTGAAAGATTACCAGAATCACAACTCGCAGAAGGAAACACCTGCAGGAAAAGAAGATAAAAATTGTCTTTGTATACGACTAGTAAATAAACAATAAATTATTTTTATGTGCTTGGTCAAGCATACTGCACTACCGTGAATAATTATTATTCACTATAGCGTTCCTACAGCGTTTTAAGCGTCAAAATGAACAACAAAGATAACAAAAATAAAATATCGCGGTACAAATGATTAGCACAATATTAAATGTTTGGCAGGTGATGGTGTTGATATTAGAATTGAATTTTAAAATTTTAATTTAGTTTCCATGTGCTCTTTGTTTTACATCTTTGAGTTTAATTTCCGTATTATTTTGCAAGGAATCTGAGGCATACAAAAATGTCGCAAAAACTTCGTCTACACAATTCAGAGCTCCAACAGATTGCTACGTTAAAAGCATTACGTACTTCGTCTTCAAAGAGATTACCTTAAAACAGCTTTCCAGGAAGTAAGATTGGCATCGCCAAACCTCTGATCGAACAAGTGGAAAATAGTATGAGAATTCCCTAAGCCATGAATTTAAAACAAGGGAAATGTTACGCGTCGTAATAAATAAAGATGACGCCCGACAAGACGTGAAGTCTTGATCTGAATAAAATACAATATGGATAGGTATTTCCTACTTTTCTTGAATCAGCTTTTCTGAAACATGATAGCTTTCCTTATGAACAAATACCTTTGCAGGTGCAAGCTATTAAGGTTAACATGTAAGATATATTTTGTCCAGTGGCGGCTCGTGGAAATCATGCTACTGTATTTCAAGATCAATATGTCATTTTCAAAAGCATACATATTATAATTTATAACCATTTGATTCCAGTTTATTTCGTTTCTATTACATAATTTCCAGCAAAGAAGTATCTAAGAGCTCAATTTTTTCATTAATCAAAAGTAATTGTTATTGAAATTTCTAATTGTTTGATCTATATAGACTGAATTACAATGTGAACAATTTAATTAAAAACTCCTAATTTTTAAAAAATCCTTAATTTTGTCTTTAGCAGCAGAGAAGCGTGTATAGAATATTTTTTAATGTTTTAAAATTTACTTTAATTTCTTTTATGTAGGTATAATTTTTGTTCTTGTGTATAGGTAGGTAACACTGTTGGTGTTGAGTAATGTTTGCTATACATAAGATTATACAAGGTAGAAGATATTTTGCTTTAGTGGCAATATTACTACAACCAGGTGAGACAGAAATTGCATATTTTTAGTTATCACATTTTCGAGTTAATGAATTAAGTGAGAAGGTAGAACTGGAGCACGATGAAGTGTAACAGGCAATTTGTGCCGCTATTAAACACATGCCTACACTGAACATTAACTGAGATTGCCTAGAACTTCATTAACAAACGCGCTATCACATGGGAATATCTAGCTGATGTCGAATTTGGGATAGATGCACTGCTATCGTTAAATACATGTTGAAATCATCAGAACACGCTTCATTTCCACCCTGTCATTGCGAATACATGATTATTGGTACGTGTTATACCGAATATCCAAGCGACTACGGATGCGGGGCCGTTAATTTTAACCAAAGATTCCGAGTTGATTGCGTTTCTTATATAATCTAGAAAAACGATATCAAGAAGCTTTTATTCTACGGTTTCTCGTGTCGTCAGTTTTGGAAATGTTTTGTGGTTTAATAAAAGGCAAACAATTGAGTAGTAAGTGAATAAAACGAGGAGACCGGTATTCGAACCTTGATAAGTGGACTCTTTTGTTAAAGTTAATATTACAGTTTCTTCATAATATATTAATTATGCTGAAACACACCGTATATTATAGGTATGTTTAGTTAATCGTTAATTTGCAGATGTGTATCGAAAGTATCTATCAACATCAAGTGGGGTAGTTCAAGAGTTGCAAACGTATCAATTTGTTTTGATTAATGCTCAGCGGCTAACAAAATTTTATATGATTTGTGATAGCAGTAACGAAAGCTCGGATTATAATGCAAAATGCATATCCTGCACCTAGTATCAAAATGCTATTGTTTCTACACGAATTACTGAATTTCGCAAATTTTGTGCATATAAATCCGAGCTCTGATAATAATGCAATGTTGTAAAGGTCTCAACGCGTTTCAGGGACTAAATTTCCATCTTCAATACGTAGGACTGAAATTTTTTACAATCGGTTTTGTTTTCAAAACCACACCTTCCAAGGACTTTGTTTAAATTACTTCTGGTTTGGTTTTTGGAGTCGTTGTTGGTTTAATAGTCAAACATTTAAAACTGTTGTGCTTTGTAATAATAGCAAATATTTTTAGTATTTATTTTTTCAGTAAGTTATTGAAACTGTACACTGAAAGATGGATTAATAATAATATAATAAGTAATATTGTACCAATATGTCGGGCATGGGTGCGAGTAATTTTTCAAGTTATCCAAGCGTCGGTGAAAGCATTTCCTTCGTTGAAATCGGACACTTTAAGCTTATAGACCGTTTTCATAAAAAATATTTTATCACTTTCTTTTCGTGAAGCGCCGTTGTTTGGTAAGAAGCATGTAATATATATCTTTTTACGACGTGATATGAGTTATTGACCGACATGAAAAAACTTTACCTAGGTTTAAGACTTCCGCTTTGCCAAAGTTTACCTCTAACCAGAGACGGTATTATAAAAAGTTTTGTGCTTACTCGATTTTTTAGCTGTCGATATGCGGTTGTACGAACAAGATAACGATTTTTCAAAAAATTGCTTACTAAAGCTCTAGCATTCTCCTATTTCTACCATGCTTGGTGAATATCAAATCGTGAAATTGTTTTGCTAACGAAAATATCAAAAAATCCAAATAAAAACTGATGCTCGGAGGGTTGTGGATTGAAAAGTCACGTTATGGCTCGGTTCAGGAAATTTTATGTTACGTTGTGTCAACTAGTAGTTAATAATGAAAATAGGTTGAGGGAGGGAGAGAATTGTTTTATTAAGCGGGAAAGGAAACAAAAGACCTAAACCAAAGGTGATTCAGAACTGTTTTGACTTAATTTTACTCCTGAATTTACCCCTTGATATTATATTTCCTAACACCCTGTATAGGTATACATCTCTATAGTATACATTCTTCTTCTACATTTCTATAGTCTGTTATTCTCAAAGACGTTTACTTTAAGTTGCAGAGCGTATATTTGAATTTTGCTGTAATGAGGATACTAATGTTAGCTATATGAAAGCCGGCATCGTTGAAGGAGTTTAGAAGACTATTCATCAGTGTGGTCTAAAGGAGTGGTGACAAAACACAACCTTTCTTCACAACACCTCTGATGGAGGTTCTGTGTGTAATGTCAAGTGCTCTTCACGTAAGAACGTGCTGTTTCTACTCGCAGCGGAGGCGTTAAAGGAAACCTTGTCGATGGTTCCTTCTATGTTAATGAAGAAGGATAGACATTTGGTTGTCTAACCATCTCTTTATTAGATTCACGAGAACCATAAGTCGGATCCGGTAGATCTTTCGATAAATGTGCGTTGATGTTGGTGCAGTGAATGAATAATTACAAGCACCCGATGTGTTATTTCTGTCGCACATTCAAAATCAATATTTATCTCCAATAGAAATTTATTATTTTTCACTCGGTGTAAAAAATTTTATTGGCAACTATTACAATATATTAAATGAATAAATAGGTTGGTAACTGTCAATAAAGGTTTGGTAAACCCTAAAATTTCCTGTATTACTTCAATAGCTTGTAAAGGTTGCGAGTTTTGTTGAGGAAATTTCATAAACGAACGACTTTAAACAGTGAAGGGTATTTCTCTAATTTTCTGTACTATCTCAACGAACCCGCTTTAATTACGCCAGCTTAAATATGGAGTTGGATTATGGAAGATTTCACGGTCTGATTTCCGTATGAAATGCAACTTCTTGACTTTGTCTTTTAAAATGGGAATCCTGCAAAGGCGGATTTAATATCCCGGAATCCTTGAGCGTCGTCGGTTGGGTCATATATTTCAAGAAGAGCTTGTTCGACAGAACCTAATAAGACGCACAAGGTCTGTTCCCCTAATTGCTAAAGTTAATTAAACTGGGCAAAACAACGTATTAGTTATTAGAAATGCTACTATGTGGCTGTAGAACGACCACAATTACTGAAACCAATCAATTGCAAAAATAATGGTTTATTTATTACTGTTCATTAAAACAGAAGAAAATTTCATATCCATTTCCTCTTTAGGTATTAATATACGTTACCACAAAGAGTATCTTGTTGTTCTTGAAAATATAATTAGTACAAAAGAGAGTTATTTTTATACTTTCTTTAATAGTTATTTTCCTTTATTTTCTTTTGTCACTTATCCTACGACTTATTGTGAGAAGTCAAAATCCAAAGCCGATTTTGTTCTGCAATACTCTAAACATAATAGTTATTTATGTATCAAGGGCGTAACCCAGGCGTTTTTGGCCCGCGGTGTGAAAATTATAGCCCGACGTGCGAAGCACGGAGGGCTATAACACGCCGAGGGCCAAAGACGTCGGTTACGCCTGAGGTGCATACAAAACTTTATGTAAGATCGAAATTTTAAAAACCGTAAAATTATAGTTTATATTGACAATGACTGTATTTAAACAAAAAATGAAAAGCGCTCCTTTGAAATCGATTTATCATTGACCAAATAAAACTGCGTAACCACAGCAACAAGTATAAACAAAAACAAATTATTTGCAAAAAAATTAGTAAGTAATTTAAGTATTTGTCACTATTTGTTTGCAAAAGTATGTCTAAAGAAGAAGATTTCTCGTGCATTGTGCCAGATTTTGATGAAGCAGCAAAGAACATTACTTTGAATCTGTTACCGCCAAAATCCAAAGCTATATATGAGAAAACATATAATGATTTTTTAAAGTGGTGTGCAGTTAATAAGGTAAAAACCATTACTGAAAATGTTTTACTGGTATATTTTGATGAACAAAGTAAAATTTACAAACCAACCTCGCTTTGGTCGCGTTACTCAATGATCAAAGCAAATTTGGCAGCTAAGGAAAACATTGATGTCATCAGTCAATTCAAGCGATTGTTCGCCTTTCTGAAAAGGCAAAGCGAGGGGTACGAATCCAAAAAATCAACAGGGAACAGATCACAAAATTTTTCTTGGAAGCCCCAGATGATAGGTACATTTCTAATGATGAAGGTAAGAAAATCACTAATAATTCGAAATATAATTATACTCACTGAGTTTCTACAATATTGTAGGTGGCAATAATCATGGGCATCGCTGGGGCATGTCGTAGAAACGAATTAGCCCAATTAACTCTAGACGATATTGAGGATGTAGGGTCTGCACTCATTGTAAAAATCAATAAGACAAAGAACAAAATCAACAGAACATTTACAGTCGTTAACAACGAAGAACTAGCACTGAATTTTCTACAAATATTTCGAAAATACGTGTTTTTACGGCCATCACACACGGAGCATCGACGACTCTTTGTGTATTACAAAAATGGCAAGTGTACATCGCAGGTTGTAGGAAAAAATACACTGGGACAAGTGCCGCAAAGAGTAGCCAAATTTTTGAATATGCCGGATGCAGGTGCCTATACAGGACACTGCTTTCGACGTTCCTCCGCTACTCTTTTAGCTGATGGGGGCGCAGACTTGATCAGTATCAAACGTCATGGTGGCTGGAAGTCCTCGGCGGTGGCTGAGACTTATATTGAGGATTCATTGCAAAATAAAATGAAAATTGCACAAAAGGTTATGGTAGGCGAAGGTCTTCCTGTACCCTCAACAAGTAATGCTGTCAGTAATGAAAACGTTCGCAATCCCTCTGTGATAAACACCATTCTTTCTACTAGAGAATGATGGTACTAATGAAAGCGTTATCAGTGAATCTTTGATAAACACCATTCCTTCCGCATTTAATATAAGTATGTAATTGTAATAACTGTACTGATAGATATAAATGTTCATATTAACAAATAACTGTGTTACTACTTGTATTCCAAACAAAAATAAAATTATTCCTTAATTAGAAAAGTGCAATCAGCGGGCCAAAAACATAATTACGGCCCGAGGGCCAAAAAGACTAGGTTTACGCCTGAAAATTAGGTCTAAAAAACAGTTGTTATTGATCGATCGTACATAAAATTGTTTTTTGCACGATCGGTCTTTTTTGTTAACTTACTAGATTCGATGCCAGAACAGTAAGCTGCATTTACTGGTTGCTAGGTGTAACAAAACAGTAATTTACTACAGTGGCTCTAGTGCAATAGTATTTGCAAAAAGAAACGTCAGTTGCATGTTAAATATTTACAGAGTATCTGATTGGTATTCGAACGTGACAAAACTGCAATAGACAACGCGTAAGTGTTATTTACTCTCATCTATTTAATTAGTAGTGGTGTGATCTGCATTTTGATATGAATATTGTTTTATAATTTTATTGAATCCGAATTTTAATTGATATTTTAAAAATTGTCTGGCAACAGTTCATACATTCCCTGATTCTTTTGATTTCGATAAGGAATGATATAACTGGAGCTGAAGGTGTACAGAATTTTTTTTATTTGTCTAACACAAAAAAGTGTTTCTAATAAAAGTAATATTTTCATGTGTTGTGTGTCATCTTCTTAAAAATATTTATTTTCAGTACATCAAGCAACTGAATAAAAAGGGGTGTTAAAATATAATTTCGAATATAATTCTGCGATTCCTCACGATCTGATGCCCATTTTCATTTTATTATTAGTATGGAAAGTTTTCACAAAATTATTCATTTAGATTGGAAAACATTTCATATACCGTCTGGGTACTTTCAAAACCGAACATAGGGGAATTGCATTGTAACTAACCTTTATATAGATTCCTGCTCGCCATTTAAACCCACAAGGATGGTAATGGTATGAATAGAACGACAAAAATACAGCGCATCTGATGGTACCAATAAATGTTAGTACTTAGTTATCTTTTTCTGTAAAAAAAATTATAAAATAATGCTATTTTGAAATAATATAGGTTGCTATGATTGTCAACTTTTTTTTATTTGTCAATTAAATTATTTGAAATCAGTCGATGTTTCTGTTATTAATATCAAATAATATGAATAATAACGAGTATTCAGTAGAGCAGAGGGTTTTTAAAATAAAGACATTACCATCCTTGTGGGTTTAAATGGCGAACAGGAATCTATATAAAGATCAGTTACAATGCAATTCCCCTATGTTCGGCTTTGAAAGTACCCACTCGGTATGTACCTTTCTCCAAACTTCCAACGCTATTAAATTGTGTAAAAGCTGAAAATTTCCAAACTCATGCACCGTTAAACGTTTTCTAATCGCCTCATATTACTCACAAAACTACATCAAACTGAAATTTGTAATGCTGTTCGGAATTTAAATTCACATCAGTGCTACGGAAAGGTCAAGTGACCCTGTCTAAAAGTGGTTTAATATTCAACCACAATTTCTAAAAACTTTTTCCCTAAAGTTGTTCTAGCACATTTAGTTTGAAATGTAGTCATTTGCAGCCATAAGTCCATACCATCCATTACCCTCTACCCATTTCACATTAGAAGTTGCCTGAACGATTTCAACGTTTACGCCAGAAAGTTTATAGTTTTCTCCTGAAACAATGTGATTGAACAGTGGTAATTTTATAGGTCAACTAGGTACTTTGTATTCAATGGTTTTAATATACAGGGTCAGTCAGAAATATACAACCAGCATTAAATAAATATTCATATTAATCTTACTCGGAAAGGGTCTCCTTTAAAGTTCCTCGTTTGAAATTGCTTTCTAGGCAATACTAATACGTACACATGTTTTTCGAGTATAAATGAATAGTCTGTCTAAGATAAATATTTGTTCGAACTTCAAAACTATTCAAATGTTTAGTTAGCCTAAGAGAATTTACTTCGCACATTGAGATTTTAAGGAATACAATGGTTACCAAAATGGTGTGGAAAATGAATCCAACTATGAGAACTCTGTAATCCTGGGATAGTTCCAGAATGTTTTGCATTCATGCATTTCTCATACACCATTGTTCTCTCTAATTGGCTTCCGATCTTCGCACTCGCTGTTCGACTTTGCGCTTCATTACGTTTATTACAGGCTGTATAGCTGTGTGTATCCCACATCCTTCCTACATAATTCACAAAACAGACGCTCAAGGAGCGTTTAAACTAGAGTAAGAGCGTAGAGCCCTTGGTGGCCAACTTGGATTACATGCGTTTAGATTTAGTGGTGAAAACTTTGAAAATCTATAATTAAATTCCATCTTTTGGGAATCCTTGTTACGATTATGTAAATGTTGTTCCTTTGAGAGATTCCAGTATTAAATAGCAGTGGGAAAAACAGTGAAAACCGGAATTAGGTAAACGCATATGAAAACGAAATTTGAAAAGACATTGGAAAAATATTAAATACGAGCCCAAGCACACAGAATTTCGTAAAAAAATTAAAATTGTATTTTACTTTTGTTTAAATAGTTTTCTTGGGCCTTAATAAACAGCAAGAAATTTTCAGTTGGGTTCGAGACTAAGAAACGGTTAGCTAAGAATGGTAATATCATGTGCAGTTTGTTTTAGGCAGTCTGGCATGAAAAGCTTCCGAATTCAGGCGGATAACGCCATCCGCCTTCATCCCCAACACAAATATTAAACTTAAGAGTCGTCACTGAAAATAATGCGATTCCATTCATCCTAAGACTAGTTTTTGGGTTTTCTAAGGCATTTTACCCCATTCAATATTATGTGTAATTTATTAAATTAAAAATTTAGTGATAATTATTGGAATTGTCCCAGAGTAGGGGCTGCTTTGTAACAGATCAAAATATGTTGGACAGCCGTTGTACTTAGCTATCTTTTAAAATTCTAGAAATTTTTCCGTTTTTTTTAAATCCTGAATATTCATTTTTACAGCTTTTCAAAAAAATCCGAAACCGGAATCGGAAGTTAGACATGTTTTTTTGGTAGCATTTTTTTCAGAAGCGGAATATTGAAAATCTAAGTAGGGGATATGAAAGAAGACCATAATTCAAGGGAAACAGTTTTTTCCCGAACTCTCTAATTTCAAAATGGCGGCCGCTATGAATTTTTCAATATTTCGATTTTGACGCCCCATAATTCAAAAATCAGTTATCTGATCAGGCTACGCCGGTTGTTTGAAAACCCTTTGACAGTACTACACCAAGAAAAAAATTTATTTCGTAAATCCAAAAACGGTCGCAACGGCGCTCTTCCAAAACTTTTGAAATTTTTGAAACATTATTACAAAAAAACTGGCCACACGATTTTGTTTAAATTTTCTACACTTATAAAGTTTGGTATTAGCTATAGTTTTATTTTTTGATGAATGCCAGAATTTCACTGTGGCGCCCTCTACGAGGTTTTGAAAATCGGAAATTGATGCTCCTATAGCGCCTTTATTAGTCAAAACATGAAAGAAGTTTAAATATAAAACTTATTCAGTATATAATTCTGCGTTCTTCTAATTGTATATCACGTATACAGGGCGTTTGCTTACCACAGTACAATAAGCAACTTTGTTATTTTAAATGAAACACCCTATATATTATTATATAATTGAATGCAAAATTTAAGTATCTATCACATAGTATAAGGTGTTCATATAGCTAAAATGTACAGTTGATGAGAAATTCGTGAATTTTGAAAATTATGTTGGACTCTGACGGAAACAGATCGTCAGTCGGTAGCGATCGTCCGGCTTCGCTAGCTGTAATTTCTAGCCGGTACCTACAGATAGATAGGTGTCTTTCTTCTGTTCATATCGAATACGTATAGTATCGTTTTTCTCGCTAGGCATTCAAATGCTTATCAGGGTCTTCCTCGCCAACTATATACTGTTGAATACCAAACACGTTTATTTTTAGTATGGCAAAGTCCAGGGGAGGTTTGCACCTCCACTGTTTTGTACAACCTTTCGTATTTAATGGTGTGTCTTGAAAACTTTCGAATTTCTAATCCTTACTCGTAACTAAAGCTTCATTCAGTATCATTATTTGTAGTACAGTTAAACTTGTTCTATTTGTAAAACTTCGTTAATTGCAAGCTAGCGTAACCAGTAGCAGTTCCCTAGACTGTAACCTCTTACAGTACAGTTCCTAATTACAACTCAGTGGAGTACAATTTGAAAGCTTGAGATATGATGCGCTCGATGTCTGTCTTTTCCCAACACTGTGCAGTTACTCAATTACGACACTGTTATCAACTTTTTCATCGCACTTCAAATTAGTTCAAGCACAAATGGGTGAACTAAAGCTAGAGTGGTGATGGATCGCCACATAATTTTCAAACTTTCAGCATAAACCACAAACGAGTTCGCATTAGCTATACTTTGCAGTATTCACGTGTGTTTGTGTTAGGTAAGTTGTGTTATATTGTTGGGTTCATTACTTTTGTTTTATTGGATATTGGCTACTTGCGATCAATCAATGTCAGGCTGTCGCTTAACACCACACTTTTCATTTTGAAACTTAGAAAAACATAATATACGCGAGCTGCTGCAGTTGGCAAAGCCACTCTTTCTAACTAAAAATACTGACAACTTCTGCACTAATTTTTTCAGTTCGCTGCCCCTAAAGATATTTCATGCAGAGTTTTTCTCTTGTTCAGTGCACCGTTCTAATAGGAAATTATTTCCACGTAGTAGTACATATATTTCTGTTACTAAGGATTAACCCCGTCTTAAGGGATGCATAATGATTCTATTTTACCAGATTATAATTTCCATAACCTACCGTAAGGTAAGGAAAAACTACGTTAAATTTCCATCCGCATACATATCCTCCACTTGTAATGCGTTGGTATATGGATTATTCAATAGAAATGTGTTGCATATTATTAGCAGATGAACTATTCCCATTTGGACCCTCATAAATCGATATATCAGCATGCTGAGCTTAAAAGTTAACTTAGTATTGTATAATAGCCCCTTTAGATGTTTAGATGCATTCGCTAAGATGGAAATTTAATCGCAAATAGCCTCTTTGGTGATACAACACCCTAGAACAAAGCAGAGCCATTCATCCCTTGCGTCAGTGGTACCAACTGATAATTGGTGGCGTTAAGTAGTTCTTTGAAGATCCGTTGGAGCGGAGACACATTTAAATGAGCCCTAAATCCGTACCATCTATTTTGTAACACCGTAAATAATTTTCGGAGGAATATAATCTTCTCAGAAACGGCGTTTTCCGAAAGGTGAACCACATTCCGGATAGAATTTAAGTGAAACAATTGAGACTGTGTTTATTGCAACGAATTAAATCTTTCCCCCGCGGATTCTCTAAATATACGGGGAAATGACTGCAGTGCGGCTGTCCGTTTTCATTTGGACAGAGAGCTTTGCACGTATTGCAGAAGTGTTCGCGCCGTTTAATACGAAAAAGTACAATAGGACTCTTTGCTCATATTACTTTTCTTTAAGAAGAACTAGAAGACAATTTTAGAACTGAAATAACTAGACTGAAAAACAATAAAAGCTTTAAGCAAATTAGAAGTCTAAAGTTTAGCAATTTTCCGAATTGTTAAGATTGCTGAAAGTTCTCTTCTATTAAGATTTCGTAAGGAATTCTGTTCCAGATTGATTTAAATTTTATCTCTTACACAGCCTCTGAAAGACATATTGTAAGCTACTTGCGACCGTAAGAATACATAACTATGGAAAAAACATCGTTTCGTATACATAATAATTGTTATAATTATATCACGCTCATTATTCGCAGAATTGCAATGAATTACAAGTAGTTTAACTTCGTCGAACATACATCCACGTTCTCACTATCCTACAATAATTTTACAGCCAGTTTTTCAGTGTAAGTTCTGTACCATACCCCTCACCTTACAGACCAAGGGTTTCTTTCTCTGTAGTAATCACCTTCTCATCGCCATATCCATTTCTGCTAATATACGAATTTTAATAATTTTTGCATACATACAGGATGCTCTTAAAATGCCCTAAAAAGGAATGATACGATATTCTACTTAAAATACTGAGTCAAAAATTCTAATGTACTTTTTTCTTTTGCTTGGTGGTTTCGGAGTTATTAGTATCGTCAAACGGTACTCACGCGATTGTCTGGCAGAACTGATGGATTATTTTTATAATCTTTAGTTTCTTGATTATTGGTATTTTAATATTTCTTACTGGCAAAATATGAATCAAAAAGGAGAACTCAATTTCATACAAGACAGGCGAGATGCGCTTTTGTTAATGAATTTAAAAGAACTAAAGCTTGAAATAAACTGTTCCCTGTAGATTAATTACTGCTCATGTTACAGTAGTTACAGAAATAATTAAAATTGCATTTATAAACCGTCTTTAGACTTTATACCCAGTTTTATTCAGTTTTTCTTTTAAACTTCAGATTGTATAGATAAGTGTAGAGGCAAGCATTTAAATTCTAGCAGTACTTCTCTCGCAACTTCTACTTCAAGTGTATTTTGGAGCCATGATAATTTTCTTATACATACGGTTTTTCAACAAAAAGTAACCACCTCTCGTTTCTTTCAAAACGCTTGTTTGTTTGAAAATCGCCAAGACAAGTCAACAAAGACAGCAAGGGGGACATATTTTTATGTAAAATCCGGACGCTGTCATCAACCCCTTAACCGTCACAGCCACCCCCAAAATTTCAAATGACACCATACCATGTGTAGCACATTGTTGGAAAGGAATTCATTCTACTCGTACTATTTATTTTTTTATTCGCTTCAAATTGAGACATAAAAAAATTAAAAACTATATTTTGTTTAAATAAAAGGAGCTTTCGCGATTACTACCTTGGTTTCTATATTATTATCCGGATTTGTGTTTTCATTAGTCGAATATCTTAGATATTATTTACATTGTTTCACTCCTTTGATTGTAACCTACCTACATAACATACAAATGATATTACAATTTAAATTCTAAATTAATAGTAAGTTTAGTTCTTGGCACAATCCACGTATAAATCGAAGAAGGGCACCGCATGGATTTCCAAAATAAAGGTTTTAATTTTTTGCACACCTTTTCTAACAATCAATAAATGTTAGTTCTATTCCCTGTAGGTAGTATTGTTCAACCTGACAGATTGAAGCTACCCCATCTATCACCAAGAAAGAATTACCCTGTATTCTCCAAGGAGACATAACTTTGCAATTAGATCCCTTTTTATTCTCGTCCAGTTCGGAATAATCGAAGCCCATCGTTTATTTTTTTAGTTTAATAAACCCTGCATAATAATAATTTTATTTAAGTTGTGATTTTCTTAGTGTACGTATTTGATTTTTCTATTTATCAAAACTGGGGATGAATGTTTAAACAGTTGGATATTATTCTGGGAGGCCTCGTTATAAATGTTCATAATGACAACAGAGATGAGAGCAATTTTTATTTATTTTAAGGTTACACCACGTATTTGTCTATTTTGCTTTTCAAAAAATCCGAAACCGGAAGCAGAAGTGATAAGACATGTTTTTCTGATAGCATTTTTTTCAGAAGCGGAATTTTGAAAATCTGAGTAGGGAATATGAAATAAGACCATAATTCAAGGGAAACTATTTTTTTAACCGGACTGTCTAAGTTCAAAATGTCGGCCGCTATGAATTTTTAAAAATTTTGACTAACGCCCCACAACTCAAAAACCAGTTATCTGATCAAGTTACAACAACTTGTTTGAAAGCCCATTGGCAGTACTATACCATGAAAAAAAATTAATTTAGAAAATCCAAAAACGTTCGCAATGGCGCTCTCTCGTGTTTGTCCCTACGCATTCAAGTGTTTTCCAGGTCTGCCTCGCGAATTACTGTTGATTGCCAGAAACGAACTGTTTATTTTTAGCATGGGAAAGACCAGGGGAGGTGCACACCTCCACTTTTTAAATTTCTAATCTATTTTTTATGTTTATATTAATTTATTAATAAAATAAATACTGATTTATGTTTCTTTGTTGCAGGTGAGTTAAAATAGTATCTTCTAATTCCTAATAAGTACCTACTCCAGTTAAATGTGGTAAGTTTCATTTTGTGGAATATTCCTTAGTATTATTCTTCATGAAGGTAAACGACCCCAGTGAATAATAACCAATAGTCCACGACTATTACCAAATAATAACAATTTTCCTAACAACGATGAAAATTTATCCGTTTACATTTTTTACAAACGTTATCAAATAAGCCATAATTATTATAGGTAGGTCCTTGCGTCTTGTAAGTGTTTTACTTTTGTTTATTAACATAAATAAATAAGGTCAGCCAATCGTTTTTATTTATTATGATAAATTAAAATTGGATCTGAATTAAAAAAGTTCTAATATGCACTGATGACTCGATGAGAACCTTAGGTAATAGCTTCACATCTGGTACGTTTTGAATGCAGTCATTTTCTTATCACACACAACATATTTTTAACTTTTGTTATTGAAGATAATTTTCTCGTTCTGAATAGAAAAAGGAGGGGCTAATATTATAGACCGAAATGGAAATCAAATTTTACCTGTCTCCACCAGTCTTAATCGTGAGTTTGAAGTAGACACTTTTCGTGAAGACATTTAATTTAAAAATTAAATATTTGTCTTAGTTAAAATATTTGTACTTGAACTAGAGTGCTTATAAAAATACGTGTATAGTGTATAGTGTTTCCTGACCATCACCAGTAAAGAAGGTGGTAGTTGGCTAGTAAAGATGGAAAGAAAGGTATAGATTGCTATTTATTTTATTTGCATGTACGTTTTTGTAATCAGTGCAGTCTCGTTGTACTACTATAGATGTCTCAAATATTGGAAAAGTAATTAGGAAATATTTATTAATTCCAACCAACAAAATTAGATTTTGTTGTTATACCATGTTTCCTTATTAGTGAATAATGATAATTCTCGGTAGTGTCTTATGGGTAGCGTAGCGTTATCCTTGACCAAACATTTGAAAAAAATCTGTTGAAGAAGAGTCCACATAATCTTCTAGAAAGAATAAATGAATAGTAACGGATAACAATTAGGAATAAGAAAATTCGATTAAACCAAACGTATTCCAGAAAATTGCTTTGGAAATTATTTCTCTGCAGACAATCTGCTTTCGTTAAGCAAAGTAATTGCAATTTAAACACATAATTTAATTTACTTTTCTTAATTTACCAGGAAGACGAAAAACAAACTAAGTGAAGCTACTCATTTCACGCTTCATGAATTTGTAATTTTCATTAATTAGGTAAACATTTTTATTAATTCTCACGCTTATCCAATCTCCGGGGTCGACGGAAATTTTAATAGCCACGCACTTTCGGAAGTAATCTCATTAATATAAATATCCTTATTATTTTATGAAGGAATGAAGTGATAATCTTACGAGGAAAATTTGTTATTCTTAACTTGACTATTCAACCAAGCGGCTTTAAATTCAAGGATTTATTGCAGTGGAAATTGAATTAAATTTTTATGCTACTAAATTGGTTGGGGTAAACAGATTTTAATTATAACTCGTGGCATTGCAAAATGTAGTCACCTATATTATCATTCATCAGGTTTCCATTAACCTCATAACTGATATTTTAACAAATTTTCACGCTCCCACAAACCAATTAATTAAAGCTCCGCAAAAACCACAATAACCATCTATAATTAAAAGCACTTTCCACAAATGAAAATTAAATGAAGTGTTAAAGCTTGATACGTTTATTAAAATACATTATTCAATTTTTACTAGAATTTGTGAAATCGTGGAAGTGATCGAACTGCTGTGGGGTTGCTGGGTTTTTAGCAGCGCAAGTTCTTTTTTATTGGATCTGTCGCTGACAGTCTCCGCGAAATAAATGAGCGTTTTTTGCAGTAAAACGAACGTCTTAGGATCCTATTAATTTGTATTAAATTACTGAGCCATAATTAATTCTGAATGCTATGAAAAATAGGTGCGCGTCCATCAGACAACCAGGCATTCCTGGAATATTAAGTGATCCATTTGGCAATACCCCATGAATAAATGAGACATTCGCAGATGGTTTTGATGTGTTTTATGGTTCGCTAGTGATGATCTGCCTGTCACATAAGCTGCTGTTTCTGCAACGGTGGATTAATTAACATCGTGTTAGTCTACGGAAGTCGTGTTTTGACAGCTTTAGGCAACCCATATTACAGAATGATGTAGCATACACATGTATCACCTACACCTGTTGTTATTTATATTTTAATACCTCTCGTGTTCAAATTAAACTCCCCATGCCCTTTCCAGGTACTAGTTCACAGTTTGTGGTTTATTAAAAAACGCAGTCATTTTTTTTTTCGGTTAAACAAGAAGAAATGTTCAGTGTATTGAGAACTACTTACTACGATCATCGAATAATTCTATAAATTTTGGGCAATTTTCAGTACAGGCTGAAAAATCTTATCCCCATACATGCGCTCCTTATCTTGAACACCCTGTATACACATTTTAATTAACCATTTTCAGTGTTATTCTAAATGTGTTTGTTGATAACATTTTCATTAAAATCACTTTCATAATTGAATTTTGATTAAACAGAATGTCATCCAAGCTAATTCGGTGATTAAAGCGAATAAGCTAGAATAAGAAATTAAGGAAAGGACACACGGATCAAATTAATTTAAAATATACAGGATCTTCGTATTGCTAGTCTTAAATATTATTGCTGTCGATGACTTATTATTAAGCAAATTTTAGACTGCACCTTGAACTGCACCCCCATTCCATAAGTGTTTTAGATGCTTATGACTGCACAAATAGTAATTACGTATGCATATTTGTTACAATGGTCTACTTTCAAAAATAATTAATTCATGTAGAATAAATTGTAGTTTGTTGAACTATCATACTATTACAGTGGTGGATTATTGTTATTAAAGGCTATCAGTTTATATACTAAATATTTTGCTAAAGTAGACGGGTGTTTAAAAAAGTATCTAGTATTCCACCTAATTGCTAGTAGGGCTGGGCGATATATCGATAAATATCGATACGTATTCCAGTTCAGAAGCTTTTTGCATAATCAGAAATCCTGAATCCGGACATTGCAATCCTATTTATAAGTGTATTATATCAGTGTATACGTGTACGTGCTTTCCTTTCAGTAAATTAAATACTTTTTTAATAATATTTTTCTTTTCTTTTTTCGATATTTACGCGCCCTCCTTTTAGTGTTATCACGGCCCCCTAGGGGGGCGCGCCCCACAGGTTGAGAACCGCTGTGTTAATTAGAAAATCTCATATTTTTTATTCAGCGTAAAATAACTGTCGCCAAAGTTCTAATTTTTTTTATGGAGTTTTTAATGATTTTTTCCGGCTTTATATAATTTAATCAGCAAGGAAGCTGCATTGTAAAATGTCTGTTTTTTCAGAAGGGAATATGAATAACTTTACAATTTATAATGTAATCTATTATACAAGCAAGTCTCTGAGGAATAGAAAATTTTCGCTGAAATGAATTTACTATCATCAATCTTAATTTGGAGGCTGATACGTTCTGTAACGTATTATTTCAAGTCCAACAATACCTGTTTCATTTCCATTTGCATCAGTTAGCACTTCCCAACTTTACCAATTTCCTAGAGCTTTGCTTCTCTAATTGTTGCAGTTCTAGTTATAGTTCCTTGAAATTTATAAATTCTGCAGTGTATTTATGGAACTTGCAGAAGCTTCTGTAAATAACAAAACTCATTCAGCTTCTGTCTGATTAGTACTACTTATATCCTAAATTTGTACCAGAATTGCTTTTATGCAGCGTTTGGGATTACGAAGTTCATCTTCAAGACTTTAGGGAAAACATTCCGAGCATATAAATTAAACATGACGAAATTGCCACAAGACCTGTTGATCTCGCACCAATAACTCGTTTTTTTAATCTAATCTAGCTTCTAGCATTGCCTTTTTCAGAGCAATAACTGATATATTTGTAGCTTTCCAATCAGGTGATTTATAGGTCTGCTTTAGGAAATGTCATTGCATCAAACGCCTTTACCGATGATTACTATTCAAGAATTACATAACGTTAGAATTTCAAATTTGGATTGAATTATTGGGGATCATGACTGGAAGTTGTTAAATATTGATTATTCTGAAAATAGAAATATTTTCTTCGTGCGTTTATGTGTTCTTGTCTGTATGTCGTGAATTGAACATGACTGACATAAATTATTGCCTTCTCCTAACATGGGAGCGTTGAAATCGAAGACGAACGTCAATATAATGCCTCCGAAGGCTGTCACGACCCTTACATTCCTCAACTGAAAGCCTTTCATTTAGCGGCGATTTCCATTTAATTATTATTTCTTTTGTAATGTTCAGTTGGAGCCTGAAAAATTTTAGGCTACCCAACTTATTGTCATCTTTAACACAATCGTCTTCGGTTCTTCGATGGAGAGCTTTTAATTTTCTTTCAATTTATACAGAATCTTACATTTACTTATTAAAAAGTTTTGTCCTCGCTGGGTAATCCATAGTGTAATTAAATACCAATGAATAACATTTTAGATTGCTTTCCTGAAGAATCTGGGCAGTCTTATTACGTTGGTGTAGTGTCGTTTTCAAAAGCATATACTAGAGAGTTTTTGAGCACCGTACGCTGAGAGTACGGTAACGCTAACACTAACGTCTTTCCTTTGCAAACAATATGTTGCCTAGCAAAGACGTTACCGTTAGCGTTAGCGTACTCTAGCGTATAGTGCTCTAAAACTCCCTAATAAGTAAATAACGATTTACGTAGTAATTACTTGATTCCATTTAATGGTCTTTCCACTGATTGGTTTGGTTGGTCTACCTCCATTACAACAACAGAGCAATGCGCAAAAATGTGTGTTAACCCACTGCAAAAAATATTTTTTTAGGCGACTATGATAAAAACCGCTGATGCGGCTATGACGTTTCAGGATGGTCACGTGACGAAATGTCATTCAAATAAAAATTTAAATTTGTGATATTCGCCTAAAAAATGTTGTTTGCACCTCTGCCAAAAAGTGCTTTTTCGTCCTTGCCTGTTTTCAGACTGCATGAAAAAGTGCCTTAATGTCAAAGCCATTTTGCGCTCTTTTTTTCAGTCTGTACTGAAAATTGCGAAAACTGTATACAATTTGAATGGTGATTGTAGTAGTCCTCTATACGCTGAACATTTTTTCTCAGTTAACCGAATCTCTATCTCTTACCGTTTACGAGATCCTCATGTATGCGCTTCTTATCTTGGACATGGACACCCATAATGGACAATTTAATTTATAAACACATTTAACGAATTATTAGTTTCGTTTTTAGCGTTGAGAAGGGTGCGTAGAATATTTTTAGTTGTAGATAGATAAAACACAAATGCGAGACCAGGATTTGAATTTGAACCCAATCCGCTAACCTTCAAAATTTATATTGCAGTTAATAAATTTTGTTAACAGGCTTTAACAATGCTAACTTTTTATTAGTTTGTTTTGACTTGTGCAATACCGATAATGAATAGTAGGTATTAAAAATGATTTAAAGTCGTTCTCTTATCGCAGGTATTTGACTCCACTCAGCTGTTAAATTTGTTTTGTATTTGAATAAATCAAGGATGAATGAATTATTTCATTGTGCAACATTAACGTCACTGATTGCAATCTATAAAAAACATCACTAGTTATGCTTCATACCAATAGTAAATGTATGGATTTAATTTTTAGTTAGTTTTTGCGAAGATTTCTGTGAAAACGAAAAGGACATAAAAAAGCAGTTTTCGTAAAAAGGTTTTCATTTTGTAATAACCTCGATACTAAAATTGTTTCTAACAAGACATAATATGTCATTTATGAGAACTCAACTGGGAGCTTTATTACCAATTTGTACTGTAACGACTTTTAAGGAAATCGATAACCGCAAATATACCATAAACACCGCAGTAGAATTGTTTTCCGTTTAGCGTCATAGAAATAATGTTGCAGTTTACAGTTTCAGTATTGATACTTTGTCATCTCTTATGATATCTTTAAATAATACCTACATCAAAAGTAATTAGAAAATTAATCAATCATTTTCTCGGAAAATAATCTAAAAAAATATGATGAAATTATTCCACCTGTCTGAGTTTAATTATAATTAAATAATAAAACTGGTTTTCGAATAGAAACTTCTTCGTTAGTAAAGATGCATGTGCGTATTTGGAATAATTGATCACAATTACAAGGTATAGGTACTACAGCAAAACTATTTGTTCTGTAATAATAAATTGGAAGGCTCTTACTATATGCAATTAGCAATATTTCCTATTAATGAATGCCATGTAGAGATGCAGATAGTTGCAACATTGGATGTTGAAGAAAGTTGATGATCCCATTAAAAGTAGGTTATGGAAATACTTCACTCGAATTTTTAGTTTAAAAACTAAACTTTCTTCTAGTACTCATTATATAATCGAACGTACTTGACAGTATTCGACAATAGTATTGTAAAGTTTTTTCTATCCTCGAATTGAGGGAAAACATGAGAGAGAAGGGGGCGCGATACAAAGAGACAGAGAACAGACTGATATTTTGAAAATGTTGCAAATTTAAAATAAACATAATGTTTCTGAAGTTGATTGGTATAAAATATAATTATCAATTATGTGAGCAGTGAGCGTTTAAAACGTATTTCTTAGGGAATTAGTTTTAAGAAATAGAAAGCAAACATAAATCACAAATTTAGAACGCAGTGAATAATTAATATTAAGATAACCTTTAACAAGAGAAACAATCATTACATAGTATAGTAATAAAACTAAATTAGCTTATAGGTGGCTTATAATAGTTAGGTATCGAAAGTATAGCGAAACTAGAACACACAAGAACAAAATTGTTTACCTTTACTATAGACAGTGGATGCAAATGTTATCGGAATTTGTTGATAAGAGACAAATTAAAATAAATCAAGTAGTATAGCACAAAATTCTTTTTCTTCACATAGAAAAAATAATTTACGAAAGCTTAAACAATATCTATGTAATTAAAAAACAGCAAACAATGGTCTCCCAATAGTTATTGTTATTAAAGCAAGAAACTTTGTATCAATGTACAAAATGGTAGGTAATTCGAGTTTTACCTAATAATTGTTTTGTTTTTTACTTGAAAATTGTGTTCGTTAATTTAATATAACATCTTACTAGCGCTTAATTTAATAATTACAATAAACATAGAGACAACAAAGTAAAAGGCAATGAAAACTAACAATAATGCCATTTAGAATAAATTATGTAACAAAATGTGTTCTTACATTCTGGTGGGATGCATCAGGTGAAGTGTTAAATCACATTAACATGCTCGCGGTGCATATTACCAGACCCCATTACAAAACAACAACGAAAATTTGTATGCATAGTCGGATTGGCAACATTAAAATGTTGATCATTATTTCTCAAGAGTCAAGACTTAAGACTCGTATATGTATCGAACATCGGATAATAAGTTTTAAGATTTAAATATTCTGTACTTCATCTGACTTTTTCCGTTAAGTTATCTCAAAGCTGGTTGAATTAAATATTTTTCCAACGATTACTTAAATGGAAGGGGTGGTCGTGGTCCTCTCTGGATGCTGTACTTCCCAGGTGACATCTTAGATCATGTAGTGGCGCTGCGCAGCGCCACTACATGATCTAAGGGTGACATGTCTTTGAGCTTTATTACTGGTGTAGCGCCAGGGTGCTTTGTAGCCTAGCGCTTACTGTGTTAGTCTTCGGTTAGTTACTTTCTTTTCAATGTTACGACAAACTTCTTTGTTTTAAATTTTTACAGAAGTTTTATAGATGTCGTAAGCACTTACGTCTGCTATCGACAGAAAATCGCACGTGTTTTGTAAATTTATAAAATATTAATTGAATTAGGTACCTACAACAAAATTTGATTAAGTAGTTGAAATATATTTTTCTGTAGGTAATGATGTGGTGTCAATAGAATATTCACTTCACGATCAAGCTAAACTTCTTCGATCTCTCGTTGTGGCCAGCATTGTTTTGAAATTTTGGAGGAACTGGGGTGGACTCGTTAATATAGATGAGGGGCGGGGATTCAAGTGTGGGACACATTACACTTCCATCGGGGGGGGGGAGCACAACTGAAATGGGAATTCAAAATTGTGTAGACAACCCCATTAATTCCCTAAAGAAATTATTTCTATTTACAAATCCAAATACGAAAGACCGATGTTTATATAAAATGGTGTTTAAATTGTTTCCCCATGTTGCAAATTTAAACCTGCTATTTACAGTTTGCTAAAATGTCTACCTATGTTTGGAATAATGGGGTAACCGAGTTAGAAATTTGTTTGTACAAAATAGTTTGCAAGTAAAGTGTCCCTGTTCAAGCATCACGTTTGAAGTTTCACATGGTGTTCTATGAATACTTCAAGAGTGGTAATGAAAATCGGAAAGTAAAACCGGAACTCCATAGTTTATACGGAATTTAGAATACAATGTGGAGAGAAAGCTTCGCGCTTTTATTTACCTCCCTTATTAAGCATAAGAGCTCGTTACTCAATTGGAAATGAAAAGTAAGATAAAAAAAAAGGTGTCACTGTTTGCCATGCTGAATTTAAATTACTTTCTAGAGGGTTAATACCTCCATTCATCGTTTACACCATGCAAAAAGGGTGTAGTAACTAGTCCTGTTATTCGGGAAAAACCCAAAATCAAATAATTCTTGCTGAACCACCCTTAAATTTGCTGGGTAAAACAATTTATCAGGTAACAATTAACAAAACAAAATAATCATACCTGAATAATAATGTAACACGGTCCATGCTGTGTTAAATCGTACAAAGCCTCACGGTTGCGTTCAACGGTTGACAAACTTTTTGAAAATGTGTAGAATGTTGTGCTGATTCTCAATAGTACCTACCCATACTCTGCTATCTCCCTTGAATTCATTTTACCAGAGCATGTTTTAATAATCATCCTCCCTATAACCAGATGTTCCTTCTCAAACTCGATTATTTAGGGATTTAAACTTTTTTACTGATTGTTGCTCTATAAACTAGTGCTTTAAAATTGTCCGGATAAAATGATAAATGAACGCAACAATTATTTTTGGAATAGGAAAAATTTAATATGAAATTACATCAATTATCCCTGAAGTAACAATGCAGTTCTAGTTAATAAAAAATTATTGATAACACTAAACAACCTACTTAGTGTATTGTTGAGTCAGGTCATTAGTGTGTTGAAAGAATTGTAACACATTTGGTAATGCGAATAAGAATTATGTGCTTCTTATCTTAATCTAAAGCATATCTTGTATATAAAATAAGTTTAGCTTAATTAAGAATATTATTAATGGTTGTATTTGAAATAGTACATAATATTTCGGCTTAATGAACTGCAAGAAAGAAATTCTTTAATAGGCGATGTGGAAAAAAGAAAAAAATAACATTGATGAATGTTTTAGAAACACTGTTATAATCAATAAATGCATGGAGGCTGTTTAGCAAGGAATTTTTTTTGGAACACTTCATAACTTCCAGAGCCTGTTGCCACCTGCTAAGCAAACATAAAGAGTTAGATGCAAAATGTAAACAGATTCAAAAGACAGCGATTATATGACCGGTAAAAAAAGTTGAATCTTTTCGAATGTTGACCCTCTGGAAGATCGTTGGCCAGAACTTCTCCCACATCATTTACGTGTCCGCATACCTCTTAACAATTTAGGTAGTCAGCAACATATTATTGTCCTCCAAATTTCGTTATGGTTAAATTAACAATCGAATTAAAACAGGGGTTTTAAATCAGTGGGTTTGTCCCGCGAAGACTACAGTTTTAATTAAATTTCTATAATGCAACAAGAAACTCTTAAGTATTTGTTTTTGTATAAGATTCTGGGATTGAATTAAAATGAATCTTTTGAAACAGACAAAAGTTCAAAAAATACGAATAATCTTAAAAAGAAATATTGATAATGCCGGAAATTTAAGAAAACAGTCGGCACATCTCTCTTTTATTAAATTTTCTAAAAGCTTCATATCTTGATGCTCCTTCTGCGGAGTGTAAACTCTTGTATAAACTCAATTTACTAATATTAAAGAAACAGGAAAAATCTATTTATTCACTTGAAGGGCGCAAATAACTTCGCATAACCAAACTAACCGCAAGAAAACATTGCTAAATTTTGTAACAGTATTAAATGACACCAAGTTTCGTAACTCCATCTAATTTTATTCGCTTAAAAAAAGTTTTCACCCCCTTAAGCCTATACAACCTGAAATAAGTTCTTTAAGTTCTTTACCGCTCCTCCTCTGTATTACAGTATAATTACTTTGGGTTAATTAAGAGACCAAGAAGGTATCCCCATGTATTTAAACTAGAATAATAATTTAAGAATAGTTAATTGAATTTATTTTCAATTCAGAAGCTTGTTTTTATATCTCCCTGCAAAACAAATAGTCGGTACGAAAGAGGAATATAAGGAAATAAAAAAGTTTACAGATGCGCAGGGAAGTTAAATTGTTCAAATATTAAACTAATTTGACTTCTATTTTTAATCAAGAGTTTAATGAAAAGTTAGGTACGTACTTTAGTGCAGTACAATATGGACAGTTTGGTTTTAATTAAATTTTCTTGATTAAAAGTATCTCGGAGCTATTATGTTCCGAACTCAATAAATATTGGATCTGGTAATTTTATATTACAAGTAGTAAGAATGTCTAGTCATATTTTTAAAATTTAAATGATATTTGAACATGCGTGTCGTTCTTTCAAAGGAGTGCCACATTTTAATACTGGAATATTATTCTTCACTGCTTGAGGCATTCGCGTTGGCGTTATTATTTACTCTATAAACGTTGCTGTGTAATGTTGTTTAAACGGTTACCAAATATCTACCAACGGTTTTCCTTCAGAACTTTTGCGAGCACAGATATTGGTTATGTGCCTTTTCAATCCATTTCAGGGCTTTTGCCGCTGCATTATCAAAATTTCGTGTTCATTTCGCAATTCGCTTTCGGTACATATTTTTCTCCGTTACCTTTACAATAAATTGTCCCATACCATTGCTGTCTAGTTTAATTCTACTACGTTTAGCTTGTATTATCTTTTCTCTACTTTAATTGCACTTCCCCAACTAATGCGTTTTTTCTACCCCATAATTCCATTTATAATTCGTCTGATAGCAGCCTTGAAGTCCCAAAATTTCCTGGAGATCGTGTGTGTCCAAAAATGAGAACCTCCCCAGCTTTTTGGCCGCTAGAACTAGTGCTTTGTGATTGCAGAGATAGGGGTTCATCCTCCATTCCAACTTTATTATGTAGTACCTATACATTGTTATACCTTTTTACTTTTTTCCGGTTCGAACTAAATTTTAAAATTTCTCTCAAAGATTGACATTCTAGTCAAAGACACTTACGATACCAATATAAAAGGGAAAAAAAACCAAAAAACATATTTACAATTTTTTTATCGAAATTATTCACTTATAAAAGTTTGGGTTCAAGTTTTTTGGGCACTGGTAACAAGTGCTTTGAAATCCTATATTCGTTACCCTAAGAAAGTACAGTATGAGCTAGTTCTGCCTTTTTGGTTTAGTTTTGATTGAAAAAATTTAAATAGTACCTATGCCCAAACCAATATATAACATTAATTCAATTGAGAGAACTTGTTAATCGTTTATGTAGGTATAATTTGTACCCCAAATTGGAATTTTATGGTGCATTAATTTTCTTATTAAAATTCTAATTCAAAATTTCCATAATTAATTAATATTTGTTCCATTTCTATTTGTATATCCATTACAAAGTAGATAAAATTTATCTTTGCTCCTCGCGGTTACCCGCTCCTCCCAGAGTAAACAATTTTGTTGAGCATTAAATATCTACTGTACGTTCTAGTTATTTGAAGGATGTGTGAATATGTTATCAACGGCAGGTGTTAAAAGCCGAAATTACATATCTGCATTTACACATCGCATGGACCAACACAAGAAGTTTCGTACATCATCCAACGAGAATCGTCTCTCTAGGTCGTCTCAAGTCAAATTCCTTAACCTACAAACACCTGTTGGAATGCGGCTTCATTCTTCGTTTTCTCAAAGTAAAGCCTCCAGGCAAAATCGTTACGGGCAACCAAACCAGTCAGTTTTTCCCTTAGGAAGAATTAACTAAACGATTTTACCGCGAAGCTACACAGAAATATTTCCACAACAATATCTGTATTTTTAACGAAACGTGTGCGCCAAATTACAAAAAAAAAGGAAACGACCGTTGGTGAATTTGTTAGCGTTTCGCAAATGGTCCCTGATTGTATCTAACGTCTTTTTAAAACATCCTTTCTCTTTTGCGATTTTAATGCGTTCTGTCTCGCTCTCTCTTGTGGTTTGTAAGCTGCAGCTTATGTCTGTTCAAGCATAACGTAGGTGTGGTTTATTTCATTTAGGTGCCTCTACCTCGACTGATTCCGTCTCTTTTTACCTTATTCGAATTGTTCATCTTTTTCTACCCACAGATCTCCCTTCTTTTCTGCGCACAGGTGAATCAGGCTCGGATTCTAAATTGTGTTTAAATACGCCGCATTATAATGCAACGTAATGTTTGTTTATTTCAAGTGAACTAACCGTAAAACAAATACAAAAGATTGGAATTATTAACATTCCTCTGGTCTGTCGTGTTAATATTTGCAATTATGAACAGGGTCTCATTTATGTATTTTTTTTATTTTGTTACACAATCATTGTTGCTGTATTTCATTATAAAAGAAAACAGTTGTTAATTTTTAATAAAATGATAAAAACGTGCTTTAACTTCTTTGGTGAAAATACGACAAAATGAGTTTAAGTAACCATCGTGTATGTTACTTTTTAAAACCTTTACTTTTCTACCCTTACTACATTGCAATGAAACGTCCTGTATAATATTATTTACTTTTTCCATTTAAAAAAAGAATGTTTTTCAGTTTTCTACGTAATTGGACTTTGCTAATCTGAATTAAGAACAAAATTTTATTACAAAAATTCCAAAATATTTTTAAAAGGGTCTGTATAGAATATCTTTGGTATGTAACCATTTTTTCTAATATTTAGTGGTGGGACACCTATACTAGGTACTACACTAAATGAGAAAACCACAGGAAAACAATTTCGGGAAAAAGTTACGCAGTGTGTCTTTTTTAGAATTTAATATGACGGTAGAAAATTAAAGCTCTCTGATGATTTAGGTACACCAAGAAGCTATCAAACATGGCAAAAGCATACGAAAAGCAGGAAAGTACGATAGTAATAGCCGAAAGTCACAGATAGCTCTAAAACCATAACATAACATTTCATACAAACAATTTCGAGAAGTATCCATTTATTCAAGCAATCTACAAAGATTTATTCGTGTGCCAAAAACTGTGGAAAAGTTGGGAAAAGCATACTACAGTAAAACAATCGAGTACATATCTTCGGAGAATGTAAAAATGAGTTCTGAAAAAAGTATTTCATTTCAAAAATTCTGTTGCTTCTTTTCAGTTTCTACCCTTGTGTGTTCAGTATCTTTTTTCATTGATCTTTGTTCAAAGCAACTTTTGTTCTGTTGCTATTGGGGTTCCCTGGGGGTCACTTTTTTCTTTACTATATGGTACCCTATCCCTTCGGGCTCTCCTCCTGAATGCGGGAATTATAAAATGTATGCTCCAAAAACATTTTACAGCTGTTTTCTTTCTCTAATTTATAATTAAAGTTTTTACTCGATTTTACTGAAAATTTTTCCCTAGATTATCTATAATTTGCTTTTTGGAATTTTCTAGGATTTACTAAAACACTGAGCTTGTTGCTGAATGTAACTGAATGTACGTAACAGTCATGAGAAAAATTGGGGTTCTAAACGATGTCTTGCGAAAATAAAATCAGAAAGACATTGTTCCAAACAGTATCTTTTGTTTTAGTTTAACTTCCGTGTGGGTGTTAGATCGATGTAATAAAGTCCCAAATTTAAAACTAATTTCTTTGAAAGTTGCGGTGATTTCGAAACCGATTCCTATGAAACAGGAGCACTATTCATCAATTCCGTGGGAAAGTGAGAATTTCGAAACTTAGAAATATTCGTTGTACGGTTCTGTCTCTCCGGCCACGTTGTACAGGTAAAGGTAAGTCCCCCACCTTTCCGTACAGGTTGCGATACCTTCCAGTGAAGCAAAGTATGACCGCCGCGTCGACTATCCAACGGATTTTAAAACAAGTGCTGCAAATTTAAAGGAAAACGCGCTAAAACCGAATAATACATGTGCACCAGATGTGGATAAGTGTCAAGATACGTGAAAGTGGTCGATTCGTCAAAGTATCTGTGTGCTAAAATAAGGTTCAGTGAGGTTTGTGCAACAGTTTAGTTCGAAAGTTAACGTTCGGTCTTCAGTCAACGCCATCCGTAATGCAAAAGTTCGTGCAAAGTGAAGGCACGATTTTAACTCAACTTGTTTTAATACTTTAGGTATTTTTTTTTTGATAAATTAATTGTTTAGGTATTTCCCGCAACAATTGCAATCATTAATTTTAATAACAAAACCCTCACATAAACTACAAAGTTATTTGAAATTATTTCCCTCCAAAACTGGCTTGCACAGCATAGCTTATCGTTATCATGCTTTTATTATCGCTATTGACGTTTTAAACGAATAAGAAATGATAAAAAGGACTAAAAAGTTAGAAAGCAAAACGTTGTTATGGTCTGCGGTGTTTTTTCATGGCCTTGGGGTTTAGAATTTCCAACGGTTTTTATTTCAAATTTAATACCTTTTACCTTTTTGAAAGTATTTTAATTTTAAAACTATATTAAGTAATCCAGCTTAAAAATAAATATTTTTATTAATTAAAATTATTAAATTTAAATTAAATCTTAAAACCAAAATAAAATTGCTCAGCATTAAATTTGTTTGGGGTGGTTTTTAAAACTTAATTCTATAAAAACTTTTATATAAATTACAGAAAATTCGAATTTAAATTATAAATAATAATTTTTAAATCTGGAATAATGCTTTTGTAATAGTAATTTGTGCTTCTGTGTCTTCTCAATGGGATATTATTATTATTATTATTCAATAGTCATTGTTGTAAATTATATTTACATTGAAAAAATTACATTTTAGGCCTATATTAATAAAAAAATATTTAAAATTCAAATTGTCTTGGCCAATTTGTATACGAAAAACAAATCATACTTTTTATTAACATAATCTCATTGTTACCATACAAACGTATAGCGTCCATGCATGTACAATTTGGTTTTTTAAGTCCAGTAAACAAAACTAAATTAACTGTGTAGTAAGTCCTGCAAATTGTATGACTCAAAATTTTAAACAATAGAACCAACTTAGAATACTAAGAAGAGATTTAAATTTACCCCACACCTTATTTCCTAGGAAGTATTTTCCTACATTGTAGTACCTATGTTGTTATACTTTATTCATGCGTTATTAACATTCGTATAGGTTTGGAATTGGCGAAAGTTCTGTTAGAGTTTTAAAAGAACATAAGGATTGGTTGAATAAAGCCAGAGGAATGCAAAAATAGGCTTATTATTATCCTAAAGCGATTATAGTGTGCTGAACCCCTGCCTTTTACATATTTGAATTAAACTCGCGCCAGTGCGCAGTGAAATTTAAATCCTGTGTGTATTGTTTGCCTTGAAAAACCAACCATAAAACCACTGCTTGGATTACTCAGTTTGGATACATACATTGTGGCTTTTGGATATTTTATACGCCAGAATTGCCCTTCAACAAGGTAAGATTTAATTACTAGCCTTGTTATGCAAACTATAAATAGTAACGGATTAGTCTCTATCATTAATTAAATATAAAACTATTCTAACGTGTGCTGATAATATAAAGCTATTATTAATTCTTATTTAATATAAGGTAACGTAAGTAGAACATGTTAATTTTCCTATAATAGTGCTAAATTAATTACAGAGTAATTAATAGAAAATTATATTTAATCATAAACTTTAAGACTAGGGTTTCTGCAACGCATTTTCTCAAACAAGGTAGTCGCTCACAGAAAACTTTAAATCTTTTAAGAGTCCTCGTAAGTAACTTTTTGAAATTACTGAAGCTTTTTGCTCGAGCTTTTTGGGTTAGAAAAGTAAAATTTTCCTGATTCAATAAATTGACTAACCGACTTTCCAACTGAAGTACCTACTTGGTTACTATGCGGCCTCGTACAAGTTTTCCTGAAAATGTACAAAAAATCTAATAATTTGATTTTGTTTAAAATACGGCCCTGATAACTTAAAGTTTGCATTTTAGAGAAATTTCCATAACTTTATGTTCGCTCAGTCTGATATTTATGGAGGTGTGACAGTTGAGCACGACAAATCGGGAATCTTGGCGCCAACATTGTCGGCTTTTAGGTGTTGTAAATACTAAGTACAAGTACTAGTTGTAAAATATTCAAACAAGACGTAGTAATAAAATTTTTACCTGAGAATAGCACTACTTTATTTATTTCTTATGCTGATTATAATATTCGACATAATTAAAAGCCTAAAGTAATAATTTAAAATAATTAGGAAGGATAATTTGACGTCAAAATAATTTAAAAGGGTCAGAAACATAATTAAGGCGGCAAATTTGTTAATAATAATAATAATTAATATTCGTTACCAATAAATAATAATCAAAATGTTATATAAAATATTGATTCTTATGTCATAATTTTGCAATAACATAAAAGTCAGTGACGCATTTAATAATAAGGTGGGTGTGAAGTAATATTTTTTTTATTACCACCTGGTACCAATTGAATAGTTTTTTGTATTTAGAAATATGGGAGGCATAAAATTACATTTAGAAGGGGTTTGTCAATTAATATTAGAATCGGTTATTTCCTTATTGTGTCTAATAATAATTATTGCTACTAGTTGATATTAAAACGGTTTAAACGAGAGTGGATAGGAATTAATTTCATTTTGATTTATGCCGAAGGTAATAGATTTTAGGTAAAGATTAATTCACGCAGAAATTACTATTTCTAGTATTACCATAAGTTAAATTGGTTTTTGTAGATTTCCGGAATTAACCAATGTGTAAGTTTGTAAAGTACGTGTTTAAATTACAAACTGGCGTTTATATGGGAAAAAATTAAGCAATGTAATCTCAAGGACCTATTACTGCGTAGTTAATTTAAATTCATAGGCAAACATTGGATTTTCAAGGTATAAGAGTTAAAAGTTTACGTTTGGTACGTTTGCGTTTGTCGCAAAAAGTGTTAACCACACGTATTAATTTTTTTTTACAAAAAAGCGATAGGAGTCTGTCTTCCTTTTTTTTACTCTATAACTCGTCTTATATATTTTTAGGTAATTTCTTCTATTTGAATTACTCGCAGATTACCTTTCGAATCTTATGGACCAGTATTTTCCCAAAAAGAATACAGTT
The DNA here is from genome assembly GCA_963082805.1 of Hemicrepidius hirtus. Taxonomy (NCBI): domain Eukaryota; kingdom Metazoa; phylum Arthropoda; class Insecta; order Coleoptera; family Elateridae; genus Hemicrepidius; species Hemicrepidius hirtus. Next base: position 9,902,800 of record OY720167.1, read on the forward strand.
AGGTAACTTTTTTGTGAATAAAAAGTACACCTACCACTTTTCGTAACGAGACCAAATTATTGTCCTTAGAATTTGAAACACCCTGTATAATCCGATTGGGAACAAGATAATGTCACGTACCTACTTCTACTTCTTGCTTCTTAGACAAGGTGAATAGTCGACTTGTCAGCAATTCGTGTCAGTTAGACTCTTCAGTAAATTGTTTGTGTTGCGTTAAACCACAAAGAAGATAATGAATGAACGATTGTAAAACTATGTACCTACAATTATTTTATGCAACAGATGTTACTATAACTACAACTTCATTCAAGGAAAGTAATTATTCCTCATTCTGAAAAACTATAAAAGAATTACAGTTCTGTATGCAAGGTTTAAAATATAATTGTGTAGAAAAGTATGTAGTATAAAGTGGGTGGGCAGTTTCATCTATTGAGGTGACTGAAAATACATAACACCCATGGATGATTTGTAACTTGTTCAGAAAAATTTCGGAAAATTCGCGGAAGCCTGTAACCCGCTAGACGTAACTGTAAGTTTTCCACCCCTCGGAAAATTTCTGCCCTATAAAAGATTCGAACCTCTATCGTGATGGTTCCTACATATATTTTATATTAATAAATCAATATACTACCTACTCATGGATGTCTTATCTGTGTTTTGCATTTTCTAGATACCTTCTTAACAATCATATCATGTCTTACTCATTATAATTAGAATTGTGTATGGAATAGAATTTAAGCACGGTATCATAATAAATAAACTATACAACCAAACGATTTAATACCCTGTAATCGAACTTATAAACAAACTGTGATATGTCGTTCTGAATTAAATGTCAACATACTTATCTCAGGTTTACTTGCACTTGGACTTTCTCTAAGCTCTTTAGACTATGGTATTGCATTACTTGTAACAAGACGGAAATTCATTCTTGGAATATAATATTATCTCCGATTTATTTATTTTTAGTTTAGGTTTGTGTTTATAGATAAGTCTGTGTTGTAAAATACATACCTATCATTTTCACATTACTTAACTGTTTTTTTCCTTCCGACTTCCAACAGACCCTAGGATTACAAGAAGCACCTCCCACGTTGTTATGTAAAATATTGATTTAAAGTGGTTGTTAACAACTACCTCTGTGTTTATTTACGCTTTATTACGTTGAATATGTTATCAGAAAATGATATACTTGCAAGAACATTAAATTCTTGAATAAAAGCTAGTTTCTATAAATGGTAGTTTTATAATTTCCAACCGACATTGTCAAACGAGCAACTTCCGCTGAATTATAATAATAAGTGTCTTACAAAATTTGGTACGTATTATTAGAATTTGCAAAATATGTTGTTTGTATCGGTTTTAATATCCCTGACATAGTTTTAACCCCATAAGGTGTTAATGGAGCCAACAATGTATGAAGGACGAAGAGATACTTTTAAGAAGTTACACCATCGCAATAATTATAGTCTTCCTGCACATTATCGGTGATTAAATAAATTTTATTTTAAGTATAGGGTTTGAATTTGTGTGCACTTAAAATTGCTATAGTATTCATTAATTGAAACTTTTCGTAATTGTAGATACAACAAAGTAGAGGATCTGAGATACTTTGGTTCTCTTTTAAAATATGAATTTTTTAAAATTTCATTGAACTCCTTATTTTTCTGTATAATAGACTATTAATATAAAGGGTGTAATTTAGTATATATTTTAAGCCTATAGTGCTACTATCAAGACTTTTATGATTTTTTTTATTTAAAAAAAATCCAGTTCTCTTCTAAAAAATTCATATTTCTAAACCTTTACGCTAGACTCCTTTCACATTTCTCTGTACAAAAAGAGTATATACAGGGTATAATTTGGTATATAGTTTAAGCCCATACTACCACTCTGAAGACTTTTATGAATTTTTAAAATCACTGCCAAATTGTGAATTATTTTAAAAAATATGGTTCTCTTTTAAAAAAATTCTTTTTCTACACCTTTACACTAGTCTTCCTTTACATTTCTCTGTACAATAACACTATATACAGGGTATAATTTGGTATATAGCATACCGCCATACTTCCACTGTGAAGGCTTTCATGAATTTTTAAAATCACTGCCAAATTGTGTATTATTCTAAAAGGTATATTTCTCTTTTTAAAAAATTATTTTTCTACACCTTTGCACTAGTCTCCCTTCACATTTGCCTGTACAATAACACTATATACAGGGTATAGTTTGGTACATATCATATCTTAAACCCTTTTAACGCCTTTTAAGTATAACACCTTTCATTTGAAGTTTGAAAGTTTTTTGCAAGATTTCGTTATATTTTCTAAAATAGACTTCTTCTTTTCTTTTTTCTTTCGAATATGTTTAACCATATTTAGGTAGACTACTACCTCTTTTAGTCCTTCTTATGCCTCTTCGGATGTAGATATCCAACATTCCTTCAGCGCGTCGGCGGCCTGCCCTTCAAATTTGAATTTCTTCATCTTTACTTACCTGATTTTATTTTGTGGCGTCTTCAAGCAGTCATTGACATTTGTTTTACGTAAGACTCATTTAAATATAAACAACTCCAAGCCCTAATAAAAATCTTTATATATCTTCAAATACTAAAGAAACTTTAAAAATGTAGTGTAAATTATTTTTTTATCATACCCTTCGGTTCATGTGATTGGTATATACGAAACAGAACAGTGTCAAGCTAATGACAACAGTGCCTATTTACTTTAGCCTAGCCCTTTTTGTTAAAACCTACGTCACCGCATTCTTAAAACAAAGTTAAATTAATATGCCTGGTATTTTTTCTATATAAAGATATACACCGAGAACTCCTACAGAAGCACTAATAATAAATAACAATTTGCCGCGACATGTACTTACTATAACAATAAATAATTCCTTTTCGTTGTTGTATTCTAAGGAAATAGGAACTGAATTCCATAAATTTGTTTACTCGAAGCCAATTAAAGGCGTTCTACACGATAGACAACTTGTAAGAAGACAGCTTTATTGTCTCCTTTCTTCATTAAATTTTAACTTTAGAATTTATGTAGGAATTGTAAAACAGATTTTATGTTATCACTTATCAAATTAAAATTCACTTTTAAGGATATAAAAGAAACGATGTTTCGTGATTTTTTTAAGATAAGCTAGTACAAGTGTTATTAGAATTCAATTACATTACATCCCACTATACCAGATATGGTGTAGGTCCGTGTACCTACATGCATGTTTTCAAGTGGAGAAATCAAGGCAGTAACTAAAGGAGTTGTAGGAAGGTAACGGTTCTTAGTAAACAATAGAAAGTTTCTATAGTGCCGGAAAAGCGTAACGATGGAACGTATTTCTGATACAATTTCTTTGCAAGCCTTAAACGGTATCCTCGGCGTTAACATTGAGCTAAATTAAGCGAATTCCTGAACTTCTGTTTCAGGAACAAATGTTTTAACTACTAAAGTTGTTTAAGGTAATGGTTATTGCTTTACTTGCAGTGTCATTGTCCGTTACCATACCTACAATTAAATTTAATAAAACCGTTGCGGCTGTATAATTTCGCTCAGAAAATGTATTGTTTCCGTATCTCTGATTCCATTAAATGAAAATCTACGCTCTCTCTTTTCGCTCTTACCTTTAGTAATACTATTTTACGATTAATTAAGAATACCTTTATGATCGTGGAGTACAATTTTATTGCTATAATTTAGGATTGTGAAATTATGAAAGTTCTTCCATGGTAATGTCTTTAATGTGCTTATTGTAATATTGTACCTACTACGTTTTCATGTGGACACGTTTTTCATCTTGCTTTATATTCTTTCTTTTATGAGTGACACTGATAAATTACACAGAGGTAGATTAGACGAAGTAGTACTAAAATGAACAAAATGCTTTAAAGAGGTAATTTGCTATGTTTTTCTAATTATAGAAATGCTGATGCAGAAAAACTTGTTTTAAGTAGTTTAATATAAATGTATTTATAGCAATCTCATAATGACGCAGAAACTTGAAATGTTTAGTTTAGTTAATTTGTAGGTAGCTTACCTAATGGTCAAAGGTAGTTTGAAATAATAATTTATTTACTGCAAGATTTACTATTTACGCAAAGAACATATGTTTTCTAAGAAAATTATACCCATTACCCATTATGATAATCAGTAACCATTGAGTTGTGTACGAACTTTGAACGGTCCCAGAATGCATGTTGTATCCCCAAAGTAACGGGTACCGCTTCCCATTTCATTGAATTGATTAAAAATAGGGCTAATTAAAAATATGGCTTAAAATTGTTTGAGTACCGCAGGATAATATCAAAAATTTGGGTTCAAAGACATGTTATGCAAAGCAGAGTAGGATAGAAGTGCAAAAACGATTCCTTATCGCCTGGTACAAACCAATTCCGTAGTTTATCACAAGCCAAGCAAGTTTTTACGTTTTTGCCACATTGGAGTTCGATTATAATTAAGTAATAAATATACAAGGTGTAGAAAATGCAGAACGAACATGAAGGCTGCTTTTTCGTATAAACTTGTATACTAATTTAATATGCTTCCCTAAAGAGTTACCTACATCTCTTCAAAAAGAAGTAAAAAAATTAATTTTTATCTCAAATTTGGACAAAGATAGAAAAATACAAATAATAAAATTAAAGAAACTGCTGGGAATAACCTCGTTCAGACATGATCCGTGCTTCAATTGCATACAATTTTTTATTTTTGTTTAACTGCCTCATTAAAATATCTCTTAATTTATCATTTCCATTTTTCTAACTTTCTCCAAATTTGAAATAAAAATTAAAAGCCAAATTTTAGAGTACTCCATTTTTGAAGAGGTGTAACTCTTCATGAAAGCGTATTAGGTACAAGTTTATACGAAAAAGTAGCGTTTAATTTTTCCCAGGATTCACCTCCTGAATTTTTTCCACGTACCTAGGTTCTTAGGAAACACCCTATGGCTTAAATGTATAAATGTCAGCGGCTGCCAAACAAACTTTTATTTTATTTTTTAATTAAAATATTTGTACCTAGCTTCCATATGTATTTAAAAATTCACATTCAAATCAATGGCATTAATAAATTCCTTAGAGGGGAATGGCCTTATTAAATATAAAATAATATTCCTACTCGTTTTATGTTCTTTATGTTATTATGAATACATCCTGAAAATGTTTTGAATTTGTATCTATAACTGTATCGTATTAATTTTTCGAATTCAGTTATAATGAATGTGATCGTTATGCCCCATCCATTATTGGCTAGTTTTGTAGTTTTAATTACAGATATGGCGTTCCAATTATCCAAATGCATTAATAATTGGACTCGCGTTAATTATGCAAATTGCCAGGCAGGGGAAGTGCTACTAACATGTTTGCTAAAGGACCCTTGAGACATACGACATAACAGATGTTCTACCTACCTAATACCGTTAGTGTTGATTTCCCCGTTTGCACGTTTCTGCTGGTTGAAACAGCGGTTTCTGCATTCTCACTGCGCTCCACTTGCTACTTTGTATTAAACAAATTGAGGTCTGCAATAAAAATCTTTATATTATTGATTTGTGCGGTTTTGATTGATAAAAAAACAGCGAAGAGTATCCATTGTTAATACATCAACTATATTTAGCGCTGACATTCTTTCAATAACCGTTTGAAAGGTTTAGATATGGAAAAGAAAAATTATACCTATACTGCTAATTGTATATAATAAAATGTTCTTCAGGAGAGTGATGAGTTAAAAGTTAACTGAACCTGCAGAGCGAAAATAAGGAAGTGACCGAGCGAGAACAGTCGTAACACCAGTTTGTGTTGGATGTTGTTGAATTGATAAGTTTATCTGGGAAAGACCAGCTGGATACTCATAAGTCTTAATACGGTTACCAAGATAAATTGGAACATCTAGAGCAAGTGCTTCTGTATGAAGCAATTCGAGTTTAACTGATGAAGGTACATCATTTAACAGAGATACCAATAATCAACACTTGAACGCAAAGTTCGCTATTATCACATCTATTTCAATTTTTAACAGTGTAGGTAGATACAAAATTTATTTTTTAACAATTTTGTAGCCAAATCAATTTTAAAGTATGCGGTAGGAACCTCAAGACAAATAAGCGCCCTTAAGTAAAATATTTTTCGATGGTGATAGGATGGATTAGGTGGAACGTTCGGCAAAATTAATATTCTCACGATGCATACCCTCAGACACCTTTGCAAAACTATTTAGCATAACCAGAATTGTTAACAATAATTGTTTCAACTGTCCGATTTTACTTAGGACCGCTTAGGACTGATTTAACTCAAATGAATAGGGATGTACCTCATTCTGTGCGACAGTTATTATCTGTAAAAGCTTCTTTTATAACTTTAGGTTTGGTTATGGATGGGGTTTAGGAAGTAGGGTGAGAAAATTGACGTCCAAAATAGGTGGGCGGAATGGACAGTAGCTCCCCAATTCAAGTATCATCACTTTATGCAATCACTGCAACCCTTGGAATAAACTTGCGGACATCCTCTATCGAGGTGTAGTTAATTCTAAACATGTCAGGCCAAAAGTGTCCCAACATGGATCCTTTTTTTTACAAGAGTTGCTATATCGTCATTGGTGTTGCATTTACGACAATATGGGCTGTTCAACATTGTCACATTCTTTGCACGTGCTCCTTTCGTCCAAATAGTGATACAACATTGTCTTTTGTGACATCTTGGCTGGCTCCTGAGGGCCAGTAGAACGGCGTTTGGAAGACAGTGGTCAGTTTTTCGAGTGATATGCTTTGGGTTTAGGCTCGGGTTTAGGTCATCGGAGAAGATTCTGACGCTGCCGCCGGCCCCTATCTTGCCTTCTTGCCTCGTTTTGGGGGTTTGATTACGACCTAGTTCTCAATTCGTAAAAGTTTCCTGATTCGTTTCCTACATTAATTGCATATTTAATCTAACTTTTCCCCCTTCTCGCCCTCTACAATACTTGAATTCACTTTACACTCTCCGACTAGTGTCTCTTGTGATTTTACCAATAATTGCTGCAGTGCTTCTCAGGTGCGACGTCTGTCGGCTGTTTCTGCTGATTTCTTATGAGACTTAGCACGTCTGCTTTCGACCAAAACTTACAGAGAACCTGCCTTCATGACACTGATTTTTATTTAATTAAGAAAAAAATTAAAATAATCAGTTGAAAATATATTTTTGTTTAATAAGAAACTTTTTAACTCTGTATAGCACCGTTTTTGCTGTTAGATTTGATATCATACTTTTACCTTCATCGAGGCAAATATTTTATTTACAATACAATCGTAGAAATTGACAAAGGGATACTATAACTGTAAATAATTCGAGCAAGACTCTTCTTCCTGTGAGTAAACGTGGAGTAAACCATATATGCTTCGACTGTGATGACTGATGAGCACAACTAACTTAAAACAAATAATAGGAAATGCATTTCCCGTAAATTTCATAAAGGAATAAATATCAATATAAAATTTGCATTCTCTTAGCTCACTAATGTTTAGTATACAACTCCGTCTGATGCTTCCGTTCAAGCGAAGCTCAAGGTGATCTTAGACTTGGACATCAAGTGAAGTGTAGCCAGACGTGGACAAATATATAGAGAAAGAGTGACAATGCACCTGCCTGGTTGAATCACGAACGAGCTTAGCATTTTATAACGAGAAAGATGCATATTTGCATATAAAACACAAAGAATGTCTTGCTATCAGATCGACCAACTGTTATATGCACGCTACATGTCCATTCAAAATGGTTTCCAGATTAAAATGTTGTGCTAGGTTTTTATGGTTCCAGATTCTCGTGATTTTATAGTTTACGTTGTCTCCTTCTATTACAGACTCCAAAAAGATACGTTTTAGTCTTTAACTGGCTTCTGATTAATTGTAGAAACTATTGCAATGATCATTAATCATGCAGAAGAACTAATGAAGTTGTATTCCAATAATAATTATTTTGTTGAAAGCTTTTAGATAAAATGATTTTTTTTACTGTTTGTTCATGATGATAATCGCGTACTTTATTGTGCTATATTTTTATTATTATATACTTTAGCACCATATAAAGTAACTGTTTCTACCTACCACAGCTTTATCTAAGTAAGCAAACAAATCAATACGATATACCCTACATCAAATAAGTTATACCTGTTACCTCTGATTAGAAACATAAATTTTATTTGTTCCGCTATGGTATTAAAACATTGTTCTTCGGTAATTTTCCTGCATATTTAAGCGTATAGATTAGATAAGTTTGCATAATTTTGTTATCTATTTCCACGCTTCGAAGTTTAATACCACGTTATAGCTTGTTAACCAGATTTTTAAACTTTGTTGTGTCTCTACGAAGTGTTGTAGGTATAGTAATTTGAAAAAGTTTATGGATCGGACCTGTTTTACTTCATAGGCGCCGATTCGCATTAAAAGTATAAAGAGAAGCAAATTATGTCCACTTGAATAATCTTGATTGTTTCTAACTTTGACAGGATTGCGTTGATGTTGGCGTCATTTATTTTAAGAGTTTAAGATAATCTTTACCAGAATACGTTGCTCTTGTTTGTAGCAAACTTATCAAGGAACTTGATTCTCTGTCTAAACTTACAATATAGCAAAGTCCATTGATTTTCGTTGGTACAAATACATTCTTGTGTCTGGAAATTTTAATAATTTCCTTCAATTATTATAATAGGATTTGGGTTTATTTTTGGTTGTTTTGGAGCTCTGTGCCTCTAACAATAATAATTATAAGGGTATATTTTAGACACTAATAGAGTAATACGCACTGAAATTATTAATAAATTATATTTCTTAACCTTTTTAGGTTGATATGAAAGATCATTAATTAATATTATCTTCTGAATACAAATTATTAGGCATTATATTTTTTAATGGGATAATCTTAAAAACCTAATTAGATACACAAAACCAAATAGCTATTAGTTATAATGGTTCGAGATTATAATAATGCGATCGTTGACAGGAAAATTTATAAAGTTCTTGTGGAGATAATATTATACAGTTGTCTTGGCTTCAGTGTAGTGTGTGACCCATATAACCAACCACGAGTTTCTCACCTACTTCATTTATAATTTCGGTAGTTCAATGTTCGTGTCTGGCCGAAAAAAATAATATATTGCGTATAAGTTCTTTGGTGAAAGCAAGACAGCAAGATAATATGTTTCTGCGTTGTTTTGAATTGCGTTGTGTGTGTGTTTGTAAGTTCAACGTTTTCATTAGTGTATTAGAAAGTTGGTGCTGAATTTAAATTTCGAATTCTCTTTACTGTTATTCGATGTGAATAAAAATTATTGAGAAATTTATATATCTGTTTTTTAAATGATTCATTCTTCAAAAAGCATGTTACTAATAAGAAACGACTACCGTATAATATGCATGGCTTGTTTGAATACTGACTCACCGTTTTCTAGATTGGGGGCTTATATACATGAGGGAAATCCGAGGAGTTTTCAACGTTAGTCTGCTTGAAATACCGAATACAAAATTTTAATGTCATTTGCCCATTTGGTATTTTTCTTTGCTGGTTTCCGAGTTATTATTGACAATCAGGTTTTACTTGAAATTCGCCTACTCTTCTTTTAGGACCATTTCAGAGACATCATATGTCAATTTTTACCATTGATCAAACAAAACAACTTCCTAACTGAAAATATAAATATTAGCACAATTAAATCTTCTGAAAATTATATAATAAGATGCCAGACAATAACATAATTACTTCTTTAAAAATTGAAAGTAAAATTATTGGTGGTGTATTCCGTTAATAGACCCAGAATACCTACTATCAATTATACAAGAGTAGCTGTTTTACCTTTAAAAGGAGTTCCTTATTAGGTTAGGGGCAAAGTCGTTGTCTTAGCAAGTCGTGAGTTCCCGGTTCAAATCTGATAATAATTAAAAGATGTGTGATGTTCCTACTTGCATAACATTATTTGTGAGGTTCATGAAACAGATTGATTGCACCGAGAACTAAGTTTGGTGAAATATGAAACTTTACAAACAAGGAACAAAGAAGGAGGATTGTTTGGTCATCTCACTAAAATGGAGATAGTAGATGGGGATCCCTGAATCAAATTTCCTTAAAAAGGAGAGCTGTTATTAAAACATACCACTCTTGATTTGATAAAAAATAATGTGACCAACTGACTATTTATATTTGTGTACAGAACAATATTGCAGTTGTCTTTGTAACACATGTATCTTGATTTGAATCATTTTAACACAACCAATAAACATATCAAAACTTGCAGAAAAGAATTCCTGTTGACCTTTCTTGTCATAAAATATCATGCTAAGTTTCACACATTTCTGTGAAATTGTTATACGAAGGCCAAATCACATGTAGTCTATCACTTTTAATAGATATAGGTAGGTCTCAACTAAAATTATAGACATAAAAGTTACATAGCTGTGATTTTGCAAGCCTACAGCGCAAGAACGTTTATTTGACAACGAAGCTGACAATTCTAAAATTCAAGAGACGGTAAATACATTACAGCCATAAAGTTTAGGTGGATTGTAAATGGTTTCATCTCGGAACCTCCGTAAATTTAAACAGTTAACATCAATAGTCCAGTAGTTTGCACATTTGATTTTCGGTTAATATTTGCACGATCAAGGGCTGGAAATTCAGGCACTAGAAATTGTTAAATTATGTAGGCATCTAGGCAGTATAAAAAATACAAAAATAAAAAGGTCAACAATTTCTTGTTTATTACTTTTAAAGTCTTCAAATTTTTGCATGGCATTTCGATACCTAGAAGAAATTTTATATTTCCTTAATTAACATCTACGAAAATGTTACCTGCATTAAAATCTTTTTGTGTCTTCCCGGTGAATAAAATGTTCTAGACGGGGAGAACTTGCAATTCGTTTCAGTAAATTTTCTTTTGAGATATCCTTACCACCGTCGAATATTTTTCAATGGAGTTTCCTTGTCCTACTGGTTGCTTGGCAGTGCTGGAATGTTTTAGAAGACTTTCCTCTGTAACACCACAAAGAATATTTTATGCATGAAGGTGTTCCTTGCCAGTAGCACACAGCAATTTCTGAAGCAGGATTGTCTGGAACCAGATCGTTGGATTGGATGTGAGAGATCAATCTCTTGGCCCCCATATATCCCTGTTCTGAATCCAATGCAATTTTGCCTTCATGAAAAATTTCTACCATTATGTGCAACATCCCTTAAAAATGTCTACCCCTAGTTTATAAGGTAGAAATGAAATGTAGACTATAAAATGAATTCTTATGAGTATTAATTACTAATTGTAATTAGTAGCTAATGAAACGTGAAACGATAAATATAAATCCCCAATTAGGATTTTATAGCTTGTTTGAAAAACTAACTGTAACACAAGCTATAAAACTCGCTTCTCTTTTATACTAAGCACAACCAAGTTCCCAGATAAAAGTATATGGTTTTGTAATTTTTTAAACTCTGGGGATCTATGTCGTTTCCCATAAAATTTAGCCTATAAAATATTGAGTTATGTTATTCAAGAGTTTTTATGTACCAACAAGCCGTAAACTCCCTCTCGATGCTATTCGGCTTTCTTGCTTTCTCTGAATTGTGGTCGTTTAGCACCTTCTATTGTAACCATAGGTACAATAGATATTTGAAAAGTGTATAGCCTTAAAGAAGGAAGTCATAAAAATGCCTGATTGTAGGTGCGGACCGCGTAAAGAATTCCATGCAGAGGCGTACTGGTTAGCTTATTTTTATTTGTAGTTTTGTAATAGGGGCCACGGTCATACGTATTTCTGGGTTTTCATGCCAAGAAACGAGAAAACAAATTAGGAGATACCGTATGCGGTAATGTATTGTCAGTGATGGAAATATATTCATTTTTATTTGTCGTTATGAAAGAAATTAAATAATTATCAACATGATTCGTGAATTTTTATTAATTTGCATCGTTTTAGCAAAAAAGAAATCAATAAATCATAACTGACAGGAACCTTCTTCAAGTTCATGACAGGAGTTGTTATTAATTAATTAATTTTTGTGGTAATAATGGAATGCTATAAACAACACTTTAGGAAGATACGAATAACCTTTAAAAATAATTTTAAGAAATACGTTTTTGCTACCTTTCAAAATTCCGCAAAATATAGCTGACCTTCAGCTTTACACCATGTTTTTGTAGAGTTCAGCTTTGCGTTCTTGGTTTAATAATGAGAAACAGTTACTTAAGCTAAGCACAAGTTTGTTTTCTTAATTAATTACTTTCACTGTTTAACACCAAGAGAGGTTATTGAATCCAAGTACGATGTCTCTTGTACGTTGTACGTATACAAGGGAGAATTCTATTTACTAACATGTTCTTAGTTTATCTTCATCCAGAAAGGTGCTAGCACCACCAACTCCAAATTTTGTTTTTTGATATAAGTACATAAGTGTAAGCGGGTGCGAGCTAATGTGTTTATCAATGCGTTAAATAGAGCGCACGCATGTATTTAGTCTGACGGTTCGCAGGCCCAAACTATTAATGTTGGACATAGACTTTCCAGAGCTTTTATTTTCTAGAACTGTAGTTTTGTATTATTCTAACCCATCTTGCGTGGCTTTTGCTACGTGTGGTATGCAGTTAAAGCTATTCCGCTGACATTTTGCGTGTCTCGTATAGTTCGTAGCGTTACTCACCCCTAGCGGCACACCGGGTATTTTTTTCTAGCTTCATTCGCGCGCCCGTTAATGTTTCCACTCTTTATTATAGTAGAATTGATGATTGTGCGGTAAAACATATAGACAAGCGGACATAAACAGTTTCTAGACTTTAAATAAATTATATATAATTAGAAAGTACTCACTGGTGACATTCACGCTTGCTGAATAGACTACTGTGTGTGTATTTGATAAATGGTTTGTGATGTTGAAACCTCATTTTCTGGATATTACGGCAGTCTAATTTTCTAGGTATAACATAAACAATTCTTTAGAGATTACTATAATAACTCTAATTGCTTTGAACACATTTCTATTATTTTATTTAAAAAGAAGGAAAAGAAACGTCACACTCCTTTAATAGGGTTTGTAGTACGCCCAGCTATTGAAGTCTCCCATTGTAGGTGTGTTAAAGTAGGTTTTACTTGCAATTAATTTATGAAGTGTGTAGCAAATCTGAATGTTGTATCTTTGAATCACTAATAAAGGCACCGGTAGTGTAGATTGTAAATGCTAATTACGATAATTTTAATGGAATTTATAATTACAGTAGGCACCTTTTCAGGCATCGATGTTTAGTCATAGGAACATTAAAATCGGCCATAATTAAGTGAATTATAAAACAATAAACTATATTTTGTATTTGTTATTGACACAAGTTAATAATATCCTGAAAGCTTATTTCCTTGTGCCGAACCTGACGACATCATATAAAAGAAAACAGGTACTTATAAGGTTATTTGTGTGGTGTAAACTTGTTCAGTTAGGCCATCTCGGATGGTTCGGTTGATCGTGGGAACGTGCGCTTGTGGAATTCTATTCGTTGCATATCCAGAATGAATTCTTTCTGTCCTAGTTCCTCATTTAATTATATCTTCTCGATTATGTGTACTTCCGAAAAGTTTTTTGTTCTCTCAAAGCGTATGTCCCTTGACATCACAATTTCACCGTTCCAATAAACTTTTTAACGAGAACTTTTCTGGCAATGAAACTTTTTGCTACCATTTTATATTTTAATTTCCGCAACACAAACTTTTCAAAGTGGGCGTGGGTTTGACAGAGGAAACGAAATGACTGAAGCGATTCAGAATAAAAACACAACCTCCTAAGGATTAAAATATTTACAAGGAACTTACAAATGTTTATTTAATTTTGAGATATTTTAGGCAATTCTTTAATAATTTAAACCCTTCTTTATTTCTTTAAGGGCCGGTTTTTCAGTTCTGCGATTTAAGCCCCGCTTCAGTTATATAGTAAATCAAGAAGAATTGCCATAGATACAATTATTAGAAGAGTTGTATCCATGGTATTTAATCTTGGTTTAGCCGAAGCTGGGTTTAAACCAGAACTGAAAAAAATAAATTGAGTAGGTATAAAAACTGTTAATTTTTATTTAAAATGTATAAACTTTAAATAAGCAGACCAAAAGAAAACAATCATTGTTATTAGTTTTCTGAAGCGAAGCCAAAAGATAATACTATATTAGATGATGGAACAAACCTCTTAAAATTTCACGGGAAGCTTATTTCAGAACCAATCTTTATTTCATCCGGAAACGACCAGCTATTATTTTCACGTTGAGTAGTGCGCTTTCTCCAGATATCTCTGGGTACTTACTATTCACATTCGAGTTACGAGGAGACAAAATTTTTCTGTCGAGGGAATCCTCTAGCTTTGTCTGGAAGAAGTGAATTGCCAAGGGAGAATAGAGAAGCGAGAGCAACTTTTTCGCAAATTTTACTTTAAATCAATATGTAGAGCGGGCAGAATTCAATTTGCATACTCCTACAGCATTTGATTTGTGAAATTGTGCTACGAAAAAAAGTGTTGACGTGAAACCGCGTGAAACTGGTTGCTGTTGTAGGTATGCGGAAATTCAAACTGAGTATGATGTGTAAAACGTATGTATAATTTGAAAACTCATTGTACTGTCTATAAAAGCTACTCATTACAGGTAATTAGAATGTAATAAGTGTCTATTGTTTGAAACAATCGCACATTGCTACATAGATTTTATGCAAAAAAAATCATAAGGTCCTGAATAATTTCAAGTCCTAGTTTCTGATCTAAACTCCCTTTAGAAATATAAAATAATTGTTTTCAAAATTTTCAGGAATTAATGTCATAATTATCCATTAATAATAATTCATTGCAAAATTATTAATTATATTGTACAAACTTACCTTAGTATACTTATTTTTTGTGAAAAAAAGTACAGTAAACAGAATATTGTCCTTGGTATAAAGATACTGAAAAATGAAGTTTAAACACTGCAAAATTGCCTAAACATTCCTTTGAACATCGTACCTCAAAGAACGTTATTAAACATTTTATAAATTATAGGAAAATAATTTAGGAGACTCATAACTTTACTCTTCTAGAATCTAGAAGGTATAAAACTTTTTAACTTGAATTAAATTTTGAAATATACCCTAAAATTCCATCTAGTACGATAACTACTTTGTAATCCCCTATTTTACGTAAAATAATTCGAATGCCACGAACTAATACTGTAGAAGGATAAGTAGCACTTCATGTCTGTGAAATTTACTGAATAACGTATACTGCATAAATTCGATAAAAACAAGCCCTATGGTATTACGTGCAAAGTAACGTAGCAGTGATATAAAATGGCATAAATGAAAGGATTATAGAGGATGCAAAGCAAAAGAAGATTAAACCCAATCCCAATGATAAATACAGGAGATGTAACATTATAAGTACCTACTCCAGCTTGAGAGATTTCAGGAGTTGGCTATATAGGGATTATGTAACGTCTTTTCTGTTAAATTCAGAAGTTAATAAGGAGAAGCAATCGTTTCAGGTTGCCGTTTAGTGTTAGTTATATTTTTTCAAATAAATAAATTAAACAAACTTGGAAGTATTACACGAATGTAGTAAGTCTTGACAAACTAACACGAAAGTCGGATAGAACTAACCTGATGTAAGTAGGTACCTTATGGGAAAGAAGTAGAGATTGACTTAAAAAAAAACTATATCCAGACGTGGCAGTGTAATATTTAAATAATTATTAGCTTTTGAATATTTTTTTTAATATTTAAGTGGAAGAGAGAAAGAATATAAAATTTAATAGAACCAGTAACAATTTACATACAATTATCAGATCTGAAGAAAACCCGCCTATAATTTTTTACGAGTCGATGGGTAAATTATCTTTAAAACTTATCTCAAGGGGGTGGGTCAGCAACAGTAGCTAGAAGTTGTCCTCGAAGCGAGATTCAAACAAGAACAGCGGAAGCAATTTCAAGTAGAAGACGCAATACAGTGTTTACAATCTGACGAAAACAAATACGGAATTCGTCCTTATTTGATACAGAACGAACTGTAAACAAGACTGCTGTTCTAAATAATTCCTCTAGTTTAATTAGTCCCGAACGAGAGCTACAAGGATAATCCCAGATGAATTTTGTCTCTATATCTTCAATTGGGAAAATTAGACTTTCGAGAGAGTGAAATGTAAATGAAGCTATTCGTGCATTTTGTACGATGCAGGTCTCACTTCAGTGCACTAAAATAATTGTTGCTATTCTTAGACATACGATCGTTGTAGTAATTGGTTTGTATCTTACAAAGTCGTGTTCCCTTAAGATATTTTATTTACCTACACGCAAAGTTCAGTCAAGATTAACGATAGTAACATATAAAATTAAAATAAAAATGTTGCTTTCGCGACTACTTTTACGTCAATAGATATTTATTTATAATCACGCGGTCAAGGTACGCTTTATTTAAGTTGATTTGTTTAGGTGACTTTTTTGAACTGACCTATTAACATTTTAAAATTATTTACACACTTGTGTGTTATTTAAAGAAAAATTGCAGTAATTCCGTTTGAAAATAAAAGGTCAAGTATAATGTGGCTAATTAGATTAACAATATTTTTTTAATTTCCCTTTAGGTACGGGAGGTACTATCTGTTCAAGTTGTAAGTAAGAGTTTCGAACTCGAGATCTCGGTACTACTGTCTCAAAAAACTCTTTGCAAGAGTAGTAGTTCAAGGACTCGTAAAAGCAAAATACGATCAATAATACTCAATGCAATAAGATACTATGGTAGTGTTAGGGGCAAGTGAAGGCCACCCTGTGTAAGAGGTGTGTCGTCTGGAATAAAACCGAGCCGCATCCTTCCTGCATAAGAAGTGTCATATAACATAACTAATCAGTAGATTCAGTTTACATACGTCTCGCCACAAATACCCTTTCTGCATCTTTTCGCTGTAAGAGACAATTTTTATGTGACTGGAACTTCAAAATCAATCATTTTTATTGCATAAATCTTATTCTAAAGAATGTTCTTTATAATTATAGTAATGCAATGAAATGGAAATATTAGACATGGTATTTGCACCAAGACCATCTGTGTTTAGTTTTCAAAGAAAAACAAAAATTATGGAGCTCCCTGTGGTGTTCTTTATAATAGCCAACTAAAATATTATGCTGCGTAATAATTTTATTCTCTCGAGTCCTGCAAATGACTTTGCTATTTTATAGGTAATGTCGTAGGTGTGTACTGATTTGGTACGAAAGCAATTTATATAATCCCCTGGTACTCATAAAGTACATACTTACTCCTATTGACTTTATAGCTTTACTGGTGCTGTATGTAGACGTGGTGATATCTCTAGGGAAATTCCAACGTTCTACATGGCATTTCTGTACTCATCACGATTCTGAAGTGTCGATGTTGTTAAAACTAAACATATTTGCTTTGAATATTTTCTTGTATTTACACGACGTGAGATCCGTTGGGTAATCGTAGAAGAATTTTCTGCTACTGCGAGACTACTATCCCAGACAAGTCTTAATTTTTATGAATTCCAATTAACAACCTGTCTTGTGAGATAAAGGCTAATAGAATGAAAATTGTATGGCAACATCTGATGCTTGAAGATTTATATATCGTTTAGTATTCACTATTCAGTAGTGTTAGAATAATAACAAAACTAGTTTTAAGAATAGAATCTTAAAAGTATTCGGGAACCAATTTTCTCATTGTAATCTGTGTCAGAATTTTTTTTATTAAGGGGCGATTAAGTTAAATTGTAGCTAAACACAAGAGTGTTTAAAAGCGTATAACACAAACTGTGTTACCTTTAATCAAAGTTAAACATCGTCAGCAACGCTTCGTAATTATTTTTGATATCTTAACGAGTACATGGTATCAAAACTGGGAACTTTGAAACGACTTCATATAAGGCTTAAAGGAGCTTGACGTGGTTTCCTGTGTTTCCCGAGTTTCCGCCAAGCTTCGTTTCAAAGCGCTTAGGAACGTAAATCGAAGATGTCTTTCACCCTTGCAACATTCATACCGAAACATGTCAATATCAAAGCCACCGCGGTAATGAACTTTCGCATATTAAAAGTTTACACCACACTTAACTTTAAAATGTAACCTGTGCTTTGTTAAATAAAGTGTTCTTCACGGGAATCTCACCACGGTTTCATATTTGCGGTGATCGTGGTTTGAAAACACGATGGCGGCGAGGAATGTCGTGGTGCATTGCCTGAAGCAGGGCTTTCGCGTAGGCGATCCTCGTGTCTTCAGTGCAAGACGCAGTTATCCTCTCTATTACAGGTTGTGTCTACGGCTCTTTGTGCCATTGAATCTGAGATCAGAGTGACGGTTCGAATTTCAAAGATTGTTATTAATCACATGTTACTGCAGGTTGTTTCTCTTTTTGTATTCAGATACCTCTGATGTAGTAAAGGTCTAAAGGAAGCTTGTTATGGTAGATTCCCATTATTTTCTATAATCCTTGAAATTTAAAATTTATTCTCACTAAAACTAATAGATAGTAAATTGGACAATGTAATTCATCAATGGTGGGAGTCCTTTTAAATTTATTCTTAAGTCGTTAAAGTACTTACCCTGAACACATAAACGTACACAGTTGTGTAAAGTAAAAAGGTTTAATAACCTTGTTTTATAGCTTCGCAGTCTTACTAACTACCACTCTTACTTATTAGAAACGTATAAGCACCAACTTGGCGTTATTAAAATAAAATTATACTCAAATGGATATTACGAGAAACCTTTTATTATATTTTACAACTTCCTTTAGTTATGTACTTCCACGATTGATATTAATAGGTAAGCATGCAAGAGAAATGGTGTATAATGAAATCCAAAACGGCCGCCATGTCGATCGACAATGGACAATTCGCTCAACGTGGTGGACAAAACGCGAAGGTATGGCCTCGTCGATGTCATCTCCCCTGTTTTCTTTAACATTTTGTTCCGCCGACCTATTGTCTTTAAGGGATCAGCTGATCAGGTCGTTAGTTGATTTCGGCGCTACAGTTGCGGTCTATGTTGCATCACATAGCGCTTTAAACACATTCAGGCATGTTCTTACACGTTTTGGGCGTATTCGGTATATTTGCGTTGACATTTTGAACATTCAAGGTAAATATAATTCAATTAGAAATACCAAATCGGTGCCAATACAATTTTAGGTATCATGACGCAGTAATTCGAATATGTACCAAGGGATTGAATTAAGGGCTAGTATTCTGTGTTAACGAAGATGTTTTAAAGGAAATGCTTAGAAATAAAGATTACCTACCTAAAACAAAACAAGAGTGAATCTGTTAAGAAGAGACCTCCATTAAGCCTTGTCGAGACAAGATTAATGATATTCAAATTTTGGTCTCGATGTTGTTGAAAGGTAATACTACAGTTATCTACAGAACTAAATAACCATACAAATGAGATATAAGAATATATTATGTAAAACTCCATTCATTCATTTAAATATTAAATAATTGCTATTTGGTCCTTGTTTACATTAAGTCTTATTTAACCAATATTAATTGTATTTTTTTTTAAATTAACTAGGTGTGTGATTTTATTTTCTGGTTTGGTTGTAGGTACCTACCTATAAATAACCTTTTAAATCCTTGTTAATATTTTGGGAATTTCACGACTATATAAAATTAAGTAATACAAATTCTGGTTAGTACCTGTTTGAAAGTTGACTGTAAGTGAATATGAACAAAAAATTATTTAAACCTGTTTATTCAGCACCATAACTGTAAAGACGTTTCAATAGCTACTACTTAACATATTTTGTGCATACAGACAGCATTCCAAATGACTACTTCAGTAAAACGTAATTTTATAGTAATACTACAGTACCGGAACCTATATTTAAACACGTTGTAGATGTAGGTAGAAATCGTTTTGTTATATTCCTCAGTTCGATAAGAAGTAACTTGAGGAACTTCAGGTCCAGTTTGAGTTTAGATCAGTGGCAGTTGTAGATGTATCCATGTATCTGGAACCAATTGCAGGATATGGTTATTGCCAAAATTTATTTACCTATAGAATTAAAAACGTGCTAAGCCTACTTGATGATCTAGTTTACCTCGCAAATATTGATAGATTGTTTTGGCCTTGTACCAAAGAAAAAATCGTTGTAAAAACTATGTTCGGTTTATAGTTTAATCGTGTTTAATGTAATGAATTATATTTAATACTTGTAGATTTCAGATATACTCATGTTTCTATATCAAGGCAGTGTATTTTATTAACAAGCTTGTTATTGAAGAAACACAGGGTATATTATCGGTTTATGCTACTTCCAATGACATTGCAGTTGTAGTACATAATTACATGAAGAAAGTAACCTTGTCTGCAACTGTGTTTGATTTAAATTTAAAATCCTTGTAATAATTTCCTATATTTGGTAATGAAGAATTATTACTAGATAAGCATTCAGGTAATTGGAGGTGAAATCATTAAAACAAATTAATTTTATTTTAATTATAGACCATCTCATGGTCAAACAGTTTATTTTTTCATTTTTGTTTTACCTACTTAGGTAGTGTAATTAAAAATAATGTGTCTGCAAATTATTTCCAATTCCCATAAAGATTGTTGGATACGTTATTAAATTTTAATAAGAAAACATTAAAATTTGATTTTAATTTATTCTATAATTTACAGCAGGCAAGTAACTCATTACAGATTTTTAAGCGTTACCTTGAAGACGAGGCTTCAATGTATCTATTTATTTATTTATCTTATCATACTTTTTTCAGTCAGTGGAAATGATAAATATTAATCCCTTAAATTATTTTCTTAAGTAATTAAAGCCCTTAGCGAAAAATTAATATACTACGCAACACATCCCGAAAGTGCCTTTACGGTACTTGAATAACTATTACACTTTAAGAATAGGAAGTCTCTGTTGCATTTGTACGGTTATTTACAAGATAAAAATACTACAATAAAGATCCTTTAGAAAATATTTTCCCAGTCTCGTAACGCCATATGAAGTGCTTTTATACGAAGAAAATGAATGCAATTCATAGGTTGTTTCCCACCCATAAAATACCTGGATTGTAACCACAACACGGTTTACTAGACTTCCCGACAGACCGTCAGCTATGAATGACTGTATTATACGTGTAATGCGTTTCCTGTTTTGCACTTCCGTTTTTATTTAATGACCCTTTAAGTAGACTGAGTATAATTTTTCCTGCACAAATTCCAATTTATACGCCGCATTGTTAATAGTTAACCCAGAAACTTGTTTCATTCATATTATATTTATTCCCCCCGCCGCCGTTTGTAATTAGTTTTTTAAAAATATTCCTTGTTCAGGTCTAACTTTTTTCACACTTGAAATACTTAAGGAGAGGTGCGCAGTTTTTCAATATCTGTTTGGTGTTTGCAAATCCCGGTCTCGGGCTTTGCAGTGCCTTTTCATTAACCCAACTGTGCTCGTGTTTGCTTTTCTCTACTACCATGGCACGAATTTCAAATGAAGTAATTTTGCACCAACATATCGTCGTATAAAGTTGAACTGATTCATCAAAAGAACCGTAATCTAAATGAATAAAGTTGCTAATGCTGTAATTACCAAACTTTTAACTTACATTACACTGAAATCGCATTACATTCTGAACAAATTCTAAACAAATTCTTCCTCTGGAGACTAGTTTTATTTGCTTTGTTTTTCTTTGTAATGACTGGGACGTTACAGAGAATTGAAAAGGAGATTTAGATCTCCAATAAAACCTAAATTTTCATTCAAATATGTTTAGCTTAAACTGAGATAAGTCCAGAGAAAGTAATTTTGCTATAAAGTAACTCGGTGAGGCTTGATAACAAATGGAGGATAAAGAACTGCGTTAGCACAATAATAATTGGAATAATATATTTTCGTTTTCCATTCTACGTCTAGCCTTATATAAAGAATAATTTGAATTTCTTTTAGTTCCTTCATTTATTACACACATTCGAAAATAAAACTCCGTAAAGAAAACTTTTGTGATGCGTTCCGTGTCCTATTTATTCAACTTTAATAACAACAAGTGTGCAAAGTTTTACTTTAATAAATACTGGTTTTTGCA
This sequence comes from Hemicrepidius hirtus, assembly GCA_963082805.1. NCBI lineage: Eukaryota > Metazoa > Arthropoda > Insecta > Coleoptera > Elateridae > Hemicrepidius > Hemicrepidius hirtus. Next base: position 9,924,850 of record OY720167.1, read on the forward strand.
TAACTGGAAGTTTAAAAAAATTAAAAAAAAAGTTAGAAGCCATCCGGATTTGACCCCTATTCTAAAAAACCGTGTTGGGATCAAACCTGTCGCTGTAACACGGCAGTTATTCAAGTTTAAAATTTTAACTAAAATACTAATTGTATGATTATGCTCAAGTGGCGTCTCCATGGTAACATCTAAACAATCTGTATTTGCGGCACGAAAGTAGAATTTTCGTGTCGCCTATAGGAAAGATAAATTATTAGTGATTCTTAATTAGGTACTATCGTATATTAAAATTAGAAAATGTTGTTTGTACGAATTGTGTTTTAAAGTTGTTCTCTTTTTGTTTTAGGTAAGCCCATTATTATTATTGAATAAAGCTGGTTTATCCTGATCTCATGAGGGGTAAGTTACGTATTATTCATAAACAGTGTTGGACTAATTAAATGATCATGCGGGTATTTGCTGCATTAAATTAAATTAACGCTGAAAAGTTTTAGAATTGTAATGAACTTTCAGAAAGAACTTGCGTACTAGTAGCATTCGGTGGTTCAAAAATCTAAACGCTGTTAAATAATCTTTATTTTTTGGGGATATATCTACAATATTTCAAGAGGAAGCCGTTTTCGGAATCTATTTACTTTAAGAAATTTTGTCATTATTTTCCATAAAAGCGTATTATTGCAGAAAGTTACAATTAATTACAATTGTTTATTATTAATAACTACAACAGGTAATTTTGAGATAGTTTATGACAGTCATGTAAATTGTAAAACACTAATTGCATATCTCGTCGCGTCTCCATGGTAATAGAATAGCTAAACAAGCAGTAATTAGTTACTTCCGTGCCTCAAAGCAGGCGTTTACAGAAAAACAATTAATTTTACTTTAGTTTTACCCGTTATTGATCTTTGCTATACAGATCAAGGTCAGTAACACACCTGGTATAAGATTTTGCTTTGCAATATATTGTATGATATGTGATAGCGCAGTGGAAATATAAAGTCAGATTCAATTTGAACCAACGTAAAATAAAACTTGTGCAGTCTGCAGAATTTATTTTATTTTATTTGGTGAGAGTCGTTTTTCGTAGCAGACAAGATTGTTTATGAAAGTCATTGTATTCGTACGGTCTGATTTTCAATTTTCAATTTGAATTGGGATGAGATTCCTGTCGCTATTTATTGGATTCGCTTCGTTTGACTACTTTGCAATTTAAACAGTGACCTTGACGGTTTCGATTTCAAATTGATCTCAACAAAAACGTCTTATAAAGAGCACTTGGGGTGAAAATACGAATTTTCACCCACGACGCTTTTAACAGCTTGTATTTAAAAGGGCGAATGGAAAAAGCCCCGCTTAAAGGAACGCGAGAGAGTAAGCTCGAAATTACCTGTAACTAATGTTCTTCTAAACGTTCATACGTAATTAGAATGTGGCTGCATGCACACGTCGTGTTTATGTTTCATAAATTGGGATTTGTTAAGTGTAAATATTACTAATTTGTCATCGACATCTGTTCAACATGGATTTCATTACTCGCTAACATTAAATCAGATTTATTGTCACCAATTTGATTAAATCAACGTTTAATTTTCTAGTAGAGTTATACTAGCACTAAAATATGGAATAATTAAAAGTCGAACACTCCAAACACATACTTCATTATAGATAAAATCAGAACAAACCTGTATTTATTTCTCATTGTTATATCAAATTCGTACTCATATTTTGAGGTGTGTTTTGCAACAATCCATCTCCATAAATTTTATAAATGCAGACAAACTGACGTAATATGTAATATAGAAGTTACTTTCGTGTCGGGTCGGAATTTCTCAAGGCAATCATTTGTTCATTGTTTTGTTGGAGATACACGAAATGTTAAATTTCAGAAGTTTTGCAACTTGAAGGTGAGATTGACAAATCAAAATGACAGTCATTGCTTGTAATAAGGACCTGTATTATGTGCGTATACATAATAATCTTCTTGGAATGTTAGCATCTTTAGAACATGGGTGATGGTTCATAAAGCTCTTTTGTAGCAAATGAAATTGAAAAATAAAGCTCTGACCTCTAAAGGAGTTCGTTAATTACGTATAATCGAGCAGGTTTCAAATTTTTTGTTGTTGATGTTTGGAAACAGTATCAGCATGTGTAGGCGGATGCGGAAGAATTTTGAAAAAATAATTACAAAATAATCATTAAAAAAACTGATGGAAAGTGACTAATTTTACCACACCTGTGCTTGGTTTTTCAACCGCCCCTATAACGTAGCAAATTAGGCCACGATTATAAGAACAGGTGGGAAAGTGAAACTGCACGAGATGTCCTAACATTCTTCATCTTTCTCTTCTTTATCCGGTGGCTAATTTATATTAGAGGATATTTTGAAGACAACAGCTTCCTTAGTTTTAACCCACGGTTTTAACCTACACTACAGCTGTCTTTAATTCTGCGGGTACGAAATTTTGTTTTCGTTTCCTAGGTAACCGCTTTATAAACGTCAATTTTGCACTCGCTCTAACCTATAAGTTAAAAAGCAAGAGTTTTAACTAGAAATGCGTGCAGTGGTTCGGACGAGCCGCAAAATTACTGCCCACTTGAGTCTAGTTAAAGGTTTTAGTAGCCGAGTAGTAAACTGTTAAGTCCTGAAAATTCCGGAATACAGTCTAGGCAACGAACGCGGTTTTTCCTTCTCTATCCAAATCTGTAAAAATATACAGGGTGTTTCATTTAAAATAACAAAGTTGCTGCCATTTCCGGTTTTACCGGAAGTGATATAGGGTTGGAGCATAGTACAAAAAATGTCAATTTAAAAACTAAAATCGACGTGTCAGAGCGTTTTGTATAAAAAAACAATTTTATCGAATTTATTTCTTTCATCATGAACGCATTGTATAGTCAATATTTTTCGTTAATAGCTAGACAAGACACCACAGACCCTCTATGATCTTGTATGCTATAACTTTTGATATAAAACCGTAAGGGATTCGTGATAAATTCAGTGTTTAAATAATCTTGATTTAAATAATCAAACTGTAATATTTTTTCATATCCTCATAGCGAATTTTAAATTATTGTAGGGTATAAAAATCTGTCACGCGGTTGTAAAAAAATGTAACACCAAATTGTAAACGCTTCTAAACAAAATCTAAATAATAGGAATAAAATAAAAGACTTCCCTATCGAAAACTTTGAAGGTACGCTTCAAAGGAACTCAAAAGCAATTCACCTCGGGCTTGCTGTTTTGTTATTCTGTACAATAAAGCCTTTAGGTCTATGAACAGATTTACATTTAGGTCGTGCCCTACTAGTTCAGGTTTCTTTTTCACGTGACCTGACCTACACGAGGCCATGACCCATCGTCATATTTAAGAAGGTAAACATCACCTATGGCTTTGAGGTAATATTGACCGTACTATACTGTTTACGCTGTACGGAAAGATAACTAAGGAATAAGTTGGTTTGAGTTTATTCTTTAGTTAAATCTCTGTTTTCAATATGTAATCAGTAATTATTATTTTGTTTACCACAGTAAGAAAGGTAATCTATTTTTTAGGGTATCCATGTAGTCCTTTGATTTCTTTTACCCAAACACGTTTCTTCCCTAATTATTTAACAGTTATATTACAATTTCTGCTTGTTTTTTGGTTTTACCTTCTTATGTACATGTACTTATGAAAATATTAATGGGTCTAATTAACATTTTAATGAATTATATGCAGCTTTTATAGCTTATAGTAACATTTCGTATAAATTAATACAGACATAAACAGAAGTGGCCTATGCAAATAAATTGTGTAAAATATATATACATTGCAAAGTAATTTTTTGTTGTTAAAAATACTAACGAGCTTAATGTTTGCTTAAAGTACACATTTTAAACCGTTTTGCGTATTATAATAGCTCAAAAATATTTAAAAAAATATAACAGACAATTATTTTAAAAAAATTACAGGTTTAATTGCTTTTAAAATTGCCATGTACCGAGTTTTTTACGGTTTATTGTTGTAAAAGTGTTGGGAAGAAAAAATAATGAGCATTTGAAAAGATATTTAATTAGGATTTAGTTTGCAAAGTACTTACTTCTTAGTCTTTTATTTTTGTGAATACTATTTTGTTCTTTGTCATTAATGAATACCTCAGCATTATTGATGTATTTTTCTTTTTCTGTTCTTTCCCAAGCGTGAACTTGAGTTCTATTCCAACAAATCGTTGAACTATCCAATGGTACTTGGTCCGGTTTAACCCAGCATGTATTTTACATTGTATGATTTTTTCGTATGCTTGTGGAAAGTCGATAAATACCGTCTTGAAAGTACCCAATTACTTTACCGTGTTTGCTATCTTCTTATATTTCTATGTCGAGTAAACATCGCAAGAAATATGTTTTTTTCTATACACATTTCTGAAATTCTAATATGAGTAGTATATAACGCGTCGTTTTGATCCTTTCCGGATTTCATATTGCATGAGAAAGAGTAATAAGTCTTCATCGTCGACTCCCTAACTCAAATAAGACCATTGCTACGTACGTCATATGTATCATCATGAAGAAAATTTAGGGCGGTCGATACTCAATCTTGGTGCACCTGCTTTCAATTGCTGAACTGCATACATAAAGCTCCTTTTTAAATCTTTTTCTTAAGCTTCTGGTTTTAAAAGCATTGATATCAAGTCAGTCGTTCGTGGATCTGCATTTTAAGAACCTCATTTATCATATATGGCAGAAACTCCATGAATGCGTTTGACGTGTGAATACGTACAGTATTCAAAATGCATTGACAGATTTGATTCTCCTGGGCTTGCTGATCTTTGAAACATCCGCTGTTAACATATTCTTGAGATGGATTTTAATACTTGTCGGCAGCATGAAAGACCGTAGCTAATGATGCGACGTCTTTAGAAGAGATTGCTTTCAAACATTGTCGGTGAATAGAAAATGGGAATCTCATGTGAAAATAATTAGTTCTGATCGTTACTGAATGAATATAGAACGAATACCTTATGCGAAAATAATTAATTTATGAATTTACACAATAAACTAAGTTTAAATTGCGTCATAAAAGTTTCCTGGATAATAATCCGATTTTATAATCCTACTGCATTCTACAGGTGGTAATTATTGTAAAATTGAATATCAACAAGATTAACAATATAATAAAGCTGTAATAGGCGAAATTAACTACCGGAGTAGCCTAGAGGCAAATATTTAACTTCAATAATGTACAACATTAGTATAGTAGTACAAATCAGCACATCTGCAAAACCACAACTAATGGAAAGGATGATGCGGTCGTGTTAATATCCCTTGTTGCATGTCTCCGGATGTTCTGCTGCAATTTGCAAAATCTCGCTTAACATCTACCTTAACTCTATTGAGGATGGAATTGTCAACGGAAACGTAAACCAACCATTTTGCACGCAATTGGTACCTACGTATCGCAAACTGTGGAAGCATTAAATTTAAAATTATTTCTGTCTGCCCATAATCATACGGTGTAACCACTAAAAAAGTAATTACGTCAAGGTTGACGCTTTTAAATCCAAGGATTTAAAAATTAAAACTTACAAACCGTAATATTAAAATAGGAAGTCGAAATGGTGACAATATCAATTTTAAATGCAAGTTGCTATTTTAAAAAAAATTGGAATTGGATTCCTTTTTGTGACATTATCGCTACAAGACTATGTTCTTTCTGTTCCTTTACAGACACAGCAGCATTAAAGAAGATGCTGGTGTAAGTACTTCTTGGGCAACTATATTGCTTGTAACAATTCTTTGAAGTGTTACAACAATAGGGTAGCATTTACAAAGGGTTTGAAAACTATTGTTTCTGTCCAAAATATTCTTACAGTAATTCACAAGATAAGTCGTGGGTGAAAAGTGCAGTTACAGAAAGAAATATTATTCTAGTGAATTACTTTTGAAATATGTGAAATATTTTTCAAGTAGATCACATACCTACTCGTAATTCTAGCACAGGAATAATGTTTGATTTATATTATAACGAAATTTTTTTATTCTTATCAATGGCGCTTCTGTGTAGCTATAAAACTTCACCTTATATTTGCGACAATGAACTTTTATTTCATGTAATAGAGAACATTTAATTGATTGTGTCACTCACATGTCAAAACAAGCACACCTCTCGCCTTCAAAGCTTTCTACCGGTTAAATTAACAGGATTTTATGATTTATCACTTGTATACTATTCTTGTGGGTTTTAAAATATCTTCGTATGGTATATTTGCTTACATGTTGATTGCTTTTTGTATAATATTTCGTGTGTATAGCGATTGACAGCTTCAAGGCGGTAACCCTATCTTTATTACTTAACGCCATAGTCCAGATCCATTGTTTAAAAATAAGAGATAAATCAACTGCAGCTTTGTATACGAACTAAAACATTGCCTAATATAATACTTACTTTTTATTGCCACAATGCCAATTTATCTTTGAATAATTATTTTGATAGCATATCTACATTGAGTTTTTATCGTACATTGTTATATTAAAGTATTGGAGTCACAAGAAAGTTAGATAAAGTTTACTAGACAACTAGCTGCAGTGCCCTCTTATCCATAAGGCTGACAAGGCTGAAGCCTAGGGCCCACCAAAATTAGGGGCCCATGGGCCACATCAAATAAACAAATTTCAAACAATTTTTAGCTTTTTAAAAAATTATTAGTCATAAAACTGACGAAAGGCCTATGATGTAGTTTCTGGAAATTTCGGCTTCCTTTCAAAAATGTCCTCAGTAAACTGTGATCAACTGAGGGTTGCGGCAGAGAGGCTGGTGAAAATCTGCCCAGAAGACATCAATGCCAGCTTCCCTGAGGAAATTGTTCATTTCCAATAGTACGTGAATGAACTTGAATCTGAATGTGAAAATAAGGGGACCTCTATTGCATTGAGAATGTTTCAAACTATTGTTAACAATGAAATGCAGGATACTTTTCCAAACATGTACATCTGTTTACGCATTTACTTGTCACTTCTAGTCACAAACTGTTCCGGAGAGAGGTCTTTTTCTGCCCTGAAACGTATTAACATTGAATATTATATTAATATTCAATGGTATTAAGAATTACCTGAGAACCAGTCTGAAAGATGAAAAGCTCAATCATTTGGCATTAATGCATGTAGAATCGTCTGTGCTCTGGAAATTAAATTGTAACGCTATTCTGGATCAGTTTGTTGAAAGATTAACAAGAAAAATGTTTAAATAGGTATGTAATTAACTAATTATGTACGCCTATATATTTTGCATTAATTTCCTACACGCTAATTAAAAATTAAAGGTTCTCTGAAAAACTTTTCTTTGTTACTTCATTCATTAATTAATTTTTTCTAATTCGGTATCGTAAATTCTTACTTATCAACATTCATTTCAGTTAGGAAAAGTACTATTTTTCCTAACTTGTATCGAAAACTGTTTTAAGTTAGGAAAAGTAAGATTTTTCGGTTTAAGACGTTTTGATTTTTCCGTTTTAGACGTTTTGATTTTTTCGTTTTAGACTTTTTTTGATCTCGGCCTTTCAGAAAGTAAAATTATTTTTATTATTTATTTTTTATTATTTATTACTTTTCCTAACTTAGTACACAAATAACTATATATAATATTATTTTAATTAATTGTGCCAAAGGGGAGCGTTACCTTTGCGCGGGGGGGGGGGGGGTTGGGATGTCTAGGAGTCGAGGGGCCCAATGAAGATCGAAGCCTAAGGGCCTTGCCGTGGTTTAAGAGGGCACTGACTAGCTGTAAGCTAGGATTAGGCTACTAAAGTACTTAGGGCCGGTTGATTAATCCGTAGCTAACTTCTTGTTAGCTAACCAACCAATGGTCAATTGTCATGGATACAATTTTTTCTAATAAACAAAGAGTTAACTACGGATTGGCCATTTCCCGGTTGCTTAACTACCGATTAGGTACTGGTTGCTATCACGAGGTTGCTATGGAAACACTGACCTGTTATGAATCATCTAACGGTTGTTAGATGATAATGCCAGTTGTAATCAAATTATCTGGTGTCTAAAATTCTGAATGATTGACAGCTGCTACTTTCTTAATTTATATTTTTATAAAATCTGTTATTAATGGCCGTTTTCACCAACGATTCCTAAACCGGTGCCTACATAAGAATTGCTTATATTAAGGGTTACGCACTGCTTAACTGCAATTTGGTTTTCACCAAGCACAATCGAGTTCGTAAATAAGATAAGCAGTGCGTAACTATAGGAACCCATTTGACGCTGTCTTATATCGGTAGGCATTGCCTATATATTATTTGACGTTTGTGTTCATGCGTTTTTGTTAAAAGTTTTGAAAGCTGCCACCTATAAAGAATTTATTTATAACATGTTTTAAGTTTTCTTTAGTTTTTTTCAACATGCGTGCAGTGCGTTTCATTGAAAATTTAAATAGATACGACTTATGTTCATCAGACGAAAATCACCGTGGTGGTCAAAATTTTGAAAAACTCATGTCGGCCGTCATTTTGAGGTTAGAGAGTCCGGTAAAAAACTGTTTCCCTTGAATTATGGTCTTCTTTCATATTCGCTACTCAGATTTTCAAAATTCTGCTTCTGAAAAAAATTCTACCAAAAAAACATGTCTAACTTCCGCTTTCGAATTTTTTTAAAAGTAATTTTGTCGATAGATTTTCGATATACCCCTTCATTCCAAATTTCATCCAAATCGGTGCACTAGTTTTTGCATTAGAGACGTTACATACACCCACCCAACCACAGAGACATTTTTTCTAAACCACTTGAATTCCTAGAGGTCCAAAACACGAATTTTCCGCGAAAATCTCAATTTCAAAATTTTCATATCAATACTTCCCATATACCAGTGGTGGTATGGGGTGCATGGTGCATCCACCTGTCGTACTCACAAACTGCCAAAGACGAGAAAACAACCTAAATCACGTACAAACTACTGTCATTTGCGACGTTGCGATATAACATCGGTTACCTCTGTAAGATATTCCTACATAAGCAATGCTTTGGCTGGTGAAAACGAATAAAGTTTACGCATCTGTTTAGGAATTACCTATCTCTAGGTAATGCCTGCGTAGGTATTGGTTTAGGAAGCATTGGTGAAAACGGCCATAAGACACTTACTGATCTTGCGTCGTAATATTAATATACTTTTCAACACTCAACGAAAATTCATTGTTAGTTAATGTGTTGTCCTGTAGATCAGATATCAGAACATCGCGTTTTAATCAAAATTTACACTTGAGTTAATTTTTTAAATGTGTGAAGACAATGGTGTTAGGAGAATAATTCTTAGAGAAATACGGGCTTAACAAGAATTGTTAGCTCAATACAATCGAGGGTCTATAAATCCTTAACCTTCATCCCCCTCATTTAATAGAGTGCTAAAACGCGTGAAACAAGTCCAATTCACGTTGAAATAAAGAAACGTCTCTCCCTATTTGAGGTCTCCTAATGTGAGAGTTGTGACGCTGTTACATCATTAATCAACCACTTTGATTACACCTCCGAGTCGTTCTTAACTGCAACTCAAATTCTCAACGTGTCTCTTGGTCGTAGTATGTTATCGTGGTCCTGAACTTTACTTTCTACTTTACTCACGTTATATACCATTTCGGTTCTCAAAGGAACAGTTTTTATTAAACATTCGGCGTTGAAAAATTCTCATTTAATTGGGTTTTTATTGCTTGGCGCTGCTGTTTCATTTTTCATAATGTCGTAGCGAGGTCTTAATCAGATTTGAATTATAAATCAAGCTGGGTGTAAAAAAAGGTTGTTATAGCAGTGTCTAGGTATGTAACAATGATAATTAGCCCGCAGAGACGGTAAGCACGTTATATTCACGGAAGTAAACTAGAACTTCTTGCATGCGTAGCAAGATGAAGTCAGAAACCGTAACCTAGTGTGAATATATCTGCGTTGTTACACAAATGAGAACTAAACAAATACCGGAAGGACTCGTAGTAAAGTTAGTAGTAGGCACTCTACTTTATACTTGTAAATGAGGTGACCTGCGTTGCGTATATTCTCATTTACTGGAAAATTATATAGTACGTGACTGTACTTCCTGTGAAAAATTGTATCATATAGCGTGTATAGGAATTCAACCGAGAAACTTTCAGGGAATATTAATTTGCTGCATAAATTATTTATTTTCTATGATCTTCATTTAAATCTATTTTTTGACTTCTCTCCTAATCTAGCGTTGAAATCATTAAATGATTTTTTTTCTCTAATATCTAATTTGATTTTAACCAAATAATGACAAACGTACCTATATGAAACATATATGACATTTAATTAAATAAATGGACCACCATTGGAAATAAAATATTCAGATTTAGAAATTTCAATGCTTGTAATGTGTAGGAATATTAATTTTGAATGATTTTTGGAAGTCTAGAAGATAGCTAGTACCTCCACGATTATTAATTTTTTTACGTTCAAACAAACAAAAATTCGATTTACAGAAACAAAAATTATTAATTTAACTTCCCTTGATATTTTCGTTGCTATTTACATTTTCTTTTAATACTGAAAAGTAATTGAAGATATTTCTCACTGACATTAAATTCTACGGCGGCGTGTTGTAGCTTTGCCGTCATTAGAAATACCTTCAATAAAATAAGCAACATTTGATATTAGGAACAGGAAACCGATTCGATAAAATATGGCTGAGAAATCTTTGTAACAGTTAATCAAAATCAGGAACTGATATTTATTAGTCAGTAATTTTAAACATATAACTGGAACGTTAAAACCTGGCGGAAAAGATTACTACAGCCTTCGTTGCGCTAGTAAGCATTAGACGCATTTAATTAGTATCTTGTTTTTCCTCCACGTACATACATTTATCTTCTATCTGAAATTATAGGTAGCTAGGGTATTAATCCTCATTTTCCTGGTAATAATCAACGACCATTGCGCTTTGTTCGCGTATTAATCGCGGTCAACGTATCTTGACCTAGAAAATGAAATTCATCCACCTATGGCAAGTAATCTTATTACTGTCGCAAAAATAATTGAGGCTGTGCAAACGAAGTTAATCAGGAAACCCAATGCTGAAAATTATACCTACGAATATCTTACGTGGAATAAACTTCCAATTAAATTACAGCTCTCTGTTTCTCTCCTGAAATTCGGTTAGGGGATATTATTTTGCAGCTCATGAATTTAACATTTTTCAAAAAATTTATCTTGGTATTAATTCTAAAATAGGTTCGTTTAACAAATATTGATCGCATACTGAAATCTTTAATCCATCTTAATGCACCGTCACAATACACTTCTAATGGGCGTAACTTAATTGTATACTAACGAATCTAATTTTAGCAGGAAAACAACAAGGTCAGAGTAAATTTGAATAATTTAAAATTTAAATTAGGACACGCTTACGGAATTAGAAATAAAACATGCAATCTGCTAAGACGAAATAGCGTTAATAACGTGTTCTTTTATAATGCTTCAAATGGTAGCTTGATTTTTGGCCTAAAAAGTACCTATACGGTTTTCTATGTTAATCGTGTGACTTTAAAAGAGTTCAAAGAGGTAAATGACATCATCAGTGGACATGAAAATATTTACTGTGTGAAACTTACTGGACAAGAATATTATTAATAATAACTAATTATTGTGTTGTACCGCAAAAGTTATATAAATGTTCAGCACACCGTAGCTTTATTAAAAGCTCTATGAGCAAGTTCTTCACTACATTATATTTATTATAGTATGTTCAAGCCAGTTCAAGCGCAAGCTTACCGTTATTTGAGCCACACAGCATAATATATTTTTCCCATTAAGATAACAGGAAAGTTTCTTTCTATATAGGTTGTAGATGAGAAAACTCATTATCTTTTCAGGAGTTTCAAAGAACAAATCTGTTAGAAATGTAATTATGAAACCTTTTTTAACTTTAATTTTAATCATATTTATTTCTTTAACAAAAATTAATTTTTTTCACAATATTTTACCATGAAAAAGTATTGCAATTAAAAAAAAAGCAATGAAAAAAATGTATTTCATATAACAAGCATTAATTTATTTACATCTCACCTGAGTCTTCCTCTTTAAAAGGAATAACTTTAACGAAAACGTATTAGGACAAAGTGTGGTAGTACCTACTCATATAAAAATGATTTAAAGTTTAAAAACTTCATTGTCCGTATGTCTTGAATGTGACAAGTTTATAATTTATAGTATCTCTCGAAATGAATTATTACGTTTTGAATATGTGGGATTTTTTCGAAGATTTATGTCTATCTGTATTTATGGGAAGTAAATCACTTTAAAGGAAGTTTACCGAAGTTTTTCGATGATATCTCTTTCTCATGTTTCTGATAGTTTTTTTGGATTATGATAGTTTTATTGATTATGATGCTTGGTACGAACATTCACTAAATTATTAGACCTTATATTCTAGGTTTCATAGTTTATTAATTTTGGAAAGTCTCTGCTATACATGTTAGGGTATCCACAAATGATTTTTATTGCTTTTTCACCAAAAACTTGTGTTAGTTTTTAATTGAAGAACACTTTTGGACATAGAAGACCCTACAAATTAGACTGTTTTATAGCCTAAAGGTCCTAAAGTATTATAATTTTTTCTTGGACCTTTCAGGTTAACATTTACGGGGAATAATATTAAAATATAAAAAATACTTTGAAATATTCCTAGTATCTTTGTAATATAAAACGATATCTCGGTTAGAATGTTCTGAGTGGCTTTGACACCACCTAATGTAACGTCCGATTTTATGAATAAAGTTTCTATGATCAAAAACACGAAGTGTGTAATGCAGAGATTCAAATCGAAGCACTGTATAGTGAATAAACCTAACGTGCTTGTCAATGTGCTAAATAGAGCGCGCGCATGTGTTTAGTGTGACGGTTCCTAGGCCCAAACTATTACTATTAGACATATGCTTTCCCGGAGTTTCTTGTAGAAAATTTTATTTGCTATAACTTTGATCTTTAATCATTTTAATCTATCTTGTGCGGTTTTCGATACGTTTCCATTTAAAGCTATTACCGTGGATATTATTTACGTGTCTTGCATACTTCATGACGTCATGGGCCACTAGCCTCACACCGGGTATGTTTCTCTAGCCTCATTAGTTATAAGTTATAATTATCTGCAATATATTCCTAAGCCGGGTTTGGTGAAAAATAAAATTACTAAAATACAGTTCAGTTTTTAAGTAGTCGCAGGGATTTTCTACAATCTCTTATCACTTTGAAACAACCACATCTAGAGGAATTGCCCTTCTTGGAAACCGCAACTGGAAGTTACACAGAATGCATTTGAATTGTGACCGCGACACCTTTACTTACGTTTCGTCAAATATTACACGTCGAATAAAGATGTAAAACACTGCAGATTGTTTAGCGACGACGTATCTTTAATCTGCAGGACAAGACAACAGCTTGATATGTCGTCCAAGATTTGATGATTATAGGTACCTATTTCTCTTAAGAGTACAAAATTAATGGTCTTGAGAGAATAAAAGTTAAATTAATTACTAAATTAGAATATAAAGCAGCAACATCCATTTAAATACTTGCAAAATGATAAATCATCATGAAAAGCATAAATTTCAGTAAGCGGCGAGATGAGAGAAAATATCTAATGAGGTAGGCACTACATTTTAATTAGAAAATAAAAGCAAAAAATACTGACTTTAAAGAAAATATAATAAATAAAGTCTAGATATATGAAGTTTGAAAAGCATCAGACACGGTTTGATATTTTAATTTAATTATTTTTCTTTCTGAAAGGTGTAATTTTTTTTATCATCATCGGATATTATTTTATTCTTTAGTCAGTTCTATAAAGTGTCATGTTTGTAAATGTTCCTGTGAAAGTAAATAAATGTAATATTGTGATTTGTTTACTTTATTTCAGGTGGAACCTACGAAAAGAGAAATGGTATGAAGGAGCCAGATCACTTCGGTGAGACGGTAAGTTAAACTCTATTATCAAGCTTGTTTTGTGAAGTTTCTTGTAGTTCACGTTCAATCTAATTTACTTCCACCGTAAATATTTGCTAACCGTAGATACCAACGGATTTAAATTTAAATCGTATCAAACAGAATGCACTTTAGAAGGTTTGCTGAACACTTCAATATTCTTACCGACCCGACCGAACAGTTTTAATTTGCAGTTAGGTGGTATTCGCTCCGGTGCAGTAAAAACTAACCGTAAATTTGAAACTTAAATGCACCAACCGAATAGAATATAAATTTTATGGGTTACAAACGATTTCCAAAGTTTATAATAATAATGGCTTTAACGCTTAGGAAAATTACTGCAATCAGTGCTGATCACATTATGAGAGCATTATACATTTATCAGAGCCGATGGAATAAAGTAATTGAAGCGGAAGCCGCTAAAATAAATTTCGATATTACTACTTCTTTTTTGTAGACGATGTTTCATCAGTCAATATTTTCCGTTCTACGTGACTAGATAACATACGCATTGCGAGAACGTGGGGTGCATTCGCACACAAAATTTAAAATAATTCAGGAAAGCCTGAATATTAACCTCTAGTAAAACCAATAGAGTTTTTGAAAGCATTTTCTTATTAACAATCTGAATTAAAAGCACTGGCGATACTACTACGTTAACTAGATGAGTTAAATGGCGTCTCTAAATTAAGAAAATATTTTAATATTGCGGGGTTATTTCGAAATAAAATATTATTAAGCTTCTCGAAGTTGCTGACTAACATCGTTGTTCTGCCGAATTAGTTATTCCTTCGATAGGCGGCCCCGCGTCGATCATCCCCTGCCTCGAGGATATATTTTATACATTAAGCTGCAAAACTACCAGTTCGGTTATTAAAAACTGTAGGTAGTCATTTAATTCAGTCAGTAAACGTAAACAAACTCTGTTTATGTTTATCTAGACGAAATAAAATCATAGCCATCCATGGTATGCGCAATAGTCAACCAATAGTTTGATTATTTATTTATTAAGAAAATGTTGTAATGAAATGATTTGTTGATCGTTCAGGTGACTGTGCTGTTTCTGTTTCTGCATAATGGATACTCTTCTAAATTGTTTCATAATGAAATATTTCGATACATTGCTATAAGGTTTGTGTTTGAATATTTATTCGTGTCATATTTTTGTTAAAAATCGGTGGAAAAGCTCTCTCACGGAAATTTTCTGTAGTTTTATCTGATGCAGTGGAAGTTTTAACAACTAGATGGGTTTTACAACTTCACGTTTCTTTCACAATATACGGTACATTAGGAACACATTTCCCCAATGTATTCTACAAACCTTTTTGTTGAATCTCTCAGTATCCCAGGGACAAAAAGGCAAATGTATTTTAAACATTTGTCCACTGACGTTAAAACAAAACTTCTATCTCTAAGGATACATTTTAAGAGTATTTTAATAAAATTATTTTCGATCTGAAAATGTTCTAAAAGACTTACATAGCCATAACATAACATTAAAGTCAGTTTCTGTTCTAAATTTCCAGTAAAGGGATTTTAAGAGATCAATTTGACCTATATAGACTGAATTACAATATGAACAATTTAATTTGTAAACACCCGATTTAACAGCAGAGAAGAGGGTACTTGGGTTATAATCTTTTTTTTAAATTAATGTGACAATGGGTGTAGTCTTCTAGCATTTGCTCGAATATTCAATATTTCCTTATTAAACAATAAAACAATGAAAGTTTTAAGTTACTTATTAAAGTAACCCGTAGTAATTGAACTTTTGAGAGATTTTGTATATTTACCACAAATTTTCGTAATGAAAAAGATTATGGTTTTATTAAAGTAGAATTTTCAACATCAGAGGATGGACGGTAAAGACCTCTAAGAAGATTGCAGTCATTAAGTAGATTATTGTACAACCCTGAGCTTATACCCCGTAATTTCCCCGTGTAAACCAATTCATGTGCAAAATTTGATCAAAATTCCATCAATCATGTAGGTGCAATCAGCTTTAATAAATGCTCTACTCGATATCACATCCCTGACATGATTTCAATAATTTAACGTTAACACACATTTCAGGAAAAAACTAATCTTCTGTAGGGTTATTAAATTTGTTCATTAAAAATTTATTTCTTCCTTGTTACGCGCCATTGAATCACGTCGTATTTCGTTTGGTTACGCCGTTCTGGCCACAAGCAATTGCAGCATTGTCTACACATAAAAAGTTTTAAAAGGATTTATTTATTTCCCTTCCGCAGTTTATGGCGTTGTGGGACACTGGTTGCCCTACTGCACTACAAACTCGTAACTAGGACAAAAGTTATAATGTTGGAATATACTTGCGTGAGTAATTGAAGTGCTGCGTGGTACTATATCACTATAAAATAATGAGCATAATAAGCAAATGCACGAGTGAAGTAAATATACCAGAAGCAAACGAAGCGTACGTAAACGTAAATAGGACAGACTTTTATAAAAATAAGAGGTGTACTTTTAAAGAAGTTTTGCACCATGGGAAGATCTGTTAAAAATATTCTTAAATGCAGTCTCATATTTAGCATGGTTTTAATAATCAACTTTGATCAACATGAACTGGACGAAAGTCCTAACATTTAGGTTAGTGAATATCACAAAACACAAAACAATGTTCTTCGTTTTTGGAACGACTGCTTTATAGTACTGTCGATAGCAATATTAGTAAGCCATAAAGATAAAGTGTTAATAAAAATGTTACATAATCAAATAAGGTGTGGTAACTACCAAATATATCGGTGTGTATATGTAGTTTGAAAGACTATTTTTACATAGATGTTAAGTTTTGGTTTTGCGAATCTGTATATTAAGGAAGAAAGTCTTGTAAGGAATGCGAACATAAAATTTTGTACGGAATTTGTACTAAAACAGACTTTAGGACTCGCCTTGATTTTTCAGCCCCACTCGCTGCGCTCACTCGGCCATAAATTGCGACTCCTCTAAATAATCATTTTTTAAAAATCTTGGGTAAAGAAATTTGGTCTCAGACTTTTATGTAATAAGCTTTTTGTACCGGCAGCGTAATGGGTTATCCTCATTGGTACCATAGAATAATCAATTGATACTCTATACTGCAAGATCCTGCAACATTTCTTCTGTTTTTTTAGCTAAAGGCTTGACCGAAAATTTCAGTAAAAAGGTTAAAAAAATTAGAAAAATATCTAATCGTTACTTAGGAATATTATTTCTGCAAACATTTTTACGTATTTTAGGTCAGCTCTCACTTGTTGCAAAAGTTTTTACTTTCCACTACTAATATTCTTGTTTGCTCTTTCACAAAATAAAAACATTAAATTCCATAGAAAGTTGCAACTTCTCTGTAGTGCATTCCGTTTAAACAATAAAAATAAACAAATACTATAAGCTGTTTTACCTTTAGCAAGAAATAAAACTCAGCTATGTTAAACATTTTACATTTCATATTATGAATATAACTGAGAGCACATTAAAATTGTTCATTTGTATCCGAGATTAATAAATATCGAGCGAGGTAAAGTCGACAAGATTAAAAGATGTAGTGGGGAATAAAATTGACACAGCTATATTTTAATGCAGTGGAAATTGACTGCGGAAACGCTTCATATATAAAATTAAACGTAGGCTTAACATGGTGGATGACATTCATTAGTTTACTGTCAACCGATCGGATTCAGGAAAGCGTTATAGCGAAAATAGTAACGCATATATAACTGCCAGTAAACAGCTATAAAAGTATAATCGAGTAAATAGGTGTCATTAGCCTGAAATATTTATATGGCGGAATATCTCGGCAGGTTTCTCTGGTGTTGTCCTTGATTTGCACGGAGATTGTCCAGTTCAAGGCCATCCGGTTGAGGTATGCGCGAATCGCGGGTGTTCCTCCATAGGCGTCCAGGCTTTTGTGAATACCCTTTATGTGAATGTTGCCACACGCTAATGTGCACAGAATCATCATTTTAACCTTGAACATGAAGCGCCACATTATAAATTGTTGAGTACCGTTCTGTTCTGCTTTTCCTATCGTCGTTATCGATTACATAATAATTAAGTTGCTTATCTGGGATATTTATGGTTGTTCATTATGATTTGCCTAAAGCCAGGAAATTGTAATAAATATTTTAATAAATTAAAACGATTGGATTAATTATTAATCTACCAAATAAAACTAATGTATGGACGGATTAAATAATAATTAAATTAATTGGAAAATCTCTTAACGATTTCTAAACAGAAATTTTAAGGTTCTTTAACCAGATTACATTTTGATCCCTAAAGTATCATCATCATTTACAATATAATTTTCTGCTTTGTTTACTGATATATTGATATAACTAAATCGATATCGAGTAAAATATCATTTACGTAGTTTTGAAACATGCACTGCACTTGCGAGTATTTCATAAACTATTTTTGTTTTGAAAAAATGTTTCAGACAAAAATTGTAAAGAATTTACTCCTCTACAATTTGTGTAATATGTATTTTCTGTCCAGACCGTCTGGGAAGGGAGATATTGTGAAAAAGATGGATTGCCAATTGCCAATTTTCAAAACTTTTTTCCAAGTAAAGCCTGTTTTATCTCCCCGTTGCTTGGGCTACAGTTATTATTTTGTTACTGATTTTTTTTGTCGGTTAGCGAGATAGTAGCAAGGTGCTAGCTAAAAGTTTTCGGGCTATATCTATAAAATACAATAGACTTCTCAAAATCCCCAATTCAACCCCGAAGTAACCCTCTTGGGAGATAATATACTCATCTTAACATTTCTGTCACAATTTAAATCAGTCTCGGACGTACTTTTTGTAAGAGTGTCTTAGATATACGAGTTGACCTACATCGGAATGTAATAATTTTGTGTATTACAATAGAATCTTGGCTCACCATGTTGATAGAGTCCAGAAATTCCTCCACGCTTTTTCCCAAAACCACCTTCGAATATCCCTGCAGAATTTACGATGATACGGTGTCCGACTTGGAGTGAAATGGCACAAACACTGGTTTGTCTCAATGTTTTCTCTTTCCTCTTCTTCTTCCTTAATCTACATTGGTACTCCAATGCTAAACGTAGGTTTTTCCGAATTATTTCCATTACAGCCTGTTTTGTGTTTTTTTTTCTAACGTTTCTCTGTTCTGTAGATGTTATTGGACCACCGCTTCTTCCTTCTTTTCGTCTTCAATTAATTAATCTTCGCTCATCTTGATATTCTGTCGTCCATTTAATTTGACGACTCGGGTGATTTAGACATTTTTGTACAACTCCTGATTCATCTCGTAGAATGCATGAAGATTCTGAGATCCTACTTAATGAGGATGGGGAATATCCTGTACTTCTAATTAGTATCCATTTAAGGGCAACAGTTTATTATTACTAACTTCCTCTATTCACTAAAGGCGAACATTTTTAATTTTATTTTAATTCTTGCAGTGTAAACAGCAGGAACATCCTCTCTTTTCACAGAAAATTTCGCTACGGTATTTCTATTATTTAGTTAATTGTCTGATTTAAAAATAACAAGAACTTTAATTCCTTCAAAGTTCTGTAAAACTAAATTTGCTTTTTCGCCATACCAGTTAATTAATAGCATTACAGTAAAATATGGTGCAAGTATGAATGTCGTGTATGTTTACCTAATTAGAGCAATAAATTATTTGTATAATCATGATCAAAATTACATTCATAAAAACACCAATTGTTCTAGACATTATCGAAAAGTACAATTTATGAAATGATTGCTACATTAAAATAAATGTTCTGGGATACCGCAATGTGCAGAATTTTTTTTTTGGGGTATCTCCAATATCGATATGCAACACGTTCTCCCAATTTGTGTTTGTTCTTGATCACCATTCAGACGGAAAGCACGTATCGGCGGAAAATTCCGTTTAATGAATTTTGCATTCAGGACTTTTGTCATGCTTCCTGCTCTCAAAAGAATTAAAGGCGAACGTGTAGCATGTGTCTGTTAAAAGATTAATGTTAAGTTCCGGAGTACGTGCTATATAATTAAAATCATGCTGGGAAAGAATATTTTAACATGAAGGAATTGTTGAGGTTTATTGTTTGTAAAATTACGTAATTTAAGTACCGAGCTGCTGCAAGTTAGAAAAAAAGTATAATAAAACTATTTACATGTTCATAAAGTCTTGTTTTTCGTAGCTACACAAACTTCACATATGTTTGCTGCAAATCCATTTTAGAACTTTCTGTTGCAATTTTATAAAGTTTCAAGTTTCATACAATATGGTAACATATAAAGTTACAATCAAATAAAAGCACCCGCATACAAAATTTTCTGTTTGCACCTGAAGATGTTTTGGGTATACATTTATTAAGTTGACAACTTTCTTCTTACAAAACACTTTCAAAGAAAAAAGGTTAGAATGTTTAAAGAATATTAAAGTACCTAAATTTATTTTTATTTTGAAAATGGAAGGCTCAATATTTTTTTGTCACCTTTCAGGACAACATTTTGTGCAGGATGTACAATCAATATAAAATGATATAGATTATAGATCTCGGTTGGCTTATAAGATACGAGGGCGGTTAAATGGACGAAAGTAGCACAAATGTATTGATTTCAAGATATCTGCAACGATTATCCTGAAAATACTGAAATTTGTCTGTTTAGAAAAGTTCTAATAAGGTTTTATTATTAAAGATATGCAATTGGAACTTGGGGTTTCTTGTATCGATACCCGAACACACAATTTCGAAACAGCAAATTTCAGTTTTTTCAGGAGTGCTTGAAGATCAATCTGGAAAATCAAAGTAACAGGCTTATTGTACATTTGCGGAACGTTTTAAGCTAAACCAAGATTTCCATGTACATTATTTTATTTGGGCCACCCTATAAAAATTATGTTATAAAATAGGCCTGCAATTTAATTTTAAAAAAATGGTGTAGTGTTTTTAATCTCTAATAGGGGTCATTGTGGGGTATATTGTAGACTAATTAATTCGGATACAGCACTTTCAGTTTTGCCGGAAATTACCAGAGCTTTTAAAATATTTAAATATCCATTTGTACGTGTACTGTCGAAACGTTTCATCTAAAGCAGGAAGTTAAAAGACTGATTAGAATTTACTGGTGTATTTTTTACGGTGAAGTTATTCACAATATTTTAAGAAAAAGGAAAAGTAGCCACATTAAATAAAATTGATATTTGTACCAATAGAGTTGGATTGATTTATTTATTTTTAAATTCCTGTTAGTTATTTAACTGTAAGCAATATTTTCATTTAAACTGTGTATGGCTATAAATGTTACACTCCAGGCTATCATGTCAAATTTTATTGGCCACATTACTCTTGCTCATTTTCTCTCTATACGTGTTTTATAAAATAATACAATTTTTATGAACGTCTAGAAATGTATTTTCACTTTTGGCTTTCCGTTGAGCTTTCTCATTGCACCATTTTATTTTAGAACATAAAACGACGAGGTATTATTACCCCTATAAAACAGTTATACATTTCTTGACTCCATTTCATCTGTAAAATTACCTGCATTACCGGAGTCTATTGCCTATTTCACTTCCTCCCATGTACTTCGAAATTTTGTGGCTTTTTATGCGGCTTGATTTAATTAAAACACGCTACTAAATAACCAGAGGGCATCAAAACCAATATGATGATTTTCATTAGTTGTACCTAAATAAATTTTAACGGAATGAACATTTTCATTTCCATGGTTTAATAAATAAATATTAAACGGTCGATTGTGCTTTCGCAAATCCGCAAATGCATATATGCGACATGTGCTATACAAAATTAAAAGCTCCCTCCATTTATTCGCTTTTACATTTCGTTTACGAGTTTATAATTTCTAGTCTCTTAACACGTTATCATATAAAGTTAATTTTGGAATCCGCGATCGTGATTTTAATTCAGTTAGAAATGTGGAAGTTTGAATAATCACTCTTATACATCAATAATTCAATCAGGTGTTAGGAACTTTCTCTTGCTTGTAACATCAAAAAACTTTTATATAAAGATTCATTAAAAGAACATACAGGGTGTATCAAATATTGGCTGTAAGGAAATAAATGCTTCGAGTTCGATCAAAATTGTGTAAACTAAGATATTTGATTTCTGCATGAACTGTGTTTTAAAATCATTCAATCGAAAAATGGTAGACGGAAATACAGTAACAAAACATTTTTTATTGCCCTGACCACAAGCGAATAAATAAAAATTCATAGCCAGTCAAGAGAATTTCTAACAAAAATTTGCCTCGGGAGGTTCACCGATTTGGAAGACTTGAACAACCACGAATTTTTCGTAGATAATTTTAGATATCTACTCTTTACGACTTCATCGTCTCTTTTCACTTGTTATGAAATATTTTCTTTCCTGAAAGGTAGTCAGCGTGTAATTGAATTTCCCTTCATTATAATAGGAAAATCAATACTGATGGTCGTTTGAAACATTGATAGGAAATGTCAAGGAAATCGATTTCAATACGAAACGTTTTGGATATATAACATACAAATAACATGCCTAGTGCTATCAACTTGCAAGGGTTAAACCGTACCCTCGATTAATAATGCGCGTTGTCTGTTCATTGGAATACGTTTGGTTGAGTTGGTGTAATCAATAGTACGTGTAATTGATTGCTATACACCACATCAAAGAAGTATACATATATTTGAAACAATTGCGCTACTATAATACCTTTAGGCTCCCCCGTCATTAATTCTGGATTATTATTACATTCTCATAACATGCAATATAAAAATTTATGATTTTCGTGGGGGTGGTATGTCATAATCTAAAATAGTTTTGTGTCTAGCTGACTTTACATTCTCTTAAATTTTCTTTCAAGTAAAAAATTAAATTATGCAGTTTCAGCACATTCAGCTAACCGCTGAATCTTTCTCTCATGTTTAAACTGCACATACTTCATGCAAATATAAGTGTAATTACAGTGTAAATTGGAATATGTAATTAGATACAATGGGTATGTTAACTAAGTCTGGATTATTTTATGCGTTTTAAAATTTATTACAATTACTACTCGATTTAATTTAAATGATCGTTGGTATTATAAATTATTATTTATAACTTAAAGCTCTAAATGGAGACATAAATTTGTCTATTACCTGTTTTTGTAATAGCAAGTAATACGCATAAATTGTACAAAAACTGAAAAACAAGATGTTCTGAAAAAGTGAAGAGAGAAATGGGGCTAGGAAGCTAGGAAGATGCTGAAAAAGCAAAAATATTCTCAGAGTTGCAGATTGAGAAGGAAATGACGATATTTAACATCAGGCGCAATAGAAGGGGTGGGAGAAGGCTGAAAGAGCAGAGATAAAAGACTGAGAAAGTAGAAGTAAAATATTGAGAAAACAAATCTGGACGGATAGCGTTGTAGTGATAAATGGTAATCAAAACGAATGAAACAAACCAAAAAGGTAAAAAAGGAATTATTTTTCCCATTTCCGGATGACGGTCAATGGACTAATGTCACCCCTAAATGCTAGTAATGGAGGTTTCTTTGCTGGCTTTGGTTAGAGAGCGTCAAACCCAAGCTCTTGCAATGCTAGGATTTTTATTGCTAAAACCTAATTCTTTATGATTCATTCTTTTATGTGTATTCTTGATTTAGATCTTGATGACATTTTCAAATACTGCATGATTTAACGGTTTCACGTTTTTGGTAAAATGTATTATTTTTTGTTATTCTATCAAAGTGTTACATCTTGTTTCCATTAAAAATTTCGAAAGTCGCGGTTACGAAGCAGTCATTTAAAGAACTTGAACCATGAAATACCATAAAATATATTTCATGCAAATGCAGGTCAGAGCCATAACTACCTTTCATCATTACTTACAGAATGTAATGCACGCTTGTTCCACTTTCTTCCTCAAATTGGCAAAAGCAGAGAAATTAAAGTGAATTAGAAAAAGAAGGTTCTTTAGTTTCGTACTTTTTGCTAAAAGTTTCAACTGCACATTTAATATTTCCGAGGAAATCGCATGATTTATTCGTATCTAATGTATAATGCATGCATATCGAATTTCTATAAATATAAATTATAGAGACAGAAGGTATTTCATAAATATAATGTCAACTAGCAAATCATATTATGATATTATTAGTTCAACCTTCGCAAGTGCACTTCAGTTTAATTTGTTTGCAGTAGTTTTATTAGTTATGTAAACGGTTCGTATGTAGGCGTATCATAAAATATGAAAATAGCAGAGGACATGAATTTTAGATGCTCTGAAAGTTGCCAAAACTGAAATATGAAGATTTTTCGACGTATATTTACATGAAGACTGACAGCGGCACAGCAGGATCAGAAACTACTGTGCGCCCAAGCGAGAACAAAATTCAGGTGACCCATGTGGAAACCGACAGAAAAATGTTAGAGGATTCTTGAATTTAAATAGAAAACAAACATTTCGTTTGAGTTCAACAGCCAGATCAAAGGCACCCAAACGAAGAAGTGTATTTTACGTTTGTCAGTCACTGAAATATTGAAACGTCGTCATCGCAAACAAACATAAACCGAACACAAACTGTACCATGACTTAAAAAAAAATTCTATACATACTTCTCTGCTGCTAACTACAAAACCAATGATTTATTAAAATCAGGTGTCTATAAATTAATTGTTCACATTGTAATTCAGTCTATATAGGTCAAACAATTAGACACAAAGAACATATACTACATTGTTAGAAATATAAACAGGTATAAACACCTTTACTGAATTAATTTGGAATAGAAGGCGACTTAAATATAGCTAACCAAGTCGATGGTACATAAATCGTTATTCAATTACTATATATGCTTTTGAAAATGACACTTTGATGTCGAAATAAGTATAAAGTGAATAAATCCAATTGTTTACAGTTGCAATTGATATCTTAATTAATATTTATTCTTCAGTTAGTTTTGTAGTGTCTTATTAAACATTAAAATTATATATTAATTTTGTACTTTCGTGGTAACGGGATACCTAACACCTAACAGTATTTTCTATTAAAATAAACTAAACCACGTATACCTCCCTAGTTGAATTATTCATTTTGTTAGCGTGTATGTAATTTTTTAATTCAGGTATATACTAGAATATAACGGATTTTTAAAAAAACATCAACATGTTTTCTGCTGGACATTTTTAATGCATTTACATACGGTTTGCCGTAGATAACACCGCACGAAACATACATTTTTAATTTGTACCGTAATGACACAATCAATATGCGTGAGTAAGGAACAACGTGTTGACATTTGACCTGACACCTCGTATGTTGTACTCAATTTAGTGACCCAGTGCTAGAATACGAATGCATAATATGCAAAATTCTGTATGTTGTACACCATTAAAGAAATTTCACATTTTACTTTACATGCAGTAGTACATAAAGTAAAATGGCATTGCGCTATAAATACAGTTTTATGAAAGTTGATGTTATGTGCCTGAATATATTCACACCTAGTTGGCACAGTTTCCTGTAACATGAATTTTCATTTGCTTCGTTCGTTACATGTTCCAAATATACGAGTATAACGAAATCATGAATACGGGTTAAATTTTTTGACATGTACGTGGCAGATTGTTAACCCTCATTTATTTGTCTAAAGTCAGGTAAATGATACTTTACGGAACGGATGGGTTTGTTGATATATGAAGCCATCGTATCCAAAACAAAAAAAATGTAAGTCATCAGTATTTACAATTTCTGACAGTGTATGACAGATAGTATGATAAGATGAATAAATAAAATGAGTGTGAAAATTTTTTAGTTTAGTTTTTACGTAGGATTTAAGAAGAATAAAAAAAGTAAATTACACTTAAAAGGCTTTTCCCCAGTGTGCAAATTATTAAAAAGCTTTTAAAACCCTACAGCGATGACACTACAACCGATAAACTCCGTTTTGTTAACCTGCACAGGATCTCCAACAATGTTTATAATAAAATTTTTTTTTTTACCCTTGTTTGTTCAATCGCTCCTTCCGAATATTTTTCGAAAACTGTTTTGTGGGTTTAAAAGTTATTTCGAATTATTTGGATTTCACCTGTATTGTATTGTACCGAAATGCTGAAATAGCATCCAGTTTCGTAGTTAGAGAAAATTCCATTTAACTTTTATTCTTCAGAATATTTCTTGTAAATATTAAATCAGGAAATTTAGATTATAAAATTCTTAAACGATTGAATGAGATGAAAGCTGGTTAATTTTCTTTTTACTCTGTATGTAGGTAGTGATAACCCATTTCCTCAGCAATTTAGTAGATCTCACGTTTCTTTTATTCTGAAAGTGAAGTGCAGCGTCAGACCCGACGGTAATTATACTTCATATTTGAACCACTGTTCTATAGTGTTTGAAGAGGTCACGTGACTCGGGACTCAAGTAGCTAAATATATCCCGGCATAACACAAATTCTCGGTTAGCATGTAGTTTTGTACGGAAACCCACAAAGAACACATGCAGTTGGTGCACAGTGTACTAAATTATGTACGAGATTAAGGGTGGCCGTCATATTACGTAATAAACCAAACTTGGTGCTCGAGTTAGATTTAGTAGACGAAAAGTAGTTATTGGGGTTTCATATTGGAAGAGTAGAACGCCTAAATTATGAGACATTAAACGGTGAAAATTTGAAAAGGTCCTGAGGTTTCCACAAAACCCTTTTATCGTTCTTTTCTGTTCCATTTTCTATTCATTGAGGAATATATTAAAGTGACTGTGGTGATCCGGTTCTTATCTGTGCTGATTTATAAGACGTCCATTTAAACTGAAAACTCTGCAACCCTATCCTCCTTTCATTGAACCCCTGACCACCATCTAAGTGCAAAGAAAAAAAATGACGTAGAGTAACAATATGGGCAAAAAACAATGGAGAATAAATCAAGTGAAAATGTGGTGCTTTGTCAGGGAGTATGTGATGTGGAAAGAAACGATGAATGTATGGACAAAGATAAAGAACTCGAGAAGGAAAGTGAAGACTATACCATTTCTGTCGATGTTAGCAAAGCTGCAGCTCTTCAGAGAGTCTTAAAATGGGCGGGACTTAAACTTGTAAGTTATAGCTGATATTAAACGGGTAACTTCCACTTCTGAAGCTTATTAATATTTAAATGAATAAGAAGTTACTCTGGTGTGGAGGTTATTGAAGTACGAATTTCAAAAATTACAGAAAACGATTCGTGAATGAATACTTTTTTCGATTGCAACTTCTTAATGTGTTTTACGATTAAAGTTCGTGAAAAACTTTAACGTGAATTGGGAATTTACATTTCAAAGCCCAAATAAAAAATGGTAACTTCGATTGGGACCTTACTCTTAAATTTTTTAATACTAACCGGTAAGGTTCAAAATTTGTATCATACAAATAGATTAAACCCAGACTTGAAAAGTAATGAATGAAAATAATTTATTCCTGTTGCTTCACATTTGAACTTACAGTCAGAATGAAGTGAATAATATATCGCGAGATTGTAATCCTAATCTTTTACTATGGTAGAATGATACTCTAAAATCCCATTAAGATTAGTACTAGTAGGTGAGTCTTGAGTGGCGGGTTAGATCCCCGAAGCCTTTACAGCAACTGACTGATTCTCTTCGGAAGAAGATTGTTTAAAAATATACTTTTCAATTAATAATAATTTCAAGCTTGTATAATTACATTTTATTAGGAAATGAAACAAATTCCGTTTTAGTAGAATATGAAAGGTAGCTTTCAATTTATTTCATTCACACTAAATTGTACGTCTTATAGAGAAAAGAATGTTAAAACAATTTAATTATTATAATTTTTATTTTATAATGTAGATTTAACTGAACATTCTTTGTAGTTTCGGTTTTTGTTAATTAAAATAAAATACTCTTTCATTTGAAATTACGTTCTCTGAGAATTCTAATTTTAATCTACACTACGTAAGAATGTCGTTATTGAAATGCCAAATGTTAATGTGGTTTCAATTTTAGATCCATTACTGCAACTTGATTTTTTTTAAATCCAAAGGATTTAATTTATTCTTACTCAATACACTAATAAACTGAGTGAATAATTAATGTATTATTTATTTATTTTTTGTTACAGGTGAGTACTACCGATCTACTATCTATAATATGGATGTGTTGATGGTATGTTTACATTATTTTGATATACTACGCCTGCTTTTGACATTTAAAAAATAAATTTAACGTAATTGAAATTATTATTTTATTGTATTACAACAGTAATAATTTCATAGCTTGATAATCGTTCTCTGGTTTTCAATTTAATATAAATTTTAGTATGCATTGCACGTACAAAGCCGAAATTATTATATTTTACTGATTTTACTTAAAGTTACATTCATTTTGATTGAAATTCCATACGTAAATTGGACATGGCAGAAATGGATAAGGAAAGTATTATTTTTTTCAAGAATCAACATGTGGAGCAAAAGTAGCAACAATATTCGATAAATCCTAAGGGAATAAAAGGGAAGCCTAAGCTCCTTTCTCAGACAAGAGACATAAATTAATACCTACTTACTCTGAACCATGCTCTGAACAAATATTACCACAAAATTTGTAAATCGGTTTGTTTTGTTATCTCGTCTAATCTCGCTTTTTACGAATTGTATACTAAATATTTTAATTTTAAGAATAATATAAGATTATAAGCAAACAAACGTTTAGTTAAATATTTACAGGATTCTAAGTAAGTTTAGAAAGTAAAAGGAAAGAATACCTTTTTTTGGTGTTACGAACCCGCATGAAATGAAGTTAAGTTTTAATTTCAAGACTGGTTAGAACATTTGATATGGAACAGCATTCAGAGTACATGCTGCGTTAAATCGGACAAAGTACCCTGGCTACGTTCAACGGTTACTTTGAATAGAACTCATCCCATCGTTTAAACACATCCTAAGAACCGTAAATCCTATATTTTTTTTGATAATTTTTGTCATGACCATTGGTTCGGAAGAGATTTCTTTGTTCTTCAGTTCACCAGACCTTATGTCTACAATAATATATTTATTAAACAATTTTTATTCTAAGTTACTTCATTCACATTTTCGTCTTTAGGATAAGAACCTCAAGTCGCGTCTGTATAAACGCACTAACCTAACAATAACCAAAGAAAAATAATGAGTTGGATTTGTGACAGAAAAACCGATTTCAAAATTAGAACAAGCATGAATTCTCAACAATGAACTTGTAGGGAAGGGCTAATGTGGTTAAATATTAGCATGCTCGAAATAGAAGGGCAGATTAATATTGTACTGAGTAATCGATTTGTACCACTCGCTTCGTGCAAACGTTGAGGCCTAATCTTTTTGTAATGTTTGGTGGGGTTGTAACAGGATAATATTACGCATTTCTATTGCTTTATAAAATATGAATCTCAAATTTTTTTTAACAGAGCAATAGTTTAGAAGGGAATAACCTTCCCAACCCCTTAATTTTTGTTTGATCTGCCACGTACAGGTACAATTTTTTTTTATTTAGTTTGGCTATAACTTTTTGAATTCTACGTAGACTTACCTACCTACGAATGCATATTATGAGTTTAAATGGGTCGTTAAATTCAGGTGTGTCATTTGTAAATCCGAAATAGTGTTTGGAGGAACATTTCAATCGTGTAAAGTGGAAAAAATAAATCAGCCATACAATTTCCTTAACTTTCTTCTATCCCCGGAGGGTTTAGGATGCCAAATCGATCCACAACGAATATTATACACATATACCGATACCTAAACCCATAATAGATATAAGCTGCTTTCTTAGGGTTTGTGTAAGCTGCTGATACAAGTGAAGTGTTGACTTGGAGTCCTCAACAAGCGGCTTATCTGCACCTGTGTTTTATGTTTCCCGAGGATAATCCAATAACTACGCTAAAGGTCAGGGAGGAAGTTGAACGCTTCCTCTCTAAAACATTTCTTTCTCTTTGATGGTTTAACATTCTCAAGTTTCCCAATAAAACGCAAAGGAAAAAGTAGACAATAAAAGTCGCCTGTTTTTATATGAACATTCCAAACAAAAACAATTGTATACTTTTTTTCCACTTCCTTCTAAATACATATTTCATTTAATTTCCAATTTGCTCGGATTCCTTAGATATTATATTTAAAAACGAATTTCTTTGATGTTATGTCTTCTGTATACGTGTCAAATAGTAATAACTCCGTACGTTAGAAATCACCCTGTATATGTAACACGAAAGTGTCTTTACGAGACTTCGAGTCTTAAATTATAGAAAATTATGAATAAATGATGCTGTGGCATTAAAATCTTGATATAGAATTCGAATTAAAAGTTCTGCAAGTTAAAGTCTTGATTGAAAGTCTAACTTTTGGTTATTGTAACTTTTATAATCCACATCCTCCAGAGACATTTGTAGAACAAACACAATTCCCTCGAACATCACTTGTGAGATAACTAGAAACCTTCATCCGCAAAAACCAAAGGCAATCAGCTTTTCTTTTTTTATTATTGTCTCATTTATTGAAAAGGATCGATTTTGGAAACAACAAAAAAGCCACGACAATTTACTTGCGAAGCCGTGGACAAAACAGTTTAATTTTGGGCAAGAAAAACTACATCTGTCCCTAACAGATGCCCGAGCCGGTCATTAATTTTTGTTCTACTGCTGCGTCGAACGCACAGTTGGAAAAAGTATCGCACGACTCCGAATAAACAAGAAACTTAAATCACTGAGGGCCGTGAAGACAGTTTTACAGTATTGTGTCGTCGAGATCTTGTGAACAAATGATTTTCCTTTTTTTTAAGTTTCACTGAAAATAACCTTGAATTTTCTTTGCTCCTGAAGCCAACTACAAAAAGAGGATTGATTTTAAGGAAAGAAACGGTCGTTAATTTATTTAATGTTCATACCTTGATAAAGGTAAAGGTTAACCTTCACGACAGTTAGAAAATTCCTCCCACATCAAAAATGTCATACGCCAAGAAGCTTTTTTTTTTATCTTTTTTTATTAAATGAAATTTTGTCAATAATACCTTGTCGTGAACACTATAGACCAAAAGTTCGGTTTTGATATGTAGCATTTGAAAAGAATTTCATCGATTTAGAAATTTAGATCAGGGGAGTAAGGAGGCTGCGGCACCACAGGAATAAAACTTTCACTCTATATCCCTGTTTTAACTTTTCCAATGTTTCTGTCGCGTTATCCGGAAGTTTGATACAGAATTTGATAGCATAACGCTGCTCGACTTTGATCACGCGTCACCATAACATAGCAGTTTGAAAAAGTGATTCTAGAATCGCATGTATTGACGATATCAAATTGAAATTGATCCAGAAAATAAAGTTAAGATGGTTTCGAGTCGCAAAGTACTGCCAGTTGTTGAAAAAACTTCTGTCTCGTTACTATTTAGAAAGACCTCGTATGTATTGCTACATTGTCAGACACAAAAGAACATTGATTGTTAATTTCCAGACTGACACTGATAACCTGTCGGCTAAACTTCCACAACTTTATGAAATATTCAATTCAAACTTTCCTTTCAACAGTGTAGCCAACAAAATTATTGATTTGTAATATTTCTAATACCGCATGTAAACAGTTACAGACTTGTTTGTTTTTCTCGTTAGAGGGTAACGAACAAATAATGTAAAAACAAAATATTTGAACTGCCAATCCTCCTGTGGAAAGATTTGTATTTGCGTACTTGCAGAAAGAAAATAAAATTAAATACAGGACAGGTTTCGTGTAATTTCATGATTATTCTGATATAAGAGTTGGAAAAGTAGTTGAATTAAGCAATTACAGTCTTTGATTGTCTAAATCACAAGAAAAATGTAATGATGGCTCTGAGAATAATATTACAATCTCTTAATTGAAAATACGCAGAACTCAAATGTGTTTTAGCTCTAATGATAGTTCAGCAGATAACAAAGAATAATAAATAATATATTTATACATGAACATAACACGGGTATGGAAAGTTCATGTAATACCAGACGAGTCTGGTTCCAAATCATTTAAAATTCAATAATTCAATACCATGGCAGATATAGTACGTATGATTGTGTATCTATAGCAGCTATTGTCTGAGCATAACCAGAGGCACTTTACAAAACGAAATCAAAGCGTTTGCAATTAATTATGGCGTTTTATTACTACTGGATTAAACTAAAGATTATGTGCATAACATTATGTTAAATACGAGTACAATAATATAATTGTATATATTAGATAATTGAATTTTTTTATTATTTTATTCAGAGAATGTGAACTATTTTCATTCAACAAGGATTACATTTGCATGACAATGCTTTGAGTTAATGCCTAACTAGTTGTAAAAAGTAGCAAAGAAAAAAGATAATAATGAACTACATTATTTACTAGAAACATGCCAGGAATGTAATAAATAAATATCATTGTTCAATGGTAATAATAATAATTATGTACATTTTATTTCGTGAAGTGAAGTTGTTGTGCAAACTGTGATCGCGGTGGCTAAGCGGATGAAACAAGGATGAAAAATCACTTAGCAACCAAGAGATCTCGCATTCGAATCCTGGTATCGTTATGCTTCTTTTAGTCCAGGAGCTAGCGGTATATTTTAAGACTAATTTCTATCAAGCTGAAATTGTTTTTATGAGCTGGTATGGTTATGTCTGCCAAATGTAGGTGGTCGGCAAAATAGGACCGCGGGACATAAAGCGCCCAGAATTATTTTGTTTTTAATTATTTTTTGATGAAATTTACAAACTAATTCCTATTTTGCTCGTTATTTAAGACATTCCGACAACAAAAAATTAACTGTCCGACATAAGAGTCGGAACTGAATCAGTGTCTGCCGTTTGGGGTTCGTATTGCTTTTAAGACATTTGACTTATTACCATCAACCTGATTTTTTTTAATAACTGTATACTAATTTAACAAACACAAAAATCACCTTGTCCGACAATTTGAGCGGGACAGAAGCACTCTCTGACGTCCTGGATTGGTTAGTTGGCCAATTTTTTTTTCTTAGCGCTCTATGTCCCGCGGTCCTATTTTGCCGACCACCTACATTTGGCAGACATAACCATACCAGCTCATAAAAAAAATTTCAGCTTGATAGAAATTAGTCTTAAAATATACCGCTAGCTCCTGGACTATTTAGTATTCGTCTCAAATTAAGTTTTAGGTGGGGGGGGGGGGGGCAGAAGTGTCCCCCGTAATGAAAGTATAATTTAAAAAAAACAAAACTTTATTTAGTTTGTAACAAAGATCCATAAAAAATAAGAAAATAATTCGCAGTTTCGCATCCTAGTGCCCATCGTCCTAACGGCTGTCCTCGGGCTATTTTGGGCGCACAGGTGGTCGCGTGCCAATGTCCTACACTGACGAAATGGAAAGGTAGATGTACCTAGAGTTTACTCATCGACATCATTAAATCTCATTGAATTATTTTATTTTAAAAATTAAAAATCTATGTACCCAGAAAAACTTTCGTATACAGGCTGTTACTTAAAAAATTCCTCAAGCCATAACTTCGTTATTTTAAATTTTGGACGCTACAAACTATAATATAATTTTAAATGGTAAGGCAAAAGCTTTCGTAAATAGCTATCAATTTTTTTAGGTATCGGCCTGTATGTGCTAGCAGTCCTGGATAAATTTGATTTCCAAAATTACCACCTCTGTCTTACTATGTATTTTTACGTATTATGTATTCTTTCCTTGTTGCACGCAACAATTTCCCATGTTTCCTATAACATACAGACAATTTGTATATTTTCGCCACCAGGTTGCGCGTCAACCGTTACTCTCAACCGGTAATTTATAATTTTGCCGCTTTAATATACAAATGGCTATTGTTTTTTACAAGAACCAGGAACAGAGTTGTTTATACATGAGTGTAAAGTATACCTGTACAGTTGTTTCTGTACCTCTAATAAAATACTCGAATTATAAGAATACAAAAATTCAAGAATTCCTTTAAAATTTCCTCTTCACCATGTTCGCTACAAATCGCATTCATTAAAAGATACAAGGCACTTTGGGAGTTGCAAGGGATGAAGACCCTATGTTTCGTACTGACGATATGGTATGAGACGAGAATACCGTCTAATGCACCCTTTCGAAGATTCATCTTCTTTACACTGAAATGTCTGCATAAAAACATTTGTTCCGTATTAAAAATTTGCTTTACTGAATTATAGTAGGAATAAATGCAAAATGGTTTCATTACAGGTAGTAAACGCTAAGTTTGTTTACTGTTTTTGTTCCCCTTTCTCATTTGCCACGGGCTTAATAGACTACGTTGAATATGGTATGTAGTATCTTGACGAAGAGAGCTTTTGCAAGCTAGAGTTAATGATGACTAGATGACATCGCCTAATCTAATCCACGACTGCATTAAATATTATTAGTTCCTCTTTTTATAATTTTCTTTAACTCATTGTTCAGTTACAAACACAATACAATTGTGATGCCACAATTTTTTGCGCGAAAAATCTCATTAACGTTTAACTAATTTTACTGTTCTTAATTTTGTCTGATCCATTGTTTACAAATACAATGCAATTGTGAATGCGGAATAAATTCTTATTTTAATCGGCGGATATTTATGGTTTTGTAACAAACTTTTAAAGCTGCTTATGTTTGTTAGTTTCTAGTTAATGAAACTGGGATAATTGCATGTCTCTCCTATCAGTGTTGTATATGCTGACTTATTACGAAAGCTTTCAGGAATTTATATAATTTTTGCATGTTAAATGACTGTAAATTTTAAAAGTTTACTACTCTGATGATGATGTTTAGCCGTTTTTAACCCAGTGCATCAGTTCACTAATTACCGCGAGAGGTTACGCTGTTTCACATCATATGTCGGATATTAACTTATTAGTTAATATACAAATGAGACAAGTCTGGAAAGTTCACTGGGAGTGTACCAGAGTTTACAGTTTAGGCACTTACGCGTTACATTAGGGGCTCTAAAAGTTTCACACGAGATTTGTGAACGTCTACATAGGCATCAGCATTCACCTGGGTACACCAAACTTGATACAGGCAGCACTACATTTTTTTAGAAACTTTTCACATATAAATTCTGTTACGTGTACCGAATATTTAGTCCCTATCATGCTATATGATTTTTTCATGTACATATGTTGCGCTCAATTTACCTCGACCCACACTCGCATAAATTTAAATACATCCAAACTTTTTTAAGATTACAATGCATGACTACTTTGCATAACAATAGAAGTAACTGCCTCTCAAAATGCTTATTGTATCATGGTCCAGAAATCAGGAGGTGAGAGAGTTTTTCCACGCGGAAATCTAACGGTTAAATGTTTTCTTAAAGCGGTCTCAGGAGGCTGCGGAGACTTCATCAAAAATCGTGATTGTTGGTTTTCGGAAGAATAACAAAGTCTTCAGGAAAATCATATCGCATTGGAAAAAGAAACTGATTTCTTTACATTTTTATAACAATCCCTATTCGGTAATTTTTTTCCTATACTAGAAAATATGAGTGAAACAGACCGAATCTGTTCGTGATTGTAAAATTTCCTATTTCCTTTATTTTCATATGCTCAAGTACGTCTCGGATACATCCAATCACTGTTTCGTTTTTGTCAAGGGAATTTAGTTTAATATACTTTTAAAAAGCTTCAAAGAAAATGGGATCGCGACCGTGCCATACCTAAGGATTACGTTCAATAAGGTACTTATTGTCGACCTGCAGAATTTCAACGTTACGTTTTATGGTTGGGTTATCTTGTATTAACTTTTCAAGGACCCTTAGTGTAAGACTCTTTCCTTGCTACTTATAAAATAAGAAAAGATACTTTTCAAAGGAATTAAAAATAGAATATACTCACTACAATGAGTACTGCTTTACTTCAATACTCAAGTTTTGTTACATTTTGTAATTTTTCTTCATACATTGAAAAATGACATTGCAAATTGTGTTGGAAATTTTGATGTATAAAGATTGATTACATGAACAAACCAATATGTTAAAGTGCTAACGATGTCGAGAAAATATATATTCTAAACGGAGAAAATAGTCAAATTCTCCTTGATTATGTTTTGTAAATAATGATTCATGGTAATATACAGAAAGGAAATTATAATTATCTAGAACGAATTTTTCATATGGATTTTATTATACAATGATAGGTTTGCATGTTAAACATCTGTGCTAATGCAATTTGCAATTGTTGATGTAATCAATTGTAAATTAGATTGTGAATATATCATAGCCCATTAGTTTTTTACACGAACATTGTAACAAAAGTTTAACAACAATTTTTGCTGTAGGTGGATTATTATGTGTGGATGGTTTATGATAAATCTTTACGAACAATTACGATAAGACAGAAATAGCCAAAGTAACACCATTGTCGAAATCCTTACGTCTTTATGAATATCAAGCCCTGATGTTTCACCTGATACAGTATACGCAACCAAAGGAAAACTAAGGAGCATGAGACGGAATAATAAAGTGGCAGTTCTCTGTTTTTTAAAGTAAAACAATGACTATGAAATGATAGTACAATCCCCCAAAGCAGTCGTCAGTATAACGCCGCGACTTTATCTTCGTAGTTAATTTGTACAACTGGATTACTAAACCGCTGGGTAGAGCCCTACAACTTTATATGGACATAGGTCGTGAATTACGGCTCTCTACCATAAAATATAGAATTAACATTCTTGTGGAAGCATTTCTTTCGTTGCGCGTATTGTATCTATAGCAGTAGTCTGTGATACTATCAAAACTAAGATTTATACAATGTGTACTATGAAAAATACAACAATACAGTGCCTCAACAGAAAGGTTAATCGAGTATCTTTAAAAAGAGGCATAAGGCAAGGAGATAACTTATCTCCTGTGCCGTTTGCAAACTCGGGATCCCATATCCGTCTGATTAGAATGTTAGGAAGCTTAACACTATTGAATGTATGACATGTGCTTATGAAACATCCAGTATAAAAAGATATGAAAAGTGTGTTGTTTATTTAATCCAAATAAAGCATACTCATGGGGGATGTAATTCTAAATCTTCTTTCCAGTTGTTGAAAACAGCTATCGCCAATGATTAAAACAAAAATAGGTTCTCTAACAAAACTTCGGCATTTTATTAAAGAAGTCATGTACGTTAGCAATAAAATGGGTCCATTCAAGTTGAGTTAGGTCGAGATCGTACCTCGTTTCAGAGGTGCAAAAGCCTCTTTCAGTTCGGGACATCGAGACGGTCGAGATGCATACGAATAGCCACAACGCACACATTCACACATGAAACTGTCGTGGGAGTCACAATAACAGAATCCATTCACAAAATGTATTCACACGGTTATGAATGAGAAGTGGTCTAATAGTATGATGGAGTGAGTGAGTATTATACCTGCATAATATCGTAAATCGAGGATCGTATATTATTACATTGTCCTGTAACTGTATTTTTAACTGTCTGTGAATTTTATTTCGTGAATAATATTTCAAACTAATTTGAAAGCCCTCGAATCATATTTTTGTGTAACAGGTAATAAATATTTGAAAACAATCAGTAACGTATTGTTGGAAAAAAAAAATCCGATAACGTTTCACTAGAACGAGTCCATATTTTCCACAAGCAAAGATAAAATATCCGCTCTCGTTAAATGTCAGACGCTTTTCAAACGGGAAAAATTCGCGGTTGAACGGTATCCAAAATACCGAGAAGTCAGAAGAATAAGTGAATTTGTCGAATGTATACGAGCAGTAGATAATTCTAATTTTACTTAAACCAAGATATATCTTTCTTTGTCTTATAAAAGCAGCGACTAAGCAATAAAGTCAATATGTAGCAAAGCACAACCTTACTTGAACAAATTAATTTCGGACGTGTGTAGGTGCACTGAACCAAAGCACAATTTCGTTCAGAAAATTACCTCTAGAATATTTCATTTAGCACTATTGGGGCACCTAAACGGATAAAAAGAGCTACACGTGCAATCTAAAGACGAGACGATTTTTTCAAGCAGATAAACTTTTTTCCTGAATTAAATCGACCGATTGTGCTTAACAATTGCTGGACGAAATCTAAAAAAACGAATTATAGAAAATATCCAACATCTCCGTCCCTCGGTATTTATTGTAGAAAAATGATTACCTAAGGTGGTAGCTATACGAGACGGTAGTTATGATTTCCTGTACTTACAAGGTTTTTTTTGGGTTCTTTAAATTCCTTTATCTAGTATGATTACGAGAACATATTTCTATTGATAAGTACAAGAAAAAGATGATGCTATTATTCAAGATTTTTTGTACTAGCTTTTTACACAACATAGGTAACGAATCTGATAATATTTTCAAGTTCACCCGAATGCTTATAATTTTAATTCAGTTGTGTTGTGTTGCTTGTAAGGTGCGGAGTGATTTTCATGTTAACTTGCTTAAAAGTACATAAGAGTTTCCCTTAATAAAATACGTATAACCTAACCAGTGATGATTAGAGTACTATAGTGGCTTTATTGGTGAACAATTTCAATCAGACCTACCAGCAAGGCGTATTCTCAGGAATTAACTGATAAGGGTAAGCCAATTAAATAAATTAATTGTGAAAAGTGAACGGACCAAATACTTAAAACTCGAAATATTTAGGAAATTAATTAATAAATTGTTGCATGCCAACTTAAAGGGTGTACCAGAATAGTAGTACATTGTGCAACAAGAGCGGGAAGCTGGCTATTTTACACGAGACAAATATAGGCTTCAGCCTTGTGTTGCGTACTCTACTTTTTCTATGACGCTATAATATCTCAAGTTATTAATCGAATTATATATTCACATTTATATCGGTACCAAAAGGTGTAGGGGTTCATATGACCAAAATTAAATTCCTAAGAAATGCATAGGATTTTATGCGTCAATGTGAAACGTCGGACTTCACATACTGTTACTTCATGTACGGGAGTAGCAAAACAATATTTGTTTCATAATGGGGCCCACGGGGACCTATAAGAGACGAGCAAATTGTAATTTTCCCTCAAATTTATTAGAGTAGGTATTCGAAGACATGTTATGCAAAGGAGAGTAGGTACAATAAATTGTTGAGCAAAAAATAATGTCTGTAGCAAACCAATGAGTTTTTCACAAGCCTGACAGGTTTTTACGTTTTTGTACTATTTTTTGATCTGACTGTTATAACGATGTGGGTCATGAAATCAGCTGCTTATTTTTAATGTATTTTCGATTAAATTATCTACAAAGAGTGCTTTATAAATAATTTAACAACGATTACTTCAATAGAAGTAATTACTGTTTTATTAATTTTTTCTATGTACTGTAATTATCCAATCAGGCAATTATCTGATAATCCACAAATAGAACCACGGCATGCCCTCGCATTTAAAAAGTATACAACTCTGTTTCTAATAGCTACTAATTTTAAAAGAATACAGTTTGTTAGTTTTGCTAACCAATTGCTGTTTCTTACAAAATTGTTTTCTTTAAATTGTATTTGAACAATTGTACGAAATTACTTAGGCGTAAATGTTCCATCTGCATGATTGGTGTGATTATAATAGCGTTAGATGGTAAAGACGAAAGTAATAATTTTAATTTTCAACTGAGCTTCCATTATAAATCAAACATAAATACTTGAAGTACAATTAGCATGCAACGTTCCCACACTTTGGGTTTGGATAGAAATGGATCACTTACAACAAACCCTTCTATTTACATTAACCAGATGTTGGTCAACCTCATAAATGTTTTTCTATAACAAGATAATTTTGTTCTTCTTTTGTGTTCTGTGGTCTAGTTCACAGTTTCTTTAAATACATACGGAGTGTGTGCCACCTCCCTATGTTTTATAGTTTTTGTTTTTCGATTTGAACTCGAATTTTCTCAAAAGTAGGACACTTAGGACACATAGCCACCGATACGAAAATTAAAAAAAAATAGGGATTTTTGTCAGGGTATTTTAAACATTAAAGTTGTTCAGAATTCCCAAAAACATTGAATCCAAAAAGATTTAGGACGATTTCGTAACTCAAAGCAGATATTTATTGATCTCTGCAGGAAACAATAACACTGCTAGTACCATTCTGTAATTAATTACGAACAAAAATAATTGTTTATGTGAAATTGACTTTTAACATTAACACCGAAGCGATTTTGAATAATTTCTATGCAGAAATTATGGTAATATAAATTCGTTATTCATTATTAAATTCATGTTTTGCAAATTTCTGATTGTGTTTGGAAACATTGTTTCAATTTTAATGTGGTCCGTATATTAATTGAATAATTTCTTCATTAAAAACTCTTTTCTGTATTAGTCTGAAAAAAAAAGGAAATTTAATTGCTTTTTTTTGCTTTCTACAATTTAAAATTATAACTGTAGATAATTGGATTGCGTACTTCTGGCGTTGTAAGAAAATTAATAAATTGTATTGTAAGATGAACCGAACCCTAACTGCCTCCTTCAAACGTCATGAATATTCATACTTACGAGAAAAATATGTAACTGAATCATAGGAAAAAATAACTGCATGTGTGTAATGTTGTCGAATAAGTTTCCGAATCCTGTAAAGACACTTTCGTGAAATGTTTCATATACTAGTTTTTTATGTCATTATTTTTCGTGAAAAGTATTATAGCAGAAAGTACGAATAACAATTATTTATTTAAACTTAAGATAATTTATTATGAACTTGTAAAATTAGAATTGCGTAGGTACCTTTAAACCTCGTCTCTATGGTAACTCCTAAACAGTCTGTAATCGGAGATTTAACTATTTTATTCACAACAAATAGAATGACATTGCTGAAGTTTTTTTTGTTCGTAGCAACCAGTAAGAACTGCATGGCAACAGATGCTTGCTGATACTAATATAATAAAAAGAATATTAAAACAAATTGTTAAATTAATGTTAAACCTAAACAATCGACGAAAAAATTATAATTATGTTCAACACGGCAGAAATGCAGATTCTGCTTCGCCTCAGCTGTGAAATACCAGCAGCGGCAGTAAATCTGCTACTTTTCTGCCTTGTTAAACAAATAACTATTAAGAAATGGCAACTTTGTTTATAACCTGAATTAATGGGCATACTGTTGGGTTTTTAAGAAATTAATACTACAGTGTATAAGTTATATTCTTCTTTTTTATTTTGTACCGCGAAACCCTCTTGTCTTAATCCAAGCACTTTTGATGAATACATATTTTGTTAAAAAGTACGAAGATACAAAGTGATTTATTGTGCTGAATTCTTGCTAACAGTTAAGGGTGCTTATAAACTTTTTATAGCATCGTTTTTACTCAATTAATAAAATCGTTTATGAGTGAAACCCGGATTTATCCACTTACTTAAGATTAAAAAGACAAACCAAAGAACGCAACGCTTTTAAAAGAAATTCCAAGTATAATTATACCCATCTGTAAAGCTTTCCTCGACTTTTACTTTTTTTCGTGACGCTTTCAAACCTTAAATGGGCCATTCAGAAAAAGCCCCCTGTCGTTATCTTTTTGTGGCGAATGTTTGAAAAGGCAAAGTGTTGTAAAGTGCCATGTTAAATTTTGAGTGAATTCGTAATTAAATCTAAAATACTCAATTAATTTCATTTTAGTTTTTGTGTTCGGCAGTACCTGATTGACTGACACGTTGAGATTTAATTTTCGTTTACAATATAACGAGCGTGTTATACTTCACATACTCGAATGCAATTACAGTTAGCTTTGTGAAGGAAAATGTCACTTCAATTCTATTTATTTCACCCGAGTTGTCATCGATTCACATCATGCTCTGATATAATAGACAATACGTATTGTTGGTTATTGTAGAATGGTTTCAACGCACGCTACCTAAATTAACGTTTCATGATGTATCTTTCCTTTTATTGATTTAAAATTCTTTTATCTTCCCATGCATTCTAGAAATTTTATGTAGTACATGTCTCCAAGTTTTAATTAAATTAAAAGTGTATCCCAGTAAAGTTTTCCAGAAAACGTACTGCAAACTGCATACATTAGAGTCAACTGCGACTCAGTGCATTTAATGCTTAGGTTCAAAGTAACATGCAGATTGAAAAGTTCGGCCAGAAAATTGCATTCTGCTTTCTGGAGGGCTCAACATAATATTATTTTAAAATGCTTCCTTTACGATACAAAACGCGATATTTCCTGAAAATGTAGTGGTGTATTGGACTTCTGGTTAGGAGGAAGAATACCATATTTCAAAGAACGTTTAGAAATTATAAGAAAATTTGTTACAAAAAATTGTAAGTGTATCGTAAGTATCTCGGATTCGGACACACTGTGTATTACCTGCTTAAAACGATAACCTCGGCACCGTGTACACAGGTAGAGCGGCAAGCAATACGTACCGTGTCACGCTATGTATTTTAAATATTAGGCACCGAATCGTCAATACATAAAGTTTTAAAAAACCAATAATATAAATTTCTGATGCACCACACCCAGAATTTTTAACATGAGCTGCTACTGCATTCAACTCGATTTTTTGTGTAAAGTTCTGCAATTTATTATTTTGTTGCCAGTGAAAAGTGAGGGATGTATGAAAATATTAATAGACCTACCACTGAGGTCAGTTTTAGAGAAAATATAAAATTTTAAAGAGATGCAACAGCATTCGTCAAAGCAAGTGGCAAGGGGTTGAGATAAAAGTGAAACAAGCATCCTCTTTGTAATGGCGTGTAAGAGATGAAGCAGACAAATTTGCTGTTCTTGTATATTGTCGTGTTGATTTCAAAGGGTTGCTTTGTTCGTAACTGATCACAGAACTTCTTGAAGTTTCTCTTTCTTGTAACTTACTGATAAATTCAAAGTTGTTTAGTAGTAAATTAAACTTCTCTAGTAGAGCTGTCTTCATTAAGTATGACTATATTTACATTCGGATCGATGAAGGTATTATTTATTCAACTCTATACATCGGTTTGTGTACATGTTTTCGCCCACTTATGTGAACGACTAGTTTATATAAACCTAAAGAGTTTTATTCCGTGAGACTAGAATTCGCTGCTTTTATTACGCTCGAATTTTCCTAGATTTCCCGTTTTTCATCCACTGTGGCATCATTCAGTTCAGAGAGTTTAATAAACAATCGACCAATAAAAAACTATTTAGGGAAGCAAATTCAAAAGATCAACCAAGGCATTCCTAAAAGATATTATACATTCTAATTATTATATTCTAAAGCCGTGATACAGTTTTATACAACCCTATAATTTTCTCCACGATCTCATTAATCCCAATAGTACGCAATAGACTTCAAAAAAGTTTCCAAATTCTTTGCGAGGTTGTTATACTTTTCTATTATTTGGTCTTCTCGAAAATGATACCTTTCGAGAGCAGTGTTAGGTAATATTCTGACTGATGCAATCATAAATTGTATAGAAAATTACAGGGGGTAACGATTCAATCAGAGATAAAAATTATATCCTTTGCAGTCAATGCCTTTAATAACAAAAAGCTAACAGGGTTTACAACGATTTATATTCTAAGATTCCTATTTCAATTTGTTAGAACATGTTCTTTTTTGAACAAAAAAAGAATAACGACTCAATGTTTAAACGTACATCTTTCAAATATTTTTCAGGTATTCCTTGAGAATATAATGAAAATAAATAGCAAATATTTTGGTATTACACAAAAATGCAGTTTTATATTTTTTGTGGGTTTGTGCTGTTTCATCTTTCTCTCTCCTTTTCTCTCTACTTTCCTTTGTCTTCAATTTTTTATTGATTGAAAAAATTAATTTCATTAAAGAGGGTCTAGGAAGACGAAGATAGACATACGGGGGCATATTTAGATTACACACCTTGGTCGTCCTGGTGTTGGCTTGTACTGAAATTTTCTTTGATCACCCACTAAGAAATATCCACGTCAATTATTCCAATTTCAGCATCATTACTGTAGCAATGTATGTTAGTTCAGAAACAATTAGGAAGTTGGGTCATGCAAGAATTTTGTTACAGTATTGTAAGATAAAGTAAAGTTAAGTCAAATAGAACTTGTTTGAAATTAAATTACTCCCACTGTATACTCGTTAAATCTATGTAAACTGGTTCTACATGCTTGATCTGGTGGTATCTAAAATCAATTGAAATTATAAACTAAAATAAAATCATGTTAAGCTAACGTAAAGTTATCTTCAGGAAAATATCTTTTTAATCCTTCGCAGTATGTAAATGCAATTTTAAAGCAACTCGATAGTAATTATTGCTTAAATTTTACAGTTTAATGGTGAACAACCAGAAATATCCACAATAGACCCATGACTGTTGCGTCCTGATTGATTGAGAATTCAGAAAAAATTTCCGTTCAGCGGAAAATGGGAGTTTCTCTTTAAATCGTGACCTTTCTTGCTTGCATCTAGTTTAATATTTGTTTACTATAACATAATAATAATTAACGTAGATGAGAATTCTAGCAATCAATTATTCATTCAGTAAGCGGTATAGAAGCGGAAATTTGTATATATCGTTACTATACATACATCAACGTTACTGCTTCCGTGATCAAAGCAAAACTTTC
Source organism: Hemicrepidius hirtus (assembly GCA_963082805.1). NCBI lineage: Eukaryota > Metazoa > Arthropoda > Insecta > Coleoptera > Elateridae > Hemicrepidius > Hemicrepidius hirtus. The sequence continues at coordinate 9,969,263 of OY720167.1, forward strand.
CGATTCTGGGTGGCGCAACGAGAAATTTCTTGTTTACAGAATGGTGGCATATTCCATTCGGCATTATTTGTCTTGTGATTAAGAGTTTCTAGTTAACCTTTTATTAGCTATAAACTAAATCGTAAAATTGTAGTAATATAAAATTTTTGAATTTTTGTTCGTTGTAATTTTTCAAGGCTTAAAACACGTAAAGCTTGTAAAACCTGTCTCATAAAACGTTTTAAGCCAAACCATCCGTTTCCATTCACGAGTCCATTAATTATTATAATTAATTTGAATTGATTAATTTACAAACCGTTATCTCCCAGAATTGATCTTCTTAATTATACCTGTTTAAAGGAATTTGGTAATTTGGAATAGCGATTCTGGAACAAAATTACAATTTTAATAGGAAACGCGTGCAAATGTACCTGTAGCTTTTTCTTCCGAAATGCCGCATTTAAAGGAGCTACCTACCTTCCCCAACATATTTTGCAGAAATTGTCTAATTCATTTAAGAAAACAGTAAATTGTGGAAAACGGTCGAGAAATGCGAATTTAAGCTGACAAAATAAATTAGGGGACTAACTTAGACTCGGCATTAAACGGTATTTCTAGATTTAGTTTTAATGAGCACATTGCAGTTCAGAATATTTTCATTTGCATACAATTTTACAAAGTCATGATTCCATACTCGTTACTATTTACGACCCTATTATGTTTATGGAAATGATCAGTTTAAGCTTCGTTAAGCGAAAAAGTTTTATATTTGCAATACGTTTTAGAAGGCACGATTATTATACCAAGAAGGAATGCGATTGGTAACGTTACAGAAGTAGAAAAGGTTTGACAAAAGGATTTGTGGGTAACGTCGTGACGTTGAAGTAACAGAATAATCAATCTGAAAACCTCTGCGTTCTACCTCGAAACCTTCAGGCTAAATCGGTTCATCAGACTACGTCGGTCGTACTGGAAACCAATCAATTTGTTTAAAAACGAGAAAGTTTTGATACTTTCAGATTTATTGGCTCTTTTGGATTGCTCGTTACTTTCTCACATTACAGAAAATAACTTCAATATATCAGTTGGAGTCTTCGTTATTTCGCTGTTGGCAATTTTCTTTGGTGAAGGAAATGTAAATTAATAATATGTGTATAATAAAACGGAAGCAAAATGAAATTCCAATAACCTCGGATAACTTAAATTCTTGATAGAAATGTTTGATTTTAAAAATGGTATTAAAACGGAAATTGAATTTATTGGAATTTATTACTAACAAGCTACTTTCAGGATTTTCATTGCAATATTTATTTTTTTAGACATTATTTCTAGTTCTGTTTTATTTAATGAAGGAATGAAAATAAGGCGAACCGGCTCCAATTATTATTATTATTATTATTACTACTCAATAGAAAAATGAGAACATTTTTATTACTAACGTGTTGGTATCTTTACTGTATTGCCATTCATAATGTTTCATAATCAATAGTTATTTGTCAAACTAGAGAGGAAAGCGCCCCTTTTTTCCACTCGAACTCGCAAGTAGCCTCAGCGCTACGCTCGTGAGGTATTCGAGTAAGAGTAGAGAAAAGTGCTTTCCTCTCGTGTTAGACACAAAATTTTTTCCACATCATGTTAAACACAAAAATTTGATTTATAAACAAGAAAAGTTTTTGTTGCGACTTGAAACGCAATCGGTAATGCGGGGAAAGCGGGTCAGCGCTTAACACAACACTGTTACATTTTCCTCACTAGAGAGGGAAAACTAATTTTCCTCACTATTTTGCGAAAGGAAAGTTGGGCTTTTGGGTCATGTCGTGGAAAAAATAACTTTGTAATTTATTGTTATCTCGCTCGTACAGGAAGCATATTAGATGCTAAGAATATCTGCTGGTCCCTATAAATATTTCACAAACAAATGGAAGTAACATTCTTGAAATTACAGGCAAAATAGAAAAAAAGAACACGTTAAACCCGAAAACATGTATTTGTCTAGCAAGAGAGAAACTAAATTTAATAAAAACTTCTTAGCTTGCTGTGTGTGTCAGAAGGTTACGATCACTGCAGCAAATGCTTCCTTATTTTCTGCTATTGTAAATAGCTGTTGGACATTCATTCCAGTCCATTTCCGAACACAAAATTTTCCTTCTTCCCATACTTCTTTAGGTCTTTCTTTTATTATTGATTGGGAACGTCATATTTATTATTATTTCGAAGTATGTGGTCTAGATATACAGTTTTGTGTTGTTCCACGGTTCTTTTTTGAACTCGTATTCTTTCTATTCTAATCTAGAGGTCATTCAATTAAACTTCTTTCCCTCAAACCAGCAAAAGTAATGTTGTAAACTTTTAACGTAAAGTATAATGCTCCCCCTTTTGTTGAAAGTGAACTTTTTCTATTAAATACGTTGCTTAGAAGAATCGTTACGTATTTGTGGCTCGGGGGTCTTTTTTTCAATAATGGCCCCTACATTAATTTTCTAAATGTTGCCTAACGAATTTTCTTCCATACCATGAGAAAATTAATTGAGCCCACTAATGTTACAAAATATGTCTATAGCATCGATTCCATTAAAGTAAAATAAAACTCGGGTTCTTTTCAGATTATTTCAAGAATTGCTTGCATTATAGAGAAGTTTTCAGACTTTTTAAATTTCGGATTTTCTGTACTTCTTATTTCTTCAATCTTTATTTTTATATTTTATCTCTCTATTAATACATCCCTTTTCATTCTTAGATTAACATCAATACCTTCAATTCCGATTGTAATACTTCCATGCAGTGGATTAAGGTAGGATCTTTTATTCCCATTGCTTCTCGGAATATTTTATTATAATTTCTGCACATGGCACGTGCTAGAAAATAAATTATTGTACGTTTAATTAAAATAATAAAACATTAGTTAGTGTAACAAATTGGATCAGTAATTTTAGATGATATGAATGTTAAGACAGAAACTTTCTGAATTTTAATTAATTGTTATGAACACAATTTTGAATTACATTGCCGTCTTTTAAGATCTGTGAACATAATAATTACAGGATACATGTCTAGACTCTCGAAGTCTAGACAATGCATAAAATTCATTTAAATGTTAATTAGTTTTATCCATAAACATTTTGCTGTTGTAATGTAGAAATACTAGAGACATTTATCGTCATCTTTGCAGTCAAAGAATAATAATCAGTTTCTAAGAACTTCTTTAGTACTACGTCTAATTTTAATTAAGTAGCAAATTTTTCCTGCATTTCCAAGTAGCCTATAGTACTTGGTGTTTCAGAACGAAATATATTACAAGGAAACGTTACAGTAATATTAGAAAATTTGAAGTAACTGTAGCACTAGGATGATCTGGGTGAAATCTAATCCAGAAAGGATATCTTTTCATGATCGATAAGTCTGAAATGCAATTTCCCGCTACACTGATCAGCTTCCTGAAGCTTTATGGAATGCTTGTATGTGCTATTTATTAGAGTACAATAGCGGATAAGAAAACAGAAGCAACACCAAGACGTAAATCAAGTATATTATATTATATAATGTTATCTATGCTTGAATTTACAGCAGGGAGAAATTCTCCAATTTATCTTAAAAATGTTCTATTCGTTTTTAATTAAAAAAAATAAACCTTTAACAAATCATATTATCCATGCATTGTTTACTCGATAAATTTGAAATATGTTCAGGATATTATTTTCAGTTTGATTTAGGTAGATGACGTTTCTCGTAACAATTTTCCGATTGTTAAAGTTTCCTTGGAACATTTCAGTGCATATCCCTTGGACTAAGTTTAGCTTCTATTGTCAACCACGTACTTGTAGAACATAACCGAAGTCGATTCTGAATTTTGAAACATGAAGTTTGCGGGACTCTAATTGTAATAATTTTAGAGAAACAATTCTGTAGAGCTTAAAGGGAACCGGACTCATAAATAAAAAATTAAATACTAAATGTTATTTTCTTATGGGTTAACACTGTGACAGCATTAAGTTAGGCCATGTTTCATTGTTCTTCTTCTTAATTCTAGGCCTGTGGTTAGATAAAACTCGACCAGAACGATAAGTCGCCTTAAGTGTTAAAAAAAATTTTTTATTACGTATTCCTTTTCCCAAATATTAAATTGTTAACCAAGCAGTCAACCAATATTGTGAAAATCCATAAACGACGTCTCCAGAGTTGGAAACTAATGTTATAGTTATAACAGTTTGAGAAACCACGAACGTTTTAAGCACGTTCCTTGCATGTTCAAGCATTATATGAATTGCCAAAAACTAATAACTGTAACCTAACTGAGGAAATTACAAAAGCACAGATGCATTAAATAATTCACCAAATAATCATGGCTTAGCCTTTATGTTAATTTGTTACAATTGACTCTAAGCAAAGTTTAGCTAAGGTCACGAAAGTGATACTTTACAGATTGAGGGAATGCGAGGTTTCTAAGCGGCGAACTACTTTATACCCATATGCTTTAAGCTTCCTAGTCCCGTAAAGACACTTTTTTGATACGTTTTGATGATGAGTACCTACGGTTTTTTTTGAAGCACTTGACAAAAAAGAATTCTATTTATAATTTAATTAAATAAATGCCCCATTTTATGTTAGCTACAGGTTTCCTGACGTTCCTGATTTGATCTCCGTCCAAAAAACGGCCCTGGGCTTGAATCCTGTCGATGTAACACTCGGTACCGTTCATAGCTTTCAATTTACAATAATTAAAGATGAAAGTTTTATAAATATAATATAGGCACTTAATTTTTCTATTATTTTCCCGAAAACTGTATTATTGCAGAAAGTATGAATTACAATTATTTGTTACCAGTACAATAGCTAATTTTTGTATCATGGGGGCCATGTAAAATAGGTACTAATAATTGTGTCTCGTCGCCATGGTAACACTTAAAAAACTGTAATCAGTTAAGTACGTTCGTGTCGCAACACGGCGCATTTCTGTTTGCAGATTTTTTTACGTCTGTCCATCAGGCCTTTCGTTGTATTATTTAAAATTTGTAACTATTTATACGAAATACATAATTTTGTTTTTCTTTTGCAGGTGAGTAACAACTTGGACTTACAACTAGTATTATATCTTCCATCAGATGGTATGTTTAATACATTTTTCTTTTATTTCTTTAAACATGTCTATCTACTCGTACTGTTTCTGAAAACTATAATGACTTCAATGGTTTATAAAATGTAGTAATAGTAATACGTATTTAGTCTATAGAACCATTAAGAAGAGTTTCTAAAGTGTAAGTAAATTTTACCCCATTATCTTCAATTCATAACTTGCTTTAATTAAACAAACACGGTACGTTAAGATATTTTAAAAGCGTATAGTATTGATAATAATTCTTGGTAAATTTTTGATCCAAAGCGCTTCAGCCCCCCGCGGGGGACATGGATTTTCAATTATACTTAGTATATATCCGATACTCCTTAGTATACATTAATGAAATTTGCCATAGAATTTAGTACTAGTAAATGCAAGTCTAAGAAAAATTATTTAAACGAGAAATGTCTCAAACTGGAAGATTACAAAAATATTACAGAAAATGTAGTCTAAAGAGCCGCTCCTTGTTTGCGACGCACCTGGTTTACATAATTTTAGGTGGATAGTTCATATAGTAGCACTTACTATAGTACTAAAGTGTTTGAGATATTAATTATAATTTAAATTTCATGCACTCCTCTGCGGCTTTGAAACGCAACGCCCTTAAAAATTTTACCATATTTTTCAATATTCTAATGAAGTCGGACAGAAGTCAGGATTAATACAGAAAGTAATAAATGACTAGATGGTGTTAATTGAAGTTCCGTGTAAATTTCCTCCCTTTTTGACGCACGTAATTGATTTAATCGGATTTTTTTCTTAATTCAATTACAGTCTAACCCTTTATAATATAGTATACTTAGGGCCAAAACTGAATTAAGGAAATTAATTTACTGAACACATATTAACATGAAACGTAGATTATGGACCACCTATAATCCCTAGTATTCACTACCCAAGACACAAGCTTTAGTTGTTGCTAGTTCCAAGACAACCTCTAGATCCATCTTATCCCTTTTGATTTCTAAGACGTATAATCCAAATCTGCTGGAGCAGAATAGTATTGTCTTTTGATGGACGCTCTTTACCTACAGTACAAGATGTGGTGCATGAAATGATACAAAACTATAAAAAATTAGAAAACTTTTTCACCTTCTAGTAGGGACAGGATTTATGATTTCCATCTGGCATCACCTCTAAAAACCCCCTCCCACTTTTAATACAAGGTACACCCTGTGCATAAATTTTTAATTCAATTCATTGAAATGCAATTTTTCTGTTATCTCTCAAAATGTTTTCAGTGCTTGTTGTTTGACTGTCGTATTACTTTTTTTGTTTACTCATTTTAAAAGTAACATTCAATATAGTTTACTGCGAATCTGGAACGTAAAGGATAATATCGATTTTTTTAAATGTTTTATCTAATTGACCTTGAACTTATTATTATTTCATCATACATACCCGATGGTATTTTATAGCGTGAATATTTTTGGTTGGGTTTAATCACATTCTTACTTACTCATCATGTCGTATACGCCGGGAATAATAAATTATCCTGGTAGTCAATACCAGGACTGATAGGTTAAAATGAATGATTTATGGAAATAATTTGCCGTATAAAGTTTCGTGGGCGATAATGTGTAATCATTGATCATTAAGTGACACGAAAATAAGCAAGATCATCAAATACAGGCTTCAATTTTTTTTTGTAATTTACATGTCAACCTCATAACGTTGTCGCAGTAAAAACGTAATTTGGTTTAAATTCGATATTTTCCTGTATTTTTTTCTCTCTTATGGTTTGCATAAGCTGCTTAAAAAGTCCTTTCATCACCGTAAAAGGAATACTTCTTGACTTAGAAGTAAGTCTTTCAAACCAAGATACAACTATGAAAAAATATCCTCTACGTAGGGTAATGCTGAATAATTGTTGTTTCGGTGCCCTTTTAGTCTTAACAAAAGCATATTCTAAGGTTAATAATTTTTAGTACTATTCTGAAATGCAAAATTTCAAATCTTTAGTAATTTTTTTGTAAAACCTTTCAGAAACATTTTATACATTTCTCATAAAGGTTATACCTAGTTACTTTACAATTTTTTTCAATTTACACTTTGAATAAAATTGACGCCAACTTCAAGGATATCTCCCACCCCATTTAACACACAGAGGGCACACAAAATGTAAAACTCATGTGTGGACTGAAACCCCAGACCTCTGAAGCTCTCGGGCATCGGCCTGAAAAAATAATTGTGCATGAATTTCTCCTATCGCTGTTAAACTTTAGTATAGTAGAAAGCAGATATGGGTAGGTAAGCAAAGAAATTTGGCTGATAATAATTTGATTTTTCAAACAGGTTTTTAATTGAGGGGATCCTGGTATAATCTCTTAACAAATAAATTAGCATAGTCTAATGTTGCAACTAAATGAGTTTTTAAGTAGACATTTTGGTAACATTCCACATATTACGTGCAAGATAATAAGAACATGACTAAAATGTATTTTTCCTTTTTATAATAACAAGATTAACAAGCAATAAAATTGCTTCTGGGTTTTAAAATACTAACCTAACTATAAATAAGTGGCCGTTAGATTTTTTGCTCTTATATTATTATATGAACCGTTAGGAATGGAGTATTCAGAGCACGTACTCACGTAATCCTAGCATTAACTTTTAAGAGTGAAATTTTATATGAAACCAATAATGAAGGGCGATTGAAGTAGTCGCAAATGGAAAAAATTATAGAAACCTCCTAAGAACCCTGCAAATTAATTGATTCTTAGCTTCGTTTGGTTGCTTCTCGTTCGTTGGTGTTCAGATTGATAAATAGTCCTCTACTTCGAACATTCATTATTAATAAGTTGATAGCCGTATCCCTCATTAAATCAGTTCAATTCCTAGTGTGATTATCAATATTAATGACTGAGTAATGAAAATGGGGTATTTTTATCTTTCATCTATCAAAATATTTCAAATAAATGAATGAGTCTGTATTACTTAGAAGAAGCAAGAAAGAGAGACATTTTTGGCGCCCTAAATACTATCCACATAGTCCTAGACTGCCATGCATTATCATTATTCACTAGTGAATAATAGTAGTAGTTGAATAATATACCGTTGTACAATATTATATTTTGCACTTTTAACAGTTTTTCTAAAAACATTATGAGGATGCTACCTGTTAAACATTACAAAGTGTATTAAACCCGGTAATGCATTCTTTTCTCTTTGAAGGATTTTTCTGCGGGTATTTCCTGTCTCGTTTCCTGTTACCCGAGATTTGAATTGTAAAATAAGCCACATCAGAAACCGTTTTATTTCACTTCCACTTACAAATGATTGAGTTAATATAAAACCACCCGCATATCGTTTCATTTTATGTTATGACAGATGCAGATAATTCCCACATTTAATTATTTACTTTTTAATTGGCTATTTCTTTGAATTAACCAGTAATGAAGACATAAATGTTATAACTGGATCCCAGTCGTTTACAAAGCCTGCGATAATGGATAATTATATTCCAGCATGTATTTTTCGTTTTATTTCAATTTTTAAATGCTCATTTTACATGCTTTATTATTCGTATAAAAGGAACGAATAAAGAGAATGATGATATCTCTATAATTTATGGAGGAAATTGATACGTACAAGATACAATCCAAGACTCCTGGATATTTTTTTTATTATTATTGTAATAACTCGAGTTTCATCTGGTATTATTATTTAGGTATACTACTTAGATACAGTAATCATAATTAAAGAAACTATGAAGAAAATGTTACGAGAACAAACAGGGGAGAAAAGCCACCAACTATTTTTTGTAAAGTTTATATGAATATAAGCTGAACCTTTGCAAAGGACTTTACAAGTTTCTTTTATACATTTTTACGAGATAAAAGAAAAAATAATGTGCTATTTGGGAATAAGAAAATATATTTTATGTTTCCGAGATTGAGGTTTTGGAAAAAAAGGTCTGATTTGTGTTTATGTTATACAAAATATATCATTTAGGATATGAATCGGAATTATTGAATTTCACACAAGCGGTATCGTTCGTATCTTTTTGTTATACATATATTATAAATAAAATTGCACAAAGGAACAAAATGTTCTTTCTCTTCCATTCTATTCCTTCTATATAGCAGCAAGTATTTGCTTTAGTGTTCTCATTCAAGGAAAAACTGCGAGTGAGTAAACGCTAAGAAAAGTTGAAGCTTCCTCCTTTTTGTTGTATTCTTTCCTTCTAAATGTCAACAGCAAAACTGCCTAACCCTAATAAGTAGCTATTATATCCCAGATCGTTTGGTGCATGTGGGTTATCAGGGCCTCACAGTGGGGATCCTGGCGCCTGCCACCCCCAGGCGACCTTAAAGACCCGTCTGCAGATAGGGTCTGCCCTGTATCAACGCCTCACATGCTTTATGTCATGCTTAAGTGCCTGGAATTCACTTTTTGCTCCAAACAAATTGTTTTTTGATGTCTCCGTAGAAAGACGTTAAACTATCTCGAAACCGTATACACTAAACGGTTCAAAATATACGACGGTACACCGAAATTTCCTTTGAGGCGCACCCAAGGGAAACGATGATAACCCGGATGTGGTCATATTGTCTTACCTCGTGTGTTGAGGAGCCTGATTTTCTTTTTCTTTATTCGCTTCATTCTAAGTTATTTTAAATTCTGGTTGAAGCTACATTTCAAATAATATTAGCGTAGGTATTTACCACAAAGAAGTCTTTTGTATCGCCAGTAGCCTGAATGACGGAATTCAAAACTTGTTAAGATGTAATACTTTTTTAATAATCAACGTGAAATTTATCAGTTTTCCTTTTTTTTTTCGAATGATAAGAACGTTAAATATGGTTAAATCTAAATTTTGTTTGATCCTACTATGTGTTCGACGCACTTATCACTGACCTACTACAACTGGCCTATACCGCTACACCGGCCCCTAAATTTCTTATTATTTGCTAATATTCGTATTGTTCGTATAATCTTAAGCATTTAGTGTCATCTCTTAATTATTGTCTGGTTTCCAGTTACAAATTAATTAAATTATAATATGGGACAGTTAATTAGAACATTACTTGATTATGACATCAAAACAAGACTTGTTAACAGTATAATCACAGAATGGTATGCATTATTCTGTCTTATGATGTCAGTAAACCAGATGAACGTCCAAATACAATTTGTCAAGTTAATATTATCTTGATTAACAAGTAAAAGAGAATAACATAGTCCTCAATAACCAATATTACTGAAATTTATATTTCTTCTAACTTAATATAAATTAAATTAGCATAGGACCTCTTTTTGCATGAAGATTGCTTAATGCATTATTTAATATCCTTCAACAGTGAAATGATTGAAAATGACAATCTGTCGCTCTGGAAATATTTTGCGTATGAATGCTGTTTGATAAAAATATGCATTTAAATTAACTCTTGTTATTCTTTAATAAAATTTCAGTTTTTAATGGAAATCGTATTTTTTTTCTCGAATGATATGAAGACATACTTTTTCCGTCTTTAATTTAAAATAGGTTCGGATTTATAATTAAAAGTCTCAATATACCTATGTGCCTACGTGTAGACAATGCAGGAGGGGATTCCTGGACGAAAATTAAGGGTACTTTTTGTATAAACTTGTATCCAAATATGTTTCCCTGAAGAGTTATGCCTCTTCAAAAATAGAGTAAAAATTTGGTTTTTAATTTTTATCTCAAATTTGGACAAAGATAGAAAAACACAAATAAGTGGACGTGTTCTACTAACAGGAAGCCTCTTTATGGATATTTTCTTTATCCATCTGTATTGTTAGAAGGGGATGAAACTTACAACCCCTGTTAATTTTTTTTAGAACTTTTTAATTCACCCGAATTTTTAAGTTAAAAAATACGGATGAGAAAGCCTAATTAATTTAGAAAATTATTTGTCTCTTTTATTTTTACCGTGAGACTAATAGTTTTCCAGTAAAAAATTAAAAATAATTGTAATGTGCGCCTCAGTTTTGTGAGAAGTTAAATTTCTCAAAAAAAAAGTCTAGGTAGGCGCTTGTGTATCTTTCCATGATCAATAATGTATGCAAACTTACTAACAATTATTATTATCAAAAACAACAAAATACATTAAATACGCCTACCTAGACTTTTAAATAAAAGAGACAAATAATTTTCTAAATGAATTAGGCTTTCTCATGCGCATTTTTTAAATTAAAAATTCCGGTGCATTAAAAAGTTCAAAAAAAAAAATCAACAGGGGTTGTAAGTTTCATCTTCTTCTAACAATACATGTGGATAAAGAAAATATCCATAAAGAGCCTTCCTGTTAGTAGTTATTTGTATTTTTCTATCTTTGTCCAAATTTGAGATAAAAATTAAAAACCAAATTTTTACTCCATTTTTGAAGAGGCGTAACTTTTCAGGGAAGCATATTAGGATACAAGTTTATGCGAAAACGTAGCCTTAATTTTCGCCCAGGAATCACCTCCTGCATTTTCTACACGTACTTAGGAAACACCCTGTATATGCGTCTATTTTATCAAAATATACCAATTTTAATGTGTAAGTATAAAAAAAATTAAATTTATATTTACCTCAATTTTAGTTTCTTTGCAAAATTAAACAATATTTAAATGCGAATCGAATCGTCTTTCTTTTTAGTCGTGTTTACAATTCTTAAGTCTAAATTGCAACTCGCGTTTTAGAAATTTTCCACGAATGTGACGAGAATATTGCCAACTGGAATTACCTAATGGCCTGCAAGGGTAATACCAGGATGCAAGTACTTACTGCACGCACGGCAGCAAAAATGCTTTCAAAACTCCAGGAAATTCTTCTAAAAAATAGCCGAAAAGAAAGAAATTATGCATTCTTCATCAAAAAGTCCTGAAATATAAATGCATATATTTGCATCTTTTTTTAATATACACTTTCAAATTCGCTTACATGGTCCGGGGTATTAGGTATATTATTATTTCTCTACTAATGCCTAAAGGGAATGATGCTTTGTAACGCAGGATTTAAACGTTAGTTCTAAACGCATTTGAAAAGTCAAGGATCGTTTCGTAATTGCATGCTCTTTACAAAGCCATGTCTTTCCCTCCCTCTAGAAAGCCAATTCGAATTATTGTGCCGCAGTTAATTCACTAATTCCGTTAGCTAAATTTATGTCCAATGAAGCGAACCGCAATGCCATTGTCTTGAAATTGTGCAGGCCTTACGTTATTCGTCTAAGAATTCTTTAATCAGCGTGCTGAAACTTTTAATATTTTATTATTTCTCTTGACTGTTTAATGGATTTGTAGACTAGTTTTGTTATTTCATAGAAAATAAAAATTTTCTTTTAATAAAGAATTGTTCAAAAATATTCACCTGGTTTACTAGGAGACGTGGCATTTTTTATATCTCCTCTTTGCTTTTCAAATAACCGCCTGTTGGACGAATAACTGACGTTAGGATAAGTATAACCATTCTGTTTTACATTTTCCTTACATGCATAATTTAATAAAATGCCTTTTTATTACGACTATTTTATGAGGAAAAGGTCAGCAAAAATTTTTAGTTAAGGTAACTTATCCATGCTCATACCCACAGTGATTCTAGAACTAGACTAGAAAATCTTAGAAGTGATACTTCAAATATCAAATTAACAATTAATGTCTTTGTCTGTCGTTTACCTTGGAACAATTGTAAACAAATTATTATTTATCTTAAATCCTTTGTGTCAGTTTATGCAAAAATCTTATTAAACATGATTAATAAACAGTGGCGGCTCATATAAGTTCGTGAAATCGCTATCTAACATCGTTGTTCTGCATCATTATCTAGTGCTTTGACGGGCAGTGGCGTTGACGATGCCGTAGCCTCGAGGATACATTTCATTAAATTACGTTTGAGCTGAAAAACTCCAGATCAGTTATTAAAAACCTACTCATTTAATCCAGTCAATAAAACGTTTACGTTTCGCAAACTCTCCCCTTGATAGCCTCGTATTTTAAATTAGTAATGGTAGTTTGTTTTCGTTAATGTTGCTAAGCAAAGTCTTGTACTTCTTCACTGTTCAGAAAGAAACAAAACCACCCAAAGCCACCCATGGAGTTATTTACCGCCAGAAATATAAATAATGCATGTGTTTAATCGATTATTTTCATTGAAATGTTTATATTTTCCATGTAAAGAGTCGGTTCTTTTTCTAATTGGTACTGCAGCGATACAAGTACCAGATTTTAATTATTATGTGCAAGGAATTGTAATGAGGGGATTTAAGACGTGCCACTAAGGAATAAACATTGCAGATTGGTTAAATCTAGCAGTGGTGTATTTCGCCGTCAATATGCATACAGATGGGTTAAATAAAATTCTACTGGCGCAACTAGAAAAGCTCTCGCTATTCTATGCTAACCCAAAATAATAAAAACTTCGGACAATATGAGAATTTCTCATAGGAAAAGCTTCAAGTACAGTTTCTGCTGGAAATATCTTAAATGGTTGATTAATTAATGTAACACTCAAGAATTATTTGGAGAATAATTTTTTGTTTTAAATTCCGTTCCGCTCCGTATATAAAAATTTCGCCGCCTCATTTTCAAAAAAACTGAAAAGTTACGGACAAAGCCGACGATGGACGTTATGGACGAGGTGGGGGTTATGGTCACAGTTGAAATGACGAACAAACCCGACGGTGGGGGTTATGGATCAAATCGTCGGTGAGCGTTGTGGACACGGTGGGGGTTATGGACATGGACAGTGGGGGTTGTGTCGAGGTCCCTTCTGGGTCCTCCTCCATTTCCAGTACTTTTATTTTACTTTTCTTTTCTTCTGTTGGTTTCTACATCTGAGCGCTATAAAGAAAAAAAACCCTATCCCTGTTAATTAATAATTTGATTAAGCTCTGCTAGTAGATTAAGATAAAGGATAAAGTATCTGAGTAATTCTTGATATTGAGACACAGTAGGTACATTAAAGTATCTGCAGTAACGTATTTAACAAAATCCTGATCTTGAAAGCATTCAGAGTCCGGAAATCAAGTCTACGGAGTCCTACGAAACAATTCACTAAAGTGCTTTAGGACGACAGACAAAATGAAACTTTTAGCATTGTATTCCACGTTTTATCCATTTCAGTAAGTAGATAATCTAATTACTTACATGATAAAATAAACAATGGGTTTAAGTAGTTTAAATGAGGTACTCTCACAAAAGCATTGTTTGACTACTGGAACTTTATCGGTCTAACCTCTTAAGAATTAGGATAAAAGAGCACATTTAGATTCTGCAGACTTGACGTTCCTAAATATACGGCTTCGTGACGATAGCCTCTTGTTTTTAGAATAAAACACCGAAGACAAAGTTTGAAGATTACTCCCGATTCTGTGGCGATATTTAAACTTTAATCACATCTAATTCTAAATACTGGTTCTTTGAACTTTCTTAAACGTTATGCCGCCGTATTTGAGAGTTTCAATCTCAGTATTATTTAAAAAATATTAGTCTCGTAGAAAACAACCCAATTATAAAATTATTAGAAAATGATCGTGTAAGAATAATATAAAAAAATCTCTCTTTTAAGGTTAATGGTGAATGTTTATCGACCAGTAAAAATATATGCATAAAATTCTGGGAAAATTCTTATTTAGTAGCGGTAATATAAATTTTTCCATTCTGTACAATATAAATTGTCTTGTTAACTTTTACAAGCATTTTGAAAATTTATTACATGTTTACGCCCGCCTAAAATTTTCTTAAGAAATGATAACGACGTCTCCTTCTGGATAAATAAATGGGTGCTTTACACTGAATACAGGCAATTTCTACACCGCGAAAGAATTTCGTCAAAGAAAGCAATGCGAAAGTTAAAAGCAAATAATTCTAAACCTTCAAATAATTTTTAAGTGGAATAATTGAACCTACCCCAAGAAAGAAAATTAGTAAACTTTTAGTCATTCTTTAGGCATACAATTTTAAGTATTTGCATTACATTCAAATATTACCTTAAGGAATCTGCAAGTTGTTAAAAAGTCTTTGGTTCGAAAGCTTGTTAAAAATGAAATTTGATACAGTAGGTATTCGGAAAAATTTCATTAAAACGTATATTTGATTCTATACAGTTATTTTTTCTTATCATTACAATTATTTAAAAACATTTCTGAGTACTTTACATTTTAAAACTAATGGCAATATTTATGCGCCCATGTCTAGACCATTTAAAACAAGACATTACGATATTGTTATGGGTAAAACCACTCAAACCAGCTGTAGACTAAAATCAGATTGATAATGCAACGAGAAAACTTGAACCCTTATCCTAAAGACCTGCGCGTAGGGCTGTTGGTAAGTGAAATCATCCCTGCAAAGCGGTCTGTTCAGCAAGTGCACGATACCGAAGTCGCCAGTCAAACTCCGGGTTGCGTTGGGGTTACAGCACAACCCCGGAACGACTTTCACAACAACGTTCGTGCTACGATCATATCCAGAAACATATTTTATATAAAACTTATTAAAAATTTAAAAAATAAAATATAGTTTTTTAAAACTTCGTGAGATTGTGCGTTTCATTGTTTAGAAAAATGCTTTTAAATAAAACTCCACTTGACGTTCTAAGGCCTAAAACTAATTTCTAATTAATTTTTATGTGAGAATTGACGACCGATAATGTACAGCACTGATAACGTATTTTTTATAGAATTTTTTACATGTAATATTAATATGTAGTAGCTAATGGTGTTGGTTACATTCGTCCATACCAAGAGGTATTTTTTACTTTTCCAAAGTTTTTTTATATTTAATATATGCATGAACAGACAAAGCAAAGTGTCTGACGATTAACGTTTTAAATTTCCAACATTTTATGTAAAAACGAAGATGTGAAAATTTAGCCTTTGATGTGGTTTTAATTTTCGTCAGTATGATGGAAACGTAATTATTTTTTTTCCCTAAAATTAAAAAGATGATGAAACCTCTCTGTAAGTATTCTTCTTTAAGGGTCTACATAATTTAAAAATTTCTACATGACACTGCATTTACATCACATTTATGTAGCTATGTTTGAACTACGTATTTCAGAATTTATTTATGAATTAAAAAAGCTCCGTTTTAATTGTAACCATTATTTTTAATGAAATTAAAAATACTTCAAGAAATAATTATGTGGTTAATTTGTTTTTATGACTTTTTTAAGTTGTCGCCTTTAATTTGTGTTAAACACTAATTGCCAGGAACAATAGCCAGAAATGTTAGAAATAGTATTAGCAATTTTTATTCAAATTTGCGAGAATTTTTTAAGTGGTCTTTTTTTCACACAAGTTCAATACTAATCGGATCCATCATAAAAATTTCGATATTCAGGCAGTAAAGGTGTTGCTGAAAGGTATGTCATAAATCTGACTTTTATAGATCAAATTATGTTGATATAACCTGATTTACCTATATCCAAAAATACTCCTTTACAAGACAACAGTGCACTTGTAAAGGACAAATTTCGCACATCAAGATCGTGATATTTAACTGTTGAAAATAATTTCGAAGACTGAATAATTTATTTTATACATTTTTTGTAATTGCGAGTCATTCAATCAATGAAATCAAACTTTAAATTTTTTCAGTAAATTAAATCTGTACTTTGATGTTAAAAGTAAATAACTAAGACAGATTTAAATTCTAATATTTTTTTTCGTCTTCCTCCTCCCCTCGTTCCTGACGTTTCGTTCTGGGTTACATTGGACATCTTCATTGCTTTGGTATCTAGACCTCAACATATCTTCAGGACGTAAATTTTATGTTGCTTTGTGTTCTGAAAATGTATCGTGTATTCAAGGACGAAACGTAGACAAAATTATACTTAGAAATTACAGAATAAAACACTCCTATTGTTTATTATTTAAAAATTAACTATAAATGGAAATGTTAGCACATTCACTTGAAAATAATGGAAGGCAACTGAACTACAAGACAATAGCATGTAATCGTTATTTAAAATTCAAAAAGGTAAAATAATAATAATCCAAAGAAGTGAGGTATTTACAGGCACTAAACGTTTACGGTTTATTGTTAGTTATGAGTTAGCAATTCTATATTTATTCTTATGATTATAGGATTTATATCCTTATATGTAACGTAAATGTTTATTTAATATGATTTTACTTGTAGTTTATTCTTACCGTACACGTCTCTGTATCAGTATCAATCATTATTCAGAAGCGAAAATTTATTTTTTGAGCAATTCTTACAATAGAGTAATTTGTTTAGTGTCTGCATGCAGTGCTAGTAAGGAAATAAGGTACCTAATAATAGTAAATAGCGCAGTTAATTAAATTGGTAGGCATACTAGTATCTGTATTTCTATTTAATGTCTATTTCTGCTACTATGCCCTCAAACCGATCCTGGAGCCAATTACAATAGGAATTTTGCGATACTTTACTCATAAACAGGAAGCTGTAGATACAAAGTGTTTACAAATAGTTATATACAGCTGGCTTTGGAATTGGTTACCTTGGGGAAAGCTAGAATGATTAAAATATTGTATCTGATCTTCTTGCAGGGCCCTGCTGTCTTGTCTTCTTCAAAATGGCAATTCTTTATCACTTTTAGAACTCAAAAATACTATAAAATAATTAAATCGGAGAATAAACCGACAGAATAACTTTAACACAAAAGAGAACGACTGAATTAAACTTCAATACATGTCTGATATTAGCCAGACACGGGCTTGAATGATAATAAAACTAAAATACCAGGATAATTCAGAAAATAATAGTTATTTAAGTAACAAGGAATGTAAGGACGTTATAATGTGCGAGGTAGGTTAAGATAAGCCGAGGCGGGACGCCTCGGCTTATATTACCTGCCGAGAATGTTAGACGTCTGTACATTCCGCGTTACTTATTATGTTTTTCCCGCTACCGCAGCAAATAATTTGTCAAAAGATTATTAATATTAAACATATTTAGTATCGAATAGCACCCTTAAATAAGTGATTTTTATTTAACTAACCATTAGGGACATACCCAATCATGGTGGGATTATAACGAAGCGACCTTCTATGCGATGAAAATAATATTTTGTTTTAGGAGCAGAAGCAGAACTTTTTGTGTTTTGTCTGTAAGGAGTAGCACAAAAAAACCATTTCTCTTCTGAATAAAACACACCATTTTTTCTCAAACGAGAAAAATGCAGTTGTAATTAAAAATTCTTTTGTAAATATTTATTGTTGTGACTGACAGAACTAAATCGCATAATTTGTAAAATAATTAAAGTTATTGTATCACCAACCGCTAAATTACATTATCCGTCACCTGTAGCGACACGAAAAGGATTGTAGCAAAATTTACTTTTTCTATGCTGACAGGTTTACAGCTGAAAAGTCGAGTTTTCAGTCGATAGTATGAAACTGTAATCTCAGGTTTTTTTAACTTTTGAAGTAAAAATAAATTTTTTAAATGAAAATGTCATATTTTTTCTTTTATGTATGTCTTGCAATAGATTTCTACTTTTATTTTCATTTAGGACAAGTAAAATGATTTTTTATTTAATTATTTACAAAGGCTCCCCCATGAAATGTTTTGTATGTAATCAGTGGAAAACCTTCTCTGCGTGCAGGTTCAGGAATATTACCTACCACCTGAAACTCGTTTGCATCTACCGCACGAACCTTGCGGTGTAAAAATACATTCTCATAAAATATGTATGTTCACGGAAAAGCGTGTATGAAACATCAGCAACTAACAACAAATTTTGCTCTTAAACACTGCTCCTATATCGTATAGGTATAGAAAGGGCCAATTTGCTATATACACAAGTTTATACATTTAATATTACGGACTATAAGTAATAACTCTTCAAACCGTCATGTTCATTATACAAGAATGATATGTAGCGTTCTTATAATGGCAACAATTTGCAAGGCTTCAAATTTGCCTCCCAACAAACGCGTGCCCTGCTGCAATTAATATTTCATTCATATCAGTCTCGGAAGCTCTAAAACAATATAAGGGTTTTAAGGCCCCAAGAACGTATTTATAATTTATTATCTAACAGTTTAGGTAAAGTGATACAACGAATTTGTTTTAGCTGTCATTTTCACTGCCTTTACTCATTATTTATTCTTCTATCAAGTATCTATTCTAGTGCTAACCTGTGGCTGCATTACATACAGGCTGTTTCAAAAAAAAAAACGCTTTACTCGTTACATCGTCATTTAAATTTTAGGCCTCATAAACTATATATAATTTGAAATGACAAGACAAAAACTACATTTGACATCACCCTTTCGTAAATATCTATTAACTGTTTTAATCTACGCGATGTTGAACTTTCTTATTTTAAATAGAACACCCTGTATATTTTTACATATTTGCATACAGTAGTGTGTTTTTATTTGTTTTTTTTTATACTTGGAAATTTTTAAGTTTGTTGCATGTAGGCACTAGGCAGTCGTAGGCATAACCATAACATTTTCAAGTGTGCCGTGGAAATCAACCGAATGTTAAAATGTTATGGAAAAATATTTAAATATAATCACAAAACGTATTTACAAAGGTATAATTACTCAAAATTTGCCGCCACACAACTGATAACACAACTGATATCGTTTAGTTTTATGCTAGCGTACGGCTGTCTAGATGCAATACAAAAAAATTATTAAGAAAATTTCTGCGTATCAAAAAAATAAACAAATGAAACTACTGTATGTAGAATTTTACCCTGAATCCAAATATGTAAAATATACAGGGTGTTCAATTTAAAATGACATGATAGATATTAGATTACGAAAGGGTGGTGTCAAAAGATAGCTTCGTTTTACCATTGAATATTGTTTTACCAAACTATGTATCGTTTCTGGGATCTAAAATTCAAAATAACGAAGTTATGCCTCGAGGTGTTTTTTTAGGAAACAACCTGTATTATGAAACTATTGATTTATATGTTCAAAATTGTCAGGTAGGCTTTCAATGAAAATACACGGGTTGATGTTAATCAAGATTTGAAATACCTAGCCCAAAATACAAACTTGACGGGTATTTCTATAATATCCTTTTGTTAGGATAAACTAATCAATCAAACGAACTGTATATTTCATATTTTATTATTTAACCATCACTCACAAGTACTTTCAGCCGAATTACGTTTTAATGACTTGTCAGTAATGTAGTATTTTATGTGTGTCTCTGCTTTTATACCGAATTGCTATAATCTATAAGCAACAAAAATATCGCCACAAGTTGAAAAGCTGTTAACAATTCCAATTCAGGTACGTGTTAGTACATTATTGAAGCTGTCAGAAATACTATTTATTACAAACCGTAGAGTAGATACGTATCTATTATTGATTTATCAAGAAGTTGTTTTGTACATTTAAGATAAAATTAGTTATATGCACTTTTCACATAGAAAAGTTAGAGGCAGCCTAGTGGTTCGTAAGGATAACATGATAAGGATGATTTAATTCACTAGTGAATAATGAAGTAGGCGCACGTTAAGCCTGAGAATGACTACAAAGACAAAGGAACTTATTTTGTTTCTGATAATATTCGAAATATGCACTAGAATATTTTAGGACATATTTTATTTCCACATAAAAAAACAATTTAATGCAGAAGGATTTAAAAATATGCCGTCATTGCTTATTTGATGAAATTTTTTTATTTTACAATATTTGACCTAAAAAATTGTAAGTAGGTAATCATTTGAAGTAATCATACTGACTATTTCAGGGTAAATATAATATTTGGATAAAAAAAAGATTAGTAATTAAACATTTTTTTAGGTATTGATTTTATGTCATTAACTTTAGAATTTTACGGAGTAGTAGGTGGAAAGTTCCATCTAATGTAGCGCTTGTCAGTAAAATCAAAATTAAAAATCGGTTCCATGTGCGCACGAAATCAGATTCCTAAAATAAACTTTAAAATGTTTCATCCCTGTTTTGATATTCAAGTTGGCTAATTAATGTTGGGCTTGGGATTATGTAATACAAAATTTGAGTAGGATTATTACACCACGCTAATTCATACAAAATTTCAAAAAGATTTGGTTTTTTGACAATTATTATTTATAGTATTATTTCCAGTTTGTAAACTTTCAAAAATATTGAAATTACTGTAGTAATAAATACGCAACTTTTTTTCAAAATAATCTGTATATGATTGGGACAAAATAATTTTCTTTTTAACAATTTTATTCATTGGGAAAATGAAATAAAATGGAATAAAATTTGAAAAAGAAAACTTAAAATATGACTGAGCATATAATATAGGGTGTATTAAAAATTAATTCCAAATATTTAAACGAGTACTAGATTGACCCAAGCGGTTTCTATCGTACTCTTCTTTACATAAGTTGTCTTTCAACCCAAATTTTGATGTTCATGTTAGCCTGTGGCACTCAAACGATTTTGAAGTAATTTTCAATTACAAACTGTTTTCTTGTATCTCAAGGGCTTAACCTCAGGTTTTAATATTTGTATATATTTCTGATCTACCTATACATTTTGTTTTACGTATTATGCTAGGATGAACTTTAGTGAGCAGTACACATCAGACATAATCTTAACGAGATGTTGCGGTATAGTAGGGGTTTCACTCTAGACTTAGAAGGTAATTTAAAATGAAGATTAATAGAGTATAACTGAGGTTTAGTTCAAATTTTTTATAATAAGTTTGCACTATTCTAATTTCTGATAAGACATTTTTTATTTGATTTTATATAAAATAAAATTAATATGAAAAAAATTGGGTATTGGAATTTTCATTTTGCGGAGGACTCCGTAACTGGTAACGTTTAATCCCAATTTTAACATTTACCGGATTGGAAAAATGAAGTCAATTTGATTGAAGCTTACCAAACGTTATGAGTAAACATTACCCAGGATTTTACGAAGTAGCATCTACTAGTAATAAATCACATCCAAATTTTATTATTTTGTACTGAGAGGTTTATGGGAAATTAATTAAAATTTCTTAGGAAGCGCTGCAGTATAAAATGAATTATTTTTTGTTGTTTCATGCTTTGATGCTTTACTCCGTCACTTTATGCCCCGACTGTATTTATTATATTTACAGTTTTCCCAGCAAAAGGCATAAGAAAACATGATAAATAAATCGACATTATATAAATACTGATTCCAAGTGTATCCTTTTCTCAGATCTGTAACACTGTGGCTAAGTTGTTTGATCTTCAAGGGAAGCAATATCCAGGCAAGCAAAAAAGGGTTCCTAACCCAATTTCTCCGCAAAAACTGAAAAGCAAAATATAGGAATACTTGCGGAACTTTTTTGCTGAAAAAGTCTAAGCTAACCGACTGGTTCGTGGAATCCGTTTCAGAAGGAACTTTCTCATAAATCAACGATGTAGGTACTCGTTTGTGTCTCTTCATATTAAGATTTCTGAAATTTTCACCAGAAAGAAAGTTTAATATATTTTTTATAGGTTAAAAATCTGATATAACCATTAATACGAGTATTCGTTGGCTTGACCTCACATTTTCTCGGTAACGGTTAAATTCACGGGAAAATACACAATAGCGCTTTTCTAGAAAATTTAATACCTACCCTTCGTATTTTATTTGAAACAATTTTTTATAAGTCAACCTTTCTCCAGATAATCATGAAAAACTGTTTTTTGTGACATTTCACGAAACTTATTGGAAAATACATAGTTCAGTACGTTCTTGTGTTTCTTATATGATAAAATGAAGGTTTCATTAAAGATTTTTTCCGAATTGAAATGTAAAAAATAAATTTGCTTCTGCAAGTATAGGGGAAAGCTTTTTGGGGCAAAGGAAATTGCGTCCAATAGGTTATTTCATTTTAATTGAAAATTTCCGCAACTACCTATTACTTCTTGCATGTTAAATCTCCTATTTTCCGTTTGAACAAACACTAGTCCACTATTAAATCAATAACTACTTAAACCGTTCTTGCAACAATGAAACCAATAAATGACATTCAATTTGCCCTTCAGCTATTTGTTCAATAGCATCTGTTTACATCAGCGCTCGACAGCGTCGTAAAAGTTCAAATTTTTTCGTTTACCAACTAATGGGTTTACTTCTCAAATATTGACATTTGTCCTTTGTCCAATACTTTCATTTTCATTTCGCTGAAAACGCGAAAGTTAAAATGCAAACAGACAAACAAGCCGGCTGTGAGAAATGCGTCGAACAAATAAAAAAAATACCCCATTTCAGACGCGTAATTTAAAAATATTGGAAAATTAATCCTGTGGAGAAGTTAATACAGCTTACCTCAATCGATTTACGTTATGAAATGAAACTTTGATGAAATTGCTGAAGTTAAAATAAATTTCAAACAGATTGCGGAGGATACGCTCCTGAAAAAACTTAAAACAATTTTAACTAAGGGCTCGGAATTAGTGAATTATTCAATTTATGGAAGCCCCAGGTACATACAGCACTTAAAACCACCTACACAGCGTGATAATTCGTGTAATCATTAAGCTTTTCGTAAAGCTAGAGAATTCTTCCTTGTTTTCGTAATAAATTAACCTTGTTTGAGTTTTAGACTTTTAAAACTTCTATTCAAAACATAAAAGCGAGCTAAATTTCAGAATAAATTTTGTGCTTCAATCAAATTTATGCGTATCCTGTTTTTAATTATTCGTAAAATTATTCAAAGATTAAAGCCGCACATAAGTAATTTTCTATTAAATCTCAAACAAGCCAGTTTAGTAGGTACACAGAACTAAGTGAATATGTTTTAAGGTATTAAAGAATTCAAATAAAAAATTATGACACGAAGATAGAAAATAAAATTATTAGGCGACTATGATAAAAACAGCTGTTTTACGTATCTTTTGGCAACCGGAAAGCGTGAATTTTTAGTAGGCATTTGCCAATTTCTACTTCACGACCGCATTTACTTCACGGCCGCATTTACTTCAAGGACGCTGTAGCCACTGGTTTGTTTAAATTTCAAACGCATTATTTTTTAATTTATAACTTTTAGACGACTATGATAAAAACAGCTGATGCGGATATGACGTTTCAGGATGGTCAAGTGACCAAATGTCATTGGAATATTCAAATAAAAATTTATGCTATTCGCCTAAAAAATATTGTTTGCACTTCTGCCAAAAAGTGCTTTTTTGTCCTTGCCTATTTTCTGGTCTCGACGTTGCCTCGACCAGAAAACTCAGACTCAGGCGAAATAAATTCACTTTTTGGCCATTGTACAAAAATAACTATTATTTAATATTATAGATAGAAAAAATCACAAGAAATAAATAAAAACACGGTTAAGTAATTTGCAAACGGCAAATTCCTCAAACATGAAAGTTTTTTTTGTCGTTTAATAACAGCAAATCATTTAGAAAACTAACTGGAAAGAGCGTAGTATATTTACGAAACATCTTTCTATTGTTTTTTCTTTTTCATCAGCTAATATTAAAAATGCGGAGATACCAAGACGAAGATAATATTAATAATCTCGAGTAAGGGCTCTTCATCAACCTAATTTCTTTGATACACTCTTTCATATTAAATACCAGGGTTAGTACATGTTTAGGCACTGTTTATTATATTATGTTCTAAAAATTGTTTCAGTTGGTTAATTATTAGATCTTATGTAGTCCTGATATTTATTATATGCTTCTAAAAGACGTAAATGTATTTGACATTCTACTTTTGGAAGTTTCTCATTAAAACGACAACGAATAAAAGCTTCAGCAGTGGCGGCTCTTGGGAATCGATCTCTTTCTAATACGCATAGATAAAGAAAATAAAGTAATGAGTGCCAGTGTTTTGGTGCCCCTGTTATGCGCCCTGGCTAACAGAGATGCTGGGTTGCGTATTTATAAATTTGAAGTATTTCGTATTTTTAATGTTCGGAGCTTTCTATGGAGTTTCTAGTGGGACATATGCTCAGATGCGCCTTTATGGACAAGCCGCCACTGAAAGCTTATAATATTGGAGGTTAGTTAATAGGAAAGGTTGTGATTTAAGATTCATTATTGTCTTGATTACTCTGCAGTATCTGCGTGCCCTGCATAATGTGACACGAGATTGGGGTAGGTAGAGCTTCTGCCGATGTTGAATAATCAACGTTGAATATATTTGAAGCTGAAATGGAAGGTACTTTCTATTTAATACAGAATGAATAATAGTACGGTACCTACCTAATACATTTTTAGTAAGTAAGCAATTACGGAACATCCTACATTTTTTGAAAAAAAATGTGATATTAATTTTCGTTACGAACTCCTTGTGGTATGTGATTTCAAAATTCCACGCGAATTAGAAATAACATGGTAGTAAATATTTTAATTTTTTTTATCATCATTAATAACAAAAATTTGTCATTTTTGTAATTAGCAGTTCAACAAAGCGTTAACGGTATTTCAAAAACGTGCTTTATACACGAAATAACAAATGTGTGAAATTTTATCGGTGTTTGCATACGTACCAGAATTAGCAAGTGCACGTTAATTTCAGCGATATACATCTGAAATACATTAACTTTATTGTACTGATGTAAACTGAAAATAAAATCTTGTCTCTGAAAAAATAATCTTTCGTAAATCAAAGATACTTTATATAACATTTCGAGACATTACAGTCTTGGTTGTCGTAATTGTTTTTAATATTACGTCTTACTCCGTTAATTTTGTATCTGTACTAAGAACGCGGTTAGGTTTTGTTAATTTATTAGAGTGTTTCATTTCTGAAGTAATTACTAATGGTTAAAATCTGGGAAGATAATTCTTAATTAAAAGACGATATTTCTGTTTTAATTTTTACCCATCAGAAATAATTATTTGGTATTAGTCTTTGTATAATTAATTTGGATTAATAAACCGAAGTAAATGGTGTTGCTTGAAAATAAGACGACTCACGCCAACGCACATTTCTAAATTAAATTTGCTCGGTTTCTTTTACAAATGATCAATTCTTTCTTTCTAAATGTCAAACGTCTGAAGATAAAAACCTGCATTCTGAGGCGAAACTAATAAGTGTTTCTTGTTATAAAAAAAGCCTCGTAAAGTACCAAATCCCCTCAATATGCTTCCAAAATGGACGACATTTTCAGAAAACAAATTTTCATTCCGCAGTAAAAATAAATCTGAATTTAACCCCTAATTTAGCAGCACGCCAGTTTGATAGCAGTCCTGTGTTATACTGTATGAAATGAACATCAGGTGTTGCGTGATAAAATGCCCTGGATTGTTTGTAATTCCTCCACGGTCACGGTACTATCACAGGCTTATTTCCCCACATCACTCAAGATTTTGCCCTTGAAATTTTAACCCCAGTTTATGAAAGCAAATATTTGCATTCAAATTTAGATTCCTTCTCACTAAATTTGTATTGAAAATTGTGTGCGGCACGCGAATGTTATCGAATAACATGAAAATACCGTCAGCACCTGGAATAGAACGAAATTCTGTGAAGAAAATATAAATCCTTTAAAGGCATAGATTTTCACTCAATTCTATTCTTTGTGTTTTAAGACTAAATTTAATTTTCTCCAATTAAATACAGTTTGTAATGATTTAAATTGATCGTTATTTCCTAGATAAATCCTAAGAATAGCTCTGAAACCAGCAAGAGAAACATAAAACGGTATTAGACTTTTTACTGCAAAATAACGTAGCTTGCTATTTTCCGTCATTTTCGGGACATGCTGTATATTTAACATAAAACAAAAATAAACATAATCTTTGATACCATCAAACTAATTAAAATTAACATTGTATCTTTAGTATTTAACAACGTTTACCAGAAGCAGTTTTGTTAAAATAAATTCTTAAAACGTGTTTATTTTGTTAATGGAGTTTTAGGGCAACATCAAAAGTATTCCTTCTATTTCTGAATGTGAATGTAGGTATACAGCAATATAAATAATAACTAAAATGAAATAGCGAAGTTTTATGGAACTTAATTTAAAATTTCATCTGCTATAAAAAGTCAAACATAAACTTACTTCACGAAATCTCTGTACGAGCGACGAATTGGAAAATGAATGACTTTTGCATACCTAGGTACCCATTGAACGTAATTAGCAACAATTTTGTTTTTTAATCTTAGTTTTAATTAGACAAAATCGAAAAAATAATAATTTAATGAACCCTTTCAACCTTCTGCAAACAATCAATTCTGTAAGTTTGGCATTAATTCTAAATATATCGATAATCACTTTGAACGTTTTTAACGACCGTTAATGACTTTAAAATTTTGACGAAAAAACTTCAACCTTGTTTATAATTTTTCCATGAATTAACCACTGAAAGTTTTAATGATCATTAACAGAATATATTAGGAAAGTTTCTGGAAATTCTTATACTTTCCAATGGTTTGGCAAACAGTGCCATTATAAGCTTTATAATGGTCATTTGGGCAAAAGGGTTTGAAACAGAGCGAGCGAGCTACTTATTAAGCTCGGATAAAGCAATAGAATTAATCGGTTACTTGTAAAACCAACATAAAGCAGTTAGGACCGTGGCGACATATTCGAGAAAGGAGTAAGCACCATTATCTTAGGTACAGGATTAAATGTTATTTACAAATTAGTACCCCTTTCTGTTTGCTTTGCTTATATTCGCTTCCAAAGCAATATCACTTTTGGGTTAGTAGTTGTGTTTAACTGCGACTAAACGCGGCACCTGCAACTGAATTTATGAACAACTTAATGTAAACCTGGAAAAGGCCAAGAAACATCTTTCAACAATTTCGTTATTATTAGTCTGTACGCAACAAAATAATTAAAGTATCCTGAAACATTGACTATATGGGATCTGGGAACGTCAAAAGAAATTCCGTTTTATGCTCTAAATTCACACCTGACCGAAAAATGAAATAACCATTTTTCAGAGAAGTACTTTTTATGAAACAAAATAGATTTTAGGATTAACATTTTCGCTTTTACCAAAACCAATAAGCTTACCTACGTGATTTGCTGCAAATGCTTTGAAAACGTGTAGAGAATTCGTAAAAAAGGGGTGCTTATCCAAACAAAAACATATAAATAGAAGATTTATAAAGGGCCAGAATTAAAAAAACCTATAAATATTCAGGCCTTCATTGTACCGATTAATATATAAACATCCCCAAAAGCCCAAAGACGCATCTACAAAAAGTTCTGCTGTACACATCATTTACATATTCCAATCCTGTGCTTATATGAAGTTTTTCGGTTATCCTGTGAATGACATTAAAATCATAAAATGCAAATTGTAATGTACCACCTACCACTGTATGTTTATATTCGAATGGTGAACATGTTACTTACATAAGGGTAGATTTCATAACTAAAATATTTTCAGGGAACTTGTGTTGAATTGCATTTTATGAATAATAGCTTGAACCTAAAATATTAATATTATTATGTCATTCCTAGTCAATTTTGAATTGCATCTGTACCTAGAATGTCTTGTAAGGCAATAGAAGTAGTGATAAGAACTCGATAATATTTTCGAGTTGCTATGGTGACGCAGTCTCTTCTCTTTCTAAGTAAGCTGTTATACAGAGGTCCTTACCATGGGGAAAAAAGGAGCACCTCTGGATTCTCTGGCAAACACTGATTGATAATTTTTAATCATTTTTCCATGTTTTTCCAAAGGATCGGAATATTCAATCTTTGAAGAATAATAACTCCGAAACCAGGAAAAGACACAATGGGATTCAAGTTTCAAGAAAACTAAACTTTAATATCAACAGCAAAATGTATTTAAAAAAATTGTAACTTTATGACCAACTGCGATGTGTTTGGGTTTGCATTGTGTTTCCTGCGGCACACATACTACATGTATTATATTTTTAACAAAAAAAAAATAAAGCTGCTGTTATTAATTTCCGTTGGTTTTCGTTCGCCGCACTCAGTATGTGCAGATACAAACGTAAATATTAACTGAAATTTAATTACTACACACAAATGTGTTAATACATAAATCTTTTTGCACGGTCTTTAATTTTATCGTGGTTTAGTCATTTGGGACCGATTTGTTTTTAGAACTAAGGGAATTTACAGGTTACGACTAGGGATCAATTAATAAAGATTTTATTTTATCGCTTTTTTTGGATCGTATTTTTATCACATTATTGTTTATTTTGTCGCAAATGGTAAAAAATCCTTCATACTTTATTTCCTCGCCGTTTACCAAAAACATAAATCATCATGAAAATGTTACCGTGTGTTTTTTATCTTGCACTAATACGAGTACATTGCAGGAATATTCTGAACTTTTACAATTTTTAATATAAAGGTCCCACTTAGTCCTAAGGGAATATTAAATTGTAAACCTAAACTGCAATTTAGAGAATGGAAAAACTTGAACCCAAAGGAAAAAAGTATGGGAAACACCTTTGAATTCTCCTATAATTTATTTAATTGGACCAATATTTTATTAACAGTGTCTTGGAAAGTTAAATTTATTCGTTCTGGTTAGATTTAGTGTTTCCATTTATTTTCCTTGCAATTCAAAATACTGAAGTGTGGAAGTCAACTCGCCGTAAGAGCAAGCGAGTGCGAGTTAACGTGTTTGTTAATGTGCTAAATAGAGCGCGAGCATATGTTTAGTTTGACGGTTCCCAGGCCCAAAGTATTACTGTTAGACATATGCTTTCTCGAAGTTTAGGAGATTTTATGTGGCACGGTGTAGTAATGGGTGTTTCCAAAATCTACAAACATTCTTTTCGACACGCAAAAAAAAAATTAAATATGTTATCTACATCCTACCTAGAATAAGTTCAAGGTTCTAAGTTAGAACTGAAGGACTCTGTACTACGTGATTGTATTCCTGAATATCGTTATTCCTTTACTGTAGGATATCATAAGCAATTGTTGTTACAGCATAAGTTTAGAAATTGGAACGTTATTAAAATTGGTTTGTTGAAAAGCAACAACATGGAAATGAATTCTAATGTGATATGCATTCTCAAGCTCTGTTTTTGCAGTGCTTTACCCAGAATTCCAGCATCGCTTTTTGTAATTCTAACAGTAAAGCTGTGATGGAAATAATATACGGATAGAGGCACTTGCGTCTGTTTTCAGGATCTAAGTCCAAGTACAGATCTCATTTCCATTTTGGAGATTATGAGAAGGCATATAAACTTCTCGTTTTACTTCAAATAATTCAGCAAGCTAGAACGTAATCCCCATTGCGGATGACGAGTTTAAATTAAATAAACACAGTGTTAACTAAATGAATTATTATTAATTTATATGCAGACCGCTGCTTTATGAAATTACTTTGTGTTATTGCGCCATTTTCAAATGCAGGAAACCTTTTTCCTCACCTACCCAATTTAATTTTCTGTTCATTAAAATCTTGTTTTCTGCTTTCGTATGAAAATGAAGTCCTCGGAAGTCGAGCTTTTGGAACACAATGAAATTCATATATTTATGAGGAAGAATATGCCAGTTTTACCTTATTAAATCAAAATACATAAGATTCCGGTCTTTCATAGCTGGTATTTACATTGTATTTTTAATTAATAAAGCCTTCATCTTCACCCCTTTATTTTTTTATTTTACCGTCTAAAGAAAATTTTTAATTGAAATACGAAATTATCTGAATTTTAAATATTAATTTCAGAATTAATAATGGATTAGTTAGTGAAAACGACTTTTTGAAATTTTCTTTTGGGCATGAGCTTATAATATTATTTATCCCACGTGCTTCACATGGGATAGATAGACATGCCGAGATGCTCTTCCATACCTGTTTAATTTCTAAATTTAATTTTACTTCACAACTTTAATCCAAATTGAGATTAATACGGACTAGCAAATGAGATTTTTAGTGAAGGATTAGCTTTAACTTTCACCAGTATTCCTGCAGTTACAGAATTTCCAACAAGTTGTTAAACAGATTATTCTAATCGTTCTCTCTACAGCGAAAGCGTTGAAGTCTAATTTCAGATGTAACATTAGTTTTAAATACAGTGTGATAATTAAAACTAAATTTATACATAATACTAATTCTAGTTACTTGATTTTTGTGTTTAACTTGGTTTTTGCTAAATTAAAAAACTTTTACCAAAGTTCTGTACATCTATTTAACGAGCAGGTCGTGGAGTTCGGAAATTACACCTTATTTTGAAACAGATAGGGAAACTCGTGGCATTGTTGTTTGTTAGTATCGTATAGCGAGAGTTCTGTAGTCTTTGAAACAAAATAAAAGAACCGTGGAAACAATCAAGTAGGATAATACAAAAGGAGCGCACATGATTCGAAGTTCTTCACTCGCATTGATTTTTTAGATTGCCAACTTTAAATCTTAATCAAAGTCGTACCTCCCTTGTAATCATGAAAGTAATTTTTCCTGAAAATAAATTCAAAATACATTTTGAAAACTCGTCTTGTGGAAGATCAGATGTGCAATAAACTTTAATTTACTAGGGTTATAGGATACACGCATTTTCTATTAGGCGTCGAGAAACCTACTATATTTTCTCCTGCTAACCTGATAAAACTCATCCCAGAGCTTTTAATTGGCTGTTGCCTTTAGTTAACCAAAATGGGTTGTACAAATATTACTAGAATGGACGCGAACTTCTCGTAGTCGTTTGCATACACGTTTGTATATGAATTAAAAGTTAAAATTAGGAACTGCTACAGCTATGAAGCTATTTCTATGTTTTATGTAACCATTCGTGTTTTATTTTCCATTTCCTGTAAAATTGTTCATATACTCGTACCGTTGTTTTAGAATAAATGTTCTTAGAACCATTTGGATATCTCCTGTTTTTCGTGGTAAATAAGTTTTTTGTCCGCCTATTCTCTTATGCAAAATGACGAAAAACTAGTAGAACTAGCCAACACATTATGTAGTTGGACTACGTTAAGTTGTAGGTCCCCTTTGGCTATGACATAAATCGCAAATGTTATAATGGGAGAAGGGATTCAAAGAGAATATTCTAATATTACATTTACACACTATTAAACAATTATGGGAGAATGTAAAAGGTGCGTTTCCCTACATTTTTCCTTAGGGTTCAAGTTTTTCCATTCTCTAAATTGCAGTCTAGGTGTTATAATTTAATATTCTCTTAGGACTAATTGGACTTTTATTATGCTTCAGTTATCATTTATTTTTTATATTCCGCAAGGCCAGATTTGTTTTGCACTGGTTTAAATTGATAATTACTATCTGTGTCTAACAGCACAATTTAATTATACTACAGGTAATTTTTCTTAATTATCGGAGTAAGCAACCGCTATGTCGCCTTGTTAGCCACCGGGGAATAATTTCGAGGACACGCACAGCTACTGAAGTTAGGCATGTGTTCGGAATTTCAAGTTGCAGTTTTATTTAATTAAGCCAGGAAAGCCGCTCAAGAGGAAGCAAACAGGAACAAGATACGGTGACAACTGCTGTATTGATAGTTTAACCTCTTTGCTCTTTAAGAAGTATCGTCCTAAATAAACCTTCTGTCTTCGAAGATAATGCTTCATAAGAAAACATCGCTGTTGGTTGAGGTTGTTATTAGGATTTATACGTAATCCCTTTATTACATAGCAATTGATTTGATTTACATAACTTATTGTAAGTTTGTTGCAATAATTAAGTTCATTTAATTATTTATATCAATATTAACAGACAACCCAACACTACTATACAAAAAATTGTTTTTACACTACTAACTTACAAACTCGCTATTACAGGTTAATAATTTTTTATTATTACATAATATCAATTTTTGTTTGCACACTTTTTTACATCAAAAAAGTACTTCCAGGATGTTGTAAACATTATTGCAGTATGGAAAAGAGAAAATCAATTCGCAGTTTACTCTGAAAGGTATATTATTCTATACTAAGTTTCGGAAATGAATTTACTTGGTAAAGCTTTCCGCTTCTGTCTGAAGCCCAAATTAATTATTATTAAAGCTTCGGGCTTTAAGGTGTTAATTGAACTGCTTTTTCACCTTTAATAGTGCCGTTAATTACATGTCCTGCATATTGTTAGTTCCGGAGCTATAGACGAATATTTGTCGATTGACCTTTTCGTGAGTAAATACCGTGCTTTTGCAAGAGTGTTTTGTACGTGGATTTTCAATTACTAATAAATACAGGAAAATTTCTTTACGGTTGACTTTTAAGTACTTTAATATCAATGACTACCCTCTAACATTGTTTACGTTTACCCCTGAGATCTCAATTAACTGAAGTTGTTTGGGGTAGTACCTTGAAGTAACAGTGAGCGGGTAAAGAGTAAAGACTAGCACTGTCGAGGGGTGTACCATGTTTAAACATGTACACCAAAGTATCCGCTGTGAAAGACTACCCAGATTTCTATGAGACCACCTAAACATCCCCAGGAGTTCCTTCGAGTTTCTGGGGACTGTCTACTTTTCCTCGAGTGTACTCAGTCTACCCAGATTTCCTCAGACCTCGAGATCACGCGGACTTCTCCGGGTTTGCTGTACTATCTGGTACTTCCTTAGATTTTGCAAGGACTTCCTCAGAGTTCTGCAGGACTGCGCGGTTTTCCCCGATACTACCAGATTTCCCCTGGACTACCCAGATCTCCTCGTACATTTTCAGACTTTCTCGGGCTAGCAAAGCTCCGCCTGGTAGTTCCTCAGACCGTCCTGGCGGTACACGAAATTTCACGGAGTTTGCCGAATTCCCTTGGTACTTCCTCGGATTTTCCAGGAATACCGAACTTCATCAAACTTCTATAGGACTACCCGGACCTTCACGGCACAAGCCGGATTTTTCTGGTGCTTCTTTAGAGTTTACCGGAACTTCCTCATACTTCCGCAAAAGTGCCTTTCCCGAAACTACGCAGACTTCCTCAGACCACCCTGATGTTACACGAACTTTCACAGGACTTGCCGTACTACCCTGGTACTTCCTCAGATTTTACCAGCACATCCTCCGAGATTACTTTCCTGCCGATTTACAAAAGCCTGACCGGACTTCCCTGGTTTTTACAACCCGGACGTCATCGAAGTCTACTCAGACTTTTTTCAGACTTCCCCAGTATTACCACAACTTTCCTGAGACTTCTTCTTCAGATTTTTCCGGGCCTTGCACAGACTTCCCCAGTACTACCCGGACTTTCCGGGAGTATCAGTTTCTCGTGGGACAACCTAGACTTCCCGTGTCTAGCCGAACTTTTCTTTAGACTTTTCCAGGATTAGACCCGAATTCCCCGGGACTTCTTCAAACTTTCCCGAGACCTGCACAGGCTTCTGCTACCAGCACTTCCCCGAGACTAACACCCTATCGTGGAACTACTCGGAATTCCGGAATCTTCCGGAACTTCCATGAGACTTGCTCATGTTTTACCGGGACGTCTACACATTTGCCTGGGACTACGCGGACTCTGTACTCAATCTGCATAAGTTTGTCACGTGGTTTGCTTCTCGAGTACCAACCACACTGCATTCTTGGTTTTGTTGCCATATCTCTAGCAATGAAAGCAGCTGAACCTGTCCATTGATTTTTATTTATTCAAAACTCTAAACCAACCTGCATTAAAGAGGTAGAGCCTGTTAACTTTGATGTGGCGAAAATTAAAGATACATAATATGTTTCATGTGGGTAGGTTAAAATGTAGGTTTACGTTGGTATGTCTGAAAAATTGCGCCCTTATCGAATTAACTATCAAGGAATATTTTTACGAATATATTTTATATCGCAGTGAGTAGTTGAGGGATTTTAAGTTCAGGCATTTATCTGTATCGCCCAAACCATTTTCTGTTTTGATTCGACTATGTTTTCATGACTTTCCAACTATTAATAGGAAATATTGAAAATGTAGTACGTTTAGAATGTGGGAACTTTTGGGTAAAGATTTATTTTGGCAGTACATGTTAAAGCGACTTTATATTTTTCTGAAAGTGGTATTTTTATTATTTCCAAGGGAGAACAGGGCCAACAGGTGTTCTTCTGCTTATCAGTTCGTCGTAGACATACGAACACGTCTGGGTTACTAATGTTATATTTCCTTCGGAACTTCCGAACATGCCGGCAACAAGTGTTCGATATGCACAAGACAGTAAAAACGAAAACAAAACATTTCACTTTATCGCTAAAATAATAAAAGATGAAAACGGGCCGTAAAATAAAGTGGATAAAATTAATAATAAGACGTGAATGACAAACATGCTAGCCTGCGTTTGTCAACCCTCGGACACTGGAATATTCAGGCGCTCCCCAATCCCACTCGGTGCTCCTCCTTTACAAATTAAGGGAGCAATTCCTAAACTGGGGCGAACCTTACAAAATACAACCGTCATAACTAGTGAGCCTAATACAAAAGCTAACCATAAACATAAAGCAAGAAAAAAATCTAAAAACAAAATTAGCAAGGGGACAAGTAGAAGTGATGGTCTTGACACTACGTCAGGCAGCAGTTCTTCTTTAAGTGAGTGTCTTTCGTTGAGTATTAATAATGAATCGAATGACAAGGCTTCAAATGTCAAGCTTTCACAAGCAGAAGAAGCTTCCACTTCAAGCAGATCCACAGCAAGTCCGTTTAGTGTTCAAGTTTTAGTTACGAAGTCAAACCCTCTAAAAACACTTTCCTCAGCGAATATTAATTCTGTCGTAACCGCTGAAGCAAATCAATTAATGAACTCTAAAGCTTCAAAATTTTCGAGTGAACCTTCAGAAGTTAGAGAAGATTCGTCGTCGTCGGGCTGTGACTCAAGAAATCTAAAAACGGACGATAAGAAGTTGCAACGGAAATCGAATGACTTAGAGAAGGTTGGTAAAAGCTTTAAGTTCTATAAATGTTCTAGTACAGAAAACCTCTAGAAATTATATAACTGGCACATAAACTGACCCATTTTAGCTTAAACATTAATCAACCTTGGCTTTAAAACTCGTAATTGGCATTTCAAACTTTTTGAGTTAGCTGTAGCCGAGTGGTAAATCAGCGGCTTCGTTATTTTGCATTTACCACCCTTTGCCAACAAATGTTTCGACTTTTCAGCCACCGGACAAATTTATATCCATAATTATTACTTCGGCGTCGGTTGGCCGTAATAAACTACCCTCGAAATATTGACAGACACCATATCTACTTAGCTTTTCCTAAACTTTCTTTGGAAAGTTTAAATTTGAGGAGGTTGTGAACTTTGAAAGTTCACGTGATTTGTAACAGTTGGACAATTTGTACGGTCCGTTACTGCTCTAGCTTTAACCTTTCAAGTATTTGGTTTCTGAATA
Organism: Hemicrepidius hirtus; assembly: GCA_963082805.1. NCBI lineage: Eukaryota > Metazoa > Arthropoda > Insecta > Coleoptera > Elateridae > Hemicrepidius > Hemicrepidius hirtus. The sequence goes on from OY720167.1 coordinate 10,005,435, forward strand.
AATGTTCTGCAAAATTCACGCATGCTAAAGTGGGAAACGAATTTGTTTCACAACCCTAAAACTTTCTAATGTATGGAAACGTTTAGTTACGCGTTTCAAAAATTAAATTTTCCATGTCTGTTAAATCCCAAAGGATTAACAAAAATATGAATTGTAATTTCAAAATTGTTGTGTTTCTGGCATAACATGCTTTCTATTTGAAAATTTTATGAAACAGATTCATTTAAGTTTCAATAGTTATTATTTACGTAACAAGTCACGAAACTGTTACGTTTTTACGAAATTATAATTACCTACAGATTTTGAAGTAGTACCGGTAGTACTTAATACTTCAAATACTTCTGGTTTCCAAACTGAACAGAATATGCAAACGAAGTTAAGGGAGGGGGGGGGGGCGTAATTTTACATCTATTACATCTATTTTTCATTTATGTGACAGTAACATATTTTGCGGAATATGACAACACCTCGCCTTTAATTATTTTCTAAGCTTTTATACAGGGTGTTTTTAAAATGTACTAAAATATTCCGAGTGCTGATTGCTTTCGTCAAAATATCCAAACAATGCTTCCTAGGAGCTTTCCAACAATTGTCCAAATAGGGGGCACTAACGATGTTTTTTTTTTAAATAACTTGTACGAAACGAAAAAAATTAAACTTCTAACGCCTTAACAGATCTGTAATAAAACTTGCAGTGACTTACACCAAAGAGCCCGAAATAAACCGAGGATGTGGTAAATTCTATTATTTCCTTTTTGTGGGGGGATTTTCGTCCATTTTTATAGAGATTATGGAAATTTAAACCTTTTCATACTATAAATAATTCTTGTTGAAAGTCGATATTTTGTTCATATTCAGAAACATACCAATCGCTGTGTATCTGTGAAATTTTCGTAATGAAACCTCCATCCATTTGGGACTCTCTGGCGTAAATTATTACAAGTTTGAGTAAAGAATAGGTTTTGGCATTAGAAGTTCATTGATTGTTCCAAATTTCGCAATTTTAGCGGAAAGAGTTCACACAATATTCCAAAAGCACCAAACTTGGTGCTGCATCTTTGATACTTATCGGAGGTTTTTTTTTGTTTTGACGAAAGGAGTCAGTACCTAAAATATTTTAGTACCTTTTAAAAGTATCTTGGATTTGCTAATACATAAATAGAAACTAGATTCGGTATGTGTATTTCCTCTTCCATGTGTAGCTTCTTTGGCACGCGTTTTTGGAGGGAGCAGAAAGTTAAGTAATCCCTCAAACCTATGCATTTTCCCTATGGAGCGTATTCAAAGTCAGCACCTTGTATATTAATGGAGCGAGCTCGGAAAACACTGTAATATTAAATATTTTCCCACTTCCGGAATAACTGGGAATATCAGGGAATACTTTTTAAAATCACTCCCTAAAGACGTTTTTTTATTTTTTATACCTAGATTTTTTTTCTCGTAACACTTCTTGAACTCATATTTTAAAAATTAAAATATGGTTTTGTTATAAATTAATATAATAACGGTCATTTGGTGGTAGAAAAAATCAAAAAATCACTTGAGAAGATTACTCAACGGTTAATGTGTGGTTCTATTTTTTCGCATATTACATATTTTGGTGACAAGACCATTTTTATTAAAAAAAAACAACTCGGACGTTAAAGAGGTAACATAACAAATGAATATTAGTCATGATTTCATGAACTTTTGTGGAGGGTTAACCGCAGTAATTCATATTTGTGCTTTTTCCGTGTATGCCTAAAGGTAATTTTAATAACGATGTTTAAAAAACGTTTTAATAGGAAGCTAGTAAAAAGTTTTCTAATTGGAAGGCTATGAAAGTTATTTCATATTTTGGTTTTTTTATGTACGTAATTCAGTAGTTTCCTGCACCCAAGATAATTAATGGAAATGGAGGGATAAAAAGTGGATGAACGTGAGCACCTCTCTGGACTTTCCCATACTACAAATAAACATTTCTTTTTGTATAGTTTGCCACGCAGCAAACACGTATTTACCTTATACTAGTGGTAGTATTGTAATAATAATTGTAAAAATTTTTTGTAGGAGATTCGGATTTTCTCCAAATTTAACACTTCAGTCGGTTCCGCTTGAACAATTCAGGTCACCTTGTGGAAGAAACATAATTCAGTGTCGTTTTGTTTAGAATATTCTCAACAACACCTAATTAAGGTGTTGTTTTCATAACATTCGCTTGTTTTGCTCGTTAATCAAGGAGTTTGTTTCAGGCTCAACGACAAATTTTACAACAAAAAGCAACCCTTTTGTAAGATTTCCTTTTTTATTTGCTTCGGTACCTTTTCCATAAACTATTTGAGTTAGGAGTTTGTTCGTTTGTTAAAATAACACTATAAATTCGTTTTTCTAATCAAAACCTTACCTTTAACAATTTCGTACATTTGAAATTTTGATTAAATATTCTGAAAAAGAGGAAGATATTGGATTGTTGGTCAAGTCGGGGGTTCAGATAATTTTTATTAGAATATTATTACTGCAATTTAATAATATTTTCTAGGAAATGTAGCACATCAGCACGTCTTTATATTTTCCAAAAAGATAACGAGCTGAAAAGCTTGTAAGGCAATTAAATTATTGTAATGCACTTTCCTCTGAAGTTGATTACACAAAGTTGCAACGAAAAGGCGTTCTTCTTTGAACTAAACTTGACGGTAATTAAAATATTGTTGAAGCTTTTAAAGTCTGCAAAGTATCTTCACGTAAAACAGAACTTTTTTTACTTTTCCTACTTAATATCAAATAATTTACTAGAAAATAGCAATAATAATTGCCACAGTAAGTTTATACCAATTACTGCTTAGTCTTATCCATTTTTTCATACTGCTGCGGATTTTTTGATTTGGAAATTTGAATAATGGTTTCAGTTGTGAAATTAATTTCAGAAATGGTTTTATTCGTAAATACTTTAATGTACAGGGTTTAAGCAGCACTAAAAAGTTTAATGCATACGAGGATAAAAGAAAATTGGGTCTAGACAGTAAAAATACCCCAAAAACAAAACAAATTGGATGTCTCTAAAACGTAAAACTTTATAGTCAATTTAACGATTGTTAAAAAACTATAACCCTATTATAATAGTTCTTTTTTTCGGTATAAAAATATGGTTTTTATTAACTCATAAAGGTACAACAATAAAAATAAACAGTTTTAACGTCGTAATCCTAGAGATTCGGTTTAGACGCTGATTTCGAAAGAGTTGTCAGGCCATCTTTATCAACGCCCCGACAGCTTATCTATACCCCAGGAGAGTAATCTCTTCTCTTCACCATGAGCTACTTCACCACTGAGAATTCCTGAAAACCTACCCAAATAAAACTAAAACTAAATCACGGGAACGATGTGTGTTTAGACGAAATACGTAAATCCAAAACTGTAGTATTAAATGTCTATTTCGTTCTGAAAATGTAAAAAGTGATAGATAGATAGATAGATAGATATATTTCCAAATAAAACCATTACAGTTGTAGGAATAATAATAATATAAATAATAATATAGGTAAAAGAGAGTGATGTTATTATAAGGGCAGGGCGGTGACGAAAAATATAACAACGAGTTTTGGACGTGGGGTTAATTAACGCCAATTAAAGTCAGAAATATTTAAATTTTTAAATAAAACTGGTGTATACGTCTACAAATGAGCGTCGTATAACATAATTTTTCCTAAACCATGGCTTTGTTTCCACTCCATTCTTCTTACCTATGTCCTTATCCAATTCTTCCATCTACATTTTATAATGGAAACTAGTTTTTTATTCCAACTGTTTCCATTATTTATTCTTTGTATCGTTTGTCGACGTGTCCTACCCATTCCTCTCGCCACACATCTTCTTTTACATGGAAAATTGTTCGTTATCCTAATTATTTCTATTATATCCATTATGGTTTAAAATCCATCGTTTTACCTGATCCATTCAAACTCTTTAATACATATAGTGGAAGATTTTGTAAAATACAAATTAGCTTGTAGTACCTGATATGTAAATTGTTATCTTTATCACGTATCGGGGATTGCACCTATGGCAGTAGCGAACTATTTCACATCCTGATCATTTTATAATCTTAATGGGCCTATTAATGTTATCTCTAGAACATTATTCATGAAGAAGCGAAACGTTTTCATATCTTCGACATAGGTATGTACGGAAAGTATTCCGTTCGTTCAACTGTAGAAGTTTGAGTAGGTACTATTTATAGTTAATTTTATCACGGAATGTAGGATATTTAAAACTAGTAAAAGAATTTTTTTTTATAGAACTACATAGAGTTATTTTATTCAACCGAATAATTTTTGTCTTTGGTGTGGAAGTTTCGAATAGGTACAAGAAGCAAATTATTGAACTTGAATACAAAAGGTCATAATATTTTGCCTTGCACAACTATAAAGTAAATATTCAGAGAATATCTTCTATGTTTGAATACTTCTACAAATTTACTCTTTCATTAAATAGAAAAATTTAATGAAACTGAACTAAAGCTATTTTGTTACTGAATAAAGGAATGTAGTTTCCTACCTGAAATTTCTAGGTTTCTTTCTGTATAATTTAATAATCTCGGAAGGTTGTATACAATATGAGACGATAGTGAAATAATGTTTCATTTTTGTTATCTAATTATTCAGTCATTGTTGTGTAATGTGGGTTCAGGCCTAATACAAGTCAAAAATTGAACTAAAATGGTCTGCTACTGACGTTGTTTTAGGATGCCTTGGGAAAATGCGTAAATTTTCACAATTAATCCAAGATTTCAAGTTAATCCATCAACTTGGTCGAATGTCACAGGTCTGTAATCCATCAATTATATTCCAGGCTTCTCTTCTTATGGGTAACAAAATTAAATCCCCCATTTTAATAACTTACTGTCATCCACCCGATATTTACACGTCTCCAAGTAAATTTAATTTCAAAACGGATAAACCATTCTTCAAATTTAACATTATTGCTATAAGATAGTAGACAAGAAGTAATTTGTAAGATTTTATCAGAAAATGAATTTTATAACTCCTTTTAAGAATTGCAAAATGTTTGAGATGGTTATAAATTATAATTATCTTTCTACAATTATTTGAAGTAACAAATAAAACACTTAAAATTAAATTTTTTTATGGTTGCCCTCCACTGTTTATTTTTTATTAACAAAAACAAACAATTACTTTCTTTCTACAGCAACAGGTAAAATTTTGTTAAAAGCATATTCTGGCACGTAATCCCTGTGGGGTACTACTTGCTTGCTCCATTAGACTTTTTATTACAGCTGTTGGTTGTGATTAGGACAGATAAAAAAATCCTTAATTTTTTCACAAGTTTCCAGCTTTATTCTGGTAGGGATCCATTTAACATTTTTAAAATGTCGCAGTTTTCCCTTTTCCCGCACGAATTATAAAATATATAATTTATTAATGAGACGCGTTTTCTTTGAATTTCTGTGCCAGAGATTTGTAAAATTTGAATCTACAATAAAATTTGGAGAAGTGGGTGTTCTGTCTGGTCGGTTTTTATCACGCCTTCGTGCCAGTTTGCGGAATTCGGATCGCATTTCATAATGCATGATTTCGATTCCCTGTAGTACATCTTCCATCGACAAATCGTATTACGTCCTGGAAGCAATAATGGTCCCTAGCACAGAAGCTCAATTCAAATGTGTATTGGATTCAAATGGTCGCAGCTTTTATTGTTACGGGGTTCAGAATCCGATGTAATCGACCAGAAATTGAAATACCTAAATTGTGTGCATAAGGATATATCAATAAAATAGAATTAAAACTTTTAATTTAGTTCCTTACTGTGAACATAAATAAAGAACAAATTTTCTGGTCCTTGGAAATCGGATATCTGCGTACTTATAAATTGCAGGAAGTGGCGGGTTGGAAAATGGAAATTATGTAAAGGATGTATATTTTATTCTAGTGTTCCATTTGGTACTTGGAAGCACTGTTCTTGAATAATCGATTCTACTTTTCCATTTCAGATTCTCGCAGTAGACAACTGCATAGTAGCCTTTTATAGATTTAAAGATTGATGTGATTCTATGATTGCCTTCGAAAATAGTGTACTCATTCTAATGTAAATCTCTCACATTATTTTAGTTTACCGAGAATATTTCAAGCTAACGATTCTGTTTCTATTTCAGTTACCAGAAGGAGTGCAGCTAACACTGAGCGAGCTGCGCGAGATGGCTTGCAGGCAGCAGGCACAGATTGATTCGCAGCACCAACTGCTAGCTGCGAAAGAACAGCGGTTGAGGTACCTGAAGGATCAGGAAGCGCGACAGCAAAGGGTGCAAGCTGAAACGGAACGCCTGCGAAGACTTAGGGACCGTGTCGATGCGCAAGAACTGAAACTGCGTAAACTACGTGCTCTTAGAGGACAAGTGGACCACCATAAACAAAATAATATATCTCTCAGTAAGTCTTTTATAAATATCTTTTATTTTTTTTCCAATAGCCGGTGTCTTATTGCTAGTTAGTGAAAATATTATTTCAGCTGCGTAGATGCAGAATTTTTTTAAAGGTAAATGCACAGGGCACCCATGCTTTATTTGTATTGGAGCAACATCCTTGATTTTTATCTGAAAATTTTATTAATAAAAATAGTTCAAAATTTTCCAAAAATGCAATTTGAAATAGAAGATTGCTTGTCAAAACACCTTTAGGTTCATAAACGTTATTAAGAGCAGAAGTGGAAATTTAAAGAAAAATAACCCAAGGGTTTTATATTAATTCATCATCCTGTATATAAGAACAAGCTTCTCTATAAGAGAATATAAAAGCATATAAAAAAATTTGGTGTAGCTGTTTATCTTTCGGAACAGCGTGAAACAATACAAAAACTTTCATAAATTTCACACACCCCAAAGTAGAAAGAATATATCCTATAAAACTAACTCTGCATCCTTTGGGAATCCAGCAACGCTAAGCGAATATCACCTCCTGAATTTACACAAAATGAATCTAGTGCAAAGGAGACCACTAAAACAAAAATAATTTGATACTAAATAAAATTAAATAATATTTCTAAATGCAATATTGTTCGAAATTTTGTAATACGTTATCAACATTATTATCAGTATTAGCGTTTATAAACTACAGAACCTTGTAGGAAGTGACCCCTGAGAAAGGTTGAACATGGAACAAAAAAATGCTAAAATGGGCAAACTTCGTGAATAATAAAATGGGTATATTGTATCCTATAGGGTCGCGAAGTCCCAAACTTGACTTGACTATGTTATGTATCTTTCAGACCTTCAAATAAGAAACGATAGATTATGATACGAATACTGGCACTATAGTACCACTAAGTTAGATTACTTTCGTTTTTACTAATCATGGCGGTTGGACAGGTAGGGGTTGTTGTATTTCGATAACTAAACTGTCATTTCCAGAGTTAATTTGCAGAATTCGTTTGTAACGAAACATTTAACGAGTTTTACTGTTAGTTAGTTGGTCGTAGTTTAATGCGTTTTATTGACATGGCAGTCTAAAATTTATTTTAAATACCTCAACATCAAAATGAGTATTATTGACGGTTAAAATTAAATCTAAAACTAGAAAACTAAAATAAATGTTTCCGTTTTCCTCTCCACACTTCTTAATTAAACCAGTACAATAGTTTAGTCAGACATAAAAGATCCTGATTGTGAAGCTAAAGTAATTTTGGAGAGTTATTTTTGAAGTCTATTCTTGAGATAAATTCTGTGTAATTATAGAACACTATTCAGTTGGAATTTATTTTCTCTTTACTATTTGAAGTTCAATCTAGGAAACGTTCAAGAAACTTTAATTGGCTTAATTGGCATCAGAGTAGTGCTACTTTTGAACAATTTAAACTTTTTCTAGTTCAGGAAATCTGGAGAATATAAAACTTTCGTTTATCGTAAAAAATGGAAGTACATGTTAAGGATTTCCGTAAATTTCTCTTTGTGGAAGATTTAGATGATAATTAGAATTAATTTTAGATACTTATATCGAAAGATAAAAAAATGTTTAAATATAAAACGTAATTTTTTGGTAAATTTGGTACTGAAACTGAATTACTACATAGCAATAGACAAACAGTTAACAGCCTTGTTTGATAAATTAGCCGAGTGTCAAAACAATGAATTTATTCATGAATAAATTTGATATGTATAGTAATTTTTGTATCAATTGAGTCGTTACTAAATTGCGAAATTGGAACGTTGTTAATTATTCGTATTTGCATAACCGGAAAATAGACCATAAAAAGTGGACGTTAACACCTCCCTGAACTTTCCGATACTAAAAAACATTTCGTTTTTGGTATTCAACCGTATTATAATTCTCGAGGCAGTCCGCCAAGTCGGACAATCGTTACCGACTGACCATCATCTGTCAGCGTCCAGGCTAATTTTTAAAATATACAAAACGCAGTGGAACTTCGCGAAATTCTCATTAACCGTACATTTTAGCTATATGAACACCTTATACTATGTGATAGACAATTAAATTTTGCATTCAACGATATAATAATATATAGGGTGTTTCATTTAAAATAACAAAGTTGCTTATTGTACTACGAAAAGCAAACACCCTGTATACGTGATATAAATTTAGGAGAATACAGAATTATATACTGAACAACTTTTATATTTAAACGTTTTTCATATTTTGACTAATAAAGGAGCTTATAGGAGCATCAATTTCAGATTTTCAAAACCTCGTAGAGGGCGTTACAGTGAAATTCTAGCATTCATCGAAAAACGAAAATTTATCTAAAAACAAGCTGCATAAGTGTAGAAAATTTAAACAAAAACGTGTGGCCATTTTTTTTGTAATAATTTTTCAAAGAGAGTGCCGTTGCGACCGTTTATGGATTTATTAAATACATTTCTCTTCATGATATAGTACCCCCAAAGGGCTTCCAAAGAAGTTGTTGGGTGTTAAAGTCAAAATTTTGAAAATTTCATAGCGGACGCTATTTTAAAGTTAGAGTCCGATAGAAAACTTTTTCCATTGAATTATGATCTTTTTTCATATCCGCTACTCAGATTTGCAGTTCAGTTTCTTCGTTTCCCTATAATTTTCTTAACAAATTAAAAAGTAAGTGCGACACAGTGTGATATGGACTTACGCTCATCCTCCACTCCTCCTCCACTTTAAATTTATCTAAAATGTAAAGTCTAGACGTCAAATAAATTTACTGAACTGCAATAACTCGACCCTGCATTATTGACGGTTTTGTCTTAATGATTCTTAGAAATCGTATCAATCCTGTTTAGAAAACACTGATTCTGAATAGAAATCGAGTCTGCATTCTAAGCCATATAAAACAGGCTGTTTCAGGACATTAACGCATTACTAATTATATGTAATACCTTAACGACGCATTTCTTACCGCCCGATTTCCCGAAGGACTATTTCCCGCAGGACTATGCTTGATGACCACTTAAATCTTCAGTTTTTATGACATTTAACTTTAACATTCTGTCACATCATATCTAGACTTTGAAATAGGATGTAAACGATCAGTTCCATTTAACAATTGCGTTGAACAGAATTTTCCACTGATTTCCTCGCCTGACTATAAGTTTTTTTATATTGCGGAAAAAAAATTACTTACTAAATAAACTATAAAAACAAATTCAATTAACTTTAAAGTGGCTTTGCATTTGAAGGTGAAGGTTAGCCACAAGTAGATCATAATGTGCTCTATTTTATGTTCAAATCGAAAAACAACAAATAAAAATTACTCTCTTAAGTGGAACACCCTGCATAAAAAATAGTATTGGTAGACAGACCCTGGCCAATCCCAAGTATGCTGCTTGTCACAACTAGAACATAATTGTGCTGTGTCACTTTCCTACTTTCGTAGGAATAAGGAAATCCATGTTGGAGACACCTCAACCTTTACCCTATGATTAAAAATTCTTTTCTTTCTCCGTACATTCCGTATAATAAAGCATATTTTTTTGAACAATATTAAAACTGCATTTAAAATTGTGCATTTCGGGAATTTTAAAATTAAATTTTAAAACAAAGCGTACGAGTAATCCAGTAGATACCTAATTGTTGATTTCTACAAACCAAATTAATTTGTTAGATACTTTTAATCAACAAAAGATAAATCTTGTCTTCCATGGACATCAAGTTAAAAACTTGAAGTTAATTATTTACGAGAAAACGGAGTACCCACTTTGATCAAGTAAACAGTTTTTAAAATTTATTTACAAATCCTTGTCTTATTTGTTTTCTTATATGGAGACTGAAGCGATTTTTCGAAGTATCTCGTAAAGTGAGGTTGCCAAATCTTCAAATTTGATTCAAAGTTGAGAGCTCGTATTCGAGGTCCGGTTAAAGCAATCAAATTTCCGGTCCTAACCAATCAAATGAGGATGTTACGAAAGTGACTTGGAAAAAATTTGTAATAACGAGTTTACTTAAGCAGATTTGAAGAGTTCTTGAAACTTTACTCTTTTAAAAGGTTCTAGACTAATTTTAAAACCGTTAGTTCTAGAAAATAAAAACAAAGTGCAGTCAAAGTTTATTACATGTATTTGCAGGTTCTAAATTGAATTTCTAGATCAAATTGATATAAAAGTAGGAAACGTACCAGAAGTCGTCGAAGCGTTACAGTTTTTCTCTACAAAAACTATGAGTGGAAATCGAAGTTCTGCTACTTGATTTAATCAAACAAAAAATAAAGGAAAGTTAACAGTTTTTCCCACTTCTTATAGAGGAAACTTCAATCAAAATTTATCATCTCTCGCGTAACTCGTACTAATGAAATTTACGAATCCAATAACATTTGTAAGTTCTTTCTAAATAGTCAGTATTTACACAAAAAAAATTGATTTATCAAAAGTAACAAACGAAAAAAAATAATTTAATTTTCCAAATAACTTTGTACAGGTTTTCAGAGGTAAATATAGTACACATAGAAAGACTATTTATTGAATTCTACAACAAGAACAGTAGGAATTGATGTAAAATGGCATTATTTACACAACTTGGGTTTCAGCATTCTGTCCTTATTGCAAAAGATCGGGAGCCAAATTTCGTTTAATATTTCCACCTGAAAAATCCCACAATTTGGTTCAGTTTCTGGTGTGTTTATATAAACAACCGCGTTCGTTGTGCAGAAGCTAAAACTCCTCCTTCTTACGAAACTGTATACTGTTGAATTATTGCCTGTAGTTTGTTTGTATAAGAATTTATGTACTGTCTTGGGGAACGAATACGAAAAGCAGTGGATAGGTTGTTGTTGCCTTGTTGAGAAGTCGGGATGTGCACGGTATTACTTTATTATCTTCATACAGCATATTTTACTTTATAAAAATGTTTTGTAAATAAAATACGCAAAGGAATATACCACGTGCGATGATGTGGGTAGCAGGAATTTCAAAAAATATTATAATACCTGATCTGGTACTTTTGCAACTCACTGTAATTGTATAAAATGTATCCTCAAGACTTGGTTGACGTGCGTCGTTTATGGAAACGCTAACTAATACAGCAGAACAAGGATATTAGATAGTGACTTCGCGGCTCCGCTAGTCGACTTGTATTATATCAGTTTTACTGACTGATATGCTTAAATATATACATACCTATTTTTTACGTGCGTTCGTTTAAAACCAAAACGGCATTGCGCAATTTTTATAATATAATGGGTTTTTAATTTATTTTTGTGATTCTCCTGGAGTTCTAGAGTGGCGGCTCGTCATGGTTGATTCAGAATCGGATATAACATTAATTGGGGAAGTAACAATAAGAATGTATGACTAATATGAAATACGAGCAATCCATTAAGCCACTCAAAGGAAAACAACACTAAGCTAAGAGGTCGATCAATAAAAAACACGGTGGTCATAACACGCAAACAAAAATAGTTCACGTAGTACCTACTTACCTTTGTACTACCCTTGACAATATCCCTTACTTATTAATTTAAAATATTTCGATCACATCTTTTTAATATATTTTCACGTATATCTTTAAAGCATCGGGGAAATTATTTTACACAACAAAATAAATCCAGTCATAACCACGTGCGATTTCGCCCGCAATTCTGTTATTACAACCGCACTAAATTACTGTTTTGCTGCTATTACTAAGTTTAAAGCTGTTTATTACTGAAATTAATCTCCCTTGAATTTCCATTAACATCGCGTTTGTAACTTTCAACTTTTTGTACAGATTTATCAATTTTTTAGTAGATTAGGTACAAAATTTAATTTTCTACAGATTCTTAAACTTTTTGTATCTTTCAAAATTGTAGTTAAGGTGTTGTGGGTATTTATTGAATAGTTCCCGTCATTGAATGTAAAAGCTTGTCCTTAAAGCAACGGAAAATCCTGTAGGGATGAAAACACGAAGGCAGTGTTTTTTCAAGCAGGATTATATCGGGTTCGTGGCTTCACCGCCATCATTATTTCTACCCTGTTATTGACATTGTCAATATCTTGAAGCTCTTATTGTTAAAAATAGAAACTTCCTCTTGGATGGTTTTGCAAACGATTCGGTTTTTATATAAAACGACACCGTTCGCTGTTTTTTAAGGACACGGGAAAAGAAACAGCATAAAATCAGTCGTAGTTTAAAAGAAAAATGCGTTGGTAACCGCGAGGATAAGGAAAATGCATAAAACTTTATGTACTCGTGTTTGAGAACTATATTACCTACCAAGTAAGTAATGTACTGGAATGTACAAATCATGTACCTAGTCACGATCCATATAAGATTTTTATTTCACAAGAATATGTAAACTATTTTAAAGGTACAAAAAATAATCAAAACATATTAGCTTGTAATAAAAATATTCTATATATTTCTTTTTCTGCAAACGGCACGAAAATTCTACTTTCGTGTCGCCTATGCTCAATTGGCGGCAAGGTATGGTTTATCGCAGCTCGCCATTCCTCTCCTGTTTCCACTCTTCCCTTTCATTTCTGCATAATTTGGCAGAGCTTCAAAAGATTTATCTAATGAAGAATTCTCCATTACATTCAGTGTATTAATTGAATTGCAGCTTTCTTCGTTATCTGCGCGTCTAGAAATGCAGTGGACGGATACGACGCGACGTCGACGTTGGGATCGCTTGCGTGCGGCTTTCGTAGAAAAAGATTTATTAAGGGGCCAGGGATTGGAATTCGTTGGAAAATACAGATTATGAGCTTCTTTTGTGCTTAAGCCCTATATTTTTTTAATTAACGTATTTTATAAATAAGCCATGGATGATTTCTAGTCCCTGGATAAAAGTTCGCATTATTAAATTTTTAATAAACGTAAGAAATCAAACAAAACGGATTGACAGTTTTAATGTATTTTTATTTTGTGTCTTTGTTACTGTCAAACATTTTTCATTTACTTCCTCAAAGGTAGATTGTCGGCTTATTGGTTACCGGTTCCGGATAACTAACGCGTTGAAAATTTATCGACGACTCGATATTATCGAGTCATCAAGGCTTCATTCTATGAGGCGCCGCCGTTTAAGACGAAACTAATTTAGAAAAATATTTATTTTCTCTTCAATATGTATATTTTAATTTAAATATATTTGCGATTTAATAAATAAATATATTCAGAAAAAATAAATATACTTAAGAAAATTAAAAATATTCATAAGAAATAAATATATTCTGAAAAATAAAATATACTCCTGAAAAATAAATATATTCAGAAAAAAATATATATTAGCAAAACTAAATATATTGTCATATTGTGAAAATTTATTTATATTCTTGATTCTTGAATATAAATAATTTTTCGTAATATATTTATTTTTGCCAATAGGTATAATTTTTTTTTCTGAATATATTTATTTTTCCTGAATATATTTTTTTCCTAATATATTTATTTTTGCAAATATATATTTTTTCTGAATATATTTAGGTATTTTTCATGAGTATATTTTATTTTTCAGAATATATTTATTTCTTATTAATATATTTTTATTTTTTTAAATATATTTATTTTTTCTGAATATATTTTATTTTAAATCGCAGATATATTTAAATTAAAATATATATATTGATGAGACAATAAATATAAAATAGTTTTGTCCTAAACGGCCCCCCACATCATTCTGTGCATTCGCATTTAGTAGTTAGTACAAGTAGATTTCACTCAACCCTTACTCTGGAAAAAGAATCAAAATAAGGGTATAAATTTAATTATTTGAACGCTGAAGAAAGTAAATAACCTTTATTTAACCACGCCGGCAATGCTTTCATTGCTGTTTAATTCATTTGAAAGTGTTCGTCGAGCTTTTCAAATATTCTGACCTCATCACAACCACCCGCATTGATTTTAAATCACTAACCACAACGGTCAATAATAACAGCCCTAGATATTAAAATTTTATAAGATAATCCAATTAAACTGTAGAAATTTTCGTGTTCCTTTCTCTCTCCTAAAAACAGCGGATGTACTCAAGTTACCGGAATACTTTAGTAACTGAAGCTCGCTCGTATTCAAATTTAAATAATTAAGCCCCACAACTGTTCGCATTAAACAAAGGCATTTCCCAACATTTTCTTTGAAAAGATGTTAGAAGCTTGTTTATTATCTGTGATAATCTTCCTTACCTTTACTAACAAAAGATTTTAAATATTTAAATGAGTACAGATTTTATTCATGATCACAGATCTACAGAATTGTGACCAGATTTAGTTTTAACAAAGCGAAATATTTAGGTAACTGAATTAATATTGACAAAAATACGAGATAATTTATTCCATAGGATAGCATTGTAATTATTTAAACTTGAGTGACTATTAATTGTCCTGTACATAACCAACATTAGTTTCCCCACAAGGTTATTAACTAGCGAATATAAATGTATGTTACCAGTGCAATATTATTCAACGAGCAGTTGAGTAATGGGGATGAAGTTCGCAATACGAGCTAAAGCGAGTGTCGTAAATCATCCGAGTAAGTAATAGCAACCATTACTACTCGCTTGCACAACGAATTTAACCGGTGTAATGTTAATTCATAATTAACTGATGTAACCAGTACTAAAATAATTAAACTTGCTCCATATTCTCTTACCTATTCGTTCCCAGAATAGTAATTTGAATTAACTTCAAATGTCTTTAAAGGACTCGAATCACAGTCACTTATCATAATTCTTTAATTATAATTTAATAAAAATTCTATCCTTCCACTAATTATTAATTTTTGTTTTCAGCAAGTGACCTTGAATCAATTCGAGCCTTGTTCAATGAGAAGGAGAAGGAATTATCCTTGGCTGTGGCAAAGGTCGAGGAGCTAACGCGGCAGTTGGAGGAATTGCGACGCGGCCGATCTCGCGACCAGGCCCCTCCTGCTTCCGCCTTGGAGCTTGACAAATTGCGAAGGGAACTTATGGTACAATAAACAGATATTTTCCACACTTATACGTAAAACAATATCTAAGAAAAGTATCAGTTTTCCTCGAAATATGGAATTCGTTAAATTTGTATTCTTGAAGTTATCGATTCGTATAAAAAGTTCAGTGATATTTGATCGTAGACCGCTTCCCCAAAGTAGACATTTTTATTTTTGCTTTCTATTTATAGTCCGTTTCTTAATCGACCGGGTATTCTTTCAGTACGTAAGCTTTATTACTAACTTATTGATGTGTGAATGCAGTATTGTGTATAAATTTAAAAAAAAAAAAAAACAAATATCAAATTTGTCAGATTTTAAAAGAATTCCTCAAGCAACACCACTTTCGGATTCCTCAAAGAAGTCTCCAGTTCCGAATTCTTCAGAATTTATCGAGCTTTCCAGAATCCTTGCATTTTCTAAAAACGCCCTAGAGCGACCCAAGAAATCTTAATCTCCAAGTTCTAGACTTTCCCAGAATTCCCCTATTTTCCGGAAGAGGCTCCAAGTTACAGACTTACCAAAAGAAGTTTCTGGAATAAAATTTGTCGATTCTTCTAGGTTCCTCTAAAAGCCTCCAAACTCGAAAACCCACGAGTTACTCAGCCTTTACTCCTGAATGTGTAGTCACCCGAGAGACCCCAGGATTTATATTTTCTCAGACTCTGAAATTTTTTAGAAGAGTCGCCAAGTTCCTAGATCCCCTGAGAAACTGCCGAGTCTCCCAAAGTTCTCAAAGAATCCCCAAGTTCAGTGTCCTAGGAGTTACTAAGAGCCTGAGGAGTTGTCCAGAGTCCGTGAAGTCACCCAAGAAAACGCAGTTAATGAGTCTCTGGAGTTTGCTGAGTTTCCCACAGTCCTTGTAGTCTTCTGAAATTCCTCCAAGACATATCACGTCACCGGGGTTTCTCAGAAACTGCCTCTCTGTCACTTGTCTTTCAGAGTTCTGCAAAAGGCCCCAAGGTCAGAGTCCTCGGAGTTGCCGAAAGTCCGCAAAGCTTTACAAAAGACCGAATTACTGAATCTCCAAAGTTTGCCGATCTTCCCAGAGTTCTTAAAGTCTTCTAGAATTCTTCCAGAATGCGTAGTTGGGATTTCTTAGAAACTTTCGAGTCCTGCAAGAGACTCCAAGTTCTATGAATTATTCAAAGTGTGCTGAGTAGCTCAGAGTCGGTAAGGTTTTCCAGAAATCCTCCCAAGAGTCAACATTTTTTCGCAGTTCTCCAGAAATTACTAGATCTCCCAGAGTCTGCTAAAAGTTCCCCCCCCCGCAATTATTAAAATTCCGGAGTTTTTCAGCCGTTTTTCGAATCCTCCAGAACTCCCCCAAGTTGCCCCAAAAAGGTCGAGTCTCCCAGAGTTTTGAAAGGAAGCGCAGGTGGTCCATCCATGGTTGCCGAGGGTCTGCCTCTGCTCAGTCGTCAGGAGTCTCGTAAATGTCTTTGAATCTAGTTTCTAAAGTCCCCCAGACCCTAAAGAATATTTTCTTCAGCGCTTGTTATTCCATCCCCTTAGTTTTTTTTCAAGAGAGAAAGATATTCTCGCCGTTCCCCGCGGTTTCACCATCTATCCAATAAATCTTGTAAATAGGAAAACCGCTTTACGTTAAAACAGTTCAAATATTGGCGCAAGTAAGCTAGCTCTACCCCGTCACCGAGTCTTTTGGTCCGGAGATGAGGTCAGGCGAGCAAGGCGGCCACCAGAAGTCAAAGTCTTTTTTTTCCGAGTTTAAAACGGACCCGGTTGGGCCGTTTCGAAAGCAATCGGAACACGAAGGGCCTACACCGATTGCGCATTTTTTGGGGGCGGCCCGGATTCGGTCAAAATCATCCTCGAGTCACCCTAGTACACGTAAATATCGGAAAGTTGTTACTTGTTGAACAAATTAAGTGAATTAAATTTTTCTTTGGAATAATACTTTCTTAATGAACCTAAATTTAAAAACAAATAAATTTTATTTCGTAATTTTCTTTTCTTTTTAGAAGAGTCATCAATTAAAAACTCACTATTTACCTTTTCAGTATCGAAATAAACTTAATGAGCAGCAAAATCAAAGGTTGAATCTACAAAGAGAAGCTCTTACAGCGCGACAGGAGGAAATGAGCAGTATAGACAAACGAATATCGGAATTACAAGAAAGGTTACATCGGAAAAGGCTTTTAAATCAACAGCTTGCCACCCAAATTAGCGCAGCTTCAAATAAAGCTGCTTATCATCAACTTGTTAGGTAAGAAATAAACATACAGCTTGGTTTGACTGGCTAAGAATCGGGATTTTTTCTGTTTAAAAAAAAATATTCCTTTAATATTTTAAACAATTCTTTTATTTTATTTGTAATCCTTTATATATTAATACCAGGGTAGGTATGGCGTTTTAAAGATAATTCTGAAAACCAAAAAGGAAAATTATTAATAAATTGTGACTTTATTTCTAGGCTAACGGGATCTGCAGATCAAAATAATCAATTTTATGGACGAAAACCTCAACAAACAAATAATCAGCCCCCAAATGGCTTGTCAAGAGGAAATATTGCTACAGTTGAACCCTACAATCATGTTCCTCTTCCGAATGGTCATCAAGTTAAAACTCCTGGGACTCAAGAGGTGCGTGTTTTTTCTTTTTCAGTTATGGAATTATAATGTTTATATTTCTAGAACCCTACATATCATCCTGTATATCAACAAAATCATCATGTTATAAATAATAAAAGTGATTCAGACCAACAGAATACTCAAGAACAACAAAATATACAAGACATTACTAAAATACCGAATCACTATACGCCTAGAACGGAAGAAGGTGATGTCTTGAAGGAATTTTCTGTGTCTAAATCTGATCCCAAATATCAAACTTTACCTTATAATACCAAGTTTACTGTTAGTTTAATTTCTAATAGGGTAAATAATCGATTATCGGAAAATAACGACAATAATGTAAATAGTAGTGAAACTAAAGACATAGAATCAATTCAACACATATCTACCAATGGCAATATAAATATTCAGTCACAACATATGACAGTTCACAGTGCTCCTTTAAGTGTAATTAATAAAAATATAGCAACACCTTTAAATCAAAATGATTTGATTACCAGAAAAAATACTGACAAAGAACAAATTTCAAATAATAATAATAACCAAAACATACACTTAAATGGAGATTTAAAAAATAATTTTCAACATCATAGTGGTACAAAACATCAATCCAGTGACCTTAACACCAATCATGCAAATTCAAATCCTTCATATCAGGTAAGAACATGAAATTCAAAATAGTTCAAGATTTGAATAAAATTTCCTTGCAGAAACCAATTAGTAGTGTTGCACCAACTTCAGTTCATCATTCAGGAAAACTTTCCAATATCTATCAAACATCTTCTATTAAAGTGCAACCAGTAGAACCACAAACAATCTCTAGTAACCACAAGCAAGTACTAGTAATCTCACAGAATGTACAGTCTCCTCAATCTTTAGCCTTATCTCCACCTCAAGCTAACAGTACTCCATATGGGACACCTGAAATTGTGTCAGATAAATCACGACCTGCTTTACCACCAAAACCAGCAATTAAACCACCACCAAGGCAAACTCAGGCCACTATAGAAAACGACCATGCAATACCACCACCAGTACCATTAACTGAACCACCAGATGATGGTAAATCCCTAGCAAATCAATTTTCAGGAAATAACCATAGATCTGCTCCTCAACCACCAACCCAGAATAAAACATTTAACCATCAGTCCACAATTAACCAGAAAAATGCAAATCAACAATCAGCTAACAATCAACAATTTTCTCCACCACAAACTAATAACACAAATATTAACCAACCAGCTGAAAATATGTCTATAATTAAAGCTAAACCTTTAACAATTAAGAAACAACCCCTAAGTGAACAACCTAAACTAAGAACTGGTAGTTCAGTATCAAAACTAAACGGACTAATTGCAAACAACAGAAGGATTGAAATTCCACCTGCTTTTCATTTTCCAGAATCAAACCTTGAAAAACCATTAGATTCAAATAATCAAGAGAAGAATACGGATGAGCCTGACCGAATAACATCAGAAGAACCTGATCTAAAAGATATCATCAAAGAAGATCTCAGACATACAAATGATAATGTAGTAAGGCGCTGTAAAAAGGGTAATCTAAAACAAACAGGCAAAGCTAATTTATCTAGAAGAGTTAGTTTTGATCCTTTGGCTCTTTTACTGGATGCAAGTCTGGAAGGTGAACTAGAGTTAGTCAAAAAGACAGCTGGGCAAGTACCAAATCCTAGTGCTGCTAATGATGAAGGGATAACTGCACTTCACAATGCAATCTGTGCAGGACACTTTGAAATTGTTAAATTTTTGGTTGAATTTGGGTGTGATGTAAATGCACAAGATAGTGATGGATGGACTCCTTTACATTGTGCAGCTAGCTGTAACAATGTAGCTATGGTGAAATTTTTAGTAGAACATGGAGCATGCATCTTTGCTACAACATTAAGTGACCATGAAACAGCAGCAGAAAAATGTGAAGAAGATGAGGAAGGTTTTGATGGATGTTCAGAATATTTGTACAGTAAGTATTCTAACCAGGAAATTTCTATGCAACTCCCTATTTATTAATTTTCTATTTTAGGTGTACAAGAAAAGTTAGGTATTTTATCTGGTGGGGTAGTTTATGCTGTGTTTGATTACACAGCGCAACAACAAGATGAACTATCTTTCAATGCTGGACAACAATTAACGGTGCTAAGAAAAGGTGATGAAAGTGAAAGAGAATGGTGGTGGTCTCGTCTAGATGATAAAGAAGGATATGTCCCGCGAAATCTTCTTGGGGTAAGTTGTTTTAATATTCCATAAGTCATCTAAAATCCCTATCAGGATATTATTAGCTAGTACCTACCTAAAGAATATTTACTCATTTTCCAGTTTTAATATTGGTAAGTTAGATTTTTTTGCTACAAAAATGTCAAGTAAAATTTACCCTGTCCATGAATGTACTGATTGTCATCAGCCAATAAAATATGGCATCATAAAATGTTAATTTAAGGAATTTGCCATATTGGTTTTTTTTTTTAAATTTAATGTGGGTCCTTGTTTGCAGCAAATTTGTCAATTATTTTTTCATCATTCCGGTATTGTATTTCCATTTTCTGTGACTTTTTACCAGCAATTTTAATTTTTTATCTTGGTTTAGGAAGACTTTGTTCTTTAACCGCAAATTTTTCTTGATAACCAAGTTAGGAAATCTTATTTACATTTAATTTAAATACTACGTCCATTTTAGAAATGTTTACAGAAACTCGCAAAGCGCTCGAGCGAAAATCATTAAAAATTGATTTGAATCATCCTAGAGAATCAAAGTTTGCAGTTTTCCAGAGTTACTACTTTTTCTGAGTAGCTCAAAGTTCGCCGTCGCTCAGGAGACGGGAATTACTGAATTTGCGGAGTCTGTTGATCTTCCCAGAGCCCTAGTAGTTCTCTAGAATTTTCCAGGACGCGTTAAGTCGTTGGGATATGTTGAAGAAAATTTCGTGTCTCCCAGGGTCCTGCAAGGAACTCCAAGTTCTCTGAATTACTCAGAGTTTGCTGAGTAAACCCAGGGACCGTAAGATTTTCCAAAAATCCTCTCCCAAGAGCCCAACAAGTCTGCGGAGTTTCCGCATAATTTATTAATTCTCCTGCAGCCCGCCAAGTACCCGGACTCCGTCTTTATACGTTTTACCGCAACTTTTACCCGGAATTTCAATATTTAACCCTGATTTAGGACAAACTTGTACCTTAATCACCAGTTATTCTTGTTAACCAAGTTAGGAAAACTTATAACGTCAATTTTAGAAATGATAATAAATAAAAAAATAAATAAAAATAAAAAATAAAATAAATTAAATAAATAAATAAATTAAAAAATATTGTAAGGGAGTAAGAAATATGCTAGGAATTTATTATTTTTTTAGCTATACCCAAGAGTCAGTCCAAACGAAGATTGATCCATTGGCTACTACTGCATTTTAACTATTACCCAAGTACCTTTGCCTTTTTCTATTTTGTAACAATGTAAGATACTAAATTAATACCTTTGCTCAATATATGATTATATTGAATAGTTTATAGGTTTATATTTGTGAATTTTGTTATTATCATTTTATATTATTATGTAAACTGTAATTACCTGTTTTTAGTTACTTTACATGTAAGCATTTAATATATTTTTCAATTACATATGTAAATATATAAATATGAAATTAAAATTATTTACAAAATATATTAACATTGAAATATATTACTACCTCCTTATTAATTAATATTTTTAAAAATTATGTTGTTATGATGTTTTATTAAAAATAGGTACCAATGACTGATCCTAAGGAAGTCTTCAGTGTTGTTTTAAAAAAGTAAGTCTTATTATTTGCAGTTTTAAATAATTTCCAGTAATTTATTCAACACGTAACTAACCCTAGTAGATACCAAGAACTTTATGACATAACTGATTAAAAATTCCCAACTATTAGTTAGAAAATATATAAACATTTATTAATTAAAGTGCAAATTTCCGGAAGTGGTTTGTAAACAGTTTCTGTAGCTTCGAACCATAAAAAATCTACATCCTGATTTGAATTAATAAAGATATTCGTGTCTTATAATTACTTAATAAACAAATTATACAATCTCTTGATCTTGTATAACTGAAGGAAGTTTCTCTTGGTCAAAACGTTTTATTTTTCATTGAAGACAGTGTTTGTCCAAATATGAAAGGGGATCAGAAACATTTTTTAGGGAAGTGCACGCAATTTTATGAGGACTGTTTTTTCTGTATCTTAATGGATACCACAAAATGATATAATTTTTTAATAGTAGAAGATAATAAAAAATATCAAATAATATATAATAAACGGGATTATGCAAGCATGACGTGATAACAATAATTATACAACTAAAATATGTGTCGTTTTAAATATTTCTTTAAAGTGCATTTTATATTGCAATAAATTACTTCTACAATTTATTTAATGACTTAATTTAAAATATGACCATCTAATGATGATGATGTAACTAACATATGACTACATTTAACCAGCGCCGTGCGAAGGAATATATATGCGCCCAGAAAAAATCCTGAATTTGGCGCCCCATCATGGGCGGCGTTATTTAATTTGGTATGAGGGGGAGGGCAAATCTGGATTTAGTTTTTTCGTCCAATGGTTTTTTTTGTATTTTAAAAATTTTATATTTCCTTAAAAGTTTGTTTTCGGGTATAAAACATTTGTGTTTGTACTTAATTGCAGAGACTGTAGCTCCAATTCTTCATTAAGACAAAAGCAAATGTGTCCATTTCTGCGCTTTTTTTTTATTAAATTTTGAATTTAGATACAGGAATTCTATCTATATGGGGCCTTACTCCACATGAATCTCAATCATTCAATGTGAGGCATAGGCACTATGTATAGCACTGACAATATTTGGGGTTCATTTTGTAGATTACTATACCTACCAAGTACCAACACTTACATTTTAGCCAAACTGTAAATCTTTCTAGACTTTAATATGATTTCTAAGAAATCATTTGCTTAGGTTCTCTCTATCTCACAAAAATAAATTAATAATCTTCTACAAAACATTATTTCTAGAAATAAGTGATTTATTAATGCCCTTTTTAAATTGTGAACTTTATATAACCGTGGCGAGTAGAATAAATCCCTAAAATTTACAAATTACATTTGGTTAACTACTACAAAGCAACATAATTATAATTCATCAAAATACTAGGAAATCTGTTACATTACAGGATATAAGTTTCACTCTTCATTAAAATGTCAGTTATCAAAAATACTTCCTTGTAATGTGTAATTTATATCTAAATACTGTAATTAGTTCAAAAGGAAGGATTTTTTTTAATTTCTTCCACGTAATATTACATTTATGTATTGGCACATAATTATCAAAGTTATTTTTCGAGTTCCTTAAATTCCGTTATCAAGTATGACTAGAATCGTATTTTTATTGAATAGAGTTAGGTAATACCTAACAGGTTTGTTGATATTGCTATCAAAGTTATTTTTACTTCTTAAAACAGTTCTGAAACCTGAATGATTATATTCTAATTCAGTTGTGTTGTGTTATTTGTGAAGTACAGTACCTATAATATTAATTTGCGTAAATATAGAATAAAACGATTACCCTGTGATAAAAAAACCGTTTATTGTTCAAAGTCGCGAGTGACAGGTTAAGAGTAGTAGTATCCACCTTATTGAAGAACATGCCAGGAAGGGATATTTTCAGAATAATGGGTAAGTCAATTAAAAATGAATTGATTATTAAAATACGAAAAGCTTGAGTGGATCAAACACTTAAAATGTTTTAAACTCTTAATTATTTAGGAAATTAATTAATAAATGTTTGTCAAAGGGGCACTTAAGGTAGTACCTAGTACGAGAAATAATAATTATTAAAACCTTGTCCCAAAAAATGCGAAGAAAAGTACTTAGGTGCTACAATAGAAGCGCAAAATCGTTTTCTTATCATCTGACACAAACCAATTTCGTGGTTTATCACAAGCCAGACAAGTTTTTAGGTTTTTCCACATTCCAGTTAGATTAATACAATAATATCTACCTACTTACAACTTACAGACTTGACTCCCCTAGACGTATAACTTTGTTATTTTTAAAAATAATTATAATTAATTGTATGGGAGTAATTTCTCTATAACATAGCGAAGGAAATTTTAAAAAATCTGCACTCGCATAATGGCAACGATATTCAATTTTTTTTTTCAAATACCACCCTAGGTATACTTTTTTTTCGATTTTTTGATAGTACTTTTTATTCTCTTTACAACCATCTAAACCATTATGGGTCTTCCATAATAACAAATTCGAGAAAAATTCGATTGAAAATTGAAGCTTAGGTTTGTCATGGAAATTACTCTTTTTGGTAATCTTTATCTAGGTGGTGATGAAAACAAAGCGTAGGTAATTTAAAACTGATTACATTTCAACAATCGTGTGCTTAGTTTACCCTGCCCCGAAGAGGTTGAATATCCACCAACTTTGTTTCAAATGTAAGGGTATATGTATAATCGTTTGAAAATTGCAAAAAGGATAAACAAATGTTTTATTTTGGAAATTTTCCAAAAGATTGTTTGTTGAAACAACAATAGTAAAAGATCTTCAAAATGTGCACCATTTCATTCTTGATAAAAAGTTAATCGACAATTAAACCCATTTCTGCATTTTGTAATATTTCCGGAGAGATTTCATGATGGCTGCGGGTTTTCGATGTTGTCCGGTTGTGTTACATAAAGACTCTTAAGACATTTCCATAAGAAAATGTTAGAAAATGAAACCTGCAGTGAAAATAAACTATAACCATGGCCGTTAAAATGTAACCAGCGACAAACTAAATTGACGAAATTTTTACAGATATACCCAAGTTAGATTTTATCCCACAATTAAAGTTTCCACTGTGTACAACAATTCGCGGAAAAGTTTGATGCGGTGGTGTTCATTCTAAGAAGTTAAGAAGAAAATGTTAAAGCAGTAAAGTTGTTAATTGTGGGATTATTCCTCTAGGGTGCAATTTAAAAAGAAAAATTGTTCTGTACTGTTTGAGTGTAAAAAAAGCACACTTCCCAACTGTTTAGGTTATCATCACAGCTAAAACTAGCTGCTGCTGTCTAAATTCTTCAGCAGACGAAGTTATTTCTATAAAAATGAAGTTAAATCGGGAAAATTATTGTTGTACATTGGATTTGTTCGTTTCTTTTCAATTTTTTACGATATTTCACCCTTGCAATAAATGTTACCTCGTAAATTGCTTCTAACTTGACAAGTTTAAGTTCAATTATCAGTAGGAGGTTTTTCTTTCCTTTTTTTGATGAAGGATACTGAATATAGTAGTAACACTTTTTTACACATGGAGGGTTATACCGGTTATACCCTGTATAATGCAGATATTCAGTTAGCGCGCAACTCTAATCCTTTTTATTTAAAAAATCAATTCATAAACTACAATTTATTTTTAATTTATATTTCTTGCAACTTTGATGCCTCTGTGAGCGAATAGGAAACATATTTGTATTAGGTTTCCTTCTCAGTTTCAGACGTATAAAATGCTTCTACCTGAAGCTTTTCTGGGAATTATTGTACACCCTGTATACAGATTGTGAAACGCTTTTATTACATTCTCTTCTATTAAAAAGTATACAACTAAGTTTTCCAAAAATATAGAATAGACTTTTCCATTTGTATTTATCCCATACTTTGTGTATTCCCAAAAATACATTTGGAGGGGAAAGCCTCAAGGTTCCCACATTTAATTTTGAACATAAACAAAACTTGTTGTGTGGGGTTTACAAAAATTCTGGTCGAGTTGACTGATATTTTTGATCGCCTGATATACGTATAACTGTATTTTCGTGCAAAGATGAACTAATACAAATTTTTGAGATATAGATTTATAGATTATATTAGAGATTAATATATTATTATTATTATTATTATTATTATTATAGAAAGGTAGAAAATAATTTAAAAATAAAATGGGTAAGTGCTTCACACCTTGACTATTTAATTGTTGGTAAAGAATTTAGAGTAATATTAATCTGAATATACGATATGTAAAGATAAATACGACTTAGGACGGTAACAACTAGTCCAGAGCCAACGATGTCTTATCCGGATTACCTAACCGGTGTGTAAAGGTTGATATTAATTCCCAGGTAAAACCGAAATATGTTTCATTACTAGATATCAACAGCGTAGGGAAGTCTGAAGGAAGGAGCTATTGTAGCCAGTAAAAAGTATCACACGTACAGCGCGGCGTTCGGCGTCATACAATTAATAATTTAATTGCATTAACATTTTCCACATAGGTATATCAGTTATCGACAATTCGAACGAGAGACTGTTCTTAAAAAGCAAGCGAAAGAATGCGTTTGCTTCTGATGTGCGTGTTCGTTCTAATTAATTTAATCGAGTGTAGGCCAAACTCGGATTTGCAAGAAGGTAACTTCACATTCAAACGGAAAGCGAGACTGGTCGAATCAGTGAAAACATCTCGTCCTGTAAAATCAGAACCGGTAAGTAAAACTGCATTATTACTAACATTACAACTAAATAGCCACTGCATAATTATATACACCGATATCCGGTCCACGATTTATTAGGCCTGAATTTTTAAGATGTAATAACACGGTTAAAAAAAGAAATGAAAAATGTGTGTCAAGGAATGTTTATGTACCCTAATTTTTACGAATATTAATAAGAGCGCGTTTCATAACAATACGTCTTCTTTGATGAACATTTAATTATTTTTCATTTTTTATCGACTATGGCATTGTTAAATATTTTATTTTAAACTTCTCCTATTTTATTGGTTTATTTTATGGTATTACTGTGCTGTTAAATGAAGACCGCGTAAACTATATTTTAATAATTACAACGAATTATAAATTATTTAATTCAAATTAAATATCAACAATATTTATATTATGGCTTGGGAATGTCTATTCGCTATTAATCATTATTTTAGTTGACTTAAATCTACTAGCGTATATTTCATTACCTACCTGTAATTAAATTTTATTACAGCTTTGAAATAGTTCTATACGTTTTTTTTAGTATACTTTTAAATTATACGACCGACGTGTTAAGAAAATATGCCGCACTTTTGATAAAAATAATGCTTTCAATTTTACTAGCCCGGCGATTCAAGCCATGGCACTACATTCCATGAAAGATCTTAAAAGAGTTAAGTTACCTACGTATTATAATACTGGGCTATCAAAAATAGGCACAAGTATTAAAACCAGTAATAGATTAACCTAAGCAGAATCTAATCATTAGGGTTAGATTTTCAGGTTAAACCACGATTCAGCTAACCCAAAATTAATTGCCATGGATAGAATTGTTATAAGAATTATAACCATGGTAACCTTGGGTTAGCGAAACCACGGTTTAAACGAGAACTGAAAAATCGGTCCTTATGGTCAGATTTTCAGTTCTGGTTTAAGCTCCGATTCAGCTAACCCAAGATTAATTTCCATGGATAAAATTCCTACAAGAATTGTAACCATGGCAATTAATCTTGGGTTAGGGGAACCAGGGTTTAAATTAGAACTGAAAAACCAACTCTAAATTGATTTTTTAAAATTAAAAAATAAATTAAGTATCGCGATACTCTTTGCTATTTTCAATATCTTTTATGATACTTTCTTCCATACAGATTTTGACTATCTTTTGGACTGAATCTTACTACGATACTTTTCAGATAGTTTTACGGGTTTTATTTTAACATTGCTGTCTTTAATTTAAAAAAAAGAAATTATTTAGTTGAACCGGTTTAGTATTAGGCAAAAGAAGGGCTAATTTAGTGACAAGCACTCTTTTATATTGTTAAAAGGTTTTAATGTATAATAATTTTTTTGATCATAACCATTTATATATTTTTAGGTATCGCTATAATTGGTTAGTGCCTGGTAACATAGAAATTGTTTTTGCGCTTTCATCGTACTTATAGGTACCTTCCTCTGCATAACATGTCTTTGAAGTTTCAACCCAAATTTTTGCAATTTTCAAACAATTCTGGTGCAAATTTTCAATTTCTATTTCCTCCTACCGTAGGTTTTCATTGGCAAATATTTCTGGTTTGTATAAAGGATGTTTCTAAAATGGCGGATACCCTCTACAGTACGATATTCTGATTAGCAAAATATAATGCAGTACCTAATCCATTTTCTTTACTAGTTCCAAACTTATATTATTACTTCGCTTGCTGATCTTGATCCCTGTATAAGTCACCATAATTTTGGGAAAAAAAAAATATATTACTACTCTGATAGTTCCCACTCGTCCGCTGTTGAAACTTTCCACTGAAATCTGCAAAATGCATTTTTCGTTTACATCGGGGGTGTCCTGTATATTTAAATGGGGCTAGGGTCAATATTTAAGAGTAATTCGATTTTAATGTCCAATGTTTAGAAAATATTGTTTTCGTTTTAATTCAATAAAAAATTCCTAAGTCCAATTAATGTTTAAATTAAATCATTTAGCTTCTAATTATGGTTCATTTAAACAAATTTGTTTGTTCTCATTAAAAATTCGATTTAGTATTTAGACTATTATAGAATTACTATTTCTCAAGAGAAAATGATTTGAATTTTTAATAGTTTCAACATGTTGTATAAATTCATCAAATTAGGACATCAATTTAAGAATTGGCGTGTAATTTCTTCAATCATTATTTTTATAATGCAAATCATTAATCACAAAAAAAAGCATTCGAATACATTGTTATAATAGTAGGATACTTACATCATATTTAAAGTGTGTGGACTATCAAATATTTATGCATAATTAATTTATATTGATAAAAGAGTTATAGTTATTACATAACACTTAGGTCCACATGAGAAAAGAATTATCGAAATTTGTTGCCCTAATTATTCATTTAATTTCTATAGTAAAAACCTTTCGCTTTCAATTATTTATTACGCCGTGGAATACTTTTAACGGTGATTAAAGATTCCGTTCGATTCAGGACAATATATTACTACTCGTGGTCCGTTACATAATGTTCGCGAATAAATATCAAGGGAAATTCTAAATCTAGATACGATACAAATAATGAAGTAAATTTGCTCAACCTTCAATTTGCTATGAGTTCAATTGCAACAAATATGGTGGGATATACAGTTACAAAAACGTTATTATAAACTGTGATTTGAATATAAAACGTTAATATATACACCTTACTGAATTAAAAATGCTAATGGCTTATCTAATCGTGTCATTGTCCCTTTAACATTGTTTACAATTATTCAAATTTAATTTAAAATTGTTGCTATTTTGCATAACCAAGATTTTTATTATTTTTGTGTATGGATATATAGTATCATGGTAGGTCCTTTAAATTACCAAGTCAATACAAATTCTCAACGTCATTCTAAACAATACTACATGTTGTCATTGTGACCTCTTTGAATCCTTATTTGCATTGTGGTTCATACAGTGGGTGTCATATATAGTTTCGAGGTTCACTACATGGATCTCGCCCGTTTTAAGACACAATATGTTGAAGGAAATTGGCACAAAGATTAATTATTTAGTTATACAATATAAGGTCTAGACAAAATTTAAATAACTATAGTCATATGGGTCATATAACAGAGTTCGAATTTTTGTCAATCGAACACAGTACAAATAATTTAGAAATTAAGATGTTGGAAAATTCAGTAAAGAATATAATATATATTAACGAATAAACGGCATACATTAATAGGTTTTAGCCCATAGCCTATACTGCAATTGTGTTTTTCTTTTAACATTATCATATCACCTTCATTAACATCACGGTAGGTTCATTGCTCTGTTCCAACTTCCAACCCAACACTCTATTTCTTCCAAGGCATTCCAGGATGTTTTTAGACTTTTGTATATTATGTATTATTCATGAAAAGACTATAGCTGATAAAATATACATTGCGACATTGCCAGCTTTTTACTTTCCCATACCACCACTGGTATATGGGAAGTATTGATATTACGGAAACTTTTGAAATTGAAATTTTCGCGGAAATTCGTGTTTTGGACATCCAGGAACCCAAGAAAGTGGTTTAGAAAACAATTGAGTAGCGGATATGAAAGAAGACCATAATTCAAGGAAAACCGTTTTTTATCGGACTCTCTACCTTCAAAATGGTGCTCGCTATGAATTTTTCAAAATGTTGACTTTAACGCCCCACAACTCAAAAACCAGCTATCTGGTCAGGTTCAGGAACAACTTATTTGAAAGCCCTTTGGTGGTATTATGCCATGCAGAAAAATTTATTTAGTAAATCCAAAAACGGTCGTAACGGCGCTCTTCCAAATACTTTTGAAATTTTTGAAAATTTATTACAACATTTCTGTTTAAATTTTCTATACTTCTATACTTATGCAGCTTGGTATTAGCTATATTTTCGATTTTGATGAATGCCAATATTTCACTGTGGCGCCCTATACGATATTTTGAAAATCAGAAATTGATGCTTCTATAGCTCCTTTATTATTAGTCAAAATATGAAAGAAGTTTAAATATAAAAATTATTTAGTATATAGCTCTGCATTCTCTTAAATTTATATCACGCAATATATCACGCAACTTTGTTATTTTAAATGAAACACCCTATATATTATTATATAGTTAAATGCAAAATTTTATTTAAAGTTTGAAGATTTAGGTTGGACTCTGATAGAAACGGCTCGTCGGTCGGTAGCGTTCGTCCGGCTTG
Source organism: Hemicrepidius hirtus (assembly GCA_963082805.1). NCBI lineage: Eukaryota > Metazoa > Arthropoda > Insecta > Coleoptera > Elateridae > Hemicrepidius > Hemicrepidius hirtus. Next base: position 10,036,045 of record OY720167.1, read on the forward strand.
GCCAGAGACCCTTCTCTATCCGTCTCTCTTTTTTATGTATAGTCTCGTTTTTCTCGCTATGCATTGAAGTGATTTCCAGGCATTGCCTCTCGAATACCAAAAAAATGTTTCTTTTTAGTAAGGGAAAGTCTAGGAAGGTGCTAACGTCCACTTTTTCTATTAGACGCTATTCTGTTCTGCTCGCTAAGATCTTTTGTACCAAGTCAGGTTAGGAACGGAATAAAATCTGTTTCAGGTAGCTTATGTTGGTTCCTCTCAAGTCTCAGGAACTAACAGAAGATCAGAAAAAAATGGATGAAATAATCCAACCCCCTAATTGTACTCGCTAAAATCCGCTCATTGTAAAACTTTTCAGGAAAAAACTTGCAACCTGTGAATTAAATGCTCAAAAACGGAGATTTTATAGAATTTCAAGCTAGGATTATTCGATGACATTTAGATCAACTTGAAATAAAGAGGAAGAATATTACAGTTATTTTCCGTGTATGTCCGCAATAATCAAAAGTAATAGTTTAATAGATTTTTGAATCAATACCTGAATTAAAATACTTAATTGTATTATTTTCTAGTTCCTATTCGTTGAATAAGAGTATAATTACGATGGCTAAAGTTTTCTATTTGTAATAATCTCTAAATTGTTTCATAAACAAAACTTGGACGAAAGTTAAATGTTATTCTCACTAACACAGAAACATTAACCAGCTGAATTCAATAACTTTCTTTTAATACATTGCCCCAGAAGTTATAATCTAACAGTTTCTCTGGATGAATATAATGGTACGCTATCACACCATCTCAGCTACTTACTTTGGGATTGAATTAACCTACCGCAAAAGTGGTACCGGTTTGATTATAGTAATATTAAAATGTTTGGAATATTTGAGAAATGACGATGACAAGGATGTAGGCACCTACTTACCTATTATTACAGTCATCCAAGTTCAAAGATGAGAGAAGAGAAATTGGATTTTTTATTATCTCATCACCACCTTGTGTAGTGCACGTACATTTTCTAATTAGAGAAAAACACGTCATAGTTTTAACCTCGACTACCTACTTAAGTTTTTAACCCGAGTATCACCTACAGGAAATAGTTTTTTGTTCAATATTTTTTACTCTATTCCTCCTTTCTAGAAGGGATTTTACATAAGTAATATTTTTACTGCCATAACCGGTAGCCCGGTAGCTATACTAATTATTAAAACATAAAAAAGTGTTCCGCCTTGTTCATTACATACACGAAACCATAATTTGTCTCAAGGAAGTTATTTGGTTACAGGAACTGCTAGCTGAAGGATATGGATATCCATGCGAATCACATGAAGTTACAACTGAAGATGGATATATTCTCACGCTTCATAGGATACCAAGAGGAAGGAAAATTAGAAATGAAAAGGGATATAGACCTGTTGCTTTATTATTTCATGGTTTTCTTGCATCTTCGGATTCATGGCTTTTTCGTGGGCCTGGAAAAGATTTACGTAAGTATATTTTTGTTTCTTTTTTTATGTTCTGTCCCTCAAAACGATTACAATTTTATTACGAATAGGAAGTTTAAAGCCCACAAATGCAAGGAATTCAATCACAGAAGAGTTGCAAAACGCTATCCTTGCTAGTTTTATCTACAACCACAATTGTATAAGACACACCTTAGCATTTCTTCTGAAATTCATCAAATATCACTTATCACATTTTTTTCATAACTCCTTCAGTCTGCGGTATTTTCAGACCGGGGTGTCTCCTTGATATTTTTACTAGCGTGTGGAAAGTAGTACTTTGCGTACTCAACATTTGTACGTGGAAAGTAGTTTTACACTTAAATTAAATTTCTTTGGCAATTTTTGCAACAGCAATGAAAGTTATCAAAAAAACAAAAACAATCTGAATATACAAGTACCTATTTCCGGTAGCATGGTTAATATAATTTTCAAGTTCCTAGGAAGTTCTTAAACATATGTCATGCACTTTTAGACAACCTGCATACCATTATAATTTTTTTAATGCTGGTCACCTAACGTGTAAGCATGGTGTAAGGAATTTTAGAAAATCGCTAATACATAATTTAAAAAATATAACACATACTGCAGGCATAACTTTCATGTTTTAGTCTCATTCTCATTAAAAGCTCTGTTTGCAATTTTTCTATTGTAGAAGTCGAATAAACATACTGGTGAGCCTTATTATGTACCTTTCTGTTTTCGTTATTTTTCTGAGTAGAAAGAAAGTTTCGGATGTTTTGATATTATTGTAGCCAAAGCTGTAAAAAAATTATTGAAACAATTATCAAATATTAACTTATTTTAGATTGGGTTTGGTTTCTGGCAAGAGTATAGTTGAACCAATTATGTGGAAATTCATTAATTATTGTACGACTCATTTCGGAGATAAGATGATGTACTGTAGTATTACATGGGGATCTCGATTTAAAGATGTCTGCAATTTTCGAAAATTTCGTGCGTTCAGTTCTGTACCATAAAACAATTCCCCCACGGTGCTGACTTGAAAGGCTTTTCACCAGTAGGTGCAATTTTTGACCTCAACATTTTTCTATCACGCTACTTTTTTAAAAAGCTTTTCACCTCCGATTTGTTACTTAAATTACTGAAAAATTAATTATAATAAATGATGGAATGAGTCGCTAAACTGATTTCTTATTTTGTTGTAGCTTATGTGTTTGCTGAAGCAGGCTATGACACATGGATAATCAACGCAAGAGGAAATGTATTCTCCAGAAAACATGTAACAATAGATCCAGACAACGACCCCAACTTCTGGAATTTCAGGTATTCAGATTTAAACCTCATCATTAAGGACTGATAATAAAAATTATCATTTCAGTATCCATGAATATGGATTATACGATCTTCCTGCCTCAATAGATTACGCACTCAATGCAACAAATCAACGTTCACTATTCTTCTTAGGACATTCCATTGGAGCGACGGCTTTCTTTATTATGTGTTCTTTAAAACCTGAATATAATTCAAAAGTTAAACTGGCCAACGCTTTAGCACCTGCAGCTATTATCACACATTCGGTGTCCCCATTTACACAATTCTTGTTGTCGCTTCTACCACCCTTAATGGTAAGTTAAATAATTCTTGTATCTGAACATTTAAACCGAAAAAGGAATAAGAATTTATATCTTGTTAACACATTGGTTACTTAATCACTTTTATAGTAGTGAGAAAGTTGCATTTCCGCGTTAAACAAATAAAGAGCATTTGATAGGTGTTATTGCTAAATAGTTTAGCAACAACACTTTTCGAATTTGATTACTAAACAAATTAATTAAATTTACAGTTGGTATATTCGTTAAAAAGTAGTTCGATAGTTTTTAGCATAGCTTTACATAATGTGTTGATTACAGGAATTTATCTATTTTATAGACAACATTAAAAAACAATGGCATACTGGAAGTATTTCCTCAGCGACAAATGTTTATGAAAATGGGAAAAGCTTTTTGTGGTGACGGTGCCATAACACAACCAATGTGCTTAATATTAATGTTTGCTTCGGTGGGACAAGATTATGAACAATTTAATCACGTAAGTATTTTAGGGATAAGTTGTGTTCCATTTGTCTCGCGTGACGCTGTCTGTGGGCCCAGTTGTCTCGCGGCGACTTGTCCGCACCCACTTGTGCCATTTCGTGCGTCTCTTTGCCAGTTTTAAAAAGTTTGAATATGTTCGACAATTGTTCTGAGAACTGTCTGTTACTTTATAAAATCTCTTCTCATAAATGCGATTCTTTAAAAAGAATAGCTTTGATATTTTGTAAATTTTTTAACTTTCTTTTGCAAACAAAAAAAATTAATTCGTTAATTAAATTGCATGGAATAACGAACGATTTTCTTTTCAGACAATGTTCCCTACAGCTCTTACCTATTATCCCGCTGGAACATCTGTCGATGTTGTAAGTCATGTGCACGAGATTTTTTCAGGTAATCCATTGATTTTGTATTCTTCAGAATTTTGTGCATGATCAAGTATTATTTTTTAGGACATTTTCAACCCCTAAAAGCTAATAATAAAAATAATCTAACTTATGATTTACATAAAGTTACTGCTCCAGTTGCTTTGCACTATGGAGATGGGGATGCTTTGGTTTTCAGATCGGTAATTAAAACCTGAATTATTCGAATATTCAAATTGACAGTAATTTTTGATATTTTAGGATAATGAAATTTTAGCTAGTAAGCTATCAAATCCAGTGGGGATATTTCGAGTACCACACCCTCATTTCAACCACATTGATTTTATGTGGAGTACGGACTCGAAAATTCTTCTCTATGACCATCTAATTACTCTAATGAATAAATATAGATAATGAATAGATGTAAACTGTTTTAATTTGTTTTGCCAATTTATTTATTAGTAATAATAACTACTTTAACTACGCTTTATGTTAAAGCAATATAAACAATAAGAATGTTAATTGTAGTGCATTAGAAAACTGCATTTGTAGTGATAAATTTTTGATTATATTAATTTTTTTATAACATACATTTTTGTTTTCTAGTTGGAATATGATATCATAAATAATAAACATTTACCTACTATAGTGAAGTTCAAAGTAGGTTTGCAGTCACGGTCTTATGGCATCGTGGTGGAAATAAATATTTGTCAGTCAGTCATAAACTAATCCTGCCTTTGTTATACAAGTAGCTTATCCTTGTAAACATGCAATATTTTATCTGGCAGGTAATTCTGTACTGCCCCTTGTGCCAGCGGTGTCCGCCGGTCGCTCAAAATTGGTAACGCTGCACCACGTGGTGAACAGTGGGAAGGGATGAGGGATGTTTGGCACATATTTTGCAAGTGTAGTACACTCTCCAAATAACATTCTGGGAAAATCCGAACCAGATCTGAAGGGGTGAAAAAAATGTCCAAAAAAAGAGTCCACGTGGAGTAGCGCGTTTTGATGAGAACCAATAGAAAGGCTCGATTTTTGAAAATGCTACAATTTCTATTGGTTCTCGCAAGTCCACGTGGGGTTAGCGCGTTTAGATTATGGGATTTCAAAAGATGCAGAATTTCTAAACAATATGTCTTCAAAATTAATTAATTTTCTTTTAAACTTTAATGTTATTATTATTATAAACATAGATATCAGGTAAGGCGTGTATAATAGGATGCGATTTATGCAGGTAGATGCTTGGGTGTTAAGAAAACACTCACCATAACAACATTAATAACACCGTTGAAAATAGCGTGTTCTAATTAGTCAGAAAACGAAGTTTTAAGTCCCTATCCCAAAGTTACGATTTGGCCCCCAAACGGGTTGCTACACTAATACTCGCTAAAAACCGAACGGGAGGTCGCAACTTAATTTTCTTGACACCGTTGAAAAGAGAGCGTTCTAATTAGTCAGAAAACGAGGTTTTAAGCCCCTATCCCAAAGTTACGATTTGGCCCCCAAACAGGTTGCTACACAAATACATCCCCCTTTGTATCAAATTTAAAGTTTTAAGCGCCTATCCCAAAGTTACGATTTGGCCCCCAAACGGGTTGCTACACTAATACTCCCCACTTTGTGTCAAATTTAAACCCTTTGTGCCAAAAAATGAGGAAAAGTCTGTCCTTTTTCTTTCGCTTTAGCTAATAAATGTGCGTATTGCAGTAAATTTGTAGTCCTAAGATAAGAGCGCTATACCATTGCTGCATTTTTAATCCCCTCTCTAGCCATGGAAATTTTTGGATGGTCTTGGAACTTCGAGTTGTATACCTAATGCAGCTCACTAGTGCAAAGATTTTGTGCAAGCAACAAGTGTTTTATTAAAGATTCAAATGTTAAACCACACCTTTAAAGTTTTTCTTCGTAATTTTCTTGTAAATTAATTTTTACCGATTAGGTAAGCAGAAATGTATTTTTGTTTTAATTATTAGGAAAATCTTTGGTTTAGTCAGAAAATTTATTTATAAAAAGAAATATATTTAATTAGTTATTATTTATTATCTTTTATTTTGGTTTTCAATAGTGCCAAGGTTGCAGAATCATCCTCGCCACCCCTGTGCATCCACTTAATCGAAAGAATAGGACAAATTGTCTTACAAAGAGAACCAAGCTCTTTAAGGGTAAGTTTACTTCTTATATTTTCAAATTTAAACCCTCCACCCCTTTTATTAAATAATTTTAACTTTCTTCTTATTACTAATCGAGTGTTGGTGTTAAGCCTTAGTAGTAGAAAATTTCGATAACACTACGAGCCCTTAGTTTTATCATCCCTATATGCTTTACTAATAATTATTAAATCGAACGGTTCTGGATCAAGTTTATAATACGCATCGTCATTGTAAAGGAATTTTTACGTAACTTACGTGAACAAAGAAAATTTGAATCGTACAAAGGCAAAGAGATATCTTATCACACGTTTGCAACGACCTTCCCATTAAGTGTTTCTATTTATTCAAAAATAATATCATCTGCTAAAGAAATAATTTTTGGAATGATGTTAAATTTTACACCGTCTTTGTGCTTTTAGTCTGAATGTAAGTTTCGATATTTAATTTTAACTTTCTTTTTATAACAATTCGAGTGTTGGTGTTAACTTTAGTAACCCTTATTTATAGCATTCCTGTAAATGTGAAGAAAATATTTAAACAAGCAATTTAATTGTTGGATAAGGGTATATTACACCCATTTTGTAAAAGGTTTTATTCCAACCCAAAAGAATTTATATCATCCCTATGGTTTACTAATTGTTATATAAGGGTATGTGTGTGTCATCATTATATAGAAATGTTTACCTAATCTAACCTTCGCAGTCCACAAAAATAAATTTGAATCATACAAACTAAAAGCATCGTTACCTAACATGTCTTTTTCTTTTGCAAGAAACAAAGTCTGTGGAATTTCTTGAACGTAAGTTTTGATTTTACCCTTGAAATTGTTTTTATAAAATACAAAGAATAAACAGAGGGAAGGAAGAATTATTTCTCATCTTTTATTTTTTTCTGCAGAATTGCTATATGGGACACTATACATTTTTTTTTATTTAAAAATTAGGTGTCCTTAACAACTCTAAAGTCTTCGTAATTTTCAGTTTCAGAAAAATCCCTTCAAAATTGATATTCAGGGGGGAATTTTAATAATTTTATGTCCCAGGAAACCCCACTTTGAAATTTCAACCTGCACCCTCCTTATCTTGTGATAACAATTTCTATTTAACAGTAGCAAAAAAATTTGTTATTTCTGCATGAGGGAAAATTATTTATTTATAACTTATTAAGGGTGTCCCTTCCCCTGTATTTTTTTTATTTATCTGCTTGAACAATTCATTTTGCGTTTATAATATTCTTGTCATAACCAGAAATATTTTTCCATTACATAATAAAAAAAAGATTGAATTTATTGTTATGACAGACATGTATTATTAGTTTTGTGTAATGGTTTTTTTTTTGAAAAAATTTCTAAGATTATATTTTTATTGCAGTTCAGTGTTCAAGAATTGCTGCTAGTATTTGGATGTCTGAGGAGGGATCACCGCAGTCCGGAAGTGTTTTAAGTGAACTTTGTACTTTTAAGTGTAGTGAACTGAAGTGAACTAAAGTGATAGTGCGCGAAATGGAATTCGATCGCGGAAATGGGGATTTGGTTTCGTGTGCTTCAGAAGAGGACAATGCAGTTTTTTAAGGTAGGAAACCAATTTTAAACACAGTAGTACGGCCAGTAGTTAAAACTCACAACAATATTTTATAAAATATAAGAACTGTTACCATATTCTCTATTCTACACACATCACCTACACTTCACATCAGCAGGTTCTAGATGAATGAACCATAAGATTTTTGGAAATGCTTGTAAATGATTTTTTTCAATCAAAATTACATTACAGACTAAAATGTAACAGTTTTTTATTTTATAAAAAATTAAATGCTTACTTTTATTGCTTGTAATTTCACGCTCGTCCGGGAGTGTTTGCGTATCGAATGGTGGCAGCGCTATTGCTGAACAACCATTACCGTATTCGAAAATTAGGGTTGTCGGGTTTTTCAGGAGCGATCTTAGCCTGAATTTAATATTTACTAGGTACGGACCTATAAAAAAGAATTGAGTTTGTAATCGTTTCCTTTTCGATTTTTTTTAATTTAATGCGCCTTTTCTTTAGACTTTTCGCGATATCCGGTTAACTTTTGTGTGTCGGTATCCCTTGCCTGTCGTATGAGGCGACTATTTGGGCCGACCGCGTTCTTCGTTTGGCCATGTTTGGCCATTTTAACTCATTTTATTTATCCGTCTGGGTTCTGGAGAAAGAATAGGCCCAGGGTATCCCCTGCCTGTCGTATAAGGCGACTATTTGGGCCGACCGCGTTCTTCGTTTGGCGTGTATTACGAGTATAAAAGGGCATAACCCATAAGAGCAGTTTTAAGTTTAAACAAATACTTACACATTAAATAAAATGCTTATACGCATTTTGCATTAATTTGGAAATAAATTGATGCTTGCGGCCACACACAACAACACAACATTTTTTTTTTGTAAAATTAACTGCAGATGAGTTTTAACTGAACGCCCCCCGTACACCATACAAAACAGGATGAAAATTCAGGAATACGTTTTTGAGTTTCTCGTCTTGATTTGTTTTCCCCCTTCATTATTGAACTTCAAACTGGCTTTACTGTTGTTGTTTATTTTGGTTTTTGGGGACCATTTTTAGTATTTTTTTTGAAATACGGTATGACTTGATTAATGCCTCTTGCCTCAATTATAACGTAGTTGGTAATAAGTTCCGAGGCAAGAACCACTTTTCAATGCGTAGGAGTAGATCTGGGGTGTACTAAGGTTACTCTGAGATGCTTCAGTTGGTTATCGTGTGGACGAGTCGGAAGCTGTTGATGGGATGCGTCCCTTTGCAGTATCGATCCCAGGTACGTACTACCGGTTGACAGCGTTTTTTAGTTGTCTGCAGGCTTAGTATCGTACGGACTTCCTCCCTATCATCAGGAGACCATAGGAGCCTCGGCTTCCTATTTCTCCGATGGGGATAATCTGTTTCTGGAGGACCCTACCTTAGCTCCATTTGATTTTAAGTTAGTTCGACTCAAGTTAAGCCTATTTGGCTTTTTGCTCCGGTCAGTTTAAAAACTTAAAATAGAATGCATAACTTTGTGCAGGTGACAGATTCTGGTGGGGTGACCTTCGGCGAAAGGGCGGGGGCATGGGGGATCGAGGAGGGCCGCGTAATTTACCTACATTTCAAAACTACTGAACTGTTTCGTCGTTCTTGCGTGCTATTTGCTATTGTGTCCCCATCCCTATTGCAGTACAATTTTTTATATTAATCACCGTGGGGGCTCGTGGGCACTCAAACTATACCGTGTACTACTTTGGCGAGATGAATACAAATTTTAAACTTCATTTAGTAAATAAAAAAGGTCCTTTCTTTGTATTTATTGTATTTGTGTAATAAGCTGCAAAAATATTACCTATACAGGGGATGATTTTTGCAATCGGAAAATGTCCTTTTCTTTTTAAAATTAATCTTTTAGGTTGTTCGTAAGTCTTAAGAATTGTTAATTGATGATGGAAGGCTGTTCTGGCTGTTTGCGATAAAATTATAGGTGACTTTTCTGAATCCAGTGAGAATTGCTCTGAAGCGATGGATTACACTTACACAGCCTCCAGTAAGTAAATTTACTACAGGCTTTGTTTAGGGGCAGATCAGTAAAGTCTTTGTTTGTTTCAGGTGCCATTAGGGCATTGGTCGCTGCTTTGCGATAAAATTAGTAGGTGATGGTTCTGAATCCAGTGAGAATCGCACTGAAGCGAGGGGTTAACAAAACCCCGGTGAGTAAATTTACAGCCTTTGTTTAGAGGCAGATCAGTAAAGTCTTTTTTTATTTTGTTTCATGTGTCTTTGGAGAATCGGTCGCTGCGTACTGTTCTATTGCCAGGGATGGTTACAACGTGATGTTCTGGTCACTTACATTTTGATCAAAACTGCAAGGTACTACCTATAGTTTCTTTTATCTATAAATAATTATTTCAAAATGGCAAAGGCAATTAGGCAAAAGGTCGTTAGGTTAATTTGAATTTTATAAATATTTTGCGATATTAAGACTGTACAAATTTCAAAATGAAGCCAGGGGATGATTTGAAAATATGCAAGGGTTGTTTATATCATAATAATCATCTATTTTGATCAAAAAAATATTTAAGAATTGCCATTGCCAGAGTGAAATTACCCATCGATCGGTTTAATACAGGGTTCTTTTATGTATATTCATTATTTGCGTATTCCTGGTAGATGTATAGGTACACGTTGTCCCTAGAAATTTTGAATACGAGTAATGTAGGCACTGCGATTTTGTTCTTCTCAATTATTATAATAGATTGCCATGGTTGTTTATTACCAATTAGAAATTACTATTTATTTCCCGTTGCTTAGTGATTTAAAATATTTGACTCTACTATGTAAAAAGTGCGCGTGGTAACTAAGCGCCAAGTAATGCATTCTAATGTCCGTATTCAAAATTTCAGGGGACAACGTGTATACAGTGAAGTCCATTAAATTGTGCAATATAGCTATATTGCAAGTTAAATGGACCGGCCACTTTTTTATTTGAATATAGGCAACCCATTATACACTGCTATCACTTTTGCCCCCTGCTTACTGATTTTGATTATTGATTGTTAAATTACAGTGGTTTTTTTTTCGTTTTTAATAAAGAACAACATTTAAAACTAACGATTTATTGAAAACATGATTTATACAGACGAAAAAAATAAATAGAAATCTGTATGCTGTGTCGCTCCGGATTATCGGATTATCATTAGGTAACGACAGGAATCATTTTAGTGTAAAATACCCTAACAGACCAGTTCCTAATGTGTCTACAATATCAAGTACATCTAGAAAATTTGCAAGTGCAGACTGTGTGGCACAACATCAAAAAAGAAATCAACGTAAAACAGCAGCACATGAATTTGTACACATTTCTATTTTTTCTTGGTCTGTATAAATGATATTTTCAATAAATCAGTAGTTTTCAATCTTGTTCTGTATAATTTCAAAGAGTTTACTATGTGTTACAGGTAGTTACAGTGGAAGGCACCTCAACGCTAAAGGATAAGAGCATTACAAGAATGGGCAAAGTCCGGAATCGACCACCACAAATGTATTCTGTATTATAGTATTAATAAGAAATTTTCTGACTGGTCTTAACTTTCAAGAACAAATCATGGCAAAGATTAAAACTTTAAGCTTTTATTTGTTTTAAATAAAAAGCATAGTTCAGAACAGTCAGACATGCATGATTGTTGATTATAATAATAATTTATGAGAAGATATGTACAGGGTGTTTCACAAGACTCTATAGGTGATAAAATAAATGCATGTTTGCAGATGCATACCTACATAGATATTGCATGTAGAAGACCCCACTATTTGTTAAACATTACCTTTCGTTGTTTAATGATATTTTTAAAAGCTCTCTAGCTTAAATTTGTGATTAGTTTTGAAGCTAGGAATTATTGAATGTGTTTATTATGCCTGTTTGGTTTACAAATATTGTTTTCTAACTCATTTTTATGTAAAATTTGCCTTTTACCTAGTTAAAACTTTTTCAAGATCTCTTGATGTAATATTTTGTTCATTTTATTTAATAATTCACTTACTTTAAGGTAATATTGTGGAAAAATTGAAGTCTTTGTATGTGTTAGGTACAATTTTAGGGCTTACGCATGGAAAATATTGTATTTATAGAATGAGTAACCTGTAATTATTTGTCAGAAACCGTTCTAGATTAAGCAAGTAATATTTCTGGGCTTTATGTTGCAATTAGCATGATTTGTATCCATCTGTTTATAAAAATAATGGTAATTTTATTAACAATGTTAATAATTTTTAATATTCTAAATAAATGCTTTTAATTAAATTACAAATTTGATATTGACATGATAAATAACCTGTGAAAGAGCTATAAAATACTAAAATTCAAGAATAAATTACAATTTCTAAAGATATTTTCTGTACCGCCAATATTCAAATTTGAATTTCCCGCACTTCCCCACTCCGATATTTCAAACTAAACAAGTTAACCAACCTAAATAACAAGTTGCCAACCTAAATTAAAGTAACCAGATTACTCCGGATACCTCCTCGCAACTCCTATGCTCCTGATACTCGAAATCGAATTTTATCTTATATTTCCCGATAAGCCTTAAGAAAATTTGTTCAACTGCTTTAAAACTTCAACCAAAATCTAATTATTTCTGATCAGAATCACAGGAGGTAAAGAAGATTGTATTCCTATATTTTTCGGTCAAATAAAATGCCTGAATTTGTAAATTAAAACTTTTTAAAAAATTCAAAATACGATCCTGTTCACCTCCTGTAATCCTGATACAAAATATCCAAATTTTAATTGAGATTTAAAATTTTTTGAATTTAAAATTTAACAATCTTCTTTAACTCCTGCGATCCTGATGCGAAAAATTCAAATTTGAATCTAGAATTAAAGTTTCCAAAACTAAAAGAAATACATCTTCTTCATCTCCTGTGATCCTGATACAAAATATCCAAATTTTAGTTGAGATTTAAAGCTTTTTGAATTTAAAATTTAAGAATCCTCTTTACCTCCTGTGATCCTGATACGAAAAATTCAAATTTGAATCTAGAATTAAAGCTTTAATAAAATACAAGAAAAACATCTTCTTCACCTCCTATGATCCTGATACAAAATTGAAAAATTTTTGTTGCGGTTTGAACAATTTCTTAACGCCTTATCAGGAAATATAAGATAAAATTCGATTTCGGGTATCAGGAGAATAGAATGGGCGAGGAGGTATTAGGAGTATCTGGTAACTTTTATTTAAGTTGGCTAATCTGTTTTATTTAAGTTGGCTAACCTGTTTTATTTTTGGTTTGAAATATTAGAGTGGGGAAATGCGGGAAATTCAAATTTGAATTTTAGCGGGAAATATAATAGATTGAAAATTTTGATTTTTACAAGCGATTCAGTTTAATAAAATAAACATTTCTAGATATATACTGTATGTTTAATTTTATTCAAGTTAAAATACAGGTTATTTTAATCAATAAACAACTAATTTCTAACGATTAAACAATATAAAGGTGCGAATAATGCAACAATTTGATGTAAAAATATATAAGATTGCTTACTATCTAAAATTCTGGAAAAAAAAAGCGTAAACAAATATTTCTTAAGAATATTACAAATACAGAGGTAACATATTTTGTAAAATATAAGGAACATTCCTCGTAATCAGTCTCTCCACTTCAATACTTGTATTTGAAGTTCATCTTCAGCAAGTATTTAATATTAACTTGCGCCACATCGTATACAATGTATCTGGATTAGTATTAAGGAAAAATTAATACACAGAGCGTTTAAAATATACAGACATATCAATTCAAAATTTAAAAATTGTCTGTAAGACCTTCAAAAAACTTTTTCTTTGACTATTTCTGAGCAAAAAGGTCATAAAATTAATAACAAGGTTTTTTTCTTAAAATAAACATTAATATTATATATTTTTTCTAATAAAGGATACTCATTGTAAAGCAATGAACTTGCATCAGGTCTGTTCATGTTAACACCTTTTCCGATAAGAACCTGTACCCCTCCGGATATTTCCTTAATTTGTGCAGGATCTGGTTCGGTTCTTCCGACACCTTTTACACTGTGTTTACCTTTTGGTAACATCTCCACATACTTAACATGTGGAAGCTCATACATCTAAAATACAAATACTTAATTAACAAAAGAATTGAAGTATTAAAACAAAACTTACGTCTCCTAAAGCAACTTCGCATAACAAAAGCAAGCTGGTGTTACTGGTAGGACTTGTAAAACAATAATTAGCAGATTTGGATACCATCTCAGCAAAATAGATGTCTTTACCAAACATATAACCGGTAACGGGAGCCTCAGGTGGTGCAATACGCAACCCTTGAGATAAAATTCCAGCAAAATTAGTTGCACGTGAACCGTGCCATAATAATTTCCTATTGTGTAGTTTACAGAATGGTTTGAACCGTTTCTCTTCACCTTGACGTTTTACTATAAATACGTCTTCGAGTTCTAATCCATAACTACCATGAGTAGCTGCATGAGTATTTTTGACGTATTCCTGGATAACTGGAATTCTTCTGCTTCACGGTCGAGGATACCAATTTCTGTTTTAAGTTTATCGTAGTGAGCATCAATGGTGGATTTCATTAAACTGTAAGCAATTTCCAGTTCCATAAGATTCTCCACCATGTCAATTTTTTGCTAAAAAATAGAAATTTTAAGGAACAAAGTGGAAAGAGGAAACAAAAGTGCTTTACCTTGATCATTTCAATGTTGTCAATGATTGGAGGATCTTCAATTCCGAACGAGTGTGGAACAAAGGTGTAGAAACGGTTTGAAGCGTCAATGAAGCGGGCACGAGACCCATCTGACTCGACCAATTGTTGTAATTCTGATAAGACGCCATAAGCATTTTGAAGCTGTGTTTTACTTAGTTTTCCTGTAGATCAAAGAAAACTTGCATTATCAGAACTAAGCAGTTTTTCTAGGGCATGCTGGGAATTTCCTAAGGATATCGGAGGGGGTGAGAACATCATCCAAAAAAAGAAGAAAGACTATAAGTCCTTCCTCATTTTTTGGAAAAAAATTTCACCCCTTCAGATCTCGTTACGATTTTCCCAGAATGTTATTTGGAGGGTATACACTTGGAAATTATGGGGCAAACTTCCCTCACCCCTTCCCACTGCTCCACACCTGGCTAGGAAACGTTCAGAATTGGGTTGATCCAGAAAACTTTCGGAATTTTTTTGGACCAGATGCGAGGGAGGGGATGGGGGATGTTTGGCACATATTTTTCAAGTCTTTACCCTTCATATTAAATTCTGAAATTTTCCTAAGGAAATCGGAGAGGGTCAAAAAATCTTCGAAAAAAAAAGCAAAGACTATAGTCTTTGCTCATTTTTGGGAAAAAAATTTCACCCCTTCAGATCTCGCCCCGATTTTCCCAGAATGTTATTTGGAGGGTATACACTTAGAAATTATGGGGCAAACTTCCCTCACCCCTTCCCACTGCTCCACACCTGGCTAGGAAACGTTCAGAATTGGGTTGTTCCAGAAAACTTTCGGAATTTTTTTGGACCAGATGCGAGGGGATGGGGGATGTTTGGCACATATTTTTCTAGTCTTTACCCTTCATATTACATTCTGAAATTTTCCTAAGGAAATCGGAGAGGGTCAAAAAATCTTCGAAAAAAAAAGCAGACTATAGTCTTTGCTCATTTTTGGGAAAAAAATTTCACCCCTTCAGATCTT
Source organism: Hemicrepidius hirtus (assembly GCA_963082805.1). NCBI lineage: Eukaryota > Metazoa > Arthropoda > Insecta > Coleoptera > Elateridae > Hemicrepidius > Hemicrepidius hirtus. The sequence goes on from OY720167.1 coordinate 10,051,336, forward strand.
GCCCCGATTTTCCCAGAATGTTATTTGGAGGGTATACACTTGGAAATTATGGGGCAAACTTCCCTCACCCCTTCCCACTGCTCCACACCTGGCTAGGAAACGTTCAGAATTGGGTTGATCCAGAAAACTTTCGGAATTTTTTTGGACCAGATGCGAGGGGATGGGGGATGTTTGGCACATATTTTTCAAGTCTTTACCCTTCATATTACATTCTGAAATTTTCCTTAGGAAATCGGAGAGGGTCAAAAAATCTTCGAAAAAAAAAGGAAAGACTATAGTCTTTGCTCATTTTTGGGAAAAAAACTTCACCCCTTCAGATCTCGCCCCGATTTTCCCAAAAAAGTTGCAGTGTGAACGCACCTTTAGCCAATAAAAGTTCAAGTGTGAACGCACCTTTAGCTAATAAATTTTGCAGTGTGAACGCACCTTTAGGCAATAAAAGTTGCTGTGTAAACGCACCTTTAGCAAATAAAAGTTCCTGTGTGAACGCACCTTTAGCAAATAAAAGTTGCTGTGTGAACACACCTTTAGCTAATAAATTTTACAGTGTGAACGCACCTTTATGTAATAAATTTTGCAGTGTGAACGCACCTTTAGGCAATAAAAGTTGCTGTGTGAACGCACTTTTAGCAAATAAAAGTCCCTGTGTGAACGCACCTTTAGCAAATAAAAGTTCCTGTGTGAACGCACCTTTAGCAAATAAAAGTTGCTGTGTGAACACACCTTTAGCTAATAAACGTTGCTGTGTGAACACACCTTTAGCTAATAAAAGTTCCTGTGTGAACGCACCTTTAGCAAATAAAAGTTGCTGTGTGAACACACCTTTAGCTAATAAAAGTTGCTGCGTGAATACACCTTTAGCTAATAAAAGTTGCTGTGAGACCACACCTTTAGCTAATAAATTTTACAGTGTGAACGCACCTTTATGTAATAAATTTTGCAGTGTGAACGCACCTTTAGGCAATAAAAGTTGCTGTGTGAACGCACCTTTACCAAATAAAAGTTGCTGTGTGAACACACCTTTAGCTAATAAATTTTACAGTGTGAACGCACCTTTAGCTAATAAATTTTGCAGTGTGAACGCACCTTTATCAGCTAAAGGTGCGTTCATACAGCAACTTTTATTAGCTAAAGGTGCGTTCACACAGCAACTTTTATTTGCTAAAGGTGCGTTCACACAGAAACTTTTATTGCCTAAAGGTGCGTTCACACTGCAAAATTTATAACATAAAGGTATGTTCACACCGTAAAATTTATTAGCTAAAGGTGTGGTCACACAGCAACTTTTATTTGCTAAAGGTGTGGTCACACAGCAACTTTTATTTGCTAAAGGTGTGTTCACACAGCAACTTTTATTTGCTAAAGGTGCGTACACACAGGAACTTTTATTTGCTAAAGGTGCGTTTACACAGCAACTTTTATTGCCTAAAGGTGCGTTCACACTGCAAAATTTATTAGCTAAAGGTGCGTTCACACTGCAAAATTTATTAGCTAAAGGTGCGTTCACACAGCAACTTTTATTAGCTAAAGGTGTGTTCACACAGCAACTTTTATTAGCTAAAGGTGTGTTCACACAGCAACTTTTATTTGCTAAAGGTGCGTTCACACAGGAACTTTTATTTGCTAAAGGTGCGTTCACACAGGAACTTTTATTTGCTAAAGGTGCGTTCACACAGCAACTTTTATTGCCTAAAGGTGCGTTCACACTGCAAAATTTATTACATAAAGGTGCGTTCACACTGTATAATTTATTAGCGAAAGGTGTGGTCACACAGCAACTTTTATTAGCTAAAGGTGTGTTCACACAGCAACTTTTATTAGCTAAAGGTGTGTTCACACAGCAACTTATATTTGCTAAAGGTGCGTTCACACAGGAACTTTTATTTGCTAAAGGTGCGTTTACACACCAACTTTTATTGCCTAAAGGTGCGTTCACACTGCAAAATTTATTAGCTAAAGGTGCGTTCACACTTAAACTTTTATTGGCTAAAGGTGCGTTCACACTTCAACTTTTTTGGGAAAATCGGGGCGAGATCTGAAGGGGTGTGGATCAGTTGGAAGGGGTGAGGGAAGTTTGCCCCATAATTTCCAAGTGTATACCCTCCAAATAACATTCTGGGAAAATCGGGGCGAGATCTGAAGGGGTGAAATTTTTTTCGCAAAAATGAGCAAAGACTATAGTCTTTCCTTTTTTTTTTCGAAGATTTTTTGACCCTCTCCGATTTCCTTATGAAAATTTCAGAATTTAATATGAACCCTAAACACTTGAAAAATATGTGCCAAACATCCCCCATCCCCTCCGATCTGGTCCAAAAAAATTCCGAAAGTTTTCTGGAACAACCCAATTCTGAACGTTTCCTAGCCAGCTGTGGAGCAGTGGGAAGGGGTGAGGGAAGTTTGCCCCATAATTTCCAAATGTATACCCTCCAAATAACATTCTGGGAAAATCGGGGCGAGATCTGAAGGGGTGAAATTTTTTTCCCAAAAATGAGCAAAGACTATGGTCTTTCCTTTTTTTTTCGAAGATTTTTTGACCCTCTACGATTTCCTTAGGAAAATTTCAGAATTTAATATGAACCCTAAACACTTGAAAAATATGTTCCAAACATCCCCCATCCCCTCGCATCTGGTCCAAAAAAATTCCGAAAGTTTTCTGGAACAACCCAATTCAGAACGTTTCCTAGCCAGGTGTGGAGCAGTGGGAAGGGGTGAGAGAAGTTTGCCCCATAATTTCCAAGTGTATACCCTCCAAATAACATTCTGGGAAAATCGGGGCGAGATCTGAAGGGGTGAAATTTTTTTCCCAAAAATGAGCAAAGACTATAGTCTTTCCTTTTTTTTTCGAAGATTTTTTGACCCTCTCCGATTTCCTTAGGAAAATTTCAGAATTTAATATGAACCCTAAACACTTGAAAAATATGTTCCAAACATCCCCCATCCCCTCGCATCTGGTCCAAAAAAATTCCGAAAGTTTTCTGGAACAACCCAATTCAGAACGTTTCCTAGCCAGGTGTGGAGCAGTGGGAAGGGGTGAGAGAAGTTTGCCCCATAATTTCCAAGTGTATACCCTCCAAATAACATTCTGGGAAAATCGGGGCGAGATCTGAAGGGGTGAAATTTTTTTCCCAAAAATGAGCAAAGACTATAGTCTTTCCTTTTTTTTTCGAAGATTTTTTGACCCTCTCCGATTTCCTTAGGAAAATTTCAGAATTTAATATGAACCCTAAACACTTGAAAAATATGTGCCAAACATCCCCCATCCCCTCCGATCTGGTCCAAAAAAATTCCGAAAGTTTTTTGGAACAACCCAATTCTGAATGTTTCCTAGCCAGGTGTGGAGCAGTGGGAAGGGGTGAGGGAAGTTTGCCCCATAATTTCCAAGTGTATACCCTCCAAATAACATTCTGGGAAAATCGGGGCGAGATCTGAAGGGGTGAAATTTTTTTCCTAAAAATGAGCAAAGACTAGTCTTTCCTTTTTTTTTCGAAGATTTTTTGACCCTCTCCGATTTCCTTAGGAAAATTTCAGAATGTAATATGAAGGGTAAAGACTTGAAAAATATGTGCCAAACATCCCCCATCCCCTCGCATCTGGTCCAAAAAAATTCCGAAAGTTTTCTGGAACAACCCAATTCAGAACGTTTCCTAGCCAGGTGTGGAGCAGTGGGAAGGGGTGAGAGAAGTTTGCCCCATAATTTCCAAGTGTATACCCTCCAAATAACATTCTGGGAAAATCGGGGCGAGATCTGAAGGGGTGAAATTTTTTTCCCAAAAATGAGCAAAGACTTTCCTTTTTTTTTCGAAGATTTTTTGACCCTCTCCGATTTCCTTAGGAAAATTTCAGAATTTAATATGAACCCTAAACACTTGAAAAATATGTGCCAAACATCCCCCATCCCCTCCGATCTGGTCCAAAAAATTTCGAAAGTTTTCTGGAACAACCCAATTCTGAACGTTTCCTAGCCAGGTGTGGAGCAGTGGGAAGGGGTGAGGGAAGTTTGCCCCATAATTTCCAAGTGTATACCCTCCAAATAACATTCTGGGAAAATCGGGGCGAGATCTGATTGGGTGAAATTTTTTTCCCAAAAATGAGCAAAGACTATAGTCTTTCCTTTTTTTTTCGAAGATTTTTTGACCCTCTCCGATTTCCTTAGGAAAATTTCAGAATTTAATATGAACCCTAAACACTTGAAAAATATGTGCCAAACATCCCCCATCCCCTCCGATCTGGTTCAAAAAAATTCCGAAAGTTTTCTGGAACAACCCAATTCTGAACGTTTCCTAGCCAGGTGTGGAGCAGTGGGAAGGGGTGAGGGAAGTTTGCCCCATAATTTCCAAGTGTATACCCTCCAAATAACATTCTGGGAAAATCGGGGCGAGATCTGAAGGGGTGAAATTTTTTTCCCAAAAATGAGCAAAGACTATAGTCTTTCCTTTTTTTTTTTCGAAGATTTTTTGACCCTCTACGATTTCCTTAGGAAAATTTCAGAATGTAATATGAAGGGTAAAGACTTGAAAAATATGTGCCAAACATCCCCCATCCCCTCGCATCTGGTCCAAAAAAATTTCGAAAGTTTTCTGGAACAACCCAATTCAGAACGTTTCCTAGCCAGGTGTGGAGCAGTGGGAAGGGGTGAGAGAAGTTTGCCCCATAATTTCCAAGTGTATACCCTCCAAATAACATTCTGGGAAAATCGGGGCGAGATCTGAAGGGGTGAAATTTTTTTCCCAAAAATGAGCAAAGACTATAGTCTTTCCTTTTTTTTTCGAAGATTTTTTGACCCTGTCCGATTTCCTTAGGAAAATTTCAGAATTTAATATGAACCCTAAACACTTGAAAAATATGTGCCAAACATCCCCCATCCCCTCGCATCTGGTCCAAAAAAATTCCGAAAGTTTTCTGGAACAACCCAATTCAGAACGTTTCCTAGCCAGGTGTGGAGCAGTGGGAAAGGGTGAGAGAAGTTTGCCCCATAATTTCCAAGTGTATACCCTCCAAATAACATTCTGGGAAAATCGGGGCGAGATCTAAAGGGGTGAAATTTTTTTCCCAAAAATGAGCAAAGACTATAGTCTTTCCTTTTTTTTTCGAAGATTTTTTGACTCTCTCCGATTTCCTTAGGAAAATTTCAGAATTTAATATGAACCCTAAACACTTGAAAAATATGTGCCAAACATCCCCCATCCCCTCCGATCTGGTCCAAAAAAATTCCGAAAGTTTTCTGGAACAACCCAATTCTGAACGTTTCCTAGCCAGGTGTGGAGCAGTGGGAAGGGGTGAGGGAAGTTTGCCCCATAATTTCCAAGTGTATACCCTCCAAATAACATTCTGGGAAAATCGGGGCGAGATCTGAAGGGGTGAAATTTTTTTTCCAAAAATGAGCAAAGACTATAGTCTTTCCTTTTTTTTTCGAAGATTTTGTGACCCTCTCCGATTTCCTTAGGAAAATTTCAGAATGTAATATGAAGGGTAAACACTTGAAAAATATGTGCCAAACATCCCCCATCCCCTCCGATCTGGTTCAAAAAAATTCCGAAAGTTTTCTGGAACAACCCAATTCTGAACGTTTCCTAGCCAGGTGTGGAGCAGTGGGAAGGGGTGAGGGAAGTTTGCCCCATAATTTCCAAGTGTATACTCTCCAAATAACATTCTGGGAAAATCGGGGCGAGGTCTGAAGGGGTGAAATTTTTTTCCCAAAAATGAGCAAAGACTATAGTCTTTCCTTTTTCTTTCGAAGATTTTTTGACCCTCTCCGATTTCCTTAGGAAAATATTTCAGAATTTAATATGAACCCTAAACACTTGAAAAATATGTGCCAAACATCCCCCATCCCCTCGCATCTGGTCCAAAAAAATTCCGAAAGTTTTCTGGAACAACCCAATTCTGAACGTTTCCTAGCCAGGTGTGGAGCAGTGGGAAGGGGTGAGAGAAGTTTGCCCCATAATTTCCAAGTGTATACCCTCCAAATAACATTCTGGGAAAATCGGGGCGAGATCTGAAGGGGTGAAATTTTTTTCCCAAAAATGAGCAAAGACTATAGTCTTTCCTTTTTTTTTCGAAGATTTTTTGACCCTCTCCGATTTCCTTAGGAAAATTTCAGAATTTAATATGAGCCCTAAACACTTGAAAAATATGTGCCAAACATCCCCCATCCCCTCCGATCTGGTCCAAAAAAATTCCGAAAGTTTTCTGGAACAACCCAATTCTGAACGTTTCCTAGCCAGGTGTGGAGCAGTGGGAAGGGGTGAGGGAAGTTTGCCCCATAATTTCCAAGTGTATACCCTCCAAATAACATTCTGGGAAAATCGGAGCGAGATCTGAAGGGGTGAAATTTTTTTCCCAAAAATGAGCAAAGACTATAGTCTTTCCTTTTTTTTTTTCGAAGATTTTTTGACCCTCTACGATTTCCTTAGGAAAATTTCAGAATGTAATATGAAGGGTAAAGACTTGAAAAATATGTGCCAAACATCCCCCATCCCCTCGCATCTGGTCCAAAAAAATTTCGAAAGTTTTCTGGAACAACCCAATTCAGAACGTTTCCTAGCCAGGTGTGGAGCAGTGGGAAGGGGTGAGAGAAGTTTGCCCCATAATTTCCAAGTGTATACCCTCCAAATAACATTCTGGGAAAATCGGGGCGAGATCTAAAGGGGTGAAATTTTTTTCCCAAAAATGAGCAAAGACTATAGTCTTTCCTTTTTTTTTCGAAGATTTTTTGACTCTCTCCGATTTCCTTAGGAAAATTTCAGAATTTAATATGAACCCTAAACACTTGAAAAATATGTGCCAAACATCCCCCATCCCCTCCGATCTGGTCCAAAAAAATTCCGAAAGTTTTCTGGAACAACCCAATTCTGAACGTTTCCTAGCCAGGTGTGGAGCAGTGGGAAGGGGTGAGGGAAGTTTGCCCCATAATTTCCAAGTGTATACCCTCCAAATAACATTCTGGGAAAATCGGGGCGAGATCTGAAGGGGTGAAATTTTTTTTCCAAAAATGAGCAAAGACTATAGTCTTTCCTTTTTTTTTCGAAGATTTTGTGACCCTCTCCGATTTCCTTAGGAAAATTTCAGAATGTAATATGAAGGGTAAACACTTGAAAAATATGTGCCAAACATCCCCCATCCCCTCCGATCTGGTTCACAAAAATTCCGAAAGTTTTCTGGAACAACCCAATTCTGAACGTTTCCTAGCCAGGTGTGGAGCAGTGGGAAGGGGTGAGGGAAGTTTGCCCCATAATTTCCAAGTGTATACCCTCCAAATAACATTCTGGGAAAATCGGAGCGAGATCTGAAGGGGTGAAATTTTTGTCCTAAAAATGAGCAAAGACTATAGTCTTTCCTTTTTTTTTCGAAGATTTTTTGACCCTCTCCGATTTCCTTAGGAAAATTTCAGAATTTAATATGAACCCTAAACACTTGAAAAATATGTGCCAAACATCCCCCATCCCCTCCGATCTGGTCCAAAAAAATTCCGAAAGTTTTCTGGAACAACCCAATTCTGAACGTTTCCTAGCCAGGTGTGGAGCAGTGGGAAGGGGTGAGGGAAGTTTGCCCCATAATTTCCAAGTGTATACCCTCCAAATAACATTCTGGGAAAATCGGGGCGAGATCTGAAGGGGTGAAATTTTTTTCCCAAAAATGAGCAAAGACTATAGTCTTTCCTTTTTCTTTCGAAGATTTTTTGACCCTCTCCGATTTCCTTAGGAAAATATTTCAGAATTTAATATGAACCCTAAACACTTGAAAAATATGTGCCAAACATCCCCCATCCCCTCGCATCTGGTCCAAAAAAATTCCGAAAGTTTTCTGGAACAACCCAATTCTGAACGTTTCCTAGCCAGGTGTGGAGCAGTGGGAAGGGGTGAGGGAAGTTTGCCCCATAATTTCCAAGTGTATACCCTCCAAATAACATTCTGGGAAAATCGGAGCGAGATCTGAAGGGGTGAAATTTTTTTCCTAAAACTGAGCAAAGACTATAGTCTTTCCTTTTTTTTTCGAAGATTTTTTGACCCTCTCCGATTTCCTTAGGAAAATTTCAGAATTTAATATCAACCCTAAACACTTGAAAAATATGTGCCAAACATCCCCCATCCCCTCCGATCTGGTCCAAAAAAATTCCGAAAGTTTTCTGGAACAACCCAATTCTGAACGTTTCCTAGCCAGGTGTGGAGCAGTGGGAAGGGGTGAGGGAAGTTTGCCCCATAATTTCCAAGTGTATACCCTCCAAATAACATTCTGGGAAAATCGGGGCGAGATCTGAAGGGGTGAAATTTTTTTCCCAAAAATGAGCAAAGACTATAGTCTTTCCTTTTTTTTTCGAAGATTTTTTGACCCTCTACGATTTCCTTAGGAAAATTTCAGAATGTAATATGAAGGGTAAAGACTTGAAAAATATGTGCCAAACATCCCCCATCCCCTCGCATCTGGTCCAAAAAAATTCCGAAAGTTTTCTGGAACAACCCAATTCAGAACGTTTCCTAGCCAGGTGTGGAGCAGTGGGAAGGGGTGAGAGAAGTTTGCCCCATAATTTCCAAGTGTATACCCTCCAAATAACATTCTGGGAAAATCGGGGCGAGATCTGAAGGGGTGAAATTTTTTTCCCAAAAATGAGCAAAGACTATAGTCTTTCCTTTTTTTTTCCAAGACTTTTTGACCCTGTCCGATTTCCTTAGGAAAATTTCAGAATTTAATATGAACCCTAAACACTTGAAAAATATGTGCCAAACATCCCCCATCCCCTCGCATCTGGTCCAAAAAAATTCCGAAAGTTTTCTGGAACAACCCAATTCAGAACGTTTCCTAGCCAGGTGTGGAGCAGTGGGAAGGGGTGAGAGAAGTTTGCCCCATAATTTCCAAGTGTATACCCTCCAAATAACATTCTGGGAAAATCGGGGCGAGATCTAAAGGGGTGAAATTTTTTTCCCAAAAATGAGCAAAGACTATAGTCTTTCCTTTTTTTTCGAAGATTTTTTGACCCTGTCCGATTTCCTTAGGAAAATTTCAGAATTTAATATGAACCCTAAACACTTGAAAAATATGTGCCAAACATCCCCCATCCCCTCGCATCTGGTCCAAAAAAATTCCGAAAGTTTTCTGGAACAACCCAATTCAGAACGTTTCCTAGCCAGGTGTGGAGCAGTGGGAAGGGGTGAGAGAAGTTTGCCCCATAATTTCCAAGTGTATACCCTCCAAATAACATTCTGGGAAAATCGGGGCGAGATCTGAAGGGGTGAAATTTTTTTCCCAAAAATGAGCAAAGACTATAGTCTTTCCTTTTTTTTTCGAAGATTTTTTGACCCTCTCCGATTTCCTTAGGAAAATTTCAGAATTTAATATGAACCCTAAAGACTTGAAAAATATGTTCCAAACATCCCCCATCCCCTCGCATCTGGTCCAAAAAAATTCCGAAAGTTTTCTGGAACAACCCAATTCAGAACGTTTCCTAGCCAGGTGTGGAGCAGTGGGAAGGGGTGAGAGAAGTTTGCCCCATAATTTCCAAGTGTATACCCTCCAAATAACATTCTGGGAAAATCGGGGCGAGATCTGAAGGGGTGAAATTTTTTTCCCAAAAATGAGCAAAGACTATAGTCTTTCCTTTTTTTTTCGAAGATTTTTTGACCCTCTCCGATTTCCTTAGGAAAATTTCAGAATTTAATATGAACCCTAAACACTTGAAAAATATGTGCCAAACATCCCCCATCCCCTCCGATCTGGTCCAAAAAAATTCCGAAAGTTTTTTGGAACAACCCAATTCTGAATGTTTCCTAGCCAGGTGTGGAGCAGTGGGAAGGGGTGAGGGAAGTTTGCCCCATAATTTCCAAGTGTATACCCTCCAAATAACATTCTGGGAAAATCGGGGCGAGATCTGAAGGGGTGAAATTTTTTTCCCAAAAATGAGCAAAGACTATAGTCTTTCCTTTTTTTTTCGAAGATTTTTTGACCCTCTCCGATTTCCTTAGGAAAATTTCAGAATGTAATATGAAGGGTAAAGACTTGAAAAATATGTGCCAAACATCCCCCATCCCCTCGCATCTGGTCCAAAAAAATTCCGAAAGTTTTCTGGAACAACCCAATTCAGAACGTTTCCTAGCCAGGTGTGGAGCAGTGGGAAGGGGTGAGAGAAGTTTGCCCCATAATTTCCAAGTGTATACCCTCCAAATAACATTCTGGGAAAATCGGGGCGAGATCTGAAGGGGTGAAATTTTTTTCCCAAAAATGAGCAAAGACTATAGTCTTTCCTTTTTTTTTCGAAGATTTTTTGACCCTCTCCGATTTCCTTAGGAAAATTTCAGAATGTAATATGAAGGGTAAAGACTTGAAAACTATGTGCCAAACATCCCCCATCCCCTCGCATCTGGTAAAAAAAATTCCGAAAGTTTTCTGGAACAACCCAATTCAGAACGTTTCCTAGCCAGGTGTGGAGCAGTGGGAAGGGGTGAGAGAAGTTTGCCCCATAATTTCCAAGTGTATACCCTCCAAATAACATTCTGGGAAAATCGGGGCGAGATCTGAAGGGGTGAAATTTTTTTCCCAAAAATGAGCAAAGACTATAGTCTTTCCTTTTTTTTTCGAAGATTTTTTGACCCTCTCCGATTTCCTTAGGAAAATTTCAGAATTTAATATGAACCCTAAACACTTGAAAAATATGTGCCAAACATCCCCCATCCCCTCCGATCTGGTCCAAAAAATTTCGAAAGTTTTCTGGAACAACCCAATTCTGAACGTTTCCTAGCCAGGTGTGGAGCAGTGGGAAGGGGTGAGGGAAGTTTGCCCCATAATTTCCAAGTGTATACCCTCCAAATAACATTCTGGGAAAATCGGGGCGAGATCTGAAGGGGTGAAATTTTTTTCCCAAAAATGAGCAAAGACTATAGTCTTTCCTTTTTTTTTCGAAGATTTTTTGACCCTCTCCGATTTCCTTAGGAAAATTTCAGAATTTAATATGAACCCTAAAGACTTGAAAAATATGTTCCAAACATCCCCCATCCCCTCGCATCTGGTCCAAAAAAATTCCGAAAGTTTTCTGGAACAACCCAATTCAGAACGTTTCCTAGCCAGGTGTGGAGCAGTGGGAAGGGGTGAGAGAAGTTTGCCCCATAATTTCCAAGTGTATACCCTCCAAATAACATTCTGGGAAAATCGGGGCGAGATCTGAAGGGGTGAAATTTTTTTCCCAAAAATGAGCAAAGACTATAGTCTTTCCTTTTTTTTTCGAAGATTTTTTGACCCTCTCCGATTTCCTTAGGAAAATTTCAGAATTTAATATGAACCCTAAACACTTGAAAAATATGTGCCAAACATCCCCCATCCCCTCCGATCTGGTCCAAAAAAATTCCGAAAGTTTTTTGGAACAACCCAATTCTGAATGTTTCCTAGCCAGGTGTGGAGCAGTGGGAAGGGGTGAGGGAAGTTTGCCCCATAATTTCCAAGTGTATACCCTCCAAATAACATTCTGGGAAAATCGGGGCGAGATCTGAAGGGGTGAAATTTTTTTCCCAAAAATGAGCAAAGACTATAGTCTTTCCTTTTTTTTTCGAAGATTTTTTGACCCTCTCCGATTTCCTTAGGAAAATTTCAGAATGTAATATGAAGGGTAAAGACTTGAAAAATATGTGCCAAACATCCCCCATCCCCTCGCATCTGGTCCAAAAAAATTCCGAAAGTTTTCTGGAACAACCCAATTCAGAACGTTTCCTAGCCAGGTGTGGAGCAGTGGGAAGGGGTGAGAGAAGTTTGCCCCATAATTTCCAAGTGTATACCCTCCAAATAACATTCTGGGAAAATCGGGGCGAGATCTGAAGGGGTGAAATTTTTTTCCCAAAAATGAGCAAAGACTATAGTCTTTCCTTTTTTTTTCGAAGATTTTTTGACCCTCTCCGATTTCCTTAGGAAAATTTCAGAATGTAATATGAAGGGTAAAGACTTGAAAAATATGTGCCAAACATCCCCCATCCCCTCGCATCTGGTAAAAAAAATTCCGAAAGTTTTCTGGAACAACCCAATTCAGAACGTTTCCTAGCCAGGTGTGGAGCAGTGGGAAGGGGTGAGAGAAGTTTGCCCCATAATTTCCAAGTGTATACCCTCCAAATAACATTCTGGGAAAATCGGGGCGAGATCTGAAGGGGTGAAATTTTTTTCCCAAAAATGAGCAAAGACTATAGTCTTTCCTTTTTTTTTCGAAGATTTTTTGACCCTCTCCGATTTCCTTAGGAAAATTTCAGAATTTAATATGAACCCTAAACACTTGAAAAATATGTGCCAAACATCCCCCATCCCCTCCGATCTGGTCCAAAAAATTTCGAAAGTTTTCTGGAACAACCCAATTCTGAACGTTTCCTAGCCAGGTGTGGAGCAGTGGGAAGGGGTGAGGGAAGTTTGCCCCATAATTTCCAAGTGTATACCCTCCAAATAACATTCTGGGAAAATCGGGGCGAGATCTGAAGGGGTGAAATTTTTTTCCCAAAAATGAGCAAAGACTATAGTCTTTCCTTTTTTTTTCGAAGATTTTTTGACCCTCTCCGATTTCCTTAGGAAAATTTCAGAATGTAATATGAAGGGTAAAGACTTGAAAAATATGTGCCAAACATCCCCCATCCCCTCGCATCTGGTCCAAAAAAATTCCGAAAGTTTTCTGGAACAACCCAATTCTGAACGTTTCCTAGCCAGGTGTGGAGCAGTGGGAAGGGGTGAGAGAAGTTTGCCCCATAATTTCCAAGTGTATACCCTCCAAATAACATTCTGGGAAAATCGGGGCGAGATCTGAAGGGGTGAAATTTTTTTTCCAAAAATGAGCAAAGACTATAGTCTTTCCTTTTTTTTTCGAAGATTTTGTGACCCTCTCCGATTTCCTTAGGAAAATTTCAGAATGTAATATGAAGGGTAAACACTTGAAAAATATGTGCCAAACATCCCCCATCCCCTCGCATCTGGTCCAAAAAAATTCCGAAAGTTTTCTGGAACAACCCAATTCTGAACGTTTCCTAGCCAGGTGTGGAGCAGTGGGAAGGGGTGAGAGAAGTTTGCCCCATAATTTCCAAGTGTATACCCTCCAAATAACATTCTGGGAAAATCGGGGCGAGATCTGAAGGGGTGAAATTTTTTTCCCAAAAATGAGCAAAGACTATAGTCTTTCCTTTTTTTTTCGAAGATTTTTTGACCCTCTCCGATTTCCTTAGGAAAATTTCAGAATTTAATATGAACCCTAAACACTTGAAAAATATGTGCCAAACATCCCCCATCCCCTCCGATCTGGTTCAAAAAAATTCCGAAAGTTTTCTGGAACAACCCAATTCTGAACGTTTCCTAGCCAGGTGTGGAGCAGTGGGAAGGGGTGAGGGAAGTTTGCCCCATAATTTCCAAGTGTATACCCTCCAAATAACATTCTGGGAAAATCGGGGCGAGATCTGAAGGGGTGAAATTTTTTTCCCAAAAATGAGCAAAGACTATAGTCTTTCCTTTTTTTTTTTCGAAGATTTTTTGACCCTCTACGATTTCCTTAGGAAAATTTCAGAATGTAATATGAAGGGTAAAGACTTGAAAAATATGTGCCAAACATCCCCCATCCCCTCGCATCTGGTCCAAAAAAATTTCGAAAGTTTTCTGGAACAACCCAATTCAGAACGTTTCCTAGCCAGGTGTGGAGCAGTGGGAAGTGGTGAGAGAAGTTTGCCCCATAATTTCCAAGTGTATACCCTCCAAATAACATTCTGGGAAAATCGGGGCGAGATCTGAAGGGGTGAAATTTTTTTCCCAAAAATGAGCAAAGACTATAGTCTTTCCTTTTTTTTTCGAAGATTTTTTGACCCTCTCCGATTTCCTTAGGAAAATTTCAGAATTTAATATGAACCCTAAACACTTGAAAAATATGTGCCAAACATCCCCCATCCCCTCCGATCTGGTCCAAACAAATTCCGAAAGTTTTCTGGAACAACCCAATTCTGAACGTTTCCTAGCCAGGTGTGGAGCAGTGGGAAGGGGTGAGGGAAGTTTGCCCCATAATTTCCAAGTGTATACCCTCCAAATAACATTCTGGGAAAATCGGGGCGAGATCTGAAGGGGTGAAATTTTTTTTCCAAAAATGAGCAAAGACTATAGTCTTTCCTTTTTTTTTCGAAGATTTTGTGACCCTCTCCGATTTCCTTAGGAAAATTTCAGAATGTAATATGAAGGGTAAACACTTGAAAAATATGTGCCAAACATCCCCCATCCCCTCGCATCTAGTCCAAAAAAATTCCGAAAGTTTTCTGGAACAACCCAATTCTGAACGTTTCCTAGCCAGGTGTGGAGCAGTGGGAAGGGGTGAGAGAAGTTTGCCCCATAATTTCCAAGTGTATACTCTCCAAATAACATTCTGGGAAAATCGGGGCGAGATCTGAAGGGGTGAAATTTTTTTCCCAAAAATGAGCAAAGACTATAGTCTTTCCTTTTTTTTTCGAAGATTTTTTGACCCTCTCCGATTTCCTTAGGAAAATTTCAGAATTTAATATGAACCCTAAACACTTGAAAAATATGTGCCAAACATCCCCCATCCCCTCCGATCTGGTTCAAAAAAATTCCGAAAGTTTTCTGGAACAACCCAATTCTGAACGTTTCCTAGCCAGGTGTGGAGCAGTGGGAAGGGGTGAGGGAAGTTTGCCCCATAATTTCCAAGTGTATACTCTCCAAATAACATTCTGGGAAAATCGGGGCGAGGTCTGAAGGGGTGAAATTTTTTTCCCAAAAATGAGCAAAGACTATAGTCTTTCCTTTTTTTTTCGAAGATTTTTTGACCCTCTCCGATTTCCTTAGGAAAATATTTCAGAATTTAATATGAACCCTAAACACTTGAAAAATATGTGCCAAACATCCCCCATCCCCTCGCATCTGGTCCAAAAAAATTCCGAAAGTTTTCTGGAACAACCCAATTCTGAACGTTTCCTAGCCAGGTGTGGAGCAGTGGGAAGGGGTGAGAGAAGTTTGCCCCATAATTTCCAAGTGTATACCCTCCAAATAACATTCTGGGAAAATCGGGGCGAGATCTGAAGGGGTGAAATTTTTTTCCCAAAAATGAGCAAAGACTATAGTCTTTCCTTTTTTTTTCGAAGATTTTTTGACCCTCTCCGATTTCCTTAGGAAAATTTCAGAATTTAATATGAACCCTAAACACTTGAAAAATATGTGCCAAACATCCCCCATCCCCTCCGATCTGGTCCAAAAAAATTCCGAAAGTTTTCTGGAACAACCCAATTCTGAACGTTTCCTAGCCAGGTGTGGAGCAGTGGGAAGGGGTGAGGGAAGTTTGCCCCATAATTTCCAAGTGTATACCCTCCAAATAACATTCTGGGAAAATCGGAGCGAGATCTGAAGGGGTGAAATTTTTTTCCTAAAAATGAGCAAAGACTATAGTCTTTCCTTTTTTTTTCGAAGATTTTTTGACCCTCTCCGATTTCCTTAGGAAAATTTCAGAATTTAATATGAACCCTAAACACTTGAAAAATATGTGCCAAACATCCCCCATCCCCTCCGATCTGGTCCAAAAAAATTCCGAAAGTTTTCTGGAACAACCCAATTCTGAACGTTTCCTAGCCAGGTGTGGAGCAGTGGGAAGGGGTGAGAGAAGTTTGCCCCATAATTTCCAAGTGTATACCCTCCAAATAACATTCTGGGAAAATCGGGGCGAGATCTGAAGGGGTGAAATTTTTTTCCCAAAAATGAGCAAAGACTATAGTCTTTCCTTTTTTTTTCCAAGACTTTTTGACCCTGTCCGATTTCCTTAGGAAAATTTCAGAATTTAATATGAACCCTAAACACTTGAAAAATATGTGCCAAACATCCCCCATCCCCTCGCATCTGGTCCAAAAAAATTCCGAAAGTTTTCTGGAACAACCCAATTCAGAACGTTTCCTAGCCAGGTGTGGAGCAGTGGGAAGGGGTGAGAGAAGTTTGCCCCATAATTTCCAAGTGTATACCCTCCAAATAACATTCTGGGAAAATCGGGGCGAGATCTAAAGGGGTGAAATTTTTTTCCCAAAAATGAGCAAAGACTATAGTCTTTCCTTTTTTTTTCGAAGATTTTTTGACCCTGTCCGATTTCCTTAGGAAAATTTCAGAATTTAATATGAACCCTAAACACTTGAAAAATATGTGCCAAACATCCCCCATCCCCTCGCATCTGGTCCAAAAAAATTCCGAAAGTTTTCTGGAACAACCCAATTCAGAACGTTTCCTAGCCAGGTGTGGAGCAGTGGGAAGGGGTGAGAGAAGTTTGCCCCATAATTTCCAAGTGTATACCCTCCAAATAACATTCTGGGAAAATCGGGGCGAGATCTGAAGGGGTGAAATTTTTTTCCCAAAAATGAGCAAAGACTATAGTCTTTCCTTTTTTTTTTCGAAGATTTTTTGACCCTGTCCGATTTCCTTAGGAAAATTTCAGAATTTAATATGAACCCTAAACACTTGAAAAATATGTGCCAAACATCCCCCATCCCCTCCGATCTGGTCCAAAAAAATTCCGAAAGTTTTCTGGAACAACCCAATTCTGAACGTTTCCTAGCCAGGTGTGGAGCAGTGGGAAGGGGTGAGGGAAGTTTGCCCCATAATTTCCAAGTGTATACTCTCCAAATAACATTCTGGGAAAATCGGGGCGAGGTCTGAAGGGGTGAAATTTTTTTCCCAAAAATGAGCAAAGACTATAGTCTTTCCTTTTTTTTTCGAAGATTTTTTGACCCTCTCCGATTTCCTTAGGAAAATTTCAGAATGTAATATGAAGGGTAAAGACTTGAAAAATATGTGCCAAACATCCCCCATCCCCTCCGATCTGGTCCAAAAAAAGGGAAGTTTGCCCCATAATTTCCAAGTGTATACCCTCCAAATAACATTCTGGGAAAATCGGGGCGAGATCTGAAGGGGTGAAATTTTTTTTCCAAAAATGAGCAAAGTCTTTCCTTTTTTTTTCGAAGATTTTGTGACCCTCTCCGATTTCCTTAGGAAAATTTCAGAATGTAATATGAAGGGTAAACACTTGAAAAATATGTGCCAAACATCCCCCATCCCCTCGCATCTGGTGCAAAAAAATTCCGAAAGTTTTCTGGAACAACCCAATTCTGAACGTTTCCTAGCCAGGTGTGGAGCAGTGGGAAGGGGTGAGAGAAGTTTGCCCCATAATTTCCAAGTGTATACCCTCCAAATAACATTCTGGGAAAATCGGGGCGAGATCTGAAGGGGTGAAATTTTTTTCCCAAAAATGAGCAAAGACTATAGTCTTTCCTTTTTTTTTCGAAGATTTTTTGACCCTCTCCGATTTCCTTAGGAAAATTTAAGAATTTAATATGAACCCTAAACACTTGAAAAATATGTGCCAAACATCCCCCATCCCCTCCGATCTGGTCCAAAAAAATTCCGAAAGTTTTCTGGAACAACCCAATTCTGAACGTTTCCTAGCCAGGTGTGGAGCAGTGGGAAGGGGTGAGGGAAGTTTGCCCCATAATTTCCAAGTGTATACTCTCCAAATAACATTCTGGGAAAATCGGGGCGAGGTCTGAAGGGGTGAAATTTTTTTCCCAAAAATGAGCAAAGACTATAGTCTTTCCTTTTTTTTTCGAAGATTTTTTGACCCTCTCCGATTTCCTTAGGAAAATTTCAGAATTTAATATGAACCCTAAACACTTGAAAAATATGTGCCAAACATCCCCCATCACCTCCGATCTGGTCCAAAAAAATTCCGAAAGTTTTCTGGAACAACCCAATTCTGAACGTTTCCTAGACAGGTGTGGAGCAGTGGGAAGGGGTGAGGGAAGTTTGCCCCATAATTTCCAAGTGTATACCCTCCAAATAACATTCTGGGAAAATCGGGGCGAGATCTGAAGGGGTGAAATTTTTTTCCTAAAAATGAGCAAAGACTATAGTCTTTCCTTTTTTTTTCGAAGATTTTTTGACCCTCTCCGATTTCCTTAGGAAAATTTCAGAATTTAATATGAACCCTAAACACTTGAAAAATATGTGCCAAACATCCCCCATCCCCTCCGATCGGGTCCAAAAAAATTCCGAAAGTTTTCTGGAACAACCCAATTCTGAACGTTTCCTAGACAGGTGTGGAGCAGTGGGAAGGGGTGAGGGAAGTTTGCCCCATAATTTCCAAGTGTATACCCTCCAAATAACATTCTGGGAAAATCGGGGCGAGATCTGAAGGGGTGAAATTTTTTTCCTAAAAATGAGCAAAGACTATAGTCTTTCCTTTTTTTTTCGAAGATTTTTTGACCCTCTCCGATTTCCTTAGGAAAATTTCAGAATTTAATATGAACCCTAAACACTTGAAAAATATGTGCCAAACATCCCCCATCCCCTCCGATCGGGTCCAAAAAAATTCCGAAAGTTTTCTGGAACAACCCAATTCTGAACGTTTCCTAGCCAGGTGTGGAGCAGTGGGAAGGGGTGAGGGAAGTTTGCCCCATAATTTCCAAGTGTATACCCTCCAAATAACATTCTGGGAAAATCGGGGCGAGATCTGAAGGGGTGAAATTTTTTTCCCAAAAATGAGCAAAGACTAGTCTTTCCTTTTTTTTTCGAAGATTTTTTGACCCTCTACGATTTCCTTAGGAAAATTTCAGAATGTAATATGAAGGGTAAAGACTTGAAAAATATGTGCCAAACATCCCCCATCCCCTCGCATCTGGTCCAAAAAAATTCCGAAAGTTTTCTGGAACAACCCAATTCAGAACGTTTCCTAGAAAGGTGTGGAGCAGTGGGAAGGGGTGAGAGAAGTTTGCCCCATAATTTCCAAGTGTATACCCTCCAAATAACATTCTGGGAAAATCGGGGCGAGATCTGAAGGGGTGAAATTTTTTTCCCAAAAATGAGCAAAGACTATAGTCTTTCCTTTTTTTTTCGAAGATTTTTTGACCCTGTCCGATTTCCTTAGGAAAATTTCAGAATTTAATATGAACCCTAAACACTTGAAAAATATGTGCCAAACATCCCCCATCCCCTCGCATCTGGTCCAAAAAAATTCCGAAAGTTTTCTGGAACAACCCAATTCTGAACGTTTCCTAGCCAGGTGTGGAGCAGTGGGAAGGGGTGAGAGAAGTTTGCCCCATAATTTCCAAGTGTATACCCTCCAAATAACATTCTGGGAAAATCGGGGCGAGATCTGAAGGGGTGAAATTTTTTTCCCAAAAATGAGCAGACTATAGTCTTTCCTTTTTTTTTCGAAGATTTTTTGACCCTCTCCGATTTCCTTAGGAAAATTTCAGAATTTAATATGAACCCTAAACACTTGAAAAATATGTGCCAAACATCCCCCATCCCCTCCGATCTGGTCCAAAAAAATTCCGAAAGTTTTCTGGAACAACCCAATTCTGAACGTTTCCTAGCCAGGTGTGGAGCAGTGGGAAGGGGTGAGGGAAGTTTGCCCCATAATTTCCAAGTGTATACCCTCCAAATAACATTCTGGGAAAATCGGGGCGAGATCTGAAGGGGTGAAATTTTTTTTCCAAAAATGAGCAGACTATAGTCTTTCCTTTTTTTTTCGAAGATTTTGTGACCCTCTCCGATTTCCTTAGGAAAATTTCAGAATGTAATATGAAGGGTAAAGACTTGAAAAATATGTGCCAAACATCCCCCATCCCCTCGCAACTGGTACAAAAAAATTCCGAAAGTTTTCTGGAACAACCCAATTCTGAACGTTTCCTAGCCAGGTGTGGAGCAGTGGGAAGGGGTGAGAGAAGTTTGCCCCATAATTTCCAAGTGTATACCCTCCAAATAACATTCTGGGAAAATCGGGGCGAGATCTGAAGGGGTGAAATTTTTTTCCCAAAAATGAGCAAAGACTATAGTCTTTCCTTTTTTTTCGAAGATTTTTTGACCCTCTCCGATTTCCTTTGGAAAATTTCAGAATTTAATATGAACCCTAAACACTTGAAAAATATGTGCCAAACATCCCCCATCCCCTCCGATCTGGTCCAAAAAAATTCCGAAAGTTTTCTGTAACAACCCAATTCTGAACGTTTCCTAGCCAGGTGTGGAGCAGTG
Organism: Hemicrepidius hirtus; assembly: GCA_963082805.1. Taxonomy (NCBI): domain Eukaryota; kingdom Metazoa; phylum Arthropoda; class Insecta; order Coleoptera; family Elateridae; genus Hemicrepidius; species Hemicrepidius hirtus. Next base: position 10,071,337 of record OY720167.1, read on the forward strand.
GGAAGGGGTGAGGGAAGTTTGCCCCATAATTTCCAAGTGTATACCCTCCAAATAACATTCTGGGAAAATCGGGGCGAGATCTGAAGGGGTGAAATTTGTTTCCCAAAAATGAGCAAAGACTAGTCTTTCCTTTTTTTTTCGAAGATTTTTTGACCCTCTACGATTTCCTTAGGAAAATTTCAGAATGTAATATGAAGGGTAAAGACTTGAAAAATATGTGCCAAACATCCCCCATCCCCTCGCACCTGGTCCAAAAAAATTCCGAAAGTTTTCTGGAACAACCCAATTCAGAACGTTTCCTAGCCAGGTGTGGAGCAGTGGGAAGGGGTGAGAGAAGTTTGCCCCATAATTTCCAAGTGTATACCCTCCAAATAACATTCTGGGAAAATCGGGGCGAGATCTGAAGGGGTGAAATTTTTTTCCCAAAAATGAGCAAAGACTATAGTCTTTCCTTTTTTTTTCGAAGATTTTTTGACCCTGTCCGATTTCCTTAGGAAAATTTCAGAATTTAATATGAACCCTAAACACTTGAAAAATATGTGCCAAACATCCCCCATCCCCTCGCATCTGGTCCAAAAAAATTCCGAAAGTTTTCTGGAACAACCCAATTCTGAACGTTTCCTAGCCAGGTGTGGAGCAGTGGGAAGGGGTGAGAGAAGTTTGCCCCATAATTTCCAAGTGTATACCCTCCAAATAACATTCTGGGAAAATCGGGGCGAGATCTGAAGGGGTGAAATTTTTTTCCCAAAAATGAGCAGACTATAGTCTTTCCTTTTTTTTTCGAAGATTTTTTGACCCTCTCCGATTTCCTTAGGAAAATTTCAGAATTTAATATGAACCCTAAACACTTGAAAAATATGTGCCAAACATCCCCCATCCCCTCCGATCTGGTCCAAAAAAATTCCGAAAGTTTTCTGGAACAACCCAATTCTGAACGTTTCCTAGCCAGGTGTGGAGCAGTGGGAAGGGGTGAGGGAAGTTTGCCCCATAATTTCCAAGTGTATACCCTCCAAATAACATTCTGGGAAAATCGGGGCGAGATCTGAAGGGGTGAAATTTTTTTTCCAAAAATGAGCAGACTATAGTCTTTCCTTTTTTTTTCGAAGATTTTGTGACCCTCTCCGATTTCCTTAGGAAAATTTCAGAATGTAATATGAAGGGTAAAGACTTGAAAAATATGTGCCAAACATCCCCCATCCCCTCGCAACTGGTACAAAAAAATTCCGAAAGTTTTCTGGAACAACCCAATTCTGAACGTTTCCTAGCCAGGTGTGGAGCAGTGGGAAGGGGTGAGAGAAGTTTGCCCCATAATTTCCAAGTGTATACCCTCCAAATAACATTCTGGGAAAATCGGGGCGAGATCTGAAGGGGTGAAATTTTTTTCCCAAAAATGAGCAAAGACTATAGTCTTTCCTTTTTTTTTCGAAGATTTTTTGACCCTCTCCGATTTCCTTAGGAAAATTTCAGAATTTAATATGAACCCTAAACACTTGAAAAATATGTGCCAAACATCCCCCATCCCCTCCGATCTGGTCCAAAAAAATTCCGAAAGTTTTCTGGAACAACCCAATTCTGAACGTTTCCTAGACAGGTGTGGAGCAGTGGGAAGGGGTGAGGGAAGTTTGCCCCATAATTTCCAAGTGTATACCCTCCAAATAACATTCTGGGAAAATCGGGGCGAGATCTGAAGGGGTGAAATTTTTTTCCCAAAAATGAGCAAAGACTATAGTCTTTCCTTTTTTTTTCGAAGATTTTTTGACCCTCTCCGATTTCCTTAGGAAAATTTCAGAATTTAATATGAAGGGTAAAGACTTGAAAAATATGTGCCAAACATCCCCCATCCCCTCGCATCTGGTCCAAAAAAATTCCGAAAGTTTTCTGGAACAACCCAATTCAGAACGTTTCCTAGCCAGGTGTGGAGCAGTGGGAAGGGGTGAGAGAAGTTTGCCCCATAATTTCCAAGTGTATACCCTCCAAATAACATTCTGGGAAAATCGGGGCGAGATCTGAAGGGGTGAAATTTTTTTCCCAAAAATGAGCAAAGACTATAGTCTTTCCTTTTTTTTTCGAAGATTTTTTGACCCTGTCCGATTTCCTTAGGAAAATTTCAGAATTTAATATGAACCCTAAACACTTGAAAAATATGTGCCAAACATCCCCCATCCCCTCGCATCTGGTCCAAAAAAATTCCGAAAGTTTTCTGGAACAACCCAATTCTGAACGTTTCCTAGCCAGGTGTGGAGCAGTGGGAAGGGGTGAGGGAAGTTTGCCCCATAATTTCCAAGTGTATACCCTCCAAATAACATTCTGGGAAAATCGGGGCGAGATCTGAAGGGGTGAAATTTTTTTTCCAAAAATGAGCAGACTATAGTCTTTCCTTTTTTTTTCGAAGATTTTGTGACCCTCTCCGATTTCCTTAGGAAAATTTCAGAATGTAATATGAAGGGTAAAGACTTGAAAAATATGTGCCAAACATCCCCCATCCCCTCGCAACTGGTACAAATAAATTCCGAAAGTTTTCTGGAACAACCCAATTCTGAACGTTTCCTAGCCAGGTGTGGAGCAGTGGGAAGGGGTGAGAGAAGTTTGCCCCATAATTTCCAAGTGTATACCCTCCAAATAACATTCTGGGAAAATCGGGGCGAGATCTGAAGGGGTGAAATTTTTTTCCCAAAAATGAGCAAAGACTATAGTCTTTCCTTTTTTTTTCGAAGATTTTTTGACCCTCTCCGATTTCCTTAGGAAAATTTCAGAATTTAATATGAACCCTAAACACTTGAAAAATATGTGCCAAACATCCCCCATCCCCTCCGATCTGGTCCAAAAAAATTCCGAAAGTTTTCTGTAACAACCCAATTCTGAACGTTTCCTAGCCAGGTGTGGAGCAGTGGGAAGGGGTGAGGGAAGTTTGCCCCATAATTTCCAAGTGTATACCCTCCAAATAACATTCTGGGAAAATCGGGGCGAGATCTGAAGGGGTGAAATTTTTTTCCCAAAAATGAGCAAAGACTAGTCTTTCCTTTTTTTTTCGAAGATTTTTTGACCCTCTACGATTTCCTTAGGAAAATTTCAGAATGTAATATGAAGGGTAAAGACTTGAAAAATATGTGCCAAACATCCCCCATCCCCTCGCACCTGGTCCAAAAAAATTCCGAAAGTTTTCTGGAACAACCCAATTCAGAACGTTTCCTAGCCAGGTGTGGAGCAGTGGGAAGGGGTGAGAGAAGTTTGCCCCATAATTTCCAAGTGTATACCCTCCAAATAACATTCTGGGAAAATCGGGGCGAGATCTGAAGGGGTGAAATTTTTTTCCCAAAAATGAGCAAAGACTATAGTCTTTCCTTTTTTTTTCGAAGATTTTTTGACCCTGTCCGATTTCCTTAGGAAAATTTCAGAATTTAATATGAACCCTAAACACTTGAAAAATATGTGCCAAACATCCCCCATCCCCTCGCATCTGGTCCAAAAAAATTCCGAAAGTTTTCTGGAACAACCCAATTCTGAACGTTTCCTAGCCAGGTGTGGAGCAGTGGGAAGGGGTGAGAGAAGTTTGCCCCATAATTTCCAAGTGTATACCCTCCAAATAACATTCTGGGAAAATCGGGGCGAGATCTGAAGGGGTGAAATTTTTTTCCCAAAAATGAGCAGACTATAGTCTTTCCTTTTTTTTTCGAAGATTTTTTGACCCTCTCCGATTTCCTTAGGAAAATTTCAGAATTTAATATGAACCCTAAACACTTGAAAAATATGTGCCAAACATCCCCCATCCCCTCCGATCTGGTCCAAAAAAATTCCGAAAGTTTTCTGGAACAACCCAATTCTGAACGTTTCCTAGCCAGGTGTGGAGCAGTGGGAAGGGGTGAGGGAAGTTTGCCCCATAATTTCCAAGTGTATACCCTCCAAATAACATTCTGGGAAAATCGGGGCGAGATCTGAAGGGGTGAAATTTTTTTTCCAAAAATGAGCAGACTATAGTCTTTCCTTTTTTTTTCGAAGATTTTGTGACCCTCTCCGATTTCCTTAGGAAAATTTCAGAATGTAATATGAAGGGTAAAGACTTGAAAAATATGTGCCAAACATCCCCCATCCCCTCGCAACTGGTACAAAAAAATTCCGAAAGTTTTCTGGAACAACCCAATTCTGAACGTTTCCTAGCCAGGTGTGGAGCAGTGGGAAGGGGTGAGAGAAGTTTGCCCCATAATTTCCAAGTGTATACCCTCCAAATAACATTCTGGGAAAATCGGGGCGAGATCTGAAGGGGTGAAATTTTTTTCCCAAAAATGAGCAAAGACTATAGTCTTTCCTTTTTTTTTCGAAGATTTTTTGACCCTCTCCGATTTCCTTAGGAAAATTTCAGAATTTAATATGAACCCTAAACACTTGAAAAATATGTGCCAAACATCCCCCATCCCCTCCGATCTGGTCCAAAAAAATTCCGAAAGTTTTCTGGAACAACCCAATTCTGAACGTTTCCTAGACAGGTGTGGAGCAGTGGGAAGGGGTGAGGGAAGTTTGCCCCATAATTTCCAAGTGTATACCCTCCAAATAACATTCTGGGAAAATCGGGGCGAGATCTGAAGGGGTGAAATTTTTTTCCCAAAAATGAGCAAAGACTATAGTCTTTCCTTTTTTTTTCGAAGATTTTTTGACCCTCTCCGATTTCCTTAGGAAAATTCCAGAATTTAATATGAACCCTAAACACTTGAAAAATATGTGCCAAACATCCCCCATCCCCTCCGATCTGGTCCAAAAAAATTCCGAAAGTTTTCTGGAACAACCCAATTCTGAACGTTTCCTAGCCAGGTGTGGAGCAGTGGGAAGGGGTGAGGGAAGTTTGCCCCATAATTTCCAAGTGTATACCCTCCAAATAACATTCTGGGAAAATCGGGGCGAGATCTGAAGGGGTGAAATTTTTTTCGCAAAAATGAGCAAAGACTATAGTCTTTCCTTTTTTTTTTCGAAGATTTTTTGACCCTCTCCGATTTCCTTATGAAAATTTCAGAATTTAATATGAACCCTAAACACTTGAAAAATATGTGCCAAACATCCCCCATCCCCTCCGATCTGGTCCAAAAAAATTCCGAAAGTTTTCTGGAACAACCCAATTCTGAACGTTTCCTAGCCAGCTGTGGAGCAGTGGGAAGGGGTGAGGGAAGTTTGCCCCATAATTTCCAAATGTATACCCTCCAAATAACATTCTGGGAAAATCGGGGCGAGATCTGAAGGGGTGAAATTTTTTTCCCAAAAATGAGCAAAGACTATGGTCTTTCCTTTTTTTTTCGAAGATTTTTTGACCCTCTACGATTTCCTTAGGAAAATTTCAGAATTTAATATGAACCCTAAACACTTGAAAAATATGTTCCAAACATCCCCCATCCCCTCGCATCTGGTCCAAAAAAATTCCGAAAGTTTTCTGGAACAACCCAATTCAGAACGTTTCCTAGCCAGGTGTGGAGCAGTGGGAAGGGGTGAGAGAAGTTTGCCCCATAATTTCCAAGTGTATACCCTCCAAATAACATTCTGGGAAAATCGGGGCGAGATCTGAAGGGGTGAAATTTTTTTCCCAAAAATGAGCAAAGACTATAGTCTTTCCTTTTTTTTTCGAAGATTTTTTGACCCTCTCCGATTTCCTTAGGAAAATTTCAGAATTTAATATGAACCCTAAACACTTGAAAAATATGTTCCAAACATCCCCCATCCCCTCGCATCTGGTCCAAAAAAATTCCGAAAGTTTTCTGGAACAACCCAATTCAGAACGTTTCCTAGCCAGGTGTGGAGCAGTGGGAAGGGGTGAGAGAAGTTTGCCCCATAATTTCCAAGTGTATACCCTCCAAATAACATTCTGGGAAAATCGGGGCGAGATCTGAAGGGGTGAAATTTTTTTCCCAAAAATGAGCAAAGACTATAGTCTTTCCTTTTTTTTTCGAAGATTTTTTGACCCTCTCCGATTTCCTTAGGAAAATTTCAGAATTTAATATGAACCCTAAACACTTGAAAAATATGTGCCAAACATCCCCCATCCCCTCCGATCTGGTCCAAAAAAATTCCGAAAGTTTTTTGGAACAACCCAATTCTGAATGTTTCCTAGCCAGGTGTGGAGCAGTGGGAAGGGGTGAGGGAAGTTTGCCCCATAATTTCCAAGTGTATACCCTCCAAATAACATTCTGGGAAAATCGGGGCGAGATCTGAAGGGGTGAAATTTTTTTCCTAAAAATGAGCAAAGACTAGTCTTTCCTTTTTTTTTCGAAGATTTTTTGACCCTCTCCGATTTCCTTAGGAAAATTTCAGAATGTAATATGAAGGGTAAAGACTTGAAAAATATGTGCCAAACATCCCCCATCCCCTCGCATCTGGTCCAAAAAAATTCCGAAAGTTTTCTGGAACAACCCAATTCAGAACGTTTCCTAGCCAGGTGTGGAGCAGTGGGAAGGGGTGAGAGAAGTTTGCCCCATAATTTCCAAGTGTATACCCTCCAAATAACATTCTGGGAAAATCGGGGCGAGATCTGAAGGGGTGAAATTTTTTTCCCAAAAATGAGCAAAGACTTTCCTTTTTTTTTCGAAGATTTTTTGACCCTCTCCGATTTCCTTAGGAAAATTTCAGAATTTAATATGAACCCTAAACACTTTAAAAATATGTGCCAAACATCCCCCATCCCCTCCGATCTGGTCCAAAAAATTTCGAAAGTTTTCTGGAACAACCCAATTCTGAACGTTTCCTAGCCAGGTGTGGAGCAGTGGGAAGGGGTGAGGGAAGTTTGCCCCATAATTTCCAAGTGTATACCCTCCAAATAACATTCTGGGAAAATCGGGGCGAGATCTGATTGGGTGAAATTTTTTTCCCAAAAATGAGCAAAGACTATAGTCTTTCCTTTTTTTTTCGAAGATTTTTTGACCCTCTCCGATTTCCTTAGGAAAATTTCAGAATTTAATATGAACCCTAAACACTTGAAAAATATGTGCCAAACATCCCCCATCCCCTCCGATCTGGTTCAAAAAAATTCCGAAAGTTTTCTGGAACAACCCAATTCTGAACGTTTCCTAGCCAGGTGTGGAGCAGTGGGAAGGGGTGAGGGAAGTTTGCCCCATAATTTCCAAGTGTATACCCTCCAAATAACATTCTGGGAAAATCGGGGCGAGATCTGAAGGGGTGAAATTTTTTTCCCAAAAATGAGCAAAGACTATAGTCTTTCCTTTTTTTTTTTCGAAGATTTTTTGACCCTCTACGATTTCCTTAGGAAAATTTCAGAATGTAATATGAAGGGTAAAGACTTGAAAAATATGTGCCAAACATCCCCCATCCCCTCGCATCTGGTCCAAAAAAATTTCGAAAGTTTTCTGGAACAACCCAATTCAGAACGTTTCCTAGCCAGGTGTGGAGCAGTGGGAAGGGGTGAGAGAAGTTTGCCCCATAATTTCCAAGTGTATACCCTCCAAATAACATTCTGGGAAAATCGGGGCGAGATCTGAAGGGGTGAAATTTTTTTCCCAAAAATGAGCAAAGACTATAGTCTTTCCTTTTTTTTTCGAAGATTTTTTGACCCTGTCCGATTTCCTTAGGAAAATTTCAGAATTTAATATGAACCCTAAACACTTGAAAAATATGTGCCAAACATCCCCCATCCCCTCGCATCTGGTCCAAAAAAATTCCGAAAGTTTTCTGGAACAACCCAATTCAGAACGTTTCCTAGCCAGGTGTGGAGCAGTGGGAAAGGGTGAGAGAAGTTTGCCCCATAATTTCCAAGTGTATACCCTCCAAATAACATTCTGGGAAAATCGGGGCGAGATCTAAAGGGGTGAAATTTTTTTCCCAAAAATGAGCAAAGACTATAGTCTTTCCTTTTTTTTTCGAAGATTTTTTGACTCTCTCCGATTTCCTTAGGAAAATTTCAGAATTTAATATGAACCCTAAACACTTGAAAAATATGTGCCAAACATCCCCCATCCCCTCCGATCTGGTCCAAAAAAATTCCGAAAGTTTTCTGGAACAACCCAATTCTGAACGTTTCCTAGCCAGGTGTGGAGCAGTGGGAAGGGGTGAGGGAAGTTTGCCCCATAATTTCCAAGTGTATACCCTCCAAATAACATTCTGGGAAAATCGGGGCGAGATCTGAAGGGGTGAAATTTTTTTTCCAAAAATGAGCAAAGACTATAGTCTTTCCTTTTTTTTTCGAAGATTTTGTGACCCTCTCCGATTTCCTTAGGAAAATTTCAGAATGTAATATGAAGGGTAAACACTTGAAAAATATGTGCCAAACATCCCCCATCCCCTCCGATCTGGTTCAAAAAAATTCCGAAAGTTTTCTGGAACAACCCAATTCTGAACGTTTCCTAGCCAGGTGTGGAGCAGTGGGAAGGGGTGAGGGAAGTTTGCCCCATAATTTCCAAGTGTATACTCTCCAAATAACATTCTGGGAAAATCGGGGCGAGGTCTGAAGGGGTGAAATTTTTTTCCCAAAAATGAGCAAAGACTATAGTCTTTCCTTTTTCTTTCGAAGATTTTTTGACCCTCTCCGATTTCCTTAGGAAAATATTTCAGAATTTAATATGAACCCTAAACACTTGAAAAATATGTGCCAAACATCCCCCATCCCCTCGCATCTGGTCCAAAAAAATTCCGAAAGTTTTCTGGAACAACCCAATTCTGAACGTTTCCTAGCCAGGTGTGGAGCAGTGGGAAGGGGTGAGAGAAGTTTGCCCCATAATTTCCAAGTGTATACCCTCCAAATAACATTCTGGGAAAATCGGGGCGAGATCTGAAGGGGTGAAATTTTTTTCCCAAAAATGAGCAAAGACTATAGTCTTTCCTTTTTTTTTCGAAGATTTTTTGACCCTCTCCGATTTCCTTAGGAAAATTTCAGAATTTAATATGAGCCCTAAACACTTGAAAAATATGTGCCAAACATCCCCCATCCCCTCCGATCTGGTCCAAAAAAATTCCGAAAGTTTTCTGGAACAACCCAATTCTGAACGTTTCCTAGCCAGGTGTGGAGCAGTGGGAAGGGGTGAGGGAAGTTTGCCCCATAATTTCCAAGTGTATACCCTCCAAATAACATTCTGGGAAAATCGGAGCGAGATCTGAAGGGGTGAAATTTTTTTCCCAAAAATGAGCAAAGACTATAGTCTTTCCTTTTTTTTTTTCGAAGATTTTTTGACCCTCTACGATTTCCTTAGGAAAATTTCAGAATGTAATATGAAGGGTAAAGACTTGAAAAATATGTGCCAAACATCCCCCATCCCCTCGCATCTGGTCCAAAAAAATTTCGAAAGTTTTCTGGAACAACCCAATTCAGAACGTTTCCTAGCCAGGTGTGGAGCAGTGGGAAGGGGTGAGAGAAGTTTGCCCCATAATTTCCAAGTGTATACCCTCCAAATAACATTCTGGGAAAATCGGGGCGAGATCTAAAGGGGTGAAATTTTTTTCCCAAAAATGAGCAAAGACTATAGTCTTTCCTTTTTTTTTCGAAGATTTTTTGACTCTCTCCGATTTCCTTAGGAAAATTTCAGAATTTAATATGAACCCTAAACACTTGAAAAATATGTGCCAAACATCCCCCATCCCCTCCGCTCTGGTCCAAAAAAATTCCGAAAGTTTTCTGGAACAACCCAATTCTGAACGTTTCCTAGCCAGGTGTGGAGCAGTGGGAAGGGGTGAGGGAAGTTTGCCCCATAATTTCCAAGTGTATACCCTCCAAATAACATTCTGGGAAAATCGGGGCGAGATCTGAAGGGGTGAAATTTTTTTTCCAAAAATGAGCAAAGACTATAGTCTTTCCTTTTTTTTTCGAAGATTTTGTGACCCTCTCCGATTTCCTTAGGAAAATTTCAGAATGTAATATGAAGGGTAAACACTTGAAAAATATGTGCCAAACATCCCCCATCCCCTCCGATCTGGTTCACAAAAATTCCGAAAGTTTTCTGGAACAACCCAATTCTGAACGTTTCCTAGCCAGGTGTGGAGCAGTGGGAAGGGGTGAGGGAAGTTTGCCCCATAATTTCCAAGTGTATACCCTCCAAATAACATTCTGGGAAAATCGGAGCGAGATCTGAAGGGGTGAAATTTTTGTCCTAAAAATGAGCAAAGACTATAGTCTTTCCTTTTTTTTTCGAAGATTTTTTGACCCTCTCCGATTTCCTTAGGAAAATTTCAGAATTTAATATGAACCCTAAACACTTGAAAAATATGTGCCAAACATCCCCCATCCCCTCCGATCTGGTCCAAAAAAATTCCGAAAGTTTTCTGGAACAACCCAATTCTGAACGTTTCCTAGCCAGGTGTGGAGCAGTGGGAAGGGGTGAGGGAAGTTTGCCCCATAATTTCCAAGTGTATACCCTCCAAATAACATTCTGGGAAAATCGGGGCGAGATCTGAAGGGGTGAAATTTTTTTCCCAAAAATGAGCAAAGACTATAGTCTTTCCTTTTTCTTTCGAAGATTTTTTGACCCTCTCCGATTTCCTTAGGAAAATATTTCAGAATTTAATATGAACCCTAAACACTTGAAAAATATGTGCCAAACATCCCCCATCCCCTCGCATCTGGTCCAAAAAAATTCCGAAAGTTTTCTGGAACAACCCAATTCTGAACGTTTCCTAGCCAGGTGTGGAGCAGTGGGAAGGGGTGAGGGAAGTTTGCCCCATAATTTCCAAGTGTATACCCTCCAAATAACATTCTGGGAAAATCGGAGCGAGATCTGAAGGGGTGAAATTTTTTTCCTAAAAATGAGCAAAGACTATAGTCTTTCCTTTTTTTTTCGAAGATTTTTTGACCCTCTCCGATTTCCTTAGGAAAATTTCAGAATTTAATATCAACCCTAAACACTTGAAAAATATGTGCCAAACATCCCCCATCCCCTCCGATCTGGTCCAAAAAAATTCCGAAAGTTTTCTGGAACAACCCAATTCTGAACGTTTCCTAGCCAGGTGTGGAGCAGTGGGAAGGGGTGAGGGAAGTTTGCCCCATAATTTCCAAGTGTATACCCTCCAAATAACATTCTGGGAAAATCGGGGCGAGATCTGAAGGGGTGAAATTTTTTTCCCAAAAATGAGCAAAGACTATAGTCTTTCCTTTTTTTTTCGAAGATTTTTTGACCCTCTACGATTTCCTTAGGAAAATTTCAGAATGTAATATGAAGGGTAAAGACTTGAAAAATATGTGCCAAACATCCCCCATCCCCTCGCATCTGGTCCAAAAAAATTCCGAAAGTTTTCTGGAACAACCCAATTCAGAACGTTTCCTAGCCAGGTGTGGAGCAGTGGGAAGGGGTGAGAGAAGTTTGCCCCATAATTTCCAAGTGTATACCCTCCAAATAACATTCTGGGAAAATCGGGGCGAGATCTGAAGGGGTGAAATTTTTTTCCCAAAAATGAGCAAAGACTATAGTCTTTCCTTTTTTTTTCCAAGACTTTTTGACCCTGTCCGATTTCCTTAGGAAAATTTCAGAATTTAATATGAACCCTAAACACTTGAAAAATATGTGCCAAACATCCCCCATCCCCTCGCATCTGGTCCAAAAAAATTCCGAAAGTTTTCTGGAACAACCCAATTCAGAACGTTTCCTAGCCAGGTGTGGAGCAGTGGGAAGGGGTGAGAGAAGTTTGCCCCATAATTTCCAAGTGTATACCCTCCAAATAACATTCTGGGAAAATCGGGGCGAGATCTAAAGGGGTGAAATTTTTTTCCCAAAAATGAGCAAAGACTATAGTCTTTCCTTTTTTTTCGAAGATTTTTTGACCCTGTCCGATTTCCTTAGGAAAATTTCAGAATTTAATATGAACCCTAAACACTTGAAAAATATGTGCCAAACATCCCCCATCCCCTCGCATCTGGTCCAAAAAAATTCCGAAAGTTTTCTGGAACAACCCAATTCAGAACGTTTCCTAGCCAGGTGTGGAGCAGTGGGAAGGGGTGAGAGAAGTTTGCCCCATAATTTCCAAGTGTATACCCTCCAAATAACATTCTGGGAAAATCGGGGCGAGATCTGAAGGGGTGAAATTTTTTTCCCAAAAATGAGCAAAGACTATAGTCTTTCCTTTTTTTTTCGAAGATTTTTTGACCCTCTCCGATTTCCTTAGGAAAATTTCAGAATTTAATATGAACCCTAAAGACTTGAAAAATATGTTCCAAACATCCCCCATCCCCTCGCATCTGGTCCAAAAAAATTCCGAAAGTTTTCTGGAACAACCCAATTCAGAACGTTTCCTAGCCAGGTGTGGAGCAGTGGGAAGGGGTGAGAGAAGTTTGCCCCATAATTTCCAAGTGTATACCCTCCAAATAACATTCTGGGAAAATCGGGGCGAGATCTGAAGGGGTGAAATGTTTTTCCCAAAAATGAGCAAAGACTATAGTCTTTCCTTTTTTTTTCGAAGATTTTTTGACCCTCTCCGATTTCCTTAGGAAAATTTCAGAATTTAATATGAACCCTAAACACTTGAAAAATATGTGCCAAACATCCCCCATCCCCTCCGATCTGGTCCAAAAAAATTCCGAAAGTTTTTTGGAACAACCCAATTCTGAATGTTTCCTAGCCAGGTGTGGAGCAGTGGGAAGGGGTGAGGGAAGTTTGCCCCATAATTTCCAAGTGTATACCCTCCAAATAACATTCTGGGAAAATCGGGGCGAGATCTGAAGGGGTGAAATTTTTTTCCCAAAAATGAGCAAAGACTATAGTCTTTCCTTTTTTTTTCGAAGATTTTTTGACCCTCTCCGATTTCCTTAGGAAAATTTCAGAATGTAATATGAAGGGTAAAGACTTGAAAACTATGTGCCAAACATCCCCCATCCCCTCGCATCTGGTAAAAAAAATTCCGAAAGTTTTCTGGAACAACCCAATTCAGAACGTTTCCTAGCCAGGTGTGGAGCAGTGGGAAGGGGTGAGAGAAGTTTGCCCCATAATTTCCAAGTGTATACCCTCCAAATAACATTCTGGGAAAATCGGGGCGAGATCTGAAGGGGTGAAATTTTTTTCCCAAAAATGAGCAAAGACTATAGTCTTTCCTTTTTTTTTCGAAGATTTTTTGACCCTCTCCGATTTCCTTAGGAAAATTTCAGAATTTAATATGAACCCTAAACACTTGAAAAATATGTGCCAAACATCCCCCATCCCCTCCGATCTGGTCCAAAAAATTTCGAAAGTTTTCTGGAACAACCCAATTCTGAACGTTTCCTAGCCAGGTGTGGAGCAGTGGGAAGGGGTGAGGGAAGTTTGCCCCATAATTTCCAAGTGTATACCCTCCAAATAACATTCTGGGAAAATCGGGGCGAGATCTGAAGGGGTGAAATTTTTTTCCCAAAAATGAGCAAAGACTATAGTCTTTCCTTTTTTTTTCGAAGATTTTTTGACCCTCTCCGATTTCCTTAGGAAAATTTCAGAATTTAATATGAACCCTAAAGACTTGAAAAATATGTTCCAAACATCCCCCATCCCCTCGCATCTGGTCCAAAAAAATTCCGAAAGTTTTCTGGAACAACCCAATTCAGAACGTTTCCTAGCCAGGTGTGGAGCAGTGGGAAGGGGTGAGAGAACTTTGCCCCATAATTTCCAAGTGTATACCCTCCAAATAACATTCTGGGAAAATCGGGGCGAGATCTGAAGGGGTGAAATTTTTTTCCCAAAAATGAGCAAAGACTATAGTCTTTCCTTTTTTTTTCGAAGATTTTTTGACCCTCTCCGATTTCCTTAGGAAAATTTCAGAATTTAATATGAACCCTAAACACTTGAAAAATATGTGCCAAACATCCCCCATCCCCTCCGATCTGGTCCAAAAAAATTCCGAAAGTTTTTTGGAACAACCCAATTCTGAATGTTTCCTAGCCAGGTGTGGAGCAGTGGGAAGGGGTGAGGGAAGTTTGCCCCATAATTTCCAAGTGTATACCCTCCAAATAACATTCTGGGAAAATCGGGGCGAGATCTGAAGGGGTGAAATTTTTTTCCCAAAAATGAGCAAAGACTATAGTCTTTCCTTTTTTTTTCGAAGATTTTTTGACCCTCTCCGATTTCCTTAGGAAAATTTCAGAATGTAATATGAAGGGTAAAGACTTGAAAAATATGTGCCAAACATCCCCCATCCCCTCGCATCTGGTCCAAAAAAATTCCGAAAGTTTTCTGGAACAACCCAATTCAGAACGTTTCCTAGCCAGGTGTGGAGCAGTGGGAAGGGGTGAGAGAAGTTTGCCCCATAATTTCCAAGTGTATACCCTCCAAATAACATTCTGGGAAAATCGGGGCGAGATCTGAAGGGGTGAAATTTTTTTCCCAACAATGAGCAAAGACTATAGTCTTTCCTTTTTTTTTCGAAGATTTTTTGACCCTCTCCGATTTCCTTAGGAAAATTTCAGAATGTAATATGAAGGGTAAAGACTTGAAAAATATGTGCCAAACATCCCCCATCCCCTCGCATCTGGTAAAAAAAATTCCGAAAGTTTTCTGGAACAACCCAATTCAGAACGTTTCCTAGCCAGGTGTGGAGCAGTGGGAAGGGGTGAGAGAAGTTTGCCCCATAATTTCCAAGTGTATACCCTCCAAATAACATTCTGGGAAAATCGGGGCGAGATCTGAAGGGGTGAAATTTTTTTCCCAAAAATGAGCAAAGACTATAGTCTTTCCTTTTTTTTTCGAAGATTTTTTGACCCTCTCCGATTTCCTTAGGAAAATTTCAGAATTTAATATGAACCCTAAACACTTGAAAAATATGTGCCAAACATCCCCCATCCCCTCCGATCTGGTCCAAAAAATTTCGAAAGTTTTCTGGAACAACCCAATTCTGAACGTTTCCTAGCCAGGTGTGGAGCAGTGGGAAGGGGTGAGGGAAGTTTGCCCCATAATTTCCAAGTGTATACCCTCCAAATAACATTCTGGGAAAATCGGGGCGAGATCTGAAGGGGTGAAATTTTTTTCCCAAAAATGAGCAAAGACTATAGTCTTTCCTTTTTTTTTCGAAGATTTTTTGACCCTCTCCGATTTCCTTAGGAAAATTTCAGAATGTAATATGAAGGGTAAAGACTTGAAAAATATGTGCCAAACATCCCCCATCCCCTCGCATCTGGTCCAAAAAAATTCCGAAAGTTTTCTGGAACAACCCAATTCTGAACGTTTCCTAGCCAGGTGTGGAGCAGTGGGAAGGGGTGAGAGAAGTTTGCCCCATAATTTCCAAGTGTATACCCTCCAAATAACATTCTGGGAAAATCGGGGCGAGATCTGAAGGGGTGAAATTTTTTTCCCAAAAATGAGCAAAGACTATAGTCTTTCCTTTTTTTTTCGAAGATTTTTTGACCCTCTCCGATTTCCTTAGGAAAATTTCAGAATGTAATATGAAGGGTAAAGACTTGAAAAATATGTGCCAAACATCCCCCATCCCCTCGCATCTGGTCCAAAAAAATTCCGAAAGTTTTCTGGAACAACCCAATTCTGAACGTTTCCTAGCCAGGTGTGGAGCAGTGGGAAGGGGTGAGAGAAGTTTGCCCCATAATTTCCAAGTGTATACCCTCCAAATAACATTCTGGGAAAATCGGGGCGAGATCTGAAGGGGTGAAATTTTTTTTCCAAAAATGAGCAAAGACTATAGTCTTTCCTTTTTTTTTCGAAGATTTTGTGACCCTCTCCGATTTCCTTAGGAAAATTTCAGAATGTAATATGAAGGGTAAACACTTGAAAAATATGTGCCAAACATCCCCCATCCCCTCGCATCTGGTCCAAAAAAATTCCGAAAGTTTTCTGGAACAACCCAATTCTGAACGTTTCCTAGCCAGGTGTGGAGCAGTGGGAAGGGGTGAGAGAAGTTTGCCCCATAATTTCCAAGTGTATACCCTCCAAATAACATTCTGGGAAAATCGGGGCGAGATCTGAAGGGGTGAAATTTTTTTCCCAAAAATGAGCAAAGACTATAGTCTTTCCTTTTTTTTTCGAAGATTTTTTGACCCTCTCCGATTTCCTTAGGAAAATTTCAGAATTTAATATGAACCCTAAACACTTGAAAAATATGTGCCAAACATCCCCCATCCCCTCCGATCTGGTTCAAAAAAATTCCGAAAGTTTTCTGGAACAACCCAATTCTGAACGTTTCCTAGCCAGGTGTGGAGCAGTGGGAAGGGGTGAGGGAAGTTTGCCCCATAATTTCCAAGTGTATACCCTCCAAATAACATTCTGGGAAAATCGGGGCGAGATCTGAAGGGGTGAAATTTTTTTCCCAAAAATGAGCAAAGACTATAGTCTTTCCTTTTTTTTTTTCGAAGATTTTTTGACCCTCTACGATTTCCTTAGGAAAATTTCAGAATGTAATATGAAGGGTAAAGACTTGAAAAATATGTGCCAAACATCCCCCATCCCCTCGCATCTGGTCCAAAAAAATTTCGAAAGTTTTCTGGAACAACCCAATTCAGAACGTTTCCTAGCCAGGTGTGGAGCAGTGGGAAGTGGTGAGAGAAGTTTGCCCCATAATTTCCAAGTGTATACCCTCCAAATAACATTCTGGGAAAATCGGGGCGAGATCTGAAGGGGTGAAATTTTTTTCCCAAAAATGAGCAAAGACTATAGTCTTTCCTTTTTTTTTCGAAGATTTTTTGACCCTCTCCGATTTCCTTAGGAAAATTTCAGAATTTAATATGAACCCTAAACACTTGAAAAATATGTGCCAAACATCCCCCATCCCCTCCGATCTGGTCCAAACAAATTCCGAAAGTTTTCTGGAACAACCCAATTCTGAACGTTTCCTAGCCAGGTGTGGAGCAGTGGGAAGGGGTGAGGGAAGTTTGCCCCATAATTTCCAAGTGTATACTCTCCAAATAACATTCTGGGAAAATCGGGGCGAGGTCTGAAGGGGTGAAATTTTTTTCCCAAAAATGAGCAAAGACTATAGTCTTTCCTTTTTTTTTCGAAGATTTTTTGACCCTCTCCGATTTCCTTAGGAAAATATTTCAGAATTTAATATGAACCCTAAACACTTGAAAAATATGTGCCAAACATCCCCCATCCCCTCGCATCTGGTCCAAAAAAATTCCGAAAGTTTTCTGGAACAACCCAATTCTGAACGTTTCCTAGCCAGGTGTGGAGCAGTGGGAAGGGGTGAGAGAAGTTTGCCCCATAATTTCCAAGTGTATACCCTCCAAATAACATTCTGGGAAAATCGGGGCGAGATCTGAAGGGGTGAAATTTTTTTCCCAAAAATGAGCAAAGACTATAGTCTTTCCTTTTTTTTTCGAAGATTTTTTGACCCTCTCCGATTTCCTTAGGAAAATTTCAGAATTTAATATGAACCCTAAACACTTGAAAAATATGTGCCAAACATCCCCCATCCCCTCCGATCTGGTCCAAAAAAATTCCGAAAGTTTTCTGGAACAACCCAATTCTGAACGTTTCCTAGCCAGGTGTGGAGCAGTGGGAAGGGGTGAGGGAAGTTTGCCCCATAATTTCCAAGTGTATACCCTCCAAATAACATTCTGGGAAAATCGGAGCGAGATCTGAAGGGGTGAAATTTTTTTCCTAAAAATGAGCAAAGACTATAGTCTTTCCTTTTTTTTTCGAAGATTTTTTGACCCTCTCCGATTTCCTTAGGAAAATTTCAGAATTTAATATGAACCCTAAACACTTGAAAAATATGTGCCAAACATCCCCCATCCCCTCCGATCTGGTCCAAAAAAATTCCGAAAGTTTTCTGGAACAACCCAATTCTGAACGTTTCCTAGCCAGGTGTGGAGCAGTGGGAAGGGGTGAGAGAAGTTTGCCCCATAATTTCCAAGTGTATACCCTCCAAATAACATTCTGGGAAAATCGGGGCGAGATCTGAAGGGGTGAAATTTTTTTCCCAAAAATGAGCAAAGACTATAGTCTTTCCTTTTTTTTTCCAAGACTTTTTGACCCTGTCCGATTTCCTTAGGAAAATTTCAGAATTTAATATGAACCCTAAACACTTGAAAAATATGTGCCAAACATCCCCCATCCCCTCGCATCTGGTCCAAAAAAATTCCGAAAGTTTTCTGGAACAACCCAATTCAGAACGTTTCCTAGCCAGGTGTGGAGCAGTGGGAAGGGGTGAGAGAAGTTTGCCCCATAATTTCCAAGTGTATACCCTCCAAATAACATTCTGGGAAAATCGGGGCGAGATCTAAAGGGGTGAAATTTTTTTCCCAAAAATGAGCAAAGACTATAGTCTTTCCTTTTTTTTTCGAAGATTTTTTGACCCTGTCCGATTTCCTTAGGAAAATTTCAGAATTTAATATGAACCCTAAACACTTGAAAAATATGTGCCAAACATCCCCCATCCCCTCGCATCTGGTCCAAAAAAATTCCGAAAGTTTTCTGGAACAACCCAATTCAGAACGTTTCCTAGCCAGGTGTGGAGCAGTGGGAAGGGGTGAGAGAAGTTTGCCCCATAATTTCCAAGTGTATACCCTCCAAATAACATTCTGGGAAAATCGGGGCGAGATCTGAAGGGGTGAAATTTTTTTCCCAAAAATGAGCAAAGACTATAGTCTTTCCTTTTTTTTTTCGAAGATTTTTTGACCCTGTCCGATTTCCTTAGGAAAATTTCAGAATTTAATATGAACCCTAAACACTTGAAAAATATGTGCCAAACATCCCCCATCCCCTCCGATCTGGTCCAAAAAAATTCCGAAAGTTTTCTGGAACAACCCAATTCTGAACGTTTCCTAGCCAGGTGTGGAGCAGTGGGAAGGGGTGAGGGAAGTTTGCCCCATAATTTCCAAGTGTATACTCTCCAAATAACATTCTGGGAAAATCGGGGCGAGGTCTGAAGGGGTGAAATTTTTTTCCCAAAAATGAGCAAAGACTATAGTCTTTCCTTTTTTTTTCGAAGATTTTTTGACCCTCTCCGATTTCCTTAGGAAAATTTCAGAATGTAATATGAAGGGTAAAGACTTGAAAAATATGTGCCAAACATCCCCCATCCCCTCCGATCTGGTCCAAAAAAAGGGAAGTTTGCCCCATAATTTCCAAGTGTATACCCTCCAAATAACATTCTGGGAAAATCGGGGCGAGATCTGAAGGGGTGAAATTTTTTTTCCAAAAATGAGCAAAGTCTTTCCTTTTTTTTTCGAAGATTTTGTGACCCTCTCCGATTTCCTTAGGAAAATTTCAGAATGTAATATGAAGGGTAAACACTTGAAAAATATGTGCCAAACATCCCCCATCCCCTCGCATCTGGTGCAAAAAAATTCCGAAAGTTTTCTGGAACAACCCAATTCTGAACGTTTCCTAGCCAGGTGTGGAGCAGTGGGAAGGGGTGAGAGAAGTTTGCCCCATAATTTCCAAGTGTATACCCTCCAAATAACATTCTGGGAAAATCGGGGCGAGATCTGAAGGGGTGAAATTTTTTTCCCAAAAATGAGCAAAGACTATAGTCTTTCCTTTTTTTTTCGAAGATTTTTTGACCCTCTCCGATTTCCTTAGGAAAATTTAAGAATTTAATATGAACCCTAAACACTTGAAAAATATGTGCCAAACATCCCCCATCCCCTCCGATCTGGTCCAAAAAAATTCCGAAAGTTTTCTGGAACAACCCAATTCTGAACGTTTCCTAGCCAGGTGTGGAGCAGTGGGAAGGGGTGAGGGAAGTTTGCCCCATAATTTCCAAGTGTATACTCTCCAAATAACATTCTGGGAAAATCGGGGCGAGGTCTGAAGGGGTGAAATTTTTTTCCCAAAAATGAGCAAAGACTATAGTCTTTCCTTTTTTTTTCGAAGATTTTTTGACCCTCTCCGATTTCCTTAGGAAAATTTCAGAATTTAATATGAACCCTAAACACTTGAAAAATATGTGCCAAACATCCCCCATCACCTCCGATCTGGTCCAAAAAAATTCCGAAAGTTTTCTGGAACAACCCAATTCTGAACGTTTCCTAGACAGGTGTGGAGCAGTGGGAAGGGGTGAGGGAAGTTTGCCCCATAATTTCCAAGTGTATACCCTCCAAATAACATTCTGGGAAAATCGGGGCGAGATCTGAAGGGGTGAAATTTTTTTCCTAAAAATGAGCAAAGACTATAGTCTTTCCTTTTTTTTTCGAAGATTTTTTGACCCTCTCCGATTTCCTTAGGAAAATTTCAGAATTTAATATGAACCCTAAACACTTGAAAAATATGTGCCAAACATCCCCCATCCCCTCCGATCGGGTCCAAAAAAATTCCGAAAGTTTTCTGGAACAACCCAATTCTGAACGTTTCCTAGACAGGTGTGGAGCAGTGGGAAGGGGTGAGGGAAGTTTGCCCCATAATTTCCAAGTGTATACCCTCCAAATAACATTCTGGGAAAATCGGGGCGAGATCTGAAGGGGTGAAATTTTTTTCCTAAAAATGAGCAAAGACTATAGTCTTTCCTTTTTTTTTCGAAGATTTTTTGACCCTCTCCGATTTCCTTAGGAAAATTTCAGAATTTAATATGAACCCTAAACACTTGAAAAATATGTGCCAAACATCCCCCATCCCCTCCGATCGGGTCCAAAAAAATTCCGAAAGTTTTCTGGAACAACCCAATTCTGAACGTTTCCTAGCCAGGTGTGGAGCAGTGGGAAGGGGTGAGGGAAGTTTGCCCCATAATTTCCAAGTGTATACCCTCCAAATAACATTCTGGGAAAATCGGGGCGAGATCTGAAGGGGTGAAATTTTTTTCCCAAAAATGAGCAAAGACTAGTCTTTCCTTTTTTTTTCGAAGATTTTTTGACCCTCTACGATTTCCTTAGGAAAATTTCAGAATGTAATATGAAGGGTAAAGACTTGAAAAATATGTGCCAAACATCCCCCATCCCCTCGCATCTGGTCCAAAAAAATTCCGAAAGTTTTCTGGAACAACCCAATTCAGAACGTTTCCTAGAAAGGTGTGGAGCAGTGGGAAGGGGTGAGAGAAGTTTGCCCCATAATTTCCAAGTGTATACCCTCCAAATAACATTCTGGGAAAATCGGGGCGAGATCTGAAGGGGTGAAATTTTTTTCCCAAAAATGAGCAAAGACTATAGTCTTTCCTTTTTTTTTCGAAGATTTTTTGACCCTGTCCGATTTCCTTAGGAAAATTTCAGAATTTAATATGAACCCTAAACACTTGAAAAATATGTGCCAAACATCCCCCATCCCCTCGCATCTGGTCCAAAAAAATTCCGAAAGTTTTCTGGAACAACCCAATTCTGAACGTTTCCTAGCCAGGTGTGGAGCAGTGGGAAGGGGTGAGAGAAGTTTGCCCCATAATTTCCAAGTGTATACCCTCCAAATAACATTCTGGGAAAATCGGGGCGAGATCTGAAGGGGTGAAATTTTTTTCCCAAAAATGAGCAGACTATAGTCTTTCCTTTTTTTTTCGAAGATTTTTTGACCCTCTCCGATTTCCTTAGGAAAATTTCAGAATTTAATATGAACCCTAAACACTTGAAAAATATGTGCCAAACATCCCCCATCCCCTCCGATCTGGTCCAAAAAAATTCCGAAAGTTTTCTGGAACAACCCAATTCTGAACGTTTCCTAGCCAGGTGTGGAGCAGTGGGAAGGGGTGAGGGAAGTTTGCCCCATAATTTCCAAGTGTATACCCTCCAAATAACATTCTGGGAAAATCGGGGCGAGATCTGAAGGGGTGAAATTTTTTTTCCAAAAATGAGCAGACTATAGTCTTTCCTTTTTTTTTCGAAGATTTTGTGACCCTCTCCGATTTCCTTAGGAAAATTTCAGAATGTAATATGAAGGGTAAAGACTTGAAAAATATGTGCCAAACATCCCCCATCCCCTCGCAACTGGTACAAAAAAATTCCGAAAGTTTTCTGGAACAACCCAATTCTGAACGTTTCCTAGCCAGGTGTGGAGCAGTGGGAAGGGGTGAGAGAAGTTTGCCCCATAATTTCCAAGTGTATACCCTCCAAATAACATTCTGGGAAAATCGGGGCGAGATCTGAAGGGGTGAAATTTTTTTCCCAAAAATGAGCAAAGACTATAGTCTTTCCTTTTTTTTCGAAGATTTTTTGACCCTCTCCGATTTCCTTTGGAAAATTTCAGAATTTAATATGAACCCTAAACACTTGAAAAATATGTGCCAAACATCCCCCATCCCCTCCGATCTGGTCCAAAAAAATTCCGAAAGTTTTCTGTAACAACCCAATTCTGAACGTTTCCTAGCCAGGTGTGGAGCAGTGGGAAGGGGTGAGGGAAGTTTGCCCCATAATTTCCAAGTGTATACCCTCCAAATAACATTCTGGGAAAATCGGGGCGAGATCTGAAGGGGTGAAATTTGTTTCCCAAAAATGAGCAAAGACTAGTCTTTCCTTTTTTTTTCGAAGATTTTTTGACCCTCTACGATTTCCTTAGGAAAATTTCAGAATGTAATATGAAGGGTAAAGACTTGAAAAATATGTGCCAAACATCCCCCATCCCCTCGCACCTGGTCCAAAAAAATTCCGAAAGTTTTCTGGAACAACCCAATTCAGAACGTTTCCTAGCCAGGTGTGGAGCAGTGGGAAGGGGTGAGAGAAGTTTGCCCCATAATTTCCAAGTGTATACCCTCCAAATAACATTCTGGGAAAATCGGGGCGAGATCTGAAGGGGTGAAATTTTTTTCCCAAAAATGAGCAAAGACTATAGTCTTTCCTTTTTTTTTCGAAGATTTTTTGACCCTGTCCGATTTCCTTAGGAAAATTTCAGAATTTAATATGAACCCTAAACACTTGAAAAATATGTGCCAAACATCCCCCATCCCCTCGCATCTGGTCCAAAAAAATTCCGAAAGTTTTCTGGAACAACCCAATTCTGAACGTTTCCTAGCCAGGTGTGGAGCAGTGGGAAGGGGTGAGAGAAGTTTGCCCCATAATTTCCAAGTGTATACCCTCCAAATAACATTCTGGGAAAATCGGGGCGAGATCTGAAGGGGTGAAATTTTTTTCCCAAAAATGAGCAGACTATAGTCTTTCCTTTTTTTTTCGAAGATTTTTTGACCCTCTCCGATTTCCTTAGGAAAATTTCAGAATTTAATATGAACCCTAAACACTTGAAAAATATGTGCCAAACATCCCCCATCCCCTCCGATCTGGTCCAAAAAAATTCCGAAAGTTTTCTGGAACAACCCAATTCTGAACGTTTCCTAGCCAGGTGTGGAGCAGTGGGAAGGGGTGAGGGAAGTTTGCCCCATAATTTCCAAGTGTATACCCTCCAAATAACATTCTGGGAAAATCGGGGCGAGATCTGAAGGGGTGAAATTTTTTTTCCAAAAATGAGCAGACTATAGTCTTTCCTTTTTTTTTCGAAGATTTTGTGACCCTCTCCGATTTCCTTAGGAAAATTTCAGAATGTAATATGAAGGGTAAAGACTTGAAAAATATGTGCCAAACATCCCCCATCCCCTCGCAACTGGTACAAAAAAATTCCGAAAGTTTTCTGGAACAACCCAATTCTGAACGTTTCCTAGCCAGGTGTGGAGCAGTGGGAAGGGGTGAGAGAAGTTTGCCCCATAATTTCCAAGTGTATACCCTCCAAATAACATTCTGGGAAAATCGGGGCGAGATCTGAAGGGGTGAAATTTTTTTCCCAAAAATGAGCAAAGACTATAGTCTTTCCTTTTTTTTTCGAAGATTTTTTGACCCTCTCCGATTTCCTTAGGAAAATTTCAGAATTTAATATGAACCCTAAACACTTGAAAAATATGTGCCAAACATCCCCCATCCCCTCCGATCTGGTCCAAAAAAATTCCGAAAGTTTTCTGGAACAACCCAATTCTGAACGTTTCCTAGACAGGTGTGGAGCAGTGGGAAGGGGTGAGGGAAGTTTGCCCCATAATTTCCAAGTGTATACCCTCCAAATAACATTCTGGGAAAATCGGGGCGAGATCTGAAGGGGTGAAATTTTTTTCCCAAAAATGAGCAAAGACTATAGTCTTTCCTTTTTTTTTCGAAGATTTTTTGACCCTCTCCGATTTCCTTAGGAAAATTTCAGAATTTAATATGAAGGGTAAAGACTTGAAAAATATGTGCCAAACATCCCCCATCCCCTCGCATCTGGTCCAAAAAAATTCCGAAAGTTTTCTGGAACAACCCAATTCAGAACGTTTCCTAGCCAGGTGTGGAGCAGTGGGAAGGGGTGAGAGAAGTTTGCCCCATAATTTCCAAGTGTATACCCTCCAAATAACATTCTGGGAAAATCGGGGCGAGATCTGAAGGGGTGAAATTTTTTTCCCAAAAATGAGCAAAGACTATAGTCTTTCCTTTTTTTTTCGAAGATTTTTTGACCCTGTCCGATTTCCTTAGGAAAATTTCAGAATTTAATATGAACCCTAAACACTTGAAAAATATGTGCCAAACATCCCCCATCCCCTCGCATCTGGTCCAAAAAAATTCCGAAAGTTTTCTGGAACAACCCAATTCTGAACGTTTCCTAGCCAGGTGTGGAGCAGTGGGAAGGGGTGAGGGAAGTTTGCCCCATAATTTCCAAGTGTATACCCTCCAAATAACATTCTGGGAAAATCGGGGCGAGATCTGAAGGGGTGAAATTTTTTTTCCAAAAATGAGCAGACTATAGTCTTTCCTTTTTTTTTCGAAGATTTTGTGACCCTCTCCGATTTCCTTAGGAAAATTTCAGAATGTAATATGAAGGGTAAAGACTTGAAAAATATGTGCCAAACATCCCCCATCCCCTCGCAACTGGTACAAAAAAATTCCGAAAGTTTTCTGGAACAACCCAATTCTGAACGTTTCCTAGCCAGGTGTGGAGCAGTGGGAAGGGGTGAGAGAAGTTTGCCCCATAATTTCCAAGTGTATACCCTCCAAATAACATTCTGGGAAAATCGGGGCGAGATCTGAAGGGGTGAAATTTTTTTCCCAAAAATGAGCAAAGACTATAGTCTTTCCTTTTTTTTTCGAAGATTTTTTGACCCTCTCCGATTTCCTTAGGAAAATTTCAGAATTTAATATGAACCCTAAACACTTGAAAAATATGTGCCAAACATCCCCCATCCCCTCCGATCTGGTCCAAAAAAATTCCGAAAGTTTTCTGTAACAACCCAATTCTGAACGTTTCCTAGCCAGGTGTGGAGCAGTGGGAAGGGGTGAGGGAAGTTTGCCCCATAATTTCCAAGTGTATACCCTCCAAATAACATTCTGGGAAAATCGGGGCGAGATCTGAAGGGGTGAAATTTTTTTCCCAAAAATGAGCAAAGACTAGTCTTTCCTTTTTTTTTCGAAGATTTTTTGACCCTCTACGATTTCCTTAGGAAAATTTCAGAATGTAATATGAAGGGTAAAGACTTGAAAAATATGTGCCAAACATCCCCCATCCCCTCGCACCTGGTCCAAAAAAATTCCGAAAGTTTTCTGGAACAACCCAATTCAGAACGTTTCCTAGCCAGGTGTGGAGCAGTGGGAAGGGGTGAGAGAAGTTTGCCCCATAATTTCCAAGTGTATACCCTCCAAATAACATTCTGGGAAAATCGGGGCGAGATCTGAAGGGGTGAAATTTTTTTCCCAAAAATGAGCAAAGACTATAGTCTTTCCTTTTTTTTTAGAAGATTTTTTGACCCTGTCCGATTTCCTTAGGAAAATTTCAGAATTTAATATGAACCCTAAACACTTGAAAAATATGTGCCAAACATCCCCCATCCCCTCGCATCTGGTCCAAAAAAATTCCGAAAGTTTTCTGGAACAACCCAATTCTGAACGTTTCCTAGCCAGGTGTGGAGCAGTGGGAAGGGGTGAGAGAAGTTTGCCCCATAATTTCCAAGTGTATACCCTCCAAATAACATTCTGGGAAAATCGGGGCGAGATCTGAAGGGGTGAAATTTTTTTCCCAAAAATGAGCAGACTATAGTCTTTCCTTTTTTTTTCGAAGATTTTTTGACCCTCTCCGATTTCCTTAGGAAAATTTCAGAATTTAATATGAACCCTAAACACTTGAAAAATATGTGCCAAACATCCCCCATCCCCTCCGATCTGGTCCAAAAAAATTCCGAAAGTTTTCTGGAACAACCCAATTCTGAACGTTTCCTAGCCAGGTGTGGAGCAGTGGGAAGGGGTGAGGGAAGTTTGCCCCATAATTTCCAAGTGTATACCCTCCAAATAACATTCTGGGAAAATCGGGGCGAGATCTGAAGGGGTGAAATTTTTTTTCCAAAAATGAGCAGACTATAGTCTTTCCTTTTTTTTTCGAAGATTTTGTGACCCTCTCCGATTTCCTTAGGAAAATTTCAGAATGTAATATGAAGGGTAAAGACTTGAAAAATATGTGCCAAACATCCCCCATCCCCTCGCAACTGGTACAAAAAAATTCCGAAAGTTTTCTGGAACAACCCAATTCTGAACGTTTCCTAGCCAGGTGTGGAGCAGTGGGAAGGGGTGAGAGAAGTTTGCCCCATAATTTCCAAGTGTATACCCTCCAAATAACATTCTGGGAAAATCGGGGCGAGATCTGAAGGGGTGAAATTTTTTTCCCAAAAATGAGCAAAGACTATAGTCTTTCCTTTTTTTTTCGAAGATTTTTTGACCCTCTCCGATTTCCTTAGGAAAATTTCAGAATTTAATATGAACCCTAAACACTTGAAAAATATGTGCCAAACATCCCCCATCCCCTCCGATCTGGTCCAAAAAAATTCCGAAAGTTTTCTGGAACAACCCAATTCTGAACGTTTCCTAGACAGGTGTGGAGCAGTGGGAAGGGGTGAGGGAAGTTTGCCCCATAATTTCCAAGTGTATACCCTCCAAATAACATTCTGGGAAAATCGGGGCGAGATCTGAAGGGGTGAAATTTTTTTCCCAAAAATGAGCAAAGACTATAGTCTTTCCTTTTTTTTTCGAAGATTTTTTGACCCTCTCCGATTTCCTTAGGAAAATTCCAGAATTTAATATGAACCCTAAACACTTGAAAAATATGTGCCAAACATCCCCCATCCCCTCCGATCTGGTCCAAAAAAATTCCGAAAGTTTTCTGGAACAACCCAATTCTGAACGTTTCCTAGCCAGGTGTGGAGCAGTGGGAAGGGGTGAGGGAAGTTTGCCCCATAATTTCCAAGTGTATACCCTCCAAATAACATTCTGGGAAAATCGGGGCGAGATCTGAAGGGGTGAAATTTTTTTCCCAAAAATGAGCAAAGACTATAGTCTTTCCTTTTTTTTTCGAAGATTTTTTGACCCTCTCCGATTTCCTTAGGAAAATTTCAGAATTTAATATGAACCCTAAACACTTGAAAAATATGTGCCAAACATCCCCCATCCCCTCCGATCTGGTCCAAAAAAATTCCGAAAGTTTTCTGGAACAACCCAATTCTGAACGTTTCCTAGCCAGGTGTGGAGCAGTGGGAAGGGGTGAGGGAAGTTTGCCCCATAATTTCCAAGTGTATACCCTCCAAATAACATTCTGGGAAAATCGGGGCGAGATCTGAAGGGGTGAAATTTTTTTTCCAAAAATGAGCAGACTATAGTCTTTCCTTTTTTTTTCGAAGATTTTGTGACCCTCTCCGATTTCCTTAGGAAAATTTCAGAATGTAATATGAAGGGTAAAGACTTGAAAAATATGTGCCAAACATCCCCCATCCCCTCGCAACTGGTACAAAAAAATTCCGAAAGTTTTCTGGAACAACCCAATTCTGAACGTTTCCTAGCCAGGTGTGGAGCAGTGGGAAGGGGTGAGAGAAGTTTGCCCCATAATTTCCAAGTGTATACCCTCCAAATAACATTCTGGGAAAATCGGGGCGAGATCTGAAGGGGTGAAATTTTTTTCCCAAAAATGAGCAAAGACTATAGTCTTTCCTTTTTTTTTCGAAGATTTTTTGACCCTCTCCGATTTGCTTAGGAAAATTTCAGAATTTAATATGAACCCTAAACACTTGAAAAATATGTGCCAAACATCCCCCATCCCCTCCGATCTGGTCCAAAAAAATTCCGAAAGTTTTCTGGAACAACCCAATTCTGAACGTTTCCTAGCCAGGTGTGGAGCAGTGGGAAGGGGTGAGGGAAGTTTGCCCCATAATTTCCAAGTGTATACCCTCCAAATAACATTCTGGGAAAATCGGGGCGAGATCTGAAGGGGTGAAATTTTTTTCCTAAAAATGAGCAAAGACTATAGTCTTTCCTTTTTTTTTCGAAGATTTTTTGACCCTCTCCGATTTCCTTAGGAAAATTTCAGAATTTAATATGAACCCTAAACACTTGAAAAATATGTGCCAAACATCCCCCATCCCCTCCGATCTGGTCCAAAAAAATTCCGAAAGTTTTCTGGAACAACCCAATTCTGAACGTTTCCTAGCCAGGTGTGGAGCAGTGGGAAGGGGTGAGGGAAGTTTGCCCCATAATTTCCAAGTGTATACCCTCCAAATAACATTCTGGGAAAATCGGGGCGAGATCTGAAGGGGTTAAATTTTTTTCCTAAAAATGAGCAAAGACTATAGTCTTTCCTTTTTTTTTCGAAGATTTTTTGACCCTCTACGATTTCCTTAGGAAAATTTCAGAATGTAATATGAAGGGTAAAGACTTGAAAAATATGTGCCAAACATCCCCCATCCCCTCGCATCTGGTCCAAAAAAATTCCGAAAGTTTTCTGGAACAACCCAATTCAGAACGTTTCCTAGCCAGGTGTGGAGCAGTGGGAAGGGGTGAGAGAAGTTTGCCCCATAATTTCCAAGTGTATACCCTCCAAATAACATTCTGGGAAAATCGGGGCGAGATCTGAAGGGGTGAAATTTTTTTCCCAAAAATGAGCAAAGACTATAGTCTTTCCTTTTTTTTTCGAAGATTTTTTGACCCTGTCCGATTTCCTTAGGAAAATTTCAGAATTTAATATGAACCCTAAACACTTGAAAAATATGTGCCAAACATCCCCCATCCCCTCGCATCTGGTCCAAAAAAATTCCGAAAGTTTTCTGGAACAACCCAATTCAGAACGTTTCCTAGACAGATGTGGAGCAGTGGGAAGGGGTGAGAGAAGTTTGCCCCATAATTTCCAAGTGTATACCCTCCAAATAACATTCTGGGAAAATCGGGGCGAGATCTGAAGGGGTGAAATTTTTTACCCAAAAATGAGCAAAGACTATAGTCTTTCCTTTTTTTTTCGAAGATTTTTTGACCCTCTCCGATTTCCTTAGGAAAATTTCAGAATTTAATATGAACCCTAAACACTTGAAAAATATGTGCCAAACATCCCCCATCCCCTCCGATCTGGTCCAAAAAAATTCCGAAAGTTTTCTGTAACAACCCAATTCTGAACGTTTCCTAGCCAGGTGTGGAGCAGTGGGAAGGGGTGAGGGAAGTTTGCCCCATAATTTCCAAGTGTATACTCTCCAAATAACATTCTGGGAAAATCGGGGCGAGGTCTGAAGGGGTGAAATTTTTTTCCCAAAAATGAGCAAAGACTATAGTCTTTCCTTTTTTTTTCGAAGATTTTTTGACCCTCTCCGATTTCCTTAGGAAAATTTCAGAATGTAATATGAAGGGTAAAGACTTGAAAAATATGTGCCAAACATCCCCCATCCCCTCCGATCTGGTCCAAAAAAATTCCGAAAGTTTTCTGGAACAACCCAATTCTGAACGTTTCCTAGACAGGTGTGGAGCAGTGGGAAGGGGTGAGGGAAGTTTGCCCCATAATTTCCAAGTGTATACCCTCCAAATAACATTCTGGGAAAATCGGGGCGAGATCTGAAGGGGTGAAATTTTTTTCCCAAAAATGAGCAAAGACTATAGTCTTTCCTTTTTTTTTCGAAGATTTTTTGACCCTCTCCGATTTCCTTAGGAAAATTTCAGAATTTAATATGAACCCTAAACACTTGAAAAATATGTGCCAAACATCCCCCATCCCCTCCGATCTGGTCCAAAAAAATTCCGAAAGTTTTCTGGAACAACCCAATTCTGAACGTTTCCTAGCCAGGTGTGGAGCAGTGGGAAGGGGTGAGGGAAGTTTGCCCCATAATTTCCAAGTGTATACTCTCCAAATAACATTCTGGGAAAATCGGGGCGAGGTCTGAAGGGGTGAAATTTTTTTCCCAAAAATGAGCAAAGACTATAGTCTTTCCTTTTTTTTTCGAAGATTTTTTGACCCTCTCCGATTTCCTTAGGAAAATTTCAGAATGTAATATGAAGGGTAAAGACTTGAAAAATATGTGCCAAACATCCCCCATCCCCTCGCATCTGGTCCAAAAAAATTCCGAAAGTTTTCTGGAACAACCCAATTCTGAACGTTTCCTAGCCAGGTGTGGAGCAGTGGGAAGGGGTGAGAGAAGTTTGCCCCATAATTTCCAAGTGTATACCCTCCAAATAACATTCTGGGAAAATCGGGGCGAGATCTGAAGGGGTGAAATTTTTTTCCCAAAAATGAGCAAAGACTATAGTCTTTCCTTTTTTTTTTGAAGATTTTTTGACCCTCTCCGATTTCCTTAGGAAAATTTCAGAATTTAATATGAACCCTAAACACTTGAAAAATATGTGCCAAACATCCCCCATCCCCTCCGATCTGGTCCAAAAAAATTCCGAAAGTTTTCTGGAACAACCCAATTCTGAACGTTTCCTATCCAGGTGTGGAGCAGTGGGAAGGGGTGAGGGAAGTTTGCCCCATAATTTCCAAGTGTATACCCTCCAAATAACATTCTGGGAAAATCGGGGCGAGATCTGAAGGGGTCAAATTTTTTTCCAAAAAATGAGCAAAGACTATAGTCTTTCCTTTTTTTTTCGAAGATTTTTTCACCCTCTGCGATTTCCTTAGGAAAATTTCAGAATGTAATATGAAGGATAAAGACTTGAAAAATATGTGCCAAACATCCCCCATCCCCTCGCATCTGGTCCAAAAAAATCCGAAAGTTTTCTGGAACAACCCAATTCTGAACGTTTCCTAGCCAGGTGTGGAGCAGTGGGAAGGGGTGACAGAAGTTTGCCCCATAATTTCCAAGTGTATACCCTCCAAATAACATTCTGGGAAAATCGGGGCGAGATCTGAAGGGGTGAAATTTTTTTTCCAAAAATGAGCAGACTATAGTCTTTCCTTTTTTTTTCGAAGATTTTGTGACCCTCTCCGATTTCCTTAGGAAAATTTCAGAATGTAATATGAAGGGTAAAGACTTGAAAAATATGTGCCAAACATCCCCCATCCCCTCGCAACTGGTACAAAAAAATTCCGAAAGTTTTCTGGAACAACCCAATTCTGAACGTTTCCTAGCCAGGTGTGGAGCAGTGGGAAGGGGTGAGAGAAGTTTGCCCCATAATTTCCAAGTGTATACCCTCCAAATAACATTCTGGGAAAATCGGGGCGAGATCTGAAGGGGTGAAATTTTTTTCCCAAAAATGAGCAAAGACTATAGTCTTTCCTTTTTTTTTCGAAGATTTTTTGACCCTCTCCGATTTCCTTAGGAAAATTTCAGAATTTAATATGAACCCTAAACACTTGAAAAATATGTGCCAAACATCCCCCATCCCCTCCGATCTGGTCCAAAAAAATTCCGAAAGTTTTCTGTAACAACCCAATTCTGAACGTTTCCTAGCCAGGTGTGGAGCAGTGGGAAGGGGTGAGGGAAGTTTGCCCCATAATTTCCAAGTGTATACCCTCCAAATAACATTCTGGGAAAATCGGGGCGAGATCTGAAGGGGTGAAATTTTTTTCCCAAAAATGAGCAAAGACTAGTCTTTCCTTTTTTTTTCGAAGATTTTTTGACCCTCTACGATTTCCTTAGGAAAATTTCAGAATGTAATATGAAGGGTAAAGACTTGAAAAATATGTGCCAAACATCCCCCATCCCCTCGCACCTGGTCCAAAAAAATTCCGAAAGTTTTCTGGAACAACCCAATTCAGAACGTTTCCTAGCCAGGTGTGGAGCAGTGGGAAGGGGTGAGAGAAGTTTGCCCCATAATTTCCAAGTGTATACCCTCCAAATAACATTCTGGGAAAATCGGGGCGAGATCTGAAGGGGTGAAATTTTTTTCCCAAAAATGAGCAAAGACTATAGTCTTTCCTTTTTTTTTCGAAGATTTTTTGACCCTGTCCGATTTCCTTAGGAAAATTTCAGAATTTAATATGAACCCTAAACACTTGAAAAATATGTGCCAAACATCCCCCATCCCCTCGCATCTGGTCCAAAAAAATTCCGAAAGTTTTCTGGAACAACCCAATTCTGAACGTTTCCTAGCCAGGTGTGGAGCAGTGGGAAGGGGTGAGAGAAGTTTGCCCCATAATTTCCAAGTGTATACCCTCCAAATAACATTCTGGGAAAATCGGGGCGAGATCTGAAGGGGTGAAATTTTTTTCCCAAAAATGAGCAGACTATAGTCTTTCCTTTTTTTTTCGAAGATTTTTTGACCCTCTCCGATTTCCTTAGGAAAATTTCAGAATTTAATATGAACCCTAAACACTTGAAAAATATGTGCCAAACATCCCCCATCCCCTCCGATCTGGTCCAAAAAAATTCCGAAAGTTTTCTGGAACAACCCAATTCTGAACGTTTCCTAGCCAGGTGTGGAGCAGTGGGAAGGGGTGAGGGAAGTTTGCCCCATAATTTCCAAGTGTATACCCTCCAAATAACATTCTGGGAAAATCGGGGCGAGATCTGAAGGGGTGAAATTTTTTTTCCAAAAATGAGCAGACTATAGTCTTTCCTTTTTTTTTCGAAGATTTTGTGACCCTCTCCGATTTCCTTAGGAAAATTTCAGAATGTAATATGAAGGGTAAAGACTTGAAAAATATGTGCCAAACATCCCCCATCCCCTCGCAACTGGTACAAAAAAATTCCGAAAGTTTTCTGGAACAACCCAATTCTGAACGTTTCCTAGCCAGGTGTGGAGCAGTGGGAAGGGGTGAGAGAAGTTTGCCCCATAATTTCCAAGTGTATACCCTCCAAATAACATTCTGGGAAAATCGGGGCGAGATCTGAAGGGGTGAAATTTTTTTCCCAAAAATGAGCAAAGACTATAGTCTTTCCTTTTTTTTTCGAAGATTTTTTGACCCTCTCCGATTTCCTTAGGAAAATTTCAGAATTTAATATGAACCCTAAACACTTGAAAAATATGTGCCAAACATCCCCCATCCCCTCCGATCTGGTCCAAAAAAATTCCGAAAGTTTTCTGGAACAACCCAATTCTGAACGTTTCCTAGACAGGTGTGGAGCAGTGGGAAGGGGTGAGGGAAGTTTGCCCCATAATTTCCAAGTGTATACCCTCCAAATAACATTCTGGGAAAATCGGGGCGAGATCTGAAGGGGTGAAATTTTTTTCCCAAAAATGAGCAAAGACTATAGTCTTTCCTTTTTTTTTCGAAGATTTTTTGACCCTCTCCGATTTCCTTAGGAAAATTCCAGAATTTAATATGAACCCTAAACACTTGAAAAATATGTGCCAAACATCCCCCATCCCCTCCGATCTGGTCCAAAAAAATTCCGAAAGTTTTCTGGAACAACCCAATTCTGAACGTTTCCTAGCCAGGTGTGGAGCAGTGGGAAGGGGTGAGGGAAGTTTGCCCCATAATTTCCAAGTGTATACCCTCCAAATAACATTCTGGGAAAATCGGGGCGAGATCTGAAGGGGTGAAATTTTTTTCCCAAAAATGAGCAAAGACTATAGTCTTTCCTTTTTTTTTCGAAGATTTTTTGACCCTCTCCGATTTCCTTAGGAAAATTTCAGAATTTAATATGAACCCTAAACACTTGAAAAATATGTGCCAAACATCCCCCATCCCCTCCGATCTGGTCCAAAAAAATTCCGAAAGTTTTCTGGAACAACCCAATTCTGAACGTTTCCTAGCCAGGTGTGGAGCAGTGGGAAGGGGTGAGGGAAGTTTGCCCCATAATTTCCAAGTGTATACCCTCCAAATAACATTCTGGGAAAATCGGGGCGAGATCTGAAGGGGTGAAATTTTTTTTCCAAAAATGAGCAGACTATAGTCTTTCCTTTTTTTTTCGAAGATTTTGTGACCCTCTCCGATTTCCTTAGGAAAATTTCAGAATGTAATATGAAGGGTAAAGACTTGAAAAATATGTGCCAAACATCCCCCATCCCCTCGCAACTGGTACAAAAAAATTCCGAAAGTTTTCTGGAACAACCCAATTCTGAACGTTTCCTAGCCAGGTGTGGAGCAGTGGGAAGGGGTGAGAGAAGTTTGCCCCATAATTTCCAAGTGTATACCCTCCAAATAACATTCTGGGAAAATCGGGGCGAGATCTGAAGGGGTGAAATTTTTTTCCCAAAAATGAGCAAAGACTATAGTCTTTCCTTTTTTTTTCGAAGATTTTTTGACCCTCTCCGATTTGCTTAGGAAAATTTCAGAATTTAATATGAACCCTAAACACTTGAAAAATATGTGCCAAACATCCCCCATCCCCTCCGATCTGGTCCAAAAAAATTCCGAAAGTTTTCTGGAACAACCCAATTCTGAACGTTTCCTAGCCAGGTGTGGAGCAGTGGGAAGGGGTGAGGGAAGTTTGCCCCATAATTTCCAAGTGTATACCCTCCAAATAACATTCTGGGAAAATCGGGGCGAGATCTGAAGGGGTGAAATTTTTTTCCTAAAAATGAGCAAAGACTATAGTCTTTCCTTTTTTTTTCGAAGATTTTTTGACCCTCTCCGATTTCCTTAGGAAAATTTCAGAATTTAATATGAACCCTAAACACTTGAAAAATATGTGCCAAACATCCCCCATCCCCTCCGATCTGGTCCAAAAAAATTCCGAAAGTTTTCTGGAACAACCCAATTCTGAACGTTTCCTAGCCAGGTGTGGAGCAGTGGGAAGGGGTGAGGGAAGTTTGCCCCATAATTTCCAAGTGTATACCCTCCAAATAACATTCTGGGAAAATCGGGGCGAGATCTGAAGGGGTTAAATTTTTTTCCTAAAAATGAGCAAAGACTATAGTCTTTCCTTTTTTTTTCGAAGATTTTTTGACCCTCTACGATTTCCTTAGGAAAATTTCAGAATGTAATATGAAGGGTAAAGACTTGAAAAATATGTGCCAAACATCCCCCATCCCCTCGCATCTGGTCCAAAAAAATTCCGAAAGTTTTCTGGAACAACCCAATTCAGAACGTTTCCTAGCCAGGTGTGGAGCAGTGGGAAGGGGTGAGAGAAGTTTGCCCCATAATTTCCAAGTGTATACCCTCCAAATAACATTCTGGGAAAATCGGGGCGAGATCTGAAGGGGTGAAATTTTTTTCCCAAAAATGAGCAAAGACTATAGTCTTTCCTTTTTTTTTCGAAGATTTTTTGACCCTGTCCGATTTCCTTAGGAAAATTTCAGAATTTAATATGAACCCTAAACACTTGAAAAATATGTGCCAAACATCCCCCATCCCCTCGCATCTGGTCCAAAAAAATTCCGAAAGTTTTCTGGAACAACCCAATTCAGAACGTTTCCTAGACAGATGTGGAGCAGTGGGAAGGGGTGAGAGAAGTTTGCCCCATAATTTCCAAGTGTATACCCTCCAAATAACATTCTGGGAAAATCGGGGCGAGATCTGAAGGGGTGAAATTTTTTACCCAAAAATGAGCAAAGACTATAGTCTTTCCTTTTTTTTTCGAAGATTTTTTGACCCTCTCCGATTTCCTTAGGAAAATTTCAGAATTTAATATGAACCCTAAACACTTGAAAAATATGTGCCAAACATCCCCCATCCCCTCCGATCTGGTCCAAAAAAATTCCGAAAGTTTTCTGGAACAACCCAATTCTGAACGTTTCCTAGCCAGGTGTGGAGCAGTGGGAAGGGGTGAGGGAAGTTTGCCCCATAATTTCCAAGTGTATACCCTCCAAATAACATTCTGGGAAAATCGGGGCGAGATCTGAAGGGGTTAAATTTTTTTCCTAAAAATGAGCAAAGACTATAGTCTTTCCTTTTTTTTTCGAAGATTTTTTGACCCTCTACGATTTCCTTAGGAAAATTTCAGAATGTAATATGAAGGGTAAAGACTTGAAAAATATGTGCCAAACATCCCCCATCCCCTCGCATCTGGTCCAAAAAAATTCCGAAAGTTTTCTGGAACAACCCAATTCAGAACGTTTCCTAGCCAGGTGTGGAGCAGTGGGAAGGGGTGAGAGAAGTTTGCCCCATAATTTCCAAGTGTATACCCTCCAAATAACATTCTGGGAAAATCGGGGCGAGATCTGAAGGGGTGAAATTTTTTTCCCAAAAATGAGCAAAGACTATAGTCTTTCCTTTTTTTTTCGAAGATTTTTTGACCCTGTCCGATTTCCTTAGGAAAATTTCAGAATTTAATATGAACCCTAAACACTTGAAAAATATGTGCCAAACATCCCCCATCCCCTCGCATCTGGTCCAAAAAAATTCCGAAAGTTTTCTGGAACAACCCAATTCAGAACGTTTCCTAGACAGATGTGGAGCAGTGGGAAGGGGTGAGAGAAGTTTGCCCCATAATTTCCAAGTGTATACCCTCCAAATAACATTCTGGGAAAATCGGGGCGAGATCTGAAGGGGTGAAATTTTTTACCCAAAAATGAGCAAAGACTATAGTCTTTCCTTTTTTTTTCGAAGATTTTTTGACCCTCTCCGATTTCCTTAGGAAAATTTCAGAATTTAATATGAACCCTAAACACTTGAAAAATATGTGCCAAACATCCCCCATCCCCTCCGATCTGGTCCAAAAAAATTCCGAAAGTTTTCTGTAACAACCCAATTCTGAACGTTTCCTAGCCAGGTGTGGAGCAGTGGGAAGGGGTGAGGGAAGTTTGCCCCATAATTTCCAAGTGTATACTCTCCAAATAACATTCTGGGAAAATCGGGGCGAGGTCTGAAGGGGTGAAATTTTTTTCCCAAAAATGAGCAAAGACTATAGTCTTTCCTTTTTTTTTCGAAGATTTTTTGACCCTCTCCGATTTCCTTAGGAAAATTTCAGAATGTAATATGAAGGGTAAAGACTTGAAAAATATGTGCCAAACATCCCCCATCCCCTCCGATCTGGTCCAAAAAAATTCCGAAAGTTTTCTGGAACAACCCAATTCTGAACGTTTCCTAGACAGGTGTGGAGCAGTGGGAAGGGGTGAGGGAAGTTTGCCCCATAATTTCCAAGTGTATACCCTCCAAATAACATTCTGGGAAAATCGGGGCGAGATCTGAAGGGGTGAAATTTTTTTCCCAAAAATGAGCAAAGACTATAGTCTTTCCTTTTTTTTTCGAAGATTTTTTGACCCTCTCCGATTTCCTTAGGAAAATTTCAGAATTTAATATGAACCCTAAACACTTGAAAAATATGTGCCAAACATCCCCCATCCCCTCCGATCTGGTCCAAAAAAATTCCGAAAGTTTTCTGGAACAACCCAATTCTGAACGTTTCCTAGCCAGGTGTGGAGCAGTGGGAAGGGGTGAGGGAAGTTTGCCCCATAATTTCCAAGTGTATACTCTCCAAATAACATTCTGGGAAAATCGGGGCGAGGTCTGAAGGGGTGAAATTTTTTTCCCAAAAATGAGCAAAGACTATAGTCTTTCCTTTTTTTTTCGAAGATTTTTTGACCCTCTCCGATTTCCTTAGGAAAATTTCAGAATGTAATATGAAGGGTAAAGACTTGAAAAATATGTGCCAAACATCCCCCATCCCCTCGCATCTGGTCCAAAAAAATTCCGAAAGTTTTCTGGAACAACCCAATTCTGAACGTTTCCTAGCCAGGTGTGGAGCAGTGGGAAGGGGTGAGAGAAGTTTGCCCCATAATTTCCAAGTGTATACCCTCCAAATAACATTCTGGGAAAATCGGGGCGAGATCTGAAGGGGTGAAATTTTTTTCCCAAAAATGAGCAAAGACTATAGTCTTTCCTTTTTTTTTTGAAGATTTTTTGACCCTCTCCGATTTCCTTAGGAAAATTTCAGAATTTAATATGAACCCTAAACACTTGAAAAATATGTGCCAAACATCCCCCATCCCCTCCGATCTGGTCCAAAAAAATTCCGAAAGTTTTCTGGAACAACCCAATTCTGAACGTTTCCTATCCAGGTGTGGAGCAGTGGGAAGGGGTGAGGGAAGTTTGCCCCATAATTTCCAAGTGTATACCCTCCAAATAACATTCTGGGAAAATCGGGGCGAGATCTGAAGGGGTCAAATTTTTTTCCAAAAAATGAGCAAAGACTATAGTCTTTCCTTTTTTTTTCGAAGATTTTTTCACCCTCTGCGATTTCCTTAGGAAAATTTCAGAATGTAATATGAAGGATAAAGACTTGAAAAATATGTGCCAAACATCCCCCATCCCCTCGCATCTGGTCCAAAAAAATCCGAAAGTTTTCTGGAACAACCCAATTCTGAACGTTTCCTAGCCAGGTGTGGAGCAGTGGGAAGGGGTGACAGAAGTTTGCCCCATAATTTCCAAGTGTATACCCTCCAAATAACATTCTGGGAAAATCGGGGCGAGATCTGAAGGGGTGAAATTTTTTTCCTAAAAATGAGCAAAGACTATAGTCTTTCCTTTTTTTTTCGAAGATTTTTTGACCCTCTCCGATTTCCTTAGGAAAACTTCAGAATTTAATATGAACCCTAAACACTTGAAAAATATGTACCAAACATCCCCCATCCCCTCCGATCTGGTCCAAAAAAATTCCGAAAGTTTTCTGGAACAACCCAATTCTGAACGTTTCCTAGCCAGGTGTGGAGCAGTGGGAAGGGGTGAGGGAAGTTTGCCCCATAATTTCCAAGTGTATACCCTCCAAATAACATTCTGGGAAAATCGGGGCGAGATCTGAAGGGGTGAAATTTTTTTCCTAAAAATGAGCAAAGACTATAGTCTTTCCTTTTTTTTTCGAAGAT
Source organism: Hemicrepidius hirtus (assembly GCA_963082805.1). NCBI lineage: Eukaryota > Metazoa > Arthropoda > Insecta > Coleoptera > Elateridae > Hemicrepidius > Hemicrepidius hirtus. Next base: position 10,109,996 of record OY720167.1, read on the forward strand.
TTTTTGACCCTCTCCGATTTCCTTAGGAAAATTTCAGAATTTAATATGAACCCTAAACACTTGAAAAATATGTGCCAAACATCCCCCATCCCCTCCGATCTGGTCCAAAAAAATTCCGAAAGTTTTCTGGAACAACCCAATTCTGAACGTTTCCTAGCCAGGTGTGGAGCAGTGGGAAGGGGTGAGGGAAGTTTGCCCCATAATTTCCAAGTGTATACCCTCCAAATAACATTCTGGGAAAATCGGGGCGAGATCTGAAGGGGTGAAATTTTTTTTCCAAAAATGAGCAGACTATAGTCTTTCCTTTTTTTTTCGAAGATTTTGTGACCCTCTCCGATTTCCTTAGGAAAATTTCAGAATGTAATATGAAGGGTAAAGACTTGAAAAATATGTGCCAAACATCCCCCATCCCCTCGCATCTGGTACAAAAAAATTCCGAAAGTTTTCTGGAACAACCCAATTCTGAACGTTTTCTAGCCAGGTGTGGAGCAGTGGGAAGGGGTGAGAGAAGTTTGCCCCATAATTTCCAAGTGTATACCCTCCAAATAACATTCTGGGAAAATCGGGGCGAAATCTGAAGGGGTGAAATTTTTTTCCCAAAAATGAGCAAACACTATAGTCCTTCCTTTTTTTTTCGAAGATTTTTTGACCCTCTCCGATTTCCTTAGGAAAATTTCAGAATTTAATATGAACCCTAAACACTTGAAAAATATGTGCCAAACATCCCCCATCCCCTCCGATCTGGTCTAAAAAAATTCCGAAAGTTTTCTGGAACAACCCAATTCTGAACGTTTCCTAGCCAGGTGTGGAGCAGTGGGAAGGGGTGAGGGAAGTTTGCCCCATAATTTCCAAGTGTATACCCTCCAAATAACATTCTGGGAAAATCGGGGCGAGATCTGAAGGGGTGAAATTTTTTTCCCAAAAATGAGCAAAGACTATAGTCTTTCCTTTTTTTTTTCGAAGATTTTTTGACCCTCTACGATTTCCTTAGGAAAATTTCAGAATGTAATATGAAGGGTAAAGACTTGAAAAATATGTGCCAAACATCCCCCATCCCCTCGCATCTGGTCCAAAAAAATTCCGAAAGTTTTCTGGAACAACCCAATTCAGAACGTTTCCTAGCCAGGTGTGGAGCAGTGGGAAGGGGTGAGAGAAGTTTGCCCCATAATTTCCAAGTGTATACCCTCCAAATAACATTCTGGGAAAATCGGGGCGAGATCTGAAGGGGTGAAATTTTTTTCCCAAAAATGAGCAAAGACTTTCCTTTTTTTTTCGAAGATTTTTTGACCCTCTCCGATTTCCTTAGGAAAATTTCAGAATTTAATATGAACCCTAAACACTTGAAAAATATGTGCCAAACATCCCCCATCCCCTCGCATCTGGTCCAAAAAAATTCCGAAAGTTTTCTGGAACAACCCAATTCAGAACGTTTCCTAGCCAGGTGTGGAGCAGTGGGAAGGGGTGAGAGAAGTTTGCCCCATAATTTCCAAGTGTATACCCTCCAAATAACATTCTGGGAAAATCGGGGCGAGATCTGAAGGGGTGAAATTTTTTTCCTAAAAATGAGCAAAGACTATAGTCTTTCCTTTTTTTTTCGAAGATTTCTTGACCCTCTCCGATTTCCTTAGGAAAATTTCAGAATGTAATATGAAGGGTAAAGACTTGAAAAATATGTGCCAAACATCCCCCATCCCCTCCGATCTGGTCCAAAAAAATTCCGAAAGTTTTCTGGAACAACCCAATTCTGAACGTTTCCTAGCCAGGTGTGGAGCAGTGGGAAGGGGTGAGGGAAGTTTGCCCCATAATTTCCAAGTGTATACCCTCCAAATAACATTCTGGGAAAATCGGGGCGAGATCTGAAGGGGTGAAATTTTTTTCCTAAAAATGAGCAAAGACTATAGTCTTTCCTTTTTTTTTCGAAGATTTCTTGACCCTCTCCGATTTCCTTAGGAAAATTTCAGAATGTAATATGAAGGGTAAAGACTTGAAAAATATGTGCCAAACATCCCCCATCCCCTCGCATCTGGTCCAAAAAAATTCCGAAAGTTTTCTGGAACAACCCAATTCTGAACGTTTCCTAGCCAGGTGTGGAGCAGTGGGAAGGGGTGAGAGAAGTTTGCCCCATAATTTCCAAGTGTACACCCTCCAAATAACATTCTGGGAAAATCGGGGCGAGATCTGAAGGGGTGAAATTTTTTTCCCAAAAATGAGCAAAGACTATAGTCTTTCCTTTTTTTTTCGAAGATTTTTTGACCCTCTCCGATTTCCTTAGGAAAATTTCAGAATTTAATATGAACCCTAAACACTTTTTCTTTCTGTCAAGAAAGTGATTGGGCGAAAAAAGAAATAAAAAAAAATTAATCGTCGAATCATGCAGAACCCGATAAGCGGAAATGTGCATTGTTTTTGGGTTTCCATAAAATTAGTAAACAGGGGCGAGGGGGGTTTTATTTATCTCACAAGCAAAAAATAATGAAAACCCAAAAACAAATGAAAATTTTTAAAGCTTATCAAGTTCAGTAAATACACAAAAATACAAAGGATGGACCATTTTCCAAATCAATTAACTTTACTAGCCAGAATGGAAGAAAACATTTTTAATTTCGAAAAACAAAAATACAGTAGGCGTTGGTTTTAACGTATCCCAGGGAAAAATAAATAGGAACATGTAAACTATTTATTATTTATGTAACCTGAATTAATAATATTAACATAAATATGGAGTAACAGCTAGTTGAAAATTGGGGGTTCGCGTTACCAGGACTGTTCGTTTAATTCATGAAAAAATTAATCTAGCCCCCCCTCTGGTATTGCGTACGTAGAGCGATAACGAAAGAGAGCATTATATAGAGCGAGGGAGAATATTGCAACCACAACAGCTACATTGATTTCGAGGTTGATCAATTAGGGTACGCTAAGACATCCCCCAGCCCCCGACGTGACCAAAGGTGGGCCACCTTCGTAGTATACACCGCCTTTTTGTCTCATCATCGACATGGCTATCGATCAAAGGCTACCGACAGTGTATGGTGCCCTATGCCCCTGGGTGGGCTAGCTACAGAGTGGGATTATCCAACCCACCGACCAAACGCCAGTCTAGACCGCAGCCTCTCTGACCAAGATCAGCCACCAAAGAGGGGATGTGATTGAAAACCCCCTCACTCACTAAATGCTCTCGAAAGGGAAAGAGATTGGACCTCACAAAAATATTGTAGAGAATTGTGTAAACACAGAAAATATGGTCGTGTGTGGTTACACAATAAAATAAAATTAGGGCTTAAGGAAATCTTAATTTCAAATAAGTATGGGGTAAAAAAAATCATAGAGTAGTAATAATTTTCTACGTACGCTGTATTTAGAGTAATATTGAAGCAGAATATAAATTTAGACTAGTTCGTACTTGAGTTTTGGAATTTAAAAACCCTTTAGTACTTTGAGGAAGGTACGTAAAATCCACAACATATTGTATTTAATAAAATGGTCCTTTTAAAAAAATATAGCACAACAGTAAAGCCAGCGTTTTATAGTTGCAAAATTTATGTCGAAATCGCTCCTGAAAAATCCTACATTTTATAATCTCGAAACGGAATAGTGGCTCAGCAAAAGTGCTGTCTGTCACTATTTGATGCACAAACACTCCCGGAAACGAGCATTACTAGAAAACATATCAATTCATAAAATAAAAAACTGTTACGATGTGTAATTTAATTTTGACTGAAAAAAAATCATTTTTATAAGAATTTCCAAAAGTTGATGGTTGTGTAACCATGATGTGTAGGCGATGTGTGTAGAAAGTTCGAGAATATCCAGAAATAAGTGGGGATGCTTAAAAAATATTACTAAAATTTTCAAGTAAGGGGCGGAGAGTAGGGCGAGACGCAAGGGGTGTAAAAATTCACTGAATCTTGTAAAATTTGACTTTAATTTAAATTTAAGTCCTAATAGAGATATTTCAAGGGGGGCATGGATTTTCTCTCGCTTCTGGTAACAGTTCTTATTATATGAATTGTCGTTGTGAGTTTTAATTACTGACTGTACTGCTGTGTGTAAAATTGGGTTTTCTACCTTAATGTTGACTTCGTTCTTGAATCCGCTTCCACCAACGTGGGACTGCGTTGTCCTCTTCTGAAGCACACGAAACCAAATCCCCATTTCCGCGCACTCACTACACTACACTGGCCCTTCCTCAGGCATCCAAAGATATCAGAACTTCTGCAAGAAAAAATTAGAAATTAATTCAAAAACACCATCACAAAATATTTTCCTTTAAATAACCAAATTAGGTTTGAAAAGAATTAAAGTCAAAAGTAAAATCTAAATATCAAAACTTACGTCCATATTCACAAAATAAAATTTATCGATAAATAATAATTCGAACGGATGTTTGAATGAAAAATAAATCAAGTATGCATCACCTACCCCATGCAAGGCGATGAGACATGTTGATCTTACGTAACGCCTCTTTGGTTTGTATGACTCAAATTTTCGTTATTCACTACGAAGTACATTACGTAGAAAATTGTTTTATAATGATTACACATTTTACAAAAAATATATGTCGTAATTAAATCAGACGTAATTTTTAATATTTTTGAAAATATAATAAATTAAATAAGGGCTGGTAAAATTCTTATCATTGATGGTCGATTAGTAAAAAGAAGAAAATTAAAAATTGTTTTAAGTGTTAAGCAGTTTGAAAATAAAAAAAATTAAAACTTACCCTTAAAGAAGTTTTCTTTGCCGAATTTGTTATTCTTTGGATGTAAGAGGGCTGATTCTGATCCCTCAATGATTGAAAACTGTAAAATAGAACATATTAATTAATAATTTTCTTGAAAATAGCAATTCTTTATTTTTATATCTCAATTTAATCAAATATTCTCATAAATTGAAACAAATAAAACATACCTGATAAATAAAAACTAATTTCTGGATCAGAAGTAACACGTCTTAAAGAAACACTACAACTAGTAATTGTACGAGATCACTGCACAAAGTAAATTCGAAGTGCAACGCGTACTAAAATTCTCCCACTACACACAAACTCGTCCAAAACTGAGCAATCAGAAGTGAGTAACGAAGTAATGTTATCGATAACTAAGGACAGGATTTTCAGCAAATACTATTAATAGTATTTGATTTTCAGTAAAAATCTCTGCCGATCAGAACAAAGCGGCAATAAGAAACATAATTATGGAAAAGTTTGTACAATTCTATTGTTTGTCATTGTCCGCTTATGTGTGATATTCCCAATACATTACAAGCTGATAACAAAATTTAGAAAGTTGCAAGTATAAAAACTTGCAAGAATGTTTGTTACCTTGGGCATGGAAATAAATTCTTTGGATACAAAATAAATATAAATTATTTTCAAAGCGATTTTAACTTTTAAAAATTGTGTAGAGGGTAAGACGTTTAATAGCAAGAGTTCCATAGAAAATTCTCAGAATATAATGTCAAGGCTAAAAACTTGGAAATTATGTCTCAAACTTCTCTCATCCCTTCCTATATTTTTTTTTCGAAAATAATTGAAAGACAAAGACTATAGTCTTTCCTCATTTTTTGGAAAATTTTCTGACCCCTGCCGATTTCCTTAGGAAATTCCTAGAATGTAAGATGAAGTCTAAACACTTGAAAAATATGTACCAAACATCCCTCATCCCCTCACGTCTAGTCAAAAAAAATTCAGGAAGTTTTCAGAAAAAATCCATTTCTCAAACTTTACTCGCCACGTGGTGAATAGTGGGAAGGGATGAGGGATGTTTGGCACATATTTTGCAAGTGTACACCCTCCAAATAATATTCTGGGAAAGTCCGAACTAGATCCGAAGGGGTGAAAAAATGTCCAAAAAAAGAGCAAAGTCTTTCCTCATTTTGTGGAAAATTTTCTGACCCCTTCCGATTTCCTTAGGAAATTCCCAGAATGTAATATGAAGTCTAAACACTTGAAAAATATGTACTAAACATCCCTCATCCCCTCACGTCTAGTCAAAAAAAATTCAGGAAGCTTTCAGAAAAAATCTATTTCTGAAACTTTACTCGCCACGTGGTGAACAGTGGGAAGGGATGAGGGATGTTTGGCACATATTTTGCAAGTGTACACCCTCCAAATAACATTCTGGGAAAATCCTTTTTGTTTGTATCTTTTTGTGATTTAAACTGAGATTGTAATTCTGGGCCTAAGTCTAGCTATCTATGTCAGATAACTGTTAAAATATGTTCTTTTGTTGTCGTCACTAATTAAATCCTGTCTCTCTGTCCCACGACCTATAACAATTATTGTCCTTAGGTAATATCGTATCTTCTTTGCCTTACAACCTCGTGGTCGTCATCTTGTGCTTTTTGCTTGAGTGTGTAGCGTACGTTAATTTTACTTTGTCCTGTATCTGAATAATATCCTTCATCTGATGTTTATATTACTGTGTCTGCGACCTACATCCTTTGTCCGGTAGTACTACTGTATGTCCTATCAATTATATAGATATTGAATTATAAAACAGCTTATGTGTCTCTTGACATGTTTTTGATAAAATCTGATCTTTTAGTAAAATTCGTTTTATTTTTTTAATATAATTAATTCAATTGATACCTAACCTGTTTGACACGATTTTGAAATCAGTCTGAAGGGCCACTTATAAAACTGTAAATATAATTATAACAAATAAATACAATGGCAAAGCTTATCCTGATAATTTGATGTTGAAAGAATAATATGTAATATTCCTGAAGAAAAAAGTTGTAGAATACGCGATAACGTCAAAAATTAATAGGCGATAATCCGTTTTGATAGATAAATGTGTGTAAAGGGATTAAGTTACAAGGGCACCTAAAGGGTATTGTAATTAATTTATAAAATTCCTTTTAGTATATAAATTCGTATCCACTAGATTAAAATCATTCGTAATATACCACGATGTTTGTAATTATTATTCTTACTGCCTTTGTAACAATTGCTCGTTCTTCTATTGAAGATGCAAACTCTGTACTACCTAGGGCAGTGGTAGAAGATGCCGAATTATTAGTGGTAAGTTAACTTATTTTGGAATAATAAAATAGTTTCTTTTTATCAATGTTCTCAGCATGTTTCTAGTATTTTATCATTATTGTACATGACATTAAATTTATAGCCAGAATTAATACACAAATATGGATACCCAATCGAAACCCATATTGTCACATCTCCAGATGGTTATATCCTAACAATGCATAGAATTCCATATGGACGAAAAGGCCCTTCCAAAAATAGATCCGCGGTCTATTTGCAACACGGGCTTTTATGTTCTTCTGCTGATTGGGTTATTGCAGGGCCAGATAATGGATTTGGTATAACTTTGATATTCATTACTAAAACACTGTTGAACGATTAAAATTAATTGTCCTTTAATTACTGTAGGATATATATTGGCTGATGCTGGTTACGACGTTTGGATGCCAAATGTTCGGGGAACGACGTATTCTCGTAATCATACACATTTAGATCCAGATAAGGATGCTGCAAAATTTTGGGATTTTAGTTGGCATGAAATTGCTTTGAATGATGTGACGACCATGGTTGACTATGTGATAGCTCAAACAAAACAAGAACAAATATTTTACATTGGACATTCTCAAGGAACAACAGTTTTTTATGTTATGTGTAGTGAAAGACCAGAATATAACAAGAAATTTCGAGCACAAATTAGTTTAGCACCAGTTGCTTATATGGGATGGATGACCAGTCCCTTACTTCGAATTATTGCTGTTGCTGAAGCAGGAATCGAGGTAAAGGAAACAATTCATATTTTATGAAAGCAAAATTATTGATAATAGTGATAATATTTATTTGTTTGTTCAACAGATAATTCTGAATATGATTGGCATGTACGAATTCCTACCCAACGAAGGATTTCTCTCCCCAATCACGAACGTGCTATGTGGTGACGACTCTATTTTACAAGTCCTTTGCACCAATGCAGTTTTTGCAGTATGTGGCTTTAATCCAGACCAAATGAATACAACATTGTTGCCTATAATTATGGGCCATACCCCAGCTGGAGCATCAACTAAACAAGTACTTCATTTTGCACAAGAAGTGAATTCAAGTAAGTTTAATCGTTTAAAATAATTATTTATCCTACAAGGGTTGTAAGTATTATTTAGTAGTTGAAAGGATTGACTTGTGCCCTAGCGCGAGCGAGGGCGATAAAATTCCGAGACTGGGCAAATTTACTTACACCCCCAGTTGTATATGACATTTTCTCCACTTCTACAACCACTTAACTACTGCAAGAAAAGTTTTAACAAAATTTTATTAATTCCCATTTTGACAATCGTCTTATAAATATTTATTCAAAACAAACATTTCTTTGGGAGTGGAAAAAATAATTGCTATACGATACTTGTATTTATTTCAGGAAAATTTCGTCAGTGGGATTACGGATATTTTGGAAATAAAAAACATTACGGTAGTAGAAGCCCTCCAAAATATAAACTTAAAAAAGTAACCGCACCAGTTTATCTTTACTACAGTAGGAATGATTGGTTGTCAAATGAGAAGGATGTAATAACACTTTACAAGGAACTAGCCAATGTAAAGGGAAAGTTATTGGTGCCTGATAATAAATTTAATCATTTGGATTATCTGTTTGGTATTGATGCTCCCGAACTACTCTATCAAAGAGTAATTGGATTAATGAAACGGCATTAGGCCCTTTGAATTCTTAAGTTTGATAAACTTTGTATAAATGTTTCGTCACAAAATGTAATAAGTTATGTTAACTTTCTTTAAATAAATGTAAGCTTTCGTAGTATTTATCCTGAAAACGGTTTTCATAAATTACCATTTCGATAGATACTGGGGTTCACGAAGTCGCTGTCTAACATTGTTGTTCTGAAACAACTACATCACACTTAGCGCGTGACAATTTAAAAAGGCGTGCCTTTTACATGGACAATTTCTACGTACTACGTAACCACAGCGAAAAGTATAAACAAATACAAAATAGTTGTGGGCGTTTCAATAATTATTATTTTTCAAGGGTTTGTATGGATTTTAGATGTGGGTTACGTTGTGTCCCCTAGATTTTTCATTAGACGATTGTTGCATATGCACACACAAAGAGTTATAGTCCAGGAGCTAGCGGTATATTTTAAGACTAATTTCTATCAAGCTGAAATTTTTTTTATGAGCTGGTATGGTTATGTCTGCCAAATGTAGGTGGTCGGCAAAATAGGACCGCGGGACATAAAGCGCCCAGATTTTTTTTGTTTTTAATTATTTTTTGATGAAATTTACAAACTTCAATCAAGCTAATTCCTATTTTGCTCGTTATTTAAGACATTCCGACAACAAAAAATTAACTGTCCGACATAAGAGTCGGAACTGAATCAGTGTCTGCCGTTTGGGGTTCGTATTGTTTTTAAGACATTTGACTTATTACCATCAACCTGATTTTTTTTTTAATAACTATATACTAATTTAACAAACACAAAAATCACCTTGTCCGACAATTTGAGCGGGACAGAAGCACTCTCTGACGTCCTGGATTGGTTAGTTGGCCAATTTTTTTTCTTAGCGCTCTATGTCCCTCGGTCCTATTTTGCCGACCACCTACATTTGGCAGACATAACAATACCAGCTCATAAAAAAAATTTCAGCTTGATAGAAATTAGTCTTAAAATATACCGCTAGCTCCTGGACTATTAGAGATCCTAGATAATTATTAATTTGTTGACCAAAAAGAATTATTAACAAATAGTGAGTAATAACGAGGAGAGTAATTCAAGGATATCAAACGTATAATTAAAATATCCATACAGATAACGTAACATATATTTTTAATTGGAAAGATACCTATCTAGCGACTACTTAGAGGCGTTACATAATAAAATGGATATTCTATATTATCTTTCAATGACAAATACAAATCGTTAAAATTTGCTCTTGACCTCTCATTGGGGAAAATAAAAATAAATAAACAAAAAGATAACAAGGTACAATGAGTTAGAGCATATTAATATACAAATAATTTAATCTAAAATGGCATTTTACTAATTGGAGTTGTTTTTAAATGACCATTATAGAGAGTGAGTAAAAACAAGCATCAGTAACAAATTAGCGTTTGTTGGAATCTATCATGAAAAACGCATGACGCATGTGATAACGAATTGTTTTATAATAAGTATTTTCTTGGGGCGATAATTCTATGAGTAATGGTCTGTGGTTATCCCACGTGCCCTTCAAAACTTAACATTTATTGCCAGTATGTTTTGAAACACTTACGATGCAAGCAAAAAAGTTACTTTTTGTTCACTTAATTAGTTTAGTGTTAACGAATCATGTTATAGCATCACCCTTATCACTTTCTCTACCTTCGTTTCCTTCTCTACCATCCTTCTCCAAAGTTTTTTCTGGAATTTCAATTCCTTCCTGGGTTCCTTCATTATCTTCCTTGACACCCTCTTTGCCGTTTAACGTGGAAAGTGTACAAAGAAATGCAAACAATTTTTATCGTACTTTATCACCCACTGCTGTTGAAGACGCTATTTTATTAGTGGTAAGTAAAATAATAATTCTTAAAACAAATAATTCTAAATAAAGTAGTCCCTTTTTGGTCCGTTAATAAAAGTTATTTATGCACCCAAATTAGTGCTTTAATAGCTTCTTTAAGTGTTTTAATAGCCGCAAAGGAAGTACTATAAAAGGAACAAAATAGAAAAAATACCTCTAGATTTAAAATGTGAGCCGCGCAGCGGCTCCCGTTCGAACTTTTTTGTCTCTTTCAACTGAATTTCCATGCATAACTGCATATTCTAAGCAAAACCAAAAGTCTCCAAGATCTATTTACGAACCACTCTGTCAGAGAAATATAAGATAATACGCTATTTTAATAATTTCTCTTTCCATGTACTTATTCCTTGATGTTTGGCATTGTCAAAGCCGCACAAATACAATTAAATAATAAATAAATAAACATTATTAACATAAAGTACTTTTAAACAGCCCGAGTTAGTGAAGAAACATGGCTATCCTTGTCAAACTCACGTCGTAGTCTCCCCTGATGGATATATATTAACAATGCATCGAATCCCATATGGACGGAAAGGTCCTTCTAGAAACAGACCCGTCGTGTATTTACATCATGGTATATTATCATCTTCCGCTGATTGGGTCGTTGCAGGACCAGAAAAGGCGTTAGGTACGTACTTGTTTAAGTTATAATTTCAAAAATACTAATACAATGTTTTAGGTTACATGTTAGCAGACGCTGGTTACGACGTCTGGTTAGCAAATAATCGAGGAAATAGATATTCTCGTAATCACACCAAGTTAAATCCAGATAGTGGTAAATTTTGGGATTTTAGTTGGCATGAAATAGGTATTTATGATGTAACAACTATGATAGATCATGCCTTAAATCAAACTAATCAAGAAAAATTGTACTACATTGGACATTCCCAAGGAACAACCGTTTTTTACGTTATGTGTTCTGAAAAACCTGAATATAATCATAAAATTAAAACCATGTTCAGTATGGCTCCAGTTGCTTACATGACTGATGTTGGTAGTCCTATATTAAAATTGATTGCTTTTGGAGGGGGAGGAGTAGGGGTAAATATTAATTTCCAAATATTCGTATTAATCACTACATTTCGCTTTTTCTTTCAGGCATTGTTAAATAAAATTGGGGTTCGAGAATTTTTACCACATAACCAATTTCTAAGTAAAGTTGGAAACGTTCTCTGCAGTAATGATTCTGTTACACAAGTTCTTTGCTTAAACTCCCTTTTTGCTGTTTGTGGTTTTAGTCAAAAGCAAATGAACACAACTTTAGTGCCTGTAATCATGGGACATTCACCTGCGGGTGCAGCAACAAAACAACTTCTACATTTTGCTCAAGGCATAAACTCAGGTAACACAATCTTCATAATTTCTGAAAACGCGATAATTATTTTTATAATCTCTTTTTTTGAAATGTTAGGTCAGTTTCGTAAATGGGATTACGGATGGACAGGAAACCTAGAGCATTATGGTGAAGTTGAACCTCCATCATACCAAATACGTAAAGTAAAGGTGCCAGTTTATATTTTCTACAGCAGACATGATTGGTTATCAGGTCAACGAGATGTATGGAAATTGTATACAGGACTTGGAAATGTTAAAGACGCTTTCGTAATTCCTGATCATACATTTAATCATGTAGATTATTTATTTGGAATTGAAGCTCGTGATGTTCTTTATAATAAAATACTAAACTTAATGACACTACATTAAATGAAACTTACAATTAATACGCACTATGAAAGAAAAGCTTCTTCAGGAATGTTAGTTCTATTTATTATGGTAGAAAGCTGCAACTTAAAATCTACGTCATTTAAATGCTTGTACCATCACTTTACTAACAGTCGGACTTTCTCAGTTTTTCTTTCATTGCGCTTACTGTAAATACAGCTTAGTTGACCTGCTTTGAAGATATTTATAAGAGCAAGTATACAGGGTGTTTCAAAACATTTGTCGGAAAATAAAGGGTGGGATTTCTTGGCTAATTATAAGAAAAAAGTTCCCATTAACATGGTTCCGCAAACGCACCTTTTTCGAGTAATGTAACTTATTCATTTTTAATTTAAAATTGTAATCTTATTACAGCCTCCCGACAGGTAACCCTTGGCGCTACGCGCTTCGAGATACCATCTTGTGGTTCGACTATAGTAGGACTCTTCTTAATCTTAGTGTATAATGTGCTGTATTTTATTTATACCATTTTATTTATTTATACCAGTCCCACTGTTGGCCATCCAATTAATGTCTGTGTAGAGTTGTAGACATAACCTTAGATCATTATGTTGTAATACAGCCAAAAATAAAAATAAAGTGCATCTTATTGTATTAGCGTTGATTATTATTCAAATGTCAGGAATCGGAAATACATTTAAAATATTGTATACCTACAATTTTATTTCCTTTCGTTTTTCACATACTTTCAGTTTCTCGATTCAGATGATAAAAGTTTGGGCATTTGTACGAATATATTTAGAGGAGGCAATTTCGATTTTTAACGTGAAAACAGGGTGGAGTGAATGGGTAACATATTGAATTATTTTTTATGAACTCTAATGTTTCAAAAAAATTTGCAGTTATTTTGTCACTTGTGACAACACTGTGTACACACGGTATTATACAGTGGGCTCCAAAATTTCTTCGACACAGTATAATGACGTATCAATACCAAAAATGTAATGAATTTATTTGAGAAAGTAATCAAAGAAGGAAAAAGCGTACTCCTTAATTGTAGAAAATTCAATGGAAAATGAAAAAGAAAGTCCTACCTTCCGATCGCTGGCATCAATTCTTGGATTCATTTGTTGCAGATTTTAACTGCTATCCCAATTTGGTCTTTCTCCTACCGGTCTTTCCTTCCGTTCTTCATTTCAGCGATATCTAAGGAATTTTAAAACTTTTAACTATTTGGATAACAATAATGTTTTGCACTTAACATTTATTAGTGATGAGACATCCTTACAACTTCAAGGCTACGTGAATTACTAAAATATTTTCATTAATTCTTGTTATAAAAACTTGAAAACTTTCTTTATTGCATCACAATTACTCCATCAGTACTACAAGAAGAAGCTACAACTTTTATCGAAAATGCGTTAGTACTGGCCTTAAAATTTTTATATAATTTTACCACAAGACTATAATTTATTCTTTCCCTTTTTGTTTGTTAAAAAGAAATTATGAATTAAAAATTAATTGTGATTATCAAAAACAAAGGGCTGATTTTTTTTCTATGTACTATACTAAACAATTAACACATCTCGGGTAAGGCTACATTACAATTCCCTTTAATTCTGCGGGTACAAAATGCCATCTGATTTCGTTTCTGAACCAACCGCTGAACATTTCATAAACGTCAGAGTTTCTCGCTCGTTTTAACCTATTGAACTAGAAAGAAAGAAGTATATAACTAGTAATATGTGGAGTGGTTCGGACGAGCCGCAAAATTACACCGCAATTGAGTGTACATGATAGCAAATGAAATATTGCAGCGTAATTTAATTCTAACGTCATGAAGTGACGAAGTTGGTTATTCATTATGTTTATAAATAAACGATTCTTCTTCGACTATTTCTATGATAATAACCAGTTCATTCTCGATAACTTCCATCCAATAAATTTGTAAATTCAAGTTCCTTAATTAGGTATATCACTATCACAATCAAATCAAGTGTAGGAAATAACAGAATTATACAATATTTGTGAAGTATCACTTTCGATTGAGTGGGTTCGGAATTCAAGATGGAAGATTAGGTACTAATCAAGATACCTTTGAAAATCAAAAATATTATAATTAATAATAGGCGAATTACAAAGTTGGACAAAAGTCAAAACACTTTATAAGTCATTACAGCATTACAAAATAAATTCAATTAAACGATTAGTCATTTAGGGTAACTCAAGTTTGAAATGCGATTCAGAAAAAATGTTTAAATCTTCTAGAACCTACTTTCTTTTGCAGATTTATATTTAAAAAGCTGCAAACCACACGTGATAGTTCTCGATTACAAACCGCCTTCTTTCAAGATCCAACACTAATCCCATTGCTTTACATTTAACTTCTTGAAGGAATTTTCAAAAGCCACCAAAGCCACCAAATATTCAAATACACTTCAAACATAATATTACTGAAGAAGTTTTCTATTCTTACGTCAAGTGTAGCCTAACTTTATAAAATTTTAAGATTTGTTGTAAACAAAAAAAGAAAGATACAAACTTTTTGAAATTCCCAACCTTATCGCACGAATTCTAATATGGAAAGCTCGGAGATCAAAAAAAAAAGCATGTAACTAATAAAATTATTAAGTTAAGAAGAGTAGTAAAGTCTTCCTTGGTAGCTCCCAAGGTTTTGAGTCCTGAATTTACAACCCTGGTTACTGACAAAATTTGAAAAAAAAAATGTATTTTGAATCAAAATCGTTAAAAAAGCCCTTAAAGTGTCTCGGGTAAATGTCAGGTACCATTGTATGATAAAAATTCGTACCCGGTTAGAAACTTTAGAGTCGGTGGTATTTTCAGATTCGGCAAACTAGTTTTCTGAGGGTCGGTGTTAAGCTATAGCAATAGAACTAAAATAATACTCAAGGAATCCAATATAGAAACAAAAACGTAAACGCGATCATTTGCACATTCAAATTATCCCACCGGATGTTGATGTGTTCTTCTGCAGATTGGATCATATTCGTGATATAAAGGTCAAACCGCTAAAGACTATCAAAAAACACATGAATGAAAACTTGTATTGCCGATGTATCTTTAAAGATAGTATCTCTTATTCGTTGTAATCAGATCTTCATCTTATAAGTACTGATCAAACTATTCGGCTCTGATACACTTATCCATGACGGGATTCCTTGTTTAAAGCCTGAGGTTCATAGTAAGTAGCATGGTCCCAAAAATAGGTAACAATATTTATCATGTTCACACAGCCGCGGATTTACCCATATGCTTAGTACGCACAAGCGTAGTGCCCCCGAGAAAAAGGGGCCCCGAAAGGGCCTCCTTATATCTTGCCTTTACAGATGTGAGATGGTTTTTTTCTTCTTTGTTTATCAAAATGCATTTAAATGGAGGGAATTCTTAGTAGTCATTGTCAGTGAAAACGTGTAGCTAGGCTACTAAGTACTCAAGGTCCGTCGATACTCGGCTCGGGCTTACACCTCTGCTACTATAGAAACCTCACTAAGAAATCTCTTGGTTGCATCCCAAGTAACACGGGATATCCTATGGACGTCCATTTTAGGTCCATATTTGGTACATAGCGTCCATGGACGATTATGGACCGATATGGACGTACAATGGACGTCCGGTACTGTACCACCACAGGACGGTATGCGTATTGGACAAATAGGACGTCCATAGTACGTCCAAAGGACAAGGACGTCCATAGGATGTCCATAGTACGTCCATGTAACATGTTTAAATAAACGTCCGTATATGGACGTTTTATGGACTCAATTCTAGAAAATCTAGAAAGTCGTCGTTGAGAACAGAAGCATGACGCGATGTCATATTGGCACATTGTGTTCTGTCATTCCGTTGTGAATTTAAAAGTTATTGCACTGCAGACAGGTAAGTGGTATCTACTTATTTTCAGATATAAGTGAACTGCCAATAGAGGAAAAAACGCCAAACCCTCCCCCCATAATTCAACCTCCCTTTACATGCCATTGATGTGAACACGTAAAAAAAGAATTAGCAGAAACTAAAGGTATATAAAATGAGTTACTTAAGCGTTTTTACTGTCTTTTTACTGTCGAGTACGTCTCTTTTAATTTCCTTAACATATAAGATATGTATCATCAGTGCGTCCGATGAAATCACAGCCTGATCGTCAGCAAAAAGCAAGGTGTACAAAAGCTTTCTATTCCACCCACAGTTAATAAAAGTTGCAGTGTGAACACACCTTTTGCATATAAATTATGCAGTGTCAACGCACCTTTAGCTTTAAAAAGTTGCTGTGTGAACTCACCTTTAGCTAATAAAAGTTGCAGTGTGAACGCACCTTTAGCTAAAAAAAAGTTGTTGTGTGAACGCACCTTTAGCTAAAAAAGTTGTTGTGTGAACGCACCTTTAGCCAATAAAAGTTGCAGTGTGAACGCACCTTTAGCTAAAAAAACTTGTTGTGTGAACGCACCTTTAACTATAAAAAAGTTGCAGTGTGAACTCACCTTTAGCTAATAAAAGTTGCTGTGTGAACGCACCTTTAGCTAAAAAAAGTTGTTGTGTGAACGCACCTTTAGCTATAAAAAGTTGCTGTGTGAACGCACCTTTAGCCAATAAAAGTTCCAGTGTGAACGCACCTTTAGCCAATAAATTATGCTGTGTGAACACACCTTTTGCATATGAATTATGCAGTGTCAACGCACCTTTAGCTAATAAAAGTTGCCGTGTGAACGCACCTTTAGCTAATAAAAGTTGCATTGTGAACGCACCTTTAGCAAAAAAAAGTTGTTGTGTGAACGCACCTTTAGCTAATAAAAGTTGCCGTGTGAACACACCTTCGGCTAATAAAAGTTGCTCTGTGAACGTACCTTTCGCTAAAAAAAGTTGCTATGTGAATGCACCTTTTGCTAATAAAAACTGCTGTGTGAACGAACCCTTAGCTACTGAGGGTTGCGGTGTGAACGCACCTTTATCTAATAAAAGTTGCTGTGTGAACGCTCCGTTAGCTATTAAAAGTTGCTGTGTGAACGCACCGTTAGCTATTAAAAGTTGCTGTGTGAACTCACCTTTAGCTAATAAAAGTTGCAGTGTGAACGCACCTTTAGCTAAAAAAAGTTGTTGTGTGAACGCACCTTTAGCTATAAAAAAGTTGCAGTGTGAACGCACCTTTAGCCAATTAAAGTTGCAGTGTGAACGCACATTTAGCCAATAAACTATGAAGTGTGAACACACCTTGTGCATATAAATTATGCAGTGTCAACGCACCTTTAGCTAATAAAAGTTGCCGTGTGAACGCACCTTTAGCTAATGAAAACTGCTGTGTGAACGCAACCTTAGCTACTGAGGGTTGCGGTGTGAACGCACCTTTATCTAATAAAAGTTGCTGTGTGAACGCACCGTTAGCTATTAAAAGTTGCTGTGTGAACGCAGCTTTAGCTAATAAAAGTTGCCGTGTGAACGCACCTTTAGCTAATAAAAGTTGCCGTGTCAACGCACCTTTAGCTATTAAAAGTTGCAGCGTGAACACACCTTCGGCTAATAAAAGTTGCTGTGTGAACGTACCTTTCGCTAAAAAAAGTCGCTGTGTGAACGCACCTTTATCTAATAAAAACTGCTGTGTGAACGCACCATGGTAATGGGTTAGGTTAGGTTAGAAAAATGAGTTGGGTTAGGTTACGTAATGGGTTAGGTTAGGTTAGCAAAATGAGTTGGGTTAGGTTAGGTAATGGGTTAGGTTAGGTTAGCAAAATGAGTTGGGTTAGGTTAGGTAATGGGTTAGGTTAGGTTAGATAAATGAGTTGGGTTAGGTTAGCTAAATGAGGTGGGTTAGGTTAGCTAAATTATATATATATTTTTTTATTATATATATTTATCTAACCTAACCCAACTCATTTAGCTAACCTAACCCAACTCATTTTGCTAACCTAACCCAACTCATTTAGCTAACCTAACCTAACCCATTACCTAACCTAACCCAACTCATTTTGCTAACCTAACCCAAGTCATTTAGCTAACCTAACCTAACCCATTACCTAACCTAACCCAACTAATTTTGCTAACCTAACCTAACCCTATACCTAACCTAACCTAACCCATTACCTAACCTAACCCAACTCATTTTGCTAACCTAACCCAACTCATTTAACTAACCTAACCTAACCCATTACCTAACCTAACCCAACGCATTTTGCTAACCTAACCCAACTCATTTAGCTAACCTAACCTAACCCATTACCTAACCTAACCCAACTAATTTTGCTAACCTAACCTAACCCTATACCTAACCTAAACTAACCCATTACCTAACCTAACCCAACTCATTTTGCTAACCTAACCCAACTCATTTAACTAACCTAACCTAACCCATTACCATGGTGCGTTCACACAGCAACTCATATTAGCTAAAGGTGCGTTCACACAGCAACTTATATTAGCTAAAGGTGCGTTCACACAGCAACTTTTAATAGCTAAAGGTGCGTTCACACGGCAACTTTTATTAGCTAACGGTGCGTTCACACGGCAACTGTTATTAGCTAAAGGTGCGTTCACACAGCAACTTTTATTAAATAAAGGTGCGTTCACACTGCAACCCTCAGTAGCTCAAGGTGCGTTCACACAGCAGTTTTTATTAGCTAAAGGTGCGTTCACACGGCACCTTTTATTAGCTAAAGGTGCGTTCACACGGCAACTTTTATTAGCTAAAGGTGCGTTCACACGGCAACTTTTATTAGCTAAAGGTGCGTTCACACGGCAGTTTTTATTAGCTAAAGGTGCGTTCACACGGCACCTTTTATTAGCTAAAGGTGCGTTCACACGGCACCTTTTATTAGCTAAAGGTGCGCTCACACGGCAACTTTTATTAGCTAAAGGTGCGTTCACACGGCAGTTTTTATTAGCTAAAGGTGCGTTCACACGGTAACTTTTATTAGCTAAAGGTGCGTTCACACAGCAACTTTTATTAGATAAAGGTGCGTTCACACTGCAACCCTCAGTAGCTGAAGGTGCGTTCACACAGCAGTTTTTATTAGCTAAAGGTGCGTTCACGCAGCAACTTTTTTTAGCGAAAGGTACGTTCACACGGCAACTTTTATTAGCTAAAGGTGCGTTCACACGGCAACTTTTATTAGCTAAAGGTGCGTTCATACAGCAACTTTTATTAGCGAAAGGTACGTTCACACAGCAACTTTTATTAGCTAAAGGTGCGTTCACACGGCAGTTTTTATTAGCTAAAGGTGCGTTCACACGGCACCTTTTATTAGCTAAAGGTGCGTTCACACGGCAACTTTTATTAGCTAAAGGTGCGTTCACACGGCAACTTTTATTAGCGAAAGGTACGTTCACACGGCAACTTTTATTAGCTAAAGGTGCGTTCACACGGCAGTTTTTATTAGCTAAAGGTGCGTTCACACGGCACCTTTTATTAGCTAAAGGTGCGTTCACACGGCAACTTTTATTAGCTAAAGGTGCGTTCACACGGTAACTTTTATTAGCTAAAGGTGCGTTCACACAGCAGCTTTTATTAGATAAAGGTGCGTTCACACTGCAACCCTCAGTATCTAAAGGTGCGTTCACACAGCAGTTTTTATTAGCTAAAGGTGCGTTCACACAGCAACTTTTTTTAGCGAAAGGTACGTTCACACAGCAACTTTTATTAGCCGAAGGTGAGTTCACACGGCAACTTTTATTAGCTAAAGGTGCGTTCACACAGCAACTTTTATTAGCGAAAGGTACGTTCACACAGCAACTTTTATTAGCTAAAGGTGCGTTCACACGGCAACTTTTATTAGCTAAAGGTGCGTTCACACAGCAACTTTTATTAGCGAAAGGTACGTTCACACAGCAACTTTTATTAGCTAAAGGTGCGTTCACACAGCAGTTTTTATTAGCTAAAGAAAATTTAAAATCCAGACTAACTTTTGACCTACAGAAGATTTTAAGATAATGTAATAAGTACCTATTGTTTAAAATCTCGATGAAATTTTTCTTTTCCTATACCACATAATAGATTTTTGTTAACGTATTTTAGATACAAAGTGTCGCAACGGCAATACCTGAGCGGAGCTCAAAAACGAAAATTGAAAGAGAAGAAGGAAGTGGAAAAAAATAACATCAAAAATTAACAAAGTTTTTGATTGAAGAAAGGGAACAAACCTTAGAAAATGTGGGTTGCAATTCAAATTTAAACGACTGCCTGTTAAAATGTAATGCATCACCGAAATACGGTAATTCAGAAGAAATGTTTGAAATTTCTGCAGATTTGGGCTTATGGCCAGATTACCTTAATGAAAATTTTATAAATTTGTGTTTAGCAAAAGAAACATGTATAGGTATATAGAATATATATAGAAGGTATATAGAATCAGAAGTTTCATTTGGACAACGAAAACGGTATTTTTCCAACAAATATTTTGAAAAAACAACAAAAATCACAATCTGGGGGTGGGCCCCAACAAACAATAGAGCGTAGGGCCCCGAAAATCTTAAATCCGCCACTGTGTTCACACTGACGTACTAAAATAGACGTTAGAAACAATATTTTTAAATCAGTCTAATCTAAAACCTATTTTTTACATTGTCTTAGTTAACAAGACATTTTTGTTAAGAACAAATACAAAACAAGAATAACTCTAGTACGAAATATTAAATACTAAATTCCAATCTGTAATTATAAGAAAATTATGAACAATAGTCTAAAACTATATTGCTTCCAAGCAAATCTTCGAACTAGTAGACATATAAAAATTTTAAACTCCTGCAGCGCTTGTAAACGAACACAATATATTTAAATAATTTTAGTTTTGAATCCATCATCATTTCTGAAATGTCCTCGATTTCGAGAAACACCCAGTATTTAAAAATCAAAATATTCTACATTTTAAAAGTATTACAATTGAATCTAACGCAAAAACCACAATTTAAAACGGTGATAACCCTCTCAACATAAAACCTACTGCCAACAAGGCTACTGATAAGATTTTTGTAAACAAATATCACAATTGCGATTCTAAACGTGCAGTATTGCAAAATGTTTCTTTCCACAAAGTTAGCAATTACCTTTGTAACACTTTTTAAACTCGTAAATTTCTATACAATTGACGAAATTGACTTTAGAAACCAAGATGACAAGTTTGATGCCATAAGAAAAAAAGCTGAAATTTATTACCGAACACTTCCAAAGGACATTGAAGAAGACGCTAATTTATTGGTGGTAAGGTAATAATTACTTATATTATATCCCATAAAGGGTTTATTTCAAAGTGCAAGAAAATTTCAAAATTATTAAATACTTTAAAAAATTTCCTAATATCCCGTTTAAGGACGATTATTAAATCGTGGACAAAATCCAAATCGTGTCTTATTTACAGCCAGAATTGATACAGAAATATGGTTATCCCGTCGAGGTACATACCATAACAACATCCGATGGTTATATACTGGAAATGCATAGAATTCCACATGGTAAAAGAAGTTCTTCAACAAAAAAATCAGCTGTATATTTACAACATGGTATTTTCTGTTCTTCCGCAGATTGGATCATCGCCGGTCCACAAAAAGGATTTGGTACTACATTTACGTTTGTTATCTCTAACAATACAATGAGCCATAAGATTCATTAAATACCGCGAAATTAAAATTTGATAACACATCTACATTTAACCAATCAGGCAGAAATCAAAATGATATTATGAATGTGTCAAGGACTTACATAGATCTATAAAAAAATTTTTATTATTCATCAATCAATACACACAAAATTTGTTATGATTTAATTTGTAACTTACACGTCGTTTTGCGGCACGAAAGAAGTTGATTACAGATTATTTGGGCATTGCCACGTTTTTACAAAAAATAATGGCACAGGTTATAAAAAAGTCAATATTTTGAACGGTAATCAGCGCAGCAACTTTTATAAACATGCAGCTTCGAAAAAGCAAGCATTTGTATAATTAAATTTGAAAGTTTTCATACCCAATTTATTTATTTATTTTATAATACTTTTTTGTTTTAAATTTTAAGTGCTACTTTATTTAACCCTTACAGGTTATATTTTAGCCGATGCCGGATATGATGTTTGGATGCCGAACGTACGTGGCAATAGATATTCTCGTAAACACGTCCATTTAGATCCAGATACGGATGGTAGAAAATTCTGGAATTTCACTTGGCACGAGATTGCTCTTATTGATGCCACAGCAATGGTTGACTACGTTATAGCTCAAACTAAGCAGGAAAAGATTTTTTACGTTGGGCATTCTCAAGGAACCACTGTCTCATATGTTATGTTAACAGAAAAATCCGAGTATAATGAAAAATTTAAAGCAGTCTTCAGTTTAGCACCTATTGCTTATGTGAAATGGATGACAAGCCCACTTTTACGAATAATTGCACTCCTTTCAGTCGGTTTAGAGGTACCTAATCAAAATAATTACATTTGAATCAATCTCCAAACATGATATTACCTACTTTAGGCAAATGTAATATTGTTCCGTGATTTTTTCAGACTGGAAGCAATATACTTGGAATCTACGAATTTTTGCCTCGCAGCAATTTCCTTGCAATTCTGGGTGACGTTTTATGTGGAGACGATTCCATTCTACAAATTTTATGTACCAATTCCCTTTTTGCTGTTTGTGGATTTAATCCTGAGCAAATGAATGCAACCCTATTACCTGTAATTATGGGACACACTCCTGCGGGAGCTTCAATCAAACAAATATATCACTATGCGCAAGGAGTAAACTCGGGTAATAAAAACTAGTACTTATTAAGTTTAGATAAGGTTTTAAATTTTAAGTTGATTATCAGTTTCTTTTCCTTTTTAACAAAAATAAGTAAGTGGTACGTAAGCATGCCTTTTTTGGAGGGGAATGAAACTTCCCTTTCTGGGGTTTGAAATTTCTCCATCTAGGCAAAATTCTCGGTTAAGGTGTTCAATGGTCCACAGCTGACCGAAGCGCTAGGGGTTCATCTTGAGACCTAGACCGATTACAATCAAGTTCGTGTTCGCGAAGTACTCGCTTCAAAGCAGTTAGAGCTTATTAAATTCTGACTGACGAAAGAACGGTCAGAAAATGTAGGTAGTCACTTTTGCCGGTAACTCCGCCCTTGAGTGTTATTCTACTAGTATATCTATTGGCGTACGCACAAGCAATACAATTTTTACAATAGTCTAGTGCGCATGTAATACTTTCGCCAGCCAGAATTGAATAAGATCTAACACTAGTTTGTACTGCCGCAGCATTACTAAACATTATACTTTTCAGGTATGTTTCGTCAGTTCGATTACGGTATCTACGGTAATTTAAATCACTATGGAACTACGAGCCCTCCTACGTACAACCTTAGCAAAGTTACAGCCCCCGTCTATCTTCACTACAGCAAGAATGATTGGTTGTCCGCTGAAAAAGATGTAAATAAACTATACACCGAACTTGGAAATGTTCAAGGAAAATTTTTATCTCCAGCTAAGTTAAATCACGCTGATTTTTTATTTGGAATTGATGCACCATATCTGTTATACGATAAAGTAATCAATTTGATGAAGCAGTATTAAGGAGAAGCATAATCAAAAATTCTAGTTATGGAGGGTGCTTCAGCAAGAATAACTGCCGAGTAGGAATAACTCGGAAATTATTTGTCCTACATTAACACGAAAAAGTTCTTGTATGGCTACTGGTTATGACAAATTTTGGTACTATTTCCTTAACTTTGTTGCTATAGAATATCATCACAATGCATATAATGCTCTCGTGCGTTATCAAACAACAATGGTATATTTGGTTATATTGTATGATACGATAAAAATACGAATTCATGGTACCTCTCTTCGATTGTGCGGTCCTCAACAGAAATTAGCAGCTAATATTATTTTTAATGGTTTGCTCATGCGCAGCCGATAGCCACCACTCTTGCTGGATCACCCTGTATATATCTAATTTAACCAAATCTTGATATTAATATTAATTCGTAAGTTTAATAGAATAATTCAAAAGTTTTTCGCTGAATTTTTAACACTTCATGAGTTTCTAAGATTTGTGTGTAAATATAATTTTATTATAATAACCTTTAAAAGGAGGAAGGAAATGCATTTTTCATTTTTTTAATAAATGCGTTTAAGTAATACATTGATCTTTATTTCTACAGGATGAGGCAGTTGTTGGTAGCAGCAAATTTAAAAAATGATAGAAGTCCTTTTTTTGAAAAAGTTCCTATAAACGATATAATCAGATTTTTTCTTTTAATTTTCTTTTAAACCAAAAGTGTTATCTGTTTAAAATAAAATCATGACAACAACAAGAACCTGCTGATCACTGATCAAAGTCTAATAGATGTCGTCTAAATTCAAAAGAATTTCTCCAGTAAAAATTAAAAAAAGAACAAAAATAAATAATAGATATCCTCTTATAAAGCAAGTATATCGGTTTAAACCGCTAATCGTAGTATAAAGGTTAACAAATAATTATTTAAGCACACATTAGTGAAATGTTTGATTCTGAGACTAACTGCATGATATCAACCTTTAAATCTAATCACCTGTTCTCTCTGCATGCTTTTAAGAGCTACTTGTAATTAAATGATCCGATTTGGAAAGTATTTAATCAATACAGTTAGAAAGGCACACAGTTAGCTTAATAATAATCAACTCAACAACTGTTGATCAGTGTCACAGGTTAATAGAAATGGCATGATATCAATAGAATTTCACTGAAAAAATTAGAAAGGTAAACAAAAAACTTTGCAACTTCATCAGATATATCGGTTTAAACCGAATTGTAATGTAAAGGTCAAAATGCTGATTAGTATCTAGGCACACGCCTAGTATCTACTGAAAAATATTATCCATAATAATGTTATATCTTTCATTAATCGTAATCAGCCTTATTAGCCACTTAGCGCTATAGAATATTATTATGCAAAATGTTTAACGTCTAATTTAATGATCAAAGAAAAAAAGAAAACGTTTAGACTTTTGTATAGGTAGGTAATCAATTTTGTTACATAGTAGTTCCTTTGCTCTATGTTCTACTACATAATTGATAAGGAGGCACTACAGCCTAAATATAATTCTGCACCACATACCTACTAGATAAAAATTAAATAATTGATGATTTCCAAGAAACATCCTGGGACTCGTAATTTTTAAAACATTCTTGTCTAGTTACTTTTTTCACCTTTATCATTTTCAGAACAGTTTGTTTTTCAAAATGATCTCTTTCTAATACAGATAATCAAAAAAAACAAAATATATGGGTCACAGCGTGAGCGCCCCTTATTTGCTGATTATTTATATGAGACTCAACCACCCAACATAAAATCCGTTGTATTACAATTATTCGTGCATTAAGCTAAGGGAAGTACTTTTTCCATTCTAGACTAGATCAAAAATATGCCGTAAACTAAAAAAAAATCTGATTTTGCTAACTAATTGCGTACATATTTTTTTCTAATTCAAAAACTCTTAATTTTTGAGCATTTATTGGAAATTTTGGATATAAATTCAAAAATTCTATAAATTGAACAACAAAACCAATTTAAACATAAATTGGCAGTAAAATTAACTCACAATTTTTGAGTATGTTCTTGGTTAAAAATGTCTGAAAACTCTGAAACTGTTAGCTCAGTCGTAAAAAAATCATGTTCAAAGAATGTACTAATTTACAAGTAAATATTTATAAATTTGTTGATCATATTCGTTTCTTGCACTTTTCTGCCTTTGTTAGGAAAAGTGGCCCTTTTTCTAACTGAAGCGAATATTGAACAGTAAGGAATTTTGCGGAAGGAGATCAAAGTAACTAAAGAAAAAAATCATATACCAAGTGTGTAATTTCGTTTCAACTTCAACAATTAAACATCTAAGATCCAACCGTTAATTTCGTAAGGGTGGAGCAATCTCTTGCAGGAATTTGTCTAGCTACAAAATACCTTGAAGGCTCCGTGCCTTAAAAGAAAAGTGGTAATGAACTAATAAACTCGACAGAATAGCTTAATACTAGATGGAATAGACTATAGAGAACTTGAGGGGAAGGATATCAGACATCATATCTAAATTGCAACCCCATTAAAAAATTTAAAATGAGACAGGCACCGTATTTGAACAATGCCGTATTTTCCAATGGAAATAAGAGGACAGCTTTGTCATTGATCTCACTTAAACAATATAAAGTCAAAAAGGTGATAACGTTCTAAATTCAAGTGGAAATTATTAAAAATAAACACCAATCAGAACATAGCATCTGATAAGATTTTTATAATGAGATGGTAATTGATCTCTTAGTTTTATATAAAAGGGATTGTGTATGATTTCAAATTATTATTAGTTCAAAATGTTTCTTTCAACGAAGTTAATAATTACCTTTGCAACGCTCCTTACACTGGTAAATTGTTACGCAATTGAAAAATTTGAATTCAAAAACCAAGATGAAAAATTTGACGCCATTAGAAAACAAGCGGAAGCTTATTATCAAACACTTCCAAAAGATCTTGAAGAAGATGCTAAGCTATTAGTGGTAAGTATTCATTACTATTTTAAGTATCCAAGGCATACACGGCTAAAACTTGATGTGATTTACAGCCAGAACTGATACAGAAATATGGTTACCCCGTTGAGGTACATACCATAACAACTTCTGATGGTTATATATTGGAAATGCATAGAATCCCATATGGAAAAGCAGGTCCATCAGAAAATAGGTCAGCTGTCTACTTACAGCATGGTGTTTTGTGTTCTTCCGCCGACTGGGTTATTGCAGGACCAGAAAAAGGGTTTGGTAAGTCTTTGAGGATTTTTCTTTTATCCAGTACCGTGCCTGTACCGCAATGAGGAATACAGTGGTCTGCTTATGTTATTCTATCGTTTCCGTATCGTTCCGTAAAGTCCTTGTAAAATCAGGTATATGTTCGAGATAATTGAGGTAAACCCACTGCTGATTAATTTGCTTCAGAAGAGAAAAAACTTTTATTTTAAACTCATTTAAGTTGTTAGTCTCTCGAACTAGAGAAATTTAAGAATGGATGAATTTATTGTTGTCCTGAACAGAAATTGATCTTTATTGTTTAAAATCTGAACCAATTTTTCACATAATTCCTAAAGTTGTGTATCTGATTCATTCTACGCTCCGCTTTTAAAAATTCAATTTTTATTTTGTTACAGGCTATATTTTAGCTGATGCTGGATATGATGTTTGGATGCCTAATGCACGTGGAAACAGATATTCCCGTAAACATGTCAGTTTAAATCCAGATAAAGATGGTAAAGAGTTCTGGGATTTCAGTTGGCACGAAATTGCAATTATTGATGTACCTACAATGGTTGACCATGTTATAACTCAAACCGAACAGGAAAAAATATTCTATATTGGACACTCACAGGGTACTACGGTTTCCTACGTCATGTTTATAGAAAAGCCTGAATATAATGACAAATTCAAAGCAGTCTTCAGTTTAGCACCTATTGCCTATATGAAATGGATGACCAGTCCCCTTTTACGAATAATTGCTCTCTTTGAATGGGGTTTGGAGGTAATAATTCTTACTCTTTTACTTAAAAATAAATCTCTAATAACATTTTTTTTTGCGTTTTTCAGATTGGGGGCAACATACTCGGAATATACGAGTTTTTACCGCGCAGTGATTTTCTTGCAATAGTTGGCGATGTGTTATGTGGGGATAACTCTATTTTCCAAATTCTATGTACCAACTCCCTTTTCGCCGTTTGTGGTTTTAATCCCGACCAAATGAATGCAACTCTATTGCCAGTAATCATGGGACACACTCCTGCAGGAGCTTCAACCAAACAAATATACCACTACGCACAAGAAATCAATTCCGGTAAGAAATGGTCTTTATTACATCCAAACTCAATCTGAGGTGACTAATAAACTAAGTTAATTTTCGTATAAATTACAGGAAAATTCAGGCAATTTGATTATGGTATGTTCGGAAACTTGAATCGCTATGGAAGTACAAGTCCTCCAAAGTACAAGCTCGGGAAAGTTACAGCTCCGGTGTATCTGCATTATAGCAGAAATGACTGGTTGTCGAATGAAAAAGACGTAAATAAACTGTATGGGGAACTCGGAAATGTTCAAGGAAAGTTCTTGTCTCCTGATAATAAATTTAATCATGCTGATTACCTCTTTGGAATAGATGCACCAGAACTGCTTTATAATAGAGTCATTGGTTTGATGAAGCGCCTTTAAAATGTTAGAATTAACACATCATAAAACGCAAGAAATTTAATTAAATAATAATCAATCCTAAATTAGATAATCAGATTCCTGCTAGAAATTAGTATATTTTTATATTCTTGTATGTTGTCTCTTACAAGTTAGAACCTCAAAAACTACCTCATTTAGCTGTACTTACTTGCTATATAATTAATTTTGATGTATTTTTAAAATCGTATGTATTTGTCATTCAAACCACAAATTTGTTATTGTAATTATTGATGATTATTTTTCAATAAATGATTTAAGTAAAAAATTTTCTAATTTTTTCACAGCATAATAAAGCTGTAATTAATTTTGGACTAAGAATAAGTCCGAAACCAGCAAAAGAAAGTACTACCTACTATACCTAAATAAAATTATTCGTATAGCTCTACCACTTTGTAGTTTTTAACAAAAGTTGAATTGCTGATCAAAACTCAAAAGTCATGGTTTTGTTATAGAAATGGTCTGATTTCTAAGGAATTTCAGTGTAAAAATTAAAAAACAAACAACTTTACAAACAAAAACTGGCTTAAACTGCTGATCGCAGTCTAAAGGACAAAACAACTGATAAATGTTTCAGCACAGCACTCCCATTGATTCGTAATACCTATTATTTCACAGGAACCAATGATACTCTCTGTCCTTAAATGTAATCTGAAACCATGTTCAGATACGATAATTAATAAAAATAAATACCAATCACAATATAGCAGTTGATAAGAATTTTATAATCTGCTTCATTTATAAAGACTATAAAAAAATTAAAGATTCTCAAATATCTTCCAGTCAACATTAGAAAATCACAAATCATTTTTTTTTAAATAATATTCATAACAATCTAGTTAAGATACACATATTTCAAAACTGATAAGATGTTGGTTACAGCCCAATTAAAAAATTTATAAAATTCCATATGAAATATCTGTGTATTTACAACATGGCGCTCCGTGTTCCTCTACATAGACTTGGCCATTAAATTCTTATACAAAATAGATTTAGCCCACTTGATTAAGTTATTTATGGTTGGAATTCATAGAAAAATAACTCAAACTTCTCATTAAATCCATTTATAACATACACCAGGTTTAGTTATAAAAAAAAAAGAAATGTTAATATAAACTATTGTGTTATATTTCTAACTTACGCTTTTAGTGGCGAGTCGTAATATGTATTATAATTAAAAATCGTGTTGTTAGTAGTTTCTTTGTCACTATTATACAAGGTGTTAATTTAAAAAACCTTTACACACTTCAGGAGCAGCTAGTAGAACCCTTTGGGCACCTTTGGGCAACTTTTCAGTTCTGTTCGCTAAACTAAGATTAATTGCCATGGATACAATTCCTGTAACAACTGTATCCATGGCAATGAATCTTGATTTAGCCATGCCTGTACTCTTTAGTTTAACTTAACCGGGGTTTAAACCAAAATTGGCCCGGCCATGCCCAACTGCACCGGTTACACTTAAAAAATAAACGTCGCTTAAAAGTTTAATTGCCGTGGATACAATATCCATAGGGATTAATTTTTTTAGGCGACGCTTATTATATTTAAGTGTAACCGGTGCAATTGGGCCAGAGATATAAAACTTATTTAATAAAAATTTCAGTATTCCAGAACTTGAAAACCATCGAGTATTGGATAATGTTTATTAGATTCTTTTATTTTAGTTTTTGTTCTTGTCTTTAATACAGCCTCCCAAAATGTGTAAAGGTTTTTTTATTAACACCCTGTATAATTGAATAATAAATATACGAAAAATTTAATTATAGTATAAGTTGTTGCCCGATTGTGTGCCACATACTAAATTGCTACACCTGCATGCCAAGTGCAAGAAAGCATTTTCATCGACTAACAAAAACAAATTTGTTTTATACAGAGTGATTTACGACGAATAGTGAACATTTTCGGTTGTGGTAGTATGGACTATTATGAGTAAAAAAGTTCATATAAACATGTGTCCAATTCTCAATATACTCGTACATGAAAGGACAAATTACAATAAATTTTAAAATGAATGAAAAACGAGTACTATAAATTATTGCTGATGATTCCATTTTTTGTCAGCGATGGTATCAAAAACGGCTATCCATCAATAGTCATAAGCGGCAGGTAGTCAATAGTACTTTACGTTATAATTCCGGGAAGTGACTTATTAAAGTATAAGTTTAGAGGGTTATGGATGAGGCGAGGAAGGATCCGAATTCAGAATTTCTAAACGAATACTTTAATAATAACTTCACGGATGTGTATCAGCTTTCTCTATTGGATAGTGATTTGGTGTAAAAACTCATGCATATTAAGTAGCAGTTCTACAACTCCCAAATACCCACAAATAAAATTGAAGAAACTAATAACTACGGACGCATGTGCCCCAAAAGATTAGCATGATCCAATAATCGTGGGTTCAAACCGGACTTAGGTACTTTGGTAAGATTTTTAGTTCTTCTCGGGTAAGTATTAAAACTGTCGAACCTACATCTATAGGAGTATAGGAATTCCTTCAGGTGGATATTCTGAAAAGCTTTTCTGTGTTAGCATTCATAGCCGCTAAACAATTCTTCCAAAAACAAAGTTTCCAACCAAGTTAAATTCCTGATCATAGTTTAATAGACATGGTCTGATTTTATTTTAAAACTTAATATAGAAAATAAAATAATCATACCAACTAAACCACTAATAATTGCAAGGTAAAGGTTAAAACGCTGATAACTATCTAGAAAAGCTTTTGTTTATTAAAAGAATTTTTCCATACCAGTTTGTGCTATGATATTATCTCCTATTTTTTTTAATCACACCTTCATCTTAAATCGTAATCAACCTTTAAGCGACTCTTCTTGTCGTATGATCCCCATTAAAGTCAAGCAGTCGAATCCGCAAGACGTGATACTACTTGCAAAACTTCTCAAATATTTTTATCAGCTATATCGTTCACAACAAAAATAGCTCGTTATCACATATTTTTTTGTTAATAGATGTAATATATTCATCGAAAAGTCATGCTGAGAAAACATCCTCTTTATACAATTTATAATAAATCACAAAAGCAAACAAGGGTGAACAATAAAAAGCGCGTCCTCGAAATTATGGTTGCTTTAGTCTAGGACCAGCTGGTACAAAATTAATCATCGTAAAAGATAAATATGTATCGTAATAATAAACAATCATCAAAGGAGGACCAGTTTGATTTAGTCGTGGATGCAGGACTGCATTTCCTATCCACCAAGTTCCAAATTTGAGTTTCGATCTTGTTTATGTATTAGAAAACAATTAAAACCGTTTTAATTTATCACACTCAAGAAATCCAAAACACTTTCGCAATAATGATAATCCTCTAGACATAAGTGAAAATTACTAAATATAAATATCACTGAAAGAATGACTACTGATAAGATTTTTATAATCAGATCTTCACCTCTTAATGTGGACTATAAAAGGAATTCCATTTTTTTCAATATTCAGTATCACAAAATGTTTCTTTCTACGAGGTTAATAATTACGTTTGCAACGCTTTTTACATTAGTAAATAGCTACGCAATTGAAAAATATGAGTTTAAAAACCAAGATGAAAAATTTGCTGCTATACGAAAGGAAGCCGAAGCTTTCTACGACACACTACCAAAAGATCTTGTAGAAGATGCTACTTTGTTAGTGGTAAGTTTTCTGGCGTGTATTTAACGTTTTTACAAACTCATTATTTTTTTTTTTTTACAGCCGCAACTGATTGAAAAATATGGATATCCTGTCGAGATACATACCATAACAACATCTGATGGTTATGTATTGGAAATGCACAGAATCCCATATGGAAGAAAAGGTCCATCAGAAAACAGACCGGCTGTTTACTTACAACATGGGGTTTTGTGTTCTTCCGCAGACTGGATCATTGCAGGACCAGAAAAAGGATTTGGTAAGTTATTTAAAACTACCATATTATAAAGTTCTACTTTACATACATATACTACGTAGGTTACATTTTGGCGGACGCTGGATATGATGTTTGGATGCCCAATGTACGAGGTAATAGATATTCCCGTAAACACGTTAGTTTAGACCCAGACAAGAATGCTAAACAGTTCTGGGACTTCAGTTGGCACGAAATTGGAATTATTGATGTTCCAACAATGGTCGACTATGTTATAGCTCAAACTAAGCAGGAAAAAATATTCTACATTGGACACTCACAAGGCACTACGGTTTCCTACGTCATGTTTATAGAAAGGCCTGAATATAATGACAAATTCAGAGCAGTTTTCAGTTTAGCACCCATTGCGTATATGAAATGGATGACCAGCCCTCTTTTACGAATAATTGCCCTCTTTGAATGGGGTTTAGAGGTAAATTTAATTCCCTATGTTAATCAAGCCTTAATAACATCAGTATTTATAAAAATCCATTAAAGATTGTATTTGTGTTTAGATTGGTGGCTCCATACTAGGAATATACGAATTTTTGCCACGCTCCGAGTTTCTTGCAATAGTTGGTGATGTTCTATGTGGGGACAATTCTATTCTACAAATTCTCTGTACTAACTCCCTTTTCGCCGTTTGTGGATTTAATCCAGCACAAATGAATGTAACCTTATTGCCGGTAATTATGGGACACACTCCTGCAGGAGCATCCACCAAACAAATATACCACTATGGACAAGAAATAAATTCAGGTAATAAACTAATTCCTAAATAAAAATTACTACAGCGAGCATCTTATAAACATATCCCATATAAAAGCGCAATGTTACAAATTGCCGATTGGGAGAAACGGTTGACGCGCAAAAGTAGCGGGAACGCGACGAAGATAAAATATAAATACATAAACGATTTTTTTGTTCATTTCAGGAAAATTCCGACAATATGATTATGGTATGTTTGGAAATTTGGATCGGTATGGAAGCACAAGTCCCCCAAAGTACAAACTTAGCAAAGTTAAAGCGCCAGTGTATCTTCATTATAGCAGAAATGACTGGTTATCGAATGAAAAAGACGTAAATAAACTATATGGGGAACTTGGGAATGTCCAAGGAAAGTTTCTGTCTCCTGATAACAAATTTAATCATGTTGATTATTTATTTGGAATCGACGCACCCGATCTACTTTATAACAGAGTCATTGGCTTGATGAGACGGCACTAAACAACAACAACAACAACAACAACAACGTAGTAAATATATTCGTATTAATTAATCCAATTATATCTTGATATTAGGATTAGTTTATCATATCAGACTATATTGAAAAAGTAATTGTGATATTGTGTTTTATATTACTAACACCATACCTGTTTTTGCAATTGGCGCAACTAATTGTTAATATTTATATTTTTATATGCCTATTTTTAATATATCTTATATTTTCTAGAAATTGTTTACTCTAGATACTTATCATTTTATTTTTCTAATAAATTACATCTTCTTAAATAAATAAAAAGCTCTTAAAATGTATTTAAGGATTAGACCTGCTACTGGAGATTTACAAAGGGTCGGGTTCATACCGATTCGACTATAGAGGGTATTTCAAAACCCACCGTACAAAAACGGTGGTACATTGTTCTTAAACTTGCTAGGAATACACAACTTAAGTAATTTTTTTTATATAGTGGATATTTTTCTTGTAGTTGTAGTAGTGTGGTTAATGACTAAAACTCAACACTGCCACTTTACTAACTTATTTATTATCGAAATATTTACAATTAAAAATTGACAAGTAACAAGTAAAAGATAAGTTATAATATTGAACGTAGTGCGTCTGAAACGGTTCGCGTCAGGTGCGGCTGTCGACTGACTGTTGACTGGTCGCGCGTTCCCTACTTAAGGCGAGGGTGCGCTTCTAGAATCTTCTGGAATGTTCGAGAGCGCAACTAGAATCTTCCAGAATGTTCGAGAGCGTAACTGGAATCTTCTAGAATGTTCGAGAGCGTAACTGGAATCTTCTAGAAGGTTCGAGAGCGTAACTGGATTCGAAGTTAAGCGGTAGCAGTCTGCAATAATTGGGGCGCCACATTACCCCCTTCCTAGTGACTTAGTTAATGAGTCACGATGCTTGGAATCGAATGGTGCGCCTGAGTGGTCTGCCAGCTGTCGATGTCGCTGTTGTTGCTGGGGTGTCGGCGTCGTTGAGTGGCACTTGAAACGCTGGTTTAAGTCTGTCCATGGAAACCGTATACGCTTTCCCTTTCACGCGAATTGTGTACACTTTTCCGCGTCGACTTAGCACTTCGTGGGGGCCCGTAAATGGTGCTTGTAGAGGCTTACGTACGCGATCGTCCCGTAAAAATACGTGCGTGCACTTTATAAGTTCTGGGTGCACAAATGCAGTTTTATTCCCGTGCGCGGTTGTTGGTGTTGCGCGAAGCTTTCGCATAGCCTCGCGAAGATGTTCGCAGAACAGAGATGCGTCGGAATTTGCAGTGTTTGCTGAATTAACAAAGAACTCACCCGGTAGCCGCAGGGTTGTTCCATATAACATCTCTGCCGGTGATGCTTTCAAATCTTCCTTGAAAGCGGTGCGTAACCCCAGTAGAACGGTAGGGAGTACGTCGATCCATTTATTTGTCTCGTGGCACGCTATCGCTGTTTTCAGTGTTCGATGCCAGCGTTCCAGTATGCCATTAGTTTGCGGTCGGTAAGCTGTACTTCGGGCTCGTGTGGTTCCAGTAAGGTTAGTCAGCGAGTTCATCAGAGCGGACTCGAACTGGCGTCCCTGGTCAGTTGTTATCGTAACCGGTGAACCATATCTCGCTACCCATTGACTGAAAAAGGCCTCGGCGACGACTTCGGCAGTCATTTCAGCTATAGGTACTGCTTCGGGCCACCGGGAGAATCGATCGATCATTGTTAAAATATAACGCTGTCCTCGACTCGGTGGCAGCGGTCCAACCAGGTCTAGGTGCACGTGTTGGAATCTTTCGTCTGGTACCGGAAAGTGCTGGATTGGGCTTTTAGTGTGCTGCTGGACTTTTGATCGCTGGCAAGCTATGCACGTCTTCACCCACATCGTTATGTCCTTTTTCATACCCGGCCACACAAATCTTTCTGTAGTCAACCGCACTGTTGCTCGGGCACTGGGATGGGCCGGACCGTGGCACATATCGAAAACCCGTTTCCGTAGAGTCTTTGGTACGTAAGGGCGAATTCTGTCCGTGGAGATGTCGCATGTTAGTTCCACAGTTGAACCAATAGGTATCATTCTGCGGATGCGAAGCGATGTGTTGGACAGGTTGTTGATATCTTCATCCGTTTGCTGTTCTCTCGCAAACTCCTGTGGCGTTATGATGGTGGGTACTGAAATAGCATCTACTCGCGAAAGAGCGCCTGCTACTATGTTATCACTACCTGAAATGTGGACGATTTGTGTTGAGAATTGGCCGATGAAATCCAGTTGGCGTAGCTGGCGTGGAGAAGCTTTCTCTGGCTTTTGTTGAAAAGCAAAGACCAGAGGCTTGTGATCGGTTTGAATAATGAGTTGACGTCCTTCCAGCATGAATCGGAAATATTTCAGGGCTTCGTATATGGCGAGGAGTTCTCGGTCGTATGTGCTGTAATTTCGTTGCGTGGGACTCATTTTCTTCGAAAAGAAACCAAGCGGTTGCCAGTGGCCTGCATAATATTGTTGAATCACTGCTCCCAGGGAGGTGTCGGAGGCGTCGGTGATTACTGTAAGTGGCACTTCTTCGGTAGGATGAGCTAACAATGTGGCTTCGGCGAGTTTTTTCTTACACTCTTCGAAAGCGGCTTGTGTGTCCGGCGTCCACTTAATCAAACGTTTATCGTTACGAGTACCGTTGCGTAAAAATTCGTTTAATGGGGCTTGCGTGTGTGCAGCGTTCTTGACGAATCTCCTGTAAAAATTAATTACTCCCAGAAATCTGCGCAGTTCTTTGACTGTTGTAGGCTGTGGAAAATTTAGTATTGATTCAATCCTAGCAGGAAGTGGTTTGATTCCACCTGGTGTGATCAAATACCCCAAATATTCGATTTCTTCTACCCCGAAAACGCACTTCGATGGGTTAATCGTGATACCGTATTCGCGTAATCGATCAAATATTGTGCGAAGGTGTTGTTGGTGGTCTTCCGGGCTGGTCGAAGCAATAAGAATATCATCGATGTAGCAGTGGCAAAAATTTAGGTTCTGTAATACGTTGTTTATAAATCGTTGAAAAGTTTGAGCTGCGTTACAAAGACCGAATCCCATGAAATTAAATTCGAAGAGACCAAAAGGAGTAATTACTGCCGATTTTGGGATATCTTCTTCAGCTATAGGAATTTGATGATATGCTCTAACGAGATCCAGCTTGCTAAAAATGGTTTTGCCATCGAGAAGGTAGGAAAAGTCTTGTATATGTGGAATAGGGTAGCAATCTGGTACTGTCACTGAATTTAAGCGTCTATAATCTCCACAGGGGCGCCAGCTTCCTGGTTCTCTCTTTTGTACCAGGTGAAGAGGGCTAGCCCAAGGGCTGCTAGATGGTCTGCATATACCTTGCTCTAACATATACTGAAATTCTTCTTTTGCGATTTTCAATTTTTCTGGAGGCAGTCGTCTTGGCTTTTGAGCGATAGGTGGTCCTTTTGTTATGATATGATGCTTAACGTTATGTGATTTTCGTAATGTATACGGAGATTTCGATATAATTTCTGAAAATTCTGCCAAAAGGGATTTGTATTTGAAATCGTTGTTAATTATAGATATAGTAGTGTTCTGACACGATGTCAACTCGGCTAGCACAGATAATTGGGTGGCTTCGTCGCTAAGGCGTCGGTTTTTCAAATCGACCAGTAAACCATGATGGCGAAGGAAATCCGCGCCGATTATTGGCCGTGAAACTTTAGCGATGTGGAATTCCCACTTGTAAGAGCGCCGTAAACCGAGATCGAGACACAACAGCTTCGTACCAAACGTGTCGATAATTGTACCGTTTGCGGCATAAAGTTTGAAATCTGTTGGTGTCTGTCGCATGGGTTGATTGGTTTGTAATGGCACGACCGAAACGTCGGCACCGGTGTCAATCAAAAAACGCATCCCTGTTGCTTTATCTAATAAAAAGAGACGGTGAGTTTTGTTGCCGTCGTTGACCGCCTCGAGCAGCGACGGTTTCGCTAGTTTTCCGAGGTAGCCGTAAAAGTGCAGGGTTTGGTGCATCTTCTTGCATCGTTGCCGAATCTTCTATGATAGTAGCACACACCGCCGTCGCGTGCTGAAGTTCTGGGACGCGAGCGGCTG
Organism: Hemicrepidius hirtus; assembly: GCA_963082805.1. Classification (NCBI taxonomy): domain Eukaryota; kingdom Metazoa; phylum Arthropoda; class Insecta; order Coleoptera; family Elateridae; genus Hemicrepidius; species Hemicrepidius hirtus. Next base: position 10,147,624 of record OY720167.1, read on the forward strand.
CGAGAACGACTCTGCGGGCGTCTGTCGTGTGTCAGTTGTTCCACCATCTTCGTTAGTGCTGCCATCTGTTGCTCTAAAGCTGCGATGGTTGTTGTTGGGGCTGGACAAACTACGGAACCGACGGATGTGGCGTTTGGCGTGGATGTACTTGCTGTTTCCGGTTTATGCACAATCGCGGAAATGTTTGTTGCCGAATACATATTCACCTCTGCTATTTTGTCGGCCACGGCTACCATTTTGTCCAAAGTAGTGCCGTCACTCGCGCTTAAAATTAACTGGGTCGAAGTTGGTAGCCTTTGCAGCCATAGCGTTTTTAGAACCTCGTCACTGATTTTATTTCGCGCCAATTCTTTCATCTCGCGTAATAATTGTGAAGGTGTTTTATCGCCCAAGTCTATTTCAGTTAACACGCGTCGTAATTGTTTTTGCTCCGAATCCGTGAATCGCGCGACTAATTGTTGTTTTAAACACTCGTATTTGTCTCTGTCTGGTGGCGTAGTTAGCACGTCCGATACTTGTTGTAGCACTGAACTGTCTAAAGCACTAATTACTGTGTAGTACTTGCTTGTATCCGATCGCACGGAATATGTATGGAATTGGGCTTCGACTTGGAGAAACCATAATTTTGGGTTGACGTGCCAGAAAGGTGGTAATTTAACTTTACGCACTTCTTCTATGTCCGCTGTAGGTTCGCTTCCTGTTGCACCTCCTGCGCCGTGTATCTCATGTTCGTCTATCATTTTTTTAAACAAAAAAAAAACTTGCACTTATTGTTCGTTCACTGAAGCACTTATCACGCGGTGTGTACGCGGTGATGTTAACTTTGCTCGTTTTCTTATATTCAATGTCCGGGTCACCAATGTAGTAGTGTGGTTAATGACTAAAACTCAACACTGCCACTTTACTAACTTATTTATTATCGAAATATTTACAATTAAAAATTGACAAGTAACAAGTAAAAGATAAGTTATAATATTGAACGTAGTGCGTCTGAAACGGTTCGCGTCAGGTGCGGCTGTCGACTGACTGTTGACTGGTCGCGCGTTCCCTACTTAAGGCGAGGGTGCGCTTCTAGAATCTTCTGGAATGTTCGAGAGCGCAACTAGAATCTTCCAGAATGTTCGAGAGCGTAACTGGAATCTTCTAGAATGTTCGAGAGCGTAACTGGAATCTTCTAGAAGGTTCGAGAGCGTAACTGGATTCGAAGTTAAGCGGTAGCAGTCTGCAATAATTGGGGCGCCACATAGTCTTCAAAGACTAGAATTAACATCTACGACATCTTTTTTATTAATTACGTTATAAAAAAACTGTCTTAGTTCAATATTAGAGTTAACAACCTTTGTAGCTTGCGATATTCTTTGTTGATATAACACGACCCGTTATTATTTTCTTGGTCATTGGAAGTTAGTTAAATTTGATGTGAAAATATCTGGCAATAACGCTATGAGAATACGTAGGGAGACAACATTAAGATATTCTATAACATTGATTTCATATAGAAATAAAATTTAGGCTTGTGTGCAGCATTGCCGCATTAACAGTTCTTCAGGATCAATTTCCTGAGTGTAGGAAAATATATTAAGGAAACAGAAAATGGTTTTAATATTAAAATGTATAAAACTTTCAGGCGCTACACTTTTTGTCCCGTTGGTTTGAAACACCCTGTATAGCCTTCTACTACTAGTATCACATTTACGACGTTTTAATTATTAGTTATCACTTTATCAGGATCGTTCAGAGGGGTTTACTAAATTGATAATCCTTTTAATCAACATTTATGATCAGGATTAGAAAATAAATTAAATATCAAGTATGTTTACAACTAAAACTGTACAAACAAATAACTCATTCCGACCAGTTTTATCCGGTAGTGTTTCAAGTTTAAATATTGCTACTGCGTATCTATACTATAATTCCCTTTAATTCTGCGGGTACAAAATGCCGTCTGTTTTCGTTTCCTAGGCAACCGTTATGAATTTCGTAAACATCAGAGTTTTGCGCTCGCTCTAACGTATGAAGATAGAAAGAAAGAAGTACAACTAGAAATGCGCGCAGTGATTCCAACGAGCCCCAAAATTACACCGCACTTGAGTGTACTTTCTATTTCTGTATAATAACATTGATTAATATATTATAAAAATAAGAAGTTCTAGGAAGTTTATATTATATAGCAATAACATTCATGATACGACTTATCGATTAATTATTTATCTTTTATAGCTAAGTCTAGTTTTACATTTACCTACATTTAACACCACATGCAAATATTAAAACAGGCTTTTCCTAAATACCAGTTACTGTTGTTAACAGATACATTTTCATTTACTTCCCAATTCGAGGTTAGTAATACGATTTTCAAAAAATAAACTTAAGCCAAACACAAAAGTGTTTAAGTTAGGTGTAGGGTAGCTAGGGGTAGAAGCGTTAATTGAATCGTCGCAAATGGAATCCTTTATTGTAAGAAAGTTGATTATAAATCACAGAACTGAATGCCATACAAGCAATATTTTAGTGGTTAAGTAAACCATTGTAGCAAAAACAGGCCAACGTTAAAGAAACATAACAAACAAAAAATAATATACTAATTGTAGGTACACTATGTACAAAATATTTTGACAATGGTCTTATTATAAATAAAATAAATTTTGGTTAGTTTTTAAAGCTCTACTTGAGGAGGATCTTGGTTTAGAAAATTGGACTTGTTTCTTTTTTGAAAAAATAATAAGTGTTGACTGTCTGAATTTCTTTCCCATTTCTTTAAGAATTTCAAAATATTATTGAACTGTGGTACCCCTGTTCCAGATATTTTCAGTGTCACAGAGCAAGATACACAGTAGATTCAATATATTATATACACATAATTTTTGTTTGATGATTTTAATATTTCAATACACAGACTGGTCTGTTTTGGTCCCCTAAAAATTAGAGGGGTTACTGGTAGACCAAAACAAAATTCATATAAAAATGGATCCTGGAACCCCCAAAAAGGGCGCATTATAAACAAAATTTAGCAGACGATTTAGTATTGGTAACTGTAACTGTCTGATAGTGCCCGAGTAGAATTGTAAAAACAAGAAGCGTCCCAAACTGGCGGGGAGACTGGGGCTCGATACTCTTTCTTCATTTCTTTTGCGAGATATTAAAGTGTATCTGAGCTATTAAGTACCTCTAAATTAAATTTCATGTGCCCCCCTCCCCCCCCCAAGACCGTCGAGTCGTCTTCGGGCGGCTGCAGGGCTCCCTAAAACAGATTTTCGAGCGTCATATTATAATATGAACTTTCCGTTATTGTTTTGACCTACCCACTTAGTAATCCCTAGACTTTTTAAGAGATAAAAACAGAACACCCTATGCAAAAAAAAAGGAATAAATGTATTGACATTTTCAAGCGTTACTTTGTTAAAATCCATGATTATATAAATAATAAATATAAATAAAATATCTATTTCAACGGGAAATAACAAGATTTATTCGCTTTATACGTATTTCGGCATCAATATGCCATTGTCAAAAGCAATATAAGATATTTAATAACAAATGCATTTATATAGTAACTACTTGATTCTATTATTTTAACACTTCGTGAAGCAACTGGCCCCAGTCAACCCGTCGGAGTTTAACAATCATCTCAAATTGACCTACGAGAACTACCTCATTGCTGTAGTTAAAGTTCGTTTTCTGATAAAAACACTTTATTCTGAAATACGCTTTGACTTTGATTTTCTTATCTTTATTCTGACCATTTTAAAAACACATCAAGACAGATTTTTAAATTGTACCTCTAAAGTATTAAAACAAAAAATCAGTGATAATAAATTTAAAAATTGTGTAAAATGCACCTAGAGTTTGGTAGATTATGAAAACTTTTATGAATGTGATTGACGAAATAATATTTAACCGCACACATTTACCATCTTTTGAATGTCTCCATAGATAATTTTTCCATTTTATGTTTGTCCTTTGTCCGTTAAAGTGTTAAGAGTAAAGAGTGTGTCTTTGTGTAGCTGCAGGTGTACTTTCAAATTTTGCCGTATTTTGTACATACAACAAAGGTATGCATTTATACAATAAAATTATTGAGTAGTTTCTGATCAATTTCCTTGGTATAGCTCATTAATATTATTGGTTTTATTTTTGCAAATCTAAACAAAAAACTTTGCAACTTATCGTGTAATTCAAAATGGGATGGGAAACCAAAAATAGACATACACACAGATATTTTGTTTTGCAATTGTCTATCTATCACCCTCTAACTCCGCGTTCTGTTCAGATAAAAACAGATAACTGAATCGATCAAGTGGATCTTATCTACTGCTTACAAAATCTGACAAAATCTAACCCGAAACATGTTAGTAGTGTAAATAATTTTCACTGCAATTAAGCGGTTTTATTAGTAATAATTAAGCCTTATGCTATAAGAAAGAATGTGACTCATAATTGGAAAACCGTTCTTAGACTATCAACAGTGCTGAAGATTCTGAAGAGAAGATAAGTATCCAAATTACCAATATTTCTTATGAATCAGGCAACTCAAGCCAAACGTAGTTTACAATCATTCAACATCAAACAAAGCAATTAGGAACGTTGTTGATAATATTAATGAAGGTGGTTCAAATTAAAACGGTCGAATATATTAACAAAAGTATTATCTTGTAATTTCAAAGAATTCCTCATTGCATGAACTTGTCCTTGACTTACAAAGTAAATGCAATATTTTTATTTCTTCTAAAAGTTAAAGGTAAAATCAAAGAATCTTCCGGAAATAATTAGCTTGCTTAGTAAATTTTAATTATAACCAAGGCGCGACGGCGTGATGGATTCATATATTTTTAATAGAAATCTTTCTTTTTTAAAATGGTTTTAAATATTTTCAACCCTTATTTATGGACAAATATTACTACCACAAACCTAATAAATGCGCCCCAATATCAAGGCACTCAATATTATTATTTCAAACGAAAAAAGTAACTTCCAATCTAAATTCATTTTTGATCCAAGAATACTGATATGGATCCCAGAAACAAAATTTTTTAAAAATTTTCTTATCATTCAAATTAAAAGACAGCCGACATTAATAATAATAAGCAATCATAGGAAATCCAATTGTGTATTCTGTCTGTCTCTATATGCAGAAAGTATAATAATATTTGTTTTTCCTGAATAAAAATTAATCTTTTTCTTTATCAAATACACATATACACAATAGGATAATAAAAATATGTGCCCTAACAATAAACTGATACAGGATTATTGTCTTTAAAGTCTGGAACAAAATTTATCAAATGTTTTATTACCTATTTTTGAAAAAAAATTCCCATACGTCTATTTTTATTAATTTTTATGTTAAATACAACCAAACTTTTCCGAATTACATTGACCGATAGGGAAGATATGCCACAAAAGATATTTTATATATCTACCAACAGTTCTCTCTTGAAAAAAAATCTTTTATCCAAAATTTGAATAATCTATCAATTAATAATTATGAGTCCGGTAATGCCAAATATTCAACTTAATCGAAAATTTTCAACACCGTTTAGCTACCAGAAACATTCACTTTTGTGTAATCATTTTACTTTATAGGAACGTTGAGTCAAAACAATTCGCACCGTTTGATAATGTTTCATTACATAAAAAAATCATTCGTAGAATAGGAAAAATTACCTTTAAAACCTTGAAAGACTCCATTAAGTTTTGATTTTGCCAAACGGTAGATTATAAGAAAAAATTCTTCTAAAGTAATCGACTTTTGTATGACACCACTCGTACGAAGATGGACTTTTTAGACTCGCCCTAATCGCTGCGCTTGCTCGGCCATAAAAAAAATTACTATACATTTTGTACTTCTAACATAAATAACTAACATAAGCAATCTAACAAGAATTTCTGATTATTTTAGCCGTTTTCATGTCACAATGTAATAAAAATTTCGAAGAAAACTGCATTTTACTGCATTGAACCTCAGCAGCGGTACAATATTTGAAACTTTAGAGTGGGTTGCTAAAGGGTTGATAACAGACGTCCGGATTTTACATAAAAAGATGTCCCCCTTGCTGTCTTTGTTTACATGTGAGTGATTTTCAAGCAAACGATGGTTTTGAAAGATATTAAGGGTGGTTACTGTTCGTTGAAACCCCTTGTATGCGCATTGGTACACATACCGTTATAAAAATGAGATTTTATTGCCGCTATACCAAGATTAAATGCTAAACTAACTAAATTAGTACAGTACAGCGTTTGTCGCATATTATATTTTAAGAAAATCAAAAACCGATGATGTCATTATACACAAATAAATAAATTACTGAAAATGTTATCTTTGAAAACAATTAGCTTTAATTATCCAAGATATTAGTTAATATTTATTTTCCCTAAATACCAAAGAATTACAGACACAGATAATAACATATGCAAATATTCTTTCAGAATATATAAAGCTGCATCGACAAACCAATATCATACAGATACTCATTCACCATGGTGACTACACAGATCCTGTTTGGGGTTGCTGCACTAGCACTGCTAGTAATAATACCATGGGCGAGTGCAGTATCAGTACCACTACCAGTAGTTCTAGATAAGGTAATTCCAGTACCATCCAAGTCACCAATATCTGCAATACCTCCAGGACTGGCCTTAACTTCAGTACCTACAGTGTCATCAACACCTTCAACAGCTGCAAGAAATTCAACGCCTTCAGTGCCAGTAATACCTCCAGAGCCCTCAGTACCTTCAATAGTTCCAGAGGGTTCAATATCAGCTGCATTACCCACAATAGAAATGCCTATTATTTTACCACCACTCTTTGAGATTCCAGCAATACCTGACGTTCCTGATTTAAATTTTGCACTCATCCAGAAAAATTATATGGCATTTACCGCAACACTCCCGAAAACTATCTTAGACGATGCTAAACTGATGGTGGTAAGTTAAATGTTTAAAAAAATTGTAACCCAAATTTTGATTTTAATAGTTTAACCTTTTAACAGCCTGAATTAATCGAGAAAAACGGTTACCCCTGTGAGACACACAAGATAACAACAGCTGATGGTTATATTGTAAATATGCACCGCATCCCCTATGGACGAAGTGGACCTTCTGAAAAAAGACCGATTGCGTTTGTGCAACACGGCGTTTTATCATCTTCAGCTGATTGGATAATCCCAGGACCGGAAAAAGCTTTAGGTAATATAGAAAATTAAAAAATATTTTTCAATTTAATATAAAAATATATTTCAGGATATTTATTGGCCGACGCTGGGTACGATGTATGGTTACCAAATGCTCGTGGAACTAGATATTCTCGCAATCACCTTACACTTGATCCTGACAATGCCAAATTTTGGGACTTCAGTTGGCACGAAATTGCAATTTATGATGTTCCTGCTATGATCGATTACGCTTTAAACCAAACAAAGCAAGAAAAATTATTCTATATTGGCCATTCACAAGGAACCACTGTATTTTATGTTATGTGCTCTGAAAAACCTGAATATAACAAGAAAATTAGGGCCCAATTTAGTTTAGCACCTATTGGGTACATGTCTCATATGACGAGTCCTTTACTAAAAGTTATTTCTAAAGCCGAAGGCGGTTTAGGGGTAAGTATTATTTTTAAAATCTTAAGAAACGTTTTACTGATAACACCCCAATTTTCTTGACTTTCAGTTCCTCTTGAAGTTGATTGGAGTAAATGAATTTGTACCAAACACTGGATTCGTAGGTAGAGTTGGAAAACTATTATGCGGCGATGATTCGGTTACCCAAATTCTTTGTACCAACTCTATGTTCGCTGTTTGTGGTTTTAATCAAAAACAAATGAATGCAACTTTACTGCCCGTGATTATGGGACACACCCCTGCTGGCGCATCTACCAAACAACTTCTACATTATGGACAAGAAATTAATTCAGGTAACTTTGAAATTAAATTTACAAGACATAGCAGGATAAAACTTAGCAACCAAGAGGTTCGGGGTTCAAATCCTGGTCTAGTCATAGGTGTTTTTTTCTGAGATTGTTAGACGGAGGGAGGATATGACGTCAGCAGTTGATCCCTCCGTAGTGGGTCCGTAAAACTTTTTTACTGAATTTGTTTTGTTTTAGGAAAGTTTCGTCAATGGGATTACGGATTTCTTGGTAACCGAAGACAATATACTGGTGGTGAAATTCCGAGATATCAACTTAACAAAGTAACAGCACCGGTATATCTGTATTACAGCGAAAATGATTGGTTGTCTGGGGAACGAGATGTGATGCGACTTTATGTTGAACTTGCAAATGTTCAACAGAAAATTTTGGTTGCTGATAAAAAATTTAATCATATTGACTATTTGTATGCAATTCAAGCGCGTGAACTTGTATATGACCATTTAATCGACCTGATGACTAAACATTAATACAATAGTGATCCTGTATGTTGTTTTGTCTTTTGTGAACAATTTACCTTTGAAAAAAAAAATTTAATTTGTACGACTGCTAAAATAAATAAACAACATTTTAACAAGTAAATTTCTTAGTTTATGCTTTAATAAATCTGGAAAAGCTCTGTTTAATATTTTCCTTTATTATGAAGAAGAAAATTAATTGAAAGGCTTCCTTCCATACGATGTTTGTAATAAAATGCGTACCCCAATCCAGTTAAATCATGGCCAGCTTCATTCTCCTAACATTAGGAGAATGAAGCTGGCCATGGTTAAATCGAAACGCGACCCTTAATATGACATTGCGATCTATTTGAAAATGTCACCTTTAATATTTTGTTTTTTTTTATATCTCTAACGTCCCACCACAGCATGTTTTAATACAAGTTCCAATCAAATACGATTCTATTGCGTAAGGTTTCATGTAGGTAATTATATTTCAAGAACATTCCCGTATGAAAAATAAAAATACTGACAAGAAAACGACGTAAAATATATTACAAATGATACAACAAGAAATTTCAGCAACCCTTGGTAATTATTATTTCATTTTTTTTTAAATAGAATAGCGTATTAATTCTAATCTATCAGAATTTCGAGTTTTTTCATCAAAATCTTTGTAAATTGAATTATTAATATTACAAAGGGCATATTTTTTGTACATATCTTGATTGAATTTGTACAGAAATGCCTCTTCTTCGCGGAAAATACGTACCAAGTAAAGTTATCTGTCAGAATAACCCAAAGGTCATTGAATACCTCGATTTTTCTTACAGAGATTGTGAAACAACGCTCAAATTCGTTAAATTTAAACACGCCAAGAGGTGATACACAAGAGGGAGTAGTAAATGGAATATTGAAGGATACACAAAATGCAAGCTTCTCGAATTTTGGAAACCTGTCGGTAGGTATTACAAATGACCAATTATTTTTTTGTTAAATTGAACTAATTCTTTTTTCAGGTAACTTACAACAGTCCTGATAATACACAACAGTCAAAGCCACACGGTAGTGTAATGGGAGTAAGTACTAATTAAAGGCCCCGAATTTTATACAGATTGGTGGCCGTTATTGTGAACATAGAGAGACAAATGCTTACGCGCTTTGCATGTATCGACACCTTGATTATGCATTATTTTTAAAATTGTGTTTTGTAAGTTAACAATCAAGAAGGCCGCTATGGTTTTAAACTAGACGCCTTCTTGGGTTTTATGCGAGCTAATACATACAATTTTAAAAATAATGCATAATCAAGGTGTCGATACATGCAAAGCGCGTAAGCATTTGTCTCTCTATGTTCACAATAACGGCCACCAATCTGTATATCAGCCCTATCTCATTTTATTATACAGTGTGATCCACTTTATATTTTACCACGAGAATATTTAAAACCTGCAAGCATTGACGTTGCTAGCTCCACGGCTGACGTGGATATAATTCTGACACTAAATCCACGGCATTCGGGGATTCCCCATGGTTAGCTATTATTTTTGCAAAAATTATTAAAATATTTCTTGAATTATAAAACAGACAGGAAACTAATAAACCTTATAACGCAGCTGTACTTCCCTTGTGTTGGAACACACTGTATATGCCATACATTCCTAAAAGACAAACTAATCGGTATAAACACAAATAAAATATTAAAACCAAATTTTTTCAGACAAATATTTCTACTGATATTATGGATACCGTCAGTTGCGATGATTTAGTAACAGTTAATGGACAAATGCGTTATAGCAAAGATAACTCCTCCAGTAATTCCAACATTAACATTTTGATTTCATTTTTAGCAATATTTACTTTCAGGAATTCCGTTACGAATAAAACCAAGACCTGGTTCTCCGAATAAGCGAATATCGCCAATAAGAAAACCTGGCTTCAGCAAAATTCCACAGAATGTTCAATACTTTTACGCAAAATCTCAAAAAGAACCATCATTTACACAAAGACGTTCTTTAGAGATGCAGTTTCAGCATAAAAAACAACAAATGGATCACTTACAAAATGAAATTTTTGACAAACAAAAAACTCTTTCGGAAATGTGTGAAAATTTAGTTCAATTAAGGAAAAAATTAAAACTTTGCGGGATAGATATTCCTTTATCAAATATTGATTTATTAAATTGCGAAGAAGGGTGGAAAAAAAATAACACCGTTGAAAATAGACATGAAACAAGGGATGATTTTAAAATAACTCCGGAAACGATACAGAATATGAATTCGACAATACAACAGATTTGTAAATTTTTAATGATAAAAAGACTAGAATTAGTCGAAGTATTAGAAAAAATCTCAAAGGATCCTACAAATCGGAAAAAACCCCTAGAAGACTTGCAACCATTAGAAGATCTAGAAAAGGGTGATTTCAGCAACCCTAAAGATTTTGAAAATTACTCTTCTTTTTCAAACCAAATCAAGTTACTACAAGAAAAGTTAAATAACAAAGAACAAAAATTAGCAAAAGTAACTACTGAACTTGAAGAGTCCCAACAAAAGAATACAGAAAGTACTGCATCATATGAAAAAATTATCAACGAATTAAAAGAACAAAACAAACGTTTAGAACACGAAATAAATCAAAACCAAGTAGCAGCACAAATCTACAAAGAAAAAGCCGACACTTATGAACAACATATACAGTCACTACAACAACGCGGAAAAGAAACGGAGGAAAAATTAAGGAAGGCGGAAAGTAGATATGGGGAACTTCAAAAAGCAATTAGATATTAAGCATCTAAAAAGTCATAAAGTTTAAAATTTTGTGTAATAATTGTCACATATAGCGTAAAATAAAAATATATACATTACATATTAAGAGATATTTTTATTACATAATACCTTCATCATTCTAATACTACATAGGCCAGCTGCGGCGCATTATAGACCCTAACTAAAAATTTTGACTGCCTGGAAGAATTCCAATCCCCCAGAATCATCTTTTTCAGGTCAAACATCGCAGTATTGAGTTTTATTTCATGTATGAGAAGGCATACTGAAAATTAATTCCGTATTTATAAAAATGTTAAATTCCACACTCAAGTGTGGTGTAATTTTGCGGTTGGTTCGAACCACTGCGCGCATTTTTAGTTGTACTTCTTTCTTTCTAGTTTCATAGGTTAGAGCGAGAGGAAAACTCAAAATTCACAGCGGTTGCCTAGGAAACGAAAACATGGCATTTTGATTTTTGTGCCCGCGGAATTAGTTAATTCTAGTGTAAAATGGGTTGCCTAACATCCGACAACCTTAATAAGGTGGAGATTTTTTATCAGATTTAAGGCCCGGTTGCACCAAAGTATTTGACTACGAGTTTAGCTAAACCAGGATCAATTGGCATGGATACGATTGTTTGAACAATTGTATCCATGCCAATTGATCCTAGTTTAGCTAAACTCGTAGTCAAATACTTTGCTGCAACCGGGCCTAGGGTGCTAAAACATTAATGGAAATCTTAGTTTGGGTCGGGTAAGTGGTACCGCTTCGATATGGACTTTCAACCCCCCAAACAGGGTTAACGTTATTTTGAGCAATGCATTTGTCGTACAATTTCGTAGTAAGTGGTTTTATCAGACAATTTCTGTGTCAATTTACCACGCTGGACGTTACCTCACATTTCACTGTTTAAATAATTTAAATGATTAAGAAAATTTGGCATTTGAGTTGCATCATTTACTTCATTCTCATGACATTCACTGATGAATCCACATCAATTAATTGATTAGAAAATATCAAACTCATATTCTTATTACCATGATTGACTAAAATATTTTGAAATATTTAACTGCGTAAAAAAAGTAGATAATCTTAGATAAAAATTGCAAAAAACATTGGATGTTAATTATTAGATTAATGATAATGTTTTGATTTTATTATATCTACATTTCAAAGGACGTTCATGTCGCCGGTCTTAAAAACTTAAAATAATTTATTAACATAAACCTAATTTTTCTTAAGACTATTTCCGAGTCGTAATTAATTATTTTAATATAAATTTTTAGAGTTTTGTCACAAACATTTATTATTTTTTTGGAATAAAATCCTTAAATTCTGTAGTTCTAAACAAAATTCTATTACTACAAATTGTTTAGAAAATCTAAGCACGTTTCAGGAACTAAATTCACATTTTCAATCAGACTGAAACTGAAAAACTTCAGTTACAAATACATTTCTTGGATAAAACTTGAAATAGCGAGAACTTTACCTCGACACAGTTTTTACTAGCACATATAAAATTGTTATTTTATACAGGGTCTTCACTCTTCAGTCATCAACTTCTGGAGGAAAAAAATCTGAAAAAAAGTTCCGCAAATGCTTCCTAAAGAACCTACGGCGCTGTGAATATATTATCAGCATTTATTACATCTCAAGTTGTGTACAATCACCCATTCACGCATCAATGAATATGATAATGCTATTTTTAAAGTATTTTTCTTATACAACAATAACTAGTTATGATCATAATTCAAGTACCACAAAAAGCTAATCCTTAGTATTCTCTTCATTTAATAAAGTTGTTTATTATTAAAGTTTAATAATAACTAACAAATGTTTGATATAAAACAGAGAATATTAATGTGGTATAAAGTATCGACCACATCATGGCATTTCTTAAGATGTTTATTAATAATTTAGTTCACTTTCTCTTTGTTTCAGCTCGTTTACTCTATTGCTAGGCGTTTTCAAAATATATTTTTTTATACAGAGTGTTAACAAAATAATAGTCTTTTTAATGAAGTATTAGTTTTCATAATTAACAACTAAAGTCGATTTTAAATTTAAAGCTCCTTTAACTCGCGCATTGTTGTTGGCATTGTTGGCACTTTAAAGGGGGAGCTTTAAATTTAATCGACTTTAGTTTATTATGAAACCGGCCCTAAGTTCATTTGGAAATATTAAAAGACAGAAAACTTCAAAGTTGATTATTTATCCTTGCGATGGATAAGGTTATATTAATTTATCATTTGTAAAATAAATCTAAAACATTCAGAACAACTAATTGTTGCTATGATGACAAAGTTTAATGCTCAAATTTTGTTCATGTTTCCATGCGCTTACGGTTCCTACATTTCATTATAGGTAATACATCTGATTAAAGATAAATGAAAAGTAAATAGAATGTTGAACTAGTTAAGTACAAAAAAAACTCTGGTTAGAAAACAAGGAGTGCTAGGGAACGAAGAAAATGAGAGACGAGCAAACACTACTCGTATAGGAGCGCATATGATCTGAACCCCAAGAATTTTATACTTGGGGTGTATTAATCTTATAATGCTCGAATACAAATGGCAATACTTCATGTAATTTAATTTAATTTATCTATTGAACTATTTTGCGTGTAGGTAGTTAGCTTGGGAGCCTGTGCAGGCTAGGGCCGAGGGTGGTAAACGCCACCCTGACCCTATGGTCAGTCCGACTCTGGATAATTATTTCAAATCAATTAAACATGTGACGTGTGACAATACTATGAGGGGAGTCTGGGAAGCTTTTCAAAACTGCACATCATAATGAAATCACAAAAATAGAAAACTATCAAAGAATAAACAGACGAAAAGTCTGATGGCAACCTTGTACTGAAACTGAAATTTTCTTTAATAAACGCTGATTATTATTATGACGAGTCATAATTAATTGAAAACAATAACAAGTTAAAAAGTAAACAATCATTTTCACATTCAATTCTGTCGGTTTTTCACTGGAGCTATTTCAATAACGGATATAGGGAGAATCCAAAAGATTTAAAATTTGGTGATCCCGTTACAAAAAGTTACACCATGGCCGTATACTGACGTAGAATTGAAACATATTATCAACAGATATAAGATAAATCTAGAATCATTGAAAATGTTCGATCTTCAAGGAAAAAGCCGGATTGTGTATTGAAATGCGTGTAAATCAAATTGATTTTATATGACCTTTTGGTATCAAAAAAATCGAGTAGGTAATAACATTGAAATAAATCGCTTTAAATCCTCGCTGTACAGCTAGAGTTAAGAAAAAGATCAGCTATTTTATGGTCGTAGTACCTATAGATAGAGCTTTTTCCATTCTGGCTGGCGAAAGTATCAGATGCGCACTATACTAGTAGGCTGTCTTAACTATCGTAAAAATTGTACTGCTTATGCGTATAGCAAATAGAGTAGAATAGCACTCAAGGGCAAAGTTACCGGCAAAAGTGACCACCTTTTCTGACCGTTCTTTCGCCAGCCAGAATAGAATAAGCTCTAAAAGAGAATGAAAAAACCTGAGTAAGAATCGATCCGAACCCGATTTGTTACAGAGCTACAGCTACTCCTTATTAAACTTGTCACACCACGGTTTAATACAAGTAAGCGCTACTATTTAACAGAATCAAAGTAAAATTATTTAACACAGACGTGTTCCAAACTGGGTAATCTTTAGTATTTTAATAATCTAAAACGAAACGGTTTTACCCGATTCGTGACCAGGTTTTATAGTCACAGCTTAAAAGTCTCTCGACACAACCGCTGAGCTACGCCAGTCCCTATTCTTATATTTATTTTGCTAAGACTTGCGACTGTAATTGTTAAAGAAATGAAAAACCATGCCATTTTGAAATAACAAAAATTGAAATCTAACATTTCAGTATTAAATCGCAATAATAAAATACTAGATTGTTGAAATCTAGCTTCAAATCTGGCAAAAAAATTCCCCAACGCCTGTTATCTTCTTTGGTATTTAATCGGAAATGATCGTGCAACGTACAAAGATTCTTAAAGTCCCCCAAACTTCCTGCTAGATTATCAAAGTTTTCTTAAATATACTTTAGAGTAGAGTAAAGGGTATATAATTATTTTTACGTGATGCCCAATTACACAAAAATATGAAATATATTTTGCGTTTCTATCAGTAAATCTGCAGGACAAACAAGATAACAATCTAAACACAAAAGTCAAAAACCAGAGATAATCTTTAGGATAAAGGTTCATTTTTCTATAATTGTATGTTGTTGCGCGGAGATTAGCTCTAAAGTGCCCTGATAGGTAAATTTTTATTTCTCAAAGGATTCTATAAAACCTCAAAAAAGCTCTCATGTATTCAGTGCGCAAAATACATCCAACATGAAAGTAGTAATAGTTGTTGCGACTCTCCTGGCAGTTGCCTACTCTTCGGCAATTCCAGGAATTGACAATAAATACTATGATGCTAAATTTAATGCCATAAGAGCAAAAGCACAAGCCTCCTATGGTGCAATACCAAAAGGTCTCGAAGAAGATGCTACTTTGCTAGTGGTAAGTTAATTAATTATTTAAAAGAACTTTGTGTTATAATATAACATTCGATACAGATTTTATTTAAAATTTTGATTATTAATGCAATAAGAAAAAAATATTATATGGCCATTCTCTGTAAACTATATCCTGATTAAGTATTACCTAGTATTGCTATCTCAAGAATTTGTGACAAAGACGGAATGTCATTGCATCATTCTTTGCTACATAGCGTAAAGTCCAACGTCTTACCCGTAAACTGAAAGAAACAATTCAATAGTTCGGTTGTAAGGGAAACACATTGTATGGGCATGTCATAATCTCTTATAATCGAACCACCGAGGACAGTAATATAGCCAGAGATAGGTGCAGTTTTAAAAATATTGAAACTGTAAACTAATGGTTTTAGCAAATTTATTGGAAGTTCCTAACTAATCTACCCTTAAAATTTATGTCTTCAGTTTCGTACAAGCAAAAACTTGTTTTTAATAAATACTGGAATGCGAACCTCCAAAACATCCCACTTCAAATTATCTACAATTAATTAAACAATTGATTCAAATCATTATCTATCTATTTTTTTCGCAAGTACTTCATGGGAAGTATCTTAAAAATTCTATTAGTTTTCTGAGTAAATTACAACCCTTCCTTATCATTTTATAAAATTTATTTCCTTTTAGCCTGCAATAATTAAAAAATACGGTTATCCTTGCGAAGTACACACTGTAAATTCTCCTGATGGATACATTTTGGAAATGCATCGAATTCCATATGGAAGAAAAGGCCCCTCCGCAAATAGACCTGCTGTGTATTTACAACACGGTATCCTGTCCTCCTCTGCAGATTGGATTCTTGCAGGAACAGAAAACGGATTTGGTAAATATTTTTTGATTTTTCCTTTTATCAAAATTTAGTTTAACAAAAAAATTTCTAACAGCATACATTTTGGCTGATGCTGGTTACGATGTATGGATGCCAAACGTACGTGGAACAAGATATTCCCGAAAACACATCACTTTAGATCCAGACAAGAACGCAAAGAAATTCTGGGACTTCAGTTGGCATGAAATCGGCGTTTATGATGTACCAACAATGGTCGATTACGTCATAGCAGCAGTTAAACAAGAACAAATTTTCTACATTGGACACTCTCAAGGAACTACAAATTTCTACGTTATGTGCTCAGAAAAACCCGAATACAACAATAAATTCAGGGCTATGTTCAGTTTGGCTCCCATTGCTTACATGAAATGGATGACAAGTCCACTTATGCGTATCATTGCCTTGTTTGATGGCCCATTAAGCATACTTCTTGACTTAATTGGAATGCACGAGTTTCTTCCCACAACCGGATTTTTGGCTCAATTGGGTGAAGCCTTCTGTAGTGATGACTCAATTTTCCAAATTCTCTGTACCAACTCACTTTTCGCTGTTTGTGGTTTCAACCCTGCTCAAATGAATGCAACTTTATTACCTGTTATAATGGGACATACACCTGCAGGAGCATCCAGCAAACAATTCCTTCATTTCGCGCAAGAAGTTAACTCAGGAAAATTCCGTCAATACGATTATGGAATATTTGGTAATCCTAAACACTATGGTAGCATGAGCCCACCCAAGTACAAGTTGAAGAACGTTAAGGCACCAGTGTATTTGCATTACAGCAAAAACGATTGGTTGTCAAACCAAAAAGACGTTAACAAACTATACAAGGAACTTGCTAATTGCAAAGGTAAATTCTTGTCGCCGGACAATAAATTTAACCATGCCGATTACTTGTATGGAATCGACGCTCCTGAACTTCTCTACAGCAGGGTGGTTGGTTTGATGAAAAGACATTAGAAAAATATCCATAAAATATTGTCGCTATTATTAACCGAAGGCCTAAAGAATAATCCAGAATTAGGAAAAGAATACAAATTACTTTTTAGATACTACACCTCCATAATACGGTTTAATGATTAATTTTAGATTGTTTTAATACATATGCTCCCTTTAACTGTACATATAAATGGCTATATACAAGGTATAAATCTACCTTAAAGAAGAAAAGATGGAAGAAATATTTGTAACACTATGTGTCTTCAACTTCTACATTTCTGTTATCATTTGTACATAATGCTTTTATTACTTTTATACTCTTTTATACATTTTATATTATTTGATTAGCTTTATATAGGTGAAAGGCAACTACAACAAATATATGGTGTACATAATTACAACCGATTTTCATTTTAGCGTATTCGTTAAACACTGATCATGCCCAGAAAACACATTACAAAAGAGTTTTCAGTACTCGAAGGCGTAAAGTAACGTTTTCGCGAATTGTTCATTAAATATAACTATTTTATCTTACATTTTAGGAAAAATTTGGGGGGGTGTATGTAAATGGATCCCGGTCGCAAGACTTCGGACCTGACATGATCACAAGTTTTTCTTGATTCTTGAGCCTTCGTGAATAATAGACATTATTACATGCTCGTTAAATACCATAGTTATTAGTTACAATAGTGTCGCTAAAAATTACAAGTTACACAAGCACTTAGCACCAACAACTTCGAATGGACTTGGTGGATTGTTCCAATTTTCCTTAATATCAAATTTTTTAATCATTTCTCATTAAATTATTAATTAATTGTTTTGTATATCAAAATCTTAAATACGTAAATATCAAGCAGGTAAAAATGAAACAAAATATGTTGTGACTTAGAAAAGTTACAAACGCTGTCGCCATAGTATCGCAATTTATTGTCGTTTTATTTTAGGTACCCTATTGTGCTAATTAAACTTTTCAGAAAGGTAAACAGATAAATTAAAGATGTAACATTAATTCGTCATAAACTAGGTCTTCAGAAGATTTTTTTTATTACCAAGGCGTGCAGAGAATTCAATTTAAAACTGTTGTAGGGATCGGAGTAGCTCAGTGGTAGAGTAGCTAAAAGGTGACCTACAAAGCAGTTCGAATCTCGCAGGGGGTATACTTTTTGTGCCCTATACATGGATCTTTATGATTTTGTTTAAGATTAAATGATAGAAGGGGGGGGATGATAATTGTGCTTAGCAGTTAGTACTCCATTTACTGCATGTGTAAATTAGAAAATATGTATAGTCGGGGCACGCTAAAGGTGCATCTATGTCATCAATCGCATTTTCTGGTAATTTTGTGGTACCAATCTTGAAACAGTATAAAACTGTAATATTTTTTTGCGAATTACGTATTAAAAGTATGCTTTTTATAAGCCCATAGAATGTTACTTTACAGTTATTATTTTTATTAATTAGTTGCATTCATATTATTCCTGCAAAAAATAAAAACATTTACTAATTAGTATTTTTTTCGTCCTTTTAAGTTTTTATTTAAGCACATGATCATTGTTGTTTTTTTTTATGTGTGTATATTGTATATTTGTGTGTATATTGCTCAAACGTCACTCTGACAGTTTGAGAAACACATTAAAACTAAACGACGTTTTGAGAAATAATAAATAAATATAAACAGAGTAATTCATGACGTCATGGACACCATTAAAAAATTGATGACGTAGATGCACCTTTAGCGTGCCCCGACTATATTCACTATATTTCCTAATTTCTGATAATATTGTAAGTATGCATACTGAAACCTCACCGACCAAATACAATAAATATAAATAATTAGCAATAAATTTACCTTTCCTTTCCATCACTACCAAACCAATCAAAGGCATGTCTCCTGTACAGTAATGATGATCCCCAAGAAATACTTTCACTACACACATATTTTTATAAACACTCTAGTTCAAACACAAATATTTTCTTCCCGAAAATTGTTTACTTCTATTTTAAACTCCCGATTCAGACTGCGGTTGAAACACGTAAAATTTGATTACATTTCGTCTATAACAATAGCCCCTCCTTCTGTTCAAGACAGGAAAATTATCATAACACCAGATGTTAAAAATTTGTCTGTTGTATATGATAAGAAAATGAATGCATTCAAGGCAATCAAAGCGTAGGCTTACGTAAGTTACTTATCGGTGGAAAACATAAATTTGAACCAATTTTAATTTAATAAATAAAATAATGGTCTGTCTTCCGCGATACCATGACTATTAGTGCAACGTAATGACGTTTCGTCTACCGCTGTAAAGAGCATCTTCAGACTCCATTGCAACACGAACAGGGAATGTTTAATTTGAAAGAATTTAAATGACAGACATGACGTTTTATAAAAAGAAAATAAGTGTATTGAAATAAAACAAATTGATGTTACAGTATTGAGAGATAATGTTGTACGATACATGTACGTGAAATTATTATTAAAATTGTGGCTCCGTAAATTTTATTTTTAGTTTTTTTGTTTGAATGTGCTTTAGCAGAATAGATTCGATTCCAGCGTTCTGAATTCGCCAGCAAAGAAGTAGAAACAATGAACATAGCAAATTAACAACCCCCCCCCCCCGTCCTTATCAGAAACAAGCGTTCGTCAGAGTTTACGTTAAATAAATATACACTACAATTCTCTTTAATTCTGCGGGTACCAAATTCCATCTGTTTTCGTTTCCTAGGCAACCACTACGAATTTCATCAATGTCAGAGTTTTACAATCGAGGTTGTAACATTCAAGATTCAGTCATTTTTTTAGGAACTAAAAAATTGACAGATTGACAGTAATATTGTCTTGAATCTAAACTATTCAGAATCGCTTTTGAAATGGATGCGAATTTAACAGACATATTGGTTTTGGCTGCTGCAGCTATTAACGTTATTTCTATTGCTAATGGCAGCAATGACAGTTGCAGATGACAGTAAATATTTATAGTAAACAAAATAGGACACTTTTCATTCCATTTTTTTAAGGACGAAAAAATTGATGAAATGGTTGTATGAATCGGTCAATTTTTTAGTTCCTAAAAAAATGACTGAAACTTGTACTAAATAATTGAATGTTACAAACGGGCTTAAAAGGAAAGAACACGACCTTCTTGATTTCCGAGACTTGATGTTCAAGTCTCGGAAATCAAGAAGGTCGTGGGAAAGAAGTACCTATAACTAGAAATGCGGGTAGGGGTTCGGACGAGCCGCAAAATTACACCGCATTTGAGTGTAGGTAGGATCAATTCTCCAACTCAATGGGTATCACGATGAAAGGAAACCCGAAACATTGAAACAAAAATAGTTTCAGTGGTAAATAGTTAATATTAGATTCAGAAAATCATGAACATAAAGGGGGTAGTTTATAAGATTTGTTAAGAATCAATTATCATTTATAAGTTATAACGAATGGGTTCTCTCACGAAACCCTCATCTGCGGTTTGTGGTTTATTACCCATAGTGTTCTTACAATTAATGGCGAAGAAAACGATCACCTACAGCAACGTCCCATACTACCAAGAAGGAATAACACCTAGGGTAAGCATCCTTCTCTTTATGTGATTGGAGAAGTTTTTTTCATCTACTTGATCCAGACGGTTCAGCTACGACCCTCCGCGTTTTCTTGCACGCAAAACATGATCACGCCAACAGAAAGATAAGAATCCAGTCATCTTATTATCAGTATTTACCTAAATACAATTAAATAACCACTTAATAATTTTCTATCATATAATTATTGGAACGCTAGTAGCGTAATAACATCAACGATAAGATTTTTAAAACAAAAGTCAAAAATTGATTATATAAAGCAAGATAAAACTTTGAACTCTTTAAAAATTTTCTTTTGTTGTATAGCGGATATGAGGTAAAGCTTGTCTGATAAGCAAACGTAAACTTCCAACTACATCATATAAAAAGAGTGCAATCCAAATAAAACCCTTAGTGCAGAAAAACAGCTCCACAATGCAGGCAATAGTTATTATTGTTGCTACTGTAGTGGCAGTTGTCTGCTCATCTGTAGTGCCTCAGTCAGCGTTTCCATCAAAAGAAAAGGAATTTAATTTAATACGAACTCAATCAGATGATTTTTATGAAACATTACCAAGAGCTGTGAAAGAAGATGCCAAATTATTAGTGGTAAGTTAAACTTGTAATTTCTAAAGCTTTGATTAGTTTTTTGTAAAAGAATCTATTTTTTAAGTCGATATTTTAAGGAGAAAATAAAAATATTCAACTTACTTGTTAAAAAAATTACGTTTCCTAACATTTATTATTTATTTTTGACCATACAAAATATGTATTCTATGAAAAAGTTCACTTCTGGTATAGTATAAAAAATAAAAGTTGCACTTAAGTGTACTATTTATCTGAAAGGTACTCAAGATTGTAAAGTACTTACATTTAATACCATGTATTTTTTCCTTGACAATAGAAAATAAGTATTATTTGAAAATGACCACTTAAAATGCATAAAAAATAAAACTCGTAGGTACTACTTAAGATATGATTTATCTGATCTATACTTAAATAATACACCTTTTTTTAATAATGGTAAATAATTATGGTACTGAAAAACAATTTATTTTCCATTGTTTAATATCCTAAACAACTAATCTGACTCATTCAAATTGTCAAAAATAGTTTTACCTTCACTTGTCAAAAATGTGTTGTTTATATCTATCAAACGGGGTATATTAAGCAGTTCAGAACGCCCTAGGGCATTATGAGCGGTCCTTTTGAATATACCGCTGATGATACCCTCTAATATATTGTTATCCCTGTTCAATTTATTTACATACGCAGAGTGAAAAATAAAACGTTGTCGGCACCAAGAGCATTATTTGATGTTTATGCCCGGACTTGCTCGATTGCCGCCCTCGGCGAGCATGAAGATCTTTTAATACTACCCTATAGGTACATAAATAACTATTATTTCCCAGATTGGAAATATACAGGGTGTACCTAAACTGTGTAACTAAACTGAAACACATATTCTTCAGGCTGTATTATGGCCCAATTTACCTCTACCTCTATACGTCAAAGATGTTGAAAAAATGTCTATTTTTTGAAATAATAAAAGAATAGGGATGGGGATGGAATTTAGGGTGCGAATCCGTAAAATATAATTTTTTTCAAACGTCATAAAGATGTCCTTTTGGCTTTTAGAACACCATAGAAACAGTTAAAAGTTTGACTTTTCAGCATTTAGTCCACCAGCAACAAAAGAGTAAATTTTGCAGAATAGGAATATATTTATTTTATTGTTTAATTTTTTAAGACTATAATAAGGAATAAGTTCCTAAATCTAGTTTTGCACAGTTTTCTCATGTTTGTTTGGTCTTTCGGTTTAAGACAGTCTAAAAAAAGTGACATTCAAGCTGTTTGGATAATCTACTTTTTTTTGTGACCTTTATTTTGATTCCGCAGGCGACTTTATATTATAAGGTGACGAATTTATATTTTAGTCACAAATAGACCCTAATATGTTCTACCTTTGAGGAGAATTTGGTTTTGCCGTGATTTTACCAAACGGGCAAAAACATCATCCACATCATATCCTTTTATCCATATTTAAGAAAGTTTATAAAAGATTTAACGAAAAGAACGTATGCACAATGGATAAATATCCGAGTCGTGTTAGTTCTCTCAATTTTTCTACATCAATAGGAAACAAAAAATGTATAGTCAAAAACCAAAACTAAATTTTGAATTTTGAACCCAGACCTTTTTATCTTCGAATGCCATTTATCTTCCATTAGATGAAAAATTCTTGCCCTTTAAGCAAAATATTATCAACATGCATTCAAAAAGTGTCTTTAAACATTGTAATGAACTTTTAACTACCTCTCTAACGTCAATGCTTTTAGAATGTGACTCACTCTCCATTGAACTGCTGCATATATCGCATTTTGCAAATCAGGTGATAGATTAATTTTTGAAACGATAAAATCATAACAATATAACAATCACATAGTATTAAAATGTAATTAAATTATATCTGATATTCGATGAAACGATAACATTGAAAGGTTATTCTTAATTTAGCTTATTACGTATATTTATTTCGCAGGAAAAATTCTTGTTGCGCAAAAGAGATTATTTTATCTGCTACCTGTCAATAGGTACGTCAATTGACTGATAATTGATGCATAATCAACAAATCATTGATTTTTTTGTGATGATCCAAACAAGAATGCTCTAAAAGTCATCAAAAACATTCAATCTAATGCGGGTCTGCCACAAACAATATTTTATTTCTTTTAGAAAATTTATTAATCCGCCAATATTGTAGGACGACCCCTATCTCTCCTATTTTTAGGAAACAATAGAAGTAATAGCTATTTGCTTCGGAACATACGCTGCTCCTTTATAGAAGGAGCAATGCTGCACTCCACAACTGATGGTTCAGAGAAGATTGACAGAAACGACAATACAATTGGTAGAAAGTGCAACAAAGATAAACAGATAACAGGAACTAATGCATTGTTGCGTTGGTTACCTACCCCTTTGTTGTTTTATGAAGTGACCAATTACCGCGTTCTAAACTAATGCGCGCATGCGCATAAAATACTAGTTCGTATTATATGTATGTCCTTGTCAATCTTCTTTGAGCCAATTTCAAACGGTATGTTTTTTCCATAAAGAAGTAGGGTATGTTCGAAGCTATTTCCATATTAAAAAGTGCAAAATTACAAATTGCCGATTTAGAGAAAAATGGGACCCCCGACCGGAACCACTAGGAATTGCTATTTTAAACTTTCCTGCAAACTTCTGTTAACATCTACAAACTTTTAAAGTATAATTTATAAGACCTATTCTATTTCAGCCTGAATTAATTGAAAAATATGGCTACCCATGCGAAAAGCACATCGTTATATCTCCAGATGGGTACATTTTGGAAATGCATAGAATTCCCCATGGAAAAAGTGGACCTTCTGAAAACAGACCAGCCGTTTACCTTCAACATGGTCTCCTTTCGTCTTCAGCAGATTGGATTGTAACAGGAACTGAAAATGGATTAGGTAATACCCAAAAATTCTTAAAAAAGTAAAATTTCTGATAACAAATCTATTACAGGATATATATTAGCTGATGCAGGCTATGATGTATGGATGCCTAACGTACGAGGAACCCGATATTCTCGTAAACATGTTACTTTGGATCCAGACAAGGATGCAAAGAAATTTTGGGACTTCAGCTGGCATGAAATCGCATTAAATGATGTTACTACACTCATCGATTATGTTATAGAAAAAACTAATCAGCCACAAATATATTATATTGGACATTCCCAAGGAACAACGGTTCTCTATGTTATGTGCTCTGAGAAACCAGAATATAACGACAAAATTAAAGTTGGCATTAGTTTAGCTCCAGTTGCATATATGAGTAATATTGGCAGTCCACTTTTGCGTTTTATTGCTTTCTTTGAAGGACCATTTGATGTAAGTATTAACTTCCTTCTTTGTTCATTGCTAAACTTGGTGTAACTAGAAGACCACTATTCCAATGTTTTATTTCATAGATTCTACTCCAAATGATTGGTGTTTACGAATTCTTACCAAACACTGGATTTTTGGGTATGGTTGGAGAGGTTCTCTGTGGAGACGACTCTGTTCTTCAAATTTTATGCACTAATAGTCTTTTTGCCATCGCTGGTTTTAATCCCAAACAAATGAATACGACCTTGTTGCCCATATTAATGGGACATACTCCTGCAGGAGCATCTACCAAACAAGTTACACATTACGCCCAAGAAGTTAATTCTGGTAATAATACTCTTATCGAAATATGTTGAAAAAAATAATAAAATTTAAATTTATTTCAGCTAAGTTCCGCCAATTTGATTACGGACTATTCGGTAACTTAAACCGTTACGGAAGTACAAGTCCTCCAAAATACAACTTGAATAATATAAAGGTTCCAACGTATTTGTACTACAGCAAAAACGACTGGATGTCTGGAGAAAAAGACGTTTTGAAACTTGAAGGTAAACTTCCAAACGTTCTTGGCAAATTTTTGGTTTTGGATCTCATGTTTTCTCACTTCGATTACGTGTTTGGCATTGAGGCTCCTTCTTTAGTTTACAACAGAGTAATTGGTTTAATGAACAGACATTAAGCCAACATTACTTCAAGTATCATATCTTTGTTTGTTTCTTAAATATTGTTTTGAAAAGTAATATCTACCAAATGATTTATTTTAAGAGTTTGGTGACTATTAAAAAAATTATTACATTAATTTTATAATGTTAATTAAACAAAAACATTAATATTTTTTAATTTTATACATTAAATATAATACCTACAAAATTTCTGCTATGTTTAAAACTTAATAATCGCTTCATTCTTTCAGGGCAACTTTAATTAAATGTTAATATTCATTTTTTCGTAATTAGTAAAGTTTCTATTGTTTATTCTTTTTATTTAATATTCATAAATAAAGCATTTTAAATATCTGCAACAATTTTTGGGACATCCCTGATTCACGAATTTTAATGCAATTTTGTGAAATATTAAACTTGTAATATCTACTTCGTTTGCGTACACAATTCCCAGGTAGGTAATTAATAAAAAGACTAAATAAAGTAATTTTATTTCTCCTTCTTTTGGTCGCTGTATATCTGAGTAACGAAGCATTGCTGAACATAAAAATGTTAGGATTTTTTTCTTAGAATAAACCCAAGGAATGACTTTAAGCACTTATTTAGGAACATCCTGTACAGTAAACGATTTAGAATGTTACAATAATTACAAAATGTAGGCTATTTTTACACAGTGTGTTAGTGTTACAGTTTATGGCCAAACGAGCGCTGTTTAAAAACTTCATTTTCGTACGAGTTGCATAATATAACATTTCAGTTCATTTTTAATACACTTTTTTAAACTATTTTTTGTGTAACCCTACGCGAAGTGAACGTTTCGCGTCGGCTATACAGGCCGCGAAATTGAATTTCGCGGCCGTTGTTAAGGTAACGGCCGCTAAAGTAAAACTAATTGTTTTATTTACGCTATTTCCATAGTAACGGGCCGACTAATAGTCGTTTTTTTATTTACAAAGCAATAACATTTTTGTAATTAAAAATTTTTTTACGTTTGCACAAAAAATATTGTGTATACCTTGTCCGGGAAATTCTTTAGCGCCTTCGAGATTGTCTTTCCTCGGCCGCAAGCGGCCTCGGCGACAATTTTCTCTCGGTACGATAAAGACACATTTCGCGGCCTTGGTATACAAATAACTAATAACGACGATTATCTCAAGGTTATTTTGAAGTTATGAAAACATTAATATAGTTACATTATAGATTATTTTGCTCTTGATTGCATAAGCAAAACAAATTTTAGTAAAGGATGCTTAAAATAATCATTTTGGCATGTTTAAGGCAAAAGTTTCAGAAAACCAGAGAACAAAGACAAACGAAAAGGGATAATACACCGAGTTCATAATATTAAAAAAAAACAATATTAATCGAATATTAGATGTAAGTATCTCCCGTAAAGAAAAAAAGGTATGTATCCTATCTCTAAAAAAAATGTAATTGTCGGAAATGAATTCAGTGTGCGCTTATGCAAGAATACCGAGGTTCAATTCAATTGCATAACTTTAATTTAAAAAAAATTGTTAGATGTTTTCGAAAAAGTCAAGTTTTAGAATATTTCAGAAGTACTTGCAGATATCTTGGAAATCGATACATTTTCGTTGGGGGCCTACATTTGCGCAACTTTTCTCTAATCTAATTTAACCGACTTCATATTTCTTAAGGTAACCGAGATCCTAATATAGTATTATACCTACAGGATCTTATTTCGGATGCCCTGTATAATTATAACATATCATTATAGACATCAGGACCTTCTTGATATTTGGAGCTTGACGTTAAGTCTCGAAAATCGAGAGAGTCGTGATAGACATCAAAATCTTTTTCTGATCACCCCAATAGTTTAAAAAGAAATTACGAACAATAAAATCTGTATATTAAAGTAAGAATATCTATCTGAACCATTTGCAAAAAAATTCTATACAAATGATAAAAAAAATAATAAACGAAAGATTTTTCACAGCGCAATAATTTTATTTTGAACAAATTTTATTAATAAATCTGAAGTATTGCAAAATCCAACTTTGTAAGAGGTAGGTAATAATATCAGTCTGACAATTTTTCGCTCCAACCCTTTGCAGTTGTCGCAAAGTGATTATAATGAGGACTAGGAATTTTTGTTATGAAACGCACAACACTTAAAACTAAATTCGTAATATTATTCAAAATTCACTCACAAGAAGTGCAATAAATATTTAATTACTATCTAAAACACGTGGTAATATAGCATGTGTCGACCTTTAGGTCATTTTGCGATACAGACTTTAAATCGCTGACAAACCATTACACGAGCTAACGTAACTCAACATACAGTAGAAAATACTACACATGTATTACCTATTTTTTCAAGTAAAATTTAGAAATGATTTCGTATGGGTACATTACTTAGTATTATTTTCAACAATTTTATAAAAATCGCTAGTTAGCAACTACCAATTTTTAATTTTTAAGGGCACGGATTTAAACTTCGGAACCAATTCCATCATGATGCAGATAAAATTCATGCACACTATACAAAAGTTGATTTTATAAATAACAAATACGAGGGCCATTTAACAACTTATAAGACAGATTGTTGTTAAAGTTTTGAATAAATTTCATAAAACACCTATTTTTTTTTTAATTTCCGATAAACACCTATAGGGGTTATTTTCAATCCTTCCCCTTAACTGTCCAGGTCCTAACAACCGCAACTTTACTTTCTGATGTACAGAAGACTTAATAACAGTCCGAAATGCACGAATCACGGTCGCATTCAAAAAACCTTTACATATTTACAGCACAATGTGCAGGAACACCATTTTGATGGAGCAAATGTTTTTTTCGCCCTATGGCTTACAGGGATTTCAAACAACCCCTCCAAATATTAAATTTAGTTTAAAAATTATTTTCCGATTCTACTGATAACTTACTGGATATCCCTTGTACAAAATTTTATCAAAATAGAAAACATGCAATAAGTCTAAATTTAAGATGCCGAATAGGCATTTATGCTGTATAAAATTGGTGCATTGATTAATTAATAATTATTACGATTATTTCAACAGTGTTGCGTATTAGTGACGCTGTTAAAATGTTGAAATTTTCGGTTCTATTCAGTGTTGCAGTGATTTTTTGTGCCGGCCGCCATACATCCTTCCATGATGGGGCGTCTGAATATCATCCAAAAATGGATATTGTAAGAAATTTATGATATAACAGGTTTACAAAATATAAAATTTATATTGCTAGTTCCAAGTCATTAAAATACTATTTTTTTGTAAGAGCGTAGTATGCGTCGTTTTGAGGCGGCACGAAAGTAATTGATTACTGATAGTTTATGGTGTTCGTGTTACCGTAGACTCGGGACTTAAACGGATGCCAGTTAGCATTTTATTTTACATGACTGTTAGCTATATATTTGAATTAGTTGTAATATCAAATTATTATTCGTTCTTTCTGTACAACAATAGTTTTTATTTTGTTTTTATGTTTTTATTTGTTTATAATATTATATTGTTATAATTTAAGATGGACCTAATCACCGCTAATGGATATCCTGCTGAAAATATGACCATTGAAACTGAAGATGGATACCTCTTGGACTTAATTCGTATTCGTCATGGTATTCGTGGAAACCAAAACCAACAATACCAAAACCAACAATACCAGAACCAACAATACCAAAACCAACAATACCCAAACCAACAATACCAAAACCAACATTACCAAAACCAACAGCAGCCAAATCACGGGCACCAAAGTCAACAGTATCAAAATCAGCAGTACCAAACTCAACAGTACCAAAATCAGCAGTACCAAGATCAACAGTACCAATCTCAAGGCAGTAGCAGCGAAGAAAGTTCACAATCCGACAGCAGCAGCAGCGGCAGTAATGAACAGCAGGGAGACAATCGTCCAATAGTTTTACTTATGCATGGACTTTTATCCAGTGCTGATGACTTTATCATAGGAGGCCCTAACCAAGGATTAGCTTATATCATGGCTGATAATGGATACGATGTCTTTATGGGAAATGCACGAGGAAGTAAATATGGTAGGAAACATACTGTATTAAACCCAGAACTTGATCCTGCCTTTTGGAAATTCTGGTAAGCCATTTTATTAACAAAAAAAAATAATGTTGCGCTCATGGTTACACCTGATTGAATCAACGGTCTCACTTAAAAGTGACGACCCATTATAGTTAGGAATAGGCAACCGAAATAACTTAAATAATAATTTCATCTTGGTTGCCATGTAATATGTAATTTGGGTTGCCTATTCCTAATTTCAAAGTCGTCATTTTAGATGAGTCGTCCTAAATTTAGAGTGTATTTTATGATAATTTCAGTTGGGACGATATAGGAATGAAGGATCTGCCAGCAATTATTGACAAAATCCTAAAAATAACCCGACAATCTAAAATTTACTATGTTGGACATATGGAAGGTTCGACTGTATTTTACGTTATGGCCTCAGAAAGGCCCGAATATAACGATAAAATCCATGCAATGATAACACTTGGACCGGTTGCTTTTATGGGTCATTCAACCAATATTCTTTTGAAATTAATTTCAGAAAAACAACATTCTAAAGGAGTAAGTTTTGGTTTTTTTGGTCTTTGCAGGCCGCAGATTGTATTTTACCAGTAGTTTCTTTAAACACGCACCTAAGAGCCCTAAGACCTCTATTCTGTAACAACTCGTTCATTAACGACAATCATTGAAGACTCTCTTATGACTTTCAGCGTAACTTTAGAGCGAAAAATCGTTCAAACACCGACAATCTTTGGTGAACGAGTGGTTACGGCTTACAGAATAGGGATATAATTGTCTTATTTTTTGGTTGCTGCAAGACAGAGATTCGGGTCTCTTTAGCGTTACAAGCAGAAAATACGTATCTAAACCAAAAGTTTCTCAATAAATCTATTGAACGTGAGGGAACTATTTCCTAGACCGACTCGTTCTCCCGATATCAGTACTGTGGAAAAAAAATCCTCGACTTTCATGATTAAATCAAAAATTAAATTTTTTGCTTTAGTATCCATTTTTCCATCTCCCTTTTCTTATATTCTACGTGTTGCATTATTTTCCCCCACTACTCTTAAGTTAAGCGCCAAAATCTAAATGCTTGATCTTAAGCAGATATCTTAAGTGCATATTTTTCTAGTGGGTTATGCGAAATCTTGGAATAAGTGAATTCAAACCAACAGAAGAGTTAATATCAGAAGGTGGTAAAACAGATTGTATGACCAAAATGCACGAAGAAAGAATGTGCTGGAACGTATACTTCCTTCTTAATGGATATAATTCACGTCACCTCAATAGTGTAAGTTTAATTAGTACCAGAAAGACGAAAAGTTATCAATTCACAACAAAAAAGACACTCAAAAATAAATAATGAATTTAAATTTCCGTAAAATAAAATTTTAAGCGTTGGAGGAGATTTAGATGTTTTTAACGATGTCCATAATTTTTTATTTCTTTTATTTCTAAAATGCTCAATCGTATCTTTTTTCAGACGACAATGACATGGGAAATGGAGAGAGTTCCAGCAGGATCATCTACCAGACGAATTTTGCATTATGGGCAGCTTATCAAGAGCGGTACGTATTTTACTGTTCACTGCATGGAGATTTAAATTGTTTACTTTGTACAAAATAAATACCACTGTTACTATATTTACAGGGCGCTTTTCAAGATACCAGATGGACGATGGAGAAACAAGAGATTATGACTTAAGCAAAATCACAACTTCAATGGGCATGTTCTATACCCCTCATGACACAATGTCATCAATGGAGGATGTAGATAAACTTTGCAGAAAATTACCAACTCTTAAACAAACCATACGCGTTGAACGATTGACTAATAACATGGATCTGTTATACGCAAGGGATGTAGCAGATATCATTTATCACCCCATGCTTAAAATGATGAAGAACATTGATAACAATCCTAGTAACAATATGTATTAGGCTTTAGTAATCAAGTATAGGTACCTAATTATACTCTATCATATAATAAAAAATGTAATGCTAACACAACTATCAATCAATAAAATCGAAAGTAAGAATATAAAATTTTGAACCGTAGTTAGTTTTACTTTTTATAGTTATTTGTGCAGCTAGTGCACAAAATGCCTGTTTGGCGTACGGAAATGGCCATAAATCAATCTAAAATTAATGCATATCTCAAAGGCTACTTTCCCTCGGGGTGGTAGTTTAGTTTAGTGCACAAAATGCCGAAACGGGGTCGATCCAAACAATCAGTCAAGTATAGGCAACCCATTATACACTACTAGCACTCTTGGCCCTGATTACCGATTTTAATTCTTGTTTTTATTGGTTAAATTTGAATTTGCCGCCAAATTTAGCAAATGAAAAGAAAAAGAAAACGTCGCGCTCTACGAGCATCTAAACCTTAAAGAAAAGTAGGAAACGTAGCACACGGCTCCACCTACTGCAATTATTTCGGCTTCGTGAGAGATGGTGTATGATTGGTTGCCCACCCCCAAGGCTTTTATTATACCTATAAACCTAATACGCCGAATATGAATAAAGCTTTTGTTTTGTTTTAGGCCCGGAATTACAATTCAGTTTAAACCACAGTGTCCCAGTTAAACTTCAGAATACAAAGGAAAATCTTGGGGAAATCCGGAGGTAAACTTCAGTCTGTGGTTTAAATAAGATTGTAATACCAGGCCTTAATTGGTTAAATCTAGCGGCAAATTCAAATTTAACCAATGATAACCAAATGAAACACACGAAAAAAGGTGGGCATTAAAGTCTCCACCATTTTCCTCCACCCTTGAAGGATATTTTTTACACCCTTATTAACTACGTGCCCTTTCGGTTGTTACGCTACTGGCAATTTTACGAATTTTAAATTTGATGTCATTTTTGAAGGAGCAGAAGTGGTAAATATTTGAACCATTTGAACGAAGCAAGCAGTGAAGGAAACAAACGGCACTCTATTGATGTCTTTAAAAAAACAAAAATTATATTTCTTTCAAAATTCTTAAATCATCTCATAATGCCAAAACTGGCGCTGAATTATCAGGCGAAGTTAGCACAAACTATGTAACCTGTAGATTGCAAAACCTAAACAATCACAGTACAGGCAACTTACTCCATTACGTAAGGGCCGGCTAAAATGTTTAGAATTTGCAAAATTGCTAGTATCCTGACACGAACATCATCCCATAATCAACCCTTATATATCCTTAAACAAACAGGTAAGTTTTTAATTATTTCGTAACCTAGCTTTTAATAATCACATGTTCTTAAATTAATGTAACCTTAAAATAAAAAGATTATTTTTGAATATTATTTTAGATTGGCAAAGGCTTGCAACAATACAAAGGTTTTATAGTAAGAAAAATCAGAGGGATCGATCAGGATCGTGTCCACCTTGTGACGAACCAGAATGCAAACCCCCCAAACCCGTTGCACCAGAATGCAAACCAACATCATCACATCCATGTGCACGTCCACCTTGCCCTCGTGTATGAATATATTTATATACCCTTTCATATATGTAAAGTGTTCTAATAGATAGCACCGTAGAGTAAACATTGTTTTTTGTAGTATCCACAATATCGAGACTGTCCAACACCCAACCGAATGGATCCTTTACCAGAACCAGAGTGCGAGTATCAAGAGAAAGATGGTAAAAGGAAAGGGGGCTTTTTAAAAATTTTGTTACTAGGAACTATAATAATTTTAGCTACATGTGGAGTTGTAAGTATTTATTATCCCTTTTGCATAAAAATAGTGGGCAATATTGATTATAGTTTTATTATTTTAGCTATATTCGGTACAAAAATCTCAACCTGATCGTGGTCAAGTATCGACAAAGAAAAGTATGTTTGTATAATTCATACCTAAAAATGTTCCTTATATTAAATTAATTACAGGAAGACCGCAAGTTATTAAAAAGATACCAAAAGACTCCAAAGAAATTCCTGATTCTGTACCATATTTATTAATTGGTGGAGGAACCGCCTCGTTTTCCGCATTTAGAGCAATTAAATCTGCTGATCCACAAGCAAAAGTAAGTTCTTATTATTCTATAATTAATTTAAAAAATCACTAATAGACTTTTTAAGGTTTTAGTAATATCAAGTGAAGGTGATTTCCCATATATGAGACCTCCACTCTCTAAGGAAATGTGGTTTAATGCTGATCCAGATTCTGTTAAATATTTAACTTTTAAGCAATGGAACGGTTCAGAGCGAAGGTAATATTCAACCCCTTTTTATGAATTTCTTGCCAAGAATTATCTTTTCAGTTTATTTTATGAGCCTTCAGACTTTTACACAGACTGTCTCCAATTAATGAACAGTGAAAATGGTGGAGTAGCTGTTGCTAAAGGATGGACTATTACACATATTGATGTGGTTGAACGAAAAGCATTCCTTGAAGATGGTACTGAAATTAGTTATGAAAAATGTTTAATTGCTACAGGTATAACAAAATTACTGTTCTATGTAAAGATTTTTTTCTAAACGATTTCTTGTAGGAGCACTTCCTAAAAATCTAAGCATCTTCGAGAATGCAGAACAAAAGATTCAAGATAAAGTTACTTTATATCGAGATATATTTGATTTCCAAGAACTATACGATATTACAGAAGAATCTGAAGCTATTGCTATTATAGGGGGTGGATTTTTGGGAAGTGAACTTGCCTGTTCGCTAGCAAGAAAAGGTACAGTAAAGGAAAAACAAGCTTCTAACTTTAAATCAAAAGTTCATGTGCAGTAAAGGGTTGAAGGGATTGTGGCAAGGGAAGTTTGGTATACATAGCTCGGGTAATCTCTAGAAAGTTTACGAAGTCTTTTACAATTTTTTACCGTGGTTTGCCACTTGGATTGTGCTTTTTCTGTTTTAACCATAAATATTTAATTTTAGGCAGGAAGGACAATCTTAGAGTGTATCAAATATTCAGAGAAGGTGGAAATATGGGTAAAATATTACCAGAATATCTTAGTTATTGGACAACAGAAAAAGTAAAAAATGAAGGGGTTGAGGTAAATAAAAAAATTGTAGACAAAAATGAGTTGGAAGTCTTGCAAAAACACGAGACATGTAAGTGCTAATAGCGGCCCTGGCTTTAGCGTTCCATGTTTTAGGTTCTTCCTTTTGCTGAAGTAACAGGTGTTAAATTTAAAAACGATCAATTAACATTAACACTGAGCAATGGTGAGACAGTCACAGCCAATCATGTTATCGTATCTGTTGGAGTTGAACCAAACACAGAGATGGCAGAAAAGTCGGACTTGGAAGTTGATCCTGATCTTGGAGGTTTCCTTGTTAATACAGAACTTCAAGCTCGATCTAATTTATATATTGTAAGTATTCCCTTAATCCAGTGATTTGAATTAAACAAACATTTTCTCTAGGCTGGCGATTGTGCATGTTTCTACGATACAAAATTGGGTAGAAGAAGAGTTGAACATCATGACCATGCAGTTGTATCCGGTCGACTTGCTGGTGAAAACATGACTGGAGCAGGTAAACCTTACTGGCATCAAAGCATGTTTTGGTCTGATTTAGGCCCCGATGTTGGTTACGAAGCAATTGGAATTGTTGATTCTTCTCTACCAACTGTTGGTGTGTTTGCTAAAGCAACAGATGCGGATAATCCCAAAGCTGTTGTAACTGCTAGTGATGAAGGCATTCGTTCAATTACAGAGGAGGTAATAAAATCTTTCCAAAGGGTTGAAAAGGAGATTTTAACGAAATATTTGTTTACAGAAAGTACCACCAGAATGTAATAAATATCTTAAAAAAGATCCTGAATCGGAAAAGCTGCAACAGCAAGTAAGAAAAGATGCCAGTGGTCCAAGAGAAGGAGAAGACTTTGGAAAAGGCGTAATATTCTATCTTAGAGATGACATTGTCGTTGGTATTGTATTGTGGAATGTGTTCAATCGAATGAATATAGCACGTCAAGTATTGAAAGAGGAACGTAAATACGATGATCTGAATGAGGTAGCTAAATTATTTAACATCCATGAAGAATAGTGGTTGTTCATTCTGTGCTTTACTACTAAGTATTAAGAATACGTTTTAAGTGGAAAGTGGTAAGCTTAATGTTGGCACTGAAGTTTACCTCAGTTTACCTCACCTGTCTTGCTATATTTCATAACTTCCTGTTATAATAAATAATTACAATACCAATATTTAATAGTTTGGTTTTACTTGTACAATTTGTAAGTAAATAGTTTGCATTTATTAATTTTTTTTAAATAAATACTTCAGAAAATTGGTAATTAATGCCTTAAATGTAATGGTAATTGATAAAAGACGCAAATTATAAATATATACACATTTCTTTTTACGTATTGTTACATATAAATGCAATAATTTTTTTAAATTGTTAAAAAATAAAAAGAACAAATTTACTTTGCCCTGTTTTTCATTCTTTAATTATAAGGGTAGTAACCTGTATATTAATTTCTCTGAAAGCGATTTATTAGTAAAAAAAAAACTTGAATCGTAATGGTCCTGACTAAAGAAAGTATGATGAGATAAATCTATAAATTAAACATGAACACTTTCTAATTTAAAATATTGTTTTACGTAGCTACAGGTTTAAAATAATTTAAAACAGTTGTGCATATGTCTAATTTTAATAATTTTTGGGCCCGAGAACCGTTTGAAATTAGCATAAACCATGAATTCTGGTTTAAAAGTGCAATGCAACGAAAACCGTACAAGATAGGTGAAAATAACATAAGATCAAAGTTGTAGAAAATAAAATTTCCTACAAAAAACTCCCGGAGAGCATATGTTTAACTTTAATAATTTAGGCCCGAGAACCGTTTGAAATTAGCATAAACCATGAATTCTGGTTTAAAACTGCAATGTAACGAAAACCGTACAAGATAGGTGAAAATAACATAAGATCAAAGTTGTAGAAAATAAAATTTCCTACAAAAAACCCCCGGAAAGCATATGTGTAACTTTATTAAGTTGGGCCTGAGAACCAATTCAAATTAGCATGAACCATGAATTCTGGTTTAAAAGTGCAATGCAACGAAAACCGTACAAGATAGGTGAAAATAACATAAGATCAAAGTTGTAGAAAATAAAATTTCCTACAAAAAACCCCCGGAAAGCATATGTGTAACTTTATTAAGTTGGGCCTGAGAACCAATTCAAATTAGCATGAACCATGAATTCTGGTTTAAAAGTGCAATGCAACGAAAACCGTACAAGATAGGTGAAAATAACATAAGATCAAAGTTGTAGAAAATAAAATTTCCTACAAAAAACTCCCGGAAAGCATATGTTTAACTTTAATATTTTGGGCCTGAGAACCAATTCAAATTAGCATAAACCAGAGATTCTGGGTAAAAATAGAGCAAGATAGGCGATTTCCTATAAGAAACTCCGCGAAACAAACATGTTTTCTTACAATCCAGACCCAAAAACCAATAAAACGGTAATGAGAGTAAGGAGAGATTAAGACAAAAAAACTGAGAATATTGTTTAAATTTGTAAATCAACTATTTTCATGCCTCAAATTCAAATAAGAATTATAAAATACTCTTTATTACATACTTGGCTGATTTTTCATCTTTTTTTTCTTTGTGCAAATATCTATCAATTTCCGAGTGTAGTCCTCCCCTTTGTTTCTCCATTTCTCTCGATCTCCTGTAAGTTTTCTCAAATTTCTTCCTGCAGTTGATGAAATTCCCCATTCATCTCGATCCCCTCTTTTCAGTCTTCTCCAATTTATTTCCCCAGTTCTGCAATTCCGCCTCTTCATCTTCCTTTAGGTCATCGTATGCTGTATTTACTTCTCCTGGAAAGGCAATTGAGTATTTTAATGAATTTTCTATAGGTGTCTTCATTCGATTGTGTGAAAATTAAAAATCTTAAATAAGGTAGGTATTATAAAATAAAGAGTCGGTAACAGTATTGGATATGCATTTATTTTGTACTAAAGGTATACAATTTTTTTTTTATATATTTGTCCAGTCAAATTTATGCTTGCAAAATATTTTTATATTGCTTTGATAGTTTATCCATAAAACTAAAATAATCCGATGTATGAAAATCCAATATTTTAGTCATCTGCAAATAAAAACCGTTTAATTATAAAATTATATTTTCTTTGTAATGTAAGATTAAGAGTAGATAGTCTGCAAGTGAAAAATCAGACTTTCCGTTGTCACCATATTTATATTCCAGTAGACCTATGTAAAAGACAAACAAAAAATAAAACTTAACAATGTGGCTTACCTTTAAAATTGTCACAAGATCCGATTCATGTGTTGCTGTAAAAATATTAATTTTTATATTATCAAAAATAGCAAGAATAAAGAACAAGACATATTCCGGTGGATACAAAATAGACACTGCTAGAAAGTTGCATATTTCACTAAAATCTAAAATTGTAAAAAAACAATGACTCAACCATTTTTGTACAATATGTCTAGGTGATGTGTCCAGACTCTGTAACGTAAACAAAAAAAATATTTTAATATAAAGTAACATTTGTTATCATTTATGTAAACCAATCAAGGGCCCCCCTTATAAAAGAGTTCCCCATATATTTTATCATTTTTTAACCTTCGCGATTTTTTTATATTTAATTCGAAAATATTAACATTCGTTCAGTATTCTAACAAGAATATTACCTGTAAAGCACAATGAAGTCTTGTAGTATCATCTAAAACAATTTCTAGTTGTCTGTAGAATTGGTCACAAACATTTTGTTTTACAACATGACCAAACATGG
This sequence comes from Hemicrepidius hirtus, assembly GCA_963082805.1. NCBI lineage: Eukaryota > Metazoa > Arthropoda > Insecta > Coleoptera > Elateridae > Hemicrepidius > Hemicrepidius hirtus. Next base: position 10,185,959 of record OY720167.1, read on the forward strand.
GCCATATTAACGGTGCTATTGGTATATTTGAAATATTTAAGAGTGTATTTCTACATCTGTAAAACATAAATAAATATTCTTACCATTTAATATTTCAAATATACACACTTTTCTAAACTTCCAGCACAAATCAAGTATATTACAGCAACAAACCAATCAAAACCTATAAACTCCTCGGGCCTATAACTTAAAAATGTACGAGACTCTTTTAATAATAAAGTTAAATTTTCTTCATGTTGCACAGAAGATTGGAGAATACCAATTTGGATTCCAAATCTGAAACATGTACGAGATTTAAAATAATTTACAATTTTTCTTTTGAGGGAGCAGTACTGGAATGAAGGTTAACATAAAAATTTTGAGCTCTTTTGACTGCTTGTGGTTTTGATCCTGTACTTAAGACACATGCGTATTAATTTGTCAGGCTCCATTACTTACAGCATGTTCACGGATTGAATTAGAAAGAGGTATGATTGTCAAAAAATGTTTGAATTTGAATTTCATATTAGGGGATTAAGTTCTGCTTGGCTTGAAAATAATTTTACGTATATTTTAGATTTTTTCAAGCTAAGAAGGCTTTGGTGGTCGCTTAAGAAATGTTTTCTATTCAGGTAAAGTAGCTTTTCTGTACTAACTACGGCAAAATTTCATTATGAAAGATGTTCACAATGTAAAATCATTACCCCATGCAAACTTTTAGCCATGCACTTCGAAATTTTCATAACATAAAAAATTTGAAAAAAATTAGCAGACTTTTCTGAAATTTTGCATGGGGGCCTAATTTTACATTGTGAACAACTTTTCTTAATGAAGTTTTGTCGTAGTTGGTACAGAAAAGGTACTTTACCTGAACCAAAATCTTTTCTTTATCTGCTGCCAAGGCCACCATGATTCGAAAAGAAAAATAAGCAACCGATATTTCTGAAATTTTGCATGGGCTATTAATTTTACATTGTGAATAACTTTTCTTAATGAAGTTTTCCCGTAGTTGATACAGAAAAGCTACTTTACCTGAACAAAAAACTTTCCTTTATCTGCCGCCAAGGCCCCCTTGATTTGAAAAGAAAATCATGCAACCGATATATCTGAAATTTTGCATGAGGGGCTAATTTTACATTGTGAACAACTTTTCTTAATGAAGTTTTGTCGTAGTTGGTACAGAAAAGGTACTTTACCTGAACCAAAATAATTTCTTTATCTGCTGCCAAGGCCACCTCGATTCGAAAAGAAAAATAAGCTACCGACATTTCTGAAATTTTGCAAGGGCTATTAATTTTAGATTGTGAACAACTTTTCTTAATGAAGTTTTGTCGTAGTTGGTACAGAAAAGGTACTTTACCTGAACCAAAATAATTTCTTTATTTGCTGCCAAGGCCACCTTGATTCGAAAAGAAAAATAAGCAACCGATATTTCTGAAATTTTGCATGAGGGGTTAATTTTACATTGTGAACAACTTTTCTTAATGAAGTTTTCCCGTAGTTGATACAGAAAAGCTACTTTACCTGAACAAAAAACTTTCCTTTATCTGCCGCCAAGGCCCCCTTGATTTGAAAAGAAAATCATGCAACCGATATATCTGAAATTTTGCATGAGGGGCTAATTTTACATTGTGAACAACTTTTCTTAATGAAGTTTTGTCGTAGTTGGTACAGAAAAGGTACTTTACCTGAACCAAAATAATTTCTTTATCTGCTGCCAAGGCCACCTCGATTCGAAAAGAAAAATAAGCTACCGACATTTCTGAAATTTTGCAAGGGCTATTAATTTTAGATTGTGAACAACTTTTCTTAATGAAGTTTTGTCGTAGTTGGTACAGAAAAGGTACTTTACCTGAACCAAAATAATTTCTTTATTTGCTGCCAAGGCCACCTTGATTCGAAAAGAAAAATAAGCAACCGATATTTCTGAAATTTTGCATGAGGGGTTAATTTTACATTGTGAACAACTTTTCTTAATGAAGTTTTCCCGTAAATGGTACAGAAAAGCTGCTTTACCTGAACAAGAAATATTTTATTTGCCATCCAAGGCCTCCTTGATTTGAAAAGAAAAATAAGGAACCGATATTTCTGAAATTTTGCATGAGGGGCTAATTTTACATTGTGAACAACTTTTCTTAATGAAGTTTTGTCGTAGTTGGTACAGAAAAGGTACTTTACCTGAACCAAAATAATTTCTTTATTTGCTGCCAAGGCCACCTTGATTCGAAAAGAAAAATAAGCAACCGATATTTCTGAAATTTTGCATGAGGGGTTAATTTTATATTGTGAACAACTTTTCTTAATGAAGTTTTCCCGTAAATGGTACAGAAAAGCTGCTTTACCTGAACAAGAAATATTTTATTTGCCATCCAAGGCCTCCTTGATTTGAAAAGAAAAATAAGGAACCGATATTTCTGAAATTTTGCATGAGGGGCTAATTTTACATTGTGAACAACTTTTCTTAATGAAGTTTTGTCGTAGTTGGTACAGAAAAGGTACTTTATCTGAACCAAAATAATTTCTTTATCTGCTGCCAAGGCCACCTTGATTCGAAAAGAAAAATAAGCAACCGATATTTCTCAAATTTTGCATGGGCTATTAATTTTACATTGTGAACAACTTTTCTTAATGAAGTTTTCCCGTAGTCGGTACAGAAAAGCTGCTTTACCTGAACAAGAAATATTTTATTTGCCATCCAAGGCCTCCTTGATTTGAATAGAAAAATAAGGAACCGATATTTCTGAAATTTTGCATGAGGGGCTAATTTTACATTGTGAACAACTTTTCTTAATGAAGTTTTGTCGTAGTTGGTACAGAAAAGGTACTTTACCTGAACCAAAATAATTTCTTTATCTGCTGCCAAGGCCACCATGATTCGAAAAGAAAAATAAGCAACCGATATTTCTGAAATTTTGCATGGGCTATTAATTTTACATTGTGAATAACTTTTCTTAATGAAGTTTTCCCGTAGTTGATACAGAAAAGCTACTTTACCTGAACAAAAAACTTTCCTTTATCTGCCGCCAAGGCCCCCTTGATTTGAAAAGAAAATCATGCAACCGATATATCTGAAATTTTGCATGAGGGGCTAATTTTACATTGTGAACAACTTTTCTTAATGAAGTTTTGTCGTAGTTGGTACAGAAAAGGTACTTTACCTGAACCAAAATAATTTCTTTATCTGCTGCCAAGGCCACCTTGATTCGAAAAGAAAAATAAGCTACCGACATTTCTGAAATTTTGCAAGGGCTATTAATTTTAGATTGTGAACAACTTTTCTTAATGAAGTTTTGTCGTAGTTGGTACAGAAAAGGTACTTTACCTGAACCAAAATAATTTCTTTATTTGCTGCCAAGGCCACCTTGATTCGAAAAGAAAAATAAGCAACCGATATTTCTGAAATTTTGCATGAGGGGTTAATTTTACATTGTGAACAACTTTTCTTAATGAAGTTTTCCCGTAAATGGTACAGAAAAGCTGCTTTACCTGAACAAGAAATATTTTATTTGCCATCCAAGGCCTCCTTGATTTGAAAAGAAAAATAAGGAACCGATATTTCTGAAATTTTGCATGAGGGGCTAATTTTACATTGTGAACAACTTTTCTTAATGAAGTTTTGTCGTAGTTGGTACAGAAAAGGTACTTTACCTGAACCAAAATAATTTCTTTATTTGCTGCCAAGGCCACCTTGATTCGAAAAGAAAAATAAGCAACCGATATTTCTGAAATTTTGCATGAGGGGCTAATTTTACATTGTGAACAACTTTTCTTAATGAAGTTTTGTCGTAGTTGGTACAGAAAAGGTACTTTACCTGAACCAAAATAATTTCTTTATCTGCTGCCAAGGCCACCATGATTCGAAAAGAAAAATAAGCAACCGATATTTCTGAAATTTTGCATGGGCTATTAATTTTACATTGTGAATAACTTTTCTTAATGAAGTTTTCCCGTAGTTGATACAGAAAAGCTACTTTACCTGAACAAAAAACTTTCCTTTATCTGCCGCTAAGGCCCCCTTGATTTGAAAAGAAAATCAAGCAACCGATATATCTGAAATTTTACATAAGGTGATAATTTTGCATTGTAATAGCTATTTTCCTAACAAGTGCAGAAAAATAGGTTTCTGCACGTGTTAGGAACAATAGTTTTTCTACTACACTAAAACTACTTACACTAAAACATGTGCGGAAAATGCGTTTTTCCGCACGCTAGTAGAAAAACAACTTTTTTCTTCAAGCGTATCATAATATCCGTATTGTTGTACAGAACTGGCTATGTAGAAGGAAGTCATTTTGTTAGTAGTCAAAAAATGAAAATAATGTTACTAGTACAATAATGTGTTTACGTATCCATGGCAACGGCAGTATTTTGCCCATAGCTCCGCCCCCAAGGTTGGTAGAGGGGAGAGCGTTGTCCTGTCGAAATTATTTTTTAGGAAATATTTATTTACAGAAACAGAATATTTTTACACTTGAAGAAAAAATAGTATATATTATTCGGAGTAGAACGTCTTATTTGTGTTTCGCTCACTTGCACAGCCTCGGCGCGTGCGCCTCGGCCGCAATATGAGCTCAACACAAAAAGATCTCTTTCTACTCCTAATAATATAATATACTATTCTTAATAAAGTTTTGCCGTAGTTGGTACAGAAAAGCAACTTTACCTGAACAAAAAGCATTTCGTTACCTACCACCAAAGCCTCCTTGATTTGAAGAAAATCAAAAATATACTTAAAATTGGCTTCAAACCATCCCAAATATGAAATTAAAATACAAAACTTTTTTGTCAATATCATACCTCTTCACAAGTGACTCAAGAATATTCTTAATTTAAAAAAATATGTGACTAAAATAGTTTACAATATGATTTATATAATGGACTTTTATTAGGTTACCTTATAATAATAGAAATTCCATGGTGGTCTTCTGGAAACAATCCTAATAGCACTGCATTCGTTGAAGGCCAAGTAAAACTGCTTTGAGTTGCTGTTTTATTTTGAATTTGATTGATTAACTCTGCTATTAAGGATATCTAGACAAAAATTTACCAAAAATCTGTTTAATATTAGTTTTATAAAAATAATGGTGTCCTTACTCTATAGTTTTCTTTGCAGCTAACTTTGAATGCTCTACGTGCATGTAGCAACCAACTGTGATCATGCAAACCATCTTTTGTATCATGTAGAAACTTCTGAAACTCGCTAGACCCTTTATGATATCTTCTAAGAGCAGAACTAAAAAGATTGAAATGTGTTAAAAAAACTTGTAGTACTTGACTGTGGTTCTGTCTATAAGAAACACATTACACAGTCAACTTTTACCTTGACTGATAAGGTGCAACAACAAGTTGAGTTTGACCTACTAATTTTTCATTGAGTAGAGGGTCAACTTTTCCAGCATATTTTATAGACAATAAAATATTATGACGCATTGAACTGCATTCATCAATAAGTATTGCAGTAGCAGGAAAATTACTATCCAGTATATTATCAGAATTATTATCAGAAGTAGATAAATTACTGTTAACTTGTAATTCTATTAAATTATCCTAAAATATTCAAATAAAATCATATTGAAGAAAAAAGGGAGGCCAAGCTGGCTGTGTTTCATATTGAGTGAGTCACAGCTAACTTGACTTTTTTTTTAATTTTTAAGAACATTAACTTACTTGCAGCTTGTAATTATTTTGTAGAAAGAGTAAAACATCTGCATTTGTTATTAAAATTTTTAAAATTTTAAGTCCTAGAAGAGTATCAGCTGCCCCTGAACATATTGGGTCTAAACAGTTTTCAATTAATTCTGCTAAAACCACAGGATTTTCTTGATTTGCAACAATTGTACCCTCATTTTCAAAACATAACAATCCTTTTACAGCTTTAAAATTGTAACTAATTATATGGAGGAATCGTAAGAGAATATTTGATTTTAATTCAAAATTTGAATTTAAACCGATTATGAAAGCTTCTTCTTCACTTTCAGCAGCCCAAATTTTCATTAAAAATTGTTTTAGAAGTAAATCATGATTAGAAGTAATAATATTACTCCCTTCTTTGTGATTTGCAATACTTAGAATTAATTTACTGTGTAAATTACTTTCTCCATAATTTCTATTCGTTAGAGCATTACTAACAATTTCATGGAGAAATTCACTTTCACCCTCTAATGTTTTTAGCGCAGAAAAATCACTTTCAAGAAAGAAACATAAAGATCCTGCAATACGTGATTTATAATAAACACTGTTAACATCATGATTCATGACCGTTTTATAAAAATCTTTTAAAGTTAATATTAATCTGTTAGAGTTTATAAGGATAAATGTTTGGGGGGTGGAAGCAAATAAATTTTGGCAACAATCAATAAGATCAAAAATTACATTATTGACATATTGTTGTGATTCGCTTTTGTTAACAAAATTTCTTATAGAAGCAATTGTTATATTAATAATAATTTGGAAAATATTATTCTTTTCCCTTCGGGTTGATGAAAAAATGCTTAATTCATTCCGTGAACTATTATGTCTGTATCTTTTCCCTGATTTTTTTAATTCTGATAAATTATGAAAAATTAATTTATTGTTCTGTGATCTTGTAAGACTGTTAATAATTTCAAAAATATGACGATTACGTTCAACTGCTGAATACAATTGAATCCTGTCAAGATTTTTTAAATTAAACGGTTCTAATAATTTTCTTTGAATTTCCATATTAAAAATTACATTACAATGATTTATTACCAACGATTTTAATAATTTAATTAAAATTCTTTTTCTTGGGCTTTCATTCCAATTATTTATTTTCATAATAATTAGAAGAAGAAAATAATCAAAAGTCATCGAGTCATGGGCGAGTTTTATAGGAAAAATTGAAAAACCAAGGGGGTAAATTAAAAATTGTGATAAAAAATAAGCAGAATGTGAAAAATTTAGAAAAGCCCTGTGATTTCTCGAATGTTCTAAGCTTTTATCTAAATAATCTAAAAAAATACAAAGAAAATACTTCGTTAAATTCGTGGTTTTTTTTAAACAACTTAAAATAATGTTACGAGTTTGCAAGCTATAACAGAATTTTTTAAACCAATTCGCTTCAGAATCTAACATAGCTAGGAAATCTAATGCCCCTAAATCACGTTCATTCCCCAAAGAATAATTTAGCATGTAGATAAATGTTATTAAAACTTCTTCAACGATTTTCTGTTTGGTATGGAGCCAATTTTTCAGCAACACGTTTTGAGTTTTTAAAATTACTTTAAATATTGATAAAGTACGTCTGTGAATTTTATTATTTTCATTAATAATTTGCGAATTTTTAAAATATTCCTTATTAAATATTAATATAAGGGCTTGAATTAAATTTAAATATCCTGCACTACTTGAAGTAGGGGTAGAAATAATTTTACAATGAACCCGTAAACTTTTATGAAAAATATCATCATTTAAACTTATCAGACATTGTTGTAAATTTCTTGAAAGGGACATCCAACTTTTCTGCTTGGTGTCTATGATATACGCAGATAGTAACTTATCAAGGGTTCGTATTTGAGTTGACGAACTCCGACTGTTACTCAGATTTTGAGAAATCTTATCATAATCATCAAATTCTGATAGATTTAATGATGTCCATAGTTCCTCATTTTCAGAGAATTTCACATTTATTGATTCGGTTGAAGGAAAGTATTTTTCACACACTTGTTCTTCCAATTTATGCACATCTATTTTTTGGATAATTTCATTAGGATTGGAGCTTGATTGGGTATAAAATATAGATGAAAGCTGTTCGTTTAATTTCTTTTCAATATCTTTCCGCATTTGATCGTACACTTGAAGGTTGCTTTCCATTTTAAGAAGTTTCTTTGAATCGATTCAAAAATCACAATATAAGGTTAAAGTAAACAATAACACAAAATGTCAAGTTGACAAGTACAAGCAGTGGCGGTACCAGAATTTGGTAAAAAAGGGTAGACCCAAGTAAAATTTTCATTAAAAAATTATTTTAATAAATAAAACCAAGCACAAGAGAAATAATACTTACAGGAATCAAAATAAATCGTCTGGATGACTATAGCAGAATTGTGGAATGATTAAGTAACACTATCGTGTGACAAAAATATTTTGTTTGTTCACGAACCATCAAACTCTGCTGCTGTTCGCCCTTTCGCCAACCCCAAATGTTTACCGGTGCCAAAAAGTGTATGGATTCTTATGGGCATAATGCGTGAAATAAAGCCCAGGGCATCACAACATGTGTCCCTTTTCTTGGGTGAACGGTTAGACCTAGGCCAAAAGTAGTTCTGTACAAAAATAAACATTGCCTTGTAACTTTTGAACCTTTGCTTTTCGAGAAAAGTGGTCAGAAACGATGTTATAGAAAATTATATTCTCTTCAAAATGGGTTACTTGAAAAATTCGTAATAATTTCTAGAACAAGATAATTATATGATTTAAGAAAAATTAAAAAGGACTTTGTTCTTTAAAACCAAATATTTTATTATCAAATAGCAGAATTATTATGACTGAATCCCTTTGTGGTATGAAGTGAGAAAAATTATTCCAATATTTTCCAGAAAAATTTGAATTATGCCGCCGTCGCTGCATTCAGACATACCATATTAGGAATACCGAAGGACCCTACATGACAACGCATTTTTAATCGCATTACTGTTTAGTTTATGGAAAGTTTGTTGGTAAACAAATAATCAGCTGTAGTTGTTTGACGTTTTGGTTGCTACAGCTTCTTTTGAAGGAAAAATTTCTGTGATATTTTTCCACATAATAAGGTAAGTGTATAAACCACTTTGGGGGTAAGCTCCTTCCCCTTAAGATTCATCATACACGCGATGACTTCAAATTCCTGAGGCATGAGTAAACCTGACGTTAATGAAAGTATAAGAGAGCAATGTCTTACTTTACTGTAACCTTGTGTTGGTGTGCTGCTCGTGTTTCCTGTTCAGTAGTTGCACAATGTTTCTTTTAATAGTTTAAGTGACCTGTTTTCGTTATATTTTAGTCCTCTCTGTGCTTCTCTGCATCCCCAGAAATTATCAAATAATTTCATCATTCCTCGAAACCTAAAATTAAAATGAGCTCTGAAGATAACGGAAATTGGGAAAACGGACAAACAGAATCCAATGAAGGTGGTACTTCTGCAAGAATAAGAACCCAAAGTGAATGTTCCGTAACAAGTGATGATGACACAACACTTGGAAAACGGTAAGAAAATAAATTTCACAAAATAAGTTATTAACATTAAAAACTGTACAGACAACGCACAACATCACAACAATTTTTGGTGGCAAGCGGATTAACTGCTGCTTCACCTCCTAAATTTGTATCGTTGGAAGAAATAATGAAAGCTGCTAATGGGATGCGTGATATGGCTCTTGTACATCAGATTGCTGTCGATAAAGATTTTAGACTTGAAAGAGCAGAACCTGCAGCAGATAGTGTTCAGAAAGTTGTTAAAGATACAATGCATAAAGCTTTTTGGGATTTATTGAGGCAACAACTTGCAGAAGATCCTCCCAATTATACTCAGGTAATTTCTTTGTTATACCTTCGATGACTGTATCCACATTTAAATATTAATTTGTAATTAAAGTAGAATTTTTTTATACTATTTATAAATCTGACCATTAACAGAAAATTAGTCATAAGATTAAATCTCACAAATTAACTGCCCCCTCATAGTGTAACTATTTTATTTATAGGGCTTACTACTAGTATTGTAAGTTTTATTACTCCTGCTTTGTAGTAAAACAACTCATGAATAAGTACAATATCGATTATCTGATCTTTTGCCATTTTACTTATACTGAACGTATAAACGAAGCCCTTATTTGGCTTTCAAATATTGATACTCCTCCCATAATTATGCATTACATGGGTACCCACAAAATAAGACATGAAAATGAAATGAAATCTAAATTGTTGCATGCACTTTATGTATGGTCTTGCAAATGGAAGTGTGCCTTTCTATGCTGAAAGATTCCCTGTCTAGAATCAATTCCGCAAAAAGTCCCCAAATTTCATAAACACCCTATATATTAAATATAATTACAGGCTCTTGTATTATTGGAAAGCATAAAGGAAGGATTATCTGCAGTGCTTTTACCACAGCACACTAAAATTAAGCAACAAATATCTGAAATTTTGGATTCAGATCTCATAAAACAACAAGCAGAAAAAGGAACTTTGGATTTTAAGGTAATTTGTTATTATTTTATCATACGGACAAAATTAAATGCCAAGGTCTCGTGACCATAGCTGGCCTAAGTACATTGAGGTGCCAGGGATCATCATTCCGAGACCTTGACCCAGTACAAAGTCAATCATAGTATTGATAATATTATCATTAATTACAGCATTATGCACAATATGTTATTTCTGTAATGGCAAAATTATGTGCTCCAGTTAGAGATGAAAAAATTAAGAATTTAACAGAAACAACAGACGTTGTTGGAACATTTCAAGGCATTTTGGAGGTAATTAATTAAACATGCAAATTTAGTGAATAATAATAATTATTCATTATAGACTTTAGATTTGATGGCATTAGACATGGCTAATTTCACCATAGAAATGGTTCGACCTGACATCATTGCGCACAGTGTAGAATTAGAAAGAAAAAAATTTGCTGACTTTCTTGCTGTACAAATTGGTAAGGACACATTCAAAAAAAACCTCATCATATGTAACTATCTCCTATCTTACACATCCAACTTGATCATGTTTCTTTAGACAACCCTGAACATTTATTTTTCAGATGGTTTAGAGCACACTCGTAAATGGCTTCTAAAACACCTTGATGCGAGTGAAGTAAATCCTGATGTGGATAATGCTACACTTGTTCGAAGTTTAACCAAAAAAGCATTTTCTGAAGCATGTATTGATCTTTTAGAATGGGATACTAAAAATCCATACCCAGAAGTATATTATTAAAGAATTAATTGTGCTTTAATAAAAACACTTGTTTTACAGACATTTATGTTGGATGAAGCCCGCTTATCTGCTTTGGAATTAACTACTAATAGATTGGTCGTCATGGGAACAATTTTATTAGTAACTGGTAGTTATGTAGGACCTGATCTTCAATCACTTGCATCCTTTAAAAATACCATTAAAGAGCATTCGATTATTTTGTTACAGTCGGTTAACATGGAAAAGTAAGAAATAAAATTTATATGTAAACATTGTTTTAAATTTTTTGATCTTTTAGAGAACTCCCCAATGTTCTTTCTAATATAGCAGTACAAGTAATTAAAGATGTAAAAGAAGCACAGGAAGCCCATGGATTATTAGAACTAAGTGAGGATGCGGAAAAATTACTAAAAGAACAAATTACTGATATTGCTAAACCTGAACATAGAATTCGTCAACTTGTCCGTAAGTTAACATTAGCTTATCTTATTATTATCATACAAAAAATAATGAATTTTTTAGGTCAAAGAGTAAAGGACTTTTTATTACAAATAATTCAGTCATCGACAGCAGCTCCTCAAAAAGTGCCTTCTGGTTTAACCTCATTGCAAAAAGAATTGACTGAAATAGCAGGACAGTTCCTGAGAATTGTTTCACATAACAGTACAGTTTTTAGCATTTACTATTCAGATATTGTATCTGCAGCACTGCCTAATACACTTGCCTAAATAATTTTTGATTTTTAATTAATAAATGTAATAATAAGATTATATTTCCAGTGAATATAATAAGTAATTTTTAACAAATTTAATACTTAGGGATTCATTTTATTGGGATTTGGTACTATATTGGATTTTAAAAAAAAGAGTTACATAATGTAAAATTCTTGTAGTTCGTAGCTGTGATGTGAGACATTTGTATTAAATGTTCAAAGTAGAATTTTTCTAATAATTATGGTACTGATGTGTAACATATTAATATTCAATTTTTTAACAAATTACTTATAAAATCCATATTTAAATATAACTTGACAATGAAAATATTCGTGAAACGTAGCATGTGATACTAATTTATGTAGATGTAATCCATACTAAACATAGTGATATTTTAAACTACAAGATTAATTTAAATTAATCTATAATTATTATTGTACTATCCAAAACTATATAGAAACCAAGAATAATCGTGTAAGTTAATAATACATAGTAAACAACGTAAAAGTGTTTTGTTTTAATATTTAGTTAAGTTTATCTAAGGTCCGTCATAGCAATTGAATTTTTAAATGCCACAATTGATAGATAACGGGTGAGTTGGCACTAATTGATTTGTCAATTGGCCACCAGACTACGGGCAGACAGTTTTCATACCATTCAGGTAAAGTAACTTTTCTGTACTAACTACGGCAAAACTTCATTAAGAAAAGTTGTTCACAATGTAAAATCATCACCCTATGCAAAATTTCAGAAATATTGATGTAGTACTTTTATAAAACCGTGTTTGAAATTTTGTTGAAAATTTGAAAAAAAAAGCAGCCAACATTTCTGAAATTTTGCATGTAGAAATGAATGTATATTGTGAGCAACTTTTCTGAAAGAATTTTTGCTGTAGTTAGTACAGAAAACCTACTTGACCTGAAACGAAATATTTCTTTCCACCACTAAGGTCTCCTTGATTTGAAAAAATCGATAATATACTTTAAAAATCACCAATTAACAACAACAGTTGTTGAAATAAATAATAGAATGCACCCTCATAGCCGATCTAGGTACCAAATACGTGTTCAAACCCTGAAGAAGCCAAATATGAAGTATTAGTCAAAAGTAATAATGATACAAAAAATGAAAGGATTACTTAAATTAAAAATTAATTAAGTAAACATTACTGATGTAGAAAGAAAGTATAACAAACTAAGGTAATAAGAGAAAGTTATGCGTTTCACAAATATTGTGAAACCCCTATAGGATAGGTCCCATAACAGTAATGAGTGGAACTAGTAAACAAGATCATTTTGCTTGTGAGAGAAAGAGATGAACATACCTTAGAATGCAGTTATCCTGCATCTCTTTCTTACACATGTAAATTCGCTTTTTTACTACTTCCACTTGTGTATGTTCACCTCTTTTTCTCTCAAGGGAAATGATCTTTTTTACTACTTCCACTCATTGCTATTACGGGAATTATGTACCTCCTGTCTGTACATAACCTCTTTAAAGATTTGTGACGTTCATAATTTGAATTATTATTAATTTTATAAGGTAAGTTTGGATTAAACACTATTTGGAACTTTAAACATGTAACAAATACGATATTTATTATCATTTCCAAAACCTAAATGTGTTGCACATTTATTATTATACCTACTAACCTATTTCAGAAATTATCTCAAATATTAGAATATTATCAACTGTATTATGTTGCCCTACTTCTAAAGTATTTACTTACTCTAATTAACTCGATACATTTAACTCCGATAACAAAAACGAGCCTCTTCACTAATCTCGTATCAGAGGTCAATAAACTGATAAGCAATAAAACTAATGAAAAACAGGTTCATCTTGTTTACAATATTCTTTTTACCCTAGAAGTTCTTGCCTTCATTCTCAAATCACCGTCCAATTTCTTATTAAAAATGCGTCTTGTAATTTTGGATACATCTGCTGCTGTAGCAGAATGGGCCGCAAAGTACGTAATGAAACGTATAAATGATTTTAAACCTGGACCGAATAAATATTTTGTATTGGGGTTACCTACAGGTATGTTAATAATAAATTATCTAAACTATTCATATTCTAATAATATTCTAATTTAGGGAGCACACCAGCTGGAATGTATCGAAAATTAATTGAATTTTATAATTCGGGAAAAGTATCATTCAAGTATGTCAAAACTTTTAACATGGATGAATATGTAAATCTGCCCCGAGACCATCCTGAAAGTTATCATTATTACATGTGGAATAACTTTTTTAAACACATCGATATTGATCCAAAAAATGCTCATATCCTTGATGGAAATGCAACTGATTTAGTAGAAGAATGTACTACTTATGAAAAAAAGATTACAGAAGCTGGAGGCATTGAATTGTTTGTTGGCGGTAATTAGATTAGAAGATTTTATTTAAATGCAATTTTGAGTAAAAATTATTTTTTTAAGGTATCGGGCCTGATGGTCACATAGCATTTAATGAACCGGGTTCATCATTAGTTTCACGAACTAGAGTTAAAACATTAGCCCAAGATACGCTTGAAGCTAATGCTCGGTTCTTTGGAAATGATATTAACAAAGTACCTAAACGAGCACTTACTGTTGGTGTCGGTACAGTTATGGATGCAAATGAAGTTGGTTTATCAAATGTTTCTATTAGTAAATCAATTAATTATGTAAATTTTTAGGTAATGATTTTAATAACAGGTACACATAAATCATTTGCGCTCTACAAGGCTATAGAAGAAGGTGTCAATCATATGTGGACTGTTTCAGCATTCCAACAACATCCCCATACACTTATGGTTTGTGATGAAGATGCAACCCTTGAACTTCGTGTTAAAACTGTTAAATATTTCAAGGTAAGATTGAATTACAATAAAGCAAGCTGGTTTTGCATTGGATTTGACTGAACAGGCCTCAAGCAACCATCAAATGAAAAATATTACAAAATCGTTTAATGCATGCTTATAATAATCAGAATATAATTACCAAGAAAGGTGTTGTCAGAAGAAAAAATCGGGACAGCATCAAATCACAAATAACCCAAGAAGAGGGAATTTGTTCTTGGTCCTTCGAGCCGGATTTCAACCAAGACCTATTAAAAATAAGATACATATCGTCAGAAACTTTTTTATACATTCTTCAATTATTTTTCTGATTTATCGGTTGAATGCAGAAGGAAATAGCTGAAATATTGGTTGGGGCTTGGTCAGTGAAATAAGCTCCGCTATTTGTACATGTCTATAGGTTGTGGTTAAATTTAAATTTTGCTTAATGAGATATTTGGTGTTGGTATTGCAACCCTTTTATACATTGTTTGATAATGATAATCCTTAAACACAGGCTCTAAGTGCTGTACATCACAAGCTGATTGAGGATGAGCTACCCCTGGAACACATCAGGGCCATTCACTAAGTGAAAAAAATGTTTAACAACACCACCTACATTACGATTTATTTTGGTTATATTTCTCATCATAATATTTAGTAATGTATATGAATTGTATAAGATATTGCCTCGGGTCATTTGATAAATATCTAGATTAAGCAAGTGGTAGCAAAGTCTGAAGGAATTTTATTTCTAAAATGGTTTTATATGATTTGAAAATTTTTAAATACGATTTTATTGCAGAATTTATGGAAAGTTCATAATCAACTGGTTGAAGACATTATATAATAATAGTAATTAAGTTTAACACAATTATTTTGAATCCTAAAACTACTGTATAATGTTATGTTTACATATTTTTTAAAGTGTCATGGACAAATGGTGCTATATTATAAATTTTAATAAATATTTCTTATAAAACTTTGATAGTATTTTCTTATTTTAATGGAAATAGTTAATTGGGGCTGTTAGCCACCACACTATAGTCAAGGTGCATCCCTAGGGTGCGTAAACCGATTCTACACCCTGTACCTATATGGAATAGGAAACACCAGCTATTGTCATAAGAATATGCCCCCCATCTAACACAGTTTGTAGGTCAGCTTAAAAGTCCAACCACTTTATCACTGCAAACCGCCCCTAAATAAGAATATAAAAGTCCCTAAACATAAGTTTTTTTAAATGTTTAATAGAAGCTGATTTTTTTTTACCCGTTTCGCAGCCAGATTTGAACCACAGCGTTTGCAGTCTCAGCTTAAGAGTCTCTTGACTCGACCGCTGCGCTACGCCCGCCCCTACAAATCAATATTTAGCTAAAAAGTAGGTTTCTAAGTTCAATTTTATATAATTATTGTAACTTTAACTATTATCAGTTGATTTTGGAGTGACTAAAACCTGTGACATAGATTCTTATAAAATAAAGTATCATTTTGATTTTTGACCCACTTGTTATCATAATTGAAATAATTATTTTAAGTGATTTTTAAATGGTTATTACGCCATTGTTGATTTTCATGTACTAATCTCATAATATGTAACTAGTTTACCTGGTTACATATCAATAATTATCTTCACACATGAATAAAGACTTTTTTCGGTAGTTCTTTCAATTTCGAGCACCTAAATTATATGTTTGATTGAAAATTTGGGGGAAGCCCCCTTGCCCACCCTCGGTTCCGAGCCCGCTGTAAATTATATTATAAAAAAAGAAAAGAACTTGTAGTTTACATAATTATTATATGAAGACCTGCGAAGCTGTGTACTGGCAAAAACAATTTCCAGTCTCTTGATAGCAAAAGTTAATAACCACTGATTAAAGACAAACAAACATGTGTTAAACAATGAATTGCTATATTTTTTAGTAAAAAAAAAATTAAATTTAATCTCGACGAAAATGCGATATTTTTTCTACTTTTATACGTTTCTTAAATATTCAAATAAATTACCTTCTATGGTTCTAAAGAATAATAAAATTTAGAAAAGAACAAAGATATTATGAATTAAAATGTGAAAAAGACTTTTAGACCCCGGAAGAAAGTCGTAATAATTTTTTAAGGTCGAAGTAATTGAAGACAATCATACAATTTATTATATTGTTCCTAATTTTTCATTTAATACACCAAAAATTCACTTCGCAACTTGGTTGTTGTAGTTCTGTAAATCTATTTGCAGGTAAGTTACAATATATTCTTTTAAACGATTTATTATTTAATATTTATTTTATAGTAAAACATGGAAAATAAAATTGTAATCACAAATCTCGAAGAGTTACTGCATCCGTTTATAAAAAATCTGAAGATAGTTGGATACACCATAAAACAATTATTGACTGTCGCCGGTGAAAACTATGGTAGCCAAATGCTAGAAGTTCAAATAAAAATTAAAGAAGATAACATAACAGAAAAAACTTTAAATTTAGTTGCTAAAGTGCCTCCCCCAAATGAATGGATAAAGGAAATGTTTCATACCAATATCAGTTTTAAAAAGGAAATTGCCATGTACACAATTATTTTTCCAATTTTCAAGCAATTCCAAATTAAACAAGGCATAACTTCAGTGATTAACTTTTCCCCAAATTGTTTTGGTGCACGGATTAATTTAAATTCCAATTCAGACCTAGTAGATGATAACGCCGTTCTGTTACTTGAAAATTTAAGATTATCAGGATTTAAAACAGTTGATCGAATGAAAGGATTTGATCTGGAAATGACTAAACTGCTTATAACCGATTTGGCAATTTTTCATGCAGTTCCTATCGCAATAAAATTATTAAAACCTGATTTATTTCATAAGAAAATATTACCATTTTTAAATCCAGTACAAGCATTTGATAATTTATCTGAAGAAGTACAAAAATCAGTTTTTGATCTGATTATACGAACTGCAAAATTAAATAAAGATTGTGTGCCCCTTGTACCAGACATTTTGAAATCTTTACAGTTTTGTCTTAGTAACATGAAAAATCGGTTACCACCTCGAGAACCATTTGCAACAATTAATCATAACGATTATTGGGTTAATAATACAATGATAAAATTTGAAGACAATAAACCTAAAGAAAATAAAATGATTGATTTCCAATTAATCGATTATGGATCTCCAGGAAATGATATTGTTTTCTTTTTGTTTAGTAGTGTACAAAAGGAGGTTATAGATTTGCATTATGATATTTTAGTGGAACTATATTACGATAAATTTATCACTACCTTGAAAGATCTAAAATGTGATGTAACATCTTTCAGTTTTGAACTTCTTCAAGAGGAAATTAACTTTTCTGCTAAAACTACTCAATTTTTTCATGTTACGGATATGTTGTTACCTATATTTGCAGTACAAGGCAAAGTTAAAGAATTAAGCGAAATGACAGAAGAAGATTTAATATCAGAAGATCAAATATCAGATTTATATAAGGAAAGACTGCCGGAAATCATTCTTGAGTTTGCTAATAGAAATTGGATTTAGTTTAAAAGTTAAACTACATTTATAACATTTTTTCATAACAATTGTTAAATAAAATTTTTACTTAATATACAAGATGTCCCTATCTTATTTTAAAGTACGATATTAGTCATTACAACTTCATTTTCAACAAGAAGGCGCTCCTCTACATTTTGTTGGGATCAAAGTTTCCGAATAAGTAGAAAGGTAGCAGAGGACCGATAGAGTGGCCAGCAAGATTTCCGACAAAGAATAAATCACAAATTCCGCGAGAGGTACCTACTGCAAAATGTCCTAGATTAGGATCAGATAATAATAGTGTTTTCGTAATTTTTCGAAAACGAATGAATTAATTTTAGTTTTCTTTGCGTAGAAAGATAGCATTTTAAAAGAGCTTTAATTTGAGATGTAACAAAGGTATAGTGCCATTTCATATTTTCAATGTGGGATACGTGGGGGTGAGTATCACCGCAACGGTATACAGTGCTTCCCGAAAGTAACGGATAAATGCAATAAAATCGTTGAGAAAAATATTTCAAATAAATGCTCGGACACGTCGATTTTTATTTTTAAATTATCATTTAGTGATGTAATTTTCAACCCCCCACCCCCTAGCCGCTAAGCGCAGCCAACTCCAACTTTAAAAATTCAAATAGCAAATAACCCTTTCTGATATCTTTTCTGATAGCTTTTTTTATGCTGAATGCAATAAAAAAAAAGTATTTCAAAATCGGTTGTTAAATAACGGAGATATTTACCAAAATGTATTCAAGTTGCAATTGTTTTGTACCATCCATTGTAGAGCCGTACCAACGCCTCTCTCAGTTATTTATCAACCGATTTTGAAAAACTTTTTTTTATTGTATTCAACATAAAAAAAGCTATCAGATGAGGTATCAGAAAGGGTTCTTTGCTATTTAAATGTTTAAAGTTGGAGTTGGCAGCGCTTAGGAATTGAGGGGTGGGGGGTTGAAAATACATCTCTAAATGACAATTTAAAAATAAAAATCGACGTATCCGAGCATTTATTTGAAATATTTTTCTCAACGATTTTATTGAATTTATCCGTTATTTTTGGGAAGCACTGTATAGCGCTATCGATGTCCCATATGGCCCTACCCTCTATAAAAAAATACTTTTACATTTTTCTGATATTTGGCGTGGTCCACAATATATTCATTGTTTTCAAATGATCATATTGTATATAATCGTGTTCTCAATAGTTAAACATAAAAAAATTAAAAAATTCCTTTATTGTTTATTGCATTGCATGTAGTATAATGAGACAATAATTATGTAATAAATAAGTCGGTTCCCTTTCAGTTACAGCTTTGGTTAGAGTATAAAACATACCGATACCGTCAGAGCTATACCTACTTATGTGATAGCTATCCAACTCTGTCAAACGGAGTATATGGTGATAAAAAAAGATTAAAAACAAAATAAAAATGTTATTATAAAAACGGTTTAGCTTATTCCTGATAATTAAAAAAGTACAAGTCACTTAATTTCAAAACGTACGATAAGATAAACTTTAGTTACTATTGATTTGATAATAATCAAATTATTTTAATGAGCATAAAGTAAAAAAGACCCGTATGCATATAACAGTGAAAACAGAAAGAGAACGGTACGTATTTTATTTAACACAACGGGTAAGTACATACAAATAAGTTTTTTCTTTAAATTTAATAATTACGGAGGATCCATCTATTTTTCTGAAATCCTCCGTATTTTATCCATTATTGAAACATTTTGGAACAGGAAAATAAACTTTTCCTGACCCAATATCCTAATACACGTATTTTATACAGTGTTTCCCGAAAGTAACGGATAAATTCAATAAAATCGTTGAGAAAAATATTTCTAATAAATGCTGGGACACGTCGATTTTTATTTTAAATTGTCATTTAGAGATGTAATTTTCAACCCCCTACCCCCCAATCCCTAAGCGCTGTCAACTCCAACTTTAAAAATTCAAATAGCAAAGAACCCTTTTGAATACAATAAAAAAAAGTTTTTCAAAATCGGTTAATAAATAACGGAGATATTTACCAAAATGTATTCAAATGAAAGTGCCAATATTCGAGCAGGCGTTGGTACGGCTCTACAATGGGTGGTACAAAACAATTGCAACTTGTTTGTAATTGAATGTAAACAAAATGTATTGACTATATTTTGTTTATTGTCTTTGTCGACATATCTTGGCGATTTTCAAGCAAACAATAGTTTTGAAATATACTGAGGGTGGCTACTTTTCTACCCTGTATTCAGTCTTCATATCCATGTAAAGACAATAATTTCTCACAAATGTTTATCCTTTATTAATAGAAACCATGGAAAACCCTATCCGAAATTTTAATGAGCTCCTACAACCGCATATCCATCAAAATATGTCGATATTGGATTCCAAAGCAACACGATTAACGGCAGCAGGTGAAAATTATGGGAGCCAAATGCTAGCAGTAAATGTAACACTTGAAAACAAAAAAACTTTACATTTGGTTGCAAAAATGTGTCCACCAACCGACTGGCTTAAAGAATTATTCAACACTTCTGTTTCTTTTAAAAAAGAAATTGCGATTTACAAAACAATAATTCCTACATTAAAAGAATTTCAAAAAGAGCAAGGTTCCTCTAATATTATGAACTGTTTCCCAGAATGTTTTGGAGCTCGTGTTACCTTAAATAAAGATAATGCGATGGTGGATGATGATGCTGTTCTTCTATTGGAAAATTTAAAGCAATCTGGATTTGAAGTTGTTGATCGCATGAAAGGATTTAATTTAGAAACAACCGAATTGCTTTTGAAAGATTTAGCTGTTTTCCATGCAGTTCCCATAGCTCTTAAATTATTAAAGCCAGAATTATTTAAAGAAAAAATATTACCACATTTGGATACGAATCGGGTTTTTTCCACCCTCTCAGATGTTGCACGCCGGTCTGTGATTGAGTTTTTAGTTGAAACAGCTAAAATTAAACCAGAATGTTTACCTTTTACTAAAGATATCGAAGAATCCCTTAGCAAGTGTTTAGAAAATTTATGTAACCCTTTACCACCACGTGAACCATTTGCTACGATCAGTCATAATGATTTCTGGGTAAACAATACCATGATAAAATTTGAAAACGATAAGCCTGTAAAAAATAAAATGGTTGATTTTCAATTAATTGATTATGGATCTCCTGGTAAAGACATTGTTTTTCTGTTATTTAGTAGCGTACAAAAAGAAGTTTTGGATAAAAATTACGATAATTTAATCAAACTGTATTACAATACGTTTATTAGAACTTTAAAAGAATTAAAATGTGATACTACTCCATTTACTTATCAATTACTTGAAGAGGAAATAAATGATTCTGCTAAAAGTATGGAATTTTTTCATATAATGATAATGTTAAAACATATACTTGCTATAAAAGGTAAGGTAAAGGAATTATCTGATATGACTGAAGAGGATTTGTTATCAGAAGTACAAGTTTCGAGTGAATTTCGACAAAAGGCATCTGAAATTGCATTTGAATTTATACAAAGAAAGTGGATTTAAGTAAAAAAATAATGTTATCATAATAGCCAACTATAAGACCTAGTAATTGACAATAATTACGGAAACACGCTTTTTATTGTTGCGTTGCGTTCGGAGCTTACTGTAATATATTTATGTAATTATAGTTTTTTTGTATAATAAAGCAAAACTGATAGTAGTATGGCATCTGCGTAATAAAAAAAACTAAATGTTTATTTTTATAGATGAAATTAGAACTTATCGCTCAAGTACATAAAAATATTACTCGTTTAAAGGTCATATGTAATAGTAATTAAACTCGTGGAATAGATGCGTACAATTAATTAAGCAATTATCTGAGAATAACTATAAATAAACTTCGTTAGGTACGGACAATTATGTTATAAAAACAATTAATATAAATAATTACTAATTAATAACGACCTAAGTGATTTCTGTGAGAAATATGTAAAGTATAATGTAAAGTAAAATTAAAATAAATATACAGAGTTGTCACAAAAGTTCTTTCATTCAGGTTTAGGATACCGTTATCAAAAATACATTTTAAAACATTTTAAAGTTCATACCAGGAATTCGCATCCTGAGACCCTCACATCGTCCACCCTTTACAATCTACACAAACTGTCAATATTGGAGTTATTTCATGAAAAAAGTTACGATTTAAACAGAAAGAAACCTCTAGCCTGTAACAATAATTGAATTTGTTAAAAATAGCTCGAATTAGCAACATAGTTTGCAAAATAAATCATTTTATTTATATTTTTATAGCAGTTACGTTCTTAAAGGGCATATTACTACACAAAAGAAACATTAAAATATTATTTAAAATTATTTTCTGTTGTAAACAACTTTGTTGGGATTGTTATTAGTTTTAATGATGACAACTTTTAAATAAAAATTACAATTCTTTTTTTAACATTCTTTACACAAGCCAATACATTTAACATAAGAATTATACTTTACATAAGCGAAAACTCTGATTCAGCAGCACATATTGGGGAAAAAACATGGAAAAGTAATATTTGCTAAAAATAATAATCAAAACAAAAATACTGGAGAAAACCCAAATTAAATGTGAAACATTCTGGAAAGATGATCGATTCCAACAATATACCCTGAGGAAAAGACATGAAAATCATGAAATTTGTTATAAAAAAATATTTAAAACTTTGTCAATTGTAAATTACTAATTAGAAGCTTCTTCATAAATTAATTTGGAAGAGCATACTGGGGAAAAGCCATCCAAACCTACAAGTTTGGTTGCACAGTGGGGAAAAGTCATTCAAATCTGTGATGTTTAGGTACACACTGAGATGTCGTGGAAATGCGATATTTGTTACAAAAAATAGTCAAAACCTTTAGACACACACTGGGAAAAAGTCATTTTGTCAATTGTAAAATTTTATAATACAAAATGGTTAAAACTTAGTGATTGTAATTGAAAAAAAATAAAAACCACTACATTAAAAATTTTGAAGAGCACACTGGAAAAAAGCCATCCAAATCTACAAGGTTTAGTTGCACAATGGGGAAAAGTCATTCAAATCTATATGGTTGTCACATACTGGGGAAAAGCCATTCAAATCTGTGATGTTAGGTACACACTGGAAAGTCGCAGAGATGCGATATTTGTTACAAAAAATAGTCAAAACCTTTAGACACACACTGGGAAAAAGTCATTTTGTCAATTGTAAAATTTTATTATACAAAATGGTAAAAACTTAGTGATTGTAAATTATGGCCACTACATTAAAAATTTTGAAGAGCACACTGGAAAAAAGCCATTCAAATGTGCAAGGTTTGGTCAAACACTGAGAAAAGGTACTGACAATTATGGAATTTTTTGTCAATTGTGAATTATGAATTTATCCAGGAAAAAATTTGGCAGAACATACTATATTAATGGGGAAACGCTGCCGTTTAAATCTGAAATCTTAAGCCCTGCACTGGGGAAAAACTATTAAAACCTTGTCGATTGTGAATTATGAACTTATCCAGGAATAAATTTGGAAGAGCATAGTACACGGGAAAAGCTGTTTAATTCTGGAATCTTAAGGCACGCACTGGGGAAAAGCCATTAAAACCTGTAACATTTAGTCAAACATGGGGGAAAAGCCATGGCAATTGTGAAATTTGTTATAAAAAGTCATTAACACCGTGTTAGTTGTGAATGATTGTATAAAAATTTGGGTGAGCACACTACTGAAAAGCTATTCAAATTTGCAATGTTTAGGCACACACTGGGGAAGAGCCATGCAAATGTGAAATTTCCTCTAATATTGCGTGGCCGTGTCGATTTGTTGTTTTTTTCCCCTCTTTTAGAGCATTTTTTACATTTCTGTTGTTATATCATTGGTTGTAGGTATTTATTGGTTGTTTCTCTTTTCTCACCTCTTGTGAAAGAAATTTATAATTCTACACCCATTGTTTAGCGGTCTAGGGGAATTACCTACACTTAGTACTTCTCCCATCTTATACTGATTACTGTGTTGTTATACCTACCTAATTCTATCATTCCTACATGTAATATATTAAGTACCTACTAACGGTAACTTTAAAGTGACTATACTAAAGGCTAAATTCAGTCTCTAATTATAATTATAAGGTAGTACGCATGGCCGCCTGCAATTATTCCATAATACAATGATTGCTGGTTTATTGACCTTTTGTGTTTTATGAAAATGGCATATAGTAATTTGACAAGAAAGTTTTATTATGTAATCTTTCTTAACACAAGCAGATAAATACAATACACATGTTGTACCTTTTACTAGAAATTTAGCCATAACACTGAGTACTAACACGTAAACTTTTCTACAGTTACTTTCTAAAAGAACATCCTGTATATGGAAAAATTACTAGATTTATTATTTAATTCTTTTCTGGATTACTTGAATTGTTTTATTAGCACAATTATTATCCTTCTATAAACCGCTTTTTAATTACCTCCTAGAACAATGATGACGCACTGTGCAGTAATTACGCTGGGAATACAAAAGATGCAATTCTCAAACTGTTTGTATTTTAAATTCGAAATAATATTAAAATAATTTCCTTATACGTAGTATGTATTTTCTAAAAAAAATAATTTAAAAAAACAGAGGAGCAGAAAAGGAAAAGACAAAAATATTATTGTTAGTAGATTCTACTTGAAAATACTACACATCTGAAAAATACTGTTTGGTGCTGTTGCAACACAAATTACTACGATAGCATGGCAAAAAGTGTTGTAATCTTTTTCCTGAATGAGAAAGTTATTTTAGGTAGTAGCATGGAGAAGGAGGTCGTGACAAGCATAATTTTATATTTATCCACATAGAACTTTGTTAAGTACCTGCCACCTGTGTATATTAACAGATAAAATTATGCGGGACTAAAAATTTCACCCTAAATTCCAAGCGGAAAAGCAGTAATTATTTTTAAAGGTCAAAGCAATCAGTGAATATTATATAATTGGTGTTATTGTTTGTAAATTCCCCCAGGAAAACTACCTACGTTTCGTATCAAATTGAATTGTACCTTTGAACAGGCTATCGCATATTTATTTAAATATTTATACAGTTTTCTCTTGGTAAGTTCATTAAGTATTGCATAACTTTTTAATTATTAATTTTTTATTTGTAGTTTTCAAAAAAAAAATTATGGAGGATTCGGTTAATATCAAAAATCTTGACAAACTTTTGGAACAATTCATTAAAAATGTAATCATAACAGAATATAAAACAAAAAGATTAACTGCAGCAGGTGAAAATTATGGAAGTTTAATGTTACAAGTTGAAATAAAACTAAAAGATAATAATGTGTCAGGAAAAGAAAAAACACTGAACGTAGTAGCAAAAATGTGCCCCCCTAATGAATGGTTGAAAAAAATGTTCAACACACTTGTGACTTTCAAAAAAGAAATTGCTATTTACAAAATAATTTTCCCAACATTAAAGGCATTTCAAAAAGAACAAGGAGTAAGTAACGTAATCGACTATTTCCCTGACTGCTATGGGGCACGGGTTAGTTTAGACCCCAAATCAGAAACAGTGGATGATGATGCTGTTTTGTTATTGGAAAATCTAAAACTATCTGGATATGATATTGTTGATCGCATGAAAGGATTTGATTTAGAAACAACCAAGTTAATTTTAAAAGATCTTGCAGTTTTCCATGCAGTTCCAATCGCAATGAAATTATTAAATCCTGATGTTTTTAAGAAAAAAATATTACCGTACTTGGGAAAACTTGAAGTATTTGAAGGTTTATCTGATACTGCCGAAGAATCTATAACGGATATTATAATAAACACTGCTAAAGCTAATTCGGAATGTGTCCCTCTCCTACCGGCTGTTAAAAAAGCATTACAGTTATGTTTAAATAATTTCAAGAATCGTCCACCACCAATTGAACCCTTTGCCACAATTAATCACAATGATTATTGGGTAAATAATACCATGATTAAATTTGAAAATAACAAACCAGTAAAAAATAAAATGGTTGATTTCCAATTAATTAATTATGGCTCTCCAGGTAACGATATCGTTTTCTTTTTATTCAGTAGTGTACAAAAAGAAGTCTTAGATCTTCATTATGACGATCTAATCAAATTGTATTACGATACATTTATTAACACCTTAAGGGATTTAAAATGCGAGACTACACCCTTTACATTTGAATTGCTTCAAAAAGAAATTACGGATTCTGCTCAAAATGAACAATTTTTTCATGTTATGATTATGTTAAGACCTATTTTTGCATTGAAAGGGACAGTTAAGGAAATGAGTGAAATGTCAGAGGCAGATCTGTTAACTGTGGATGATTTATCAGATGAGTATAGATTAAAAGTTCCGGAAAAAATACTTGAGTTTGCTCAACGGGGGTGGATTTAATGAAATATAAATTAGATATTGAAAAATTGTCATAATGTTTATAAAATGTTTTCTGAATTATAAATTTAAAATATATGTAGTACCTAGTAGTAGCAGTGTATGTATAACAGTATTAATAGTGATGTAGCTAGTTTTTTAAAAATTAGATAGAGATGGGTATATTAGGGAATATTATACTACATAAGTAACTATTTTCAACAGTATTGTTAGTATAAACCAAAAATAAATTATATAATTAATTATTTAAAACTTCTATTTATAAACAACAATAAAGTGTTCTTTAATATAAATAGCAAAAAATTTGTATTTGTATTTAATTTAAAACTAGCAAGCTCTATTAACAACAAGGATTGTCGGTATTTTAAACACGACTAATATTACCTAAGAAACTTCAAAACCTTTTACCTAAAGACAGAAGTGCAGAATACAATGTTGATTGAACAGGTCCCAATCAATAATTACGCTTTTAATAACTTTTAATAACAAAAGACGTACCTATAAAGTGTCCTATAGCTAGTATATCAGAAAATCCTTTAAATATTGTAACACCCCGTATATTTTTATGTTTTTCTTATTTCGAACGAGCACACTAGTGAAAAGCCATTCAAATCTGAAATCTTTGGGCATGCACTGGGGAAAAGCCTTTAAAATCTGAACATTTAGCTACACACTGGCCACTGGGGATACAAAGAAGACCACTTTAATAACAAAAGATGTGCCCATAAAATATTCTTATGGATTTGACTAGTGAGTCATAAAAAAAACATTTATATGTGATACCTAACATCTCGTATCTTTTTAGATTTGTCTCATTTTGGTAGAGCACACTAGTGAAAAGCCATTCAAATGTGGAATCTTGAGGCACCTAGGCATGCACTGGGGAAAAGCCTTTAAAATCTGAACGTTTAGTCACACTTTCAGGTACACCTTCATAACAAAGATGTACCCATAAAAAGTTTTTGTAGAGTTAACTAGTACATAAATCAGAAAAACATTTAATGTTGTAATACATATCTATTTAGTGTTTTTCTCATTTTATGGTAGTTTGGATATTGAAATTTTCTTCATAATGAAGCCACGCAAGGGTTTTCTTTAGCAAAATTATTTAAAATTTAAAAAATAAAACCTGATCCATTAATTGAATCAAGAACAGCGTTCTATGTACCTACTGCCATAATTTTAATAAACCAGAATGGAAGAGTGTAACTTATAAAATTGTGCTATTATATGATTAAGGAACAATAAAACTATGCTCAAAGTGGCGGCCCAATTATGATGCATTTATGAGCCTCTTAGAAAACAAACTGTAATTTATGATTAGGTACTACTGCATCAATTTTTTTTTACAATTTTTTTTGTTAAATGAGAAATAAGAGAATTTGAATATCTACCAGGAATTAAAAAATATAGTACCTACAAGTATATTTTTTAAAAACAAAATGGACAAAGTGCAAGGAACAGCATTCCAAGACTCGACCCAATGCAATCCATTAAGCTGCATTAAGTAAAGATTTTCTACTAAAAAGGAATTACCTATTTAATATTTCTATTTTAAATTATTATTACAATACGATAGGTCGAACTGGGGACTGTGAATTCAAAGAAGGTAAAATTCAATACTTTTGCCTTTTGTCCAATGTCCTCCCGGACTAAAAATCATTACTCGGGAAAACTTTTGTACCTGTTTAAAATGTATCTGCATAAAAGTGCTGGTAGAAGCACAGACGGAAATTCCAATAAGAGGAAGTAGATGTAAATACATGCCTCAAGACCACAATAATAATAATTACAAATAAATAACTCTTGGTAGTACAAAACATATTTTTCAGATCAAAATACAATAATCGTAAGTAAAAGGATTTATTGCATTGCACTCACCTTTTCGCATCAACTGTAAATTATATAAACCCCACATTGCCCCACACTCCTGGATTCATCCTGGTAAACCAGGTAAACCATCCTGGAATCTTAAACTCACTTAAACTTAACCCACAACTTAACCCAACTTAACCCTCTTTATTTGACCTAATATGTAATGTTCTGTGGACCTAATTTTCTAACCCAAATAGTAGTTTAAATGCACCAATTGTCAGGAAAAAAGTGACATTTCTCAAGGTTAAAAAAATAAACACTCTCAAAATGGCTGCAGTTGTAGAAGGAAGAATAAATAGAGCGTAAAATATGTGTGTTTTCTTCACAGTGATTATTATTCATAAGTACAAAATTTTGTAATGATCTTGCTATTTTAATGTGATACAATCTGTATATGCACTAAAGTTCCTTATTTTTGCACTTTTAAAGGTTAAGTTGTGTTTCTTTCAAAAAATGAACAGATTTGCAGAGTATTTTCTAATTTGTGGCCTGGATCTTAATTCTGGCCTAGAACCAGACAGATATTCCGGTAAGTTTAACCATATGGAGATGTGATTGTCGATATTTACATTTCTTTGTTACAGGAGACAATTTACATGCATCACCTTTGGAACGATCCTATAAAAGTAAAGTGTTGGCCCATTACCCTGAACATGTACCTACAAATCCATTTGATCCTTCTGCAGTTTGCATGGTACTATCAGATTATTAAAATTATTCAAAATACTAATGAATTTTTAATTCCAGCTTTGTCTTCCAAGTGGTTTAAAATTTCGTACTCAAAAACATTCAGTTACTCAAGCTCCTAATTTTCATTCTTTCTTAATAACACGTGAGGATGGTAAACGGTGTTATGGTTTCAGTCTAGTCTTTTACGAGGAGGTTCGTAATCGTGATATTTGCAATGCCATGCAAACATTACAGGTAATAAATTATTAATGTAAAGAAATCATCTTAGAATTGCTATTTTGTAGGCAATGTATGTGACGGAATTGTCAAGCTGTTTAAAAGTGAAGGCAGTACAAGGAATACAGCTGCAAGGCCCGCAAACTCGTTCTTTGCCTAAACACTTTAAATTAAGCACTCCTAGTCCTGGTGGTGCTGCACTCACGTACTATGATATATCTAAAGATAAATTGTTTGTGGCTAAAAGCATTGCAATTATAAACCAAATTCCTTATGTTCATTCTGCCAAAATATTTCTTGAAAACTTATATAGGTAAGGTTTCTTTTAATTTTACGTAATATTTTGAAAAAAATGGTAATTAAGTTGGCTGTTATTCTATCATAATTTTAATACTACTAGGTGTATACCAAAACGACAAACACCACCCAACAGTTTAAGTATCGACAGTTACGTATTCAATATTTTATATGAAGTAAGTTATGAATTAGAGAATGTCTTCAGTGTTGTGATTAAATTAATTTTTTAGGTACAACTTCCGGCACCTGGGAAGAGCATTCTGGTACATCTACCACCATCAGATCCTCAGCTTCCTTTAGCAAATGCAATACTTCAGTGTCCTGTATTTCCTTTAGAACTACCTCACTTTGATTATCCATTACGTTGTATGTTCCTATTGCTGGGTGTAGATATTGTTGTACAACTTTTTACTTGTCTGCTGTTAGAAAATCAAGTCCTCTTAAGAAGTGCAGGTAAGTAATAATTATTATTACAGAATAAGTTTTTACAATCCACTAGTTTGATAGCACTTTATCTTGGCTCTTTGTATAATCTAAAATATTCCCGAATGTAAAAGGTAAGAAAATATTTAATTCAAAACTTCATTTTGTGTAGATTGCCAAAGACTTATGGTAGTAGCTGAAGGCATAACAGCTTTGTTGTTTCCTTTCACCTGGCCTCACGTATACGTGCCAATTTTACCTGCATCCTTAGAACATTTCTTAGATGCTCCTGTACCTTTTGTAATGGGTAAGTTTAGTATAATTGCTAAATTAAATTATTTTAATGACACTATCACGTGTATTTTTTTTAAATTTAACTTAAGCAAGATTCAATCTTTAGGTCTTTAAGTCCTTTTCAATTCTATAATAATTTTAGGGCTCCATGCCTCTTCCGATAACATAAAAGTGGCATCTGAGGCAAGTCTATGTTATGTAGACGTAGATAAATGTAAAGTTCAACTACCTGAAGAAATGTCTGCTTTTCCCCATTTAGATGCGTTTAATGCGGAAATTTGGGCCACCCTAGATAAGCATGCAATACATGTACCGAATGCTGAAAGCAATCGATCTTGGCAGGTAATATTACTTTCTTATAGTTACAGTAATTATTACTAACTCAATATTTATTCTAGGAAATCATGTCAAGAAGTTGTACCTTACCTGGTCGACCACAAAACAGACGTAAACTCTCTATTCATGACACTTTAGAATGTGATAGACCTCCTTCACCCCCAGGATCTGCTCGATCTGAAGCATTGCAACGAATAGCAGACATTGTTAGACGTACAGGAGTTACTCTTGATCAGAACGAATCGGCTCAACCATCAGACTCTTATGTAGAGGATCTCAGATTTAATAATAGTATACGAGAAATTTTTCTAAACAGATTTGTACACATTTTTCAGTCATACGAAAACTTTATTATTCTCCCTAATCAGGTAAGAATTCCTTTAATAATTTTATTCAACTAAATTATAGATTTTTTTAGCAAGACAAGGATGATTGGTTTAATAATCGTGACTCGGTTCAGAATTTTGATAAAGCCTCGTTTTTGTCAGACCAGCCAGAGCAACACAGGTTATTTTTATGGAGATTTTTAGAAACACAAATGTTTGCTACTCTGATTGACAATAAAATATTATCAACGTGGGGTGAAGTTGACAATAATTTAATTATATTTGACAACAGAATAAAATATTTGAAACAACGTTACGGAGGGGAAAATTTAATGAGATCATTGAGCTATGAACCATGTACTAGTGCACATGAGACGCAGAAATTATTAGATTATCGCATGGCTAATCCTGATTTTGAATCTCCTATGCCTAGGGAAATCTTAAACGTAAAACCAAATATTTCTAGATATTTTCCTCTGTTAGATAAGGAAATATTAAATAAAACTCCTGTTGTAAATAAAGGTAGTATCCCTAGAGCTAGTGCACTTAAAAAGGGGCCAAATTTCAGTGTAAAAACCGGTAGTCTAAGCATTGACAAATCTACAACCAAACCGAGCAATAACCAGGATGTTTCTCCAGCATTACTGGCTCAAGCAAATTGGACATTCGTAGAAAAATTACTGAAAGTAATTTATATTATTTGTTGCTTTTCTGAATTATAAATCTTAAATCTATTTTCAGG
The DNA here is from genome assembly GCA_963082805.1 of Hemicrepidius hirtus. Taxonomy (NCBI): domain Eukaryota; kingdom Metazoa; phylum Arthropoda; class Insecta; order Coleoptera; family Elateridae; genus Hemicrepidius; species Hemicrepidius hirtus. The sequence continues at coordinate 10,217,478 of OY720167.1, forward strand.
ATTGTAAATCTAAAACAAAACGTATGCTTCTTGCCAAATTGGGTGCTGAAGGTGTTACATTGTCAAGCAATAATGCCGTTGATAATTCTGGTGCTGTTGAAGAAAGTACTTTGGTTGCATCTTTGTGTGATTTTCTTGAAAGAGTTTGGTCTCATGGTTTGCAAAGAAAACGAGGAAAATCTGCTTTGTGGTCATATTTATTAGCGTACCAAGAACAACATCAACATTCCAGTAAGATTGACAACCAATACTTATCTCCAGGTAATCATGTTGTTATGTTAAAATATTTTATTTAGCCTCAGCTACAGTTGTAACCATCATCATCTCTTATGGCTTATAAGGTCCTTTTAATTTAGTTTATGGGAGGTCCAATCCATCCTTCTATGATAAAGTTCTCATAATGATAAACTTATGCATGTTATTTGTTTTCAGTGGAAATGTCAAGGTTAGCACTTCGTTTAGAAAACTGGAGTAGTCCAAATGCTGAAAATAAAAATTTAAAAACGGAACTTCCACCTTTCCCTGAATCGCTCCTTTTTGATATGGTGTAAGTACAATAAATGATGTTGCAATCAAAATTAATCCTTTTTTTTTTAGAAATGTTCAAGCAATGTCTGATGTAAAAACAGGAGTAGGCATGGCTCGAGCATGGGTTCGCTTAGCTCTAGAGAAAAAACAACTTTCTAAACATTTAAGTACCTTACTTTCTGATCAAGGCCTATTACGCAGTCAGTACAAAAGAAATGCATTCCTAAGATGTGAGGAAGAAAGGGAACAGTTTCTTTACCATCTTCTCTCTTTAAATGCTGTAGATTACTTTTGCTTCACAAGTACCTACCCTACAACTGGTAAGTTTAATTATTCACTGTTCAATTTTCTATACATACTAACATACAGTATGTCCGTGAATTGAGTTACAGAGAATTATGATTGACAAAAAAAGTTTGAATTTGAAATTTTGGAAAATATAAAAAAATTGGAGTAATAAATTTATTTACAGTGATAACCTATCGCTTAGTTATTATACCAAGCAGAAAAGGGACAACAACATCTGCAAATGTCTGGGTTGTATTATCTGGAACACTTTCAGAAACTCAACGAGTACCTGTACCAAAGGCTGTTCTTAATTTTGAATTCAGGGTAAATAATTTAACAAATAAATATTAATGAAAAGCATAAATAACACTAATTTATATTTTCTTCCCCAGCATCAAAATTTAGGAGTCTTAACCACATTGAGAATTGGACATGATAATACAGGATTATCTGCAAAATGGATGATAGATTACATCCTTGTTCGTAATGAAATTACAGGTCATACATACAAGTAAGTTTTTTCAATTTTACATATTTTAGAAGTTAATCATAAATTTGTTGCAGATTCCCATGTGGCCGTTGGTTGGGAAAAGGTGTAGATGATGGATCCACAGAACGGTTACTAGTTGGAAATTTATTACCACGACATATAGAAGGAGACGAAATATCTAATTCACGTACTGGGGGAAGTGGATTACATACATTACCACGATGTAGATCACCAGGACCTCCTAGACCAATCGAATTAAAACCATCTCAAATTCAGCATATGTTAGGTAAACATTTTAATTTAATTTGAATAGGAATATAAAACTTTTTTTTTTATTATAGGTGACTGTGTAAATCGAATTGTGAAATGGCATTATCGACGTGGTTCTGAGAGACATACTACCCTTACAGCCTTATTGTGTGGCGATTCAGGGCTTGTTCATTGTTTAGAACTTGTATTTCTTTTAGGATTTAAATCTGCACGTTTGTTTGCCCGTAATCATTATCTCTGGGATTACTTTGGTAAGTTAATGTAGTCAGCATACTTGAGTTTTCTATTTGTAGAAAACTTACACAAACCACATGACTCTTGTGATTACAATACACCTGGTATATCTTTATTGAATGAATAATTTGAGCTGCAACAGCTGGGTTCATGTACGAGCAGGTACATAGAAGGGTTAAGTCGACTTAACGAGACCTGCACCACCTTTGCGTTTTTTTTTTGGTTTAGATTGTTGCGGCAAGTAGTTTCTTCGTCGAATTTTCTGATTGGTCAGAAACTTGCACCCCTGTCATAAGCATCACTCTGCCCACTAGTTAGCCCCATGCAACAATGGTTACACCGACTTAAAGTTGCATCTCTTTGATGAATCCATATGTTAAATTCTACTTTAATGCAAATTTTTGGAATAGAAGCTGACTTAAAATGATTCAAGTAGTTACTACATCGTTATTCAATTATTATATGCTTTTGGAAATGACATATCGAAATACCTATAAAGCAAATAAATCTTAATTAGAGTTAAAATTGATATTTTAATTAATAGTCCGTTTCTTGCATAGTTCGTGTAAAGGAGCAGTTTGAGATCGATTTATTAGAACAAAGTTCAGGAAATCGTAGTTCAAGTTTAGACCGAAATCATCAAGAAACTGTAGCTGTTTGGAGATGTTATTGTCATTTAGTGGATGAAATACAATCTGCTAGTCAAGCTTTAGGAAAAGATGGCAAATTTCAATTGTTCATCTGTTTAAGTGTCAGGTATATGCACGGATATTTTTTTTAATAAAAATACCCTAATATGAATTTTTTCAGAGAACATTTATTACATCGAATGCTTTTACCTATGGCTATATGTAGAGCTACTTTAGATATGTATGAAGAAAACTCCTTTTTACGTAATAGAGGTCTTTTAACATTTTTAAGGCAAATTTTATTACCGTTAGATGAATTAGATGTGGTTCTTGAAAATTCAGTAACTCATGGAATTTCTTCACCATCGACGCACATATAAATTGTAACGTATCTAGTCTAAAATCTCATATTATTTTGCGACTACCATTACGATATTAATATTAGCTGCAGTGATATTTAGATTTAATTTTAAGACTATAATTTTTGCAATAATGTACAAATTCCATGATGAAAAAGGTTTTTGATATTAAGAGGATATTTATTTAAGACTATTTTTATTGGCTGATCTGATAATTAATGTTGGATGTAGTAATTGTACAGTATGACTTGTTATTTTTGTAATTGTTAGGAATTTTAGAATAATCTGCTGTCTTTGTTCCTGTGGTTTGTCAGATTTTTCGTGATAGATTTAAGAAACGTAGTTGATAATGATAAAAAAAATTTTCGACAACCTTTATTATATACTTGCCAATTTTTATTTTGCCATTGCACCCCAAATGGGGTATTTTTTTCCTGAAACGCAAAACATTTCTATTGTTTTTCAGATATTTCTATTCACTTTTGATATTATGGTTGTGTATAAAAGTATTTAGTTAGGATAAAATTGGGAAATTACAACTGTTTCATTGCATAGATTTAGAGCAGCTGTGAAAAAACATGAATTAACAAAATTAGAAAAACTTACAGCACAACTAAAAGTGTTCATAATAACCAAAGAATGTTTAGATAATTCGGATGCAAGATGTTTTAATGTAAAGGAATATATTTATGTAAACTCTAGTACCTAACGAAAGGTTTATGTATGTGATGTAATTTTAAAATGACTTTAATTTGTTAATATTTTGATTGTTACAACCACATTATAACTGACAGTGGTGGTTTTCTAGGGTGATTGTAAAAATAAATTTCTATACTGAAGTACAGAGTATATTTTTTTCCTCTAAATTGTGAACAATGATAAAAATAAAAACGAATCATTTGAAAACAAAATGAATTTTGGGTCAAATATTTGCTCAGAACAATAGGCAATAAATGGATAAAAAAGGCTGCAAGGCTAGGTAGGAAGATAATAAACGGAGAAAGCAAACAGACTACTCAAAACAAATGAAATAGAATGGGGGAGGGCTTTATTCAGAATTGGTGCTGTAAAATAATAATAATAATAATTGGTGCAGTTTTTCTAAAATTATTTGGTTTGTATGTCTCCATCCACTACGGAGCCCTACATAAAAAATTGTTCCAGCCCACTGCAAATAGCTATTTTCCTAACAAGTGCAGAAAATCGATTTTTCCGCACGCAAATGCCGTTGACAGCACGACGCGTAGCGGAGTGGTGTCAAGCATTTAAGTGCGGAAAAATAGGTTTCTGCACGTGTTAGGAACAATAGTTTTTCTACTAGCGTGCGGAAAAACGCATTTTCCGCACTGTTTTAGTGCGGAAAAGTGGATTTTCCGCACCGTGCGGAAAAGTGGATTTTCCGCACTAAAAAATGTGCGGAAAATCCGTTTTTCCGCACGCTAGTAGAAAAAAACTTTTTTCATGGCCTAATATGTAAAAAATAGTATTATAACTCAACTCTTTGTCAAGATAAATCCATCAGTGGAAAGAAAAACAAGCCACCCTTGGAGCAGTGGTATGGCTGCTTCTGATTCAGAGTTGAAAAATCAAAATTGATTGTTGGGTGTACCATGGGTGTCATTTTTAAAACCCTGTAGATCAGGATCGAACCATTTTTGAATGAAATACTATTTGTTTTTTGTACTTTTGGGTGTAGAATTTGTCATAAATTTGGTGTTACAGTTTCCAAACACTATGCATAGTCGATTATATTATCTATCATTTTTACTTAAGAAAAAAACTAAAAATCGATGAAAAAGTGGCAGTTACAGTATCTACTATTCAAACATTAGTACCAGTAGAAATGAGTATGGAGAGATCTAGCATTTAATATCGATATTTAATTATAAAATTCGCATTAATTTTGTTCCAAAATTTTTCAAACATTTTAGCGGTAAATTGCAAGATGACCTTGCATTTGTTTTGCCGCTAAATATGTAATTTGCGTCTCGCAAAAGATGGCGTTGTTATTGTTGACGAAATTTTAAAATGGCTGACGAAAGTTTGGTGTAATGTGCGAGGCGAAATATTGTTTAAAATGTATGCAAAAGTGGATTAATTATATAAATCTTAAAGAAACTACAAGACCTTATAATTCAATGTGATCGCCAGTTTTATATTTGTGGTGTATTCGTGTTGTTTTTGTGATGTCCGTGCTTTACTTTTCAAGTGTTTGTGTATGAAAAGAACCTTTTTGACGGCGCTATGGAGCCATATTTACGAAATATATAATCAGAAAAGCATATTTAGAAGGGATATCGCTGTTACTAAGAAGTAAGTATGTGTAAAAGCGTGTGGGGTTGATTTTGTCCACCAAAACCAGTCCCTTTCGTTTACGATTGGGCAATTAAAACCGCGCTAACAGAACATAAAAGGTGGACGGTGTGGTCAGCATCTTACAAGTCAGAGGTCATATTCGCTTCTCTCGTGATTGGTTACTGGACCACTATTTGATTATTTGAATATAAACAGTTTTTCTATATTTTTTTTCCGGGTTGATGTTCCAACAGGGCTTTGGTGACCCCCAGCACCTTTGTCTTTTCTCTACTAATTTTGGTGGGAATTCCCCAAAAGTTTCCTATATTTATGAGTTATAACCACATTATAATTAACATTATCTGCTATTTTATAATCACAAGCTTTATTTAATGCAGAATCCTATGCTGTATTGTGTGATGTAAGATTGTAAGATTTTTGTAGTAGGTGACTGTAATGTAATAGCACGGTTATAAGTTGTCGGTATGTTATAAGACAAGCTAACCAAAGATGAAATAGAAGATTTAATCGAAGGTGGTGGACCATCCAATGCTAGAAGCTTCCAGATTGTGCACATGGCAAAGTACACTATACACAGAATATTACAAGACAACAACTATATCCTTTCCAAACAATTAGGTTTTTCCGTTATGCAGGTTCCTCCTATTTGCATGCTTCGTATGAATGAAACTGCTCGGCGAAAAATAAATATTGAAACCTTTTTATAATAAATTAGTATGCAGCCATACATCACTAAGGACCAATTTTACAATTCGGGTATAAACATGGAATAAGCTATTCCAGGTATACCAGTATTTTAAAATCGGCCCTAAGAGGTGTTATAATAGTTATTTTGGGGGGCCCAGGAGTATTGTTGTTGGAAGCAAAGTATATCCTACACAAGAGAGTGTTTAAAATTAAATTGTTATTTGTTTTTAGATACCTAAGAAGTATTACTTTTATTCATAAAGTTTATGTGTTATAGTAGAAATGATGTAAATTTGTTTGTTTTTCTGTTTAAACTAAAAAAATAATCAATTAATTAGTAAGATAAGTATTTTAAAAATAAAATTATTTAGACTCTTGGATAAGGTGTTTATAAAAATTATGAACAGTACAAAGTAACTAAACCTTCGTAGATCACCAGAAATTTTTATATCATTTGCTAGTATTATAAAAAAAATTAATATTTGGTGTTGGTAAACCAATTCTTTCGATTGAAAGTCATGGCAAGCTTTGTTTTTATTCACACTCAATCTAATTCTTCCTCCAGAAGCTTTCTTTACCTGTTTGATAATACTTAAACGTTTACTTCTCTTTTATTAGCACACTTCCTAGGTTGAAGTATTCGTAGAAAATACAGAATGTCTCTAAAAGATCTGTACAGAACGCTACCACATATTCCTGAGACCCTAATATTATGATCCAAACTATCCAAAAGTCCCTCGTTAAGGTCCTAGCAAGTGTAAATTTGATTGTTTTTAAATAACAAAAGATTGCTTTCAGTGTCAAGAGTATAGGAGATCGGCTACTGTATTTCCTACCATTAATTATTTGTAATAATTAATAATAATTTTTTTGGTAAAGTTCATATTATTTTTCTCGCAAGATTAAAATATTACCCTCTTAAAGACAATGAAATAGATTCAAAATACAATAGTAATTGGTTGATGTAGTAGGATATCTAAGCCGTCATAAACAATAAAATTTGTTTTTATTATTTGAACATTTCTATAATTAAATTAAGCAACTAGCAGTAAATATTTTAACTATAACAGCATTTATTTTTGCAAAAATCTTATACATTCTACCTCGAATATCTCGAAAACTATTGATTTTTGGTACATAGTCCTATTTAAGTTTCTCAAAGTTTATAAAAGTATAAATCTAAAAATGGAAAAATATATAGGGTGTTCTATTTAAAATTTTCAACTTAGCATTACTTCCGGTTAAACCGGAAACAGAAACTAATTTTTTCGACATACAAAAAATAAAGCTTATAACCAGAGCAGTGATTTTATGCAAATGCATATTCTCACTTAATAATATGTCCGATCTGAGCTTTTGGATCTGCGCGAAACTACGCAAATGAAGTTTAATTAAGCCAATTAATTTTTGCATATTTTGCATATTTTAGGACCCTTGTGCATAAAATTTTATCAAAAGCATATTCAAGCATATTTGCTCCAAAATAAATTTTATTTGAAGAAAATTTTGTATTTTCTCTGAAAGATAAAATTTTTAACGGAAAAAAATTGCAAGCAAATTCTAAGAAGCTTTAAATTCGCTGTTGCTTGAAGTTGTAAGTAGGCAGTTATTAACGTAGTTCCCCACGTAGGTCTAAGCTTCTTGAAATATCTTAAATATCTTAAAATCTTAAAATGACATTTTACATGAATAGGTTTAAATCAGTTTGGATCAGATAACAACTTTCTAGAAAATGACTAATACCTTTGCCTATTTCAATGCATTCTTGTGGAAACTGAAGGGCAGATCTTAACATTAATGTTGCTGCAATTAGTTTAACTTTTGAGTTTCACGAAGCAATCAGTGTCCCATTTTCCTTCGAGTTGCGTTTATTGTGAACAACGACTTAAGCGTTTTACCATTGGTTTTACTAATTTTAAATTCAGTGTGCGAATTTCACGTGATATAAGTTAAAATGCCGAAAGACAGCACTTTAATTCATTTATGGATTAAAGATTTTCCAGAACTTATTTTAAACAACAACGAAATTTTTTGCAAAGTCTGCAGTAAAGTGGTGAGTATTAATAACATCTGCATATTTTTTGATCATACCTACCCCGTAGATGTTAAAATTAAACTAAATAAGGTTTTATTGCTACAGATTGCAGCTGATAAGAAATTTCAAGTGATTCAGCATACAAAGACAATTTTGCATCAAGCCAACTGTAAAAAGGGAACCAAAGTGCAATTGCCTCTACGGGAATCTTTTGCTTCCTCTTCGAAGCTGAATCTTCAAGAAGAATTCAGTTTTGATTTATGTGATGCATTAATTAGCGCTAACATACCTCTCACGAAATTATTAAATCGTAATTTTAAATTATTCTTAGAAAAACATACTAACAGACATGTGCCCGATCAAAGTACATTAAGAAAAAAATATGTAGATAAAATTTATGTCAAAACCATCACTTCGATTCGGGATATAATTGGAAGTAATTATATATATTTTTCTGTCGATGAAACTACCGATAGCTGCGGGCGATATATAGCAAATTTTATTATTGGAGTTTTAAATTCTGAAAAACCTTGTAAACCCTATTTAATTAGTTCAAAAGAACTTGAAAAAACTGACAGTGCTACAGTTGCTAGATTTGTAAGTGAAAGTTTATCAAACTTTTTCCTACCGGGAGCGGTTCCAACAGAAAAAATCATTTTAATGCTTTCTGATGCAGCTCCATATATGTTAAAGGCAGGGAAAAACTTGAAAATATTTTATCCAAATTTAATACACACTACTTGTTTGGCACATGGGGTGAACAGAGTTGCCGAAAAAATTAGGGACGAATTTCCTTTAGTTAATAACTTAATTAATAATGTGAAAAAAATTTTTGTTAAGGCACCACTTAGAGTGCAACTGTTTAAGAAAAAACTGCCAAATATTACTTTACCCCCAAAGCCAGTAATAACAAGATGGGGTACATGGTTGGATGCTGCGCTGTATTATGCAAATAATTTTAATAATATTAAAGAATTAATTTTGGATTTTGACGACAGTTCCAGCGCAATCAAAGAATCAAAGCTGCTGTTGAAAAAAAACGAACTTCCACATCAACTGGCATTTATTAAAGCGAATTATGCTTTTGTTAGTACCACTCTAACACAGTTACAAGCAGCAGAAGTTCCTTTATTAGACTCAATTGAAAAAATTCAAAAATTCCAAAATTTAATTAAAGAGGTTAAGGGCGATATTGGTACGATAGTTTCACAAAAATTGCAAGAAGTCTTAAATAAAAACGAGGGATTTAAGACTCTTACAGAAATCGGCGAAATTTTAAAAGGCAAATTTGACAATGTTTCAATTTCTTTACATTCGGAGATTATCAGCAATCTAAAAAATGCTCCAATTACGTCGGTTGATGTGGAAAGAAGTTTTTCGGTATATAAAAATATTTTAACCGACAAGAGGCAGTCTTTTCTTTTAACGAATTTAGAAAAGCATTTAATTATAAATTGTTATAGTTCGATACAAAATAAGGACTAGAATTAGAAAACTTCAAATAAATAATTAATAAGTTTATATTTTTATATTAATATTATACTGTGGGATTTTTAGTATTGCTACATGTAATTAATTATTGTGTACCTATTTACATTTTGTGTATTTTTGCAAAAATAAACTATGCCGTTGCTGAAAACGTGTTTTAAATACCTACATAATTGGAGAAAGCACTGTATTTTAAGAGAAAATATTGCATATTTGGTGCATATTTTGACTATTTGTTGTGCATATATATGCGCATATTTCTATATGTTCAAGTGCATATTATTCCTTGCCTTGCTTATAACTAACCATACAAATTGTCTTCAAGCACAAACTTTCTATCTTTAACAATAAAAAAGTTATTCGGGTGTCCCGTTATTTTATTTACACATGCTATATATACAATTTTAAATTATTATTATCAACTTTAGTTCATAAATATTTGTTATAAATATTTTTCTGTTGACTTATTGATAAAAAGAGCATTAATAGATAATTCAATATTTTCTAGATGGGATGGCTACATGGCTTAAAATAAAAACTCTTCCACCCAGAAATGGATCCTGTGGGTCCATGGTCGTACGCCTCCTATAATCGATTGGCAGGAGTACAAGCAAGTGCAGGTGGTCCAGAACTACATCATCACCTTACTCCCACTGGACCAGCCGGAGCACCTCCCACTACAACAGCACAGCTATTGTCTGGTGGATTTCTTTCTCCTCCTCCTGTAGGATATGAAACGGTTTTCAGTCCACTTTTTCACCATGCAGGTGCAAAACCACCACCCCACTATGTTACACAAGTCACTCAACACAGACAAGCGCTGGCTCAAGCGCAAGCTGCTGCATCCAAACAAACAAGTGAAGGGGAATATCATCAAGCACAAGTATGTCCGCCTTTCTTAACCGTTGATTTGTTTTATTAATATTTATGTTTGTTTCTTTGCAGGCATTCTTTGAACAGGGTGCAGGTGCATGGCAGCAGAACAGCCCATTTGGAATTTTACCTCACGAAAGTGTTGTGCCCAGCACTACTTCTGGTAAAACTCCAACTTATGAAAACTTTAATGCCCATTTTGCTGCTGCACAAAGCCTTAATCATCTAAATTCCCAACTGGCAGCAGTAAATGCGAAGAACTCAACTAGAGCCCATAGTCCACAAGTTTCCAATGCCTCTGCAAAGGCTCCTGCATCACAGCCAAACTCTGGCTCGTTCTTCCAAGTACCAGCAACATTTGCTGGTACAGATACTTCAAATAATAACAAATCTTTCCCCTCTACAAATTCTTCCAATCTCCAGCAGTCTTGTATTGTGTCTTCTCCTCCTAACACATCTGCGTCAAAAGAATATCGAGTACCTCAAGCACCACCTCGTACTGTTTTTCTTAGCTCTCCGACACCAGGAAGATCTGGTGAAAAACCTTTTGCGGCTCCACCATCTAAGCAAACTTCTCCTCAAATTCAAACAAAAGCACAAACTAAAATCTATCCAGAACTGACTAATCAATCGGATCGGCCACGACAAACGCAACCAGAGGAAAATCAAAGTCAATCATCCCCTATTAGTTTTTCCATTATGGATGCACCTGGTCGTTTGAATTATGCAGGTAGTAATTCATCAGCTAAGCGTCCCCAATTTCAGCACTCGACGAATTATCGGCACTATCAACCTGGAAATAATACGGATTCCGAGTTTCCAAGACCTAAAGGTGGCCAGGAGTATAATAACAGTAATGGGCCTGATTGTAATGTGGTGGTACCAAGACGGCCCAGTCCTTTACAAGCTCATTCTCAAGCTTCTCCTTTAGGTCATGCTCCAAGTCCGGCTTATCCTATGTATAATAGTCCTATGAATTCGATATCTTCCCCACAGCAAAATTCAAACCAAGTCACTCCACCTTCGCCATTAGATGTGTCAGTTTCCCGACCAAATTCTCAAACTGGAAATGTAGCTTATCCATCAGTAATTACGCGTGCTCTTAATACAGATAAGAATTTTTCGGACCGGTATGATCGAACAGGTCAGCAGCCACAAGGTGCTCAAACAAATCAAAATTGTTGGGAAGAGCGACAAGCTCAACAGCAGCAGCAGCAACAACGGAAATTTCAACCACAACCGAGTACTCCTGTAAGCAATTATAATTCTGCAAGTGCTATAGAAGTACCGTCAAGGCAGGTGGAGCTGTCTAATCGAAGTGACCAGCAAAGAGGCGCAACGTTAGGTGTTTCAGAAAGGCAGCAGGCTTATTTTGAAGCTGGTCATCAAGTTACGTTGCAAGATCTTTCTAGTTGTCGGGGTGATCCCATGAGTATAGTTAAGAATCTTCAGCAACAACAGAGTTGTCAGGTGCAGCAGCCTGAAATTAAACAAGAAATTAAACCACCTAGTAAAAGGCGGAAAAGTAATGATAAACCAAATCCAGTTGTAAATGAGATTCCAGGTCCTCCTATGACTGAATATTTTACTGGTGAGAATTTTATTTGTTTTAGTATACGAGTATACCCATAAAAGTGCTGAAATTTCAGTTAATATTTGAATGTGGTCAGTTTATAGAAATATAAAAAAGTGCAGTACTGGAAAGTTCCGTGAACTTTTAAGGAAAATTTATCTTGAAACTGATACAGATATCGAAATTAAACAACAGTCACTTTTTCATTTAAAAAAGGACATTATTTAAGGTAGGACAAAAAAAACAAATACCACCATTTATAAAATATTAATATCTTCAGTGGCTAGAGAATAAAAAGTTATCTCAAAAATGTACGTACAGTTTTCTAATATTTTTTCTAATAGGTAACAAAGTTATAAATAAAAAACCAAAATCACTTTTTAAGATTTTCTCCATAAGATGGAAACGGATCCAGTTGGGTTAACTGTCTTTGTTGCATATTATTATGCACAAAATTCTGCAAAAGTGGTGAATTTAAAGCTACCCTTTATCTCTTATAATAAGCCAGATACCCCATAGATCTTATATATAAGGAGATCCCCGTGTTGCCCTCTAATTTGAAACACCCTATATAAGTGCACATTATTGTGTTTCATCTTATGACATGTTCCCATACAGAGGACATTTTTACACAATTGCTAAGGTCATGTCCCCCTACGATGAAAGAAAAATTGGACCAGGACTTCTTGGTTGCTAAATGGATTCTCGTTCACTTAACCAATGTGCTGTTTTAGAAAGGTTTCTTTGTTGCAAATATATGACTCATTATTCATTATTTCACTCGGTGCTGCAAGAACTTCATCTGTAACATTTGAGCCTTCAGTATTACAGGTTTTGTATTTAATGTTAAATAATCGGTGGTACCTAACTATGTATGAATAAGTAACTTTTCTGAAAGACATTCTTGTGTAATTTTTCAGGTCACTTGTTACAGTATAACAAAGAATTTTATGTCGGTGTAATAGATTCACGTTTTAGTCTCCCTTTACAAAGAAAATCTAATATATTGGCCTTGACAATTATTTATTTGTTTGGGTCAAGGATAATGGTGTCCAGAAAACACTGCAGTGAATAATTATTATTCACTAGTGGATAATGAAGTTTCATCCCTGTTTTGATAATCAAGCTGACTAATTAATGTTAGGATTATCATTATTCACTAGTGGATAATGAATTTGCTGCACTTTAAATTTTGAAATGAATACATAGACAAAACACAGCACAATAATGACTATTATTGGCTATGGTTACTTTCCAAAATTTACTTACGGCTCCTTCAGTACAGTCTAGCAAGACTAAATTGCTTTCAATATATATATGGTACGGGTAGACTCCCATTTTTCCGATCACAAACAAATTCATCTTCTTTCCATCTTTAATTATGTGCACCTAAAAATAGATAAAAGTTGCTCACCATCACAATCCCCCTGATTTATTTATACCGTAAATGGGCGAAAAACAGAAAAAAGAAGGAAAAACCATATTCTGACCTTGAAAGATAATATAACAAGTTATGCAGGTACCAACTTTACAAACAATTGAAGTATGATATTCTGATGAGCTTCTTACTAGTCAGCGTGATGGCAATTGTTTTTACAAATCTAGTATTATTTGTTTGTTCTTAATGAAACGTTATGGGGCAATCATGCACTTCGTACAGCACCAGCGGTGTGTATTTTAAGATCGCACCCAACATTAAATACATGTTCATGTTGTTATTTTTGAATTGTATTTCTCTGTAAACAACACTAATGTTCCTAAATTATTTGCTTTCAGGTCGCATACCACCCCCGGCCCATAGTTCAACAGCAAACCAACAACAACAGAACGGTGCATATTTCGATTTTGATAGATGGAATCTTCCTCCACCTCCATCAAAAATCTTTGGTACACAAGCAATTCACCAACAACATCAAGGCCTTATGGTTCCTCATCCACACTCTCATCATCCACCGCCTCCTTTGCCTTATTTTGCCCCATTTCATCTAGCACCTCATCCTGCTGAGTTTCCTTCTTCTGTGGAACTCCCACCTATATCTTCTTATAATGAACAATCTTCACAGCCTTCTTCATCATCTCAGTTTACTCAGCAAGATGATCAACCGAAAGTTGTGGTACCTAATATCGAAGAGGAGCTTAATTTCTTATCTGAAGGTACAGGTACAAGAATATCCTCCACTGCCACGCAAGCACAATCATCAGTTGCTCGTCCTCCATCAATTCCAAATCAGGGTAATAAACCTGATAAACCTACAGGACCTGGTGCAGGGTTTATGAATAGTTACTTAAAATTTCTGCAAGGGGAAAGAGATAGTTCGCCCCCACCTCCTTCTCGAGGTAGTCGTAAACAAACTTGGTCGAGGGCGAAACCGATGCAGCAGGCAGAAGTTAAACAGGAAAGCAATGGAGTGCCAGCTACTCCACCACCTCCTACTCCTCCCACTCGTCTCTCACAGGGTGATCCTCAAGATGATCCTAGATATTTTCCTCTACCCAAGGAACGTAAAAAGAATTGCTTTGATAGTTCAGATGATGGCTTTAGTTCAGAAGATGATCTGTTTACTAGAAAAGTTACACCTATTATTAAAACTGAAACGCCTAAAGAGAAAAATACTAGAAAAGGGCGGCCACCTAAAGCCGGGGGACCTACAGAAAGAAAACGGGCAAGACAGGCAGCTCTTCTTAAACAGAGAGAAAGGGAAGACCATGATGGTAAAGGTAGGGATTTTTATTTTAGTTTTTTGTTTTTAATTATATTTTCAATTTTTATATAGGAGGAGCAATATCAGATCCACCCAGTCTTCCAAGAAGGGAAACTAGTAAAAGGGCAGCAAAAGAAAAAAGTAATATTCAACAACTAATGGCAAAACAAACAGGTGACGAAGAGCTTGAAGAACCCCCAGAATTTGTTGATTCAGATTCTGATCCTGCATGGACTCCTCAAGCTAGCAGAGATGATGTTGAAGAAGAAATGCCGTTAAAAAGAGGAAGAAAAGGTAAACAAGGTACATATCAGTCTCAAAATCGGTTTTGCAGAGCTGTAAAATGTAGAATGTATTATAAAACATGTTTTTCGGATAGGTGGAAGAAAAAGGGCATCACGAAATCTTATTACTGCAGCAGCTCAAGGTGCAGGTATTCAAGAAATTGACGGATATACCAGTGATACATCACAAAGTAAAAAACAAAAAGCTACAAGTAAGTTTGATAATTATTACTTAAATCTGTTAAACCCAGAAGATACAATTTTAATGTCATGGGAGGACACTTCGCTGCCGACTTTGCCATGGGTTAGGTTAGGTTCTTAAAACAGATCTAATTTAGTTGTGAATGCTGGATGTGGCAGCTATATTCCCAGAATGCAAAGGTACAAACTCTTTGCATCTGAGGTGAAAGGGGCGAATTGGCTGCAGCCCGTGGTGAACTGTACCAAACCCGTATTTTGTTACATAAATTTGTAATTTAGGTTTGTGTACAGCTTTTTCTTTAATGCTATCCTACATTAGTTGTAGACTATGAAGGAGCTTGTGTTTAGTTTCATAAAAAAAAATTATGAAAACAATATTTTAAATTTAATGTCCAGTTTTCGACTATTCCGATTTCTATTTATGTCTGTATTTTTCAGGTAACAAACAAGTACAGAAACAAAATCCAGCTCCAACATTAGAGGATAACATTGCAGCTGCTGTGGCACAACAGAACAATACTTCTTCCACTATTGCAACAAATGACGACAATCCATTCAAGGTAATTGTTGCTTGTCAGTAATTTTTTTCAAAAATCAAAAATGAAGTATTTTCTTTTATTCTTTTCACTTTACCAAATTTATTGCCTTAACTCACCTTGTGTATATACCATAATAATCGCTTACTTTCAATATTATGTAGCTACAATAGACAGTAGGTATACAGAGCGCAGATATTGAATACTCTTCATAGTAGAAATACATGCATGTGTGGAATTATTTAATTTTCTGTTCCCCTAAATTGAAAAGTGGAAACCAGCAATATATGGAGGGGTGTATACACAAATACAAAATTGGGTAAAATATTTTCTGTGATATACAATAACTGAAGAATCATTAAATGGTGATAACAAGATGTAATTAAATTGTTCAAATAATAACTACAACAAATATTATTGCCTGAAAATACATGCATATAATTCACAGGGAAATTCAATAACAATAAATTAATATTTGCCTACAGAGCAGATAAAGGGGCGTAGTTTAGGCATGTGTCTGGAAACGTCCCATTGCGCATAATTTTCAATGTATAATAATTTTGGGTTCGCAAATCATAGTTTTCAGTGTTTGGAATCCTTCCACTACTATTTATTGACATTTTCAAGCGTTAAAATCGATATTTTATTTAATATTTATTATTTCTATATTACCACTACTACTTTATTTCTTTAAATTTTAATCCACAAATGTATGCAATTCCCCAAACGTATTCAAAGTCTGCTCTTTTTGTATACATACCCGTTAGGGTGAAGAAATAATGTATTTTACAGGAGTATAAAAATAGAATAGATAAAAAAAATCAAAAACAGTATTGATGTTACTATATTTAAGAGAAAATTGATTGAGCTATATGTAAGAATAGCATTAATTTAGATTAATTTTAATGAATGACTTGAATAAACAGTTGTTTTGTATTATAATTATTATTCTTGATCAAAAATGCTTCTCTGCTGGGGGGACTAAAAGTGCCATGGGAACATACGCAAATAGCATTGTATAGTACCTTATTTTTTGTGATTCCTGCTTTTCCCACACCAACACAAAAGAATGATAATGGTACCAATAAAAAAGGGAGTTGTTTGCTTGCAATAATATACCAAAACTTTATAATCGCTTAGCTTTAGCCGGAAGTGAAAATTTGCAAAAATGCCAAGTCAAAAATAATAATTTGGGTCACAATGAAGAAAGAGAAGAGTTTTTATTGTGGTTTTTTAGTTACTCCATACTAAAGAGATCTAACTGGCCAGTTTATGGTACCACCCTGACCAATTATGGTCTTAGAAATTGTTTAAGTATTCTCTTACACTTATTCCAAAATGTGCAAGGCAGCCGTCATGCTGAAATTAGTAAATTGATTATGATCCATTATACTCCCAAGTGGGCGATATAATACACGAACAAATAAAACAAATAGAAATCCTTATAGTATATAAATGTGGGTTTGACAAGAATTTCTGCTTGATTTATTTCTTCCTATGCTGAAATTAGATCTAGGTATTTCTGTTCATTGTGACTCTGATTATTATCTTTGACCAGTGAGAATTGTAAATATTTTCATTGCAATCAGAAAATAAAAGAGTTTTTGTAGTAAACGATTCATTAATTTATAAGGAGAAAATTCTGCCATTACATATAAAACCTTGCATTGTTGAATCACTCAAAAAAAGTGGGTTTAGAAATAAATTCTTCAAATTATACTCTAATCTATAAAGAATATGTGAAATATAGTATACCACAAAGAACAGTTTTGCTATATGGTGCTGAATATCGTTAGTAATTCGCTAACATTTTTGTTGCACAGTCAAACCGATTACGGGAAAAGCAACACCAGGTTAGTTACAAGTTAAATATTTGTATGTTTAGTGTTTTTATCGGTGGTATTCTAATTTTTGCTAGTTCAATTAAAAAAATTGTTTAAAACTTTTCAGTTAAAATCATATTATTATTACACCCACTTTTTTATACGTGTGTATTTGTAGTAGTAAGTGGAGTTGTGAATGTTTAAATCAATTTAATGATAAGTAGTATTAAAGATTCAACCTAAGGGGTTAACATGGTTTTGTTACGAATATGTATTGTATTTCTATAACAAAAAATGAAGGTCAAAATATGTTCCAATAGTCTGAATAAAATTCTCCTTTTTTAATTATTTATACGTACTTGTATTTATTTTTTATTATTTTTAAGCATGAGACCTTACAAAACATGATTGTATAATTTTCTAATATTAATTTTTATTGTTCTTACAGGCAGGTGAGTTTGTAGTAATCAAATCTGAGCTGAATCAAGAATGGCCTGCAATATGGAGGGTAGATGGCAAAACACTACTGCAAAAATATGAACCCTTTGAACAGAATGGTCACACATTATATAGAAATATTTCTACGGTAAGTTGAGGATGTAATTTTAGACATATTGAGCATTTAGATTCTTCATTACTAAAATTTTGGAACAAAAACTGACTTCATATAATAAATCGTTATTCAATTATATACTGCTTTTGATAATGACATATAGTACCTCGAAATATCACTATAGACAATGATTATTTGTTTAATTAATTTTTATATAATTATAGTATACATCGTGGACACCAGAAAGTAAAAAGCAGTACATCACAATACCAATTAAGTATAAGTCTCAAGGCCATCTAGAAACAATTGTTGAATTTTTACGTAGTGACATGATAGTCATTGATCATGAATTCTTGGAAAAAGCCATGAAAGAAAGTGAAGTATACCAGGATAACTTCGAAGTTTACATTCAAACACTTATTTCTCAAGCACTTGATAGTAATTTCTTAACGGAAATTTTCCAAGAACAAGGTATGTTAGTTATGATAAATAATTTATTATATTAAGATAGCGAATGATTTTTTTCCAGATGAATATTTTCTTACAAATGTGAAAACAATAGATGATATCACAGATAATAAGAAACAAAAAATGATAAGTTTATTGCGGTGGCCAAATCCCGTCCAAGTAGCAGTTACAACGTGGCCATGTTTCAACGTAATTCGTGAACTTAGTGCATCTGATACTCAGCTAAGGCCGTGTGCTGCATGTTTAAAGCCAGGTGTTGCTGTTCGTGTGTTAATGTATGGACAACCTTATAATTCAACTACATTGGAAGGTTGTCCACCTAATGCACAAATTATTGAAAAGGTTTGTTATCCACAAAATTCTCTAAAAGTGTTAAATTTAAACCTACCCTCTATCACTTATAATAAGCGAGATCCCCATGGGGGTTGTCCTAAAATTTGAGACACCCTGTAGATTATATTTATATTTTTTTTTTCAATTTTTATTTTTAGGATTTCCTAATGTGTCGAACATGTGCGAGTCGTGTAGAATTATTTAATAAAATAACTCATCAAAAGTATTTGATGTATATCGAATGTGCCAAGAGAGTTGCAGAGAAAAGGACGACGGATCCCCACAAAGACACCACATGTATACTTAACGAACTTCTTGCAGATGAGCAGTGGCTTACTCAAGTAAGTGAATGAATTTTTTTTTAATGCTAGTAATAATGTAAATTTTATTTTTAGCTTTTTAATGAAGTGCGTAATTCGTGGGCTGAAGTGGACAGTTTAGAGCATAGCTATCGGTTTAAAAATTCAATGCAGTGATTCCAATAATAAATACAGTGTGTTGTGAATTTGAGACGTTTTCCAACAGAGAATATCAAAATTAATAGTGTATATTATGGTATCGAGAGTTTATATAAATCGTATTATAGTGTAATTAAAATATAATTAGAAACAATAATTCATCTATTGACTAGCGTACATGTTTTTTTATTAGCATTGTATTAATTGCCATCTCATGCTGTGCATTTTTAACGTGCTCGGTACAAAAGTGATATTGTCTATTGATTAATTTGAATAAATTTGATTAAATTTTGTTCATTGTACAGAGTAATTTTAAAGCACATCTACTCAAATAAAAAGAAAATGATTCGTAAACTTGGAAATTTTATTTTCTATTATTTCCACCTGAAGTTTCCTATAAAATATCCATTTTTAGAAATGTTGGGATCCATATTGCAATCTTAAAAGTGATGAATTTTGTAATTAGGTATCATACCATAATGGATAATAGTACATGCTGCCTTAAATTAAACAAAGTACCATGGTTACATTCAGTGATTACTTGGAATGCAAGTACAGGGAACGCCTTAAAGTTAAATCAGGAAGTACAGCAGCATCTATTAGATGGAAGGGAAAGTTTCAGTATTTTTTAAGCATTAAATACATTTGGTCAATACTGTACCACGCTTAAAGTTTTCGATCCTGTTTACAACAAGCGAACGTCCTGCTTTAATCCCGCTTCTGATGTCACATGGTTAGTTACTATTGTAGCCACCAGAGGGCGTATCGATAATATTTATTCCCTATAGGGATGTGGTTTACATTTTTGAAAGTATGTCGGGGTAAGTCCAGAATAAAGCTGGCCCTGACCGGGGATGACTTTAAAAAAATATATGGATAGGCAACAAGCCTTATAGAGCACTCAAATGACCCCTAAGTTTTCCTGAAGTAACCCCATTACCACTTGAGATTTATTAATAAATTTATATCTAAAATTCCGTTATGGAAAACTTTTTATTAATAGCATAGAATAAACAGTCTATGGATAAACCACGATAAACGATACAAAATGTTATAGAGTTAAGTTATATGATTTTAAAAAAATCAAGGCACCCTAATGATGACAAATAATCGACTGGCTTTGGAGCATTTCCCTGTAACTTAGCCACGCCCCTTTAACTGCTCTGTAGGCAAGAGCAGGAAGGCGATAGGAATTTCGAGTAGCATTGAGTTGCTCCAAGCTACTCAGTAATCAGTTCTACTCGGAGTTATTCCTGCGTCCAAATGGAAAGCGCCTAGGGTTGCCAGCCACATATGCCGCAAACTTTTGCGTGCAGGGGGATGTAATGATGTTTAAAATAGATACTGAAAAAATCCTTGTGAACTGTTTAAGCGAAGTAGAATATTTTTACTAACAACGAAATCCTGATAATATACTTTTCAGTATGAGACACCCTGTATTCAAAATACGACCTGCAGTACAAAGTTCAAACGAAATGTTTTACGTAGTTAGTTTTACATTGAAGTGAATTGTATAATTAAACTTTATTTATCCTTGGATATATTTTATAAATTTTTATTTTGTCTAGATTTATCCTTTTTAGGGGAAAATATCTAAATATAATTCAAAAATTAAGTCAGTTTTTGATTAAAGAATCACAACAGATTTGAAAATTCCCGCGTTAGTAATACTGCTGTCATTTGATGCATTTCCGCTGGCAAATCAAGCTAAAACGTTTCCGTTGGATTCGCTGCAATCAGCCGTTTGATGGAGAGTTGCATGTTTGCGGCAAAGTTATAACGTTTATTTGGTGCTTTTAATTTACTCTGAGACGATTATTTTACAGTTCGCGATATAAAAATACTTGAAACTCACATCGCAGTGTCTTATTTAGTGCTGTAAAACCTAAAATGCCTTCAGCGGCTAATGTCAAAATTGACAAGCAAATTAATTCGGATACTGCTTTAGCGGATTCTTCTGGAAATGCATCAACCCCAATGAGACAAGCGATAACCGTGATAGAACATAAAATTAGGAACTTGGAGAAACGGAAGGTAAGTTCGCAGATATTGCGGTTTGCGGCATATTAGACTGCGTCTACACGTCGGCCATAATTTGTTGTTGCTCAATGCTAAACGAATTTTTTCAGGCTAAACTAGAATCGTACCGAGACCTTCAAACTTCAGGGAAGGACTTAAATCAGGACCAGAAAGTTGCAGTAGCTAAATATGAAGAAGTAGTACAAACCCTTGAATTCGCTCGTGATCTTTGCAAACAGTTCCTAGGTATTGCTACCGTGTCCGAAAAAGATGCTAAGAAACAAGCTCGTAAGGAAGCCGCAGCCAAAAGTCAAGCCGAATTAGCTAAGGTATTATTACATTCCTATAATAGAACTTAAAAGTGTATTTCTGATATTACTTTAGATTCGAGAAGTCTTGCTTGTACAAGATGCTCTTAATCAAATGGGACAAGATGCTGTAAGAGAAGATTTTTTGGTGGGTCGAAATGGAGCTGCAGCTCTTACTGAAGCTGATCTCAAGTAAGTTGTTTTGTTATACCTAATTAATTTTATTATCCATCTTTTATTGCTAGTGTGGGTGTTAAATAATATGGTTGTCATTCAAACAATGGTTTGGTACCACCTCCTTTACGTTTAGTGTTTATTCATTATAAGATTTTTAGCATCTAAATATATCTTCAGGTTATGCGGTGTGCAAGTATTTCTTTTGTATACAAGGTGCCTATTTTCAGGTCAGATTGCACGGGTAACTTTCTTAGTATCAAAGGTAGAAAATCGGTTAAATTAGGAAAGTTGGGGAGAATTACAAGCACAATTTGGTACCACATTCAAAATTGACTGTGTCCTCTACTTTTATTTTATTTTATAGGAAAGTTTTATATTTTATAACACAACAAAATAATCAAATAAAATAAACACCCTGTAGAAGCTACAGCTTATAAAAAAAATTAAATTCTTTTTGTAATGTAAAGATATCAAAGAGTTTCTTATAAATATGCATAGACTTTTATCAGACAGTAGTGTCTGTAGATTGTAGATATGCCTGGTAATTGTCTCCGTCTTGTGTTTACATTAAAGCTATTGATTTTTATGTCAAGTCTCAAATAACATACTGTCTTTAGATTACTAGATGATCTCTATCCTGTTGTGACGCCGAAACACGAACCTGGTGATCCAACTGCGTTCGCTAACCAAGTACAAGCTGCTGCTGAGCACTTATTGGCTGTTGTTGATGGAAAACAAAAAGATGTTTTTGGTGGTTCCTATAGTCAAATTAAGGAAGTGATTGGCAAGATCCATGAAAGCGGTTACTTGGATCAAGCAGTGGTTAGTTATATTTTGTTAAACATCGATAAATGAATAATATTTTTCCCTTAAAGGCGACTGAATTTGAAGAACCTGTGGAAATTGTAGAACCTGAACAAAACTGCAATGCTGTTGTTGTACCGGAAGTACTTCAGCAACAACCGCAAGAAGTTCTTCCTCCAATAGAACCAGTAGTTATGGAACCTGCTAGGCCTCCTGTGCCACCTCAGGTTGAACCACCTTTGGAACAGTTGCCACCTGAACAACAGATTTATTATCAGCAACCTCCTCCTAGACCAATTACTGAAGTGTTGGGGACAGGCAGTTTCTTCTTTTTACAGGTAATATAAGACATTCCAGAATTACATCATAGCCAGGGCATTTACACTTGCTTGTGTCACATAATAAACCCTTCTAATGTTTTTTATGAGACGTATAGCAATTGTTTTACACAAGCCACACAAGAGAACAAATAAATAGGAATTAGTATTGGTCCTACCTTAACACTATTATGTGTTCTGGAATACCTTGTTAAAACTAAATGTGCACTTTACCAGTCCTAAAGGTTCACACCCATTTATTGGTTTGCAATTGATATACAATTCCATGTATGGAAATGCAAAATGCACCAAATGGAATTCAGTTACTGATAAGTGTGTGTTGACTTGGTTTACCAACCGTATTGGAGTGTTCCGCTGTTGTGTGTATCTTACTTCTGTTTTTCTTTCTTTTTTTTTATTTTCTACAAAAGTTGAAGTTGGAAATAACAGATTAATAATAAAAAAAAAAGGATTGTTTCAAATTCTGTCCTTTAATTTATAAATCTTATTGAGTTTGTTATATCATTATTTTCTCTATAGGACTCTGAATTAGACACTCCAGATACACTACCGACTCAGACTTTCACGAATACTAGTTATGTACAAGCACCACCTCCTCCAATTCCGTTACCGCCTAACTTCCAGACATACCAACAAGGTAATCCGAATGTACCACCACCGCCAGGGAACGGAGTAGAGGAACCTGCACCTCAACAGCCACCTCCTCCTCAGCCCCCCCAGCCTGAAGAAACGCAAAAACATCGAGGACAGCCACGACCTAATAATCAAACGTATTACCAAAATAATAACAATAATTATAATAATCGCCCACCACGCCAGCATAGAAATGGACCTAGATCTGGAAATAGACATCAATAACCAAACGACTTTGAATTTTGTTCTTAAATAACCGATGCACGTTATGAGATTATTTCTTCCTGAGCCATTTTATTTACATGCCTTTTTTTTACCAATCACACGATTTTTCTAATTCAAATTATTAATTCACAGAAATTTCAAAGGGTAGCTTTTAATATGGGAATCATTTTATTGATAAAAAATTGATTACTTTATTATTAACCAATTTACTATAATATTTAATTATAATTTTAAATTATATTTTTATTGATCTTTTTTAAAAAATATTTTACAGTGTTGCTATTTGCACAATACGGATAAGTTAACATGCCCAACAGTTAAAATGTAAATAAGATTAATTGCATTTCCCGATGTATTACAAAACTAATAAGTGTTGGCAATGCGTTCATACTTATTTCTACCTTTTCAGTATAATATATAAAAAGTAGTGTTTAGAATTTCGTAATTTTCTAATTTGAATTGTATTGGTTTTTTCGGCTTTAAGAATTTATAATTATTATATAGTTTATCGAAGCTAGCTTCTATATTCGAAATAATATAGACTGGATTCAGCATTACTTTTGTATTTATTTAATATTCCTAATACATACCTTGAATACAAAAGAAATTGTATCCTCATTTTATATTTAGTTATTTTAATTAATACCATACATTCTTTACCTTTTTCCATTTGGTTAACTGCATTAACCAAACGATGCAGCCCATACATACTTCTTGCTGGTTTGACCAATTCAATGCGCAGATTCAGCTAATCATGAAAAATATTTTTATATGTAATATTACCAATTCGATGTTCGGAGTTTATATGATTTATTAAAAACTAAAATCAATTTATTATGAAAATTTTAAGTTATAGTATGTTTTTCAATAACTATTGCAGATTTTTCCATAGTACTATTAGTTAAACATGTAATTTTCTACATTTCTAGTTAATCTTACTCGTATAGGAAAGAAAAAAACACTTTTATATGTAAATTCGATGTAGAGTTTTTATATGTAGCTCTGAACCTGACACTTGAGTAACTGTCAACGTCATTCGTTTTGTTTTGTATTTGTATTTCATAAATTGAGCAGCTTTTTTGCCGATTTCAATAAAAGGCCCTGTTTTGTGTGATTCAAAAATTTTTGTAGTGCTTTTAAAAACCCAATAAAGTAAAGAAAATGGCTCAGGTTTGTATTCACAACTTTATCAATTCCATTTAATATTTAAATAATTTTAGAGTCAAGTACATGAATTTAAAGTCGAAATGACTTGTGATGGATGTTCTGGGGCGGTGCAAAGAGTTTTAGGAAAATTACAAGGTATTTAGTACTATTACCGCTTATTTTTTCAGTAGTGAAAGTATGGAATTTTATTAGGGAGTGGAGTCGACAAAATTGATATAAGTTTGGCAGACCAGTCAGTTAAGGTAACATCTTCGCTTCCAGCAGATAAGGTATTGGAAGTGATCAAGAAAACAGGCAAGAAAGTGGAGTACCTTTCTTCCGCATAATAATTAAAGGTAAAAAATTATGGCATCTACTGTATATTTTTTTTTAAATATTTTGTATAAATGATATAATAATATAAATATTTTAATTATTATAAAATTTTACTGTTAAACAATTTTTAATTCATGCCTCATTGTATTACTATTTTCATATTCATTAAGAATTAGTAAACAAAATGGGCATTTTAGTTTTTAATTGATGCTTTTCACTTCAATTTTGCAGAATTTCATCAACACACAGATTTGTTTTCTCAATATCTGTTTGATCCTTTATTACTTCCAGATATTTTAAAACTTTACGTTTGATCAATATTTGCCGTAACTTTTTTAATTTATCAAATTCTGTGAAGTCGTTATCCTCAAAATTGCTTTCATTTTCAAGCTCTGTTTTTTTTGTATACTAAAAATAATTATTAAGTATAGACGCATTATATTTTTATATTACTCACTTCTATTGTATTACCAGAAGTAGTAACACGATTTAATTCGGTAACGCTTTGAGCCTGAGTGGATTTTTTTCTAAACAATTTACTTATAAAGGATTCTGAAAATAATTTTTAATACCTTAATTGTTTTGGCTTGCCAAAACATACCTGAATTACGAACTCCTTTTCCATCTACTCTTTCTTTTGATAACTGTAAAATATTGATAAGGTAATGTCTTTTCTTGTAAACTTAATTCAGAATTTTTCTGTGTTAAATAAATTTAAAGGCACTTCCTTACATTTTCAGGCTGTAATATTTCTGCATTTTTTCCTTCAATTATAAGACCATTAGTAGAGAGTATTGGATATTCTTCTCTAAATTGCTCTGAAGCTAAAGTATAAGGAAGTTGATTTGGGGCCATTGTAGCCCAATAATGATCTTTCATTAACTTTGGATGTTCATGATGAATTTTATCAACAATTAAATATGTGACCTATTAAGAGATATTTTAATTAAATAAATATGTGTTATTATGGATAAATTTACTTGAACATGTCGGTCAATCATCCAAACTACCTCAAAGTCGTCATCATCATCTCCAAACGGATTAATCAGAGTTTCTGCAACCTTCAACCAACCCATATAAAAGAAGTATTCTAAAACAGTTAAAATTGGGAAATATAAATCTGTATCTTCTTCCTTGCGCGCTATTATCCATTGTCTCCCCAGTAATGCAGTCATAAAATATGTATAGACTGCCAATGTTACTACCTGAAATAATTTGAAAAAGGGTTTGTAGTGAAGTAGGTACCATAAACCATACAAAGTATTTTTTTTTGTAAACATTTTTAATTTTACCTGTGTATAGACAAGTGGAACACTAATCCAGTCATAATCCAATAGAATTCCACATTTATTTCTAAATTTGTTTATTTCAGTTAAAATATGATTAACTGCAGGATCATCACGAATCATACCTTCATGTCGGGCTCTGGTTACAATATTTGATGCCCAGGCTAATGGTAGCCTATAAAAAAGTACATAAAACAATGAAAACAAATTCATATTTAAACTTACCAATATTTGGAATAACTAGGATATTCGTTATCTAAATCTTCCATAATTTTCATTTCATCTTTCTGTAATAAACCAGCTTCTATAAAATGTTCACGTGTTGGAAACCGTTTCTTAACTTTAGGTGATATCATTGTTAATGTCATAGCAAAAGAAAGACATACGTAACGCATCAAAGTTCTTCGTACTACTCTTGCATGTTCATCCTGTAATTTATATTCGATTGAAGATTTTAGATTAATTAGTTCTGATAACCTACATCTCCTTTTACATTTGCACTTACTAACAGTGCTATGTCATCAGGAAATGGTATAGCACTGTACTGACTCCACCATCGTGTCATGACTAGATTAACATAAAATCCCAAAACAAAACTTAAAGGAATTAAGGTGCCATATTTATCACAGTATCTTACTATTTTTTCAAAGAGACTAAAAATTGAAAATTAATAATAGATTGTGTAATTAAATAAATTTACTTACAGTTTTTGCGTATCATCTAAAGCAAAGCGGTATGTTAGGTTGATAGCATAATAGAATGTCATGAATAGAAAAATATTTGGCCATATTAATTTGTAAATACTTCCTCTCCATCTATTAAACAATAAATAGAATAATTTAATTATACAGGGTGTAAATAGAACAGTACCATGTTGGTAAATATTTGCAACTCATGTAATTAACAATCGGAGAACATTGTGATTTAAATTGTCTACCATTTCTTAGGCAACAAATACTAACCTATGTCGGCTTTACATTATTTCTTTCTTTTTTAATGAGTTTTTGTTTCAGTGTAGCTTAATTTAAATATTTTCAAACCTAATTTACTTTTCTTATTGCTTTGGTACTCATCAAAGCTTGTATTAAGCGAAAAAAATTACAAAAGTGTATGAAAACGATATGCAGTATGTCTACAGATAAAGAGATATGAGTGACAAAAAATGTTTGAATTTGAATTTCATATGTTTTGGGGATTAAACCCTGCTTGGCTTGAAACTAATTTTAAGTACGATTTTTTTCATATCAAGGAGGCTTCAGGTAAAGTAGTTTTTCTGTACTAACTACGACAAAACTTCATCAGGAAAAGTTGTTCACAATCTAAAATCATCCCCCCGTGCAAAATTTTAGAAAGTATATTTTCGATTTTTCAAATCAAGTAGGCCTTGGTAGGTGAAATATTTTTTCTTCAGGTAAAGTACTTTTTCTGTACTAACTACGACAAAACTTCATTAAGAAAAGTTGTTCACAATGTAAAATCATCCCCTCATACAAAATTTCAGGAATATCTGTTTACTTTTATGAAACTGTCTGCGTATATCATTTAGAAATTAAAAAAAATAACTAAGCTGCTGATAAATTTGAAATTTTGCATGGGGGAATGATTTTACATTCTGAACAACTTTTCTCAATGAAGTTTTGCCGTAGTTAGTACAGAAAAACTACTTTACCAGAATAAAAAATATTTCTTTATCTACCACCAAAGCCTCCTTGCTTTGAACAAATAGAAAATGTACTTAAAATCAGTTTCAAGCAAAGCGAAACTTAATTCTTAAATATGAAATTCAAATTTAAAACTTTTTTGTCAATCATACATCTTTGTAAGTCATGCTCGGGATTGGATTGTCTCTACACATGGAGGTTGAATTAGAAAACAAAATTGTTTGTTCCTTTGTTTATTTATCTTATCTTGTTGTGATTTCTTATGTTCTACTTAAATTATCTAGAATGTCATGAATCATAAATCATCGAGTTTCTAATATTGATGAATTTCTACGTGATTTGTAGGATATTTTCGAATCTGGGACTTTCCTGACGCGAAACGACGTCTAAGCGGCACAAAAATGCTATCTTTGTGCCAATTTATTGTAGAAAACCAAGTTTTGTTATTCTCTTTTTGTTGTTATTTACTATCATCTGATAAATTTTTATTTTAGTATACACTTCAATCAGAAAAAGTCTATGAAATTCAATGTTTTATCTTGAATTCAAGGATCACTTATCCTTTGTTCAGACAAATAATTAGTGTCATTCCCACTTTAAAATTAAAATCTTACCTTAGCAATAGTTTTAAAAAA
Organism: Hemicrepidius hirtus; assembly: GCA_963082805.1. Lineage (NCBI taxonomy): Eukaryota > Metazoa > Arthropoda > Insecta > Coleoptera > Elateridae > Hemicrepidius > Hemicrepidius hirtus. The sequence continues at coordinate 10,246,174 of OY720167.1, forward strand.
CATCCAAGTCCTGTACTTGTTGTAACTTCACTGGTGTAGGTCACAGTCATAATGAAATATTAACAACAAAAATTAAAATTATGAGTACGGGAAAGTTTATTTTACATTCATATTCGAATACAGTTTAGGCTTTCACAAATACAAATATTGATTACGTTATTGCAGTTAAAAACTTAGATGTGTTGTAAAGTTCACTTTTTGTATACTAATGTATTTTTTGAGAATTCGTCGTAAATATATAAAAGTTAATACTTACTCTTATATCAGTAGATAAATCATAATACAGTAAAAATCATAATGTTATCTTAAGTTACTTGAATGATTGGAAAAAATTTGTTTAAACAATATGGTTTAATTTTCAGGTAGCTTAAGATAACATAAATGGTGGAATGGTTGGGTGGAGTGTAAATTTTCTGTTTAAGATACCTAACAATTACTCATATACTAATGGATTGAGTAATCGATAAATAGGTAAATATAATACAAGTGTTTTAGGATAATAACATTATAGTTATTCTATAAGTACTATTAGTAATATTCAGCAATGAGCTTAATAAAAGTAGCAAACTCTATGCTTGCAGCGTAACAAGTATTGCTAATTATATTTATCTAATTAAAAATAAAATTGACATTGATACAAGATAATTCTAAATTAAGTACTTAATAGGTACAATAAATAGTTTGTACAGACGTAAGCATTTTTGCTTATAATAAACTGTATTCTGTATCTATTGTATAAATTACTGTGCTTAATTTGGAATTACTTTGTATATTGAAAATAAACACAAATTTTCCTAATAAGAGAAAATAATAAATCTATTTTTAATAACAATAATATTGCTACGAATAAGGCACAATTAAGTACTAAACTTAAGATTTTTGAATGCAATTACGTACGTATAGTTTACTTAATATTAATTTCTAATATAAAAATAATACTGTACTTAATTAATATCTAAATTACCTAAAGCTCTGTTGAAGACTTCCAATTTAATTTTACTATAAAGCAAAAAATATTGATACCACTGTGCGTACACTAAATTGACTACTATGTTGCTTTAAGCATTTTTTAAAAATTTTATCTACTGGAAATTCTGTTACGGTCATACATCCATCTGCATTGAGCTGAAAATTGTTTGTGAAATAGAGGGTCTTCTACTTTCAAACAATAACATTTCTGTTTCTATTTGATCACTTTTGCTGCTTAACGATCTTGCTAAATTTTCAGCAACCCTAAAATAAAAAAATTAATGTTACAGTAAATATTTAATCCCACGAAGGCATTGTGCCAGTGAATGGGTGTGAAATAATGCATGAACGGTTTTTAAGGTCAAACTATTAATGTTAGACATATGCTTTCAGAGAGTTTTTTACAGGAAATTTTATTTTCTACATCTTGCACGGTTTTCACTGCATTGCAATTTTAAATTAAATTGTTAGTATTTGCTAACTTCACACGGTTCTCAGCCCCAAATTATTAAAGTTAGACATATGCTTTCCAGGAGTTTTTTGTAGGAAATTCTATTTTCTACAACTTTGGTCCTGTAGTATTTTACCCTATCTAGTGCGGTTTTCGCAGCAAAGTTTGCAAGGCGTTTTATTGCTGTAAAAAATTTCAAAAAGAAAGAAACTGCAAAATATATTCCACAGTAGAATACATAATATCTTTGTCTAGAGTAACAATTAAAATTTAGTATACATTCCTATTGTTTTTTAACGAGATAATACTTGTAACCGATTTATTTATATTTGTTTCTAGATAAGCTTGTAGGTAAAGATAAAATAAGACAAACTGTGATATAATAATTTACCTGTTACGTCTTTCTTGCTCTCTGAGATTCTTTAATCGATTAAATTCATCTTCATAGTAATCATCATCTGCAGAACCAATACTGATATTGTCAATAAAATCCATATGTTCTTTTGGTGTTGCTGCCCTATGTACAGGTGCAGACTGTGAAATGGGAGGTGCAGGTGCGTTCAATGGAAACTCAAACGGTCTGAAAAACATCATGATTTTTAAACTACGTATACCACCATTTAAAAAAAAACAAGAATGTTTTTACAATGTGTCTCTTGTGATAGAGATTTTGAATGTGTTCGAACGCAATTTATTAATAGCTCGGTTTTTCACAAAAAGTGTACTTTGTAATTGATGCTTTGGAAGGATAATAGCAATTTTTGAATCAGGTCCGTCAACATTTCAAGTGTGTCTACATGTATACTTTATTTGTGTGTAATTATTCTAAGGTGTTACCCCTATCTACTCATTTTAAAGCTGAGTGAATATAGAGACTGAAAACCCCCTGATATGTAGATTTTGGGGATCACACATAGGACTCCTTGTATTGTAGCCAGAAGCTCTATTGGATTCTCTTGAATTACAACTTAAACTTGATAGGTGAAAATAACTTTGGTTAAGCTCTGGATGTTTAAAAAAAGTTGTAGATATGGCTATGGGTGTTTCTGTAAAAACTATGGCAAAAATAATAAATTAAGGTTTCTCTAGTTTTAGTTTAATTTTTGCTATTATGCTGCTTTATTTTCTTGCCAGGCGGTAATTCTATTTATGCTAATAAATCCATTTTATCTTATCCTGCAAAAAAAAAACGGAAAACACCCATCTGACCAGTAGTTACACATGAACAAATCAGAAATTATGCACTGCTATGCTATGTCAGCCCCCATCAAAACCCACAGATTAAAATTATTAAAAACTTGAAAGACGACCAAGAAAGTTACACCAGAATGAAGAAAATTGCAGTGGTTGGTTAGATAAGAACTGAAGCATTGTGCATGAGAAGATGCTGGGCAAAAGCGGTCATCAGAAAGGAACGAAAAGTTATGATTTAAGAGGCCAAGGCCCTAAATGGGGCATAGTACGTAGTGTGTATGCACTGCCATTGATTATTTTGATTTTAATTTTTACTATCCAGTTGTCAAACTGACTGAAGTTCTTCTGGTCCCAGTATTTATACAATTAAACAAAATAATTGAACAATAAATTCTTTTATTTTATAACAACCATTAGAATGTTTGTTAATAATATTGATAAGAACAATAGCCTTGATTTGTAGCGTGTAAAGCTGTGAAAATGCTAGGAAGGTAATATGACTAACACCAAGTCTGATAGCGTGTTATTAAGGTTGCTACGCTAATCGACTTGTGTAAGGCTAAGGTTAAAATGTTGTAACAGTAACTAACTCAACCTATGAAAGGAAACAAGAAATTTTTCTAATGATATGTAATTTTGATAATTCCCTTAAATGTTGCTGTAGTTAATGAACAAATAATCTCTCGTCTTTCAATTGGTATAAAATTTCCTAATTTTTCTGTGTCTAATCAACCGGTATATCCATTTCTTGAAATTATCATTTCACATTAAAATTCTTTTTTTTTTTCAGAAACTACAAAAGATAGCTTGCTAAAAGTTTTAATAAAAGATATCAGAAAGACATTGTAGAATCCAAAAATGCAATAAAAAATGTGGCATTCCACTAATCTAAACATTCGACTTAAAAAATTAAAGTCTGATAGCGCCACCTAGCGGTGATGGATGGTTTCTAATTTTTTTTTAACACAAAGTATGTGCCTCTGAGGAAGATCTATAAAAATATTTTGGTAATTTTAAAATCTACATCCATTCCCCTAATATTGCACTGTCCCCGAGACTGTCCCATTCCTCATTGAACACCCTGCATAAAGATTACCCCTCAAAGAGTTTAAAATTGAAAATATCATTTACATTCTAAATTCGAAAATAGTAATACTCATAGAAACAAATATTTACGCTGATTTAACAGATGGTACTGGAACGGGCTCTGATGGTGTTGGTGGTCCAAACATCCCTATTACACTAGGATGATTATTTCCTTGAGCACTTTTTTGAGATGTTATAGTCATTTGTTCATCAACCTGAAATTTAATTTTAAATATTTTTCATTTACCATTACTTTTCTATACAGGGTGTTTTAAATTCAAGGGCAACCATGGGGATCTCGCTTATTATTAAGAGAGAGAGGGTAGGTTTAAACCTTTTGCATAATTTTGTGCATGTTAAATTTTTATATCATTGGATAAAATTTCTTTGCGGCATATTGTTATCCACAAAATTTTAAAAAAGTGCAAAATTTAAACCTACCCTCTATCTCTTAAAATAAGCAAGACCCCCCATGGTTGCCCTCGAATTTGAAACATCCTGTATACTGTAATTAAATTCTACCTCTTCAATGACTTGATCTGTAATACGCATACTTCCAGGATGTTTAGGATGCAAAGCTGTAACAGCACTTTGTGCTAATTCAACTGTCGACCCAGACTGACTCTCTGCTTTATTTTCGGTTGGTCCATCTTCTTTTGAAAAGAGACGTTTTAACCTTCCAGCTACAGAATTAACTCTGTGTATAGCATCTGTAAAATTTATTTTTATGTTTATTAAAATAAAAATAATAAACCCGTTTTTTATAACCTGGCACTGAGGTACCAAGATTAGATGCCCTGGAACTTCCAGATCTTTTAAAACTGCCGGGTTTTGCAGTGAAATTTATTGCACTATATAAATCATCCGATTGCATCTCGTTAACTTTTAGAGATGATGGTATGAATAATTCTGATTCGTTGTTCTTTACAGTAATATTAGCAGTTGATGGTAAAGGATGTTGGTCACGAAATGGTTCTGATGCTAGAGTATATGGTAATTCTTGAGGAAATACTTCATCCCAATACTGATCACGAACAAGTTCAGGATGGATATGATGCATTTCATCTACTATTAAATATGATACCTTAAAAAATTATCAAATATTAAAATGGAAATTAAAAAAAAAATTAGGTACCTGTAAATTCCTATCAATCATCCAATTAACTTCAAAATCATCATCGTCATCTCCAAACGGGTTGATCAATGATTCAGCTACTTTCAGCCAACCCACATAAAAAAACAACTGAAGAGTACTAAACACAGGGAAATATACATCAACATTGTATTTATTTGTTGCAACCCATTGATGTCCCATAGCTGTTGTCACAAAATAGCTGTAGACAGCTATAGTGACCACCTATCATTAAATTACAAAATAATTACAAATTACAAAATAATTAGGGCGTTTAACAAGGGATAGGACAGTGCAATATCTTAGGAACGGGTGAAGCCACTGTAGGTGGCGTATCCGAATTTAATTTTTTTAATGAAACCTGATCTTTTTTATTGCATTTTTGAATTCTACAATGTTTTTGTGTTATCTTTTATTAAAACTTCTATCAACTTATCTTTTTTAATTTCGGAGAAAAAAATTATTTTCAGAATTTTGGCGCGAAAACATGATTCGCCATCTAGCGGAGAATATTTTTAAACAAAAAAAATGTGGTCCCAAAGAAGATCTATGAAAACGTTTTCGTTATTGTAAAATCTGTTTCAAGATATTACCCATCTCATTCCTTATTGAACACATTGTATAGTAATTGGGGAAAAATTTCCTTACTTGTGTATATACTAAAGGAACGCTGACGGTATCATAACTTAATAAAAGTCCACATTGTCCTCTAAATTTATTCAGTTCATCAATCATTGTCTTGACAGCAAAATCATCACGAACTCGGCCTTCCTTTCTTGCCCTTGTTATTATACTAGCAGCCCAGACTATCGGCATCCTAATGTAAAATAAAACTAATATTCAAAGTTTTTTTTACAGCTTCTCTTACGTAATAAAGAACTAGGCTAGAATTTATGGTACCAGAAATATATTAAACATGCACTTAACATATGTGCAAGCAAGGTACTACACCTTCTCTCTCTTATGTTTTAATAATTTCAAAACTAGGTGAATATTTAATAACTAAGGTCGTTTTGGCTGAAATTTAATCAACAAATCCTTATAATTAGTAACGAAAATGTTAATTAGAGCTAAACTATAATTAGAATCCCATTAGCTTAAATTAATTCTGTTTTTTAACACGTTAGTAATTATATCCTACAATATGATTACGAGTTCAAAGAAACAAAGCACGAAATTAATTACTTATGAATAAATTTAAATAAATGAATACTAACCAGTGTTTGGAATACTTAGGAAATTTACTATTTAGATCATCCATTATTTCTCTTTCACTAGGTTGTAAAAAACCTGCTTCCACAAGATGAGCTGAGGTAGGAAATCGTTTCTTGACTCTAGGCGAGATCATGGTAAACATCATAGTTACACATAGGCACACATATCGCATTATTGTCCTTCGCATCACTCTTCCTCTTTCATCCTAAATTTTAAGAAAAATGTTTTTTATTTTACGTATCTTTTGTAGTAGGCATTTGTCAAATCTACTTCACGGCCGCATTTACTTCACGGCCGCTTTTACTTCACGGCCGCTGTAGCCACTGGCGCCACTGGTTTGTTTAAATTGCAAACGCATTATTTTTTCAAAATGGTCACTTGACCAAATGTCATTAGAATACTCAAATAAAAATTTAAATTTGTTAATAAAGTTTGTGGTATTCGCCTAAAAAATGTTGTTTGCACCTCTGTCAAAAAGTGCTTTTTCGTCCTTGCCTGTTTTCTGGTCTCGGCGTTGCCTCGACCAAAAAACGAAAAAGATTCACTTTTTGGCCATGATACAAAAATAACTATTTTTAAGTTGAAAACAAAAAAGCTATCATTTAATAATTTGCTGAAATTAGGTCAGGCGCGAGATAAAATATTTAATTCAAGGTCAAGGTCATAATTATGCAATTGAAGGACATAGTACTCTAATAATATAGAAAAAAATGCCATTTAACCCAAGAAGATTTAATAATTACTACCTAAATAGATGAAAAATGACGCGTCTTTAATAGGTACTAATTGAGTTTTAATTATTTTATGAAATTTAAAATATTAATTCTTTGTGAAAAAAAGTTTAAATGAATGAACAGTTTATATAATTTTATTACCTTGACTTTGTTTATGTCAACAGCAATTTATGGTTTTAACACAAAGAGATTATGTTACATTGTTGAAAAAATGATATGAATGTGTTTACCAGATGAATTATCTTTCACTTCAAGAGAATTCAGTTTACATTTATTTTTCTGCAAGGGACAGGAAAGTGCTATTTTATGGCATGAAAGTAATGTTGATTACAGACTCTTTAGGTGTTATCTTGGGAACTAGACTTACACCTATGCAATCACATCACATTCTTTTTATAATTATAACAGTCATATCTATTTTTGTTCTTACTAAATAATACCTTTTTATGGAAGATAATAACAAATAATAGAAGAATTATAGTTATTTGTTTAACAAGGCAGAAAAGTAGCAGATTTACTGCCTTACCTGGTATTTACTGCATTTGCTAGTTTCACAGCTGAGGTGAAGCCGAAGCTGTGAAATACCAGCTACAGCAGTAAATCTGCTACTTTTCTGCCTTGTTAAACAAATAACTATAATCTTTAATAACAGCAAAGTTATCAGCTGTGATGCAGGTCATGTGTTACAGCGATGGGATTGAGGTCAGCATGCTTTTTTGCACTGGGGATCAAATCCTCTTTGTTACTAACTTTTTTAAACCAATTTTGTTGTTGTATTTAGCATAAAAAAAGTCTTGAAACAAGATCTCCTTGAAATTTTAAATTTGGGGTTGTTATCGTTATGGCTTCCAAGATTAAGGAAAGGGGGTTGAAAATAGGCCCATATGAGTTTACTTGAGATTTTTTTTTAAAAATAACGAGTTTTATTCCAATTTTTAGGGACATAAACATAAAAATGCTGTTTTCTTGCTGTAATTGTTTAAATCTTACTAACCTGTCCATGCACAGTTGTACTAACAAACACAGCGATTGAATCCGGAAATGGAATGCAAGTGTACTGATTCCACCATCGTGTCATTACAATTGAAACATAAAATCCCAAAACAAAAGATAGTGGAATTGCGGAACTATAAGCGTTGCAATACTGAACAATATTTTCAAATACTCTAAAATGAAATTGTTATAAATTTATTATAAATCATCAAATAACATTTATTACCCTTTCTGGTCCTCATTTAACGCAAATCGATACGTGAGATTCAATCCATAATACAAACTTAAAAATAATAAAAGGTCTAACCACACTAGCTTGTAAATACTGCCTCTCCATCTGCAACAGAAATATTCATATAAACCTATTTGTTTATTAAAGAAATCAACAATAATTTTAAATCATCCTGTGTATTAAAACAAAGGCGATTTGATCATAACAATCTTCTAAACAATATTTTAAAATAGGAGGCCCAGCTTGCTGGCTGTGATTGCATTAAACAAGGGATAAACTTGGGGGTAAACCACGTAGGAAATTTGGAGTACATAGCTTGGGTAGTCCCTGGGAAGTCTGAGTGGTCTTTGGGAAGTCCAGGTAGTCTTTGGGAAGTCCAGGTAGTCTCTGGGAAGCCCAAGTAGTCCTTGAGAAGTGCGGGTAATCCCTGGGTAGTGTGTGTTGTCTCTGGGAAGTGTGGGTAGTCCCTGGGAAGTGTAGGTAGTCTCTAGGAAGCCCAAGTAGTCCCTGAGAAGTGTGGGTAATCCCTGGGTAGTGTGGGTAAGTCTTTGGGAAGTTCAGGTAGTCTTTAAGAAGTGTGGGTAATCGGTGGGTAGTGTTGGTAGTCCCTGGGAAGTCCGGGTAGTCTTTGGGAAGTCCAGGTAGTCTTTGGGAAGTGTGGGTAGTCCTTGCTTGGGAAGTGTAGGTAGTTTCTCGGAAGTCTGTGTAGTTTAGTGTATACAATTTTTTACCGTAGTTTACCCCTTGGAATTAAATGAAAAAAACACAGTCAACTTGACCAGATTTTTTGAATTTTTAATTTGTTTCCAAAAGCATGATACTGTTTTTTTTTACGTTTTTTGCAACTGCTAGACGCTGATTACACTGAATTGGCTTCCTAAAGTCTGTAATCTTTATATATGTTCGTTTGTAAATATCTATGGAGGGAGTATCTACTGTAGGGGAGTAAAAGAAGCACCTGAATGTGCAGGATGTCCCAAATAAGGTGACAAAAAGTACAATGAAAGAAATTCTATCTATCTCAGTACTGAGAATAATTCAAGTATTCAAACTGAAATTTTAGTCCCAGCATCGACTTAAACCATAAAGTCCTTATTTTCTTTGTTGTTGATCTCTGGTCTATTTTAAGAGTTACGTGGGGGAAACTAAAAGTCGCAATGCTGTCAAAATGCTGTCCATTAAAAAGAAATTAAAAAAATATTTGGCAAGTAAAAGTGTTTCTTCAGAATACTTGTCTACACAAATATACAAAAAGTATTTATAGGTATATGGAACTACGTAGTAGCTATACTAATTATTAAAATAATAATTTAGTTCGATTAGCTTATGGAAATAGTAATTAGTACTGGTACTAATTACAATTTAGATTGAATATTTCATAATTACTTTATGAAAAGCTGATTAGGTTTATATTAAAGAATATACCAAGGGAAACTACAAAAAGGATATAAAATTAATCAGCTTAATTAAATAGGACAGCCTGTAGGTGTATTATGAATTAAATGTTGCTGTGGTGCATGTTTAAAGTCAACTAGCACCTGGATTTTCGGATTCATTAGTTAATTAGCAGTAATTAACTGAAATTAATAACTTCATGTAGGTTGCCAACAACTTGATAAAGACTTACCTTTTTAGAAGTTTGATGAAAGGGCCAAGTCCACGACAAGTAGCGACTTCTGCAGTATAAGTTACCGTCATTGTATTGTAAAATTAATAAATTTATTGTCTTATAATAAAAAGGCACAAGATTGAGGCTTTATCTTCAAGCATTTAAGATTAAAAACATATTTTTTTTCTTATGTTGCTTTGTAAACATAACCTATGGATATTCTTAACTTATATTTGCTATGCATGGTCTATAAAATACGTAAATTACGAAATTATTTATGACCAATCCCTGGATTCTCCGAATTTCCGGTAATTATCACATCATATTTGGCATTGGCTAAAAACGGAGGTTATTAGTTTTGACTTTTAGCACATGACAGTTCTACGGTGCCGACGGCAACGCAACTAATCGTAAAACTAGTTTTTAGTTCTTTTATACCAAGACAAAATAGTTCGTTTGTACGGCAATATAGGGTGTTTCACGGATTATTGCCATAGGGACTTCCGCATTATGAAACATCCTTAGATCATATGTATGATCTAAGGAAACACCCTGTATAGTAATTCAAGCCACCTATATGAAGAATTGTGAAGCTGTCTCAGTCGATCAGTGACAATTGACAGATCTGACTGACAGATAAACGCCGAGTGCGAATCGCAGACGAGATTTTTTTTTTAATGAATGTGTCGTTATAGAAGTGGGATTTATGCTGCAAACAATTTTTAAGTTATTGTTGTATACTTTTAAAATTACTTTAAGATGACTATAATTGTGTTTTTAATTGATACTTCAGCTTCTATGCATCAAAAGTAATATATGTTTTGTATTAATACTGTATAGGTTATCAGATACTTTTAATTAACCGTTTTTGTGTTGTAGAACATACATAGGGGGGCGCACAACACTTCTAGATGTCGCTAAATCGGCGGTTGAAACGTTTGTAAAAATTCGACAACGCAGTCCAGAAAGTCGAATTGATAGATACATGCTTCTTACTTTCGAAGAGTCACCTAATAATATTAAAGCAGGTAGGTACATTGTTTTTTTATATACAAAATAGTAGAGAACCTTAGTATTATTCTCCCCTGTTCGCAATTTAATATACAGAATATTATATAAACTTCAATTTTGGTAATAAGAATATTACTCCTTTTTTTTTAGGATGGAAGGAAAATTTGGCAACATTTATGAATGAACTCAAGAACCTACCTTGTTATGCGATGACAACTATGGGTGTAGCTGTAAAACAAGCATTTGATATTTTAAATATAAACAGAATGACATCAGGTATAGATACTTATGGACAGGGAAGGTGCCCATTTTTCTTAGAAACCTCTGTTATTGTCTTAATTACTGATGGGGGCCGTTTAAGTACAAGTAAGTAAAGTTTCTGTTTTATTATCACTGAACACTGTATAAATTTGCTTATCTCTTGAATTTTTAGCCTTGGGAGTTCATGATGATTTCAATTTACCAATGATTAGTCCTATTCCTGGTTCGGAATTAACTAGAGAACCATTTAGATGGGATCAAAGACTTTTTGCATTAGTACTGCGGTTAACAGGTAATATTTTTTTGTATATCTATTATAATGAAACTTTATAAACATTTCTAAAGGTACACCGGCAATTGAAAGAGACACAGGTTTAGTTCCCAGCGATAGTAGTCCAATAGATGCCATGTGTGAAGTAACAGGTGGTCGTTCGTACTGTATCACTTCACATCGTATGTTAAATCAATGTATAGATAGTTTAGTACAAAAGGTAATCATTTTAGAAACAATCTTTCATTGTAAAGAAATAAATTTATAATAATAGGTACAAAATGGTGTGGTGATCAATTTTGAGAAAATTGGTCCTGATCCGCCACCTCCAAATATTGAAAAAACTGATGACATGTTACAAGGAAAAGAAGATATGGATACAAACATCAATTGTGAACCAATTAACGAGTTATCCAATTCTAATTTACTTGAGAGAATGCAGGGGCAGGGTATAAATGGCCCACCAAATACATCATGGCATAATTGTAGAAGAATGATTTATGTACCTCGAACAAACCAGAAAGGATTTCCATTGGGTAAGATTAAAATCCGTTTCAGGAGGGTGTTAAAATTTAAAATTTGTAGGATTTTGGCCCATACCAGAATCATTCTGGCCTGAATTAACTGCTGCTGTTTTGCCTCCTCGTACCGCTCATCCAAATGTTAAATTCACTTGTACTAGTTCGGATCCTATGGTTATTGAAAATTTACCGTTTGATAAGTATGAACTTGAACCTTCTCCCTTAACACAGTATATACTTTCTCGGAAGCAACCAACTACTTGTTGGCAGGTAAATATTTAATTTTGTGATTTAAAAAAAATAATTATTGTGTGTAACAAACAACATAAGTTAAATAATTGCAGGTTTTTGTAGCTAATAGTTATAAAAGTTCTGAAGTTGGGCATCCTTTCGGGTATTTGAAAGCCAGTACAAACTTAAATTGTGTTAATTTATTTGTGATGCCTTATAATTATCCGGTATTATTACCGCTCCTGGATGAACTTCTCAAGGTAAGAACAAATACATTCTGTATCATGATCCCAGATAAAGATGAATGTAGAGAAAGGTATAAAAAATAAAATTATTCAATGTTTTAAAGGTGCATCGTTGGAAACCAACAAATGAATGGAGAACACAATTTCAGAATTACATGAGAACACTTCCAGCTTATTATGCAGCACCATTAAGACGAGCTATTACAAGAATGGGTAAGAATAATAAAAAAATATACAAATCAGTAAACCATTAGATAATGTTTTAGGTGCCCCGGTTGCCCTTTCTCAAACCCTCATACCTGAAAGTGCTGAAAACTGTCTAAGTTACTCGGTTCTTAGTTATTTGAAGCGTTTAAAAAATCAAGCCAAAAGTGAATATGATCGACTATGCAATGAAATTTTGCAGAGACAAACTAGTGTAAGTAACATTGATAACTATTCAAGGAAAAATATTTAATAAAATATGTTTAGAATGCAGCAAAAAATAATTATAATGCACCCGAGCAAATACGTGTTGTATCTAGAGTAACTTTAAAAAAAGAATTAATCAGCCATCCTCTTTTAATTGATAAATTCAGTTCACAAAGGGACCAACTGATAGATCAGAACAGTTTGTTTATAGCAACTGTAGATAAAGAACGTCCAACGATTAGTTTTAAGAACCCATTCGATATTCCTCGAGATAGATTAATGGAACAGGTAATTTAAAATAAAATTTAAATTTCTATTGTAAAATAAATCTAATTTTTAGGTGGATAGGATGAGGAACAATTTTGTTCGATCAGATTGGATTGCATTGGATCATGATAGTGCACATTCATTACCGATATCACAAATGGGTAATTACCAAGAGTACCTTAAAAAACAAACGCCACAACTCAGGGAAATTGAATCTGTGCCTGTAAGACAACATATGTTTGGAAATCCATTTAAAATTGATAAACGAATGATGGTAAGTAAAATATTACTGGGAATTTAAAAAATGCCCCATTTTAAGGGAGGCTCTAGAAAGCAATATTTAATTGCTCTTATGTTTAGGTTGATGAAGCAGATATAGACTTGGTTGGATCAGGATCTCCTGGAACAAACAGGTCGAGTAAGAGAGCTGCTCCATTAGTGGAAGTAACTCGTCTACCTAATAAGAGAAAGCCAGGCCCAATTCCTAGAGATTTTTTGGTACGACGTCCTAGTGCTACTTCTTCATCAATTGGAAGCCCTGGATCTTCGCGTGTGTCATCACCGGTGCCATGGTGAGTATTCTGTATGATCATATTTCTTTTAGTATAAATTAATATTAAATGATTATTCTAGGTTGAGTTTGAATGACAAGGAGTTAATCAGTATTGAAGAAAAACAACCGATTAATATTAATGTACCGGTTAATGGTGTCGATACACCATCTGAACGTTCCAGATCGCCGTCACCAACAGCAATGATTGAACTTCCGATTTATAGCAATGACACAAACAGTTTTCTTTCGCGTTCGAGTTTTGCAGGTCAAAATAGTTATTCAATACCGAGTGTAAACGAAAATTTAATGACAAACGTATCAAGTGAGATAGGTTATAGTGCTAACGATGAAAGACAACAGATTTCTCAAATTTTAAAAGAAGCTAATGCTTTAAGTGGTATTAGTGTGAATAATTTCCAATCTGTTCAAGGAAATAAAAATATTAAGGTGGTATGTATGATGTTTTATAATAATTATTATTTATTAATTAAAAAATTTACCGTTTAACTGTATTTTCCAGGTTAGTACTGAAAGTAAACAGGAAATCGAAACTCACAATTTGGAAACAAGGAAGATGCTTAACAAATTAGTACGAAGACCAGGCAAAAATTTTGCAGAACTCTTTGATAATATCAAATCGCTAAAAGGAAATACGGATGTGCAAGTTGCTATCCTTAAACTTGTTATAAAGGAATCATTGAGATTTAAACGACAGCAATTAGCAAATCTCTTGGAAGAACATATCCAGACTATGGTGAATATGGAAAATAAATGATTTTTTATTTTGTACATTTATGAAAAATCTCAAAACATACAGAATTTATTATTAATTGTCCGAGTAAGATTTTCGTTCTTTACTTAAAGAACGGTCGTGGGTATTATTTATTTTATTATTTAGTTTTTTGATTATGTAAATAAAAAAATTGATTAATCTTTACGTATGATATCAATTAGGGAACTAGAATATATTAAAAGAATAATTAGTTTTATTATAAATGTATTTTTATTTTGAAATTTATTTTAATTTACTATGTCCCTCCTCTTCTTACATTATGTTCATGTGATTTCTTAATTCTAAGGTCTTTTAATTTTTATTTTACATATAGAAAATCAGGATAATACGAGGAGATTAATAAGACTAAAGCCACTCTTCAAACTTGTCGAGATTGAAGAGGATGGAAATTAGTATGCGTGAGTCTCGTTGTGTGTTTTAGTTATTTGGTACAATTTATATATAAAAAAAGTGATTTGAACATATGCTTTACATTTTTTACCTTTAAGGATTTGCAGAAGAATAAAAAATTTTCAATTTGTTTCTTATCAAGATTTGTGGACAATGCAATGCGCCCATGGAACTTACCCCAAGATTAATTAGCATAAAAATAACTGGGGAAGATCTAGCCAATTCTACTGACTCCTAAAACTTTCCTAATCTCTCTTTTTTTCATTATGAAGTGATTTAATAGTGCCTAGCAAGAAAACCTGTAAGATCCAAAATGCAACTCGGTGATGAGATTATTTTTGTTATTAACGACCATAATTTCTTTTTTGAACTTTTTATTTTGTAATATAGCATAGTAAAATTCGCAGAAACTACAGAAACATAATAATTTATAAGAGGAAGGTACAAACCAGTATCCAAGATTTCTATTTGCAGTGGGCTTGTCTATAGGACATGGTTCTTGTTGTGTGTATCTTCACTGATGGGATTGCTCCTTACTTCAGCTACCTAACCACTCCTCCTTCAATCTATAGATGAGCCTCTTGAAAAGTCCACTACAATTAGAAATCGTGCAACCTGTATAGTTTACGAACATGATGATACTTTTTGATCTGATTCTTTAGTTTGAAGAGGTCTTGGGTGCTGGATCAACCTTAATATTACTAAACAATTTTTATCACTTAAATGTACTTATAAAAAAAATACCATTGGCTACAAGGAAATTTCGGTTCAAATCGGAAAAATACATTAGGATGTTACACTCTTAAGTGGGACATCCTGTATGTTGATTATTTCAAATGTTTAAATTTTTATGTAACTTGTAACTTTATTCAAATGTAAGCAGCAGCAGGATTACCAGATTTGTAAAAGCTTATTCTTGGGCAGTATTGAGCTTCTCTACTTGTTCTTCATATCTGAAGAATTGTGACTCACGTAAGTTACTTAATTGTTATGGTGGAATTTCCAAGTTCCTTCCATGATTAGCGATTTTCCGCTGGCTGACTAGAAGCAAGATTTTCTGAAAAATATTTTCATTCCCTGAAAGTTTTAAAAGAACATTATTTTCATTGTTATGTGTGTAATAATTACTTTTACGCCCTTTTTTCTGTTTAGTTAAAAATACCACTTTTAGGAAGTTTTATTAACTCGACTAGCGCCTCGTCAAAAAATTGACATTCTCACGCATTTAGTACTAGAAATGTTTTAGTGGAAAACCATTTGAAATTTATTTTAAATATATTTTCGATTTTTTCAAATTGAAAAGGCCTGGGGCACATAAAGAAATGTTTTTTGTGTTCAGGTAAGTAGCTTTTCTGTACTAGGTATGACAAAACTTCGTTAAGAGAAGTTGTTCACCATGTGAAATTATCACCTCATGCAAAATTTCAGAAATATCGGTTGCTTATTCTTCTTTTCATATCAAGACAGCCTTGTGGCAGATAAAGAATGTTTTTTGTTCAGGTAAAGAGGCTTTTCTGTACTAGCTATGGCAAAACTTCATTAAGAAAAGTTATTCACAAAAGAAAACTATTAGCCCATGCAAAATTTCAGAAATGTTGATTGCTTATTTTTCTTTTCATATCAAGGAGGCCTTGGCAGCCGATAAGGGAAAGTTTTGTGTTCAGATAAAGTAACTTTTCTGTACTAAATACGGAAAAATCTCGTTAAGAAAAGTTGTTCACCATGTAAAATTATCACCCCATGCAAAATTTCAGAAATATTGGTTGCTTATTTTTCTTTTCATATCAAGGAGACCTTGGCGGTAGATAAAGGAAAGTTTTGTGTTCAGGTAAAGTAGCTTTTCTATACTAGATACGGCAAAATCTCATGAAGAAAAGTTGTTCACCATGTAAAATTATCACCCCATACAAAATTTCAGAAATATTGGTTGCTTATTTTTCTTTTCATATCAAGGAGGCCTTGGCAGCCGATAAAGGAAACTTTTGTGTTCAGATAAAGTAACTTTTCTGTACTAGATACGGAAAAATCTCATTAAGAAAAGTTGTTCACCATGTAAAATTATCACCCCATGCAAAATTTCAGAAATATTGGTTGCTTATTTTTCTTTTCATATCAAGGAGACCTTTGCGGTAGATAAAGGAAAGTTTTGTGTTCAGGTAAAGTAGCTTTTCTATACTAGATACGGCAAAATCTCATGAAGAAAAGTTGTTCACCATGTAAAATTATCACCCCATACAAAATTTCAGAAATATTGGTTCCTTATTTTTCTTTTCATATCAAGGAGGCCTTGGCAGCCGATAAAGGAAACTTTTGTGTTCAGATAAAGTAACTTTTCTGTACTAGATACGGAAAAATCTCATTAAGAAAAGTTGTTCACCATGTAAAATTATCACCCCATGCAAAATTTCAGAAATATTGGTTGCTTATTTTTCTTTTCATATCAAGGAGACCTTGGCGGCAGATAAAGGAAAGTTTTGTGTTCAGATAAAGTAACTTTTCTGTACTAGATACGGAAAAATCTCATTAAAAAAAGTTGTTCCCCATCTAAAATTATCACCCCATGCAAAATTTTAGAAATATTGGTTGCTTATTTTTCTTTTCATATCAAGGAGGCCTTGGCAGCCGATAAAGGAAACTTTTGTGTTCAGATAAAGTAACTTTTCTGTACTAGATACGGAAAAATCTCATTAAGAAAAGTTGTTCACCATGTAAAATTATCACCCCATGCAAAATTTCAGAAATATTGGTTGCTTATTTTTCTTTTCATATCAAGGAGACCTTGGCGGTAGATAAAGGAAAGTTTTGTGTTCAGGTAAAGTAGCTTTTCTATACTAGATACGGCAAAATCTCATGAAGAAAAGTTGTTCACCATGTAAAATTATCACCCCATACAAAATTTCAGAAATATTGGTTGCTTATTTTTCTTTTCATATCAAGGAGGCCTTGGCAGCCGATAAAGGAAACTTTTGTGTTCAGATAAAGTAACTTTTCTGTACTAGATACGGAAAAATCTCATTAAGAAAAGTTGTTCACCATGTAAAATTATCACCCCATGCAAAATTTCAGAAATATTGGTTGCTTATTTTTCTTTTCATATCAAGGAGACCTTTGCGGTAGATAAAGGAAAGTTTTGTGTTCAGGTAAAGTAGCTTTTCTATACTAGATACGGCAAAATCTCATGAAGAAAAGTTGTTCACCATGTAAAATTATCACCCCATACAAAATTTCAGAAATATTGGTTGCTTATTTTTCTTTTCATATCAAGGAGGCCTTGGCAGCCGATAAAGGAAACTTTTGTGTTCAGATAAAGTAACTTTTCTGTACTAGATACGGAAAAATCTCATTAAGAAAAGTTGTTCACCATGTAAAATTATCACCCCATGCAAAATTTCAGAAATATTGGTTGCTTATTTTTCTTTTCATATCAAGGAGGCCTTGGCAGCTGATAAAGAAAACTTTTGTGTTCAGATAAAGTAACTTTTCTGTACTAGATACGGAAAAATCTCATTAAGAAAAGTTGTTGACCATGTAAAATTATCACCCCATGCAAAATTTCAGAAATATTGGTTGCTTATTTTTCTTTTCATATCAAGGAGACCTTGGTGGCAGATAAAGGAAAGTTTTGTGTTCAGATAAAGTAACTTTTCTGTACTAGATACGGAAAAATCTCATTAAGAAAAGTTGTTCCCCATGTAAAATTAGCACCCCATGCAAAATTTCAGAAATATTGGTTGCTTATTTTTCTTTTCATATCAAGGAGGCCTTGGCAGCCGATAAAGGAAAGTTTTGTGTTCAGATAAAGTAACTTTTCTGTACTAGATACGGAAAAATCTCGTTAAGAAAAGTTGTTCACCATGTAAAATTATCACCCCACGCAAAATTTCAGAAATATTGGTTGCTTATTAGCTACTTTACCTGAATAAACAACATTTCTTTATCTACCACTAAGCCTCTCTTAGCTTGAAACTAATTTTGAAGTATATTTTCAATTTTTTCAAATGAAAGCATCACATTGTGACAAATACCCCATTACCCAGAACCAAGAACACCTATAATGTTGCTAGAAAATTTATTATAAAACTTAATTATAACAAATTTATAAATATGTATACATAACATAAACCTTATAGTTATTACGACAAAAAATATTTGGCCATTTACCTTAGGAAACATTACATTAAATATTTATACATGACCTCTCATTCGTGCAATGAGCTTGATATGATTTTGTTACAAACTTTCTATGGTCTTACTGAGAATTGTTTCATTTTAACTTAAATTAATGAAAATCACTTAAAACTCCCTATCTAATATACATTTCTTAAATATGTTTTATATAATACTATCCTAGATTAATACTTACAGTATTGGACGGATGAAGAAAGAAAGGATTATATAATATTGTAATGATATTTATACAAAGTATGCTAATATGTGTATCTAGATCCCCAGGAAACACACAATATTCGACTTTAAAACACGAATTACCATTATATTGCCCCCCCTTGATTCAGAAATATTTATAACCGGATACGTAATTTATTTATAGGCTCAAATATCAGGCAACTCCTTATTTTTTATAACATTTAAGAAAATACCTAAGCCAATTTAAAATATTTTTTTTTATCTTCAAAAAGATTGATTGTCATATTACTACATATGTATAAAATTTACGTAGGCGTCATGTGTATTTCCTGGGCCATATCCTAAAATCTATCTTTGCTACCTCCCATATCAGGATCTGTTAAGTAGTGGAGATCTTGTAGCTCTTGGAACTTTTCATGATCTCGAATATGAGCATAATTTGCTGCTAAACACATCAGGTAATGGATCTACAAGAAAAATTTATTTAATTAATACCAATAAATTATTACAGAGAAAAAAGAAACAAAAATCAAAACTTTGAGATCATATCACGGGAATTTAGGCTCAGTAGCATGTTTGGCTTAAAACTATGGTAAATATTTATTAGAAAGACTTCTTATATGTTAATACTTACCAAGCTTAAAATAATTAAAACAGTAGCTGCTGTTGCTAATATGAACATAAGTTCTGCCTTTTCCACATAATCTCCACAGAACAGTTTTACATCATTTTCTCCACATACTTTCATATGTTCTTGTTTAGTCCCATCAGGAAATAGAAAATCTGTAATTGAAAAAAAAATTATCTACTGAAAAACTACAGGAGTTTTGAAAATTTCATTGCATGCCCAACAAATTTTAGGTTTTGGAGGTGGAGGAAAAAAAAGATTTAATATAGGCATTGATTAACAACGATATAGGCTACCTAAAAAATATAAGAAACTTAAAAAGCTTTTCACCACAACATGAAATTTAAAAGGCTTTTCCCCACTATGCCTTATCTTTTTATTGATATCAATTTTTATTATATTTCTTAAACTTTCATTCATTGCCCTGCACCTAATGGTCATTTCCATTGTGTGTTCCAGCCTTGGAGCACCCATAAAGTCTGTGCCTATAACACTGTAGAAATACTTACAAAATTGCGTAAAATCAATGCAGTCTAATAAGTCTTGTACTCTTGGATTTTTGCACATATTCCAAAAAATGGTAAATACAAATGTTGTTATTATCAGGAAGCAGAACATCATTATCCATGCTACTTGAAGTAAATATGTAATGGACATGAACTAAAACAAAAAAAATAATCTTAGAATTTTCAACTTATAATATAAAAAAAAATCTTACAACTGCACAGCTAATACGACCTCCAACTCTTGATCTCCATGCTCTGTACACTTTTCTTCTTGTAGCTCCGGTAGCTAAACATCCAACAATTAAAATCATAAAACCTAAGGCTCCCATACATGCTCCGATTACGACAAAAGTCATTTGTATCGCATCAATCCTAATATTAAACGAATAATTATTAACAAGTACCTAAGATTATTTTGTAAATTATTTTACCAGAACAGTCGCATTTTGAACACTTGATCGAACATAAGTACAGCTAAGGTGGCTCCTTTATACATTGTGCTGCAAAACACCACCACACCCAAGATGCACATAAGGGTTGCAATGAGAGTCGCATAGGGAATGCGTGTAAGGCACGAATCACAACCTCCTGAGGAAAACAAATCAAAAATTGTTTACAAGAAAGTCTACAACTGGTGAAAAGCCTTTGCAGAAAATTTATATTGTGTTCAAAAGCAGGGGGTAAAGTTGGCTAAGATTAAATTTAAGGTAAATGAACACAGCCAC
The DNA here is from genome assembly GCA_963082805.1 of Hemicrepidius hirtus. Lineage (NCBI taxonomy): Eukaryota > Metazoa > Arthropoda > Insecta > Coleoptera > Elateridae > Hemicrepidius > Hemicrepidius hirtus. Next base: position 10,266,967 of record OY720167.1, read on the forward strand.
CTTGGTCAGCTGTTTTTGAAGATCTCTTGCAAACATATTTTAATAATTTGGGAGTTCCCGGAATTGTGTAAACAGCCAGGAATAATGAATATTGTTTCTGAACATTGCCAGTTGGTGTTTGTTACCTTTTTTGCTTGGAACTGTGCTCTGCATAGAATATTCGGAAAACCGACCGATACTAATTTGTGATTTAGATAGAAAAGTAGTTTCCTGCAAAGGTGTTCGTGCATCTGCCATATTTCTAGCACTCAATAAAACTAAATAAATATAAATATTTCAACTAGAACAATAAGAAAATCGCACAAACGATGGGAAATTACAGATAAGCAATGAGTAATGTTTTCTAATTATTATTCTATCTCTGTTTCTCATGCAATAAAAGATAACCACACCTAGATAAATATAGATTAGATAAAAATATTTTTTTATAAACCAAGATAAATGTGCAAAAGAACATACCCATTTTGAGCAAATTTATTTCAAATTCTAACTTTAAATTGGGTCTTAATTAAATAGGTCTCATTTTTTAAAAGGTTAACGACTGTATTCGTTGTAAACAGAAGGGAAATTCATGGGAAATTCTTCTCACTTGTTAGACAAAGAACAAAAAGTTAAAGGAAGATGTGTCTCATGTCACGTTATTATTGGAATAATTACCGTTACATGTATACAGGGTGTAGAAGAGATTTTGTCGGATCTGGAGACACTATTTTGTTTACTTCAAATGTCATGTTGATGGATATCCCTTCTTACTTTGTTTGTGTTTGTGGAATGATTTGAGTTTTCCGACTTTGAAAATGGGGTCTGCATCTGAATTGCAAATTGATAATGTTTTCATCCAAGTCCGTGATAAATTACAAAAGGATGGTGTTAAACTGTGGCTTGAACCTTATTACATTTCGTGTAAATCTTCGGTGGAAGATTTAGAGGTAATTATCCGGTTAGGTTAACTAGTTTCATTTATTTTGCTTTATCATGTTTCATAGCGTTTAGCAGAGGATTACAGCAAGTTTTTGAAATTACCAGTTGATGCTTGTTATGCTGCTCTCTCAGAACTTCAGACCCATGCCTTAGAAAAGTTAAAGCAACGTGATCGATTCAAAGAATCCGGATTAGCAACCCTGAAAATTAAAATTCTCAACCAGAATGTTCCTCCAAAGTTAATAAGCAGAGAGATTCTTTTATCTTCTATGGGATCTGACTTGAAAAATGTTGTTTCCAATTTTGCAGAGATACCACAGGAAAAGTTCGTCCTCTTTTTAATGTGTTCTTAAGAATTACATATTTTCTAAATTACCAATTTTTTAACAGATTAAAATTAATAGCTAGTGGAAAAGTATTACATGACACTGCAAGTCTTCATAGTCAAAATGTTCACAACGGCCAACAAATCTTGGCACTTGCATTGACTGAATCTTCAACAGAGTTAAAAGAAGCAGAAAATAGAATTCAAGAAATTGAAAGTATAAAAGCCGATACTCGATTATTAGCCTCTGATGATTCTTATTATATGGAGGTATACTGTTTTTTTAAATTTTCACATCAGTGTTTTAATTTTTATTTCAATTAGTTGGAAGATCAAGCAGGAAATCCTATAAATATACCTAGTAATGAACGTAAGGCTTTAATGATTGCTATGGCATTACATGAAAAAGGAAAAACTGCTTTGAAAAAAGAAGATTATGCAAGAGCTTTGGTGTTCCTATTAGACGCAGATAATGAATTTAGGTAATTGATAATAAAAATATTGGTAATCTTTAATGGTATAATTTTTTTATAGCCAGTGCAATGCCCAAGTCTTAAATTTAGTGGATAATTATGCTTTATTAGACCTTGATATTGCATGGTGTTATCTTTGTCTTGAAAGTGTAAATCATTTACCAGAAGCATTCAACAGATTGAAAAGATGTGAAACTATGTTTGAGAAGAGTTATGGACCAAATTTGGAACGACTAATTGCTGTAAAAGGAACACCTGGTTAGAATTTTTTATTAAAATTATTTATAATAATAATATTAATTCTTTAGGAAACGAAGCAGCTTTAGTTCTAAGATTACATTTACTCCAAGGCATAGTACTGTTTCATCAAAATAAACGAAGAGAAGCTTTACAAATGTTCAAGAAGGTTGAATCTGAATTGCAACAATTAAAAGTGGATGAAAATAGTGTTCTAGCATTAATTGAATTAGGTGAGTTTTTTTTTTGTAATTACGTTTTTAAATTAAAACTGTTTCGATATTTAGGCTATTCAACTGCTGAAGCTAGGTTGGGTTTAAGAGCAACTCAAGGAGACGTGAATTTTGCAGCCAATTACATAAATGAAAACAGGGACAAACGGGCGCAAAGTAGAAAGAAAGCAATGACTGAAAAAATATTAGAAAGGTATATTTTTATATTTTAAGTTAAGTATTGGTTTGTTTATAATGCTGAGGTCTCGATATCCCAATCCCTGGCACTTCCTTGTATACTATGGCCAGTTGTGGTTTGTTTTGTCTACCCCTACCAGACAGAATTTCCAGTTTTAACGGTAATACAGAATTAATTGAAAAATTGACGAGGAGATTCTGAAGTACACAAAGACACTGATTTCAGCTTTTCTGGTTAATCTTTGTGTTTTTTATTTTATCGTATGTAGTCTATATTGTTTTTTTTTTGGTACTTTAATAGAGAACAAAAAAAATTAGGAAAATGTGTGGATGGTACACAGTTTGTAAATCCAACATTTGTAAAAATGTTGGTAAATATGGGTTATAATAAAGAAGTTGCACGCAGTGCGTTGCAAAGGTCTAATAATATTATATCAGATAGCATTCAGTATATTCAAGAAAATCCAGGACCAAGTGGTAGTCGCAGTCAAGAACTAATGAGTTTAATAAATGATTTAATCCCCGAGGTAAATAAATGCAAACTTTTGCCAGTAATAAATTAAACGCAATATTTTTAGCTTGAAGCAGCCGGTTTTGATCACACAATGGCTAAACTTGCCCTAGAAAAACATAATGGGGATATAATGCAAGCAGCTGAAGAATTAGTACAGCATAATGGGGTGATTGAAAATGCTGAAAGTTTTTTATGTGCAGAAGGTGTGTGGGTTTTCTTGAAAATATAAATATTATGAATTTTTTATTCAGATGATGATAATAATGAAAATTTAAAAGATGAAGAAAAATCTAAAATGAAAGAAGAAGCTTTTATGCGTTTATCTCAGGACATTTCCATGGTTGATGATGACCATTTAGATCTGACTCTTCAACAGGAAGAAATGTTTTTACGACAATATATGACTTTGCTTCAAGACTGATATTTGCAATTAATAAATATGCAGAAATTAAGGTTTCTTTTTATTGTGTGAGTTGTGTGTTGTTTTATTAAAATAACTTTTCTATTTTTAAAAGTAAATAAAAAAGTATTTGTAAATATGGTTTATTATTATAAAAGCAAAAGTAGATACATGTCGATCTATAAATTAATGTTTAATGTAATATAAATAATCAATTCCAGTACCAAATACTGCTTCTAGGATGCTTTCTAAAACCTGACGAACCTCATCTGATCTACTACTTGTTATACTTAAAACACTTTGAATTAATTCCTCTCTATCAATCTCATGGTCAAGTAAATGTTCCTGGACTTGGCTGACTATAGAGTTTATACTCTCTCGTTTAAGTAGGAAGTCTATTGGAAGTTGTTCCACTAATTGTGTTATTATTTTGGTTACTAATTCATACGGTGCGCCTACTGTTGATAATACTTCACTGATTATATCATTTAATATAGTACCAGCCGATTTCCATGCATCTTCTGTGTCGCTCTGAAATGTATATACCTCTAATTAAAAATTGGGAGTCTCATTAAAAGGTTTTAAACTGCAGAATATAAAATAGTTTGAAGGTGCTTTATCCCACCTCATACCGTCACAACAGATCAACGCAGACGACCAACGCCCTTGTATTACTAACTAGGAACAATTGGCAAACATTTGTTGCAAATAATAGCGACCTAGAAAATTATTGATAAAACGGAAATTCGGTCATTATCAGCTCTATTGCGTACCATAATCGCTTTCTATTTGCCCACAGGAGTAATACTCTGAGCAATACTGAGTAGCTCTGAGCTACTTGGGAGTTACTCCCACGTGCAATTGAAAAGCGTCTCATAATCATTTATTTAGCGACAGTCGTTTATATTTATTTAACGTTAAAAATTAATTTCATGGTAAGACTGGTTCGTATCGCGTATCTTCGGGTAGGTACTGTAACCGAAAATACGCGATGCGATAGGGTCTGAAGCCTGAGCCAACTCAAATTCCCTGGCTTTAGGAGCCTACTTTGCTACTTTCAGAACATCTTATCGCACCGTCAGAGAACAACCAGAAAATGGCTAAGACATTCTCGCCTTCAAAATTGGATAGAACGCCCAGAAATGGGTTAATGGCGAAAACAGTAAGAGAGGAGAAACTAAAATGGATCATCCTCACCCCACTCTGACCAATCATCTACATAGGCACAATACATAATACAATTGAAAGCCCCTATGCAAGGGAACGAAAACCTAGAAAAATTGGAAAGTTAAGGAACAGTTGAAGAAAACTCGCCCAAAGGATGGGCAGATCTCATCAAGGAACAAACTGGCACGTCTCTCCTACAAGTCAGACGGACAACACACAACATAGAAGGGAACAATAATAATAACAAAGCTAAACGATCACGAATTTTTCTTCTAGAAGAAAACAACAGGATGGGTGACGCGGCCGTTTGAATACATGGCAGAAAGGAAACACATGAAGCGTCTCTTAGCGGCTGGGGTGGAATTCACACGCTGGATATTTATGATGTCTGATAGAGTCCGATATGCTCTTTCGATTGGCGTGAACCGCGCTCCACTAGCTCGTTTACTTTCCCAGATATTATTTTTCTCAATTTTTTTCCTAACTTTTCTGAGAAACTAAAGGAAAAAATGGAAAATGTTAATATCTCGGAAATTAAACGAGGTAGCGGGACGTGGTTTGCGCCAATCGAAAGAGCATGTTGGGCTCTCTCCAAATGTTTTAAATTTCTACCATGTGTGAATTCCACCCGATCCGCTAGGGGAAGTTGTGGTTCCTTTCCAAAATCGACTGTATCAGGAACGCCTCGCGTCACTATGATACAGTTTGCGTTGTTCTTTTTTATGATTATTCTTACTAGCGCCCGTTTTTATTAGTCTTCCCGAGGATACCTGGTATTTGTTTGCGACTTTGCGTCCAAACATGTCATCCCCAACAGGATGTCCAATATTTACTTACTGTTCAAGAGTGAATTGAGTTGCTTACCCCTGTTTCTTGCAAAGAAAATATTTGTTCAGCAGTAGTTTCGATAATATCTTGTTGTTCATCGGTAGGTTCAACTGGCAAAAACGCTATTAAGTTTTCTATAATTTCCATTACACTGGCTCGTCCTAATACATTTTGGATCATTTGTTCAATAAGTCCTTCAACAACGAATTTGGACATATCTTGATAACTTTCTAGAGAATCCAACATATCCAAAATTAATGCCTTGACCATATCTTCAGCTTCTTCTGGATATCTGTAACGAACCCAGAATTATTTTTTTAAATTACGTGTTTAATCTCTTAGTAAACTTACACTGGAGGTATTTGTACTTCTGTAGTATGCGGTGCTAGATGTTCTACTTCTTCTTCTTCTTCCCTTCCTACTTCTTCAAATAAGGGTATGGATTCTTCTCCATCGTAACCCCATTCTTGCCACTGATATAGTTCTTCTTCGCGTTCTTCTTCTTCGTCTGGTTTAAGTTTAGGTGGTGGCCGTTCTTTTATTGGTGGCAACCCTTTTGTACTGAGTCTTTTTATTTCTTCTCGCAGAGTCTATGAAGAAAATAAAGAAGAAATATTACTGTCTTCTCAATCTATTTTATTAATTTTTACCTGTATTTCCCTATTTTGTTTTTTTAAAATCTCAGTTAATTTCTTAATGTCTTCTTTATAAACTTCTGCAACATCAACCACATTTTCTAGATGCTCCCTTTTTTTGGCTTGGTTAGCAATTAGTCGAGCCAGGTCTGCTTTTTCACGGTTCATAACTGCAAGAAGTTCTAAGAGTGCTGTGTTATCATTTATGCTTTCAGCAAGTTCTGTCTGTTTTGAAGAGTACATGCGTTTCCATAGTTTTAGTTCGTCTTCGAACATTCCTTTAACGTCTATTAAGCTCATACGTAGTTGGAATACCATTTTTTTAAGTTGTACTTCTTCGAGTTCGTCTATATTCACTATTCGTCCAAATTTGACGATCATTATATCTGCAATTCTTGCTTTTAAACCTGCAATGGTTTTCTCCATACTTTTACAATCTGTTCGCATTCGGCATAGATGTCTAATATTTACTCTGAAAATTAAACAAGTCATGAAAGTGATGCATTACTGACCAGACACAACATATGAAGTACGAGGCTGTGTAGCGGCCTAATACTTCAACCGTCGCGTCAGGTAAAGACACTTTCTTGACGTGTATTGTACTATACAACATCCAAAAGTTAACTTACTTATGTTTGGCTTTCTGAAGCAACGTTTCATTGTGTAGCTCGCTAACTCTCTTGTAAAGTTTCGTTAATGTTGTTTGTGAAAATACTAACGTATTCAGTATTCTTGTAGCTTTGCTTTCGGAAATTAGGTGTTGTAACTGATGGAATTTTAAAACCACTGTACAGTTCACTTGATTTAATTTTTGCTGCTTCTTTCTCTAATAATAAATTATACCGGTTAGGACATTTATTTTTTACAAAAAAAATAACTGGGTAACGAGTAGATATTCCTATACGGTCCCGGTAGAGGATAGATTTACTTCAGGGCTAGCGATCCTGCCCACGTGAGCTCTTGGTTTCCCCTATTTCCTATTCCTAGGGGAAAGCACGACCTAAACCAACTCCTATCCACACCTATAGGGATAATATCCCTCCCCCCACTTCCAACCCGCATTGGCCAGTGCATACCCAAAGATTTCAGATTTGAATGGCTTTTCACTAGTGCATACCCAAAGATTTCAGATTTAAATGGCTTTTCACTAGTGCGTGCCTCAAGACATCATATTTGAATGGCTTTTCACTAGTGCATACCCAAAGATTTCAGATTTAAATGGCTTTTCACTAGTGCGTGCCTCAAGACATCATATTTGAATGGCTTGTCACTAGTGCATACCCAAAGATTTCAGATTTAAATGGCTTTTCACTAGTGCGTGCCTCAAGACATCATATTTGAATGGCTTGTCACTAGTGCATACCCAAAGATTTCAGATTTAAATGGCTTTTCACTAGTGCGTGCCTCAAGACATCATATTTGAATGGCTTGTCACTAGTGCATACCCAAAGATTTCAGATTTAAATGGCTTTTCACTAGTGCGTGCCTCAAGACATCATATTTGAATGGCTTGTCACTAGTGCATACCCAAAGATTTCAGATTTGAATGACTTTTCACTAATGCGTGCCACAAGACATCATATTTGAATGGCTTTTCACTAGTGCATACCCAAAGATTTCAGATTTAAATGGCTTTTCACTAGTGCGTGCCTCAAGACATCATATTTGAATGGCTTGTCACTAGTGCATACCCAAAGATTTCAGATTTAAATGGCTTTTCACTAGTGCGTGCCTCAAGACATCATATTTGAATGGCTTGTCACTAGTGCATACCCAAAGATTTCAGATTTAAATGGCTTTTCACTAGTGCGTGCCTCAAGACATCATATTTGAATGGCTTGTCACTAGTGCATACCCAAAGATTTCAGATTTGAATGACTTTTCATTAATGCGTGCCACAAGACATCATATTTGAATGGCTTTTCACTAGTGCATACCCAAAGATTTCAGATTTAAATGGCTTTTCACTAGTGCGTGCCTCAAGACATCATATTTGAATGGCTTGTCACTAGTGCATACCCAAAGATTTCAGATTTGAATGACTTTTCACTAGTGCGAGCCACAAGACATCATATTTGAATGACTTTTCACTAGTGCATACCCAAAGATTTCAGATTTGAATGGCTTTTCACTAGTGCATACCCAAAGATTTCAGATTTGAATGACTTTTCACTAATGCGTGCCACAAGACATCATATTTGAATGGCTTTTCACTAGTGCATACCCAAAGATTTCAGATTTAAATGGCTTTTCACTAGTGCGTGCCACAAGACATCATATTTGAATGGCTTTTCACTAGTGCATACCCAAAGATTTCAGATTTAAATGGCTTTTCACTAGTGCGTGCCTCAAGACATCATATTTGAATGGCTTGTCACTAGTGCATACCCAAAGATTTCAGATTTGAATGACTTTTCACTAGTGCGAGCCACAAGACATCATATTTGAATGACTTTTCACTAGTGCATACCCAAAGATTTCAGATTTGAATGGCTTTTCACTAGTGCATACCCAAAGATTTCAGATTTAAATGGCTTTTCACTAGTGCATACCCAAAGATTTCAGATTTAAATGGCTTTTCACTAGTGCGTGCCTCAAGACATCATATTTGAATCGCTTTTCACTAGTGCTTGCCTCAGGACTTCATATTTGAATGACTTTCCACTAGTGTGTGCCTCAAGACATCATATCATATTTGAATGGCTTTTCACTAGTACCCCCTTCCAAAATGAGACAAACATAACAAAATGGGTGTTAGGTACAACATATAACCAGCGCAGCGTGATGGAAAAAGGCTAAATTCCCCAAATGAGGATGAAGTGTCGAGTAAAGCAACAGACCTCAGATCTCTGCAACACTTCTGCTTCTGACTGGATGTATGGGCGTGATGCAGAGGGAGCAAAGAATCCTCGGGATGGGACAGGCTACTAAGGCTACTGATAATGCCGGACTGAGTTAGAAAATATCTTACAGTCGGGAGTGATCGAGAAATCAAATGACCCTTGGTCCAAGTCCAATTTTGTTGCTGAAGAAGAAAAAAGAGTCTTGTGTAATAGATTTTAAAAATACCTGATATGCCTCCAAATCCTCCTGGCATACTTTCAAATGTTTATCGATAACTTTAACTTTTTTAAAATGAACTTCAAGTTCTTTTCTTAATTGTCCTATTCGATTGCCATTTTCTTTTATTTGCATTTCCACTCGATGTCTTGAAAGAATTTTTTTATTTAGATAGGAATTACAAACTATATGGTCTGTTTACCGTGCAGTTCTTAGTTTGAATGTCATGTCGTATAGCCGTTGATCGCAACCCTTAGGACAGACGCTTTCGTCTAACTTAACTATTCTAAAATCTCTGGAATCTAAACTTCCGGTATCATCTTCTGAATCATCCGAACTTGAGGAACTTTCTGACGAGGAGCTTGATTCTAAAAAAATCATTAACACATAAACAAAAAAATCGATTCGAGTACATTTATCGTCGTTTGTCGAGCCCGTACTGTGCCTGTGCCTTGTCCGTGCCTTGCCCCTGCCTTACCTATGCCTTCCCCGTGCCTTGAGGGTGCCTGTGCCTTGCACCATCGTGTGAATCAAGCTTAAAGCAAATAATACTTACCATCGGGATCATGAACTTTTGGTGGTTTATATTTCTTTTTGAAAATCCTTCGCAAGAAATCATAAAATTTATTATCATTAACCGCTATCATGAATTCCCCTTGAATATCTTTTTCAGTTTCTTGCAACTGTTCTATCTCTCTTTTATGTATATCTATTCTATTATTGACTTGATCTATAATATCCTGCATGTCTAACATTTCCTCCATTCTTTCATGAACTTTTTCCTGTAATTGGTCTTCGACCGCTTCAAAATCTTTCAAAATAATTAACTCTTGATGTACTGTTAAGAGATGTAAATCTAAAAAATTGGCGTCAACTATTAGTTGTACTCTTTCTCGGAACATTTTTTCCATATCATTATCAAATTCTTTTATTAATCGCTTCGATTCTTCTATTTTTAATTCCTGTTCAACTACTTTTCTGAAAATTAAGAATAAATTAATCCGGTAGTATATTATTTATTTTGGATAAATAAATCTTAGTATTTGTCGTTGTATTGAAATGTATTTATGTGGATATTTTCCCTTTTTAGTGAACATATCCGACCTCTATCCAAAGAAACAGGTAAGGGAAGTTAGCTGTACTTCCATTTAACTTATATGAAGTGGTAGCCAACTTGGCCTTCCTTTTTTTGGATTTTCAGATGAACCATATATTTTACCTCTCTCTACGATACGTCTTGAACTCTCTTTCCCAATCAGTTATCCTTTCACGGTATTTATGGAGAATAGGGGTAGTTTTAGAAGCAAACTTGGGTTTTACTACACGCATTAAAATTTCTTCCTCCAATAGATCTCCCTCTGGTGGCTGTAAAAATGTGAAGAATTGTACATTCAATATTAGAAATTATAAAATTTACTGTTTACTTCTTTACTTTCATTATTTTTTCTGTTCATTAAATAATCTACCTGTATACAACTCGATAATCGAAAATTATTAAAACACCACTCGACGCTGCGCGTCTCCGGCAATACATCGATAATTTTCCGTCTTCTTGTATAATTATACGATTATCGAAAAGTTACTTTAGATTTAAAGTTGTTTAATTTAATGACAAAAATAAAACTTAGATTTATACAGGGTGATGTGCGAATAGTGTTAACTGGGAAAGTATTTTCCTCACATGCAAAAATTCTGTTTACAAACCTTAACTAATTTTCTTTGGTTTGCTTTCAGTGATCGTCGTCGTCGTCGTCGATGTCTTGTACGTATTCGACGTACTAAAACTTTAACATCTAGATTTCTTTCGGGAAACTCTGATTCCCTCAATACTGGAGCTGAAGGTCCATTTTTATGATACTGTTTGGATATTTCTGTATGTATTTTTCTCACTTGTTTATTTAAGTCTTTTATATAATTTGAAAGATCAGCTTTCCTAAGACGCATCTGATAGACTCTCGTATTAAAGTCATGTCGCATATTAAATTGCTATGAAGTAATTTTATAAATTAATATCTAGAAAAATTGTAACTAATTAATGATTCACCTGTTGTCTTACAATCAATAATTGCTTGTATTTTTTTATTGTAGATTCGCGCAATTCTCTAGTAACTTTAAAATCAGAAGCAGTTTTTAATTTATAATCTCCAATAGTTTCCTGTGCACGAACTATGGCAGCTTCATCCGCAGGATCATTAACTCCGTCCTCAGGTCGTTTGGCATTGAAGGCATACCACTGAAATTCAAATAAAATGTATTCATGCGAAATATATTTTGGAATAAGAAACTTAAGATTCCAAATAAAGGTTACGGGGGGTGGGAAATCAATTAGTGTGGTTTTTGAATCTCACCTGTATACAACAGGAACAATTCAAATTTTGCAAGTGAATTTTGAGTTTGAGAAGAAGATTTTATTAAGAATAAGATTTTCTGAGAAATATAGTATAAAATAGTTTCTGTGCACATGTGTCCAATTTTATATCGAACACTGTATGTCTCCATAAGGATTGAAAATTGAAAACCTATGTAGATAGAGGACTTATTTTGTCTATATTGATCTCTTAAACATGTTCCCAAAATATTTCCACGTCTTCCCAAATCATCTTGTATTTTAATCTATAAAATTTTTTGCCTACACCTTGTATATACGTATCAGAACTTTTTAAAGCGTCCTCGTAAGTTCAGGCAAACTAACCTCACTATTTCAGTTGTCATTTTCTTTGCAAGTCATATCTCATACAAATAAAATTTAAAAAAACATGAAAATTTACAGTGAAACTTAATAAATAAATTATAAAAAGGGTAAATAATAAAATGGCATCCAGTTTATTTGGTTGGGATTTACTTTACAAAAGTGTCGAAGCTGATGTAAAGAATAATCAAGATGTTCTTGTTTGTTTCACTCATTTGGTCCTGATTTCCAATGGATTTAAGTGCATAGGTTTAGGGGATTCCAAAAATATGGATGGAACCGAAACGAAAAGTGAAGTTTTACCAAAAGGTTGGAATGAAAATTATGCCATACGATATGTACATCAAGGCCGATTGTATAACTTGCGAGGTACTAACATGGACGATGCAATTATGATTAATCTTATACGCGTACAGGAACGTACAGTCTCAATGGTGCAGCTAAACATACGGGCTGTAATCCAAAGAACAGGATCCTTAGAACAGATGATACCAAATTCAGAAGAATTGGCACAAACGATTAAAAAGCAATTGATCGATAAAATCGCGGTGTCGTCAAAATATAAGGATAGCACCAGCCAGACTACATCAAGTGAAACTTCTCAAGGACCTAGATTGCCAAATTCACCATCTGCGCCGGAAATAGATCCTGCAAATCCTTTAAGAATCCCTTTTCCAAGGGGTGATCCGCTAAGTGTTGGAAGATCAGATTTAGAGCCTCTTGGAGGCTTTGGACCAGGACCTTTAGGAAGAACACCACCTGGATTTCCTGCAATTGGAGGTGGAGGCATGTTGTTTGTGCCACCTAGAGGCCCTAGATTAGATCCTCTGGGACCAAACTTAGGTGTTGCTCCAGGTTCAATACCTCCAGGAGCTCGTTTTGATCCGTTTAGACCTCCTGATGTGGATCGATTTCGTCGACCTCCACATCATCCAGATAATGATGATTTGCCTCCACCTGGTTTTGATGACATGTACATGTAGGCTTTACTGATTTACTGTCATAAGTTTATTCTTAGCGTTTAGAAAAAAAATTGATTTAACTTTTTTAATTTGCCAAATAAATGACTAATTTAATATGATGTTTTTTATATTTACCTCTTCTTTGCGTTTATCATTTTTACGTTTACGTGTTCTGTATTTGTTGAGTAAACGATGCAATTTTGCTCCAAGCCTGAATTGGATAGTCGAAGGTGATAAACCAACTAAGAAATATTCCAGTTTCTTTTCCTTTTTTGCTAGTGGTGGTGGTTTTTCCAGGGCAATTGGAGGACGTTCAGGTGGTCTATAATAAATACAATGTGCAAGCAATTTTTTATGATTATTTAAACAATATTTTGTAAAATATAAGTTGGTGTCGGTACTACTTACTTTACACTATCTTCCCATTTGGCTATAGCAAGCATTTAAACAAAAAGATTTAATTATTAACATAATACCATGAGTATATGGATACAAGAAAATGTTAGGGTATATAACAAAAAAAGCCTTTTAAATTTCACATTTAGGAGAAAAACCTTTCCTATAATATTTTATAGGTATAAAAATACTTTTTCTTACGAACGCAAGCGTCCATATTCATTGAATTTAGTGGGTATGAAAATTAACGATTGTCTCCATTTCACAAAAACTAAAATCTGTTGAGCACCCAATAAAATTTTCAAGAGTCTACGTAAAAGTCTAAGTATGGGTGTATAAGGAAAAGAATAAAAAAGGGGCTTGGTATCAGAAAAATGAAAAATACTTTTCTATAGAGGAAGAGGGACGTCGATAGCGTCATATCGCGTCGCGCTAGAACTCGCCCCCCCCCCTTGAAAATCTTAAATGGCACTATGCCTTTGTTACACATCAAATTGAAGTTCTTTTAAAATGCTACCGTTCTGCGCAAAGAAAATTAAAATCCATAGATTCGTTTTCGAGAAATTGGGAAAGCGGTATTGAAATATTAGATATAGATTGGATAATGTACGAAGGTAAAACAGAAGTAAAACAAGAACAAAGAAGAAGAAGCAATTTTGGTTCATATACATTAAAAGATGGACCACAATACCCATACAATCTTCCATAGGTAGGTACTGCTCTTGTGACAATGGTTACAACATAGTTATCCGACACTATAAGATAGAGAAGGAGACGAGTGGAGAAAGAAGCTTCTAAAGCTTATGAAAATAATATAGAAAGAGCAAGATATGTTATACAATATCAAAGCCATACCACTTCGATATTTGGGATTTCGGACCTGTCAAACTCATCTATACGAATTCATCGCCGATAACTCAACGCCTGTGAAATCATCGCGAGGTACTAAATTTATTGCAAGCAGAAATATCGTCTAAAAAAACTGTCTGTCTGTGTACATGGTGCCGAGGATATTGGAAAAACCAGTTTTTACCACCTGCTATGAAACAATTCAACAAAATTTGATCAGTTTCAATGACGCATTCAAAAAACATCGGTGCACAATCTTCTTGTTCCCTAAATTTTTAGTCACAAACGCTCCTTTGAAGGCCCCCTTCAATTTCTCGAAAGTTATTCCGGCATTAGCGTAAAAACATTACATGCCCTGGATGTTGACAGAAGAACAGAACATAATTTTCCTCTCATGTAACCCCCCAAATAAATACGTGATTGGGTTATGTCAGGCGAATAACGAGGCCATGCTATAAGACCCACCTGTCCAATCCAATCAAACTTTCTTTAAACTAAAAAAATTCTGATACCCTGAAATATTTGAGAACCAGACACCGGTATGTTAACATTATGTAGGAATTTTAAGTTTAGTAACTAATCATCCCTTAAATTCACAACTCGGTTTCTCTTTGGTATCATCCTATACGAAAGCTTTGTAGGTGTTAGGTAACGTACGCAGTGCAGAAATTACCAAGACAAAAAAATAAAGAAGTTCGAGTACAAGACAAGATTATGCGAGAAACGAAGATATTAGAAATCGATACGAATTCAAGGGGAGAAGGGAAGGATGAGAGCACTATGTAGCAAGAATGGTAAATTGATTGCATGATGGTACTATTAAGTCAATTTTGTTATGAAAATTGAAAGGCCGAACTTATTGAGAGTAAATTGCGGCACTTATTATTACTTTAACATTTTAATAAAGAAATGTAGTATCCATTTTATTTATACCTGCCTTTAAGTTCTGCCTGAAGAAGTTTATGTTCAACAAGTTCCAAATATTCGTCAAATGAGTCTGCTAATTTTCGTTGTCGTAAAGTTTTTAAATCTCTCACTCTATGAATACTTTTAATACTAATTGGAAATAAATCAACTGTATTGGTAAAGTGATCTTTGAGTTTGTCTACTGCAATTTTAGATTTTTCAAGTTTATATTCTAATTTTTTCCGAACTAACGATAAATTAGCTTGCAGCTTTGATTGTAAATCGTTACTAATTCTTGGATCGAATTCAAACTCTCCTTTGGTAATTCTTTGACTTCTTGGTAATCGTTGACCTCTCCGTATTAGTTTTTGGAAACGTATTTTTAGACCATGAATTTTCTTTCTAAGTATTTGTTTCCGGTTATCGGCAACTTTTTGTATTCGATCTTGTTCTGCTTTTACTATAGCTTCTTCTAAACTTAATCTTTCGTAACCTCTAGTGTCTGCTACTCCTCTTGGGACTTCTAAAGGCTTTGGCATTTTCTTAGCTTTGTTCACAGTATATTTATTGTTTTCAGGATAAAATCGGTACGAGAAAATATTTCCATCATGACCACAGCTGAAGAAATACCTCTCATTATAACTGTAACACATTTTAGGAATAAATCCATTGTAATTATCATGCATCGATAGTTGCCAGTAGTCGGAAAAATCTCGCCAATCATCTGGATTAACTTTCACCACTCGTAGACTACCATCTTGCATTGCAAAAGTTAAATAGTTTCTTTTTTTACTAAAACACAAGACTTTGTTTAATATTTACCTACGATTACGTAACTTAACGTACTTGTATACAAAGCTACTAATTTCTACGTCATCGCCATCATATATCATTTGATAAAGAGATGGGGTGTGTTTGGTTTGATTCAAATAATACTCATAAATATATCCTGCATCATAACCACCCATAGAAAGCCAAATTGTACCATGATCCGTTGATTGTAACCATAGAACCCGATTTGGAACTTCAGGTATGTGTAATGGTTCCAATTCTTCTTCAGACTCAGAATCGGCTATAAAAAAATTATTATTTAATAATAATAATAATAATAATAGGTAGGTATAGCTACAAAGAAAGTCAGATGTCTATTATCATTTTCAAACTTCAATTTGAATTTTTTTTCCACCCTAACTATTGTCTAATTATTAAATTGTTTTTCTGTGTTCGCTGTCTGCCAAGGCGGTATCAAGGTCTGTGTACATGGTGCCGAGGTTAATGTTCTGAACATGGGTCTAAGATCTTCAATTTATTTAATTGAAAGTTTGTACAACGTTTAGAAGAGTCTGGATTTGAGAAGAGGGGTTAGAAATATTCCACCATAGGCGAAACTAGAGTATTTTATTTGGTAGTGCCAGCTAGAATTAGAAACCAAGCGTTGACTTGTATCAATGTAGCATCGTTTTTCCAGAATCTCTTTACAAAAAGGCACCGACTATTCAAAAGTAAATAAAATAAATTTTTATTAAATAATAATCTTATAAACAAAAACGAACATATATTTCAGAATCGGTCTTTTTTTCATTGTGGCCTCTTAGAGGACGCCCTCCTATAGCCAAACACAGAACAATATTTATAAGTCTTTCGAATAGTTGGTGGTTTTCGATTCGCTTTTGCTCTTCTTTCGAAATAAAATCGCGTTTAGTTTGATCTAACAAAATATCAATCGAGATCCCGTTTTCATAATGGTTCCATGAAGAAATACTAAATACTATGCATATGCACAGTAGTTCGTTCTTTCATGATTCTTAAACGCTTCAATGGCCCTATGCCAATTATTAAAACCTTTCTTTGTAAATGCAGTATGACCCTTATATGAGGCGTCGTTTGACCCAAAAAAAACGACAATGGAAACAGAATGCTGAATCCAACTGCTGGCTGTATTCTAGCCATTTGAAAGAATCATACCAATTTTTCTGAAAGTTTCTGAATTTTGAGCCTATTTTTCTACGCGGAAATATCGTCAAAGTGGGTTGATATGGTAGCTTTATTAAAAAGTGGAGGTGCAAACCTCCCCTGGACTTTCCCATACTAAAAATAAACATATTGTTTTTGCTATTCAACAGTAGTTCGCGAGGCAGCATTGGAAATCATTTGAATGCCTCGCGAGAAAAACGAGACTATACAGGTTCGATATGAACGAAAGAAAGACACCAAGATACGCATCTACCTGTACTCTGTAGTAGGTACCGGCTAGAAATTACAACTGGCGAAGCTGGACGATCGCTATCGACCGACCGACGTGCCGTTCTCGTTCGGATCAGATCGGCTAACATCGGCTTTCGCTCATAACTCCCTTTTCCTTTGAGCTACGATGCTGAAACTCGGTAGGTAGACTATTGACCTCTCCGCCTTTTCAACGCCGTCGAGCAATTTAAGCTACGACGTGCCGTTCTCGTTCGGATCAGATCGGCTAACATCGGGTTTCGCTCATAACTCCCTTATCCTTGGAGCTACGATGCTGAAACTCGGTAGGTAGACTATTGACCTCTCCGCCTTTTCAACGCCGTCGAGCAATTTAAGCTACGACGTGCCGTTCTCGTTCGGATCAGATCGGCTAACATCGGGTTTCGCTCATAACTCCCTTATCCTTGGAGCTACGATGCTGAAACTCGGTAGGTAGACTATTGACGTCTCCGTCGTTTCAACGCCGTCGAGCAATTTAAGCTACGACGTGCCGTTCTCGTTCGGATCAGATCGGCTAACATCGGGTTTCGCTCATAACTCCCTTATCCTTGGAGCTACGATGCTGAAACTCGGTAGGTAGACTATTGACGTCTCCGTCTTTTCAACGCCGTCGAGCAATTTAAGCTACGACGTGCCGTTCTCGTTCGGATCAGATCGGCTAACATCGGGTTTCGCTCATAACTCCCTTATCCTTGGAGCTACGATGCTGAAACTCGGTAGGTAGACTATTGACGTCTCCGTCTTTTCAACGCCGTCGACCAATTTAAGCTACGACGTGCCGTTCTCGTTCGGATCAGATCGGCTAACATCGGGTTTCGCTCATAACTCCCTTATCCTTGGAGCTACGATGCTGAAACTCGGTAGGTAGACTATTGACGTCTCCGCCTTTTCAACGCCGTCGAGCAATTTAAGCTACGACGTGCCGTTCTCGTTCGGATCAGATCGGCTAACGTCGGGTTTCGCTCATAACTCCCCTTTCCTTTGAGCTACGATGCTGAAACTCGGTAGGTAGACTATTGACGTCTCCGCCTTTTCAACGCCGTCGAGCAATTTAAGCTACGACGTGCCGTTCTCGTTCGGATCAGATCGGCTAACATCGGGTTTCGCTCATAACTCCCTTATCCTTGGAGCTACGATGCTGAAACTCGGTAGGTAGACTATTGACGTCTCCGTCTTTCAAACGCCGTCGAGCAATTAAAGCTACGACGTGCCGTTCTCGTTCGGATCAGATCGGCTAACGTCGGGTTTCGCTCATAACTCCCTTTTCCTTTGAGCTACGATGCTGAAACTCGGTAGGTAGACTATTGACGTCTCCGCCTTTTCAACGCTGTCGAGCAATTTAAGCTACGACGTGCCGTTCTCGTTCGGATCAGATCGGCTAACATCGGGTTTCGCTCATAACTCCCTTATCCTTGGAGCTACGATGCTGAAACTCGGTAGGTAGACTATTGACGTCTCCGTCTTTTCAACGCCGTCTACCAATTTAAGCTACGACGTGCCGTTCTCGTTCGGAACAGATCGGCTAACATCGGGTTTCGCTCATAACTCCCTTATCCTTGGAGCTACGATGCTGAAACTCGGTAGGTAGACTATTGACGTCTCCGTCTTTCAAACGCCGTCGAGCAATTAAAGCTACGACGTGCCGTTCTCGTTCGGATCAGATCGGCTAACGTCGGGTTTCGCTCATAACTCCCTTTTCCTTTGAGCTACGATGCTGAAACTCGGTAGGTAGACTATTGACGTCTCCGCCTTTTCAACGCCGTCGAGCAATTTAAGCTACGACGTGCCGTTCTCGTTCGGATCAGATCGGCTAACATCGGGTTTCGCTCATAACTCCCTTATCCTTGGAGCTACGATGCTGAAACTCGGTAGGTAGACTATTGACGTCTCCGTCTTTTCAACGCCGTCGACCAATTTAAGCTACGACGTGCCGTTCTCGTTCGGATCAGATCGGCTAACATCGGGTTTCGCTCATAACTCCCTTATCCTTGGAGCTACGATGCTGAAACTCGGTAGGTAGACTATTGACGTCTCCGTCTTTCAAACGCCGTCGAGCAATTAAAGCTACGACGTGCCGTTCTCGTTCGGATCAGATCGGCTAACGTCGGGTTTCGCTCATAACTCCCTTTTCCTTTGAGCTACGATGCTGAAACTCGGTAGGTAGACTATTGACGTCTCCGCCTTTTCAACGCCGTCGAGCAATTTAAGCTACGACGTGCCGTTCTCGTTCGGATCAGATCGGCTAACGTCGGGTTTCGCTCATAACTCCCTTTTCCTTTGAGCTACGATGCTGAAACTCGGTAGGTAGACTATTGACGTCTCCGTCGTTTCAACGCCGTCGAGCAATTTAAGCTACGACGTGCCGTTCTCGTTCGGATCAGATCGGCTAACATCGGGTTTCGCTCATAACTCCCTTATCCTTGGAGCTACGATGCTGAAACTCGGTAGGTAGACTATTGACGTCTCCGTCTTTTCAACGTCGTCGAGCAATTTAAGCTACGACGTGCCGTTCTCGTTCGGATCAGATCGGCTAACATCGGGTTTCGCTCATAACTCCCTTATCCTTGGAGCTACGATGCTGAAACTCGGTAGGTAGACTATTGACGTCTCCGTCTTTTCAACGCCGTCGACCAATTTAAGCTACGACGTGCCGTTCTCGTTCGGATCAGATCGGCTAACATCGGGTTTCGCTCATAACTCCCTTATCCTTGGAGCTACGATGCTGAAACTCGGTAGGTAGACTATTGACGTCTCCGTCTTTCAAACGCCGTCGAATTTCTGAATAGTATGCGATGATAGTGCGTTAAATAAATATAAAGATAGCAATTAAGAAAAGAAAAACATAAAACGTTTACGTGGCCTGGAAACGCATTAGATCGAGAAAAAAAAAAGAAAACAGTTAGGGGCGGCTCATATCCAATACTGGATAAAAGAACCTGAAAACGACTGAATAAAATTAATATTAATTAAAGTTTCAGAATGGTACATCTGTTTCTCTGTATGATTATTTTATTGCTCACCCAAGAAGACTTCTTCATCAATTTCTAGTCCAGGATTGTCAGCTTTAACTTTCTCCAGTTCTTCGCGTTTCTTCTCAAGTTTTACGGCTTTACGTTCTTCAATTTCTTTTATTTTAATATCTCGTCGAATTTGTGCTTTATACGTTGTAAATGATCGTATCTTTGGTTTTAAATTCAATTTATATGTTATAGTGGTGTAAGATTGTGGAACTGAAGGTACTTCGACTTGTACAAAATGACCATGAATGCATCCTACTAACACTACCGTATCCTGCAACCAAACTTATTGTAATCTAGACTTTTTTTATGTAACATTAAATTAATATACTTGTTTGTGATGCCAGGATAAACAAGTGACACTGCCAGGAACACGTATGTATCCAATAGGAAGTAAAACAACATATGACTTTGGATTACGTTGCACTTGATACATGAAAATTGTTGCATCTTTTCCACCAGTAACTAATATGTTTCCGGATTCGTTCAAAGACATTTGTGTTATTGGTTGGTTATGGGGTTTTGTTATCTGTAAAACAGAAAACAGATTATGAAAGATATATTGGGTCGGAAGTAGCGCGGAGATAGAGTAGATAGATTCTTAATGCTTCCGGACATTGCAAGAAAGCAGAATACAATACTTCGACCATGTCATGAGGAATTCTAAATACTGCTTGTTATGGAAGACATGGCAAAGAATAATCAAATTAAAATGAGAGAGGCGTATTGGAAACGTAGCTCGAGAAGAGGATTTATGGTGGAAGAAGATGGTGAAATGGAATCCTTGGGAATGAATTAAAAGTGTAGGGAAGGTCGCGAATTAGATGGGTTGATGATATTAGAAAAGTAGGAAGAAAGAAAAGAATAATAAGTGGGAATATGTGGGACAGAGAGAGAAAGAGAGAGAGAGAGAGAGAGAGTATGGATAACCGAAGAAGACTGTATGCATGGGACAGAAGACAACATTCAAGACACAACAAGGAGAAGATACCAATATCAGCAAGAATCGGGCATCATAACTAACGATAATGGGGAAGAGACAGCTACAACAGTCCACTTTCTGGACTTTCTTTCTGTCTGCGGAGCTGAAGGTTCCAGTTCAAACCTGATATTGCGGTCCTAGCAGATGGTCAAAGAATTCGTCAAAAAATTCCATAGCGAGCTCTTTAGGAGTGAGTATACGATTTAGTTCTTTGATTAGGACTTTTATTAGCTGAAGGAAGCTGAATTTGGACGCCTCTGATCACGCCTATCTAAAATATCCCATACGTGCTCGATAACACGGATGGTATTCTTGGGGTTAAATGTGGATTTACAGTTTACAGCATATACGCAACAAACATGATATGTTCCTCCGGAAGTATATCGACATATCATTGACATTCTCACGTCTTCCTGGGATTAGTACAAGTTTGGTTCTTTCGTCTAACCAGAGTAATTCCACCCCCAATAGATCTACCATTATATTCTCGAATATTGTTCACCTGGACGTCTATGAAGAGTGCTGATCTCCATTTCTATTGTGTGTAACGAGAAACAATCAAACGAGATATTTTGTGATGCCGTCTTAAAACAGGCCATCAAACGGGTCTCATTGGTTTTAGATTTTCTTCTCCAAATATATTTTTAATCTATTTCGGTCGGAAATTATTTTCATGAGTTCTCGAATTTGATGACTTTGGGTGGATTTCTTTGAACGATCTTGTTGTTATAGCTCTGCCCCCCTCTGGGTCTGTTTCTATAACCCTTGCACAAACTTCTTAATCTAACCCTAAACTGATTCTGTAGTGATCTACTCTAAGCTACCATGTACTGTAATCATACGAAAATGGAAGGCCTAGACGAGCTACAAAACTGGGTTATAGCAAGTAGGTGATATAGAGGCACATCAACTAGAGAATAGTAAGTCGAAATTATAGAAGAAGACGAAGAATATGGAGGAAAATAGTGTTAGATCGACAGAAATGGAAAAGCCTGAAAGAAGATTTTGTCCGATGTTGAATAAGAAAACAGATTAAAGTAAAATATTATTTTATGCACTAAATAGAGTTCCTTACTTGGATTGTTTTCACACGAAATCTTTTCGACTTTTCAGTCGCCATTGTTAGTATAACAACTCTTAAATTTCCATCATCAAATGCCATAATCAGTTGGTCACCTGATTTCTGTACCTAGAAGAAAACAATATAAATAAACGTCTATATTTTAAAATAAATTATTATTCTTTTGTACTTTTAACGGTAACCAAATCATTGCAGATCCTTTAGCTGGATACTGATGGATAAACAAAAGTATTTGAAAGACGTAGTTATAAAGCTGGAATCGACCATCC
Source organism: Hemicrepidius hirtus (assembly GCA_963082805.1). Taxonomy (NCBI): domain Eukaryota; kingdom Metazoa; phylum Arthropoda; class Insecta; order Coleoptera; family Elateridae; genus Hemicrepidius; species Hemicrepidius hirtus. The sequence continues at coordinate 10,289,332 of OY720167.1, forward strand.
TCTCCCAGACTTGCCAAGTAGGGTCCCCATGGACATGCTGCAATATCATTCACTGGTCCTGTATGGCATTTGTATAAAAACTTGTGTGGAGGATGCGGAGTATTAAGATATTGTTTGATATTTATCTCGACTTTCAATAAACTACCATTTCCATCCTTAATTAAAAAAATATTAATGCAGGGTGAAATTTAAATGGAGGTGGGGGAGAACATAATGGTACATGCGCTATATTTGGTGAATATATGCAAAATTATTACGATACGACTATCCGAAGAAATGGATATGGCGATGAAAAAGTGATTTCGCTGTTGACTATACAATAATTGTTGTATTATTTGTTATAGATTTTTAGATTGAAGCATAAACACTCTTTTAAGTTCGGATACGGGACGGTTGTAAATAAATTTAGTTGTAAGCGCTACAGGACGTGCAACGAAAGAAGAGCTATGGAGTATGAGCTGAGCGTGCCGTAATTACCTGAGCGAAATACCATTTGTCGTTTGGATCATCATTTTGTTTGTAAATACACATGTATTTTATGTCAGGTATAAAAAAATCATAATTGGGATCTAGTTCAACAAATCTATGGTGATCCGGAGGATCAGCTTGTTCGATGTACTTATAATACCATAATTTAACATGTCCATCCATTCCTACAGTCCATAGAACACCATTATCATAATAAAATTGTGTTATTGGTGCGGTATGACAATATCTTCCCCTTGCCCTGCATACTTCCAATTTTATTAAGCCTTCGTCCCATACTAAAATGTTTCCCCATTCACAACCAGAAAGTACCTATAGAGCAGAGATAGACTTGAGAAAATGGATATTACTTAACATGCAGAGTAACCTTTTCATCAGCCATTGGTAGTATGCCTAAAATATCGCAATATTCTGTTTTACCAAATCTTCCTAATTCACCTTGTAATTTTAGTCCGGTGAATGTTTCGGCCATTTTCCAAAACTTTATATGAGTCAATCCTTGAAAATTATGAATCGTTAGAAATTTGTTGTTTTATTTTAATATCAAATATTTTATACCACAAGAAGTGAGTTGTCCAGGTACGTCTTTGGAAAACATTACTCTGTAGATTGGATTTACATTCGACTTGGTTCGTAATAAAATTTTTGACTTTACCCAGTCAAATATGGTAATTAAATAATCTGGTGGTCCACCTTGAGATACAAGGAGTAAACCATCTGGACTAATAAAATAAATTTTATACATTAAACTATGGACTATTTTTGGAAATTTGTTAGAAGTAGGGTTGTTTGACAATTAAGGTAAATGGGGTATCTGATGGATAGTTCCATTTTGAGTTGTTCGCTAGCCGATCCGTTCCTCTCAATCGGCAATGTGTAACTTTACAATCGCATAGTAAAGTTGTTTTTTTGATCACAAACAACAAAAATTTGAAAAGTTCCAAAAACAATTTTTGTTTTTAATTTATTCAAAAATTGCGGGAAATTTTGAAATTTTCTTCTTGGTTGTTTTGAGAAATGGAACGTGATTGTAAATTAAATGCGGTGTATATTCTAAGCTAGCTAACCAGCTGGTTTTGAGAAATCGCAGCAATCCTGCTAGGCGCTCGCGCGTCTATTATTCCTCTCTATCGGCAATTTGTAACTTTGCGTTTCTAGAACGAGACCGTGTTGTAAAAGTAATTAACCGAAAAAATGTCGTCTTCTTTTCCTTTTACCTTAATGACCAAACGACTCTCATAATATTCAAGTGGATTACCTATAATTTAAGTGAGTAAAACATCTAGCAGTACCCTGCTTTAATAAACAGACAATTTCAAGTGAAGGCCAATCGTATACTATAATTGGAGGCATAATTCCATTCTCACCTACTGCAATATGTGGAAAATCTGGGTTTGGATTTTTCTAGAAGCGGAAATAAAATAAAAATAACGATTAATTGATTTACATAATTACTTAACTGTAATATGTCCTATTCCTCCACCAAATGCACTTCTTCGAAACCAATGTTCTTTCGTTTCAACATTAAGAAAGTTAATTATATTACCCGAGGTAAATATAAGAGTTTTTTCATCTGCAACAACTAGGTTGTAATATTTTTTACAATCAAATCCATATGAGTAGCTTGTAATAATTAAGGAAAGGATATTTATTTGAATTTGCTGTTGAATAAGGATAAGGATACTCAAATTCTAAAATATTTCCCGGTATTGTACATTCTTCGCTTAAAACTGGCCCTGAAATAAAATCTTCAGAATAATATACGCTTGGTTCTTCTTCGAAAACATATTCTTCTTCCTCTCCTCCATGATCCTCAATGTCCAGGGGTAGATCATCGATATCATTTACAGTAGCATTTGACATTGCAAAGGTTTTGTCACATTTATCTTACACCTTGATGTTTGTTCAATACTCTGTGTTACTATAGCAAACTTTCATATTTATACACGTTATTTAATCTTTCTTCGTTTATTACGAATTTAAAATTTAATAATTATACCAAACTTATATTTTAAAACCATATACGTAGGTATATAAATCGTTTTAAATTTTATTTATAAAAATAAACCAAATTTCCACTAAAATTAAATCAAGGCAAGTTCAACCATGTAGAAGCCACACACAATGTAGTAACTACACAAGTTACCGTGGATATGTTTGATTGATTGTAATGAGGATATTCAGACGCGTTAACAGAAATTGAATTTTTTTAACACCCCTATTCCTGGACAATAAGCCACTTAGGCTGTAGTGCCTTTAGTGTCTATCATATGTAGACGAACGCAGAGAAAAAAACACACCCCTATTCTATAAAAACATTCTTAACGAACGACTCTTTAGTTAACGACAATCGTTGGCGACTCTCGTAAAACTATCACAATAACTTTAGTTTAGAGCGAAAAATAGTTCAAACACCGACAATCGTTGGTGAACGAGTCATTACAGCTTACAGCAGAATAGGGATGTAAGCGCCGTGTAAGTCCCATATTCTTTAAAAAATTCGTTCACGAACGACTTGTTAGCTAATGACACTAGTTTATGTTAGAGCGAATTATCGTTCAAACACCGACAATCGTTGGTGAACGAGTCGTTATGGTTTACAGAATAAGGCCGTAACACCCACATTCTTTAAAAAATAGAGGTGTAAATTAAAAAATATTTCTTATGATTAAATTTAAAATTATTTTTGGCAACGTCTCTTTTATTCGTCCACGGAGGGCTTCCATGGTGGCAAAATGGTTCCCGTCTTTTTCCGTTATAATTTACGGGGTTATAATCAGGAGAATTATGAAGCCGCTTATTTGCTTGAATAAAATATGGCATGTTGTTCTTGTTTTCCACTAAAAATTGTGTTCTGTGAGACGGTGCACTATCTTGAATAAAATCAGTTAAAAAATTCAAATTGAAAGTAGTACTCGGTTAAAGAATAGGGGTGTAAATTGGAAGATACTTCTTCTGATTAAATTTAAAATTGCTTTTGCTAACACATTTTAGATTCGTTCACGGAAGTCTTCCATTGTAGCAAATGGTTCTCGTCTTTTTCCTGCAATGCGTTCCACAGAATAATTTAATGGATTATAGTCAGGAAGAGGAGGATTACGTAGCCGCTGATTTGCTTGAATAAACGATGGCGTATTTTCCACTAAAAAATGGGTTCTGTGAGACGGTGCACTATCTCGAATAAAAACAGTTAAAACAAAGTTAACATCGAATTGGTAAGTGCTCGATTAAAGAATAGGAAAGATACTTCTTCTGATTAAATTTAAAATTACTTTTGGTAACACATTTTAGATTCGTCCAAGGAGGTTTTCCATTGTGGCAAATATGTGGGGTCGTCTTTTTCCTGCAATGTGTTTCATACAAAATAGTTTAATCGCCTCATTGAACCGTTTAATGGATTATAGAATTACATCGTCACTGATTTACTTGAATAAAAGATGACATGACATGAAAATTGTGTTTTGTGAGACGGTGCACTATCTCGAATAAAAACATTTAAAAAAACGTTAACATCAAATTAGTAAGTGCTCGATTTTTAATGCATTTTGTAAATATTGTCCCCCATTTAGAATCGCTTATAAATGTTTATATTCTTGGTTAACTCCATGCTTTATCTGTTTGTAGAGCTACGTTTGTATCTTTGTCAATAAATATGCCTAAATAAAAATATCGTAGTGTATCGAAGGTTGTATATAGTCTGGATATACGACATAAACAACGTTCATGACATTATATCAACTCATTTAACGAAATGAGTCATAAGAAGGCCGATGGTGTCATCAAGCTGTCTTGTCATACAAAACATTCTTTCCTTCATTGTCAACTCTTTCGCAAATATTCTTTAGCTTTTTTTTATGCAAACCGTAACCGCTCTGAAAGTCCTTGATGACATTTCAAATTAGTTTCATTCATGTTTCTAACATAGTAGGTAGAGATACACGCTGTGTACCTATCTACAAATTTCCTTTCACCTCCGGAAGTTTTCGAGTTTTATCAAATAACGCAAGCAAATATTTTATTTCATTATTTATCTTAGAAGGCGTTTTCTAAATCAAATAATGTTATCAGCAATTTTGCAGTTTACCTGCGAATGAATGTTTTTGAATTCATAATTTAAAACGGCGACCTTTCACTCTTTGTTTTGTTTACAATCATAATATCCTATTGTATTTTGATAATTATGTACCTAGTTTCGAATGAAACGAAATTAAAAGTTACCATGAACCTCTAATTCAGATTTTAGTGCGCGTTTTTTAGTCGCCACGTAAAGTTGGGGAAAAAAAGTATATCGCTGTGATTACGACGTATCGTTTTCCGAGTATTTACTTTATGTTCTGGCAATCTTTAGGTAAATGGTTGCGGGAGTAGATTCCAATAAGTTGTATGATTAATAAATGACTAAGGCAATGCGGGTTACAAAGTTTGGTCAACTCCGTCATTCTTGTGTTTAGCTCTCTGCAGTTTGGTGTCACCATTACGATTATTAGTGTCAATTAAAATTAATTTTTCTACCATCCTGCATAGGGTGCGTCCCTATATTTCCAACATTTTTGATCCGACCGCGTTTTGTGCAGTGCGCGTTTTGAGTGCAACAATAGTGAAGTAAAAATGGCGAAAAACTCAACAATCGACAACGATTTTTCCGTACTGATGAGGTTTGTTGTATTTATTGTATTTATACTTTACTTAAGGTTTCATATTGCGGCATTTGTGATAAGAAAGAATAAAAAGGAAGTTCTTGGGGTTTGCGTTACATACACATATGCACTGCATGTGCTGTATGCAAGATCATTCTAACAGTTTTGAATTTCATGACGTCTTGATTGTTGCTTGTTATCGTTGATCTCGTTGTGTTCAATTTGTTTATTACCCAGTCAATTTACTCTTAATTGATTTCAATGTAAGTATAATTCACAAATCATGATTACTATGTTGTGTGTATAGGAAGTTCAGTAGAGGATGCTTGCTAATCTAGTTTCTAAATATATTTCAATCTTTGCTTGATTTTTTTTTATTTTCGTGTCCAAAACAATTATCTTTGTATTGTGACTCATTCTAAATTTATCTTGATGGTAAATATAATGTCTTGAGTTTAATTGTTTGTAGATAAAATTGTTCTTACTTAAACTACAATGATATAAATTTCTTGGATAGGCAATAACAATTTTATGTAACGAGACTCGTAGGTTGATAAGATTGTCGAAATTGTTGTTTAGAAAAGTAGAGGAAATACAGAAGAAAGGGATTGGGGAGTTTTAGACCAGACTGATATTTAGGGTGTCCCTAAAACGCAGGGAAAACAAACTTAGTAGATCCCTATTCTGTAAGCCGCAATGACTCGTTCATCAACGATTGTCGGTGTTTGGACGATTTAGCTCCAAAGTTACTCTATGAGTTATAGGGAAATCGACAACGATTGTCGTTCATGAACGAGAATATGGGTGTTATTCTTCTTGCAATTCTGCTAAAAAATTTTAATGCCATTTTGTGTTTTTCTTACTGGTTTCGGAGTTATTCTTAATCAAAAAATACTGTTAAAGTAATAAAATTATTTTAGTACCAAAGGAATCATATTATACAGGGTGGGTTATAATTACTGTGTATACTTCAAAATGCAGGGAATTTAGTAAAACATTTTAGGGTTGATATGAAATGTAAGGGAAACAAGAAGAAGTATAAACACTATACGTGTCCGTGTTTGAATGAGAGAGACAGGTTGTGACCAAAACTTAATATTTATTAGATATTAAGTTTGATGGTGAATATTTTAAAAATACTTTGACTCCTTTTTCTGATTTTTTCGAGTCTGTCTTTTCTGGCGGGTGCTGTAATTGAAATGGTTAGTAAATAAAACAGTTTGTAGGCAGAAATCAGATAAACCTACATACAGGGTTTAGTACTTCATTATTAATCTTAATTTGTAAGAATGATGTCGGATGTGGTATGGTGATTTAATTTTTTAAAACTATTGTAAATCCGCGAACGGATGCAATGTACAGAACATCCGTACTGTTTTATTTAATACCTAGATTAGTAGGTAATAACTTTTAAAAGAAGTTTTATTACAGATAAATATACTGGTACCCTCTTTTGGGTCGTGCCGGAACTTTTATATCCATATTCGTACAAAAATGAGCTACAATCTATGCCTGTTACATAATACACCATTTTGCTAGTATTTTAACTTTAAACATTCAAAAAGTTTCCTCAATAGTACCTAGTTGATTTATTTTGAAAATGCTGAAGACTATGGTTTGGTAGCAATACTAATAAACATTCCTGGCCTCCTGAAACCCAGTTTCAGTTCTGCTAAAAATGAAAAACAACATTTCATATGATAAGGGGTATTTACAAATTACTAGTTTGATTTGTTATCTGATAACTTTTCTGCAGTATAAATTCGACGGTGAGGTTTTTCCTCGTTTTGTTCTAGTATTTAAAAAAATAAAAATTGTGGTATTTCCAAAGACTTAATCATGTCCTGCATTATCTTTGACGTAAACGGGAATAATTTTTACAGGAAGTTTTTATTTTGCGGTTTGTTATCAAAAAGACGCTTAAAGAAATCTATTTAATACTATACAGGGTGTTTCAGTAAGAGAGGCTGTAATATGGAAGGAATTGTCGGCTAAAGATAATTTAATTCTTTTTCATGAAGCTCCTTCTGTATTATTATCAGGATAAGGTAATATTTTGCAAAAATTAATTAGAAAGGACTGAAACGAGTAATTAAAAAAAACCAACTGTTTTTGATTTTCAAAATTGAAGTCCTTGATATTAAATAACTGCAGTATTTTCTAAGATTTCCCATTTTCTAGAAATGTTTTAAAGTACAGACTTTTGAAAACTAATAGCTTTCGAATCTCTTTACCAACTTAATTAATAGACAATTAAAGAAGCAGTTATTAATTGCTCAATCATTTAAAAGTGAGTCATTTGGAATTTGACCGTATTATGAAAAACTCTTACAATCGAACTTGACGTAAGAAAGTCGTTTGCCTAGTCGTTAAAAATAAATTCATCATTCAACAATTTACAAAAAAATGTGTGACTAATTTATTGTAGCAAATTAAGAAAAACGTAATTGGAAGTTTTCAGTTCTTGTTTCTCATATCGCAAACAAGAAATAAAAGTAGAAATTGATTACAACTACAAAACTTTTATAGGTTGATAGATTAAGATTAAAAGTAACGTGAAGCCTTTAATTACCTTATGTTTTTATTAAGTGACTCACATTACGTAAATATGGAGATATATAGGAAGAAAACTGGGTTTTCAGTATTCAAGGGCTTTAAAATTTGTTTTTTTTTTCATTAAAATATCATCAAATATGACTGATTGATGTGATACTCGATAACCAGTAATTAATAAATAGTAATTAAACTAAAAAATAAAACTAGTAATAAAATGAATGCAACCTCCTTCTTCTACTCTACATGATCAAACATGACGGTGCCCCTGCACATTTTACGGGGTGAATCCACAGATGGCATTATTATTTTATAGTTTATTACATCAATTAATATTTATAATGATTCTAATAATAACTAATTTGAGAACAAAATAGCTGTAATCTGGTAAAATCTGCGATCTCACACATGTGTGAAAATATAATTTTTTCCCTTAATATTTAGTTTTTTTAAAGCGGGATTTATATTAATAATAATGTTCTGGCTGTTGTGTATAAAATTACATGTGTTAATTAACATATTTCAAGTTCAACATAATTATGTTGGTAGTAGAAAAAATTGGCCCTGAATAAATATTTTAAGTAGGTCAACGTTTGCAACAGAAAGTTTGGGAAATATTATTATATTGTGGTTTATTTTATATATATATTTTTTTGGTTAATTTAAATACTAATTTAGTCGTAACAAAGTTAGTTTATTTTTTGTTTACCGAATGTTTCTAATTATGAATCATTGTTAATCCATTTTTGTTTCATTATTCATCATTTACAGTTTTGTTGCATATATTAATTTTATTTCATGATTTTGTTCTAGGTATTCCCCTCCACTTTTAACCGCAGCTGGGGTTATCACAATATTAACAATGATCATCGGTGTTACGGGAAATTTATTGACCGTTATTGCACTTTTAAGGCATGCCAAACTTCGCACAGTTGCAGCAGCTTTTATTGCAAGGTAAGAAGAAGAAGAAAATTAGGTGAACATGAGCAATTTTATAATATTGCACTGAAAATTATTAAAAGGGGCAGTTTTGAAATTCTGGTTTAAACCCCAGTTCAGCTAAATGCTAAACCAAGATTAATAGCCATGGATGGTTTTGCTGAACCAGAGTTTACACTAGAACTGAAAAACTGGCCCTAAGTAATAATAAACACGTAGCCTGCCTAGATTTTATTTCCCTAAACAGTAACCAAAATAAAGGTTAGGTACCTTCAGGTTCGATTAGTTAGGATGAATTAATTTGCAAATTAAAACAAAAAAATTAAAATAATGTGGTCTTTTTTAAATATATTATCTATTTAGGTGTTTCGTATTTCCGTTTACGTTACTTCCTGTGGTTTTGATTGAGCACTGTGAACTATCTATTTTTAGTATTGTTGGAATTATGTATTCTTTGGTTACGATTTTATTGTCCCATTGGAAAAAATTGGTTTAGAATGAAGTGAAAACAAAAAAACATTTACGAAATAGGTTTATTTTGAAATTGAAATAGAGACTTTGGAAAAAATTACTAAATTTTAACAATTGTAAATTTAATACAAAATACAGTGTGTTCCTGATGCCACAGATTTAAATATAGATTAGGGGAAGAAAATACAGTAATACAAGCTAAAAATAAAGTATAAGAAGAAGTTGAGGTTTTATAGGTGGGGTGGGGGTAACTTAGAAAGGCAAGATCAAAGAAAAATTCACTTCTAAAGTTAAGAAGGGGAAGTGAAGACGAAGACGAAATAGAACCTGTAAACAAAGAAATCTGAAAAGAGAATTATTGTATAAAAGAAACTTGAGGAAGAATCTCCAGACACGACAATAACCTACAGGGTGTACCGGTATATCAAAATTGGCGGATAATAATTACACCCATGCAATTCTACGTTGACTTTCAATGAGTTACGCTTAATATATTCCTACGGAAAATATTAAATAATGCTATAAATACTTAGTAGAAATTTTTTTATCTTTGATAAATCTTTCTTTGGTCTGTTGTTTATTCAAGATAAAAAACATTTTTTCGTTAAAGAATTTAGGTACCTATTACACATTTTACGATAATAATAATAATTTAATGCAGGTCTGAAAAACTTCTTACTGAGTCACTGAGTAGAGAATTAGAAAGATTTGTGTGTGATACAGCCACAGGTTAGTCATTATGATTTGCAGGTTTACAATGTTATAATAACTTAAACTCGCTAAAATATTTGAAGGTTACACAGAACTGATTGCAATTTGCAACTATTACAAGAATTTCACTTTCGCATATTCATAGGTAATTACTAATTAGATAAACTTAATTATAGTCTTTGATTATAGCATTTCCTGTGATGCTGTATATGGGCAGATTGGAGGAATAATAAAATAGAGCGTTTCATTTTTAATTTCACCTCTCGTACATGAAGTCCATTCTGCAAGATATTTTTTTTTTGGAAAATCCACTAATAATTTCTGTGTTTGGTTAAGGATAATTTTTATCCATAATACGCTGTCATGATTTATCATTATTGAATGGTGAATAATAAAGTAGGTGCGCTTTACAAACATAAAAATGAATACAACGTCAACAACAGAATCTAATTTTGTTTGGGATAATATTTGAAATATGCACTGGAATAATTTAGCACTTTAGCTTCATTCGTATCGGTGCCATTTTTCCTGTTTCAAAAAGAAAAAAAATCTCACCTGTATGAAGCCCCCTTTATAATTTTATTTAAGTACATTAACAAACAAATGATTAGCACAATAGTAAACGTTTGACAGAGTTTCACATCAAAAAATTTTTTTGCAAGGACATACCTAAAATACGCCGCCGCTTATTTGATGACATTTTTCAAAAATGTGGACGGATAGACGTAGTGCGTCGTCGTATAAATTAATATTTTTTGATAATACTTCTGGAGAAAGTATACTAGGGTTTTACAAAGTTTGTAATTGATATTATTCCCTTGGGCTTTTATGAAAGTCGCAACTTAAGTCCGAAGTCACAAAGCTCGATATATAATATTGCCGGAATTTTTCATTCATAGTAGAGGGTAGGATTGGCAGGAAGATCATGAACAGTGAGATTTATCAGCAGGACGGTGCTCCTTGTTATTAGGGATTTACAGAAAAAAATATTTCAGCAATTTGTACCCCACATTTTATTGCATGAAATTTATACTTTTTATTTGTATTGCTTACAATAAAGTGATGAGCATTTCACAAATAGTTTAAGAAATTGCAATTCAGGTGCTGACCAATGGTTTCAGGTTTATTGTCGACACGTAAAATATGTTGTCATATCCAGGAAATAATAATAATAATAATAATAATAATGGTCTGTAATGGGTATTCATTGAATTTTGTAATATGTTTGATATCAGGTCAGCATTTGTCTATTTGCAGAATATTTCTTTTAATAAAAATATTTAATAAAATTTTGTTTGACAACTGCTCAGACTAAATCTATAATTTCAATGTGGTCAAAACGTAAAAACTTGTCTGGTTTATGATAAATTACAAAATTGGTTCACGTCAGGTGATAAGAAATCGTTTTTGGCTTCTATTGCACTCTGCTTTCATAACATGTTTTTGAACGTAATTTTTTGATATTATCCTGTGGTACTGAAACAATTTTGGGACAAATTACTATTTTCTGCACACTTAAGGCTAAGGCTAAGGATTTTATACCCTGCCACAAGTTTTAATATTTCTAATACACCCTGAATGGTACCTCCTTTTCTTTCGCAAATTTTATCCATTTTCAAGTCGGCAGCCCACTATACAAACGTGTGTTAACAAACTACGTTATGAAATGTGACCACGATAAATCGATCTTTTTAAGAATAGTAGGCTAAAAGAAAAGGAAATTTATCATGTGCAGACGCATGTTAATGTATTTTATATCAAAACCTTGCGTGAACTTCAAAATTTAATATACACAGTTTTCATAAATAATTGACCCACAGAAAATTAGTCAACGATTATGTAATGGTGGATATTATACGGAAGGGTGAATAATAGCCATTGCGTACGAGTAAGATACTGCACTTTTCCACGACTATAATATTACCAAATAATAACACTTTATACTATGACTATGCGATGTATTACGTCTATTCGTTCACATTTTTTAAATCTTATCAAATAAGCCATGACGGAATATTTTATGTCCTTGCGACAAATTTTATTTTGAAGCGAGACCGTATCAGATGCAAAATTTAGTTCTGTAGATACTTTTTAATTCCATTTTTCGTGTAAAGCGCATCCTAGTTCATTATTCACTGCTGAATGAAATAGGATTGACGACTGTGTGCTAAGGATAAACATTATTCATGACCAAACACATAAATAATTGATCCATTATTTTGTAGTACCTACTATTACTAGTTGTGGATAAAATAAGTATCTTATATAACATTTTTATTTCAATATTAGATATAAAAGATACCTACCTACACTTTTGGTCATTGTTGTGCTCTCGCCTAGATAATGATTAGTAACGTTTTAAAAAATGCAACTTTATTTATTACATAAGAATAAAATCTGTTTGCTGAGAGATAAAACTTATCATAAAAAATTATTATTATGGTTACAAATAGCACTTATCATTATTCTTCGATGAACAAGGTCTCGGTCAGTGTATGATAAGAGCGTGTTAGGAAAGTCACGCAATTTTTTCTTTAATCGGTATTTATATGTAATTATGTTTTATGAATTGAACATATAGGACAACATTCTATTTTTTTTGCCGTGTATGTAAGATATATGTAACGGCGTTAAAAATAGTTATTTATGTTACAAGGCCGTGAAGTAGCACTTTTTTTTATTAGAATGAATATTATTTGGCGAGGCGAAGGCCGAGCCAAATAATCATTCGAATAAAAAAAAGATAGTTCACGGCCATGTGGCATACAAAATTTTGTGTGCAACTGTGAAAAATTACCAAAATTAAAGTTTCGATCGAATCTTTACATAAAATTAAAAGCTAATTTCATTCAAGATCATGACCCGTAAAAAAAAGTCTTTGTCGGCCGGTAAAAAAAAGTCTTTTTTTTACGTTGTCAGGGCTTTTTTTACGTTGTCAAGGTTTTATTTTACTATAAACAAATGTGCTACTTCACGACTCAAAATCAAACAAAAAAAGTGACCTTTTTTTGACAGTTGCACACAAATATGATTTTCAGTTTAGTATTATGTGATTCTTATTTTCGTATGAATTTCTGTGTTTCGTAGGTACTTCATTAATAGCCTACCATCTTTACTGGGAACTTGTAAATCTATACAGGGTGTTTCTAAAATGACGGATACCGAGCCATATTGCGTCGTCCCCATCGAGTTACTGTTTTAAAAATATAATATAATAATGTCTTTTCTTCCCTAGTTTCAGAATTATTCTTAATCAAAGATATTGATTTTATTTTTGGAAAGGGGGTGGTAAATTTTAACAGGAGAATCGAATAGTGCTCTTCTGGTCCGACATTTTATAAACACTCTTGTATTATATTTTTGTAATTATTTTAGTATGTTTTAAAAATTATTTTTATCTCGATCAAAACAAAAAGTGAAAATTCCAGAATTAAACCGTCTTTATTTTATTTTAACGTAATTAAGAAATTCTGACTCACGACTTGTTTCAAGTGTGTAGCTAATGGGGGTACGAAAGTTTTAATAGAAAACAGCTCTTGTTAATTAATAGACGAGACATACACGACTACATCTCACGAATACATTGTTCGACTAATAATGGTTTCTTTTGTTGCAGTTTATGCATATCAGACCTGCTTTTCTGCTTTCTAGTATTACCTTTCGGCGCAAGTCAATTTTTTCATGGTACATGGATTCATGGAGATTTACTCTGCATTTTGGTACCAATGATGAGGTATGGAAGTGTCGGCGTTTCTCTTTTAAGCGTCGCAACGATTTCCATAAATCGTTACATCCTCATAGCATGGCCATCTCTTTACCCGAAAGTTTACACGAAATTAAAAGTCGCCCTATATATTGGAATTATTTGGGCTTTTAGTTATGGTCTACAAATCCCAACCCTTCTAGGAGTTTGGGGTACTTTTGGATTTGATGAAAAACTGGGAACCTGTTCGATCAAGCAAGACGAAAACGAAAACAGTTCAAAAATGGCGTTGTTTATAATTGGGTTTGTATTACCCTGTATTGTAATTATAGTTTGTTATTCGAAAATATACTGGGTGGTTCGAAAATCCCATAAGCGCCTCAGCAAACATAGTTCTGGAGTGGATACGAAGAGAAGTGAAATGCACATCACGAAAATGGTTTTAGTTATATTTTTATGCTTCGTAGTGTGTTATTTACCCCTTACTATAGCTAAGGTGTTTGATCCAGACGTTAAAAGTGCCCCGTTATTAGTATTAGGGTATTTGCTGTTATATTTTGCAGCTTGTGTTAACCCTGTCATTTATGTTACTATGAACAAACAGTACAGGCAAGCGTATTTTGATACCCTAAAATGTAGGGTTGGTAGTAATTTTGATTCTACCTCCCCTGTACAACATAGCAAATCAATAATGTCAGTGATGTTTTTAAGAAACGCTGTTTCCCCTAATCCTAACAAGGTTTAATCGTAATATTAAATTTTGTAAGCAATACTGAAAGTACAAAGTGTTCATATTATTATGTAATTTATTTCAAGTCATTATAGGTATTTTCCTTATGTTAAGGAATAAGCGAATTGTAAGTATTGTATATTATTGTATTATCTTTTGTATTTTTAATTGTAAGTACCTACCAATATTATTAATAAACAAAATAAATATAAGTTTGAAATTCGAGTAATTTCTAAAAAGTATATTATGACTGTATTAATGACTTTCATGATGTTTGTGTTTCTGTGTATTTGATTAAGACCTTCAGTATTTTAAAAGTTTAATTAGGAATTGTATTTAAATGGGTTGGACGTGTATGACATTTTTTGGGTGCTGAAGCAAAAAGTTTATGAACGTCTTTAAATATAACTACTCACGTACTTTAGACGAAAGTGATTATAAAGGTTTGCAAGATTCAAATATTTTTCACTTCAGGTAATATATTTTTTCTAAAAGCGGCACGAAAGTTAGCAAAAGAAAGGTCCGTAATGTGAGTTTATAAAAAACGGATTTTTTTTTAGTCTTCGATTTATTCTGTGACCTATATCAGATAACCAAGGATCACTTTATGTAACACAGAGAGAGAGAGACATATATTACTTTTAACTCCAACACTTTTCTATTGTTCTTAATGATCGTCACTTTCTTTTTTTTTCCGCTAGCTATACCAAAATTAAGGTGTCACACAAACATTATAGTGTCTAAAATAGGATTTTCGTGTGATGTTGAAAGATAAACTTCATAATTTCATTTTCGTTAAAAAAGAAGAATTGATAAAACAATTATTATTATCTATTTTGATTGGAGTAATCTGTCGATTATATTTGTTTATTTCAGAAATAGCAAAATAAAATCTTGCAAAACATTAAATAGGTATCGCAATTTTCAAATAATCCTTTTGAATGAATATTTTCATTTAATTAAAATTAATTTACATGTTATTGCTACCAAATTAAAAAGTAAAAAATAAAATCAATTAAATTTAAGAGCGCGTTCCATGGCCTACTCGACCGCGGAGCTATAAGGGGTGTACAACGAAAAATAGCCACCTTCAGTATCTTTCAAAACTATTATTTCCTTGAAAATCGCTTAATACATGTCAACAAAGACAATCAGGGGAACATCTTTTTACGGAAAATGGTGCCTTTTGAAATTTTAGAGGGGGCGGGTGTGATGGTTAAGGGGCTGATGAACGTCTTTGTTAACATGTCTTGGCAATTTTCAGCAAACAATAGTTTAGAAAAATACTGAGGGTGGCTACTTTTCGTTCAAAAACCTTGTATGATGTTTAATTGTAAGAGTCATTTTCACTTTCAAAAAATTTGTTTCTTTAAAACGGAACAATATTTTGTTAGCACTTGACAATTTGACATGTTTGCGAATATACCTACTTAGGAAATGTCTTACCTGAATACTCAAAATGAATTAGAAAGTTAAAAGAGTTTTAATTTAAAAATTAGGATACTCAATGTTTTTTTCTTTTAAGCTTGCCTTAGCGTTAAAAAAACAGTTTTTTACAACACGAGGGCCAAAATTGTATGAAATTGAAGCTGGTCATGAAAGACAAATCTAAATAGTGCAACATTGTTAATTGATTTTTTATTTACTTTTAGGTAAACCTGTTTGTCTTTAATTTTTATTCTGAATAGGTATAGGTACTCGTTTGAAATTAATGCACCAATGATCCAATTCAATCTGATATTCAATAAACAGGAAATGGCAAAGCAAAGTTTGCTTGAATTCTAAAAATAGACTATAAAATAGGTAAAAAATTGTTTATACGATTCGTTTTACATTCTTTGCTTCACCTTTCAATTTTACAGCTAAATATCCTTTTATAGCATAGAATGTTGATAAATAAAAATGGGTTCAATTTCTTTCTGTTCCAAAACATATCATGTTGAGATCATGAAAGTAGGTATTATTAACTTTTTACGGAATCTTCTTAGGTTTGCTTTTGTTGCAAAACCGACCATCGTGTTATCAATGTACGAGTATCCTAGGTTACTCCTTTAACCAGATATTCATCTTGGACCACGAGCCTACGATATTCGGATTCCTGTAAAAGGAGCTGCGACATAGAAATGGGCCTAACTTTTTTTTGTGGAACGTCTTGCCAGAAGTTCCACAGAATGTGGAAATGGGTATCATTGGTGGGTGGCGTTTACCTCTAGGGTTTCGGAACTCGGAAATAATCTTTTAAGACGGTCGAATATTTACAACTTTGGAGTTTTTCAATTTAACTGGGAGCCAAATTTTTGTGAATGGTATCGCCATCAGATCCTTTTAAGAAATTTTTTTGAATCATTTAAAAAAAAGCTAACTTTCATGACCATCCTGTAGTATACCATTCAACACAGTGCCTTAATTTGCATTTTGTAACGTAAAAATGATTTTAACTTCTTGTTTCAATTTCTTCAAGTGTTTGGATTTAAAAAAAACTGTTTCAATTGAAACAAATAATTATTTGACTTATTAGTATTGTCTACAACACAGGGAACGGTGGGTTAAAAGGCTTCCTGCGATTCCCTTTTAAACGTAAAGTAAAATCTGACAAAAGATTCTCCTGCATTTAAACGCCTTTAGTTGAAACGTCCTTGACTGCCACACGCATTTCTCTGCCGAGGTTGTTTTTTCTAAAATTACCTTGTTTTGATCTGGCTGCATATCCGAATATCAGCCAAGATATTCGAAGAACAAAATACGTAAAGTCGATTAAAAACGTTTTAAACTTACGTACAATGAAAATTTGAACGTGTAATACTGTTTGTAACAAGCTATTGTGTAAGTTTTGATAACCCGGCTTTAAGTCACTCAAGTCAAATATTCATAGTAGAGGGGGTCATTAATAAACATTTATTATTGTGTTCAGATAATTTAATGTGACGTCCTGCCAGATATCAGCAGTTTTGAAAGCCCTTCGCAACATGTTGGCTGTACCTCGAGTTACCGTAAGTAATTTTTTCAGTTTTTCATTTGAAGCATGTGCTTAACAACACCTAATAACATACGTACCTACTAAATCATTTTAAATTTAAATTTAGAGTATGTGCATTAAAGTTTCATGACATTTTCCTATATTCATGAAAATATGTATAACTGCACCTTTCTAGTTGCTAGTACGCCCTAAATATAAATAAGAGGTTTTACGTATTTTACAATGTTTTGTCGAGATGACCTTGACTTTTATTTATAGTGTTTCACGTGTTAGATAGTTAGAACTAGGATTTTTATGCACCAAAAACATATCTAAAGAAAACATGATACTAAACAAGTATTTTTACCTTTTCATAAAATATTCATGAACATTAAAATTTTTACATTACAAAACGTTTTAATTTAAAGTTCGAGCACTAATGTGGACCTATTAAACCCTAATTGATAATAAAATATTTTAGTTTACAAAAAACATTTTTTTATTTTCCCAATACTCCCCATAATACTCTCCCAATTGTTTTGATGATTTAAAAAAAGTTTCATTTGCATGAAGCTCCGTATTATACAAATTGTACTACGCTACTATGGTTTGTAAAACGATTGGCCTATATTTTATTCCTAACTTGGCTAGCAACTACTTAATTTATTACTGTTAAGATTGTCAACAACTTATATCTTTTTCTTAATCGTTTTATGTAAGAATTCAGTTTTTTTTTGTTGGGATTTTTAAGATTTAAGTTATAAATAAATACAAAACCTGTCCTAGTTGAATTTACTACTATGTATATAATTTGGTGTTCTTTCTTAATCACGTAAAAAAGAAAAAAAATCATGAAAACAATAAATTTTACTAGCAAGTAGATCGGTACAATTTTTTTTTATTGGCAGTATGTGCGAACATTATGACTATACCGCTCTAATATATTCTCATCGTCATGGATACATAAACAAACATCATCCCTCCCTAAAGTCATGTCATGGCCGTGTCTATTTTATAAATCCACGTTCAAGCTTTTCAATTTATTTTTGATGGATGTTTATGCCGTCTGGCGACCTACTAACCCTAGGAACAGAGGCCTTCGGGCTTGCTATAGTTTGATGCCCTCGGCGGGCATTAACATCTCCATAATACCCTAGGTACATAAATAATTATAATTGTAAAATTTACAAGTACATAATAATTAAATTAAGATATTAATGCAATTTTAAAAGTAATTTAATGGTCTTTTAAAAGTAATCGATTAAGATGCGATAGTAGGATAATTTATTTGGATGTACCCAATGAAAGAAAGTGCTAGTACACTGTACAATCATGTACAGTAGGTACATTAAATCATCGCCAACTTGACCAAGTCTATTTATGACCAGTCTGTACTAAAAGTAATACTACTTTGTATTTTTTTTTGCCATAGACTGGTGTTGTAATTCATTATTTGAGCTGTTGGACTAGAAGCTGCTTGTAGTTGCTCTAGGCAAGATTTGCTGGCTTACGTCGTTTTGAAAACAGATTTATTTATCTTATCTTGAAAACTTTTTATAAGTAAGTATAAGGTACTTACATATTATCAGGCATATGTATATTTTTTTCCAGTATCATTATAAAATATTTAATTTAATTGTCTTCACGAAAATTATTAGTGCAGGCTTATAAACATGTGTTATATAAATCTTTAGAGAAATGTCCAAAACATTTATACTTTGGTTAAAAATAATGCGAATAAATTGTTATTCCCTGTTCTGGGGGTCAGGCTAATGGAAAACGTTCAATAATCGATGGGGATCACATTAAGACCCAGGTGTATAAAAATTTGACTCCCAGTTCACTTTATCCATGATCAATTGTCATGGATGCGATTGTTCTTAAGATTCATTCCTATGATAATTATTGACCAATATATCCAAATGAGGAGCCAGTTTTAATATATTTCTCTTCTATTCTGCATCCTTCCCACATCCTCATTTTCTGACTGAGTTTGTCCTTACACCCCCCATTTTTTCATTCAATAACAATATATTTCGCTTGCTATTTAAGATTATATACTCTCCTCTCTATAAAAAGGACCACAAATTATTTTAGTTACCCAAATGTCAGGTACAGAATATGAAGTGTATGCATGACAGAAAATGTTGTAGGTACCTTGTACGAGTTTATAATTTTAGAATTAAAAACTAATTGTTATCGTCGCAAACAAAGTAAGATCTTAGAAAAACTTAACTTACATTTTAAGCAAGAAGGCCATGATCCACTTAATTATCATCTTCCCATCTCCTTGTCTAGTCTCGGTTTGTTAATAATAATTCCAGAAAGTAGACTTCAGGTGAAATTAGAAAATTAATATTAACTCTGTGTACTTTATGTTATTTTTACGTATTATACGTAGCAAAGATTTTATTTCCCTTCGTATAGATTCATTCCATTTGCTCTTTTACATCACATTTCAGTTACGTTTGCGTTTTTTTGCCTACATGGTAATTTTATTTCTAATATTTCTCTTATTTTTTTTGTTATTATTCCATTTGTTACACATAAATAATTTAATTCCAGGGCGCTCCAGTATTAAACGCTCTTCGAAGATCTTATTCTTCGAATGTAGCACCCACTACAAAACTTTTCATCGACGGCAAGTTTCAAGACTCACAAGCCACGCAATGGATAGATCTGCACAACCCTGCGACAAACGAAGTCGTTACCAGGGTACCACAAAGTACAAAATTCGAAATGGATGCTGCTGTACAAGCTGCTAAAAATGCATATCAAAGTTGGAGACAAACTTCAGTTCTCACAAGACAGCAACTTATGTTAAAGTTACAAGCAGTTATTCGAAGGGATATCAAGAAATTGGCTGCTAATATTACTTTGGAACAGGGAAAAACACTCGCAGATGCCGAAGGAGATGTTATGAGAGGCTTGCGTAAGATATCTACCGGGAAATTATATTTTTGGTATGGATGAATAAAAATTTTTCTTTTATAGAGGTTGTTGAACACAGTTGCTCAGCTGGGTCACTACTCCTAGGAGAATCTTTGCAAAATATTGCAAAAGACATGGATTGTGTATCATACAAGCTTCCATTAGGGGTAACTGCCGGTATATGTCCATTTAATTTTCCTGCTATGATTCCTCTTTGGATGTTCCCATTGGCTTTAATAACAGGAAATACTTCCGTTATTAAACCCTCTGAAAGAGACCCAGGTGCAACCATGTTACTAATGGAATTATTGAATGAAATAGGTTGCCCCCCAGGTGTCGTTAACGTAAGTAATATTTTATGAAGTTAATTTTCATTCATGAACATGTTCCTTTTATAGGTAATTCATGGATCTCGAGATGCAGTTAATTTTATTTGCGATAACCCCGACATTAGAGCAATTAGTTTCGTGGGTTCAGATCAAGCAGGAAAATATATCTACGAACGTGGATGCGCTAATGGAAAACGTGTTCAATCAAATATGGGTGCTAAAAACCACGCTGTGGTTCTTCCAGATGCTAATAAAGAAGCAACAATTGATCAGTTATGTGGTGCTGCTTTTGGAGCTGCTGGTCAAAGGTGCATGGCTATTAGTGTCGCAGTTTTGGTGGGAGACGCACAAAAATGGATTCCAGATATTGTTGCAAGGGCAAAGAAATTAAAGGTCAGCGCTGGACACGAACCTGGAACTGATGTTGGTCCAGTTATTTCCCCGGCAGCTAAGCAACGCATTCTTAAATTAGTTGAAAGTGGTATCAGTCAGGTATTTTTTGTAACATCAAAAATTGTAAACAAAATAATAACAATTTAATTTTAGGGTGCCAAATGTCCATTGGATGGTCGTAATGTTGTGGTAGATAAATATCCTAATGGAAATTTCGTTGGTCCAACTCTTCTTGCCGATGTAAAACCTAATTATGATTGTTATAAAGAAGAAATTTTCGGTCCTGTTCTTTGTGTATTATCAGCAGATACTTTAGAACAAGCCATAGAAATAATTAACTCTAACCCTTATGGAAATGGAACCGCCATATTTACCACGAATGGTGGTCATGCAAGACAATTTGTAAACGAAATCGATGTTGGACAAGTTGGTGTTAATGTTCCAATCCCAGTTCCTCTTCCTATGTTCAGTTTTACTGGATCTCGTGGTAGTTTCTGGGGAGATCAACATTTCTATGGAAAACAAGGACTTAACTTTTATACTCAAACTAAGACAATAACTTCGTTGTGGAGGAAGGGTCAAGCTGTAGCAAAGAGTTCTGTTTCCATGCCAGTTCATAATTAAAATGTTTATTTACTTAAATCTCTTTTTTCAAACGTCAATAAGTGTTAAAAGATTGCCTTGATTCACAATAAGATTTTTATATTGCATTTTTTAATTATTTAAAATTTCCTTTGTATAATTATACAGGAACTGTTTTAAAAAATATTCTGAGAAGAATTAGTTTGGACAATGTGACTCTACCCAAGATCTAATGATGAGGTGATAGTAAAGTGTCTTGAAATCTGCGAGGGCTTCCATTTTAAACTGAAATATTATTGTTTCTAAGATACTTAACTTAACTATTGTACAAGAATATTTTTGAAATCATATTTCCATAAACCATAATATCGTGCATCATTTGTTGTCAACATCCTGCATTTGAAATGTAAAAATGTAATAAATCCAACCAATTACCTACGTATCAAAATGTTTATTTAAATATGACTACTGTTTCGAATTTCGAAATTCCATTAGAATGTAGTATCATCAGATACCTACAGCTACTAGATCTAGAACAACGTGGGGAAGACGTATTGAGGAAGGGCCATTGGAACAACTAAGAGCAATGGTAAACGATAAAAGAAGATGAAGATGAATATTTTTTTATTTTTACGAACCATCAACGTTTGTCGCAGTTTAAGGGTCTGTAGACTCTACCACTGTGCTACGCCCGCTCCACATGAAATCCTATTTACCGAATTCCCGTTTCCGTAACTAATGTTGAGAAATAGGCGATATTTTCAAAACAGGTAGTACCTAGATGCTCCAAATTTGTCTACTGCTGTATAGCTACATAGGTCAAAGGTGCCCCGGATACGCGTTCGGGTCGACCCCGGCAGACTGCTACCGGGTACCGGGTTAGGTAGTATGTATTTTTTTGAGTATTTTTAATACTGATGGCACAACACTCCCTAAACTCCCTAAAATATATTCTACAAGGCAAGAGCAACTTCTCTCTTTTATTTATGGCTGAGTAAGTAGAGGGATTATAGATAATTAATATCTGTAATAATCAAATGATAAATAATTGCTCTTGAATTCTTTATGCATGCAAAGAAGTTTGTACGAAGTTTTTATTTTCAAGTGATTACTTTTAAACTTCTTTGCTAGAATACGTACATATAATATTAATTTTTTTACCAAACTAACTTTCACTTTTAAAATGGGAAAAGTCCGAGATAATGCCTTCAGTTTGGATGCTTATTTTAAATCTAGTGCCTGAATGGTTTCTAAAGTTAAATTGATTTCTCTTTCTAATGATTAATTTTATCACGAAGAATGTACATTAAGAAATGTAAAAACCAATAATATGTTGTATTCGTGTACAGTACAGCAGACAATTATTATTATTAACCCCTTTTTAACTCATTTTTAATTTCGGTAGAAAGGAAGCATCTCCTAACTCGTACACTAACGACATTTTGATAAAAACTCTAAAAATTCACTATCGATGTGATAACGTGGCTTGCGAAGTTGTCCAAAAACATTGGGGTGACTTTATTCTTATTTCTTGGTTCATAACAATTCGACGCCTGCGATTCGGTGCCGGGTAGATTCGACGCTTATGGACGCTGGACAAATCGACGCCGACCATACAAATTTGTGACTATCCAGTTTTGTTTATTACTGTTATAAATTTATAATCCTAAGATTCCTATTAGGTATTCCAATGGCAAGTTCCCAAACTTGTTAGTCGTTAAGCTATGGTTGTCCTAGGAAAATGGAGCCGTAAACCATACACCACCTGTTTTATTTAATATTTCTCTTTCAGACACCTTCAATTAATAGAATGGTATATACCGCTCTCGAGGAAACTACATTCATTTTAAACGTATGCATCCAGTTGTTGTGACGTCATGTACCGTCATATTACGTCCACCATATTACGCCACCGCTTTCCTAGAAAGCTCAGGCTTTAGGCATCCCGCTGCTAAGTTCCCAAAGTTGTTTGTTGTTAAAAGTTTAGGTTTCTTAGGAAAGCGACACGCCGCCGTAGCGAATTATATCGATCATATGTACCAAGTGATCATTTAAATTTCAGTTCGAGTTATCCATGAAAATTTAAGTCATGACTTTGATCTTTGATGTAAATAATAATAGGAAGAAAAGACTAGAGATTAAATCCCAAATTTAAATTAAATCTACTGGTTTAATACAATGGAAGCCCATTTCTATGCAAAAACTAACTTTATTAGATTTCAGTGGTTTCGTAAAAATATCTGAAACTCAGTAGAGCGTATTTAGAGCTCCAAAGTAATTATAGCAAGTGCTATCTTATGACAACTCTATTATTTTATGAGATTATTAAATCTCTTTGTTCATAAATACCTAAAACTAGAAAAAGAAATAGAATTGTCTCCATTACGAAATTTTATTTTCATTTGCTTTAATTTAATAATTATACCCAAAACGTATAGCATAGTACTGGGGAAATACAGTTATCTTCGAAAGTAAAATAATAAAGAAAAGTGAAGCATTTTGCACACTAATAATTCTAAAAGCTCAATTACATGGTCCTTGAACGAAAAATCGTCTTACAGAAAGTTAGAACTCATCACGAACTCACTCTCATTTCATGAATCAAGATTGTTTCTGTAAATAAAACTTTTGTGTCCGGATTGTTGTTTCTATTTTAAGAACTGTTAGAATTAAAATTAATTGAGCTAATAATGCCCTCCTGTGGTAGTAGTTGAGATCGTTAAGCAAATCCTCTAGTAAAAAATATTTGATAAAAAATGTTAGAGTATAATAATTTTTCAGCATTATCAGGCATTGTAGGAATTTAATTTATGTGTAGGCTATAACACCTCAATAATCAAATTTTAACCAAGAATAGGTCTAAAACCAACCAAAAAAAACAATATTAGAATTTTTTTTTCAAACAGAATTTTGCTTTTAATTTTATTAGAGATACCGTGTACTATAAAATTCACATACATTAACATAAACTAGATTGTAGTAATTAGTTAAATATTATAAATGTTTATGTAATTTACACCTTATATAATAATCACAAAAGTTATAGTGGGCTTCCTTTGTGTGTGATCATTTTATTTATTTAAAATGAAAAATAATTTTAATTGGGTACCTATAACCGTTAATAAACAAGTTCTTAGATGCGGAAATGATCATCAGCACAACATCAAAACTGTCTATAATTAACTTGTTCTATAAATACTTAAAAATTCGTTTTCCGTTTTCTTATGTATGTCAGATTAATCAAGTATGAAATAAGCAATAATTCCCATTATTACACGCCCCCACGTCTACAATTTCATTGCTGCAAGTGTTATCATCCGGTATGGTCTACTTATTTTCCTCCAGATCACAAACCGTGAAAAACTTATTCCCTGTGCTTCTTTACGGTTACGGATTTGTCTTTGTCTAATCGACATAAATTATGCTGGTGAAGAAAACGATGCCAATGTTTACAACGAAACTGAGTCTTTTGTACTTCAGTAAATTCGAATCTAGGTTAAACACTTGACGAAATACGTTTTGAAATTTTTCTTCACCTAAATAAAATAAGTTTTCATCAAATAATAACATTAAATATCCGTAAATCAAATCATACAGACTTTCCTTTAGTGTTAATAAAAATTCTCAAGAGAATTTTATTCTTCTTTAAAATTTTATTAAAACGTTATCGAGTGCAACAAAGATGTGCATGAGAGAAAGCCTTTCTTTGGTAGCCTTTTACATTGCTTTTTACACGGTTGAAAGCCTCCAGTCGCCCCACTAACAAATAGGATACCTTTAAGATGTTCTTCAAACGATTGGTGGGAGTTTAAAATAAAAGTATGTAACACATTTAAATTAATTGTGGTGTAAACTTATATTTACGAGGTCTGGTTCATATCTGTTTCAGTTGGGGTAAAGAACTCAAAGTGTTAACAATGTCAATCAAGTTAGTTATAGTTACTTTATCAGTGTTGAATTTAAACAAAGTGTTCGGTCATTATGATGGTATTGCGACTACCAAAACTTACGATATAGAAGTGCCAGGATCCGATCCAATTAGGATTATTGAAGCGGAACCATTATGGGATAGAAACCCTCACGATATTCTTGTTGTGACAACGGAAAGACCTTGGAACGATTTTGAACACAGAGCTTTTAGACCTACCACTTTACAAACTAGAACAAATATAAACAACCCTTATAATGAAGAAAATGAAACTGAAGATAGTACATTGGATTCTGCGGAAGAATTAACGAAATTTTTAAAAGGGTACGCCGAACAACTTAGACGTACAACGGACGCTCCTCCTGAAGAAGATATTGAATTTGATAGTTCTGAAAAGTTTCATAAAGTGGAACTTATAACAAAACCTTCTGATGAACCAACAAATCGTTTAGCAAGTTTATTTTTAAATGATAAAGAAGAAAAGAAGGACAGTATGGTTTTAGACGATAAAACTAAAAATTGGAATTTATTGAATCTTAGAAGACAGAAGAATCCTTCTGACGATAAAAATGGTTGGGTATCTTTGGAGGTAGTGCCTTGGTCGGTGTCGAAAGTAGCTAAATGGCATAGTAATAAAATCAAACCTAACACAGAAGACAAACCTATGGATAATAAATATTCTGACTATTATGCTATTCCAAGTAACTCTAAGCCTATTTGGAATCAACCCAATAAACCTTACATAAATTATCGACCTGGTAACACAAATTTCTATTCAAAACCATTCGATTATGGAAGTTCTAATACGCAGAAACCTAATCCAAGACCTGCGTTTTCTCCACCTTCCACAACTTTCGCCCAAAAAGTTTACGTCCAACAAGATTATACAAATGAGGTTCCTAAACCAACTTGGTTAACAAATTCACAAAACCATTATAATATCCCGCACGACCATACCAGTGATCCAAACTGTGATTACACACATCAGGGAATAATCACCGACGGTCTTCCACCGAATTTTCCAAAAGCCCATCAAGAGGAACATAATCGAAGGAAAGGGTCTTTCATTGATGATGACCGTCCAGCTTCGCATCCCTTCAATGGAGACGGTGAGTGGGTTTTATTAACTACAACGAAAGGCTACAAGCCACCAAATAATTCAAATGGTAGGCAAAGGTCGTTAGATATAGAATCAGATCCCGACCTTGATAAAGAATCCATTAGTACTCATAAATCTGTACGACTTACAGTTCTACCACCACTCAAGGAATCTAAAATAAATATGACTACTTCTCATGGAGGGTTGTTGCAAGTTGAATCCACTTTCCAAACTGTCGATGAAGCGCATAGGATGTCGCTTAAAAAACAAAACATGAAGAGAAGACCTGGGAAGAGGAGGCCTCAAAGAAGACCGCTTAAACAAACCTCAATAATTCCTACAGTGCCTACATCAAATATCAATGCAAATCCTATAAAAAAGGGTCCGAATGCTTCTACGGTCCTGGCTGCAGTGGGGGCTGGGATGATTCCTGCGACGATGGCTATGTTGGTACCTATGATGGGAAAAAGACGAAAACGAGATCTTATTTTTTCAACAAGAAGTCCTAATATTGTTGGACTTGAATTACAACTGCCACATTCTTTTTAATTTATTATTTATTTATTTTCTTTTTATATTACAGTCTTTCGTTACAATAATGCTAAGCAATTATTTAAGGATTTATTTATAAATTAATATAAAGTATTAGTTCATTGATTTTTGTTTCCAATAACCTACCCTTTTATTTTTTTCTATACGTACACCTGAGAATACCATACAATTTTTAAATTTTCAGGACAAATCCTTCTGTTTCCATTTAAAAGCTTCGAATTATCTTAGAATTTGTATTTATGTAATTATATTTTTTTTATTAACGGTACAAAGAAAATATATAGGAAACTGTGGTATTTTCTAAATTAGCAATGAAATTTAGATTTTCCTCCCTAACACAAATTTTACGACCTTGTTCCACATTTCCTTTTTATCAACAACTCTGGTAATTTTTCGTCTAAAATAACTACAACCGCATTACAAAGTAGACCTTTTCGATTGCCAAATGCAACAAAAAGTTAACAATTACCGAGTAGTGGCACTTTTCCGATTTAAAGGGAAAAAACTTGATTTTGCGATTAACTATTAACCCTCAGGAGCTTGTTACCATGGAAATATGTTTACAATTATGAAGCGGTTGTTATTAACTACACGGATATGATAAACAAAATTTGTTTTCAATTTTTAAAACATTGCAGGTAATTTTCAAATTTTCTTCTTATTTTTTATTCTGAGTAATGGATATTGTTTAGAAACGCGATTGTGGCTAAAATCTTCTGTAGATTTTAAGCGCAAACTGAAAAAGTCAATTTCGAGAAATTACCGCGCTCCCACTACGAGTTCGCGCGGCAACTGTTCTCTCAATCGGCAAGATTCACTTTAACACCATAGGACGGTGGATTTTCTCATCAACCCTGAGATGTGCGAAAACGGAACATATTATAGGAAGGGGTTGTTAAAGTGAAATTTAAAAACTTTAAACTTGAAATTTAATTTGTAATACTATAAACCGACAGTTTTCAAATTTGAATGCTTTTATGGCGGATACAGACCGGCGAGAAATCTCATGCGTTTTCTTGTCGGTCTATTCGCACCTTTATATAAATACCTACTATGCGCATTGGCGCGTTTTGGTTTACTACGCAGGTTTATGAGAAAATCCAACTGTATCCATATTTTACCACAGCAATGGATTTTATTGTTTAACATTAACGAAAGCTTTTAAACATCACATAAATGGAATTTTAAGTCGACAAATACAATATCTAAAGTAAAAAATTCGTTTAATCTTAACTTAATCGAATTTGAACTTTGGGTATCCTCAGGAGTACATAATTACTTCTTACAAACTAAAATTACTTAGCAATAGTTAAATAACAAACAGTATAAAAATTTTTCACCTTTACTTAATGGTAAAAACAATAAAAAAAAATCAAGTTCTTTAAAGTTTTCTTGGCTGTTCCTTAGCGATTTGATTATTTGTCCTACTGTTGAATCGTCTTTGAACTTCAGAAATGTATCTAGAAAGAGCTCTAGTGGCAGATTGTAGCATAGACAACCCCATTTGTATTTTTACTTCCAAATAATTTTTAATTCTATTTATAAGAGAATAGGAAGTGTTTGTTGAAATTGTTGTAACGGTATCTGTTTCAAGGGTTGTGACATCCTCCACAGATGTTGTTTCTGTACTTGTGACATAATCAACCTTTTTATTGCTAACTTTAGTTATTTTTTTATTAATAACATTCTCATCTGTTAAAATTTCATTTTCCATATCAGTATCTCTACGTTTTCTAACTTTTAGAATACGAGAACCTTTTTTCTCAAATATTTCTGGTAACGTTCTTGGAGCATAATCTATATCTGAATATCCTTGGAATGATTCACTTGTGGTTGTTTCTGGTAAATGTCTAGGACCATGTTCTGGTACAACCACTGGTGTCACTTCATGGATATCTTTTGGAACACTTCCTACCACAAACTGTTTGTCTTGAACTGTGTACCCCGTTTCCTGGTTATGTTCAAATATTTCTTTATTATAATTTCTTTGAGGATTATAAAACTCTGTTTTATGGTTTCGATGGTGAACATAAAAATCATCTTCATCCCCATATTGTTTGGAAGGCGTGAGATAAATAGCATCTGAGGAAGACTGGGGTTCTGATTTTCTAAATCCAAATTCGTTTTCCTTGTAACGTACGTTGGAATAAACATCTCTGGAGGTGGGTGAACGATAATTGGGGTAATTAGAGTTTACAGGCATTCCTGCAATTACCTTACCGATAACTTCCTCTTCTGCGACCCCACCGGATGTATGCTCATCGCTGTAATAATATGAACCTTTTTTATCCTTTCGGTCTATTTCATAAGATCTCCTGGCTATTCCGAATGGGTACAAGAAGTAACTTGCGAGTCCTGCGGTAACCATTAAACCAACCAAGCCTACCCCTACAGTAGGAATGATTTCTCTTGATAGGTAATTATAAATTTGAGTGCTTATTGGTTTTTCTTTTATTTTACTAATCAATTTTGTGCTGTTCGTATCAGATTTATCAATGCTAGGACGAGGACGTTTTTGTTTCTTGGTCTTCTTCCTTTTTGTGTTTGGTCTACGAGATTTTTTAGTAGATGGGGTAGTTGTGATTAATTCCATTTCATCATCTTTTGCTTCTATATGTATAAGTTCGTTATCATTTATTGATAACGTTGTAGAAAGTTTATTGGTTGGTTCAATAGTTGAAATTTCTTCCATTGTTGTCTCTAATGAAGTTTCCTTTTTGGATTCAATTTTTGTTGTTGAATTTATTTTTTTATTGTTAAGACCGTGCGTTTCTGTTTTATTTTTATTGTTAATTGCGTTTGTTAATTCCGATGCTTTTACTTTTGTCAATTTATATTCTTTTTCGGTAACTGTTGATGTCTTCATTGAAGTTGTTGTTGGTTTTTTAGTTGTAGTAGGTAATGGTCGTTTTTTAAACAAAGGTTTAGTCATTTTATTAAAAATTTCTGCGTCTATTGCAGTTAAATTTTTAGGTTGGTCTAAATTCGATTTTGTGGTTGGTTTTTTAGGTGTTTTTGGCGTGGAAGGTGCTGGAGGTACTGTTTGACTATTTAGAAGCACCCATGTTGATAATCCCTGATCCGTTGTGGGTTTAGTATCAATTTTGTAAAAGTTAAATTTTTTTGTATTTGCTTCTAATATTAAATCAGCGTCGTCTATAGGAACAGCAACGCCTGGATGCGAATTTTCTGTTTCTTCTTTACGTGGAGGTTTCTTCATCTGTTGCTTTACTTTAGGTGGTGTCCTTGTATCGAAAGTAATATCCGTAGAGGTGGAATTTGCGTTCATCAACTGACCCGTTAATTCTTTGATTGTGTCACCGATTTGAGGCTGAGAAGGCCTAAAAATAATTTCCCAATGCACTAATGTTAGTATTTAAACGTTAAAAAAATTATGAACAAAAGAATAAATTTTTGTTTATAATTTATTCGAGTTTGTATGGAGGATCCAAAATTTCCATAAAGAAATTAAAGAAACAAAATGTGTTATGGAAATTATGGATTTTCCTCATACTGATACATAAAAAAATAAGATAAAGAAAATTCAAAAAAGGAAGAAGAAAACACAGTCAAGTTAGTATTTAATAAAAGTTTATTGTTTTCGAGCGTAGGTGTATTACACTATTTTACAAATAAAATAAATTAAATACTTTCTATGGCGGTTTTCCAAAATAAATTATACATTTTACATAAATAATTTAAATTTTCCTAATAATATTTGGTACATCAATTAACTATAAATGAAAATTAGAAGAAGTTTTGTGTTTTTAAGTTTTTATTTGTTCTTGTGTTTAATAGTGTATTACACTCCTATTTTGTAAGCCGTAACGACTCGTTCGTCAACGATTGTCGGTGTCTGAACAATTATTTGCTCTAAAGTTACGAGAGTCGTCAACGATTGTCGTTAGCTAACGAGTCGTTCGTGAGTTTTTACACAATAGGCATGTTAATGTTTTTCAGATTTTTTTGTTTGTGTTTTTACATATTTACAAAAAAAAACTGTGATATTTATTTACGCTGTGTGCTATTTTTTAACCGAGTTGTTAAATCTATGAAACTTGGTTATTTTTTTCTCCTTTTCCAACTTTGTGATTTTTGTGATGTATTATTATATTTTCTACCAAATTTGTCTATTAGTCTCATAATAATTACCGATAATTGATTAGTAAAATAATTATTATTACTTCTACCGTGTACATAATCAAGTACATTACTCCAAGTTTTAGTGTTGTGATTCCAAAACCAACCATCATAATGATGGATAGGCTTGTGGGCATGATGATGTAAAACTATATCGGGGGGTGGAGGTTCTTTCTTTTTCGCAGCCAGAAACAGAAACGGAAACCACCATGGGTAAAATGGGAGAATCGTTAAAAAACCTAACCCAAAACCTAACAAAGGTATGATCCATAAAAGAGGAGCAAGAAATCTTAGATAACCAAGTAATCTGATTATAAACCTTAAGGCTTGCCATAAAAATCCCAAGAATCGTAAAAGTTGTCCCAAATGATGCAAATGGGGAAGTCCTGGGAGATTTGGAAGACCAGGTAAAAGAATACCTTGAGTACCCGCACCACCAGTACCTGCCGTACCAGCCGCGTCTGCTGCTGCAGGAGCTGCATCCGCTACACTAGCAACAGGAGGATCAGCAGCTGCAGCAGTTTCTTCTGCTACAACCTCAGAACTTGCTCCTTCCTCAAATGGGTCATTTTCTACTTCAGGAAACCGTTCGGTAATTGTATTTTGTAGGAGATGGGTATTGATAGCTAAGTTTAAATCTGAACATCCTTGTTTTGTGGAAGGACCAAACACAGAGCTTGTAAGATGAACTGTTGGGCAATCAGAAATTTGACTATTTTCCGCTGATAACCCTAAACTTTGTTCACTAGGTTTGATATCCAAAGAAACTTGAGTTAATGGATTTCCTAAGGGGGTTGAAGGAATTTGCGAGATCGAAATACTATCATCATAATCCACATCTATAGGAAGTGCTGAACTGATTGAAAATTGTGGAGAATAAGTAGATATTTCTGGGTTAGGGGTTGGTATTGGAATTCCATGATCATACCAGCTTTGTTTAAAATCGCTATAGGGTGGTTTGTCAGACCATTTGCTTACCACTTTATGAACAGTTGGTTTTGGTTTTTTCTTTGCATTCAAATGTATTTGGGTATAATTTTTATAACGATTAAGATCTTCCGCGTTTTTTATATTCGTGTTAGGCCAATTTTTATTTTCTTTCGTAACAAGAGGTCTAGGTGTTGTAGATTTTGTTCTTTTTTGTGTGATATTAGACTTGGTTGAATGTTTATTTTTATTTCTTTTAATTTTAGGTTTTTGCGTTATTTTTACACGTTGCGAAAGTGGTGGAAATGTTGTACTAATACGTTTATTATTTTTATTAATTTGAACACGATTCTTGGTAATCGAACCACGAACTATTTTTAAAGTTTTATTAGGTGTGCTCAAATCTTCGTAATTATTTTGTATAAAACCATTAACAATTGTGTCTGTATTAATATTAGGTTGGGGTTTCTTTTTATTAATTTTAGGAATTTTCGAAATTTTAGTTACCCCAATCTTTGGTTTCATTGTCTTTATCCCCTGTTTAGTTTTAGGAAGTAAACTTTTAGTTACAGTTTCAGGAAAAATATTTAATAAATTTTCGTAAAATTTGGAAGACCTATTTAAATTTTTTGTTGTTGTTATGTAATTCCGTGGTGATGTAGTATGTGTATTATTCAATGTATTAGTGCGATTTGTTTTGATGTCAGAAATACCTAACAGTGTATTATTGTTTGTGTTATGTCCAACGTGGGAGTTGTACCTGCGTGTCGTCGACTCCTTTGCTGGTAGTGAAGACACCCATGCTATTGTTAGTAGGACAAGCACCAGCCGGACTAGCCCCGTAGACTCCATGGTAACCTGAAACAGTTTGAAGTGGTTTTTTTATTAAAAAATCAATAAAGAAATTAAAAAAAAAAAGTAAAGAAGTTTTGGGAAATTAAATCCCTATGAACAAAAAGTGGTTGGGATATAAAAAAATTTGTTTGAAAGTATGTTTGTGGAAAATGGGATATGGCACAGTTTTGTTCTAATAAATAAATAAATTTTTATTAATATCTCTATGCTTCGGTTTTGTATTTACTTGTACAATAAATAATTATGATTATTATACATCAACTTCAGAAGGCGATCGCGATCTGGTAGATCACTTATTTTATATTTATTACGTTATAAAAGACTGCACCACTTTAAATGACCATAATTTTAAATCATCGCCTTTTGTAGAACTGTGTAAAGTACTTTGCTCTTATTAGTTACGTAGGTACTCTTGGAGGAGAATTTATATTTCCATAAACATTGTTAATAGTGACAGGGAAAAGCTACTTGTCACCTGCCTAATTGCATCCGTGTTGAAGTGCAATATTATTTCTTATACGTATTTTTAGCCTAAAGCAAATAAAACCGTTAAAGTACGACGAAGAAGTTTACTAGAATATGAATTATCTATTCTTGAGGTCTAAACGATAAATGTTAAATACTAGTGCCGTTTAGAATTATTATATTGTGTCTGAAAGTAGTAAAACGCATTCAGAATAATCTTGTATGCGTATTTGAGTTGGAAGAAACGTTTATGATTATGACTTTAGAGTTGCTAAATTTATTTGTTAAAGACAGATTTATTTTATATCGAAGGAGGTTGAAGAGCTGACTGTATGTGATCATGAAACGATTTCATCAATAATTAACCTTCTTATTGTGTGGGAAACTATTTTTTTATGAAACAGCCTGAAGTTAGTAAAAAGTTCGTAATTTCAGCTGACAGTACTAGTAGAGCTAATGTATTCATTGTAGGTACATATTTTGTATTGATTGCCTAAACGAAAATGAAATCATTACAGTACTGGGTACTATACCTATTTCCTTGTCCCGAAAATGTCTAGTTACTTCATAATATCAATCAGAAGAGATACAAAAGTCAGCTAACTCATTTATTTTTGGTGGTGTAGTGGTCTGAAACTAACATCTTCAGAAATCTGGTTGGTCACTTATTAGTTTCACCCGCATAGCCTGCACCGTATAAGAGTTTGGGCCCTTAAAAGTCAACTTTGGCCAACCGTCTAGAGTGAACATTTCAATGAGGCCCTTATAAGGGCCTTCTCTCCAAGGAGGATTCATTAAATCATATATGCATGATTCGAAGAAAGTAATAGGGGCTGGAAGGGACGTCTATGGTGGCGAATGCTGTTGCGTATAACTATGTTATAATATAAAATCCTTGGAGACTGTTGGATTGGAAAATAACAAAATTAAAACCCTTGAGCCACAAAAACGTTAGGAAGCCTAAACGCGCTTCAGGAATTATGTTTCCATCTACAGTAAAATTTGTGAAATTTGATTTCAGTTTATTGAAGATGAGAACGTACTTCCCGAAACCCGTTTAGACTTTCTACATAGTTTATTGGTTCAAGGGTTTTAATTTTGTTCTGATGTTAATGGACACAGACCAACCAAACCATCCAGCGGAAAAGGAGAAAAGTAGTTGTTTCCCGGAAATTCGGATACCTCCCTAAAGTCCAGAAGTGTCTTACGGAATTATTAATAGCCTGCAACTTCTCCAAATAAGGGCTAGCAGGTTGCAAAAGAACCAACACTCAAATCTGTTTAATAAATTTGTTAAACAGTAACCGTTTTGTAAAAGCCATTAAATTTGGAAAGCTCTCACAATTAGTGTCTTGGCAAGTTGAATAGTTCTGGGAGATCCTAAATTCCAGCACCGTATCTCAAACAATGAAATTCATTGGCCTGAAATATTTCAGTTGTTATATTCTTCTTTTGTTTTGTATCCAGCTGCCATTTTTAGTTAACAGTTTTAATTGTTTAACTGTATTACATATTCGAAAATTATATTTTAAATGACATGACTATTCAGGCTATAGATAAAAGCCACATGTTAGTTTGAAAGAAGATGTGCTTTTACTCTAATCAACAAAATGCCAGTTCATCGTATGTACCAGTATCTATGATTTGGGGACAAGCAGAGGTCTTATCTAAAGTTAAGCTATTGCAGCTTCTCCCCATAATAATTCCCCGTAAACAAACACGAAATCGGCCGAGTAGCGTAATGTATCATTGGCGACGTTACTTAGGATATTATTTTATAATTGATATAATTTTTTTTTAAATTATTTTTCAAAGACAATTTTGTAATTAAATACGAATGTCTAAATTGACTTAGAAACATTTATTAATTAACCGGATTTTAATGTATATCAGGTTATTGGATTTCCAAGCAGGTGGTAGAATATCCAAAAAGTTTTGTTTTTGTTTGTCGACTCAAAAAATGTGGGTCATAATTACAAAATAAGAATGCCACGACATTAAATTGTGCATCCGGATTTCCCACTGGCTTAAACTGTAAACTGAACTGGTATATTCGAATCTAAATGTACGCAAATGTATAGGAAGACTTGCCATTAAGAAAGTGCATGATTACTTCACGGAAGGCGCGGGTTGGAATCTCAACACCGTTATAAATTTTATAGCATATCGTTCCGATAAGTGCAATCACGTGTACATTATGTAAATTAAACCATCGAAACTGAATTGAGTTAATGTTTACTAACAGTAAACTTATGGTTTATCATTTTCCATACGTAACCCTTTCGATGAAATAATAAAATATTATGACCCAAGGTGTCACGCAACAATTCTTTGGAAATGTTTAGACTTCTTTTATGATCTGGGGTAAAAGTTTAATTATTATAAAATGAACTGTTAGAGGCAAATCAGCAAACATTTTCTATGGGCACAGAAATATAACGACAGAGCTTCAATTTGTTAATTAAGGGTAGTTTTCTTAGATTTACTTTCTACTTTCTACATAATATACAAACAAACTATCTGCAAATTTAAGAATAATTTTTTGGTGTTTAAGTGTTTTATGCCGAAGAATAAAATGGAATTAAATTGGAAGTGGAATGCACTTTTAATTACCTTAACTGTGTAATAAAAGGCAATTAAATAAACATGATTCTTAACTTCTGTTTACTATAAACAACGAAGATATTATCTAATTCGTTCTGCCTTTTTATTTTCCCATGATTTAATTATAAGTTATCAAAATTTTGATCCGATCCATAAGACAGTCTATTATTAGGTACCTTCATGGATTAGATGAATTTAATTTAATTTAACTCGAATCCTTGGGAAAAGTCATAGAATCCAACCAACTCTTATAGTTTGGCTAAAGAATGAGAGAAGAGCAAAAATCCTTAACATGATTTGGAAACCCGTAATGCATGGAAAGCTATCAACAAGATTGCCCAAAAACAGGGAAACACAACCCTTGGAAACTTAAACCTTGGTAAAAGTCCTACCCATCTAGAAACAAGACTGAAGGTTAAATTCTAGATCAGTGGAAGGTACCAGAGATCCGCATATGCAGACCTCGACCCATTACCTACAAAACCACAAAATTTGCCATATCTGCAGAACTTAATTGATTTTTGATAAAATGTGATAGTTCTCATTAATTTTGAAGTAAACATTTCCATAGTAAGTCACGAAAGTGTAATTTTACGGGATGAAGGGGTTGCGTTTCGTAAAGAAACTTTCGTTATGTGTTTCGTATACTCCCTTTCGGAGAGATTCAATTGATAAAAAAATAAGTCATCAATATCCATAATTTCGATTGAGAGTAAAGGAAGTATCGTAAAAATTAAATAAATAAATAAATTGAGTATAAAAACTTTCTTTAGGTAGCTAATGCTAATAATTCCGCAAATTCCACTTTTTAAAAATATTGTTAAATTAAATCACAAAATAAAGAATTAATATTTTAAAATAAACAAAGAAAATGTTATAATGTAAATATTAAACTCTTCTAATTATTGTGAGAAAATCAAAAAGATATTTTTCAACTTCTTCCTCGAATTCCGTTCTTAACTGCAAATATGTGAAACCTGTTAATATTAATTATCTTCCATTAAATAATCGTGGTAAAATAAAAAGCATGTAACATTTTAATAAAGACAAACAAATTGCTCTTCAGCGAAGTTGAAAGAGATGATAGGAACGAGTACCGTTGTTAGGTCAATGGCTTTCCCTGACCATCACATAACACTCTAGAACCTTCAAGAACAGTAAACTAGGACAAATTTGACAATAATCGGTATATAGACTCAAGACTGACTTAAAATACCTGGAATAAATAATTTATAGGTTTGCTTTCTATTACGGGATTGTTTTGTGATCGCGCATTGAAATCACCACGACAAGAATCGGGTACAAGTTCAGTCACTGATTTGACTTGAATTGTAAAGACTAATTTGAATGTTATTTCCTGCACGAACGCATTTTATACACTCAAAGGTAATAAAACCATTAAATCTGGACAATGGATCAAAACAATGTATGCATAAATCCATTATGCAAAATATAGCCGAAAAAAAAATACGTAAAGTTGTAAAACAATAAATTATTAAACAGTGTTAATATATTTCAGATTTGATCTAAACATTTATAACATTTAATAAGTTTCAAGCAACATAGAACCAATTAAATTTAATTAGACTTGTTATTAATATTTCTCCAACGCACAATAAAGTAGGTAATTATAAATTTATTCTATACTTACGTGCAATGTAAGTAAATTCGAAGTCAATGTGAAGTATGCACTGTAACATCTGAAGAACTACTGCTTGATGCAGCGTTGAAACGGCCCCGACATTCGGTGTAGCGGTACCCATTGCTGGCACCTGAAAAAGAACAACTATTATAGTCAAAAAATTAATGTGAACCATAATTATGTCAGATGTTTGACACTTCTTTTTTGAAATTTCAATGCTAAGAAGTGGAATAATTGCCCTATTATAGTATCATACTTGGTTGAAGTACTTTCTTTTAAGTCTTATTTGGAAGTGTAACCTCAACAGAATTTTGTGTCGTATAAAAAATTACTTGGAAAATATTTATCACGATTTGAATTATGAGAATGGATATTGTTGTCGAACATCTAAAGTACCGTTAAAAATTCAATAATGTTAAAAAGATAAAGAATAAAGGAGGTTCAGTGGGTTAAGCATCCGTACCAAGCATGGGTTTCCGAGTTTGAATCCCGATACTGTTATGGGTGCTGGTGTTTTACTTTATTTGCTGTTTATGTTAGATAAAGGTTAATGACAACAGCGTTGAAGTAATTATATATCCATTAAAGAATTTAATTGGATTAAGTACCAAGCAAATTGCTATCGCTTTTTAAGGTCTGGATCAAAGTATAATATAATCAAGAAACAATATTATAAGGGGTGCTTTGGAGTCCAAAGTGATTGATACTTAAAAAAATAAAATAATCCTAGCATGTTTACGAAAACTGTATTCAAACCATCATGATTCATCATTAACTTACATTGTCCCACTGCAAGACATAGCTCCTATTTTCGCAATAATTGTGTAAGGTGGTTTTTAGTTTTATTCTTCTACAGGGACGGGTCTTCGTGTATTTTATCGGAGATGGGCATAGCACAAAGGGCAGCAAAATTGAAGTGAGGCTGGAGGAGCCGCGTAAAAAGAAGAAATCAAGAACAAAGGTGCACTAACACGTACTAGGTTGAATAAACGAAGCTAGATTTGCAAGGTAGACAATATAAAGCAAGTGATGGAAAAACAATGAGAAAAAACAGCGAGAGATGCAGGAAATGGAAACATAAAAGGGAGGAGTAAATATCCAACAATGTAACGTTATGAACAAGAAGATAAAAAACTTTTATCAAACCGATGATTTGCTGATCAATAATTGCTTCGTGCAGAATGAAATAGCTTGGCCACTTCCCCCAAAATGACCCTGTGGCTATACACTTCCGTAATCAGGCCACTGCATATGCTAGAAATTATGTGCGAAACTTTCCTCACCTCTTCCGATCTGATTAGAAAAATATCAGAAATAATTAAAAGGCAATACACTTTGATTTTTTTTTTCGAAAATTTATTCACCCCTCGCCATATTGTTAGGAAATTTCTGGACCATAATTTGAAGGCTTACAAATCTTATGTATAAAAACTTCACCCCTTCCGATATAATTAAAAATAATTCAGAGAGTTTTCAACACAAATATAAAGACTTCCGATTTTCTTAAGAAATTCCTAGAATGTAATATGAAGGTTAAACACTTGAGAAATAAGTGCCAAACATGCCTCACCCCCTACCATCTAGTCAAAAAAATTCAGAAAGTTTTCAGGAAAAAAGGCTTTTCTTGCTTTTTTGGATATTTTTTTCACCTCTTCCGATTTTCTTACGAAATTCCTAGAATGTAATGATGGCTAAAGACTTGGAAAATATGTGCCAAAGATCTCTTACCCCCTTCTATCTGGTCGAAAAAAATTCAAAAAGTTTTCAGAAAAAAACAAAGGTTATATAGCAATAATAATACTCATAATCATAATAATTTATTTATTATATTGCTTGTTCATATACATACATAAATGTTTACAGTTATGAAATTACAAATAAAATACAAGATAAAAAGAACAGAAAAATTAGTAGTACATAGGTAGGGGATACGGAAACTTCGTCCCCCACATTCCGTCCCCAGGAAATTTCTACTCCCCATATTACGTCCCCGGATGTTTCGTCCCCGGTTTGAAATATATTTCATTTCATTTCAGTTATTTATTTCCCACTTAAATAACAACATGTCTTGGTACAGTCAAAATATAAATATTTAAATATAAATCTATGCATGCATTACACATTAAAATGTTATTACAACGTTAATGAGCCTAACCTAAGAAGTTCATTTTAACGATATTACGCGTTACTTTTACATGTCATACTTAATTTAATTTACACTTTACACTTTAAAAATTTAAAACTTATAGTTTAAAAGTCCTCCACATTGCAGAAAGCCTCGTTTAGGAGAAGCCTTTCTTTTTGAACATTTTTTTCACCCCTTCAGATCTCGTCAGGATTTTCCAAGAATGTTATTTGGAACCTTTGGAGGGTGTACACTTGGAAATTACGGGGCAAACTTCCCTCAACCCTTCCCACTGCTCCACACCTGGCTAGGAAACGTTCAGAATTGGGTTGTTCCAGAAAACTTTCGGAATTTTTTTGGACCAGATGCGAGGGGATGGGGGTGGTTTGGCACATATTTTTCAAGTCTTTACCCTTCATATTACATTCTGAAATTTTCCTAAGGAAATCGGAGAGGGTCAAAAAATCTTCGAAAAAAAAAGGAGACTATAGTCTTTCCTCATTTTTTGAAAAAAAATTTCACCCCTTCAGATCTCGCCCCGATTTTCCCAGAATGTTATTTGGAGGGTATACACTTGGAAATTATGGGTCAAACTTCCCTCACCCCTTTCCACTGCCCCACACCTGGCTAGGAAACGTTCAGAATTGGGTTGTTCCAGAAAACTTTCGGAATTTTTTTGGACCAGATGCGAGGGGACGGGGGTGGTTTGGCACATATTTTTCAAGTCTTTACCCTTCATATTACATTCTGAAATTTTCCTAAGGAAATCGGAGAGGGTCAAAAAATCTTCGAAAAAAAAAGGAAAGACTATAGTCTTTGCTCATTTTTGGGAAAAAAATTTCACCCCTTCAGATCTCGCCCCGATTTTCCCAGAATGTTATTTGGAGGGTATACACTTGGAAATTATGGGGCAAACTTCCCTCACCCCTTCCCACTGCTCCACACCTGGCTAGGAAACGTTCAGAATTGGGTTGTTCCAGAAAACTTTCGGAATTTTTTTGGACCAGATGCGAGGGGATGGGGGATATTTGGCACATATTTTTCAAGTCTTTACCCTTCATATTACATTCTGAAATTTTCCTAAGGAAATCGGAGAGGGTCAAAAAATCTTCGAAAAAAAAAGGAAAGACTATAGTCTTTGCTCATTTTTGGGAAAAAAATTTCACCCCTTCAGATCTCGCCCCGATTTTCCCAGAATGTTATTTGGAGGGTATACACTTGGAAATTATGGGGCAAACTTCCCTCACCCCTTCCCACTGCTCCACACCTGGCTAGGAAACGTTCAGAATTGGGTTGTTCCAGAAAAGTTTCGGAATTTTTTTGGACCAGATCGGAGGGGATGGGGGATGTTTGGCACATATTTTGCAAGTCTTTACCCTTCATATTAAATTCTGAAATTTTCCTAAGGAAATCGGAGAGGGTCAAAAAATCTTCGAAAAAAAAAGGAAAGACTATAGTCTTTCCTCATTTTTTGGAAAAAAATTTCACCCCTTCAGATCTCGCCACGATTTTCCCAGAATGTTATTTGGAGGGTATACACTTGGAAATTATGGGGCAAACTTCCCTCACCCGTTCCCACTGCTCCACACCTGGCTAGGAAACGTTCAGAATTGGGTTGTTCCAGAAAAGTTTCGGAATTTTTTTGGACCAGATCGGAGGGGATGGGGGATGTTTGGCACATATTTTTCAAGTCTTTACCCTTCATATTAAATTCTGAAATTTTCCTAAGGAAATCGGAGAGGGTCAAAAAATCTTCGAAAAAAAAAGGAAAGACTATAGTCTTTCCTCATTTTTTGGAAAAAAATTTCACCCCTTCAGATCTCGCCACGATTTTCCCAGAATGTTATTTGGAGGGTATACACTTGGAAATTATGGGGCAAACTTCCCTCACCCCTTCCCACTGCTCCACACCTGGCTAGGAAACGTTCAGAATTGGGTTGTTCCAGAAAAGTTTCGGAATTTTTTTGGACCAGATCGGAGGGGATGGGGGATGTTTGGCACATATTTTGCAAGTCTTTACCCTTCATATTAAATTCTGAAATTTTCCTAAGGAAATCGGAGAGGGTCAAAAAATCTTCGAAAAAAAAAGGAAAGACTATAGTCTTTCCTCATTTTTTGGAAAAAAATTTCACCCCTTCAGATCTCGCCACGATTTTCCCAGAATGTTATTTGGAGGGTATACACTTGGAAATTATGGGGCAAACTTCCCTCACCCCTTCCCACTGCTCCACACCTGGCTAGGAAACGTTCAGAATTGGGTTGTTCCAGAAAACTTTCGGAATTTTTTTGGACCAGATCGGAGGGGATGGGGGATGTTTGGCACATATTTTTCAAGTGTTTAGGGTTCATATTAAATTCTGAAATTTTCCTAAGGAAATCGGAGAGGGTGAAAAAATCTTCGAAAAAAAAAGGAAAGACTATAGTCTTTCCTCATTTTTTGGAAAAAAATTTGCAGTGTGAACATACTTTAGTTAATAAATTTAGCAGTGTGAACGCACATTTAGCTTATATTTTTGCAGTGTGAACGCACCCTTGGCTAATAAAATTTGCAGTGTGAACGCACCCTTAGCTAATAAAATTTGTGGTGTGAACGCACCTTTAGTTAATAAATTTAGCAGTGTGAACGCACATTTAGCTTATATTTTTGCAGTGTGAACGCACCCTTGGCTAATAAAATTTGCAGTGTGAACGCACCCTTAGCTAATAAAATTTGTGGTGTGAACGCACCTTTAGTTAATAAATTTAGCAGTGTGAACGCACATTTAGCTAATATTTTTGCAGTGTGAACGCACCCTTGGCTAATAAAATTTGCAGTGTGAACGCACCCTTAGCTAATTAAATTTGTGGTGTGAACGCACCTTTAGTTAATAAATTTTGCAGTGTAAACGCACCTTTAGAGAATATATCTGTCAGTGTGAACGCACCGTTAGCTAATAAAATTTGCAGTGTGAACGCACCTTTAGTTAATAAATTTTGCAGTGTGAACGCACCTTTAGAGAATATATGTCAGTGTGAACGCACCTTTAGCTAATAAAATTTGCAGTGTCAACGCACCTTTAGTTAATAAATTTTTCAGTGTGAACGCACCTTTAGCTAATAAATTTTGCTGTGTAAACGCACCTTTAGCTAATAAATTTTGCTGTGGGAACGCACCTTTAGCTTAAAAAAAAGTTGCAGTGTGACCGCACCTTTAGCTAATAAAATTTGAAGTGTGAACGCACCTTCAGTTAATAAATTTTGCAGTGTGAACGCACCTTTAGAGAATATATCTGTCAGTGTGAACGCACCTTTAGCTAATAAAATTTGCAGTGTGAACGCACCTTTAGTTAATAAATTTTTCAGTGTGAACGCACCTTTAGCTAATAAATTTTGCTGTGTAAACGCACCTTTAGCTAATAAATTTTGCTGTGGGAACGCACCTTTAGCTTAAAAAAAAGTTGCAGTGTGAACGCACC
Organism: Hemicrepidius hirtus; assembly: GCA_963082805.1. Lineage (NCBI taxonomy): Eukaryota > Metazoa > Arthropoda > Insecta > Coleoptera > Elateridae > Hemicrepidius > Hemicrepidius hirtus. Next base: position 10,332,545 of record OY720167.1, read on the forward strand.
TTTAGCTTATAAAATTTGAAGTGTGAACGCACCTTCAGTTAATAAATTTTGCAGTGTGAACGCACCTTTAGAGAATATATCTGTCAGTGTGAACGCACCTTTAGCTAATAAAATTTGCAGTGTGAACGCACCTTTAGCTAATAAATTTTTTCAGTGTGAACGAAACTTTAGCTAATAAATTTTGCTGTGTGAACGCACCTTTAGCTAATAAATTTTGCTGTGTGAACGCACCTTTAGCTTAAAAAAAAGTTGCAGTGTGAACGCACCTTTAGCTAATAAAAGTTGCAGTGTGAACGCACCTTTAGCTAATAAAAATTGCTGTGTGAGCGCACCCTTAGCGAATAAAAGTTGCTGTGTGAACGCACTTTTAGCTAATAAAAATTGGTATGTGAACGCACCTTTAGCTAAAAAAAGTTGCCGTGTGAACGCACCTTTAGCTAATAAAAGTTGCTGTGTGAACGCACCTTTAGCTAATAAAAGATGCAGTGTGAACGCACCTTCAGTTAATAAATTTTGCAGTGTGAACGCACCTTTAGAGAATATATCTGTCAGTGTGAACGCACCTTTAGCTAATAAGATTTGCAGTGTGAACGCACCTTTAGCTAATAAAATTTGCAGTGTGAACGCACCTTCAGTTAATAAATTTTGCAGTGTGAACGCACCTTTAGAGAATATATCTGTCAGTGTGAACGCACCTTTAGCTAATAAGATTTGCAGTGTGAACGCACCTTTAGCTAATAAATTTTTTCAGTGTGAACGCACCTTTAGCTAATAAATTTTTGCTGTGTGAACGCACCTTTAGCTAATAGATTTTGCTGTGTGAACGCACCTTTAGCTTAAAAAAAAGTTGCAGTGTGAACGCACCTTTAGCTAATAAAAGTTGCAGTGTGAACGCACCTTTAGCTAATAAAAATTGCTGTGTGAACGCACCCTTAGCTAATAAAAATTGCTGTCTGAACGCACTTTTAGCTAATAGAAATTGGTATGTGAACGCACCTTTAGCTAATAAAAGATGCAGTGTGAACGCACCTTAAAGTAATAAATTTTGCAGTGTGAACGCACCTTTAGCTAAAAAAAGTTGCCGTGTGAACGCACCTTTAGCTAATAAAAGTTGCTGTGTGAACGCACCTTTAGCTAATAAAAGATGCAGTGTGAACGCACCTTAAGGTAATAAATTTTGCAGTATGAACGCACCTTTAGCTAATAAAAGTTGCAGTGTGAACGCACCTTTAGCTAATAAAAGTTGCTGTGTGAACGCACCTTTAGCTAATAAATTTATCAGCTAAAGGTGTGTTCACACACCATAATTTATTAGCTAAAGGTGCGTTCACACAAGAACTATTATTAGCTAAAGGTGCGTTCACACGGCAACTTTTTTTAGCTAAAGGTGCGTTCACACAGCAACTGTTATTATCTAAAGGTGCGTTCACACTGCAACTTTTATTAAGTAAAGGTGCGTTCACACAGCAACTTTTATTATCTAAAGGTGCGTTCACGCTGCAACTTTTTTTGCTAATGATGTGTTCACACAGAAACTTATATTAACTAAAGGTGCGTTCACACAGCAACTTTTATTAGCTAAAGGTGCGTTCACACTGCAACTTTTTTTAAGCTAAAGGTGCGTTCACACTGCAACTTTTATTAGCTAAAGTTGCGTTCACAGTGCAACTTTGTTAGCTGAAGGTGCGATCACACAGCAATTTTTATTAGCTAAACGTGCGTTCACACAGCAATTTTGATTAGCTAAAGGTGCGTTCATACAGCAATTTTTATTAGCTAAAGGTGTGTTCACACAGGAATTTTATTAGCTAAAGGTGCGTTCACACTGCAACGTTTATTAGCTAAAGGTGCGTTTAGACAGTAATTTTTATTAGCTAAAGGTGCGTTCACACAGCAATCTTCATTAGCTAAATGTGCGTTCACACTGCTACATTTATTAGCTAAAGGTCTGGTTAGGTTAGGTTATTTTAGTTTAGGTTAGGTTAGCTAATGAGTTGGGTTAGGTTAGGTAATGGGTTAGGTTAGGTTAGCAAAATGAGTTGGGTTAGGTTAGCAAAATGAGTTGGGTTAGGTTAGGTAATGGGTTAGGTTAGGTTAGATAAATGAGTTGGGTTAGGTTAGCTAAATGAGTTGGGTTAGGTTAGCTAAATGAGTTGGGTTAGGTTAGCAAAATGAGTTGGGTTAGGTTAGATAAATGAGTTGGGTTAGGTTAGCTAAATGAGTTGGGTTAGGTTAGCAAAATGAGTTGGGTTAGGTTAGATAAATATATATAATAAAAAAATATATATATAATTTAGCTAACCTAACCCAACTCATTTTGCTAACCTAACCTAACCCAACTCATTTTGCTAACCTAACCCAACTCATTTAACTAACCTAACCCAACTCATTTATCTAACCTAACCTAACCCATTACCTAACCTAACCCAACTCATTTTGCTAACCTAACCTAACACCTTACCTAACCTAACCCAACTCATTTTGCTAACCTAACCCAACTCATTTATCTAACCTAACTTAACTCATTTTGCTAACCTAACCCAACTCATTTAACTAACCTAACTCAACTCATTTATCTAACCTAACCTAACCCATTACCTAACCTAACCCAACTAATTTTATAATCTAACCTAACCCATTACCTAACCTAACCCAACTAATTTTGCTAACCTAACCTAGCCCATTACCATGGTGCTTCACACAGCAACTTATTTTAGCTAAAGGTGCGTTCACACTGCAACTTTTATTAGCTAAAGGTGCGTTCACACTGTAAATTTTATTAACTAAAGGTGCGTTCACACTGAAAAATTTAGTAGCTAAAGGTGCGTTCACACTGTAAATTTTATTAACTAAAGGTGCGTTCACACTGCAAAATTTATTAGCTAAACGTGCGTTCACACCGCAAAATTTATTAGCTAAAGGTGCGTTCACACTGAAAAATTTAGTAGCTAAAGGTGCGTTCACACTGCAAATTTTATTAGCTAAAGGTGCGTTCACACTGCAAAATTTATTAGCTAAAGGTGCGTTCACACTGCAAAATTTATTTCACCCCTTCGGACTGCTCCACACCTGGCTAGGAAACGTTCAGAATTGGGTTATTCCAGAAAAGTTTCGGAACTTTTTTGGACCAGATCGGAGGGGATGGGGGATGTTTGGCACATATTTTTCAAGTCTTTACCCTTCACATTCAATTCTGAAATTTTCCTAAGGAAATCGGAGAGGGTCAAAAAATCTTCGAAAAAAAAAGGAAAGACTATAGTCTTTCCTCATTTTTTCGAAAAAAATTTCACCCCTTCAGATCTCGCCACGATTTTCCCAGAATGTTATTTGGAGGGTATACACTTGGAAATTATGGGGCAAACTTCCCTCACCCCTTCCCACTGCTCCACACCTGGCTAGGAAACGTTCAGAATTGGGTTGTTCCAGAAAACTTTCGGAATTTTTTTGGACCAGATCGGAGGGGATGGGGGATGTTTGGCACATATTTTTCAAGTGTTTAGGGTTCAGATTAAATTCTGAAATTTTCCTAAGGAAATCGGAGAGGGTCAAAAAATCTTCGAAAAAAAAAGGAAAGACTATAGTCTTTCCTCATTTTTTGGAAAAAAATTTCACCCCTTCAGATCTCGCCACGATTTTCCCAGAATGTTATTGGGAGGGTATACACTTGGAAATTATGGGGCAAACTTCCCTCACCCCTTCCCACTGCTCCACACCTGGCTAGGAAACGTTCAGAATTGGGTTATTCCAGAAAAGTTTCTGAATTTTTTTGGACCAGATCGGAGGGGATGGGGGATGTTTGGCACATATTTTTCAAGTCTTTACCCTTCATATTAAATTCTGAAATTTTCCTAAGGAAATCGGAGAGGGTCAAAAAATCTTCGAAAAAAAAAGGAAAGACTATATAGTCTTTCCTCATTTTTTGGAAAAAAATTTCACCCCTTCAGATCTCGCCACGATTTTCCCAGAATGTTATTTGGAGGGTATACACTTGGAAATTATGGGGCAAACTTCCCTCACCCCTTCCCACTGCTCCACACCTGGCTAGGAAACGTTCAGAATTGGGTTGTTCCAGAAAACTTTCGGAATTTTTTTGGACCAGATCGGAGGGGATGGGGGATGTTTGGCACATATTTTTCAAGTGTTTAGGGTTCATATTAAATTCTGAAATTTTCCTAAGGAAATCGGAGAGGGTCAAAAAATCTTCGAAAAAAAAAGGAAAGACTATAGTCTTTCCTCATTTTTTGGAAAAAATTTCACCCCTTCAGATCTCGCCACGATTTTCCCAGAATGTTATTGGGAGGGTATACACTTGGAAATTATGGGGCAAACTTCCCTCACCCCTTCCCACTGCTCCACACCTGGCTAGGAAACGTTCAGAATTGGGTTATTCCAGAAAAGTTTCTGAATTTTTTTGGACCAGATCGGAGGGGATGGGGGATGTTTGGCACATATTTTTCAAGTCTTTACCCTTCATATTAAATTCTGAAATTTTCCTAAGGAAATCGGAGAGGGTCAAAAAATCTTCGAATAAAAAAGGAAAGACTATAGTCTTTCCTCATTTTTTGGAAAAAAATTTCACCCCTTCAGATCTCGCCACGATTTTCCCAGAATGTTATTTGGAGGGTATACACTTGGAAATTATGGGGCAAACTTCCCTCACCCCTTCCCACTGCTCCACACCTGGCTAGGAAACGTTCAGAATTGGGTTGTTCCAGAAAACTTTCGGAATTTTTTTGGACCAGATCGGAGGGGATGGGGGATGTTTGGCACATATTTTTCAAGTGTTTAGGGTTCATATTAAATTCTGAAATTTTCCTAAGGAAATCGGAGAGGGTCAAAAAATCTTCGAAAAAAAAAGGAAAGACTATATAGTCTTTCCTCATTTTTTGGAAAAAAATTTCACCCCTTCAGATCTCGCCACGATTTTCCCAGAATGTTATTTGGAGGGTATACACTTGGAAATTATGGGGCAAACTTCCCTCACCCCTTCCCACTGCTCCACACCTGGCTAGGAAACGTTCAGAATTGGGTTGTTCCAGAAAACTTTCGGAATTTTTTTGGACCAGATCGGAGGGGATGGGGGATGTTTGGCACATATTTTTCAAGTGTTTAGGGTTCATATTAAATTCTGAAATTTTCCTAAGGAAATCGGAGAGGGTCAAAAAATCTTCGAAAAAAAAAGGAAAGACTATAGTCTTTCCTCATTTTTTCGAAAAAAATTTCAGCCCTTCAGATCTCGCCCCGATTTTCCCAGAATGTTATTGGGAGGGTATACACTTGGAAATTATGGGGCAAACTTCCCTCACCCCTTCCCACTGCTCCACACCTGGCTAGGAAACGTTCAGAATTGGTTTATTCCAGCAAAGTTTCGGAATTTTTTTTAACCAGATCGGAGGGGATGGGGGATGTTTGGCACATATTTTTCAAGTGTTTAGGGTTCATATTAAATTCTGAAATTTTCCTAAGGAAATCGGAGAGGGTCAAAAAATCTTCGAAAAAAAAGGAAAGACTATATAGTCTTTCCTCATTTTTTCGAAAAAAATTTCAGCCCTTCAGATCTCGCCCCGATTTTCCCAGAATGTTATTTGGAGGGTATACACTTGGAAATTATGGGGCAAACTTCCCTCACCCCTTCCCACTGCTCCACACCTGGCTAGGAAACGTTCAGAATTGGGTTGTTCCAGAAAACTTTCGGAATTTTTTTGGACCAGATCGGAGGGGATGGGGGATGTTTGGCACATATTTTTCAAGTGTTTAGGGTTCATGTTAAATTCTGAAATTTTCCTAAGGAAATCGGACAGGGTCAAAAAATCTTCGAAAAAAAAAGGAAAGACTATAGTCTTGTGTGAACGCACCTTTAGCTAATAAATTATGGTGTGTGAACACACCTTTAGCTGATAAATTTATTAGCTAAAGGTGCGTTCACACAGCAACTTTTATTAGCTAAAGGTGCGTTCACACTGCAACTTTTATTAGCTAAAGGTGCGTTCACACGGCAACTTTTTTTAGCTAAAGGTGCGTTCACACTGCAAAATTTATTACTTTAAGGTGCGTTCACACTGCATCTTTTATTAGCTAAAGGTGCGTTCACATACCAATTTCTATTAGCTAAAAGTGCGTTCAGACAGCAATTTTTATTAGCTAAGGGTGCGTTCACACAGCAATTTTTATTAGCTAAAGGTGCGTTCACACTGCAACTTTTATTAGCTAAAGGTGCGTTCACACTGCAACTTTTTTTAAGCTAAAGGTGCGTTCACACAGCAAAATTTATTAGCTAAAGGTGCGTTCACACAGCAAAAATTTATTAGCTAAAGGTGCGTTCACACTGAAAAAATTTATTAGCTAAAGGTGCGTTCACACTGCAAATCTTATTAGCTAAAGGTGCGTTCACACTGACAGATATATTCTCTAAAGGTGCGTTCACACTGCAAATTTTATTAGCTAAAGGTGCGTTCACACTGCAAAATTTATTAGCTAAAGGTGCGTTCACACTGCAAAATTTATTTCACCCCTTCGGACTGCTCCACACCTGGCTAGGAAACGTTCAGAATTGGGTTATTCCAGAAAAGTTTCGGAACTTTTTTGGACCAGATCGGAGGGGATGGGGGATGTTTGGCACATATTTTTCAAGTCTTTACCCTTCACATTCAATTCTGAAATTTTCCTAAGGAAATCGGAGAGGGTCAAAAAATCTTCGAAAAAAAAAGGAAAGACTATAGTCTTTCCTCATTTTTTCGAAAAAAATTTCACCCCTTCAGATCTCGCCACGATTTTCCCAGAATGTTATTTGGAGGGTATACACTTGGAAATTATGGGGCAAACTTCCCTCACCCCTTCCCACTGCTCCACACCTGGCTAGGAAACGTTCAGAATTGGGTTGTTCCAGAAAACTTTCGGAATTTTTTTGGACCAGATCGGAGGGGATGGGGGATGTTTGGCACATATTTTTCAAGTGTTTAGGGTTCAGATTAAATTCTGAAATTTTCCTAAGGAAATCGGAGAGGGTCAAAAAATCTTCGAAAAAAAAAGGAAAGACTATAGTCTTTCCTCATTTTTTGGAAAAAAATTTCACCCCTTCAGATCTCGCCACGATTTTCCCAGAATGTTATTGGGAGGGTATACACTTGGAAATTATGGGGCAAACTTCCCTCACCCCTTCCCACTGCTCCACACCTGGCTAGGAAACGTTCAGAATTGGGTTATTCCAGAAAAGTTTCTGAATTTTTTTGGACCAGATCGGAGGGGATGGGGGATGTTTGGCACATATTTTTCAAGTCTTTACCCTTCATATTAAATTCTGAAATTTTCCTAAGGAAATCGGAGAGGGTCAAAAAATCTTCGAAAAAAAAAGGAAAGACTATAGTCTTTCCTCATTTTTTGGAAAAAAATTTCACCCCTTCAGATCTCGCCACGATTTTCCCAGAATGTTATTTGGAGGGTATACACTTGGAAATTATGGGGCAAACTTCCCTCACCCCTTCCCACTGCTCCACACCTGGCTAGGAAACGTTCAGAATTGGGTTGTTCCAGAAAACTTTCGGAATTTTTTTGGACCAGATCGGAGGGGATGGGGGATGTTTGGCACATATTTTTCAAGTGTTTAGGGTTCATATTAAATTCTGAAATTTTCCTAAGGAAATCGGAGAGGGTCAAAAAATCTTCGAAAAAAAAAGGAAAGACTATAGTCTTTCCTCATTTTTTGGAAAAAAATTTCACCCCTTCAGATCTCGCCACGATTTTCCCAGAATGTTATTGGGAGGGTATACACTTGGAAATTATGGGGCAAACTTCCCTCACCCCTTCCCACTGCTCCACACCTGGCTAGGAAACGTTCAGAATTGGGTTATTCCAGAAAAGTTTCTGAATTTTTTTGGACCAGATCGGAGGGGATGGGGGATGTTTGGCACATATATTCAAGTCTTTACCCTTCATATTAAATTCTGAAATTTTCCTAAGGAAATCGGAGAGGGTCAAAAAATCTTCGAATAAAAAAGGAAAGACTATAGTCTTTCCTCATTTTTTGGAAAAAAATTTCACTCCTTCAGATCTCGCCACGATTTTCCCAGAATGTTATTTGGAGGGTATACACTTGGAAATTATGGGGCAAACTTCCCTCACCCCTTCCCACTGCTCCACACCTGGCTAGGAAACGTTCAGAATTGGGTTGTTCCAGAAAACTTTCGGAATTTTTTTGGACCAGATCGGAGGGGATGGGGGATGTTTGGCACATATTTTTCAAGTGTTTAGGGTTCATATTAAATTCTGAAATTTTCCTAAGGAAATCGGAGAGGGTCAAAAAATCTTCGAAAAAAAAAGGAAAGACTATATAGTCTTTCCTCATTTTTTGGAAAAAAATTTCACCCCTTCAGATCTCGCCACGATTTTCCCAGAATGTTATTTGGAGGGTATACACTTGGAAATTATGGGGCAAACTTCCCTCACCCCTTCCCACTGCTCCACACCTGGCTAGGAAACGTTCAGAATTGGGTTGTTCCAGAAAACTTTCGGAATTTTTTTGGACCAGATCGGAGGGGATGGGGGATGTTTGGCACATATTTTTCAAGTGTTTAGGGTTCATATTAAATTCTGAAATTTTCCTAAGGAAATCGGAGAGGGTCAAAAAATCTTCGAAAAAAAAAGGAAAGACTATAGTCTTTCCTCATTTTTTGGAAAAAAATTTCACCCCTTCAGATCTCGCCACGATTTTCCCAGAATGTTATTGGGAGGGTATACACTTGGAAATTATGGGGCAAACTTCCCTCACCCCTTCCCACTGCTCCACACCTGGCTAGGAAACGTTCAGAATTGGTTTATTCCAGCAAAGTTTCGGAATTTTTTTTAACCAGATCGGAGGGGATGGGGGATGTTTGGCACATATTTTTCAAGTCTTTACCCTTCATATTAAATTCTGAAATTTTCCTAAGGAAATCGGAGAGGGTCAAAAAATCTTCGAAAAAAAAAGGAAAGACTATAGTCTTTCCTCATTTTTTCGAAAAAAATTTCAGCCCTTCAGATCTCGCCCCGATTTTCCCAGAATGTTATTGGGAGGGTATACACTTGGAAATTATGGGGCAAACTTCCCTCACCCCTTCCCACTGCTCCACACCTGGCTAGGAAACGTTCAGAATTGGTTTATTCCAGCAAAGTTTCGGAATTTTTTTTAACCAGATCGGAGGGGATGGGGGATGTTTGGCACATATTTTTCAACTGTTTAGGGTTCATATTAAATTCTGAAATTTTCCTAAGGAAATCGGAGAGGGTCAAAAAATCTTCGAAAAAAAAGGAAAGACTATAGTCTTTCCTCATTTTTTGGAAAAAAATTTCACCCCTTCAGATCTCGCCACGATTTTCCCAGAATGTTATTTGGAGGGTATACACTTGGAAATTATGGGGCAAACTTCCCTCACCCCTTCCCACTGCTCCACACCTGGCTAGGAAACGTTCAGAATTGGGTTGTTCCAGAAAACTTTCGGAATTTTTTTGGACCAGATCGGAGGGGATGGGGGATGTTTGGCACATATTTTTCAAGTGTTTAGGGTTCATGTTAAATTCTGAAATTTTCCTAAGGAAATCGGACAGGGTCAAAAAATCTTCGAAAAAAAAAGGAAAGACTATAGTCTTTCCTCATTTTTTGGAAAAAAATTTCACCCCTTCAGATCTCGCCACGATTTTCCCAGAATGTTATTGGGAGGGTATACACTTGGAAATTATGGGGCAAACTTCCCTCACCCCTTCCCACTGCTCCACACCTGGCTAGGAAACGTTCAGAATTGGTTTATTCCAGCAAAGTTTCGGAATTTTTTTTAACCAGATCGGAGGGGATGGGGGATGTTTGGCACATATTTTTCAAGTCTTTACCCTTCATATTAAATTCTGAAATTTTCCTAAGGAAATCGGAGAGGGTCAAAAAATCTTCGAAAAAAAAAGGAAAGACTATAGGTAGTCTTTCCTCATTTTTTCGAAAAAAATTTCACCCCTTCAGATCTCGCCACGATTTTCCCAGAATGTTATTTGGAGGATATACACTTGGAAATTATGGGGCAAACTTCCCTCACCCCTTCCCACTGCTCCACACCTGGCTAGGAAACGTTCAGAATTGGTTTATTCCAGCAAAGTTTCGGAATTTTTTTTAACCAGATCGGAGGGGATGGGGGATGTTTGGCACATATTTTTCAAGTCTTTACCCTTCATATTAAATTCTGAAATTTTCCTAAGGAAATCGGAGAGGGTAAAAAAATCTTCGAAAAAAAAAGGAAAGACTATAGTCTTTCCTCATTTTTTGGAAAAAAATTTCACCTCTTCAGATCTCGCCACGATTTTCCCAGAATGTTATTTGGAGGGTATACACTTGGAAATTATGGGGCAAACTTCCCTCACCCCTTCCCACTGCTCCACACCTGGCTAGGAAACGTTCAGAATTGGGTTGTTCCAGAAAACTTTCGGAATTTTTTTGGACCAGATCGGAGGGGATGGGGGATGTTTGGCACATATTTTTCAAGTGTTTAGGGTTCATATTAAATTCTGAAATTTTCCTAAGGAAATCGGACAGGGTCAAAAAATCTTCGAAAAAAAAGGAAAGACTATTATAGTCTTTCCTCATTTTTTGGAAAAAAATTTCACCCCTTCAGATCTCGCCACGATTTTCCCAGAATGTTATTTGGAGGGTATACACTTGGAAATTATGGGGCAAACTTCCCTCACCCCTTCCCACTGCTCCACACCTGGTTAGGAAACGTTCAGAATTGGGTTGTTCCAGAAAACTTTCGGAATTTTTTTGGACCAGATCGGAGGGGATGGGGGATGTTTGGCACATATTTTTCAAGTGTTTAGGGTTCATATTAAATTCTGAAATTTTCCTAAGGAAATCGGAGAGGGTCAAAAAATCTTCGAAAAAAAAAGGAAAGACTATAGTCTTTCCTCATTTTTTGGAAAAAAAATTCACCCCTTCAGATCTCGCCACGATTTTCCCAGAATGTTATTTGTAGGGTATACACTTGTAAATTATGGGGCAAACTTCCCTCACCCCTTCCCACTGCTCCACACCTGGCTAGGAAACGTTCAGAATTGGGTTGTTCCAGAAAACTTTCGGAATTTTTTTGAACCAGATCGGAGGGGATGGGGGATGTTTGGCACATATTTTTCAAGTGTTTAGGGTTCATATTAAATTCTGAAATTTTCCTAAGGAAATCGGAGAGGGTCAAAAAATCTTCGAAAAAAAAAGGAAAGACTATAGTCTTTCCTCATTTTTTGGAAAAAAATTTCACCCCTTCAGATCTCGCCACGATTTTCCCAGAATGTTATTGGGAGGGTATACACTTGGAAATTATGGGGCAAACTTCCCTCACCCCTTCCCACTGCTCCACACCTGGCTAGGAAACGTTCAGAATTGGGTTATTCCAGAAAAGTTTCTGAATTTTTTTGGACCAGATCGGAGGGGATGGGGGATGTTTGGCACATATTTTTCAAGTCTTTACCCTTCATATTAAATTCTGAAATTTTCCTAAGGAAATCGGAGAGGGTCAAAAAATCTTCGAATAAAAAAGGAAAGACTATAGTCTTTCCTCATTTTTTGGAAAAAAATTTCACCCCTTCAGATCTCGCCACGATTTTCCCAGAATGTTATTTGGAGGGTATACACTTGGAAATTATGGGGCAAACTTCCCTCACCCCTTCCCACTGCTCCACACCTGGCTAGGAAACGTTCAGAATTGGGTTGTTCCAGAAAACTTTCGGAATTTTTTTGGACCAGATCGAAGGGGATGGGGGATGTTTGGCACATATTTTTCAAGTGTTTAGGGTTCATATTAAATTCTGAAATTTTCCTAAGGAAATCGGAGAGGGTCAAAAAATCTTCGAAAAAAAAAGGAAAGACTATAATAGTCTTTGCTCATTTTTTGGAAAAAAAATTCACCCCTTCAGATCTCGCCACGATTTTCCCAGAATGTTATTTGGAGGGTATACACTTGGAAATTATGGGGCAAACTTCCCTCACCCCTTCCCACTGCTCCACACCTGGCTAGGAAACGTTCAGAATTGGGTTGTTCCAGAAAACTTTCGGAATTTTTTTGAACCAGATCGGAGGGGATGGGGGATGTTTGGCACATATTTTTCAAGTGTTTAGGGTTCATATTAAATTCTGAAATTTTCCTAAGGAAATCGGAGAGGGTCAAAAAATCTTCGAAAAAAAAAGGAAAGACTATAGTCTTTCCTCATTTTTTGGAAAAAAATTTCACCCCTTCAGATCTCGCCACGATTTTCCCAGAATGTTATTGGGAGGGTATACACTTGGAAATTATGGGGCAAACTTCCCTCACCCCTTCCCACTGCTCCACACCTGGCTAGGAAACGTTCAGAATTGGTTTATTCCAGCAAAGTTTCGGAATTTTTTTTAACCAGATCGGAGGGGATGGGGGATGTTTGGCACATATTTTTCAAGTCTTTACCCTTCATATTAAATTCTGAAATTTTCCTAAGGAAATCGGAGAGGGTCAAAAAATCTTCGAAAAAAAAAGGAAAGACTATAGTCTTTGCTCATTTTTTGGAAAAAAAATTCACCCCTTCAGATCTCGCCACGATTTTCCCAGAATGTTATTTGGAGGGTATACACTTGGAAATTATGGGGCAAACTTCCCTCACCCCTTCCCACTGCTCCACACCTGGCTAGGAAACGTTCAGAATTGGGTTGTTCCAGAAAACTTTCGGAATTTTTTTGGACCAGATCGGAGGGGATGGGGGATGTTTGGCACATATTTTTCAAGTGTTTAGGGTTCATATTAAATTCTGAAATTTTCCTAAGGAAATCGGAGAGGGTCAAAAAATCTTCGAAAAAAAAAGGAAAGACTATAATAGTCTTTGCTCATTTTTTGGAAAAAAAATTCACCCCTTCAGATCTCGCCACGATTTTCCCAGAATGTTATTTGGAGGGTATACACTTGGAAATTATGGGGCAAACTTCCCTCACCCCTTCCCACTGCTCCACACCTGGCTAGGAAACGTTCAGAATTGGGTTGTTCCAGAAAACTTTCGGAATTTTTTTGAACCAGATCGGAGGGGATGGGGGATGTTTGGCACATATTTTTCAAGTGTTTAGGGTTCATATTAAATTCTGAAATTTTCCTAAGGAAATCGGAGAGGGTCAAAAAATCTTCGAAAAAAAAAGGAAAGACTATAGTCTTTCCTCATTTTTTGGAAAAAAATTTCACCCCTTCAGATCTCGCCACGATTTTCCCAGAATGTTATTGGGAGGGTATACACTTGGAAATTATGGGGCAAACTTCCCTCACCCCTTCCCACTGCTCCACACCTGGCTAGGAAACGTTCAGAATTGGGTTATTCCAGAAAAGTTTCTGAATTTTTTTGGACAAGATCGGAGGGGATGGGGGATGTTTGGCACATATTTTTCAAGTCTTTACCCTTCATATTAAATTCTGAAATTTTCCTAAGGAAATCGGAGAGGGTCAAAAAATCTTCGAATAAAAAAGGAAAGACTATAATAGTCTTTCCTCATTTTTTGGAAAAAAATTTCACCCCTTCAGATCTCGCCACGATTTTCCCAGAATGTTATTTGGAGGGTATACACTTGGAAATTATGGGGCAAACTTCCCTCACCCCTTCCCACTGCTCCACACCTGGCTAGGAAACGTTCAGAATTGGGTTGTTCCAGAAAACTTTCGGAATTTTTTTGGACCAGATCGGAGGGGATGGGGGATGTTTGGCACATATTTTTCAAGTGTTTAGGGTTCATATTAAATTCTGAAATTTTCCTAAGGAAATCGGAGAGGGTCAAAAAATCTTCGAAAAAAAAAGGAAAGACTATAGTCTTTCCTCATTTTTTGGAAAAAAATTTCACCCCTTCAGATCTCGCCACGATTTTCCCAGAATGTTATTGGGAGGGTATACACTTGGAAATTATGGGGCAAACTTCCCTCACCCCTTCCCACTGCTCCACACCTGGCTAGGAAACGTTCAGAATTGGTTTATTCCAGCAAAGTTTCGGAATTTTTTTTAACCAGATCGGAGGGGATGGGGGATGTTTGGCACATATTTTTCAAGTCTTTACCCTTCATATTAAATTCTGAAATTTTCCTAAGGAAATCGGAGAGGGTCAAAAAATCTTCGAAAAAAAAAGGAAAGACTATAGGTAGTCTTTCCTCATTTTTTCGAAAAAAATTTCACCCCTTCAGATCTCGCCACGATTTTCCCAGAATGTTATTGGGAGGGTATACACTTGGAAATTATGGGGCAAACTTCTCTCACCCCTTCCCACTGCTCCACACCTGGCTAGGAAACGTTCAGAATTGGGTTATTCCAGAAAAGTTTCTGAATTTTTTTGGACCAGATCGGAGGGGATGGGGGATGTTTGGCACATATTTTTCAAGTCTTTACCCTTCATATTAAATTCTGAAATTTTCCTAAGGAAATCGGAGAGGGTCAAAAAATCTTCGAATAAAAAAGGAAAGACTATAGTCTTTCCTCATTTTTTGGAAAAAAATTTCACCCCTTCAGATCTCGCCACGATTTTCCCAGAATGTTATTTGGAGGGTATACACTTGGAAATTATGGGGCAAACTTCCCTCACCCCTTCCCACTGCTCCACACCTGGCTAGGAAACGTTCAGAATTGGGTTGTTCCAGAAAACTTTCGGAATTTTTTTGGACCAGATCGGAGGGGATGGGGGATGTTTGGCACATATTTTTCAAGTGTTTAGGGTTCATATTAAATTCTGAAATTTTCCTAAGGAAATCGGAGAGGGTCAAAAAATCTTCGAAAAAAAAGGAAAGACTATAATAGTCTTTCCTCATTTTTTCGAAAAAAATTTCAGCCCTTCAGATCTCGCCCCGATTTTCCCAGAATGTTATTTGGAGGGTATACACTTGGAAATTATGGGGCAAACTTCCCTCACCCCTTCCCACTGCTCCACACCTGGCTAGGAAACGTTCAGAATTGGGTTGTTCCAGAAAACTTTCGGAATTTTTTTGGACCAGATCGGAGGGGATGGGGGATGTTTGGCACATATTTTTCAAGTGTTTAGGGTTCATATTAAATTCTGAAATTTTCCTAAGGAAATCGGAGAGGGTCAAAAAATCTTCGAAAAAAAAAGGAAAGACTATAGTCTTTCCTCATTTTTTGGAAAAAAATTTCACCCCTTCAGATCTCGCCACGATTTTCCCAGAATGTTATTGGGAGGGTATACACTTGGAAATTATGGGGCAAACTTCCCTCACCCCTTCCCACTGCTCCACACCTGGCTAGGAAACGTTCAGAATTGGTTTATTCCAGCAAAGTTTCGGAATTTTTTTTAACCAGATCGGAGGGGATGGGGGATGTTTGGCACATATTTTTCAAGTCTTTACCCTTCATATTAAATTCTGAAATTTTCCTAAGGAAATCGGAGAGGGTCAAAAAATCTTCGAAAAAAAAAGGAAAGACTATAGTCTTTCCTCATTTTTTCGAAAAAAATTTCAGTCCTTCAGATCTCGCCCCGATTTTCCCAGAATGTTATTTGGAGGGTATACACTTGGAAATTATGGGGCAAACTTCCCTCACCCCTTCCCACTGCTCCACACCTGGCTAGGAAACGTTCAGAATTGGTTTATTCCAGCAAAGTTTCGGAATTTTTTTTAACCAGATCGGAGGGGATGGGGGATGTTTGGCACATATTTTTCAAGTGTTTAGGGTTCATATTAAATTCTGAAATTTTCCTAAGGAAATCGGAGAGGGTCAAAAAATCTTCGAAAAAAAAAGGAAAGACTATAGTCTTTCCTCATTTTTTGGAAAAAAATTTCACCCCTTCAGATCTCGCCACGATTTTCCCAGAATGTTATTTGGAGGATATACACTTGGAAATTATGGGGCAAACTTCCCTCACCCCTTCCCACTGCTCCACACCTGGCTAGGAAACGTTCAGAATTGGTTTATTCCAGCAAAGTTTCGGAATTTTTTTTAACCAGATCGGAGGGGATGGGGGATGTTTGGCACATATTTTTCAAGTGTTTAGGGTTCATATTAAATTCTGAAATTTTCCTAAGGAAATCGGAGAGGGTCAAAAAATCTTCGAAAAAAAAAGGAAAGACTATAGTCTTTCCTCATTTTTTCGAAAAAAATTTCAGCCCTTCAGATCTCGCCCCGATTTTCCCAGAATGTTATTTGGAGGGTATACACTTGGAAATTATGGGGCAAACTTCCCTCACCCCTTCCCACTGCTCCACACCTGGCTAGGAAACGTTCAGAATTGGTTTATTCCAGCAAAGTTTCGGAATTTTTTTTAACCAGATCGGAGGGGATGGGGGATGTTTGGCACATATTTTTCAAGTGTTTAGGGTTCATATTAAATTCTGAAATTTTCCTAAGGAAATCGGAGAGGGTCAAAAAATCTTCGAAAAAAAAAGGAAAGACTATAGTCTTTCCTCATTTTTTGGAAAAAAATTTCACCCCTTCAGATCTCGCCACGATTTTCCCAGAATGTTATTTGGAGGGTATACACTTGGAAATTATGGGGCAAACTTCCCTCACCCCTTCCCACTGCTCCACACCTGGCTAGGAAACGTTCAGAATTGGGTTGTTCCAGAAAACTTTCGGAATTTTTTTGGACCAGATCGGAGGGGATGGGGGATGTTTGGCACATATTTTTCAAGTGTTTAGGGTTCATATTAAATTCTGAAATTTTCCTAAGGAAATCGGAGAGGGTCAAAAAATCTTCGAAAAAAAAAGGAAAGACTATAGTCTTTCCTCATTTTTTGGAAAAAAATTTCACCCCTTCAGATCTCGCCACGATTTTCCCAGAATGTTATTTGGAGGGTATACACTTGGAAATTATGGGGCAAACTTCCCTCACCCATTCCCACTGCTCCACACCTGGCTAGGAAACGTTCAGAATTGGGTTGTTCCAGGAAACTTTCGGAATTTTTTTGGACCAGATCGGAGGGGATGGGGGATGTTTGGCACATATTTTTCAAGTGTTTAGGGTTCATATTAAATTCTGAAATTTTCCTAAGGAAATCGGAGAGGGTCAAAAAATCTTCGAAAAAAAAAGGAAAGACTATAGTCTTTCCTCATTTTTTGGAAAAAAAATTCACCCCTTCAGATCTCGCCCCGATTTTCCCAGAATGTTATTTGGAGGATATACACTTGGAAATTATGGGGCAAACTTCCCTCACCCCTTCCCACTGCTCCACACCTGGCTAGGAAACGTTCAGAATTGGTTTATTCCAGCAAAGTTTCGGAATTTTTTTTAACCAGATCGGAGGGGATGGGGGATGTTTGGCACATATTTTTCAAGTGTTTAGGGTTCATATTAAATTCTGAAATTTTCCTAAGGAAATCGGAGAGGGTCAAAAAATCTTCGAAAAAAAAAGGAAAGACTACCTATAGTCTTTCCTCATTTTTTGGAAAAAAATTTCACCCCTTCAGATCTCGCCACGATTTTCCCAGAATGTTATTTGGAGGATATACACTTGGAAATTATGGGGCAAACTTCCCTCACCCCTTCCCACTGCTCCACACCTGGCTAGGAAACGTTCAGAATTGGTTTATTCCAGCAAAGTTTCGGAATTTTTTTTAACCAGATCGGAGGGGATGGGGGATGTTTGGCACATATTTTTCAAGTCTTTACCCTTCATATTAAATTCTGAAATTTTCCTAAGGAAATCGGAGAGGGTAAAAAAATCTTCGAAAAAAAAAGGAAAGACTATAGTCTTTCCTCATTTTTTGGAAAAAAATTTCACCTCTTCAGATCTCGCCACGATTTTCCCAGAATGTTATTTGGAGGGTATACACTTGGAAATTATGGGGCAAACTTCCCTCACCCCTTCCCACTGCTCCACACCTGGCTAGGAAACGTTCAGAATTGGGTTGTTCCAGAAAACTTTCGGAATTTTTTTGGACCAGATCGGAGGGGATGGGGGATGTTTGGCACATATTTTTCAAGTGTTTAGGGTTCATATTAAATTCTGAAATTTTCCTAAGGAAATCGGACAGGGTCAAAAAATCTTCGAAAAAAAAGGAAAGACTATAGTCTTTCCTCATTTTTTGGAAAAAAATTTCACCCCTTCAGATCTCGCCACGATTTTCCCAGAATGTTATTTGGAGGGTATACACTTGGAAATTATGGGGCAAACTTCCCTCACCCCTTCCCACTGCTCCACACCTGGCTAGGAAACGTTCAGAATTGGGTTGTTCCAGAAAACTTTCGGAATTTTTTTGAACCAGATCGGAGGGGATGGGGGATGTTTGGCACATATTTTTCAAGTGTTTAGGGTTCATATTAAATTCTGAAATTTTCCTAAGGAAATCGGAGAGGGTCAAAAAATCTTCGAAAAAAAAAGGAAAGACTATAGTCTTTCCTCATTTTTTGGAAAAAAAATTCACCCCTTCAGATCTCGCCACGATTTTCCCAGAATGTTATTTGTAGGGTATACACTTGGAAATTATGGGGCAAACTTCCCTCACCCCTTCCCACTGCTCCACACCTGGCTAGGAAACGTTCAGAATTGGGTTGTTCCAGAAAACTTTCGGAATTTTTTTGAACCAGATCGGAGGGGATGGGGGATGTTTGGCACATATTTTTCAAGTGTTTAGGGTTCATATTAAATTCTGAAATTTTCCTAAGGAAATCGGAGAGGGTCAAAAAATCTTCGAAAAAAAGAGGAAAGACTATAGTCTTTCCTCATTTTTTGGAAAAAAATTTCACCCCTTCAGATCTCGCCACGATTTTCCCAGAATGTTATTGGGAGGGTATACACTTGGAAATTATGGGGCAAACTTCCCTCACCCCTTCCCACTGCTCCACACCTGGCTAGGAAACGTTCAGAATTGGGTTATTCCAGAAAAGTTTCTGAATTTTTTTGGACCAGATCGGAGGGGATGGGGGATGTTTGGCACATATTTTTCAAGTCTTTACCCTTCATATTAAATTCTGAAATTTTCCTAAGGAAATCGGAGAGGGTCAAAAAATCTTCGAATAAAAAAGG
Organism: Hemicrepidius hirtus; assembly: GCA_963082805.1. Taxonomy (NCBI): domain Eukaryota; kingdom Metazoa; phylum Arthropoda; class Insecta; order Coleoptera; family Elateridae; genus Hemicrepidius; species Hemicrepidius hirtus. Next base: position 10,351,513 of record OY720167.1, read on the forward strand.
AAAGACTATAGTCTTTCCTCATTTTTTGGAAAAAAATTTCACCCCTTCAGATCTCGCCACGATTTTCCCAGAATGTTATTTGGAGGGTATACACTTGGAAATTATGGGGCAAACTTCCCTCACCCCTTCCCACTGCTCCACACCTGGCTAGGAAACGTTCAGAATTGGGTTGTTCCAGAAAACTTTCGGAATTTTTTTGGACCAGATCGGAGGGGATGGGGGATGTTTGGCACATATTTTTCAAGTGTTTAGGGTTCATATTAAATTCTGAAATTTTCCTAAGGAAATCGGAGAGGGTCAAAAAATCTTCGAAAAAAAAAGGAAAGACTATAGTCTTACCTCATTTTTTGGAAAAAAAATTCACCCCTTCAGATCTCGCCACGATTTTCCCAGAATGTTATTTGGAGGGTATACACTTGGAAATTATGGGGCAAACTTCCCTCACCCCTTCCCACTGCTCCACACCTGGCTAGGAAACGTTCAGAATTGGGTTGTTCCAGAAAACTTTCGGAATTTTTTTGGACCAGATCGGAGGGGATGGGGGATGTTTGGCACATATTTTTCAAGTGTTTAGGGTTCATATTAAATTCTGAAATTTTCCTAAGGAAATCGGAGAGGGTCAAAAAATCTTCGAAAAAAAAGGAAAGACTATAGTCTTTCCTCATTTTTTGGAAAAAAAATTCACCCCTTCAGATCTCGCCACGATTTTCCCAGAATGTTATTTGGAGGGTATACACTTGGAAATTATGGGGCAAACTTCCCTCACCCCTTCCCACTGCTCCACACCTGGCTAGGAAACGTTCAGAATTGGGTTGTTCCAGAAAACTTTCGGAATTTTTTTGGACCAGATCGGAGGGGATGGGGGATGTTTGGCACATATGTTTCAAGTCTTTACCCTTCATATTAAATTCTGAAATTTTCCTAAGGAAATCGGAGAGGGTCAAAAAATCTTCGAAAAAAAAGGAAAGACTATAGTCTTTCCTCATTTTTTGGAAAAAAAATTCACCCCTTCAGATCTCGCCACGATTTTCCCAGAATGTTATTTGGAGGGTATACACTTGGAAATTATGGGGCAAACTTCCCTCACCCCTTCCCACTGCTCCACACCTGGCTAGGAAACGTTCAGAATTGGGTTGTTCCAGAAAACTTTCGGAATTTTTTTGGACCAGATCGGAGGGGATGGGGGATGTTTGGCACATATTTTTCAAGTGTTTAGGGTTCATATTAAATTCTGAAATTTTCCTAAGGAAATCGGAGAGGGTCAAAAAATCTTCGAAAAAAAAGGAAAGACTATAGTCTTTCCTCATTTTTTGGAAAAAAAATTCACCCCTTCAGATCTCGCCCCGATTTTCCCAGAATGTTATTTGGAGGGTATACACTTGGAAATTATGGGGCAAACTTCCCTCACCCCTTCCCACTGCTCCACACCTGGCTAGGAAACGTTCAGAATTGGGTTGTTCCAGAAAACTTTCGGAATTTTTTTGGACCAGATCGGAGGGGATGGGGGATGTTTGGTACATATGTTTCAAGTCTTTACCCTTCATATTAAATTCTGAAATTTTCCTAAGGAAATCGGAGAGGGTCAAAAAATCTTCGAAAAAAAAGGAAAGACTATAGTCTTTCCTCATTTTTTGGAAAAAAAATTCACCCCTTCAGATCTCGCCACGATTTTCCCAGAATGTTATTTGGAGGGTATACACTTGGAAATTATGGGGCAAACTTCCCTCACCCCTTCCCACTGCTCCACACCTGGCTAGGAAACGTTCAGAATTGGGTTGTTCCAGAAAACTTTCGGAATTTTTTTGGACCAGATCGGAGGGGATGGGGGATGTTTGGCACATATTTTTCAAGTGTTTAGGGTTCATATTAAATTCTGAAATTTTCCTAAGGAAATCGGAGAGGGTCAAAAAATCTTCGAAAAAAAAAAGGAAAGACTATAGTCTTTCCTCATTTTTTGGAAAAAAATTTCACCCCTTCAGATCTCGCCACGATTTTCCCAGAATGTTATTGGGAGGGTATACACTTGGAAATTATGGGGCAAACTTCCCTCACCCCTTCCCACTGCTCCACACCTGGCTAGGAAACGTTCAGAATTGGGTTGTTCCAGAAAACTTTCGGAATTTTTTTGGACCAGATCGGAGGGGATGGGGGATGTTTGGCACATATTTTTCAAGTGTTTAGGGTTCATATTAAATTCTGAAATTTTCCTAAGGAAATCGGAGAGGGTCAAAAAATCTTCGAAAAAAAAAGGAAAGACTATAGTCTTTCCTCATTTTTTGGAAAAAAATTTCACCCCTTCAGATCTCGCCACGATTTTCCCAGAATGTTATTGGGAGGGTATACACTTGGAAATTATGGGGCAAACTTCCCTCACCCCTTCCCACTGCTCCACACCTGGCTAGGAAACGTTCAGAATTGGTTTATTCCAGCAAAGTTTCGGAATTTTTTTTAACCAGATCGGAGGGGATGGGGGATGTTTGGCACATATTTTTCAAGTCTTTACCCTTCATATTAAATTCTGAAATTTTCCTAAGGAAATCGGAGAGGGTCAAAAAATCTTCGAAAAAAAAAGGAAAGACTATAGTCTTTCCTCATTTTTTCGAAAAAAATTTCAGCCGTTCAGATCTCGCCCCGATTTTCCCAGAATGTTATTTGGAGGGTATACACTTGGAAATTATGGGGCAAACTTACCTCACCCCTTCCCACTGCTCCACACCTGGCTAGGAAACGTTCAGATTTGGTTTATTCCAGCAAAGTTTCGGAATTTTTTTTAACCAGATCGGAGGGGATGGGGGATGTTTGGCACATATTTTTCAAGTGTTTAGGGTTCATATTAAATTCTGAAATTTTCCTAAGGAAATCGGAGAGGGTCAAAAAATCTTCGAAAAAAAAAAGGAAAGACTATAGTCTTTCCTCATTTTTTGGAAAAAAATTTCACCCCTTCAGATCTCGCCACGATTTTCCCATAATGTTATTGGGAGGGTATACACTTGGAAATTATGGGGCAAACTTCCCTCACCCCTTCCCACTGCTCCACACCTGGCTAGGAAACGTTCAGAATTGGTTTATTCCAGCAAAGTTTCGGAATTTTTTTTAACCAGATCGGAGGGGATGGGGGATGTTTGGCACATATTTTTCAAGTCTTTACCCTTCATATTAAATTCTGAAATTTTCCTAAGGAAATCGGAGAGGGTCAAAAAATCTTCGAAAAAAAAAGGAAAGACTATAGTCTTTCCTCATTTTTTCGAAAAAAATTTCAGCCCTTCAGATCTCGCCCCGATTTTCCCAGAATGTTATTTGGAGGGTATACACTTGGAAATTATGGGGCAAACTTCCCTCACCCCTTCCCACTGCTCCACACCTGGCTAGGAAACGTTCAGAATTGGTTTATTCCAGCAAAGTTTCGGAATTTTTTTTAACCAGATCGGAGGGGATGGGGGATGTTTGGCACATATTTTTCAAGTGTTTAGGGTTCATATTAAATTCTGAAATTTTCCTAAGGAAATCGGAGAGGGTCAAAAAATCTTCGAAAAAAAAAGGAAAGACTATAGTCTTTCCTCATTTTTTGGAAAAAAATGTCACCCCTTCAGATCTCGCCACGATTTTCCCAGAATGTTATTTGGAGGATATACACTTGGAAATTATGGGGCAAACTTCCCTCACCCCTTCCCACTGCTTCACACCTGGCTAGGAAACGTTCAGAATTGGGTTATTCCAGAAAAGTTTCTGAATTTTTTTGGACCAGATCGGAGGGGATGGGGGATGTTTGGCACATATTTTTCAAGTCTTTACCCTTCATATTAAATTCTGAAATTTTCCTAAGGAAATCGGAGAGGGTCAAAAAATCTTCGAATAAAAAAGGAAAGACTATAGTCTTTCCTCATTTTTTGGAAAAAAATTTCACCCCTTCAGATCTCGCCACGATTTTCCCAGAATGTTATTTGGAGGGTATACACTTGGAAATTATGGGGCAAACTTCCCTCACCCCTTCCCACTGCTCCACACCTGGCTAGGAAACGTTCAGAATTGGTTTATTCCAGCAAAGTTTCGGAATTTTTTTTAACCAGATCGGAGGGGATGGGGGATGTTTGGCACATATTTTTCAAGTGTTTAGGGTTCATATTAAATTCTGAAATTTTCCTAAGGAAATCGGAGAGGGTCAAAAAATCTTCGAAAAAAAAAGGAAAGACTATAGTCTTTCCTCATTTTTTGGAAAAAAATTTCACCCCTTCAGATCTCGCCACGATTTTCCCAGAATGTTATTGGGAGGGTATACACTTGGAAATTATGGGGCAAACTTCCCTCACCCCTTCCCACTGCTCCACACCTGGCTAGGAAACGTTCAGAATTGGTTTATTCCAGCAAAGTTTCGGAATTTTTTTTAACCAGATCGGAGGGGATGGGGGATGTTTGGCACATATTTTTCAAGTCTTTACCCTTCATATTAAATTCTGAAATTTTCCTAAGGAAATCGGAGAGGGTCAAAAAATCTTCGAAAAAAAAAGGAAAGACTATAGTCTTTCCTCATTTTTTCGAAAAAAATTTCAGCCCTTCAGATCTCGCCCCGATTTTCCCAGAATGTTATTTGGAGGGTATACACTTGGAAATTATGGGGCAAACTTCCCTCACCCCTTCCCACTGCTCCACACCTGGCTAGGAAACGTTCAGAATTGGTTTATTCCAGCAAAGTTTCGGAATTTTTTTTAACCAGATCGGAGGGGATGGGGGATGTTTGGCACATATTTTTCAAGTGTTTAGGGTTCATATTAAATTCTGAAATTTTCCTAAGGAAATCGGAGAAGGTCAAAAAATCTTCGAAAAAAAAAGGAAAGACTATAGTCTTTCCTCATTTTTTGGGAAAAAATTTCACCCCTTCAGATCTCGCCACGATTTTCCCAGAATGTTATTTGGAGGATATACACTTGGAAATTATGGGGCAAACTTCCCTCACCCCTTCCCACTGCTCCACACCTGGCTAGGAAACGTTCAGAATTGGGTTGTTCCAGAAAACTTTCGGAATTTTTTTGGACCAGATCGGAGGGGATGGGGGATGTTTGGCACATTTTTTTCAAGTCTTTACCCTTCATATTAAATTCTGAAATTTTCCTAAGGAAATCGGAGAGGGTCAAAAAATCTTCGAAAAAAAAAGGAAAGTCTTTCCTCATTTTTTGGAAAAAAATTTCACCCCTTCAGATCTCGCCACGATTTTCCCAGAATGTTATTGGGAGGGTATACACTTGGAAATTATGGGGCAAACTTCCCTCACCCCTTCCCACTGCTCCACACCTGGCTAGGAAACGTTCAGAATTGGTTTATTCCAGCAAAGTTTCGGAATTTTTTTTAACCAGATCGGAGGGGATGGGGGATGTTTGGCACATATTTTTCAAGTCTTTACCCTTCATATTAAATTCTGAAATTTTCCTAAGGAAATCGGAGAGGGTCAAAAAATCTTCGAAAAAAAAAGGAAAGACTATAGTCTTTCCTCATTTTTTCGAAAAAAATTTCAGCCCTTCAGATCTCGCCCCGATTTTCCCAGAATGTTATTTGGAGGGTATACACTTGGAAATTATGGGGCAAACTTCCCTCACCCCTTCCCACTGCTCCACACCTGGCTAGGAAACGTTCAGAATTGGGTTATTCCAGAAAAGTTTCTGAATTTTTTTGGACCAGATCGGAGGGGATGGGGGATGTTTGGCACATATTTTTCAAGTCTTTACCCTTCATATTAAATTCTGAAATTTTCCTAAGGAAATCGGAGAGGGTCAAAAAATCTTCGAATAAAAAAGGAAAGTCTTTCCTCATTTTTTGGAAAAAAATTTCACCCCTTCAGATCTCGCCACGATTTTCCCAGAATGTTATTTGGAGGGTATACACTTGGAAATTATGGGGCAAACTTCCCTCACCCCTTCCCACTGCTCCACACCTGGCTAGGAAACGTTCAGAATTTGGTTGTTCCAGAAAACTTTCGGAATTTTTTTGGACCAGATCGGAGGGGATGGGGGATGTTTGGCACATATTTTTCAAGTCTTTACCCTTCATATTAAATTCTGAAATTTTCCTAAGGAAATCGGAGAGGGTCAAAAAATCTTCGAATAAAAAAGGAAAGACTATAGTCTTTCCTCATTTTTTGGAAAAAAATTTCACCCCTTCAGATCTCGCCACGATTTTCCCAGAATGTTATTTGGAGGGTATACACTTGGAAATTATGGGGCAAACTTCCCTCACCCCTTCCCACTGCTCCACACCTGGCTAGGAAACGTTCAGAATTTGGTTGTTCCAGAAAACTTTCGGAATTTTTTTGGACCAGATCGGAGGGGATGGGGGATGTTTGGCACATATTTTTCAAGTGTTTAGGGTTCATATTAAATTCTGAAATTTTCCTAAGGAAATCGGAGAGGGTCAAAAAATCTTCGAAAAAAAAAGGAAAGACTACAGTCTTTCCTCATTTTTTGGAAAAAAATTTCACCCCTTCAGATCTCGCCACGATTTTCCCAGAATGTTATTGGGAGGGTATACACTTGGAAATTATGGGGCAAACTTCCCTCACCCCTTCCCACTGCTCCACACCTGGCTAGGAAACGTTCAGAATTGGTTTATTCCAGCAAAGTTTCGGAATTTTTTTTAACCAGATCGGAGGGGATGGGGGATGTTTGGCACATATTTTTCAAGTCTTTACCCTTCATATTAAATTCTGAAATTTTCCTAAGGAAATCGGAGAGGGTCAAAAAATCTTCGAAAAAAAAAGGAAAGACTATAGTCTTTCCTCATTTTTTCGAAAAAAATTTCAGCCCTTCAGATCTCGCCCCGATTTTCCCAGAATGTTATTTGGAGGGTATACACTTGGAAATTATGGGGCAAACTTCCCTCACCCCTTCCCACTGCTCCACACCTGGCTAGGAAACGTTCAGAATTGGTTTATTCCAGCAAAGTTTCGGAATTTTTTTTAACCAGATCGGAGGGGATGGGGGATGTTTGGCACATATTTTTCAAGTGTTTAGGGTTCATATTAAATTCTGAAATTTTCCTAAGGAAATCGGAGAGGGTCAAAAAATCTTCGAAAAAAAAAAGGAAAGACTATAGTCTTTCCTCATTTTTTGGAAAAAAATTTCACCCCTTCAGATCTCGCCACGATTTTCCCAGAATGTTATTGGGAGGATATACACTTGGAAATTATGGGGCAAACTTCCCTCACCTCTTCCCACTGCTCCACACCTGGCTAGGAAACGTTCAGAATTGGGTTGTTCCAGAAAACTTTCGGAATTTTTTTGGACCAGATCGGAGGGGATGGGGGATGATTGGCACATATTTTTCAAGTGTTTAGGGTTCATATTAAATTCTGAAATTTTCCTAAGAAAATCGGAGAGGGTCAAAAAATCTTCGAAAAAAAAAGGAAAGTCTTTCCTCATTTTTTGGAAAAAAATTTCACCCCTTCAGATCTCGCCACGATTTTCCCAGAATGTTATTTGGAGGGTATACACTTGGAAATTATGGGGCAAACTTCCCTCACCCCTTCCCACTGCTCCACACCTGGCGAGTAAAGTTTGAGAAATGGATTTTTTCTGAACACTTCCTGAGTTTTTTTGACTAGACGGGAGGGGATGGGGGATGTTTGGCACATATTTTTCAAGTGTTTAGACTTCATATAACATTCTGGGAATTTCGTAAGGAAATCGGAAGGGGTCAAAATTTTTTTCAAAAAATGAGGAAAGACTATAGTCTGCTCTTTTTCAGGACATTTTTTTCACCCCTTCAGATCTGGTTCAGATTTTCCCAGAATGTTATTTGGAGGGTGTACACTTGCTAAATATGTGCCAAACATCCCTCATCCCTACCCACTGTTCACCACGTAGCGAGTAAAGTTTGAGAAATGGATTTTTTCTGAACACTTCCTGAATTTTTTGGACTAGACGGGAGGGGATGGGGGATGTTTGGCACATAATTTCTGAGTGTACACCCTCTAAACAACATTCTGGGAAAATCCGGACGAGATCTGAAGGGGTCAAAATTTCCAAAAAATTTTTTTTTGATGATTTTCCCACCCCCTCCGATTTTCTTAGTGAATTAAAATATTTGACTCGGCTGTATGTAAAAAGTGAGCGTGGTAACTAAGCGTCAAGTAATGCATTCAAATGTCCGTATTCAAAATTTCAGGGGACAACTTGTATAGTCTTTCTTCTTTTTTTTGTAATTTAATATCTCACCCCTTCCGATTTCCTTATACAATTCGCAGAATGTAATATGGAGGCTAAAGCCTAGGAAATATGTGCAAAACATCCCTCATCCCCTCTGGTGAAATAAAATTCAGAAAATTTTCAGAAAAAGAAGGCAAGGCTATTATTTTCCAAGTGTTTAGGTTTCATTTTACATTCTGGAAATTTCCTAAGCAAATCGGAAGTGATGAGAAAAATACTCAAAATAAAAGAAGACCTTGCCTTGTCTTTTTTCTGAAAACATTCTGAATTTTTTTGAACTAGATGGCAGAGGTGGGGGATGTTTGGCACACATGTCTCAAGTGTTTAACCTTCATATTACATTCTGGGAATTTCCTAAAGAAATCGGAATGTGTGAGAAAAAAAAGAAGTAAAACCACGTATAGCCGTTGATATTGTTTTGAATGCTTTATGAATTGTTTTTGACCAGATGTGTCAAGCAGCCCACGGCTCTTCTCATCTGGCAAAAGAAAATCAGAAAGTATTCAGAAAAAAATCAAAAGCTATTGTCTTTGCTTTTTTTGCAAAACCAAACCCTGCAGGTCCTGTTGATTTTACTGCAAAGTTTTGCTAGGTTGTCCGTTTCTTCATCGTCAGATACTCCTGTATGTTTTAACACCCACGTTAGTTGAACCCTATTGTGTTTTCTCAGTTCCCTGTGACATTTCATCCTCGATTTGGAATATTTGCCTGCCATGATGTACATAATTTAGCGTTTTCTATTTCTAAAGGACCTCTGCAGCATAATTTTCCCACAGGTTTGTATCGTAACTAAAGGTTAAAACGTCCCTGGTTGACAAAGTTTCTAGGTTTTATTGCAATTTGAGATCTGCAATGCAGAACTCTTATATCTATCAATACCATAACCTTTCTTGTTCTCTAATTTCAAAAACATTCTGATTTATAATCACGTGTTATTGTCTTCCTTAGTTGTATGTAGGTAAAGTAATAATAATTGGTTTATGTGTTATGAGGCTGATAAACATTTCTGTAGTATTATATCAGTACCATTGGATATTTTATGATTCTACCACATCTATAAGTAGGTGTGTCCTCAATTAATAAATTATTGAAATGTAACTTAAATCAAACACTTTATATTTGTATCACTTATATGTTAAGCAGATAAATATTTATTTATACTTTAATATTTTATGTTACTATATTTATGTATCTTGTATAGACCTGCAAGGCGATTGATGATCCTAAGAGTAATTAATAAAAATATTGATATATTGATGAAAATTTATTGTAGTTTTACTAAAAAATACGTTACAGGCTTTATAAGAAAAATTGTAAATATTTATTTTAATGGATATTAAAAATAATTAAATATCGTTGCCCTAATATAACTGCTAGGTATTAACGGTAAATTCAAAAATGCTTTTACTAACGATGACTCAGATTCAGAAGTTAAACCTAATATACCTATTACTTCAAAAATATTATTTTAAGCTGTAGCGTTTTTTAAGGACTTGACAAGTTCAGTAGTAAAAATAATTCACCTACCAAATTGCAACTGTCACATTTTAAAAAAAGATAAACCGCTTTAACGGTTGCGTTCTTATATCGTCAGTGTTTGCTTACAACAGTTACCCAACTGTTCATTAAGGTCCGGAGATATTAATTTTTTATTGCTCCTAGCATTACTAATAACACATACGCGGTTTTATATCACAATTTCTTTTTTAACTCTTCAAATAATAGTTTAGAGTTTACACAGGCGATACTAGAATGTATTCTTTGAATTTATCCTATAAAACCAGTACTGTTGTTTGATTTTCTATATTTGTTCTACTAATTAAATGTTAAATTGTGTTTTTACAAATTGAGAGAAGTGTTAAAGAGGCTTGAAGTTATTACAGGTTTGTTGTTTAACTCGGCATCGAAATCTCCTGGAATTTTTATTATAAAACACTGTAAAATGACACTTGCTTAAATAATTATACCTTCACCAACGATTGTAGGTGTCTGAAGTATTTTGTTCACCTTGTACCTTGTTTAGGTAACGGCCTGTATAATTAAACTGACGGAAAATAGCCCCCACAGATTATAGAAGGACGGGGATGAAATACCAATACATATTCTAAGCATAAGAGAAAAATTATACTGATCCATCGGGATAAATCAATCAATGTCGATGGTACCAATGCAATACTTCAATTATTTTTTGGGCAAAACTCTTGCTCTTATGTATTTAATCTGTTAACCGTAATAATTCTGTACAAGTGTGTAATAATAATAATAAATTATTCTAAAAATCACTTCTCCTGGTTGAGTTTTATTTAGAAATCATATCCCGCTTTTTGTCTTGCCCTAAGCTGTACTCAGTTTTAACATCACGTAAACTAAACAACATAATTATGCTTATAATTTGCTAAATTAAAGTGTACTTGGTTGTTAGTCAACATTTTTATTAACCCAATTAAGTTTGCAGACATTTCATACGGATTTTGCTTGTGGCAGTCACGTAACGTTTATTTTGTTTATAATTCTTTAAGGAATGTTAAGAAGATTGGATTTTTTTATAAATTCTAATTCCAAAAAAGAAAGAAAATATTGTATCTGGATTTCGTTACACAGTCTTGCGTATATATCGCCATCTCCACCGTGTGAAGTCATATATCCAACAAGAAGAATAAGTTACTCGGGACTTTAAGGGAAGCATGTAAAAAGGGCGTATGTCTAAAGTGCCGGTGTTTTAATTCGAGTTTAAACTCGTTTCAGCTGAACTAAGATCAATAAATTGTCATGGATACAATTCTTCTAACAACAGTATCCATGACAACCGATCTTAGTTCACCGGAATCGAGTTCAAATTGGAAATCCGGTACTAACTACCTACTGAAAAATGAAAAATGAAGTGATTTCTTCAAAATGTTTGAACATTACTTTTTTGCTTTAGGGTTGGATAACATACATTGTTTACCAAAACCCTCGTAATTATTTTTCTAAATTCTGATTTTGATCATCAACTTCTTATTATAGGAAACCTTGAATAAGTGTTTAAGAAATAACATTTTGTGTTCAGTAAACGCTCAATTAAATTTACAACAAATCTCTTGAATTTTTTCTACAAATTGCAATAAATCTAGATCGTTGTTACCTATCAAATAATATCTTTGCTTGGTGCACAAAAATATAATAAACACGGCTGTAACTGAATGCATGACCATAAGCAAAAAGCATTTGGAGCGTAGCCTGATTAAATCTCATCATGAAGGCAATTCCTTTCATTGCAAGATGCTTTTAAAATCTATCGAACAGAACAGACACCAAATTCCACGTAATATTCCCAGTACTTGAGCAAATTGAATGCGTGCAAATTTTACTTGTTCTGTTTATTTTCTTGTCAGTTCTGCTTCAACTTCTTGTCAACAATTTTTTAACCTATTATTCCCACGCTTTATTTAGTGAGTACTTTTGTGGATTCTACTTGTTTCTATTGTATTTTTTTAATCACAAATTTGCATCTTAAGTCGTCATTACGGTACAATCTTTCTCTAATCGGTGTTAAACCATAAATTTTACTGATGCTTATACTACGAATAATACAATAGGAACAGGCTAACCTACTTTGTTTCTTTGTTTTCATTTTCAAATTTGTTTCCAAAATTTTAAAAAGGTTTTTCTAACTAAAATCTGCAATATGCAAGATTTAACTACAATACTTGACCAAACTTTAAGAGCGTGTTCTCCACACCAAGAGAAGAAAAATGTTCATCTAGAACATGGGTTGGGAAATGCTTTCTTAGGGTGCTACAGCCCCCCGAAGGGGGATGAACTTCGTACACTATGGATTAAATACGCAGCATAGATTCAGGACATCAAGGCAATAAAAAAAAGTTCATAATATGAATTTAATCCATAAAGTACGACGTTTCCGAATTTTCATGCCAACTGGATTTTTCGGAAAAATTGAGTTATCTTGAAAACGGTTTGGTTTATCGACTTTTAATAAGAGTACACTTTTTATGTAATTTTGAACGTACAATCGTACCATGTGCTCAAATTTCTAAAAACAATTGATGATCACAAAAATAATGAGGGATAAGTACCCAGGCCCCACTGTTTGGGACGCTCCTGGTTTAAATAATTTTACTTGAATACTGTCAGATAATAGCACTTACTAGTACTAACTTATATGCCAAATTTTATTAATTTATATTAAAGGGTGTCTGAGATATTAATCAAAATTTAAATTTCATGCGCCCCCTTCGGGGGGCTGTAGCACCCTAACAAAGCGTTTCCCAAGCCATGTTCATATGAACTTTTCTTCTTCTCTTGGTGTGGAGAACACACTCTTAAAGTTTGGTAAAGTATTTTAGTTACACTCTGAACAAAATCCATACCTCTATTAGTAAGGATTCTAACCCTACGCTAATTTATTATGTATAATGGGAGAATAGTTAACTTCTTTAAAGTTTTATTGTATTTTTCGATTTCACTATAATTAATTTTTATTGTCATTTATTATAGAACAAAACCTTTTTAAAGTGGCAAAGAAAAACTCATTGACTTCCTGATAATTTACACAACAACCAGGGTCCTTTAATTGTTTGCGTTTTGTAGTCTCTGACTTCCTGCAGTAACTAACTGTAAATTACACGTGTTCCAAAATCTCTAACTTTCGATTGTTTATCTTTAATGAAACAAAAATTAAATTTGACCTCTAATATTTAATGTATACTAGTTTGAAAGTAAAGTTTTTATTCCATATTTTTTGGGAATGGAAATTTCTGGACATTTTTCAGTTTCTATGATACAGGACGAATTCTATTAAGAATAATGATTATTATCAGGAAGTCTATAATACGCTGCATTAAGTTTTACCTGTAAATTTCGTTTTCTTTGGTTTATTTGTTGAACTGAAGAATTTTGGATTTTTTATTCATTTTGCCTGTAGTGCAACCTACTAAAACACATACAAGTGGAATACTTTTGGCATGTCCTAAAATGTAGCACACGTTACTAAAGATTGGATGATTTTACGCCTCCATATGACAATTTTGTAACCAGTTTTACCGTGTACAACTATGTAATTAATAAAGATGGAAGTTTACATCACAACTGAATTCTAACGTTTGCCGCTCCTTGGGAATTCCTACCTTCCTAATCATCCTAGTTTGTTTAAATCAGAGTTAAGCCCATGATGTATTCGTTAATAATTAAATAAAATCGTGATTAATTATTCGAAATTAGTTTGAAATTTTTTGTTACCCAATTAAATCTTCTATCTGCGAAATCACAACAATGTATATTAATAAATAATAATTGTAATAGGAATAGGTTGCAAATTGTTTAATAAATAATTTCAGTTTAGCCATCTGTCTGAACAGGTTACGCACAATCGAATATAGTCTACTCTAATTTATTAGGTTAATTATATAAATTTAAAAGAAAGTTTTAATGTGAGTACTACTGTTTTTGCTAATGTTCTTTAAATTGTTTTAAATTATTTAATGCCACTACCGAATTTGGATTACCGGTGACAGTTTCTAACCTACATTTAAAATCTCATAATGTGCAACATAAAATTCATAAGATAACTTTTTCTCTAAAGTACATTGTTGCTGTAACATTTGTTAAAAATAACAGTTAGCCGTTAACTTGTCAAACCTGAATATTTGCAACAAAAACATTTATAGGTATTCTTGAATGGTATATGATTTTACAATTAATTTTTTTAGAATGAAGAATTAAAGAAGAATTTGGATGAATAGAACTCAATTTTAAGTCAATTGTACGTGAGGAAAATTCGAGGAAATCGAAAACGACGAAAAGAAAAACGAAAAAGTGGAGACAATCATACAGAAATATTAAATGAATATTCAGGCTGTTTCGAAAATCAGCCCTTTTTTTTATTTTTTTAATTGAGCATGAATTTTATTTTTAGCATTAAATAAATAAATGTTAATGACATTTTGGAGTAATACCACAAGTCCTCTCAGATGGAATCTCCAAAAGGAGACAGCGTTAGGAGGGTGTATCGAAGAGAATGAAAATAAAAAATACGACAATAGACACCAGCAGTTCACAATAATCGCGAAAGAAGGACAAAGACAAGGAAGGCCGGGAACAGGAAGGCTTTATCTTGGATATTTAAAGCCAGCGATGGAATACGTTGACCGACTAACATTGACACTGTCAGTACAGGTCATACGCAACATGAATTGAATCTGATTTGTTTTCTTGGCCTTCAAAGAAATTGCTCATTCGGAATTAGTTCCTACAAGTTAAACATATCACGAAATCGGTCAGGAAAATAGTGTAGAAACAACTCGATCGTCGCATTACGATAATGCACCAGGACACGTCTCTTTTCTGCATCTTTAAAACCTCTACCAACACGATAGTAGGTAGGCTTTGTCTTTGGAGTTTTGACAAAGTCTACTGTTTTAATACCCATAGTTCGCGTACTTTTGGGTAACACCTCGTATACCTACGAGTATATAAAAAAAAGAAATGTTTATGACACACTTTTTGATGCTGTACTTCATTTATTGTGGTTGTTTGCCACATTTGCTCCTGTCCTATTATTTGCCATTATTTGTTACTGATATTAGTTTTACTAAATTTTGGATGCAGAATTACTGAACTCATTTCAAATCGTATGTATTTTATACAACGTTGTTAACCCTTATTATCAAAAATAAACAATATTGAATAAAATAATCGCAGCATAATCAAATGTTTATCCCAGAAACACGGAAATAAGAAGAAAATTCATAAAAATAAAAATTCCTTTAGTAGTAAGGATATAGTCTTAGCTAGAAAGCAAACTACAAACCCAGTTGCTAGTTCTTCAGTTATTCTTGTAATTACTAATCAGATCAGACTCGGTGTATTGCGAACAGCTTTTGATTAATAGTTAATCTGAACATCTTATACCTTTCAGTGTCGAGGTAAACTTTCTTTCTGGGTTGATACAACTGTTAATTAAACATTTGTTGGGGGAAATTATTTATCCATATTACCCAAAATATTAATAATTTTAATTAATTGTGTATGGGTATGGTACGTACGATTAATGTTGTCGATGGAGGATTATTAATAAACAAATCACCAAAAAATAAACTAACCATTCTCGAATTGCTCCTTTTAACTACATTAACTGTAACATAATGTATTAAATTTTTGTAACTTGCCTGACAATTTGAATATACAATAATTTAAATAAATGTTATTAGTAACAGTACTACTAGACAGTTTTTATTGCAATTAAGAAGACGTTACACGCAAATTTACAAGTTTAGTAAACTATTTCACACAAACACGATGCTTGTTATAAATAATCGCGTGTAAGCATCGTGACATAGCATTTCAGTTCAAATCCGACAACTAAATTAATGAAATGTTTAATTACTTTTTCTTGTAGAAAATCTTCAAGGTTTCTGAACATATACAGTAATGTTTGCCACGAATTAACTTTTTTTAACGAACATTTATTGCTTTTGGTAACAAAAAAGGAAAAAGAAGTGACAGCATAACGATTATGTTTAGAGTTAGTAATTATATGAGACAAAAAATATTAGGTAAGAGGTAGTAGTTCGTCCCAAGATTGTAAAAAAAGAGCGTAAAGAATTCTTCGTAAAAATTTAAAGCATACAAGGTATTCCTTATACAGGATGTCCCAAAAAGGAACGGCATCCAGTTAAGAGGATGTCCCTTTCATGAAAATAAGAGGAAAAGTTCCTATTAACATTGGTCCGGAAATGCTTCGTTATCGAGATACCGGGTGTTGAAAGTTGTAAAAAATATCGATCTTTTTTTCATTTATTCGGAAATGACTAGGAATTAAATTTCAAAAAGTAAGCAATGCGTATGTATGTACATTTGTTATAAGTGGATCATATTAGTCAGTTTTTTCCTTCTCCAGTGGCGTAACTACAGGTAGGTAAGTGGATATTTCTGGAAGAAAAAATTGCACGCCACTGTTTTTTTTATTTTTGACACAATTTTAAAATTTCTCAACTAATTTAGGGTTAAAACAGTCTCTTGAGATTTTTTCCTACCATTAACCGTTTTCGTGTAAACCACACTTCAAAGATGAAAAATGCGAATAAAAAAATAACTCTGCAAATCCGTTTTTTGAATAATGACCGCCTTTAGCCTCATTTTTTTTTCGAAGTATAGAAGCTTGTCTTGAAGCTAATGGCGGTCATTTTGAACATTATTTCTAAAATAATAATAATAATCATTTCGGAATATATGAAAAAAAATTTCAACACCCTGTATCTCGATAACGAAGCATTTGCGCACCCATGTTACTAGGAACTTTTCCTCTTATTTTCATTAAAAGAACATGCCCTTAACTGGATGCCGCGTTTGTTTTTGAGACACTCTGTATAATGGCGAGCTGAAACGAAAAAGGGATCCTACGCCTGCGGAGTCGTTTATTAAAATAACTAATCCGGGGAGTCCAGGTGTTAAGGGTGGAGTTTCGAGAGTTTTTGCCAGTCTATTTGAAAATTATTGTACTTAGATAGCTCAGTACCAAACTATTCAAAGTTAACTTTGCGTAATAAAGAAATCATTAAAATAATGGTAGCTGTTTCTTGTCTTTCACCTTTCTCTTGTCGATATTAATCATTACTAGACTGCAATTTAATTAAACTGCTCCAGATAAGTTAAACTAATATTTTAAAAATGATCGATTTATATCCTATCGTTCGATGCATACATCATAGCTACGCAACTTTTCTTTTTTACTATTAAATAAGTCCCAATGAAACCAGTTTGCCAAATTATTTATTTGACCCAGAAATTAAAATTAGGTTCATATTTAAATTCTTCCTATAAATATCCATTTTCAAAAAACAGTAAAAACACATGCACTGGGAATACCATTAGCCTTGATTCTTCAACTTATCTTATTATGAAATAAACCTACATAAGAATGCACATGGTTTAGAATTGTTTTTACAAGAAAATTTACATTTCCTGCATGATTTGTTTACCTGACAAGAAACGTTTTGCAAAAAATGCTGGTAGGTATTAGTCATTTGAATTAAAACAGAATGTTGGGTGTTTATACTTCGCAAAAATTTTAATATTTCACCACACAAGAATTTTATATAAAAAAAAAAGTTTATATCTTCAGGATGTTAAAAAATGAACCTGAGCAAGTTTCCTTGTAGGAAAGCACAGCTAACTTGACCAGGTTTTTTGAAATACCAAGGATTCTTTTAGTAAAAAAAAAAACATGATAACAAAATGACATATAATTTCAATTACAATGTGAAGAACTTGTACCTAAAAGCAAATGAGCCTGGAGGGCGATGAAAACGTGAGCTACAAACTGTAAAATCCATTATGTCAAACCAAAGACAATGGTCATTAAAATGACAACAGTCAATTTTGCACGTAAAATCCGAAACCTTAATCTATCACTAATTAGACACGGAATTAATTATTTCCACTTCTTAAACATTTAAAGAAAAATTCTAATTTTTTCGCTTACCTCATTGCAAAAATTTTCCTTCTCCAATTATATCCCAGAGGCACAAGATAACTTGAAACTAATTTTCCTCTATAAACACGCACATTTTAAATTAACTTCAAATAGTTCTTAAATTTTTCTTCTAACTTAAATTATTGCAAATCTTCTCTAATGGTTAGCTTCCAGCGGTTATTAATTAGTGTTCATCTTAAAATTAAATTCGTTCTTCTTTTTCACTGCCGAAATATTTAAGTAACAGTATTGGAATTTATTTTTATTTTTAATAAGAAAAAGCAGATGTTCACTCGCTAGGAAATCAAGCTACAGAAGAACCCGGATGAGTTTATAACTGGTAATAGTAGTAGCGGTCGATGGTTTTCATTTACAATCTTGGCGGCACGAGATGGTAACTCTTGCCACAATCTGATAGTGTATGTGTGATATTAAAGCGGAAGTTGGTTGTGTTTGAGTAGACACAGTTTGGGCAGGGGCAAAGCACCAGTGGGGGACACCATTCTGCGAACCCTTAGGCGAAACTGCTTAAGAAAGAACCATTATTTGCTGTTACTCTAACAAGTTCACCACGTCTTTTAACAACGACCAGCATTGTACGCTTAGTCTTCTTGAATGTTGCAAGTGCTTGAATAAATAACACGGTTTTGAATGTGTACGAAGGATACTGTTGCAAATAGTAAAATCATGACTTCGTGACTAGAATTTAAAAAAACGTTAAAAGGAAAAATCGATAATACCCATACTCTTAAGAAAATAATTTCTATTTTCCTTTTAGTAGGCAATGTCAAGCTCGCAGAATCAAATCGATTTTTCTGCATTTAGGCAATTGATTTAAGTGGGTCAGAATGAAAGTCTATATAGAATATAGATAATATGTAATCAACGTATTATGAAAAAAGTTACGAGCCATCCTTTACAAAAAACAAAGTAGAGGTTCAAGCAATAATAAAAAAATCAAAATTTTGGCAGAAAATAGTACCTGCCAGGCAAAAGAAAATCAATGAAACAGTTTTCATCATTATCGAGTTATAAACTAGCTCACATGTCACATACCATTTTCTGTATGTTATATAATGCTTCAATGTAAAATTTAAATACACAATTCTAAAATAAATTAAAGAAAGCGTTCAAAACCTTCAACCTTTTGTGTTTGAATGCAGGACTGTAACCGCCTCACTGTAGCATTTCGCACAGCTGTAACCATTTCTGGCGTCACATCATCGTCCTAATTTGTTGGCATTCTTTAATTCTTGAACAATTCGTTAGTAAAACGTTGTAATATCGTCAATAGAGTTAGAATAGACGATAAATTTTAGGTCTGGAGATTGAGTAGACTACAAAAATGGTGCTCCTGCTCCAGGACCTAACCATCCACTAGAAAAAACAGATAACGTCCAATATGGCCAATATGTAAAAGGGGACAACGTCCAACATACCTAACTGTTTCGCTATTAAATAAATTTTCGATATTTAAATTCGACTTCCTCTTAAAATAAATGACATAGAAGAAAACGAAAAAAAATTAAAATCCACGGTTTTTCCTATAGTTCCAGAAATGCGTTAAATATTTCAAAGTTTCCCAGTTTTTCAGTCTGTCCTATAAGCCGACAAAGTCCAAAAAATTTATTTTTTACGTAACCGAAGTAACATTCACGGTAAATCGTAGTTGGGGGGGGGGGGGAATTGTAAAGTTGGGCATTGCGTTCCTATTGCATTGTGGACAAATTGGGGTTTGGGAGACATTCAGAATTGTCAGGGGCTGTGTCCCACGTATTTTGAGCAGTGTTGGCAGAATATATTGGATTGGACGTATATGTACTTGGGGAAAAGTGTCCAGACCCCTTTCATGGACTTGTCTTCCTATTTGGTAGAATGGGGATTGCTCCGCATACAACCCTCTTGTTATACGTAAGATACATACCATCCATTTCTTAATACAAGGACTTTTATGGTAACTTCATTGTTAAGTTATAATTATTTTTAATCGTTATCGAAACTTAGATGTAATTTATTGCTATTTGGTTAGTTTTTTTGCAACACGAAGTGACCTATGACTCGATAACATATAACAATATTGTTTAGGACATTTAAATATCATTATGTAATGATTCTTCTCAATTTCAACGTCCTGCATACACCCCTTGAGTATACCCAACATGTTATGAAATACCCTGTATAATGAATTAATGACAAACTACCTGACGATACTCTTGGGCCTAAATTAATGTAATTTGATGTGCTCTCTCATTACAGAAACACCGTAGAAAAGGAAATTAAAAACATTAAACTAAAAGCCGCCACCAATACAGGCTTGCTGTTAGTCTACTGAAAGTACCATTAGGCTTTGAATCATTATCAAAATTTAAATTAAATTTACATTAACGTTCGATGTAGTAGGTACATAATCAGGAATAAGTGTTGTAAGTGAATTAAGGAAATAGGTCAGTGGACCTGCTTTTACTATGTTTATTTATTTTGTATTACCAATGGTATTACATAACTTTACAGAATGCTAGATTATGATGCACATTGTTTAGTTTAGTTCATTATTTTTTAGGTGGCTGAATAATAGAAATGAGTATGAGTAATCCATCCTGCTTTTAGTTATCTATTTATCATTAAGAATCTTAGTAATATAAAACTTTTACATCACATTTTGCCTTTGATTAATTTCACATGCGGAGATATACAATCATAAAAGTGTAAAAATGATTCAATGATTATTTCCTTTTCTCATTGTCTAGAGACTATAAACTTAAGCCATATACTAGATAGGTATAAATAATTGCAATGAAATATAGTTTCTACAATTTATTAGAGCTCGACAGACGATCATCATTATCACATGCTGTCTGCGTGTGTATAATAATATGTTCTTGATAATAAGAAACAGGAATCATATCCTATGCATTTGTCTACCTTTTGCTACATAATTTCGCATTTGTTTTCAATCCTTTTTGTATTTCAGATAGTTTTAATAAAATAACACCGCTTTTATCGAGTAGAAATAGTAAAACAGATCATTCACATGTGTAAGAAAGAGATGCATACAATGAGTGGAAGTAGAGAACAAGTCTACCACATGCGTTAAGAAAGAGATTGCTGCAGATTAGTTAGGATCATTATTTTGAAATGTTTATTTGTGTTTAGTTTAATCGTTGGTTTAATTAAGTACCTATGTAATTTGTTACTAAAAATTGTTATTTGCCATAATTATTGTTTTATTTTTTGTTTCAAGCCTACACCCAATTCCATTGAAAATGAACAGGGCCAGGTTTTCTTTTGGTTGATGTGGAAATACCAAATAAGAATAACCCTATACCATAAAAAGTTTAAGAAGTCTACCTAAAGAAACCTTCCTAAACTTTTTGTAGTATTCGGTTTTTCTTATTCGGTATTTCCATATCAACCAAAAGAAAACCTCGCGTCCTCGCTCGCCCTGTTCATTTTCAATGGAGTGACGTGTATATGCATGCACCATATTACGTATATGCTTTTATACTGTGCACTCTGATTTCTTTTAAATATTAGAGCGCACTTACTGTCAAGTAAATTAATGATTGGGAAAATAAAGGAATATATTTTATTTATTAAACATTACTCGATATCAATAACACGCAAATAATAATTTGTTCCTCTTCCTGTTCCTTTATTCTCGTAATCACTATTTTATTTGACAGTAAATATTTTAATATTAAAAAAATCGTGCATAATGTAAAGGGATAACTGTCTTGCATGTGCAACAACATCAATCTGTATATGAATATAAATGTATACGCAAGCCGATAATCATTTAAAAATACAAAGTTATCCATAAAATATTTTACTATTTAACACATAATACGAATTAAGAAGTAGGTAATACATGCATTAGAACAAAGAAAACTTAATAATTTATGCATAAGTATTCTTTGTTTTTGTTCAAACGTCCTGTTCCTGTTCAAAAATAAGATAATGTTTCAAAACCAAAACTGTACTTTTAATTTAATTTAGTTTTCATCCACAGCAAACTATTTTTAATTTACGCTGATATTTTTAAATTGGAAAGCTTTCTTTAAATTGTAAAGTGTGTTGCTTATTGTAGCGACTTAAGAGGTTATATGAAAAAATGGGCACAGTGTTGGCTATTTAAAAATTGTACTGTATTCGATTTTCTTATAAAATAAAAAAAATAAAATAAATAATTTTTTTACATTAGAAAGTGTAAATGGGGGCTCATAGATAGAGAAATCTGAAAAATCGCTCAATATCTGAAATTTGCGAAATAATCAAAACACAATCAAAGTTTTTTCATTCGCTTTCAATTTGCTGCAATTATTAGGTTCCTTAAAGATGCAAAATACGTAAACTTGTACATCATTAAGCCTAACCAAAATTAAAATAATGTTAGCTATTTGAATTTATTAATGATGTGGCTCCGTTAATCACCCTGTATATAGCGTCCAAATTGTAATTATTGGCATCTAGGGATCGATTATCAAACAGTCAACGAGGTATTCCGCTTGCATTAAGAAAATATCTATAAGCTGAATGTTGCTAGTGTAATACGTAACCGTTAGGTGTCCGAAGGAGTACCACTAAGGTTTAATAATAACAAAGATAATAATAATAATATTTTATTTCTGCAAAGATACAAAACAATGCGCTTCTTAAAATTACCCACGCCTTTCCAGAATTTTTTAATTATCTACCCTTCCAAGTGAAATGCACATCCGAAATAACCACATTATATACCTACATGGATTTTTTTTTTATTTTTATAAAATTTTCTAGTATTGGCTGTTTTGTTTTGAAATCCTTGCAAAGTAGTAGACAGTATACCTACTACCTAAAGAACGATTCCTCTAACAGGACATTTTTTAAATATTTGGTACAATTTCAAACTTTCAAAGTTTCAGACATTTTCAGTTGGGGGATCTCCCGTAAGATAGTCAGAGATACCGCAATTCAAATGAGCAATAACATAATAAACAAAAGTCCACTCCTTTAGATAATATTAAACCAAGAATGGAATAGTGGGCCAGAAATCTGAAGCAGAATTGAGCAACCAACGTCAACGTTTGTGTGATCTTCGTCTATAAACTTTGGTATTCGACTGAAATGGTAAAATGTTAAGTTTGGTCAAGTCTGCTATACGGAATTGGATTATGAACTGTAAAACATCATCAATAAAAAAACTTCAGGTGTTCGAGATACATAATCATGGTGTATCATGAATCAGGTCCTAAGGCTACCCTTACAGTTACAGATCCAGAACTCTTTACAACATTAAATAAATGGACAATTGAATACCTTGGTCATACAGGTAGGTACCTACCACATAGAAGTTCAAAGGCTGGTGTTCTCGATTAATAAATAGGGGGAAAGGGGGCAATAATGAGTCAAATACTCGTATCATGATTAAGAAATGTCGGAATTAAATGCTAGGTACGCCACACAGTGCTATAGAGAACGAGATGGACAACTATACAGGTCTAAATAAGATCTGCAAGACTATGGCCCTACAAGAAGAAGAATTTGTACCAGCTCTTTAGATTGCTCGGCCTGCAGATGCTTTTAATAGCAAAGCTATATTAGTATGTAGAATTGTTGGGGATTATTTATTAGAACTCTACCTTCTAAAAAAAACAAATAATAATAATATTCTTTTGGTATAAAAGGCGCATGATGTTCATGCACGACGGAACCCGACCTGGGTTTAACTTTACAAGCAGAGATTTAGACCTAAACCTAAACCTAAACCTAAACGTGTTCGCCAATCAAAGCTGAAAAATTCTGCAAAGTTGCACTGCAGGTAATGAAAGTTACGTCGAACGTCGTTTGTAACTCCTTTCATAAGCGCACCCTTCTTTATGTAAACTTTTTCTCTATTTTTCAGTCGTAGAATCATTTCTAAAAAAAATGTTCCCGAATTTCATGAATACTGTGTGTTACCTACTGCCAACTTAACTTAGGCTCTTAGGCGATATATTTTCTATCTAAGAACAAATACAATGTATGTAGTTCCCCTCAAAGAAGTAAAAGGGAAACCCCATTTACTTCTTTGAGTTCCCGATTCATTTCCAGTACGTTGGGTTGCATAAACTTTCAGATTTCTTTAAATGTGAAGCCGTAGTGAAATAAAATTCATTGTTTTATTAATATTATTACAATAAATTTGCTGTTAGTAATCAAACACAAAAGCGAAGCTGGAGTTCTTGCAGAAAAATATTTAATCAATCATTGAAATGTTTAATCGCGATTCGGATTGCCTGAAATAATAATAAAATAAATTCATCAAACTTTCAGTATTGTTCCCAAAATCAACGGATAATTAAATATTTTCTTTATAGAAAAATGATTTAACCAACTAAAACTTTCTATGTCAGATTTTGCACCTGTGTAATAACAACCCGATAAAATATTGAAATAAAAAGATAAGAGATTATGAGGGGCGCCAAAGCTACCCACCTGGAGTCGATATCAAACCGATAACAGAATGATAACAAGCTGGATATCAACGCGACATCATTAGATCAAGTCCAGTTTTTATTACAGCTAACAGAAACCGCTTTCGAAGTGCGAATGAAACGGTGATTTTCAAAAATTAACTAACATTCAAAAAAAACGTTAACGGAGATGGCGGTAAACGGTTATGATGAATGTTACGACAATAGCTGGCATATCATCCCTCCAGATTATGTTGGAATGGAAGATGACTATAGATATGCGTAAGTTTTCTTATTTAATATTTCTTTTTGTTTAGTTCAAATGCTTGAAAGTTTCAAAGTCCAGGACGTTAGTCATAAAACGTTAAATTCGCACCAAACAAATCGGTTCCCTTGGTGTAATTTTAAGTGTTTACTCATCATTTTACAATGGTATAAAGCAGGTAGAAGGATTTCAAATAAACCACCGGAAGTACTCTTGTTTTCATCAGTTCTTTAAATTAACCGCAAACTTCTATGATTCAAACCAAACTGACATAGTTGGAGGGGGCAGCTCTTAATTCTAATTACTAGTACTTGTATTTATTAATAAAATTGAAATAAGTAAAATGAGGTAAAACATGCATAACAGAAAGAATTTTAAAGGAATGAGGATAATTTCATTTAAGAGGCAAACGCAGCAGGGTGGTCCTTTTATTGGTGACAAGCGGTCTACAGGTTGTTACCTGTGCAGGTGTTCTTCCTGAATTCTTCTAAATTTTACCATTTAGGGACGGAAGTAATTTCTAACTTAAAAAAAAGTAGACAAACCAGCATCAGTGTTGTATCCAGTAATAAAAAAAATTTCCTAAAAGAAAGTATTTTTTTATTAATTTTACCCAAACAGGTTAAATTTCTAAATAGGCCACATACGAATTTATTAAATTAAATTATACTTTAGTAAGAAATATAAGGGTTAATGAACAGACAGTATATAGATACTATTGTGTTGTCCCTTAGCGAAATGGTTTAGGGGGCTGAAATAAGGAGAGTTCACGTAAAAGTAAACAAATTTTCAGCGTCCACCACCTGATTTGAAAACACTTACTAATATAACTTAGTACTACAGGATATTCTCAATAAAAAAGAAATGTATTTATGTTTGCAACTCCCTAAGTCGCCTTAACAATCGTAATTCAGACGATCCTGGTGACTTTTATCGAAAGGGCGCAATTTGAAAAAATAAGTTCGGATATGGATTCTACCGATCTATGATAGTTTAAGGAAAATATCTTTAGGTTGATTTATTGATTAGCTGAACAACAACATATCGAAAAAACGCAGAGGTCGATAAAAAGAAATTATTATTGTGTATACTCTCAAATCCCTTATATAATTAATATTAAAATAAGTAATTATATTAACGACTGATTAGACGTGATGAAGTTGGCTGTGATTCCATGTCGCGCTTAAATGAAACCCCAGCCAACTCTATAGAATGATACACCAAACAGAACACCAATTATTGAGAATAATTACACCATAACTTATAAATTTATTTTGTTTCAAACTATAACCTGCACTTGGAATCACTGAAAATCAAAACAAATGAATAAAAATCAGGATTACCCTAAGTAGTACTTATACTTAATCCCATGTATTAAATTTTAAATAGCAGCATTAAATATATTTAATTATTGATGGTTGCATTTAAAGAGTTGGTTTAAGTGCTTCGGAATGACCGCGAAAAGACTAGAAACGCCACTCCACTGAAAGGTCCCACTTGAACAACCAATCGACTGTCGGATAATGAATCCACTTCAGACGGTGAATGTGCAGGATTTTGTAAAGAAATTTCAAAATTCATAATATACAATATTGTTTGTATTCTTTTAGAGAAAGAATAGTTATACCTACACTGAAGGCGGAAATAAATAAAGGAAGCACATAAAAAAATTCTAAAATAAATTAAAAGCTACTAAAGTAAAAATTCTGAACTTTTGGAAAAAATTCGTGCTATATATTTATAAAAAAAAGGAATTTTTAATCAAAATATTATTATAATGGAATAACAAATAGTTTAGAAGCGGTATAGCACATCAACTTGAGGGTTAAGTGGGAACTACAATAATTAGATCCCCTATATTGGATATCTGAATTAAAAATAATAATAGGGATTTTTATAACGATTACCCTTTTATAACACCCTCAAGAGCATTAAATTTGGGTTAAAATAACTTAAATGATCTTAGGCTATTGTGGTGGTGCGAAAAATGTTAAAATATTAAAAATAAGGGTGTATTTGTTACTTGTTATAAGGAAATATAAAAATACACCACTTTATCTTTCTACGAGGAAACGTTCTGTGTAAGAAACTTAAATTCTATCCTGCTACTAAATTAAATATTTTCCTGCGGCACGAAAGTAACAGATTACAGATTGTTGTGTTGTGTGTTATGATTCTCGCATATAAACGACTGTCATCCATACTTTCTAATATGTTTTTAAAGAAAATAATAGAAAAATTCTCCTCGTTTTCTGCACGCGAGCTCTAACATCAAATTCGCAGAATCTCTTAGAACAAATTTTCTCTTTTGCCTTGAACTTCCCTTTTCACACGTTCCGTCGTTCCCTATCAAATTATTTAATTCCATAATATTCTTTATCATTTCTTCCCCTTAGTCAAACTCTTACCATTTCTCTTGCAATTTTGCATTTTTTTTCTAAATAACCGTCCACATTTTGATGCAGATTTTGAACACTTCCGCCAAACGTTTCATTAATTTCTTCTAAAATCTTTACAACCAGTTTCCACGCAACTATTAATATTTTCTTTAAATCTAACAAACTTCCACACAACTTTTTAAGGTTTCATATCAATACAAATTAAAACAATGAAGCTTGTCTGATTGGAATAAAAGAACATTAAAAAAATACAACTCTTCTATGAAAGTGTTGCTTTTGATTTAACAACAGTGGTTTTCTCATTGTATCATGTATGGCTTTATTATAAAAGCTACCCCCTACGGTCACATCACATTCTAAGAGAGTTCGTAAAATCGATAGCAAATACGAGGTGGTGCCCTATTGGATGTAAAGAAGCTCCTCCTTTTAGAAATGAATTCGTATTGGCCGGGGTAAGAGGGCCACGAGAGGCCCATCCACTAAAGGGTAGCTCTTCAGCGCTCTTCAGTACGGGTGCTCCAGATAGTCAAGAGTACTCGCGTGCCGGACCACTTGAAACCGTCGCCCGATGGTTCCGGGTTCACCCACACATTGAACTAAAGAACCCATCGTTTCGGAAATTTCCTTAATTCTTGCATTCTGTATTTTAATTACAAAAGCTCGAAAAAAAAGGGTAAATTGAATTTTGTAGCAAATTTAAGTGAAAAGTGTTGGTTAAAAAAATTCTTGTGAGATTTGTGCGGTGAGTGAAAAGTACGCTGGCTGAAGAAGACAAGCCTCGGACAGGGGCAAAGACCGAAATTGTGATGCCTCCTGCGGCGGCTCCCTTTTTAGCATGGCCACCTTTGCTATTGCACCCATGGGCCCCAGCTCTGTTACCAGGGGCCTGGTGCTCTTCTGCTGCTGTTATACGCTCCGCTTTACCAGGGTTAGTTTCCTATTTTACATTACATGAGCTCAGAATTGGAAAATTATGTAGTACACAATTCAATGAAAATAATAAGACAAGGATAAGAACTTTCCTTGGAAAAGTAGTCACTGAAATAAGGAAAATAAAGGCAATTTTCGTCATTTTCGATACCAATAATTCCAAAAATTTAATTGAATTTTTTTAATTAGTAATGTTGAATTAAAATTAAATTAAACATTACTGCAGTTCCAAAGTCAACTGTTTGCGCGTCCTGAATTTTCTTCTCTTGAATAAAAGCTTTAATATTTAATCATTTACAAGTAGATCTCGAATTCCAGATTTAATTTAAAAATTCTTGTAATAATCAGTATCTGTATTTGATATTTTACACCTTATCTTATCTAGAAGACGTACTAATACTGTAGATTGCTGACGGAACTACTTATTTTATGCTCCAGCTCCACTCAAATTTAATTTTTTTATCTTTGTTCAAACAACTAATTTTTTTGTTACCTATAATATTTTTAATTAAAAATATTTTATATCAATAAAAGGAAAATATAATTTTAATTCTTTTTGAAGTTTTAATCTAAATTATTCTTGTACAAAACCAAACATCTCTACCTACAATTTTATTAGTAGCGCCGACATTTTTCTTTTGAATAGATTCTGTTAAGTTTGAAAGTTTTATGAAGGTAGGTACCTGTCCCATTCATACCTGCTATATAAGTAGAAAGAATTCAATGACACACAAATAAGATAAACCTGAGAAAATTTAGTTTCAATGCCTCTCAAAGTAGTAAAATTCGTTTCCGTTTGAAGTGTAGAGGTAAATAAACGTAAAGTGCAATTTAGCACAGGTAAACTATAGACACTTTTAACAAGGATGCCGAAAACAGGTGACAATTGAGTAAATCCTGGCTAATCGACGGAAGTCACGTTTCTGACGACTTATACTTGCAGAAAGACCTACACAAAGTAGACACTTTTACTACTCTACCTTCTTCAATCCTTGAATTATTTCGGCTTAACAGGCAACGTTAAATTCCGTATAAGATAATCCAAGGAATAGAAGTTTTGTTCATGATTATTTTGCAAAAAAACTATTATAAGGGGAGTGCCTTGGCGGATCATTTTACACTTGCATGCGATATACGAGTATACCCCATATTTCATGATATTGGAATACAGCAAAGCAGAATAAATTGCTTCCGACTGCATACACCCTAATCTAGTAATGTATACATTACGTGCACCATATCACTTTTCTAAATAAGAAATTACTGGACCTTAAAACTTCACCTACGTACTTTAAAAATAGTAACTAAATGCAATAAAAATTGTTTGTTATAAATTTCTTACTATTTTCTTTTACTCAAAAATATTATCTTTATAGGTTGCTGGATAGTATGAAGGTAACAGCAGCTTCTAATCACCATCAAAGACAACCAGCAGGGTTCGCAATTAGCGACATTTTAGAATTAAATGATCGAGCATCCGGTATGGACCATCATCCTGAAGCTTCCATGTATACACCGCCACAGGACCTTGCACCAGGACATACAACCCTACTACCTCCTCCACCAAGACCCTGGCCACCACAACCCCCAACGGAGCATAATGGTAGGCTACATTTATTATATCTGTTGGTGTCTAAAATTTGATTGATATCTCTCTATTAAGGCGTTACTCAGCAGGATTATTAATCTATAATTTTTGACACATCTTAAGTAAATACTATAAAAAATATAGTACCTATCTAAAAACAGAAGCTTATCGATAATCTCAGTAGGTATTATCTGATATCCAAGAACATGCTTAGGGTAAGGACCTTAAAACCGTTTTATTTGGGATCTTATTACAAATACCTGCACCCTTTAAAAAATTGGAATCATAAAAAATTTGGATTTTAGTATAAATTAATTGGTCGTAAGTACCTACTCTATTTCCGCGAAATAAATAGCACCCCATACATTTTGATGTCAAGGCATATAATAGCCAACATTATGGAACTCTATTTTATAATAATTACGTGCGTGATCAAAAAATCTACAAGAGTAGGCGATCTATCAAGCGAAATATTTTCTCGTTGATATTTTCTCCTGCTGTTATACGTTTTTCAAACTAAAGAGAGAAATTTACTAAGAAGTTTGATTTAAGAAGCGCAAGATATTCAAAAGAAATAATTTAACTTTATGGTCGACTATACAAACAACATTTAGCGGCCGAAAACACTCACTTTTCGGTACTAGTACGTTTTATACTTTTCAGGGAATCATGCGGTAACAACTTTATATTATATCAAAATAAACAATCATTCAAACATTATATTTGAACTCTTCTAAGGCAGTTGAGTATAAAATTTTGTATGCAACTAGTACGAAAAGGAACCTCGTCGGGTTCTCTCAGCAGTACGTACAGTACCTACGTCTAAAACAAAAGTAAAGTAATATGAGGGAACTTGATCCGCAATGTGGAAAATTAAGGTTTTCACTCATCGTTTACCAACCACAGTTACCAGTAAACGTACGACCTAAATTTTCTAATGCGGGATGGAATTGGGGATATCTAGATCCGATCCGATCTCTAGAGTGTCTTGATTGTTGATTTTTAAGAGATCAGCAAAAATCAAGGCGCTCTGCCCACACTCAGGTGTCTCAAAAATCAACAAAGCATTCTAGATAGGATGAGAATCAATGGGCCACACTACGTTAAATTTCCAGATAAGCCCAGCCAACGGATTCTAAAATTTGACATCGTACACACACTAGCAATTTTTAGTAACCTTTGGTCGTCGTGATTTCTGATGAGGGTATTCTTAGTCATAAAACTATGAATGCAATGAACAACTACACAGTTACACTAAATTTCACTAATAAAAGAGATCTGTAACAAAGATTCTGTGAGTGACGGTCGTATCTATACAAGAAATCCACAGAATTATTAACAAAATTGCAATAACGTTTGAGAAAAAGAAATTGCAAACCAGAATTCTTTGGTGTGGGGTATATAGGCATATGAAAAAGTGTAGTATCGATATATACAATACAGTATACTTTACGTTACAAATCACGGAAGTGAAAGTTTACTTGGTGGAAGTATAGGGTAGGATGGTGAAAGGGTCAGCAACCCTCCGCAGTGAGATGATCAACTAATATTCAGCAACTGACCATCACCCCCCTAATGCATAAGAATTAAGGGAAGACATGGAAATATTTTAAATTCTAAAAGGGATCTTCTTACATGTTCCATTTTGAAAACTTACATCTTTCTGTGCAGATGAAATGACTTAAGTGCAATGAGTTGCCAGGGATTCTCATAACAGTCATAACAAGACTTCTTCCATCACAAAAAAAACGTTAGGAAACATTCCTATATTCTTGAGATCCAAAATCTTACAACCACGAACTATGCACACCCACCGCCGCTGTTTTAACAAAATAGACTTTATTAAGGACTGTTGTGTATAAAATTACGCTGTCATATTGTCCCTATACAAAATAATAGTATAAGGAAGGAGTAGGAAGATTTTTTAAAATTCAGATTAAATTTAGGGACCCAAAAAGTTTGCAGCTAGGTACTAAAACTATTTGATTTGAAACAGCCCTGCTTCTTGTGTGTGCCAAAAATAATTTTTTAAAGAAAATTAAGATGTATTGATCCATATTGGTCCTATAATTCAATAAATTTGTATAACTTTCAGTCGTTTAGTAGTACACCACAAAGCGCCACAAAGTATCAAATCAATTTGGATATATTGATCAAATTTCATTTTAAACTGTGTTGGTGCAAAACAAACTTCCATTCTACGTCAATATTTTGTTTTAGTTTTCTCAAATAATAAATAAACACACACCAATGAATCGCTTTAGTTGAATAAAACCAAACGATTCCAGACATTTCTAAGGAGTTTTCTCCACAGAGAGTTTCTAATTTAAAAAAAGTAATCTTAACGATTAAATATGTAGTATGTACTTAACTATAAATTATTAGGTACACTATCAGTACTTATGTAATTAATAAAAATAAAATTAGGTAGGCTTTGTGATTTTGGATTCAACAAAATTGTGCAGTAACCGTATTACTATACACATTTCGTAACCGTGTAACATAAAGCAGTATCATCTCACACCTCACCCTGCATTGGGACAAAGAGCGGGTCAAATTGGCAGTCAATGGGGCATCGATACATCACACGACAAGAGGGCGAAACACACATTAGTTCTCGTTTAAAAAGAAATTAGCCTCCAGCTAACCGGGTGCCGGATTGGCTGCTTTGATCACGCCTTCCATCACCAACGGCAGCTGTAGTAATCGCAGCTGCCTGCGACCTTATTATTTGTCAACGCCATTGTTACCAAAGGCCATCATCATCTACCTTTGATGTGGTTTATAGACATAAACTATATATTATGTACAATACTGAACAGATACAAAAGAATCATCCAGTAGTTGACAACTTTTTTTTTTTTTAATAATTTCTCTAAATTTAAAACTTTCAAAAAATGTAGGTAGTTAATAATGATTGATGATATCTCCAACAATAGGTTTTTAATTCTACTTGAACTTGAAGTGATAACGATACCAGTACAAAGTTGGTATCTTACTGAATTTTCAAATAAATATTCCTTCTAAAGTACTTAACAAAATTACTTTATGTTGTAAAGATATGAGATAACGTACCTAATAATGAAGTGGTTCTAATTGCTTCAAGAAACTTCTGAAGATTATCAATTTATCGTTTTATTTGATGAAATATATTACATAATATTTATTTAAAAAAAAAATTAATTACGTCTCAAACAAAATAAACTTTTATTAGAGCTTTATCGAGAAGGCTGTGGAAAAGAGATATGTGTCTTTGATTAGTTATATTATAAATTAATTAGTAAATTATAAATAATTTAATAGAATATCAAATTTAGTTAAATAGTCACAAGAATACTGAAAATATCTTCCTGAATTTGGTCAAAAAAAAGTTCACGATGATTTTTAAATTTTCTTGTTCGAAACTTCTGATGGAGTTAGTTTCTTGGCGTGTTATTTTTTTCTTAACTAATCGTTATTGAAATTTTTATTTATTATAAATTAAAAAAGAAAATTAATCAGATTTAGTTAGATTCGGAATTTGCAATTTTTTGACCACCCAAACGTTGGAAGTAGTTGCCTGAGAAGGCGCATTGTCCTGTTTAAGCAAATCCTCAGCATATGTATCCATGGTTTACATGAAAAAAATATATATATTTTGGTTAAGAAATGTTACTTCTCAAAATGATTTCCATACACCCATTGCCATGCGATGAGGGGGAAGGTAATCCTGAAAATTATTAGATATCCAAAAACCCTTAGTTTGGAATTCACTTAGCCGTTCTTTTTTTTCTAGTACCTAATCAGCGTCTCTGTAAATTTTTGCTCAAATACTAATGCGGTAACTGTTTTTCGAGTAGCGTCAAAATATTTTTGTCCAAATTGTTCCATGCAAACTTGCTTGAAAAATACAACTTTTTTTTCTATTTCAGAATTTTATAATCTTCAGTTTAACTCATTTCTTAACTGTTATTGAAGCATTTGAAACTGATATTCCACTGTCAGACCATCTGCTGCGTTTCTACTTTTATCTTCCTAGGGAATTTTTGTCCTGATGTCTCTGCTGTCTTCTTCTCGATCTTGCCCAGCTGGCTACGTCTTGTATTTTGTATTTTTGTATGTTTCGATAATCGTCTTTCTTCCCTTTCTAACTTATTTAACCAGATTCCTGGTACACCTCTTATACATTAGCTGGTGACCATTTTAAACTCTAAGACTGAAAGGTTTACTGAACTGTAAAGATTTTCCATCGTGTTGATCATCACACAAACGTTACGATTTTATTTCTTATCCGAGAAGAAATCACGCTTATAGGATTAATTCGACATTAATAAAAAAAATTGTGAGATGAGTTAAGTTCGTAAACATACAGTTGGCATATTTTTCTGGTAAAATCCAAGTCAGATCCATTGCTCAAACAAGCCTTTAACTAACCCAACCCTGAAGTCTGATATTTAAAAAAAAATGGTGTTCCACAAGTACATAAAGTTAACAATTTGTTCTGTATTTATGTTTCAGTCGTTACTCCTCATCATCCTCAGTTAAGTCCTGACAGTACTAGTCCAGCTCTATCGGATCGGTCAGGTCCGGGTTCCGGGACTCCGGGCATGAGTCAAGTCGGAGACGAAAGCCTTGAGGACTGCGGAGAAATATCCGGAAGCAGGCAACAAAATAGCAGCGGGCAAAAGAAACGAAAACGGCGAGTTTTGTTCTCGAAGGCACAAACTTATGAACTTGAAAGGCGATTCCGACAACAACGGTACCTCTCCGCACCGGAAAGGGAACATTTAGCATCAATTATCAGACTAACACCAACACAAGTCAAAATTTGGTTCCAGAATCATAGGTAAGGAATAATTTTATTATTTTAGATCATTTAAATATTTTCAGTGCGTGTAAATTATTCGATTTAACTTAACAATAACCATTAGCATAATTATTATCTGGGTTATAATCTGCCCTTCTGATCTGAATTTTCCTCGCATCATAGATTCATTGTTTGGCGAGCTTTAATATAAAACGATAACATATATTTACACAATTGAACGTAAAGTCGTGATTTATCTTTTGTTTGTACTGTTTTATTTTTAATGTTATCGCACTTCAGAAAATGGAGTAAGCATAACTTTTCCTTCGCAATAGTGGAGATAGGATCTTGTTTAAATAGCGTTCGACAGACCTAATGTCATAATTTAGGTATTTACGCACTTAACACGCAATTGTAATGTATCTAATTATTATTTGAGGCGTCAACTACGTCTAGTTATAGATATCTACCCTTATGTATACCCTACAGTTACTTAATTTATGTGTAGTTCTAGATTATTAAAATTTTTCGAATAGAGAAATACTAGAATATTAAGGATGGTTCAAATCCAGCCACGCGGATTTAGTTTCATGTAGAATGCACATAGATACATTACACACTTTACACGAATTACACACTTAACCCTAGAAGATTTGAAAGTCTGAGCCAATCTATAAAAAGCATAACAAATGGAAGGGTAGGTTCGCGTCACAAAACTCTTGCAATATTTAACTGAAAGGAATACCCTTACTTATACAGTGTGTCCACGATTGAGTGCATATAAGGTGTAAATGACAAATTTTTTTTGAGTTGGATCTTCATCTTTTGAGAATCGCTCCTGCTTAGTCTCAAACTAAGATATTGAAAAAATGATCCAAATCAATTAATATACAGGGTGTTTTCTTGACCGAAATCTAAAAATTAGTCAAGAGTAAACCGTCTTTATTTTAGCAGATATAACAAAAATGTATTAGAAAAAGTTGTTTAGAATTAAAAGTTATTGAAGATTTTCACTTTGACATGAGATTATTTATTTATGGTTTTAATGACCCATGCATGAAGACTAATTAAACAAAGTACTTGAAAAACAAATAATTATTTATTAAAAGAATACTAAACCTTATTTGTTACAAACATGAGTTCAAAAGTATTGGATTTTGATGAAAAAAATCAAAGTAGGCTGATTTGTATAAAAGTTGAAAATCTTCAATAACTTTTAATTCTAAACAACTTTTTCTAATACATTTTTGTTATACCTGCTAAAATAAAGACAGTTTACTCTTGACTAATTTTTAGATTTCGGTCAAGAAAACACCCTGTATATTAATTGATTTGGATCATTTTTTCAATATCTTAGTTTGAGACTAACCAGGAGCGATCCTCAGAACATGAAGATCCAACTCTAAAAAAAATTGTCATTTACACCTTATATGCACTCAATCCGTGGACACACTGTATAAAAAGTTCAATGCAAAATAAAACACATACTCAATCTGCACATATATCGGTACATCCAAGGGTGGATCTAGAGAAATTCTCTCGGAGGGGGAGGTAAATCATCCGGGAGGTACGGAAAATCTCTAGGCAATTTGTTAAACGCGAAAAAATTTGTGTAATCATGTAATTAACCCCTCCCCGCAGATCCGTGCTCGTGTACTCTAAATAAACGCAAAGTTAAAGAAAAAGTGGTCTCTGCGTACCTTCTTTCCTGCAGATTGCATCTACAAGAATAAGGGTAGAGTGGATCTTGTTTGGAGGTTTATAAACGTCCCTTCTTACGTTTAGACTTCTGTGATAGTCCGTAAGCGCTCCCGTTTACCTTTAGACAGTATAAGTATAAGAAGGTAAATCGGAGGAGCGTCTATGATGGTTTATATACGTCCCTTGTACCTTCCTACTTACCTGCACAGATAGGAATGGGAAACATAAATAGAACGTAACATGTGACTGTTAAATTTACCAACATTAGACTCGCATTCTTTAAAAAGTTATATTTGTAGCTCGGACGATTATAAAATAATTTGACCAGTTGTTCCCGTTTTCAGGGTTAAATAAAACCTTTTTATGTTAGCTAAACCATTTAGTACACAAATACGATGTCAAGCGAGCTGTAAGAAACATTACACGACCTTGTTTGAAATAAATATAACAACATTTTTTCTTTTTGATCTTAGGTACAAGACAAAACGTGCAGCACATGAAAAAGGACTTCACGACCAACAAGCTAATGGAGCTATGCCATCACCCAGGAGGGTAGCGGTGCCAGTTTTGGTTCGTGATGGTAAACCTTGTCTTGGAGGTGGTGCTGGTGGCGGCCCAGGTTCCAAATCAACTGTGGATGGTCTTCAAATGCCCAATGGGTCACCTCTAGTCATGCCCTCCTACGGTCATCCTCTAGTACATGGACAACACAGGGTTTGGTGGTAACAACATATTTTTCCCTTGTGACTCCAATGGTATAAATATAATTGTAAATAGAGTTTTTAGAAGTGGTGCGTGTAATTGTTAGAGAGAACAATTAATATTTATGAGTACCTAATAGTTGCATGAGCGTGCGCAAATTCTACTTGTTACCTAATCAAGAATTTAGTTCGTAATTAAATTAGTGTCTACATTTACCAATATCCATTGTAGCAAGCAATATGTGTGATACTAGGACGTACAATATGTAATTTCGACACATATTTACCTTTAAAAAAAACCATTTTACTTCAATTAAGTTAAGAATTTCCCATATAAATTATTATTACAAAACTGTGTTCGTTATCACAATTTCCAGAGATAATTTGGACAAACACATTCCATTATCGACAATCTGTGGTAAAAAATAATATCGGGTCTATCAGAAAAAAATATGTCGTTATGTTTATCGACGGCGACCTTCTGTTTGGATTGGCTTTTGCCCAATACACGTTTCTCGCAAGCCCGCGCATTAATCAAACCTCGTATTATAATTTCACGGAATTTTGCAAAATTAGATTCTTTATTTTTCTTTGCACTACAGAATTTTTTCAAAAAATGTTTACTTCCATAACTTCTTAGAATTTGCACAAAAAAAGCTCACATTAACTTCATTCTCGTCCCTCTATAAAAACAAATAGCACATCTAACTGAAAATTAATTAATACTGCTGTAACTGTATGGAAATCTGCTTGAATACCTTTCAGTTTCATCACAAAAAAATATTAGAACAACAAGCATGTAACCTGAATTGAATTTAGGAACATGACTAAAAGGTCAAATGTTTTGCAATTTTACTTGGTTTTACGTTGAAAGCAAATTTTGTTGTTCAATATCTCTTCAAACTTGTTGCCAATGCAGAATTATAATGAAGAGAAAAATATAAAGGGTTGTCAAGAAAATCTTACCCAACCCCTTAAGTTTTCGCGATTACACCTCCAACCAATTTCTATAAAACACACGAAAGACTTTCAATTATAAAAAAGTTGAATCTACTTTTCCAAAATTTATTTAACACTGAAATTTGTGTGACTAATAAGATGGCAGCGAGTTTCCGTCGGGTTTGCCATGGAACTGCCAAAACGTGATTCTTTTCCACTTTTCTTGCGTGGGTGTGGGTGATACATGTGGTGTCTTAGTAATATTGTCCTGTCAATCAAAAGTGTTTTCCAAATTTTAAATTTAATCCATCTCTTAAATATAAGTAATATAAGTAAAACTGTTATAATTGCCTTCTTTTTTAAATTATTTTCAAAAAAAAAACTCCTCGTCAAGTTGGCTATGATTTAATTTCAATTACATAGAGCCACTGCCTTTTTTTCTGGTAGAAAAAAAGATACTGACTGTATTTCTTGGATTGTATTTTTTGAAGAATGTTTTCAGTAAATCCACGTTCAGTAAAGGAAATATTTATGAAACAAGGCAATGAATGCAGAAAAAAATTTAAAATATATTTATCTCTTTCTATTTGTATATTACAATATTAAAAAGACAAGGACAACTATTTGTACCATGAGATAATTTGTAAAAAAGAAACATTTTTTTAGTAAAATTCAATTTTTCTGTTGTAAATATAAGAAAAATTATTTCCATGATGCTGACGTGAAACTTGGCACGAAAAAAAAGGTTAGGTATGAGGCAATAACTGACAGTAAAAACACATGAAAAGTATTATGTAAACTTGCGCTAAAAATAACAAATAATAGATGTGACCTGAAGTAGTTGATATGAGCTTTTGCATAGTACAAGGGATCGTAGAAAAATATGA
Organism: Hemicrepidius hirtus; assembly: GCA_963082805.1. Classification (NCBI taxonomy): domain Eukaryota; kingdom Metazoa; phylum Arthropoda; class Insecta; order Coleoptera; family Elateridae; genus Hemicrepidius; species Hemicrepidius hirtus. Next base: position 10,389,804 of record OY720167.1, read on the forward strand.
AACTGTCGCAAAAAGAAGGTTAACATGTCATGAGGAGGAAATTTTATTAATAATTTTACTAATCTATAAATAATGATTTTTTGACGACGTGATTTTGCCAAGAGTGTGATCGACATTCAGCAAAATTATTAAGAGTCAAATTAAAAATTTATAATCCCATCTAGCACATATACGTTCCGTTGTTATGTTCCTTCTATTGTTATGTAAATACATATTTTTTTATAGTAGGTGTATTAGTTAGTACAAAATAAATGTAAATGTGTAAATAACTGAAAAATGGTTAGTATTTAATTTAATATTGTAGGAGCAATTTGGTGTGTATAGAAATCTGTGGTATTTCAACTCAAATGTACTGCACATTTGCTCTTTTCTTGTACAAAAAGACATTATAAATCGAGCTGAATTAAAAACTAAAATGTTTCACCCAGAAATTCTTGTGTTTTACTTTGTGAAATATTCCGAGTGTGACAGCGAGGACAAACTGTGTTATAAATGAATACTGCGGTATTTTAAACACGTTGGTTCTTCAAGTAATATTTTAAATAAATCTTTTGAAATCTCTAAACGTCTTGGATCATGGTTTTTTTCTTTTGTCGTCGTGGATTTCCAAAAACAAATAAATCATTAAAATAAAAAATAATTGTGACGATAACGATTTTTTTTATTGCGTAATTCACTTTCCTTGTTTCACCTGTTCCGTCATACACATTTGTTTGCTTTTTGGAATTAAACGCGTTGATATCTAATATTTACTGATAACACGTGCTTATCTATCCGTGTTCGTGTTAGTTTCATGATAAAGTACAGTCAAAGCATATTTTGTATGTCTCTATTTCATGAAAATTAGGTTTAGCTTCTAATAATTATTGCAAGAATCTGAGAACAATTAAAATACATTTTTCACTTCTCAATTATTTGATATTTATATCTGAGGTACATTAAGCAGTTCATAATGCCCTAGGACGTTAAGAATATACCGCTCATTATGCCCTCTAATACTGGTCATCATTATGAGTAATCATTTAAATTTCAGCTCTAGTTATCCATGGAAATTTAAGTCAAGACTTTCAATAATTTGTATGAATGTTTTTGTATTGCAAAAAGTTAAACCTGAAACGCAACCAGTTTCCCTGAATAAATCCATAGAATGGATTCAAAATGTTTACAAACTTGTACTCGACTACAGTAGATACAAACCATTTTTAATAAAAATACTAAGATAAATTAATGTTTACCCTAAAAGGCAAAGTCATGTCCTTGTCTATTTTAGAAATCCACGATCAAGCTTTTTAATTTATTTACGTATATTCGAAGTGAAAAATAAAACCTTGTATGATCCACGGGCATTCATTAATATGCCCACCAAGGGTGAAAAGCTAGCAAAACGGAGGGCCTCTGGTCCGAGGGTTAGTATGTCGTCCAAGGCCATAATGTCCTAGGTACAAAAATAACTATTTTAACCCACTTGTTTGACAATTACTTTCAACTAAACTAGCAAAGCAATCTGCTTTGGAAAGTCAACATAACGTGGTTTTTCTCGAATTGTCTAAGAAGATAAGAACGTGCCTGGTAGACTTTAAACTTGAAAAAAACCCAAATACAAAATCGGTAGCTATTAAATTGGGGTATCTCTTGGGCCAAGCAAGTTTGGAGAAAGCTCCAACAAAAAAAGAATTTGTCCTGGTATAAAGGTTAAAAGGAAAACCTTTCGCAATAAAAATTTATATGAAGTTGATGTTACGGAATAGAAAAAAAGGCTTCAAACTGTCATTTTTCTATTTTTGAAACTGTTCGATGTATCGCCAGATAACATTGATAAGTATTTGACCTTGGCAAGTAATAATTGTTCTCTTTGTGACTTTAAGTAAAAAATCTGATACCAAACAAAATGAACCGATTATCAGTGATGGTATAAACGTGATAATAGCAGGATAATCACTTTAATTATATTTTATGGAAAAAACCTGATTTTTAAAATGTAAATGCGAAACATATCCGGAAGCTTCCTGTGTTATGCCATTAACTGTGTTCTAGTATATGATTATGAAGTCCTCAATATTATTTATCTGTTCTTAATTCGAGTAGGTAGGTATATTGCAGTACTTATGTTGAGGACCAATAAATATAATCACATATTACGGAAGCACTAAAATAACAGTTGATGTAAATAATTAAGTGCAATTATGTAATTAACATAAGCAACTCGAGATTATCCAAAAATAATCAAAACTAATTCAAGGAATTAATTTTTATGACTACCACTACACCCTCTTTTATAAATTAAATAAGGCCAGATTTTTTATTGGTTCTGGATTCTAATTAATAAATAATATGTACCTACTATAAATTAAAATAAAGAATATAAGGGAAAAATTAAAACTTGTTGGCATTTAAATCTGTATGTAATTCGAAAATAATAAATTATTTAAAATTAAGATAAAAACTGTTCCCTAATCGATCGTGCTTTTATGGACAATGTACCTTTCATTGATTGCAAAATAGCTCTATCTATATATACCTGATACCATAAAATTAGAATGGGATTTTGTTACAAGAAAGCACTCCAAACCATTAACGTTATAGGCATTATCGATAAAAACAGGAACGTTTTATCGCGTACATTCGATCGCTAAATGATTGTCTGCGTGTCACTCGCCAATGGACAGGTAATTACACCCAACAACGGGTAGGGGAAGGCAATCAAGAATTTAAAATGTTCAAATCAGTCTGTGGCGAAATGAAATGATTAGCATTAATAGTCCCCACCAACATTGGAGTTGTGGTAATCCGTGGTGGTTAAACACGGTAGTTAGCGGCTCCGGGGCGGGGAACTCGGCTTACATCGAAGATCCGGGCGCCAGAGGCTCCGGGGATCGATCCTGAAAGTCCGTCACGCGACTGTTAAACTCGGCTGTCACAGGAGAGGTGCACAAGTATAATAGAAAGTCGACATTGCTGTCGTATTGTTCTTTTTGCTTCCCGGCTCGTCTTGCACAGACATGCTTGATTTAGTTTCCGATTTGCTTCTTTTCTCTCCACATATCAATTCCTATTTTCTTTATTGAATAAAATACATGCAATGTATGTAAGATAAGATACATTGTGTAAAATCCCTATCAATCACGAACTTCTTTAAATCTGATTATTAGATTTGATTTTCTGAGCTTCAGTTAGAATATCACATGCGACCAAGTTAAGTATAACTAAACGACATGTACAAGATATAAACAGTGGCCAATGTCTTGGGGGGGGTAATTCGTTAAGAATTTTACAAAATTTTACAAAAAAAGCAAAAACAGTTGGAAAACATAAAACAAAATCAAGTTTTCTGTTTGCATTTGCAAATCGGTCTATTATTTTATCTGTGTCCAAACAGATTTCTTTGTGAATGTACCAATAAGTAGTATTTCGAATTTTAAATTTATTTTCTTGGGGGGGGGTAATTACCCCCATTACCCCCCCCCCCCTTGTAACCGCCACTGGATATAAAATGAATAGAATAACAAGATAATAGAATAGTACGTATAGCTACCGACTGCAATTCGGAAAATATGTGTCCCACATTAACAGGAAAAGGTCCTTGTCGAGTAAATCGCCCGTGAAAAAAACATTAAAAATATTTTAGGGCGCTAATTCCTGCAGGGGATGATACAATCGGGTGCAGTAACATGAATTCCCATTTTTCGTAAGCAAACACGAAATAAAGGCACGTTGAAATGTATCCAGATCGCAGCCAGTCTAATTTTACATAAAACTGATCAATTGAAAGTTTAAAAATCTTTATGAGCGAAGACAAGGATAAAAATTGTTGTATCTCTGGGTGTGGGAGAATTTTGTTTTAAAACACGTAGAGAATTTCATTTCATTGAATGTTTTCAACGATTAATTTCAAATTTCTGAGGGGTTTCAGTGGAAAAAATTTCACCCAGAGAACTAACAATCTTTATCCTGGGAGGCTTAGAGGCTATGTCTTTGGTTAGAAGCTAACCGTGGACAGAGAAAGTCAAAGAAAGGCTAAAAGAAAAAGAGAAATGGGGTTCAAAATTTTTCCACCCTATGTAGTTGGGAAATGAAAAATGGAAAAAATGATTAAAACTTCCAACTTCAAAATTGCACGTCATAACATACAGAGATATCTTAAATATATTTCGTCAAGTTAGCTGCGATTCCATGAGAAAGAATCCCAGCCAACTTGACTAAATTTACGGCTCTACGTTTAGGATTCGATACCAAGTTTGCTATATCCTATTATTTCCTTGAACAACCTTCTATATCCATGACATTAAAAATAATTAAATAGAGAAACAGGCAAGGATGTAAAAGAATATCCAGAATATTTCTTTAAAATATAAAGGTCATCTAATAGAAGCTTCAATGTTGCGAAAACCGCGTAAAAAGTATGAAAAGTTATATTCAGTTGACAGTCTATACAATTTAGCAGTAAAAGGCCATCAAGATATGTAAGCACATATTTGCGAACACTTTGTATCTGCCACTCCTTCAGTTATCTGGCCGTTTCAAGTCGGTTGGTTTTGAGTGGGCAGCGGACGGACGCATAGTCCGCGTGTCATCGTAATGCGGCGCCCATACAATATGCCCCCTGCGTTTGTTATGATGAATTGCCAAAGCGTATAAACCACCGCGAACTGCAAAGTCATGTCCACCCCATTGGCTCGCTTATCTCCAGGTCACCCGCTATTATGACTTCATAACTTTATATATTCCGCGCGGATATGTGTACCACTTTATTATCTATCTCTGATAGTGCGTGGATGTTACGGTCAATGGACATGTCTTGTGGGGGATGTCGATGTAATCCCGAGCCGGAATCTCAACTCGGAAACTGACTCGACCCCTCGTTTCTACTATAATCCCCGCTGCAATTATACAATCGTTCAATTGATACATTCTACATATGTAATGTGTAACTACCGAGGAGGGTCATCCTACGAATTAATTCGATTGAATGAAAACACTCAGATTATAGACGATGTTATGACTGTATTAGACTAAAAAAATTATCTATTACGGACTTACACAGGGTGCTTCCTAAGTACGTGTAGAAAATGCAGGAGGTGGTTCCTGGACGAAAATTAAGGCTAATTTTTCATATAAACTTGTATCCTAATATGCTTCCCTGAAGAGTTACGCCTCTTCAAAAATGAAGTAAGAATTTGGTTTTTAATTTGTATCTCAAATTTGGACAAAGATAAAAAATACAAATAAGTGGACGTGTTCGACTAACAGGACGGCTCTTTATGGATATTTTCTTTATCAACCTGTATTGTTAGAAGGGGATGAAACTTACAACCTCTATTCATTTTTTTTAGAACTTTTTAATGCGCCGGAATTTTTAATTTAAAAAATACGCATGAGAAAGTCTAATTCATTTAGAAAATTATTTGTCTGTTTTATTTTTACCAAGAGACTAATAGTTTTCGAGTAAAAAATCAAAATCAATTGCAATGTGCGCCTCAGTTTTGTGAGAATATTGTCAACTGGAATTACCTAATGGCCTGCAAGGATAATACCAGGATGCAAGTACTTACTGCACGCACGGCAGCAAAAATGCCTTCAAAACTCCAGGAAATCCTTCTAAAAAATAGCCAAAAAGAAATAAATTATGCATTCTACATCAAAAAGTCCTGAAATATAAATGCATTTATTTGCATCTTTTTTTAAATATACACTTTGAAATTCGTTTACATGGTCCGGGGTATTATAATATTATTCCTGTTAGTAGAACGCGTCCACTTATTTGTATTTTTCTATGTCTATGTCTAAATTTGAGATAAAAATTAAAAACCAAATTTTTACTCCATTTTTGAAGAGGCGTAGCTCTTCAGGGAATCATATTAGGATACAAGTTTATACGAAAAAGTAGCCTTAATTTTCCCCCAGGAATCACCTCCTGCATTTTCTACACGTACTTAGGAAACACCCTGTATAGGGTGTCCAAGATCATTTTGAACGGTGAGTAATATTTAGACATAGTAGGTAAGAGAGAGGGGGGATATGCATTCAGCGAGGTAATAAACAATGAAAATCCTATACGAAGAAGAAAACTCGACAGGCAATCACAAGAAATTTATATAAAGACACGGTCGTTAGCTTATATACAATTTAAAAAAATAAATTTAATCAAACGACTAAGAGGTTGGTCATTAGAAAATACTTTTTTGCAAGAAGGAGTTCAAAACGGAAACACTGTAAGCTTCTGAAGTATGCGAGTCCAGTCAAGGTTAATAAAAAGCTTTTGTTAAAGTTAAATTGCTTAAGATTTCCTACAGGTAGGTATTTAGTTGGCATTAGCGTAAAAGGTGACGTGGGTGGCCATCCATCTCCTTAAATACCATCGGGTCTCTTGTACAACGAACGAAGAACGTTTATGAATGAAACAACTTCTCTTCAATGGACTAACTGACACAATGTGTTATTCTCTGAAGCATCAGGCGTGACAAGGAGTTTTACCAACATCCATAGTAAACTTTCCCATCCTACAACGGTTATTAGCACCACTAGTTCAACTAATATGTAATAAAAGATTGGTGGTAAATTATGTATGACGTAGCAGATGCAGAATTGAAAGCGAAATATTGCACTGCAGAAAAAAACTGCTTCAAAATTCTTTAGTGATTCCTATTTTTTTTTAAAGAAACTAAAAAGCATTTACTGACAATTCTTAAGAGTGAAGAAAATAGGATTAGAACGTCTGATCGTATTTGATTCTTTGACAAACTGTCCTGTGTTGAAAGAGAAAGGATAACGAGGAATGGCAGGCAAAATTTCTTTCCCAGACAGCTTGTCGCCTGCACACCTTCAAATTCAAACGGGCACAATGACCACGAAAACATCGTTGGGATTTTGTGAAAGACCGTAGGCGTCCATCCGGAGGATATTCAGGACTTCGTTACGTCAGCATTTCTTCTTTGTGAAAGCATTAAAGCACTCGATACAAATGTGACCGTCCTCGTAGTGTAAAGGACCATCAGACTATGCTCGTAAACGACGAATTCGGACACAATTCTTATTTATTTTTCCGTTTCCTACTTTTTTACGGCGGATAATCCGGCTTAATTTTCCTCCGGCCGTTTTTTGTGCGTTTGGCGGAATTGAAGCAAAGTGGGGCGTGAAACGAGTCAGCGGGAGTTCGTAGGGGTTATGTTTAGTTATTTTTTATCGACGAGGGGTCCATCGAATTCGATCGCTAATGTATTCGTTTACTTTGTCCGGCCACGGGTGCTATCAAAATAAATCACGGACGTTATCGCGCGTGCACCGTCGATATTTCAAATTATCGTCTCCTTGGAAAGATTGCAAAACTTTCATCTAGTTTTAGGTAAATTAAATAGAAACGACGAATCGTAATGTGTTTTTTTGTTCACTTGTTATGTTCCTTCACTGCCTAAAGATCATATGAAAATAAGAATAAAGAACGCTAAGAAAATCAAGTCTTGACAGATTTTACAGATCGCTTTGGTTGGTTGTTATTTTTGATCATCTCTTAATATTGAAATTTTTTATTTACTGGAATATGTATCACAATATTGGCTGTAGTGTGTATGTACCCTAGTTTGAACAATCATTATTCGCTGGTGAATAATAAAATAGGTGCGCTTTAAAAACGTGAAAATGAATACAAGGATAGTAACAACAGAACCTAGGACTTATAAGCATAACCTTTTCCTATAACTCCTTTATGGCTTATTTGATATTTTTAAAAAATGTGAACGGGTAGATGTGCGTTGTCGTAGGGGAAACTTACTATGACCTTTTGCGGCCCCTGCATTGCACTGAGGAATTAAAACATATTTCCCAATTTTGTTGATATTTGAAATATGTATACCGAGACCTCACCCATTGCAAAAACATAAGTAGTACATGCAAATATAAAGAATTATCAATCTACCTTTCTTTCCATCTGTACTATAGTCAACTACCACGTTCTTTACTTCACTGGTGATGGTCAGGAAACAGTTTCACTATACACGTATTTTTATAAGCACTATAATCAAACACAAATATTTTAACTAAGATCAATAATTTAATTTTTAAATTAAATGTCTTCGCGAAAATTGTTTACTTCCACATGAAACTCACGATTAAGACTGGTTGAGACCGATAAAATTTGATTTCCATTTCGATGTACATATAACATTAGCCCCTCCTTTTTTTATTCAAAACAGGAAAACTATCTTCAATAAAAAAAGTTGAAAACGTGTCTGTTATATCTGATAAGAAAATGACTGCATTCAAAACGTACCAGATGTGAAGTTACGGCTATTACCTTAGTTTCTTATCGGTGCATATGACTAAACTTTCTTAATTTATTGTAATACATAAAATTATTGACTAACCTTATTATAAACGCGAAACAAATAAATCAAATTACTAGCAAGGACATAATGGTTTACTTCATAACATTTCTAAAAAAGTGGAGGTGCGCACTTCCCATGGACTTTCCCATACTAAAAATAAACATTTCGTTTTTGGTATTCAACAGTAGTTCGCGAGGCAGCATTGGAAATCACTTGAATGCATAGCGAGAAACACCAGACTCTACGGGTTCGATACGTACAGAAGAGAGGTGGCATCTAATTTACTAACGCAGTGAAAGTTCGCGATTTTCTCATCAACCGTACATTTTAGCTATAAGACTACCTTATACTATGTGATAGACAATTCAATTTTGCATTAAATTATATAATAATATACAGGGTGTTTCATTTAAAATAACAAAGTTGCTTATTGTACTGTGGAAAGCAAACGCCCTGTATACGTAGTATAAATTTAGAAGAATGCAAAGCTATATACTGAACAGCTTTTCTGTTTAAATTTTTTTCATATTTTGACTAGTAGAGGAGCTATAGGACTTTATAGGAGCTTCAATTTCAGATTTTCAAAATCTCCGTAGAGGCGCCACAGTGAAATTCTAGCATTCATCAAAAAACGAAAATGTATCTAATACCAAGCTGCATAAGTGTAGAAAATTTAAACAAAATCGTGTGGCCAGTTTTTTTATAATAAATTTTCAAAAATTTCAAAATTTTTGGAAGAACGCCGTTGTGCGCGTTTTTGGATTTACTAAATAAATTTTTCTTCATGGTATAGTACCGCCAAAGGGCTTTCAAACAAGTTGTTGCTAAACCTGGTCAGATAACTGGTTTTTGAGTTGTGGGGCGTTAAAGTCAAAAGTTTGAAAAATTTATAGCGGCCACCATTTTGAAGTTAGAGAGTCCGGTAAAAAACTGTTTCCCTTGAATTATGGTCTTCTTTCATATCCGCCACTCAGATTTTCAAAATTCTACTTCTGAAAAAAATGCTACCAAAAATTTCATCAAAATCGGTTCACTAGTTTTTGCGTTAGAGGCGTTATATACATACACACACACACCATCACACATACCCACAAGCAGACATTTTTTGAACCACTTTTTTGGGTTCCTGGAGGTCTACAACATATATTTCCGCGAAAATCTCAATTTCGAATATCGAACATCAATGGTGGTATGGGAAAGTAACGTCGACTTTTCATCTCATGTTGATGTTTTCTAAAAGCTTAATTTTAAAAACGAAATTATGTATTAGTAAGCATTAATGGGTTTTTGCTCTGTAATAACATAATACCATTATGAACGAGAGTTTTGGTGTGGCCATCGTCGTACAGTCGTGCGGTTAATTTACCCCTGCATCATTAGCGACATAATGATTGATACTGAGTGCCTCAAAGAACAGTGGGTATTCATGCATTCACTGTGCTTTAGTCTGACAATTTCCATCTGTTATATTCTCGAATAAAAGAAGCAATTTGAATAACCTGCCCAGCAAACGGCAGTTTGACGGTAGTTAAGCATACACAATTTCTTGACAGATATAAGTAATCAAACAACCATAAGAGCTCTAAAGCTATTCAACTTCTAAATTAGTTTAAAGGAAAATGAAATAATGGCATGCATCAAGAATCTTATTCTCAGAAGTTCTATATTTTAATGATAATATTTTTTACAAAAAATCAGTAAATAAAAAACGACATAAATTCTCATTTTTTCAAGTTTTATCCAACGGATAAGAAACTTAAACCTACTGAAAAAAACACGAAATGGTATTAGAATTTTTTACTAATAAGTGGAAATGATTTTGTAAAAGTAATGAAGTACTTTCAGAAAATTACGAGAGCTGCTCTTAATTACAACGCGTTAAACTTGGATCAATATCCTATTCAGTTTTCTTTCCTTCAAGATTTCACTAATGAAGCAATTATGAAACTAATAACGCGCCAACTTGAGCCACCGGTAGTAAATAAGTAAACCTTTGTGTTCAAAATTCGTTAATCATCATATCCTGAAAACCTGAAATTTTCTTAGCCTCTCCTTTCAAACAAATTCAATTCTACAAAATCATCACTGTTTAAGTGTACAAATAGTAACAGAAATAAATCTGTTTGTAATCAAACTCAATCCTGATGGACAGTTCAGTTTAGGAGTGAATAAATAAAGGATCGATTTATCCCCTGAACAAAACGGCTCAGACAAATTGCGGCTTTCAAGATTGTATACGACCCAACACCTCTACCTGGTCGTGTAAGAATTGGACTGTGTTAAGTCGAATTTGATATTTAGAAACTGTTTCACCGTCTAATTCTTTTTGGTACCTCGCTGCAATTGACAATGTAGCCGTTTGAGGGAACCTTTCGAAGGCAATTGAGCGTGAGTCTCGACCGCCCCTCGCATTTCACGCAGATTTGCCGATATTTAAAGCTAACTTGGTCCGGAAATAGCATTTATATACCTACATAATAGGACAAACATGTAAGTTTTACTACTGTCCCTTATAACTGTATTGTATGAGCTTAAAGTTATCCAATCTGAAAAAAATGACACGAGAGTGAACTGAAACTTTAAAAAACAGTTTGAAAAGAAATTATTTAATAAGAAAAAAAGGGTATTTTTAAAACTTTAGTAGAAATTAGAAAATCCTGTTTTCAAAGACCAAAAGATAATAAAAATAATTTTTGTAAACAATCATACTCAATTTTTACTTTCCCATACCACTACTGGTATAGGGAAGTATTGATATCATGAAAATTTTCGAAATCGAGATTTTCACGGAAATACGTGTTTTGGGTCCCCAGGAACCCAAAAAAGTGGTCTAGAAAAAATGTCTGTCTGTGTGGATGTGTGTGTGTATGTGTGTGTGTATGTAACGCCTCTAACGCAAAAACTAGTGAACCGATTTTGATGAAATTTTAAATGAAGGGGTATATCGAAAATTCATCGACAAAATAAGCTTTTCAAAAAAATCCGAAACCGGAAGCGGAAGTTAGACATGTTTTTTTGGTATCATTTTTTTCAGAAGCGGAATTTTGAAAATCTGAGTAGGGGATATGAAAGAAGGGCATAATTCAAGGGAAAAAGTTTTTTACCGGACTCTCTAACTTCAAAATGGCGGTCGCTATGAATTTTTCAAAATTTCGACTTTAACGCCCCGTAACTCAAAAACCAGTTATCTGATCAGGTTCCGTAATAACTTGTTTGAAAGCCCTTTGGCTGTACTACACCAAGAAAAAAAATTATTTACTAAATCCAAAAACGGTAGCAACGGCGCGCTTCCAAAAATTTTGAAATTTTTGAAAAATTATTACAAAAAAACTGGTCTAAGGAATTTGTTTAAATTTTCTATACTTATACAGCTTGGTATTAGCTACATTTTTGTTTTTTGATGAACGCCAGAATTCCACTGTGGCGCCCTCTACGAGATTTTGAAAATCGGAAATTGATGCTCCTATAGCGCCTTTATTAGTCAAAATATGAAAGAAGTTTAAATACAAAAGTTGTTCAGTATATAGATTTGCATTTTTCTAAATTTATATCACGTATACAGGGTGTTTGGTTTTCACAGTACAATAAGCAACTTTGTTATTTTAAATGAAACACCCTATATATTATTATATAATTGAATGCAAAATTGAATTGTCTATCACATAGTATAAGGTGTTCATATGGCTAAAATGTACGGTTAATGAGAAATTCGTGAATTTTGAACTTTAAAACAGTGTAGGGTGAAATTTGTAAGTGCCGATATGTTCAAGTGACCATGCGCGGGACGGGAATTCCTTGTCGCCGGCTAATCCTAGCAGCCCCTAGCAGCCTATGAATATAAATAATCACACATGCGCAGATGAACACAATCGGCACTTGTGTTAATGTTCCATATACTAATTTTCAAGTTAAGTTTATCGGTTGTGGCGAACAATACTGTTGAATACCAAAAACGAATGTTTATTTTTAGTATGGGAAAGTCCAGGGGAGGTTTGCACCTCCACTTTTTTTTATTTATTTTATCAAACTTTCTTCACTGTTAGACGAAACCATAAATTTTCATGAGTTAAATGTGTTTGTTAATTAGAGTGTTTGCAGAAAAAATAACGCGTCATGAAAGTATCTTAATGGGACTCGGTGGCCACGCGGCGTACAATAAACCACCTCATTCTGTGTGTATTCCTGAAAGGACTCCTGAAACCCTAAAGCTAAAATTCCAATCACCTGCACACGATTTCTAATTTCTGTTAAATATGCCCACGAGGAATGTAAAAAATTATTAAATTCTTGTGTTAGCTAAAAGTCCAAAGAAATTCCAGTTTTTTAGAGAATTTGTATTGAAAATTATTTGCCGAAAATATATTACATCGTTGTTCTTTTAAGAAATATTGTTCCAGCAAAAACTAAGCTGTCTGATTGATGTTAGCAATTTTTTTAAAATATTGACAGTGTGTAAAGCAATAAATTTAAGGGCAGCTATCAAATCAAACATCGCGTGATCAAATATAAAACAATGAGAACAGGCAGATGTTCAGCTAATAGTTGTTAATCGGTTATTGGGGGCGAGTACGGAGGCATAACAACTATCACTAACTAAAGAGGCAGCTGATCAGATGCAGGGGTTGTGAATCACCGTCGGTTTTCCACCTGCACGATCACGTGGAAAATGTTCCCTACTTATTATCTATTTTTATTAAAAATTACCTACTCTCGTAAATAACATTCTTGTAATTTATGTTCTAGGTGAAACTACCGTAATCAGGAGGCATACAGTTCTTCCATGTACAATTTCCGCGATTAACATCACTGGAAAATATATATGCATATAACCCTTTATTACATTAACTAGCGGCAGAGAATAAAAACATAAATCATCCGGGAACAGGAAACGACGAAACCAAGCTCGCAAAAATAATAGTAGCGCTTTTTATACAGAACCAATTACAGCTGAAAGATGATGCGTGCATTATCTCTATTTTCCCCGTACCACCCCCGACGGCACGTATCGGCGGCGTTTTATTCGGACGTCGGCTCGAATTTCCGGTTTCCGGTCGCTCGTCGGAACAAGATTTTACACTCTCGCGGTTATGACGCGCACGTCAACCGCCCCCCACATATTTATTATGTCGCAATTACCCCCTCCTAACCGTCTCCACCGTTAAGGGCACGTGTTTGATCGTATCCAAATACACTGTGTGACTTTTGAACACAATAATAATTAGCAACACGTATATCAAAGCTTAATGACAGGATAAGCCCATTGTTGCGCTTTAAGACTCGCCATTATATCGCTTCCGCTAGTTTAAGAAAGAAATCCATCGGGAATTATGTAACGTTATATGAAAATTTAACGTTTGTAGGTATTGTTCAATGAATGAACGTTTTAAGTGTAAAAGTCGGCAGAAAAATCAATATTTGCGGTCGAGGACACCTGGGATGTAGCAAAGGAATGCACGTGTTGTTCATTGTCCTTCTTGACAGTTCCGATCACTCCGAAGTTCCGCCCAAAAAATCCCTTAACAAATTCTGCATCAATTTTCGTTTGTGTATGGAACACAGTTTAGATTAAAGGGCGTTTAGAAAAGCACACCGAATTTTACACGGGAAGACATAAATCAAATTTACATTTAAAGGAATTGAGAACGATATGGGGAAGTACGGTGGTTGCACCTTTATGTTACCTAAAAATCAACCCTCCGAGCTCCAATTGGAAGGAGAACTGTAAAGTTTGATATCCAGCTCTTTCTGGCTAAGAAATGTAACAATAATTTGGTTTATTGGTCACGTCCTAAATATCAAAATAAATAAACATTCTTAAAAGAATTTGCCTCACATACTTTATTACGGATATATGGTCGGCTAAGAAACCTTGTAGAAATTACAAGAATGTATTCAGTATGTCATGTAGAGTCTGGCGATACAGAGAAAAAGTAGAGAGAAAAGTTGCGTAGGAGATCTAAGAGATTCTGGGCTCAGCTACAGTGTGCCCTTCACACCAGCCTTGGTAGAAAATGAATTTGAAATCTTGAAGAAGGCGAAGCTTCTGAGATATTCTTGTGATACTCACTTTTTATATCTAAGTTTTGCAACTTCCACCCTTCTAATTTGGTTGATAGCAAACTACAAAAACCCATGCACACTTATGTACAGTTCCCTCGACTGGACAGAGGGGACACTCTTGGAGAAGAATGAAAGGAAATGAATGAAGGACATACCATCGAGATGTAGTAATGAGGACGCAGAAAATGGTGAAGAAGCAATTATCGGAAAAATTTCAAATGCTAGCATGACGCAATGCGGTAAAATAAGCGCATGGTGTACTGATACCAATACCGAGAATACCGAAGATGTTAAATAGAAACAATGCCTTTTATTAAGCCCTCAACAATTACATACATTTTATCTCTTATTAATAAATGGACAAATATAATGGATGAAGCGGAGACCAAAGCATGGAAAAAAAACCCTATGAGATGAACGACCAACTCAGGATGTACGACGATGGCGTTCATTGGAAGCAGTGAAGTTGAGAGGAAGGTCAAGGGAAACAAAGAACAAATCCTACTACACAAATAACAAAGTATGTCACACGCAGTAAAATCACAGAGGATTCGATGGGTGGGATAGTTGTGCTGGTTGTGCTGAAAAAGAGTATTGAGTAAAAGAGAACAAGGATTAGAAGTTGGTGACCAGAGACAAAAGGCAATGGAAGTCCATAGCACAACAAAAAAATCATCTCTTTCTTTCTTCCCATTCGCTGCCTTTTAGCCTTCTACCGACGATATTCTAACCCTTCCTGTATTTCCTCTTCCTATTACGGTCTAGTCTATGATTCTTTTACTCTTTCTGTCTTGCTATAGCAACCTTTTTTTCTATTACCTATATAGTGTATTGTATTGTTTTCAATATTTATACTTTATATAGCCTCTCTCTTTGTTATTATGTACATTGTCCGAACACCACAGCATCTCCTCCAATACAACATTGCTATTGCTTTTAATCTGGCTTTGTTCTTTTTTTAAATCCTTAATGAACAGGTATAGATGATTATTCTCCATTGGTACGTCCATTCCTTCAGATCCTCTTTGCAATTTTTTAACATCTTCTCCAGATATATCGGGAAAACGGTTGATGATATGGTGCAGATTTGTTATTTTAAAGCTGCTGTTGATTATGCTTCCTGTTTCTGTTACTCTCTTTACTACTCCCACTACCCCCCTTCTTCTATCCCTATTTCATCTAATATTTTCCAAAGTTCTGCTCTTGGGACTAAATAAATCATACGATGTCTATAGAAGCCGTAAGGACCACCCCTTTTTGAAACCACCTTAAGAAAATTTTACCATACCATTATTATTTTTCTTTTTCTAACACTCGGATCCCACAGAGTGATCAAAAATAAACTAGACAAAGTTGCCTGTGACAACCAAGAACCAACTTAACCAAGTTTGTTTTAGATCACTCTATATTGTGTCTTAGGTATATGTATAGCCAAGGTCTTTAAATATTTCACCTTGGCCATGTTGTTTTCCAGCTGAATATTGCAGAGTGCTTCACAAGAATTCTGTTATATAAATAGTAGTGTGTCATCTCGAAAGCTGGAATCGCTATTAAATATATAAATAAGTATTGGGGTTTCACAGTATCACCGAACTGACTACACATGTAATATTGAATAGCAAGTGATTTTATTAAACCCTTAAACGATATGTTGCATGCATTAACACTATTAAGGGCAATAACAATCTGTATGTGCATTTTGGTCGTCACCCCTACAACCCCAATCTGCGCTCTCCTGCTGAGCTGTTCGCAACACGGTCCTTTTATAAAGACTTTACCATCTCGTTTATTTTCATTACTGCTGCCATGAACAATCCCTACTTGGCTCTTCGGCCCTTCTTGTACGAACGTAAAGGTTGTCCAAAATATATTAAACCGAGGGACTGTGTAGAAATTTATTTAATTTAGAAGTTCATATTAAAATGTAATGTATCCACTTTCATACTTTCTCCGAGTTAATTTGATGGCTTTATGCGTCCCCAGCGAAAGCAAATAATCCGGGCTGACGGGAATAAGGTCGGGATCGTGATAATTAGAACTAAACGAGGTGACGAGCCGAGCAGGCTACTAAGTGGATCACATCAGATATTCAATAACCGGTGGTGACGGAGACGTTAGCGGCGCCCTACGTCGCCGTCGCTCCTGTAACGCCGCTTTATTCCGGAGATCCGGGGCTTCGCAACAACCCTCGCCACGGACGCGTTATTAGCTGCAAGCAGCTTTTGTTGTCAAACGTTATTGCTATTATACGCGTTGTAGACACCCTTGCGCTGATTGTCTCAAACACTGAGATTTGGAAGCCACCTTTGCTTTAAATATTTATTAAAAGCATACACAGATATTTTATAAAAATATATGATTATGTTATACTTGAATTAAACTAAATTGTTTTATATTCACTCGGACAGAAATTTTTAATATTAAGCCTCCGGCACCGACTTTTTATCCATAGAACATCTTTATCTGTTCGCATGGGCTTTGCAGCTACTTTTTGCTAGTGCGCACTTTTCGTTTCCGCTCTTCAAAGTATACATGCTCTAGGTTTTTAAAACCTACCTAAGAGAAATTATGACCAAAGTTTATAGGATCTATATTTAATAATCTCTGCATCCTTGAAATAAAAATCTGATTTAATTTTAGATTGAATAATCCCTCAGCTAGCTAACAAGGTCATACCCCCCCTGACTGTCTTTCAATGTACAAAAAAATCCCTGGATTTGACTTTCCCACGAAACTGGAATCCACTATCATTATGGTCCGACTTTAGAGAGAAAGACTCAACCCGTTCGAAATTTTTACCACAATGACTTTTGGATTACTATTAAATTACTTCATTCCAACGGATTAAACATTTGGAAACATTAATTGGCTGGAGAACAGCATTTTATACACAGATATAATGTTTATGGATTTCTAAATAACTTGGCACAAATATTCTGCTCCTATTTTAATTATATAGGGCAGATTTGAATATAAACTAAAATTTAAACCTACTGTGTGTATTAACAACTAAATTTAAATTATAATATAGAAGCAACTGTAGAATCAGAGAATCGCCAATATTCTTTTGGAGAGGTTGCTGTAATAAAAACCTCTCTCTGTCCACAGTTTGGCATAGAGCAAAATACCGGATACCAGAAATTTTGATACCAAGCCTTCGAGGCATTTTTATCCATCAAAAAAACGTTAACTTGAGTGATTTGGACTAATCGAGAAAATTTGTTCATGAAATCGAATTGTTCATATAATACAGAGATATCGCATCTCTGGTAATATTTTTTACAGTATTCACATAATTGGGCCCCTGTATATATTTAATAATATTTCCTATTCGACCGTATACTGTCGCTTTCGGTAACAATTATCTTCTTTTATGTGTAAAAAATAATTAATTCGGAGTACAAATTTTCCGATGGGTATAACAAGTTATCACCACCTAAACTATGTAACAGTCATTAAGTTCCCCTGTTCTACTCCTTAGTTCAGATTAAACATTGTCGATGTGTGCGAAAACTAATATTGTCCTTGTATTGTGTGTTTGTTCTACAAGTAAATCGAGGGTGTAAGTGTAAATATAAAGTCATTTAATAGGGGTGGGAAACGTTATAGAGGTAGTACTGATATGTATTTAAATTTTAATGTTATACGTAGATGTTCTAATTAGTTAGAAATTTTGGATTAGTGTGAGACTTGGAATTTCCTCGGGGTTTATTCTAGAACAGAAGTCTTCGAAATTTTGTGCAGGAATTGGGGTTTAAGATATTTGAAGGCAGGTTAAAATTAAAACAATTTCACTGAATATCTAAAAATAGGGTCGGTTTACCAAAATAATATCATTTTGGGAAGGTCGCACTTTCAAAATTTATAAACAGTTGTTCCTTTCAATCAAGGAATGCCCTACATATACTGTACTTGGAAAAAAGTTAGGTCAGGTACGTACGTACATTATACAAAATTAAATTCAGTTTTGAAATTGTTAAGAAGCAGAAGTGGACTTTTGTGCTGTGTCTGGACGGTTTCGGGGACGAGCGTAACAAACTGAAAAGTCAACTTTTCCGTTTCTATGGAGTTCTAAAATGTAATTTTTTGGCATTTAAAGAACTATTCAAGTTCTATAACAACTCTCATTATTATCTACTCCAATACAAAGTACAAATAGATAAAACACAATTTTACATTTTTATCCTTAATTTTTAGTGTTCCAAGCTTTCAGAATAAATATGCTGCGTAGAATAAATATTAATAAATATTAAAATATTAAAATTGGTAAACTAAAACTTATTATACATATTGACCAAACATTAGTAGAATTTCAAGCCACGTCACGAAATCGTATAGTTAGATAAATTATCGTGAGAATAACAGCGAGCACATCCACCTGTTTTGTATTCTCTATCTATAATACAAGTTATAATAAACGCATGATTTCCGTGGCTCATCCAACATTTAAAAGCATTTAAAAAAAATACAGCGTGTTTAAGAAAAGGGGTCAACAAAATCATCAAACCCTTCTGGTTTTGAAAACGAAAGTTTTGGCAGGCTTAGGGCATATCGACCGGATAAGAAAAATAGAAACCCAAGCAAGTCATAAGAGCATCCTGGCCTGCACTTACTATAATAAGTACTAAATTATGCGACAAATTTCTGTACTTTACATAAAAAAGGTTTAAATAAAAATTAAATTTCAGGGTCCCCTTTGGACAACAAAAAACGTTTCTAGATCTTAATGTTTACTTAAACGGATTAGAAAATGATTTTCAACGTAACGTATCAATATAGTGTATTTTTATCATAACAAGTCTGCTGTTTTTAATGGTTTCTTTTAATTCACACAAAATGCTTAGGTACCCATAAAAATAAGGAGAAGCTTAATATGGTCAACACCAAACAGTATAAAGAAATAAAAAATAAGTAGGTAACAATTGCTTTGTACCGCAGCTAATCTATTTACTACTCAATCTATATTTACTTTATATTTCAATTCTTGATCGTTTCCCGAACGTAGGTAATCCTATTCTACTGGCGATTTGGTAGTATTGGTGTTGGTTCACCCACGTAATCTTTCTGGAATTTGTAACAAATGTGTGTATCACGAAAATACAACTGTGCGGCATAACAAAAACATTTTTTATTAATCTTATTCGAAATACACCTTCGATATTTCTTGAACTACCCGCAGATTACAGTTTGTACCTAACATTATAAAAGAAAAACAAAAAAAGTCCCACCCCAATTTGTAGCATTACAAGAAATAGAATTATTTCCTTATCATTCTAACAGTTTTTGTGTGTTCGCATATTATGTTTCTGTTCCTTCTGATTTTACTCTTTAGCTGGAAGCTGATAGTATACAAACATTCAACAGTAGGTACCAAAATAAAAATTACTTTTCTTTCAATTATACTAAAATCACAGAAGCAGCTAGAAGAAACTGGATGTAATAGATTGAGATACACTACACAGAGTGAGGAAGATGTATTGCTATAGAAGTAAGCGAATAGGGGTTGAACGAGAAAGAAAAAAAAGTTCCAAAGAATCATTAATTGTAGAAAATACAGTATTCTCGTTAAGTAAAGACTTTTTTTAATAGCTTCGCTCACTTTGTTTCTGTAGCTTCAGGAAATAAACTTACCACACCTAGAAATTCAAACAAACCCCTATTTTTAAATTAAGCATTGTTTTTTAACGTATGTGGGTATTATTCATACAATTATGTTATGTAATTGTGTACGCAATAACACAATCCATATCCTATTATGCTACAAAAATTACTTAAAAAGGACTTTAGAATCAGTAAAATGAGATCAAAAGAACATTTCGAAAGAAGAAAATTATTATTTAATACGTTTTCCCAAGATATTGAAGGCTGTAATAATATGTTGGAGAAAAGTGATGACTTTATTGACATAACGACCTTTTCTTGTATTGTAATACTAATAATTATCTCTGAAATCGCACGATTAAATTTAAAAGCAACGATTTTTGTAATAATTGAAAGTATGATAGTTAATACCGGCGTTAACACTGACAATAAAAATAAAATAAAAGAACAGAAAAATTGGTCATTTTTTCATAATTTCATGGTTTTCCAATAATAACATATAATAAAAATATATTATCATAGTAGTCTGGCTTTTACTGTATCGAGCCACGGTAAATTTTTTCCTGATCCATAAAGTTTCAGTAATGAATAAAATACAGTAGTTCAGTAAAAAAGGGCTTTCCTAGATAGGTAAGTACCTTTACGAGTCCTCTGATAAACTAAAATACATCTTCATTTGCTTCAAGAGAACTTCTAAACATTTTTTTTTCTAATTATTGCTTTAAAAAAGATTATTTTGTATACCCTAATTATAGTTATTTTTGTATCAAGGCCAAAAAGTGAATCTTTTTCGGCCGCGACTGATTTTCTGGTCGAGGCAAAGCCGAGACCAGAAAACAGGGAAGGACGAAAAAGGACTTTTTGGCAGAGGTGCAAACAACATTTTTTAGGCGAATATTACAAATTTTAGTAACAAATTTAAATTTTTATCTAAATATTCCAATGACATTTGGTCACGTGACCTTTATCATAGTCGACTAAAAAATTATAAATCAGCGGCCGAAAAAGTAAAAACAGCCGAAAAAAAACAAATTGGGGCCGAAAATAGTTATTTGTATACCAAGGACGCGAAATGTGTCTTTATCGTACCGAGAGAAAATTGTCGCCGAGGACGCTTGCGGCCGAGGAAAGACAATCTCGAGGGCGCTAAAGAATTTCGCGGACAAGGTATACACAATATTTTTTGTGCAACCGTAAAAAATGTGTAATTGTAAATGTTATTGCTTTTAGAAAACCTACAGCTTAATTCATTGTAAATAGAAAAACGGCTTTCAGTTAGCGCGTTACTATGGATATGGAGTAAATAAAACAATTAGTTTTGTATAAATTACAACGATTTTTACTTTAGCGGACGCTACCATAGCAGCGGCCGCGAAATTAGATTTCGCGTCCTGAACAGCGGACGCGAAACGCCCACTTCGCGTACGGTTGCACAAAAAGATCTTTTTCGGCCGCAAAATAGAAATTGACAAATGCCTACTACAAATTGACACTTTTCGGCTGTCAAAAGATACGTAAAACCGCTGTTTTTATCGTAGTCGACTAAAAAATATATTTTGTTAAATTCCAAAATAACTTTAAATCGGATATTGTTGAAAGAAAGAGAGTGTCGAAATAAAATAAGGTTTACATGTTTGCATCTGCCAAATGAAACAAAAGACTGTCACAAAATTTTTCTGTGATACATTCTTAATAAACAGACACATCTTTTTTTTTGTTTATATTATGACTAAGATTAACAAAGTTATTTTAATTTAATTTTTATCCTCTTCCTTTAGGATTTAGTACCTAAATCTAAAGGAAAAATTATCATTAAATTGCTTTCCTAAATAGGCAATTTTTAAACTAATTTAAACCAACCTTCTTTATTTGATAAAGTTGACGAGATCCTTCGCCAAAACCTAATAAAATAAAGGATCGTAATATTTTAGTAGATGATAACAACCACATAAAAATTCTTCACGTTCATTCCATATTAACAAAACGAATAATAAATTAAAAACGCTCAATAATAATAATTACAATACAGTTATGTGTTTAACTTGGGAGTTGGAAAGCATTTGTAACTGGAAGCAGCACTTAGTCGAGCTTGAGAGAAGGAAAGGAGAGAAAACGAGACCGATATTTATAAAATGAGTTCCGCTGTCGCAGTAAGGCGGGGTTACTAGCAACTTCCTTCCGGTTACCGACCAATGAAAGACCCGACACCAGGTAGCCATAGCAACAGGACCGGATATAGTGTATACATACATTATCCAGGTACTTTACCCTCCATCCCGTTCCTTTGACGATCCCTTTTAGGACTTGATTAACTTTAAAAGCAGAACTTACAGACGCGATATATCTCGCCGCTTAAATACAAAACGGGGTGATAAATCTCTGAGAAGTTTTGATTTCGTTCCAGTTTTTCATATTAAATTATTGATTGTTCCAAAAAATATTGCAGTGTTCGTTAAAATTTATTATAGAGATGTTAATTCCAGTTATAATAATTTATATAACATGCAAGAAAGCTTTGAATTTGAATACCACTTTTTGATAACGAAATATATACAGGATGATCCTGTTCAATACAAGGATACCTAATTACCTACGGATGTTCGATATTCAGTTAAATTCTTATCCAGGCATGGTTTGTAAATAGAAGCCCCATCCTACTAAAACCACACAATGTCACGCAACACCAGTGACACATTTTCAAATGGAAGTTAAAATGATAAAATTTTAGGTACAACATTAAATATTCTTCTTTTATCATTGAACATAGTACAGTTACAAGGGACGCCCCATATAATATGCTCTCAACATATAAAACATTCATGAACGAGACAGATAATAATTATTCTGAAACAACTCTGCAGTGTGTGAATTCGAACTCAAGTTTGATGCCAAATACTCAACCCGCTAAACAACGCAAATTCAATCGTTGTTCCTGCAACAAATTGATCTCATTTGAATTTATACAATCACATTCCAGGTGCTTCCAGTTTCCAGTGAGGTTTCAACCCTTTTAAATGTGTATTTTATTAAGTTTTCCGATAGTCTCTACTCTATATCAGACAAAAAATTATTTATTTGATGATTCTGTAGGGAAAAAAAGCTCAGAAAGGTTTAGAGCCACTACCATACAAAGGAATTAATTAATGAGTTATGAAGAACAATTAGCGGTTAAAGAGCAAGGTCGTCCTAAACCAGAATTAAATTCCGAATTGCCAGAAAAAGTCGGGGGGGGGGGTAAAACATATAAAAGACAACAACATTAATATTTAAAACATCAGTCAAGTTTATTTTGCGATTAACACACGATAACATATTTGGCAGAGGAAGTTACAGCTCTGTTACCCACTTACGAAGGATTACCGTTCAATAGACATACTAAACATACTGGTTTATTAATCTGTAGTTTAGTCAACTGTCATGGATACGATTCTTGTAACAATTCGTATCCATGACAATTAACCGTTGGTTGGTTACAAAAATGAAATATGTAATTTTCACTTCTTATCCCTGAAAAATTGTGTATCAAATGATTTTCTTAAAAAAATATTCAAGCAACTTTACCCTCCCACAATAAAATCTAATAAGAGTAGTAATCAATTTTATGTCCATTCCCTCATCCTAACTAATATTTATTAAAAAAATATTCCATATTACGACATCATAAACAAGTTTCTACGAATTCTTAGTTTTTATTGCCATATGTGACTACTTTTCCTTTTCCTGAATTTTTTTTAGCAGATAAATGTATTAGTCCATAACGGACCGCCTAGACTCTCGATTCGAAGTGAATGGGTTCGCTTGCACAGATTGATGTGTCGGCGAGCTTTTGTATGCACGAGTGGTCCCGCGCCGGAACATAGCAGTAAACAGTGAATAATGCCCGGAGTTTTTCAGTTCGGCTCCGGACTTTGATTCTTCCTATTTTCTCCGACCAACTTTGCCAAAGATTTTCTCAGATATCTCAATTCATCCTTTTCTGTTACGTTGCTCTAGAACGTGTGCGAGAAAAGTACTCTGTTATTTACGTTGATGATATGCAATAGAAAACATTGAATTGAAGAACTCCTTTCAAATGGAACTGTGCTGAAAGCTGCTGCTGTATAAATCTGAAGCACTCGTTATTTCATGGTTTCATTAGGTTTAGACGAAAAGTTCGTAGAATGTCCCAAGTTTCAAAGTGACTTTTTCAAGTTAATGATTTTTTTTTTGCTATACGTAATGTATACACGCCTCTCCCTTCCTTTTATATCAATTAACGTGATAATGGCACGTGTACGTTCACGTGTCGATCGCATCCTGATTGCCCACAAAGTCACGCACTATTATTAAAAAGTACATCCGTCAGTAGACTTTTCAAATGTACCTTAATAAGGTGTCGACAAAATGTAAATTTACATTAGCCGAAACCACAATTAATTTCCCTCTAAATAAAGCGAGTCATTATTAGATACGCATCTGCTTAAAGCATTTTAGTGCTTTTCCGATAACTGTTAATAATTTAAATTAAACTAGAGCCACTTCAAACGATAACCGGGGGCGAGTTTAAAATATCGAAATAAGTCTGACCGTATTAACAATATGCGTCGTTTGATTTTGATTCGCACATATTTCTATTAATAAATTATATTATAGGGCAGATATTATGATTTGCGTGAACTGCGACTCAATAACTGCTACGTTTAAAATTTTATTGACCGAAATTTTTTAGCCACATCCTGGATTATTATAAATCTGTCGTAACATACACATGTCATTTACCTATTGGTTTTCTCTTTCTATCAACGCAATTGTTTTTTCCTAAATGTTGAAAAGATAAAAATGCCAAAATCCCACGTTAATTCCTACATATTAACAGTGTTTTCAAATAGGTTTGCTGAAATATTTATAAAAAAATCCAATTTAATATAAATAATCGTATGGTGTTAATTCAAGCTATTTACATTATAGTTCTAGAAAATGCTCGCTGCCTGATTATTTTAGAGCTAAATATACAAAGTTTCCCGTACAGAAAAAATACTGAATTTACGGAACAAAATAAATTGCAGTAATTGAACATCTGAATTAAAATCCGCGTGATCCACCGCTAAGTGGAGACAGGAGGGTGAAACTACGTACAATCATAGACAAAAATAATGTCCCTAGCCGCCTTATGCTTATACAACCCTTTTGACGAATTTCAATATTCTGCGACAGGCACCTTCTACCTACCTGCCGCTCTTTGCGATTTTAAAGGTGCACTTAGACATATTCGGACCGTATCCGGTCCGTCAAGTCCGGATCCGGTAAAAAATATTAGTATTATTGTTTTAAATGTAAGTGGTTATACATTCCCGATCCGAAACCGATTAGCGATATCAAAGTTTATTCCGGAAATTTAAAATACTTTTGACGACGATAATATCCATCTGGTCTCTGAAAAAGCACGGAACAGAACTTATCGAATCGGACATACATAAACCATAGCCGTATGCATTCCGCCTGCATCTTTCATATTATCGCCATGTTTTGGTTTTCTGTTTTTTGCACTTTAAACGGCAGGTAGAAGACGGTACGAATATAGCCTTTATGGCCTAGGTATAACGGCTAGCGACCGACGAGTTTAGGTTCTCTGCGCCAGGTCCAATTGAGATAATGCAACATCTCTAGCAAAAAGACGTGTGCAGCTCGGGTTATATAATCATAAGGCGGCGAGGGACATTACTTTTGTCAATGACTCTACCTAGAGCAAATTAGGAAAACTATTATAGGTACTACCTGCACAAGACATCTCACCCTTAAACTTTTATATTTTTAATTAAAACATGGCCGATTTTAGCATTTTTTAGGCCAAAAATCAACTTATTATTACACAACCTCAGCAAACTCTGCTATCTAAGGTATTCGTCACTCACTATGTGAGAGGACCAAATCTAAAAAAGGCACATAGAGGTGCAACCTTATTTTTCTTATATGCGTCTTCGAAGATTTGATACACAAAGACTTAAAATAAGATGCAACGATGATGTCTGAAAAACAATCAGGACTTAAGCAGCATAAAAAGATGTAGGTATTAAGAAGGTACTTCCAAGAGATAGAAAACAGTTGATAACAGATAAAAAGAAGAAATGAAGACGAAAAGTAGTATCTGTGGCTGGACCAGAAGATTATCTCTGGAATTATACGATTAAATTAAGGAGGCATATATAAAGAATTTGACACAGTATGGTTTCGCTAAAATCAATTTAAAAAAAACATTAATACGATCCAACATTGAATAATTATTGTTTGAGAAACACTGTTATATTTTATTCGAGAATTGGCTTTTCAAAGATAGAAAACGGCCATTTTTCCAATAAATACATGTTTTGGCATGTAAAAATAAGCTGCTTACGCAATCAAATAGGTACATGTCCTCTAGACCTTCACTATATCCCTATTTTTAGAAATATACCATTTGCAGGAACAAAAACCTAAAAATGGAATTTTAGACAAATAAGTAAAATTGGCAGGAATCCAATCGTCAAATTCTTTTACCCCGAATTAAATTTTAATGCAGTAACAGAAATTAAATTAGTAATGCACTCTAGAAATTCCATTCGCTTACGAAAGTTTATTATTATCTCGGTTGAACCTGTTATTATAAAAATCTTGCGTGAACAAAAACTATAAATAATACAAAGGGTCTTAAAATGATTTAATAAAATTTCAAAAACCCGATTATATTATGGGGTGTGTGAAGACTCTCCACAACTTAATCTTAATATACCTACGTAAAATTTATGATTATTTCAAACTTTATGCGACGGCTTTAAATCAAATTAAATTTTTTCTTTATTTATTTTAAGATTTGAGACCCAAAAAACTGGCAACGTAGCAAATTCAAATTTTTATCAACGGTTTTGTAAATAACATATTGTTTTATTACTTCAGAACATTATTTATGCAGACAATTTGTTTTATAAAATACTCCATCAAGCAAATTATCTCTAGCATTAGATTTCAGAGCTTCAGTAATAGACCCCCTCAATTGCTACTCAGATTCCTAATTAAATCCGTCTTGTCCGTGCGTATCATGGTTGTAGGTATTGCACCCACCTACGGCATCGCTTATAGCAGCGAAAAAGGACATTATCAAGGACCGACTTAATGTAGCACACTGCAACTACTGCAGGTCAGTGCCTGGATTGTGACAATCAAAGCTGTTTATTCGACATCCATCCAGTGAACACACAAAATAAATTTTGAAACTCGACAGGAGGAACATAAAGCTACTAATCAGCCTTCTCACAGGACACTGTAAGATGTGGAAGCACCTCAGCAGAATAGGGATACTACACGACCCAACGTGCAGAGCTTGTGATATGGAGGATGAAACTTCATTTTATATATTCTGTTAATGTGAAGCGTAGGCAACAAAAAGAAGAAATTTGGAGTTCCCTTTTTGGAAACACACGAACTCCAGACCCTCTCCCCAAGGACATCCTGAACTTTATCATAAATACAAGAGAATACTACATGTGCAGTGCACAACGACCACACCCAAGGAAGAAAATTGCACCGTCAGGGAACAAAGTAATTCCCCTCACAGTCTTACGCGTATCAACCCCTTTGGCGCTGAATTTACATGAAGATCATAGACACAACATCACATGGATAAAATGAGATATTTCTATGGTAAAGAGCTCGGAAGTTCAGGACCTTTGGTCGGCAAACCTAGAATGAAATATAAGGAGCAATATGTTGATATCGAATATGGACAAACTGAGAGCAAACAGAATGCGAGATAAGCAAAGTGCATAAATTATGACTTCATCCTTCTAAAACATTCCAGACGAAAAAGGCGAGAATCTTACAAGATTGCTCTTGGTGTACCCGCCCAAGATGACTATTCCGTCTTGACAGTTTCATCAGTGCCCCGATACATTCTAATACCATTCTGGAGGGTATCTCAACTCCCCCCCCCCCCAACTTTTAATGCTGTTTAACTATTAAATATAATATTTGGTTGATACTTGCATATCATCTTCCCGCAATTATCTGCATACACTTCGTTACACCCATTATTTTAGTCTCTCATTCCGTCTGACGATACTTCTCAACTCCCCAATTCCTGTATTCTTTCGTCTTCGCCCCTCGCAGCTATCACTGTTTCTCTGTTTCTCCTTCACTGTCTAACATGATTTCTCTCTTTCTGTATACCTACTATAATGTCTAGCTAGTTCACAGGAAAATGTGGTACTAAATGGGCATCTGTATATCAATTACATTCTTATACTACATAAACCACAAGGTTGGCTTACTCAAAGTAATTGGCTTTGGAACTAGCTCTAGTGGAGGCGCGTATGTCTAACCGTCTTTTCCTAATCATTTTGAATTCCTGTAAGTTGGAAAAAATAGCATAGCAAATGACGTCATCATTCTACCAAAGAATATAAACACCCTTTAGGTGTTTATATTCTTTGATTCTACGTCGTATCGTCATGAAATATTCTATAGCAGCTTTAGTTTAATTTTTACTTTGCTGCTGAGTCTCAAATAGCTATAATTATAAACAAACATTGTACAACGGTATGAAGAGTAGGTACAGTGCATGGTAATGAACGCTCTGACCTATTTAAAGCTAATTTTATCGAAATGTTTGCCACACATTGCATTTCTAATCATTTATAATCATGTTTTTCTTGCAATTAAAGTTAAAAAAAATAGCAAGGAACGTCATTATTTTACGTCTCCTTCCTAGAATGCTCGGTTTAACTTCTCTTGGTGAGTTAAATTTTTTTTTAGGTTTAAATAGTATCAGGTAGAAGCAAAGGGGTTAGTATTCGAATATTGCATTTTGACCCATTTATTTCAAGTTAATTTTATCGGAATGCTTGTGGTCATCATTCTTTAAATTTTGCTGAAATGTACGAGCGCGTGCACGACCTTCCTCAGAGATGAAAGTGGCTCATATTAATAGGCAATGGATAAATGTAGGTATATAGAGAACGCGTAAAGTTATTTCGAGCCAAAGTCACCACCGCCCACAGCCATCGCAACAACCGCCGCTCCCGATGCCGTCTGCCTTAAAAACTCTCAAACACACAAGCAACCACCCTGAATAACTTTCACATACATACGTCACATGCAGATACACACACTAAAGTATTTTGGTTGTATCTTCTCATTCATTTTGATGTTCTGTTCTATTTATAGGTAATTTGCTAACAGGCTGAAACTTTTTTTATTGGTCTCCAACTTTTTCGGAGAATATTTCGAGAAGGATCATACGTAGTAGCTACTAAATATTAACCGATTAACCGATTAACAGGATTACTTATTGAGAAATGTTTCAAACTTAAATAGAATGTTAGGGAGGTCATTTTGAATAAAAGTTTCCATAGGAAAAAATTCTTTTATTCAAAGATCAGCGAAGAACTTTTCATATAAACCGGAGGGGGATGCAATTGGATGAAATTTTTTCCAACTAAAATATGGCATATTCTTCTGTATATGGGTACATACGGGTAAAAGTACGAGGGGGTACCAGAAGAGGAAAATACAAATCTTACGTTTTGGAGCAATCACAACAATTTGAAGATCTCATTGTTTCAAGAACAAGAAGAGGAATATATTTGATTCAATCGCAGCAAGGGAAACAGTTGGTACAAGAAGAATAAACCACGAAGATGTACATAAAAGATATTGAGGGTGAAGACATTACAAAAATTATTAAATCAGAAAGAATTTTAACAACTTGTACATTTCAAAAGGCAGGAAAACGATTTGCAGGGGAACTATCCTAAAAGTCTGGATAATGGAGAAACATGAACAAACCTAAAATAAATATGAAGTGAAGATAATTTGATGATCATTCATAGTGGAAGCTGAAAGCTAACAGAATATAGTAGGGCATATAAATGGATCGAGGGAAACCATGGAGATGACCCAATTGCACAAAAAGTTGGAAGAAAACAACTGACATTGTGGAACGTAATTCACCTCAAATAATTGATTGTCTAGAGTGCTAGCATTTCTAACCAAAACATTTCTCTGGGTTCCTTAACATACCAGGTTAACAGTGCCAGGAATCAACATACCGCGACTTCGACCCACCACCCTTAACAAGCAACAACACAAACCAAGTTTTAGAATTCTAAGGTAACATAAACTTTTTGCTAGCTACCATGGGGCAGGGAATCCAAAGACCTCGACCCAATACAATCAACAACCAACAGGAAATGCCCAATTTTCGGCTGCTAGGGAAACGTATTACTAGACAGTTATTGTTTGGTTATGATAAAGAAAAAACTAAACATGAAAATAATTTGAAAGTAGAATCTACAAATGTTAACAAAAAAAACTCTCTATACTCTACTCGCAATGGTGATCATTATACTCTCTCGGATGATTTAAAACACTGGTATTCGCTCGTGTCGCAAACTTTATCCTTTTGGATAATACCTATCATTATACGGTTTGTAGAATAATATACTATTTGAAAGTGTAGGCTGACCCTTTTTATGTGTTTGTGCCACAAATTTATTATACAGAGTGCTCAATGCGAAGTCTGCGTTTAGAAAAACAAATGAGATGTCGAAAAAAGTAGATTAAACCCTGCATAATCCATTAATAAAAACTTTTTATTTAGAATGACCTCCCCAATGCGCCGTTTATATTCGCCGCACTACTTATAAACCGTCCTGTAGATTTTTATTAATAAATTTTACTATTTCTTATCATATTATAGAGATTTTCACTTCATTGATTAATATTTTTTACTACAATCGTGCAAAAAAGGGCTATTATTTACTAATTTTCGTATAAAAAGTGGTACTTTATTGGAATCGATGCTTATTCTTAAACAGTAATTTGCGTGACCTTATATCCCTAGGAAAAAAGTCTAATGAAATAATATTTCCTAAAATTAGGGTCCAAATACGAAGACCTTCGCCTAGTGATACAGCTCCACGTACCATGCAGAGGCGTCATTCGGTTAAGTGACGTAAATTGGATTACATTCACAAAACAAAGACTCCAAATTTTTTTAAATTTATTTTATATTTATTTAACCTATTTCTGCTAGTCCTTATCACCCACACCATATCACAGGACATCCATTAATTTTGTCTACTTTTTATAAACATTTATAAATCTTGCTTTATTGTCCTTCTGAACTCTTCAAAAAGGCAGTGGTAAAGAATTTAAATCATTTAAACACAGTTTTAATGGTCTTGACCTACAAATTTTAAGTTTGCAAAACCTATTACCCCTAAATATGAAAGTGAAGTGAAAATATTTTTCTCCAATGTAAAGAAGATTCTTATTAAACATAGGTACCCATAAACTGGATATTATCAGCTTGCAGGCGTCTAATTAAAATCTCCAAGAGAATTTTTAGACAAATTCAATAACAAAAACGTTTTCCCGAGGGTAACAGTTGGAGTTAATATCTCTATCGTTTCTAAAACTAGAAAAGGAATAAAAAGTCATTAACTTCCAAGTAAATTCCTTCCTATTTGTCTGGATTCCACTAAAAATACACCGATGGCATTTATTATTGGTCATCGTACTTTATACATAGGTATAAAAATAAAAATCCACATACGCATCTTGAGTAATAATGAAAAAATAATTTTGAACCCAAAATTAGTAAGTACAGCACATCGATGACGTCTTTAAGCCCTGAATAACAACCCAGTTAGTCATAGCCATACACATTTCAACATTAAGTTAAATATAATGATTATTTATTGTTGTCTTAATGCAGTCCCTAATTATTACTTAAAGTTTTATTAAGTTAAATTGATTCACGAAAAAAAAAAGGAAACGTTTATGTTAATAAAGAGTCAATGTGGAGGAACCATGGTAGGAAGAAGAAAAGGGAATAAAATAGGGAAATGGGGAATAAAAGTTGTCTTACATACAAACAAGGAATGTTGATATCTATTTTTGCTTGTAATCTTGTAATCATACAGAACAATACCAGCAAGTAATGTAAACTAATAACGTAGTCCTGCCACCTACAGATGTTGATGTCATCATCTACAGAGTGCAAAAGCATTCGAAAACCAGATCTCCAGATACCTATGTAATCCGCGAATGGTGTTATAAACAAAAAGTAGCGATCGCCTCCAAGATTTGGCCCCCTTCCATCCCTTTGCAACCGTGGACGTTGCCGACGCCGAGCATCGCGATGCTGGCAGAGCAATTCAGTGCCGAACGCCAGTCGCCGCAAACGATTCGCTTATCTCGTACACACCACTAGGTCAGTACCCACCATCACCATCACTGTTGTAACATTTTAATGGTGTTTCTTTAATCATTTCATCGCATATTCCTTCTCGACACCTGATAATAACAGAAACTTTTAATAATTTACGTTTCTTAGTGTTTGTAAGTAGATGTAGATGTATATTAGTGTGTTATTAATTTTGTGTGATATTTTCTTCGATTCTTAATACCGAAAAGCCAACGTGATGATAATAATTTATATAATCGCAGATTATTTGTTCGCGAAATCAACGTGTGATAAGTTTTTGGATTATTTACTTGTGATTACGTAGTCCAGTGTTTCTTATAAAAAGAGAAAGGGGGGGGGAGATTATTTAACTTTAAATTTAAAAAAATTCAAATTTAAGAATATTTTATGAACAAGAAAACTTCATAATTATATTAGTGGCGAACTGTATGTCTAATTAAAAAATTCAAGATAATTCAAAAATGTTTGAAAAATAGGGTCGCGTGTCGTAAATTTCGAACGATGACGATATACATTACGAATTGCATACCTACCCACCATACGTAGTGAGTTGTAAATATTCGAATGATTAACAAGAGTGCTGGCTATAATAGGAGCGCTATTCTGGTGCATGCCCTACATTGGTCCGGTAAAAGCTCGGCCTCGCGACGCCGAGCGTCGATTCACGCTATACATCTCATTCACTACAAACAGCTCCAGCTGTTTAAATGTCATTTTTAACCATATTACGTAGAAACTAACGTTACTAGTATTTTTCTTTATCTTGGCAACTATTTCAAAAATTCAGTCCGTGAAATTTCGCTAAAAATACCGACACTTAATTAGTGCGGATCCTCTATAGTAAAATATTTGGAACGCTTGCCTGAGAGTTGCAAAATAAAACGGCCTTAACTCGAAGGTCTCTTAAAACCGAGCCAAGACATTTAATTGTGAGTTACCAAACACACCTGTAAACAATCATGTAAAAAATTTTTTGATATTTTGATCCTACCTGTATGTTGAGAAATGTTAAGTTTTCAAAAATAATAATCAGTCTAGAAATAACTGTAAGCATGCGATATAAATATGACTATATAAATGTATGAACTTGGAAGAAAAGTAGGGGGTAACTGAAACTGAGCTTGTGGTAACAGTAAGATGGGGGGTCTAAGAATAGATCGGTGCTGTTCAAACGCCAAGGCGGGTGCGGTCCCCATATCGGTCTCGCGTCTACATCCAGATCCAAATTAGAGCGGGATAAAGTGGGCGTCTTATGCATTTGCTCCTGGGTACCTACTATAAGCATTACCATTGCTAATATTTCAAACTACATGACATTCTTTTATTAAAAACCACTAATGGATGATCCCGAAATTTAGACATTTTTGAACTTATTTGAGATAATATGAGAACCATAGCTAATTATTTTAATTAACAATAATTTTCAAGAATCCACATTATATTGTTAATATAATCCCCATTCCCCCAATCCAAAAGAACAACTCATGGACAAGATGTTGGAATTAATAAAAAAGAAGTAGTTATGGTAAATACATTCAGTTACCATAACTAAATTTCTTTTCTCTGAAATCGTCCGTATTTTATCCATTAATAAAACTTTTAAAATCAAAAAAATAAACTTTCCCTAACTCAATACTCTAAAAGCCAAGCTATACAATGATAATATATTTTTATTGCACCAGAAACAGGACCCTATTTGATTTTATTTTTATTATCTATTCTACTTTAAATTATTACAAAATTAATCATTTTTAAATTTAAAAAAATTGTGTACAATCACGTCAGAACAGGGTGTTTACCTGACTCGACCACTACGCGGCCTCGTACTTTATTTGCCATCTCGTCAGTACACCATTACTTTCCTGACTTTTATACTACTGGATTGAACATCAAAAATTGCCCAATTTATCTTAATTATTTACAAGTGTTATAACAAATGCCTTGGCCTGTAAATTAAAATGCCAATAATCTGCTTTAAATGTGGGAGTTTTGAGTGAATAAATTATCAAACGAATTGCGGCTGGCAACTGTACAGATATTGCGTGTGGAAAATGGTTCGCTGGTGCCAGAAAGAAGACTCGTCGTATACGTACACACTATCCAAAAATAGACCAGAAGCACAAAAATCCGTAGCTGCTAACTTTTCTTTTAATGCCAGACTACATAATCGACTAGAGTCATTCAAGGTGAACTTTATTACATGCAAAATAATATGTTGCAGAGATAGATTTTAAGAATTTTGAAAATTCATTGTTTTGAATTTAAAAAAAATTAACAAAGCAATTAGGAACCTTCCTCCTTTCTGAAGCCTCAATAATCCGGATAATCGGGATCGGACTATAAAAAATAGTTTCGAGTCTTTTATCGATGAATAAATGTTATTTTCTTTTGATAATTTTTAAACATGGCTCTGAGTCTGTAGTGATATTTTTTCATTTATTTACAAAAAAATTGCCTACACAATTTTAAATTTTCTATTCGTACCTACTTCTTTTTTTTATTATCTAATCCGAATTACTTCTTCCCTCAATTAATTAATATTAAGCTATTATCATTTTTTAATATAAAAATTATTATTATTCCTTGATCCATGTGTAACAGGGTAACAGGCATTTTAAACAAAATATTCATTGCATTCTACCATAACTGACTTTTTCCAATTTAATTACAACTTGCATAATAATAAAATGTTCTATTTTCTTGTGTTTAGCGAACGACTGAGACACAAAGGTGATACAAAATGTTTAAGAACCACCTGGAGATGATAAGCCGGAATGAGTCGGCGTCAAAGAAAGCAAAATTCTGGCAGTCCTTTGTCGGTTCCCTTAAAGGTAATTAATTTTTATAACTCAATGGTCTTTGACTTTACATAATGCTAAAAACAAAATATAGAGAATCAGTAGAAACTTTCATTTGTTACTTAAAAAAATCATATATACAATGAAGTCCATTTATTGTGCAATAGACGCATATTGCAAGTTAAATGGACCGGCCACTTTATCATTGGAATATAGGCAACCAATTATACACTTCTAGTACTCTTGCCCCTGCTTACTGACTTTAATTATTGTTTGTCACCTATTAAATTTGTTTTTTTTTTAATATTTAATACAGAACAAGATTGAAAACTACCGATTGATTGAAAACATCATTTATACTGACCAAGAAAAAATAGAAATGTGTACAAATTTATGTGTTACTGTTTTACGTCAATTTTTTTTGTCATCATATGTCAAATTTTTTAGATGATCTTGATATTATACACATTAGGGACTGCTTTGTTAGGATATTTTACACTAAAATAATCCCTTAAATCCCTAACATTACCTATTGATAATTCGATAATCCGGAGTGATATAGCATATACACATTTCTAATTTTTTTTTCGTCTGTATGTTTCCAATAAATCGTTCGTTTTAAGTCTTGTTCGTTATTAAAAACTAAAAAAACACACTGTAATTTGACAAACAATAATCGAAATCAATAAGCAGGGGCAATAGTGCTATCAGTGTATAATGGGTTGCCTATATGCCAATGATAAAGTGACTATATATTGTACAATAAATGGACTTCATGTAGGTACGAGAGTCGACACCTGTGATTCCCCTATTTATTTTATTATTATCTCAAAATCAATTGTTTTTCGTATTGTGTCCTATACATTTCTATTATTGAAATATCGAACTACAGCCTACTTGATGAGCAAGTAATTTATTTCTTTGTTATTAAGATTGATTTTTGATTTCATTATACGACCACCCCAATATCTTATTTTGTTATTAGGTTCCTAATTAACATCTCGATTAGAAAAAAAAATAAAACAAAAAAAATATTTTTTCTAATACTACGTAAAAATATCTATCAGTTATCTCTCTTGTACTTTTCTTCTATCTACAACGGTTAAGGGTTAAGCAAATATTTTGGATTGTATGACGATTATGCCGCGGCATGCGGCAAACCACATCTAACCAATCACAGACTGGTATTACATGTCTGTGACTAGTTATATGGGGTTTGAGGCGCGACGCGCCAATTACAAAGTTACCCATACAAAGGGGTAAATTGTCACAAATGTTCATTTATCCTCTATAAGGACGTAACGGTACGAAATTTAAACACAAGATTAATACTATTTTCTGTATTTGCTTTTAGGATCAGAGGATTTAAGGGCCCCTGAGAGCACCTACAGTGGGAGACCACGTGGAATCTTCAAGCCTCTCCCAGAGTTCCCCTCACTATCATCCACTTGGGATACATGGCCATATGGAAAATCCATCTTCGATGACCCCTCCCATGCTGCCGAACGTTTGAACGTCCCTGGATACCGTTATGATCCCCTTCATCGCGACATATACGGATACTCCCCAAGGAAACTCTTTCCCCATAACTATGGTTACTCCCCATTAGAAAGATACCGACCCGGTAAGATTTAAGCACACGTGCCATCTTATATACCCTGTTATGACTAATCTGTTTAGGGCATCGCAGAGCCGCCTCCGAATAGATCTACTTCTAAATCATATGCTATTTAAACACCTACGAACGCCTAGGGTGTCTTCGACATTTAAATTTTTTTATCCATCACAAAATATCTTTATATGTTAATAATTTGGATCAGGATACTGTAAAGTATTTTCAGATCTTTTATATTTAATAAATTTTAGAGTTTTGTGATGGGTGATATTTTAAAATGTGTTTGGACTTATTTTACAAACAAAGCTATTCAATGAAATATTTTTTTCTACGATTTGTCAAAATTGTTATCCTATTACAAACATCTAACGCATTTCTGTTGTAACAAAGGAGCATTATTAATTTTTGATTGATCTTACAGTTTTTAGCATTTCGATTTGTGTAAATACTAAATATACATGTATTCAGTTACAACAGAAATACACAATTTTATAAATAGATAAGTAACGAACACTTTTATATTCATATAGTATGAGGAAACGGTTATAATAATATATTTGTCTTTTTTTTTTGTATTAATGATTATCAAATTAGTGTGTCTTATTTAGAGCTACGCGTAATAACTTCTTGAACAATATTTAGTTACTGTCACATGGTGTCTAGTAACAGAGGCATTATTATATCAATAGAAAAGCTTATGCGAGCTAGTATTATTTACTTGGTGGTTTGTAAATAATGCCAATGTGATTATAATATTATTAATAAAAATAAAATAATAAAACTTAAAATCAAAAATTGCCCCTGCAAAAGCTTGAGCTCATATCACATTCCTAAAGTAAAATTAAAACATCTCCATTATGGCACAAATTTACATGTTTGCAAGCACCACCAAAAAATCTAGAGCTAGTATAATGTGGCGCATGATGCTTGTTGGCTGCGCCGTGCCGTGATGCTTTTTTAACACTACACTGCTCTTTGTATACTCGCTCCAGCATTTGCCAGGGCGATGTAATGTATTTTTTCTAATCGCTCACCCCTACCTCTTATTCCATCTCTATGAGACAACTTTTTTAAACCATCTACTGGTTTATTTTTTTACAGATGGATTTTTAATAAAAACGAATTTTAAAGCGCGGGTGTAATTTTTTCATTTTTTAGCACGTAAATGGAAAGTTTCGTGCAGATCAAGGTAAGGTTTTTTAAACCCTTTCTTGCTTCAATAAGTAACACAATACTTCACATTCTTACCAACCAAAATAACATTCAATTGCAGCCTGTGACTACAAATATTATTCATTCCCTTAATTAATTCATTGTTTATTTATTTAACGTTACAATGAGATTATAAACTAATATTTACTTGCATATAGCGTTCCATGTGTCAAAACCAAAACCATTTGATGCTGAATCCGCCTGGTCAGACCATCTTCAACGTAAGGCAGAGAGGGAACGTTTGTATCCCCGTGTCTTTGATAACTTCCATACAAGTTATCCATTCAGTCGTTATCCACTCTACTTGGTGTACAGCAAGAGACCACAATTGCCTCCTGATGAGAAGTACGATCCCCACCGTAATTGGCTAGATCACTTGGATCGTTTGAATGATCTTGATAGACTTGCTGGCCTCTTCCCCAAACACTGGAGCCCCACCCCCATTAAGGTAATTTACTCACTGTAAATGCAGATAGACAAAAAGAACCTATTCTATGAAGAAAAGGACCATTTTTCTTTGTTATCATCCACTAAGTACACAAAATAATTATTTAAGCGACAAGGAATATAAAAACAATACTTGTCTACTTGTTGCCTGCTGCTCATTCCGACCAGAGCATCTGGTAGTGAGAATATGTGGCTTCCTAATTTCAAAGTTAGGCAGTCCCTGTAGATTCTATTTTATTTAATTTTTTGTATATTTAAATGAAAATACCGTAAATATTTTTATTATAGGTAGGAGACTATGGCCCAAGGCCGGGAGAGGTTGCTTATAATTACTTTGGACAACCACTTTACACCCGTGGAGGTCTTTCTCCAAGTAAGCTTCTGTGGTCAGACCTTCTGAACCCATCTCCCCACCTACCCATGTCTGCCATTACCCGCGATCCTTGGTGGTGGAACCATCCCTCACTAAGACCCTATGCACCCTACAGCAATTGGGGTAGATCCCCATTCTACCTCCGAGATTCATACCTATCTCCTGTCAAGAGGACTTACCTGTGGGACAAACACCCTGTCAGACCTTTCGGTAAGTCTGGTCCCTTTTGTTAAATCGCTCAAAATTTAAAGTTATGGCCTTAACTTTTTTTTATGGAAAAGGACAGCGCTTTTTACTGAACACTGAGTGGTAACACTTTTAAATATTCTAATTTAAAAAATTGCAGTTATACACATTGAACGATCATGGTCCAATTTTCCTTAAAATCCTCGTCTTTAACCAGTCATCAACCTATAAATTATTTTTATGTGTATTGTAGAAGTTATTTATGTTGTTTCAGAACTTTGTAGTCTTTCTGTAGATTTTCACTCTTGTACTGCAATAGTTTTACCACTTCAAATAGATACTAAGGTTTACCTACAGGG
The DNA here is from genome assembly GCA_963082805.1 of Hemicrepidius hirtus. NCBI lineage: Eukaryota > Metazoa > Arthropoda > Insecta > Coleoptera > Elateridae > Hemicrepidius > Hemicrepidius hirtus. Next base: position 10,428,993 of record OY720167.1, read on the forward strand.
CGTTTCAAATTTGAGGGCAACCATAGGTATCTCACTTATTATAAAAGATAGAGAGCTGGTTTAAATTCGGTACTTTTGTAGAACTTTGTGCATAAGAATATGCCGTAAAGAAATTTAACGTAACTCAATCAGTTTTCATTTTATGGAGAAAAATTTAAAAAAAAAATGCTTTTTGTTTCTAAATTTGTTATTAAAAAAGATATTGGAAAACTGTAAGTGCATTCTTAGAACAACTTTTTATTTTCTAACAGTTGAAGGTATTAAATTTATCGGAAAACGTTTCGTTTTTTTTGAACCATCATCAAGTTTCTTATTTCATAGATGCCATGTTAAATTTTTATGTCATTGGGATAAATTTGTTGTTGTCAAAAAAATTCTAAAAAAGTGCCGAATTTAAACCTACCCTCTCTCTTACAATAAGGGAGATCCCCATGGTTGTCCTTGATTTTAAAAACCTTGTACCTATATTGTTTTTTTTTGCTTATGGCACTTAAAAAAAATTAATGCATATATTTTACTACTGTGTAATTATTTAGCACATTATTTACTAATCTCTGTGTTTGCTACATCTATCACCTGAATAAACAATTTACTTTCTATGCTGTCCTATATTTTTTATCTTTTTGATAATCAAGGCCTTCTTCTGCATAATAAAGCTTCTTTTACTGCTATTTATTTATTATATTTATATAAAATATGTTAATATATTTTTTCCAATTTCAGCTGCTCTTTAATTCACATCTTATTTAAGCAACATCAATCTTCATCAGCATCGTTTGCGGACTGACTGCTTGAAAACTTTAAAAAAATTACATATATTCATATTATTTAATAAATTTATATAAGTGACGCACACTCCCAGTTATTTTTATTTAAACAAATATATATGTTCTCGACCTGTTATATTATATAGGTTCAATGTTACTCCAGTCACTGTTTCTTATTTACGCATGAAAAGATAAAACATCCCCTACATATTTAATGCGTAGTACACAAGCACATTATTTACATATTATGTATACTTATGTAAATCTATTTCAGCATTAAAAACTGGACTGTCCCGATTTTGTATACCAATACCATTATAAAAACAGCAAAAAATAATACTTTGTATAGACACAAAATTAATAAAAAATCTACTTTGTTATATTTGTTATGTAAATACTGTACAAAGTATCTTACTTTTAAGTAATAAAGAAACATCAATCACAACAATTGGGATATTATACTTACTAATGAACTTTAATTGTCAGAATAATAAAACTGATTTTTTTAATCAATATCCCTACCTTCTAACTTAATGGACCAACATCTTCTTAGTAGCATGTGCAGTTGGGGTACACATTTTACAATCTTCGGCACCAGAGGAACTATCTGAACTATCCGAATCAGAACTGCTAGAATCAGAATCTGAACCTGATCCATCAGACTGACTCTCTTCCGTATCTTGATTCACGCTACTGATACTAATAGTCTTACATCCAATTGAGTTGAGAGGTAAATTTCCTAATTCCAGAGAGTTATATTTCTGCAACAATAACATTGTATTATTATTTAAAAAAAATAATTGAATAAGTATCCAAAAAAGCATTAATTTTTTTACTGAAAACGTCTCCAATGAAAGATTCCCACATAAACCAAACATTAATCTGAGGAATTTTTGTCTTCCCGCATTTGGTTTCTAAATAACTATTTTTTTGAATTTTTTTATAGTAATAAACGCCTTCCAAACTTAACTCAGTCGGAGATAGTGGCGCATGACGTCATATACCATAAGGTAAAAGTAACATACCATTATCAAAACGCTTTAAATTGAAATGCAGCGAAAACCGCACTAGATAGGGTAAAATACTATAGGGCCAAAGTTGTGGAAAATAAAATTTCCTATAAGAAACTCTGGGAAAACGTATGCCTAACTTTAAAAATTTAGGTCTGAGAAGCATTCGAAATTAGCATAAACCAGCGATTCTGGTTTAAAATTGAAATGCAGCAAAAACCGCGAAAGATAGCTGAAAATAACATAACACCAAAGTTGTAGAAAATAAAATTTCCTATAAGAAACTCTGGGAAAGTATATGTCCAATATTAATAGTTTGACCTTAGAAATCTTTAATGAAAAGTGCATTAGTTCGCACCTGCTTACTCACAGTGCCTCTGCATGAAATTTTAATCTCTTGAGATAGAGTCTTATACAGTACCACTGTAAATAAAAGAGACAGCTGCGTCGTCGCGTAGGTAAGTTTGTTCTTGTTGATTTTGCGTGCCTTGAACAAAAGGCTAATGATGTCACCATGTGTTATAATAAAAAAAAATGGTTGTTCATGAAAATCAGCAATAAAACAAACAAGTAATATGTAAGAATCTTTACCTTATAGTAATCGGTAAACTGGCCTGGTACCAAAGCTAATGGATACTGCCCTATAGCTGGTTTGTTCACTTGTTTCATTTTACCTTTAGGGAAATGTACTGTAAATGTCTGAAGATCCATACAAGCTCTCCTTTGCTCTCTTCTTGCCTAAAAATAAAGACATTTTTTTTTAATTCCAACCAAGACTTCCAATGATATTTGGTCACATGACCCTCCTGGAGGTCAGAACAAAAAAACTATCCCAAAGTCGTGACACGTGACCTTCCTGAAGGGCTCTCATTAACCGGTTTGTCCGTCCTAAAAGAAAATTTTGCCTGCATTTATTACCTTATTAAAGTTAGCATTCCATTGAAAAGCAGATTGAACGGCTTGTTCTACAATATCCAACTTGTTCTTTTCCTGGCTAGCAGCTAAACTAAGTGCCTTCTGTTTATTAGAAACATCTTTAGCCTGACGATCACGTTGGTGCTTACAATACTCCTCATATTTGTGCTGAAAATCTGTATACATGATGTCCAATATATCTTCACTCCTTACTGCAGTTAATCCCATGTCACACATTGCTTCTGAAGCTAAACAACTTTCACGGATAAAATCACGCTCTTGCATATCTACAGGTCGCCTCTGGATACCTAAAAAATTTATTATTAAATAAAAATGGAAGATTATAATAAAATATAAGCAAACCTGGGTATTTTCTTTTAAAAGATTTGATACCAAGGAATTGTGCAACTTGTTCCTGTAACATGTAAGGTCCTCCACCTCCCCAAGAATATTCAGCTAGCTTGTCGGCTGAAATAACTTCCCCTTCTGGCTCTTGATGAACTTCCAATCGGGGACCTTTACGAACTTTTTGAGTTTTCTCGCCACTTTCAGTAGTGGTATTGCTTTGTACAGAACTTTGAGATTCTTCTACTCCTTCAGCTGAAGAAGCTAACACCTACAATTTTTTTGAAGGTTTAAAACTTGGCTGTATTGTCAAAAGTTGATTTAAATACAAACAAGGCCTTTTTATTACAAGCCTTTGACACAGTTTTGCCTAGAAATGTAATAAATCCATATTCTTATATTTTACTGACTTTTTAATGTAAGCTAAGTTTCACACCAAAATCCCCCCTAATTGCTGGGTAGGTGTAGAGTTGTACGCTACGGGTTACACTTGAACTGAATAATAAACCGTAGCCAGATTCGTTCGTAAGAGATAAGAATGAAGATAGACATGAATAAAGCATAATTAAGTAGGTTATGATCACAACGATGTAAATCACTCACTTGTTTTGCTGGTGTCTGTGCCCTACTGCTGTTTTCAGCACTCATGCGTGTTTCCTCTTCGTATATAACAACTTCTCTATTTCCCGATTCTGCAGGTAATGGCACCTGTTTGAATTCTGCATCTTTTGTATCAAAGTCCTTAAATTCCAAATGGTCATTTACCATAGAGTCCTTGGAGAATTTTAATTTACCATATGGCTTACGTTCCTGCATTCACCAACAAGAAAATTTGTTATTTACACAATTTGCCATTACAGAAACATTCAACTAAAATCAGCAGTTAACACTAAGCTACACGTCTAAAAATAACACTAGTTACCGGATTGCAGTGTTCTATTAATGTACCACATAATGATGTAATTTATGTAATTTGGCTATACTTTTGTGTGTTTACAGATTCTTACTGTTCAGCATTATATATTTTTCAAAATTTCTTACAGCTAAATGTCTTACTCTACTGTTTAACAATATCCACACCATTGATTTATTTATTTACAAGAAAACTAACAGGCAGACCCCATCGTTTGTTTTTGAAGTAGGGGGCCAATACATGCAAGCATTTGATAATTTAGTTAAGGAAAAAAACAGATTTCCTTCTAAATTTCTCCCCTAAAGGTTTTTTACCAAAAGGAGCAACTGGTGAAAAGCCTTTTAAATTAATAATTCCATAAAAAATGATAATTCATAGGCAATTAATTTTAAACCACCCAAATAAAGGCGATGAAAAGTCTTAAAAAATACTTTGACCTATTTCTTTTACTAAGGTTTAACAATAATAATAAAATAATTTCTATTCAAATTTCACCCCACAAAGAACGGCTGGTGAAGAGCCTTTTAAATTAATAATTCCATTAAAAAAGATAATACTTCATAAGCAATTAATTTTAAAACAACCCAAATAAGGTTTTTACTTCTAGTCAGGTGATGAAAAGTCTTAAAAAAATATTTTGACATATTTCTTTTACCAAGGCTTAACATCGAAGCCCACAACACCAATAAAATAATTTCCGTTCCAACTTCTACTACAAAGAGCAACTAGTGAAAAGCCTTTTAAATTAATAACTCCATAAAAAGTCCACACTCTGTAGAGTACTCGAATGTAACCCTTTCTGGTAAGTTAAACCTTGTTTATGGTTGAAACTGTTAATAAAAAAAAATTGGTAAAACAAAGGGTCCAATATTTTTACAAAAACTGGTACAAATGTTTTTTTTACATCTGCAGTTACGTAAAAAACGAGCATTTACTTAACTTTAATTGAAAAGTTTTCATGTTCAATTTATCCCATCCCTTTCTGATCTAAAAGGAACAAGCCATGCATACGAGATTAAGAAGCAACAAACGAAACGTATTGTTTATAGGGATTTTACCATTTTTAGCAAAATTGCATACTTTTTTTAAGCAATCAATAAACTTTTAATAATTTAAATTAAATCCTTGAAATTAATAATTTATCAACTATTTAAAAAAAATAACCAGTAGTTCTATGAACAAATTCTATGAAAATTACTTTCAAAACAATTTTTAGCAAAAATTTAACATAACTTTTAAATATTTTGAATGATTATGCTATAATTTGGAAGAAAATAATGGAAACTACTTGGAAAATGTTCTAATATGAAATTTCTTGGGGAAATAATATGCCATTTCGTTTTGTAGAAAGTTTATTGGCTAAAAAAAGCTAAGAAAAGGTAAAATCCCTTTGTAAACAATGTATAATAATACAAAAAAAGATTCAATATGTTAGATACAACAAACAAATATAATTTATTTTAATAAACGTTAATAGATTTAAACTGCAATATATACTCAATACTTAATCCTTACAAATATAACACAAAAATTAATTTTTTTATGTGATCACACACAAATCAGCCTTCAAGTTTCACCATAAAAGAGAAATTTCGAAATATAGAGAACAGACATTACTGCACAGCAATTAAAAGCATTAAAAAATTCAAATTCTTCATAAAGCTATTTCACTCACTGAAACCGACAGACCTTGGATTTTTTAGCAGTGGCAGCACGTGTGGAGACATTTTTTTTACCCCCTCTACCTCGGGTGGATGGTGCTCTTGGTTTCCTTGGTTTAATTCCCAATGTTGTTTTTACTGACGCCCCTCTACAACTACGTTTTGGCCTGGTTGATTCTTCTACCACAGGGGGTGCAACCACTTCTTCCTCCCTAGGGTCTTTAAAATCTTCTCTGACTTCTAATGGGACCTTTCGTGGCCTACCACGCTTTCTTGGAGCTGGTGGAGTTGCTGTAAAAATTAAATACACAAGATTAATTTTTTATTAAAAAAAAAATTAAGTGACTAACCAACAATTGGAGGAATCACAGGAGCTACCGGTCTAGGTGGTACACTGGACATAGCAGTTGCAGATTCAAGGGTTATTTCAAATATTGGAATATCAGCCAAGGGATCTGCCATTTCTTCTCTTGAAAAAAATATTGGTTCTTCACTCCGTTTGGTAACTGTTTCTTCTTGTTTGTCATTCGGTGTTGTATCGATTCGTGTAATCGTTACATCTGGTACATTTGTTGTGCTGGTTGTATTTGAAACCAAACTAATAGTCAAATCTGATGGTAGATCTGATTTAAAGTGTTTTAATTCTCTTTCTGCTTCATCACTTGCTGATCTTTTTAAGCCTTCATGTTGTGTTGGGACTATATGGGCAAGTCCACGTTCTTTTGATAACTTTAGTTTAATTTTCTTTAATTTCTCAGATTCCTTTTCTTTCTTTGTATTTTTTGCAATTTTTAAGACAATTCTTTCTTGTTTAATTTGGTCCTCAAAATCAATGAGCTCTATTGGTTCATCATCAGATTCAAGCGGTTTTGGCACAGGTTTAATTGTTACCTTAGGAGTAACACTACATTCGAGAGGCTTGACAATGGGTTTAATGTTGAGTTTAAACGGTTGAACTGGAATTACAGACATCTCATCACTGGAATCTTCTGGGGGTTTTATGACAGGTTTGATTGTAATACGAGGACTGTGTGAGTTTTCTGCTCCTTCACTTTCTGATGGTTTTATTACCGGTTTAATTGTAATTCTTGGACTATGTTTTTCCTCACAGTAGATTTGAGTTTCTTCTTTTATTATTTCTTCAGGTGGTTTTATAATTGGTTTTATTGTAATTCTTGGGCTGTGTTTTTCTTCAGAATGACTTGGGGTTTCTTCTTTAAGTAATTCTTCAGGGGGTTTTATAACTGGTTTTATGGTAATTCTTGGATTTGGTCTTTCTTCTGAACAAATTTCTTCTTCAGGTTTTATAACAGGCTTTATTGTAATCCTCGAACTAATTCTTTCTTCAGAATAACTTTGATGTTCTTCTTTAGGAGAATCCTCAGTTTGTTTTACAGGTTTTATGGTAATTCTTAAATTTTGTCTTTCATCTGCGTAACTTTCATTTTCTTCAGGCTTTTTAATGGGTTTTATTGTAACTTTTGGGCTATGTCTTTCTTCTACATAACTTGATGTTTCTTCCTCTTGCGGTTTCACAATTGGTTTTATTGTAATTCTTGGACTATGCTTTTCCTCTGGTGGTACATCCTCTGGAGGTTTTACAACTGGTTTTATAGTAATTCTAGGACTGTGTCGTTCCTGCTCCTCTAAAATTGATTCTTCTGGAGGTTTTACGACGGGCTTTATAGTAATTCTAGGACTGTGTCGTTCCTGCTCCTCTAAAATTGATTCTTCTGGAGGTTTTATGACTGGCTTTATGGTAATTCTGGGACTGTGTCTTTCTTGCTCCTCTAAAATTGATTCTTCTGGAGGTTTTATGACTGGCTTTATGGTAATTCTGGGACTGTGTCTTTCTTGCTCCTCTAAAATTGATTCTTCTGGAGGTTTTATGACTGGCTTTATAGTTATTTTAGGGCTATGCTTTTGTTCAGAAGAACCTTGAATGTCTTCTTTAGAGAATTCTTCAGGCGGTTTAATAATTGGTTTTATAGTAATTCTGGGACTATGTCGTTCCTGCTCGTCTATGATACATTCTTCTGGGGGTTTTACAATTGGTTTTATAGTAATTTTAGGGCTATGCTTTTGTTCAGAAGAACCTTGAATGTCTTCTTTAGAGAATTCTTCAGGCGGTTTAATAATTGGTTTTATAGTAATTCTTGGACTCGGTCTCTCATCTTCTTTAGCTTGTTCTTCGGAAGGCTTGACAATAGGTTTTATTGTAATCCTCGGACTGTGCTTTTCTTCAGAATAATTTTCCATTTCCTCAGGTGACCTTACAATAGGTTTGATAGTAATTTTTGGACTATGATGTGTTTCAATAGAAAGAGTTTCTTCAGGTTTTACAATTGGTTTAATATTTAACTTTGGGCTTAATACTTCTTCTAATTTAGGATAAGGTCGAAGGGTTAACCTTAAAGGACTTAATGATTCTGGTTTAACTATAGGTTTTATTGTTATCCTTGGACTACCAGTTCCTGATGTACTTGGTTTGGTTTTAGGACTGCTTTGCTTATCGGAAATTTCTGGTGGTTTGATTGGTTTTATGGTCAACCTGGGGCTATGTTGAGTTTCTGTAGAAGGTAAAACGGATTTAATAGTTATTTTTGGAATGACTTGTTCGTCTGTTTGTTCAGGATCGTCACTAGTAGTTGATGTAGGAGTAGATTTAATAACCAATTTTGGAATATGTTGTATTGGAGAAGGATCAACATCATTTGGATCGTATATTTTAAGTATGGAATGTACATTATCTGATTTATGTTTAGTTATAGTCATTTTTAATGGAGCCCTACTTGTTTGATTGTCTGTATCCATTGAAGGGGTTTGTTTTGTATCAGTCTGTGGTTGTAGAATTTCAGATTTTTTTACTTCGTTGCATGTGAGATCTTTCTCCGGTGTTGGTTCTTGTGTTGGTTGCCGTTCGGTACAATCAGGATTTTCCACTTCCACAGTTAATGGCTGTATCAGCTCTGTACTACTTCTAGTTGATACATTTTGTTCATCCAATTCAACACTGCTACTTGTAGCTGTTAAATCTTCTTCATTAACCGACTCAGGAGAAATTTCTGTAATTTCCGGTTCTATTTCTGTTTTTTCCTCGCAACTTGCTTCAACCATGACTGGTGCAATACTTTCTGAAACAGTGTCAGCAGGGATTTCTTCAATAACTTTCATAATTATATCTGATTTCACTTCAGTTTCTGCTAATATCTCGGTTGCGGATTCTTCTTCTTGGCCACTATGTTCCATTATAATTTCGGATGATACATCTTCCTGGTTATGTTCATTACTTACAACTTCTGTTCCCTCGTCTGGATTAACTTCAACATTAGTATCAATCAAAATAGGTTCTGATGAATTATTTTCACTAACAATTTGAGATGATTCACTAACTATATTTGTTTTAATACTGGATGTATCGATTAAATCTATTTTAGGTTCTTCTTGGACGTTTTCAGAGCATTCTTCTTGCATACTACACTCTCCTTTTTCTTCAACGTCAGCTTCCTTTAATACATTTTCATTATTACTACTGTCAAGTAAAGTTTCTAAGCATCCGCTTTCAATATTAGTACTGGATGAATCTTTTAACTCTTCTAATAATTCTTTAGGATGTTCAACAGTTGCAATTTCATCTACATTTTCAGAAACATGCTGTTCTACTTCTGAGCTGCTACACGTTTCAATTACGTCGGAATTTGTGCACATTTCGATATCTTCAGAACATGCATTACTTGTGGATATTTCTGTATTATCGATAGTTGCAATTGCTTCTATTTCAGGTTCTAATGCAGTATTTTGAATATTTTCAACTAAATCTACATCTTTAGAAATATTAGGTTGTTTCGTTAATTCACACTCTGATATAACTTCGTTGCTTGTATTTTCTAATTCAGTTTGAGATTCCACGAAAGTATTAATATTATTAGCAGTACTTACTTCTTCAGATGTTTCTAATATCTCGGCCACTACCGGTTCACTTACTACATCTTTTAATTCGTCAAGATTAGACACAGTATTGATTTCTTCTATTGTTTCAGCTTTCTCTGGTTCTTTCGGTTCACACTCGATATTATTACTGGGTGTTATATTAACGTCAGGTAAAATATTGCAATCAAATGAAGGCCCTTCTAAATTTGTTTGCTCTATTGAAAATAAATCATTTACATTAGAACTGTTAACTTCATCATACGACTCTGCTAATTTAGAATTGTCGAATGATTCACGAGAAAATCGATAACTATCATTAGATTCACCTAATAAATTCTCCAGGTCTTGTACAATATCTTCTACGTTTTCGGTTATTTTTTCTGTTGGAACATCTGAAATACTTAATTCTGATGTGAAAAAATCAGCATCTGTTTCACTACTCATTGATGGTTTGTTTATTATAGAGTTTGCCTCCTTTTCAAGATCTTCTACAAATTTGTCTGGAGTGGTACTGCTTATGGTTGCATCGTCACATTCTACTACATGTGTTAACAAACCGCTTGCATCTTTAGGTAATTCGGAAGCTGGAGCTGGAATAACTGCTGGAGTTGCCTCATTTAAATTGGCATTTTCTGTATCAGAAGGCAGGTTATTCGAACCACAAACACTGCTCTCCATTTTTACCAAAAAAACTGTAAAACTTCAATATATCCTAACTCGATTTAGAAAACACATTATATCATATTTCCTTCTAATTGGAATACACAATGAACACACTAAAACTTATAGAAATACTTTTTAATGACAAAAAAAACTGATACAAATTCCTAACCATAATTATTTTACGTTCTCTTGACAGAGTCAAAAACATTATTTAATCTTCCCATACAACAACATTAACAAAGGATAGAGCTATACGGTTGATTATTGTAAAGAGAGAGACAACATGCACATGTGATGTTAACTTAATACGAATGAAGTATTGCAAAGCGTCCCCATCCAGCGCCCTCTGGATATCAAATCAAGGATGTATAAATTTAATATTTCCCTAGAATATTTCATCTTTTGCAGCCAATCTTTCCATAAAGTCCATTATAAATTCGCTTAAAAATAACTAAACTTTCGATGATTTCAAAAAATGGTATGAAATATTTTCAAAATTATAAGATTCATAAAATTATAAATTCCCGCCTTCTTATATTACCGTTTAATATGGCAGTGTTTACACCAAACTAAAATATACAGAGTGCTTCATAAAAACTTAGTCAACATTCAATAGCAAATAAAATTAATATTTAATAAAATTTGTATTTATGTAATCAAAACAGTTTATTTTGGTAATTATATATTTATTCTAACTGCCTCTTTAAACTTGACTGCATATTGCGTTATACTATGACGGTTGTTATGTAAACAAAGCAAACAGTTTTGGCATAAGTCAGCTGATAACCTAATCTGTCACTGTGATCTGTCAGGGATGTTTTGTACCTGTCAAAAAGAAGTAAACATTTTAACAAGCTTTTAATGCAAATTTAATCATAAATAATTGCAAATAAATACACAAAAAGATGCATGAAGCCTATCAAGTGTCTCAGTTGCTTAAACTGACTGTTCAAATTGAATCAATCGCAGCCTATGGTAAACGAGTAAGTTTTCTAGTGTTTTCTTTAATAAACCTATGTATTGCAGATGAAAATCTATTGGTGGGAACCAGGCAAGGGCATTTGCTTATGTACAGAGTAGTTACAACAGCTGACGATAAACATGATGTACAATTAATGAGATACAACAAAACCTTTAGTAAAAAAGCGATACAGCAACTCGATGTTATTCCAGAATATCATCTACTTATAAGCCTTACAGGTATGGTATTTGGGTAAATAATATCTTGATAGAATATTAATATAACTAGAATACTTTTTAGATAATGTAATTCAAGTGCACGATATTAATGTTAGTCACTTCCCTGTGGTTCATCAAGCTGCTAGAACAAAAGGCGCAAACATATTCACAATAGATTCAAAGGTAACACAGTAAAGTTGACGATATTATTCTGATTTAACCCTGTTTCACTTTTACAGTCCCAAATATCATTAACAGGAGAAAAAACTGTTCTAGTTCGTATGTGTGTTGCTGTTAAAAGAAAATTACAGTTGTATTACTGGAAAAATAATGAATTTATGAAACTTGTAGAAGATATTTCCTTAACTGATGTACCAAGAGCTCTTACCTGGTGCCAGGAAACACTTTGTGTTGGATTTCGGGGAGAATATTCCCTATTTGAAGTTAGTACTTAAATAAATAATAATATTAAAGAATTTGAAAGTTTCATTTCAGCTAACTGGTCAACAACAAGATTTATTTCCAACTAGTAGTAGTAGATCAAGTGATCCATGTATAATGAAAGTATCTGATACAACATTTGCATTAGGAAGAGAAACTCAAACTGTATTGGTAAATGTAAAAGGAGATGCAGAAAAAGCTAAAGCTTTACGTTGGTCAGATATACCCATTGCAATGAGTTGGGATGAACCGTATGCATTGGGTGTCCTTCCTGACTCAATAGAGGTAAAGTTTATAATTAATTCTCTGCCTTTAAAAGCATTATGTTTTTATACAACAGGTACAAACAATTGAACCAGGGGGTTTAGTACAAAGTCTGGATAGTTTACCAAAAGCAAGATTAATCACTCGATGCAGACAAGGATTATTGTATGCAGCTTCAGTCAGCCAAGTATGGTGTCTACATGCAGTTGATATTTCAAAGCAACGTGAAATGTTATTAAAAGATAAACAATTCCAACTTGCATTAACTCTTACGGTATTTTTTACTATTTCCACCCAATGCGTTGCTTTTAAGTTTCAAATTGTAAACTTTTAATTTACAGAAAGTTTCAAAAGAGACTGAAGAAGATAAAAATGAAAAAATTCATCAAATTCAAACCTTATTAGCTTATGATTTGTTTTCCAATAAAGAATTTGGTAAAAGCATGAGGGAATTTTTAAAATTAGATACAGATCCCTATGATGTGATTAGGCTTTTTCCTGATTTATTACCCCAATCAAATACTGCTGAGCACCAACAAGAAGCAACTGCTGCAGAAGGACTTACAGAACGTGAATTGGAAGATGGATTATTAGCACTCATTGAATACCTAACAGAAGTTCGTTTAAAATTACAAGCTGAAACTCAGGTAAAACAGTATTTTAAAAACGAGATCAAGTTAACAATCATTCCATTTAATTCACAACGGAATGGCTAACTTGACCTCCCCTTTAACATGTGACATAATACTGTTATAATTTATTTAGGCAACAGTAAATGCAAGTGGAAATTTAAATGATAAACCAAGCTCAAACAAATCAACTCAGCAACTTCTACAAATAATAGATACAACCTTACTTAAATGTTATTTGCAAACTAACGATGCTTTAGTAGCTCCCCTCTTACGTCTCAATCACTGTCATCTAGCTGAAACCGAACGTACTCTTAAAAAACATGGAAAGTACAATGAACTGATTATTTTGTATCAAACAAAAGGCCAACATAGACGTGCATTAGAGTTATTACAACGTGAAAAGGCTATTGATAAAACAATCACATACTTACAACACCTTGGAGCGGAAAATATGGGATTGGTTATTGAATTTTCTGATTGGGTGCTTCAAGAATCACCCGAAGATGGTCTTAAGGTGATTATTTAATTTTATGTCTGTATTAACCAATTCTAAGTCTAAATTTTCAGATATTCATCGAGGATTTAGCAGAAGTGGAAGTTTTACCTCGACCTCGAGTCTTGGATTTTTTATTACGTTCACACCCTTCGTTAGTCATTCCATATTTAGAACATGTAGTTCACACATGGGAAGACACAAATCCATTGTTTCATAATGCTTTGGTGCATCAATATAGAGAGCAAGCAAGTGGTGATAGTCCCACTTCACAGCACATTCAAAAAAAATTACTCGACTTTTTGGATACATCCAAGCATTATACGCCTGATACCGTATTGATGCATTTTCCTGCAGATAAATTATTGGAAGAAAGGGCTATTATTTTGGGTCGGTTAGGTAGACATGAACAGGCATTATTTATTTATGTACGTGTTTTGGGAGATATACCACGAGCTGTTGCTTATTGTTCCAAAATTTATGAAAGTTCAAGTGAAACAATTGGAGAAGAGGTATTTATTTATATACCGGGTGTTTTGTATAACATGCTCCCCTGTTTCTTGAAATTTAAACATAAACTTTGAATATTTATTTTGAGGGATTTACAATTTTGAGCTTCCTAAATGAATTTTGAAAGAGGGAAAAATGATTTCGTTTTCAACTGTGCCAGCAATATTTACGTGGCAGTTTCATTTACATACAACGTTTTCAGAAGATATATTTCAATACTGTCAAATTGAAGGCCTAGTATTTGGAGGGGGGGGGGCACATGTTATACTAATAGCCATCTAGTTATAATTACTTGAGTAATAAGATCTAAATTTTTTCAGGTATATGTATCTCTTATAAAACTAATATTGGAACCAAATAGTTCTTCTACTTCGCTCCCCATTTCATGTTTGTCACCAGTAACAGCACAACCAGATTTAGAAACAGCTCTACAACTCTTAGAACAATTTGCTTCCAGAATTAATCCCCTTTCTGCTCTAGCAATTATTCCAGACACAGTACATGTGTCTAGGATTCATCAATTTTTACAAGCTGCATTACATAAATCGTTACAAAATCGTAGAAGAGCTCAGTTACTCAAAGGATTACTTTATGCAGAGCACTTACAATGTCAAGAAACAAGGCTGCATTTACAAAGTCAGAATGTACATATTACTGACCTGAATGTATGTCCAGTTTGTAAAAAACGATTTGGTAACCAAAGGTGAGAGAAAAAATTGAGAATATAAAAATAATTTGTTAAAATTGTTTTTTTTTTCCAGTGCGTTCGTTAGATATCCCAATGGAGATGTAGTTCACTATTCTTGTCAAGACAGAAAACTGTGATATTCTTAAACACTTGAACATTAAGATTTTAAAATTATTTTAAGATATCCCCCTTCCATTTCGTATATTTGCATGAATTTCAAGGATTTTTTTTAACTATTTAAGCGAACATATATTTAATTTATGTATGCATGTATAAAACAAATATAAATAATAAATAATATAAACTACACGTTCTACAGTACGGGAGTGTTACTTAAGTACACAAAACTTGATGGTAAAATAAAAGCAAGGGCTAGCAAAAGTTATTTACTAAAATCTAAGCTATTTTCTTAATTGCCATTTGCTTGCATAGTTTGTTTGTGTTCCAAAATAAGTTTTTGTCGGGTTCTGCCTTTAAAAATTTTGTAAGCAGATCTAAACATTCAACACCCCATACAACAAATTCACAAAATAATACTTTAAAATTTATAAATTATTAAAAAGGTACGTAAACAATTCAGGTTGAGTCATTTCTCTTTTATATTTTTGCACCATTTCTTGTACTTTAAATCTTCTCCTCACATGTGGAGGTTGATAACTATAAAAATTCAATTTTAATAATAAAACAAATTATAAACTTACATTTTGCATACATATCTGAATCTAATCTGCGCCGCCTGGACATATTCAGAGATGTATGACGCACTAAAGGACCTACAGCTCGCCGACTAACAACCATACCATCCACAAGTGGAGAAGCCAAACCTACTCTTCCTGTAGGTCCTTGTAAATGAATTCTTAACAAACCAGTTGCCATCCATTGCAAGCATATTATTAATACATCACTGGTTCTGGTCGGACCAACTTCTAAACCCGTTTCCATATAGTTTAATAACTCATCTATCAATAAATAAACCATGAATAACTTTTAAATATAAAATAAAAATTCTACTTACTTATAGGCAAAGTTAAATGATCTTCAAAACTTTCTAGCCACACCACCATAATTTTGGTGTCGGTATGTGGGTAATGATATCTATTACCTGAACGCCTTGGAGGTGCCGGTTGTTTATCCAAATCCAATGACAAGGTTCTTTTATCTCGACCACTTCCATTTTCACCAAAAGTATGGTCATACCATGCTGCAAACATTGTGGAATAAAATTAGTCTTTAATTAAGCCACACTACCGAGTTTAAATTAAACATTATTTTAATTGTTTTAAGATAACTTACATGATAAGCTGCTTGTATTAAAATGAGATTCTTGATTTTCAGACCTATGTCCTGCAAATTTATTTGAGGAAGGTACAACAAATGCAATTTCACAGCAAGCATCTGCCCAATAAAGAACGCTAGATTGTCCATCATACAGTATTCCTCCATTAGCTTCATTAGAAGCCGGACCAGTTTTAGTTGATGACTTTACTTTCCAACTAGTAGATACATGACCTGTCCAACCTGTAAAAGATACCCCTCACATTTAATTTTCATTTTTATTCTCTTTAATCTACAAGGTGGAGGGTTAGGGCCTCCATTTCTTACCAATTTAATAGTTTTACTAACCTGGATGTTTGTCAATAAACACAGGCCATCCCAATGTATGGATAAATTCCAAAAAATGAGGCGACACAGATTCGTCAGTTACATTTCCTATTATCTCTTGAGCTGTAGTTTGTCCAGATCTAACATAAAATACATGTACAGTATCACAAGTCCTTGGACTCATATTATCCAATGAAGACAAATCTTTGCAGAAATCAGCAGCACTACTATCCAGGGCTATTAATGTTTGGTTGCAGTTGCTACTCTGAATAAAAAATTCAAAGTTAAAATCAAAAAATTAAAAATTATTCTTTTAGTAATACCTCCCCATCATTCTCTAATGATAAAAATCCAAAATGTGAAAGAAACAAACGAGCAGTTTGAAATTCATGACACACTGGTGGAGACGCACATTCTTCAGATTGAGTCTGATGGGACTGTTGAAAAGACATGCTGTTCTCTGCGGTTACTTGCCGCTTTAATAAGCGAGTAAGTTTATTTGTTTCTTCTGTAGCTAGCTCATCACTTAACAACACATAATCTAAGCTAGGAATAGATGTGTCCCTGCATTACATTAAAAATTCGAGTCTAATATTAATTATTTAAAAAAAATTCTTACGCTTTGCATTGTGGTACTCGTTCTACCCCATCTGGAAAATATTTTTGACCAACTTCAGGCCTTACAGGATTATCCTGCATTGCAACAGGTCGACCAGGATTTGGAGCATGATATTTAGTACCAGATCTATGCCTTGGAAGATGTCTCAGTTGCATAGTCCAAGCATGTCGACCAAATGGTCCTCTGGTTAAAAGGGTTACTGTTGGTTGAGGATCCTAAAAGCACAATGTTTTATATATTTGCTTTATAATAATTTGATTAAACCCACCTGGTCATTACCCAAAGGTTCTTCAAGTAAAGCAAGCATAATGCAGCCTTCAGAAACAAAATATCGGAAACGTTCTACAGCTAAAGTATGATCTGAGCAGTCAGTCGGCCATGAGTTGCAATGTTGTAATAAAGACAATTCATCCAAAAGAGATGAAACGGATTCAGGTCCACATTCGCTAGGGAAATACCCTACCTAAAAGATGTATAACATTTTGTAAAGTTTATGTTTATGAGGAATACGATAAAAAAAATAACCTGTTCAAGTACACATGTAAGTAGATTTTCAGCAGCATCCCTTACTCTCATTGATGCTGGCTTTAATTCTTTATCATCTTTCATTTTTATTTTTTCACCAGGTTTTCCAATTGATTTTGTACCAGATACTCCTAATTCTGCCACTTCCAAAACCTACAATGAATAAATACGTAAAAGGAACTTTATTTAATATTTAAATTTACTGTGGTCAAGCAATCTTTGTCACGTAGAAGATATGGATGTTCCAGTAACCATACAGAGCAGCACTGAAAAGCTGCTACAATAGTAGAATGTAAGTCTTTGGAGTGTGCTGGTGGCGGTCTTGAGCACTGGTACACAATATAATCGCAGAGCCACTTTACAGCTCTTTTACATTCTAATGCATCTGATAAAAAAAAAACTATTTATTGAGAGTTGAAACTCCTATATCTAGGTATTTTATTCTCCAACTAATATGGTTCATAAATGGTGGGGGGAGGGGTGATGAAGAGGATTCTGTTTTGCCAGAGCCCCTTTGGCATCCCCCAACATTTTAATGCAACAGTGAATTAACTAGAAAGTGTAGGGTGATAAAAAAAAAGGATCAAGTTGGCTGTGTTTCTATATAAAGAGAAAGGCCCGTCCATGGTGCACCTTCCCTATGGCATGCACTGAATTCTGGGTATAAACTCGAGGAGGGCGCCCTACATCTCGGAGAGAGCGTTCAATAGATCATGGTGGGCCCCTTTAATACACCTCAAAATAAACTAGAAAATGCAGGGTGATAAAAAAAAAGGATCAAGTTGCTTGTGTTTCTATACAGTTACATCACATTCAATTTGATTCCCTTTTTTTAAAAAATTCGTCATTTATAAAACTGAACCCTTTATTGTTAACCAACCATTACCTGTAAATTTCCTTGCTGCTTGCAAAAATACAATGAAATGGTACTAATAATTAAATTTAAAAAAAAAATAAACAACTTTGCTTTTTTTCTTACCTGACTCTTTTATATGTATTCTAGCTAATCCAGAAAGTAATTCAAGGGCTGCTAATGAAACATTCAGATCTGTTTTCCATGATGAAATAAGCCGATGACATACCAAGTACGTTGCCCGTACAAACAGAGCATGTGCAGAATCTGTCAACAATCAAATTTTTAAAATAAAATACCCATAAAAATTAGAAACAGTTGTAATTATTAGCAAAGCTTAACAAATAAATTGTGCAGGAAAACAATAACATACCAAGTGGATGAACATCAAACAATGCATCGGCTCCAAGGTAGTCCGAACGAGGATCAGAACTGCCTGACATGCTGATAGTGCTCGTTGTATCAGATGCTATGGTATGCAAGCAAATACACAATCAAACAAAAAAAACAATACGCTTAACAAACTTAATAGATTAAGTAGACACAAACAAAAGCAGCCAAAAACTAAGTGCAAAAAATAAACACTTTGCCACATACCTGAACTCAGTAAATTACTGGTGGTGGTCTCAGTCAAAGGTTGTGTAACTTGTTCAACAGTTTCAAATACTGCCGAGTCTTGTACACATAGAAAAAGGCCTCCTAATAACATGTGGGTGTTTTGTGGATCTGCTTCTATTTGCAAAGCATTCATTACAAGATTCATTAGCCGAGGTTTTAGTTGTGCAAAGGTTACCGGTTGCTCTTGAGAAGCTAAGGAGAAAGATATACCAAATGTAATCAAGAATTCAATATAGAGTGTGTTTCAGATTCGAAGCTCAGTTAAAAAATAAAACAATTTTTTGGGGTCATTTTTTTACAACAATTGTATTTCTTTACTATTTCTAAGTAACTTCCAATCTTATACAGGGTGTCTCAAATTTAAGGGCAACCATGGGGATCGAATCTGAAACATCCTGAATACATTGTGTAGACATTCAACCACTCACCGTTAGAACTGTTTAATTCTCTAATAATAATATTTTGAAAATGTAGAGGTAAGACAAGCATGGACAGTAACAAATGTATAGAAGCACGTCTCAATTCAACTTTAGAAACATTAAAAGATAATTTGGAATCTTTATCGGCTAATACTATTTCCAAAGCGGATACAAAAGCAGGAACCAAAATTCTAACTCCATCCAAATCCAAGCGAAATATATTTTGAGAATTCATCAAAATAGCTATTATGGTTTCTCCACATTCTCTGTCTGGAGAAATTTTCAATCCTTGCTGAACTGCTAAGTAAAAGCGTGCTAGATACACAGGTAATATTTCTTCTCCTGTCTTTTTAGCACATATAATACGACAAAGTGCTCCTAAGGCTTCTGCTCGACCACTTTCATACTTATCAATGGTTAATGAAGGAGGTAAATCTGATAAATCTGTTAATGAGTTCAGTTGAAATGTATTGCTAGAACCTTTAGTTTTAGAACTATCCATTATTACAGAATTTGGTCTTTTATTCTGTTCCCCACTGTGACCTGAAACTCATTTTTAAAAATAAATAAAAAAAATATTGTGTAAGGTACTTACTTTGGGGCAAATCAGAACCTACAAATGCAGCATCAAACAACCACTCTCCAAATAAATGTAGGATGCTGTTACACTTTGCTCGTTCCGGAGCCAAAGGATTCCTAGTTTCAGATGTGAGTGCTAACAAAAAAATGTTGTAATAAATATAAAGGGTGAGTCAATCTTTGTAATCCCTACATAGGTTATTTTTAAAAGTATATGTAAAAAAAAAACTAACAACATTGGCTGCTGTATAATTATGCACAGTCATATTTGTTTCTTCGATGACACACTGTAGTAAATCTAAGATGGAGATGCTAGTACTGCAGTGTGTCTCTTGAAAAAAGCAAATAACTACACAGAAAAATAGAGCAGTCACTCTCATTAAGTTTTACATAATATACGTATACTTTTAGAAATGTATTGGTTGATTACGAGTGTCGACTCACCCTGTATTTAATACTTACAAGATAAACTGGAAGCAGAAGAAGGTCCAGAACTAGGAACTGAAGAACTAGATAACACAGCTGAACCTCTACTACTGGTCAATCCAATTAACGAAGCCTTTGGAATACCTGAGGTAGAAATTTTGTTATACAGTATGTCCATGGATTGCGTTACAAAGAGTCATGATTGGTAAAAAAGATTTGAATTTGAATTTCATATTTGGGGACTTAAGTCCTGCTTGGCTTGAAGCTAATTTTAAACATATTTTCACGTTTTTTGAATCGAAGAGACCTTGAGGGTCTAACTACTACAAAACTACATTTAAAAAAGTTGTTCACAATGTAAAATCACCCATCGATTTACTTTTATGAAACTGTGTCAGCTTATTGGATTTTCATTAAAAATCATCAAAAAAAAAAGTAAGTAGCCAATATTTCTGAAATTTTGCATGGGGTGATGATTTTACATTGTGAACAACTTCTCTTAATGAAGTTTTGCCGTACCTAATACAGAAAAGCTACTTTACCTGAACACTAAACATTTCTTTATCCGATTCCCTGATTTGAAAAAAATCAAAATTATACTTTCTGAAATTTTGCATGGGGGGATGATTTTACACTGTGAACAACTTTTCTTAATGAAGTTTTGCCGTAGCTAGTACAGAAAACCTACTTTACCTGAACACAAAACATTTCTTTATCCGATTCCCTGATTTGAAAAAAATCAAAATTATACTTTCTGAAATTTTGCATGGGGGGATGATTTTACACTGTGAACAACTTTTCTTAATGAAGTTTTGCCGTAGCTAATACAGAAAAGCTACTTTACTTGAACAGAAAACACTTTTTTATTCCACGCTTCCCGGATTTGAAACAAATCAAAAATATACTTTTGAAATTTTGTATGGGGGGATGATTTTACACGGTGAACAACTTTTCTTAATGATGTTTTGCCGTAGCTAGTACAGAAAAGCTACTTTACATGAACAGAAAACACTTTTTTATTCAACGCTTCCCTGATTTGAAAAAAATCAAAATTACACTTTCTGAAATTTTGCATCGGGGGATGATTTTACACGATGAACAACTTTTCTTAATGAAGTTTTGCCGTAGCTAGTACAGAAATGCTACTTTACCTGAACACAAAACATTTCTTTATCCAACGATTCTCTGATTTGAAAAAAATCAAAATTATACTTTCTGAAATTTTGCATCGGGGGATGATTTTACACTGTGAACAACTTTTCTTAATGATGTTTTGCCGTAGCTAGTACAGAAAAGCTACTTTACATGAACAGAAAACACTTTTTTATTCAACGCTTCCCTGATTTGAAAAAAATCAAAATTATACTTTCTGAAATTTTGCATCGGGGGATGATTTTACACGATGAACAACTTTTCTTAATGAAGTTTTGCCGTAGCTAGTACAGAAAAGCTACTTTACCTGAACACAAAACATTTCTTTATCCGATTCCCTGATTTGAAAAAAATCAAAATTATATTTTCTGAAATTTTGCATCGGGGGATGATTTTACACTGTGAACAACTTTTCTTAATGATGTTTTGCCGTAGCTAGTACAGAAAAGCTACTTTACTTGAACAGAAAACACTTTTTTATTCAACGCTTCCCGGATTTGAAAAAAATCAAAAATATACTTTTGAAATTTTGTATGGGGGGATGATTTTACACGGTGAACAACTTTTCTTAATGACGTTTTGCTGTAGCTAGTACAGAAAAGCTACTTTACCTGAACACAAAACATTTCTTTATCCGATTCCCTGATTTGAAAAAAATCAAAATTATACTTTCTGAAATTTTGCATGGGGGGATGATTTTACACTGTGAACAACTTTTCTTAATGAAGTTTTGCCGTAGCTAGTACAGAAAACCTACTTTACCTGAACACAAAACATTTCTTTATCCGATTCCCTGATTTGAAAAAAATCAAAATTATACTTTCTGAAATTTTGCATGGGGGGATGATTTTACACTGTGAACAACTGTTCTTAATGACGTTTTGCCGTAGCTAGTACAGAAAAGCTACTTTACATGAACAGAAAACACTTTTTTATTCAACGCTTCCCTGATTTGAAAAAAATCAAAATTATACTTTCTGAAATTTTACATCGGGGGATGATTTTACACGATGAACAACTTTTCTTAATGAAGTTTTGCCGTAGCTAGTACAGAAAAGCTACTTTACCTGAACACAAAACATTTCTTTATCCGATTCCCTGATTTGAAAAAAATCAAAATTATATTTTCTGAAATTTTGCATCGGGGGATGATTTTACACTGTGAACAACTTTTCTTAATGATGTTTTGCCGTAGCTAATACAGAAAAGCTACTTTACTTGAACAGAAAACACTTTTTTATTCAACGCTTCCCGGATTTGAAAAAAATCAAAAATATACTTTTGAAATTTTGTATGGGGGGATGATTTTACACGGTGAACAACTTTTCTTAATGACGTTTTGCTGTAGCTAGTACAGAAAAGCTACTTTACCTGAACACAAAACATTTCTTTATCCGATTCCCTGATTTGAAAAAAATCAAAATTATACTTTCTGAAATTTTGCATGGGGGGATGATTTTACACTGTGAACAACTTTTCTTAATGATGTTTTGCTGTAGCTAGTACAGAAAAGCTACTTTACCTGAACACAAAACATTTCTTTATCCGATTCCCTGATTTGAAAAAAATCAAAATTATACTTTCTGAAATTTTGCATCGGGGGATGATTTTACACTGTGAACAACTTTTCTTAATGAAGTTTTGCCGTAGCTAGTGCAGAAAAGCTACTTTACTTGAACAGAAAACACTTTTTTATTCAACGCTTCCCGGATTTGAAAAAAATCAAAAATATACTTTTGAAATTTTGTATGGGGGGATGATTTTACACGGTGAACAACTGTTCTTAATGACGTTTTCCTGTAGCTAGTACAGAAAAGCTACTTTACCTGAACACAAAACATTTCTTTATCCGATTCCCTGATTTGAAAAAAATCAAAATTATACTTTCTGAAATTTTGCATCGGGGGATGATTTTACACTGTGAACAACTTTTCTTAATGAAGTTTTGCCGTAGCTAGTGCAGAAAAGCTACTTTACTTGAACAGACAACACTTTTTTATTCAACGCTTCCCGGATTTGAAAAAAATCAAAAATATACTTTTGAAATTTTGTATGGGGGCATGATTTTACACGGTGAACAACTGTTCTTAATGACGTTTTCCTGTAGCTAGTACAGAAAAGCTACTTTACCTGAACACAAAACATTTCTTTATCCGATTCCGATTTGAAAAAAATCAAAATTATACTTTCTGAAATTTTGCATGGGGGGATGATTTTACACTGTGAACAACTTTTCTTAATGAAGTTTTGCCGTAGCTAGTACAGAAAAGCTACTTTACTTGAACAGAAAACACTTTTTTATTCAACGCTTCCCGGATTTGAAAAAAATCAAAAATATACTTTTGAAATTTTGTATGGGGAGATGATTTTACACGGTGAACAACTTTTCTTAATGACGTTCGGTTTTGCTGTAGCTAGTACAGAAAAGCTACTTTACCTGAACACAAAACATTTCTTTATCCGATTCCCTGATTTGAAAAAAATCAAAATTATACTTTCTGAAATTTTGCATGGGGGGATGATTTTACACTGTGAACAACTTTTCTTAATGAAGTTTTGCCGTAGCTAGTACAGAAAAGCTACTTTACTTGAACAGAAAACACTTTTTTATTCAACGCTTCCCGGATTTGAAAAAAATCAAAAATATACTTTTGAAATTTGGCATGTGGTGGTAATTTTACATTGTGAATAACTTTTCTTAATGAATATTTGCCGTAGCTAGTGCAGAAAAGCTACTTTACCTGAACAAAAAACATTTCTTTATCTATCACCAAGATCTCCTCGATTTAAAAAAAACGAAATGGATTCAATTCAAGCAAGGCTTTTTTTTTTAAAAGAATCATAACTCCATGATTCCACCCCCCCTGCTTATCCCGGCTCAGCGCCCGTAGCGCTATACAACAGGTCTAACATGCCCCACCCTTGAAAACCCTCCCCAACTATATTAACGAGTTGATTCCTCGTTGCTTCAGAATTTTTTGAAAACCCTGGCTACAACGAGAAATCGAACCCGTGTCGTCCCGGTGCCGTGCGGATCTTCATCCACACGACCACGGCCGCGCCTTCAAATAACCCAATACTGTAGAAATAGATAACAGATTATGTAAACTGTATCTACATAAGAAATATTAGTAAGTACTAAAAAAATAGAAAATAATTGAATTATAAAAACAGTAACAGGATAGAAAGGCAACAAACAACACTAGAAAATACTGTCAACAACTTTCTAACCCTTATTAACAGAAGATGGTGCAACACTAAAGCTCTTAGCAAGTCTTCGTTGTGGTGGTGGAGTGGGAGAATGTGTAGAAGTAGTTGAAACAGGTGCAATATCCTTATTCTTGTCGGTGCTGCCACCAGTGACAACATCTTCCCACCACGCAGGTTGTGCTATACCTATACCGCACCCGTAATAAGTGCATAACCCAATAGCTATTTTCCTAACAAGTGCAGAAAATCGATTTTTCCGCACGCAAATGCCGTTGACAGCACGACGCGTAGCGGAGTGGTGTCAAGCATTTAAGTGCGGAAAAATAGGTTTCTGCACGTGTTAGGAACAATAGTTTTTCTACTAGCGTGCGGAAAAAAACATTTTCCGCACTGTTTTAGTGTTTTAGTGCGGAAAAGTGGATTTTCCGCACCGTGCGGAAAAGTGGATTTTCCGCACTAAAACATGTGCGGAAAATGCGTTTTTCCGCACGCTAGTAGAAAAAATATATTACATAGGTAATTGTGTTCGCTATTTAAAAATATTGTGCATGGTTGAAATGTGATAGAAATACTAGATACAAGCTGAGTAAAAAGTATGTGGAAAAAGATTTTCTGTATTTTTATTTATTTTTAATAAATTAATTTATAATAAATATTAATAATAGAAGTACCGCTGCAATTATTTCTGGAGGCTGCTAACACTACAAGGAAGATATTATTACCTTGGGGGGTTTCCCCCAGGTATTCAATTAAGGGTTGCTGAATCTAAAGACTGAAAATCAATATTAACTACAGAAAGTCAGTTTCCTTTTTTATGGTTTAAGATAAAATTGTAAATATTGTAATACAAACCAAGAAAAGCATCCACTTGCCCAGCAACACCTTTTATAGCTTTCAAAAATATTAATGGAAGTGCTTGAAGACAAGAGTGATGACACGGATCCATTACAGACTCGCTACTTATGGCAAAATGAAGAAACTTTGGTGTTTGACTAATCACCTAAAAATTTAAACATAATTAGTGGTTAATTTTAAACATAATCCACAAAGAAAATTTATTTTCGTACCTCAGGTTTTGTTAAACTTGCAGGATTACCGATTGTATTTAAGAAACGGTACCAACTTTGTGCTACACAATTATTCGACATCCCCACAGGGATTAAATCTTCATCCCCTATTAACATTAAATATTAAAATGGTAAAACAAATATTAATAAAATATATACCGATTTTTAGTTCAGGAAAAGTTGGTCCATACATAAAAGCAAGAACCCTTGAAGTTAAGGCTAAATTAACTCTATTCCATTGTTCTACTAAAGCAACTCGATGACGCCAATTCATGCAACATTCTCTTAATGTTTTCCATAACGGAGGAGAAGGAAAACAACGTGCACAAGCTATTAACCATACCTGCAATGAATTAAAAATTATTTTGAACCATTACCGAGGTCTTTCTTACTTCAAATAATACGCTTAATACTCTTTCACATAATTGATCGGCTACATCATCTTTTACCGAAGGAGGTGCCAAAAGAGTGTCGTTGATTGCTAATAAAAATAAAAGCAGAGATTCCCAAGTTTCCCGTTCCAAAATTTTAGATTCATGAGCTACTTGCTGTAATGTTCTCAGCACTCGATGACAAAGGACTGCTTGCCTGTTAATCGTATCTTGACCTGTAAAATCATGGTAAAATATTAAGCATCGGTTCAATGCCTTATTCATCGGTGACAAGTATTCGTACCTATATCCTGATATAAAAAAGCCCAGTCTTGAAAATATCAGAAATTTATTATAATCTTATAAACCTAAATTTTATTTTAACTTACCTTCACCTTCACGAGGAACAAACAAATGATGGCAATGGGTAATAATCTTGCGTGCATAAAGGTTTGGTTCGTTACAAACAGGTCGTGGTACACACACCTTACATGTAGGTAGTAATGAGGATAGCCATTCGCAATAAATATTCACACAGTCTTTAATAACATCATGTTCGGTGAGGGGCAAAGATAAACCAAAACAAATAACTTCCATACACCATTGCACCTATAAAAGTTGATAATTATTATTTCAAGTGGAATTATTATAAAAGCAATACTTGCTTCTTTATCGCAAATTAAAGGGCTTGGTTCAGCTGCTTGTGTAATTCCTAGATTTGTAGCCAGTTGTTTTACTACGCTCAGTGTTACATCTCTTCCGATTGTTATTCCAAACTTGTCTAGTACACTTTGTCCTTCTAGGCTGCAGTTTTGCATTAATGGACTTAACGAAGTCCATTCTGAATACATTCCCTTACTTTCAGTGCTTTCCTGTAACGTAACAATTGAATAACTACTATTTAAGGGGTTATTTGAATCAAGTTACCTTAAAGTTAACCCGATTAAATAAACCCAAATTCATAGGAAATGGGTTGCTGTCCCTTATTTTCTTTAAAGTGTATTACAAATAAATCTGGTATGGATTTTAAGTTTTTTGATACACATGTTAGGTGAGGTAGGTACCGAAACTCATATGATTGTGTCAGCCACTAAAAGATTCGGTTTTTGTGGATTCCTATAAATTAATCTTTCTTTAACGGTTGATTGAGATTTAGATTATTCTCACTTTCAAAATAATAATAAATGTACAGGGTGTATCCCTAAACTGCCTAAACACAGTCCCTGACAGTCCCACAAATCCGTTTGACTGGTTTGACGTTTGACCTGGTTTGACCTTTCAGTTTCAATATTAACTAAGGCCTGTTCACAAAGAACCAAATATATTCAAATAACCATCAGCTGTTCATTATTATCATAAATTAAATCATTATTAACTAGGCGATAATTTCTCACATTATTGTTTAATATAAGTTTAAATAAATGTAGTGATAAATAATATAATACAAAATTACCATAATATTTCACACGTTGTAGAAAAACCTTTCCGGTTTTTTTGACTGCTTACAAATTAAGGTTAGAATTTTATAAACTGAAGAAGAAATAGAAATATCTATGATTTTCCCAGATCCTTTATTATTTGCTATATCTCTCCTAGATACAGGAGCAATTTTATTTCTACTAATATACTTTGTATCCTTTACAATTATTTTTACGAATTCATTATTTTTGGTTAAAATCTAATGAGTATCAAATAATTTCCTTAATGATGTACAGATAATAACCCTTTCAGATTTAGAATGTGATTATTTAAATGCCCAGCAATGTTGTAGCAAACTTAATACATGGGTAACACCTAAATTAGTTGCCCTTGTATTTTTAGCTTCGTTTCTTCTATTACACGGTCATTGGTTTTTAATGCTACTCAACGTTCCGATGCTGTTATGGATGTCTTATGAAATAATAAATGTACCTAGAGGTAATTTAGGTGTTTTTGACCCAACCGAAATTCATAACAGGGGACAATTAAAGCGACACATGCGAGACTGCATGATATATTTAGGATATTATCTAATTTTTTTCTTTATTTACCTCTATTGGTAAGTATAATGTTTGGATATAACTTAAAAAGTAATTTGTGTTATTTTCAGCTTAATTGTTTCTCTTCTAAAGGGTGATCCGATTAATCGAAAAGATGAAGGAGAAATTGAAACGTTTCATTAATAAACTAGATAAGTTTTAATTAGTAATCATTTACTTATTTATTTAAATTTAGTTACATTAGACTGCATATCATATAAACTGATGTTCATTGTATTTATTAACCACCTGTGACGTAATTAAAATTTGTTATGTTATACCTAATGCTATTTTTTAAAAACGATATGAGTTCATGAGTTCCTTTGTTTTTTTAAAAGCCATGTGGCATCTGAATTACTTCTTCTTTGTTGGCAACGTGTTCATACACCCCGAGAATACTGAATAGTTTCATTTTTGGACCACCGAGGATTTAAAACACACATTTCAGGAGTTTCAAAACCGAAAATTCAAACAAGGTTCAGAAATTCGCGGGTATGAACTATTAGGCGATATTTTACAATAAAAACTGAACAAAAAACCCCTTTACGATTTTTCAATTCTAACAATATTTCAGGAGTTATTCAAATTTAAAAAAATAGGTACAAAACATGTTTTAAAATTCCTTTAAATTCAAAATTTGTTCCTGAATAGGCAAATACAGACTACATAAGATGCTGTTCTAAGATAAACACTAATAAATTATTTTTAAAAATAATGTAAATTAGTACATTTTGCTTGTGCATCCATACTTTCTAATAACCTTGTATACGATTGGTTTGTTATCTCTTCTTAGTTATGATTGATTTCAAGTCATTTACCAATTATTTTAAAGGAAAATGCAAGGATCACTGGTACAATAGCTAATGAGTAATCAATAACGAAGACTTTGTTCATAATGAGCTAGTTTTAGTACCTACCTATTATACCTTTTATCACTTAATAATTACATACAGTATGTTCACGGATTGGGGTAGGTACAAAATTTCAGAAATATTAGCTGGCTATTTTTCTTGACAATTCAAGGAGACAGCGGCAGATAAAGAAATTTTTTTGTTCGGGTAAAGTAGCTTTTCTGTACTAACTACGGCAAAACTTTATTAAGAAAAGTTGTTCACAATGTAAAATCATCACCCCATGCACAATTCCAGAAATATTGGCTACTTATTTTTCTTTTCAAATCAAGGTGGTCTCTTTGCGGTCGATAAAGAAATGTTTCTTGCTCAGGTCAAGTAGCTTTTCTACACTAGCTACGGCAAAACTTTATTATGAAAAGTTGTTCACAATGTAAAATTATCACCCCATGCAACATTTCAGAAATATCCGTTCCTTATTTTTGTTTTTAAATCGGGGATGTCTTGGCTGCAAGATAAAGAAATGTTTTTTGTTCAGGTAAAGTAGCTTTTCTACACTAGCTACGGCAAAACTTTATTAAGAAAAGTTGTTCACAATGTAAAATCATCACCCCATGCACAATTCCAGAAATATTGGCTACTTATTTTTCTTTTCAAATCAAGGTGGTCTTTGCGGTCGATAAAGAAATGTTTCTTGCTCAGGTCAAGTAGCTTTTCTACAATAGCTACGGCAAAACTTTATTAAAAAAAGTTGTTTACAATATAAGATTATCACCCCGTGCAAAATTTCAGAAATATCCGGTGCTTATTTTTATTTCTAAATCGGGGAGGTTTTGGTGCAGCAAGATAATTAAAGAAATGTTTTTTGTTCAGGTAACGTAGCTTTTCTGTACTAGCTACGGCAAAATTTCATTAAGAAAAGTTGTTCACAATGTAAAATCATTACCCCATGCACAATTCCAGAAATATTGGCTATTTATTTTTCTTTTCAAATCAAGGTGGTCTCTTTGCGGTCGATAAAGAAATGTTTCTTGCTCAGGTCAAGTAGCTTTTCTACACTAGCTACGGCAAAACTTTATTATGAAAAGTTGTTCACAATGTAAAATTATCACCCCATGCAACATTTCAGAGATATCCGTTCCTTATTTTTGTTTTTAAATCGGGGATGTTTGGTGTCAAGATAAAGAAATGTTTTTTGTTCAGGTAAAGTAGCTTTTCTGTACTAGCTACGGCAAAATTTCATTAAGAAAAGTTGTTCACAATGTAAAATTATCACCCCGTGCAAAATTTCATAAATATTGGTTTCTTATTTTTTTTTTCATATCAAGACAAATAAAGAAATGTTTTCGTTCAGGTAAAGTAGTGTTTCTACACTAGCTACGGCAAAACTTTATTAAAAAAAGTTGTTCACAATGTAAAATTATCACCCCATGCAAAATTTCAGAAATATCTGGTGCTTATTTTTATTTTTAAATCGGGGAGGTGTTGGTGCGGCAAGATAATTAAAGAAATGTTTTTTGTTCAGGTAAAGTAGCTTTTCTGTACTAGCTACGGCAAAATTTCATTAAGAAAAGTTGTTCACAATGTAAAATTATCACCCCATGCAAAATTTCAGAAATATCCGGTGCTTATTTTTATTTTTAAATCGGGGAGGTGTTGGTGCAGCAAGATAATTAAAGAAATGTTTTTTGTTCAGGTAAAGTAGCTTTTCTGTACTAGCTACGGCAAAATTTCATTAAGAAAAGTTGTTCACAATGTAAAATTATCACCCCGTGCAAAATTTCATAAAAATTGGTTTCTTATTTTTTTTTTCATATCAAGACAGATAAAGAAATGTTTTCGTTCAGGTAAAGTAGTGTTTCTACACTAGCTACGGCAAAACTTTATTAAAAAAAGTTGTTCACAATGTAAAATTATCACCCCATGCAAAATTTCAGAAATATCCGGTGGTTATTTTTATTTTTAAATCGGGGAGGTGTTGGTGCGGCAAGATAATTAAAGAAATGTTTTTTGTTCAGGTAAAGTAGCTTTTCTGTACTAGCTACGGCAAAATTTCATTAAGAAAAGTTGTTCACAATGTAAAATTATCACCCCGTGCAAAATTTCATAAAAATTGGTTTCTTATTTTTTTTTTCATATCAAGACAGATAAAGAAATGTTTTCGTTCAGGTAAAGTAGTGTTTCTACACTAGCTACGGCAAAACTTTATTAAAAAAAGTTGTTCACAATGTAAAATTATCACCCCATGCAAAATTTCAGAAATATCCGGTGCTTATTTTTATTTTTAAATCGGGGAGGTGTTGGTGCGGCAAGATAATTAAAGAAACGTTTTTTGTTCAGGTAAAGTAGCTTTTCTGTACTAGCTACGGCAAAATTTCATTAAGAAAAGTTGTTCACAATGTAAAATTATCACCCCGTGCAAAATTTCATAAAAATTGGTTTCTTATTTTTTTTTTCATATCAAGACAGATAAAGAAATGTTTTCGTTCAGGTAAAGTAGTGTTTCTACACTAGCTACGGCAAAACTTTATTAAAAAAAGTTGTTCACAATGTAACATTATCACCCCATGCAAAATTTCAGAAATATCCGGTGCTTATTTTTATTTTTAAATCGGGGAGGTGTTGGTGCGGCAAGATAATTAAAGAAATGTTTTTTGTTCAGGTAAAGTAGCTTTTCTGTACTAGCTACGGCAAAATTTCATTAAGAAAAGTTGTTCACAATGTAAAATTATCACCCCATGCAAAATTTCAGAAATATCCGGTGCTTATTTTTATTTTTAAATCGGGGAGGTGTTGGTGCGGCAAGATAATTAAAGAAATGTTTTTTGTTCAGGTAAAGTAGCTTTTCTGTACTAGCTACGGCAAAATTTCATTAAGAAAAGTTGTTCACAATGTAAAATTATCACCCCGTGCAAAATTTCATAAAAATTGGTTTCTTATTTTTTTTTTCATATCAAGACAGATAAAGAAATGTTTTCGTTCAGGTAAAGTAGTGTTTCTACACTAGCTACGGCAAAACTTTATTAAAAAAAGTTGTTCACAATGTAAAATTATCACCCCATGCAAAATTTCAGAAATATCCGGTGGTTATTTTTATTTTTAAATCGGGGAGGTGTTGGTGCGGCAAGATAATTAAAGAAATGTTTTTTGTTCAGGTAAAGTAGCTTTTCTGTACTAGCTACGGCAAAATTTCATTAAGAAAAGTTGTTCACAATGTAAAATTATCACCCCGTGCAAAATTTCATAAAAATTGGTTTCTTATTTTTTTTTTCATATCGACGACAGATAAAGAAATGTTTTCGTTCAGGTAAAGTAGTGTTTCTACACTAGCTACGGCAAAACTTTATTAAAAAAAGTTGTTCACAATGTAAAATTATCACCCCATGCAAAATTTCAGAAATATCCGGTGCTTATTTTTATTTTTAAATCGGGGAGGTGTTGGTGCGGCAAGATAATTAAAGAAATGTTTTTTGTTCAGGTAAAGTAGCTTTTCTGTACTAGCTACGGCAAAATTTCATTAAGAAAAGTTGTTCACAATGTAAAATTATCACCCCATGCAAAATTTCAGAAATATCCGGTGCTTATTTTTATTTTTGAATCGGGGAGGTGTTGGTGCGGCAAGATAATTAAAGAAATGTTTTTTGTTCAGGTAAAGTAGCTTTTCTGTACTAGCTACGGCAAAATTTCATTAAGAAAAGTTGTTTACAATGTAAGATTATCACCCCGTGCAAAATTTCAGAAATATCCGGTGCTTATTTTTATTTCTAAATCGGGGAGGTTTTGGTGCAGCAAGATAATTAAAGAAATGTTTTTTGTTCAGGTAACGTAGCTTTTCTGTACTAGCTACGGCAAAATTTCATTAAGAAAAGTTGTTCACAATGTAAAATCATTACCCCATGCACAATTCCAGAAATATTGGCTATTTATTTTTCTTTTCAAATCAAGGTGGTCTCTTTGCGGTCGATAAAGAAATGTTTCTTGCTCAGGTCAAGTAGCTTTTCTACACTAGCTACGGCAAAACTTTATTATGAAAAGTTGTTCACAATGTAAAATTATCACCCCATGCAACATTTCAGAGATATCCGTTCCTTATTTTTGTTTTTAAATCGGGGATGTTTGGTGTCAAGATAAAGAAATGTTTTTTGTTCAGGTAAAGTAGCTTTTCTGTACTAGCTACGGCAAAATTTCATTAAGAAAAGTTGTTCACAATGTAAAATTATCACCCCGTGCAAAATTTCATAAATATTGGTTTCTTATTTTTTTTTTCATATCAAGACAAATAAAGAAATGTTTTCGTTCAGGTAAAGTAGTGTTTCTACACTAGCTACGGCAAAACTTTATTAAAAAAAGTTGTTCACAATGTAAAATTATCACCCCATGCAAAATTTCAGAAATATCCGGTGCTTATTTTTATTTTTAAATCGGGGAGGTGTTGGTGCGGCAAGATAATTAAAGAAATGTTTTTTGTTCAGGTAAAGTAGCTTTTCTGTACTAGCTACGGCAAAATTTCATTAAGAAAAGTTGTTCACAATGTAAAATTATCACCCCATGCAAAATTTCAGAAATATCCGGTGCTTATTTTTATTTTTAAATCGGGGAGGTGTTGGTGCGGCAAGATAATTAAAGAAATGTTTTTTGTTCAGGTAAAGTAGCTTTTCTGTACTAGCTACGGCAAAATTTCATTAAGAAAAGTTGTTCACAATGTAAAATTATCACCCCGTGCAAAATTTCATAAAAATTGGTTTCTTATTTTTTTTTTCATATCAAGACAGATAAAGAAATGTTTTCGTTCAGGTAAAGTAGTGTTTCTATACTAGCTACGGCAAAACTTTATTAAAAAAAGTTGTTCACAATGTAAAATTATCACCCCATGCAAAATTTCAGAAATATCCGGTGCTTATTTTTATTTTTAAATCGGGGAGGTGTTGGTGCGGCAAGATAATTAAAGAAATGTTTTTTGTTCAGGTAAAGTAGCTTTTCTGTACTAGCTACGGCAAAATTTCATTAAGAAAAGTTGTTCACAATGTAAAATTATCACCCCATGCAAAATTTCAGAAATATCCGGTGCTTATTTTTAATTTTAAATCGGGGAGGTGTTGGTGCGGCAAGATAATTAAAGAAATGTTTTTTGTTCAGGTAAAGTAGCTTTTCTGTACTAGCTACGGCAAAATTTCATTAAGAAAAGTTGTTCACAATGTAAAATTATCACCCCGTGCAAAATTTCATAAAAATTGGTTTCTTATTTTTTTTTTCATATCAAGACAGATAAAGAAATGTTTTCGTTCAGGTAAAGTAGTGTTTCTACACTAGCTACGGCAAAACTTTATTAAAAAAAGTTGTTCACAATGTAAAATTATCACCCCATGCAAAATTTCAGAAATATCCGGTGGTTATTTTTATTTTTAAATCGGGGAGGTGTTGGTGCGGCAAGATAATTAAAGAAATGTTTTTTGTTCAGGTAAAGTAGCTTTTCTGTACTAGCTACGGCAAAATTTCATTAAGAAAAGTTGTTCACAATGTAAAATTATCACCCCGTGCAAAATTTCATAAAAATTGGTTTCTTATTTTTTTTTTCATATCGACGACAGATAAAGAAATGTTTTCGTTCAGGTAAAGTAGTGTTTCTACACTAGCTACGGCAAAACTTTATTAAAAAAAGTTGTTCACAATGTAAAATTATCACCCCATGCAAAATTTCAGAAATATCCGGTGCTTATTTTTATTTTTAAATCGGGGAGGTGTTGGTGCGGCAAGATAATTAAAGAAATGTTTTTTGTTCAGGTAAAGTAGCTTTTCTGTACTAGCTACGGCAAAATTTCATTAAGAAAAGTTGTTCACAATGTAAAATTATCACCCCATGCAAAATTTCAGAAATATCCGGTGCTTATTTTTATTTTTGAATCGGGGAGGTGTTGGTGCGGCAAGATAATTAAAGAAATGTTTTTTGTTCAGGTAAAGTAGCTTTTCTGTACTAGCTACGGCAAAATTTCATTTAGAAAAGTTGTTCACAATGTAAAATTATCACCCCGTGCAAAATTTCATAAAAATTGGTTTCTTATTTTTTTTTTCATATCAAGACAGATAAAGAATTAATGTTTTCGTTCAGGTAAAGTAATGTTTCTACACTAGCTACGGCAAAACTTTATTAAAAAAAGTTGTTCACAATGTAAAATTATCACCCCATGCAAAATTTCAGAAATATGCGGTGCTTATTTTTATTTTTAAATCGGGGAGGTGTTGGTGCGGCAAGATAATTAAAGAAATGTTTTTGTTCAGGTAAAGTAGCTTTTCTGTACTAGCTACGGGAAAATTTCATTAAGAAAAGTTGTTCACAATGTAAAATCATTACCCCATGCACAATTCCAGAAATATTGGCTACTTATTTTTCTATTCAAATCAAGGTGGTCTCTTTGCGGTCAATAAAGAAATGTTTCTTGCTCAGGTAAAGTAGCGTTTCTTTAGAAAATACGGCAAAACTCAATTAAGAAAAGTTGTTCAAAATGTAAAATTATCGTCGTATGCAAAATTTCAAAAATACCAGTTGCTTATTTTTCTTTGAAATCTGTGTAGGAAATTTTTTTTTTTTTTATGCGGGTAAAGTAGCTTCTCTGTAGAACTACGGAAAAATTTCATTAAGAAAAGCTTTTGAAAATGTAAAATGATTATGCCATGCAAATATTCAGAAACATTGGTTTAGTTTTATTCTTTGGTATTATGAAACCGTCTGAAATCTTTTTCTTGAAAAAAAAATCAGCCTGTATTTTTGAAATTTTGCATGGTAAGATAATTTGGCACTGTGAACAACTTTTCTTAATGAACTTTTGCCGTAGTTACCACAGAAAGGCTACTTGACCTGAATAAAAAAAACATTTCTTTATCAACCACCAAGAACTTCTCGGTTTGAAATACTTTATTTGCATAAGCCTTTGTTAATTTAATCTTGTTTATCTTATATATTATTTATGAAATTGTGTTTTTTTATGAGTTAATCCTGGTAATTGGATTAGGGTCTCTACTGGGACACCTAATAATTCATTAAAATTCATTCCACACGTCAGTAGATTACTGTGACAGTAATCTTTATTGAGATCTATGAAGTTATAAAGATTAAAATAAGAAGTTACATTTGTGTCTAGGTCTAGTAAAATTGGAATATTTTTGGGTAAGTATCCTATATAATATGCCTTGCTTTGGTCCCTATGGTCCTGTGTGTGTAATGTTGGTTGCCTAACGTCGATAGTCTTTTTTTTTATTAGTACTGCAAATCATTGCAGATTAGCGGGATTAGCAAATACGCACGCGCGAAACCATCCATGATGGCGAATGTTTTTGAAATTTCGTGCATCAGCTGTTCGAAGCCGAACTATTGACATACATTTTGAGTTTTAAATGTTTATCGTGACCATGTGTGGACGATGGGGACGATCGCATCAGTACTGCAGTGGCATTGTAGGTCATGCAGTCTGATAAACCCAACAGAAAGATTAAGGTGCATTCGGTGCGGATCACAACGACAAAACAACATAAACAAAGAAGATGACATAACGGATTCCCTTTCCGATACATTTGGTGGCAGCGCTAATTGCACCGTAATTCGCAGGCCTAAACCCACCAACAAATTCACGGTTAACCACCTAAATAGGTAAAAATACGATAATCATTCAACAGCTGTCCTTCATAATACAGATCAATAATTGTAACCAATGACTTTTTATTTCCAGTGAAACAGATACACGCGACTGTTCTACTTTAGTTAAAAACACGATCTACAATTCTTTGCTGCTTTTACAACGTGCTGCTTCATTTAAGGGTCTCCAACAATATCGAAAACATCCACTGCGAAGATTTCACAGTGTGCCGTTATTATCTTATACCTATAAGTGTAAAAATTGTGGGTTGATCGTGAACAGCTGTTCCTTAAAGTGTGTAACATGTAATCACGAAGAAGATAAAATGAATGTTGCACATTCACCATGTAAAAATTGTGTTATTGCTAAAGATTCAAGTTTGACCCCTGTGGAACATCCGCAGTCTCTTAGTAACAGTAATAATCTTTATCGAAGCTATGACATAGGAAGAAACGAAAGGCCGCAACTATGCAGTTGTCAGCACACTAGAACAAATTTTGTTTCATTGTCGAATATTAAAAGTTACAGCTGTGCAACAGCTCAACAAAGCAACTGTGATTCTACCATGGATGGCAATAAACCTAGTAATGTTCGAACTACATCTAGTGGTGTTAGTTATAACAGTAGTGATTCTCATGATGCAAGTTCATTAGCTTATAAAAGTAACAATTATTCGTGGAGACGTAAAAATGCACCACCCGGTGTTACATGGACTTGTAAACGGTGTACTCTTTTAAATAGTGCTAACAGTGTTTTTTGTGAAGCCTGTGAATCCCCATTTAAACCAGATTTGAACAGCAACATTAGCCCTAGTGTTCTCATAAAGGTAAACAGAATTACAACTTGTTTGAATATCAAAATAAAAAGCTTAAGTACAGGTATAGGTTCCTAAGGCCCAACTGCACCGGTTACACTTAAATAGTAAGCGTGGCTTAAAAAATCAATTGCCATGGACACAATTCTTGTAACAATTTGTATCCATGGGAATTAATCTTTTAAGCGACGCTTATATTTAAGTGTAACCGGTGCAATTGGGGCTAAGCAAATTAAAACAATTATCGTAAGCTAGTGGGTGACATCAATTGTTTTATTAAATTTTTTTTAGGGACTACCAGGATTCCGTATACCAAACTTCCCACGTGGTTTACCCCTTGGCTTTGCCTTAGTAACGGACCTAGAATTTTTGTTTTATTAATAATTTTTCGGTAATACTAGTTTGTAATTTTATAAATAATTTTTATTTATGTTTTTATTGTTTTTTTTTATTAAATTTCCGGAAATTTCCTATTCTTTAAGGCCATAATTTATTTTGATTTGTACTGTAATTTAATCCTACCTTCATCAATTTTATTCTATAAGTACTGTTTATTACGACTGAAGGTTTGGGTCGAGGTTTGGGTATACAGATTGGTGTATAAATATTGATTGATACGGCTATGCTAAAAGCTAATAATCATTTATTATTTACGATTTAAGACCAATAATAAATTTAACCTTTGCTTGTATTATCATGGTCCTGATTACAGACAGGATAAATTAAAAAAATTGTATAAGGTACTTAATTCCAATATAACAGCTCAATAGGTACTATTATATACCAACATGCATGGATAAAGCAGCTCATTTATCCATTTCTAGTATTTATTATTGATATGCTTAGCTTTATATTTTAATATTTTAATGCAGAAACAGAATCAGAACATTTTCCTGGCAATATATTTTCATTCCATATGAAATACAGGGTGGCCCATTCTGTGCTCATGCCACTGCCCAGGGCCGTACCCAAGGGGGGGTTTAGGGGGTTGAACCCCCCCCCCGAAATATATAAAGACGTGTACTTTGAGCAATGTTCTTTTTTTGCTTGCTACTCGGCCTCCTTTTATTCCCTTTTCATGGACCGGTAAGGAAATTAAACCCCCCCGAAATAAAATCCTGGTTACGGCCCTGCCACTGCCCTTCTTTATAAGAGCTGTAGTAAAAGAAATGGTGTATCACCCTTTAATAGTAAAGTCGTCAACTCGTCATCTTATGTGGACCATTCTGTAGTACAATTGGCAATCTTATTCTATCACTCATACTTTTCTTACCATACATGTTCTCAGAATAGGAAATACCTAACATAAAAATTTGGATCTGAATTTCTCACATTTTTTTGTTATGATTTTTATCTCTCAATACAGCTGTGTCCAGTTAAATATGCAGGATATAATTATGCTTCTCGTAATTCAAATAATAGAAGGAAATTCGTGGAATAATGGAATCAATTAATTATTAATTGTTCACTCTTGGGAATGCTGTTGCCACCCAAGAATGATTTTGTTACCCTTTCTTGAAATTGTTTTTACAGTTTGACTTATGTTTCATTTCTTTTTATTAGTAAGTGCTACTATAAAAAAAGATTAAATTTTATTGTTTTATACATTTTTTTCTACAATCATGGAAAAAGTAAGACATTATGTACTAATTTTCGTTATAAAAAGTGACACTTTATTGCACTAGTGCAGTTCTATTAGCCTAATGATGTCAGAATTTTGCTTAAAATTTTTTTGACCCACGAAGTGACTTAAATTTAAATATTGTCCAACTCAACCTGCGGCCTCGTTGGGTAGTTGTACGCAGTTATATTATTACTTGTTTATTACTTTAGTGTGCCTTATCCTTATTTCTATGTTATAAATCAGGTCTTATCAGAAAAAAAAACTGAATTAGGTGGCTGCTTACATCAAAACAGGGTTTTTTAAACACCCCTTATACTATGATTAATTGGATTAATTGATTACTATTAAAAAAAAAATTTAAGATCGAAATTGTTTGGCTATCAGTTATCAAGCTGCTAAGAAATTGAAGAAAAAATGAAAGTGATGAGGACAAATCCAAATAAAACTAAAGACTGTGTTGGTGTTGAACATAAAAATCGATAAAAGGTATCGAATTCTTTTTTTGATTCTGAATTTACATTTAAAAAGTTTTCGATGTAAACAACTTTGGGTCATGTGTAGGCCTATATCAATATTTTAGTTGATCCCATAGATACGTATACTACCTACATCACCTACATGAAAAAAAATAACACATGTTGTCCCTTCCAAGGTATAGGAATAATATCGTTGTATATTAGTTTGGAAGGGACTAAATTATTTATAATACAGGGGATCTCAATGAAAAGGAGCAAAACACTATTATTAATAGATATAAAAATAGAAAACTTGTAGATAATTGATTGGAAATCGTATTAGTTTTTATTTCTGGTTTTAGCGCAATAACATGGCATGCCATAATAGATGTTTATCTAAATTTACATTTGATTGCTTACTTGCTTTTTATTAAAAAATATTATTAGTAGGTTCATGTTAACGTTTTAAAAATTGTATTTAATACATAATATTGTCACAAAGATATAGTGGGAATCCACGCAACATTGTACACATCCCCTGTCCCCCAACTGTTGAATGCAACCATGGTACTTTGTCCGGTTTGGCACAGCAGGTACCTACTGTTAGGCATTATTATACAGATATTTATTGCAAATGTATGTATACAGCGTAGGTTATCTACCAAATATGATCATATTTGCAGCGCTCGATCCGAGTAGGACGTTATTTAAGCAAGTATAAACAAACATTTCTAATTACAGTTTACGAAAAAAGAGTTTATAAAGAAAAACAAATAGAAATTGATTACCAATACTATAAAAAGAGCTAGCATACACTTTTCCAGGAATAAATGCTTAATTCCACAAGTTGGCGTGTTAAAGTAACACGAGTGCTTAGCTTATTAGATTGTAAAGTGTAATTATTTGAAGAATAATCGACTCGCAGGGTGGGGGGTAGATACTTCCCGTTTTGAACACCCTTGGTATTGTATCTAAAGCGTTGATGCATCTTTGATCTGGGATATAGACACACAATGGGTGGAAGTAGTAAAAATATGTTGGAATCATTGGAAAGGTAATTTCCTGGTAATTTCATAAGGAATTCATTCTACTATTTATTTTTTTTATTCGCTTCAAATTAATACAAAAAAAATAAAAAACTATATTTTATTTATTTTGGTTAAGCTGCTGGACCTAGATGCGTTTGTTTCACCGCAAGTTCTCGCAAATGTTCGTTCTGTCGTTCAAAGTTGTCTGTATTATTGTATGGAAGTTAATGGAACTCATTTTGAACAATTACTTTAATGGTAATTGCGAGGTAATTGCTCTATTCGGAACAGCTTAACGGAGATAAACAAAATATAGTTTTTAATTTTTTTATGTCTCAATTTGAAGCGAATAAAAAAATAAATAGTAGAATGAATTCCTTATGAAATTACCTTTCCAACGATGTGCCACACATGGTATGGTGCCAATTGAAATATTTGAAAGGGTGGCTGTGCGCGATGTGCGTCTAAGGGGTTGATGATAGACATCCGGATTTTATGTAAAAGGATGTCCCCTTCCCTGTCTTTGTTGACATGTCTTGACGATTTTCAAAGATAAACAATAGTTTTGAAAGATACTGAGGATGGCTATTTTTCGTTGAAAATCCATATTAGTACCTATACTGATTGCTTTAGTATGGGGTATAATATTTTCAGGAAACTATAATAATCAGTGATACATAGAAATCGTAATAGTAATTTACGTTATAAGTACGGTAAACTCAGTTTTACAGTAATGAGTCGAAATGTTTAAGGACGAGGCGACGAAGGAGCCGAGTCAGGAATTTTGAGACGAGTTACTGTAAGAGTTTACCGGACGTATGTCGTAATGCGTTTTATTTCATACTGCAGGCACTAAATCTTTGTTTAAAATTGAAAAAAATAAAAATTTGAATTCATAATATGGACATCTATGAAATGGAAGTGTTTGTTTTTTGACTGTTTGCCTTGTCAAAACGGGAGAAAATTATAACATTTTTGACGAAGTTCTTCGTAAATCTATTGCACAATTAATGTCAATTTTAATATTTAGTTTCTTTTTAATTGTCATATTTATTAATTTTGTAGTTTTTTAGTAATAAATAGTTTGATTATCGATTTATTTCATTTGAGTCCGGTAAAAGTTTTTACCGGACCTGATACCGTAAAGTCTCATTTACCGGACTCAAATCGTTAACTTAAACATGGGTGTTACGATGCAGTATGAAATAAAAAATATTATAAAACATGTTACAAATAACCATCATGTACAATCTATTGTTTGCCTTTGACATTTTTTACAAATATTAGGTGGGTTAATATTAAACTGGAACGTTATGATCCATTAAAGCTTTTGCTTTTATTTATATACATTACAAACATCACAGAGACATTAAGGTTACTCTACATGATATAGAAATAGTAGTTTATAAAATTTTAATTTGTTATTTTTTCTACAAGCGTCACGAAAGTAGCACTTTCTTCACTGTCATTCGAAATGATGAATATTAAAGACTTAATTTTTTTAAACAAACCGCTTGCAGAGAAAAAATAGTATACATAACGAAAGTGAAACGTTACCGGGTCAGGGAGTTTTTTGTACGAGGACGCGGTAACGGCCGAGTACTTTAAACTTCCCAACTATTTAAATGCAAATGCAGTGGTGATATAATTCTAATTTATTGAATAATTGCAGGTGGACAATTGGG
Source organism: Hemicrepidius hirtus (assembly GCA_963082805.1). Classification (NCBI taxonomy): domain Eukaryota; kingdom Metazoa; phylum Arthropoda; class Insecta; order Coleoptera; family Elateridae; genus Hemicrepidius; species Hemicrepidius hirtus. The sequence continues at coordinate 10,470,948 of OY720167.1, forward strand.
CAGACAACGAAGCTTTACGCCAACCCAATCAAATTGTTATGCAACACAAACCACCATACAGACGTTCATTTTCTGAATTTCCAAAACAGACTTCAAGAACTAACATAAACACCCCGAATTTTAATCGACGCAGTTTAGGAAGTGAAACTCTTGAAGCTGCAACTTTTCCCAAATCCAGTACATCTATGACCGATATACAAGCTTCTCAAAGTGGGGAAATATCAAACAATCGTAATATTTTAGCCAGTAAAAGTACTGGAGATATCGCATCAAACGATGTTGTTGTGAATGCAAAGACAATTTATACGTACATAGGGATGGCTGAACCTGATGCAGTTCCAAGACAACAACATATTTATGAAAATCAAAGTATTATTGATGCTCAGAATAAGACTAAACATACGTTTGAAGCCCAAAAACCTGAAGAAATGTAAGTATAACCACAGGTTCCACAATTTATTTAGACACCCTTTCGGATGCCAATTTTTTATTTCAAACCAACCGCATGTTAATAGACAGTGTTTTATGACTCGACCAAAAATTTAAAACAGTCCTTGGACATTTATATCCATAGTATATTCATTTAAGTAAGTTCATGTAAGTTTACATATTGATTAGAATGATATCAAAATTAATTCTTGAAAACCTTCAGGAAGTGGTAACGTATTTTTGTGTTTATATTAGATAAGAAAACTAGAATAAATCAGTGATGATGAAGGGGTTAAACCGTCAGCTTATGTGAAATAACTGAAACATTCTTTTGTATAGTTCTCAAGTTTGTGAAAAAAAAATCTAATTAATTTCGGTACCTACTAATATTAATATTAACAATTACTTTTAGACTCCAAGTCTTAAAGGATTCATCAACTTTTAATGTTAAAGAAAGGAGGTGGACTTGTAGACAATGTTCTTATGCATACAATGCCTTATATGCCAACAGTTGTGAAATTTGCAATAGTCCACGATCACAACCATGTACAATAACAGTTACTGATGATACAAGTAGTTCAAGTGGATCGGTGTCTCTGTAAGTATACAAAAACAATTAGCATAATATTCTAATAGTATAAAGTTATTCACCCTCAATGGAACTGCTAGTTCAGTCCATGGGTGCTCCGGGGTTGGACCACTAACTAAATTTTAGGAAATATAATAAAAAATTCTTTTAAAACGCAAAAATAATTAATGCGGCACAGTGGGGAAAAGCCTTTTGAATTTCACATATTCTGGTGAAAAGCCTTTTTAATTTCACATTATGGAGAAAAGCCTTTCCTAAAAACTGAAATTTGTTGAGCATTTCTAATGAAATTTTCAAAGTTATCACCCCATGCAAAATTTCAGAAATATCGGTTGCTTCTTTTTCTTTTCCAAGCAAGGAGGCCTTGGTTGCAGTTAAAGAAATGTTTTGTGTTCAGGTAAAGTAGCTTTTCTGTACTAACTACGGCAAAATTTCATTAAAAAAAGTTGTTCATAATATAAAATTATCACCCTATGCAAAATTTCAGAAATATCGGTTGCTTATTTTTTTTCAAAGCAAGGAGACGGTGGCAGTTAAAGAAATGTTTTGTGTTCAGGTAAAGTAGCTTTTCTGTACTAACTACGACAAAATTTCATGAAAAAAAGTTGTTCATAATACAAAATTATCACCCCATGCAAAATTTCAGAAATATCGGTTGCTTATTTTTTTTCAAAGCAAGGAGACCTTGATGGCAGTTAAAGAAATGTTTTGTGTTCAGGTAAAGTAGCTTTTCTGTACCAACTACGGCAAAATTTCATTAAAAAAAGTTGTTCATAATATAAAATTATCCCCTCGTACAAAATTTCGTAAATAGTGGGTTACTTTTATGAAACCTTATCTGCTTATTGGAATTTTTATTAAAATCGTCAAAAATATAAAAAATATAATTAGCCGATATTTCTGAAATTTTGCATGAGAAGATAATTTTACATTTTAAACAATTTTTCTTGATGAAGTTTTGCCGTAGTTAATACAGAAAAGGTACTTTACCTGATTAAAAATCATTCCTTTATCTACCACCAAGACCTAATTTGAAAAAATCGAAAATATACTTAAAATTTAGTTTCGAGTCAAGCAGGACTTAATCCGTAGATTTACTGTATATAACTTATACAATTAAATATGGAAATGGTATATCTAGTTAGTTAATTTATTTATTCTCTGCTGTTGCATGGAAGAATTCGTAACATTACAACAAAGTAGTTACCTTTATCTTGTTTATATAATAAATATCTCAACTATCTGATTAGAGACCATAACCAGCTGATTGATGATGTTACAACATAAAAGATATAGTAAGGTATTATAGACAAGAATTTCATATTTTTTTTATTTTTTTTATTTTCAACTAAAACTTTAGATCAGAAAAGAGAAGAAAAGTGGTTGGTATATTTTCTTGTATACCTCCAAGATTTTACATAAATCATATTTAGTCCTATATTGTTTTTAAAGAATATATTACAGGTCACAAAAGTGGGAAGACACGACAATGGCTGTGCAGGTGCCTATTGCGACTTTGGACCAAGGCCTAGAAGATGACTTCCAACAAATATCAGGTATATGTTTCCCAAAAAATTTAAATTTGTTTACTGAATAAATTATTATTATTATCAGGTGCTGATGGTCCAGGAGAAGAACAAAACTGGACCTGTAAAAAATGTACTTTAGTAAATAGTAGTTACTCGTTAACATGTGAGGCTTGTTGTGGGTCAAAGTTGCGTTCTTTATCAGTTACAAATGACATGACTTTACGTAGAGGCGAATTTTGGACATGTCCAAAATGTACTCTCAAAAATGTATTAACTTTATCCGCTTGTACAGCTTGTAAAACAAAAAATGCTTTTGAACGACCTACACCTTCGCGAAGTCCTTCACCCAGGCATGGAACCAAAAGGCACAGTACAGGAGCTGTATATGCTAAAGTTAATTATGAACAAAAATTAGCTAACAAAAACAGAGAACAAATTAATTTGGTTTCCACCGTTGAATACAGTAAGTTGTTATGTGTATGTTATTAAAAGGAGATGAAAATTTTATCTTTAGATGCTTCAAATTCAAACGGAGATTCTTCACAAATATTCAAGTCTTGGCAATGCTTAATCTGTACATTTGAAAATGCAAGATCTCAAGTAATATGTGATATGTGTATGAACATGCGTGGTAGTATATCTGATACCCCACCTGCACAACCAGTGCGAATGACTCAAGAAGAATTAGCAAGTAAACATTGGAATTATATCGTTCGTTATTGTAAACTTAAAAAACAGTGCTACGTTGATGAGACATTTCCACCAGCACCTATTAGTTTATATTACTCGCCAAGTGACAATAAAGATACTCATCTTATTAAATGGAAAAGGTTACGTGATATTATTGTGGATGATGGTGATAAGAACTTACCCTGGGCTGTATTCAGAAAACCACTGCCATCAGATATATCTCAAGGTAATTTTTTTACACCTTTTTTTTGGACTGATTTAATATTAAATTATGTTATAGGTGTGCTAGGAAATTGTTGGTTGCTTAGTGCGTTAGCTGTTTTAGCAGAGAGAGAAGACTTAATTCGAGCTGTTCTAGTCACACATCAGTTGTGTCCTCAAGGTGTCTATCAAGTCCGACTGTGCAAAGATGGACATTGGACAACTGTTCTTGTTGATGATTTTTTTCCATGCGATAGGAAAGGTCACCTATTCTACTCCCAAGTAAGACAACAGTGAAAATACTAAAAACTAAAGGAAACAATTTTTTTCTCTAAAGCTAATTTTGCTATTTGCTATAAAAATAATACGCTTCTCAATGCGGTAAATAGAGCGCGCACATATTTATAGTCTTGACGGTTCCCAGGCCCAAACTATTAAAATTAAACAAATGCATTCCCGGAGTTTCTTGTTGGAAATTATATTTTCTAGAACTGTGGTCTGATAGTACTTTACCCAATCTAGCGTAGTCTTCACTGCATTTCAATTGAAAACGTTAAAACAATCTTATTTTACGGATCGCGTATACGTGATAAAGTCATGCACCACTAGTCCCACACCCCATAGGTTTCTCTAGCCTCATTTTGTCGGAAAAGTTTGCTAGCCGTGTATTCTACATATAATTGATATAACCGAGAAATATATTCTGCAGTTGAGTATCTTTATAATACAATAAACATTACAATTTATTATAAATCCCTAAGACAATTCTCATTTCAGGCTAAACGAAAGCAACTGTGGGTTCCTTTAATAGAAAAGGCTGTGGCTAAAATTCATGGTTGTTATGAAGCTTTAGTATCTGGTCGAGCTATAGAAGGTTTGGCAACATTAACTGGAGCACCATGTGAGAGTATTCCACTTCAGCCCTCCTCTATTCCAGCTCCTGCTGAAGATGAACTTGACACAGATCTCATTTGGGCTCAGTGAGTGGAACTTAAAGCTTCCCAAAACCTTTTATTAAAAATATTTTGGTGTGGGTAGGTTATTATCATCTCGACAAGCTTTATTCTTGATGGGAGCATCATGTGGTGGTGGTAATATGAAAGTAGATGAAGCTGAATATCAAAGAAGAGGCCTTCGTCCCAGACATGCTTATTCACTGTTGGATGTCCGAAATGTTGAAGAACATCGTTTATTACAATTAAGAAACCCTTGGGGTAAATAATGGAGTTTATTTTTGTTAAAATCTAAAAAAAATTTACTTGCAGGTCATTACGTATGGACCGGCGACTGGTCTGATGATTCAGATAAATGGACAACACAATTACGAAATGACTTAATGCCTGATGGTGCACAAGATGGAGCATTTTGGATTTCTTTTAACGATGTTTTAAAATACTTTGACTGCATAGATATTTGTAAAGCAAGAAGTGGGTGGAATGAAATTAGATTGTCTGGAACTTTACCACCGTTAGCTTCCCAACAACATTTATCATGTATTTTACTTACCATTCTCGAACCAACAGAAGTTGATTTTACATTATTCCAGGTAATTAGTATTTAGAATATTCAATAGCACATGATTTCGTATTAAATTTTTTAGGAAGGGCAAAGAAAATCGGAAAAATCTCAGCGATCTCAGTTAGACCTTTGTGTGGTTCTTTTTAAGGCAAGAAGTAATGCTCCAAATATTGGCAGTCTTGTAGAACATAGTAAAAGACAAGTTAGAGGATTTGTGGGCTGCAATAAGATGTTGGAACCAGCTGAATATATTTTAGTTCCCTTAGCTTTTAATCATTGGCATACAGGACTTGAAGACGCCGATGCATATCCAAGGTACATTATTTTTTAGATTTATTTTTTATTATAAAGAAATAAACATACAGTGTATTCACGGATTGAGTTAAAGATGTATCATTAACAAAAATTATTTTTTTTCATTTTTTCAAATCAAGGCCTTAGTGGTAGATAACGAAATGTTTTTTGTTCAGGTAAAGTAGCTTTTCTGTACTACCTACGGCAAAACTTCATTAAGAAAAGTTGTTCAAAATCTACAGTTATCACCCCATGCAAAATTTCACAATTGGTTGCTTACTTTTCCTTTTAAATCACAGAACCTTGGTGGCAGATAAAGAAATGTTCTTTGTTCAGGTAAAGTAGCTTTTCTGTATTAACTACGGCAATTCTTCATTAAGAAAAGTTAATCATCCCCACATGCAAAATTTGAGAAATATTCCATGCTTATTTTTTTCCATTTTTGATCGTCAATAAAAATTTCGGACACAGTTTCGTAAAAGTAAACCGCTATTTCTGAAATTTTGAATGGGGGGATGATTTTACATTGTGAACAACTTTTCTTAATGAAGTTTTGGCGTAGTTAATACAGAAAAGCTACTTTACCTGAAAAGAAAACATTTCTTTATCTGCCACCAAGGTCTCCTTGCTTTCAAAAGAAAAATGTGCAACCGATAATTCTGAAATTTTGCATGGGGTGATAGTTTTATATTATGAACAACTTTTTTTAATGCCATAGTTAGTGCAGAAAAGCTACTTTACGTGACTCAAAAACAAGCAGACTTTTGTAGTAGATACTAATAAAAGTATTTTATTTTCAGATATGTTTTAGCAATTCATAGTTCAAAAAAATTACTAGCAGAGCAAGTGGGTCCACCTTCGCAAATCTTGGCAGATGCAATTATTTCACTGACTTTGGCTCGCGGGCAGCGCCACGAAGGCCGAGAAGGTATGACTGCATATTACCTGACAAAAGGGTGGGCTGGTTTAGTTGTTATGGTAGAAAACAGACATGAAAATAAGTGGATTCATGTAAAATGTGATTGTCAAGAAAGCTATAATGTAGTGTCAACACGTGGCACTCTAAAAACTGTAGATTCGGTTCCACCGTTGCATAGACAAGTGATTATAGTTCTTACACAACTTGAAGGAAGTGGAGGGTTTTCAATAGCCCATCGACTTACTCATAGACTTGCAAATTCACCAGGGCTGTATGATTGGGGAGATCCGGGTACATCTCATAGCCCAGAATTAGATTATCAAACTGATGGATTACATAGTCCGCGTCTAATGACGTGAAAATTACTGGGATTTTAGTTTATTATTCTTTTTCAATTCTTAAAAAGAAATTCACAATAATTAAGTAGGTGAAAATTTGTGATTCTGAGCTTTTTTTTGTCACGTTATTGAAATAGTACATTCCGGTCAAGTCTGCTGTATTCCTATTATTGATAAAGACATATTTTTATTTATTTTAGTTTTTATAATTGCTCAAGTTTTAATATTTATGTTTAATTTAATTCAGTTGTTTTGTACTCTTAAAATTGATAAAACCACCTTAAGATTTTCATTCTTTTGTAAGTAGGTATCGTGTTTATTAAGATTTGTTCTTAATTTTTCAATGTTTTGCTAGGTTTTGTACTTACATTTTTATTGCTTATCTATAATTAATATTGATTTAGTTGTAGGTACAACGGCATCACAGAATGTTTTATAATGTTCACTTTAGCACAACCGATGTCATTTGGAAAGATATTTATAATAAAATGTTATTTCATCGAGTCTTAAAAGTGCAATAGAACAGTATTATCAATATTTGTGCAATTAATTTACCCTAGCTAAGAAAAAACTTGTTCAGAACATTTTATACAGGGTGTTACTTAAAAACCGTCTTAAGCCATAACTTCATTATTTTAAATTTTGTACCCCGCCAACTAAATACCACCAACGATATTCAACTTTTTCATTTTAAATGGGACACCCTGTATATTTTTACATATTTGGATTCAGGGTGAAAATCTGCATACAGTAGCGTGTTTTGTTTGTTTTTGTGATACTCAGAAATTTTTTAATTTATTACATGCCGGTAGTCGTAGGCTACCATAAAATTTTCAAGTGTGCCATGGAAAACAACCGGAATGTTAACACTTACTGGCGCATGGCTGTCTAGATCTAACAAAAAACAAGTATTTAAATAAAATCTACGTATCATAAAAACAAATGAAACACACTACTCTATCCAGAATTTCACTCTGAATCCAAATATGTAAAAATATACAGGGTGTTCCATTTAAAATAAAAAAGTTTACCATCTTAGCTTAAAACAGTTGACAGATATTCATAAAAGGGCGATGTCAAAAGATAGCTTTTGCCTTACCATTTAAAATTATATATAGTTTGTGGGGTCCAAAATTTAAAATAACGAAGTTATGGCTTGAGGAGTTTTTTAGATAACAGCCTGTATGACTGATACAAGGGTGTCTTAATTAATATAGAAGTCTTTTTACCTCATTTACTATTTAAGATATCAAAATTACTTATCACTGTACAGGGTGTTTATTTCTAGTGGGACAACACGCAATTTCGGTATTTTAAATGGAATCTCTATATTTTATGGCACGACCTGTATATTATTCTCTTTTTAGTCTCAGAAAATATGAATTATAGATCTTTAGAGGCTTTGTTTTAATTATTATGTTTACTTTGCTGCTATGGTGAAGTTAATGGCACAAATATTTAACTTAAAACCAAGAAGAAACTGCAATTTTAATTTTTTGTTTAAAAGATAATTTTGGAAAGATTGGGTAGAGCTAATGAGAAATCAGGGTGTATTAAATTGTACTCTATTAAAGCAGGTCACGTTTAATAATATTCCTTTATGTAGATGCAACTTTTTGCTTTAGTAGAGCAGAATTTTTGATAAACTTTGTTCTAGTTTCATTGTTCTGAACAGTAAATAATGTGAAACTGGAAGGAACTGCAAGAATGGACTGAAGTTTGTTTTTGAAGATTGTCAACTCTCCTGTTTTATACAAAACTTTTATTAAAGTAATTAATTTTGAACAACAGCTTGTAATAGTTATTATATGAATACTTTTAGATATTTTAAACAATTTCTCCTTTTTACCTCGCGTTTTCTAGTCATCTTCATTTTTTACATTACTCCATATATGCAGTTCAAATTAAAGAGTTGACAATCTTGTATTCACTGATGATTTTTTTTTATTACTTTATTATCTGCTTGTACCAATTGCGATGAATACAAGTGCAATGTAAATTTAGTTTTTGTTGTTAACCCTGTTTACTTTTCCATGGCATTTTGGTTTAGTACCAGTGGTTTGTGTTATAGATATTCTTCCAAATTATGTGCTATATTTATACAGGGTTATGTTTGTCCCAATTTTTAATGGTTTCTATGTTATGAGGAAAAAGTCTTTATTTAAGATTTTATAAGGGTGTTGTAATACCCCAAAGTACTAGTTTTTTTAAAGAAATATTACTAGTTTGATCAATCAAAAAATTATTTAATTTCAGCATGATAGGGCTCCTATTCACAATACTTGATTGAATACTGAATAGGGCTCTAAGAAAACATTTTATATTCCATATTCAATAATTAATCAACCCCTAAAGTTATGAGTACACTTTTTAAATCACTTATCATACATTTCTATAATACTTGCTGTGAATTTTTGATTTATTGTTATAAATTAAAGTATATGAAACAGAGTAAGAGTAAAATTATAATGCAAAGTGTTATTTAAAGATGTGTTTACTTCACTGCTATTTTTTTTGCTATTTATATCACTGCAACTAAAACCATTTGTCAATGGAATTCTAGATTTATGTGTTGATGTGATACCGGTTTTAATACACTTCTTAAATAATAATTGGTTGCATGAATTTCTTTGTCTTTAGTAACGTAGCACTGTTTTTTAAACATCACAAATTTTGAGATTAAGAAATTCAAGCAATATTTTAAAATACTCCTTATTTTATTTAGGGATATACTTATGACACATAATTAATCTTCGTATAGTACAAGGGAAAAATTCTACCTCTCCTTTTTGCAATTCTTTATATTTTTGTTTTGTTTTATTCTAGTCAGGAAAACTTTAATATTCACCATAGTTAATATAAAATTAATCAAAACTAATAACACACCATAGCTCATATAATTTAGCTTTATATTATTTTTTAGCATTTTATATAAAGCACAATACTGCCACTTTACAAATTCGTATGTATTTACGTCATGGGGGAATACCTTAAGTCTGAACTAACCAACATAAAGAAGACTGTTAAATGGAAAAACAAATTTCCCGTACTATATGAAGAATAATTACATAATTAACGTAAGATGGTAGCTGCCCCCAAAAACATGTATTTTATTACTTGTAGCACAATACATTAAAATGTGAAATTATAAATCTGACAATGTTGGCAGGTTTTGATGTTTGATAGTGTAGTTTTCATAATAAGCTTACAATAGATTGTATTCAATACAGTTTGTGTGACATTGAATTGTAATTTATTCATTAAAACGCTTCATCCATTGTATTTTACAGAAGTTGCATAATTCCATTTATATTTCATACTTACATGAAGTCCTTAGCCAAAAATTCTAGAGGTCATAGCCTTGAAGAAGAAATCCATCAGGATGAGCATGGGTGAACCAGGAGGCCATGCATTTCATTAGGCACAAATTCCAGAGGTTATAGTCCAGAAGAAGAAATCCACTGGGATGAGGTGGGTTGATCCAGGAGGCCACTACATATTTGGTAAGTAAAAAATTCCAAAGGTCATAGCCCAGAAGAAGAAGATGAGGTTGGGTGATCCAGCAGGGCATGTATTTGGTTAGGCAAAAATTCCAGAGGAAGAAATCCAGTAGGATGAGGTCGGATGATCTAGGAGGCCATGTAATTTTAGTCAAATATTCCAGAGATCATATGCCAGATGAAGAAATCTACTGGGATGAAGTCAAGATGATTGAGGAGGGCAAAAAAGGTTCTTCTTGCAACGGTATAATAAATTTGTAGTTCCATCTTATATAAATATAACTTCAGACACAGGTTTAGAGAAAGCTGGGTTCCTCGTTTAAAGAACTGTTATAAGTGTTGATGATAGTACCTACCCTGTTTGCTCTACAAAGGCTCTATAAAGCAAAATGTGATAATAAACTTTATTTATCGGAACTTAACTACAAACGAGTAATACATTTTGAAAAAACTCTTAAATTGTAACAATAACATAGAAGGAAACGGAATATTCCACGAAAACTTTTTGAAACTACTACATACTAAGTAATTTTCTTTAATTATAATAATTTCTAACGACAGTAACTTAAACTAATGAATTTAGCAACTGAAAAAAAATAATTGTTTTAATAATACGTGATTTAACATCGATCAACAAATCTAAACTTAAGAGGGCGATCAGGGGCAGCAAGAAGTCTATGTGTGCTCTTCACTTCACCATAATGATATTCAATTCGGAATTTGCGGAGTATCTATTAAATTTAAAAAATATTAGAAATATGAATAATGTAAACAAACAGAATTGGCGCCTTTTCAAAAATGGAGCAATTCTATTGGTTCTTGCTAAAATGCGAGATGTGTACGCGCCAATTTTTGCGAATTTAAAAATTTTATTTATTACCTTTATTGCAAGTAAGGAAATTTCCATTTCGGCTAATTCTCGGGCAAGGCAAGCCCTTGGTCCATGACCAAAAGGCAAGCTTGCAAGGGAATTGATATCTGAATAAGTGTCTATCTCGATCCAACGATCAGGCCTATATTTCTGAGCATCCTCGAAGTGTTCTTCTCTTAAACTTGATAAATGTGTAGCAATCAGTATGTAGGTGCCTTTAGGAATTCTGTAATTATGTACCAGAATATCCTTAGATAATACACGGCTCAGAATTGGCATGGGTGGTTTAAGACGTAAACTCTCTTTTATGCAAGCTTGTAAATACTTCATTTTTGACAAATCATCTTTAGTTATCTTTGGTGGAGCAAATTTAATTTCATCATATAATTTCCGCTGTGCTCTAAGATTACGTGATAGGTGGTACAGAAGAAATGAAATGCTGTGAGCAATTGAATTTACTCCAATTAACATCATGTCTAGAAGTACTGTCAAGACATCTTCTGGCAACATATTTTCCTTAACAAGCAAACTTTCAAGAAGTGAAATGTGATCCTTGTTAATACTCGATTCACCAGTTTTTTTCTGCCGAAGCGATTCCTGGGCTCTGTAAATGTATTTACTGACGATACTGTCTATTACATCACAGTGTTTTACAAGATCTCTCCATGCAGGAGTCTCAACAAATTTCCATAAATGTAGTCCTGGTAAAAAAATTTAATAAAATTATTGGTAGCTCATAGCCCCCCCCCCCACACACTTAAGATGAAAAACAAATACCCATGAGGAGAGCAGGATTTGAACCCGAAATGTATTCCTTTGTTGTTATTATTAATTTGTTGTTTTACCTGATTCACATCGGCGTATAGCTTCAGTGGCTCCATTTAACCCTTCCAACATTCTTGCAGGTTCAGATGTAGCTGTTAAACCACAAGGGTCCAAAAAGCCCAAACGTTTGTTTAAAGTTACTGAGCACATGCACTCCATACCCCATTTGTATATTTCATTCCTGAAGTTCGAAGGTACCTCATCCTGTCTATTACGTATGCGTAAAATACGTGTGATAAATTCATCACATGATTTTTCTATTTGATCGTACTGCTGTGTGATTGAATCTTGCAGAGGCTGCTCAATTGATTTACGCAGCTTTTCCCAATCTGGCCCATACCTATATGTTTATATGGTTAAGAAGGGAAACGAAAGGTGTTATCTAATGATACATACATAAGGAATGGCCCTGCTTGTTTGTATCTTCGATATTGAAGACGATACTTCTCAACACAATCAAGACTTGAACGAATAGGGTATCGGCCTTCATTTTCAAATACAGCACTTGCATGTTCAGGGCGACTTAAAATTACAACATTCCCTCCAAACGGACCGTGTAAGCGCACAACTGGACCATATTCATCCAAGAGTCGATTGAATAACCATACATTACTTCCCCAACTTAACTGACTACCTGTAAAAGTTTGATAAATCTTTGAATACTACTTTTCAATTTATTTTTAAATTATAAATAAGTAGTCTAAATGATTTAAAAAAATAATATTTTTAATCGGTATTTGTGAGATTTTTAAATTTAAATCGATTAGACTAAAGCCGGGTACGTAATTGGTGCGTCATGTCTCGCAAACCAATAGCATTGCTCGATTTTTGAAAACGCTGCAATTCTATTGGTTCCCGCCAAAACCCGAGACTTTTCAATTACAGACCTTGCTTCAAGTTGATTAAAGCAAAATAACAGTTACCAAATATTTTACCGGCGCTTAGCAGATACTGGATAGTACTTGCAGTAACCTGCGTACCCATTATTGGTACAAAACTCCAAAATTTAGCAAGTTGACGTAAAGACTGCGGACCGGGAACTTCATCGAATGATAGTGATTTACGTAAAGCTTCACTTTCTGGTAGTGGATCCAAATGTTCAACTTTTATAAATGTGTCTGGAGGATTTACTATATAGTCTACAGACTTTTTAGATTTCATCTCTGATAAAACTGGTGCCACAGAGGAAGTGAACGATTCACCAGGTTTTGCTACACCTAAAAGTAATCAAGAGGTACTTGGAAAAAATGAAGTAGGTAATCAAGAAAAAAAAACAATTTTGTTTTCTGTTTTTAAACGTAACTTCAAATTTATGAGTATATTTGCAAAGAAGTTTATGACGTACCTGCGGAAGATGCTGTTATCGTAATTGAAGGATCCGAAGAAATTGTTACTTCTTTGGGTTTAGCCGATTCACTTGAATAATTGATTTTAATCCACTCACCGGGAATTAGTGGTCTAAAATACCTTCCTGAAGATAATTTTAAACGATGCATGTTGGATGACTTCAATTTCGATTTAATTTTGCTCAAAATTACTTGTACAATATAAAAATTCTTAATCAAATAAGAGCACTGCTGTCACACGCTAACGGCGTCTATTTATCATTCTTTTGTTTTTTCCAAGCCTACTTTTTCTTAAATATAATACGCAACATCAAAATACTTCAATCTGAGACAATTCACTAAAACCGTTGAATTCAACGCTAAAACTGTGGCCGTTATATACGTTAAACATAAATAAAATCTAGTTATAACTGGCTATAGGTATAAAAGTTTCAGATTTTTTCCAATAGATGTCTTATTATGTTTTATGTCGCTTATTCATATTTAAAGCGTTGCTATTGGTCGATTTTTTAACGGTAAAAGTAAACCCGGTTGCATCTTGGTTGCATAAAAATACTCGTTCCTTCTCTCTTTTATTAGCACTCTTCGCCCTCTGATCTAGACGCGCAAAATTAATTCGAACATTTAAAACACTTTGCACCTAAAATGTGTGGTTTATTCCATTATACATGTTTTTCTTGCTAAAATTATATTTTTTGTTCCCTAATTTATTCTATTGTTTTGTAATTAATAATTCTGGATTAAAACTATTACTGGTTAAGCTGGAGGATGAGATTCTGTGGTCACGTACAATTCAACTCCCTTGTTGATTAGCTCCTGGCTTATGATTCACCAATTATATAACCTTTTAAACCACCACAGGTCAGAAATCAACAAAAAGTGTACTTATTTATGTTGTAGAAGTCACCCCCCTGCCCAATACTTTAGAGGTGGATGTGATCCCATGTGCTGGATCAATAAAATAAATCTTAAAACCTTTTTTATCCACCCTTGAAAATATCTATCTGAGTACCTAATAGATAGATACTAGGTATTGTTATAAAGTATGCAGGGGCCATAAAGACCAATAAAATATAAAAAAAAGATCCGATTAGTTAAAAATAGGTATATATTTTCAATTAAAAAATAAAATTTAAAAATGGAAATAGTTGCAATATAGTACTACATACTTGGAACTTAATGGTATACCATATAAAATAGGTAACTATTTGGGATTTTTAAGACTAATGAACACTTTTGTACATCTCAGATTGGTACATAATTCTGCTACAAAATTACTAATAAATACATCTTTTTCAGACTTTTTGTTTTCAAATATAAGAACTAGATATATATTTGATTCCACCGTTGATAAAACATATGTGCACTGTTCCTAAAATATAAAAACGTTTTCAAAGTCAATTATTACAAACCTAAATTTTGATACTAACTTGTGAACTGTATTTATAAATAATTTTATCATTATTTACAAATTCCGCTGAAGTATCAGTAATCATTTTCAAAATAGTTTCATGTTGTGATGGTGCTTTCTAAAAAAAATAATCCTACAGAGATTCTACAGTAAAAAAAACAACAATATTTCTTACTGAAGGGCATGAAACAATAATCGGGAAACAATCATAATCTGTTGTGTCACAGCTCACTTGATTATCTGACACAAGCAAAACTGATAATGCATCATATTTTCGTTGAAAAGTAACCATTCTAGAAAAGAATATTGTTAAGGAATATTTTATCCTCGAATTTGAAACCCTCTGTATAACAAACAAAATCAACAAACTTTAAAGGACCCTCTTGAGAGAAAAAGTTCCTATGAACTTGTGTCCTAAAGCAGGTTACAACTCCTGCATGAAGACACATATTGTCTAAAAGATTCAGCCTCTCTTCCAAAGCTTATTGGTCTTGTTTGTATGTACTACTCGGTTTAACTTACTTATGGTAGTGGTCATATTGTAATTTTGAACATAATTGTCTCATGTCACTTGGAGTAGTTTGTAAAGCAAGCGTATCATGAAAATACAAGCTGAATTTACTTAAAACAACTCCTTTAAACCGTATAAGCCACTGATATAGTAGAGGAAGAGGATTATTTTTTAAAAATCCAAGTTTCCAAGTCTTAAAAAATAAAATTAAAAACATTTCTGTAACAATTCTTAAATTCTACCTCTCTGTTTTGCATTTTATTTTCCCAAGCACTTAATCGTGCATGAGCTCCATGAATCAATGCTAATGATGGCAAAAATTGTAATCTTTGAAGTTCTGTCAGTGCTTTGAATAATTGTTGGAGAATTTCACATTCAATACTAAAAACTGCCTTAATCGGAGTCAAAGTAATGTCTGTGAAACTAAGAGCATGCCTTTGAATTATATTCTCTATTTGGACTAAAAGTTCATTGTATTTTAAGAATCTAGTGGACCCAGTAAGATGTATTTTATCATAACTAAAAATTCTTAAGGAAAATAATATCTGCAGTGCCTCTTATTAAATAATATCCACATAAATAGTTGAAGTAGTTAGTCTTATAAGTAAAATGTTCAAAAAATATTGAAAAATATCAGTTCAAGGGTTTGCTCCATACCATCCCCATAGCCTTAGTTGTGATTCCATATAAGATTAATTACGTTAAATGGATTCACAGCCAACTTGACCACCTTTTCTTTTCGAATGTGACCACATAAGAAAATTTGTTTGTGCTTAAATATTGTTACCTGGATCTTCAATAACCTTGTGTTAATGAAGTAATAACTATTCAGATACTGTAAAAAGGATACAAGTCAATTAAATTGATGCGAGCAGTGAAAAATTGTCCCAAATTTTGGCAAAAATTAGTTATATGATTATCGTGAGGATTCTGTTTACAACATTCTTCAAAACGTTTTATATCTGACTTTAGAGATTCATAAATGGACCTTAATGAGTTCTGTAACGTAAATGATTAGAAAATTTCAATAAAATATATCAAAACTTACATCTTTACGTAGAAACCCTTTATTTTTGTTTTGTAAAAAACCAATTTCCATGTAACTCTTTTCAGTAAGAACAATTTGGGCACAGCAGCTTAACAAAGTAATCCAGGGGCCTGCCTGATGGGCAGGAACACTGGTAACAGTTTCTCGTTCCTTCTCCTACAATTACAAAATTATAAATGTGAACTTTATTGGAATGATTTTAACTTACTATGTGTTCTTTTGCTTTATCAAAGCATAGATGTGATATATGAGTAAAAAACCCCAGTAAAAACTCCTCATCTTTATCCATTTTAAAACAGATTTCAAAAAATCTGGGTTATGTTATCAAACAGCTGTTCTTTTGACGTTTAAAAACGTCAAGCACGTGTTGTCTCAAAACTTGAATATCTTTTGGAAGCCCACATGGAAGACAAACATAAAACCTTTACTGATTTACAATTAAATCCTTGGCTTATTCGACAATGCACATCAATTGGTATATACGGAATTTTATGTTGTTATAAAAACTTAACCAAACATTTTAGGTGTCAAAAATCCAACACCTATCCAAATAAACTGTATTCCAGAAATAATAAAAGGAAAGGATGTTATAGGAGCTGCAAAAACAGGTAGTGGCAAAACATTAGCTTTTGCATTACCAATTTTACAACAATTATGTGAAGATCCGTATGGAATATTTGCATTAATACTAACACCAACTCGTGAATTGGCTTACCAAATCGCAGATCAATTTGCAGTTGTAGGTAAACCAATAAACCTTAAACATTCCGTTATCGTTGGTGGCATGGATATGGTTGCACAAGGACGAGAACTTGCAAGAAAACCTCATATAGTTGTGGCTACGCCAGGTAGACTTGCAGACCACATCGAGAGTTGTGATACGTTTAGTTTAGCACGGATTAAGTTCTTGGTGCTTGATGAAGCTGATCGGTTATTAGGTGGACATTTTGATCAACAAATCAGTACTATTTTTAAAGTTTTACCTAAAAAGAAGCAATGTTTGTTTTTCTCAGCAACAATAACGGACACTTTAGAAAAATTAAAGGAAGTTACAGAAACTGATGTATTTTTATATGAACAACCAGCAGAAATTGCTACAGTTGAGCAGTTGGAACAACATTATGTTCTAACTCCACATGATGTTCGTGATGCATATTTAGTGGAAACTATTAGAACTTTCCGAGCTACCAATACTGATGGGAATATTATGATTTTTACTGATACTTGCAAGTAAGTTTAATTTAATTGATTCTAATCTATAGCTTATATTGTTTTCTTATAGAAAATGCCAAATTTTATCAATGACATTAAACGAAGTTGGTTTTGAAAATGTTGCATTGCATGCAATGATTCCACAACAACAAAGACTAGCTGCTCTTGCTAGGTTCAAATCGAATACCGTGAAAATGTTAATAGCAACTGATGTTGCTAGTCGAGGCCTTGACATTCCAACAGTTCAACTAGTTATCAACCATAATGTACCAAAAGTATCTAAAGAATACATTCACAGGGTAGGCAGAACTGCAAGAGCTGGGAGAGGTGGTCAGGCAATTACACTTGTAAGCCCCTACGACATTAAATTACTACATGCAATTGAAAAACATATTCAAACAAAACTATCTGAATATAAAATCGATGGTAGGTAATAATAATTTATTAGCAATTGTAAATTTTATCTTTGCAAATACTTTTAGATAGTGAAGTAGGAAAAATATTTACGCAAATCTCTGTTACTGAAAGTGAAGCCCATATAAAGTTAGATGAGAAAGATTTTTATGAAAAGAAGACAATCAATTTACGTAAAAAATGGATATTAGAGGGTTTAGATCCTGATGAAGAGGAAGGAAAATTGTTGAAGAAGTATAATAAATCTAAGAAAACACAGTGGAAGAAAAAACAAAATAAGAAGCCCGTAGGAAAAATAGATAAAGTGAAACAGTAATTATGATGTAATTAATAAATTGGTTAAATTTATAAAAGGAGAGATGTATCCATGTTATTATTATTATTATATATTTTGCCAATTTTACATCTATTTGGTAAATTATTGGCTCTCCCAATTTTTTTAGAGTAAAATACTACAGGAATAATTTGTAGAGAATTTAAAACATCTAATGCATTAGTTATTTTTTAAATAACGTAACAAGACTACAAGAAAACTAAGTAACTAACCAACACCTAACTGCATAACGATTTAACATGTAAGCCAAATGACTGGAATTATTGCTCTCCTAATTATTTTAGAGCAAAGTACTACGGTAATGATTTGTAAAGTAGTTAATGTATGAGATGAAGTTTTAAATTTTCTATAAATTGTCCATGTAGTTGGCTACATATTTATGTGGCTAAATTAATTAATATTATAGGTGCTTTCTTTTTACACTCAACATGAGAATATCACTTCACTTTAGTGAGATGAGAATCTCACCTCACTTTGCCAACCTAAATAGAACTACTTTTACGTGTGTTGCCTTACAGCACTAAGTGAGCAAAAAATATTACCACTGCACTTGCTTCGAAGGTACAGCTTGATCGGTGCGGGGGGAAAACAAAAACTCACTTTAACTCAGATGTCATATTCTAAATAGAACGCGTTGTCCAAGTGAGATTATCTGAAGTGAGGTGAGATTAACTGAAATTGTTGGTAAATGGAAAGCACCTATTATCTACACCATTTCTCCATAGCATCAAATATTTAAAATTTCCCGCCAATAGGTTGGTAACGTCAATCATACCAAACACGTTTCCTTTTCCGTTTCGGTTGACACTTGGCACAAGAGGTAAGCAAAGTTTTATGTATTTTTCTTCGTTTACAAGATTTCAGTGTAGTTTTCAACTAGTGGACATTAATTTCAACGTGCAATTGTAATTTTTGATTTAGAAAAATCTAGGTAAAGCAAAATAACTAACTTAAACTTTTTAATATTTAGCCTAGCACGTGCGTTTTCACGTTTGCGAGTTTTAAAACTATATCAATCTTTTTAATTCACAGAAAATGCCGTCTGTAACCCTTAAAGACGTGGATCAACACAAATTTGTGAAAGCTTTTGCTTCATTTTTGAAAAAGTAAGTACTTTTATGTCCTAACCTAAAAATAATTTTTTGGTAACACATTTTATTTTGTAGAACTGGTAAACTAAGGGTACCAGAATGGGTAGATTTAGTAAAGACTTCGCGGTCTAAGGAATTGGCTCCTTATGATCCCGATTGGTATTACATTCGTTGTGCTGCTTTAGTGCGACACATTTACATTCGTTCTCCAGTTGGTGTAGGAACCGTTACAAAAATCTTCGGTTGTCGTAAACGTAATGGAACCCTTCCCTCCCATTTCTGCCGGTCAGGTGGTAGTGTTGCACGTAAAGCATTGCAAAGTTTAGAAGCCCTAAAATTGATTGAGAAGTCTGCAGATGGTGGCCGCAAGTTGACACAACAAGGAAGAAGAGATTTAGATCGTATTGCTGCACAGATTAAAGCAAAAGAACGCAAACAAGTTAAAGCAGCAGTTCTTACTTTGTAATGGATTTTTTTCAATAAATAATCTTAAGTAATTATTAATTTTTTATTGTTTCTTTACATTTCCTATCTCGTTTTGTGCATGAAACATCTACACTGTTATAAACTTTTACAACCATTTTCTTTGAATGTACTAAGTGATTATAAGTGAATGACTAGAACATAATGGACGGGAGTTTGCAAATAATGAAAGACCAGTGGAGGATATACAAATATTTATCGAGGAAATTTGTAGCAATATGCTGAACTTTTCTGGTTCTATATTATCTTGTTGAGTACAGTACAGCATGATTTTTATAATTATAAATGTTTTGTAATTGGCACTGCAGTTTTCTTAATAATTGTCGTACAAATGGGCTATAATGGTAGAAAGTAGTAAAACATGCTAATTCATATGTGTGAGAAAGAGATGCAATATAGGTAATTGCATTTCTTTCTTGCCTATGGGAATACATTTTTTTTATAGTACTTTACTAATGAGACTGCTTGCATCTCTTTCTTACATATGTGAAAGTTCTTTTTTACTACCTTCCACCTATAATTGTTGGGGCCATCTGTACATTTAGAAATATCTCTGTTCCATTGCGTAATTATTTAGAAGAAAATGGGATGTTTATTTTGAGATTTTCTTCATAAAATAGTGTTACAAGAAATACAATATTTTCTAGCAATGGAATTGGATAAATACAAGCGTTTAGAAAATATACTATGGTTGGAAAATGTAATAACTTTGGCACAGAGTAAGTATAATGAGTTGCTGCACTTTACACAATTTTTTTACTACACCTATTTGGAATACTGTTGTATATTTGAACTGTAATTCTAGATAAATGTTTAATGAAGATGATTATGTTTGATGAAATTACAGAGTAACCACAGTACAAATAAACACTTTTTGAATTTGATTCGAATAGATTTCCTGGATTGATTGAAGAAAAGACCTTTGTGTCTTGTAAGTTTTTATCTAGAATTGAAATTTTGCTTCAAAATGGTATTTTATATTAAAGACAAGTGGTTTTTAAAGAACAATCTCCAGCTATTGTATCAATCCAGAATTATATTAAAATTGAGCCAATTTTTCGACACAGAAAAGTAAAATAGGTAGTATCGTTAAAAATTCACCCACGTAAAATATCACATTCAATTCATTCTTATAGTTAGTACCTTCCTTTGCTTCGAAACCACAAGGCCTCCAGAGACATTTTATACTTGATTTTTATATTGAATTTTAAAACATTAAATCACATATTATGATTATATCTAACCCACACTACATAGAGCTTATGGAAAATCCTGTAACATTACTGATATTATAACTTTGATAAAATTTGAAAGTCGGAAAAAGCTTTAGACTTTTAAAACAGTTTTATATCATCTTAAAGGCATATACAATAAAATTTTATGGAGTTTTAAGAATAAACAACTTAAAATTGTTGTGGGTTTCATCCATTAAGTGCATTTTCTTGCACCGTTTTTGTTTTCCTTGTAATTATTTTGCTATATACTGCCTTTAAGACACTTTAATATAGAATATGATAATCAACAATCTTCTTATTTTTGAGCAAAAGTGCAAAAGAAGTATACTTTAACTGATAGCAAAACAAAACTTTCTTAGATAAATAAAATGTAGTACGTTTATTTCTTGTAATACAAAGCGAAGGCATCAAAGTTTTGCACTGTAGATTACTAGAGATTGCTCAAGGGTCGTAGTTACTATTTTAAACAGGGAAAGAACACCTAAAGGAATGATTCCAGTTTAATTTTTTAAACATGCATTATTTTTTCTCTTATAGTATCAGATTTGATGCTCTTTTCATTTAGAACAAGAGAACGTTTACTATTATACAATCTAAAGTGGTTACTATCTAGTAACTTTAAATATCTTATAGAGTAGCTTGTGGTGTCCCTCCATCAACAGCAGCATCGACAGTAGTTTGTCGAAGCCACTGTCTCAGATTCCTAGTCTTCTCCACTAAAGTTGTTGTGGCTCCTTGTGTATCATGAGTTACCATTGTACTTTGAGCATTAGCTAAAGCTATATGCTGTCTGTAGTTTTGTAATCTATCAGCTAATGTTGGAATTGAAGGTGGAACTGGTGCTGTTCCCGCAAGCAAAGGCCAACCCAAATCTGGATACAGTAACGGTAATGGTGGGAGTACTAAAAAAAATATTATTTTAGTATCAAGGCCAAAAAGTTGTTCGAGTATGAGTTTTCTGGTCAAGGCAAGTTAGGTGAGTAGTATCATAATTTTTGAGGTATGCCAATCACTAGTAGGTAGTACTTCACGGCCGCATTTCCATGACATAAACGCGGCTGTGAAGTAAAACCAGCCATAAAGTAGTCATACAAAGTGACACTTTACAGCCTTTACAGTTGTTAAAAGATACGCAAAACCGCTGTTGTTTGTTTGTTACAGTTGCTTAAATTTTTTTAAATATAACTTACCCCTAGCAACGTTACTAGCCTGATGTTGTTTATTAAGTACATCCCATATCTCTCGAATTTCTGAATTTAAATTTTCCAGACTTTGAATGATTTCAGAAGATTCCTTAAATTGTGCTCCTTTGAGAGCAGGGGAATCACCTGTAGCAAATTCGGTTGAACTTATACCAGAGCTAGCACTGTGTGAGGAAAGATCACTAAGAGTTGCATCTTCTTGTTTTTGCTGTTCATCAGTGGTAACAGTTGCACGTTGTAAAGATTGCTCCAAATGTCGCAACCGTATTACTTTCTCTCCAAGTAAACTACGTGTTCGATGTAGCGATACCTCCATATCGGTCAGTTCTTTTTCTTCCTGTAGTAGCAAACCATTAGAAAATTTGTAAAGTTCAAGTTGGCTATGATTCCATGAAAATTAAATGTAGTAATGAGGAAGATTCTATTTGTAGAAAGTCTTAGAACAAAGTATTGTATAAAACTCATGCGTAAAGTGGTACTTTTTCACGAATAGAATTGCCACGCTTCCCCTTGGCTTGTGCGTCAAACTTTCCATTAATAAAAAAGTACTACTTTATGTACCAACTTAGTATCTACAAGTAAACTTACCTGGTACAGTTGTTTCAATGTATGTCGTGCTGTAGATCCATGTTTTAACTTCAACTCATTTTGTCTCTGTTTAAAATTAGTTTTCTGTTTACGTAAACTTTCCTTAGCCCTTCGAATAGAATCCCGTTCTAAATGAATACGGTGTCTGAAAAATTCTAACTCTGAACTTCCCTCAAATTTTTGTCCGTCAGAGAAAGGATATCTCAAGTGATACGTATCACCTTGGGCATTCTGAGGAAACTGATCCTCCAAATCTTCCAATTTTTGCAATTGTTTTCTTAAATTTTCCACAGGTGAACATGAACGTTGTGATTCTCTACTCTTAACATTGTTATTGATACGTGAAGCGGATGAGCTTTTTAGACGTGAAAATAGTTTCCTACGGCTTCTACCAGGGTTTACATCTAGATCTGAAGAGTCATATTCTCTTTGAGAGTCATTACGGTTGAATTTATCATCATTCTTATAACTGCGATCACTTGCTGAAGTATCTTGATCTTGAATTACGATTTGGCGAAATTTGTGATCAACTTTTGGTTTCTGTTTATTTACATCATAAGATGATCGCGTGTGCTTTGGAGAATTTTTTCTATTTGATGATGGTGAATGGGTGGGTGTCCTAATTAGATAAAATATGTAATACCTTACTTTTTAGGGTGAAATTAAATTTTAAAACAGACTACAAGTGATCTTTTCTCTCTTTAAAATATGTTTAACGATTTTCAAGTTTGAGAAAAATATATTATATTTGACTGCAATCAATATTTCAGTTATTTTTGCAGATGAATATAATTTTGATCTTTAATAACTGCAAGTTGAAAATTATCAGCGGTAACGCGTTATGTGAATGTGTTACATTGAGGGGATGCAGCTCAGCACATTTTCTTGCGCCGAGGGTTCAATCCAGATTGCTACTAACTTTTTTTAAATTTTTTTAAACCTGTAACTGTGAAAAGGGAACATTTATTAATTAGATTAGAAAGTTTTTACACTCAATTTATTTATTTATCTTATACTTTCTTCACTGTCGGTCGAAATTGTGAGTATTTGAATATTTTTGTAAGGAAATATTTTAAAGTTACTCCTCTTGCAAAATAGCTGAAATATCGCTTGGTATGTGGTCAGTCAAACACAACAGTCAAACATTAAGAATTGGCACTTAGGAGAGGGGCATATTTATTGAAGGCAATGAAAATAAATAACAACAGAGGGGAATCACAGAAAGCTGGGAACTCAGTCTACAGAAAAAATGAATGGTGACTGACAAAAGGAATAGACTCCTAACTACAGAACCAAGTGATAGGGTTGAAAAAATTGTATATTTAATAGACAGCCAAGGAGAAAGGTCAACCTTATTTTGAATTACTCTTCAACGTACTACAGAGTTTATGCGCCATTTTTAAAACACCCCGTTTAGAAGGATAGTAAAATTGTTAAAACCTTTGTTTTACTGACCTGCATTTAATTAAAGCACTCATTTATGAAGCAATTTTATTTTTCATTAGAGAAACTTCTTGTATGTATGTATATTATACAGGGCGTCCAGATATTGTAGCACCAAATTATAGCGCCATAAATAATAGGAAAATTTAATTTTTTATATTTAGGTATTCTAAATGTGTTACAGCAACGGAATTGAGCTCAGCACGCCTCTTTGAACTGGGATCAAATCTGGACTGCCACTAACTTTTTTTTAAATTTTTTTAAAGCTATAGCTACGTAAAATTGAGCATTTATTTTAAATTTAAATTTATTTATTTATCTTATCACACACTCTCCACTGTCATTTGAAATTCTGAAAACTTAAATTATTTTTGTTAATTAGAGCGTCGTAAAAATTTGGAATAACAAATCCAGACACCCTGTATATGAAACCATCGAAGATCTTATGTATGTCTTCGTTATTTTGCAATTATGTAGAAGAATTGGATCATAATAATTGTTGTTGTTGTATCTTAAAATAGCAGTAATAATAAATGTTCTGCTAGAAGAATTTCATGGGTTTCTTATAAAGATATAAATTCAAAATGAACTGATAGTTGTATCACTTTATTGCTCCTTTTTGTTTTACATATAAAATTGTGATAGCAACAACACAACTAAACAAATAGGTAATTTAATATTTCCAAATAATATTGTGCCAATAACGAGTGCTCAACAATAATAGTGGTTCCATCTTGAATATGAAGCTTTGGTGTGCCAAAAAATTTTGAGTGTAACAAAAATTATAAGTACGAGCATGAAATCACTTGTAATCTAAATGCGATAAAAACATATATCTGCAAACTAATGGGAATAGTTTTACATTTTTTAAACTAACCCATATGACACATTAATGTACGTACTGTCATGATTACCTGTCCTTTTTACCAGTTGGACTTCTTTCAGTTTCAGAACCGGTTGTGGTGGTAGTGGTAGTTGTGGTCAGGTTCTGTTCTCTTTTCCTGTTACGTTTTTCAATTGAAAGTTTAACTTCAGTCTTGAGTTTCAAATATTTGTCTTTCAAGCAACGATACTTATCTTCTAGCAGTCTTTTTTCACACCGTACTTTCTCATACAGTCTTTCTTCTTCAGCATCCTTGGTTCGATTCTTTTCAATGTCAATTTCTCTTGTTACTTTACTTTTCAGATCAGAAATTTGTTTTTGATGTTCTCTTCTAATTATATCTTCCTAAAATGATAAGTATTGGTTAATGGCTACAAAGAATCAAGGGGTAAACCACATGGAAAATTTTATTTAGATAATCCTGGCAGACCCAGACTGATCTGGGAAGTTTAGGAAGTTTCAGGGAAATCAGGGGTAACTATGGGAAATCCTGAGGAATTTTAAGAAAGTCTGGTAGGTACCTAGCCCCAGAGAAGTATGAGGAAGTCTTAGAGAAATCTGGGTAGTCCTGAGGAAGTCCCAGATAATTCTGGTATGTTCTGGGGAAGTCAGAGGAAGTCTGGGTAGTCTCAGGGAAGTGTGAGAAAGTTCCAGGGAAATCTGAGGAAGGCAGGAGTAATTATGGGAAGTCCTGAGGTAATTCTGGGATGTTCTGGGGAAGTTAGAGGAAATCTAGGTAGCCACAGGGAAGTCTGAGGAAGTCCCAGGGAAATCTGGGTAGTCTTGGGGATGTCTGAGAAAGTCCTGGGCAAATCTGAATAATCCTGGGGAAGTCCCGGGTAATTCTGGAAAATCGTAGGGAAGTTTGAGAAAGTCTGGGTAGTCTTGGTGAAGCCTAAGGCAGTCACAGAAAAGTCTGGGTACACAATTTTTTAGTGTGGTTTACCTCTCAAAAAGCATACAAGATGATTCAACATAAAGGACGACTATTAGGACCCCACCTATTATAAGAACAACTGCAGTGTTTCTCCAAGTTTTGATATTCTGACAATCTTTTGGACTTCAGTGGTCCATATACCATCCTTTGAGGAACACTGCTGTAGAGAATAAATTGTTTCAATGTTGTTCTCTTATAATGAACGAGATTTCCAATAGGTACCTCAAATTTGAACCATCTTGTATAAATGTTTTTTGTTGTTGGAAATTTACCTCAGCCTTGAAATCTTTTTGTAACTCATCGATGATAGCTGCATGATTTTGTTTGATTTGATCCAAAATAGCATTATGTGACACTATTAACTCATCTCGACTTTTATTCAATTTTTCTTCCAGGTCCCTTTCCATCATAACAACCTTTTCGTTATATTTTTTTTCCAACTCTTGTTTCTTTGTATCAAACTTTTCTATTAATATTTGCTCCCATTTTTGTTCTTCAATTTCGAAATGTTCTTGAAGATCCATTTTTTGTTTGTTTAAATGTGATTCTAAATGTAATTTTTCTTCATTAAGAGTGCCATTTAAACGATTTTCCATTTCTTTCCTTAAACTTTCCAATTCTTGTTTTATAGTGGCTTCATGTTTAATTTTTTCTGAAACTACTAGTTTTTCCATTTCTAGTCTTTGTGACTTAAATATTTCTTCCCTGTATTTTTGTATTTCTATTTCTGATTGCTCTGCAATGGACGTTTTTAAATTTTCTTCTGTATCAAATTCTGGCCTTACCGTATTTGATTGCTTATCTTTTTCGTGAATTTGAGTAGCAGTAGTGGATTGCATATTGCTTTTAGATGCATTTTCATGAACTTTACCCAAATTCTCAACTCTATTAATAATAATTTCTTTATTATCTTTACTGTTTATAACAGAATCGTCTTCTGAGTCAGTGGTTAATAAAATATCTTTTTGAAATTTGACTTCATTTTCTAGTTCAAGTTTAATAAAATCCGTAGGATCAGGTTTAACAAGTTTAAGATTTCTAATTATTTCATTTTTAGCTTCTTCGTTGGCTAATTTACCTTCTATAGTATCATCAACAGGAGAAACTGTAAATCGAGATTTGGGGTGCATTTTATTATTTGTAATTTTAACGTTAATAATATCCTCTATTTGATTTTTGCCACTCTCACTTTCACTTTCATCAGAAAAGGTAAAAGATTTAGGATTATTTTCCATATTAAATCTTACACTTTTCCTATCATCCTCTTCTCGATCAATTTTTTCTAAAGTCACTTTATCAATATCAATATTTTTTGTATTTTCACGTAAAATACTTCGAAGTTGATTTTGTGCTTCAAGTTTAGAGGGTGTTGGACTTTGATCATTTGCCTTTTTTGTATTACTTTTTAAAAACATTGCACCACCACCTGCTAATGTTAATTCTTGTTTTTGTAATTTCTGAGGATGTTTATCAAACTTTGGATTTTTCTCATCAAAACTACTGAATAAACTTAAATTAACTTTTCGATTAGGGGTTGTTGATAGTCTCTCTTCTGATTTTTGCTTAGGTAATCTGCCTTCAATTATAGGACTAGTACTACTATCACCAGCATCTGCATTAAATTTTGGATTTATTTCCCCTAGTTTTGGTCGTGATTTTAGGGGCGATAATTTTATGTCTTTCTTATATTTTGCAAATTGTGGTAATGGGGGTGGTTCCTCAAAACTGGGTAAATCATCACGAGTGTATGTAGCATCCTCTGTTGGCTCACCTATGCTAAGTGATTGACTTTCTGTTCGTACTTTAACCACTAAACCTCTATAGATATCATCCAATGGGTGTTCCCATTGTGTTTTCCCAGTTGTGTTATTGTGGTAGTAGTAAGCTTTGTATTTATCATGATAGCTATTGAAATAAATTAAAAAAATTAACTACTTATGAAGATGTATACAAAGTATAATTTATGACAAGAGAAAATGCTTAACCGATTTTGCAAGGCACAATGTAGTAACATGACTTGTGTAGATCCATTATAAGATAGTTTTGGATTAATCCAACCCTTAGTTCTATGACTCATAGGTAAAAATAATGCTATAAACATACCAAGGCTTCCATCCTGGTGGCAATGGTTTCATCAGCCCTTCTTCAGCCAAGGGGAGTAGTTGGGGTTCTGAATCAGGATCAATCCCAATTTTTGAAGCATAATCTCGAATTTCTATTTAAAAAAAAAATAACGCTTGCTATTAGATTTAAATATTTGATCTATTGATACATATTTCTTTTGTAATAGAGGGATGATGCAAAATTAATAAAATATTTTATGAACAAGATATGCTTTAATAAAGTACAAGTAAATAAGAAATTAAGGTGCTTTTAGTATTATGTATAAAAAATTCAATACAGATGACCTAAATACAGCTGAAAATAGAATGTTCACCCACCAGCAATAGAGGGGTGGCTGGAATCATCAAATATTTCTTCACATATCACAGTCTGGTTTGAAGAACTCATGTTTTCCATCACATTTCTGATTAGGTACTAAGTATTAATATTTATTTTAAAGTATTGTTGAACATCTCACTGTACACAGACACAAAGCTGTCATCTTGTTCAAGTGACAGCTGAAAGCTCAACTTATTATAGGGGTGAAAAATAAACAAACGCAAAGCTGTAAGTCTGCCCTCTATTGGTTTCATAACAGAACCATTCAAGAGCTTTTGAACCCTGAAAAGCGACTGTGTGTTACAGGGTGCCTATATTCAAGGAATAGAAGTCCTATTAACGTCCTATAATAATAATATAATAGGGTGTTTCATGAATTTTACCTTACCTTTAAAGCTAACATTCTTATAATAATAATATACAGGGTGTCTAAGATACTGAGCGCATGCAAGGGGATCTCGTAAACGGTAAGAAATAGAGAATCGGTTCAATGAGAAGACATGTTCAGCGTATGGGGGGGCTGCTATGATCATTATTCAATTTCTATAAATTTTGCGGAAAATTCCGTACAGGCTGAAAAATCTTAAGTTTTCTGTCTTCTACTATTATTATAGGGAATGGCGCAAAATGGTTTTGACGTTATTAAGGCACTTTTTAATGCAGATTTCGAATCTCTAATTTAATTTGTTGTAAGTTACTTTGCAAGATATTGGCATTAACTTTGTTTTTTTTAAATACGCGTCAGAAGCGGCCATGCCATTACTGCAGAATTCTTTTTGTCTCTTTCCACTATGGTTTGGTTGGTCTGTCTCCATTAACAACAGAACTATACGCAAAAATCATTTTTAACCACTGCAGAAAAAAAGAGCTCTTTGCCATGACATGGGTGCCTAACTCGCCTTGCTTTCTATATTAGTCTAAAACAATTTTCCCAACTCACTGAAATTACACCTTTTGGGGCTAGATATCAGTTCGAGAAAGATGCCAAAATGTGGTATGAACAACAGTAAGAAGATGGCTAGTAAGGACACCAAGAAATATCGAGAGTTTAACAAAATTCGTGCTTTAGGTTTTAAGGAAAATGAGTTTCAGGATTATAGGATTTATTTAGAGAAGGAAGGAGTGAAAATTGCGAAAGAAAACTAAATAGAAAAGTAAAAGCAAACAATAAATAACTGCGCCAATAGCATTTAAAAAATTTCCAATCGTTCTTAGTGTTATTGAAATTGAAAAGGATTGCAGTACATTTTCTTTTGTAGTTATTTTGGGAGGGGGTGAAAATTGTGAGAAAACATGGCTCATCCATGATCTGTAGATAAATATTAAAATAAATGCAAAGACCGTAATGTTTAGTGAACAAAACCATAAAAATTTGTGATTTTTGATTTGTGGCACATTTGTATGGACCAATCACCAGAAGTTCAAGCTAATTTCTAACTGCTTTAAATAATTTGTGCATTTTCAAAAGTATTTTCCATTGTGTTTGACTCCCCCTGGAGCAGATAATCAGATATATTTTTCACGACCCCTTATTAAGAAAAAGAAGAGAGTGATAAGAGAAATAGAGTCGTAGCGAGACAATATTTTTATACGCGTTTACACGTGTATTGATGGAAAGTTCTAAAACTTTAATTATGTATAGATATTTTTTACAATGAAGTTGATTTTTGGCATAAAAGATTTAATTTTCACGATAAATCTTAATAATTGATTGTTTAATTTACAAGATAAGTATCTAAAACATTCTAAAATGTTTAGGTGAAGTAGTTTCTGATTAAAAAGTTGAAGTGACTTGAAGAAAACTGATAATTCGAATCGTTTTGTAAAGGGGCGGTATAAACAGTTGGAGTGAAACGTATAAACAGGGTATTTCTCGGCCAAGGGGAGGGTGGAGTAGAGAGCAAAGCGCTGGAAGCTGTAAGGACCTTATTGATCCCAAAGTGCTCCTCTCCTGCGAGGATTTCCACACCCGTGGTGTTCGGTTCGAAACCCGGTCATGGCTCATATCGTGGTTTTCGCGACCATAAGCGACTTCCTGTCGTTGCAAAAGCCTACCGCGAAAATGTAGTGTCAAAATGGCAACATCTAGTGATGGAAAACTGATAATTTGGAAAATGGGACAGAAAAAGCGTTTGAAATGGTGGAAGTTTAACTGGAAACCTGTGCATTGGGACTTTTATACACGAAGTCTACACGTTTTTAGTACCTGAGGTCTAAATTTTTACCCCGCCCGTATCTTTTCGGTTATTAATTTCATCGTCCTCTCACTGTTTTGCGAAAAGTTCTTTTTATTTGATCCCCTAAAATAAGTTATTGCTAACGGTAGACATAACGCACAATACTAAACGTATCTTAAATCGAAAAACGTGTAATCTATTGTGATATAACTTGAAAAATCGTTCATACATTATGTAAACTTCTAATTCATTGCATAAAAGTACGTATATGTAAATTTTGCAATAAATTTAACTACAATTTACTTTAATGGTTGGTGCCTCTATTCTAATGCTCCAAAGATTGACCTACTTTTACTAAAATACTCATTGATGAAAACTGTCAATTTAATTCTCTAATAATAGAAATCAATAAAATTTAGGTTTGTTCACTTAAGGATAATTAAAATTATTCCTCTAATTATTTCGATCGTTTTACGTTAATTATTGTAAATTTGTTGTCGTCAGAACCGTTCTTTTAAATTCAAAATTATTTCGGTTATTTCCGCAAAACACATAATTTTATACAGTTTTGAAAATTATTTTTCACCTTAAACTTTAAAAAATGTGTTCTAAAAGAAATGGTGATTCTTCATCAACAGTTAAATTTTTTATTTTTTATCTTTTCAAAAAAATCCGATTTGAATATTTTTCATTAATAAAAGGAAAAACTTTTCCAAAATACAAGTTTTAAATTAAAAAAAAATGTTTTACGTAATAAGTTATAAAAAAAGGAAAGTTTTTGAATAAAATCTGGAAAAGCTCCAAAGCGCGAGTTGAAAAGTAAAAGGTCAGAACCTGTTGAAACTGTTTATGGACGAATGTCCAAGGAAGAACAAGAAATAACTTATGAAATAAAAGTAAAAATCGTAGATATAACAAAAATTATTATCAGTTAACGATTTATCAATATCTATTAACAAGAAACGGCAATCAACATCAATAATCCTCTCTTTTCAGATTTTCTGTTATCCTAAATCATGGTGGATTTAGGAGGATATGTGATAATACTGGTGGAAACCAAGGATAAAAAGATTAAACTTTATGGTATGTAATTTTCCTTATTTATGTCGCAGCTGCCAATAATTGGCTTTTGCAGGTTCACCCGCGGATAAAGATAACTTAGAAGTTGGGGATGAAATACTAGAAGTTAATGGAAAGTCGCTTGAAGACGCTACACATACTGAAGTTATAAGCCACATTCATCAGGTAACTGATATAATCCACTTTTTAGATTTCTACTCAAACTCAATTTCATTTATGATCGTTTCTTTTCAGTGCATTAGATCGAGAACAATATGCTTGAGGGTAAAGAGAAGAAGTGGAGCCCGATTGGGTAAGTGTTTCCCGTTTTCAGATATGTTTTTATGAATTTCAATGTTTCCTGAATATTTCAAGAGTAAATTTTCAGTGAAGAAATCTAGCGTGGGGAAAATTAAAAAATATTTTTCTTTTTTATGAAATTATAATATTTTTTTATTAATTAATAATAATTTATTTATTTATTTTATTTAACCGTGACTATCATTGCAACGGTTTACTGAAGATAAACGGTCACCTATTAACATATTCTCTATTTTATTGACATTTTCAGTAAATTTCGGGTTGCAGTTGCATTTCCGCGTCAATAATCTTCAAATCTGTTTTCTTTCGCAACGGCGATCAATTTTCTTTTGGTTACTTATGGGTTGCTTCAATTACTTTATCGCGGGCCGATTTCCATGTCCCATCCTGTATATTTAAATATATTCCTTAGCGGAGATGATAGCCTCCGGAATTGGGTATTTTTCAATCACTTTCCTATGAAGGGTTTATTGAAAATAGCCACCCTCAACCGTCCTAGCATTACATCTTGCGGTACTGAGTACATTCCAATATTTCCAATCATATTGCCATGAAACGTTTGCTCAAAATGACGACTCCAATTTTACGAAATATAAAGTTTGTCCATTGATAGTAAAAAAATTGTTTTAAACCTTTTATAGCATCCGATTGGACTATCCCGAAAATGGGCAAAGAGAAGAGGTTTTGTTTATTTTTTGAAAAATAGTATAGTACAGATTCAAGTGTCACCCAAAAGAAAGATAATATAAGGATATAAGGAGATCATTAATCATTGTTAGAGAAGATAGAGATTATGTTATCATTTGAATCCTCCAGCTGTCGTTTATGAAATAAAGCTAGTGGTGTGCTTAAAAGGGGGGGGGGGGTAGAAAGATAAAAATAAGAAGAAAAAATAATTACATTCTATAAATTTTTGAAGGGTGTAACACGCCAAAATAGCAACGCCAAATTAAAATTAGTTTCCTAAAATTATGAATCATCCTGTACCTACATAAAAGAAACATTTAATATTTAAATATTTTCTACGTGTATTAACTGTTAGTTGAACTGGAATTTTAAGGATAATAATACAAGGGTTAAATTAATTTGAAAAAATCTACCCTTGAGGGTAGATTCCTAAATGAATTAGCCGCTACATTAAAATGCATGTACATAAATCCAAAACTGAAGAGCAGTAAATTACTTGTTTAAATTTAATTCAATGATTTTGGGGCTTTGAAATCGTTTGTTCTGTAAATCAAAAAAAAAAGTAAACTAATACGATTTTATTTTTTTTTAATAAAAAAAAAATCAAATCTGAAAATCGTCTATCAATGAAAGTGTAATCTGTTATAAAATGTTTGGAGACTGGGAAATAAAATAAAATCACCAACTCTGAAACCTAAACATGTTTCGGAAACTTAAGTTCCCTGAAACTAAAATATAGGTACTAAGCCACTAAGGGTTCAAATACGTTACGGTGAAAGGTTTCAAATTTTCTTTTCCATAAATGAAATAACTCTCAATTTGGAATAAGGCCATCACCTGAATTCAAAAGGTTGGGTTTGATTTTGAAAATGTGAATACTTTCGTATCTACTTCGTTCCTTGTTCCGTTTCAAAAACGGCCAAAAAATATGTTAGGGCCAAGTTAGAATACTTCAAAACGATAAAATGTAAGGTGAGCCAATTTCTATAAATTGTAAATTGTATTTATTTAATTAAATTAGAAGTCTTTATACCTACTCAATTTTATTTATTTATTTATTTATTTATTTTATCATACTTTCTTCGCTGTCCATCGAAATTATTTTCTTTCCGAAATAAAAAAAACATGTTTGAGAATGCTGAGATTCTCGCCGATGTATTTAAGCTATACATTTATTACCTAATAATTGTAATCTGCTAAACACGTTAAAACTTGTCTTGTGATAAACTAAGGAATTCGTTTGCGCCAGGTGATAAGAAATTGTTTTTGCGCTTCTATCAAACTTTCCTTTTTATATCATATCTTTTAACTACAATTTTTGTTATTATCCTGGGGTTCTCAAACAATTTTGGGGCATTTTCCAAATAGGTACTATTTTCTCGTGCTTTAAAGGTCTGTTTGCTAAGCAAATATTTTTTTCTGTTTGTATAATATTATGCTGTTCTCTACTCTAATCATTTCTGATACACCCTGTGTGCCATCAGGCTGGGGGGGGGGGGGTGTTTTTTGAATAATAATTTGTTTTATGACTGACTTATAGGCAATATATCAAATGCAATGTTGGTTGCGTTTGGAAGCGCTTCAGGCGTTTCAAAAATTTGAGCGGGGCATTTGAAGCAAGGAAAAGATACCAATATACGTAGCATATTGTTTCAACAATATTATGTAATTTTATCCCCAACAAACGCTTTAATTAAATTGCTAGTTCGTATAAAATCGTATATAATCGGAGCTGGCGTCAGGTGAGTAGTTTTACCTGTCGGTTGCGATCAAACGTTGTCCGCGAAACAGTGAACGGCCGCCGCGGTTCATTCCGCGTTTTGTACAAGTTTTTCAAAATATTTATCTTGACCGTCCGTATGTTAGTTTTTCTATGAATATGTGTTTGTGTATTTGTGAATAGCAGTGCGAGTGATACTTTTACAAAAATTATTTTTTTACCTTAAACGACGCAGTGCTTCTTGTAATTGGATTATTTGCATTATTGGATTTGTTTCTAGAGGTATGCTTTATTTAATATTAAATATATTGTGTAAAAAGATCTTAAATGATCAAAAACTGATTTTTATGTTTGTATCGTTGATATTTTCTTTTAGGAACGTATAACTGTTTCGGTGAGGTCATCTAAGTTAATTTCCCTTAAGTTTAATTGATTTTGTCTACCTACATATTTGCCTTATCATTATCAGTAAAAAAATTAAACAAAAATTTTACTTGTGTGGGTTTATAATAACTATTGTATATTTAGAAATATTTCTTTTAAAATCGCATAGGAACAATTAATTTGCTTTGTTTTTTTTTGTAATGACTAAATAAAGCAACATTATAGTTTATAGTTAGTCATTTACTAGACACACACGCACATTGAAGATAACCTGTTGACGTGCAACAATTACTTTCAAGAAAAATACTTCCGTTCTTACAGCAAAAATTTACAGCAATGAATTTTTTATAAATAATTAGGAATGTTTAAGCGCAATTAATAAAATAAATAAAGATATTAAAAATAGCTTTCACATACTGGGCCGGGGACGCATGATATACCAATTTTATACGAGGGTAATCAGAAACTTTTCAGTTTTATATTTACCTCCTTCAATGATATTTTTTTGAATTTAATTTTAATTTTATTTACAAAACAGAAGTGTATGAAAATTTCGTTAGAGAAGCTCTTTGCAATGGTTTTTGCAAAAAGATATTTATTTTTATTAAATCCCCAGGTGCTCCCCCAGATCTCTTGTCCTCCCCCCTCGTCTGTTGAATATAAAAATTCTGAAACCTGTTAATATCGTATTAGGATACAGAAACACTAAACGTTGGAGGATTAAAGAAACCTGCCATAACTATTTAGGTGTAGGTTATAAAAAATTGTGTTTAGGTATTTTATTTGTACAACATTTCCTTGATATCAGGGCTAAATCATAAGATTATAAGTAAAACACAATTAAATTAAATAGGGGTTGTGAAAAGATATCAAACCTTTCCCACTATTAAATTTTTTATAATTAAAGGCCCTGTTTCGACGTTAAAAACGGCCATCCTCAGACAAATAAAAATCAATAAAATTAATCTAAAAGAAAAAGCAAGAGTAAAAATATTTCAATTTGTTATCATCAAAATAGGAACTCTTGGAGGAAAAAGACCAAAAAGTTAAGCAAAGCCCTGAGAAGAATATCATTCAAAACTTCGCAAATAGTTCGTGTTGTTGTTTTTTTACGCCTTTCTCAACTTATATTTCTATAAATTCATTTCATTACGAGCGGGTTACCAAAAGTTATTGTATTTACTCCATCTCGTTCTCTTTTTCTCTTTATCCGTTGTGAATTTTCTCTCTGGGTTTTCCGGAGTTCAATATCGCTTCCACTATTTTCAGTTCATTCAGCTGCCTTGTTGGATTTGACATTTTTGTTTTAGATTTTCTACTTCTCTATTCAATTTACTTCTTAAATTTCTGGTTTTCTTCTTTCCCTTACTTGCCATCAGGATCAGGGGCGGATTAACCTATAAGGCATTAGGCCCTAAACTAAGCGCAATTGTGACTCCTGGGGGGATTATAGCTTGTGATATCTTAAAATGATTTTTTAAAAATAATTTTGTAGGTAACAATAATTGCTAATTAGTGATTTTAGATTATTAATTTTTTAAATATTTCGACCTAAATGACAATAATATTTTTTTCTATTTTTGTCTGGGCCCCTCCAAAAGTTCGGGTCCTATTTAGCCTAATGGATAATCCGGTGCTGGTTGCCATTCCATTCCGCACCTATAGAAGTGTTCTTCGTTTATATTTCCTTTTCTACATGTATTATCTTTTCTATTTTTGCATTTATGCTCGATTTTTATAAAACTGTTTGGGGGCATTTGCTATCTTTGTCTTTTCTTTTGTAGAATTTGCTCCATTTGTTGAAACCTATAGGTTGTCCAAAGTCGATGAACACCAGATGGTGTGTATCTATTGATATACCTAGTTTATAACAAAAAATTCATTTTTAAAAGCCCGACTCGTATTTTTCAGATGTAGGATTGTGTTTATATTTCAAGTTTTTTTACTGTGTCACTGGCGCAATTATATTATTATATAATATATTATTTCTTCTGGATCTAAACAATTCTAAGGTATGGAATTGAACATAAATTCTTAATTCATATACAATTTCTTTAGACTGTGGAAAATTACCAAATACCGGTTATAAATCTTCATTAAAGCGTGTTAAGATTAAAGCTGTTTGATATTAGAAACCCAAATGAATATGAATGCAAAATTGGCTATAGTTCTATATTACGATACTTCTTTGTTATGAGCTATTTTGGCTCTTTCATTCTCACCTTTCGCCTTTCTATAGCCAATAAATTTTCGCAACCGCTAATTGTAAATTATTATGTAAATATAGGGGGCGGTTTAGCTAAAATTGGTACTATCAGGTGTTAAGTGTAGTTCACTGGCAGATCAATGTACAGTTTTATCAGAGATTAATTTGCTGCACATCGTCGTAAATAATGTATAATCTTTCGTTTGTCATACATTTTGTACCCCCTGATTTAAAAAAAAAGGATTTGATTTCACTCGTGCTTTAAAGGTATTCTTATGAGGTTATCATTAGAAACAGAAAAGCTATTGTAATACTAAAGTATATTCCTTTATAATCAGCAAAATAACGTAGGGTGCGTTTTAGGGACAGCCTGTATACTCAGAAAACTGTGGTTTTTATTAAAGTTGCGTTACCTACTTATTAAATTATGTATTATTTTGGTATCATTTCATGTGTTGGTAAAAAAATTATGGGATTACTTTTCTCATTCTCTAGCTTCCAAGTAATTCGGCTAATACTCATAATAACAATGAAGTTCACAGTTTTTTTATAAAAATGACAAACTCTTAAACTTCCTCAATTAAATTTAATTACCAACATTCCCAAGAAGAACATTATGATTTATGATTACGTGTACGTATAAGACATATTAAGATTTAAAGCTGTAAAGTCTTCCTGAATTCCTGCAATGATTACAAACGTAATTCGGTTTGAACTTGCCTTTCACCACTTCAGAAATCGTGAAGGAAGACCTGCGAATTATTTAACTTGCAATTAATTTTTTTTAACTTACGTAAGGTAAAAGACCCTATATTCGACATGTTAAGGAAAATTTGAACTTTGTAGATTTGTAAAATTTATCGTTTTCAACATATATATTTGATGTTATGCCATTATGTTGTGTAAAGATCCAATAAATTATATATATAGAGACATATAAAGTATTAATTACGTATAATTTGTTAAAAATAATTAAATCAACAAAGTACCAAATGTACATAAATTCGACAGGCAAAGAAAATATGAGTACCAATTTACGACAGGGGGTTGACCACAAATTCAACAGTGTCCCTTTTTTTAACATGCATTGTCCTAATATTCAACACCTAAGTACAACAAGAATATTGTAATAAGGACAGTGCATTATTTTTTTCCCATAAGAAATAAGTTCATTAGCTAGTAGTAAGAATATTTATTAATTAAAGAAAAATTACAGTTACAAAGATTTAGTTCAAATCAAAAATGTTGAATATTTATCTATTTGTGGAACAGAATGAATGCCACGATTGTTTATCAATTTTGGGGCACTAATTATTTCGACAATATCGTTAAAACTATACCAAAGCTGGTCTTTTTCGTTGGGCCATTTCCACTGCCGTATGCCGCTGTGGATCATTACACTCACAAAGGCTTGCTTGTGTTCAACTGTCTCAATAATCCCCGGAAAATATTCTTTTTCATACTGCACTATAACATATGTGCCTTCTTTTAAATTATCAGTTGCTACCACATGCTCCTCTGAAATTTCATTTCTGTCCTCGTTTTCTTTATTAGACATATTGGCAACATCATCCTTTTTTTTGCCCTTTCCTCGTGAAGTCGAAGCTTTCTTCTTCTTAACTTCGTCTTGCTTTTCTTTGTTCTCTTGCCGTTTTCGCTTTTTATCCTCCTTTTCTTGTTCTTTTTTGTTTTTAGCATCTTCTTTCTTCTGATAATATTCCTTCCATTGCGCAGATGATGCTACGCTAGGTATCTTATCCTTAATTTGTCTTTTAACACCCGTATTTATCTTTGGTTCAGGCCAAAACAATATAGACTTAAAAGGCGATGGAATATTTTTATTTTTAATATAATTTGCGCTTTCTGTAATTACTTCTGCGATGTGTCTCTCTTCATTTATATTATTATCTTTATTGAATTCTACAGTACCATTCGCACTTTCTGTAATTACTTCTGCGATGTGTCTCTCTTCATTTATATTATTATCTTTATTGAATTCTACAGTACCATTCGCACTTTCTGTAATTACTTCTGCGATGTGTGTTTCTTCATTTATATTATTATCTTTATTGAATTCTATCTTGTCAGCCTCTTTATTAGATTGGTGTTTGTCTACACCTTCATGTACTTGAAATTCTTTCAGTTCAATATTAATGTTTGCTTCATTCATTTGCATATTTTGTAATTCTTCATTTACATGACTCTCGCTATTATTTTCATTTAATTCAATAACACAACTTTGTTTTTCCAGTTGGTTATCAGTGGCATCAGCTATTAGTTGTTCAATCCAATCACCTTCTAAGATCAAACCTTCTT
Source organism: Hemicrepidius hirtus (assembly GCA_963082805.1). Classification (NCBI taxonomy): domain Eukaryota; kingdom Metazoa; phylum Arthropoda; class Insecta; order Coleoptera; family Elateridae; genus Hemicrepidius; species Hemicrepidius hirtus. Next base: position 10,510,101 of record OY720167.1, read on the forward strand.
CAATGTCAACTTCGATGGTTTGGTTGATATTTTCGGTAACTTCATTTTTTTCTGTTTCATTTATAGCAACCGTTTCTTTGTACATGTCTAACCAAACAGAAAACAAACTTTTGTCTTCAATGCTTCCTTCCCAAAGGCCGTTGTCTCTAACTTTGTGAAATTCACATAACTTATCTTGGTCAATTCGAGCCTCGAGGTATTTAAAACTGTTATTCAATAACTCCTTATCAACATCTGCATCAACTGAAGCGGATTTATTTAAATGTGGTTCGTTTACCTCACTTAAGAGTTTATTAAAATTAATCTGCTTTACATCAAAAGGAAACAATCCACATGTTCGGAATGCGTTCTTAAAAATTTTGTCAGATGTAAAAGTTTCTTCCAAAACTTTGCTCAGAAGTGGTGCAAAGTTTTCTCGCTTAAATACCTGCCTACAATTTTCTAAACGCCACTGATGTATTGCAGATTTCCATTTGCTTTTTAATGGATGGAAGGCTCCAACATCAAGTGGTTGCAAGATATGTGTAGAATTCGGTAAAAGACTTATGAGGATAATTTGGTTAGCAGAGCAAAATTCACTTAGATGAAATGTCACATGTGACTTGTGCCCATCAACGTAAAAAATTACTGGTAGAGGGATGTGGTTTTTTAATACCCATGGATGGAAAACATTAGTCATATATTCAAAAAACGACTCACTCGTCATCCAACCATTCGGAGATTTACCTAAACTCCAGCCATTGGGCATATTTGTAACGATGTTCTTGGGAATGCGTTCATACGCAAACATTACCATCGGTGGCGGTAAATTACCCGCAGCGTTAGCGGTTACTAGAACAGTAATGCATTCCTTATCATCTCCGGCAGCAAATGAGTATGGTGCTTTTGTCCCTTTCTTAACTAAAGCCCTTTTCCCCTTAGGACAAAGAAAAAATGCCGTTTCATCTGCATTAAATACGCGACGTGGGTCGTTTACCCGTATATCGTTTTCCAAAAAGTATGTAGCAATTCCTTGAAACCAGTTTCTGATACTAACTTCTGAAACGATGGCTCGAGATTTCGTTAAGTTCTGCGTCATCCTTGGGCTTATCTGTGGATGTCTTCTTAAATACCCTTGGTACCAATGGCGTCCTGGTCTACCATCCGTGAAATTATTTTTCCTTTCAAGCTTCTTTACTAATGCTGCCACACTATCTAATAATTGATCTTTCGTTACTGGAAAACCTGATTTTCCTAGAGCAACGATCCACTCTACAAGGTAATTTTCCTCTTCTGAAGTTAAAATGGTATCAACTCCACTTTTACATGATACTGCCGATATACCTTTTACTTTGTCACGAAGTGTTATTCGGGGAACATTGTACATCTTACTTGCAGCAGCGCATGACATTCCATTTTGTACTGCTGCAACAGCACTATTCATTGTTTCTGTGGAGTATTGGTGATATTTTGAAGACATGTTCTGAAAAGAATGTTCAAATAAAAGCATAAAACAAATGTACCAAAATTCGTCAACTCTTGTACCTAATTTAGACACCCATGTCGAATTTATGACCCACACATATAAATGTAAAAATCTAAATAGCAAAGGAAAGTATAATAGATTTTATTGTGAAAAAGAAAGAAAGTATATATTTTAAGAAAAAAACATGATGTACCTAAAATCGACATCCCTGTCAAATTTATGTACAACTACTGATTTGAAAGACCATAAATTCGACAGCGTCAAATTTCTTGATTAGAAACGTAATTTTACTTATATTTTGCATTTTTTTACTTCCTTATACATATGCTAATTCATGCAAATCGGTATTCAGCTGATTATATTGATTGTTGTTAAATAAACACTATATTAGGATATCTAAAAATTTGCTTACCTTAACAATAATGGCTGCCATGTCAGCCAACATGCACTGGATGGACACAAGAACCTAGATGCAGTAGATTCTTTGGCAGAACGATGCCGATAAAGAACAAAACTTGAAAGCTAAAGCTTCCAAAAACGTTATTAGATGGCAGGCATAGCAGTAGTTATGCGCAGTTTCTTATTTATTTAAGTTTTCGTAAAAGTGTCGAATATTGGTACATTGTCGAATTTAGGGTCACTTACCTTATTCCTTCCTTAAGTTTTTGTGGAATGTGGGCAACGTACGTGCGCCTTTCACCTTTGTAAAAATTGTGTTATTGACCACGTGATTGTTAAATCAATGTTGAATAGGATGGATGACACAATTTTTGTTACGGTAGCTAGAGAATTGTTTTTATTTACAGTTTTAGAAACTGGTTATTTGCGATCTCTTTGAAACCGTCAAATTTTGTTGTAATTTATCGTTTTCACGAAACTGATTAAACTTCCTGGACACCCTATGTTTCATTATTAGGGATAGGATGGGTATATTATTTAAAAATTCCGGGATGCAGGTACTTACTTAAGCTGGGGATTAAAAAATAAACCACCAAAAATGGACTCTGGGCGCGAATGCAGCAAAAATGGTTGCAAAACTGCAGGAAATTGTTTTAGAGAAATAGCCAAAAAGGTTCTGTATCCAAAAGTGCTGAAATATGCAGGGATGTATGAAAAGGTCGTTTTAAATTCTGATATGTGGTTCATATATGCATGAAACATTTACAAATTCTGAAACTGAAATTGAAAAAATATGGCAAAGTTTAGAAATCCTAGCTCTTTATTTATTATTCTTCCATTCCAAAGTTGTTGGTGGGAAATTAAAATGATTAACCTCCCACTCACTTTGTTTGCTTCTCTTTTCCCCCTCTATATTTATTTTTTTCTTTCCTCCGATCTAACCCACTCACGTTCTCTCCCACGTAACTTATTTTTTCACTTTTATCTTTTATTGCGGCTGAAATGAATTGAATTTTTTTGCAGTAGGTACATAATATGTAACATATCATTATCAGCGATTTCAAATTCGTTACACTATACGAATCAATATAGGAAAAAAACGTGCATTATACTCGACAAGGCTATAATACGTATTTCAGAAATGTTTATTTTTTCTAATGTTAAAAGCTAAAATTTGTAAATTTTCCTAATACTCATAAAAGTTTTAACCTTGAAATACTTGTTAATTAAATATTCTAGTCAAAGTTATCTTCAAAATAATTTATTCATTGAAGAATCCGGATTTGAATATTTAATTAGTTTCTTTAAAATAATTTTTCTGAGCTATATTTATTTGGGATAGTTTTACGAATGAATATAGTAGTTTGCTAGGGTTTTATACGAATGGAAGAATGAACTACAAAAGGAACGTAAATTATGTTAAATTTGTGCTAGATTGAGTTATATTGAAAGCAGAAGGTTAGACCTATACAAAGTGAAAACCGCAAACAAGGACCATGATAAAATGTATTTTTCACACAATTTGTGATATCATAATTTTATGAATACGAGGACGTATTATATCTCAAGAGCATTTCTTACTGTGTTTTGCTTAATTTAAATTTTTTATTAAGCAATTAGGCCAACAAATGAAAATTTTCAATCGGCTTGAGTCTAGTAATAACATGACTTTTCATATCACAGCCAAAGGCAAATCAATAAATACTCTTTTCATAATTAGAAACGCCTGAAACCTAAATGATATTGAAAATAATTGCGAAGGTACGTAAATATTTCTCACAGTTGTGTATACGAGATGTGTATTTTATTGTGCTAAAAAAAAGTAATAAATTGAATCTGAAATAGTATCACGGTTATTACTTCTATTTTTATAGCTATCGCGGCATTTCCTGAATTTCCTGAAAAACATTCCTTATGTAGGTTTACTAACGGTAACGGTTCTAAAGGCTTTGTTTTATTTCAAGATGACGCACGAGTTTAGGAAGAGGAAACCTTATAATATTGTGAGAGGTTCGTGGGAGTTTAAAGGAAGCACTGTGATAGTAACTCATTTATTCGTAGAAATCAGTTGGATGTATTGATCTTGTTTCATGATTGTTTTACAAAACTATATATAGCATGGTTTCTAAATTAAAAATACTGACAAGGATAGTCGTAAAATAGAATCTAATTTTTTTGACCACGACTTATAAAAAAATCATATTATTTATGCGTTTGGTTGAGGTTAGTGCTATCCGTAATATACTGCAGTGAATTATTCACTAGTGAATAATGAAGCACTTTTGTAAATTCTGTAGAAACTCAGTTTTCTTCTTGTTCTCTATAATTTTTTTCTTTTAGAAATATGTGATACCTACTCTTGGTTTGAACAAGAAAATAAACTATTAATGAATCGTTGATATCTAAATCCTTCAGTTTTGACATTAATGCCTGTAAAGATTTGTTGTTTACGGACATCGTAAAATACAACCACGTTACGGATTATATGACTTCCCAACAAATTTAGTGGATTAGCAAACTTGGACTTATCATTTTGTTCCAAGACCTGAATTCAAGTTCAATGAATAAACCGAATGAGGAAGAACCAGGCAAAGTTAAATGACCTGAAAATCCTATGAAAACTTACACAAACTTTCTTAGTATAACGTAAAGCGATTTTGATGGCGTAGTGTTTCAGGCGGATGCCTGAAGGGTAACGGACATCTAGGTCTAAGGTTCAAATCCCCATAGTGGACAAGGATTTTTGTGTTGTATTTCAAAAAATATTACCTATACAAAATACCATTGACGGTTTATTGAATTTTTTATTCCTTGTAATTATTTCACAATTAAATAACCAAACGAATAATTTATCTTCCTGTAAAAGTGAAATATCTCACACAATGTTACAATAGGAAAAAAAATATAAATTAATGAAAGTGTTTGCGTAATCGTCCGGAATTTATTCACACAGTGAATATCATTGTGTTTTACCTTCTCTATGTACTACTCATACCAGAGTAAAAGTGTAATACGGATAGTATTAAAGCGTCAATTCATAAAACATTTTGCACCGCAAAATTACTATTAAAAGCATTGCAATGTGAAAAATTTCTTGTTTTAATCTCACGACGCGGCATTCACGAATTGGTGGGAACCTCAACGAATACTACAGATGTTATCATAAAATTCTGGCAAAAGAGTTATGAAAGAATATTTCTGTTGGACTTGAAAACTTCAAGTTTGCAATAAAATGTATGCAAATGTTCAAAAACGCTTTGTGTATAAATCTGCATACATCAATGACCAGGAAATTGAAGAAAGTGAACTGGTATCTATCTGGGAAAAATTTTACTTAAGAAGAATAGGTACTGTTGCGGAAGTTGTGGAAGTAAAATTTTGTAACGGGTTTAAAAATGTTACTCTATTGCGAAATTATGAAATTATTGCAGGAAGTAAGACTGGTATTGACGATTAACAATGCCTTATTTTTAAATTTAAAAAAGTGCTTTACAATTAAAAAAAAGTCATAACCGGATGACTTAATTAGGACATTCAAAGAAAACAAAAATTTAAACATAAGATTGGTATCTGTGACAAAGTTATTTAGAGAGCTCGGATTTCTATGCGTTACACGTATGGTTACTATTTATTTTGTTTATTCTGGAAAAAGCGTGATTGTACTTGAAAGTTTTATTGGTTCTTTGCAGATGAGATTTAGGATAGGTATTTAATTTTTCTTCTTCCAAGTATAAATGAGACATGTTTCAGACAAGAAGATAATCATCGCAATTCGCAAAAGAATTGATCTTTTTTGTTGGTATAGAGGGTGAGTCTAAAATGACGCATTTCCTCTGGGGTAGTTGTAGGGGACCGTTTTAATGCAGCCTGGGAAATATATTAAAAAAAACTCAATCACCGTTTAAACAATTATTTAATAAAACAATGATAAGAAAATTCTGTAATATTATTTACCATTGTTAGTATAACTTTACAGATTGCAGTAATCACAGTTACGGATTAAAGTAATTATTGTTTTATTTCAAGTTCTCTAATGGGTTTCTAAACTTCAGTAATTTATCACACTTTTGTTTCTGGTTCAGTTATCCCAATAGTTATCTAATAATTATTGTCCTAAACAGCGTAGTTATAATATGGAAATTTTGTGGGAGAAATTTTCCGTTTGTTATTTGTTGTTACCTATTTATTTGTTTTTAACTCTAAACCACTTCTGATAATGTGTGAGTGAGTCATGTTTAATTATGTTTGTGTACATTAAAACAACTGTTTCATGTCTGCAATAATGATGTAGGTTGAACTTTACGGGTATTAACGATTATTGTAGTAGGTACCTACAGCCTCGATTACAACAGGTCAGGGACGATATAATCGGGATTAGTTATTATTTTTATATACCTGAATCACGACTCTATGATATAGCACGCATTGTATTAGACATACCGTATATTTATTTTTTTTACGATAAAAAATGAATCATTAATTTGGTTTAATTAATTTTATTTATAGTTAATTATTCAAAGCTTCCTGAAACCCACGTGGTTTAAAACAAAATATTATATACTTTATTATACTGTGCCATCATGTTTACTTAAAAAAAAAAACCTTTGTTACGACTCCCCAATTGTATTGGCGGCTAAAAATATTTTTGCAATATACAAGAATTTTTTCCTGTTAACTTGGGGTAAATATCTTCAGTGTGATAGTTGAATCACCCTGTACACAAAGAGAAATGAGCCTAAAATATATTTCATTGAATATCAAAACATATATCTATAATAAAATTTGTATTCTACTCCCATTACATATTCTAACTTTCACATTGTGATCCATATCTTTATTGCATTGCACGCCCATTTGTTTGTTGTATCAAATTTCATTAAGCAATACCGGCCGCCTGAATAGTTTGTTTGATAAAGATTATACAAGTACTCGGCATCCTACACAACATGTTTAAATATAATTCATACCACATTTATAATTAATAATTATTCTTATAGTAAACTAGGTTTTTTTTGTTGTTTAATATTTTTGGGCGCATCAGCATTATAGTAAATGAAAAACAACTTATAAAGAGTAATATACAAGGTGTTCGGCCAAAGTATAGGGGACATTTGAGACGGAAATTATATTTTTAAGAAAAAGCGATTTAATTTTTGAATTATTATACACAATACAAAATTTCGTGAAAGTCATTTCGAAGAGTAACACAAACCGATCGTTTTTCTTATACCTTTTCAAGTCAAAATTTCAAATTATTATTATTTTCGGAGATATTATTGCTATTTGTCCTAGTAACAGTGATAAAAATACTTTTCCATTTAAAAAACTAGTCGACCTTAACAAAGTGTTAGGAATTTCAAATTTGTAGCACATATTCTTGTTTTGTTGTTTACAAGTATATCGAGAAACTAGAATATCAATTTTTGTTTTGTTTAAGATAAAAGAATGTTAAAATGTTGAAAACTGTAGAATACCACACTCATACCAGCAAATCAGTTTGTGTTTTAAAATTGCAGCTGAAAAATCTTCTGTTTTAAAAATTTGTAGATGCTTATAATTCTTAAACCTCCACTGTGTAAAAAGAAGTTTTTAAAACTTTTCTTGTTAATTTAAAAATTAGAACCAAAATCCAATATAAAATTAGGTATACCTAGTAGTTCTAATATAATCGCAGCAATTAATTTCGTGCACCTACCTACATCTATTATACCAAAACAAATTTAATACGATTTCAGTAAACCCATTGAATGATATCCGTTAATACATAAATGAACATCCGGACTGGATATCATGACTCTTTTTTTATTTTTAGAATTATTCTGCAAAAGTAAATTGAACTTTTCAGTATTTTAATGGTACGTGAACCTGATTGTAGCATTAAGTAAACTAATTGTACAAATTTGACTTTTTAATGGTACAATGGAAAGTACCGGTCATCGACTAACATACAATTTACATTAAATGAGTATTTAAATTGATTTTTATAAATGTAAAGTAGTACACAATCAGAATACAATGGCTTAGATTTTTGAATTACATACTGGAAAATCTTTTGTTCCAATAAATGGAAAACCCAATTTATTTATTGGGGGGGGGGGGGTTATCTATATCTCTATATCCTAAATTGTTGAAACGTATTTTCGTGTAGATTCAGTTTTTAGGGAAAATTATTCTAGTTGGCCTGTTAAAATAAGGAAGGTAAATGGAGCGAATTTGCGAATAATTTATTGTGTTTTTACTGCATATAACAGCGGTTCCCAAACTTTTTTAGTTCGCGGCGCACTTACAAGTTCGGTATTTGTCCATGGGGCCCTAGTTACCATTTGTAAATATTTGTTTAATAACGTACATTAGGTACAGGTACAGAAATGAATACTAAAGGCGGCCTTGCGGCGCCCCTGTTCTCTCTCCACGGCGCCCCGGGGCGCCGCGGCGCACACTTTGGGAACCACTGGCATATAATATAATCTGATATGCCATCTGTTTCCTATATTATCAGATGTTTGTTGATTTGTTTTCATATATGAAATATTCTTTATTAAAAAGAAAAAATAATTTAATGTTATATTAAATCAAAAATATGAGAGTAGAGGGGACAAAAATGTTTAAAAACATACTTTTCTGAAATAAGAGAGAGGTATTAGAAGTAAAACTTCCCAGCCCTCTTCCAGTAAGCGTTTATGTTTTGAAATTGGAAAGAAGTTTTGATTTCATAATATTCATGAAATGAACTGTTACAATATTTTCAGATATTGTATTTTTTAGACACCTATACCTTAACGCAACCGCTACGGTGGAATAATGTCTCGAAGAGTTTCTTGAGAGATGATTTGGTGTTTTTGATAAAGGATGGTCTTCTCGTGAAAGTGTATTCAAGTTATTATTTATTTATTTTTTGGCTTAAGCAGTAGAGAGATGTTTTGTCTTTTTCTTCACAATACTACCCGCATAATGAGTGTAAATGTTGTATACTGAACTATACCCAATGCGACAGACTACCAAGACTTCCCAGGGACTTCCCCAGATTTTCCTAAGACTATCCAGACTTCCCACAGATTTTCACAGCCTTTCCAGGAACAAGCCAAATTAACAGCAAGTTAGGATTTCTCTAGGACTATTTCGGACTTTCGGACCAGTCAGACTTCCCAGAAATTTCATCACTTCCCCAAGGACACCCAGAGTTTTTCAGGACTTTCTGGGATTTTCCTGGGACTTCCCCAGACCTTTTCACGATTAGCTAGATTTCCCTGGACATGCTCAAAACTTACCAACTTCTTCGTCAGACTTTCCCAGGGCTACCCAGAATTGATCTGGATTTCATGAAACTTCTTCAGGTTTATCTAAATTTTCGTGGACTTTCTCAGAGTTATCAGAGCCTACGGATAGTTCCCAAGGATTTCTTCACGCACTTCCGGAGACTTCCCTGGAAAAACCCGGACTTCCCAGGAAATTCCTCTGAGTTACTTGACACTACTGAGACTTCCACCGACTTCCCAGGGGCTGTATGCAGCCTTCCCAAAACATTTTAAGACTTAACCGGGACTTTCTCAGCTTTTCCGGGTCTACCTAGACTTCTCAGGAAATTTCTCGGACTGTCTCGTGACTATTAAGACTTTCCTGGGTCTACCCATACCATATTGAGAGCTAGCAGAGTAAAATTATTAGGTCGTCGGACGACTCCTTAGATTCCACGCTTAAATTCCTCTCACGCCCGGTTTAGCAAATTTGCAATCAATAGAATCCTGTTAATTTAATATTCACAATCGTCGATTTGTATTTCATGTTTCATTTAATCCTTTCACTTCTATAATCTGTTATTTTAAAGAGAAATCATTGCCAGATGTTGGTACTTACTGTATATTGTATTATAAGTATCGAAACTAATGTGGGTTGTAAACCCCCATTATAATAGCATATATTTACTTATATACGATACTATCCATCCTACATACATAGTACAATGATTTAGTTATACCTATGTAAAAAATTTAAAAACAATTTAAGTTGATACTTTTTAAAGTATCAAACATGTTTAATTTAAATTTCATGTAAAGGGAACAGACTTGATTAAATTTGCTAGCATTTTTATTAAACACATCGTTTATTTTAATTAAAGTAATATGTAATTAATGTAGTTTGTTACATCTATATAATACCTAGAAGCCTACTTTTATTATGTGATCGATTTGCGAAACGATTACGAGATTGCAATTCAAATAATTATTGCAATCGCTGAAACTGCAGTTTCCGGTAAACCGTTGTCGTAATAGATTTAATAAAGTGTGTCAAAACCTAAATACCGTTGCATTTAATCAACGCATGCATGACTACGCCTCTAATAAGTCACATATTTCGCGCATGACGGAATATCTAAGCAAAAGATATGGAAAAAAGTGAATGACGATGGTCTGGCTATTGTTAATATTTTCGAAGAATTTCCTGAATCACAAACTCGCTTCTTGTTCGTGAAGAGGCGTCACAACGCCTAAAGTTATACATCCAGTTTTTCAGTGTTGAACTTGAAGTCAAGGCTAACTGGAAGACCAGACAAGCCCAGCTTTGTAGCTTGGTTATTGCTTCAGGACTAAGTCCAGAAACCAGAAGTACCGTATTTGGAATTTAAAAACTGCAAACAAACTTAAGTTATTGTGTGCTACAGAATAATTTTTTAAAGATACCTAGGCTACACGTGTTTGCTAGAAAGTACAAACATATAATGTCGTTAAATATTTTTTTATAAGTTAATTTTATGCAGAAATTTCTATTAAATGCGTTTCATAGGTAAATTAAATGAAATACTGTTTTTCATGAAAGGTATTTTACTGAAATGCATATTTTTGCATATTTGCGACTATTTCGTAAATCCATGCATATTTCAGGACTTTTGGATGCATGATGTATAATTTTTATCTTTGACTGCTTCTCTAGAACAATTTCCTTCAAGTTTGAAAATACTTTTGCTGTATCTGCACCAATTTACGTGTTCAGAGTCCATTTTGAATGATTTGTTTCTTAATCCTTAAACTACTTGTATCCTGGTATTATCCTTGCAGGCCATTAGATAATTCCCGTTGGCAATATTCCCGTCACATTTCGCAGAAAAATTCTACAACTAGAACTTATACAGAGTGATGGATAAAGTATCGCACAAAAATCATATTCTGGTTATTTAATGATTTTGCGGAAAATCCTGAGACCCGTCGATTTTTGTTTTTAAATTGCCATTCAGCCATATAATTTTCAACCCCCCACCCCTCAACCCCTAAGTGCTAGCAACCCCAACTTTAAAAATTTAAATAGAAAGATACCCTTTGTGTACCTCTTTTTATAGGTCTTTTTATTCTTAATATAACTAAAAAAAGTTTTTCAAAATCGATTGATAAATAACGGAGATATTTAACAAAATGTAATCAATGTAAAAAATGGCGTTGACATTCAACAAAAAATTATGACGTCACAGCGTAGAAATAATGGCACAAATCCTGAGACCCGTCAATTTTTGTTTTTAAATTGGCATTTAGGCAGGTAATTTTAATCCCCCCACCCCTCAGCCCCTAAGTGATAGCAACCCCAACTTTAAAAATTTTAATGGAAAGATACCCTTTCTGATACTTCTGTTAATAGGTCTTTTTATTCTTAATATAACAAAAAAAAGTTTTTCAAAATCGGTTGATAAATAACGGAGATATTTATGTCCTGAATTTTCTTAATTTAACCGGTTAGTGTTGTGTACGCTCGTTAAAGTCTCCTGTGGTTGTTATAGTACAGAGTGATGATAAAAATCATATTCTGGTTATTTAATGTTTTTGCGGAAAATCCTGAGACCCGTCGATTTTTATTTTTAAATTTCCATTTAGGCATATAATTTTCAACCCCCCACCCCTCAACCCCTAAGTGCTAGCAACCCCAACTTTAAAAAATTAAATAGAAAGATACCCTTTGTGATACCTCTTTTGATAGGTCTTTTTATTCTTAATATAATCAACAAAAGTTTTTCAAAATCGGTTGATAAATAACGGAGATAGTTAACAAAATGTAATCAGGAAAAAAATAGGGTTGACATTTAAAAAGAAAATTATGACGTCACAGCGTAGAAATAATGCCCGATCAAAACCGCACTTTTTAGGTCAGGAAGTGCCCTTTTTAATGTTACCATTTACGGCGTGTTTGAGCCGTTTCTTGTCGAATATTGACATTTTCATTTGATTACATTTTGTTAAATATCTCCGTTATTTATAAACCGATTTTGAAAAACTTTTGTTGCTTATATTAAGAATAAAAAGACCTATCAAAAGAGGTATCACAAAGGGTATCTTTCTATTTAAAATTTTAAAGTTAGGGTTGCTAGCATTTAGGGGTTGAGGGGTGGGGGGTTGAAAATTATATGTCTAAATGGAGATTTAAAAACAAAAATCGACGGGTCTCAGGATTTTCCGCAAAAACATTAAATAACCAGAATATGATTTTTGTGCGATACTTTATCATCACTCTGTATATAGTTTTTGATTACAATCTTTTTAGACGCAAAGAAAATTAAAAAACAGTGTGAAATCACTTAAAATTACGCAAATGCATATAAATTCGGTTTCTAGCTATGAAAAATTTATACTTCGTGTATGCTAAACTGCTCTTACTCTGTAAAAAAATTGTTAATGTTTCTCCTAATTTAAGAAAATTTCCTTCAAAATTCAATCCATATCCATATATGTACTTTGAAGTTATTTAATTGCAGCTCAATAAAATTTACGCAATTGTTTGCTTCGACCTTTAATTTTCAATTACAATTGCAAATTTGTCACAGTAAATATTTCCTTATAGGTATTCATGATACGTAGTTAGGCAATATTTTTCATAGTCATGTTGACTAAGTTTTGTACACTTAAGTATCGTATAATAAATTAGTATAACGAATTTTTATAAACTGTAACAGGTATATTATACAGGATGTGTATAGATAGGCAAGAAAGTTATATATGACGCGATGTTCTTCCTAAAAAATCTTCATTTACCAAAAGTAATTTGCAAATGTTTCATCACCTGTTGTAATTACCGAAAAATTTACACTAAAATTTCTTTTATATAGTGGCAATTTAACAGGGTTATGAATAAATTAAAAGATAATAAACAATTAAATTTATTTATAAATGCTGTTTATTATTATTGCGACCTAAATGTAATAGGAATATGATATTTGTATTTTTTAGGCCAACTTTATAATAACTACAAGGATAAAAAAATAATCCTAATATAGACAAAAGGGTGGGAAAGGAAAACCTTACTACATTAACTACTACTTTGGCCACAATGTAGGGCCTATTGTTTATTATACTACCCCAAGCAGCAGTACTCTACTTGAGGTTTGACTGAAGCCATCTAAACTCTTTGAATCAGTGGCTTGCAATGGGATTTAAAGAAAGGCAAACAGTGTTAAAAAATTTACCTTCAGTTGAGAACGCAACGCAACAATATCAAACATCTTTCCGTAATTGTCAATTTGGGACTGAAAAGCATTTTCTGATTGAATTTTAAATTTTTAACATAGCAAACTAAACTTTGTGTGTAAACGAAACAAAGCCTACTATTTTCGAAGTTTATTATAACAAACAAAGTGATTCAAGCATCTGATTTTGCATTGACTCATTTAAATATTCTATAGAATTAGCAATATGTGAGTATATACGTAGATCGTTACCATGGGCGTCGTTACTTAATTTGCTAGGGGGGGGGGGGGATTTTCCTTATATTATAGACGGAGTAAAAATAACTGCTAATAAAACTGTTGGGTTTTAAAACCTAATTTCGTTTACATTTAACGCAAGCTGTGATATTTCATTTTCAGGGCAATAAAATTAACAGCGAAACCGAGACAAAATGTGCACCAAATGCATTTTTTATAAGCCAAACTTTTGCCATTTTCAGCTACACTAAATTATTTACGATCAAGTGCGTAACTTGCTTTTTGTGAAGTGATAATGGAACGCACAATTTTAAACTCACATTAAATGTCATCGTATTTTATAAAACCATCAACTATGAGAAGATAATACATTAGGAATTATGAGAAAAACTTATTTGTTGACGTTTCTACTATATTTCGTTTTTGAATACAAGGGGGAAAACTCGTGAATCATTGGAATCTTATACTATAGTGTCTAGTTTTTGCGCGGCATAAACTTTATTAAAGATAATTAATAATAAGCACATGACTGGCTTGAAGTTTAAATTTATTATCTTTTAGCTGCTATTTCTCCAATTAAGCTTTAGTAAATAATTTGGAAAATTTAAAGATCCTGCCTTGGGATGATTTATTTCGCTCTTATTACTCTGCATGTGTTTTAAGTAATTGAATTATTACAAACATATTTTGAAAAATGAGTTATGCAAAAGTTGGCGGAGGTTTAAAATTTTTTACAATTTTTTTTAAACGTTGCAACCATAACAGTTTGGTACCATCACATAATATTACGAGAAAATCCATAATAGAGAGTAGAGCATTTGTGCTAATACCAAATAATTCAGGAGAATTAGCTTTGATGAATAATAGCGATATAGAGGCTCGTAAAATCCTATACTTTATCCACGACTATCACTAAATAATAATAAATTTCATAACAATTTATACGATGACATATACCTATGTCTATGCGTTCGCATTTTTAAAAGAGAAATTGTTTTTTGATGTGAAACTCTGTCAAATGTTTAATATTGAGCTGAACATTTATTCCCCGATATTTTACTTTTCCTTATGTAGTGGTCCTAAAATATTCCAGTGCATATTTGAAATATTATCAGAAACAAAATTAGCAAATGTTTTTTTCTTTGTTAGTATTCGTTTCCGTGTTTAAAGCACAGCTACTGTATTATTCACTAGGGAATAACAATTATTGACGTATGTAATATGGATGTCTAGCATTATCCCTGACCAAACACATAAATAGTTAAAAGATTCTTTCCTAGTCGTGGACAAATACTCTTTATCTATAGGGTGTTCTGAAAAGGCAGGCACCGTTGAACTACCCTTTTATATTTGTTTATGATAAATAAGAAGAAAAGTTCTGAAGCGGAAATAATTATTTTTCAAGGATTCTTAGGATGGTGAAAGGAGAACTGTTTCTATTTAATTTACTTGTGTTTACTCGAAATAATTGTTGTTAACTGGAGCTGCAATTTACACTTAAAAATGTTTTGGAACTTAAAGTGTGACTCAGGTTCGAGGGTGTGAATTAATTCAAACGGCGACCCACCTTTCCACTGTCCGTTTAATTTATACGTAAATTTGAACGAAATTCTTTAGTATGGGCGTATTGGGCTCGGTGCCCTAACAAAATACTGGCAATTACTTCGATGGAAATTTGAAATGGAAGCCCATTGTTGAATGATCGGGAAAGTTAATTGCATGAAATTAAATGGGGCGCTTTTGCTGCCTTTTCTTTAAAAGTGCGGGATTTCGTTCATGATGCAATTTCATTCCTATAATGCTCCTTTATTCTTTATTTTTCAATTTAATAAGGCGTACCCACTTCATTTTTTTTCCTGAAAATAACGAGAAACTGGGGCTTTTATTATTTTAAGATACGCTATTTGCGATGTAATTTAGAATCTATTTTCAAAGTCACACAATGTGATATATCTCGGGAAAACGTTTTACAATTAAAGTTAATTGCTTCTCTTTTACACATTAGACAAAACCGCAATTAACTACAAGCAACAAGTTCGACTACCTAATGCAGCAATATTTTAAAACTAGTTAGGTCACATTTCTGGTAAGTTATTGCGTTTGTATTTAAACGAAGGAACAATTAGAGAGAAACTGGAGATATTATTAAAATTCGTGACTCTGTAACTCAAGTGGTAGAATTTGCGGTTAAACACTTGTAAAATTAGCTTTTTAATAAATTTATTATCAACGCCTCTACTAGAAGATAAACTAAGTTATAATAAACAAACATGTTTATCGAACCCTGAAGTTACAATATTTTATTACATCGATTTTTAAAATAGTACAAAGCCATTAAATAACACTTCATTGTTTCTTAATTACCACGAACTCTGAAAGAATACTTTTTAATTATAAAACAAAGTACATTTTATTGGCAAGTCGATAAACCTCTTATTGAACAATAGGTATAGGTATACTAGTCTATACTACAGCCTTAAATAACTTATAGTGTCTATAAATAGAATATTTGTTGTTAGAAACAAATCTAGTAAGAAGCAAAGTTTCTTATAAAATTATTTATTATTGTTCTTTCAAATAAGTATATTATGATACTAGTGTAATAAAAGGCTCTATGGTAGCACGAGTGGGTTTGAGGCACGACAAGCGAAGCGAGGGGTGCTCCAACGGAACGACTGCTACAATACCTGTAGTGTATTTTATCGTTTTCGAGGAGGGGGTGTTATTGCATGTTCTTGCATCCCGTTATGAGATAATCAAATAGTGATTGTTAAATTTATGAATGTTAAGCTGAGTATAGGTACACTTTATCCAGAAACCATTAATAAAATAATAAAAGAATTAATGTTCCAGAAAACGCCGCGGTCGTTTCGATTAGAAACGAAAACTTCCTTAGCAGTAAATTTAGGTTGATAATATGGTCCTGCGACTTCTATTTTCTCTTATATTTTCGTTCAAAGACACTATGTAGTAAACCCACAAGAAAAAAGATACGTAAACGGGTGAACGTTCTCTTTCAAGAAGACATTTTCGAGTTTCCTTTTGAAACTGTTGATAGGAAGCGAAATTCCAAAAGATTGCGTTCCTGCAATCCTGCAAAGCAACGTCCAATTTGGTATCCGTAAGTAGCGTATTCGAGCGTCCTGTATTAAGTTAAGCTGAAGTAATGCGCCGAAACGTGGCCGAAACACATATAAACACCACCCTTTCATCAGAGCTTTATCCCTATATCTGACATTTGCAGAATAGAGTAAAGCTTTACCCAGCAAATTCCAGTTCAGGTCAGAGAGCAACAAAAAGTGAAGTGGACTAATGGGTATAATGTGTAATGGAATTTAATTTCACAACACATGAGCGGGCGAGACCGGTACTGTTAACTTCTTCGCGGTCAGCGAACTCCAGAGGATTACCTCTTGGTCCTAACACGCTACAACTCTACGGACGTTGTACGTACAACTTTTAAACTGGGTTAGGTCAGCGTGAATCAAAATATTTTTCGATTATAAAGGTCTACAGGATGTTTTTTTTCTCATTTAAAGGCTCGCCTCTGTGTCAACCACGTATGGCCTGCAGCTTGAAAGAGTTCAACTTGCAGATACGATTATGCTAGCTTGAAGCTTGATACAAATCGTGCAGGATATTTTTAATTAATCTTGTGGTGTTAATATGGGCACTCATCAATTGCGTCAGTGCTAAATATTTAATCTCCAATAACGATATGGTCATAAAAATCTTACCCTCATCAATTTCATTGAATAAATAGTACTGGGAAAGTATTTAATCCGAAACTTTTAATTAAAAAAATTAAATTATTTGTTTTACATGCAAACTTGGACAGTTGATGCGTAGGGTTAAAAAATCGCCTAGGGAAGTTGATGGGAACGGTTAAGCCGATCCTACTTAATCGAGTGCAATTAACGATCACCAGTCAATATAATTTTTAAATTAATTTTATCAGTTTTCATAAATATGGATAATATACCGCTATTTTACAAGTAATTATCCAAGATCGTTCGATCACTAATAATTAGATTAACGAAGTGGTTGCTTTTCAGATTTTATGTAAATATCTAATTTAGGAGGGAGAGGGTTAAAATGGTGATCTTCGGTTCAGATATTAAATGTCTTTGAAGCACTTTTATTTAAATTATGACTGATTTGTTTCATCAGGGCCTAATTACTAATTAAGTTTTCCTAAGTTTAAACATTGGTTTTGAATAAATATTTCACAGTATTGATAATAATAATAATAATATTCTATAATTTAATATATGAGGTCGCCAAAAAAATTTCCTGGTGATGTTCGTTGATATTATTCACTTGTTAGAACGCTTTCGTGACATTTGGGAAAGTTAATGGAATAGCTAGAAGAGAAGGTAACGGAAGAGCTAAAAAGTGTACACCTGGACTGTAGAAAATACCAAAGAAGTAGTAGTGGAAGCAAGTCCAACCATATCTGTGAAGCAACATGGCTAAAAACTTAACCTGTTTTACGGTACTTACCGCACAATACTAGAAAAAAAAGGATATTTGAATGAATATGTCTGTCATGAACTTTTATTAACATATTTGAGAAGAAGGATTAATTATTTTAAACAGTTTTTACTGATTAACGATGACTTGATTTTGTGGGTTATATAAATTTCTAAAATGTACGAATTGGTCATTTAACCCCGACCTTTGTTGAAGCTTCATTTTATTAAATTTTTTTTATTGACAGATATTATGGCAAATATTCTTAAATCAGATTTTGTGTAAACCACACTTTGAATAATTTTATTGAGCAAGCAGATAACGACGAATTGCTTTTAACGAATATCTGTAACACGATAGTGAGTCAGTTCATAATAATTCCTAATAAATTCAACGGTACCTACATTGAATTACGTACCACGTGATACTAATTTTTGCTAAATCTTCCTGTGTTTAATAATAAAAGTTAAAATAAAGTTAGTCAGGTTGCCTGTGACTCCATGAAACCCCGGCCAACTTGACTAGGTTTATTTAGATCAGTCAATCTGCACCTAATAAAGAGCTTTTGCAAAAATTTTGGAAAACTTTGGGAAAAAAATTACCCAATGTTATGCGTACAATAGAAAGAATGTAAAAAAACAAGAAAAACAGTTTTGAGTGTTTACTATGTTCGTCTTTTCAAAAGATAACCCCATAACAGTTATAAGCAAAGTTCTACAGGGACAAAGGGAATGTTCGCTTGATAGAATTATAATAGTTAGGCCCGGTCTTTCCACCAAACTTCCTATTAACTTTATTCAGCTATTAACTAAATCGGAACCCTTTCGACCAAGAAGTGTTGCGCGTGTTTCAAACTTGCGTCAGTGACTGGTCGAAAAAAATTATCTGTCAAGTAGCTATTCAGGAAAAGTTAATCCCTGAATACAGTTAATAGGAAGTTTACCAGGAGCTGGAAAGATTGGGCGTTAGTCTGTTCATGTTCAAGTTGTGTTTTAAGCACTTTTTTTTAACTTTCGTATGCTGAAGCTTAATAGATCATCCCCATCTTGGGTTACGGTACCCTTATCGACTCCCATAAACCTCAATGCTTCGCATTTCTTTCTTCTCAGTGTTTTTCGTGCATACTATCTAAACTAGCTATCTAAGCTATTTCTGTAATTCTGACATTTTTAAGATGTCCCGAGAAGTTTTTGGTTAATTGTTTATTCCGTACAGTAGGTACTGTATTTGGAACCCCAAACATAGAATAAAGAAAGTGTCTGAATTTATATGTCTACTCTTATTTCTTCGTATTCCCCGCATTTCCCCGGTATTCTGACACAAAGAAACTTTATTGGTCAAAGCGGTTTCCAGGAATTTTCTGAACAAATTTAGTTCTTTTTAATCACCACAATGACAAGATAGTTCTTTTGAAAGGTCGAAATCCACTAGAATTTCCTAAATTACTGAACTTTTATTAGATAATGGTGAATGGTTGTGTGATTTACAAAGTTTGCAAGAAAATGGATAAGACCGTGTTGCATTTAACAGTTTTAATTTTTAAACAATTTTTTTCTTCCCTTCTTTTAAAAAAACATGTCGATCTCAGATAGAAGTTTCGGTAGACTTACATGTGCAATAGAGTTTTTAATTTAAAGTACGTCTCGATAATTAGTGTTGGTTCCTGTTTAAAACTTTAGAAAACGTTTAATTATAAACTGCTGTAAAAGCAGTGCGTCAACCACAATTAGATGCTTTATTAGTAAAATAATGCTCTTCTGGGATAGTAGTACTTCTGCGTTGATGTTGCAGATACAAGCTGCTTATAACAACATTTGTAACCTTATTTAGGGGTACGAGTGTGCTGGCTAGACGACAAAAATGAAATACCTAAAAAGGGAATACTTACAATTATTATACAAAATGTTAGAAAGGTAATACCAGTACCTTCACGTATATCTGTGAATATCAAGAAATACTGTCTGTACTGGCTACACGACACTATAAAAATTTAGCTGTGTTTAGCTTGTCACTTATACCGACACAATTTATGAAAAATTATTTGTGTATTTAAAGGGGCATTAATTAAATACCTTCACCTCATCTAACCTTCTTTTATACCTAGATAGTATTTGGCTACAAACGATATTAAACAAACTATAAAATATTATCTTGTTTTTCAATAAGAAAATTGGATAGAAATTTTCAGGTGTCAGTTTCGTTTGAGCTAAAAGTTTTGAAAAAGGTCGACGCTGTCATATTCTTTACTATAGACTTGACTATACAATCACATCAATATTTAAAACAAAAGTTTACTGTCCATCTGACGAAGTCAATTTTGTTTATAATCAAAAAAATGTACCCTACACAGATTATTGGACATTCGGTATTTACAAAACTTTTTTATAGATTTATCTTTTATAATAATTTTAGATACCTTGGTGTCTATTTAAAATAAAATGTAGTTATTTTTAGGTCGAGGCCTGCGGTTGTATCTTGCTTGTAATATCTTTTGTGTGAGTAACAGCGCTTCAATGGTCAACTTGCTACGAAATCGTTTAAAGTCAGATCAAGTTTTTTGTGCTGCACGTGTAATAATAATTTAAAGATTCTAAAACGTATTAGCACGCTAACATTATATAGTGACCTTCAAAAAGTAAACAGAGGATTTAAAACGAACGCAGAAATTATGCTCTAATTTTTATTTGGAAAAACAATTTAAAACATCTTTTTCAGATTTAGGTATTATTTTGGATAAATTTTGATTTTAATGAACTACGTAATTATTTTATTAATAATAATGTAAATATTTGGATTTTATTTAAATTTATTACGTTCTAAAATTCTAAGCATAGCGGATCTTTTAAAATTGGCCCATTTCCTTATTTAGGGACGCTTCTGTAATGGTAGCCTCAGGATATCAATAATAAACGATGGTAAACTCGTCGTTGGCTGTTATATAATTACGATTGCAATTTTGATACGCCTTAGGCTACAAATTACTTAACATGGGTAATTGAGGAAAAACTTATTAAGCCGATAAAAGTGTAGCTGCCGCTTTATTTACTTGATTTCACAATCAGTATTTACACTTTGTTTTAGGGTATTAGAGATACAATAAAAACAAACCGATTTTTCTTTATTAGTTTTCACAGAGCCCGTATTTTAAAAACTTAAATTGGTACAAATACAAACAGCCATGACTAAACCGGCATTTGAACCTGAAATTTTTGGTTCTGAGTGGATTCTCATGCACTTAGCCATAGAAGCTTCTTTTGGTAAAACTGTTTTAAACAAACCCATATTTGGAAAGTTATTTTAATGGTAATGCAAAAAGTTGCTTCCGGTATCCCAAATGAGAATGCAAAGATAAATATAGGAAAGGATGCGTACATAACCGCAAGTAATGGTCAGGTCCATGGAATATTAATAAAACTACATTGCATCTAAAAAACGCATTCATTGCTTGAAAAAGAAAAACTGCAGTTTAAACTATTTTTAATGTTTAGTCGATCACCGTAAATATTGTATGGATAGTAAAAGACAATAATATTTATAAATGAAGAACACAAAATTAACAGTATTTCTGAAGATGTCGACTGTAATGTACGACGAAACGTCAAATACAATAAATAATCCTACACGGAATGTGCCTGTTAATTTTGTGTTCATCAACGATACCCGTGGAAGCCTACGAAACCATTTATAAATGAAATTTTTTTTAACCAAAATCACGAATACTGTACAGTTTAAGCCTACAGATGCGTCTAGGCGAGTGAGTTTGTTTGTTGTTGAAGCACGAGGCCATAGGATGAGTATTTTAAGCCCCTAGATAAAGATACTTTCATAACGTGTTAAGTGCAGTATTTATTGCAACCACTTTAATTAACTGAAAAATTCAAGTCATGAATGCATAGTTCAGTGTAATCGAGTAGTATGTTAGGTAGACAAACATACCGGAAGGTTACTTTCAACTTTCATTTATCAAGCTCTTGCAATATTGATGACTAAATTGTTTCTTTGCATCCGTCTTTTAGTTTTCTTGGAACTGCATCGAAACTAGTCATGAATACGATTCATTTAATTTAACTTTTTACTGTGGGATGATTTTGCCGCAGGTATTTATTTTATAAGAATTAGGTCTGGGGAATATACTGGCTAAACCATCTTTCGATTTAATTTTCAATCAGCAAAACTGAATAATTCTGCACGGTTCATGAAGTCTCGAGGCAGTATAGCCTCACACCGGGTTCGCCATTCGATGGTAAAGTTGACAAGCCGTTTATTTCTATAAAAAATAGAAAAACAACAAAAGAAAACATATTCTACTATAAAACAGTAACGATTAAAATCTAACAGAAATCCCGATTGGGCTCTAAAACCGATTCCTGTTACTGGTTCTGCGCTTGTAGTCTAAATATAGTTCAACCAACGCTAGATTACAAGAAAGCAAATTAATGAGTATCAAACCGAAAGCCTCATTTAGTAAAGGGCCTATTTAGCGAATTAATTAGGCAAAAGAAGTTAATGCGATAGAAGAAAATTTCATCATGGTCAGTAATCAATATTGTCCAGAGGAGTCCAAATTACAGTCAGTCCCTAATCCCTATTCGTATTACATATTGCCCTGATAATAAATGCATTACATATGTTGACTATAATAACATTTAATTTTATTTACGATTTATGACTATATCGTAAATATTTTGTTTTCTTGTGTAAAACCATTGTGCCCATAATCTTGGTAACTTGTCAAATAATAATAATTTATTGATTATAATTATTCGAATTAATCAGTTTTCTATGAGTAATTTTTTAAAAATGGCAATTATTGTATGCTATACAAATAATAATTAATATTTTTTTCTTTTATTTCAGCGGTGGACTTAGACTTGTGTTCAAGCAGTGTTCAAGATGCCTTCGTTATCGCTGTCGAGCAACAGGCCCGGGAGCGCCTGGAGCGACTGTCAGCGCTCAAACGTGTCACCCCCGTCGACATGACCAAACTATCACAACAGGTATGGGATAATGAGAATTATTATAACTGTGTAGTAAGATAGTACCGTCGCCATGTTTCCTTGAATCCTTTGTGATAACAATCCATTGTACCCTTACAATTATTATCCTTCTTGTTCCTATTATAATAAATATTAATTTCAAATTTTAAACTTTGCAAACAGGATAATGTATAACCATATGGAAAAAAATCTGAAAAAACTTAAGACTATCTACATTTTTTTTCTTGGGTGTGGTCATTGTGCCCACATAAAAATTGATTTGAATTCGAGAATGAATAGGGGAGTTACAGCCCCTGGAAGAAGTTACCTTTCAAATGTTTCTTTGTCATTTTGGTAACAGTGAATTAATATTTATATGCTAATAGGAAATACTTTTTTCGGAATGTTAGAAAATATCCTTTTGGCATATCTGGTTCATCCACGACGGAGCTCTTGTAATTTTTTTGCCAAATCTTAATCGATGGGTTTGTTCTTCCAGAAACTGTAACTTTCTAACAATTATTTCAGGGTCCAGTTCGCTTTAGTTTTATCCTCTGATTTTTTTTAATTCAAAACTATTTTTTTGTTAAGGTTTTTCCATATGGTTTTAAATCATTAAATTAAATTTTAAATTCCTTAATACATTCCGTATAATTTTACACCCTTATACCAATTTATTTATATTCCATCCACTAAAAGCACAATATTGGATACAAAAATAGGAGGAAATGTACATATCTAACCCCAAGGGCTCGTGCCCATCTGAGAAATTTCAAGGGATTAAAGAAGATTTTTTTGTTTATTGGCACTAACCCAATCCCATATTAAAAATTAATTTTTTTTTATTGTTTAACAAAAACAGGTTAATAAACGCTTGTTAATTCTCTTCATTCATACTTTATGCAATGACTATTACAGTGGAATGCAAGTAGGATGTACTAGTACATCATCTGTCGTGACTTTGTGATTCGCTAGAACAATAATTATTAGAAAGTGCTATCCTATTGTCACAATTAAAGTAATTGCGTTAAAGTAAATTTACGGTAATTAGGCGAGGGATTTCGATATCCTAATAATTTCTAAGGTGGGTTAGAAAGATTAAATAATGAAATGACTAGATTGAGGATGGGGTAGATGGCGGTTTTTTAATAATTACTAGAGGCCGGATTTATATGTATAGGTACAACCAAAAAAAATATAGAACAATGCAAAAATAAGTAAAAATGCAAATAAAAAGAAAAAGGAAACTGATTGTGAACTTACACGTAGCAAACAAACATCGAGTGATCATTTAAATTTCAGCTCTAGTGATCCATGGAAATTTAAGTCGTGTCTTTGATTAATTCACACAAACGAAATTAATTGAAATGTCTTTAGTAGTACACATACAAAAGGATACAACTGTGTGTGTGAATTAATCAAAGTCAAGACTTAAATTTCCATGGATAACTAGAACTGAAATTTAAATGATCGCTCAGTACATATAAATATACGCTCTCTTGATATTATACCAAGAATTAAAATAGAAAAGAAAATATTTTGTGTTACGAGGGGGTGGGCAGTATACTCCAGAATTATTAGAAAATTGGCAAACAAATATTTTTGAATACAATTGGTTACATCCAACCCAGTTACAGATAATTTCTCCAGATTAGGTACCTTACTTCTTATTGATTTTACTTTCTCGTGTCCTTGTTTTTATACCAATCGATTAAAGCCTTACAGGATGTGTGTGAAAATAGATACAAATCTTCAATTATTATAAATATGCTGTGGGAAAATATAATAAACGATCCCGAATAAAAATAAGAGCATTTCTAAGTAAAAATAATTGTTTTGTGTATGGTCCATTAATAAAATGTTCTTATAAAAACGTAACCCCGTAACTATTTACCCATGTAAGCCCACAAGCTAATTTAATTACAGTCCGCTTCCCAGGAGAAGTCCTCTATCACAAATGCGGTAAGTAAACAAAACCGGTACCTAGTTTATCTCATTCAGTCATTTACTAAATCGTTTATGCTCTTTCCCGGAGAATTTTTTGTAGAAGTTGCAATCTATTTCCTTTAGTGCACATAAAACGGACTTTTTCTAGGAATCGGACTTCTCCTATATGCATGCATATTCACTCACATCCATATTGTACATATCTTATTCATTCAACTGTATATTATGATATTGTGCATCCCATCTCAACCTTTATATTTAGTCTATTTTATATAGGGTGTTCCGAAATTCGCTGACATTGACTGTAGTACGGTGTTTTACAACAAAAATTAAAAAAATTATAGTTTACGATTCGACAAATATTTTTGTAGTTAAATTTTGAAAAACCTGAAAAAACTTTCATAACAACAGAAGATGTTCTGAATTTTCGTGAAGGGACTGTTTGTAGAACACCTTGATGCAGTACGTATTTGCAACTTTTGAAACATCCTGAATAACCACCTTGCTTTTTTTTGTATAATAGGTATGTATTCATAAACAGGTAATACAGTTTTTATAACAGATGGAAAAAATAAGAAAAAGACAGAGTAATATTTAGAAATAATTATTTCAAAGTTTGAGTGATAAAAGCTTTTTTCGCACCACAGAATACACTTATAAATTATTTCTAGTAGCAGGTATATAAGTTGTCGTTTAATGCAAGATAGTTACGTAAGTCTGTCACGAATCTAACTTTTTTAATAAGAATTTTATGAAAGTATCTTGAATGAGATGCTTTACTTCAAAAGTGAACATTTTATGGATATATCCAAGCTTTTATTGCAATATTTTAGTTACGACATACTTTAAAAATGTTTTCTTTCTAGTACCTATATTATACTTCTTGCAAACTTTAGACTTTTACTTTTATTTGTGGTTCCAAATATACATTAAATAAAGATTTAGAGCTAACATTTATAAATTTACCTTTGCATCATTGTCGCAATCACAAATTATTTTTTTTAAATTAAAAAACGATTTCTTTATGGATGTTACTCTATATTACATTGCCATTTAATTTTTTTTAATTATAATAAGTTGCAGAAGATTTAGTGCAGGTTAAAAAATAAATTAGTCAGTATTGAATAGAAAATTTCCTAATTTCGTACAGCTTTACATAGTGGTCTTTGGTGCGTTGAGTAAAATTTTAATAACACCTAATCTTAAATGAAATGCCGTAACGGTAGGATACGCCCGTACAAAGTAAAGGAATTTCATGCCATTAGTTTTCTACATTCACCTTCCTCCTTAGCCCATGTTAGCTTTACCTGCAAGAGTAAATATTCACCTAAAGACCCAAAGTACATATAACTAGAAAAACATTTACGTTTTGAACCTACACAATTTATTTTTTGTTTTTAAAGTTCCATACATCAAGAAAAGGATTTTATCGCAGAGCTTTCATCAATCAAAATCTGCGACAAGTTGTAAAAGTTTCTTCGAATGTACAAAGTCTGTAATAACTTTTCAGGGTGCTCGTGATTTATCTGCTGACAATTGGTCGACAACGCTGGAATTGATTGATTTTTGTGTGTTTCTAAAGAAGTATTACTTATAGCAAAGTATTTTTGACGGTTTTTAAAAATTAGACATCAGTGTTACAGTCGGTGTAAATTATATTTCGTTACAATACAACATACAGTGTGACTGTGCCCATTTTGTCTTGTAACCCCTTGAGCTCCTACAATAGACAACACACTTTAAAATCCAAAGAATGCTCTCCAATATTAAAAAGTATTAGCGTAAATTAAAAGAAAGAGTTTGCTGTGGCTGAAATTGGTAGCCATCTAGAAATCTAAATTTTTATTTTCATGGCAAACTTTCTTTAAATTTACTGTTACCTATGATATGCAGTGTGTGTTGCCTACTCTGAATAATCAAGGCGTTACACGATAAAATGGGCGCACTGTCGTTAATTTTTTGTTGCTTTATAATTTAGGCGCCACCCCTAAAGCACAATTCAGAATAACCTTTTACCCTGTAACTTGATCCCTATTCATCATCTTAAAATCTTACATAACAGCCACTTAAGAACGGTTCAAGTCAAGTGGCATCTTATCATATTACAGTCGGAAACTTTTAGTAGACCATTTTAACGGCCAATGAAAATTTAACTAATTTAGATTAGCATACATTATTTTTATAATGATCTACTGCCTTATTTTTCATTAACACGTTAGCTGGTTTGTTACTTGCTCCACAAATTGAATCGAAATCCAACGTAATTTGATTATTCATAATTTTGAAAGGGGATACTTTAGTGAAGCATAAAAACTTTTATTACGGAATTTAAGATTTCGACGATCCCAGTATAGAATTTGATCTACATTTCCTTCAGGTGCAGGAATGAATCGTCTTTATAATATTTTATAATATCACCACTCCCCAGTATAAGCATAAGCTTTAAATTTTTAGATAAGCTGACAGGTTTCTTCTTGACATAAACCATAATCGTCACTGTCGGGACGTTTAAAAGTCAAAAGGTGCAGCTACGGATGGATCAGGTTTCCTGTGTGTATTTCTGCTTAATTTACAAAATCAGGGACACCCTTTGTTCATAGGCGCCAGACCCAAAAGGTTGGTGTCTGTTACACAGTTTAGTGCAGAAAGTTCTAGGAAATGAAACAAAGTTTTAAAATGTCGCACAATAATGTAAATTTAGAAAAGGGCAACCTAAGAGTTACAGTAAATATTTACAAGATTGTTACTGTACTTTTCGTTTACCTGATACTTTTTTTCGAACAAAATTTGATGCAAGAGCCTTCTAGACTGTCTATACTAAATTGTGTGAAAAATTATTCTGACTGAAGAATAATTTCTAAAATGGAAATTTCAAAATTTTAGTTTAAATTTGAATCATCCTCGTACCATCTCCTGTAAGTCATCAACTTAATTTTATACGCAAATCTCAAGTTACTACTTCATACTCAACATTTTACTTTTTTATTCGTTTTGATGTCTAAAATATTCCATTGTCAAACATCCTGTATACAAAATACAAATTAGTACACTTGTGTTTGACAAGTTCCGTTTATTTTATTGCAGATATAATGAAAGTTCAAATAAAAATAAAACAAACTATTCTTTCGTCCTAATGTGTGAAACTCACAACCTCTTCTAAACTGTAAAAAAATTAAACAAGCTTGTTTAATGCCTCATACATTGCCAAGAACTTGGTTATGACTTATGAGGTTATGCATAGCATAACGGAATTTGAAGAAAATTGCCCATTACAGAAGTCACCGACAATATGATAATTATGCATTAAAAAATAGATTCAAGACATAATTGCGTTGTTTTGGCAACCTTGTCTTAATCGTACCATTATAATTTTAAACAAAGCATTTTTCCCACGTTGTAGCAAAGAATTTTTAATCAGGATAAATAACTGAATCCATCAGCAGCAAGTAAGCAATTTATCATTTTTAAGCCATTTCAGAAAGCTGTGGTTTAGAATTTTAGATTTTACAATCTGCCCCGTTATAATAAAATTAAATGCTTATTACCTTAGTTTATAGGTGGGACTTAATAGTGATCTAAAATCATCCTAGTACGATATAACGAGAACGATTTGCAATATTTTTTTGAAACAGTTAATGATAATTATGGGTAATAAAGGATTGATGTTGCAGTTTTAAGAAGTAGAGTTACTTCGTCAGTTATCATCACAACTTGTTCACAAGTTGGCTGTGATTCCATTTAATTTACATAGAATCACAGTCAACAAGTTTAGTTTACATCATTCTGTGCCTTTTGTTCGTTTCCTCCTCATTTCCCCCTATAAGGTAGAACTTTGAATTATTTCGTATCTTTCTTGATAATTTATTTTAGAAAGATACAACATGCATGTATATCAGCGAATGGTTAGGAGATGCATTTCAATTCACAATAAAACTTTAATTTTTTTTAACAACAGGAATTTTGCAGAGACATAAATCATAAAAAGTTAAAAGAGATATTTTTTATTAATAATTTTTTTATTTACAGTTAAATCAACAAACAACAACAAGCGAAGACTTGAACGGGTTTTTGAGCAACTCGCCAATATACGTGACATCTTTGACTGCCACCGAGCCTTTAAACAACAACCCCACCGTAAGCAAGCCCGGCGGAGGAGCAATCACAACAGCGGTGGTGTCCTCGAAGGAATCAATCACCACACCAAAATTACTGCCTGCAAATCAAACAAATGGACATGAATCTAGTGATATTATTTTAACGCAACAGTTTGGGGACAAGAAACCCAACAAAGAATTAAATAAAGTGCCAAACGATGTTAGAGTAACCGCCGAGAAGGGAAAAACCGCTACTGTTACGTCAAATCAAAATAAAGAAACCCCTTCACAATCCCTAGAAGTAAGGACATTAGGAGATAGAAGATCGTCTTCGCCCTTCCAGAATGGACGGACGGAGGTACTCATAGGTGCGGAAGACAATAAGCTGAAGACTACCGCTATTGTTGAAAGCAATAATAACAAATTGGCCATCGAACCCGAAATACGGTAAGACACCAACTTTATTATTATTATTATTTTTGACACTGTTTATATAAGAGAACATTACAATACGGAAAAGTCAACAAAAACAATTATTGTTTGGAAAATGTTTGTATTGGAAGGAATACGTTTGTATTGCATTTTCATTTTTACGACGTATGGTTTATGATAAACAAATTATTTTGTGTATAGTTATCGGTTTTATATTCTTTTGTGTCTTCGTTTCTCTATTGTCTTCGAATTAATTATGCGGGATGGTGTTTAGATTTTGCATTTGAACAAATTAGTTAAGATTCTTTGCCAAGGCTATCTGAAATTATATTTATTGCAATAACCTTTGATTCCAATCTCCTTCTCTTTATGTAAATCAACCTGTCTTGCACAGTAAGATAATAATCAACTATTTAAGACAAATTTGTTTGAACGTTATAAAAACCAGTAGCAAGTTGATAAATAAACTTTTAGTACTACCTACACTAGAAGATTGTTATTGTTGTTTTATAAACTTTGGGATCGCAGCATTTAGAATCCACTGAAAGCTCATTAGTCGATGAATAAATATAAAGTAATTTTTAAAATAATTCAAAGTATTCTATACATCCTTCTTAAATGAGAAGAAATTTTCAGCGTATTGAGGACTACTACGACCACCATTCAAATTTTCAGTAGAGGCTGAAAAATATTAATTTTCAGTTTTTTGTTGTCCTGTGTAATTTGGTTATTGTAAGCAATGGCGCAAAATGGGTTTGACGTTATTACGGCGCTTTTTAATGCAGGCGCTTTTATTTTGGACACCCTGTATATTTATGGATTTCAACACAGTAAACTTTGAAAATGTCAATGTAACTATAATGAAGTAATTTTTAGTAATTATGCTAAAAATGTGCATTTCAATTATAAACTTTAAAAAGATAATGTCCTACATTATGAATGTCTTAGGTAAAAATCCAAAGAATCCATTTTCCACTACGGTATTCATTACATGTAACATTCAAAGTCGATTTGTAAAAAAATACGAGCCATTATTTCTCTTCAAGTGCAATTTAAAAGATGAATGTTCGCGGATATTTAACGATAACAGCAAGTCGTATTAAAAACGTAAAAGTTGCCAAACGTAAAATATTTCCTTATTCTCATTCGAACCTTGAGACGTGACAAATGTTTAAATGTCGTTCGTTTTTTCAAGCAGCTTAAAAAAATTACATATTCTTGAAGAAAACCCATTAATCCTGAAAAGTCGATAAAAATAGAGATGATAGAATACAAAGTGTTTTGAAATTTTAATGGTAAAACATTCTAAGAACACGAACGTAAAAAACCCGTAAAAATTAGACGCATACTTTGAACTAGAATGTTTAAGCTTTTGTTATTTTGTACCACTTTTAGTAAAAACTATAAACAGCGAGGAGGTTGTTGTTTTCTAAAGAATGGGACAAAAAGGTATTTACTCCTGAAGGTAACGTGAGCGTAATGTTCTGGCAAAGGAATGGATGTCAAATGAAGGTGCCTTTTAAATGCATTGAAGTAAAACTGGAATTTTTTGTTTGGAGTTTTTTTTAAACATGGAATGTGCACTGTAATAAAGCCGGATCAACTATAGGTTATAATATTTTATGGTACTCGTAACTAAATGTAGGTCCTGATTTTACAATAAAAATAATAATCCATTAATGGCAGGATTACCGTATCCAATGCATATTTCTGATTATTTCATAATCCATGCATACTTCAGTACTTTTGGTTACAAAATTGTTTTTTAGAACAATTTCCTCTGGTTTTGAAATCATTTTTGCTGATGCATCTGCACCAATTTACGCGCCCAGAATCCATTTTGGATGCATTATTTCCTAATTAAATTACGTGGTTTGTTTCTCGTAAATTACGACGTAAAAATTCAGTTCACAACAGTAGCTACAACAGAATGGATTTATAAATTTAATATTTTAAAATTTAAATAGTAATTTGTTCCGTCCTTGTAACTTGTTTATTACAATTATGAATATTAATAAGACATCCTTAGCTTGTTATTGTATGGAAATGAATGCAGAGGAAGTAAACTACATCTCATTAACAATCTTAGGGGAATTGTTTCAACTGGTTAATTTATTTTTATTTTTTGTCCTAATTTAATTTATTATACATCAACATTGGACTTTATTTTATTGTTATGTACGGAAAGAAGGAGTAGGTATAGGGCCTACTTGATCCTGGACAGCGTTTACAGAAGATCTACAGAACCTGCGTTAGTTTAATTCTCAATTCTAAAATTCGAATGGGATTAAATCGGTTTCTGTTTGCAAACGCCTGATTCTTTCATTAATAACATAATCTGCAGGAGCACAATCTTGGTGCAGCATTTCAATGCACTGGCTCTGCTTTTCTGATAAAGTAACTACAGTGTGATAAATTAACTTTACCACAATATAGATTTGTGATTTTTATTTTTAAAGTATGCGATGATAGGTCTTAGGCACAAAGAACTTATAATTACAGTCTAGATGATATTGCGTTGTCGGTGTATTGAGGTGGTGGTGATAATTACTTTTGCTGCGTGATTTTAAATTAATTAATTAATTAAATATCACTGGTATATAACACATTCTTAATGATCAATGCAGTTAAACATGCAAATGTAAATTGGCCATGGAAACAGTTTATAGTCATGGTTTAATCAAGTTGAGCAAGAAAATAATTACATATCTGTTGGTATTTTATTTCCAAAAATTTGTTATTAATTCCTTATTACATTTTGAGTTTTGAATTCTGTAGATGGCAAGCTCTTACCAAACAAATACCTCCCTTATTGTTTAAAATAAACGAAATAAATTTAAATTATAGATATCCTAGAATTGACAGGAAAATCTTGGAACTCTTCTGCATAATTTTAAAAGGAACTATTATGCAAGCAACATTTTTCTTGCAGATTTTTTCAAATAAATTGATGATTTTTCTAACCGAATAGCTTTCTTATCCAGCGCATTTATACCTTGTTTGTATACTAATTATCTAGACCTAATGACAAGATTAGCCTAATCGAGAAGTGGATAATGGTTTCCTTGAGAAAATTAAAAACGAGTTTTCTTTTTAACAGGAAGTTAAGAAATAATTTGTATGAATGTTATAAAGAAAATTAAAAGGGCATTAAAATATGCCTTTATGTCTTTGTGTCCCATATGTTTCAGCCAGTGACAAAACTTATTCAAAAGGTTATGTCTAAAATCTTAGGCGCAGGGGTTTTCCACGAATATATTGAAGGGGTTGGGGTAAAGTAGAACGGATTACGTTTTGGTTGTTTTGTATTCTATTTTATTTGAACTTATAATTTTTTGGAATAATAACTGAATATTAGGTTTCCTTGCTCCAAATTTATTAATAACTTCCTTAATTTTTACTTTCTCTTGTGAAGAAAGCTTTTTCCAAATCAAATGCTTGAGAATATTTTAGTAAGGCTATTATTATTGCTCTCGAAATATTTTTTTGCAGCATTTCCGGACCCTTGTTTATTACGTTTTTTTTTTCTTGTTTTTACTATTAGTACCATCACTTATTTCTACGGTGGTTAAAGTTATGACCATCACTACATATTCACTCTGTATAATGTAAAATAACTTCGGGATTTTTTTTTATTAATTGATTGTAGATATCTAAACTGTCCTGGACATATTCTAACAAACAAAAAATTAATGGAAAAATCTCTAAATTTTTCTAGTATCCCAGAATGATTCCTCCTAAAGTAACGGTTTCAGGGTGCACCCCTGTCTGACTTTTTGGTTGAGTAAACCAAGTCGAAAGCGGATGTTATTAATGCTACCTGAGGCACAAAAATTAATATCCTCCTCAACTACCCACCGTTGGTATTATTCTAAATGGCTTCTTGATATAAAAAATTCAAAAATCATAAACCTACAGGAATTTCATTTTTATTTCTGAATAATTCAAACACGACGTAGTTAATTATTATACTTAGAGATAATTGAAGTCACTGTTAATTGTGCAATTATATTTTCAGTCCTAGATTAAATTCATGCTGAGTTCTAGTTAGTAATCAGTTTCGTGAAATTTATACGATATTGTTGCTCGTATCTCTTGGGATTGTACTAAAATATTGTCAATTTAAATTCTTCGTGCTTGATGCTTTAGGAAATAAGTATAAGAGGGAGATACATCTGAAAAGTTCTACAATAGTCAATTTGTAACATCCATAAAAGCACACAATTGGTATCTAGTGTCACCAATAAATTATTTTAATATAGTAAATAGATACTGAGTATGATTCTCGAACTGATTATTATAATAGTCGTATGTAAAAAATTTTGTCACACATTTTTAATCTTGAGCTGTTGGTTATTTCTATAGAAAGCTTGTATAGCATAATTTATTCAAAAGTTTGTGCTCTTCTTTAATTAATGAACTATTTTGTTTCAATACCGTACGCAGGAGCTCTTATTCTGTTCGTCATTTATGGAATGTTTTCTTATGGCCGAGGAAAGATTAAAATTCCTTTGAAAATGGAAACGTGACTGCCTCTTTCAAACGATTTGGTGAATAGGTATAACATTTTTACTGTAGACTCAGGTAGATTGCTTTGGGAAGAATTCCTCTTATCTTCCCTTATTTTAGGATCTTATACAATTTCTTTTAAAGAAATGAACGAAATATAAAATATTTTAGTGGAAGAATTCACATATGATTATAGGTGTGTATAATTTTTTTGTGAAGTTTGACTTGAGGGACTAACTGAAGGAACGTGGGAGTTTCTCGTTCCATTGTATGCATAGACAGGTGTGCCTTACGTTTGTAGATTCTACCTGTTCGTCATACACGAAAGGGAAGGTGTCTTTTTTGCAGGGACGACTCGTCATCGAGATGTTTTTGTAGAAAATGTGAGGGTAGGATTAATTTATTATTACTCATGCTTGCTGATGTTACATCATGATTTGCATTTCAATTCCAATGAAACTAGCAGTGGTATATAAACTACTATTTTCTAAATAGTTTGTTAACATGTTGGTTGGGAGAAGGGAGAGGATTTCCTGTGCACATAGGTATGTGGATTTGAAAGTGCATATTTCTTCATATTTGCGACGTTTTCATAAATCCATGCATTTTTGAATCCAGAATATTTTTGGCTGCGTCTCTAGAACAATTTCCTGCAGTGTTAAAGCATTTTTACTGCATCTCCACTAATTTACAAGCCCAGAGTCGTCCATTTTGGATGGTTTTAAGTGCTCAAAATCTAACTTTTTCTGTAGTTTTCTTATTAGTTTACGGTTGCTTTACCCCACACATGCTTGATCCTACTCATACAGTTTACAATTCTTATTCTTTCAGCCTTTTTCAAGGTTTATTTACGTAGTTACTGATGACATCAAGTAACTTTATTTAATTATTCCAAAGGTTTGTTGTATTCACGATTATATACAGATTAACGGTTGAAATTTCGAATTGAATTGTTCTTAAAATTTTTACGATCAAACAAACATACAGGGTGTCCCAGATATCATTCTCATCTTGTATGTTTTTAAATAAATCTGCACAATATGTCAATTTCAGAGTACTAAAGATTCGTCTGATAGCAGTTCAGCGGCGCATTTAGAGAAAAAAGTGGTGGGAGGTAAATAGTCCGGGGAGGTACAGACACCCCACCCCGCAGGCAACACGGATTCAGGGAGATTTTGAAAAATTTGATGCAAAATTCACAATTTTACGCAACAAATTGGCCCTGAATTTTGTTTAATAATTTTAATACAACACACAGATACAACCCTTCATGTGATCTGGCCTGTGGTGGGGCGGGTAATTACCCCTATTACCCCCCCCCCCCGTTAATTCGCGCTTGTAGCAATAAATTGTTTGTTTCAGTCTGCAGTAGTGACACCCGTGTATAATTTTTTGTGCTTATCTATGATAAAAAAAATTTCGAAGAAAATATAAAAAGCTGTGGGTATCGTCACGCTATGGAATAAAAAATTAAGTAATTGTTTAAAACATAGTCTTGCCTGTATTTCCCACAAACTTGCTTGGGAGTGATTTCTAGTACACCCTGTATATTATAGGCATAAAGAAACGCTACAATAATCTGAATCAAATTTTATACTAATCCGATAATAAATTCTTGTTTTTGGTAAAATTTAGTAATTATAAACTTCTTCTTTTATGATTGCGTGAGGATCTCGATTGTCATTTGACCTTGCCTAATAATCTATTATAGAGAAATTTCACAACACGGAAATTTACAATTTTATTCTACTATACTATTAGGAATGTTTAGTTGGAAAAGGAAAATAACTTGAGCAGGTTAAAATTGTTGCTAATTCCTGTTATTTTTTTTATGATTTAATGTTAGCTGCTTTTTTTTTTATAAATTATGCTTTTTAAGTTTTTTTTGTAAACTGTATTTTTCGTATTTAGAAAAAAAAAGTAAATTGTGCTTTCTAAGTAAGTTCGAAGCTCTGTTGATTATAGGTAATTGCCGCTAAGTTGATTATTACTAAAACACTTATGGGTTTTTCTTCACAAGGGAATTCTGGGAATTGTATTGTTATTAATATTAAATTATATCGTCAATATTACTTTGGTTTTTCAGTAATGCATTAAAAAAAGGAGACTCATGCTGTTGTTCGTTTCATAATGTAGAAATAGAGGAAAAACTTCTCTTATTATTCAAAACTGCCCTTCTTGTGGTAAAAAAGGCACCAATAATTTGTCAGCTTACTGGTTACCGGTGTCGGTTATAGCGGCGCCAACGAATAATCTTTCTGTACTTCTTTAGTTTGTTACTGGTTACTTTTCTGAGGCCATATATTCTTGGGTGCATTTAATTTTTCTTGCAATGAGATTTCAAACAATGTTCTCAAAGTTGGTGCCCCGTTGTACCCCCAGTAAAGGTAAAGGAAGAACAAGAACACGACCGTTGAAATGTGACCAGTGAGGTGTTTTGAGAATTTGTTACTCTATAGCACGGAGTAGGCTCAATAGCTATACATGTCCTATTTACAGAATTTTTATTCCACCCTGTATAATTATTTCAGAGAAAATAATTTGCAGTGTAAACAAACATGATTTAATTAAGTTAGATTTTTTTTTATTTTTAATCATTCATTATTAGTATGCACTTCACATTTATAGACGAACATCGACGAAATTCACGAATGTTACGAGATGGTACGTAACGAACGTCACCCGATGAAATTCTAGTAATTTTTAGTAAATTAGGAAGATATTATACCATCAAAAATAATTTGAAAATAGACTTTAATCTGTACTGTCTTGAACCTCTCAAGACATCCAGTCGGTTCGTGAAAGTAGAAAAAGAATGCCCTTGTTATTTGTTTGGTCAATTGGAGGAAAATTTAGAGTTCTTCTTCAAGTTTCGCCTTCAGTTTAATCATTCTTAAAGCACTTTATACTCTAAACTATCTTCTGGTGTACCTGCTTACACCCACTTGTTCTCTGCAGTCGGCCTGTATAGAATCTTAACATTCTTAGTTCTACGTGTTGTTAGTTTCTTGCAGACGGTGAGACGGTCATACGTTCATGGTCATGCTCAATGTGCTTAGTGCCGGTAGATGTTTAAAATTGTTTTAATAATTCAAATCGAGAAATTATTTAAAAAAAAAACGACTATAGTTTGTGTTTATTTTTATGTGGGTGCAATTTTTTTTAAAAGTGTTGGTTTTGTTAAATACTAAATAGAGTTGCATTGTGTGAAATGTAACAAGGAATTGACAATTAACTACCCATTTGCTGTTAATTTATAAATTAAAGAGGAGAGAAAGCTTTAGCAGCCGTTACAATGAGAATCTTCTTGAAAGATTACTGGTAAGTGGTTTTTGGTGTAGTTAAATGAAATGAGGATACCTACCTAGTCGCATTGTATTTTTTATGAGCTGCAGTTACAAAGGAATTTGAAAGTACTTTCTTTTGGATTAAACAAAACATTGGCTTTACATTTAGTTCACTCAAAAGTACACAACAAAAAAAATAAAAGGTACAATAAAGGCGGCTATGCTAGAATCTACAATACAAGAATGCTGGAGATTTCAACGGGAGATAAGACTACAAACCCTTTCATTTTCATAAATTCCCTTGATCCTAGTTTCTAAAACCTGGCTAAACTTTGAAATATGTTTAATGCAGGTAGAATACTTTTAGTTTTGCATATAAGCAAACTAATTAAAATTATTACTTAAGAACCAGGAATCTTATATATCCAATATATTTGAGAATTACGTAATTGGGAAAAATATTTGCTGTTGCAATTTTCATTGAATAATCCTCCACAACATTTTTGAATATTATTATGTGCTAATAATTATTCGGTTTCTGTGTAATAATGTTGTAATACTTGCATGTTTTGTATATTTTGTGGCATAAGAGGATACGAAAACTTGTACAGACGACCTGTAGTGACCTCAAGATTTGTTGAAGACCTCGACGTTGACATACCTATTCATACTTGTAGAGTTTTAGCAAGGATTTTGTTGCTAAATCGCAAAAGCCTGGATTTTAGTCTTAATTCCACTGGTAAATCATACAATGGCACCCTTAAGATTTAGTCCTAAAGTAATTTCTAATCGCTTCTTTGGAAAGTATTGCTGGTAAAAAAAAAACATTTTACTTTACATAAGTTCTGTATTTCAACCTACATTACATAATTACACATCACTTAGCCTCAGAAGATGATTAAGTGTAATGACCTGGTTGCTCTAAATAGAACTTTGACAAAAAATTAACGTTAAGTTAACATTTAAACTATCACACAGGGAAATTGTAGTTGTACATTAATGGAAATGGATTTTTATAGTTGTGGGGCAGTTTGAAGTATACAGGGTGATTCAAAAATGCCGCATAAGCTCTGCAGTACGTTGTAGGGAATAATAATTGTAGTGTAGGAAAAATAGTAAAAAAATTCTTAGCCGCTAATTTGCTGAGAAATGAAGAAGATAAGTTGAGAACTCAACTTTGAATTCATGTGGATTTTGAAACTTCTCATCATTTCATATAAATAATTTAAGTATTTTTTCATAGTGGGTAATAAATAAAATGCTTATAACACCTCATTATCCTGAAATATTAGCTTTCAAAATTGATATTTTTGTACCAAGTTGTTTGAAAAAAATATGTGGCAACGATGTTTGAAACTTTTAATAAGCTCACTATGTAAATGAAAGGAAATAAAAGCCACTCACATACTACATAGCTGCACCCGTGTTGCCAAATCTACAACTTACTTCTTCGTTGTTAACTACAAAAATGTAGCAGCTAAAATTTTTTTATGATTTTTCTACAGTTCAAATAACCGTCCCCTACAACGTACTGAAGAGCTTATGCGCCATTTTTGAATCACCCTGTATTGACGTAAGTTAAAGTCGCAGTTAAAGTAAATTTTATCTTGGTCTTATTCCTCATTTTTTTATGACTAAGTTTCTAGATGATGTTAATTCTTTTTCCACTTCTTCTGCGAATAGCGAGGGGTAAACCATGTGGAGAAGTCTATAGTCCACGGGAAGCCTGGGGAGGTCCTGTTAGACTCGGAATTATTTGGGTAGTCCAGGAATTGTGTCGGGAAATCTTAGGAAGTTCTATCTAGTCTAGCGGTAGTGTGAGGAAATCCTGGTTGACTTGGGGATATTTCGAATCACAGAAAGTCTGGGGAGTTCCTGGTGGAGTCCAGATAGACTCGGGGATATTTATTGTTGTTTTGGGGAAGTCTCAGGTAGTACTAGAGAAGTCTAGGTTGTCCAGGGTATTTCTGAGGAACTTCCGGGTGAGTTTAATTAGACTCTGGGATAATTAGGTAGTCTCGGGGAAGTTTGAGAAAGTTCCGGAAAAATCTGGGTAGTCCTGGGAAATTTAAGGAAGTCGCAGAGAAGTGTAGATAGTCCAAGGGAAGTCTGAGAAAGTCCAGATAGACTCATAGATGTTTACCGGAGAAGTCTGGGTAGTTCAGGGGACTTTAAAGAAGCCCTGGATGGGGAGTCTAAATTTTTGACTAAGAATAACTCCGAAACCAGTAAGGAAAACACAAGATTAAATTAAAATAAATTTTTTACGCTCTGTATATATAGTCTTACATTGATTTTATAACCAAAACTGTACCTAATGCGTAATAATAAGATAATTATGTCGATGGAATGCACTCGTTAGGTTTACATGGTTTCTCCCTCACCTAAACGGCTTTCATGCTTAATTACCTCTTCTACTTGGCACTTAGGAATGCTGCGGCTTATAAATCAACTGTACTGTAAAAAAATCTAATTTCTAACGATCGTGAGAGATTCAAACAGAAAAATCTCACTTCTAGAATTATAACATAAACAGGAGATAAGTAGGTAGTTATTATTATTAGTTACGCTAGGTCTGTCTGACTATAGTATACTTTATATTACGCTTATCTCCTTTCTCAAAACAAACACCAGATCGTTCAAGAGCGATTTAGTATTAATTAAGATTGTGTTATCATTACTACAAACATTTTTCAAGACATTACTGAAGGCGAGGTTTGTTTAGTTTAAGAATATTAATATCTGAAGTCTTCTTTATATTTCTTTGGTAGATAATTTTCAAAAAAAAGTTTTGTATTTCTAACCTCCATTCAAAGAAAAATTTCACAAGTGATAGTTGTATAAATGTTTATAACATGGAACTCTTGAATTAAACTACTTTTACACACAACTTTCTCGGAAATTTCATAAATACAAATTTATAGTAGTTAATAATTTTAAATTAGACGGATATTTTATAATAAATTACCAAAACTGCATGTTCTAAATTTTCAGTGCCCAATTAAAATGTTTGTCTGTGTTGGTGAAATGGTAAAAATAAAGACAGAAAACACATTCGTTTTTCTCGTGTCTCAGGATATTATGCATAGTGCATGAACACATTGGTCTACTAAATTATTCCACAACTTTCTTTATGTTAATTTATTTTAACCAAATATAGGAGAAATTAAGGATGTCGAACTTGAAAATACCCCACATGAATGCATTCTGATCTTGTCTACCTGAACCTCTTTCATGATTGTTGCAGTCATTCACTGTTTTCTTTAGAATTGTGGAATTGCAAAGCAATTTATTATTCGGTTCGAATGTTTGCATGACTTGGAAAGTTGGAAAAAGCTAACCAGCAGGAAAGTTAAATTTGTCAAAGCTTGTGGTTAGATCTAAAGAATTTCAGGTGTACTTAGTTGTGGGTAGTAAGTTGTAGGAGGTGAACATCTTCAAGAAACTCATGTTTCGTCAGAAAAACTGCAGGAGGTATAAAGATACTTATATAATTTGGAATAATTTAAAGAATCACTAAAAATTTCAAAAGGGTTCCGTTTTTCTAACCTCCCTTTGGATTTGGATAATTCTTTATATGACTTGACATTTTTGTTAAGGTCTTTGAGCACTAATTACTTATTTAAGACAAACTTTGTTTGTTGTGTTTTTCGATACCGCACCTCATTGTTTGCTGAAAATCGACTGAAAACAGATAATTCTATTTTATGCCGCCTTAGGTAACTAGATTACTTTTTTTATTTGACCTACTAGAAACTTTCATAATTTCTTTATGTTACCGATTATTACAGGGAGCGCCAGCTCTTTGGCGCCCTATCTAACATACTCAAGAGTCAAGACATACCTACCTGTACCACACCCATGGACTGTACCAAATTAACTTGTTTATATAAATTTCTGAAGCGAATTAAATGTTTAATATTAAAAGGAAGGCCTTGATTTAAAACACAAGCTGTTGGTTGCACGTCGGTCGCCCTGCCACTGAATTTCATGCTCTTTGGAAAATCCCAGAATTCTGTCATATTTTCCCTGTTTCAGTAAAGTTCTTAAATAGTATTTACGGGAATTAAATACACAAACTGTTTCATGTATCCCCATAAAAAAATACCATGGATTCGTAACCGGTAACTAGGCTAGCGCATTTTGCGCTGCATGGGGGGAGCGCCATCCTGTATATAGCACGTGGGTCTTCGAATTGCTGTCTTGCAATCATCCTGAAATTCCTGTAAAATATCTGCAAGTTCAAATTAATTGATCGAAATGCCTTGACTTTTTTATTGTCTTGGAATTTTATTATAAGTACTACTTATTTCGTAAAAATAATTTTGTGAGTTAATAATTTTCTACAATTTCTATTAACAAAATTAAATTAACCCAATCGTTATATACTATACCTTTAAAACTCTTTTATTTATGATCTATTGTGTGTGTACGGTCAACTGGACACAAAGAAACTTTTCCAACATCCTAAATTCTTGAAAGCACACAATGGCACAAACCTGCATTCAACAGTTTAAAGAAAAACCTCAAATTTAATATTCTGCATTCTTCGGTCAGGAACAATCTTGGTGCATCGGAATTTTAAATCCTCGAATTTTCTGGGAAGAAATAGTGGATAATCCTATACAAAAAATACTTCAGAATATTTAACAGTTGTCCTGGAATTTTTAATCCTAAATTTTTAAAGTCAACTTAGATAACATCCCCAATAAGTTGTTTCTTGGTAATTGCATGTAAATGTATTTCTGTTTACACATCTCTCTCTCTCTCTCGTTTTGACTGTGTACTGGCATAAGTATTAAATGGTAATTACTATTTACATTTATATTAGTAATAATAATCATGATAATAATAACCGTCCACGAATCCCACAGAAGTTACTCCTTAGTTCCTTGGCAGGTACTGTTTTATTTTGTCATTGAAGTTTTCTTGTCTAGCGTTTTTGTCCTAAACTGAAAAGTAAAACCCCATCCTCATAACGTTAAAGTTCAAAATTATTAGAAAACCTAACAGTTAAAATACAGGAAGTCAGAAATGTACAACTTATATTAAATATTGACTGACAGCAATGTGAATTACAAATCTCTTTCTTTGAAAATATTAAACGTCAAAATATGAAACCCTGAACCAATTTCGTCAACTCTTCAAATCGATTCGTATATGATATGCATTGAATTCGAAATAAATTATGCTACTGTAGGGACAAACCTATGAATAATTTAATTTCGATTTTTAATTCCGTGTTATCTCTCTCTAGTGTATAATATAATATTTAGCCTTGCTCGATGAAATTAATAGTTAGATGAACAATAAACTTAAAAAAGTTTAAGAAGATAAAACCGTCCAAGATTTCTAAAACAAAATGACAAAATAGTTCCACGACGAAGAAAAGAAATTACTTTGTTAGGGGGTTTCAGCCATACTTCTAAAAATTACATAAACACCAGTTTATGCCTACACAAGTATGTTTTCTTAGAGTAAACGAAGAAAGTATTGTATTTAAAAATTAGAATCTTCACATACAAATTTTTAGAAAAATATATTAGTATCTTGAGGCGGGTGGCGGATTACCTCAGACAATCGAACGGACCGATCAAATTTAAGAACAGTTATAGTCGTAAATCTTTCTGACTTTGATAAGTTCCAAAGAAAATCTTTTGTAGTTTACAGTTTCTAGGTAAAACTTTCTAAGAAAGGCACTGAGTAAACCAACCTGTAGTAACATAACCAGAATCAGGCTTAATCCGCCTTACAGTGTACTTACACAATATTTAACTTTTCTCCGTAAGTTTTATGACGTATTTCTACATTTTTCTCTTCAGTTTACTGTAGATCCTTAGTTCTGAATAAAAATTCTTTAAGTTAGTCGTGATATTATCTTTCTGGATAATTATTTTGTTTTAAAATTACTAGTTCAGTGAAAATGTGTTGTAAACAAGATTTTGGCAACGATTTATAATTTTATGAAATATTACCTTAAAAATTAATTAATCAGACCATCCTATCAGTATTTATTTAAGTCTACACCCCATTTTCATTATTAAGGGGGTACATGACACACAATTTTTTCAAGGTTCTGGAGAAATAGTAGTCACTTCCTATTTTATGAGTGTCACCACTTAGCTCTTTGATTGGTATACCTACGAATATTTTTTTAAACTGCTTCTATGTGGTCTCAATTGGGATAAATATACAGTAATAAGGCAGTAAAGTAATCAACTGTAGCTAGTCTGCTTTACACGTTGAAGCATCAACATTTTTTTACTAGGAACAATTAACAATAATTGTCGCTTTTTGTTGGTTTCTTCAAAAAACATGTCATCTTCTCGAGGAAAGTTTATCACGGAATTATTCGGAAAATTCCTCAATAAGGCATTTTCGAACCACCATTGAAACATTTTAACCGATATTAGATGCTGACATGGAGTCCACCGTTGGAGGTATCGGACGAACAGTAAAGTCACCCTTTTTTCCGTTAAAGGGAGGGAGTACATGCATTTTGTATTGGTAGTCATATATTTTTAAACAAACGTTGACAACGTTGGTGTTCATAAGAAATTTATTCCATTCATACCGTAATGAATTGTCTAGCATCAAAACTTCCACACTCGCTAATTGTATTTTACATTGTGTTCGCATATTGTTTGTTTGTTTGTTTGTTTGCAGATTTTATGAATAATATTAGCATACAATGTAGTATTATAAATATAGGAGTGTTTAACTTTAACTACCTCCACTCGATAGATTTCGTATTTAGAAACATAAATAATTGCTCGTTCACATATCTAAAGAATTAATGACCTTTTAATTTTTTCTGTACATGGGAGATATTTTAAATCTGCCCCACATGATCTACAGAACGATTAGTTTAAACTTCATAAAATTTTGCAGAATTAAACAATTCATTCAAGATGTTTAACTTCGTTTTAATCATCCATTCATAAATTTGTCATACCTGTTTCCTATGACCTTGAAAGCTCACGAACGTAAAATACTTGCAATTATATTTTGTTAATTAAATTAGCAATTAACAATTTTTAATTATTGTACTACATTAAATGCCCTCAGTAACATTCTGATAAATTTTTAATGTAGTAGTTATAAAAACACATTTTCTATTCATAACAATGGTTTATAGTTTAATGCAACATTAACAATAACATGATTGTTATTGATTTTTTGATGAGTTAATTTCGTAAAATAAATCTAGCTATTGATTTAGTGAAACCTACCCCTCAATAACCAACCTACGCATTTAATTCAAAAAACACAAAAGAAATAGTTGACTAATACCTACCTCAATTATCTTGGAAACACCTCCGTTGTAACTGTATTTGGTTCAATACGTCCTGTATGTGGGTTTGTACATTTACATACAAATGGTGCATTATTGTATTCAATAATTTTAAACGAGCAATTTAAATTGCTGAAGTTAATTAATTGTATTTAGTTAGATTTGTTTAAATTGTATGGTTGTTTACGCAAACAGTAAAATATCCAAAATATTTGCTCCTTTT
The DNA here is from genome assembly GCA_963082805.1 of Hemicrepidius hirtus. Lineage (NCBI taxonomy): Eukaryota > Metazoa > Arthropoda > Insecta > Coleoptera > Elateridae > Hemicrepidius > Hemicrepidius hirtus. The sequence goes on from OY720167.1 coordinate 10,554,877, forward strand.
TAAAATAGAACGGAATTTTTATACTCGCTTTAATTATCTGCCCGCTGCGCTCGCTCTGCTCCTCGCAGAGCTTCCTCCAAGAACAGTTCTATTTATAGCAATATTTATGTAAAAACAAAGACCATAAAGAAAAATCATTTTATATCATCTGCATTCTTATTAATTCCATTTTAAGTGCTAGCTCTATAATTGCACTTCCACGCAAATAAACCATTCCAATGAAAAACTTATTGTTCAGAGACTCTTGAAAACATAGATTGATTACTGGAAAAGCTCGTCGCTTAATCACTGCTTAATTGCCAAAAAACAAGAATTATATTTTAAATAGGCCCCTCTTGCTTTTTGTTTCCACGGTTAGGAGAAGTTTATTGTAGAATGTGGACAGGAACAGCTTTCGTTCATTAAATGAGACTACATTATATTCCCATTTTACGTTCTATTGTGATCTAATGGTGTAATTAGTTGGATTAAATAAGAGCTTATAAACTCCCTGCAGGTGTGCGGTCTTAATCACTGCTTAGATCGAATTATCTATGCTTGGATGACAATAATTATAAAGGACAGTACCTTGGACGATAAAATTTTAATTGTTTGTAGAAACGACTATAGTTGGATCCTTTGGAATTGATTTTTATTCCAAGCTTAAGATAAAATTATTCAATTGTTATAATTAACATAGCTGTGCCTTTAAATTAAATGAAGAGAGCGAAAAGTTAAATCCATTGTTACAGATGTAGCCGAGATCTCTGACGGAGAGTTTGTAATTATTGTTGCGATTCTAAACGGCAAATCGTGTCGGTACTTCGTTGATTTAATGGATTTGGTTAGGATAATTTTAATTTTACTCATCTAAATGCTATCGTAGTCGGAGCTTTAGCTCCAACTTTACTTATTATGAATTAAAAAGTTAATTCGCCTTTAGTAGTGCCGGGCTTCCGGATTTTTCCGATTATGTAATCAGTATGGGTAGGTTGTTAGGTTACACTATACCAATTTAGATATTTCTAACAAACAAGCACTTAAAGTTACATTCAAGTTCAATTTCAATGCAACATAATATGAACGTGAATTTGAATACGAACAGCCTTGAATAAGAGCAGAATACAAAACAGAAGAATAGGAATTACCATGAACCGTACTAAAAAAATTCTGTATATTATCTGAAAGCTGCTTTACATTGTGAATTTTTTGTGTAGTTTCCATATAAAGTTTGAATGATTTACGAAACTTGAAGGGATTTACAAGTATCGCTATGGTGCGATTACGATCAGAATGAAGAATAGTTCTGCAATTAGAATTAAATTCACTTCTTTTAGATTGTTTGGTTTAGTTTTATTCGTGTAACTGAAAATTGTAGCTTTTTTTTTATTAAATAATACCCATTGGTAGTTTTTGAGTTTGCATATAGTACAGTGAAAGACGAAAGTCATGTCCCTCAAGCTTAGACACGCTTCAGGTAACAAGAAGACGCGTGTCGCAGCTACGCCCGTGCCTATGCCTTTTCGTTTTGAATGTGGAATTTTTTACCAAAATAGCCTCAGGTCCTAAATTAGTTACATCATTTTCTTGACCTTCTAAAACTTGTGTATTTGTTACAGAGTTTTGCAAACCTTTATTAACGGGAAGTCGGAATCGCACTTTTCTATAATGATACGACCCTACGACACCTACCCACAAACAGACATTTTTTCTAGACAGTTTTTTGGGTTCCTGGAGGTCCAAAAGACGTATTTCCGCGAAAATCTCAATTTAGAAATAATTTATGATATCAATCCCTCCCATATACGATATACCAGTGGTGGTATCGTATGGTTCATATTTTTTGGGGTATGCTTAAACAATCGTTGGAAGGTCCCGTTTCAAGCAACCCTTGACTATAACCAGAATAGTTTTCCGGTTTAATGCAGCTTGTAGGGACGATGATGATTTTTCCATTTTGGAGAATTGTATTAAATGCAAAAATAGCAGAGGAGGGAATTCTACACAGCCCCAAAAGGTTAAGTCCAAGCAAACGTTGAACGCAACTATGGTACTTTGTCCAGCATGTACTGGCGTTGTGTCGAAAAAGCAAAAAATAGACGTTTGAGGCATTTTGTATGAACTTCTGGTCTCTAGTGATCCCCCAACCACCCTAACTAATGTCTTAAGACATGAGCATCTTCTAACCATTTTTTAAAGCTGTGGCTACTGTTTTAATAAAGGACTAATCCATATCAACCAATCTGTAGTCGAGGTCTCGTTAAAAAGAGACATTGTTGCATTAAACATGCACATATCGATAATTTTGACTAACAATTTGCGTCTACGAATATTAAATATTAATGATCTAACTTTGGTGAAGTTTTAGCGTTAGTTACATACATAATGAGTAGTTTTAGTCATACTTTTCCTTGTGTATAGGTGTGAGGGAATTTCAAGGTATATTTTCTTAATTACAGGCCAAGACGCCGTTCTGGCAGCAGCATAGTGGTACTTGACGGAGAACTAGACACGGTGAAGAAACCACCTGACGAACTCGAAGATAATCTTGACTACAACATGGTGATGATGTTGGCCGGCGATAATGGGCCACATCGGGAAATGGCTGTAGATGTTCCGGACACATTTATAGCCAGAAATAAAACGCCACCAAGATATCCACCACCTAAACCGAAACTACAGGTAAATATCCTTTTTTTTAAATAACTCCACTATACCATTTTGGAAAATCATTTTTTACCATGGTCGATTTTCTTATAATATTGCCAATATTTTTTCTTAATTGGCAACAGGTTCAATGATCATTTTCGCATTCGCCCTTGCATAATCATCCAAATAGGCGCAATGAATTATTTTTATAAAGTTAGGGCGCATTTATTTTTGACAAGGGAAATATTTTGTTTTTTGAGAATTTTTGAATTATTTTTTTCTCATACTTTTTTGGTTTTGGTTACATTTAGGCATGTTATGAACTTTAGGTAGGTTATAACCGTCTACTTGGAGTAACTTTTGGAGATGGCAGCCATGAACGTGCGATAGATGTACCAGATACTATTTTCGAGAACGAGATAAAAAAGACGACACCAAAACTTGCGACACCAAAATCGGCTAAGGTAAACCTAAAAAAAAAAAAACTAACAACAATCTTGAAAATCAAGATGATGGAAATGGCATGGTAAATTGTAATTTTAGTAGATGCACAGTTTTTAATTAAACATAATTTTAACATAATTAAGTAATTATAAAAAGTTTTTATATTTTAGATACGAATTAGAATAAGCAAGATAAAGTTTTATTATGCACTACTCCTTTTACTTGAGTAATTTTCATACTTCATTCAATAATGCCTTAAAATTTCTCTATGACAGTACTTCAAGTAGAATTTTGTATGCTGAGTAGAATAAAATTTATAGATTTTTCTATTTATACTCATTTTAACAGGAATGCTGTAAAAAAGATTTTCTGTCTTGTATTATTTAACATTTTAATTGAATTATAGCATGAATATAGGACAATGCGTAGGTAAAAAAGTAAAACTAGTAGATCATCAAATTGTTTTTATTTGATTATACATACAGTGTGTTCAAGACAGGTCCGTAATTACGGGGAGCCCAAGTAGGCCTGCGTCCTACCTTAAATTGTGTTTACCCTGATTTAGCTTGCAAGTAGTAAAAATGTTCAAGCCCCTACCTTAAAATTTTGTAGCCCTATCTTGAGTTTTTGTTCTGACTACGGGGGTGCTTCAAGATTTTCATTGCATTTTGAAATCTGGGAAATGGTAAAAATTACAGGTAAAGTTAAATGGAACGAAATGTAGTACAGATATCGAGTAATCAACGGCACAGATCAAGAAAGGGCTTAACATTTTATACTTTGAAAGTTGTTAGTTTAGTTAGGGTTAGGATTAGCATGCGATCAGGAGACCTAGTCAGCTGCGTTAATGCTGCGTTCCTCTCCTACGAAGATTGGTTTTAGAAAACCAAAATCGCTTTTCCTCCAAATGTTGAGATGAGATTATTTATAGGTTAAAGATCACGATTCATGATCATGAGTACGGTCCTGGATTGTAAATATATTACATCCCCTACTATTTTTTTAATTCGCAAAGCAACCATATTTTTTGTTTTTCTTTAAATTACCCATCAAGTACTCAGGCGCCAATTACTGAGATCACATATAACACCCATGACGTGACTGGGATTCGATTCCAGAGATATTTCATTTCATTGAACTGAATTTCAATGAATTTCCACGCAGTTTATCCTGAACTAGAACACACTGTATATGATATTAATTCCAGCTTCGTATTATTCATTTTTCTTCTCTCCTCTCTTCTAGTAATTATATTCATGCTGCGTGATTTGTCGAGAAATGCAAAAGGATTATGTTAAAGTATCCTCGTGAGACGTACGTAATTTTTCGTCACGGACTGCCAATTTATTTCCTGTTCTCTTCGGAGGGCAATAAAGTTCTTGTCTAGATTACGCGAACTTAAACTTCAATGCCTTTTATTACACACATTTAAAATAATATTTTTGGTTTTACAAAGCATGGTTTTGTATCTAGCAGAGTTTTAGGTTTATGGATTTCTTTGAAACATTATTGACATTGCATTAAATCATATTTCTGAGTCAACAGGATTTTATATATTACTAGTAATAAAACTAAACAAAAAACTTCCTTTTTGTTGTGTAATACTACATTATTAAGCTTTATGTCTGTATGACATTGATTTAGTAGCTGATATTTACAGAGTTTTTCATCAAGTATCATAAAGTATCCGCATCAGTGCATTATCAATCATTCAGTATTATAGTTCTCATGCCAACGATTATTCTTATCATCCTTGTTCATTGAGTAGAAGAGAACGTTTGATAACAGCCTCGGAATTAGGGTAAAACGGGTTAATATTATTTACAATCAAGTTCAACTAGAAAACTAGAGCAAAAGTTTGTAACAACCCCGTTCTCAAATAATAAAATAATTATTTTTTTCGAAGGAGCAAACTACTCGGCCTTCGCCTTCGTGCTTCAGCAAACCCCCTAACCGTAAAGTTTCACTTTCGTGATTTGTTACGTAAATAACCATTTTCTAACTTGTAGCTCAACAATAACCAATTATGACCCGCTAACTACTTATCTAAACGTTTGTGGACTAAAAAATTAATAATCTTGCAATTTTCTCTATTAACATGACAAAACCGTTTAGTCCTGAGCTTAAAACATCATACTATTTTTTTAAAACTAATGAATTAAAAGCTGACATTGAATACTTTTTGCAGAGTGGAGTAAATGGGAGTGCGTCGTCGCCTGCGACGTCCGTCGTCTCAAATTCGACAGCTAAACCTGTTCCACCACCAAGAGATCATTTAAAAATCGAAAAAGATGGACGACTGGTTAACAGAGCGCCGGCACCACAACTACCCGCAAGAATTACAAACAATAACAATAATAATATTACAGCAAGTGCAACTCCGGTCCCTGTGGCTGTAGCAGCTACTGAACCTACCCGGGAGCAACTAGATAGCATTAAAAAATATCAGGTTGGTAACAATTCTTAATATTTTGCTTTCTCGGTATGAATAGCAGCTACTATATTGGAATAGTGCCTTCATGAACATGGGAAACCTCATCCAAATTACGACTCCCCCATACACGTTTTCCTTGCAAGTATTTTTTAGTCCCTGGCCAACAAGATCATCAGACCTATTGTAGATCTAGCTAGCGCAACCTTAAACAAAGTGTTTCTATTTCTATTCAACAATTAAAGGGAAAACCAGTAGCAGCTATTACGGACAGACCACACCGTCAGGCGCTACGCAGCGTGGCGTTCACAGTGTAGGAGACCCTTAGATCATGTACCATTGGTACCAAGCGAAGCGCCACTGCATGATCTAAGAGGAGACCTCATACTAATTATTGTAGAAAGAAATGGAGAATCTATTTAACATTTGTATAGAATTAGTTTTTCTTTTCACCCCCGCCCCCATACTTGAATAAGGACATATGCGCACATATTTCTCTATTTTTCATATTCTGCTGCGTAATTGTATAATTCCTACAAATTACAGTCGGATTCATATAGAATTTAAAAAAAGAATAGAGTTTCTTTGGTTGCATAGGTTACAGGCGCAATAGACTAAACATTTATTTTTTTTTCATTTCTTCGAACTCTCTTTGCGCTATTCGTATATGAAGATCATAAGATTTTCTGTGCCTTGATTGACGGTACTAAGGCGTCCAAAGATTTTCTTGCATTTTTTTTTGTAGACCACCATAAAAACTATGTTGTCATAAGAAGTAAAAATAGTTAACCATTCTTTACAACATTTAGTTTGTGGCGATAGACACGGCAACAGAAATAATCCACTTATATGTTTAAGGTTTCTTCTTTTACTTCCGCTAAGTTCTCCTGCCTGTCTTTACAAAAAAATAAGCCTTAATTTATTATAAATAATAAAATAATGAATAATTTAATATGTAAAGAAACCATTTATATTTTGCCGTTTCCTTTACTATCAGATTTTTTATGTATATTGATGTTATCGCTTATAATTTAACCGTAAAGGGATTAGGGGTGAATACAATCTACCCCACGACAGGCACTGAACGCGTAGCACCCTCATGTATTTACTGTACCTATAAATTATTTATAAACGTAGGGACTAACAAGTTGACTATTGCTGTATATATTTCACAAATTAGTGGGGTTAACAAAGAAGAAAATCATTATTGAGTATAAAACGTATGAGTTTGTTTCGGCCCCGGGAGTAGGGATGTAAAGAGTGATAAAACTTTTATAGTATCCATACTATAAATGCAAAATTAAATTCAAAGATTTTAGGGAGATGACCTGTTTAGTGCTTACAATAGCAAAAACGTGATCAAACATGTCATCCTATCATCTAAATCGATCAAAACGCAAGATTTAGTTTTCCATGCATAAAACCCCAAATTTATTGTTTTGTTAATGTCGTGATAACGAAAAAGTAAAGCGTATGAAATTATAATAACTAAAAACTTATTCGTTCATCACGAATATCGTTCGCGGTTTTTTATGATAAATTTGATAGTCTGTTTTGCTCGATTTTTCTGTTCTAATCAAGAATTAGTAATTATAACAATAATTTTAATGAAAGTCAAATTTAAATTTATTTATTGATGCATTACAAAATTGTTTAAATAAGTCATAAATAATAATAATCCATACAGTATTATAGATTGGATATCACAATACCTAGGTAGTACATACAAAAAAATGGTGTGATGTTACGTCACGATCGCGACATATTAAAATATTCTTCAAAAGAATAATATAGGTAGGTAATAATAATATTTTCTGGTTCTTGAAGTCCGAACCCAGTTTCGGTTGAGATACCTTAACCGAAAACGTCAATTGCATTTCTAGTGAGTGAGAGAATATTTTATAACGTCAACTTTCGTTTCTAGTGACGAAAATAAATATCTCATATCAAGCTGCCGCTGTTTTGTTTACAGTCTTACTTTTGTCATTTAGTTTTAATTTGTCGACTTCGTCTCCGGTGGTAAATTTTTCTTTCGCTTACAAAAAATGCTCTTTTCGTTGTAACAAAATATACCTACTGTTACTTATGCTTATGAAAGAAAATCAAAAAACGGAGCAGACCATGCTATACAGGATCTAGAATGGAATAAGGCAACACCGGAATTTCAAAAGTAAAATATTAATATGTTAATATTATCTTCCCTAATTATTTTAGAAAGAAGATTCAAATACGGTTTTTGTAAAGCAAAAAATTTTGCTTCTACCCATGTATTCATTTTTGATTTCCAGTATTTTAAAGGCCGAGAAATGAGAAAATAGGAAAAGCTGTTTCGGCGAAAATCAGTAGTTCCTTGGAGTGAAATTGTAGGAACTGCCGTCCAGCGGTCCCTTATTTCACTCTAGAATGATACGATTTTATTATTATTTTCTAGTTTTTTTAAAATGAAAACATAATAATTTCTATATAATAAATGTTTGATAAGATATGAATGCAATTAAGATTAAATTTCCTGTCAAAGTGACGGTACAAGAGGCATTACGATGAGCAGGTGTTACACTATAATTCCTCTACAGATTTTTGCCAAAATAGCGTTGATTATTTTTCGATTTCTCGGTTTGGGAACAAACAAAAAATAATATCGAGTACATTTATGGATACAGAATTTTTTCCTAACAAACACCTATATTACAGTTTTACTCTAAAATAATTAGGGAATTAATTATGCTGTGCGATTCAATTCTACACCCTGTACACTATTTTCTTAAAGTTTTCCAGTATTTTGGTGGTAATTCTCTGTTGTATCTTTGAACGGCGAAAACCGCGAAACCAATAAGTGCACAAGAATGATTTGATTTCAAGTCCAAGTCCAAGTGAGACATCAAATATACATTTTAAAAATAGAAGGCTTAGCTAAGATTGGGGTTGAGAAGATTTGGCGGTCATAATTATTTGGATATTATAGGTAGTACCTACCTACTTCCATTATGATTACAAATCATAATCGTAGAATACTATCGTAGATTTTGAGAACACAAAATTAAAATTTTACTCGGAGGATGATATATGCATCATTTCTCCAACTATCATAGAATAGCCAGGGTAATACTTTAATTTGTTGTCTTACTTCCGCTGTTGAGAAAGTTTTCATCGGTGAAAAGTGAGATGGGTTTCAAATTAGTCGCTTGAGGAATTCGACGAAAACATTTCCATTTTATCCTTATTTGATTCAGCCTCCACCGGATTTTCTAATCGGTGCAATAGTTTTATTTGGCTGTCTAATTGCATTCTTGGTTTTCAATATTGAATGACCATCCGTCATCACTCGGGATTTGCAGGTTTCATTTACGTGTTCCCCTTCCCGTGCTTTATGCCTTAAAAATTTGAATATTTTTAAACTTTGTACTACTTGAGTATTAGCATGAATTATTAAAAATTCTGTTATATAACAAATACTGTTTCTGAAATTACATATTAGTAAGTTATTGCAAATGGAAAAAGTGAATTACTGTAAAACTCGAAAATATTTCAAATAGTCAAGAAAATCAATTTTGCGTTGGTGCTAAATGAATATGAAAATTGTATAAGTCATTAAAATAGTCAAACTGTAACGAGATGTATGCAATCTATTTTAAGAACATTCTTTTATATCCTGTGAGCCAGGAAATTTTAAATTAAACCGAGAAGTCAGAAAACCTTATTGTCCCAATAAATGTTGTAAAATTTATCTTTTAGTACTTAGCTTGGTATCTTTTAGGATCGACGAGAATTTAAACTATTTGTAATACAAACGTCTGCATTCTATCCCCTTCTTAATTACAAGAAGATTTGAGAGCGCTTTTGATAGTTAAGAGGGATTATTAGTCTAATTTCAACCCCTCTAAGAATGCTTCTTCTGCATCTGCTGTTACAAGAATACTTGAATGGCCTTCTCTAAAACATTTTAAGGAATTTTCAGCCATAACATTTAAATTTGTTTTTATATGTTAATTTTCTTCTAAGATTAAAAATTAAAAGATTACGAAGAGACATCAAAATAGAAAAAGTCATATTTATACAGATAGGGAAGATTTTTTAAAAGAACCTTATAACTTTTTTTTAATTAAAGCCTACGTACTTGTGTTTGCCTGTAGAAGTGTAGACCACTTAGAAAACTTGGTCAAGTAGTGCTTTTCTTTACTAGACAATTGTGGGTAAAAAAAATAATGCAAACGTAATTAGGAAAAAGAAAATCTTTTGATTTAAAAAAAATCAGTAGTAACTAAATCATTTTTGTTTGTTTGATGGTACTTTAATGAAAACACTTCAATAAGAAATTCAATTTATTTTAAATTTTCAAAACAAATAGTTAAATTGTGGTATTTTTATAAATGCTAATGACCAAGTAGAGGTACGTGTCCACACTTTCTACACTATCTATACTAATTTCCAATAAAGCACATGCTTCGAAGGCAGGTGGGAGTTACCTGTTTTAAAACTAATAAACTATGACATAACACAGTCTGTCTCTCTTCCTTTACCATTTTGAATATTTACCTTCTCTCTGTCTTTCAAAACTTGTGTTGTTTTTGCAGTACGGTATACATTTGTTAAGTCATAAGGTTTTATTACATTGTGTATGTGGCGTGTGCCGGACTTGTCATGTACATTTGTCGGAAACATTTGGTCTATTAATTCAAAAAGTTTCGAGTGTAGGTGGTCCTTATAAATGATAAATTGGATTATCAAATCAAGCGTGCATCGATAAAACTAGATTATAATGTGCTAATTTCATGTTTGCCTTTTATCTTTTAACTTTCACTGATAAAATATTTGGTGTGATAGAAATAAAACTTGAATTTAAAAGTGTTTGAACTCAAAAAATGGTGTCCTCGTCACCATTAGAAAATACAAGAAATGGTAGTGTTGGAAATAAAAATTATTTTTACAGTCAGGTACGTTTTTATTAAATTTACTAAATATTCGAACTTGTTTATTGATGTTCAAGGTTCTCGCTTTATGTGATTGTGTCATAGTTATTTGTAATTATTTTTATATATTTTTTTCTGGGCGAGTTTGTTGACAATGGTCAGGGAAAATTGAAATTTATGACAGTCCTCAGGCTAAACGAAGGGGTTTTCCAAGTTATGTAAAAGGAATTTATAATTATTTCTGAAAACTTTACATACTAAAAATAAAATAAGGCAATAAAATGATGTTTGCAATCGACTAATCGTAACGTAAACGTTATCAGTTCAAAAGTTATAAAGTTGTTGTGACAGTACCGTATTTACCAATTTATAATTAATTTAATATTTCCATAATGAAAATTTATAAAACTAACTTTGAAAACACCTCCAATAAACAAATGAGTCAAGTTTAGGATTCATAAGTTGCACCAGATAACAATTTAATACCTACCTACTAACCAGTTTTACTGTAAGTTCATTTTGAGGATTAATTCGGTTTTTTTGTAATGAAAGAATAATAAAACAACTAATGTGTGAGAAGAGAAAAGGTCCACTGCTCTCAAATTGTATTAAACTACCGTTTTATTTATAAATTATACTTCATGGCTGCTTCTTTTTGTCCTTCAGCGCACAAAAGCAATAGCAATATATTTTTGGAAGCATTGTTGTTATCTTGTTTAATCTGGTTTAGTAATTTTATAATGTTGTGCTCTTCCAGTCAAATCAAAGCATTCTAGATTTTCTATTAAATTATTAATACAAATAAAAAATTAAGATATTAGTACACAGAATTCATATTTAAAAAAATCCTTTTGGCAGTCTTTTTAGCGCCGTTCTTTCAATTCGGTTTTAACTCCTAGTTAAGCTAACTAACGGTCATGGTCATGGATATCATTGTTAGCCTTAGGACCGGTCTTTTAATTCGGATTTAACTCCCAGTTAAGGTAACTAACAGTCCGTTGTCATGGATACCATTGTTAAACGATTTGATTCCATGACAATTGACTGTGGGTTAGCTTAACAGGCAGATCCGAATTGAAAGGTGGTAATCCAATATTTGAGCATTTTTCATATAAATAGTGCTTTCCAAAGAATCTTTTTTGTATTGAAAATCTTCACTAAAAGGTACTCATACCCCGTTGTTTCTGCAACCAAGTTTAATCCACGTAAAAAAACAGATAACGTGCAACAAAATTGAAAAGTTTCAGGTATTTACTGTTTTATACATAAAAGTAATCAACCTAGAAAATATTAAAACTCGCATGCGGAATAATGGTCAGTACATACGAGCCATTACGGGATGATTGGGGTTGCCTTCGATTTTAAAATATCACGAATTTATTCAGTATTAGTAGTACAATACAGAATAAAAGGTACACCATTTTTCTGCAACAAACTGCAGCTTTCTTTGTATAGTACCTACCTAAGGACAGAATCTTTCAGGCCGTAATAGCTGCCACTTGTTGATTTATTTGGTTCTTGGCTGATTACGTATAAACCTTTTTTCTTTAAGGTAGTTTCACCTACAGCCTTACTTGCAATTTGAAGATCTCGTTGGTTAGGAACTCCGAAAAGTCTGTTTATTGTAAGATTCAAAAATTCAAAATTACCTGGGACACATCTGCACTCTGTAGTAATATGGGCTTAGTAATAATTGTCAATTAAATGTTAAACGTAGCTTCAAAATGGGGGCTGTTGCTACTACTACAGTAAATGTAACAGTAAAGTTTTTTTTAGAGACAATTCCGTAGGCGTGTTGAAGCCATCGCATGTTCTTATGTAAAATATATTTCAAAGCAAAATATGAAGTTATTTGCCCAGTTTTATTGACATCTGTTGATAAGTGCTTTTTGTTGTTTTTTTGGTACCAATACTACCGCATCATGTATTTTTATATCAAAACAGATACGGTCAAAGGTTAACACGAAAATAAATCACTCGTGGTTTTGCGCATCATTTGAAAATTTAATAATAAATGCAATTTTAGTACCTATCTCTTTTTAACACATCAATCGCAATCATAGTATTTCTATCAACTTATCAAGACCAGAAATTCTATACGGAATTTCAGGATTTCAAAGCAAAATGGTTAAGATAACCCTTGGTTGAAATTTTTAACGAAGGAACAAGGAGTCGAAACAAAAGAAGGCAACTAGCACTGGTCACTAAATCGATATTAAAAAAAATTATTCACTCTATAGAACAGATAATGAAGTATTCACGTGTAGCAGCTTCAAAGGAAGATTCACGATATCTTTTCAATGTTAATTTTCAGTTTCATGATCGTTTCAACCACCACACCACAAATTATCATAAAATTCCTTTTTCAAAACCCATTTACAAATGGTTAACCACTTCTATAGGTAACCGTACATTACCATACCATAATATTAATTCCTGTGTTTTTTATAAATCTTGAAAATTTATTTCAGGAGCAACTAAGAAAACGAAAAGAAGAAGAAGAAAGAATAGCAGCGCAAACTGAATTCCTGAATAGATCCCTCCGCGGTTCCCGAAAGCTTCAAGCTCTTGAGAGTCGTCCGCAGGGTGCGGTAAACGATGCTTACGCTGAAGATGACGCCCAGGAGTCTTCTCGATCTACGACTCCTGCACCCCCTGGCGAAAAGGAAATCGTTCATGCTGTATACGGTAAGTGTTTTTGTACACTATCGCCTTTGTCCTCGTACAACGTTTAAATATGTACAGTTCGTATTTCCGGCCTCAGGCGGAAGTTATTGCATTCCCTAGTGATTATTGGCTTTGTTTTCTTTCTGCTTTAGATTTTTTTGACATGTTAAAAAGCCTTCTCGTTTGGAACGGAATTCTGAACTGGTCCGAGGGATTTGATCATGTAAATCAATTTGAGTATACAGGGTATCTAATCTTCACATGTTTGTTTTGTTAATAATTCCACGGGTTAAACGGACAAAGCGTAAAAGGATATTGACATTAAATTATTTTGGGAATGGTAGGTACTCCGTTTTGTTTATAAATTCTATTTTTTTTCTTCCCATTGTTATTAAATCATTTAAGTAAAAGAAGGTGGTTTTGACTTTTTGGCTATTTTTTAAAGTTGCAATTAATTTATTATTAATTTTTGTATGAAAATGTAAAAGAAAGAAATGTATAATATTCTGGTCTAGGAAACAGTAAAAACGATGAAAACTCGTAAACAATCTAAGCGTGTGGATTGTGTTTTCCAATTCTTCTCTCATATCTTTGAAGTTTGATTAATCAACTTGCCTCGAAATAAAATCTAATAAAAAAGACTTTCTTCTAGCTTGTTTTTGTGTCATTGCCATTCAGAAATTGCGAATCGATAACAAAAACAACTTATTGTTATGTTAGTGGGCATATAAATCCAGGACAACTACCAACTCACGCATTTAATTCTTAAGGCGTATTTTATTCTTCCGCAATCGTCCATTTGCGTATTTTTTCATAGTAAATTGGTTTTTATATTGTATTCATCTAACACATTGTATTGTTCTACTGGAAGTGAAGAGTTTTTCACAGAACTGTATGCTAATCACACCTTGCGGTGTTTCAGAGAAATTGTTCTTTTATGTGCGGTTTCTAAACACTTTCGATTTTTATATTAGATAATGGTATATTGATACCTCGTACTCCTAGACATTATTCGCAAAAATAATAAAAATTTACTGCAGACTACTTTTAACAATAGAGTGTCATTATTAAATTTTCCTCCATGTCTACGTAAAAGAAACAATAAATTTGCCTTGCAATATGGAGGAATAGGGTCTCCATTCTTCCTTGTCTATGTAAAATTTCAAAGTAGTATATTTTTTGTAGGCTATGGTGATTTAGTAGCATCAGTACAACGCCTTCAGCTGCAGTTGAAAAAAGCTGGAGCTGGTGGAGGACTAGGAGGATTAGAAGGAAGAGTGGCAGCTGTGCAGTCATTGCTCTTATCACCCCAGTTTGGTCGTGCCTTGGCCGTACATAACAAGGTGCAAGCTGTTCGTTCAAGAGTTGCTCACCAACCAGCTGCCAATGCTCAAGTTGCTCTTAGAGACTGTTTAGATGCCTTAGGGACCTCTCAAAGTGCTTATGCTGTGGAATTAGCTACACTATTAACAGGTACATTTTTTTTTTCGAACTTATGAATCAGCGTTACATACATTATCAATGTTTACATCCGCTGATGCACAAACATACCTTTATTACTACTCATTGAAATGTTTACTTTGTCACAAACTGCAATTATTATTGATATTCTCCTAAGCTACTACTTAGTAGAAGTGTACTACTTATTGGGTGTTTCTATAGGGTATGAACTGGAAGCACTTATGGTTGCACATGATGGAGTTGCTTCAACGCTGCCTGCAGATGCTACAACACCAACGCCTTCCACTACTGAGACAATACCTCAAACATTACCTGATCATTATGGAGCAGATAATATAAAAATAATTAAAATTGAAAAAAGTACCGAACCTCTTGGTGCTACAATAAGAAATGATGGAGATGCAGTTGTTGTAGGTAAGGGAACATTATAAGTTTTGTATTTACTAAAATATGGATATTAGTAAAAAAAATATAAATCTATACCTACTACTAGAACCCCCCCCCCCCACGACTTTTAAAACCTATGGGCGTTTGGACATTTCACCGAATGTCCCAAATACCGAATGAGTCCATAACGCGGACCACTTAACAAAGACCCGAATAATGTACATTGGACATTCCGCTGACCATGGGCAAAACGCCGCACTATGCTAAACGACGCCACACACAGGTTGTAGCCGAATGGCTGCCGAAACGTACCCAAAATATTTCGCAATAGACACTTTAACAATATCGGCCAAAACGCGGAAAAAAGACGATGACAATGTCTAAGCGTCGACTGCTTCGTGTAAGACTCGAACTTGCGCCGATTATGCCGCTGAGCTACACCCGCCCCCGTAACTTAGGGAACCACTATCCTAAAATATCAAAATTAATTGGTAGCACCACTTTCTTTATTCCTTGCGTACGTAGCTACCCTTGGCGGGTCATAAAGAGCAGTAGATTAAGGTTCGTGTGGATTATTGTGCGAGTTCCGCGATTGGGGTTGGACTAAAAGGGGCAGTGGTTTACTATTCATCAAAGAAGGTTGATTCAGGGAAATTTTGGGTCCCGGGGTCAGCCGGGTACACTTATACCACAAGTAGGATGTAGGAAGCTTAGGCTAGACTCCCGTCCTCACTCGGGATGGCGGAAGCTGGTGCTGGGGTCAGTCTACAAGGGTACGGGGGCTCAACACTCACGGGCGAGTCTAGCGGAGGGGGGATAGACTTCATTGTTAAGGTCTCCATAAAGATCAAAATTTTGCCTCTTACCCTTCAATGGTTTCCAGTTATTTCATCCTTTGTTTCCTAGTCACTTCATATTTTCCTTTTGGATACTTTCAGCATATTTTGTTGTGTTGTGTTTAGAATAGAATACAGCCAATGGAAGAATATATCTTGATTTTTTTTATTACAGGTAGAGTGGTTAGAGGAGGAGCCGCTGATAAGAGCGGTCTTTTACATGAAGGTGATGATATTTTGGAAGTCAACGGTATAGAAATGCGTGGAAAGAGTGTAAATGCTGTCTGTGATATCCTAGCAGCTATGGAAGGAACTTTAACTTTCCTTATTGTACCTGCTGCTCAAGGAAGAGGGCACTCTGGTAGAGACTCAGTTTTACATGTTAAAGCACATTTCGATTACGACCCTGAAGATGACCTATACATTCCTTGTCGAGAATTAGGAATTAGTTTTCAGAAAGGTGATGTCCTGCATATTATAAGCCAGGAAGATCCTAACTGGTGGCAAGCGTATAGAGAAGGTATGTACTCTAAGAAATATTTTTTGGGTTCAGTACGGTTCGCCGCAGCGGGTTCATCCGGAGACATTTCGCCGCGAACACATTTGTCGCAGGACGTTTCGCCGCGTTTAACTTGATCCGCGGCGAAACGCCCTTCTAAACCAAATCAATCCACGGCGAAACGTCCGTGATGTACCTACTCTTCCATTCCACTCCTAGAGTATTAAGGAATATTTTTTAATTTATAGGTGAAGAAGATCAAACTTTAGCTGGCTTGGTGCCTTCACAGTCGTTTCAGCATCAGAGGGAGAGTATGAGACTGGCTGCTAGTGAACGATATCCACGAACGCAAAGAAAATCTACAACCTTATTATGTGGAAAAACTCCTAAAAGAAAGAAAAAGAAGGGGACTTATGCAGAAGGTGGTTATCCAATGTATGCCAACACCATAGACGGTATGTTAAAATATGATCTTTGTTATTTATATTACCTACTCACAATATCATATTAAATTATCCAGAATATGAACCTGAAGAAATTCTAACGTATGAAGAGGTAGCATTATATTATCCTCGTGCAAACAATAAAAGACCAATTGTATTAATTGGTCCACCCAATATTGGTAGACACGAGCTTAGACAAAGGCTTATGGAGGACTCTGAAAGATTTGCTGCTGCGATCCCTCGTAAGTTTTAAATAAATTCATTCTTAAATTGGTCTATAAAACAAATGTTTCAGACACATCTCGAGCACGAAAAGATAATGAGGTTGATGGTCAAGATTACCATTTTATAACAAGAGCCCAATTTGAAGCAGATATTTTATCAAGAAAGTTTGTTGAACACGGGGAATATGAAAAAGCATATTATGGGACTTCATTAGATGCTATTAGATCTGTGGTAAATTCTGGAAAAATTTGTGTACTTAACTTACACCCACAGAGTCTAAAAATATTAAGAACTTCGGATCTTAAACCCTATGTTGTGTTCGTAGCACCACCTAGCCTTGAAAAACTAAGACAAAAGAAAATACGGTGTGGAGAGGCCTTTAAGGTAAAAAAATATTCAAATTTGAGAGGTTTTATTGATGTTTAAACATTTGTTTTGTAGGAAGAAGAATTGAAAGATATAATAGAAAAAGCAAGGGAGATGGAAAGTAAATATGGACACTTTTTTGACATGATCATAATAAATAATGATACTGAACGTGCGTATCATCAACTCTTAGGAGAAATAAATAGTTTAGAGAGGGAACCACAATGGGTTCCAGCAGCTTGGGTAAAAGCACTTTAGGACTTGTTTAAGTTATAGTACAAATTAAAAAATTATTCTAATTACCACATATTTGAGGCATGTTCAAACTATGGGTTCAAATTTTTTACATACACATATTTGCTCATTAAATTGTTTCTCTAATAACAAATTTTTATTTGTTACAAGATTAGGAATATGTTTTAAAAAGAAATAAGAACGAATATTTTTGAACAGTGATTTAAAACTAAATTCTACAAAAGTTTTTATTTTTAAACCAACTACAGTCTTCCAAAATTTAGTTAAATGACATTGTCTTCCCTTAATTTTTGAACTTCTTTATTTAGAACTATAAAGGTTCATTTTTTTAAACTCCAAAAATGTTTTATTTGGATGGGACCTGGACTTATCGCCGTTTGGGCAAAACGTCGAAACTGATTGACCAAAACGTTTACAAAACGCCTAAAATGGCCAAAACACCGTATATTGTCCGCGAACAGATCGCCATAAATGCCAGAACGTCGAATGCTGTGGAAGGATATCAAAGAAATACTTCTTTGATGGATTATCGTCGTCATTTAGCGTTTGGAGCATTTTCGGTGATATGTTTACGCTAGCGAATCCGGTGATTACTTCGACCATTTGCGGCGTTATGTCCTTCGACACTACTTATTCGGCGTTTTGGGCTGTTTTTGGCGTTTTGTCCGCGGTAATTGATTCGGAGTTTTAAATGCAATTTAAAGTTTTGGATATGATAAGATAATAAATTTCCCGTGTTTTTTCCATTCGACAGCGCGGCGTTATGTCCTAAACCCATTTAGATACCTATCCTACAGTGGGCTGTTGATTTATGAAAATATTCTGCCAATACTTTATACTTTTAAAATTATTTACGTGTTGTAAATTTCTAAATATTCCATTGTGATTAACTACTTTGTAATTGTTTGGCAGTTTCTGTTTACATTACAAAACCAAATAACATCACATAAAGTGCTGTGATCATGTGCTGCAAAACTGACAGTATTTAAAGTGTTAAACCGGTTAGGTATTACAGAGATGGCAATAATGATTGTAAATATAAAAACATATAGAACGTTTCAAACGTGTTTTATCTGTGTATAGAGTGTATCTAGCCCTCGAATGTTGTATATAAGAGTTACATATATTTGTCTTAGAAGTTATCCGAATGAAGTCGCTCATGTGTTTTAGAACATAGTCATTAGTTAAATTTAAATTTTTTAAGATTCCCTTATTCTGTAGCGTACAATATAAAAAAGTTACCCATATAAGGGTTCTGAATTAGACTACTTTTCTCATCATTTTCAAATTGTAACTGAAACAATGCAGATATGTACCTACCTACCTTCCTATGCTTTTTTCCTCTGTATTATTATTTTCGACTGTTTATGGTGTTTTTGATGTTTAACTTTATTGTTGTAGTTATTGTTGTAGCAATCAAATAATAATTTTAACTGTACCTATATTTTTAAAATTTGCTAACTGATTTGTTTCTTGTTTAGTTATAAAATACCTAAGGAATTGTTTAAAATTTTAAATCTACAAACAAGTAATGTTACTGGTAAATTACGGATTTAAAACGTGAATGTGCTATAAAATAATTTATACTATACATGATGAATACTGCCTTGAAGTTAAAAATACTGTGTAAAGTGCATGAAAAATATTTCTGCATATCAAATACAACTTTTAATATTTTATTTTATTTGACTGGTTTGCAAGAACGAATTTGCCATAGCATCAAGCTTCTGTCTTTGTTGTTTTAATATTTATGTAGGACTACCTAGTACTTAACACTTAGTTTTTATTGTACAGTTCTTTAAATATTCGCTAATTTTATCTTAATCACATTCTTACAATGGTATAATAGATCTGAAGTCATAGATTATATTTGTTTATTTATTGTTATGGTTTTAATGTAAATAATAAGCGATATCAGATGTAAATACAGGAAGTTCGGACCCTATGGCGTCTGTTGGAAGCATCGTGTATAAAGTATTAATTTTTCTTAACAGTAAGAATGATGTAACGTTGGGGTTCCTTTATTATTACATATTTTACTATGCATAAATCTGTTTTAGAATTGCAGAAATACATATTTCTCACAATTACTTTTTTTTATTTTAATTAAGAAAGTCAGTTTCTTTTCTTTTCTTATTATATCCCAAACAAGCTACAGTCACCTCCTACAGCAATGTCTAAACGCTTGGACTCAATTAATTTAGAAAATATTGGAAACGATCCCAAACGCAAATTTTGTCTGAATTTTCTCGTCCGGATTTTCCCTGAGTGTTATTTGGAGACTTGGAAATTATAGGTCAATATAGGGTAGGTATATCTAAAGAGTCCATTATGAGTTTCAGAAAAAACCGTGGGGGACCGCACTCAGATGCCAGGGTGAAGACGAACAAAGAGCTGAAGGTGTATCGCAAGAAGAATCCAAGTTGGAAATAACGAGCATGTTTGCATTTCCTGTTTTCCACGAATAAACAATTTCTAAACCTTCTCAACTAAGGAATGCTCAAGCTTTTATTTCTTCCCATTCACAGGGAATATATATTTTTTTCATTGTCTTTAGAAGTAGATTTTTGATTAATTTACTAAATAAATGTTTGTATGTAAATTAAAGACAAGTTTTACTTCCTCTTTGCTAAATAAACTTTTCAAACCAACATGTCTCGTTTGTTGTTTTCCAGAAACAGGAAGGGGGGGGGTTCATGTGTTTAATTGTTATTTTTTAAATTCTTAAGAAAAGTAATTTGTTGCGCCTGATGCATAGGTACAAAAGTTAAGACGAACGCAGCGCCGCTAGAAGCGAAACGGAATATCACTCAACTAAAATATGCGTTAGTGACCAAGTCAGCGGGCCTTAATCTTAAATGTACATTAGATTGTGACGAAGCAGGCGGTTTCACGGGGAGCGTTTAGACTGTGACCAAGTTGGCGGGCCGAAGATGTACATTAGAAAGTGACCAAGACGGCGGTTTCACGGGGAGCGTTTAGACTACGACCAAGTTGGCGGGCCGAAGATGTACATTAGAAAGTGACCAAGCCGGCGGTTTCACGGGGAGCGTTTAGACTGTGACCAAGTTGGCGGGCCGAAGATGTACATTAGAAAGTGACCAAGACGGCGGTTTCACGGGGAGCGTTTAGACTACGACCAAGTTGGCGGGCCGAAGATGTACATTAGAAAGTGACCAAGCCGGCGGTTTCACGGGGAGCGTTTAGACTATGACCAAGTTGGCGGGCCGAAGATGTACATTAGAAAGTGACCAAGCCGGCGGTTTCACGGGGAGCGTTTAGACTGTGACCAAGTTGGCGGGCCGAAGATGTACATTAGAAAGTGACCAAGACGGCGGTTTCACGGGGAGCGTTTAGACTACGACCAAGTTGGCGGGCCGAAGATGTACATTAGAAAGTGACCAAGCCGGCGGTTTCACGGGGAGCGTTTAGACTATGAGCAAGTTGGCGGGCCGAAGATGTACATTAGAAAGTGACCAAGCCGGCGGTTTCACGGGGAGCATTTAGACTGTGACCAAGTTGGCGGGCCGAAGATGTACAGTCAGCGACAAATGTTTTCACCAGTCTTGTACGACTGTAACCCGCTTTACTAAGAAATGTAACAGATTTCTATATTTCATTTCATCTTCTTAACACTGTTACCAAGATACCTATATAAAACAATAAGAACTACGTTATGGTACCTCTTATATTTCTCATAAAAACGTATTCAGTGGTATCATACTGGTGAAAACATTTGTCGCTGACTGTACATTAGAAAGTGACCAAGAAGGCGGTTTCACGGGGAGCGTTTAGACTATGACCAAGTTGGCGGGCCGAAGAAGTACATTTGAAAGTGACTAAGGCGGCGGTTGCACGGGGAGCGTTTAGATTGTGACCAAGTAGGCGGGCCGAAGATGTACATTAGAAAGTGACCAAGCCGGCGGTTTCACGGGGAGCGTTTAGACTATGACCAAGTTGGCGGGCCGAAGATGTACATTAGAAAGTGACCAAGCCGGCGGTTTCACGGGGAGCGTTTAGACTGTGACCAAGTTGGCGGGCCGAAGATGTACATTAGAAAGTGACCAAGCCGGCGGTTTCACGGGGAGCGTTTAGACTATGACCAAGTTGGCGGGCCGAAGATGTACATTAGAAAGTGACCAAGCCGGCGGTTTCACGGGGAGCATTTAGACTGTGACCAAGTTGGCGGGCCGAAGATGTACAGTCAGCGACAAATGTTTTCACCAGTCTTGTACGACTGTAACCCGCTTTACTAAGAAATGTAACAGATTTCTATATTTCATTTCATCTTCTTAACACTGTTACCAAGATACCTATATAAAACAATAAGAACTACGTTATGGTACCTCTTATATTTCTCATAAAAACGTATTCAGTGGTATCATACTGGTGAAAACATTTGTCGCTGACTGTACATTAGAAAGTGACCAAGACGGCGGTTTCACGGGGAGCGTTTAGACTATGACCAAGTTGGCGGGCCGAAGAAGTACATTAGAAAGTGACTAAGGCGGCGGTTGCACGGGGAGCGTTTAGATTGTGACCAAGTAGGCGGGCCGAAGATGTACATTAGAAAGTGACCATGTGGCGATTTAAAGTGTAGGTTACATTAGGTTAGGTAATGGGTTAGGTTAGGTTAGCTAAATGAGTTGGGTTAGGTTAGGTTAGCTAAATGAGTTGGGTTAGGTTAAATATTGGGTTAGGTTAGGTTAGCTAAATGAGTTGGGTTAGGTTAACTAAATGAGTTGGGTTAGGTTAGCTAAGTGAGTTGGGTTAGGTTAGCTAAATGAGTTGGGTTAGGTTAGCTAAATGAGTTGGGTTAGGTTAAATATTGGGTTAGGTTAGGTTAGCTAAATGAGTTGGGTTAGGTTAAATATTGGGTTAGGTTAGGTTAGCTAAATGAGTTGGGTTAGGTTAACTAAATGAGTTGGGTTAGGTTAGCTAAGTGAGTTGGGTTAGGTTAGCTAAATGAGTTGGGTTAGGTTAGCTAAACGAGTTGGGTTAGGTTAGCTAAAGGAGTTGGGTTAGGTTAGCTAAATGACTTGGGTTAGGTTAGCTAAATGAGTTGGGTTAGGTTAGCTAAATGAGTTGGGTTAGGTTAGCTAAATGACTTGGGTTAGGTTAGCTAAATGACTTGGGTTAGGTTAGCTAAACGAGTTGGGTTAGGTTAGCTAAAGGAGTTGGGTTAGGTTAGCTAAATGACTTGGGTTAGGTTAGCTAAATGAGTTGGGTTAGGTTAGCTAAATGAGTTGGGTTAGGTTAGCTAAATGGCTTGGGTTAGGTTAGGTAAATATATATAATAAAAAAATATATATATAATATAGCTAACCTAACCTAACCCATTACCTAACCTAACCCAACTCATTTAGCTAACCTAACCCAACTCATTTAGTTAACCTAACCCAACTCATTTAGCTAACCTAACCCAACTCATTTAGCTAACCTAACCCAACTCATTTAGCTAACCTAACCCAACTCATTTAGTTAACCTAACCCAACTAATTTAGCTAACCTAACCCAACTCATTTAGCTAACCTAACCTAACCCATTACCTAACCTAACCCAACTCATTTAGCTAACCTAACCCAACTCATTTAGCTAACCTAACCCAACTCATTTAGCTAACCTAACCTAACCCATTACCTAACCTAACCCAACTCATTAGCTAACCTAACCTAACCTAAACTGACGTAACCAAACAGACCTAACCTAACCTTTAGCTAATAAATGTAGCAGTGTGAACGCACCTTTTAACTAATGAAAGTAGCAGTGTGAACGCACCTTTAGCTAATAAAAGCTGCGGTGTGAACGCACCTTTAGTTATTAAAAGTTGCTTTGTGAATGCACCTTTAGCTTAAAAAAAGGTGCAGTGTGAACGCACCTTTAGCTAATAAAAGATGCAGTGTGAACGCACCTTTAGCTAATAAATGTAGCCGTGTGAACGCACCTTTAGCTAACAAATGTAGCAGGGTGAACGCACCTTAAGGTAATAAATTTTGCAGTGTGAACGCACCTTTAGCTAATAATTGTTGCAGTGTGAACGCACCTCTAGCTAATAAAAATTGCTGTGTGAACGCACCCTTAGCTAATAATAGTTGCAGTGTGAACGAACCTTTTAACTAATGAAAGTAGCAGTGTGAACGCACCTTTAGCTAATAAAAGCTGCGGTGTGAACGCACCTTTAGCTAATAAAAGTTGCTGTGTGAACGCACCTTTAGCTAATAAAAATTGCTGTGTGAACGCACCTTTAGCTAATAAAAGTAGAAGTGTGAACGCACCTTTAGCTAATAAAAGTAGCAGTGTGAACGCACCTTAAGGTAATAAATTTTGCAGCGTGAACGCACCTTTAGCTAATAAAAGTGGCAGTGTGAACGCACCTTTAGCTAATAAAAGTTGCTGTGTGAACGCACCTTTAGCTAATAAAAATTGCTGTGTGAACGCACCTTTAGCTAATAAAAGTAGCAGTGTGAACGCACCTTTAGCTAATAAAAGTGGCAGTGTGAACGCACCTTTAGCTAATAAAAGTTGCTGTGTGAACGCACCTTTAGCTAATGAATTTATCAGCTAAAGGTGTGTTCACACACAATAATATATTAGCTAAAGGTGCGTTCACACTGCAACTTTTTTTAACTAAAGGTTCGTTCACACAGCAACTTTTATTAGATAATGGTGCGTTCACACTGCAACTTTTATTATCTAAGGGTGCGTTCACACTGCAGCTTTTTTTAACTAAAGGTGCGTTCACACAGCAAGTTTTATTAGCTAATGGTGCGTTCACACAGCAACTTTTTTAGCTAAAGGTGCGTGCAAACAGCAACTTTTTTAGCTAAAGGTGCGTTCACACTGCAACTGTTATTATCTAAGGGTGCGTTCACGCTGCAGCTTTTTTTAAACTAAAGGTGCGTTCACACAGCAACTTTTATTATCTAAGGGTGCGTTCACACTGCAGCTTTTTTTAAACTAAAGGTGCGTTCACACTGCAACTTTTATTAGCTAAAGGTGCGTTCACACTGCAACTTTTATTAGCTAAAGGTGCGTTCACACGGCTATATTTATTAGTTAAAGGTGCGTTCACACAGCAACTTTTATTATCTAAGGGTGCGTTCACACTGCAGCTTTTTTTAAACTAAAGGTGCGTTCACACAGCAACTTTTATTAGCTAATGGTGCGTTCACACTGCAACTTTTATTAGCTAAAGGTGCGTTCACACTGCAAGTTTTATTTGCTAAAGGTGCGTTCACACTGCAACTTTTATTAGCTAAAGGTGCGTTCACACAGCAACTTTTAATAACTAAAGGTGCGGTCACACAGCAACTTTTATTAGCTAAAGGTGCGTTCACACTGCAACTTTTATTAGCTAAAGGTGCGTTCACACGGCTACATTTATTAGTTAAAGGTGCGTTCACACTGCAACATTTATTAGCTAAAGGTGCGTTCATACAGCAATTTTTATTAGCTAAAGGTGCGTTCACACAGCAACTGTTATTAGCTAATGGTGCGTTCACACTGAAACTTTTATTATCTGAGGGTGCGTTCACATTGCAGCTTTTTTTAACTAAAGGTGCGTTCACACAGCAACTGTTATTAGCTAATGGTGCGTTCACACTGAAACTTTTATTATCTGAGGGTGCGTTCACATTGCAGCTTTTTTTAAACTATAGGTGCGTTCACACAGCAACTTTTATTAGTTAAAGGTGCGTTCACACTGCATCTTTTATTAGCTAAAGGTGCGTTCATACAGCAATTTTTATTAGCTAAAGGTGCGTTCACACAGCAACTGTTATTAGCTAATGGTGCGTTCACACTGAAACTTTTATTATCTGAGGGTGCGTTCACATTGCAGCTTTTTTTAACTAAAGGTGCGTTCACACAGCAACTTTTATTAGCTAATGGTGCGTTCACAAAGGTGCGTTCACACAGCAACTTTTTTAGCTAAAGGTGCGTTCAAACAGCAACTTTTATTAACTAAGGGTGCGTACACACCACAAAATTCTTACAAAACTCCATGCAATTTTTTTACAGCGTACCGCTTATCTCTTTTAGGAAGACCTTTCTTTAATATTTTTGTTAGCCCTATAACTATAAAGGACTGTTTTTATGTTTATGTCCCTAAAAAGGGCCGTCTCTCCTTCAGGACTGATGATCTAAGGTTACCTCCTGGAAGAAGTGGGCGACGGCCTCCCCAGGATTAAATCGTCCGAGAACTCCAGGAAATCGACCTGAAACAAATTATTTAGACCCTACTTTTACACCTCCTATCTATACAAAAAAAATTCAGAAAGGTTTCAGAAGGAATCCATTCCTGAACATTTCCTGACCAGGCAGGGAGCAGTGGGAAGGGGTGGGGAAAGTTTGTTCCATAATTTCCAAGTGTACACCCTCCAAATATCATTCTGGGAAAATCCGGACGAGATCTGAAGGGGTGAAAAAAATGTCCAAAAAAAAATGTTTGACCCCTTCCGATTTCCTCAGGAAATTCCCAGAATGTTATATGAAGTCTAAACACTTGAAAAATATGTGCCAAACATCCCCCATCCCCTGCCGTCTAAAAAAAAATTCAGGATGTGTTCAGAAAAAATTCATTCTCAAACTTTACTCGCCACGTGGTGAACAGTGGGAAGGGATGAGGGATGTTTGGCACATATTTTGCAAGTGTACACCCTCCAAATAACATTCTGGGAAAATCCGGACGAGATCTGAAGGGGTCAAAGAAATTTCCAAAAAATGAGGAAGGTCTTCTAAGTACCAGAAATCTATAAATGTCAATTTTTATTACTGAATGGTGACCTCATACTACATATTTTTTATTTCTAAAGAGTGACTACCAACAAAAATTTTAAATAGGTAGCAACTGGAGTTCATTTTTATGGGTTTTAAGGATAAGGATTGTCCTGTTCTATCCAACACATCCGCATACTGTTTCTAAATCTAAAACTGTACCTAATCCATTTGGTCTTAATTTAGAAAGAATAATTTATTTTTTTAATTCTTCTCCGTTTTTTAAAGTGCATCTGCACTTTTTTTTCTCTTATCAATACTTATCTCCTATATTTCTCAGCTCTATTGTAAAGTCATAAAGTTGATTTTTTTAAATGAAAAAATTAAATTTTGTTAAGTGACAATGTTTTTTTTAAGTTTCCAGAATGGCTCAGAACTTTTTACCCCATTTTTGGTTTTGATGGTTAAAACTTTGTAACCTATTATCATTACAGAAAAATAACACAATCAGATTGATTACAAGAACATTTAATTTGAACAAGACATAATACTGTACACGCAACATTATAATTTTAGGAACATTTAAAGATTATATACTGGAAGTTATATAAACATACTAATTGTAAAGAATTTGTATAAATAAACATTGAATTTTCCAAATCTTCTAAATGTTGAGATTTCTGAAAGTCCTGTTGAGGGAGCTACAGAAAAATGAAGAGGAAATTAAGTTTGACGATCAAAAATTTATTTGTTTTCTGAAACTTACCATTTATTTAATAAACAATTTCTCCAGATATCGGAAATTCAAGACACCTTCCCTATCTTTCCTGAAAAACATTATTATTAAGTGTCCTGAAATAAATAATTAAGATTGAAAAAAAATTGTTAAACAACCTAAAAAAAATAATTATTAAGCTACTGAAAAAAATTATTAAGCATCCTGTAAAAAATAATTAAGTCACTGAAAAAGAAATTATTAAGCAATCTGAAAAAAATAAATATTAAACATCCTGAAAAAAAATTTATTAAGCATCCTAAAAAATAATTAAGACAACCTGAAAATGAAATTATTAAGCATCCTGAAATAAATAATTAAGCATCCTGAAAAAAATTATTAAGCATCCTGAAATAAATAATTAAGCATCCTGAAAAAAATATTAAGCATCCTGTAAAAAATAACTAAGTCACTGAAAAAGAAATTATTAACCATCCTGAAAAAAAATAATTATTAAGCATCCTGAAAAAGTAATTAAGACAACCTGAAAAAAAAATTGGGGGTTCGCGTTACCAGGGCTGTTCGTTTAATTCATAAAAAAAATTAATCTAGCCCCTCTGGTATTGCGTACGTAGAGCGATAACGAAAGAGAGACATTTCACCCCTTCAGATCTCGCCCCGATTTTCCTAGAATGTTATTTGGTGAGTGTACACTTGGAAATTATGGGACAAACTTCCCTCACCCCTTCCCTACTGCTCCACACCTGGCTAGGAAACCTTCAGAATTGGGTTGTTCCAGAAAACTTTCGGAATTTTTTTGGACCAGATGCGAGGGGATGGGGGATGTTTGGCACATATTTTTCAAGTGTTTAGGGTTCATATTACATTCTGAAATTTTCCTAAGGAAATCGGAGAGGGTCAAAAAATCTTCGAAAAAAAAAGGAAAGACTATAGTCTTTCCTCATTTTTTGGAAAAAAATTTCACCCCTTCAGATCTCGCCCCGATTTTCCCAGAATGTTATTTGGAGGGTATACACTTGGAAATTATGGGGCAAACTTCCCTCACCCCTTCCCACTGCTCCACACCTGGCTAGGAAACGTTCAGAATTGGGTTGTTCCAGAAAACTTTCGGAATTTTTTTGGACCAGATGCGAGGGGTTGGGGGATGTTTGGCACATATTTTTCAAGTGTTTAGGGTTCATATTACATTCTGAAATTTTCCTAAGGAAATCGGAGAGGGTCAAAAAATCTTCGAAAAAAAAAGGAAAGACTATAGTCTTTCCTCATTTTTTGGAAAAAAAATTCACCCCTTCAGATCTCGCCCCGATTTTCCCAGAATGTTATTTGGAGGGTATACACTTGGAAATTATGGGGCAAACTTCCCTCACCCCTTCCCACTGCTCCACACCTGGCTAGGAAACCTTCAGAATTGGGTTGTTCCAGAACACTTTCTGAATTTTTTTGGACCAGATGCGAGGGGTTGGGGGATGTTTGGCACATATTTTTCAAGTGTTTAGGGTTCATATTACATTCTGAAATTTTCCTAAGGAAATCGGAGAGGGTCAAAAAATCTTCGAAAAAAAAAGGAAAGACTATAGTCTTTCCTCATTTTTTGGAAAAAAATTTCACCCCTTCAGATCTCGCCCCGATTTTCCCAGAATGTTATTTGGAGGGTATACACTTGGAAATTATGGGGCAAACTTCCCTCACCCCTTCCCACTGCTCCACACCTGGCTAGGAAACGTTCAGAATTGGGTTGTTCCAGAAAACTTTCGGAATTTTTTTGGACCAGATGCGAGGGGTTGGGGGATGTTTGGCACATATTTTTCAAGTGTTTAGGGTTCATATTACATTCTGAAATTTTCCTAAGGAAATCGGAGAGGGTCAAAAAATCTTCGAAAAAAAAAGGAAAGACTATAGTCTTTCCTCATTTTTTGGAAAAAAAATTCACCCCTTCAGATCTCGCCCCGATTTTCCCAGAATGTTATTTGGAGGGTATACACTTGGAAATTATGGGGCAAACTTCCCTCACCCCTTCCCACTGCTCCACACCTGGCTAGGAAACGTTCAGAATTGGGTTGTTCCAGAAAACTTTCGGAATTTTTTTGGACCAGATGCGAGGGGTTGGGGGATGTTTGGTACATATTTTTCAAGTGTTTAGGGTTCATATTACATTCTGAAATTTTCCTAAGGAAATCGGAGAGGGTCAAAAAATCTTCGAAAAAAAAAGGAAAGACTATAGCCTTTCCTCATTTTTTGGAAAAAAATTTCACCCCTTCAGATCTCGCCCCGGTTTTCCCAGAATGTTATTTGGAGGGTATACACTTGGAAATTATGGGGCAAACTTCCCTCACCCCTTCCCACTGCTCCACACCTGGCTAGGAAACGTTCAGAATTGGGTTGTTCCAGAAAACTTTCTGAATTTTTTTGGACCAGATGCGAGGGGTTGGGGGATGTTTGGCACATATTTTTCAAGTGTTTAGGGTTCATATTACATTCTGAAATTTTCCTAAGGAAATCGGAGAGGGTCAAAAAATCTTCGAAAAAAAAAGGAAAGACTATAGTCTTTCCTCATTTTTTGGAAAAAAATTTCACCCCTTCAGATCTCGCCCCGATTTTTCCAGAATGTTATTTGGAGGGTATACACTTGGAAATTATGGGGCAAACTTCCCTCACCCCCTCCCTCTGCTCCACACCTGGCTAGGAAACGTTCAGAATTGGGTTTGTTCCAGAAAACTTTCGGAATTTTTTGGACCAGATGCGAGGGGATGGGGGATGTTTGGCATATATTTTTCAAGTGTTTAGGGTTCATATTACATTCTGAAATTTTCCTAAGGAAATCGGAGAGGGTCAAAAAATCTTCGAAAAAAAAAGGAAAGACTATAGTCTTTCCTCATTTTTTGGAAAAAAAATTCACCCCTTCAGATCTCGCCCCGATTTTCCCAGAATGTTATTTGGAGGGTATACACTTGGAAATTATGGGGCAAACTTCCCTCACCCCTTCCCACTGCTCCACACCTGGCTAGGAAACCTTCAGAATTGGGTTGTTCCAGAACACTTTCTGAATTTTTTTGGACCAGATGCGAGGGGTTGGGGGATGTTTGGCACATATTTTTCAAGTGTTTAGGGTTCATATTACATTCTGAAATTTTCCTAAGGAAATCGGAGAGGGTCAAAAAATCTTCGAAAAAAAAAGGAAAGACTATAGTCTTTCCTCATTTTTTGGAAAAAAAATTCACCCCTTCAGATCTCGCCCCGATTTTCCCAGAATGTTATTTGGAGGGTATACACTTGGAAATTATGGGGCAAACTTCCCTCACCCCTTCCCACTGCTCCACACCTGGCTAGGAAACGTTCAGAATTGGGTTGTTCCAGAAAACTTTCGGAATTTTTTTGGACCAGATGCGAGGGGTTGGGGGATGTTTGGTACATATTTTTCAAGTGTTTAGGGTTCATATTACATTCTGAAATTTTCCTAAGGAAATCGGAGAGGGTCAAAAAATCTTCGAAAAAAAAAGGAAAGACTATAGCCTTTCCTCATTTTTTGGAAAAAAATTTCACCCCTTCAGATCTCGCCCCGGTTTTCCCAGAATGTTATTTGGAGGGTATACACTTGGAAATTATGGGGCAAACTTCCCTCACCCCTTCCCACTGCTCCACACCTGGCTAGGAAACGTTCAGAATTGGGTTGTTCCAGAAAACTTTCTGAATTTTTTTGGACCAGATGCGAGGGGTTGGGGGATGTTTGGCACATATTTTTCAAGTGTTTAGGGTTCATATTACATTCTGAAATTTTCCTAAGGAAATCGGAGAGGGTCAAAAAATCTTCGAAAAAAAAAGGAAAGACTATAGTCTTTCCTCATTTTTTGGAAAAAAATTTCACCCCTTCAGATCTCGCCCCGATTTTTCCAGAATGTTATTTGGAGGGTATACACTTGAAAATTATGGGCCAAACTTCCCTCACCCCTTCCCACTGCTCCACACCTGGCTAGGAAACGTTCAGAATAGGGTTGTTCCAGAAAACTTTCTGAATTTTTTTGGACCAGATGCGAGGGGTTGGGGGATGTTTGGCACATATTTTTCAAGTGTTTAGGGTTCATATTACATTCTGAAATTTTCCTAAGGAAATCGGAGAGGGTCAAAAAATCTTCGAAAAAAAAAGGAAAGACTATAGTCTTTCCTCATTTTTTGGAAAAAAATTTCACCCCTTCAGATCTCGCCCCGATTTTCCCAGAATGTTATTTGGAGGGTATACACTTGGAAATTATGGGGCAAACTTCCCTCACCCCCTCCCACTGCTCCACACCTGGCTAGGAAACGTTCAGAATTGGGTTTGTTCCAGAAAACTTTCGCAATTTTTTGGACCAGATGCGAGGGGATGGGGGATGTTTGGCACATATTTTTCAAGTGTTTAGGGTTCATATTACATTCTGAAATTTTCCTAAGGAAATCGGAGAGGGTCAAAAAATCTTCGAAAAAAAAAGGAAAGACTATAGTCTTTCCTCATTTTTTGGAAAAAAATTTCACCCCTTCAGATCTCGCCCCGATTTTCCCAGAATGTTATTTGGAGGGTATACACTTGGAAATTATGGGGCAAACTTCCCTCACCCCTTCCCACTGCTCCACACCTGGCTAGGAAACGTTCAGAATTGGGTTGTTCCAGAAAACTTTCGGAATTTTTTTGGACCAGATGCGAGGGGTTGGGGGATGTTTGGCATATATTTTTCAAGTGTTTAGGGTTCATATTACATTCTGAAATTTTCCTAAGGAAATCGGAGAGGGTCAAAAAATCTTCGAAAAAAAAAGGAAAGACTATAGTCTTTCCTCATTTTTTGGAAAAAAATTTCACCCCTTCAGATCTCGCCCCGATTTTCCCAGAATGTTATTTGGAGGGTATACACTTGGAAATTATGGGGCAAACTTCCCTCACCCCTTCCCACTGCTCCACACCTGGCTAGGAAACGTTCAGAATTGGGTTGTTCCAGAAAACTTTCTGAATTTTTTTGGACCAGATGCGAGGGGTTGGGGGATGTTTGGCATATATTTTTCAAGTGTTTAGGGTTCATATTACATTCTGAAATTTTCCTAAGGAAATCGGAGAGGGTCAAAAAATCTTCGAAAAAAAAAGGAAAGACTATAGTCTTTCCTCATTTTTTGAAAAAAAATTTCACCCCTTCAGATCTCGCCCCGATTTTCCCAGAATGTTATTTGGAGGGTATACACTTGAAAATTATGGGGCAAACTTCCCTCACCCCTTCCCACTGCTCCACACCTGGCTAGGAAACTTTCAGAATTGGGTTGTTCCAGAAAACTTTCGGAATTTTTTTGGACCAGATGCGAGGGGTTGGGGGATGTTTGGCACATATTTTTCAAGTGTTTAGGGTTCATATTACATTCTGAAATTTTCCTAAGGAAATCGGAGAGGGTCAAAAAATCTTCGAAAAAAAAAGGAAAGACTATAGTCTTTCCTCATTTTTTGGAAAAAAATTTCACCCCTTCAGATCTCGCCCCGATTTTCCCAGAATGTTATTTGGAGGGTATACACTTGGAAATTATGGGGCAAACTTCCCTCACCCCTTCCCACTGCTCCACACCTGGCTAGGAAACGTTCAGAATTGGGTTGTTCCAGAAAACTTTCTGAATTTTTTTGGACCAGATGCGAGGGGTTGGGGGATGTTTGGCACATATTTTTCAAGTGTTTAGGGTTCATATTACATTCTGAAATTTTCCTAAGGAAATCGGAGAGGGTCAAAAAATCTTCGAAAAAAAAAGGAAAGACTATAGTCTTTCCTCATTTTTTGGAAAAAAATTTCACCCCTTCAGATCTCGCCCCGATTTTCCCAGAATGTTATTTGGAGGGTATACACTTGGAAATTATGGGGCAAACTTCCCTCACCCCTTCCCACTGCTCCACACCTGGCTAGGAAACGTTCAGAATTGGGTTGTTCCAGAAAACTTTCTGAATTTTTTTGGACCAGATGCGAGGGGTTGGGGGATGTTTGCCACATATTTTTCAAGTGTTTAGGGTTCATATTACATTCTGAAATTTTCCTAAGGAAATCGGAGAGGGTCAAAAAATCTTCGAAAAAAAAAAGGAAAGACTATAGTCTTTCCTCATTTTTTGGAAAAAAATTTCACCCCTTCAGATCTCGCCCCGATTTTCCCAGAATGTTATTTGGAGGGTATACACTTGGAAATTATGGGGCAAACTTCCCTCACCCCTTCCCACTGCTCCACACCTGGCTAGGAAACGTTCAGAATTGGGTTGTTCCAGAAAACTTTCGGAATTTTTTTGGACCAGATGCGAGGGGTTGGGGGATGTTTGGCACATATTTTTCAAGTGTTTAGGGTTCATATTACATTCTGAAATTTTCCTAAGGAAATCGGAGAGGGTCAAAAAATCTTCGAAAAAAAAAGGAAAGACTATAGTCTTTCCTCATTTTTTGGAAAAAAATTTCACCCCTTCAGATCTCGCCCCGATTTTCCCAGAATGTTATTTGGAGGGTATACACTTGGAAATTATGGGGCAAACTTCCCTCACCCCTTCCCACTGCTCCACACCTGGCTAGGAAACTTTCAGAATTGGGTTGTTCCAGAAAACTTTCGGAATTTTTTTGGACCAGATGCGAGGGGTTGGGGGATGTTTGGCACATATTTTTCAAGTGTTTAGGGTTCATATTACATTCTGAAATTTTCCTAAGGAAATCGGAGAGGGTCAAAAAATCTTCGAAAAAAAAAGGAAAGACTATAGTCTTTCCTCATTTTTTGGAAAAAAATTTCACCCCTTCAGATCTCGCCCCGATTTTCCCAGAATGTTATTTGGAGGGTATACACTTGGAAATTATGGGGCAAACTTCCCTCACCCCTTCCCACTGCTCCACACCTGGCTAGGAAACGTTCAGAATTGGGTTGTTCCAGAAAACTTTCTGAATTTTTTTGGACCAGATGCGAGGGGTTGGGGGATGTTTGGCACATATTTTTCAAGTGTTTAGGGTTCATATTACATTCTGAAATTTTCCTAAGGAAATCGGAGAGGGTCAAAAAATCTTCGAAAAAAAAAGGAAAGACTATAGTCTTTCCTCATTTTTTGGAAAAAAATTTCACCCCTTCAGATCTCGCCCCGATTTTCCCAGAATGTTATTTGGAGGGCATACACTTGGAAATTATGGGGCAAACTTCCCTCACCCCTTCCCACTGCTCCACACCTGGCTAGGAAACGTTCAGAATTGGGTTGTTCCAGAAAACTTTCGGAATTTTTTTGGACCAGATGCGAGGGGTTGGGGGATGTTTGGCACATATTTTTCAAGTGTTTAGGGTTCATATTACATTCTGAAATTTTCCTAAGGAAATCGGAGAGGGTCAAAAAATCTTCGAAAAAAAAAGGAAAGACTATAGTCTTTCCTCATTTTTTGGAAAAAAATTTCACCCCTTCAGATCTCGCCCCGATTTTCCCAGAATGTTATTTGGAGGGTATACACTTGGAAATTATGGGGCAAACTTCCCTCACCCCTTCCCACTGCTCCACACCTGGCTAGGAAACGTTCAGAATTGGGTTGTTCCAGAACACTTTCTGAATTTTTTTGGACCAGATGCGAGGGGTTGGGGGATGTTTGGCACATATTTTTCAAGTGTTTAGGGTTCATATTACATTCTGAAATTTTCCTAAGGAAATCGGAGAGGGTCAAAAAATCTTCGAAAAAAAAAGGAAAGACTATAGTCTTTCCTCATTTTTTGGAAAAAAATTTCACCCCTTCAGATCTCGACCCGATTTTCCCAGAATGTTATTTGGAGGGTATACACTTGGAAATTATGGGGCAAACTTCCCTCACCCCCTCCCACTGCTCCACACCTGGCTAGGAAACGTTCAGAATTGGGTTTGTTCCAGAAAACTTTCGGAATTTTTTGGACCAGATGCGAGGGGATGGGGGATGTTTGGCACATATTTTTCAAGTGTTTAGGGTTCATATTACATTCTGAAATTTTCCTAAGGAAATCGGAGAGGGTCAAAAAATCTTCGAAAAAAAAAGGAAAGACTATAGTCTTTCCTCATTTTTTGGAAAAAAATTTCACCCCTTCAGATCTCGCCCCGATTTTCCCAGAATGTTATTTGGAGGGTATACACTTGGAAATTATGGGGCAAACTTCCCTCACCCCTTCCCACTGCTCCACACCTGGCTAGGAAACGTTCAGAATTGGGTTGTTCCAGAAAACTTTCTGAATTTTTTTGGACCAGATGCGAGGGGTTGGGGGATGTTTGGCATATATTTTTCAAGTGTTTAGGGTTCATATTACATTCTGAAATTTTCCTAAGGAAATCGGAGAGGGTCAAAAAATCTTCGAAAAAAAAAGGAAAGACTATAGTCTTTCCTCATTTTTTGGAAAAAAATTTCACCCCTTCAGATCTCGCCCCGATTTTCCCAGAATGTTATTTGGAGGGTATACACTTGGAAATTATGGGGCAAACTTCCCTCACCCCTTCCCACTGCTCCACACCTGGCTAGGAAACGTTCAGAATTGGGTTGTTCCAGAAAACTTTCTGAATTTTTTTGGACCAGATGCGAGGGGTTGGGGGATGTTTGGCATATATTTTTCAAGTGTTTAGGGTTCATATTTCATTCTGAAATTTTCCTAAGGAAATCGGAGAGGGTCAAAAAATCTTCGAAAAAAAAAGGAAAGACTATAGTCTTTCCTCATTTTTTGAAAAAAAATTTCACCCCTTCAGATCTCGCCCCGATTTTCCCAGAATGTTATTTGGAGGGTATACACTTGGAAATTATGGGGCAAACTTCCCTCACCCCTTCCCACTGCTCCACACCTGGCTAGGAAACGTTCAGAATTGGGTTGTTCCAGAAAACTTTCTGAATTTTTTTGGACCAGATGCGAGGGGTTGGGGGATGTTTGGCACATATTTTTCAAGTGTTTAGGGTTCATATTACATTCTGAAATTTTCCTAAGGAAATCGGAGAGGGTCAAAAAATCTTCGAAAAAAAAAGGTCTTTCCTCATTTTTTGGAAAAAAATTTCACCCCTTCAGATCTCGCCCCGATTTTCCCAGAATGTTATTTGGAGGGTATACACTTGGAAATTATGGGGCAAACTTCCCTCACCCCTTCCCACTGCTCCACACCTGGCTAGGAAACGTTCAGAATTGGGTTGTTCCAGAAAACTTTCTGAATTTTTTTGGACCAGATGCGAGGGGTTGGGGGATGTTTGGCACATATTTTTCAAGTTTTTAGGGTTCATATTACATTCTGAAATTTTCCTAAGGAAATCGGAGAGGGTCAAAAAATCTTCGAAAAAAAAAGGAAAGACTATATATAGTCTTTCCTCATTTTTTGGAAAAAAATTTCACCCCTTCAGATCTCGCCCCGATTTTCCCAGAATGTTATTTGGAGGGTATACACTTGGAAATTATGGGGCAAACTTCCCTCACCCCTTCCCACTGCTCCACACCTGGCTAGGAAACGTTCAGAATTGGGTTGTTCCAGAAAACTTTCGGAATTTTTTTGGACCAGATGCGAGGGGTTGGGGGATGTTTGGCACATATTTTTCAAGTGTTTAGGGTTCATATTACATTCTGAAATTTTCCTAAGGAAATCGGAGAGGGTCAAAAAATCTTCGAAAAAAAAAGGAAAGACTATAGTCTTTCCTCATTTTTTGGAAAAAAATTTCACCCCTTCAGATCTCGCCCCGATTTTCCCAGAATGTTATTTGGAGGGTATACACTTGGAAATTATGGGGCAAACTTCCCTCACCCCTTCCCACTGCTCCACACCTGGCTAGGAAACTTTCAGAATTGGGTTGTTCCAGAAAACTTTCGGAATTTTTTTGGACCAGATGCGAGGGGATGGGGGATGTTTGGCACATATTTTTCAAGTGTTTAGGGTTCATATTACATTCTGAAATTTTCCTAAGGAAATCGGAGAGGGTCAAAAAATCTTCGAAAAAAAAAGGAAAGACTATAGTCTTTCCTCATTTTTTGGAAAAAAATTTCACCCCTTCAGATCTCGCCCCGATTTTCCCAGAATGTTATTTGGAGGGTATACACTTGGAAATTATGGGGCAAACTTCCCTCACCCCCTCCCACTGCTCCACACCTGGCTAGGAAACGTTCAGAATTGGGTTTGTTCCAGAAAACTTTCGGAATTTTTTGGACCAGATGCGAGGGGATGGGGGATGTTTGGCACATATTTTTCAAGTGTTTAGGGTTCATATTACATTCTGAAATTTTCCTAAGGAAATCGGAGAGGGTCAAAAAATCTTCGAAAAAAAAAGGAAAGACTATAGTCTTTCCTCATTTTTTGGAAAAAAATTTCACCCCTTCAGATCTCGCCCCGATTTTCCCAGAATGTTATTTGGAGGGTATACACTTGGAAATTATGGGGCAAACTTCCCTCACCCCTTCCCACTGCTCCACACCTGGCTAGGAAACGTTCAGAATTGGGTTGTTCCAGAAAACTTTCTGAATTTTTTTGGACCAGATGCGAGGGGTTGGGGGATGTTTGGCATATATTTTTCAAGTGTTTAGGGTTCATATTACATTCTGAAATTTTCCTAAGGAAATCGGAGAGGGTCAAAAAATCTTCGAAAAAAAAAGGAAAGACTATAGTCTTTCCTCATTTTTTGGAAAAAAATTTCACCCCTTCAGATCTCGCCCCGATTTTCCCAGAATGTTATTTGGAGGGTATACACTTGAAAATTATGGGGCAAACTTCCCTCACCCCTTCCCACTGCTCCACACCTGGCTAGGAAACTTTCAGAATTGGGTTGTTCCAGAAAACTTTCGGAATTTTTTTGGACCAGATGCGAGGGGTTGGGGGATGTTTGGCACATATTTTTCAAGTGTTTAGGGTTCATATTACATTCTGAAATTTTCCTAAGGAAATCGGAGAGGGTCAAAAAATCTTCGAAAAAAAAAGGAAAGACTATAGTCTTTCCTCATTTTTTGGAAAAAAATTTCACCCCTTCAAATCTCGCCCCGATTTTCCCAGAATGTTATTTGGAGGGTATACACTTGGAAATTATGGGGCAAACTTCCCTCACCCCTTCCCACTGCTCCACACCTGGCTAGGAAACGTTCAGAATTGGGTTGTTCCAGAAAACTTTCTGAATTTTTTTGGACCAGATGCGAGGGGTTGGGGGATGTTTGGCACATATTTTTCAAGTGTTTAGGGTTCATATTACATTCTGAAATTTTCCTAAGGAAATCGGAGAGGGTCAAAAAATCTTCGAAAAAAAAAGGAAAGACTATAGTCTTTCCTCATTTTTTGGAAAAAAATTTCACCCCTTCAGATCTCGCCCCGATTTTCCCAGAATGTTATTTGGAGGGTATACACTTGGAAATTATGGGGCAAACTTCCCTCACCCCTTCCCACTGCTCCACACCTGGCTAGGAAACGTTCAGAATTGGGTTGTTCCAGAAAACTTTCTGAATTTTTTTGGACCAGATGCGAGGGGTTGGGGGATGTTTGGCACATATTTTTCAAGTGTTTAGGGTTCATATTACATTCTGAAATTTTCCTAAGGAAATCGGAGAGGGTCAAAAAATCTTCGAAAAAAAAAGGAAAGACTATAGTCTTTCCTCATTTTTTGGAAAAAAATTTCACCCCTTCAGATCTCGCCCCGATTTTCCCAGAATGTTATTTGGAGGGTATACACTTGGAAATTATGGGGCAAACTTCCCTCACCCCTTCCCACTGCTCCACACCTGGCTAGGAAACGTTCAGAATTGGGTTGTTCCAGAAAACTTTCGGAATTTTTTTGGACCAGATGCGAGGGGTTGGGGGATGTTTGGCACATATTTTTCAAGTGTTTAGGGTTCATATTACATTCTGAAATTTTCCTAAGGAAATCGGAGAGGGTCAAAAAATCTTCGAAAAAAAAAGGAAAGACTATAGTCTTTCCTCATTTTTTGGAAAAAAATTTCACCCCTTCAGATCTCGCCCCGATTTTCCCAGAATGTTATTTGGAGGGTATACACTTGGAAATTATGGGGCAAACTTCCCTCACCCCTTCCCACTGCTCCACACCTGGCTAGGAAACTTTCAGAATTGGCTTGTTCCAGAAAACTTTCGGAATTTTTTTGGACCAGATGCGAGGGGTTGGGGGATGTTTGGCACATATTTTTCAAGTGTTTAGGGTTCATATTACATTCTGAAATTTTCCTAAGGAAATCGGAGAGGGTCAAAAAATCTTCGAAAAAAAAAGGAAAGACTATAGTCTTTCCTCATTTTTTGGAAAAAAAATTCACCCCTTCAGATCTCGCCCCGATTTTCCCAGAATGTTATTTGGAGGGTATACACTTGGAAATTATGGGGCAAACTTCCCTCACCCCTTCCCACTGCTCCACACCTGGCTAGGAAACGTTCAGAATTGGGTTGTTCCAGAACACTTTCTGAATTTTTTTGGACCAGATGCGAGGGGTTGGGGGATGTTTGGCACATATTTTTCAAGTGTTTAGGGTTCATATTACATTCTGAAATTTTCCTAAGGAAATCGGAGAGGGTCAAAAAATCTTCGAAAAAAAAAGGAAAGACTATAGTCTTTCCTCATTTTTTGGAAAAAAATTTCACCCCTTCAGATCTCGCCCCGATTTTCCCAGAATGTTATTTGGAGGGTATACACTTGGAAATTATGGGGCAAACTTCCCTCACCCCTTCCCACTGCTCCACACCTGGCTAGGAAACGTTCAGAATTGGGTTGTTCCAGAAAACTTTCGGAATTTTTTTGGACCAGATGCGAGGGGTTGGGGGATGTTTGGCACATATTTTTCAAGTGTTTAGGGTTCATATTACATTCTGAAATTTTCCTAAGGAAATCGGAGAGGGTCAAAAAATCTTCAAAAAAAAAGGAAAGACTATAGTCTTTCCTCATTTTTTGGAAAAAAATTTCACCCCTTCAGATCTCGCCCCGATTTTCCCAGAATGTTATTTGGAGGGTATACACTTGGAAATTATGGGGCAAACTTCCCTCACCCCTTCCCACTGCTCCACACCTGGCTAGGAAACTTTCAGAATTGGGTTGTTCCAGAAAACTTTCGGAATTTTTTTGGACCAGATGCGAGGGGTTGGGGGATGTTTGGCACATATTTTTCAAGTGTTTAGGGTTCATATTACATTCTGAAATTTTCCTAAGGAAATCGGAGAGGGTCAAAAAATCTTCGAAAAAAAAAGGAAAGACTATAGTCTTTCCTCAATTTTTGGAAAAAAAATTCACCCCTTCAGATCTCGCCCCGATTTTCCCAGAATGTTATTTGGAGGGTATACACTTGGAAATTATGGGGCAAACTTCCCTCACCCCTTCCCACTGCTCCACACCTGGCTAGGAAACGTTCAGAATTGGGTTGTTCCAGAACACTTTCTGAATTTTTTTGGACCAGATGCGAGGGGTTGGGGGATGTTTGGCACATATTTTTCAAGTGTTTAGGGTTCATATTACATTCTGAAATTTTCCTAAGGAAATCGGAGAGGGTCAAAAAATCTTCGAAAAAAAAAGGAAAGACTATAGTCTTTCCTCATTTTTTGGAAAAAAATTTCACCCCTTCAGATCTCGCCCCGATTATCCCAGAATGTTATTTGGAGGGTATACACTTGGAAATTATGGGGCAAACTTCCCTCACCCCTTCCCACTGCTCCACACCTGGCTAGGAAACGTTCAGAATTGAGTTGTTCCAGAAAACTTTCGGAATTTTTTTGGACCAGATGCGAGAGGTTGGGGGATGTTTGGCACATATTTTTCAAGTGTTTAGGGTTCATATTACATTCTGAAATTTTCCTAAGGAAATCGGAGAGGGTCCGAGGGGTTGGGGGATGTTTGGCACATATTTTTCAAGTGTTTAGGGTTCATATTACATTCTGAAATTTTCCTAAGGAAATCGGAGAGGGTCAAAAAATCT
This sequence comes from Hemicrepidius hirtus, assembly GCA_963082805.1. Lineage (NCBI taxonomy): Eukaryota > Metazoa > Arthropoda > Insecta > Coleoptera > Elateridae > Hemicrepidius > Hemicrepidius hirtus. The sequence continues at coordinate 10,595,749 of OY720167.1, forward strand.
TCGAAAAAAAAAGGAAAGACTATAGTCTTTCCTCATTTTTTGGAAAAAAATTTCACCCCTTCAGATCTCGCCCCGATTTTTCCAGAATGTTATTTGGAGGGTATACACTTGAAAATTATGGGGCAAACTTCCCTCACCCCTTCCCACTGCTCCACACCTGGCTAGGAAACGTTCAGAATTGGGTTGTTCCAGAAAACTTTCTGAATTTTTTTGGACCAGATGCGAGGGGTTGGGGGATGTTTGGCACATATTTTTCAAGTGTTTAGGGTTCATATTACATTCTGAAATTTTCCTAAGGAAATCGGAGAGGGTCAAAAAATCTTCGAAAAAAAAAGGAAAGACTATAGTCTTTCCTCATTTTTTGGAAAAAAATTTCACCCCTTCAGATCTCGCCCCGATTTTCCCAGAATGTTATTTGGAGGGTATACACTTGGAAATTACGGGGCAAACTTCCCTCACCCCTTCCCACTGCTCCACACCTGGCTAGGAAACGTTCAGAATTGGGTTGTTCCAGAAAACTTTCGGAATTTTTTTGGACCAGATGCGAGGGGTTGGGGGATGTTTGGCACATATTTTTCAAGTGTTTAGGGTTCATATTACATTCTGAAATTTTCCTAAGGAAATCGGAGAGGGTCAAAAAATCTTCGAAAAAAAAAGGAAAGACTATAGTCTTTCCTCATTTTTTGGAAAAAAATTTCACCCCTTCAGATCTCGCCCCGATTTTCCCAGAATGTTATTTGGAGGGTATACACTTGAAAATTATGGGGCAAACTTCCCTCACCCCTTCCCACTGCTCCACACCTGGCTAGGAAACGTTCAGAATTGGGTTGTTCCAGAAAACTTTCTGAATTTTTTTGGACCAGATGCGAGGGGTTGGGGGATGTTTGGCACATATTTTTCAAGTGTTTAGGGTTCATATTACATTCTGAAATTTTCCTAAGGAAATCGGAGAGGGTCAAAAAATCTTCGAAAAAAAAAGGAAAGACTATAGTCTTTCCTCATTTTTTGGAAAAAAATTTCACCCCTTCAGATCTCGACCCGATTTTCCCAGAATGTTATTTGGAGGGTATACACTTGGAAATTATGGGGCAAACTTCCCTCACCCCCTCCCACTGCTCCACACCTGGCTAGGAAACGTTCAGAATTGGGTTTGTTCCAGAAAACTTTCGGAATTTTTTGGACCAGATGCGAGGGGATGGGGGATGTTTGGCACATATTTTTCAAGTGTTTAGGGTTCATATTACATTCTGAAATTTTCCTAAGGAAATCGGAGAGGGTCAAAAAATCTTCGAAAAAAAAAGGAAAGACTATAGTCTTTCCTCATTTTTTGGAAAAAAATTTCACCCCTTCAGATCTCGCCCCGATTTTCCCAGAATGTTATTTGGAGGGTATACACTTGGAAATTATGGGGCAAACTTCCCTCACCCCTTCCCACTGCTCCACACCTGGCTAGGAAACGTTCAGAATTGGGTTGTTCCAGAAAACTTTCTGAATTTTTTTGGACCAGATGCGAGGGGTTGGGGGATGTTTGGCATATATTTTTCAAGTGTTTAGGGTTCATATTACATTCTGAAATTTTCCTAAGGAAATCGGAGAGGGTCAAAAAATCTTCGAAAAAAAAAGGAAAGACTATAGTCTTTCCTCATTTTTTGGAAAAAAATTTCACCCCTTCAGATCTCGCCCCGATTTTCCCAGAATGTTATTTGGAGGGTATACACTTGGAAATTATGGGGCAAACTTCCCTCACCCCTTCCCACTGCTCCACACCTGGCTAGGAAACGTTCAGAATTGGGTTGTTCCAGAAAACTTTCTGAATTTTTTTGGACCAGATGCGAGGGGTTGGGGGATGTTTGGCATATATTTTTCAAGTGTTTAGGGTTCATATTTCATTCTGAAATTTTCCTAAGGAAATCGGAGAGGGTCAAAAAATCTTCGAAAAAAAAAGGAAAGACTATAGTCTTTCCTCATTTTTTGAAAAAAAATTTCACCCCTTCAGATCTCGCCCCGATTTTCCCAGAATGTTATTTGGAGGGTATACACTTGGAAATTATGGGGCAAACTTCCCTCACCCCTTCCCACTGCTCCACACCTGGCTAGGAAACGTTCAGAATTGGGTTGTTCCAGAAAACTTTCTGAATTTTTTTGGACCAGATGCGAGGGGTTGGGGGATGTTTGGCACATATTTTTCAAGTGTTTAGGGTTCATATTACATTCTGAAATTTTCCTAAGGAAATCGGAGAGGGTCAAAAAATCTTCGAAAAAAAAAGGTCTTTCCTCATTTTTTGGAAAAAAATTTCACCCCTTCAGATCTCGCCCCGATTTTCCCAGAATGTTATTTGGAGGGTATACACTTGGAAATTATGGGGCAAACTTCCCTCACCCCTTCCCACTGCTCCACACCTGGCTAGGAAACGTTCAGAATTGGGTTGTTCCAGAAAACTTTCTGAATTTTTTTGGACCAGATGCGAGGGGTTGGGGGATGTTTGGCACATATTTTTCAAGTTTTTAGGGTTCATATTACATTCTGAAATTTTCCTAAGGAAATCGGAGAGGGTCAAAAAATCTTCGAAAAAAAAAGGAAAGACTATATATAGTCTTTCCTCATTTTTTGGAAAAAAATTTCACCCCTTCAGATCTCGCCCCGATTTTCCCAGAATGTTATTTGGAGGGTATACACTTGGAAATTATGGGGCAAACTTCCCTCACCCCTTCCCACTGCTCCACACCTGGCTAGGAAACGTTCAGAATTGGGTTGTTCCAGAAAACTTTCGGAATTTTTTTGGACCAGATGCGAGGGGTTGGGGGATGTTTGGCACATATTTTTCAAGTGTTTAGGGTTCATATTACATTCTGAAATTTTCCTAAGGAAATCGGAGAGGGTCAAAAAATCTTCGAAAAAAAAAGGAAAGACTATAGTCTTTCCTCATTTTTTGGAAAAAAATTTCACCCCTTCAGATCTCGCCCCGATTTTCCCAGAATGTTATTTGGAGGGTATACACTTGGAAATTATGGGGCAAACTTCCCTCACCCCTTCCCACTGCTCCACACCTGGCTAGGAAACTTTCAGAATTGGGTTGTTCCAGAAAACTTTCGGAATTTTTTTGGACCAGATGCGAGGGGATGGGGGATGTTTGGCACATATTTTTCAAGTGTTTAGGGTTCATATTACATTCTGAAATTTTCCTAAGGAAATCGGAGAGGGTCAAAAAATCTTCGAAAAAAAAAGGAAAGACTATAGTCTTTCCTCATTTTTTGGAAAAAAATTTCACCCCTTCAGATCTCGCCCCGATTTTCCCAGAATGTTATTTGGAGGGTATACACTTGGAAATTATGGGGCAAACTTCCCTCACCCCCTCCCACTGCTCCACACCTGGCTAGGAAACGTTCAGAATTGGGTTTGTTCCAGAAAACTTTCGGAATTTTTTGGACCAGATGCGAGGGGTTGGGGGATGTTTGGCACATATTTTTCAAGTGTTTAGGGTTCATATTACATTCTGAAATTTTCCTAAGGAAATCGGAGAGGGTCAAAAAATCTTCGAAAAAAAAAGGAAAGACTATAGTCTTTCCTCATTTTTTGGAAAAAAATTTCACCCCTTCAGATCTCGCCCCGATTTTCCCAGAATGTTATTTGGAGGGTATACACTTGGAAATTATGGGGCAAACTTCCCTCACCCCTTCCCACTGCTCCACACCTGGCTAGGAAACGTTCAGAATTGGGTTGTTCCAGAAAACTTTCGGAATTTTTTTGGACCAGATGCGAGGGGTTGGGGGATGTTTGGCACATATTTTTCAAGTGTTTAGGGTTCATATTACATTCTGAAATTTTCCTAAGGAAATCGGAGAGGGTCAAAAAATCTTCGAAAAAAAAAGGAAAGACTATAGTCTTTCCTCATTTTTTGGAAAAAAATTTCACCCCTTCAGATCTCGCCCCGATTTTCCCAGAATGTTATTTGGAGGGTATACACTTGGAAATTATGGGGCAAACTTCCCTCACCCCTTCCCACTGCTCCACACCTGGCTAGGAAACTTTCAGAATTGGCTTGTTCCAGAAAACTTTCGGAATTTTTTTGGACCAGATGCGAGGGGTTGGGGGATGTTTGGCACATATTTTTCAAGTGTTTAGGGTTCATATTACATTCTGAAATTTTCCTAAGGAAATCGGAGAGGGTCAAAAAATCTTCGAAAAAAAAAGGAAAGACTATAGTCTTTCCTCATTTTTTGGAAAAAAAATTCACCCCTTCAGATCTCGCCCCGATTTTCCCAGAATGTTATTTGGAGGGTATACACTTGGAAATTATGGGGCAAACTTCCCTCACCCCTTCCCACTGCTCCACACCTGGCTAGGAAACGTTCAGAATTGGGTTGTTCCAGAACACTTTCTGAATTTTTTTGGACCAGATGCGAGGGGTTGGGGGATGTTTGGCACATATTTTTCAAGTGTTTAGGGTTCATATTACATTCTGAAATTTTCCTAAGGAAATCGGAGAGGGTCAAAAAATCTTCGAAAAAAAAAGGAAAGACTATAGTCTTTCCTCATTTTTTGGAAAAAAATTTCACCCCTTCAGATCTCGCCCCGATTTTCCCAGAATGTTATTTGGAGGGTATACACTTGGAAATTATGGGGCAAACTTCCCTCACCCCTTCCCACTGCTCCACACCTGGCTAGGAAACGTTCAGAATTGGGTTGTTCCAGAAAACTTTCGGAATTTTTTTGGACCAGATGCGAGGGGTTGGGGGATGTTTGGCACATATTTTTCAAGTGTTTAGGGTTCATATTACATTCTGAAATTTTCCTAAGGAAATCGGAGAGGGTCAAAAAATCTTCAAAAAAAAAGGAAAGACTATAGTCTTTCCTCATTTTTTGGAAAAAAATTTCACCCCTTCAGATCTCGCCCCGATTTTCCCAGAATGTTATTTGGAGGGTATACACTTGGAAATTATGGGGCAAACTTCCCTCACCCCTTCCCACTGCTCCACACCTGGCTAGGAAACTTTCAGAATTGGGTTGTTCCAGAAAACTTTCGGAATTTTTTTGGACCAGATGCGAGGGGTTGGGGGATGTTTGGCACATATTTTTCAAGTGTTTAGGGTTCATATTACATTCTGAAATTTTCCTAAGGAAATCGGAGAGGGTCAAAAAATCTTCGAAAAAAAAAGGAAAGACTATAGTCTTTCCTCAATTTTTGGAAAAAAAATTCACCCCTTCAGATCTCGCCCCGATTTTCCCAGAATGTTATTTGGAGGGTATACACTTGGAAATTATGGGGCAAACTTCCCTCACCCCTTCCCACTGCTCCACACCTGGCTAGGAAACGTTCAGAATTGGGTTGTTCCAGAACACTTTCTGAATTTTTTTGGACCAGATGCGAGGGGTTGGGGGATGTTTGGCACATATTTTTCAAGTGTTTAGGGTTCATATTACATTCTGAAATTTTCCTAAGGAAATCGGAGAGGGTCAAAAAATCTTCGAAAAAAAAAGGAAAGACTATAGTCTTTCCTCATTTTTTGGAAAAAAATTTCACCCCTTCAGATCTCGCCCCGATTATCCCAGAATGTTATTTGGAGGGTATACACTTGGAAATTATGGGGCAAACTTCCCTCACCCCTTCCCACTGCTCCACACCTGGCTAGGAAACGTTCAGAATTGAGTTGTTCCAGAAAACTTTCGGAATTTTTTTGGACCAGATGCGAGAGGTTGGGGGATGTTTGGCACATATTTTTCAAGTGTTTAGGGTTCATATTACATTCTGAAATTTTCCTAAGGAAATCGGAGAGGGTCCGAGGGGTTGGGGGATGTTTGGCACATATTTTTCAAGTGTTTAGGGTTCATATTACATTCTGAAATTTTCCTAAGGAAATCGGAGAGGGTCAAAAAATCTTCGAAAAAAAAAGGAAAGACTATAGTCTTTCCTCATTTTTTGGAAAAAAATTTCACCCCTTCAGATCTCGCCCCGATTTTTCCAGAATGTTATTTGGAGGGTATACACTTGAAAATTATGGGGCAAACTTCCCTCACCCCTTCCCACTGCTCCACACCTGGCTAGGAAACGTTCAGAATTGGGTTGTTCCAGAAAACTTTCTGAATTTTTTTGGACCAGATGCGAGGGGTTGGGGGATGTTTGGCACATATTTTTCAAGTGTTTAGGGTTCATATTACATTCTGAAATTTTCCTAAGGAAATCGGAGAGGGTCAAAAAATCTTCGAAAAAAAAAGGAAAGACTATAGTCTTTCCTCATTTTTTGGAAAAAAATTTCACCCCTTCAGATCTCGCCCCGATTTTCCCAGAATGTTATTTGGAGGGTATACACTTGGAAATTACGGGGCAAACTTCCCTCACCCCTTCCCACTGCTCCACACCTGGCTAGGAAACGTTCAGAATTGGGTTGTTCCAGAAAACTTTCGGAATTTTTTTGGACCAGATGCGAGGGGTTGGGGGATGTTTGGCACATATTTTTCAAGTGTTTAGGGTTCATATTACATTCTGAAATTTTCCTAAGGAAATCGGAGAGGGTCAAAAAATCTTCGAAAAAAAAAGGAAAGACTATAGTCTTTCCTCATTTTTTGGAAAAAAATTTCACCCCTTCAGATCTCGCCCCGATTTTCCCAGAATGTTATTTGGAGGGTATACACTTGGAAATTATGGGGCAAACTTCCCTCACCCCTTCCCACTGCTCCACACCTGGCTAGGAAACGTTCAGAATTGGGTTGTTCCAGAACACTTTCTGAATTTTTTTGGACCAGATGCGAGGGGTTGGGGGATGTTTGGCACATATTTTTCAAGTGTTTAGGGTTCATATTACATTCTGAAATTTTCCTAAGGAAATCGGAGAGGGTCAAAAAATCTTCGAAAAAAAAAGGAAAGACTATAGTCTTTCCTCATTTTTTGGAAAAAAATTTCACCCCTTCAGATCTCGCCCCGATTTTCCCAGAATGTTATTTGGAGGGTATACACTTGGAAATTATGGGGCAAACTTTCCTCACCCCTTCCCACTGCTCCACACCTGGCTAGGAAACGTTCAGAATTGGGTTGTTCCAGAAAACTTTCGGAATTTTTTTGGACCAGATGCGAGGGGTTGGGGGATGTTTGGCACATATTTTTCAAGTGTTTAGGGTTCATATTACATTCTGAAATTTTCCTAAGGAAATCGGAGAGGGTCAAAAAATCTTCGAAAAAAAAAGGAAAGACTATAGTCTTTCCTCATTTTTTGGAAAAAAATTTCACCCCTTCAGATCTCGCCCCGATTTTCCCAGAATGTTATTTGGAGGGTATACACTTGGAAATTATGGGGCAAACTTCCCTCACCCCTTCCCACTGCTCCACACCTGGCTAGGAAGCGTTCAGAATTGGGTTGTTCCAGAAAACTTTCTGAATTTTTTTGGACCAGATGCGAGGGGTTGGGGGATGTATGGCACATATTTTTCAAGTGTTTAGGGTTCATATTACATTCTGAAATTTTCCTAAGGAAATCGGAGAGGGTCAAAAAATCTTCGAAAAAAAAAGGAAAGACTATAGTCTTTCCTCATTTTTTGGAAAAAAATTTCACCCCTTCAGATCTCGCCCCGGTTTTCCCAGAATGTTATTTGGAGGGTATACACTTGGAAATTATGGGGCAAACTTCCCTCACCCCTTCCCACTGCTCCACACCTGGCTAGGAAACGTTCAGAATTGGGTTGTTCCAGAAAACTTTCGGAATTTTTTTGGACCAGATGCGAGGGGTTGGGGGATGTTTGGCACATATTTTTCAAGTGTTTAGGGTTCATATTACATTCTGAAATGTTCCTAAGGAAATCGGAGAGGGTCAAAAAATCTTCGAAAAAAAAAGGAAAGACTATAGTCTTTCCTCATTTTTTGGAAAAAAATTTCACCCCTTCAGATCTCGCCCCGATTTTCCCAGAATGTTATTTGGAGGGTATACACTTGGAAATTATGGGGCAAACTTTCCTCACCCCTTCCCACTGCTCCACACCTGGCTAGGAAACGTTCAGAATTGGGTTGTTCCAGAAAACTTTCGGAATTTTTTTGGAACAGATGCGAGGGGTTGGGGGATGCTTGGCACATATTTTTCAAGTGTTTAGGGTTCATATTACATTCTGAAATTTTCCTAAGGAAATCGGAGAGGGTCAAAAAATCTTCGAAAAAAAAAGGAAAGACTATAGTCTTTCCTCATTTTTTGGAAAAAAATTTCACCCCTTCAGATCTCGCCCCGATTTTCCCAGAATGTTATTTGGAGGGTATACACTTGGAAATTATGGGGCAAACTTCCCTCACCCCTTCCCAGTGCTCCACACCTGGCTAGGAAACGTTCAGAATTGGGTTGTTCCAGAAAACTTTCTGAATTTTTTTGGACCAGATGCGAGGGGATGGGGGATGTTTGGCACATATTTTTCAAGTGTTTAGGGTTCATATTACATTCTGAAATTTTCCTAAGGAAATCGGAGAGGGTCAAAAAATCTTCGAAAAAAAAAGGAAAGACTATAGTCTTTCCTCATTTTTTGGAAAAAAATTTCACCCCTTCAGATCTAGCCCCGATTTTCCCAGAATGTTATTTGGAGGGTATACACTTGGAAATTATGGGGCAAACTTCCCTCACCCCTTCCCACTGCTCCACACCTGGCTAGGAAGCGTTCAGAATTGGGTTGTTCCAGAAAACTTTCTGAATTTTTTTGGACCAGATGCGAGGGGTTGGGGGATGTTTGGCACATATTTTTCAAGTGTTTAGGGTTCATATTACATTCTGAAATTTTCCTAAGGAAATCGGAGAGGGTCAAAAAATCTTCAAAAAAAAAAGGAAAGACTATATCTTTCCTCATTTTTTGGAAAAAAATTTCACCCCTTCAGATCTCGCCCCGATTTTCCCAGAATGTTATTTGGAGGGTATACACTTGGAAATTATGGGGCAAACTTCCCTCACCCCTTCCCACTGCTCCACACCTGGCTAGGAAACGTTCAGAATTGGGTTGTTCCAGAACACTATCTGAATTTTTTTGGACCAGATGCGAGGGGTTGGGGGATGTTTGGCACATATTTTTCAAGTGTTTAGGGTTCATATTACATTCTGAAATTTTCCTAAGGAAATCGGAGAGGGTCAAAAAATCTTCGAAAAAAAAGGAAAGACTATAGTCTTTCCTCATTTTTTGGAAAAAAATTTCACCCCTTCAGATCTCGCCCCGATTTTCCCAGAATGTTATTTGGAGGGTATACACTTGGAAATTATGGGGCAAACTTCCCTCACCCCTTCCCACTGCTCCACACCTGGCTAGGAAGCGTTCAGAATTGGGTTGTTCCAGAAAACTTTCTGAATTTTTTTGGACCAGATGCGAGGGGTTGGGGGATGTTTGGCACATATTTTTCAAGTGTTTAGGGTTCATATTACATTCTGAAATTTTCCTAAGGAAATCGGAGAGGGTCAAAAAATCTTCGAAAAAAAAAGGAAAGACTATAGTCTTTCCTCATTTTTTGGAAAAAAATTTCACCCCTTCAGATCTCGCCCCGATTTTCCCAGAATGTTATTTGGAGGGTATACACTTGGAAATTATGGGGCAAACTTCCCTCACCCCTTCCCACTGCTCCACACCTGGCTAGGAAACGTTCAGAATTGGGTTGTTCCAGAACACTATCTGAATTTTTTTGGACCAGATGCGAGGGGTTGGGGGATGTTTGGCACATATTTTTCAAGTGTTTAGGGTTCATATTACATTCTGAAATTTTCCTAAGGAAATCGGAGAGGGTCAAAAAATCTTCGAAAAAAAAGGAAAGACTATTATAGTCTTTCCTCATTTTTTGGAAAAAAATTTCACCCCTTCAGATCTCGCCCCGATTTTCCCAGAATGTTATTTGGAGGGTATACACTTGGAAATTATGGGGCAAACTTCCCTCACCCCTTCCCACTGCTCCACACCTGGCTAGGAAGCGTTCAGAATTGGGTTGTTCCAGAAAACTTTCTGAATTTTTTTGGACCAGATGCGAGGGGTTGGGGGATGTTTGGCACATATTTTTCAAGTGTTTAGGGTTCATATTACATTCTGAAATTTTCCTAAGGAAATCGGAGAGGGTCAAAAAATCTTCGAAAAAAAAAGGAAAGACTATAGTCTTTCCTCATTTTTTGGAAAAAAATTTCACCCCTTCAGATCTCGCCCCGGTTTTCCCAGAATGTTATTTGGAGGGTATACACTTGGAAATTATGGGGCAAACTTCCCTCACCCCTTCCCACTGCTCCACACCTGGCTAGGAAACGTTCAGAATTGGGTTGTTCCAGAAAACTTTCGGAATTTTTTTGGACCAGATGCGAGGGGTTGGGGGATGTTTGGCACATATTTTTCAAGTGTTTAGGGTTCATATTACATTCTGAAATTTTCCTAAGGAAATCGGAGAGGGTCAAAAAATCTTCGAAAAAAAAAGGAAAGACTATAGTCTTTCCTCATTTTTTGGAAAAAAATTTCACCCCTTCAGATCTCGCCCCGATTTTCCCAGAATGTTATTTGGAGGGTATACACTTGGAAATTATGGGGCAAACTTCCCTCACCCCTTCCCAGTGCTCCACACCTGGCTAGGAAACGTTCAGAATTGGGTTGTTCCAGAAAACTTTCTGAATTTTTTTGGACCAGATGCGAGGGGATGGGGGATGTTTGGCACATATTTTTCAAGTGTTTAGGGTTCATATTACATTCTGAAATTTTCCTAAGGAAATCGGAGAGGGTCAACAAATCTTCGAAAAAAAAAGGAAAGACTATAGTCTTTCCTCATTTTTTGGAAAAAAATTTCACCCCTTCAGATCTCGCCCCGATTTTCCCAGAATGTTATTTGGAGGGTATACACTTGGAAATTATGGGGCAAACTTCCCTCACCCCTTTCCACTGCTCCACACCTGGCTAGGAAACGTTCAGAATTGGGTTGTTCCAGAAAACTTTCTGAATTTTTTTGGACCAGATGCGAGGGGTTGGGGGATGTTTGGCATATATTTTTCAAGTGTTTAGGGTTCATATTACATTCTGAAATTTTCCTAAGGAAATCGGAGAGGGTCAAAAAATCTTCGAAAAAAAAAGGGAAGACTATAGTCTTTCCTCATTTTTTGGAAAAAAATTTCACCCCTTCAGATCTCGCCCCGATTTTCCCAGAATGTTATTTGGAGGGTATACACTTGGAAATTATGGGGCAAACTTCCCTCACCCCTTCCCACTGCTCCACACCTGGCTAGGAAACGTTCAGAATTGGGTTGTTCCAGAACACTATCTGAATTTTTTTGGACCAGATGCGAGGGGTTGGGGGATGTTTGGCACATATTTTTCAAGTGTTTAGGGTTCATATTACATTCTGAAATTTTCCTAAGGAAATCGGAGAGGGTCAAAAAATCTTCCAAAAAAAAAAGGAAAGACTATAGTCTTTCCTCATTTTTTGGAAAAAAATTTCACCCCTTCAGATCTCGCCCCGATTTTCCCAGAATGTTATTTGGAGGGTATACACTTTGAAATTATGGGGCAAACTTCCCTCACCCCTTCCCAGTGGACCTGGCTAGGAAACGTTCAGAATTGGGTTTTTCCAGAAAACTTTCTGAATTTTTTTGGACCAGATGCGAGGGGATGGGGGATGTTTGGCACATATTTTTCAAGTGTTTAGGGTTCATATTACATTCTGAAATTTTCCTAAGGAAATCGGAGAGGGTCAAAAAATCTTCGAAAAAAAAAGGAAAGACTATTATAGTCTTTCCTCATTTTTTGGAAAAAAATTTCACCCCTTCAGATCTCGCCCCGGTTTTCCCAGAATGTTATTTGGAGGGTATACACTTGGAAATTATGGGGCAAACTTCCCTCACCCCTTCCCACTGCTCCACACCTGGCTAGGAAACGTTCAGAATTGGGTTGTTCCAGAAAACTTTCGGAATTTTTTTGGACCAGATGCGAGGGGTTGGGGGATGTTTGGCACATATTTTTCAAGTGTTTAGGGTTCATATTACATTCTGAAATTTTCCTAAGGAAATCGGAGAGGGTCAAAAAATCTTCGAAAAAAAAAGGAAAGACTATAGTCTTTCCTCATTTTTTGGAAAAAAATTTCACCCCTTCAGATCTCGCCCCGATTTTCCCAGAATGTTATTTGGAGGGTATACACTTGGAAATTATGGGGCAAACTTCCCTCACCCCTTCCCAGTGCTCCACACCTGGCTAGGAAACGTTCAGAATTGGGTTGTTCCAGAAAACTTTCTGAATTTTTTTGGACCAGATGCGAGGGGATGGGGGATGTTTGGCACATATTTTTCAAGTGTTTAGGGTTCATATTACATTCTGAAATTTTCCTAAGGAAATCGGAGAGGGTCAAAAAATCTTCGAAAAAAAAAGGAAAGACTATAGTCTTTCCTCATTTTTTGGAAAAAAATTTCACCACTTCAGATCTCGCCCCGATTTTCCCAGAATGTTATTTGGAGGGTATACACTTGGAAATTATGGGGCAAACTTCCCTCACCCCTTCCCACTGCTCCACACCTGACTAGGAAGCGTTCAGAATTGGGTTGTTCCAGAAAACTTTCTGAATTTTTTTGGACCAGATGCGAGGGGTTGGGGGATGTTTGGCACATATTTTTCAAGTGTTTAGGGTTCATATTACATTCTGAAATTTTCCTAAGGAAATCGGAGAGGGTCAAAAAATCTTCGAAAAAAAAAGGAAAGACTATAGTCTTTCCTCATTTTTTGGAAAAAAATTTCACCCCTTCAGATCTCGCCCCGGTTTTCCCAGAATGTTATTTGGAGGGTATACACTTGGAAATTATGGGGCAAACTTCCCTCACCCCTTCCCACTGCTCCACACCTGGCTAGGAAACGTTCAGAATTGGGTTGTTCCAGAAAACTTTCGGAATTTTTTTGGACCAGATGCGAGGGGATGGGGGATGTTTGGCACATATTTTTCAAGTGTTTAGGGTTCATATTACATTCTGAAATTTTCCTAAGGAAATCGGAGAGGGTCAAAAAATCTTCGAAAAAAAAAGGACTATAGTCTTTCCTCATTTTTTGGAAAAAAATTTCACCCCTTCAGATCTCGCCCCGATTTTCCCAGAATGTTATTTGGAGGGTATACACTTGGAAATTATGGGGCAAACTTCCCTCACCCCTACCCACTGCTCCACACCTGGCTGGGAAACGTTCAGAATTGGGTTGTTCCAGAAAACTTTCGGAATTTTTTTGGACCAGATGCGAGGGGATGGGGGATGTTTGGCACATATTTTTCAAGTGTTTAGGGTTCATATTACATTCTGAAATTTTCCTAAGGAAATCGGAGAGGGTCAAAAAATCTTCGAAAAAAAAGGAAAGACTATAGTCTTTCCTCATTTTTTGGAAAAAAATTTCACCCCTTCAGATCTCGCCCCGATTTTCCCAGAATGTTATTTGGAGGGTATACACTTGGAAATTATGGGGCAAACTTCCCTCACCACTTCCCACTGCCCCACACCTGCCTAGGAAACGTTCAGAATTGGGTTGTTCCAGAAAACTTTCGGAATTTTTTTGGACCAGATGCGAGGGGTTGGGGGATGTTTGGCACATATTTTTCAAGTGTTTAGGGTTCATATTACATTCTGAAATTTTCCTAAGGAAATCGGAGAGGGTCAAAAAATCTTCGAAAAAAAAAGGAAAGACTATAGTCTTTCCTCATTTTTTGGAAAAAAATTTCACCCCTTCAGATCTCGCCCCGATTTTCCCAGAATTTGGAGGGTATACACTTGGAAATTATGGGGCAAACTTCCCTCACCCCTTCCCACTGCTCCACACCTGGCTAGGAAACGTTCAGAATTGGGTTGTTCCAGAAAACTTTCTGAATTTTTTTGGACCAGATGCGAGGGGTTGGGGGATGTTTGGCATATATTTTTCAAGTGTTTAGGGTTCATATTACATTCTGAAATTTTCCTAAGGAAATCGGAGAGGGTCAAAAAATCTTCGAAAAAAAAAGGAAAGACTATAGTCTTTCCTCATTTTTTGGAAAAAAATTTCACCCCTTCAGATCTCGCCCCGATTTTCCCAGAATGTTATTTGGAGGGTATACACTTGGAAATTATGGGGCAAACTTCCCTCACCCCTTCCCACTGCTCCACACCTGGCTAGGAAACGTTCAGAATTGGGTTGTTCCAGAACACTATCTGAATTTTTTTGGATCAGATGCGAGGGGTTGGGGGATGTTTGGCACATATTTTTCAAGTGTTTAGGGCTCATATTACATTCTGAAATTTTCCTAAGGAAATCGGAGAGGGTCAAAAAATCTTCGAAAAAAAAAGGAAAGACTATAGTCTTTCCTCATTTTTTGGAAAAAAATTTCACCCCTTCAGATCTCGCCCCGATTTTCCCAGAATGTTATTTGGAGGGTATACACTTGGAAATTATGGGGCAAACTTTCCTCACCCCTTCCCACTGCTCCACACCTGGGTAGGAAACGTTCAGAATTGGGTTGTTCCAGAAAATTTTCGGAATTTTTTTGGACCAGATGCGAGGGGTTGGGGGATGTTTGGCACATATTTTTCAAGTGTTTAGGGTTCATATTACATTCTGAAATTTTCCTAAGGAAATCGGAGAGGGTCAAAAAATCTTCGAAAAAAAAAGGAAAGACTATAGTCTTTCCTCATTTTTTGGAAAAAAATTTCACCCCTTCAGATCTCGCCCCGGTTTTCCCAGAATGTTATTTGGAGGGTATACACTTGGAAATTATGGGGCAAACTTCCCTCACCCCTTCCCACTGCTCCACACCTGGCTAGGAAACGTTCAGAATTGGGTTGTTCCAGAAAACTTTCGGAATTTTTTTGGACCAGATGCGAGGGGATGGGGGATGTTTGGCACATATTTTTCAAGTGTTTAGGGTTCATATTACATTCTGAAATTTTCCTAAGGAAATCGGAGAGGGTCAAAAAATCTTCGAAAAAAAAAGGAAAGACTATTATAGTCTTTCCTCATTTTTTGGAAAAAAATTTCACCCCTTCAGATCTCGCCCCGATTTTCCCAGAATGTTATTTGGAGGGTATACACTTGGAAATTATGGGGCAAACTTCCCTCACCACTTCCCACTGCCCCACACCTGGCTAGGAAACGTTCAGAATTGGGTTGTTCCAGAAAACTTTCGGAATTTTTTTGGACCAGATGCGAGGGGTTGGGGGATGTTTGGCACATATTTTTCAAGTGTTTAGGGTTCATATTACATTCTGAAATTTTCCTAAGGAAATCGGAGAGGGTCAAAAAATCTTCGAAAAAAAAAGGAAAGACTATAGTCTTTCCTCATTTTTTGGAACAAAATTTCACCCCTTCAGATCTCGCCCCGATTTTCCCAGAATGTTATTTGGAGGGTATACACTTGGAAATTATGGGGCAAACTTCCCTCACCCCTTCCCACTGCTCCACACCTGGCTAGGAAACGTTCAGAATTGGGTTGTTCCAGAAAACTTTCGGAATTTTTTTGGACCAGATGTGAGGGGTTGGGGGATGTTTGGCACATATTTTTCAAGTGTTTAGGGTTCATATTACATTCTGAAATTTTCCTAAGGAAATCGGAGAGGGTCAAAAAATCTTCGAAAAAAAAGGAAAGACTAGTCTTTCCTCATTTTTTGGAAAAAAATTTCACCCCTTCAGATCTCGCCCCGATTTTCCCAGAATGTTATTTGGAGGGTATACACTTGGAAATTATGGGGCAAACTTCCCTCACCCCTTCCCACTGCTCCACACCTGGCTAGGAAACGTTCAGAATTGGGTTGTTCCAGAAAACTTTCTGAATTTTTTTGGACCAGATGCGAGGGGTTGGGGGATGTTTGGCACATATTTTTCAAGCGTTTAGGGTTCATATTACATTCTGAAATTTTCCTAAGGAAATCGGAGAGGGTCAAAAAATCTTCGAAAAAAAAAGGAAAGACTATATAGTCTTTCCTCATTTTTTGGAAAAAAATTTCACCCCTTCAGATCTCGCCCCGATTTTCCCAGAATGTTATTTGGAGGGTATACACTTGGAAATTATGGGGCAAACTTCCCTCACCCCTTCCCACTGCTCCACACCTGGCTAGGAAACGTTCAGAATTGGGTTGTTGCAGAAAACTTTCGGAATTTTTTTGGACCAGATGCGAGGGGATGGGGGATGTTTGGCACATATTTTTCAAGTGTTTAGGGTTCATATTACATTCTGAAATTTTCCTAAGGAAATCGGAGAGGGTCAAAAAATCTTCGAAAAAAAAAGGAAAGACTATAGTCTTTCCTCATTTTTTGGAAAAAAATTTCGCCCCTTCAGATCTCGCCCCGATTTTCCCAGAATGTTATTTGGAGGGTATACACTTGGAAATTATGGGGCAAACTTCCCTCACCCCTTCCCACTGCTCCACACCTGGCTAGGAAACGTTCAGAATTGGGTTGTTCCAGAAAACTTTCGGAATTTTTTTGGACCAGATGCGAGGGGTTGGGGGATGTTTGGCACATATTTTTCAAGTGTTTAGGGTTCATATTACATTCTGAAATTTTCCTAAGGAAATCGGAGAGGGTCAAAAAATCTTCGAAAAAAAAAAGGAAAGACTATAGTCTTTCCTCATTTTTTGGAAAAAAATTTCACCCCTTCAGATCTCGCCCCGATTTTCCCAGAATGTTATTTGGAGGGTATACACTTGGAAATTATGGGGCAAACTTCCCTCACCCCTTCCCACTGCTCCACACCTGGCTAGGAAACGTTCAGAATTGGGTTGTTCCAGAAAACTTTCGGAATTTTTTTGGACCAGATGCGAGGGGTTGGGGGATGTTTGGCACATATTTTTCAAGTGTTTAGGGTTCATATTACATTCTGAAATTTTCCTAAGGAAATCGGAGAGGGTCAAAAAATCTTCGAAAAAAAAAGGAAAGACTATAGTCTTTCCTCATTTTTTGGATAAAAATTTCACCCCTTCAGATCTCGCCCCGATTTTCCCAGAATGATATTTGGAGGGTATACACTTGGAAATTATAGGGCAAACTTCCCTCACCCCTTCCCACTACCCCACACCTGGCTAGGAAACGTTCAGAATTGGGTTGTTCCAGAAAACTTTCTGAATTTTTTTGGACCAGATGCGAGGGGTTGGGGGATGTTTGGCACATATTTTTCAAGCGTTTAGGGTTCATATTACATTCTGAAATTTTCCTAAGGAAATCGGAGAGGGTCAAAAAATCTTCGAAAAAAAAAAAGGAAAGACTATATAGTCTTTCCTCATTTTTTGGAAAAAAATTTCACCCCTTCAGATCTCGCCCCGATTTTCCCAGAATGTTATTTGGAGGGTATACACTTGGAAATTATGGGGCAAACTTCCCTCACCCCTTCCCACTGCTCCACACCTGGCTAGGAAACGTTCAGAATTGGGTTGTTCCAGAAAACTTTCGGAATTTTTTTGGACCAGATGCGAGGGGTTGGGGGATGTTTGGCACATATTTTTCAAGTGTTTAGGGTTCATATTACATTCTGAAATTTTCCTAAGGAAATCGGAGAGGGTCAAAAAATCTTCGAAAAAAAAAGGAAAGACTATAGTCTTTCCTCATTTTTTGGAACAAAATTTCACCCCTTCAGATCTCGCCCCGATTTTCCCAGAATGTTATTTGGAGGGTATACACTTGGAAATTATGGGGCAAACTTCCCTCACCCCTTCCCACTGCTCCACACCTGGCTAGGAAACGTTCAGAATTGGGTTGTTCCAGAAAACTTTCGGAATTTTTTTGGACCAGATGTGAGGGGTTGGGGGATGTTTGGCACATATTTTTCAAGTGTTTAGGGTTCATATTACATTCTGAAATTTTCCTAAGGAAATCGGAGAGGGTCAAAAAATCTTCGAAAAAAAAAAGGAAAGACTATGGTCTTTCCTCATTTTTTGGAAAAAAATTTCACCCCTTCAGATCTCGCCCCGATTTTCCCAGAATGTTATTTGGAGGGTATACACTTGGAAATTATGGGGCAAACTTCCCTCACCCCTTCCCACTGCTCCACACCTGGCTAGGAAACGTTCAGAATTGGGTTGTTCCAGAAAACTTTCTGAATTTTTTTGGACCAGATGCGAGGGGTTGGGGGATGTTTGGCACATATTTTTCAAGCGTTTAGGGTTCATATTACATTCTGAAATTTTCCTAAGGAAATCGGAGAGGGTCAAAAAATCTTCGAAAAAAAAAGGAAAGACTATATAGTCTTTCCTCATTTTTTGGAAAAAAATTTCACCCCTTCAGATCTCGCCCCGATTTTCCCAGAATGTTATTTGGAGGGTATACACTTGGAAATTATGGGGCAAACTTCCCTCACCCCTTCCCACTGCTCCACACCTGGCTAGGAAACGTTCAGAATTGGGTTGTTCCAGAAAACTTTCGGAATTTTTTTGGACCAGATGCGAGGGGTTGGGGGATGTTTGGCACATATTTTTCAAGTGTTTAGGGTTCATATTACATTCTGAAATTTTCCTAAGGAAATCGGAGAGGGTCAAAAAATCTTCGAAAAAAAAAGGAAAGACTATAGTCTTTCCTCATTTTTTGGATAAAAATTTCACCCCTTCAGATCTCGCCCCGATTTTCCCAGAATGATATTTGGAGGGTATACACTTGGAAATTATAGGGCAAACTTCCCTCACCCCTTCCCACTACCCCACACCTGGCTAGGAAACGTTCAGAATTGGGTTGTTCCAGAAAACTTTCTGAATTTTTTTGGACCAGATGCGAGGGGTTGGGGGATGTTTGGCACATATTTTTCAAGCGTTTAGGGTTCATATTACATTCTGAAATTTTCCTAAGGAAATCGGAGAGGGTCAAAAAATCTTCGAAAAAAAAAAGGAAAGACTATATAGTCTTTCCTCATTTTTTGGAAAAAAATTTCACCCCTTCAGATCTCGCCCCGATTTTCCCAGAATGTTATTTGGAGGGTATACACTTGGAAATTATGGGGCAAACTTCCCTCACCCCTTCCCACTGCTCCACACCTGGCTAGGAAACGTTCAGAATTGGGTTGTTCCAGAAAACTTTCGGAATTTTTTTGGACCAGATGCGAGGGGTTGGGGGATGTTTGGCACATATTTTTCAAGTGTTTAGGGTTCATATTACATTCTGAAATTTTCCTAAGGAAATCGGAGAGGGTCAAAAAATCTTCGAAAAAAAAAGGAAAGACTATAGTCTTTCCTCATTTTTTGGATAAAAATTTCACCCCTTCAGATCTCGCCCCGATTTTCCCAGAATGATATTTGGAGGGTATACACTTGGAAATTATAGGGCAAACTTCCCTCACCCCTTCCCACTACCCCACACCTGGCTAGGAAACGTTCAGAATTGGGTTGTTCCAGAAAACTTTCGGAATTTTTTTGGACCAGATGCGAGGGGTTGGGGGATGTTTGGCACATATTTTTCAAGTGTTTAGGGTTCATATTACATTCTGAAATTTTCCTAAGGAAATCGGAGAGGGTCAAAAAATCTTCGAAAAAAAAAGGAAAGACTATAGCCTTTCCTCATTTTTTGGAAAAAAAATTCACCCCTTCAGATCTCGCCCCGATTTTCCCAGAATGTTATTTGGAGGGTATACACTTGGAAATTATGGGGCAAACTTCCCTCACCCCTTCCCACTGCTCCACACCTGGCTAGGAAACGTTCAGAATTGGGTTGTTCCAGAAAACTTTCGGAATTTTTTTGGACCAGATGCGAGGGGATGGGGGATGTTTGGCACATATTTTTCAAGTGTTTAGGGTTCATATTACATTCTGAAATTTTCCTAAGGAAATCGGAGAGGGTCAAAAAATCTTCGAAAAAAAAAGGAAAGACTATAGTCTTTCCTCATTTTTTGGAAAAAAATTTCGCCCCTTCAGATCTCGCCCCGATTTTCCCAGAATGTTATTTGGAGGGTATACACTTGGAAATTATGGGGCAAACTTCCCTCACCCCTTCCCACTGCTCCACACCTGGCTAGGAAACGTTCAGAATTGGGTTGTTCCAGAAAACTTTCGGAATTTTTTTGGACCAGATGCGAGGGGTTGGGGGATGTTTGGCACATATTTTTCAAGTGTTTAGGGTTCATATTACATTCTGAAATTTTCCTAAGGAAATCGGAGAGGGTCAAAAAATCTTCGAAAAAAAAAGGAAAGACTATAGTCTTTCCTCATTTTTTGGAACAAAATTTCACCCCTTCAGATCTCGCCCCGATTTTCCCAGAATGTTATTTGGAGGGTATACACTTGGAAATTATGGGGCAAACTTCCCTCACCCCTTCCCACTGCTCCACACCTGGCTAGGAAACGTTCAGAATTGGGTTGTTCCAGAAAACTTTCGGAATTTTTTTGGACCAGATGTGAGGGGTTGGGGGATGTTTGGCACATATTTTTCAAGTGTTTAGGGTTCATATTACATTCTGAAATTTTCCTAAGGAAATCGGAGAGGGTCAAAAAATCTTCGAAAAAAAAAAGGAAAGACTATGGTCTTTCCTCATTTTTTGGAAAAAAATTTCACCCCTTCAGATCTCGCCCCGATTTTCCCAGAATGTTATTTGGAGGGTATACACTTGGAAATTATGGGGCAAACTTCCCTCACCCCTTCCCACTGCTCCACACCTGGCTAGGAAACGTTCAGAATTGGGTTGTTCCAGAAAACTTTCTGAATTTTTTTGGACCAGATGCGAGGGGTTGGGGGATGTTTGGCACATATTTTTCAAGCGTTTAGGGTTCATATTACATTCTGAAATTTTCCTAAGGAAATCGGAGAGGGTCAAAAAATCTTCGAAAAAAAAAGGAAAGACTATATAGTCTTTCCTCATTTTTTGGAAAAAAATTTCACCCCTTCAGATCTCGCCCCGATTTTCCCAGAATGTTATTTGGAGGGTATACACTTGGAAATTATGGGGCAAACTTCCCTCACCCCTTCCCACTGCTCCACACCTGGCTAGGAAACGTTCAGAATTGGGTTGTTCCAGAAAACTTTCGGAATTTTTTTGGACCAGATGCGAGGGGTTGGGGGATGTTTGGCACATATTTTTCAAGTGTTTAGGGTTCATATTACATTCTGAAATTTTCCTAAGGAAATCGGAGAGGGTCAAAAAATCTTCGAAAAAAAAAGGAAAGACTATAGTCTTTCCTCATTTTTTGGATAAAAATTTCACCCCTTCAGATCTCGCCCCGATTTTCCCAGAATGATATTTGGAGGGTATACACTTGGAAATTATAGGGCAAACTTCCCTCAACCCTTCCCACTACCCCACACCTGGCTAGGAAACGTTCAGAATTGGGTTGTTCCAGAAAACTTTCTGAATTTTTTTGGACCAGATGCGAGGGGTTGGGGGATGTTTGGCACATATTTTTCAAGCGTTTAGGGTTCATATTACATTCTGAAATTTTCCTAAGGAAATCGGAGAGGGTCAAAAAATCTTCGAAAAAAAAAAGGAAAGACTATATAGTCTTTCCTCATTTTTTGGAAAAAAATTTCACCCCTTCAGATCTCGCCCCGATTTTCCCAGAATGTTATTTGGAGGGTATACACTTGGAAATTATGGGGCAAACTTCCCTCACCCCTTCCCACTGCTCCACACCTGGCTAGGAAACGTTCAGAATTGGGTTGTTCCAGAAAACTTTCGGAATTTTTTTGGACCAGATGCGAGGGGTTGGGGGATGTTTGGCACATATTTTTCAAGTGTTTAGGGTTCATATTACATTCTGAAATTTTCCTAAGGAAATCGGAGAGGGTCAAAAAATCTTCGAAAAAAAAAGGAAAGACTATAGTCTTTCCTCATTTTTTGGATAAAAATTTCACCCCTTCAGATCTCGCCCCGATTTTCCCAGAATGATATTTGGAGGGTATACACTTGGAAATTATAGGGCAAACTTCCCTCACCCCTTCCCACTACCCCACACCTGGCTAGGAAACGTTCAGAATTGGGTTGTTCCAGAAAACTTTCGGAATTTTTTTGGACCAGATGCGAGGGGTTGGGGGATGTTTGGCACATATTTTTCAAGTGTTTAGGGTTCATATTACATTCTGAAATTTTCCTAAGGAAATCGGAGAGGGTCAAAAAATCTTCGAAAAAAAAAGGAAAGACTATAGCCTTTCCTCATTTTTTGGAAAAAAAATTCACCCCTTCAGATCTCGCCCCGATTTTCCCAGAATGTTATTTGGAGGGTATACACTTGGAAATTATGGGGCAAACTTCCCTCACCCCTTCCCACTGCTCCACACCTGGCTAGGAAACGTTCAGAATTGGGTTGTTCCAGAAAACTTTCGGAATTTTTTTGGACCAGATGCGAGGGGATGGGGGATGTTTGGCACATATTTTTCAAGTGTTTAGGGTTCATATTACATTCTGAAATTTTCCTAAGGAAATCGGAGAGGGTCAAAAAATCTTCGAAAAAAAAAGGAAAGACTATAGTCTTTCCTCATTTTTTGGAAAAAAATTTCGCCCCTTCAGATCTCGCCCCGATTTTCCCAGAATGTTATTTGGAGGGTATACACTTGGAAATTATGGGGCAAACTTCCCTCACCCCTTCCCACTGCTCCACACCTGGCTAGGAAACGTTCAGAATTGGGTTGTTCCAGAAAACTTTCGGAATTTTTTTGGACCAGATGCGAGGGGTTGGGGGATGTTTGGCACATAGTTTTCAAGTGTTTAGGGTTCATATTACATTCTGAAATTTTCCTAAGGAAATCGGAGAGGGTCAAAAAATCTTCGAAAAAAAAAAGGAAAGACTATAGTCTTTCCTCATTTTTTGGAAAAAAATTTCACCCCTTCAGATCTCGCCCCGATTTTCCCAGAATGTTATTTGGAGGGTATACACTTGGAAATTATGGGGCAAACTTCCCTCACCCCTTCCCACTGCTCCACACCTGGCTAGGAAACGTTCAGAATTGGGTTGTTCCAGAAAACTTTCGGAATTTTTTTGGACCAGATGCGAGGGGTTGGGGGATGTTTGGCACATATTTTTCAAGTGTTTAGGGTTCATATTACATTCTGAAATTTTCCTAAGGAAATCGGAGAGGGTCAAAAAATCTTCGAAAAAAAAAGGAAAGACTATAGTCTTTCCTCATTTTTTGGAAAAAAATTTCACCCCTTCAGATCTCGCCCCGATTTTCCCAGAATGTTATTTGGAGGGTATACACTTGGAAATTATGGGGCAAACTTCCCTCACCCCTTCCCACTGCTCCACACCTGGCTAGGAAACGTTCAGAATTGGGTTGTTCCAGAAAACTTTCGGAATTTTTTTGGACCAGATGCCAGGGGTTGGGGGATGTTTGGCACATATTTTTCAAGTCTTTACCCTTCATATTACATTCTGAAATTTTCCTAAGGAAATCGGAGAGGGTCAAAAAATCTTCGAAAAAAAAAGGAAAGACTATATAGTCTTTCCTCATTTTTTGGAACAAAATTTCACCCCTTCAGATCTCGCCCCGATTTTCCCAGAATGTTATTTGGAGGGTATACACTTGGAAATTATGGGGCAAACTTCCCTCACCCCTTCCCACTGCTCCACACCTGGCTAGGAAACGTTCAGAATTGGGTTGTTCCAGAAAACTTTCGGAATTTTTTTGGACCAGATGCGAGGGGTTGGGGGATGTTTGGCACATATTTTTCAAGTGTTTAGGGTTCATATTACATTCTGAAATTTTCCTAAGGAAATCGGAGAGGGTCAAAAAATCTTCGAAAAAAAAGGAAAGACTATAGTCTTTCCTCATTTTTTGGAAAAAAATTTCACCCCTTCAGATCTCGCCCCGATTTTCCCAGAATGTTATTTGGAGGGTATACACTTGGAAATTATGGGGCAAACTTCCCTCACCCCTTCCCACTGCTCCACACCTGGCTAGGAAACGTTCAGAATTGGGTTGTTCCAGAAAACTTTCTGAATTTTTTTGGACCAGATGCGAGGGGTTGGGGGATGTTTGGCACATATTTTTCAAGTGTTTAGGGTTCATATTACATTCTGAAATTTTCCTAAGGAAATCGGAGAGGGTCAAAAAATCTTCGAAAAAAAAAAGGAAAGACTATAGTCTTTCCTCATTTTTTGGAAAAAAATTTCACCCCTTCAGATCTCGCCCCGATTTTCCCAGAATGTTATTTGGAGGGTATACACTTGGAAATTATGGGGCAAACTTCCCTCACCCCTTCCCACTGCTCCACACCTGGCTAGGAAACGTTCAGAATTGGGTTGTTCCAGAAAACTTTCGGAATTTTTTTGGACCAGATGCGAGGGGTTGGGGGATGTTTGGCACATATTTTTCAAGTGTTTAGGGTTCATATCACATTCTGAAATTTTCCTAAGGAAATCGGAGAGGGTCAAAAAATCTTCGAAAAAAAAAGGAAAGACTATAGTCTTTCCTCATTTTTTGGAAAAAAATTTCACCCCTTCAGATCTTGCCCCGATTTTCCCAGAATGTTATTTGGAGGGTATACACTTGGAAATTATGGGGCAAACTTCCCTCACCCCTTCCCACTGCTCCACACCTGGCTAGGAAACGTTCAGAATTGGGTTGTTCCAGAAAACTTTCGGAATTTTTTTGGACCAGATGCGAGGGGTTGGGGGATGTTTGGCACATATTTTTCAAGTGTTTAGGGTTCATATTACATTCTGAAATTTTCCTAAGGAAATCGGAGAGGGTCAAAAAATCTTCGAAAAAAAAAAGGAAAGACTATAGTCTTTCCTCATTTTTTGGAAAAAAATTTCACCCCTTCAGATCTCGCCCCGATTTTCCCAGAATGTTATTTGGAGGGTATACACTTGGAAATTATGGGGCAAACTTCCCTCACCCCTTCCCACTGCTCCACACCTGGCTAGGAAACGTTCAGAATTGGGTTGTTCCAGAAAACTTTCGGAATTTTTTTGAACCAGATGCCAGGGGTTGGGGGATGTTTGGCACATATTTTTCAAGTGTTTAGGGTTCATATTACATTCTGAAATTTTCCTAAGGAAATCGGAGAGGGTCAAAAAATCTTCGAAAAAAACAGGAAAGACTATAGCCTTTCCTCATTTTTTGGAAAAACAATTCACCCCTTCAGATCTCGCCCCGATTTCCCAGAATGTTATTTGGAGGGTATACACTTGGAAATTATGGGGCAAACTTCCCTCACCCCTTCCCACTGCTCCACACCTGGCTAGGAAACGTTCAGAATTGGGTTGTTCCAGAAAACTTTCGGAATTTTTTTGGACCCGATGCGAGGGGTTGGGGGATGTTTGGCACATATTTTTCAAGTGTTTAGGGTTCATATTACATTCTGAAATTTTCCTAAGGAAATCGGAGAGGGTCAAAAAATCTTCGAAAAAAAAAGGAAAGACTATAGTCTTTCCTCATTTTTTGGAAAAAAATTTCACCCCTTCAGATCTCGCCCCGATTTTCCCAGAATGTTATTTGGAGGGTATACACTTGGAAATTATGGGGCAAACTTCCCTCTCCCCTTCCCCCTGCTCCACACCTGGCTAGGAAACGTACAGAATTGGGTTGTTCCAGAAAACTTTCGGAATTTTTTTGGACCAGATGCGAGGGGATGGGGGATGTTTGGCACATATTTTTCAAGTGTTTAGGGTTCATATTACATTCTGAAATTTTCCTAACGAAATCGGAGAGGGTCAAAAAATCTTCGAAAAAAAAAGGAAAGACTATAGTCTTTCCTCATTTTTTGGTAAAAAATTTCACCCCTTCAGATCTCGCCCCGATTTTCCCAGAATGTTATTTGGAGGGTATACACTTGGAAATTATGGGGCAAACTTCCCTCACCCCTTCCCACTGCTCCACACCTGGCTAGGAAACGTTCAGAATTGGGTTGTTCCAGAAAACTTTCGGAATTTTTTTGGACCAGATGCGAGGGGATGGGGGATGTTTGGCACATATTTTTCAAGTGTTTAGGGTTCATATTACATTCTGAAATTTTCCTAAGGAAATCGGAGAGGGTCAACAAATCTTCGAAAAAAAAAGGAAAGACTATAGTCTTTCCTCATTTTTTGGAAAAAAATTTCACCCCTTCAGATCTCGACCCGATTTTCCCAGAATGTTATTTGGAGGGTATACACTTGGAAATTATGGGGCAAACTTCCCTCACCCCTTCCCACTGCTCCACACCTGGCTAGGAAACGTTCAGAATTGGGTTGTTCCAGAAAACTTTCTGAATTTTTTTGGACCAGATGCGAGGGGTTGGGGGAGGTTTGGCACATATTTTTCAAGTGTTTAGGGTTCATATTACATTCTGAAATTTTCCTAAGGAAATCGGAGAGGGTCAAAAAATCTTCGAAAAAAAAAAGGAAAGACTATAGTCTTTCCTCATTTTTTGGAAAAAAATTTCACCCCTTCAGATCTCGACCCGATTTTCCCAGAATGTTATTTGGAGGGTATACACTTGGAAATTATGGGGCAAACTTCCCTCACCCCTTCCCACTGCTCCACACCTGGCTAGGAAACGTTCAGAATTGGGTTGTTCCAGAAAACTTTCTGAATTTTTTTGGACCAGATGCGAGGGGTTGGGGGAGGTTTGGCACATATTTTTCAAGTGTTTAGGGTTCATATTACATTCTGAAATTTTCCTAAGGAAATCGGAGAGGGTCAAAAAATCTTCGAAAAAAAAAGGAAAGACTATAGTCTTTCCTCATTTTTTGGATAAAAATTTCACCCCTCAGATCTCGCCCCGATTTTCCCAGAATGATATTTGGAGGGTATACACTTGGAAATTATAGGGCAAACTTCCCTCACCCCTTCCCACTGCCCCACACCTGGCTAGGAAACGTTCAGAATTGGGTTGTTCCAGAAAACTTTCGGAATTTTTTTGGACCAGATGCGAGGGGTTGGGGGATGTTTGGCACATATTTTTCAAGTGTTTAGGGTTCATATTACATTCTGAAATTTTCCTAAGGAAATCGGAGAGGGTCAAAAAATCTTCGAAAAAAAAAGGAAAGACTATAGCCTTTCCTCATTTTTTGGAAAATCAATTCACCCCTTCAGATCTGGCCCCGATTTCCCAGAATGTTATTTGGAGGGTATACAATTGGAAATTATGGGGCAAACTTCCCTCACCCCTTCCCACTGCTCCACACCTGGCTAGGAAACGTTCAGAATTGGGTTGTTCCAGAAAACTTTCGGAATTTTTTTGAACCAGATGCCAGGGGTTGGGGGATGTTTGGCACATATTTTTCAAGTGTTTAGGGTTCATATTACATTCTGAAATTTTCCTAAGGAAATCGGAGAGGGTCAAAAAATCTTCGAAAAAAACAGGAAAGACTATAGCCTTTCCTCATTTTTTGGAAAAACAATTCACCCCTTCAGATCTCGCCCCGATTTCCCAGAATGTTATTTGGAGGGTATACACTTGGAAATTATGGGGCAAACTTCCCTCACCCCTTCCCACTGCTCCACACCTGGCTAGGAAACGTTCAGAATTGGGTTGTTCCAGAAAACTTTCGGAATTTTTTTGGACCCGATGCGAGGGGTTGGGGGATGTTTGGCACATATTTTTCAAGTGTTTAGGGTTCATATTACATTCTGAAATTTTCCTAAGGAAATCGGAGAGGGTCAAGAAATCTTCGAAAAAAAAAGGAAAGACTATAGTCTTTCCTCATTTTTTGGAAAAAAATTTCACCCCTTCAGATCTCGCCCCGATTTTCCCAGAATGTTATTTGGAGGGTATACACTTGGAAATTATGGGGCAAACTTCCCTCTCCCCTTCCCCCTGCTCCACACCTGGCTAGGAAACGTACAGAATTGGGTTGTTCCAGAAAACTTTCGGAATTTTTTTGGACCAGATGCGAGGGGATGGGGGATGTTTGGCACATATTTTTCAAGTGTTTAGGGTTCATATTACATTCTGAAATTTTCCTAACGAAATCGGAGAGGGTCAAAAAATCTTCGAAAAAAAAAGGAAAGACTATAGTCTTTCCTCATTTTTTGGTAAAAAATTTCACCCCTTCAGATCTCGCCCCGATTTTCCCAGAATGTTATTTGGAGGGTATACACTTGGAAATTATGGGGCAAACTTCCCTCACCCCTTCCCACTGCTCCACACCTGGCTAGGAAACGTTCAGAATTGGGTTGTTCCAGAAAACTTTCGGAATTTTTTTGGACCAGATGCGAGGGGATGGGGGATGTTTGGCACATATTTTTCAAGTGTTTAGGGTTCATATTACATTCTGAAATTTTCCTAAGGAAATCGGAGAGGGTCAACAAATCTTCGAAAAAAAAAGGAAAGACTATAGTCTTTCCTCATTTTTTGGAAAAAAATTTCACCCCTTCAGATCTCGACCCGATTTTCCCAGAATGTTATTTGGAGGGTATACACTTGGAAATTATGGGGCAAACTTCCCTCACCCCTTCCCACTGCTCCACACCTGGCTAGGAAACGTTCAGAATTGGGTTGTTCCAGAAAACTTTCTGAATTTTTTTGGACCAGATGCGAGGGGTTGGGGGAGGTTTGGCACATATTTTTCAAGTGTTTAGGGTTCATATTACATTCTGAAATTTTCCTAAGGAAATCGGAGAGGGTCAAAAAATCTTCGAAAAAAAAAAGGAAAGACTATAGTCTTTCCTCATTTTTTGGAAAAAAATTTCACCCCTTCAGATCTCGACCCGATTTTCCCAGAATGTTATTTGGAGGGTATACACTTGGAAATTATGGGGCAAACTTCCCTCACCCCTTCCCACTGCTCCACACCTGGCTAGGAAACGTTCAGAATTGGGTTGTTCCAGAAAACTTTCTGAATTTTTTTGGACCAGATGCGAGGGGTTGGGGGAGGTTTGGCACATATTTTTCAAGTGTTTAGGGTTCATATTACATTCTGAAATTTTCCTAAGGAAATCGGAGAGGGTCAAAAAATCTTCGAAAAAAAAAGGAAAGACTATAGTCTTTCCTCATTTTTTGGATAAAAATTTCACCCCTCAGATCTCGCCCCGATTTTCCCAGAATGATATTTGGAGGGTATACACTTGGAAATTATAGGGCAAACTTCCCTCACCCCTTCCCACTGCCCCACACCTGGCTAGGAAACGTTCAGAATTGGGTTGTTCCAGAAAACTTTCGGAATTTTTTTGGACCAGATGCGAGGGGTTGGGGGATGTTTGGCACATATTTTTCAAGTGTTTAGGGTTCATATTACATTCTGAAATTTTCCTAAGGAAATCGGAGAGGGTCAAAAAATCTTCGAAAAAAAAAGGAAAGACTATAGCCTTTCCTCATTTTTTGGAAAATCAATTCACCCCTTCAGATCTGGCCCCGATTTCCCAGAATGTTATTTGGAGGGTATACAATTGGAAATTATGGGGCAAACTTCCCTCACCCCTTCCCACTGCTCCACACCTGGCTAGGAAACGTTCAGAATTGGGTTGTTCCAGAAAACTTTCGGAATTTTTTTGGACCAGATGCCAGGGGTTGGGGGATGTTTGGCACATATTTTTCAAGTGTTTAGGGTTCATATTACATTCTGAAATTTTCCTAAGGAAATCGGAGAGGGTCAAAAAATCTTCGAAAAAAACAGGAAAGACTATAGCCTTTCCTCATTTTTTGGAAAAACAATTCACCCCTTCAGATCTCGCCCCGATTTCCCAGAATGTTATTTGGAGGGTATACACTTGGAAATTATGGGGCAAACTTCCCTCACCCCTTCCCACTGCTCCACACCTGGCTAGGAAACGTTCAGAATTGGGTTGTTCCAGAAAACTTTCGGAATTTTTTTGGACCAGATGCGAGGGGTTGGGGGATGTTTGGCACATATTTTTCAAGTGTTTAGGGTTCATATTACATTCTGAAATTTTCCTAACGAAATCGGAGAGGGTCAAAAAATCTTCGAAAAAAAAAGGACAGACTATAGTCTTTCCTCATTTTTTGGAAAAAAATTTCACCCCTTCAGATCTCGCCCCGATTTTCCCAGAATGTTATTTGGAGGGTATACACTTGGAAATTATGGGGCAAACTTCCCTCACCCCTTCCCACTGCTCCACACCTGGCTAGGAAACGTTCAGAATTGGGTTGTTCCAGAAAACTTTCGGATTTTTTGTGGACCAGATGCGAGGGGATGGGGGATGTTTGGCACATATTTTTCAAGTGTTTAGGGTTCATATTACATTCTGAAATTTTCCTAAGGAAATCGGAGAGGGTCAACAAATCTTCGAAAAAAAAAGGAAAGACTATAGTCTTTCCTCATTTTTTGGAAAAAAATTTCACCCCTTCAGATCTCGACCCGATTTTCCCAGAATGTTATTTGGAGGGTATACACTTGGAAATTATGGGGCAAACTTCCCTCACCCCTTCCCACTGCTCCACACCTGGCTAGGAAACGTTCAGAATTGGGTTGTTCCAGAAAACTTTCTGAATTTTTTTGGACCAGATGCGAGGGGTTGGGGGAGGTTTGGCACATATTTTTCAAGTGTTTAGGGTTCATATTACATTCTGAAATTTTCCTAAGGAAATCGGAGAGGGTCAAAAAATCTTCGAAAAAAAAAAGGAAAGACTATAGTCTTTCCTCATTTTTTGGAAAAAAATTTCACCCCTTCAGATCTCGACCCGATTTTCCCAGAATGTTATTTGGAGGGTATACACTTGGAAATTATGGGGCAAACTTCCCTCACCCCTTCCCACTGCTCCACACCTGGCTAGGAAACGTTCAGAATTGGGTTGTTCCAGAAAACTTTCTGAATTTTTTTGGACCAGATGCGAGGGGTTGGGGGAGGTTTGGCACATATTTTTCAAGTGTTTAGGGTTCATATTACATTCTGAAATTTTCCTAAGGAAATCGGAGAGGGTCAAAAAATCTTCGAAAAAAAAAGGAAAGACTATAGTCTTTCCTCATTTTTTGGATAAAAATTTCACCCCTCAGATCTCGCCCCGATTTTCCCAGAATGATATTTGGAGGGTATACACTTGGAAATTATAGGGCAAACTTCCCTCACCCCTTCCCACTGCCCCACACCTGGCTAGGAAACGTTCAGAATTGGGTTGTTCCAGAAAACTTTCGGAATTTTTTTGGACCAGATGCGAGGGGTTGGGGGATGTTTGGCACATATTTTTCAAGTGTTTAGGGTTCATATTACATTCTGAAATTTTCCTAAGGAAATCGGAGAGGGTCAAAAAATCTTCGAAAAAAAAAGGAAAGACTATAGCCTTTCCTCATTTTTTTGAAAAACAATTCACCCCTTCAGATCTGGCCCCGATTTCCCAGAATGTTATTTGGAGGGTATACAATTGGAAATTATGGGGCAAACTTCCCTCACCCCTTCCCACTGCTCCACACCTGGCTAGGAAACGTTCAGAATTGGGTTGTTCCAGAAAACTTTCGGAATTTTTTTGGACCAGATGCGAGGGGTTGGGGGATGTTTGGCACATATTTTTCAAGTGTTTAGGGTTCATATTACATTCTGAAATTTTCCTAAGGAAATCGGAGAGGGTCAACAAATCTTCGAAAAAAAAAGGAAAGACTATAGTCTTTCCTCATTTTTTGGAAAAAAATTTCACCCCTTCAGATCTCGCCCCGATTTTCCCAGAATGTTATTTGGGGGGTATACACTTGGAAATTATGGGGCAAACTTCCCTCTCCCCTTCCCACTGCTCCACACCTGGCTAGGAAACGTACAGAATTGGGTTGTTCCAGAAAACTTTCGGAATTTTTTTGGACCAGATGCGAGGGGTTGGGGGATGTTTGGCACATATTTTTCAAGTGTTTAGGGTTCATATTACATTCTGAAATTTTCCTAAGGAAATCGGAGAGGGTCAAAAAATCTTCGAAAAAAAAAGGAAAGACTATAGTCTTTCCTCATTTTTTGGAAAAAAACTTCACCCCTTCAGATCTCGCCCCGATTTTCCCAGAATGTTATTTGGAGGGTATACACTTGGAAATTATGGGGCAAACTTCCCTCACCCCTTCCCACTGCTCCACACCTGGCTAGGAAACGTTCAGAATTGGGTTGTTCCAGAAAACTTTCTGAATTTTTTTGGACCAGATGCGAGGGGATGGGGGATGTTTGGCACATATTTTTCAAGTGTTTAGGGTTCATATTACATTCTGAAATTTTCCTAAGGAAATCGGAGAGGGACAAAAAATCTTCGAAAAAAAAAGGAAAGACTATGGTCTTTCCTCATTTTTTGGAAAAAAATTTCACCCCTTCAGATCTCGCCCCGATTTTCCCATAATGTTATTTGGAGGGTATACACTTGGAAATTATGGGGCAAACTTCCCTCACCCCTTCCCACTGCTCCACACCTGGCTAGGAAGCGTTCAGAATTGGGTTGTTCCAGAAAACTTTCTGAATTTTTTTGGACCAGATGCGAGGGGTTGGGGGATGTTTGGCACATATTTTTCAAGTGTTTAGGGTTCATATTACATTCTGAAATTTTCCTAAGGAAATCGGAGAGGGTCAACAAATCTTCGAAAAAAAAAGGAAAGACTATAGTCTTTCCTCATTTTTTGGATAAAAATTTCACCCCTTCAGATCTCGCCCCGATTTTCCCAGAATGTTATTTGGAGGGTATACACTTGGAAATTATGGGGCAAACTTCCCTCACCCCTTCCCACTGCCCCACACCTGGCTAGGAAACGTTCAGAATTGGGTTGTTCCAGAAAACTTTCGGAATTTTTTTGGACCAGATGCGAGGGGTTGGGGGATGTTTGGCACATATTTTTCAAGTGTTTAGGGTTCATATTACATTCTGAAATTTTCCTAAGGAAATCGGAGAGGGTCAAAAAATCTTCGAAAAAAAAAGGAAAGACTATAGCCTTTCCTCATTTTTTGGAAAATCAATTCACCCCTTCAGATCTGGCCCCGATTTCCCAGAATGTTATTTGGAGGGTATACAATTGGAAATTATGGGGCAAACTTCCCTCACCCCTTCCCACTGCTCCACACCTGGCTAGGAAACGTTCAGAATTGGGTTGTTCCAGAAAACTTTCGGAATTTTTTTGGACCAGATGCCAGGGGTTGGGGGATGTTTGGCACATATTTTTCAAGTGTTTAGGGTTCATATTACATTCTGAAATTTTCCTAAGGAAATCGGAGAGGGTCAAAAAATCTTCGAAAAAAACAGGAAAGACTATAGCCTTTCCTCATTTTTTGGAAAAACAATTCACCCCTTCAGATCTCGCCCCGATTTCCCAGAATGTTATTTGGAGGGTATACACTTGGAAATTATGGGGCAAACTTCCCTCACCCCTTCCCACTGCTCCACACCTGGCTAGGAAACGTTCAGAATTGGGTTGTTCCAGAAAACTTTCGGAATTTTTTTGGACCAGATGCGAGGGGTTGGGGGATGTTTGGCACATATTTTTCAAGTGTTTAGGGTTCATATTACATTCTGAAATTTTCCTAACGAAATCGGAGAGGGTCAAAAAATCTTCGAAAAAAAAAGGACAGACTATAGTCTTTCCTCATTTTTTGGAAAAAAATTTCACCCCTTCAGATCTCGCCCCGATTTTCCCAGAATGTTATTTGGAGGGTATACACTTGGAAATTATGGGGCAAACTTCCCTCACCCCTTCCCACTGCTCCACACCTGGCTAGGAAACGTTCAGAATTGGGTTGTTCCAGAAAACTTTCGGATTTTTTGTGGACCAGATGCGAGGGGATGGGGGATGTTTGGCACATATTTTTCAAGTGTTTAGGGTTCATATTACATTCTGAAATTTTCCTAAGGAAATCGGAGAGGGTCAACAAATCTTCGAAAAAAAAAGGAAAGACTATAGTCTTTCCTCATTTTTTGGAAAAAAATTTCACCCCTTCAGATCTCGACCCGATTTTCCCAGAATGTTATTTGGAGGGTATACACTTGGAAATTATGGGGCAAACTTCCCTCACCCCTTCCCACTGCTCCACACCTGGCTAGGAAACGTTCAGAATTGGGTTGTTCCAGAAAACTTTCTGAATTTTTTTGGACCAGATGCGAGGGGTTGGGGGAGGTTTGGCACATATTTTTCAAGTGTTTAGGGTTCATATTACATTCTGAAATTTTCCTAAGGAAATCGGAGAGGGTCAAAAAATCTTCGAAAAAAAAAAGGAAAGACTATAGTCTTTCCTCATTTTTTGGAAAAAAATTTCACCCCTTCAGATCTCGACCCGATTTTCCCAGAATGTTATTTGGAGGGTATACACTTGGAAATTATGGGGCAAACTTCCCTCACCCCTTCCCACTGCTCCACACCTGGCTAGGAAACGTTCAGAATTGGGTTGTTCCAGAAAACTTTCTGAATTTTTTTGGACCAGATGCGAGGGGTTGGGGGAGGTTTGGCACATATTTTTCAAGTGTTTAGGGTTCATATTACATTCTGAAATTTTCCTAAGGAAATCGGAGAGGGTCAAAAAATCTTCGAAAAAAAAAGGAAAGACTATAGTCTTTCCTCATTTTTTGGATAAAAATTTCACCCCTCAGATCTCGCCCCGATTTTCCCAGAATGATATTTGGAGGGTATACACTTGGAAATTATAGGGCAAACTTCCCTCACCCCTTCCCACTGCCCCACACCTGGCTAGGAAACGTTCAGAATTGGGTTGTTCCAGAAAACTTTCGGAATTTTTTTGGACCAGATGCGAGGGGTTGGGGGATGTTTGGCACATATTTTTCAAGTGTTTAGGGTTCATATTACATTCTGAAATTTTCCTAAGGAAATCGGAGAGGGTCAAAAAATCTTCGAAAAAAAAAGGAAAGACTATAGCCTTTCCTCATTTTTTGGAAAAACAATTCACCCCTTCAGATCTGGCCCCGATTTCCCAGAATGTTATTTGGAGGGTATACAATTGGAAATTATGGGGCAAACTTCCCTCACCCCTTCCCACTGCTCCACACCTGGCTAGGAAACGTTCAGAATTGGGTTGTTCCAGAAAACTTTCGGAATTTTTTTGGACCAGATGCGAGGGGTTGGGGGATGTTTGGCACATATTTTTCAAGTGTTTAGGGTTCATATTACATTCTGAAATTTTCCTAAGGAAATCGGAGAGGGTCAACAAATCTTCGAAAAAAAAAGGAAAGACTATAGTCTTTCCTCATTTTTTGGAAAAAAATTTCACCCCTTCAGATCTCGCCCCGATTTTCCCAGAATGTTATTTGGGGGGTATACACTTGGAAATTATGGGGCAAACTTCCCTCTCCCCTTCCCACTGCTCCACACCTGGCTAGGAAACGTACAGAATTGGGTTGTTCCAGAAAACTTTCGGAATTTTTTTGGACCAGATGCGAGGGGTTGGGGGATGTTTGGCACATATTTTTCAAGTGTTTAGGGTTCATATTACATTCTGAAATTTTCCTAAGGAAATCGGAGAGGGTCAAAAAATCTTCGAAAAAAAAAGGAAAGACTATAGTCTTTCCTCATTTTTTGGAAAAAAACTTCACCCCTTCAGATCTCGCCCCGATTTTCCCAGAATGTTATTTGGAGGGTATACACTTGGAAATTATGGGGCAAACTTCCCTCACCCCTTCCCACTGCTCCACACCTGGCTAGGAAACGTTCAGAATTGGGTTGTTCCAGAAAACTTTCTGAATTTTTTTGGACCAGATGCGAGGGGATGGGGGATGTTTGGCACATATTTTTCAAGTGTTTAGGGTTCATATTACATTCTGAAATTTTCCTAAGGAAATCGGAGAGGGACAAAAAATCTTCGAAAAAAAAAGGAAAGACTATGGTCTTTCCTCATTTTTTGGAAAAAAATTTCACCCCTTCAGATCTCGCCCCGATTTTCCCAGAATGTTATTTGGAGGGTATACACTTGGAAATTATGGGGCAAACTTCCCTCACCCCTTCCCACTGCTCCACACCTGGCTAGGAAGCGTTCAGAATTGGGTTGTTCCAGAAAACTTTCTGAATTTTTTTGGACCAGATGCGAGGGGTTGGGGGATGTTTGGCACATATTTTTCAAGTGTTTAGGGTTCATATTACATTCTGAAATTTTCCTAAGGAAATCGGAGAGGGTCAACAAATCTTCGAAAAAAAAAGGAAAGACTATAGTCTTTCCTCATTTTTTGGATAAAAATTTCACCCCTTCAGATCTCGCCCCGATTTTCCCAGAATGTTATTTGGAGGGTATACACTTGGAAATTATGGGGCAAACTTCCCTCACCCCTTCCCACTGCTCCACACCTGGCTAGGAAACGTTCAGAATTGGGTTGTTCCAGAAAACTTTCGGAATTTTTTTGGACCAGATGCGAGGGGTTGAGGGATGTTTGGCACATATTTTTCAAGTGTCTAGGGTTCATATTACATTCTGAAATTTTCCTAAGGAAATCGGAGAGGGTCAAAAAATCTTCGAAAAAAAAAGGAAAGACTATAGTCTTTCCTAATTTTTTGGAAAAAAATTTCACCCCTTCAGATCTCGCCCCGATTTTCCCAGAATGTTATTTGGAGGGTATACACTTGGAAATTATGGGGCAAACTTCCCTCACCCCTTCCCACTGCTCCACACCTGGCTGGGAAACGTTCAGAATTGGGTAGTTCCAGAAAACTTTCGGAATTTTTTTGGACCAGATGCGAGGGGATGGGGGATGTTTGGCACATATTTTTCAAGTGTTTAGGGTTCATATTACATTCTGAAATTTTCCTAAGGAAATCGGAGAGGGTCAAAAAATCTTCGAAAAAAAAAGGAAAGACTATAGTCTTTCCTCATTTTTTGGATAAAAATTTCACCCCTTCAGATCTCGCCCCGATTTTCCCAGAATGTTATTTGGAGGGTATACACTTGGAAATTATGGGGCAAACTTCCCTCACCCCTTCCCACTGCTCCACACCTGGCTAGGAAACGTTCAGAATTGGGTTGTTCCAGAAAACTTTCGGAATTTTTTTGGACCAGATGCGAGGGGTTGAGGGATGTTTGGCACATATTTTTCAAGTGTCTAGGGTTCATATTACATTCTGAAATTTTCCTAAGGAAATCGGAGAGGGTCAAAAAATCTTCGAAAAAAAAAGGAAAGACTATAGTCTTTCCTCATTTTTTGGAAAAAAAATTCACCCCTTCAGATCTCGCCCCGATTTTCCCAGAATGTTATTTGGAGGGTATACACTTGGAAATTATGGGGCAAACTTCCCTCACCCCTTCCCACTGCTCCACACCTGGCTAGGGAAACCTTCAGAATTGGGTTGTTCCAGAAGACTCTCTAAATTTTTTTGGTCCAGATGGGAGGGGATGGGGGATGTTTGGCACATATTTTTCAAGTCTTTACCCTTCATATTACATTCTGAAATTTTCGTAAGGAAATCGGGGGGGGGGGGTGAAAAAATCTTCCAAAAAAAAAAGGAAAGACTATTGTCTTTCCTCATTTTTGGAAAAAAATATCACCCCTTCAGATCTCGCCCCGATTTTCCCAGAATGTTATTTGGTGAGTGTACACTTGGAAATTATGGGGCAAACTTCCCTCACCCCATATAGAGTGAGGGAGAATATTGCAACCACAACAGCTACATTGATTTCGAGGTTGATCAATTAGGATACGCTAAGCATCCCCCAGCCCCGGACGTGACCAAAGGTGGGCCACCTTCGTAGTATACACCGCCTTTTTGTCTCATCATCGACATGGCTATCGATCAAAGGCTACCGACAGTGTATGGTGCCCTATGCCCCTGGGTGGGCTAGCTACAGAGTGGGATTATCCAACCCACCGGCCAAACGCTAGTCCAGACCGCAGCCTCCCTGACCAAGATCAGCCATCAAAGAGGTGATGTGAATGAAAACCCCCTCACTCACTAAATGCTCTCGAAAGGGAAAGAGATTGGGCCTCACAAAAATATTGTAGAGAATTGTGTAAACACAAAAAATATGGTGGTGTGTGGTTACACAATAAAATAAAATTAGGGCTTAAGGGAATCTTAATTTCAAATATGTATGGGGTAAAAAAATCAAATAGCAATAATAATTTTCTACGTACGCTCTATCTGGAGTAAATTGAAGCAGAATATAAATTTAGACTAGTTCGTACTTGGGTTTTGGAATGTTAAAACCCTCTAGTACTTGGAGGTACGTAAAAACCACAACATATTGTATTTAATAAAACGGTCCTTAAAAAAATATAGCATAACAGTAAAGTCAGTGTTTTATAGTTTAAGGATTGGTAAAACGCAAAAAAGAACGAGGGACCTCCGAAACGTATTCTGAATTTTCGTCCTGATTTGTATTTTTAAATTTTGAGGATAGCTACAACCAAGAAGTTCCTTCAAAACTATGTAATCAATTGCAGTTTATATTTTGATTTTAACATGAAATAAGAAAATAATCATTTTAAATTTAAAAAGGCAATGATTCTACTAGAATCCATGCAGTATGCTCGTTCAAACTCGTAATCTATGCAAAATATTACCGATTATCGCGTAACGTTTGAAGAATATCTATTGCTATCCGTAGTACATTACGGTGAATAATCATTATTCATTAGTGAATAATGAAGGCGCATTAAACGGCTTATTTCGTAAATTTATAGTGAATAACAGACAACATTAAATGCTTGCTGAATAATAACCGCTATCTGTTTGTATTGCAAAATAAAATTAAATTTATGTCGAAATCGCTCCTGAACTACATCCTACATCTTATAATCTCGAAACCGAAACGGAATAGTGTGGCTCAGCAATAGGGCCGAGACATTATTTGATGCACAAACACTCCCGGAAACGAGCATAAAATTACGAGTATTCTTAGAAAGCAGATCAATTCATAAAATAAAAACCTGTTACGCTGTGTAGTAATGTAATTTTGACTGAAAAAAAAAACATTTTTACAAGAATTTGCAAAAGTTTATGGTTTTGTAACCATGAATGTAGGCGATGTGTGTAGAAACTTCGAGAATATCCATAAATAAGTGGGAATGCTTAAAGAAAATATTATTATGTAAAAAAAATATGGCGGTGGAGGGGGGGACGAGGCGCAAGGCGTGCAGAAATTCACTGAAACCTGTAAACTTTGACTTTAATTAAAATTTAATCCCTAATAGATATTTTAAGGGGGTAGGTACAGATCGTTGTCGACGTTGATATGTCACTGTGGAAAGGTTTTTCTATCACTAATAATATGTTGATTCACTAATTTTAGACAAGGTTTTCTGAAAACGACAGTTTTAAAAAACATAATTTTAACCAATAGAAAGTTATCATCTGTAATAGGAATAATTAGTATATGGTAACCTTTTGATGCCACAGGTCGCACCAGTCTAAATGACGGAATGACAATAAATATGTAACACATATACAGGGTGGCAATAATATACTGCTTGTATGGGTAACTTTGTAATTGTAAAACTCACAGAGCCGGTTAAATGATCTAACGCTGTTCTCGTTTTTGATCAATGTTGTGAACTTTCTAAAAGAAAACTGAAAAAAAAAGTTAAAAACGCTTTAATTTTCAATCCAAACTATTCTCTTAACCGTTTCATATAGAAGAAAAGTAGATTATAGGACAAGCTTCCCGCACCCCTTCCCACTGCTTCCCACCGGGTCAGGAAATGTTCAGAAATGACAATTGACCGCCTCTTAGAATGATAAAAGATACCCGTACAACACGGTGGATAGTTGTCACCCTGTAGACGGGAGCGTAATTTATTTTGGTAATAATAATTTAAAAAATATTTTTCATATATTTTACAGTAGGTAATAAACATAATATAAGGCCTCTCAGAGATACACATCTTCATTTCAGGGTAGTGCAATTAGTGATTATACCAAGTGTTACCAGTTAAAAATAAATAATAATAGAAGCGAAATTTCTATACCTTTTACCTTATAAAGTATAAAACCCAGATAAATTAAAAGAAACAAGAATAGTTTTAAAATTAAAGGTAAACAATACCAAAAGCAAACTTATTTTTTTCTTTATTTTTGTACTTGATTATATTTTTAATAGTTTTTGGACATAGCTAGTGAGGAGAAGTGTGCGGCATACATCTAAATAGTCAAGGTTGAACAAATAGGTATCTACATTGTGTTACATCACAATAGACTTGTACGTTCTACTTCCGATAGCCGTGACTGTGACATTTAGGAGAGGATAGTTTGCAAAAATATTTATGATTTTTTGGTAAGGCAAATCATACATTCAAAAATATACAGGGTGGTGTTTGTTGATTCCACTTATTTAGGTACCCTATATTAAAACACCAAAAAAAATTACGAATAATTAAAAAAAAACTTCTTAATATGCTTGTATTAGAATTCATCTAATTTTAGGTAGGTACCTACTGTGGGTAGGTACTATAGGTAGGTACTTACTCATGTTATGTTATAGCATTAATCGGCTACATACTGTACTACTTTTATAATTATTGTCCTTGACAAGTGTGCCTTGTTAATATACTGGCCTCCCAGTGTGTTGTTATTCTAAGTTTAGCTTCAGAAGTCCCCAAACATTTTTTGTATTCCAACAGACACCCAAAAAAAATCAATTTTCATCAATATCAGACATTTCGAAGGGTGAACATTACATTAGAAATCTATTACAAGAAGGTCCAAGTTAATTTTTATTTTGGAAATTTCCCAGCAGTTCAATTCCAACTCGGATTAGATATTAGGTATATAAAAATGCAATATTATTTTAGAATAATTAATATTAATAATAATCAACAATGCCCCGGTGCTCCTCTGGAAAATTTGAAGAATACCTATCTTTTGCATCCCTTTATAACTAATCCCTTTGTTTTATGATTTTTCAGGTTTTCTCCTGAATAATAAAATTTAAAAGTTTCGCGCATTCACATCATTATCAATCAGAATAATGAGGGCTAGTTTTCCGATCACATCATCGAATGTCTCGTTCTATAATTAAAAATATTATTACCTTTTTTTTATTAAAATGGAAAATAAGGTTTAAATGTGGTATTTCACGCCTTCGCGGAAAGGCGCGCGCTGTAATAAAATTAATTCGATGGTTTATATATTTTGAGGATTCCTGACTTGTCTCTGCATAACGCGATCGATCAAGGTTTTTTTAATTGCACAAGTGCGAAGTAAATTTAGGCGCCTCAAGTACACATTTTAGTTGGTTTTCAAGACAATTATTACGTTTTTTTGGGTGTAGTGCGTTATTTTTGGTTTATTATATTAATTCGGAGTTGTTAGAATTACAAATATGTAAGTATTGACAAAAATAATAATAATACCTTCTGCGCTTTGATATTCTGATAGCTATGTTCTACCTATCTACCCTCAGTAGGTATGTACAGAAACAGGGTTGTCGGGGAAATCGATAACATAATTTCTACGGGTGAATCTAAATGCAAAAACGTAGTAAAAAGGTCCAGAACCACTTTTAGTTTATATCCATGGGATACTTCATAAATTATCTTAAAGTTGGCGCCGCAAAATTTTTGAACTAGTACTGGAATTTAATTTTTCCTTCTAGCGAGTTCTAGGTACGTTTTTTTTAAGGATGTATATTTAGAACAACTCATAATTTATTTGTTAGTTTTTCTCGTGACATTTTAGATTTTACTGTTGTTATGTTTCAAATATTTTTTTAATTTTTTGTCAGTACTAGTATTTAACTTTTGTTCATTCTGGCGATTTTATATTTCGGCTGTATATTTTCCCATTTCCTATTTAAATTAATTATGTCTGGTTATTAGATCGTAAATCTACAAAAATTTTCTAGTACCTACCTACTTAGATCAAAAATATTGCCCAACGACTTTAACACTAGGAATAAGTTAAATCAAAAATATAAAGGTTGAGGAAGTATGCGATCGACTTCCCTTACATCTTGTATAAATTTAAACAAAGATACCTACATGACACATTTTTTTTCTTTTAGTTCAAAAATGTACAATCAACAACAAGACGATTTTGAAATTGTGCATGGTCCTGCGCAAGGTGGTTATCCACCCCCTAAAGGGGGTGCATATCCTCCTCTCCCACCTGGACCAGCACAATCAATTCCATATCCTCCTGGACCTAATAATGTACCAACTGTTACTCAGCCCATGGGAGGACAAGGAGGAGTGCCAATATCTATACTGCAACCTCAAGGGATGGGAAATTACCCCCCAGGGTTAGAATATCTGACTCTGATAGACCAGATATTAATCCATCAAAAAGTGGAATTATTGGAAGCTTTTACTGGCTTTGAGTCGAAGAATAAATATGTTATTATGAACAATCTTGGCCAAAAAATTTATTATGCCGCGGAAGATTCAGGTTGTTTAACAAGAAATTGTTGTGGTAATGCAAGACCTTTCGAAATGAAGATTGTTGATAACTTTGGTAATGAGGTAATAAATTTGCAACGACCATTAGCGTGTCAGGCTTGCTGCTTTCCATGTTGCCTGCAAAGCATGGAAGTAACTTCTCCTCCAGGTACTATAGTAGGAACCATAGAACAAAGCTGGAGCATTTTTTATCCTACCTATGTAATTAAAAATGCTAGTGGAGATGTCGTTTTCCGTGTTAAAGGGCCCTTTTGTGCTTGTCGTTGTTGCTGTCAAGATGTTAATTTCAAAGTGTATTCAGCAAATGGAGATATTGAAGTTGGTAGGATATCCAAAAAGTGGTCTGGATTAGCCAAAGAAGCTTTTACAGATACAGATAACTTTGGAATAACGTTCCCAATGGATTTAGATGTCAAAATGAAAGCAACTATGTTGGGAGCATGTTTTTTGATAGATATGATGTATTTTGAAGAAAATCAAAATGATTGAATTTTTTAAAGAAAACAAAAAATTGTTGTTACCATAAAATTTGCTTTTACAATATTTTTATATGGAAAATGAAGATGAGGAAGACGATAGGTGTATCTACCAAAATGGTATTTTTCTGTGTATTTGTAATCTAAGCATTATTTTTAATTTTTTATTGATTATACCCTTCGAACATACACTACCCCTTTATAGAAAGAGGATATCCCTTGAAATTGTCGCAAAGAAGATTGACAAGGACAGGTATATAATAGGAAGTAGTATTTTTTGCGCATGTCCGCCGTAATTTGGTGCACGATAATTGCTCACTTCACAAAACAAAAAAGAGGTTAATTAACCAACAATAAATTAGTTCCTGTTATCTGTTTATCCTTGTCGCACTTTCTACAAATTGTATTGTTGTTTCTGTCAATCTTATTTGAACCATCAGTGTTGTGTAGTGCAGCATTGGAATATGCTCGAAGATTATACTTGACATTATTAGATTACCAAGTGATGTAGTACAAATTTTTCAAAAAACAGGCTCGCCAAATTTGAGTACTACTACCTATAATTAATGTAGTAGTACTATGTAACGTGTACCTACTTAAACAAAGTAGTTTTTTAATGCCAAAAGAACTGAAGAATTTTCATACAGCCAATTTTTGAAAAACAATTTTTATAGGTAGATAGGTAGGCTATAGGTCCTATACCTGGATATCTTAAAATACCTATTAGGTAGGTATCCTTCTAGCCAATAGGCTCAGCACTTCAATGGCCAACTGTATAGCCCCATCATTTGAAAATTTTAAATTAGTACAAATCTAAACACAAATGAGAAGACAAACCTGATTCTCTGTGTCTCTTTCTCTTTATTGCTAAGTAAATCATCATCCATTGAACAAACATAGATGCGTCCTTTTGCTGTAGAATAAATAAAACCCCTATATTATAGCAGTTATAATAATTCAATTCAGTTTAGGGAGTATGGGTAGGTCAATGTGTTTGTTTCTTTTATGGTTTCTTGGTTCCTATTGAGGCGGATACAATTAAATGTTGATAAGAGTATTTAAAAGTCATTAAAAAAAGTACCTATAGCTTGACAGAAATATAATGAAAATATTATAGAGGGAAACTCAGAACGTGATGCCTCGTTTAGTTAGATGTAATTCCTGTGGTTTTTTGGATTGGAAATTAATGAATCAAGTTCTGAATC
Organism: Hemicrepidius hirtus; assembly: GCA_963082805.1. Classification (NCBI taxonomy): domain Eukaryota; kingdom Metazoa; phylum Arthropoda; class Insecta; order Coleoptera; family Elateridae; genus Hemicrepidius; species Hemicrepidius hirtus. The sequence goes on from OY720167.1 coordinate 10,639,453, forward strand.
ATCTTATAAATGCTTTAGATTTTACTATTAGGCATAAATTTAAAATGTATTTGAGTGTTACATTTTCCATTGTGCTCTTAGTGATTGCCTTACACTAAAAAAGTAATAAATACTGCCAAGTTAATAAGTGCCTAATAGTTTGGGATTGGTACTTGTATGCCAGTTAGTATTGTATAACATATTAAAACTTGTGTATGTTTATTGGATATATTTGCAGACCGAATTTTTAAATCAGTATAGATCTATTAAACAGAGAATCTTTAAATGTTTTGGTTATCCTATTTTGGATATATTTTATATATTTATAACTTACACTTTCCTATTGTTAAAAGAGAGCTTGGAATTTTAATTACCATGCAATTTTTTAAAATTGAAAATTAATTACATGGAAGGTATTAAAAATGAGATTTAAAAATATTTTATATAAGATTCTTGCACCTGCAGTGAATAAACTATGCGCAAATAAAAGCTTTTTTACTTTCCCATACCACTACTGGTATAGGGAAGTATTGATATCATGAAAATTTTCGAAATCGAGATTTTCACGGAAATACGTCTTTTGGACCTCCAGGATCCCAAAAAAGTGGTCTAGAAAAAATGTCTGTCTGTGGGTGGGTGGGTGGGTGGGTGCGTGGGTATGTAACGCCTCTAACGCAAAAACTAGTGAACCGATTTTGATGAAATTTTAAATGAAGGGGTATATCGAAAATTCATCGACAAAATAAGCTTTTCAAAAAAATCCGAAACCGGAAGCGGAAGTTAGACATGTTTTTTTGGTATCATTTTTTTCAGAAGCGGAATTTTGAAAATCTGAGTAGGGGTATGAAAGAAGGGCATAATTCAAGGGAAACAGTTTTTTACCGGACTCTCTAACTTCAAAATGGCGGTCGCTATGAATTTTTCAAAATTTCGACTTTAACGCCCCGTAACTCAAAAACCAGTTATCTGATCAGGTTCCGCAACAACTTGTTTGAAAGCCCTTTGGCTGTACTACACCAGGAAAAAAAATTATTTACTAAATCCAAAAACGGTCGCAACGGCGCTCTTCTAAAAATTTTGAAATTTTTGAAAAATTATTACAAAAAAACTGGTCTAAGGAATTTGTTTAAATTTTCTATACGTATACAGCTTGGTATTAGCTACATTTTTGTTTTTTGATGAACGCCAGAATTCCACTGTGGCGCCCTCTACGAGATTTTGAAAATCGGAAATTGATGCTCCTATAGCGCCTTTATTAGTCAAAATATGAAAGAAGTTTAAATACAAAAGTTGTTCCGTATATAGATTTGCATTTTTCTAAATTTATATAACGTATACAGGGTGTTTGGTTTTCACAGTACAATAAGCAACTTTGTTATTTTAAATGAAACACCCTATATATTATTATATAATTGAATGCAAAATTGAATTGTCTATCACATAGTATAAGGTGTTCATATGGCTAAAATGTACGGTTAATGAGAAATTCGTGAATTTTGAATACTATTTAGGTTGGACTCTGAATCTGGTTGGACTCGGAAACTGATCGTCGGTCGGTAGCGATCGTCCGGCTTCGCCAGTTGTAATTTTTAGCGGATGCCTACTACAGAGTACAGATAGATGCGTATCTTGGTGTCTTTCTTTTGTTCAACCCGTATAGTCTCATTTTTCTCGCGAGGCATTCAAATGATTTTCAATGCTGCCTCGCGAACTACTGTTGAATAGCAAAAACAAAATGTTTATTTTTAGTATGGGAAAGTCCAGGGGAGGTTTGCACCTCCACTTTTTCTTTAAAGAAATGTACTAGTAGGTATGTAACACATGCTGTTGAATATATTTTTAGATGTACTACTATACCTATAAGTATTATATATTTTTTTAGAATTTAATTTAATAAAGTGTTATGTGCTTATATCTTATAAACGTTTATAGAAAAATAAACTAAAATCTTTAGTAGTACTTTACGGACTTGAATGAATTCAGATCAGATTGTGTTTTTTGCTTTTTTTTTTAATACAGAGTTTATGGTAAGGGTGAGTATTGGATTATGCTGTTTAATTATTATAGTATTCTGCAAGTAAGATAATAGCTACACATTGTAGCGTACCCCCGTTTGGACATCCTAATTTTTAAAATTATTTCCCAGAATATTAATTTTAGTTTTACCCCTGGCACATCCTTGTAAATTGTGTTGTTTGTGCAAACACAAGAGATTAGATTTGTATGTGAGTCATGTTTACAACCAAATGAGGTGGAAAAGAAATATTTTATAATGGGATTTGTTTCGGTATTAAATTTTGTTAATTACATTTTGAGATTTAAGTCGCCTTTGGAAGTTTATGGGAAGAGACCATTCTTTGTGCTGCAGACACGTGGCAAACAAAGATCTCTCCTCAACATCCACTTTTTTGTCAGATAGGGGGATCATTCTGGCTTTAACAATCTTAAATCAAGTTCCTATTTCCTCTAGCGCTTGAGGTTTGTCTTGACCTGCTGTTTTCCTCCCTAAAGCTTGAGGTTCACCTTGGTTTGCTGTTTTTTGTAGTAGCCCTTAATAGAGTGGCACATACAAAAAATATCAGCGTTATTATAACGTATTTGGTTGAAAGTACGCCTCCCCCTCCCCACTTGTTTACTAGTTTTGTTTGATCCAATACTTGCAGCTTCGACTCAAATATCAGTAAAAGGAATTTAATATTAATCAACAATGCCTCCCCGAGTTTATCTTAAAAAATAAAAGGCGGCCTTCGTCTTCCATCTGTTTCTAGGTAACCTCGTTGATTTATTTTTTCATCAATCATTAACGTGATCTTCTGGATGTCACTGTTCCTGTGATTATAATGTCGATTATATTATTTGAAAATAGAAATAACCTTTATATAATGGTGTGGGCCACTTGGTGTAAGTAAAAATAATTCGGTGGGTTCTTCTTTGTTATTTACCTACATAACCAGATCGATCAAGGTGTTTCAATTAGACAGCTGCGATGAAATCCCAAGGAGGAAGTAATAGCTGCCCATCAGGTTTAGAAGAACTTAATAAGATGGATCACATATTGATCTATCAAAAAGTGGATTTACTAGAAGTTTTTACGGGTTTTGAAGTTAAGAATAAATATTTCATTATGAACAATCGTGGTCAACAAATTTATTACGCAGCCGAAGAATCAGGTTGTTGCGCAAGGAATTGTTATGGTAATCTGAGACCGTTCGAAATGCCGATTGTAGATAACTTTGGCAAGGAAGTTATTCATCTGAGCAAACCTGAGCCTCATTGTCAGAACTGCTGCGATCTGGAATCTATGGAAGTAACTTTTCCACCAGGTACTATAGTAGGAACTATAGAAGAACAATTAACCCTAGTTTATCCCAAAGTACTAATTAAAAATGCTTGTGGAGATGTAGTTTTCCGTATTGAAGGCCCCTTTTTGGCTAGTAGTTGGTGTTGTGAAGATGTCAATTTCGGAGTGTATCCAGTAAATGGAGATACTCAAGTTGGAATGGTAGCCAAAAAGTGGTCTGGATTTGTCAAAGAATTCTTTACAGATGCAGATAACTTTGGAATATCCTTTCCCATGAATCTAGATATAACAATGAAAGCAACTATGTTGGGGGCTTGTTTTTTGATAGATATGATGTATTTTGAAAATAATAATGTTTAAAACAGTACCCACTTACTTAATCCGTAACCCCTGATGTTCTATTGGGCACTAGGTACTCTACCTTTGCCTTAAACCACGACGCTTCTGCATATTATGCATTATACTATTTTTGACTTCTCAGACTTTTTAGGGTTCAAATCCCAAATTAGGATACAAGATGAAGTAACAAAAATTACATTTGTTCTCTTTAAAATTTCTAAGAAATGTTTTAAAGGGATTTGCTTCGGTATTAAATTTTGTTAATTAAATTTTGAGATTTAAGTCGCTTTTGAAAGTTTGCGGGAATAGGTCATTCTTTGTGCTGTAGACACGTGGCAAACAAATGTCTCCCCTCAACATCTACTTTTTTGACCGATAGGGGGATAATTCTGGGTTTAACAATCTTGAATCAAGTTCCTATATTCTCTAGCGCTTGAAGTTTGTCTCGACCTGCAGCTTTCCTCCCTAAAGCTTGAGGTTCACCTCGGTTTGCTGTTTTCCCCCTAACGCTTGTGATTTACCTTGTCCTGCTGCTTTCCTCCCTAGGGATCGAGGTTTACCTCAGTTTGCTCTTTCCCCCTAGCGCTAGAGGTTTACCTTGACCTGCTGCTTTCCTCCCTAACACTTGAGGTTTACCCTGATTTTCTGTTTTCCCTCTAGCCTTTAAGGTTTACCTCGATCTGCGGTTTTCCCCCTAGCGCTTGACGTACTTCTAAAGTGTCTATGCTTTATTTTAGATCACCATCAGCAATGGGTAAAGTAAATATTATTAAAGATCATTCGCTTGCTACAAAAAGAGATGACCCTATAAATATAACGTTAAGTATATGTTCATCTTTTTTTTTTCGCAAGCGATTGATCGTTTTTAGTACTTCCACCCATAGTCGTTTTTATACAGGGAGGGTGTATAATTGGTCCACGCACGATTGGGATTTCAATACAAAAAATGTTATGAATATTTTTGTAGGAAAAGAAATTCTGAGTCAGGGCATTCTATTGGTTCAAGTTTTAGTTTTATAGGAAGAAAGAAATCGCAAAAATTGATTGATACCCAATCATCTGAACTTAAAAGCGCGCGATTTACATATTCAGCAATTTTTGCAACAGGGTGGTAAAGTAGTAGCATGTAATAGAGTGGAGCATACAAAAATTATCAGCGTTATTATTCCGTATTTGGTTCAAAGTACGTCTCCCTCTCCCCACATCCAATACTTGCAACTTCGATTCAAATATCAGTTGAAGGGATTTATAATATTAATCAACAATGCCTCCCTGTTTATCTTGCAAAATAAAAAGAGGCCTGCGTCTTCCATGTGTTTCTAGGAAACCTCGTTGAATTATTTTTTCATCAATCATTAACGTGATCTTCTGGATGTCACTGTTCCTGTGATTATAAAGTCGATTATATTATTTGAAAATGGAAATAACCTTTATATAATGGTGTGGGCCACTTGGTGTAAGTAAAAATAATTCGGTGGGTTCTTCTTTGTTATTTACCTACATAACCAGATCGATCAAGGTGTTTCAATTAGACAGCTGCGATGAAATCCCAAGGAGGAAGTAATAGCTGCCCATCAGGTTTAGAAGACCTTAATAAGATGGATCACATATTGGTCTATCAAAAAGTGGATTTAGTACAAGTTCTTATGAGTTGTGAAGTTGTGAAGAATAAATATTTCATTATGAACAATCGTGGTCAACAAATTTATTATGCAGCCGAAGAATCAAATTGTTTGGGAAGGAATTGTTATGGTATTGCAAGACCGTTCGAAATGTCGATTGTAGATAACTTTGGCAAGGAAGTTATTCATCTGAAGCGACCTTCTCACCACTGCTGCTGTGTGGAACCTATGGAAGTAACGTCTCCACCAGGTACTTTAGTAGGAACTGTGGTAGAACAATGCAACCTACTTTATCCCAAATTTCTAATTAAAAATGCTAGTGGAGATGCAGTTTTCCGTATTGAAGGCCCCTTTTGTGCTTGTGCTTGGTGTCATGAAGATGTGAATTTCGGAGTGTATTCAGTAAATGGAGATACTCAAGTTGGAATGATATCCAAAAAGTGGTCTGGATTTGTCAAAGAATTCTTTACAGATGCAGATAGTAACTTTGGAATATCCTTTCCCATGAATCTAGATATAACAATGAAAGCAATTATGTTGGGGGCTTGTTTTTTGATAGATATGATGCATTTCGAAAATACTTTTTAAAACAGTACCCACTTACTATGCTATGTTTGACTTCTCAGACATTTTTAGGGTTCAAATCCCAAATTAGGATACAAGATGAAGTGAAAAAAAAATAAATTTGTAATTATCTTTCAAAAATTTGAAATTTCAGGAATATTTCAGTTGTAGGCATTTTTAGTTTGATTGGGAGATTTGGGTGATGTTTTGTCTGGGGAGCTATCTATACGAAAGTAAACAATGACTTTTGACAAAGTAAGCGTTTTTCATACTTACTTGATTCAAATCACAGCTGCAAGTGAATCTTATCAGCAAGATAGAAAAATACTGCCATTCCTGAGACAACACACAACACAATCGCTTAAATTCAGATAATCATTATACGGGGTGCGGTATCCAAGATAAGATGATGTACCTATTACAAGAGAAAAGTTGAGTTTCTTGTCTCTGACTGAAAATTTTAATTACCGGAATCGGAAATTAAATTCCTCGTGTCCGCTTATGTAAGATAGACTTTATTATGCAACGAGTGAGCGAAGCCTTTTAATAAAGTACCATGGTGGAAAAGCTTTTAGCCGCAAAATTGCACGTACAAAAAAGAAAACACCATGGTGGAAAAGTATTGTATTGGAGTCACGAAATTGCATTTGCTGGGGAAAAGCCTTTTCAATAAGTATTATGATAGAATTGTTTTGGAATGTAAAATTGCACACATAAAATTTTCATTAAAGACAAATTTCAGTTTTTTTTAGGATATTTCAGAAATGTAGATATCCTGAAAATCGATACATTTTTGTAAGAGACATACCTACATTTGCGCAACTTTTCTCTAATTTAACACCATGTACTTAGATCATCTTTATCTAGGGGTCATGGAATTCAACTCCCAATAAATAATTCTTTTATCTTAAGAATTTTAATTGGTGCAGCTATATCATTGGTGAAATATACACGAATAGAATTAGCTAGTCCGTATCTGCTTTACATGTCCTTGACAACTATTCGGCCAGTTTGTAATTGAGGCAGAGGTCCCCCAACAATTTCTTTTAAGATTTGTGTCCTCGGTAACGGACTGGCTATGTCGAAATTTGTTAAACTAAATCCAAAGAGGCATTGTCTTTTTGTCAACGTGAGTTGTGTAGTGGTTAGTATGTTTGGGTTCAAACCCGGTCAGATTAATGACGAAATGAATATTTATTCTTTACAGATCAGGACTGTTGGGTTTTCTGAAATTATCCCGATTTGAATAGGTCTAGGTAGTACCTCCTGAAATATTGCTCGAATTGAAGAATCATAAAGAGGCTTTCAGTTCAGATTTTATCATAAAACAACATCCTATAGTCCGTATCCGCGTGTTTCGGTACACTTTTTGAATTTAGAGAATTTTTAAAAACATTCAGCTTTTTCAAAATTTGAATAACTCCTGAAATGTTGCTCGTATTGAAAAATTCAAAAGAGGCTTTTTGTTCAGATTTTATCATAAAATAGCATCCTATAGTCCCTACCCGCGTGTTTCGTTACACCTTTCGAATTTTAAAGATTTGTTTAAAACTTTCAGTTTTTTTTTTAATTTGAATAACTCCTGAAAAATTGCTCGAATTGAAAAATCGTAAAGGAACTTTTTATTCAACGTTTATCTAAGAATAACATCCTATAGTAAGTATTCTACAACTTTTTGAATATAAACGTTTCCTCATTTTCTTAAAAATTAATATTACTCCTGAAATATTGCTTGAATTGAAAAATTGTTCAGGAAGGTTTTGTTCAATTTACTGTAACCCGTAATGATTCGTTAGCGACTCGTTCACCAGCCATTGTCGTTAGCTAATGAGCCGTTCGTTAACGATTTTTTTACAGGATAGGGGTGTAGATAATATTTTTATAAGAATTTAGATTGTTTAGAACATGAAATTTCGGGCTCCAATGGTACCTATTTTCTCATTACTGCTCTGTGCGACGTGTTGACGCCTACATCATTAAAATAAGTTTAGTGGGTCATATATTTGAGGATTCCTGATTTTTGTGTACGTAACAGTCAAGGTTCCTTAATTTTGCAGTGAATTTAACCGTATATGTACATATTGTAGTTGTTTTTTACTATAAACATCACAGGTTTTAGGGTGTGGCGTGTTAGATTACTTCCTAGACTTGGATATCGCAATAAACAGTTGAAGACGTAAGTAGCTTCGGTATCTTGACCAGTACCTGTACATCCCCCCTCTTTCTTCCACGTTTTGTATTTGTAAACAAGGCTATGGTATTTTTTTAGTTCAAGGATGTACAATCCACCAAAAGAAGGATTTCCTCTTATGCAAGGTGATGGTGCAGGAGGATATCCACCACCACAAGGTGGAGCATACCCACCTCCACAAGGTGGTGCATACCCACCCCCACAAGGCGGTGCATATCCTCCACTTCCACCTGGACCACAACAATCCATGCCATATCCTCCAGGACCCAATGTACCACATGTAACCCAACCTACGGGAGGTCAAGGAGGAATTCCAATGTCTATGATTAAACCCCAGGGAGTAACTAATTGCCCTCCAGGGTTAGAATATCTAACTATGATTGATCAGATATTAGTCCATCAAAAACTTGAATTACTGGAAGCTTTTACCGGTTTTGAAACCAAGAACAAATATGTTATCATGAACAATCTTGGTCAGCAGGTTTATTTCGCAGCGGAAGAATCAGATTGTCTGACAAGGAATTGTTGTGGCAATGCAAGACCATTTGAAATGAAGATTGTAGATAATTTTGGTAACCAGGTCATTAATCTTAGCCGTCCATTGGCTTGTCAGGCCTGCTGTTTTCCTTGTTGTCTGCAAACCATTGAAGTAACTTCTCCACCAGGTACCATAGTAGGAACTGTGGAACAACAATGGAGCATTTTTTATCCTTCCTATTTAATTAAAAATGCTGCTGGGGATGCTATTTTCCGTATTGAGGGTCCTTTCTGTGCATGTCGTTGCTGCTGTCAAGATGTGAATTTCAAAGTATATTCAGCAAATGGAGATACTGAAGTTGGTAGGATATCCAAAAAGTGGTCTGGATTGGCCAAAGAAGCTTTTACAGATGCAGATAATTTTGGAATAACTTTCCCTATGGATCTGGATGTAAGGATGAAAGCAACTATGTTGGGGGCTTGTTTTTTGATAGATATGATGTATTTCGAAGAAAATCAGAATAATTGATCAGATTATTTTTTAAGCGACATGGGAAAATAAGTTTTAAGTTTGTTATGTTTTTTTTTATGTTTTCACTGCATTTTGTTGGGAATTAATCACCGAGTTCAGTGGAATGAATGCACAGATATGATATTGTATAACTTTTTATTATGCTTCCTTGGTACTTTGTTGTGAATTTAAAATTGATTAGAAGACCTTGGTCTCTGCATAGTACTTATTTTTACGTAATGACTTGTGCAATCTATGGCCAATGCTAATACACTCAAATGGGTCTGAAATTTTACAAATACTTAATATAATAAACCTTTTATATATTTATTTAAGGAAATTCTTAAGACTTAATACCTAAAATAATACTTTTATCAAATAAGTCCTAAATTTTTGTACTTCACATTTGCTTCTCTTATTATAAAATTAATTTTTAGAAAGCCAAGGTGGCCTATTTTATTACTGTTTACACTTAAAAAGTAATTATAAGAATTTAAGTGTTCTCCTAATGTATGCTTGTTAGTCAACATTCTCATCTTATCTACCACATGGTATATATGGAATGCGAATTAAAATTATTGTACTTTGACTAGCAAACTTAGGCGCCGACTGAAAATAAACATTAATTGTAGAGCATCCAATAAAATATCTTGAAATATAATAAAAATTCGTGTAAATAGAAAAACATATCGCACAGTGGGGAAAAGCCTTTTAAATTTTACATTGTGGTGAAAAGCCTTTTTAATTTCATATTTTGGTGAAAACCATTCCCTATGTTCTATAATATTATTTTCTAGGTATATTCCTTTTTTTTCTCTACCTCCAAACACTGGAATCTATTGAACACCCAATAAAATTTGCAAAAATCGGCGCCTATTCTAGCAAACAATAATTTTATTATTGAAATAAATTTACTAGTCGATTAAAAGTGGAATTAAAGGAAAGCTGGTACTTAGTACAAATATAATTTGATGAGAATATTTGATTAATATAATAGCAGCACAAATATTTTATAAATACATATAGTAGTTAGTATTTTACTAAGTGGTTTAAAATGGAGTGTTCACGTGTGCTCTTATTGATGGCCTTATATTAAAATAGTAAAAATTGTAATTAAAATGTAACATTAATACTGCCAATTTAAAATCCCAATTATTAATGGAAGGTTAGGTGTTTTTTTTAAATTTTCAATTAGAAACTTGCAAATTCTATTTCCTGTTTGAATTTGTAGTCCGAAATTGTAAATCATAATATTTTATTAATATAGATAAAATTATTCTACAATTCTTTTGGAAGCCCGTCAATTAATTTCGAGATTATTGTTTGAATAAGTAGTACCTAATTAAAGAATTGGGAATACATATGCTACTCCTTTAGATGTTACACATCCAATTAGAATTTTATAACTTCTTTCATGATTACAAAAAACTTCCCACATGCAATCCGAAATATATTTTTTAGATCTGCTTTTTATAAAATATGTATTTATTAGAATTGAATATATGTGCTTATGCCTTTATAACTTAACTATATACGATGTGTCCCACTTAAGACTAGAACACCCTTATAATATTTTTTCTTCTTTATTTTAACGATTTAAAGTAAATGTACCTCAACGATAGAATACATTGTGGTGTACTTGTCCTCAATTAACCACTTACCATCTTTAACCACTTGGAATACCAAATTAAATTAAAAAAAAAGCAATTTTCAGATTTAAAAAATTAAACCAAAAAGAAAACGCCACACCTTAATTTATTTTTTCTATTTATTTTGGCATGACAGATGGCTTTGTTTGAAGATGGTGAAAGGGTATTTGATCAAAAGGATTTATCTTTGAGGAAAATTTTGTTCAAACCAGAAAAACAAAAAAGATATACTATAGAGTGTTAAATTTTTCAGTGGGACCCTCTGTAGTGTTACTTATTTAAAATTATGAAACTTAAAAGTTTATAAATGTTGCCTTTTTAAATGTTTAAGTGTGGAGTTACATGTCATGTTCTTGTATTTAATAATGACTAGTTACAGCTTAGATAAAAAAAACTATTTAGAGAAGAATAATTTTTGTTCTAGATAATACATTGACTAATCAATCTGCATATTGATAGATACCTCTGTGAGGACATCAAAAATATTATTTTTTTTAACAATATACTTACACAATAGTATGACAAACTATAATCATATATCATACAATACCAAACTAATCATTAAAATAATAATTCGTTGTATCGATCATTATTCAAGGGTGTTTAACATAAGGTGCTTAAATGGTCATGCAGCCAAAAGTGTTTATACCTACAATGAAAAATGTATCTTATGAAAAATAAAACATTTAAGAAATATTGTACACGCCCACAAATTTTTGTCTCCTCTACACTATACATAATCTTTTTCTCACCTTTCGTAATTCAAATATTTGAAACAAGGACACGAAAGCAAGTGAGATCGCCACAGGCTAGGGATAATAGGATATGTTGGTTCTCTACCTGTAAGCTACATAAAGATTCTAATTCCGAGGTCAAACTTTTACAGTAAAGGAAATTTCATACTGGTACCTACTACTACCCTATTACTTACAATATTACTCAATACTTGCCCCCCTTACTTTAGTGAGCATTTGCAGCTTAAGCAGATTGCCACCCCTTTAACAGGTAGTAAAATCTTTGTCAGTAGGTAGCATGCAATGGCTAGACTATAGTCTAGTGTTAACAGGCCCTACGCCTGGGCCTAATAGGTAATCTCTAATCTGGTATCGATGGGATTTTTTATGAATTTGATGAATTGGAAGTCGTATTTGCCCTATCTATTCAATTCTGTACCTATCTACTTACTATGCTAAAATTATCCAAGAACGTACTGTATGCTCTTCTCTCTTATCTAATCTTCCTGATTTAGAGTGTAATCTCCAAATGTACCGGACGTTTATATCTGTGTGTTTATAATTAGGCAGATAGTATTAAAATATAGTAGATTAGCTACTCGGTATAGATTAAAAGTATACAATTTTTGTTAGGTAGGTACCATTATCAACTTATTACCTAACTGTTGTAAAAAGTTCAGTGTTTCAAAAACAAAAGAAAATAACGAGATGGATGAGCAGTTTAAATCTAGTTACCCACCTACTCAAAATTCAGGATTTCCACCACAGCATGGTACACCGCCTGGAAATTATTCCTTTCAACAAGAAAACTATCCACCCCCACCAGGAAGTTATCCACCTCCACAAGGAAGTTACCCATCTCCACAAGGAAATTATCCACCCCAGCATGGTATTTATCCTCCTCTACAAGAGGGTTATTCTCATATTCAAGGACCTGGAGTGTACCCTTCACCACAAGGTGGTGTTTACCCACCTGTAGTACAATATCCTCAAGGAAACCCAATTACTAGTCAACCTATCGGTCAAGGAGGTGCCCCCACAGGTGATTGGATGAGTATTCCTCAACAGACAACAAACTGTCCGCCAGGTTTAGAATATCTAACTATGATTGATCAGCTTCTCATTCATCAAAAAGTGGAAATACTGGAAGCTATTACCGGATTTGAAACCGAGAATAAATATTCTATTAAGAATAGTCTTGGGCAAAAGGTATATTACGCTGGAGAAGATTCAGATTGTTGTACAAGAAATATGTGTGGACCAAGAAGACCATTTGAAATGACAATTATTGATAATTTTGGTCATGAAGTTATTCACTTACATCGACCGTTAGCTTGTGATTCTTGTTATTGTCCATGCTGTCTGCAGAGTATTGAGGTAACTGCCCCACCAGGTACTGTAGTGGGAACTGTGGAACAACAATGGAGTATCTTTTGTCCCAAATTCGTAATCAAAAACGCAAATGGAGACGTTATTTTACGTATTGATGGCCCATTTTGTACTCAAAGTTGTTGTTGTGGAGACGTTGAATTCCAAATTTTATCAGCTGATGGAAACGTTCAAGTTGGAAAGATCACAAAACAGTGGTCTGGGATAATAAAGGAAATGTTTACTGACACCGATAACTTTGGTATATCATTTCCGATGGATTTGGATGTTAACATGAAAGCAGTCATGATAGGAGCTGCATTTTTAATAGATTTCATGTTCTTTGAAGCAACTAGACAACAAAGTGATAAACCTGGCATGTGGTAATACGTAATATAAAATAATTTAAGTGGCAATGAAACTTAAATTTTACTGCTATTGCATGGTGAAATTTTTTTTTAGAAATATTATCAATGCTTACCTAAATTTATAACAATTTATTGTACTAACACATTGCAATATTATTGTACTGTTTATACTACTATAATAAAACATTTTGGGGTGGGCGTAGCGCAGTAGAATCTGGATAGGCTACTCTAAACTACTCTGGTCGTTCTGATCCGCTCGCAGAATTGGTAAAGTCGTTTCTTCCATGGGTTTTTTGTCTAAGATTAAGTGTTACATGGGGGGGGGGGTACAATACAATAAAAAAAATTATTTTGTTCTTCTGCAGAACACTAATAAAAAAAATTAAAAAGTAGGACTTCTGCACATTTTTTTTTAGTAATCGTGTATTGAACTGATTACATATTATTCTGTAAATAGAATTAACTTTATCTAATCTGTTTGTACCTAGAATAATATCAAGGCGTGTGTTATTATCAACCTGTAGTAGGTAGCCATACATTTTTCAATTTTGTTGTTTGAGGGAGCTTTATTGAAATTGTGGAAGTAAGGTAAAGTTAATATTTAAGTTGTTTATTTATAATATAAATAGAAACATGTACCTATAGTAGGTAAATATTTCCTATTAAAGATAAACAAACAAATGGAGGGTCGTAAAAATTCATTTAAGAAAACGAAGGGAGCCGATGCATATCCCCTAATTCCAACTAAAGAAGAAAATCTGGAAAATCCAACTCTACAAGGAACATATTCACCTATAGAAGGAATTTACCCACCTTTACCTGCAGTTATAACAAACCAACCAATAATTACCAAAGGATTCGGTAGTAGTGAATGGATGAGCATACCCCAGCAAATATCGAATACCCCTCCCGGTTTAGAATACCTCACAACTATTGATCAATTACTTATTCAACAGAAAGTTGAATTATTGGAAGCTTTTACCGGTTTTGAAACCAATAATAAATATGCCATAAAAAATTCTCTTGGTCAAAAAGTTTACTATGCTGGAGAAGATTCAGATTGTTGTACAAGAAATTGTTGTGGATCTTTTAGACCACTTGACATAAAAATTTTAGATCACTTTGGTAATTATGTTATGAACTTACATCGTCCAATGGCTTGCAGTTCCTGTTGTTGTCCGTGTTGGTTGCAAAGTATCAAGGTATCAGCACCACCTGGTAATGTAATAGGAACTGTAGAGCAAAAGTGGAGCATTCTTGTTCCAAAATTTGTTATTAAAAATCCTGCTGGGGAAGTTATTTTACGTATAGAAGGCCCTTTCTGTACTAGCAGGTGCTGTTGCAAGGATGTAGAATTCAAAGTTTTATCGGCCGATGGTAAAACACAAGTTGGTAAAATATCTAAGCAGTGGTCAGGGTTAGCCAATGAAATTTTCACTGATGCCGATAATTTTGGAATAACATTCCCTAGGGATTTAGATGTAAGAATGAAAGCAACTGCTTTAGGAGCTTGTTTTTTGATAGATACGATGTTCTTTGAAGGAGATCCTACAAATGATCGACCTGGGATGGTTTCTTAAAAAAAGAAATGTAATAACTTTCGTAGTTATAAAATAGAAATGTGAAATAAAAACAGTTTTCAAAAATATATATTGTATATATTGTGTATAACTACGCAAAAAGTAACAATAATATAAGGTTACCGTCTACTTGGGGTAGTTAAAAATCCGGTTACACTGTTTTTTATAACAAAAACTATTGAATACGTATTCCACATACTGATAAGTGAGCATGCTCACTATATAAATCAACAACAGGTACTAACGTGTAAACTACCATTACAGATTTTTTAAATTCATTTAAAATTTCAGTAATACTTGTTATCGGGATTTGTTTTCCGGCGTGGTAAAATATTTTTAAACTACATATAGATGTCTTGTCTGCTTCATGACCTTGTTGTAATTTATGTATTATATATTGGAAAGTTTCATTACAAATTTCAGGAGTTATTGGAGAAATCAGTTCTTTAGAATAATCTACACGACAAACTACTGCAGCAATATTGTTCTCATAATTCCAACGACGATATATTGAAATAGACCAGTCTTCAATGCATTTCCCTGTTTCTTCATCTAAATAAAAATATACAGTGTGTTACATTTTGCATGTATATACCTAAATATTTTTTTATTTTTAAAGAAATCTTTTTAAAACTTCTTCCAGTTATTGAAGCCATTAAGATGTATCTTTTTGTAGGAATAATTTTTTCTAAAAACCAAAATTTAGCCAAGTATGATTAAAATAAAAATTGGAGTTTCAAGTCAAGTCTTAGTAGGGTTTACGATAGAGCAAAAAGTATTTAAAAAAGTTGTTTGAATAAAAAACCCTAAATACAAAGTTACTACATTGAAACATTTTCATGTTATTATTTTTATGCAGTCTATAACAATTTTTTATTTTTATTATACTAAGAGTGCTATGAAAAAACAACTATTAGAAACTTCCAACACTTTTCCGTCGTCTGCGTTGATATGTGTTCCTGCTGTCACAGGAACACATATCAACGCAGACGACGCACTTTTCAATTCTTTTGTTGTTTTCATTGCACACCTGACAAAAATAAAAAAATTCACCGACTGAATAAAATTTTTATACAGATTGCCATAAAACTAAAAACGTTATTTAGGTGTACATCCAAAACGAAACACGCTGTATAAAATAAAAACTTACATTCAAATGTATTATTATGTCTGTGTGCCCAAACGTGCCATTCAACCATAGCATTATAAGGTAGAGCAGAAACAACCACATAATCGACTATACCATTGTTTGATTTTGCTTCCCATAACTTTCTAGCCTTCTGTATAAGTTTTATATCAGTTACATAACAAACAGCCTAAAATTATAAATGGTAAACAAGCATAATTGTATGATTGGTAAAAGAACTAACTTGCACAACATCCCGTAAATTAACATTACTATCCATAGCTTTAAGAACTCTTCCTATATGCCTCAGTGTTAATTGACATTGGTATTTTATTCCACCTTTTACCAACTCCATACTACCAGGCACAAGCCCAATTTGGCCAGAAATATATATCAACTCCCCTACCCTTACTGCTTGACTGTATGGTCCGATATTTGCAGGAGCCCAATGAGAAATACTTTGAACATGCATCGAGTGTCTTTTCAAAAATAAATATTATTATTTGGAGATAAAGTAATTGTAATGAAATTCTCACCTATCAACTGGGGATTCCCCAGTGCCATCAGATGGTGCAGACCAGGAAAGAGCTTCTAATACTAAAGGACAGTGTTTAGGCATAGGCACTTGAACACAAGCTCTACTTGGGGGGTTTGTATGATTTAAAATTTCAATGTACAATTTATTTAATTCATCAAATTTTGTCATGTCAGACATGTATATGCTTATAGAACATACATCTTCAAGTCTTTGGTTATTCGCCTCAAGATTGGCTAAAATATAAAATATTGTTTGAATCATACGCTAATTTCTAAAGGGGTTAAATGAAAGAGTGCATGATTTTAAAGTCTTACACAATAATAAGGTGAAATGAAAATTATGAACGCATACCTACACTTTAATTTATCTAAAGCTTCAATTAAAGCTTCACAGCAGTTTTCTGAGTTTCCACTAAGGCCTCCAATCCACAAGCACCCATCATTACTTTTAGCACAAGTAAGTGTTTGATCAAATTCTTCACAATTTATTTCGGTGTTAGTTTCACTAGGAATCTCTATTTCACAGGCTTCATCAGCTTCGAAAAAAAATTAAATAACAAGTGTTCAAAAAAAGGGCTTCCCTTGGCAGTGTTTCCAACTTACATGGAATCACAGCCAATTTGTGCCCCCTTGTTTTGAACATCCTTAGATTTTTAAAATACCTTCATCAATAAATTCGCTGGCTTCTTCTCCTTGGTCCGTGATGTAACCATCGCTATCTTTTAAAGGAATCCCATTTAGTCGGTTGTATAAATCTAATTGAGGTAATTTAGTTTCTAGTTTGAGTTTGTTTAATTTGAGAAATCCCACAGGAGCAATTGGGTCGTCTGAATGTAGAATTACTTCTGATTCTTCACTGCATAAATGAAAATTAAATTAAGATCACAAACCCGAACAAAAAAGTTTTATTCTTACATAATAATTCTGCTGCTGTATAAGGGGCAGTCTAGTACAAGTGTCTCATATTCTCCACCTTCACCACAAACATTAAGCCCATATTTTTCATGCATACTCTGTAAATGTGGTTCTACAAGTCTTAAAGACCGGCCTAAATGTCGAGAAGGTTCCAATCCTAATGATGCCACTTTAATTATAATAGCATCTACTTCACATCTTATCATTTCTTGTAGGAGTTCATTTTGGTCTCTTCGCCATAAATATGCTAAAGGAACTAATTGAAGTCTTGTACAACTAAAAGATTGTAATGTAAATTAAAAATTGCTTAATTTATTTATTACTTACACATTTTCTACTCTAACTCTTTGGTAATCGGAAAAGATAGCTCCTACAGATACTGCTTCAATATTTAATTCATTTTTAACTTCCTGTAGCAAACAAAAGAGGTCTTCAACTTCATCGTTTTCTGTGGGAACGTAATTCATCTCTCTCTGATGGGAAGTTCCTGCCGTTTGCTTACGAAACAGTGGAAGTTGCATAGATTTTGCAATTAGTTCAATAGCTTCATGTCCTACGCTTTGGTACATGTAACTGTCTATTTCTGTGAGGCTGCTTGGTTCTAAGTTAGCCAGGGCTATAACTTCGTGACCAGCTGCCACACATTGCATTATATTGAAGCAGCTGTCTTTTCCACCACTGATTAAGGCCACTACCTTCATTGTTTTGGTTTTCTTTTTATAAATTAGCTAGAAATATAATTACCTGGCAAAGATTCATAGTTGTGTTACATAATTGTTGATATTTAAGTTAATAATATGAATATTATATACTAAATGCTAACCTGTAGTCAAAATTATCCTACATTTTCATATAAAAATAAAAAAGCTCACACAGCTTCATATTTTACAGGAGAATTGCACATTTACGAGAAATTTTCATTCTAATTTGAGGTTAAGTTTAATTAAACACTAAATTCGGTTTGACAGTTGACAGGTTTAGCACTACAGGTACTTTTTGTTTCGTTACTGCCTGGTAACAGTGCAGTCCTAAATTTTGTCCAAAAGAAGAATTGATATGATGTCGCTGCCGGTTTCATAATAGTTTACAATCAGTGAGTGTTTTAGTGGTGACGATACAATGTTTGGCAAGAAACAAATCCATCCTGGGAGTTGGAGTTTCTCCAGGTAAACAAAATTCTTAGCTAGGGTGTACATTTGTACGATGGCACAATGGGGTGCCAGGGATCCGCAGACCGGGACCTAGACCCTTTACAATACAACATTACTGAATCTTGAACATTTCCACCGAGTTTAATGTTGTGATATTTGATTCGGTAAGGATCTTTACAATGTAGGAGAGAGTTACCTACAATGAGACACCCACAATTTACCCCCCCCCCAAGGGTTCCAGGATCCAAAGTTCCTAAGATAATTGTGGGAAACTATGGGTACTACTGCTTTTATAATGTTGCCAATGCAATGCACAAGTCAAAAATAACTCTGATTAATATTTGTGGTCTAATATGTATTAAGGATTGTATGTAGTGCATAACCAAGTATAACTATGTACCTACTACTATTACAAGAACAGTTTACCTGTAGGTAAGCCATTCTTGTTGGAACACTATCTAATACCTGAAGGGAAGTTGTAATCCGTTGTAATCCCCTTGCCTGTTATCTGATAAAGATAAGGGTGGAAGTGCCTAAAGGTGTACTGTGCTATTTGTGTTGCCTACACACAAAACTACCAATCCTAAATTATATCGACTATACACTATAATATTGATTTTTTAAAAACTGTACCTAGGTCCATTATTTCAGAAATAACTATCATTTAGGAAAAAAAATGTAGTGGTATTTGAAAGAGGATAGTTATATCTATCGACCTACTGATGTGGAGATATGTTCGATACCTATTATTTAAGGAAAGCTTTGCAACCCCTTCCTAGCCTCTGAATTTTTTGACGCGGATTTGATTTCTAAATCCACGATTATGTACATTGCTAACATTTGTATCGAATTTGACGAAGGTGCAAGGTCAACCATCAAAGTTGAAAATTTTGTAACATTTAAGAGAAGGTTTACAACCCCTTAGTCTTTGAATCTCTCGACATCGATTTTATTTCTACTACACGGTACATTGCTAATATTTGTACCAAATGTGGTGAGGGTGCAATATCAATTGTTAATGTAAAATATTTTTTGCGTTGGAGAGTAGGGTGTACAACCCTTCTTTATTTTAAGCATCATGCGTAAACTCTATTGGTGTGCAGTGTAATACCAATAATTATATGTTCTGTGGTAATACCTACCTCAGTTAATTTTTAAATGCAATGTTCGACGTATATAAGATGCTTTATGTAGTATTCTGCATTATTCAGTTCGATTCAGTTAGACGAGACAAGCTGCTGAAATAATAAAATTCAAATGCAAATCCGAAGCTAACTTTACTTACGTTAATAGGGACACCCCTTTACTGTGGGTACTTTTTAGTTATCCCGGACTAAATCCAAAAGAAACCCCTCTATTAGGAATATACGAACCCTAAAATTTTATGTAAATATACATTTTCCAGAAAAAAATTAAAATAACAAATGTTTTGGTAATACATTGTTGTAATTTGTAATTAATGTTTTTGTGCAAATTATCTGTACTAATTGTTCTATTTACATCCCGGATAAATTTATTATTTATCGTCGATGTACCACCCCTAAATTATATATATGTAGGTATAGCCAGCAATGATTTTAATTTTATCACGTTCAGGTTCTATCTCACCTATTTGTTGTTTTTGTTTACATATCGATCTGTTTCCAGTAATTCATACTCAATTCCAAACGATATTTAAAATTGCATTGTAAAAGAATTCGTAGGTAGGTACCTAATTACAGAAATTTCATAAGGGATGATTACATTTGTTTGTTAAATACTTCTGATATAGATATAGAAATCTAATATTATTGGTCAGACATTTAACCCTTGGTGTAGTTAATTTTAATCTTTTTGCGTCCTTGAAATGAAAATTAATGTAAGGTATATATTCAGCGTCGGCTTTAGCCTCGTTGGCGACGTCGGTCGGCGCCTTCGGGCAGAATTTATCACAACACCCCTATGAAATTTTTTAATGACCATAATAAAAAACCCAAAAGGGCGCCTTCTGTGTTAATTTGTTTAGTTAATCGTGCCCCCCCCCTCAAACAGGCCCTGAGTATATTATATGGAAAAACAAATAAATAATAATAGAAAGTACTACTTACCTACCTTGCGGTTTTATATCCAAAACTAGAGTGATCTAAAATAATGGTTCCAAGGAAAGGAATCACACAAAGTCAAACACTTAACTGTTTCACAATTACTTCACTGTCTATACACGCACTTCACTTTTGCGACAAAAATAAAACTCCGGCCTACTATTTATCCTGCAAAAGCTTTCATATTTGCGAGAAAAGTTTTCAAATTTTTAATTTTAAATCCGATCACTATAAAATTCCGAAAGAAACTGAACTATTTCGTGTTCGAGACTGTCCGTAAAACTGACAAAAAACTGTTTTTTTGAAGACATATAACCTGAACGTTAAGTAAACTCGCATAAAAATTTAAAACCTATGTTATGTAAGAATGAAAAAGTTGACTTTAAGCAGGTGTTGACGATTTAATATTCGTTATTTTATGCTGTTTGATAACAAGTCCAAATTTCCAAATAGATTCTGCGATCCATGGAAACTTCATAGAAGGCTTTGTAATCCTATTCGGAATTTAATAGAGAGAATCAGTGATTCATGATAAAGTCGGTACTTTTTAGCTACTTTGATACTTTTAGGACGTCTTTCAATTTGGGCTTAACTCCATATAAAGCTAATTCACGGTTAATTGTCATGAAAACAAATCTTTTAACAATGGTATCTATGACAACCCACCGTTAGGTACCTTAACTGGGAATTAAATCCGAATTGAAAGAACAGCCCTTATGCCCGGTTGCACCAACGTATTTAACTACGTATTTAGCTAAACCAGGATCAATTGGCATGGATACAATTGTTCGAACAATCGTATCCATGCCAATTGATCCTGGTTTAGCTAAACTCGTAGTTAAATACGTTGGTGCAACCGGGCCTTAGAGAACACCAAGCAATGTAGCGAGTTTTTGAGTTATAGTTTAAACCCCAGTTCAGCTAAACCAAGATTAATTGCCATGGATACCATTGTTAGAAAAGTTGTATCCAAGACAATAAATTGAACCGAGGTTTAAACTAGAACTGAAAAACCGACCCTTATAAATTTTTTGTATCATTTTCTGAAAAACAATATTAACATTATATCATCTAAAAAAAATATCCATTTCATGGCTATCCATTTAGCTTTTTTCCAACTTCAATAATACCCGAGATTAATACAAATTCCAGGCGCTTTACTTCTGTTTTTAATAATTTTTTGCGAAACTGGAATTATTATTGCATGTTTAGATGTAATTCTCTTTTGATGATATCAGGAATGTTTAATATTTTTGAAAAATAATACTTGTAGTTGTATTTATATGAAATGATCAAGAATCAAGTAGGATATCGGAAAATGAAATTGGTATTAAGGAAATTGAACAATTCCATTTCATCAATAATTTGATAATAAAGTAAGAGATAAACTATCGTGCGATAAGCACATTAAAACATAAAAGCGACTTACATTCTACCTAAGTACTAGGCCACATTAATTTTCAATTACTGTAATAAGTTTTAGGAAAAATAATAGCTTAGCCTATTCTACATTCTTGAATTGTTTTGCTCTGTTTTCTAAAATTAATTTTTAGCTGTCCTCAGTCAAAAAGTTTATTTCGGGAATTCCTTTCAATATCATGTTATCATTACTTATGTTTAAACCGTAGTTTACAATTTTCTGCAAATAAATTTTCATTATAAACTGATTTATTGAAGATGAAATTCTTGCAATACATTACTTAACACATTTTTGAGTGACGTATCTGATCGGCTTCTTTGAACATGAACGGCGTGCGATTATTTATCGCATTTCTGACATCTAAGGGTAGTTATTAATCTTTAAACGTTTTAAATTTAGAAGGCAACTTTATACTGTAACAAACCATTTTATAATTTCTTATAGGTATTTGAAAAATATTTTGAATCATTATTAAAAGTGTGTTTAATATCGATAGAATTTTTATCTTAGTACGCATAGACATTGAGCGCTATATTGCTACACAGGGTGTCCAAGATAAGGAGAGGTTGCATAGGGGCTCGTAAATGGTATGAATTAAAGATTCGTTTAATGAGAAGAAATTTTCAGCGGGAATTGATCACCATTCAAATTCTATGAATGTTGCGCGCTTTTCAGTACAGGCTGAAAAAACTTAAATTTTCAGTTTTCTATTTCCCTGTGCAAATTGTGAGATCCCCATGGATTGGCTCTTTCTCATTCTCATTTTTTAAAAAATGTTTCCTGAAATGTTATTTATCTAGCCATTCAACACGTTAGCTGCCATGAGCATCACCGGTGGGTCTCAAAAATAGTTACATACAGTGCCATGAGCATCACCCGTGGGCATGGCTAGTGTTTGATCGTATGCTAAATAAAAACCCTGGGCACTGCAGTAATGGCTTCAGATTTGCTTGTGGCACTGTGAGAATGCAAACAAATAGAAAATTAAAAAAAAAGTCAACCTACGCCTTCTATTGGTAGCTTCACAAAGGTTAACATATGGCCATTGTTGTTGTTGGATTTGCTTACTTATGCGTGACTTCTGCTAACTTGTGGTGTTCAGTCGGGAGTGTTAACCTGTTATAATTTAGTAAACGTTATTTTTGTTGAAAATAAAGGTAAATTTATGAAACGCCATCATGGCACCGGGCGTATAACACATTATGGCAGTGCCATGAGCATCACCGGTGATCTCATTGTTTTTTTGAAAAAAAATTTTGAATATTGTTTACTATATCTATTTTACAACTAATAAACCCGTTAAGAACAATGAAAGTGGTATTTTTCGCTTGGGCCTCCTGGTGACCACTATGACTCTCTTATGGGGGCAGCCAACGTGTTAAAACTTCAAGAAAGAAAGTATTCAGCGAGTCCGTCTAACATTTTTTAAATGTGGCAGTGTGATCAATGACTTGTGCAAGGTACGATCCAAATCGGCAATCAAATTGGAGGAAAAAAACAATTTTTGAGAAAACCATGACTAAATTAAATATTAAATAATAATTTATAAGTCGCGATCGTCCGAACGAGTATCCGCTGCGTTCACGTGGGTCTGCTTTTATTTAGTTCTAGTCAGTCAACGTAAATAATGAATATCGCTTTTAACAACCGAATTGGTCTGAAATTAATGGCGGTTGTACTATTGAAATGTATAATATATGTCCTCGCGGGTACTGCATGGCCCAGTTAAACCTCCAGAACTACATTGTTAAACAGTGACTTCGCGAACCCCATTAACGGACTTGTACCTACTATTATATCAGACTTCTGGTGTTTTTTTTACTTTTCAGCAGTTAAACGACGAGTCGCCTGGTTATGACCTGACACAAAAATATTACTATTGTCCATACAAAACTACAGTAAGGAATGTATTGTATAGTATTTAAGCCGTTTTAGAAATTATGTCATAATATATTTTCCACCCTCTAGTTGCAATTACATCACAGTGGCCAACAAAATTAATTTAAGTGGAAACTTTTCGTGGGGGTTTGGAAAGAGCCAATTACACAATTATTTTTTATGCGCAAGCGTCGCTTCTGTTTCTTTCCGACTAATGAGTTGCAAATTGGAGCTGGATGAATAAATATGAACTAAAAATAGTTTTGATTGAATTTTTTAACCTAAAACTCGCGCAGTCTATGTTGGCCGCATGTTATTGATTAAAAGTAATAGTGTCAGAGTCCGCCCCCCTGCATTTTCCACCGAGTTGTGAAGTTCAAGCGGCGTGTTTCCCGGCATTTTCACGTTTGTTTTCATCGTGGAAGTACCGGCATATGGTGGGGGTTGTTAAAGGACTTATCACCCTTACTATCTCATCTGCTTTCGTTGCGAATGGTCCTCTCTTACACGATGCGTCTATTTTTTTTCGCGTTGCATTCTAGATTGTGTCGCCGCGTATTGCATCAGTGACGTGGTTACCTTTTCACTTCTTGCGATCCTGAAATGGTAATAATTATCAGTTTTTTAAATTTAATATTTGTTGCTTACAGAGCTTTTAGACATTAGTGCCTATAGCTTATGTAGATATTTAATTTTATTTTTGAGTCTTAAAGGAAAACTTCTCTTTTTGATAAAACTTAATGCTCTCGGAAGAGATTCTTCTTGTTATTTCTATTTTCCAGGCAGTTTTTTTACTTTAAACTTTATTCTGTTTATGAAGTTGATCGACCGGTATTAATAATGTCCGTATAGATAAATGTTGTTTCAATTAAAAGTTATCTAATCTGTAGAACTAAATTAATTCCAACGTTTGCGTTAGCAGAATAATGTCAAAGCTACTTCAGAAGCTGTTAAATAGTTTACTAAAATATGTTTGGATTTCGTTACGTAATTGGTTAACAATACACTGTAAAGGACTTAATGGAAACTAATGGAAATTATGCGAATAGAATACCAAAGTGGTTTCAGGATTTAGGTTTAAAATTGTCGGTAGTCCTTTTTGTACCTTCATCGAATTTTCCTAATGCAATTTTACCTTGAAAATTTATGAAAATTGGTTGTTGGTGGTTTGTTATTTTACTTAGTTTGATTAGCCAACCAATTTGCTTGGAAATTTTATAATAAATGAAAGCAACACATGATACCTACATTGGTTAATTATTCATGATTCAAACCGTGGAAGCTTAAATGCTAGTTTGTTGTTGGAAATTAGAAATTCAATTTAACTTCCTCGCCTTTTTTAATTAAAATAGTTTTGTTTTGAAGGTAGGCACTGTTTAGTAAGTTATAAGTATGTTAAATAAATCTTGCAAACGTTTTAATAATTAATTGGTGAAGAATTATCATAGGTAAGTTTGAGTGCTTTGAAAGATCCACAATCAAGTTAATTGAAAGTCTGAGGCACTTATTGTAAAAATGCATGCAAGTAAATAATAAATATTTTTTTCTTTTCTTCTTGGATTCTTACTATTCACAGACTTGAGCATGGAGCATACAATGGAAGAGCTACGCGTGGTAGCAAATCCAATTATTGAGAAGCACTTAGCATAGAGGTAAATTTAGTCAATAAACAAATTATTTCTATATTCAAAATGCGCGTTGGTAACCGGAACAACAAATTTAGGAGTAGGAAAAGATGATTTACTACAAATGTTTTCTTAATGATCTACCTGTGGATATTTTCGTAGAGATATAATATATTGTTTTGGAAAAGGGCGGGACGTAGGAATAACAATAAGTCAAAAACAAGGTTTAAAAGGGAGATATGACAAGGAACAATAAAAACAATATTATTCTTCAGACAAATATCTCTGGTATTATTTACAGTAAACTGTCTTTTTTTCTCAAACTAATTACTGTTACCCAGAACTGAGAAATATTAGTGCAATTACTTCAGTTTCTTTTTATAAGTATGAGAAGAGGATATTTTTCTTAGTTTCCTTTTCTGCCCTAATTTGAAGTTTCTCGAAAGAAAAAGTTAAAATTTTAAAAGAATATACTTACTACTGTGTGTAAATTATTTAACCTTTATACGTTTGTTAATTTATTTTTGATTAAAATTAAAGAATTAATATATCATGTGCGTAAATTTCTCAAACTTTAAATTCAAAGAACGCTGGTTCAAACTCTGCTACGTTGGTATTTTTTTTATTAAAGTAGAATGATCGCACTCTCCTAATTCTTGGAAAGCAAAGTAAACACGTAGATCTCCATATCCTTCCTATGGTTGGAATTATGCAACGTTTTCTATTTTAGAGAATAAATAAGGACGAAATTGCACAGAACAGCCCAGATGTGACCTAAATTTGTCAAAGCAGGGTTAAGAATCGATTGTCTAGATTAGACCTTTACACGAATCAAATTATGTGCTTCTTAATCACTTTTTGACAAGTAGTTTCTTTTCTTTTGTGACCAGTTTCGCGCTTTAACTTTGCACTCTTGACGGGTAATCCCTTATCGTGACCCCCTGTTCATGTTCATTAGTAGGTACTTTTGTTGATTTCAGTAAACTTTAGAACTTTAGACGTTGTCAAGAACACTTTGCACACTAGCATTTATTAACATGCAAGATTCGACTATTTCTAGTCTGTTTGCAAAATAATGTTAATTTTGTAGCAAAAGTCTCATAACATTTTTCTTGTCTCGGAACTAACAACAATCTTTGGCGACTCTCGTATACCGGGCAGAGTAAGCTTAGAGTAAAAAATCGTGCAAACCCCGACAATTACAATCTTTGGCGAACGAGTCGTTACGGCTTACAGAATTAAAGTGGAGTTGAATTGTTTTGTACTTAGTTATTTGTCATCTTCTTTTATACCATCAACTTGGCTATTTTATATCCGAGTAAACTTAAGAATAACATATTCTCTCCACAAAATCTTCACCAAAGTTAATAGACGTACCTGTCTCATCATTTTAGGAGTCATGGGCGAAACGCAAACGATACAACCCTCGCATGTGTTTTTTGACGGATTCAAAAGATGGAAGGCAGGTGAATGTGCTAAGAACTTTCCACTAATCTTCAATCCTCTCTGTTGTTAATCATGATCTGTGGGGTCTGGTTTTGTTTGGTCACGATCGAGCAGTACCTTGTTGGTAATCTAGCAGACTTTCTGGGAAGTGCATCTCGAAGCTCCAACAAGATTAGCAACACATTTTCCCCTCGCTTTTAGAAATGAGCTAAATAGTATGCGAATCCTAAAATAGAGCTAACTTTGCGAAAGTTTTAAGTATTGGTTGAAGGCGAACACTGGGATGTTTCCATTGCGTTCAAGCATACTTTTAACTTTTCTAGATTGGCATGACTTATCTCCTGTAACAAACTTCCTAGTAGCTATATTTTCTTCTTCATCTGCAAACCAACGATCCATTTGATTCATCTTGTTTTTATTAATTTTCTATATCAGTTGCTACAGTGTCTTGACTTTGATTATCTGGGTGTCAGCTCTAATATGTTTTTCAATCCACGCGAGAAACGCTTCTTCTGGCAAACAGAATTCTGTTTATTATGTATTTAATTATGAAACCCTTTTCAAGAAGCCTTTTTCTCGCAGATTGTGAACATTACACCTCCTTTCGCTAGTATACTCCTCAATCACGGTTGGCATTTTAATCGCAAACGCGTGTCTGTTACGTAGGTACCTACAAGTACAAGTACAAGCTGAGTGACTGCACTATGAATGACAATTATTATTTTCCTGTAAGTGTGTAAGTGACGGTATTAAATCAAATTTACGAATTTCTTATTACCGGTAGCGTGAAAAATTGAATAAGTAACACGGAATGTATTGACTACTATAATACGTTATAAGTCTCAGCTACGCTTCGACTTGTATTCCTGCCTCGCATGTTAATACGATCTTACATTCCTTGTTACTTTTAAATAACTTAACTATTAATATGTTGCTACATTGCTTTGTTGCCAAGCAATTACAAATATGTTCATGACCATTTTCTTCATATTATTACATTTACAAAAATTATTGTGTAAGAAACGAGTGCATAGTGTTCGGCTACAAGTTTACTAAACATGAAATATACGAAACATTAGGAAACTAAATATTAAAGGGCAAAATGATATCGAATAGGGTAAAACCCTGCATAGCAACATGGATTAAGTTAATAAAGTAGCCTGTTAACTACTTTGGGTTAAAATAAAATTTCACAAAAGAACATGTTTTATTATCCACTTTACCTCTTTGATACCGCATTATAACAATTTAGGACCGACACAAACTGTTATTGATTGGGAAATAGTATTATAATATTCCTATAATATTCCAGTAATGTTAGCGATTTTCATTAAGTTTCATGAATTTTGATTAGAACATTATATGCATTGATTTTAGCTTTGTGGATTTGATGGGTGGGATTTTTTAATACCGGTTTAATATTGGTTTATGAGCTCACTCGACAAATACATTATACTATAGATAATTAATTTTTGACTTTTACTTTAAGTCATAAGGCTAATCTTCTACCATTTTTGAAATATACATTTGAAAAATGCTGTAACTTTTTTATTTTAATTCTCAACTTTAACGAGGTAATAGAACAGACAGGTTGAGAGTGTTGTAAGCTGACATATAAAATTAGAATGTACATGCATAAATCAGAGTAATGGTCGTCATTATCCTGTAACCACGAGTACTGTGGTTGCACTAGACAACCAAAGTAATTAACGTAGTTAACATGTTTTCCATGCATTTTCCAGTTGCAGCTCAACCACATTAATGTGTTTGTAGCATGGAGTAATTTATTTAATATTGAACAGGTCAACAGCACTTGAATATTTCCCTTAAATTATTATAAATAAATTAATAATCGATTCTAGCTGTTTATACCTTAATCTGATTATTATTACTCATCGGGTAGGGTTTACCACTAACCCACCGCATTGAAGCGCTTGGCTTATCGTGCCCCACTGGTGTTTTTTCCCATTGTCTCTATAAAGTTTAGGACGGCACCGATGTGTGCTTGCGCTATGTCTTCGGGTGCGAAAGTATACACCTTTTAAAGGGGCGCTTATTTTTTCCAGGGGTGTGGATTTTATAAAAAATGTGAATTGATCTTTCATCCCCCTCTTGGCATTTTTTGCAAATGGGATCTTGGGTCACCCCAATTAGGTTGAAATGCTTCTTAATTCTCTCGGTTACTGCCTGCTTAGTTCTGAATGGGTTCTCCAAGAGAATATTTGATTGTCTGTGTATTAAGGGTGATTCTCACATCTTTGACTTCTGGTCCCATTTGAATGTTTCGGTCCCACATTTTAAGTTCCTTCAGGGACTGAAAGTTTATTTTCATCGCAGATGTTGACTCATAGTCTCTCTTCAGTGCATCACCTTTTTTGTTCGACACAACTCTCCTGATGTAGTTCTACATTAATTTAATTTTTCTAATCTGGAATTAATTGGTGCACTAAAACAACATGACCAATAGTTTTGAAATAAAATTTTGTCTTGGATCAATTCTCGTGCAAGGTAGTTGTTAAATTCCACCCGAATATGACTGGTTGATTATACACCTCAAACTCCACATTCAACCGTAATAATACAAAGATTTATTAGCCTTCCAGAAATGTGATTAATGAATTGCTTTATCCTGATTTAAATGTTGATAACTAATGTACCTAACCATTGGAAATAAAATCGATAACACCATTAATTATTTAGGGACCTCGACTAAATGTAATTTCAACTTTAAAATTTTCGTAAATAAAATAAATGATTTTGTATAGAATGTTGAAAAGCTTTTCAGTGCTTTCAGGACTTTAATTTATTATGATTTTTTGACTACAAGCCTAGACATATGGAAAATATTCAATTGAAAAATTGTAATAATGAAAATAGGATAGTGGTTAAGGATTTTATGACAACGAATAATAAATCAATTAAAGAAAACAGAAGTTAACAATAAAATAAAATCTATAGTTTATTATTTCAGCAATAGAAAGATATTTTCCTTATCTATAAATAAAAATGAATTGTAAGTTTCAAAGACATAAGTTACTAAATGCTTAACTGAATTTCCGTTTTGGGAATTAATGCATCGTTTTCGTGCACTCATCCGATTCTCAATTTAAATTTTGATCCTCTGAGACGCTTATAAAACTTATTTTATGTGCAACTAACCGATTCTAGCTCGACTTCATCTAGGATGAATCAAGTTCTCGTTTCTACAGACAGCAATATTTCTACTAAATTACCTTAGGATTGAGTCGAAATATGAAGATATCCTGAAGCTATTTCATGCCAGTTTGCACTAACATTTTTTTTATTTTGACTCGAATAGATTTTGATTAGAGAAATATTCGAAGGTTTTTGGATAACTAACTATGAAGTATAATTTATTACAGAATGAGGTAGGTATACAGAAAGAATATGTAAGTTGTTGCCACCTAGCACATACTTTTCGTGATTTCTATTAGAAATTGATGTTGTAAATGTAATGGAAATATCCCGAGAGCTTGCTCGAGGGGTATATCCTAATGGTAATATTAATTGAGCACAGATAATTTTATCATCTGTAAGCAAACCTTCAATTTTGATTTGTGAATTGTAATAATTAATACTTTAATGATGTTATTATTAAGTTGGTAACATTTGAAGTGTAATCTGGACACATTTGGAACGTAACGGAAACTTTAAGTCTTCAGCAAATCTCTTTGTATACGCACGCTGTGTTTACTTTATGAATGCTTTAATTGTACTGTGTCGAGCAGGAATTTACATACACGGATAGGGGTTGTTAAAATATGTAAAATCTGCGTACCAGAGCAGTGATGGAAACATACAAGGAAGTAATCATCAGGAAGTTTGAACTTTCTGCGGTAATGGGCGTTCGCTTTATTCTAATCCCTTGCTTGTTTAGTAATACCGGGATAAGTTGATTTCCGTGTTTGAACAAAACAGAATTATCGTGCTCTCAAAATTAAAATTAAATAATTACCACGTTTGTTTTATGAAAAACAAAGAAATAATTTATTTAGAACGCTGTACAGATGAGCGTTATATTGAACCTGACGAGCTCCAGAGTTCCTTTAGAAAAAGTTTCCAGTAAAGTTTGTTCATTTACCTAACCGTCTATATTTCTTATCATTTTTGTCAGGAAATTCTTTCTATTAGTTAAAATTATTAAACTTTATGTATTATTATATTTTCGTTGAACATTTTTAGGTCATATTGATCTGTTCCTTCTCTTGCGTGTTTCTCATAACGAGTCTTGAAGTAAACTGAAACTGACAAGTGACAAGTTCTTTGTAGAACATCTGACTGACATTAAGCTTTATTTGTATGAATGTGATTTACTCTATGATATGAAATTTTTAACATGTGATTTGAAAAAAGTTCTTTATTATCTTTCAGAAATATAAAGAATCAATTAAATAGGACTATAAATGAAGCTAAAGTCGATGTTTCGTTATCGATTAGTTTTGTCTCGCCTGTTTTCCCTGCTTCCAGGTATAGCTTTCCGTCCAATACGAATTTACAATATACTTAGCTTTTGTAGGTTTATATATCTTCCAACTGTCTAAGGGAAAGTCTTCGTAATAATTTTATATAATCCATTAGTGCAGCCGTATCCTACCCGCATCTCATTTAAATTTTGTCCAGGTTTGAAAGAAATTTCAGGGCAAGATTTTTACTGCCTTTTCGTTGTCGTTGTTAAAAATTCACTAGGGTTCAGTTTTATGTGATATATGCAGGTTTTTATGGAAAATTACATGTTTTTATTTGTTAAAATGATACTTTATTTATTCATATCCGCCCTCAGTTGAGTTTCTTCTTAATTGTTGCTGAATTTAAAATTTTAAAATCTTATACACGGTTCGTATAAATTTCTGGAAATACTACATAATAATAAACACACATAAAATAACAAATTAGAAGATTTGTGTATAATCATAACAGAAGTGGAAAACTGAAAATTGGTAGGGTAAACCAGGGAGAGATGGTGATAGTGGGTGAGACGATGAACTGTAATATTTATTGTGTTACGCTGTAGATGGCATGCATTGTACCGTTCGGGTATTGCAGATAAGTAGTTTGTCTCGTGTGTGCATTTAGTGTGAGCGTTAATCGAATATAAGGTGAGTAAATCAGAAATTATTATTTCAGCAGGGCAATATTTTTTCTCGGGGCATACGGTGATTACTGAAAAAGATATTTCAGATGATATGGTTGCAATCATTTTTGGTTATACATGTTCCTCAGAGTATAAAGTCGTAACATAACCTATCAAAACGTTCAACAACGCTACAGTTTCTGCGCACATAAAGTCACCATCTCTCCCCCCAAAATGGGATAGTTGGTGACCGTCATTGCGGGAGAGATGGTGATGCGCCGACCGACTCTAAATACAGTAATTCAATATATTGTACCGTTTTAGTGATAATGCCGACATTTTATAGAAGAAAAGGGGGCAGCAGCAGAGGCAACTGGACAGAAGAACAGTAGTTAAGAAATGCAGTCCGAGCCCGAACAGTTCAAAACGAAGGGCTTAGCGTAAATACAGCATCCAAAATGTTTGATATACCCTGGACAACACTAAACAGAAGAATTAAGAAAAAGTGCTTTGACAAGAAGCGCCTTGGGCCTGACTCCTTCTTAGGAATCGAAAAGGAGAAGAAGCTGGTGATGCACGTCAAGAAATTACAAAAATTTGGATTCACGCCAACAAGAAGTTCAGTCAATGGCATACCAGTTAGCTGAGAAATTAAATTTAAAACACAACTTTAATCGGAAAACTGAGATGGCTACATCTATACATCATCTGAAGAGAGTGAACCTGAATGTCAGGATGAAGAAGAAGCAGAAAGTGACAACGGGAATTACTGTTCAGGCTGTGGTGAAGAGTACAGGTCTACAACGAAAATTGTAGATTGGATACAATGCGTGCGATGTCATTCTTCGCTGCATGAAGACTGTACCAAGTTCCCAAGTATGTGTGAGACATGTAGCAAGTTTATTTCGAGGCAAAATGTCAGGTAATCGGTTGGGTTATAGTAAAAATGTCTGTCACCGTCTCACCCACGCAGGGTTCACCAACTAACCCGTCGTACGGGGGGTGAGATGGTGATTCACTAAAAATACAAAAAAATAATTATTTTACGTTTTGAATAAGTTAAATTTAAGTTTTTTGTCTCTAAATGTTTGTTACTTTATGTATCTTGATATGTATACTATTCTTTTCTTTCAAATAAAATTTTGAAAATTACTACAGCCGATCAAAAATTTATTCACCATCTCCCCCTGGTTTACCCTACTGTCCGGACCTGTAGGAAGTTTGAATGGTAAACGTTTGTCAAAAACGATAATAAAGTGCTACCAGAAATAAAAAAGCCTTGTTAGAAACAAATGTTAACAAGGAGTATGAATCCACATTTTTATTTCATTATGTCGAGCACGGTCTGAATTTTTTTTTTATTATTTTCTACTGGCGCCCGTTGAAATACGGAATGTTTTAATTTCGAATAGAGCTTTTTCCTAAACACGATTTTACCTGCGTTTTCCATACCTTTGATCGTTGGTGTACTCAATTAACATCATTTGCAACAATAGTTTTAGCAAGACAAAGCATATACGATTTTATTTCCAAGCTCTAGTTTTCAAGCTGTGTTTTTTTAAGAGGGAAATTTCACAGGACACTTTTCACTTACAACCTATAATTAAGTGTAAAGATTTTTTTGTCGTCTTTTTTCTTCTGTTAATGTGGAAATGTTTGTTTTTTTAAAGGAATGGTTGTATAGTCTTAATAAAAAATTGTTGAGACGAGGGTTTCAGTTGAGGAATTTAAGGACAAGGAATATTTAAATTTCTATTTATTGCCAATGAATTTAGCATACCATAAAATTGTCATAAAAATTTGTATTATACAAAAGTAAGGAAGGTTAATTGTTTATGCCATTGTGGGTGGCACTATCCCTAAGACTTTAACTTTTATTCGCTTTCTTATGTTCACACGCAGTAGTATAAGTTAACGTTAAACGCTAAAGAATTTTATTAATATTACTTACTATTAAACATCATGAGTTTTACTTCCAACCTTAAAAATATTTATGTTAAAAAAGATTTAGACTGAAACATAAAAATTTTTGTTTAATAAAACGGTTTTATCTATATGTGTGATTATATGGACTATTAAAGGATTTTAACTGCAAGCTTTATATTCATTTTAAACTGCCGAATGGGCTTTTAGTTATTATAGTATTATACTACACGGAATATAAAATAATCCTCCCATTTTGCAGTAATTTTCGTTTAAAAGGTTCATTTTTTAAATGCCACAGCCAGATTTTTATACAGCCCGCATACCTGAAGTTGTATGAAATAAATTTAAGCATATTACCAACAAATATTTAGTTACTGAAACCTTTATTTGGAAAATATTAACGACAATTAATAATCAAACAGTTAAAGGAAAGAGTTGTTAATAAATTATTCGAATTAAAAATAGTTTCTATGATTATTTGTATAGTCGATTCAGTTGTAAAGCATTTCACTTATTTTACTAGTATAACAGAAAGTCAAGAAGTCAATATTCAGTTTCAGTAAACTGGCAGATATGTCGAGAATTTCATAAAGGAAAACTATAAATCAGCTTATAACTGCTAGCGTAGGTATGTGGCATGGAAACTCGTGTAGGTATTTCCACGGTTTATATATTTCGAATGAAAAGTCAACGCATGTTTGAACATGAGAGGGAAATAACGTTTTAAATTGATTATTGGTTTTGTTTTAAAAAATACAGTTAACTTTCGACATAAAATAAAAACAGTAGGGAAAAAGGAAAACCCTAATTAGTAAACCCTTATAGTACTACAATAATAATAATTTCAACATAATATTATCTAACACCATATGAATCGTATGTCTGCAACGTGCATTTCTGTAAATGTCACTTGGAATAACATTAATTCTTCTTACATTTCTATTATTTCCTTATTTCAATTGTAGGTACCTACTCCAGCTGACGTCTTTATAAATCGTTCTTGAAGGAATTTACGTAATTGACTCTAGAAATAAAACACGGGGTGGTTCAAATTCGACCTTTACTGTAGATATACTACAATCAATATGGATTTTGTTAAATAAGGAACGTTTTAGAAAACTGTCTGCTAATTTCGATTACAAAAACATAAAAGTTTTAGACATAGGTAATTATAATCTCTTTAGATATTTACGTTTACTTATGGAATAGTTTTACAGCCCAGCCCTCTAAGGACCGGTCTTTCAAATCGGGTTTAGCTCCCTGTTAAGTTAACCCACTGTCCATTGTCATGGAAACAATTCTTGTAACAATGGTATCCAGGATAACTTTCCGTTAGTTAAGTTAACTGGGAGTTAAATCCGAATTGAAAGATTGACCCTTAGAAGTATCATTTGATATAGGATTTAAAAAAATTCGCAGACGTATCTGTAAAGGAATTAAAAATTTCCGAGTATAAAATGTACAAAACGTTACTTTCTTTTAACTAATATGGAGTGGTTACAGCGTAATTGCCCGTTTAACGGATAATCCATTGGTAATCCAGGAAACCTGACATTAATTGAAGCAGACAAATCGCTGCTATTCACTCGTATTTCTATTTCTATGTATAGAGTGTCTATATACTTTTAATACAGAAAGAATT
Organism: Hemicrepidius hirtus; assembly: GCA_963082805.1. NCBI lineage: Eukaryota > Metazoa > Arthropoda > Insecta > Coleoptera > Elateridae > Hemicrepidius > Hemicrepidius hirtus. The sequence goes on from OY720167.1 coordinate 10,674,975, forward strand.
ATTTCACTTGGTTTACAATCAATAGATTTTTAGAGGGAGTAATAAAAAACTCATTAGCTGAAAGTTTGTACAACTGGGGTTTTGCTCCACAGGTTTTCCCTACTGATCCGAACTAATCTACGTAAATCTTCCACTTTTTTCAGGAACTTCCCTTTTCACAGTCTGTATCGCCTTTTCCGTTTTATAGTAAGAACCCGCTGCTGTAGGGTAACAGGAACCAGGATACTACCCTAGGGCGTCTCGGATGATGTTTCTTTCAACTCAGAGTATTCATCTTCTTATTCAACTATAAAATGCTAATTCGAGATGCATGCGGTTGCAGTAGTTGCTTCTTTTGTTCTTGTGTTCGTTCTTCTATTGCTGAAGTCAGTTGATATTCCCATACCTTGGACTCACAACTCGCGGTATCTATACTGCTACTTGTCGAATCGCATAAAATCCACATTGTATGTTTTAATTCAGAAGAAAAGGATAGATATAATATGAATAATAAAATAGTAGGTTTAATTCCATTCGTCTTGATTTAATAAAATTGTGTAAGGTGGTTGCTTTAATTGAGATAGGTTAGGGGTTAATTTATTATTTAAATTGGGGTTGATTACCTATTTCATTACGTTTGGCTTAGATTAGATTTAATCAGATCAGTTTATTGCTTCAGTAGCGTCATTTCATTTAATTGAATTTTTTTATATAACACGGTAGGCCACTGCAATAATTTTTAGATACTACAGCATGTTTAAAAATGAATTACATCTAGTTACCTGTGTTTGCATGTAAATTTTTATATGCCACTATTTATAGATTGTTATTGCCTTATCCAGAACTGTCATTTATTAATTGTCAATAAAAAAATATTCACTTCAAATAGTTTTAATTATAATACGAAATGTACACAGTGGAAGAAAACATTTTTATTATTGATGCATATTTTCCATCAGGACAGTTAATAAATGGAGAATGGCAGCATTCTACTGTCTAGCTAATAACAGTAGCGCGCCAAAGCGGCACATTGTAACTTTGTATTGGAAATTCAAAACACACTCTAGATGTAATTCATTTTTAGACACGCTGTATATTTTGCAAATACAATAGTTTTATTATTGTTTGTAACAGTTGTTGATATGTTTTGATTACTAAGATTCTGGGTTCGGGACCATGGTATCTATTTCTGATCACTTTGAATACACCAATGTTTTGTACCTACACGTAGATTATTCGTACTTCTCGATGCTGGTGGTGTAGTTTCCATTTTCACTGTACCGGTAGGAAAACCAGAAAAGTTCTTCTTTGGAAAATATCAACATAATATGATAAATCAGAAATTAAAGCGATATTCGAGATTAAAATTATTATCTTTGTTTTTGCTTTATGTGGACAATCAGCTTTTGATAAAAATTAACCAATATAGGTATATCTTTTTAATTCACTGTTTTAAACGAACAGTAAATATTTGTGTTAAACAAGAAAGAAAATGAATGTTTAGTCTAGAAATAGCAACTTAAAATAAACAAATTATCTTAACATGCTTGTATGCCGCTTTATGTATCACATAAAGAGTCATTGGGTAGATGAATTGAAATTTAAATTGAATTGAATTGTTTCATATCATGCCATCGTAAGTTATACCCACCCACGCTATGTTTAGACAGGAAATAGCATAATTTAATTATTTATTATTGTTGAATTGTACTTCCATATTTATTATTTTCATGTAGTATATGTATACATGATTGTTAAATCATCTGGTATAACCATGACAAGATTGAACCAAGAAATATTTTGTAGATTTCAGGTGAAATGAAAAAAAAAGTTATAGTAGTACCATGTAGTACATTCAAATAACATCGACGTAACATCCAAAGCCGCATTGACAGATCTCAATATCAATAAATTCGAAAATAGTTGTATTTGTTCAAGATTGGTTTTCGATTTACGTTATTGACATTCTTCTTTATATGCTGTTTAAGAACAGTTAAAATTGTAGATAGGTTACATGGTATTTCGCTACAGAAGACCCCGATTTTATAAAATTAAAAAATCGAATCGAATTCCATAAAAGCAGAAGTATTTATGTAGGGCTGACTGGAGAGCTTGTTTCTGTATAGGAGCATTTCATCAAAGTGGAAATGGTGGAATTTGGTGCTGAAACTAAAGCAAAATTTGTTGAGTTATTTTCGTTGCCAAATGATTTCATTTCGCTCGAAAGTGTTAACGGGAAATTGCGTCCTCTAAGCGACACATTTTTGGCTTTGCATGACTCGAGATTGTTCACAACAAGGTTACTGTTATCAAGGGACCAAATTGCGAGCGTGTTTCAGTCGCCAAAATTAGCTTCAACATAACTGCAGGTTTTCACATGTAGTTACAAATACATTATTATTTAATGCACTTATATTGAATTCATAGAAATATTTAAGTGGCTTTTTTGTTAGCTGATGGTGCTTTCACGTATACGAGCAAAAAAAAGCAATAAATTTAATTTACAATACAATGTTAGCAGGATTGTTTAAAAAATGAAATTGAAGCTAATTAATCTAATGTTGATTAGCTAATTAGTCATATTGCTAAACATACATACAGGGTTGGGCAAATGTACGAAACAATGCAAACGATACGAAACTTTGTACCTATTTACTAAATTAGTTACAAGATGTCGAAGGTAAAGTTGTGTCCTATATTGAAAATAAACATAGAAAATGACTTTTCCGCTTTCCACATTAACTGTAGTATGAGAGCCCTTGACAACCCGATTTTAATTGTGGTAACTGACTTTTTTTTAACCCGCTCCTACTCTCGATGTCCTAGGCAACAATCATATAATAGTAACCGGGAGATTTAAAGCTCATTTGATGTAATACTTATTTATTTAACAAGGCAGTAAAGTAGCAGATTTACTGCCGCAACTGGGATTTCACAGCTGAGGCGAAACCGAAGCTGTGAAACCAGCCACGGCAATAAATTTGCATTTCTGCCGTGTTGAACATATAATTTTTCGCCGATTGTTTAGATTTAACGAATATTTTCAATATTTTTATGCTATTGGTATCAGCAAGCATCTGTTGCTATGTAGTTCTTACTGGTTGCTATGAAAAAACAAACTCCAGCAATGTCATGCTATTTGTTGTGAATAATAGTATATTATATTATTAGGAGTAGAAATAATTCTTTTTGTGTTGAGCTCATATTGCGGCCGAGGCGCACGCGCCGAGGCTGTGCAAGTGAGCGAAACACAAATAAGACGTTCTACTCCGAATAATATATACTATTTTTTCTTCAAGTGTAAAAATATTCTGTTGCTGTAAATAAATATTTCCTAAAAAGTCATTTCTACAGGACAACGCTCTCCCTTCTACCAACCTTGGGGGCGGAGCTATGGGCAAAATACTGCCGTTGCCATGGATACGTAAACACATTATTGTACTAGTAACATTATTTTCATTTTTTGACTAGTAACAAAATGACTTCCTTCTACATAGCCAGTTCTGTACAACAATACGGATATTATGATACGCTTGAAGAAAAATCTAATTATTAAAAATTTCAAATTATTTGTTTTTCGTAGTAACCTGATTTTGAATGAAAAGTGGTCTCTTGCTAAGCTTGCTGCCTAGGCAACAAATGTAGAACTTTGGAGCAAGTGAATTGTCAGTCAACGCATTCTTTTACTGTCAATCGGAGAAAAAAAAATAGTTTATCCAATTGTCCGATTGCGACAAATATTGTAATAAAGTTCCGATTAAAAAAGGGTTACCTCAGCTAGGATCAGGATAAAGGTGGCAACCTAAGATGTGTCGAGCACAGTTTGAACCTCTCTTATACACGGATAAACTCCTCATTGACCAATTGACCCTTTTATTCCTATGGGTGCGGCATTTTAAAGGCACTTAACCAGTCGCTTTTCGTGTAGGTATTTTCTAGACGCTTCATGGAAAATGCGTCTTAATTCATTACCCGATGGGGTCCCAAAAATATAACGAACTTTCAAAGCTACCATTAGGGAATTATAACTTTAAAAACTTAATGAACATTTTGGGATTTTTTGTATAAACGTTTGTTTGTTTTATGTTCACCATTTTGCTATTGTCTTAAATTTATAAATAAAATACAGTTCTGATGACTGAATACAACAGCTTGTTATACCAAATAATAGCTAATTATGTAATGGTTGATGTTCTGTCACTTTGAAGCTGTAGGAGTTAATTACAACCATTTAACCTGTGAGGTACTACGTACATCTGGGGAATATTATGTAAGGATTACACCGGGCTGAATTTAGCAAAACAGCACAAATTATCATCTGACATATTAATTATTCGCGGAGTTAATTGTAATGTCTTTGAATGCCGAAAACGAAACTTGAAAGTAAATATATTATAGTCATGAACTAAGATACAATTTAGGTACCTATGCAGGTTTGTTTGATTTATAGGTATACGTAGCAACTCGTGTACAGTTTTGTATTTTCTAAAAAAATATAGCTATAGAAAATCGTACTTGCTGTGTAAGAATGGGTGATAATTATAGGAAAAAATTTAAAAAGTGACTTTTTACAAACTTTTTGACGACGCGACTGTTTTGTTTTATGTGTCGCGACCGGAAGCGGTAACATCAAAAGGTTTCGACGTGTTTTGGACTGGAACCAGTAAATTGGGATTTTAGTCAGCTTTTGGCTTTATCCGTCATCTTTGCTTTATTGTTTGCCTATGGGCAGTATAGGTGTTGACTCCATGGGTGCTACGAAGCTGTGAGCACCAAATGGAATTTTACTCAATATAATTAAAATTCATGTACCCTTTTACTTGCCCTATCACCTCCAAAAATTGAAATCTGTTGAGCACCGAATGAAATTTTTAAAATCAACGCCTGTGGAGAGAAGTGCAAACCAACCACAAGCAAGGATAAGAAAATCTTCTCTAAACATGTTTCTTTATTATTAAGTAAATAAAATTATTTTTTTCTATAGCAGATGTTAAAGTGTGCTTTGTTCGACTAAAAATAGTTGATCAAGTATTACTTTAACCGCAAGGGTAGATAAAGTAACACTTTAACCGCAAGGATAGATAAAGTAGTTTAATTTTCTGGAAACTCCATGGAAACCGAATGGAAACCTTTGCTACTGAGATTTTCGGGTTTAATATAATCTAATTTTAAATTGTTTTTTTTACAAATTTTTCCTATTTTTTTAACATCTTCATCAATTTTATACACGACGATAAAATTTAATTATCGACTCGCGAAACTTAATTCACTCGCGATTTCATCGCTCGTGAATTAACACTTTCCGCTTGTCGATAAAATATAATTTTATCGTCTTGTATAAAAAATAACTATTAAAACAGTCTTTTGACTTTATCACCTCAATTAAAAATCGTGTTTTTAAATTTAAGGAACAAGATCAAAAACAAAATTCAAACTCAATTAGTCCGTGTGGAAAACTAGCATTAGCTACTGCACTCCCCCCCCCCTCCCAAACGAGCACAAAATCCCTACCTTCTAGTGTTGTGATGTTCACGTGCTAATAAATGTTAAGACGTAGAGAAGATTAGGTTTAGGAAGATTTATTCTTATTAGAACTTTCAGGGTGTAATGATTACTGAAAACCCTTTGAGGAAAACGCAATTAACGTAGAAAAAACGTTTTAAGCCGTGCGTATATTTACAGAAGGTTTGTTAGTCGACTTTAATTTACTTTGAAAATATACAGAGTGCTAGTTGTAGATTAGTAAACGTGGCTTTAAGACAAACTTTCAAAAATTTACGTGATTATAGAACTATTGTAGTGCAGTTTATCATACATGTGTTTCAACAGATGCTGTAGGTACACTTCAGTTCTCAACGCCGCGTGTCATTAAACGGTTGATTGTGTTACATAAAAGTTAAAATTTAATTGTTTGTACTTTAATAGTGATGTTAATCACCTAATTTTCCACAGTGGAAATAAACTCTTTGTTCGTTTCATTCAAGACTTGACTAATGAACGTTCCTGGAAAGTGTTTTTTTTGATCAAACAAGGGTGAGTTTATGTTCTTTTTTAAAATTATTCTATAATGAAAACTCATGGATGTTATTGGTTTTGGGTTTTACTTTTACATTGTGATCTACGATCCGGTATTAGGGGCGGATTAACCTAGCTATTGGCCCTAGGCTAAGCGCAATTGTGACACCCTGGCTGGGACCCTAGTCTATAGCCTATTTAGCCTAATGGATAATCCGGAGCTCCGGTTAATCTACGAATTATTGTAATCGTGATTTTGGTTTTCTCAATTATTCATTCATGCAGTTCTTTTTTTTTTGAAATATCGGTTGCGTTACCCTGGTTGTATTCATAAACTTCGACATTTTATTTCAATTTCAACAAATTTTATATTTATTATAAAAGAATATTTATATACTCTTTATGAATCATATCAAAACGAATCGAGGTTCTAGTCTTATTCATCATCTTATCACCTTAACTTACGTTGCACTATTATTAAAGTAGACCAGGTGTGTAATAAAAATAAACATCTGTAAAATAGCAATGAAAATGCAGGTGCGTTACTGTATTAAGCTGCATTGAGGAGCTGCAGTTACACATCTGGCTTTTACATCAGCTGGAATTGAAGGACTACTTCTGGATATTACATGCAGTTTCCATATTGTTTACGTATTTCATTTCATTAACAATAAAAAAGATGCGATTCCTAGGAAAATAGTATATTATATTATTAGGAGTATAAGCAAAGCTTTATGTGCTGAGGCTGGTTGACTGCCGATCGTAGTGAGACAGCCAAATCAGCCGAAGCACATAAAGCGCTTATACTCCGAATAATATATGTAATTTTATCTCCAAACGTGTAAAATTATAATACAAAAATAAACATCTAATTAACAAGGTTATTTCGGGAAACATTACACTTATACGAAAATCGCATTGCCTGATAGACACTTTCTACATATTACCGTAGCAACCCACCATAAAAGTTGAATGCTATAGGCATATAAGTACTTTATCTGCCTAAGCATATAAGTGAAACTTATACTACCAACAGTCTGTCATTTAAATGCCACTTTTATGACGTTTGGAGATAAACAATATTAATTGTGATAGTACAACTTAGTTTTAAACGTTTGCGTACAGCGTGGGTGGTCTAAAAGAGAATTAAGGATACTAAACTCCTATAGGAAGCAAATGCAATGCCTTTGAATTTGAGTACGCGGGTTCAAACCCAGCTAATGTATAATATGTTTATTATTACTCGCTTTACTTACTCTTCTGCTCAACCCACAAGTTCCCATCTTTCGTAGGACTGAAACTGTCAATTCGTTTAGTCCTGCTGAGAACTTGGTTCCTGAAATTTGTTTAGGGTTCCTAAACTGTTTGTGGCAAGGGTTGTTTTTACTATTTACTTATTGAATGTTTTCAGTGCTTTATCTTTCCTTTTTTATTTTTTTTTTAATTTATAATATGTTTATTCTCTTATTTGTTCTTTGCTGGACTAGTTTTTATACATTCTTTATCAAAAAACTTATTTTAAGAGGGCTAAATCCGTGGAGACGATGGTTTAGGAGTGGAGTTTGGTCGGTTTCGTCTATTTTTCGCAAATTTTTTTACTCGTGACATTGTAGTCTACGGATTTTCGGGAAATATTTTGAATGCCCAACCCTTTGCTTTCTAATGATTAATTCCAGTCTGCTTCTGGGGACCAGCATACTGCGATTTCGACCCATTATAATAAATATTATACGGTGAGATGAAAATAAACGAAATTTTTGCGTATTTCTAAAGTACATGTTTTGTAAAAGAAAATTGTTATTAAATTTAGTAGATAACTAGAAACTACCGAGTCTTCCGGCTTTAACAAAATACTGCTTATCTTAATGTTATTAAATAATTTCGTAAACATGCCTTTATAGAATCCATTGAATACTTGAGGTACGGAAGCAGTACGGAAGACACTTACTGTATCGGAATGTTGTTTTCAATGCGATAACCGAACAATAGGCTGGGATATAAACAATTATTGAATATCTGTAATTCGAACCATAATTTGATTATTGTGTAAATGATACGCCCTTATTAAGATTGTGATATTGTTGATATGTAATTTTGAATCGTAGTGATGCACCTGTTGAATTATTTTTTTTAAACAAATTAAGTGTACCTTTGAAAGTACAATCTTTACTTAAAGTGGCAACATTCGTTGAAGGTTGGGTAAATATTGGTGGGAGTGTTCTACATCGAAGAGATAATAACTTATATGTCGTTTGTTCGACTGGTAAATTTTCTTTTCCGATGGTTTTTGTTTGTTCGTGTTTCAGGCTCTTGTATAGAGTCATATTTTCCTGTAAATTATTGAAAACCTTTAATAACAAATACTTTTTGGCTAGAAATTTTTACGGGAAATAATAACATAAATTAATGAAGTTTTCACACTCAATTTATTTATTTATCTTATCATATATATTCTGCACTGGTAATCGAAAATATGAATATTGCTGAATTAAGTTTTTTTGTTAATTAAAGAGTTTACAAAAAATAATAGATGGAACGCATCACGAAGTGCCTTTACAGAACTCGTTACATGAATAATTATTTAATGAACCCCTTTTTAACATTTTAACATTCTATTGTAGGTTAATGTATTAATATTCTAGAAATTGTACCTACTAAGTTGGAACACTTTTTCTTATACCATTGGGATCAATTTCAAAAAATAAAAATCAGATCACATTCTAAACTTTATTCATAAATCCGTAGACGTTTCGAAAAGTTGTAAATTGTTATCGGAAAAGCGCAGACTGTCCGGTTGAAGGCGTGATGGGCATTCGATAAAAACTTGATAGGATCAATTGCCATGACAACATCTCCGACCGAGTGACTTGATGAATGCGTTACAAAATGTATATTTTCTAGAAGAAAATAGGGTAATCTCAATGTGAATTTGTATAAAAGGGTTGGTTTTAAAAATATAACTTTTGTATTTAAATCGGAACACTTTTTAGGTTTAATTTATTGTTTATGTGTTGTTGTAAAGGTTTTTGGTTTCCATAACAGTTTTCGCTGAAAATACTGCGCTACTTAATTTAAAGATAAAGAAAACCCTTTAGGATTTCAGGTTAAGGTCAAACAAAGATCCGAATTTGTTTGGCGTGCATACAATCATGATAATCTGTGCTTTTTAAAGTGTACGAGAAGACTAAACCTGCTTCAACTCTGTACCCGTATGCAAACGAATAAAAGCGAGCATATGAAGGAGAACATCGAATTTTTTCTTCTGCAAGGTTTTTCTGTTTCACATTCATACATGAAGTGCACGGTGTAAGCTTGCAACGCTGAAATCAATGATGCGCTAGTTTTCAGTTCCTACCGTAATGCATCTCATGTCACATACTTTTCTCCAGTTTTTCAGGTAGTATATCCTGTAGAGTACCTACTAGATAGTGTCTGTCTTTCAGTGGCGATCTCTGACAATTATTTTTAGGTGTATGCGTTAGAACTTACCTTTTACAATTTATTATTAAATACTCTACATCAAGGTCTGCGGATTGTTATTGAAACAAATAAATTTCAGAATCTCGAAATTCGGATTGAGAAAATTAATGACAAATTTGATTAATTTGCAGGATTTCGGAATTTTTCTTACTACCTAGTAATATTTTCTTAATAATTGTATAAAGTTTGGTGATACCAAATTGACATTCTAGCATATAGAAAAAAAACACATTAATGAAAAAAAGTAGTAAAAGAACCTGCACATATTTCTGTTAATATTTTTGTGTCCTATAATATCTACGTTATGCTATGTTCTTACCTTACAGGTGTTCTAAATACTCAAGCGTATAAACCTTTAATTAAAACGGGGTGTCTACTTCCTTATTCAAGCCATTTAACGGATTGTTAAGATTTGTACGCCATAACTCACAACTTACGTTTTGCGAAAGGGATTGGAAGGAATTTATTGAATGGCAACCCCTAATAAATTTGTTGCTTTTGGCGCGCAGAAATTTTATAATTTGTAACTGATTTATTGCAAAAAAAATGATACAGAATGGAGAATGTTGGCGTTAATAATAAGGGTTCTGTTTTCTTTTTAAATTTAATGTGTTTTTGTACAGGGTGATTCAATAAGAGTGACTATTTTGTAGAAAGAATCGGTTATGAAAAATCTTTTAGTTCGTCTAGGGATGCTGTAAAGCATTTCCATTTATTTCCGTTTAACAAGAATTCCTTGCTACTAAACTAGGGGATGAGTCATTAACATTGTTAATCGTTGTCCGTTTCTGAATGTATCCAATAGTACCTACTGTCTAAAAATACCAAAGTAACCTTTAAATTAAACTTCCTTCCCTTTGTGGGTGAAATATTTGAAATCGAGATTAACTGTAAATAGTGGAAAAGGGGTTTAATAATAGATCCGGTTGTAAATGCCAAGAAAATGAACGAATTCTAAAACAGTACCGATTTAAAAAAAACCTTTACAGAACTCATTGTATAAATCAAGTTTAACGTAATCCACAGTCGAGTTATTTTCCTAAATTTGCGAACTTCTTAATGTTCCTACAAAGATGATTAAGGGGGTTGGTGAAACTCGACGTGCTTTAACTTTTTTGACATTGCAATCTTTTATAGGAGGGTAGGTTAATACTAATTGGTTTTGCCAGTCAAGCTGTAAGCGTGCAGATTTCATAAACGTGAGCTTCTCTTTTAATTAAAAATGTACGTAAATATGCAAGTAATTTTCTAAAGACCTTTCCTGTACTATTCATAGCATAGACTACTCATTTTTAAGTAACATTTGTGGATTATTTCTCAGAAATAATTTTAACGTTGCATGTTTGAAATGAGAACATCATAATTGTTCCTCTGCGAATCTGTTATTAGTTATAAATATGTTGATTAAGGGATCAATTATGATTAATAATTAACTCAACAAATCGATAGTATACGACCTAACTACCTCCTCAACTAGTTTAATGTATTGGAATAATGATGCTTTGTGGTTTTATAAATTATTCATTCCAAGTGCGGTGGCGAAAATGAATGTTCATTATTTATTAATCCAGAAACGAATTCTTCAATTGAGTTTTCCGGTTTAATAAATGTTAAATATTGTAATGGGTCGTCTTTGGGGAAATGAGTCGAAGAAAAGAAATAAGTTAACCTGAGGTGGATGGTTTTAGTGCGAGAAATAATGTAACATTCCCGGAGAAACTAATTTTCAAAGAAGCCAAAAATGTAGTTGTGTTCAGTGCAGTATAAATAATTTGGGGTTTTAACTAATACAAGTTTGGTTTCTTTTCCCTGTAAAATATACTAACGTTTTTTGGCGTACTTCCTGATTGATTATAAATTATATTCACAGCTATTGACAGTAGAGTGTCGGATAAATTTGAATGAAAAGGTTGTATAAAAAATTGCGTTCCTCTGAATAATTTAAACCCCATGTCGCTGCTCGCTAATTTTAAATAAATTGGGGGGCAACCGAATAAATACCGTAAATTTAATTTAAGTGCAAATGAAAAAATGCATTATTGTTTTATATGCGAATGTAACACAATTCTGGATGTTATATCAGAAAAGTTGAGTTGCGCACCTCCCCTGGACTTTCCCGTACTAAAAATAAACATTTCGTTTTTGGTATTCAACAATAGTTCGCTAGGCAGCAAAAATTACTTGAATGCGTAGCGAGAAACACCAGACTATACGGGTTCGATACGTACAAAAGATCTAATTTACTAACGCAGCGGAAGTTCGTGATTTTCTCATCAACCGTACATTTTAGCTATACGACTACCTTATACCATGTGATGACAATTAAATTTTACATTCAATTATATAATTATATACAGGGTGTTTTAGTTAAAATAACAAAGTTGCTTATTGTACTGCGAAAAGCAAACACCCTGTATACGTGATTTAGATTTAGAAGAATGCAGAGCTATATACTGAATAAGTTTTATATTTAAACTTCTTTCATATTTTGACTAATAAAGGCGCTATAGGAGCATTAATTTCCGATTTTCAAAACCTCGTAGAGGGCGCCACAATGAAATTCTAGCATTAATCCAAAAACGAAAATGTACCTAGCACCAAGCTGCATAAGTGTAGAAAATTTAAACAATATCGTGTGGCCAGTTTTCTTGTAATAATTTTTCAAAAATTTCAAATTTTTTGGAAGAACGCCGCCGTTGCGACGGTTTCTGGATTTACTAAATAAATTTTTCTTCATGGTATAGTACCGCCAAAGGGCTTTTAAACAAGTTGTTGCTGAACCTGATCAGATAACCAGTTTTTGAGTTGTGGGGTACAAATTTTATAAATACAGGCATTTTTTAGCAGTAAGTATTTTTCAAAATCTGATTCAAGAGAATCTATTTCAAATAATATACAACAATGATATAGTTCGCCCATCGATATTCTGGAATCTTCTTAAGCGGGATTACATTGTAACGACCTAACGATAAAGCTGCCATATTCTTATTTTTTGTTTTCAAAGTTCTATCTGCTGGACTAACCGCTGGTTAAATCTTAAAAGGGTTGGGGTATCCATTGCAAATCTTGACCCTGGGGGTTTCAGAATATCGATGGGCGAGAATTTCCTCACAATTTCTGTATCAATTGTGTGTGGATTGTTAGATCATTTATTTAAAGATTTCATAAATATCTTTCAATTTTTATGTATTCTTGAACTGAGCGGTTACCTTTTTGTTTTAATCTGTATGTACGATTAAGAAATAATTGATCTGTAGTTATTACTTTATTAGTAAGTAAGCTCCAAGCTCAATCTCTAACACAGCTTTGTGTTAAGTAGCAGTAAATTTTTTTATTGGCAAGATTACAAAATGTGGGCGCCTTTTACTGCTTGTTTCACCAGGAAACTACTTTGGTATTTTAGTTACAATGCTGCAAACCTTTTTAAAATGCAGTTTTAAAGTTGAAGTACTTGTGTAAAGTGTTTATCTCGCGATTCTGATCTTTGTCGTCATTTAATTTCCTGTTAGTTTAAAATCGTGGAAGAAGTGAGTTCATTTAAAGAAGTAACAAGGATTTCAGTAGTGGGTTTAATATTATTCTTACTTAATTGCATTTAAAACGTGAATTTCTTATTTTCCTCGTGCATAACAAGAGAACAAAGGATTCGAATATTCTTCATGCGTCAATATTGATTATGGTTTGCCGATACGGTTTGTTGGAAAATGTTTTTACAGCCATGCATTTCTGATATTAATAGACTTTTAGTACTACAACACAAATAGGTGAGTGATTCCGGAATTATTTAGTGAACACCGAACTATTTTACAGTAAAAATAATTATTTTACGAATAAGAATGTGTGTAGTATACTTTCTTTTTTAAGAAAAACACGATGTACCTACTTAGAATAAAACTTAGTTGTGAATAATCTTTTGGTTCAATACTTCTTATATGCGACTTTCCAGACGGGTCTCCTTTATTATTCAGTATAACGTGAGTGAACTCTATTTATATATTCCTAATCGGTAGGGAAATTCGTAGATGATGATGGTAAAATTGGTTCTGCGATATTCAGGATATTTTAGGTCATTTAAGAGTGTTTCATACTTTCTTTTTTAGAACGTAATAAGATGTAACAAAATAAAACAAAAGTGTAGGTTTGCCATTGACGATTTTTCTAAAATTGTTCATTATTCAGACGCTAATCCTGAACCTTTATTAATTATTTTTCTGTAAAGTGTTACAACACGATTGCTCTGCACAAATAGTGAAAAGGGTATGACAACCTAACAAGACCCTACCATACATTTCTTTATTTCGTATGTATTTTTAAAACGTTGTTTGGACACTTTAAAACTTTAGTGATACGAAAATGACAGTCGGATTTAATGGATGAGGAATATCAGTTCTCTTAAAATTGGATAAAATGATACATGGTCCTTAAATAACTGGAGGAATTGAGTCTGAACCTACCTCAAGTCTGAGAGGACTTGATTAGCTATTACCTCTCTTTTCGAATATTTAGACGTTGTTTTTCGTTTCCTGTTTACAAGTTTCAAATCATAAAAGAATTAAATTGTTCAAAATGAATTAGGAAATGAATAAATTTTATTTTAGAATCTCAAAAATTTTATTATTAAGTTTATCATGTGCAGAAAATTCTCCTTTTTTATTATAAATATTTTGAATGTTTGGAACGGTTGGAATAACTGCTGCAGATTTTATTTCTGTTCGGCGGAAATATTTTCTCTAAAAATATACTAAGGCAACAATTGTTGAAGTGGTTATGGTAAATGAATTTTCAGCTTGACGTAATTGGTTTTACAGGATTTCTTCAGGAATCAACTTTGATCTCTGTATCATTCAGATTCAGTTTCGTTAAGTAAATTTGAATTAAAAAAAAATGTTGACAAAAGTGAAGAAATATTATTTTATAATCAATCTTTACAAGTGAATATTTTCTGAGGTTCTTTGATATTCCTGACAATAGATTCGTGGTCCTTCCTATGGCCAATGGAATCCGAAGGACCCCTCTCCAACTCTACATCTCGGAGTCGTCTAGTTTCTTCCTATCTTGTGTTTTGACTGTTACACCGTACAATATAATTGGAAATACTTTTGTTTTTATGATTTATTTTCTGGTGTTACATGTGACGTATGATGTCGCTGTCCATTCGTATTTTTCGTAGGTCTCGAACAGTCATGTTATTTTCTGAAAAATATTAGCGAACAGGTTAGTGATCTTTAATCTTGTTGGGGGTATTTTTCTCTGTACTGTTTTTTACCTTAAAATTGGCTGTCAATACTCTGTGATTAATGGTCACTACCGCATTCAGCTTCAACAGGTAGTGTTTTTGCATTTCTGATAGATGTTCTCCATCTCGTTCTCATTAATATAAAATCGATTTGGTTTCGGTATTTTCCATTGAGCAATTGGCATGTGTACAAACGTCATTTGTGTTATTGGTAGACGGTGTTGATGATGATGATGTCCCCCTTGCTGTTTTCAAGCAATCAATAGTTTTGAAGGATACTGAGGATGGCCACTTTTCGTTGAAAAAACTTATAATAGCTGTATAAAGTGTTCCAGACATAATCCCCGGCTTGCTTATTTTTAAGAATAAGTTATAAACGTTGCATATGTTTAAACGAGAGAAAAGGACTCCATAAGACTGAGATTCTTCAAAACGATGATTACATCGGAAGCCTCTCTAGTCAATTTTTTTTTCAAAATTGATTACCAAATTGTGTTAATTTTAATTTAAAATTTCCTGCACTAATTGTCAGCATTGGATCTTTCTGTTGTTTCCTTCAGAGAGCAGATACATTTCATAGATTTCAAGAAACAACAACTTACAATACATACACTAGTGTATTTACTGCAAAAAGAAAACCAAGAATGACTCCTTCGAGGTTGGTTAGAGCTTTAAGTATACAATAACACTTTTGTTCAAGTGCTTCTTGTCTAGAGTGTTTGGAGGCCTTGAATATATATATGTTCAGTTCACCCACACCTAACATTACCATCATTTAAGAAATTTATCAGACCGTATCGAAATTTTCATTACCTCACAGTTATTTTCTTAATTCTGCAATCCTTTTTTTTCGTATTCGCGTTCAAAACGAATGTTTTATTAAATCCTTTTGTGGGCGGTGGTTCGATCGTTATAGTTAAATCTTCAGCTGCCAGTAGTGATTGTTGGTGTGATTTAGATGTATTCCTGGTCAATTGTCAAGTTCGCTAGGGTTCACGTTTTTACTGACAGATTCGCTCAGTAGAATTTCAAACGATCAACGTACTACGCAGCTTCTTCCGATGTTTAATCATCCATGTCTGAGAAAATTGCATTCCTTTTATTGATCTCCACTGACTGCTTCGGGGGTTATTATTTGCTTGAAAATATTCCAATTATTGAACAGAAAAGTATTGGAAAGTGATTTTTTTCAAAATATAAGACGAGTATAAATTATTCGTTATCTCTAGAATGATTCTCAGAAAGTTTGCCAAATTAACTGTTGGTCTATTTCGGCTGTTATGACTTTATTTCAATGGCAGAAAATACGTCAACAATATATGCTGTGTTAAACCGTCAAAAGTACCATAGTAGCGATCAGCGATTGCTTTCGGAACGAAATGTCCCATCGTGCGTTATTTAAACATTTTCTAAACTAATCCACTTTGACCTCAAACCAAGTAAGTACCGACAGGATTTTGGGGTCTATCGAAGGCACCAATAACGATCTGTTCTATGAAACAGATTAAATTTTTTTTATTAATACTGAAACTGCGAATCAGAAGTTTTTGAAAGGCAACCTTTTTCTTTTATGATCTTTATCCTTTTACATATTAAATCCGTTCGTCAATTCATTCTGATGTGTGTGGAAAAGGATTTATGTATCACATAATATAATCCTGTTACATATTACATCATCACGACAGAATAACCATCATTTATATTCATTGTCCTTGGGCTATTGATATTCATGCGGGGAGATTGAAAAGTCTCGACGAAGCTTCGATAACTGTAAACTCAAATCAATAACGTTTATATCCAAGTTAATACGTGTAAAGGCACTTTCAGCACTTTGGGTATAACTTTTCGAATAATGCAGAATTTTAATGGTTTTATGTATGAATTTTTTTATAGTCTCCGTTATATGGAGTGCATAAAAGAACAATATTCGATAGCCATTACGAGGTTTGTTGTCATATCTAAATTAATATCGTTGGCTATGCAAGTTAGCAGAAGAGCAGCGAAAATGGTATTTGCAGTAGAATGATTACTAGCTGGAATAATATTATATTTCATAAGGTTTCCGGTGCTTTATGTACTTAGGATCTCATTGATCAATTTTGTAAAGCTGTCTAAAGCTACTAACGGTACAGCGAAAACGGTTCTGTATTAAAAAAATTAACGTGTAAAAATTTCGTGTCAAAGAGTGATATAATAATATGTTTTTATACACCTGCCAAAAACGGATACTTTTACACATTGATATTTATGTGAAAAGTACGCCAATTTTTCACGAGATTTGTTATGTTTATGTTGCCCTTGGTAACGGATACGAAATATTTAATCGCACACCGGAGTATCTGCTATAGTAATTAATAATAATTTTCGTTATATGAGGCTATGGCCGCCGCTAGGTTTCCAATTTTAAATATTACATTATTTTGTGTTTGTATTTTAAGGGCAGTGTATTGGGGATAGTTCCTTCTCGAACCCTCAAACTTTGAATGGTCCGTCAAGATCAGCGTTCCTTTTGTTGTCACAAGCAAAATATGCTTTAGTACTTACACAGGAGGAAAGCTCTATATTTTACATAATACATATTTTAATAGACAGCTAGATGAATCCGACACGTGGGGTGACCAGATCGTAAAAATTGGTGGTGGTCTTGGGTTTCCATTATATTTTTCAAAAAAGTTTGCTGAAAAGTTGTCTCTGAATTGGAGGCCAAGAAAGTAGGAAAATAAAGTATAATGTCCGAGTGAAACTCGGAAAGATTCGGAATTACAGTTGTGCAAATTAACTTACGAAGATGAAGTTGCGGCATCACAGTGACGGCTGTTTTGAGAGATTGCACTACCATTTCATAGACGTTTAATCGTTTTTTGTACATTTTATTGAATTGTTTATAATGAATTGCGTAAATAAAGGTCAATAGTAAAAACCGGTGCCCGTGAAATTAATACAAAAGTTGCTTCAGGCTGGGAAGAGCGGGAAACCGGGAAGAGCAGGCTCCTGGTGGCTTAACACTGCCATTCTTTTCAAAAATACAAGGAGCTGCCACTTCACTCGAAATAAAAGAAACTCACAATTAGTATTATTTTTTCATCCCACGTCGCATCTCCTCGTCCCATACCCCCCACCCGATACTATAATATGCATCTTTTATTAATTTGCACTTCGATCATTCTACATTGGAATTACGTAAGATGAGTAGGGTACCTGTTTTGTAGTTAATTAGATAAACTACTGAAGTATACTACAAGCTAACAAAAGTTTTTAATCCAACAGCATGCTTCACTTAATCCTTTGTTCTAACTTTTCTCCATGCCGTGTACATTACAATTACAACGTGCAGTTTAAGTTAACATCGCCCGTTAAAGTAGTAAGAATAGAGCTTTTACTGTTTTCGTAAAATTGCAGTTTCTTGGAGCTTTAGTTTATCCAGAACGATATTTTTCATACATTAAGCATTCCAGAATTATTTATAAAAACGAGTGTTTAAATACTGGCTCTTTTCCCATGGACAAGCCGTTTTATTTATAATATAATGGGCTTCTCTTTATATAACTTTTTAATTAGAATTCCTTAGTTACCATCAAATTTCATTTGAAATTTCGTCGCTGAATTAATTCTCTTAAACTTTTCCAACGAAATAAACCAACTTTAGAACCATCGTTTCTGTTCAATACAGTTTGTGTAGGATATTACACGTCTACCTGTAAATTATTCTTCGTATAAAAGCTGCTAAGCACAAAATTAGTTCGTACTGGAGAGAATAATAAGACATGAGACTGCACTCCCTGCAAGTTACTTTAAATCCCTTTTTGTTTCTTTATTTTGAACAATAGTAAGTTGTTAATACAAAGTTGTTTTTATATATATTTTTCAGGGGGTGTTCATTGTAACTTTTTGTAATTTTGTAAGTTTTATATCGCTCTTTAAACTAGGTTTGCGTTTACGATTTTCCGTTCTTATAAATGAAACGTGTAGAAAATACGAAACTTTTCTGATAAATATACATAAGTCGTTTGCAACTAAAGAGTCATAAATCATTTCTTTAGTTACATATTCGCCAAGCTTTTTCACACCTAAAGTAAATATAATCTGAATTTGACTGAGTGCAAAACATCCTGAACTTTCGTTTGATAAAAACGCGGAAGGTTCGACGAATAATGTTCCATTGTGTTCGCAGGTTTCTAACAAGAAATTTAAAAGGTTGCCAGAATCATACACAATAGCACCCCTTTTTTGAACTTAATTATAGCTCACAGGTTATAGGTTTCGTAAAATGCTTTTAGTAACCGTATTGCTTTTTTTTCTGCGTCATGTATTTAACGAATCGTTATTAAAATTGTGTCTGGGGTTGGTTTTGTTTAAACTTTATTGATTTATTATTTAGGTATTTTGTGTTTTATTTCGTGCAAGTTTTGGTGGTAATAATTATGCTATAATTTTAATTCAATTATAAAATACAACAGGTGTTCAAAATTTTTAATTACCAATTCGTTTGTTTTGTTTGAATTCTCGGTTTTGTTTTAATTACTCATACCACCCCCGTTCCTGCTTTTAAGTGATGCCATGAATTATATATGAAAGCAATAAAAGTTCAGGTTGTGCGAGTTGTATCCCTAATTTACCTTGAATGATTTGTTTGTTCATTTAAACTGATATCCCTAACATGTAGAATCTTTAAATACAGAGACATGGAGTTAATAAAATAAGGTAATCTATAAAATTCAAATATAAGTAGGTATACGGTTTTTTTCATTATAAAAAAATAATCAAAGGACTTTACAAATTTCTTTAGAAGTTTTAATCAAGATTAGTAGGGGTTATCCAATTGTGTTGCGTAATTAAAATTTCCGTATTTTAAATTGCGAATTTATTAAATTTTGAGAATACTAATTTATTTATATTTCCAGCTACTCAAAGCAAATAATTATTTACTTATATTTTATTTTGCTGCTTACCTGTTTAAATTTTCCCCCTGGTTTTGCTACATTATCCTGCTTTGTATTTTAACACATATGTATTTGATATAGTTGCGTTGCTTTCTGAATTTTCTATAATAGATGGTAGGAAAAAAGTAAATACTAAAATAACGCTAAGGAATTATCTAACTTTTTTATATTTTTCAAATTGAGCATGTATAGCTATCGAATTATGAAACGTGACTAGAGTTGGTGGATTTTAAATGAAGACTAAGAATAGGTATTAAGGTTCATGAATTAAAAAGAGAAAAAAAATGAACCGCGAACAAATCTTTTATTTGTTATTGTGAAAAAAATTTTATGAAGTGATATAGCATCTCGCCTTCGACAGTCGCGCTTTTACGTCAGGATTATAATTCCAGATCTTGCACCCTACAACCACCCAACCCAAATGTTAGTTAAGTATTTAAAATTAAAATTGGTGGGAAGTGAGCTACTTTTGGAATACAGTGTACATGTTTCTTGTACCTAAGTTTTTAATTTTGGTTCAGTTGGTTCCTTTAGAAAATGAACAATAACTGCTGTTTTCTACAGTTCTACTTCCTGTTGATAAAAGTTAAACGTTGACGGTTTGTTTGTCAGATTATAACTTGGGAGAGGATTGTTTTCAAACTTCCCGATTTCAGATGCAAGATTACGACTATATAATGTTTCATGAAAATATACGCTGTTTTCAATCTTGTGAAAGAAACGAAGGTTTATCAGGAAATCACAGTAAATCCGGGGAGTATTGATAAAGATCGTGAATTTGAATTTTTGCGTGTACCAATAAATTGTGGCACATTTTAACTTGAAGCTGTTTTAAAATTGTAATTACTCTCTAATCGGTCGTAATAATGCAGGACATAACTTGTAGATAAAAGTTTAGGTTTAGATTACCTTTGTCTTAAGGGTAACCTTAACCTCAGAAAATTTGCATTTTCAATATTTTAATCGCTACGACACAGAGAGTAAAGAAAATATAGAAGAATTTATTATATCTACCAGAATGTGTAATAGCGGTTTTGTTATGCCTTTAATTGTTTAGTGTGCCAGGAAACTAAACTAAATTTAGAGATGTTTATATTAAGTTTTCAAAAAACTTATTACCTTTGTATAATCATAAAGCAATCTGATTTATTGTTTTATTTGATGCTTACTTCCTATATTACACCATTTTTACTTTGAGAAGCTAAATATACAGAGTTGTAACTAATATACAAGTTTTTTTTTAACAACCAATGGTTCCAGTGCTTATTCAAGGATAAAATGTTAAGGAGGCAACAATAAATATTTGTTATAGTATAAATTCAGGTTATAAAATCTAATACCTATTAACATATAAAAAATACCAAAAATAAAAACTGTAATAAAGACAATAATCGAACTACAGGTATTTATTTATTTATGTATGTAATTACATTAGCTGTATGTACTACAGTAAGGAATTAATGGGTTGATATTACACAACGTATATAATTTTATTTCTCAGCTCTTAAAGTCACAGTAATTTTTTAAAATTTTGTTGCTGATATTTTTGATGTTATTTGATTATTATTTGCCTTGCTATAATTAAGTGCGATCTTGATATTAGATATTAGAACAAGGTTGTTATCAACCTGAAACTCAAGTGTGACTTAGGTATGGTTATAATAATAAGCTGCCGTCGTCGGCATCGTCGGTTCATAGAATGTTGACTAATTTAGCTTAATTGGATTAACTGTCATAGTAAATATAGAGGGTGTAGAATTAGTTGATGCATTACCATTGAAATCCCTATGGTGCAAGAACCAGTTCTATATTAAACAGAAAATAGAAACATAAATAAATTATATGTATAAGGTTGGTAAGCTTGGTAGGTATTTGAATTATTATGGAAACATCAATTAAGGTACCCTTTATTCGTAAAAGAATTGTAGAAAAACTGTAAAACAGAAGTCATTACACATTTACGTTAAGTTTATATCCCCTAAGGTCATCCTGGACTACGTAACGGAATTAAAAGTCGACTAAGTTGTACATGGGAGGTAATCGTTTCTCCAACTCACAACTTTTCTGTTTTGCTAATTTTCCTAATTGTGAATCTAGAAGGCTTAAAGGTTGCATCTTTCATCGTTGTCCATAGAAGTAAATCTAATGGGGTGATGCCTGGAGCTATTTCGGCACCGCATTCAAATAATATACATTCAATACTTGGTGAGCAGGAGTGATATCCTGCTCAAACCAGGAGCGTTTGTGTAATTCTTGTTAGTTGTTTTAAGGAAGTTTGTGTTGTAATGAACTTTGGTTCCCAGCGGTAGTCCTTTGTTTGGATAATGCTACATGCATGTACATGAAAAATGTATATTGGCATGTTATAGTAAATGCATTGCATTGCATTGCTGCAAGTTTATGAATTATAATACAGGGTAAAAGATTAAAACGGAACAACGATATTTTGGTGAGAAGTTATGTTTGAAAATTAATTGTAAATTAAATGTATTGAAAATTAAAACCACATTTTCATTTTTATTTAAAAACATGTTGCAATTACATTACAAACCCTTCATATTGGAAAATTATTTCCCTGATGGCTAGGATTGTGTATCGAGGAGTTTCGAGCAAACTTTCCTGCTTTGCCTGGTATACCTACTTATCAGCAAACTGTTATGCAGATCATCAATGAGCACATTTATATCGTGAAACTGGTGCCATTACTCGTAGAAAGGATAGTCGATAGCCGAGGAAGCGCGCAGTAAAACTTATGCAAGACGTCCGAGAAAGAATGATGCAATCTTCTAAGAACTTCATCCATCAATTTTCCCAGCAGACTAACTTACCCTATCGTACGATGTCAATTATTTTTGAGGAAAGATCTGCGTATTTATCATAGTCCTTCATTTTATTTCACTACAGGGTTTCGTTTTGAAGGAAAATATTTAAAAAAAAACTGTAAAATGACTTTACATAATTTTTGCTTGCTGGACGCGTAAGATCAACTGCAGAAAACAAAACGCAACGGCATATCGTAATGACTGATCTAAAATTATTCCAATATTATTTGTAGTAATAAATATAATAATAATAATAATAATGGATTTATTCCCTTACAAGCATACATATATTACAAGAGACATACAAAAAAAAAAAAGAATAATAATAATAACCATGAAAAATTTATATCACAAAACTATAATAATTTATTGACCATATGCATTTTCATAACTTTTCAATTTAGGTCAGAGCTTTTGTAATTCACTTGACAATATAATTTAATGTAAATATTTGTACCATTTGCATTAAATGGAATTTAATGTTAGCAAAAACCAATTTTTATTCATGTTAAGATTGAAAATCAATTTATCAAAATTAGTTTATACATTCATTCCATCAAATAACACTATTTCCCCTTAAATCGAAAATACCTACGGTAGCTAGAATATTATTTATTCAAGTACCATTCGATATGAAGGGCAGATTTTGTAATAAATGTAACTACACAGTAGCTTTAAGGCAAACTAATGCGGCGTACGTTCAAAAGATCGATTAAGCTGTGTTAAAGGAAACTTCAATCTATTAACCGAATGCAAAGTGTGACAAAAAGAAAAGTCTCGAGAAAATTAGCATAATAAATGTTTTATTACTATAGTTAAGGTTTTGTTTAGTATCGGAAAGACATAAACCTCAGTAGGTAGTAATTAGCTTGGAAAACATGTGTTAGGTGAGTTAGTTAGTGGCACTAAAAAGAAATAATATTCAGTTGAAGTTTTACAACCCGGAAAGTTGCGTGTTTTTCATTAAGAAAGAAATAAAATCACATTATATACGTTTATTATCGGAAATGCAGATCTCCCAGTTAAAATTAGAATAATATTACTTAATTTTAGTTAATGAAAAGCTTGACTGCTTAACCCTTACTGCAAATCTATTACTACCTAATTTGGATTGGTTTTGTACGCTATTTCTTGTAAGTAATACTTCCTGCACCTTCTTATATTTTGAAATGATTTGTAAATCCAGGCTAGTATTATCTCATCTCTCTGATGGAAAATTAAAGCAGGTTTAATTATGATCTAGGTTACATACAACTGGTACGGAGAATTTAATCCAACATTATACATATCGCACATAAACGGTTTTGTTTGTCAAAGACCTAAGTAAATTTAACCCCCTACTAATTTATTTGACCATCTACGTAATGTAGATGGAAATTCTTTCTGTTAGTGCACGAAATTTCTGTTACATTTTAAACGAAAATGTAATAATAAAATATTTTTTCCTACAAAAGCGGCATTTTAGTACCGCAAAACGGTCCATAAGTGGCACGAACTTTACCAAACCTCCTCGCCTTGTAATGTTTCATGGGTAGGTTGATTTAATTTTTTGAAGGATCTTAAACGGCAAATTCTGAATGTACCGAACAATGCAAATATTCATCATTTTAAACATTTAGGTTTCAATGTGTGATGGATAGGATTAGCAAATTGATGCTTTAATTTTTTTTATTGATAACTCAAAAGGCGCTATATATAGGGTGCAGCTAGAAATAAAGGAATGTGGGGAGGATCATTACAAGAGTGCCCTCTATGTTCTGTTGAAGTCGACTGAGTTTGAGAACCGAAATTTACGAAGTAGGTATCAAACAGTGTCACAGCGCCATCTGTCGAACGACGACGTCCAAATAGAATTTTAACAGAGTTTAATCCATTAATTAATTTGGGGGGGGGTTGATAATTAGATGCTTTAAGAATTGCTTTTATTGACATAGAACTTTAAGGGCTTGAAGGTTATAAAAATTTACTCAACATTATTGAGCTTCAATGTGCTATAGTTATTAGTTACTCAAAAGGGTAATGGAATTATTGGAATTCCTTTAATTATTAATCAGATCCGATTATTGCTAGGAAAATTTTTTAGAGTATTAAATTTTCTATATTCTGTGGTATTTATATAAAATTTATAGCTGTCAGATGCAAGCTTTCTTTTTCAAGGCGTCATTTTTGTATAAAGAGGGTTTCCGTATAAAGCGAGCATTGTCTGAAAATGGGAAGGAATTAATTTACACCGATACCTGAAACAGACTTGTTACGGTAGAACAGCCAGGGGCTTTAGCTTGCTTTAGGTTCATTTTCAGTTTATCGACTTGCCAGACGTCACACCTTTTACGTCATCAGCGAGGTCTGAAGGATTTCATAACATTACACCCTTATTAATAACAAAGATATCATATTTAATGTTATCAAACCGTACCTAATAAGAAGTAAAGTTTACAGTGCGACAACTACCGTATAAAATATTCGGTTAAGGAAGTTACCGGCAGGAGTTGGAGGGTAATGTTGTATCCAGTTGTGAATAATTAAACAGGCAAGCAAGGGTACAAGTTCTCAAGCTGCCTTCACACAAACAAGTATTTCACAAAACTTTTGAAAGTGGCTTAATCGCTGTTGTGTTAGTGTTTTGATCATGTTATAAGGAAAGATTAGAGAATATTATTAAACTTATACACGTATTAGAACTTTAATACTTAAATGGTATAATATCACGCGATATTTCTTAGAATTTATGATCTTGTACTTGTAAACGTTCGTTCCGACAGGTTATTTCACTATTTAGTTTTATAGGACCTAAATCTTCATATTTTTATAATAATAATATACATACATATAATACATACTGCGTTAAACCGGACAAAGTACCATGGTTACGTTCAACGGTTGCTTGAATTGAAACGCCGCGCCGCACTGATCGTTTAAGCACATCCTAAAAACCTTAAAAACAGTACAGGGGCTGTATTCTCGAAATCACTCGACATTTTCTCGCACACGACAAAAAAAATGAACCAATCCGAAGGCTATTTTCCTGACAATTGATCATATGTCATGCCACAAAAAATAGTTTGATTGGTTCATTTTTTTTTGTCGTGTACGAGAAAATGTCGAGTGATTTCGAGAATACAGGTCCAGAGACGTTACAGTATTTTATACGCCGGAAATCCTGCTATTACAAAATAATACCAAATTTCAGAAATGTCTAACGAACAAGTGCTGTAATCTCTTGTCGTAGGCGTATTGTAGCGTTTCCAATATTTTCCGCAGGTGTTTGCATTTTTCAAACTTTTTAAACTGAAGCAATATTCAAGCCCTTAAGAAATTCTTGGTTGCAGCTACTTCAGATAGGAAACTTTTTCTAAGTTTTAACTATAAAACTATTTGAAAGAACACGATATAGCTTTGAACCTTATCAAATATTAGTAAGTTTGAACGGAAAACTATTAAAGTTTCATGGATTTAAGTCCATCGGAAGTAGTTATAGATTTTATAGGAGACACGGGATTACGAGATCATAAATGGAATGGATTTCATGTTGTCAGCTTTTTAAATGTCACAAGGAAATAACTTCACGTGCTTTGCGATTTTATGAGGCTGTGTATGCATAAAGTTCAAGCTCAATCATGACGTTTTATGGGTTGAAAGAATGACACCCTAAAGAAATGGAAAACATTTAGATCTAATAAATACAAGAAATTTTTATGTTGATGTGCGTTTTTATATCGCTTTCAAAGTTATTCAAATGGAAATCGAAGTATTTCATGTTAACGTCTAATATTTCAGTAAAACGAATACTATCTCAAACTGATTATTGCCTTAAATATAATATGCACTTTTGATGTGGTAATTTAGTGACAATAAATTAGAGTTTAGACTTTTGAAGATATTAAGGACACGCAATCTCACCATTTACCCACTTATGCCTATCGAAAAGCTTATTTATGTTTTCATGTTTAATTGTCCAATTTGCATTGCAAAGCTGTTTTCTGCGGGGTTATTCAACATGAAAATGGGGATCTTGACTGCCGAGATGATGTGGTTGCTTTGTGCTTAATGTACTCGAAATTATGTTTACGCGTTATCCCATTTCATTCGTTTAAATTTGCATAATGCAACATATCCTTAGTTAAATAATTCAGGAGTATCCTGTTTAGGGCTTTAACGATATTCTGACACACATTTTGGAACTGTAATCAGTAATTATGCAGTTTAATGCCCAATACATTATATTGTTCTACTTGAAAATGGAAGATCGAATGAATTATCTTTGCAAATAGGAATAGTTAATAAAATGCATTGTAATTCTTGGGGAATTGTAATCGAAAATCGCTATAATTTGATTTTTTTTCCTTGGACACCGTGGCCAGAAGTGACCTATTGTACCCTGTATGAAATTATTCTCCTTTCAAGTATCCTTGTATCTTTGATGAAGTCCAGGATATCCTTCGGAGAGATATGGAGTTCGTGTGTTTTTAGAAAGGGAATTCCAAACCTCCTCAGTTTTTTTCCTGTCAATGCTTCACATTGGCAGAATATATGGAATGGAGTTTCACCCTCCATGTCACACGCTCTGCACGTTGGATCATTAAATTTAGTATCCCCATTGTGCTGAGGTGCTTTCTGATCTTGCAGTGTGTCCTGTAAGAAGACGAATTAGTAGTTTTATGTTCCTCCTATCAAGTTTCAGGATTTCCTTTGTGTATTCCCTGGATGGATCTCGAACAATCAGTTTTGACTGTCTCAATCCAGGCACTATCTTCCAGTAGTTTTTGTGTGTCTCACTAAGTCGGTCCTTGATACAGCCCTTTAGGCTGGGGGATGGTGCAAGTGGGCTCTGGACCGATCATTGTCAGTTCCGTTCCTCTTCTAATAGCTATAGTAGCGAGTTCGCCTTTTCGTTCTCTTCTATGCCCTGGTGTCCCCACACCCATTCCAGAATAATTCTGATATGCGTAGCCAGGTCACTCTGAGCCTGTGGGCAACTATCTACAGTCTTGGAGTCCGTCGACAGTAGGGCCTTTAGGGCAGCCTGACTCTCTGTACTGATAAGGATTTGTTTATTTTCATAGTGTCTCTCCACCATATCGTGTGCGCAGCAACGAATTCAAACTGGAAGAGAGTGGCATAGCGGTCCAGGTTCATGCCCGTTCCCTCTTCAAATTCCCCCGCTACAGTTCTCTCTCCCATCTTGGAGCCGTCTGTGTACCAAACCTCTTTTCACTTAGTAACCATTTCTGCCTTCCTCAAAGGTTTTTTTTAGTGTTTTGTCTGACTGTATTTGTAGCATGCAGTTTTTTTCATTAACCGGAAGATTTCCGTGTGAAAGCCCTTTCTCCGAAGAATCTCTGCCTGAGTCTGTAGGCCGCTCTCATGGCCTCATGCTCCACCACTAGCTGCAGTGGAGGTAGACCTAACAGCGTCTCTAAAACTGCAGTGGAGGTGGTTGCCATGGCCCCCGTTATTCCTAAGCATGCTAAAAGCTCTGTAGTTTGCCTAGTTTAGTCTTTATGGCCTTGTTGTTGGTTTTATGCCACCAAATTAGTAATGCATAGGTTACCAATGTTAGAACCACTTTGGTGTATAACCAGGGAACCATTGTGGATTTCCGCCCCCAATTTTGTCCAAATAGTTGCCTGCCCACCCATACGGCATTGGCGAGTTTGTTTGTTAAGTTTTCCACATGGAGGTTGAAGATGCGAGCCTAGTGTCTCGAGTAACTCCCAGGTATTTTACCTCCGTTGCCCTCATTATGTCTTGCCCCCATAGTCGAAGGCTATGATACTTATGGATTATTTTATATTCTAGAAAGAAAGCTTTTTTAACGTTTCCAGTTTATAAATTATACTCTTTGATACTTTATCGGTTTTATTTAATTTATAATTTTTGTCTTATGTGATGGTTTCTGCATGGTTTCCTAACAAGGGATTATATAAACAAAGTATTAATATTTTATTATATTATTCTAAAGGAGTTATACCGAGTGTTTACCACCAAACCTGGCCATAGGACCTATGCACAATGCATGTTTCAAAAATAATGTGAGTTGCCTTGAAATATTTTTGTTTACCTAATATCATATTGACGGCTTTATTTTTGAGTAATAAATACTAAACCTGGCCATAGTTTTTGCAAAATTTATGTCGCCTACTTCATTAATTTCTACAAAACAGCACATAAATTTAATAACGCAATTTCATTAAAAAAATAAGCTGTCAACATGACATTAAACAAAAATATTTCAACGCAACTCATATATTTTTTTGAAACATGCAGACTGCATAGGTCCTGTGGCCAGGTTTGGTGGTTAACACTCGGTATAGACAATTCGGTTAAGTGGGAAATGAAGACATTTCATAATTGAATCATTATTGTTGGTTTCTGGTGTGTAATTACTTGGACTAAGTAAATACTAACTTAATTAGGTCAAGATAAATTAAGTTTTCTAATTAAAATACGACCGTTGCAAGACGCAATCATTGAGACTTCTAATCGACGTTGTTTCTCTTTCTCCATATTCACCAAAAGTCTTTACGATTGACTAATGAACTTCACTAATGAAATAATGGGGATAAAATTAATGATCACAGTGCTTGGTTATAACCAAAGAGTAGGTATTTAAGTTTAAAAAATTATATGGATTATAAACCGAGCTAAATCGTTCCATTATTTTCGATTCTAGGAAATAAATATTCGTTTGCATATAAATCGAAGTTGTCACGATATAGGTGAAAGAAAACATGGTAAAGGTTTGTTGGTGATTTTTTCTGAAGTACGTGGGTATACAAGAACGATTTTGCATTTTAAATTCTAAAGATTTGAATACTCCCCTTTTTAATATTGAATAAAATTGGAGGATGAGACGGCTTTCTCATCAATATTGCAAAGTCGCAATTTAATTTTCTCGCTTTTAAGCAGGTATTATTTAAATTTTGGAACAAATCATTCCGTAGATTATCGATGAGAAAAAACAACGAATTGGAAACCGCGAAGACTAAGAAATTATTATAAAGTTTAGTTAAAGACTTACAAACAGTTTCTATGCACCTTTACAGGAAACATTTCAAACACGTTTTAGTTTATTTTTCCATGAAGTAGATAGCAAGTTTCTAAAAGTTTTACTCTTACTGCCAACTTAATCTGATTAAAATATATATAAGAAGCAATGTTTAAATTGAAACCTGTAATCATGAAATATTTTCTGAATGTTTCAGGTGGAGCAGTTCCCTGCGGGATCATAAGATCCACAATCTGCCATGCCCCACCTTAAAGCTTCGTTTCCAGAAGCTCTCGGCATGGCCTTAGATGAACAACAAACTCTGCTAAATTCTACAAGTAAGTTTATATTTTTTTAAGACAAATTACATCATTTTATGTCATATTGGGTACAGAATATAACAATTTTCTTAATAATTTAGTCCAACCCGAATATTAAACTTTGTAATATTACGTATTGTATTATCGTTAATTGAGTTTCTGAACTATTAGGTAGCCTTTCCATGGAAAAGCTTATTTTGCAGAGTGAAACACCTCAAACAATCCAAATTATGTCCATGAAACTCCTTGTTTATTAATTAGTGGAGTATTTTCCTCGGCCGTTACATTTTATTGGACTATTATTATAAGAAATTTAGAACTGGATGTGCGTGCACTACCAATTAATATTTTATCCCTGGTGTGCAGGGAATCTGCGTTCGAGTTTTAGAAAAGAATTCTTTCACTTCTAAGAAAAATTAATGAGAAGTAAATATTGTTCAGAATTACAAAACTTTCGGCTGATTTTGCTATAGCCAGAATAAAATATTAAATTTTTTGTCTCTTTTTCTCATTCCTCTAGTCATTCTGTTTGTATTATTAGTACTGTCTCCTACTCATACTTTGATTCTCTTTGTCCCTTTGCGTCTTTTCCTCTTTATGTCGTTTCTGTACTCTCTGCAATTCCTCACTCCATCTGTGCTTATTTTTTTTTATCTCTGTGCATTTTCTAGCTCCCCTGGCAGTAAATTATCTATTCTGAGTGTATGCTAACTTCTTGCCACAGTTTCCTATTCTATCTGTGGCCCTTCGTCTTTTTATTTGCGGTACCGTCTTTTTTGGACTTTCTATATATTTCCTACTTTTCTCCTCTATCTAAACTGGTCTAAACCAACAGCCGGATTTGAACCACCAGCTTTTGTAGTTTGCATTCTCATTCTACCACTGTACTGCGTTCGCCCCTGTCTCATTGTTTGATAAATAATATGACTATAAAAATTGATAAAGTTACCATGTGCCCGAAGGGCAACGGAAAAGCAAATAATTTATTATAAACATACGAAGTAGGTAAGTGCACTAGGCTCAAGGTCACTGAACATCCGTCCTTAAGGGTGAGTAGGATGAGTACTTGAAAATCGTTTTCTGTTGAATTATTGAATCAGAAGGAACCCTCGTTACTATAAAAATGACGCGAAGGTATCATAAAATGAAGGGAATAACGAAGATGTGACCTACGTTTTGAAGTATCTCATATTGTTAGATATTTTTTAATTTAATAATTTAAAAAATTGTTTCAGGGGTAATTCCATATTTATCGTGTTTCTAGTCACTACAATTATAAATTAACTCTGCAAATATTAAAGTATTTAATTTATAGTAGGTACCTACCCACGTATTATTAATTAGTTGGTAAAAATAATTCGTTACAGTTTATAAGAATAGATTACCTATGGATACTTTCTTCTAAATTATTTTATTTAAAATATATAGGTAAAAAAATGGAATTTGTTAATAAATAATCGTGTGTAGGTACTTTAAAAATCTAAAAAAAAATTAAGCATTCTAGAAACATATTAAACTTTTGTAAAATCAAAGGATAGTTTTTTCTTTATTGTAAATGCTTTATGAGCTATAAATTATGTCATCCTCCTTCTTGTTGTTCCATACAATTTTAATGAAAATTGATCGTGGTTGAGGTGAAAAACCATTGCGTGACGCTACGCTATACAAATGATAATGAAATTTCGTGGATAAGAACATTACAGGAGCAATGATCAAATAGAACGTGCTGTATCATACTTGCAGTCGTCATATCTACGTCATTTCAACGAAAAATTGATCGTCTGTAAAGTATACTAATGGGAATTTTTATTCTACGAATGCTTTCCGTGTTTGTATAATCGATCGAATTTTTCGTGGAAACGTTAAAAAATCATACATTCTTTTGTTTGATTTCATTGGCATAAACCTTTGAAATTTTGGAGATTGCAACTGTAGATCAGTAGAATATCATAGAATGTACCTACGCAAATAAATCAATCAATTTATTATAGTAACAGGATTCTTTAGTAGAAATTGTTGTTACAATATCATAAAACCTCACTTCTTGAACAAGCATTTTATATAGTTTAGAAGCGTATTTCGAAATTACTACCCGTGATTCTTTCAATTACCGTGAATTCCTCTTACAATTTTCTGCTACAACATTTAGAAGCAGGGCACGTTCTGCCTTACGTTATAGGAATTCAACGAGGTGCGATCTGACTCTTTACGTTTACATTATCCAGTAAAGTATTAAACCCTAACTCAGCAAAAAATAAAATCAGTAGACGCCGAGTAGACGCGAATATAATATACGTACTTTTAGGACACCTAATTTACATGTTGCTTTTATGCAGAAACTGATACTAGTTTGTGAATTTTTTTGACCTGTTGTTAAGTTTAATAATTCCTCTGCATTTGCAACCTTTATTAAATATCTTATAGTCCACCACATGGACTCGACTGACGCCTCGCCCGATTTAGTACTAGTACAATAATCCTTAATTTTATGGTCTTACGTCTTAATCCTGTAATATGTTAGTAACTTCACACACCGTATAAATTTCAGATGTTATAGGTTTGTATTCGGTTTAATAGCATCCATACGTAAAATTTGTGTAGCTACTGTTACAGGTTCTTAAGTATTGATGGATTTCATGAAAACTAAAATATTTATTCACTGATGGACACATTTTTACTTTAGCAACTTCGTTTATCATTATTTTAGTAACACATGTCATATTCAGTTTTTTATGTTTGAAAAATGTTGGATTTTGAGCCCCCGTTACACATTGATGGTGGGTTTTTAGAAGTTTTTAGTTATTTAAGACGTCGTCACATACCTGACACGTACATCAAACCGAAACGCGTATTTTTGACGTCTTGAAAATGATGAATTTTATTATATAGGGATGAAATTTGTGGCATAAAAAAGTAGTATTTTATTTATTGGTCATCGAAACTTGAAACTAAATTTAATATTTGACATGGTTTATACAAGGTATAAAGCTTCAGCGTTCTGAATTAGTTTTCCTATTAGGAAGTAAGTTGACATTATGTTGAAATTACATATCCAAATATTGCAATGGCAGATAATCTTTATTTATATCAAGGTTGGTAGAGGGGAGAGCGTTTTATATGTCACACCAAATGATAGCTTTTTAAAAATTAGACTTTCACTTTTTGATGCACGTATTGTAACTGCAACCTCCCTATTATGACCGAATCATCAAGGAATGTACCCGAGAAAAGAAGGGCAAGATGTAATTTGATACGGGATATAAAA
Organism: Hemicrepidius hirtus; assembly: GCA_963082805.1. Classification (NCBI taxonomy): domain Eukaryota; kingdom Metazoa; phylum Arthropoda; class Insecta; order Coleoptera; family Elateridae; genus Hemicrepidius; species Hemicrepidius hirtus. The sequence continues at coordinate 10,708,020 of OY720167.1, forward strand.
AGGCAGGCAAAAATAAAGTTCGATCCGATTGGACTACTCTTGAACTTGAAATGCCTGTTGCATCCTAAGGGTTGGCAGATAATATCGCAAGAAGTTAATATAGCTACAGCAACCACTACAAGATTAGAAAGAGAGTCTTAAGATGGTATCACCATAGTATCACGGAGAATAATAGGACAGGAGGCTGATCAAAGCATATTTATATTCCGGCCACCTCTTTAACTTCGTGTGAGCAAGAAGAAGAGACGTAACACGTCCGGCTAAAGCGGAAACTTGACTCAGTGATTGCACAGTTCTTGTACTCTTACCAGTTTTTATTATTTTATTGTAGTCTTAAAAAAATATCTAATTTGCATTAGATGCAGTTTTTAGTCCACGAGCTAGCGGTATATTTTAAGACTAATTTCTATCAAGCTGAAATTTTTTTTATGAGCTGGTATGGTTATGTCTGCCAAATGTAGGTGGTCGGCAAAATAGGACCGCGGGACATAAAGCGCCCAGAATTTTTTTGTTTTTAATTATTTTTTGATGAAATTTACAAACTTCAATCAAGCTAATTCCTATTTTGCTCCTTATTTAAGACATTCCGACAACAAAAAATTAACTGTCCGACATAAGAGTCGGAACTGAATCAGTGTCTGCCGTTTAGGGTTCGTAGTGTTTTTAAGACATTTGACTTATTACTATCAACCTGATTTTTTTTTTAATAACTATATACTAATTTAACAAACACAAAAATCACCTTGTCCGACAATTTGAGCGGGACAGAAGCACTCTCTGACGTCCTGGATTGGTTAGTTGGCCAATTTTTTTTCTTAGCGCTCTATGTCCCACGGTCCTATTTTGCCGACCACCTACATTTGGCAGACATAACCATACCAGCTCATAAAAAAAATTTCAGCTTGATAGAAATTAGTCTTAAAATATACCGCTAGCTCCTGGACTATTTGAATTCTCTACAAACTTTCCTGTATTAGTTTGCTTTAAATAATTAGCAAACCCTATAATATTGCAATAGTTTTATTTATGTCTCTATGCGTTGGAAGCCATTATTTTTCTTGTCTCTCTCGCACCCGGATGGATACAATATGTGGGCCCGTTCGCTGCTTACTTTTTGCAATGTCCTAATCCTACTGCGTGGATGTTATGGGCTGATCGAAACAATTAAGAAAGAGATAATGGAAAAGCCAAAGTGCCGTTTCTCTTTCTAGTTCATCACAGGACAAAGAAAATCTGATAGAGCACGAGGAATGTAGTTGTGTCCCTGATTTTAAATGCCTGCACAAATTGCAAATACCTGCGATTATGAAATTCTCAGCGAGATAATAATGATAATGTCGATAAACATCTTTGACAGGTTGAGATTTTCAAGGCATTCCTTAAATCTTGGAAGGACCTTTATGCACTAATTAGATAATTTACGTTTCCTAGCAGACGAATTGAGTGAAGGTTTCAATTTTTCCTTCATGACTTCTCCATTCACCTTTCTTTTATAAAGCTATTGACATCCTAATATGAAAAGGAATTGAAACTTCCAATGCAATAATAAAACGGGGAAAGCGTCAGTTTGGTTAGAAAATTCAATTCAGAGTTTTTCCAACTGAACAGGGAACCGTATGATATGAAAAGACTGGGTATGAAAAGACTACAGTTATTCGAAGTAACTTGTATTATATGCAACTTTTATTTCTGTTGATTGTCGAACATCGTAAAAAATATAAAGATATATTTGGGAACATTCTTTTTCGATATAACGAAGAATTTCCGAAAATTTAGAGTAAAGGATAGATTTATTTAATGATTCCTTAGATAAAAATCGAAAGGACTTAGATCGGGTGAACGAGTACGCCAAGCAAAAAATTCTCATTCTCCAACATATTTATTAGGAAATTGTTCTTGGGTTTAAAATCAGATGGAGGTTTGTCGTGCATTCGCACCTTTCAGTTTTCTCGGCAAAAGGCAGTGTTCCAATAAATAGTTGCCAACAATTCCGATCCAAACATTTACACTAAACTGTTGGCCAATGCCTGGTTATAACAATTCGGTGTGGAATTTCATAGTCCCATTCTTGTGTATTATGAAAATCTGGCTTTATCAGCAAATAATACTGATGCTAATAGTAATAGAACTCTTCAGAGTAAATTTTAAAGGAAGATTAGCGGTCGATTACTTTGTTTACAGTTACTTGCCTTAATATACCTATCGCAGTTTTCCGTAAATTCTCTTTAAAACATTCTATCTAAACATTCGTCTTGGACGCAGAATTTAGTAACTTTATTTAGAGATACTTCATGAATACACAAATGAGAAAGTAACAGAAGAATACTGGCAGAATCGGCAGCAATTTTCCTCGAATAACAGAAAACGAAGTGGCCGAAATAAAAAAATAATTGAAAAAAGGAAATGCCTTTGACAGGATGAAATTTTAATCAAAATTCTAAAATATGATGGCAAATAACAAATAAATTTTGAAAAGGTTTTTCAAGTATAGACTATAGTAAATCGGCAGCAATGGATCTATGGAGTGTAGACTACAGAAACGTGTAGCATTAAGATGGAAATCCCGTATTCCAACATCAAACGAGCTTTTAGGCGTAAGTCACCTGGATTTTTTCATATTAGTTCACATACCTCCGGGGTTGTTACGTTATACTCGAATTCGATTTTATTTTGCAGCTGGTATGAACCACTGCACGCATCTCTTTATTCCTGCGTTTTTCTTATAGCCCGTATGCCGTACATATATTTTTATTCGTGAACATAGGAAACACATGTAAATTTTTAGAAACACGTTTATTTGGTCATTAGTGTATGATTAGCACAGACACATATTAAGAAATGGAGCAAACCAAGAACGACTAATAAAAGGAAAAAAGGAAAAGAACAATGTCTATCTATTTTAAACAGACTTTTCTAGGAAATCTGGCGCTTACTAGCCTTGAAATGGTTTTCTGCCAGCGTTCTACTAATAACCGATCGATGGTGAACTCACAGTAATTGTTGCTTCTATTAAACTGAAGGACTTATTAAAAATTCAGCTGTGCTTTATTTCTAATACTATAATTCCAGGAGACAGACAAGGACAAAACCGCGAAATTCTATTTCAAAATATCCTTTATGTACGATCGATCAATAACAACTGTTTTTTAGACCTAATTTTCAGGCGTAAACCTAGTCTTTTTGGCCCTCGGGCCGTAATTATGTTTTTGGCCCGCTGATTGCACTTTTCTAATTAAGGAATAATTTTATTTTTGTTTGGAATACAAGTAGTAACACAGTTATTTGTTAATATGAACATTTATATCTATCTTACAGTTATTACAATTACTTATATTAAATGCGGAAGGAATGGTGTTTATCAAAGATTCACTGATAACGCTTTCATTAATACCATCATTCTCTAACGTAGAAAGAATGGTGTTTATCACAGAGGGATTGCGAACGTTTTCATTACTGACAGCATTACTTGTTGAGGGTACATGAAGACCTTCGCCTACCATAACCTTTTGTGCAATTTTCATTTTATTTTGCAATGAATCCTCAATATAAGTCTCGGCCACCGCCGAGGACTTCCAGCCACCATGACGTTTGATACTGATCAAGTCTGCGCCCCCATCAGCTAAAAGAGTAGCGGAGGAACGTCGAAAGCAGTGTCCTGTATAGGCACCTGCATCCGGCATATTCAAAAATTTGGCTACTCTTTGCGGCACTTGTCCCAGTGTATTTTTTCCTACAACCTGCGATGTACACTTGCCATTTTTGTAATACACAAAGAGTCGTCGATGCTCCGTGTGTGATGGCCGTAAAAACACGTATTTTCGAAATATTTGTAGAAAATTCAGTGCTAGTTCTTCGTTGTTAACGACTGTAAATGTTCTGTTTATTTTGTTCTTTGTATTATTGATTTTTACAATGAGTGCAGACCCTACATCCTCAATATCGTCTAGAGTTAATTGGGCTAATTCGTTTCTACGACATGCCCCAGCGATGCCCATGATTATTGCCACCTACAATATTGTAGAAACTCAATGAGTATAATTATATTTCGAATTAGTGATTTTCTTACCTTCATCATTAGAAATGTATCATCTGGGGCTTCCAAGAAAAATGTTGTGATCTGTTCCCTGTTGAGTATTTTTGATTTTTTGGGTTCGTACCCCTCGCTTTGCCTTTTCAGAAAGGCGAACAATCGCTTGAATTGACTGACATCAATGTTTTCCTTAGCTGCCAAATTTGCTTTGATCATTGAGTAACGCGACCAAAGCGAGGTTGGTTTGTAAATTTTACTTTGTTCATCAAAATATACCAGTAAAACGTTTTCAGTAATGGTTTTTACCTTATTAACTGCACACCACTTTAAAAAATCATTATATGTTTTCTCATATATAGCTTTGGATTTTGGCGGTAACAGATTCAAAGTAATGTTCTTTGCTGCTTCATCAAAATCTGGCACAATGCACGAGAAATCTTCTTCTTTAGACATACTTTTGCAAACAAATAGTGACAAATACTTAAATTACTTACTAATTGTTTTGCAAATAATTTGTTTTTGTTTATACTTGTTGCTGTGGTTACGCAGTTTTATTTGGTCAATGATAAATCGATTTCAAAGGAGCGCTTTTCATTTTTTGTTTAAATACAGTCATTGTCAATATAAACTATATTTTTACGGTTTTTAAAATTTCGATCTTACATAAAGTTTTGTATGCACCTCAGGCGTAACCGACGTCTTTGGCCCTCGGCGTGTTATAGCCCTCCGTGCTTCGCACGTCGGGCTATAATTTTCACGCCGCGGGCCAAAAACGCCTGGGTTACGCCCTTGATACATAAATAACTATTCTAGGCGACTGTAACAAAAACACTGTTTTGCGTATCTCTTGGCAACCGTTAAGTGTCACTTTGTAGTAGGCATCTGTCAATGACTACTTGACCGCCGCGTTTGTTTTACAGAAATGCGGCTGATAAGTAAAAGCGGCTGTGAATAAAATGCGGTCGTGAAGTAAACGCGGCCGAAATTTTTTAAATTATTTATTTGTTTTGTATCTCTGCCAAAAAGTTCTTTTTGAGCAAAAATCATTATTATTATGTTCTTGATAGGAAATAATTAACGAAACATGGGAATAAATGAGTGCATGTGGCACGTGCGTCACAGAATTGAATCATGTAATTACTTGTGTCAATCCATGTATAAATCAGACGTGCACGCATTGTTAATTAATATATCTTACTCTGCAGGTGGACGCTCCCAGTTGTCAGTGACCATTGTGGAAGCGGGTAATACACCCCAACCAAGCCCGTTATCGGATCGCAGCACTCAACATTTGTTGGAGACTCCGCTAGACTCAGGTGCGTTGATTGATCGAGTGTACGTGCTTTTGACGTCACTTGATGAATTATATTGTTACACTGCTTATGCCAGACAAACAGACGTACAAGCCTAAAATAATGATAATTGTTAATGCTAAACGCAGATGATTACAATTTAGATCTTTCCTTTCGGAACATATAAGGGTTTTTGCTGCTACACCCTTTTGTTTTTGTTAACGTTCATTTAATATAACTTTACTGTGTCAAGGTTGTGACAAAGCAATTTAGCTGTTGGATGTAACAACAAAAATATTATTCACATCATTACCAGATTGCTTTCAGGATAAAAAGAAAATTAAATTAAGATTATTCACTTTAATGATTAAAGGGAAACACAGTTAATTACACAATTACGTTAAAACTGACACGAATTAAGCTTTAATGGGTAAGGTGTAATACATAAATTGTTTCCCGTAGTTTATAAATCATGTTATTGGCATTTTTTTAATTGGTAGCTTACTTTGTAGAAATGGTGATGATTGTTATTATAACCACAATTTCATTTTTAGTTCATATTTAAATTGCTTTACCCATTTTGGTGTGCTATGTCATGAAATGATGACCAATTTTGTGGAATATCTGTGCTTTCAAAAACTACGATAGTACGGGGACACAATATCAATCGTTCGGAAATTGCGAAGCGATGAAAGATTTAATTTTGCAGTTGCATCGCTTTAGACGATTCACAATAAAAATTTGTGATATTTGCCTAAAAAAACAATGTTTGCACCTATGCCAAAAAGGACTTTTTCGCCCTTACCTCGACCAGAAAGTCAGACTCTGATAAAAAAACAACTTTAATAAAATGGCATAAAATAGTCCGTTTCGTATGACCATCTTAAATTCTGTAAGCAAATGTTGCGACTCATTAAAGTGCAGGTAATGTGCAGCAGACTAATCACAGGTTGAGTTGCCAATCCATTAAAATTTCAGTAATAATTCTCAGTAAGGCAAACTAATACTGTATTGATTGGTAATCGTAATAACGCTGATGCGGATTTAATTAGTACCTCTTCAATAAAACAGTAGGAGGCTAATCGCAACATTGGGTGGGGATAACACAAACAAAATTAACAGTCACGGAAGGAATTTCTTTAATTAAGAAAATTGATGAAAATACGATAATCGGATTATTAGCATTCTAAAGTAATTCAGGCAAAATTCAAAGTTTGCTGTTTTTTATTTTTAGAAATAAAAACTTAATTTCTATTATGTTTTTGTAACGTCCAAATACTTTTTGTTTGAACTTCAGGCCTTTAACAATATTATAATAATTTTAGCGAAATTCAAAGAAAATTGATGAGTTTGTATAAATAAACCGAATTAATCTCTCTACTATTAAAAGTTAGACTTTCCTCAAATTCATTATTGGCAACTTGTTTTCAGCCGTTTCCGGAATTTGCAAATCAATCAAATTATCCTTTACATTATTTCCTTGAACCCAACCCCATGGGCCTTGAGTTAGAAAACTCGTTTGAGCGAATGACAAAGGGAAAGAGAAACTTGCAAAGGAAATGATTAGAGTAACTTGTTCGTGTCAAATCATAAGAAAGTACTTGAATATATTCCTTATAGTTTTATTTCTTACTTTAGGCTCTAGCCTATTTTTTATTGTGTCCAGACGTTCCGATTGCTTCAGCAAGGAACAAGACTAAATTTCCAGGTGTCATGGGCTTGCATCCTAACGTAAGTGTTTATCGGTAGTAGCAGGTGTATTACCAAAATCTAGGTATACATACAGGGTGTTCCCCGAGGAAACGTTTACCAGGTATTTACAATGGAGACTGTTCCGCTGGAAGCTCTGCGCCGCATTTTCTTTGAACATGAGGGAAAAGTTTCCTGAAATGGGGATTGGAAGGGAGCGGGGCTTTATCGTGTTCTGAGCGTTTTTCCGACTTATCGCTGCTTATATTTTTTTTTCCGGGGGTTACGTAAATACACTCATAGACGGAGACGTTTTTTTTGTACTTTTATGGATATCTCGAAAACGGAAAGTAATCCATACTATATTTAATTTTTTTTGTTCGGGATTCCACCCACAGTACAATGGTGAAAGTTTGTCTGTTTCCACAGGAAACATCCTTTACAACAAAGTCTATTACATTTTTGAAAAATAAGGATAAACCAGCCGTCACTCTATCCGGTTAACGTCGTAAAGCTTAAGTAAGCTGACATTTTGTTTTTGCCGCACTACCAAGTCTTCGTGTTTCAGTGGTTAATAGTTTTTAAAAAGTTATCTTATTTTCGATAGACGAGTATAATAGCGGAAGTCGTTATCTCAGCGCAAAAAGCGTTTGCATAGAGAGTTTCATGGAAACTTTTAAAGACATTTTCACAAAATAAGTGAAAAGCTTTATTCAGCGGTTAGTCAGTTAAATTATAGTCCTCATAGAAGTTTCTTGAACAACCATTTCCTTTATTTGTTTGGTTAATAATTATCTAAAATGTAAGTGAACTGAATTGCGAACTGTTTCAGTGTTTATTCTGTTCTTCGCCCCCGTCGTAAAATAAAACCGTCATACTTGGTTAACATAAAAAATAATACTACGTACCTACTATAGAATAAGCACCATTTTACAATGAGAATTAGAATTGTTTACGGTATTGAAAGTTGGAATTGTTCTGAAACTAGTTTAATTAAAAATTTAAGTGCAAATTTATGTAGATCAGTTTATAATTGATGAAAATTTTCGCCGAGCTGCTAGTTTCATAGTCGGAAATTTCGTGAACGTAGTAATATTCCTGTGTAATGATAAACCGTGCCCCAGGGTTGGTTTTCCATGTACTGGAAATTCTTGATAATTAACTTTGCGGTAACTAATTTGTTGAGGCAATAAAAGTAGCGTCCTTTATACATTGTTGACTTGCTTATGTAAATATTTAAAGAAGTGTTGTTATAAAACTATAATTGGATGAAACGAGTTTGCGAAGAAAAATAAATTGAGAGAGATAATAAACTCCCACTTTTCACTACATTGGTTTAACACAATCTCCTACTTGTATTGGAAATGTTTTACTGCTTATTGTGGTCATAAAATTTGTGGGAATTTGAAAGTAGAAAGCTCACTTAAGGTGTTGTTTTTACTATTCCTTCATCGTTTAAAAAGTAACAATTACTGGTATTTTCAGTTTAATGATTAATAAAAAGAAGTGGTTTTAAATGTATAAGTTACAGTTGAAGTAAAATTATTTAAATTTAAATCTAATTTTGCTAAAAAAGTATGTAAACAAAAAATTACTTCTAAAATTTAATGTATACGAAAAGTATGTAAATCGGTTGTAATCTGTTTCATTTCTACAAATTGTTGTAAGTTACAAAGGAAAATCGATGTACGCCAAGTTTCCTTGAAAAACTGCTTGATGTGTTGCCTACATAGTAGGCGCTGTTTTCCCCGGTTGTTACGTTAAAAATGTACTATTCCGGTAGTTTTTTTTCTTTGAAGGTGATTAAATAAAAATTATTGATACATTATTATTATGTAATAAAATTAAGCAATGCCGGAATATTCGAATCTCCGAAGCAAAAAAAGTAGAAGATGCAACCCAAATAAGAAATCAAATGGCTGCCCGGATTAGAATTTGATTATGAATCAATTGGGATTCATCGATATTGTTAATTACTTTTGGCACTAACCCAAATTATTTACTCTCGAGATTATTGTTCCCATGTTGTTTTAGTATACAGGATGTATCAGAAATAGGTACAAATACAAAAACTGGCAGATCGCAGTAGTATATCTATATACTAATCAAGTAATCACTGACCTTTTGGCAGTGGAACTAACCGACTAGGAACTAGAAATTAAAAATGTGTCCGAAATTATCTGAGAACCGAGTTAAAGTACAATACACGAACGGTTACATCTCTTTCCAATTTAATTTATATAAGTATGTTTTACGATTAGTTCCAGAAAATCAAGTTGTTGCCAATGCAACTTCCCTGTTGATCGAAAGTCCACCAAAATGGGGAGATGCCGCGAGATACGCCGCAAGGGAACACAGGAAAATAGCGGGCCGTGCCACATTTCAAGGACAAGTTTACAATTTTCTGGAACGACCCGACAGCTGGAAATGCTTCGTCTACCATATGGTTGTGTGAGTATCTTTTGCATGCCTTGGCCTTTTTCTTAAATATAATACGCAAGTAAGCTTTCATTAATATCAACAAAATTTAAGATCGAAAATCGAGTGAAAAAATTTACTCGAAGAGAATTTAAAAAGGAAAACTCTTGAACGGTTACTTATCGAAAATGAGCGTGAAATTGAAATTGTGTTAAATGGCTTGCAATATTATGGCAGTTACTGTAATTTAAATATCGAAGGAAAAATAATGACAAAAGACTATTTTTAAGTTTCGTTTATTTATCGGTAGGTACCTAATCTTGGTTGGTGAATATCTATGGTTGTTTTTAATGTTACGTTAGATAATGTGACCGCTAAATTTATCATGCGGAAACGTTTCGTTGTTTCGTTATCTACTTATTAGATTTTATTAGCAGAAAAAGTTTCAAAGTAAAACGTGGTGCAAGTTGGGTCAGTGGCGGATTTTGCGTTTGAGGGGCTCTAGGCGCAAATGATATTTGGGGCCCACCTAAATATTAAAAGCCAATCGAACATTCGTAATTCCAAATTTTCCATTAGCTAATCTTGTACCTTTCGTTGGCCAATTTTGGGGCCCCCTGGGTGCGGGGCCCGAGGCTTGCGCCTCTTGCGCCTTTGCGTAAATCCGCCGCTGAGTTGGGTGATGTGCTTAAACTTATAACGACAGTCAGCTTGCGCTGATTTTTCTGAATACTCATTCTTACATCGTATCTATCTCTTGGGACAGTTTTACTATCCAATACCACCACTAGTATAATGGGAAGGAAGTATTGATATCATGAAAATTGAGATTTTCGCGGAAATACGTGTTTTTGACCTTCAGGAACCCAAAAAAATGGTTTAGAAAAAAATGTTTGTCTGTGTCAAAACATGAATGAAACTACTGAATGACCCGATTGGTCTCCATACCTAAATTTATTAGATTTGTTTGTTTGGTGACATTTAAATCCTACTGTTTACATCCAACCATAAAACAATTATTTGGAAAAATTGAAAAAACTTACATCATATTTAGAGAGAATTCAAAAAATGTTATCTACTGACTTCATCAATACACAAAGAAATAAAGTAATAAAACTGAACGTAATTTTTTTTTTTCTAAAATTTCCGAGTGCAAGGCGAAGATTATTACGATCATTAAGCCTTTATAAGATCTACTTTATATTGAACTAAGAATTGCAGCTTCATTAACCCCTGTTAGTCTTAAAACATTTTAATTATTTTTGTAATCATTCTCCAGTCACTGTGTAATTTAATCCGAACAAACGAGGCAGAAAGAAGATAAATTTTGGCGGATTATTAGTACCAGTTTGACGATGCTATCTTCACTATACTCTGTTATCAAGGAAAACTCATTAAAAGGCATTTGCTTTTTTTTTGTTTATATTTCTAACGAATAAAAGATTCGTTGTATTTATTACATATTTATATAATCAGAGGATACAGTAAGATTGTGATTTATTGTGGCTGTTTATATTAGGTCACGGTCTCAGTATGTGGATTCATGGTATCTCCCTGCGCTACACCCTAATATTTAAAAACCTTTTGAACTATTGTGTGCGTATATTTATTATGTGAATTCGCATGTTTTTTATTAACTAGAATGGGGGGACCAAGTGAAACACAAACTTAAACGCAAAACCAATCAATAAATGGTAAGCAAATCCGGGAAGCCTTAGAATTGACAATTTCTTGTTCAAAGAACTTCATGTCGAAACATTTACAAAATAATTTTTTGGATACATTATGCTAACTGGTTTAATTTATCTCTAACTTTGTAATACGTTTATTTTTATGTACAAAGACGAAAAGGGAAAGTACGTTACCTCGTGAGTATTGGGGAAAAAAATTATTAAAGTTTTTCACTCCTCTGCTGGTTCATTCATTGTGATACAGAAGCGCTAATTTATGAGTATTAACAAGTTTTTTCAAGAAACCATTGAATGCTGAAAATTAATTACAAAAGAAAAATAAAAAACCTACAACACTTGGGAAATCAATTAACAGATTTCATGTTTACTATTAATTTACTAGTTTTTCTAGTTAAAACTCTCAATTAAGATGCAATTTGTGCTACCCATGTACGGCAAAGTATTAAATAAATAATGAAATGCTATATCGATTCCATTTGACCATTATAAGTAGACCAATGTCGAGGAAATAGCATTCAATGTGCGAACACGCGAAGTATAAGTTAGCGTGTTGAACTTAACGCCTTTATTATTTTTGATTCCGACAGACATTGCGTCGGCGATATAAAAATGAAACGGATTTTATTTTGTTATTAATTATTTCCAAAGGTGAAGATAAATCACGAATTAGTATAGTTACTTAAGAACATGGAAACAATAAAAAAGAGAGTTAATAAGATACCCAAAAAACGAGGGGGAAATATTCAGCAAGGTTTATAATTTTAAAAATTAAAATCGTCCTTGAAGTATATTGATCTGGAAAAATTACATTTTATCTGCGTTGCAGAGTATATTTTTCTTTGTATTAAAATAGGGGAAGCTAAAATATTGACATATTGCCTTCTTTGAACGCTTGTGGTATTGACGAGTTATGAAACTCTGCGGATAGTCGTCGAGTGGGTTTAGAAAAGAAATCTGTTATTATTGTTAATATGAAAGCTATGTTAGATATTTGAGTTGCAGAAAAATCTTTTCTTTTGCGTTATTGCGATGAAGACTCTACTTTCATTCGCAACCCAACAGAATATTCTATTTTTACTTGGTAAAAGTGATATTTATTCTTTGAAATGTAAAATTAGCAACGATTAACATATCTTCTTGTTTGTCAGTACCTACACCAGTTTACCAAACACATGTTTGTCTAGCAGATGTCATCAAAATACCGCACACTCTAAGAATAGCTGATTGTTAAATGTTTCTAGCCAAAAAATGAGATTCCAGAACAATGACAATATAATCTGTATTAGATTTATACAGGGTGGCCCAAACTATAGCGGCAATACGACTTCCGTTCAGCTCAGCACTGATTAGACAGACAATGCAGAACACCTAAATTATTCATGTTACCATACAAAACATGAAAATATTAAATTTAAAAGTTAACGTCAGTTTAAAAAAAATAAAATTTGGGCAATATAAAAATAATTAGTACCTACCGAGCTATACACAGTTAGCGGAGCTTTTAAAATGTTAGACAAGTTCTGAAAAGTTTATACTTTCCAGATTCAAATTTAATTTCAAAATTACACGAATAACTTTCTAGGTTTTAAAGGGCTACTGGAAGAAGTTATAGGTTTATTTTTCATTACCTAACATTTTCAAGGAGATGCTCTCTCACGCATCGAAACAGTAACAAATATTTAATAAACAACCTATAAAATATGTGTGGAAAAATGTGATCTATATTTAACCACCAATATCGCTATTTTTTATTCAGTAGCGATATCGTAATTTCCTTTACCTGTCACACACACCGCAAATTAATAATAAATTTGATGAAAAGGCAATACGAAATTGTAGCTCTACTAAATGTCTTAAAACCACACTCGTATATCAGTCGTGTCTAGTTTATAGTCTTATATAAAAAATAATTTTATGTTGAAATACATAAAATTGTAACATATGTCTATAAAAAAAATGTCAAAGCAGTAAAGAATAAAAAATTCAGTGAATGGATTATGGTTTCTTTTAAGCTGTAAAGCAAGAAATGCAAAATCTAACTTTAGTTACAAAATAGCGAAGGGAAGAGGTAGTATAATAAGATGTAATATCATAATATATCAACTCTTGGAAATTTCAACGGAAGCTTTAGTTATTATCGTGTTACAAAGTTTCTTTAAAAGTGTGACACAGTAGCTGGAGTTTTGTAAAATTTATCCTGTTGCGCGCTTATCTATCAAATATCAACAAGAACGAGGTATTTCTGACAAAACTCATGAAACAACAATAGACACTTCATTCAAGACTACTATAATATATATGCTCCGTGATATCATTATAAAACTTCTCTTTCTACTATTTTATTTTCGGAGAAAGTGGAATGGAAAAACAAATTAGAAATAAGTAACTACGTAAAAAGTCACGAAAGTGATTTTACGGGACGAGGGTGTTTGTTGAAGGACGAAGCCGATTACTTTAAACCTCCAAGCCGAGGAAGATAATTTGTTGATGTGTTCCCTACAGTGAAGAAAGTATAATAAATTAAATAAATAAATTGAGTATGAAATCTTTTTAGACTAATTAAATAAATGTTCACTTTTAGGTAGATTTAAAAAAAATTGAAAAAAAGTTTGTAGTAATTCGGACTTGATCCCCGGTCAAAAAAACGTGTAGAGTTCAAACAATTAAATTTCAACCATTTCAAATAAAAATTAACTCGTTTTATAATCAGGACTTTTGAATATTCGTTATTTAATTTTTAGGAGAGTTTCTCAATTCTTTCTCAACATGTTGGCTGTTCTGAATACTGCATTGGCTACTGACATTATTCCGCTAGAAAGCATACAATTTGAAGTTGATGTGATTCCTATTCAATCTATAAAACTTTTATCGTAAAATTGAATTGAAAATTTATATCACAACCTACACTGTGAAGTGTGAATTGCGAAGTTCAGTATAGCACTGGCATTAAAATGTAATGAATTGTCGGATAATTCAATAAACATACCATGTGTTCAAAAAGTAATTACGTAAGGGTTGGAAATGGAAAATAAAACAGTCTTTCACATGCTTTAAAAAAATTAAATTATAATTTTTGGGTTAGGTTTGATGACAGTGAATGAATTCTGAAGCTTATTATTGACATTACTTTTATTTTTCATAGCCAACCCTTATGAAACTACTTTTTGTTTTTGAATATAGATTGCACCATAATTCGATGTTCATCGCCAACAGACTTTTAGTTAGGTAAAAGAAAGCTTTAATAATCATCTACTTAAAGTAAATATTTCTAATGCTTTGAAAGGTTTTCTTAATTACTATCCTGGTCTATCTACGTAAACTTTATACAGGATTACTGCAGGTTATCCAATCAACTTATTCTATCATGTCGGTGTTTCAAGTGTTCATTATTTAGAAACCTAGTAAGTCCTCAGTATGAAAGTGTTTCCGAGTCTTCATCTATAAGTGACCACATGTGAAAAATTCGAGTCTTTACTGGATTTAATTTTCCTTATCAAATTATTATTTTCCATTAAGTAACCAAAAAGAAAGAAACAAGGTGTCTTTGCAAAACTACAACCATTATCTAAGTATAAGCTATTTTTTTTTATAAAAAGTGGTCAGGTTATTGTAATTGCTGTATATTATTCGAATAATAATTACCTTCCCCTTAATCTAATCGTATAAAGAGTGCGAAAAGTAGGAGTGCTCAAACTCTGAATAACTTCTTCATTACTTCGGGCTACACCAGCGACATAATAACTAAGGTATAGCGTTATATAGGTTAAACAAAGAGGGTTCTTAGCCTTTCTTATAGAGTGACTGACATGGGTTTAATCTTCCTTCACAATCAGTTAACGTGAGTAATTGCAACCTGGAAGAGGGTGTGTATTAATCTATTATTTAACGACTGTTGTCCCAGTTAGTTTGAAAAATTAACCTTAAGTACCTTTTCAACATTGTGTGAAAGATAACCCTCAATAATTTTAACTGGATGGAACCTCTTCGCAATTATTTCTCTCATTTATATAAATTATTATTTAATGAGTTTCTCCAGGTTTATTATTTTATTAACTTTTAATAATTCGTAAACTGGTCTCGGCTGAAATTTAATACAGCATCGCCGTTTATTTCAGATAATAATGATAGTAATGTATAAAAGCTACAAGGTGATTCAGAAGTCATTTGTATTCATTTAATCGAAGATAGGAAGCGATTTTACGACTGTCAGAATATTTTGATCGGGTGCGTAGGAATTAAGTTGTCCTATGTAGAATATTGACATTCGTGAAGTTTTTTTGGTTCAATACAAAATTATCTCCTTACAATATCAATAGTTCATCATATTATTGGTGTCACGTAGAAATTTCTGCTCCTAAACATTTTTACTCTACGCAGTTATACCTGTAACAGTAAACAGCTTTTAGAAAAAGTATGTTTCCCTCGGAAAATAAAGTTTCACTCATTTTCCACGCGTATACGTTACAGCATAAAAGCTTCTTAGTGTAGAGGTTACGACTTCGGTAATGGCGTTTTTAGGAGGAAATACTGTTTTCTTCAAGCGCTACCTATATGAAATGTAGAATGTTTTGTGTATGTATTTCCAGGTGATAAATGACATCAGATAGATTGGAACACATAAAATGCCTTATCTACTCAAGTAATGAGAAATAAAAGCGTGTACTAGTTTGTTTATTCAGTTCCTATAAATCACTACCGTCAGTAAATAATGAACCAACGATTTGAAACTAAAAGAATTGTTTTTTATAGCTGAGGGAAAAGTTTCAACAAGAATTGTGTGACGAATATTTTGTTACGTAGGTTTTGCTACACTTTGTACAGGTTTCTACGCAAAAATATGAGTCATTTGAATTGTTTATTACATTAGGTGTTTGTAAAAGGCAAACTTCATAGCACTTTGGAACTTGTCAGCCATGATTTGACACAGCGATAAGAACTCTTCGCTCTATGGACTTGTTTTGAAATCGCGTAAATCATGTAGGGCTAATAGCAAAAATATTGTTAGTACTAGTCCAATTTTCTATAAACGCTTTATTTTCGAAACTAGCTTCGAAATAGCTTTGCATCTATTAACTCTCAATAGGAAGGTCTTGGTACGGATAAACGTTTCCTTTAACTTCCCAATGAATTCCAAAAAAATGATGTTGTTTAGGGTTTCTTAAATCGATTAGAAATACGAAAGAAAAAAAGGAACCAGCAAGGCTGCCATCCTCAGTAGGTAGGTATACATCAATCTCCGATGTACCTATCGCAGTGGCGTTAACAGAGTTACAACTGAAATCACACAGAGTGTTCTTGAAATAATTGGGATTACACAGTATCGTTGAAATAATAATTGGAAACAAAAACTGCTCTGAATGCAACTCAGCTCAACTTTCGAAGTAACTGACCTCACACAGTGTTCTCAGAGTAACTGAATTTTCAGAATGATCGTGAATTAACTGAGCTCATACAGTGCAAGTAATTAGGTCGACACAGTACCCTAGAAGTAATCATTTGACTGTAAAATTTATTCTCGCTGTTACTACCATCTTGATACCTTTGATAGGTATAGGTAAGTGTCATTTGGGTGCCATTTACCCTTACGAAGATGATGCTTCTCAGAATGTTCTTTATTGTGTATGAATTTAGTAGATTATGATATTCCGAAATAATGTTTTGGTGGAAAAGGCTATAACCGTGTCGTTAATAAAAACAGCTATCACGATGTCTTCGTTACAAGAAAGGTTTGCAGTAAATATTTAAATAGTAGGCCCGGTATGCTTTAGAGGAACGTCCGCTTTCATTGAATACATTTTTGAAAGGCTGCCTTCTATGCGTCTATTACAGCGTTCAGTACTTTTGTCCCAACGTAAAATAAAGAAGGGAAGGGAATTTCTGTTAAATCCTTAACAAAAATTACAAAGGTAGTTGAGTTTTGGTGTTGTGTTTTATTATAAAATATCCGGAATTATGAAATGAATTCCTGGAGCCGGTGTAGGTCAGAGGTCGAGTGGTCGAACTCTTACATTGAAGGCCGTTAATTTGACCCTTCGCAGAATAGACTTTTTTTGAAAAAGTTAAATTAAATAAAAATTTGTTCTTAAGGGGCTGTAATTTTGTCCTCACGTGTTAGAAGGGGGACATGATCTTAACACTCGGTCTCCGTAGTGCGCAAATGAAAAAATGGTTACATAAAGTCATGTTTTCAGCAAGGTTCTGGGACGTTTTATTAACTATTTTATAATTATTTCTGCTTTAAAATTCGGTTTGTACATTAAATAAATACAACGGATAATATATGAAAAGATCCAAGAATAATATTTCTACAGTTGTATTTGATTTAAATATCGCATTGTTGTATTTCATACAATTAACAGTCTTTAAGCCATAAAATATTTAATATTTCGATGGTCAATTAAAAAATCTATATGTTCATTGAACTAGTATGAGCTATATACCTACAACTTAATTTTGAATTATCTGCGCTGAAATACGAATAAAAGCAAAACAATATTTATCTTTTATACCTTCACAAATCTGAAAAGTCAACACATTCTAGTGTATGACGTAAAACTTTTCCTAAAGTTTTCCCACAGTGAACCACAGATATCAAGGAAAGTTCACAATATTCCTTCTCTTTGTTACTCGACAAATTAATGTTTGATGAACAGATTCAGTTCCAACAGACAATAAGTACCGAATCGCGAGGAAGCGAAGGGACGAAGTATTTTTCTTTCTGCAGTCGTCAAGATATTAAACCTTACCACAACTTTTTAGTTTGAAAGGAAGAATACAAATTTGATAGAAATTTTAATAATTTAAAGTGATGTTGATGGGAATTAATAACTGTTTTGTTTGCCAAGTGTTTTTAGTTGAACTAATTTTCGAGTTCAACAATATTGATCCAACACAGTTAGTAGGTAGTAGTAGGTACATAACACTACGATCATATAAAATTTCGATTATCCTTGGAGTAATAATTTTTTGTTAGATATGTTTACGGTACAGTAGCGACTAACAACTCCAATATCTGAAAAAAATATCATCAAGTCGTATTTGGGTTAATTCATTGGTATTTTCATTTTGTGCGTGTACATTGATAAACATAATTGTTTGCTGTTTGCATTTGCGGCCAAGCAAACGTTGTCAGCAGGAAAAAGAAACCTGCAACAATAGGTAGTAAATCTTGTGTGGGATGGTCAATAGAACGTTTTTCTTTTTTCAAGACAAGAGAATTAGGAATACCTACATAATAATAATACATAAAGTATAATGAAAATATCAATTAAATAAATTCGATGTCTGTTTATGCGACCGACCTTTCAAAAGGGACAGGACGATGCAGTTTCCATTGCACCTTCGACAGCTGCCATTAGTTTTACTCATAACTAACTAGATCCCCAATGTTTTAGAGTTTAGACGTCTTTCGGTATAATACTTGCTCAGAACAATATCCTCGGCACCATGTACACAAACAGCGGCAAGCAACACCGTTCGTAAATAAAATACACAGTTATCCTACCTAAACATAGAATTTTAATATTATTCGCGATGTTTTTACAGACGATATTTGTTTGCAATAAATTATTCGACAAGTTTACCTAGCGATGAACTCACCCGGTGTTGAGTTTTCCGGCAATGATTTCGTATCGATGAGATTGTACGGACTGCAAAGCATAATAGAAACAATTCGTAGAAGGCTGGGCTGCAAATACACTCGAGTAGAACTAAAATAATGACGAATTACGAAATAGGAAACAGCCATATCACAAGAAATTCATCGAAAAAGTAAGGAACTATTATATCCGGGCCAATTAATTAGTCAATTAATAATTGGAAAAGTATAGCAAATTTTTACGTTCAAGATACCTCAGAAAGCAAGGTTTATGAGGATTATATTTTACTCGTTTTAACAAGAGCAGCAGAATCAGGAACAAGTAAAAAACAAACAAAGCGTCACACAGAAGGCGTTCGAAAAGGCAGCAATCAAAAGTAACACGCCTTTATTGATTGTAATAGGTAGAGGTCTCGGCATGCAGATCCTCGGCCCTTCATTGCGCTTAAGTTCGGTGTGAGTGGTAAACCCTAACTGAGAATGAGTCTATCTGAAGAAATTCCAACTCCCATAAGGACACTTTATCGTGGCATGTTTAATATTCACTCCGCATTTATAAAAACCTTGTCAACGTGAACTGGGTTTGAACTCACGATCATCAGATTCAAAAGCAGACATGCTAACCTTTTAGCCACCTACACCAACAAACCTTACAACTTACAAATAGCAAAGTTAAAATAGCAATGGCTAGGGGATGATAACAAAGAAAGACAGATGATGGAGCATACGATTTCTATGGTGGAGGTCAAGAATAAATCGCAGGATGGAAAGATTGCATCATACTGACTGCACGAAGAAGTCACAAACAGAGAGAGTTGGTGGTTTTTGTACGTCCAACAGTGGAAGTGGAGTTTTCAGTTCAACAGTTAACACGTCAGATATTTCGATCCCCAACAGTAGACAGGCAAACAGAAAACAACAGACGAGTGTATTGCGAGCCTCAGAAACAAAGTCTTATTCAAGCCATCTAAACCTTTGAAGAAACTTGAGGACGTCTGTAATTGAGGTGTAGGTCGTGCCGGGTCAGAAGCCCCCCCGCTGTGGACGTTCTAATCTATGTTACGTCTACGAAGGATAACTCCTCATACGTCGCTATCTGTGTATGTCTTTTTTAAGAGTGCAGTGTGCTTTTAAGACAGCCAACGCTAATTAGAGCTTTTTCGTCAGTAACACACAGGGTGGTTTTTAATTAGGCATTGGGGATTTAGTTTAGGCAAAATCGTTTGCGTCTTCGACTCTTCGTTGCTACCATAAACTGCGAAATCATTATTTTTCACCCCAGCAAGTTACATTACACCTACCTATCTTAGAATTTTTGCATTTAGGTTCTTACGGTTTAATCTTCCAGATTCTTTCTATCAATTATTATTAATGCAAATAATATAGTACCTTAATTATTATTAGATATTATTTTTTTGTCTCTAAATTTAGATTTGGTTGTGGGTATGGCACTGAATATACACGCTACTACTTTAAATTTTCCTATCCATTAGGATGATTCTAATTTAATTATGTTGGGTAGCGAAAGGTCATTGGTATGGAAAGGGAGCGGAACTTTATAATACCCGGTGATAACTTAACAACAAAGAAAATGTTTGTTTGATATTTCAGCAGTAATTGAAGGAATTTAAACAAATATTTACTCTGGTTTTGTGGAAGTTCAGAAAGTTTTTAGCTTAGCAAATTAATAAACTGTAGATGTTCGACAAGAATGCAGGGGTTAAAATATCAATTTTTCAGTCTGAATTTTAAATTTTATTTTCAACCGCCCCCTGTTCATTTTTTCCCTTTAAACCTGTTGTTTGTGACAGTTCGAAATTGCGGTTACCCTCGTTTTGTTCGAAACACAATTGATACTACCCTCAGGAACATCTTTCATATTTTTTTGAATTGAATCGTGTTTTCGATGTTTCGTTTAATTTGTTAGGGGTATGTTGGTAATAATTACACTGCACCACGTTTATGTACTCACGATTTACGGAGTATCATGATTGTTATTGCAGACTTAGGGACGGTGGGGTTAGATCGATGGCGGCGGCGTCGTCGACGTCCCCCGAATCTGCGCGCCGCGACCAACAGTTGGTTCCCGGTTGCAATACGAACGCCACGCGCTCCCCCGTTCATTTAAACATTTGTTCTTGTATAGTAACGTTAATTAATGATCAATTTTGCTTTGCCTTTTGCAGCGAACATTGACTCAAAATAATTTGTTATGCCACTGGAGGGGTAAAATGAGTGCTAGTGCTACGTTCCAGAAAATTTTCTCCTTTATCCTGCAACGTGTTGTTGATTGTGTACATGCCTTACGTCAATTGTAACTTGAAGGATGATGATGATACTTCCGGATTATGATAATATAATCGCAACGCTGGGTGTTATTTTTGATTTTTATTTCGAGTTTATTTTTTAAGTTAAACCTGCAGAAATTCAAGCTTCAATTTGCACATAAAAAATCGCACTTTCTCGTATTTACTTAAAAATTCTATTTTGTTTGATCAGCACGTTTAAATGTTTGATTGTGCTTGAATGTACATTTAAATTAAATTACAAAACGTCGATTGATCCCATGAAATTGTTTTCGTTTTGTTGTTCAATTCCGTTTGTTCTTGAACACCGTTTCCTAATACATCAAAGCAACTATGAACAATTGTTGTCATCGTCAACCACTAAGAACGTGAGCCATGCTGTTGGAATCGACAATTAAACGCAATCGAAGCAAAACAAACAGAATGGCCTTTAATTAATCGAGAAATGTGAGACGTGTTGTTCTCTTAAGTGGACGCAGGTAAACAGAACCGCGGTTGGAGAGCTCTCTAATCTAGGCTTAACATTTTTATTTTACCTTAAAATATTTTTTGAAATAATAAAAATGTTTCTTTTAAATTCATGACAGAAAATCAATTCGTCAGGAATTTTATGATTACAAAGGAATAAAACAGTACAAAGGAAAGGATGTTACTGGCATTTTCTTGCTAGACCACCGAAAAATTATTTTGATGGTAGTATATATTGTTGAATATACTCGTAGACTTATTGATTTATATTACACCTAATGTTCCAACTAACTTTAAGCCACGTATTCGTAAATTCTTATTACTGATTTTTTAGCAAGGCCGTTTAAATAATTTAGTTAGTGATTAACACAGAAATTGAATCTAGTAATGTCAGAAATATGAGGGTTTATTTCGTTAACCTAAAACACGCAGCAATACAAACATCAAAAGAACATATACATTATTCTGTACACTTAATCACTGACATTAAAGAAGGGGGTGTTGGAAAAAAACTTCGTCAAGTTGGCTGTGGTTCCATTTAATTTATATCACAGCCTACGCTAAATCTCCTAGAAATTTTTGGTTGGATTATAAAAAATCTTTTTCCTGTTTTTGCACATAAAATTTAAACATTCATATAGTACTATTATTTTATTTATTATAATTACGTTTATAAGATCAAAGAAGGCTTTTCAGGAAGATTTTAGTCTTCAGGAAAAATATGTTAGTTTAATCCAGTTTAATCTTAATGGTCGGTATCTGAACATTCTAACAGTATTTTATTTTGAATTGTATTGATTGGATTTATGTTGAAAGTAGTACTTGTCTGATGTATTATACAGGGTTGATCAAAAGTTAGGAATAGAATTTATACTTTTTTGCCGCGTGTAGTTTCGAAAATAAGGATTGCATAACACGAAAATTTTTTTTTTTAATATTTTCAGTAGTAATCGGTTTATACTATTGTTTAGCTGTTTTACGTAGTATTGTCATCTCCGTCTCTCGAGATATCTTGTTAAAACTATAGCATAAATAAGGTTTATATCAAAACCGAAATCAGTTAAGAAAGGAATAATTAGGGAAACCAAATTCACTGCAAGAAGCAAATTTTAACCTATTATTGCTGATTGAGGTTGATTCCTTGTAAAATTTCTGAATTAATTTTGAAATACACCAGGAGCTCTGAATAACTTTCAATCTTGTGTTTGATCAAGTTTTTATTTCCTCTTTGGTTTACTTCTATAACAAAGATGCAGTTTTTCGATGTGTTTTTGTAACATTGTGAAATGTCTGAAATTTACGTGAAGGAAGCTCCTTATCGGCTCAATTTATGAACACGTTTACTTCCAAATTATAAATTATTTCCGACATCTTATAAAGGTGTTTAGTCATTTATGATTAAGCGCTTGAGATCATAATAGCTGTGTACAAAAAGTTATAGGAATTATACAAGATTGGGCGATAGTACGGAATACGGATTAATACAAATATCTCTAATAAAATAATAAAATACGCCGTGTATGTCTCAATTTGCAGCGAATAAAAAAATAACTAGTAGAATAAATTACTTATAAAGAAATATTACCTTTCCAACGATGTGCCACACCTGGTATGATGCCTTTTGAAATTTTAGAAGGGGTTGCTTTGATGACCAAGGGGTTGATGACAGACGTCCGGTTTTTACGTAAAAATATCTCCCCCTTACTGTCATTGTTGACATGTCTTGCAGATTTTCAAGAAAACAATAGTTTAGAAAGATACTGAGGGTGGCTATTTTTTAATGAAAACCCTGTATAGGTCAAATAATTAGAAATTAAAAATTTCAGAAGCTTTTCAGATTTACAACAAAAAAAAATACTCGTATTCCTTAATAAATGAACAAATCGAGCTCTTGTATTCCCTTTTACTGGAAATTAGCATTTAAAAACCTTTTTCCCTCCTCAATATAAATTTAATTGTGTTTCTAAAATATGTATTGTAGGTATTATATTTTCCTCAGTTATAAAGAGAAACCATTCCAGCCAAACCCCATCTTCTACACTTCCTTTTATTTGCTTAGAATTAAAAGGTTTGAACATTTAAGCCTCCTTAATGGATGTTGTTAATAACTTTTGGGCTTTACAAAGAAAATTTTACTTACACCTAAAATGGTATTGAACTTTTCAATAAGGAGGTTTATTTTTTTAAAGAACTCTCTCACCAAGACTTGAAGCCTCAAAGTTTTAATATTCACCCTTCCCCCTCTTGATTATGAACTTTCAATGTTAATTTTTTGGTTACCTCCCAAATCTGTGTTATTCTGTCGCCGACTAATTAATTTTTCGATTTTGTACGTGGTTTAGCTTAAAACTACAAGATGTTCAGATAGTCAATTTCCGTCAGATAGAACGTCCTGTAATCTACCGGAAAGACCGACTGTCGTTTTGTTGTTTTCTAGCTTTCCTCTCTTAACTTCCGTGTGTTAGATCTAAAAATACTATATACCAGTATTTAATGGCTTAACTATTTGTTCCGGAATTAGTACACAGCATTAGAGTGTTTCGAATCATTAAATTCTAACTTTTGAACGGTTACAATTTAAAAAAGACTGTAAGTTGTAATAAATTGAGTCGTGAAAAACTGTATGTTTTGGATAAGTTTATCTTCAAATTTCAAAAGACGTGACATTTTAAAATTCTTCAAAAACTCTTCAACGACTGAAGACTTACATTTTGCTTCCATCTCAGACCGGCAAATTACTTTTGGTGCCGCTACGGGCCTCTGATAATATACTCGTAATTTAGCGGTTTGTGATTGGAAAAAAGTTACAAGTGGCAGAAACTGTGGTTTTATTAATTTTGCAAATTATTCTGTTTGTTTCTTGCTACTCTCGTTTTTGAAACTTTACAGACGTAGCACAAAAAAATCCACTTCTGCTCCAAATGGAACAATGGACTATTTCTTTCTTCATATTATTATTTAATAGAAGTAAGTTATTCTTTGATACCTAGCGTGAATATTTGGCCACCTTGACATTTCCATTGTTATTGTTTATTTCTTTAGAACAAAGAAACAAAAGGAAAAAATATAAATTGAGATGTATGCGACACCTACATATACAAAAAGCTGATAACATTGTTATATATTCAAAGCATATCTTTGTCAGCTGATGATTTTTAAATCTATTCGTGTTTATAATTAACCGTATCTTAAAATACAGGGTGTTTGGATATGTGATTCAATTGCAAACAAAACAAACCTTGCGTGGGTGTATCATTAGTATATGACGCATTATTTGTGTTTCTAATTAGGATTTTGTAATTTTAAACAATTTTTTCAATCAAATAAATGTTAGTAACTCTGTTCCAATTTCTTAAATAAAGATGTGCATAAAAAATTTAGAATTTTGGCAAATAATCCAAGATATTTAATAAAGTCCATCCAACTGTATTTAATGTGACATTTGACATTTCATATTCCTTAAAGTGGCAAGCACTAAAGTTTCAAAAGCGTACGGAAGATAAATATCCCAACCCACTTCATGCCGACCTTGCAAATTTCAAAACGGTGTAATTAGAAACAGCTAAGACCAGCTGGTAAAATTGCTTAATATATTTTCTTTTTAAATTATAGCTTGTTTTTGGGGGTGAATAAATAGTGTATGTTTTAGTTAAGAGTTCTGACATAGTAAAACTCAAAGTTTTATTTTCTGTTGTACCTATCATGACTTACTAATTGATGATATTTTAAAAATTATGAACAGATAGAGGTGCGATGCCCTGTTTTAGAAACACTTTGTATTTTTATGGTGCCAATCCAAACAAAGTTTTGTTATGAATGTATGCACATAAAGGATTTCCTAAGTTCTTATGCGCAACCTGAGAGCAATTTGAAATTTAAAAAAGCTCGTGATGCTAAACTAAACCAAAACGTATGAGAAATGGAGGGGAATGTAAAATTTAACTTAAAAGGATTTTACTTTACGGTACAACAAAATTTGTGATAAGTCTTTTAATCAAACTGGAAAGCCCCAATTATTTAAGTAATAAAATACAGCTTAACTATTATTGCGGTTTAAGACGCGGTTCAATTTCCGTATCGTATATCACGAAATCGGAGCTCACTGTGGTTAAACTCGGAGCAGAGGGATTACCTTTTGCTGTTATTTGACAAGGAAAAACCTGCATGCCCGCATGCACTTTCATTCAACCCAATATCAGATAGTATTATATAATTTAAAAGTTCTGACCTTATAATAGTTCTCTACTAGCTAAATCTAGAACTTTTCAGATTGTGTTAAAATTTTATAGCGTAGAAAAGAATGAACTATTGAATTTATAACACCAACTATTATACACACAGTCAAGCAGAAAAGTGTGCATTGTAAAGTGTAACTCGAATAAACCTACGGGAATGAATATTTTTAGATTTATGTATGGTGTGTTTATTTTAACCCTCTAGTGGAGGGTCTAGACAACTACAAATGATACAAATATAGTTAAAGTAAATAGAATTTTTTTTATATAATTACCTTGAGTGCGAGGGTGAGGGTGTCCTTAAAATTGTAGAGCAATAGCACCACACGATTCTTTGGTATAAAAAGATTATTTTTAATATCATATTATCTTATAACATTTTTGCTTTCTTGATTATTCGTATTTCATTAAACTTGGCTACATATTATGTTAATGCGTTTTTGGTGGACCTAAAGCACTTATGTCGCCGGTGTTGGTAAAATCCTAAAACGTCTATAAAGTAAAGTTTTCAGCACCTAGTTTCCAAGTTTTTTTGCTTGTTGCATTGTGCTATAGAACGTTGGTTATTCTTTTTGTAGAGAAATATTTTCCTTTTTATTATAGCTTTTATATAACGATCCTGCGGATCCTGCTGTACTCTCTCGCGTTTTAATGCAGTCGCTTGAATAATTAAAATAGCACTTAGTGGGTGCATATGTGTTCACTCTACCGAGTTTATATTATACTGCACGCATATTCTTCCCGTTCATTAACTAAACAGCTAAAAGCTAATACACCATAGATATCATCTCGGATAACATAGTTATGTGGTTGGGTCATCTTTGATTGAATATCGATACTAAAGTGAGCTCTGTTCAATACAGAATGAATGAAATTTTAAACACATCACTCAGGAGCCTCTCTCTGCCACTGTTGAGTGAAGAGCTATCCACAAACGAACATTAATGATAATTTGATGAGTAACAAGTGTGACGTGATGTTTCCGGAGAATCCTCTCGGAAGTTTCAAGATAATATTTTTTTGTTAGCATTTTGGATACGCATCCGGCTTTTACTCTCTTTTTATCGAAAACTTGGGTTTGTTACGAATCTGTTTGTGCTTTTTATTTGATACTCTCGCAAAAGTAACATTTATTGTTTGAGCTATCATTATGAAAAAATGATAACTTTTTTTAACATCTATGTTGATTTAAAAACTACCCTTGAACTGTTTTCTAGTTTTGCAACTAAATTATTTATGGTTGTTATAATACAGTCGACCATCTTTAGATTACCTACCTTGTTAGGAGCGTTCCGGGATATATGGCATATGACTGCCCCCCCCCCCCTCGTAGTTCATGTGCGTCCGGTGGAAAGTTACTAACTGGCAATTTCGTATACTATTTTCTAAGAAAGGGCTTTAATGAATAAAAAACGTAGCTACAAGTTTAAAATAAAATTTGAAAAGTTAGAGCAATTCGGATTAGACCCTCCGTTAAAAAAGCGCGCTGGGTTCAATCCAAGAGGCCTCCTATAGGATAGGCCGAATCAAATCTGATTACTACCTTAATGAACAACCACTTAATCATTTGTTTTATTTCTTTTCTTATGCTCCTATATTGTCAAACTTTTTTGGAAATATTTTTAGCCCCATTACTGGTACCTATAGTGACTTTATGTGTAAAGTATTAAATGATTTTATCTTCCCATTAAGGCTTGAAGTGAAGGACGGTGAATTATTACTTACCTTCCAAGCAATAAAGCGCAGTGCTAATAAACCTAACTCTAAAAATAACATTTAGATAACGATGTCTATTTTTTCTAATTTATTTAATGCTTCCTTGACCCTCTGATAATAATAGTAATATTTCATTGGCATAAAATACCGGTATATGGCACACATGCTACCAACATATGAATAAAAAATTAGATGACATACTTTTATAACTACTACAAGTGCTACTAATAAATTAATAATTTTCTGTACTTTAGTTGTATTTTTCTTCAGGAAAATTTTAGGCTGTAATACAACCACAACCCCAAACCTCTTTTTTATTATTAATTACCTAATAATAAGTTATATCACAGACACAAGTGTAAAACGACACATGCTGGATATAGATTTTTTTAAATCAAGGAACGTACTTACATTTTTTGTACAATACTTTTCTGCGATTAGAATTAGATAACAGTAACATGTAAATCTTCTTAATAGAAGCTTTTATTTGCAAGTAATACTTTGGCAAGTAATAAATTGCTGCCATCCTTTCTTTTGTACTGACAGTTATGGTAAATGTCTAAATTGAGACAAAATAGAATTTATTTGGTTGATACGTGCACATTATTTTGGTTCTTGGTTGTTGACTATGGAATAGAATCCATAATCAAAAATAGATACATTTGTTATTTAATAGCACACAAAAGAATTTGTGGAGGGCTACTATAGTCGTTGCTAACGTTAGTTTTCATTCTTGAAAGGTACCGAGTTCGATTGTGGATTTTGAATTCTAGTGGCTCTTAACAACCAAAATAATTTAAATTTCCCTTATAGTCTAAAGAAAAGTGATTATTATTATTTTTTAAAATAAAATTATAAAATAGTATAGAAGTTTCTTATTTGTGAGGAGGGAAATTATTTAAAAATATCCTGAGCCTGACAATAGTCGTTGTGTTATAACAAGCTAATATTTTTGTAATCATGGAATATAGAGCACTTCAACTGCGGTACAAAGAATATAAAAGATGTACAGCATGAGTGAAGAATGACATTCAGAGAATGAATAGAGCGAGGCAGGCCTCGGAGCCTCGAAGCAAATGCTGTCATTTGCGATGCTAGGCGACATGAACCGGTCTGAACAGGAAAATTTGTACCGCACCTCCAGGAAACTAAGCCTGGTACCTAGTGCTTGTGGTCACTCTCAAGGGAACTTACTGGAAAGGCGCACTTCCTGTTACGAGGGCGCTTCTCCTCAGCCTTACACAACCGACGACTTAGTACTTAGCGTTCTCAAGAGCCCCGTCAATCATGTCGGCTCCGATCCTAAAGATATTGACATCGGGCCTTCACCCGGTTCCGAAGACGAATTATGCGTTAATACACCGGAGGAAGACACAAGGTAAATTTCATAGTTGCGAAATGATGGATGGGTGTTTTGATTCAAAGTTCCTATATCTAATATCTCGGTTGTAAGGTTCAAATCCGGGGGTAGCGAGGACGAGCTAACAGACTACGAGCCTTCGGAAAGGCTACCATTTCTCCAAAGGTTGCGGGGGCACCGCATGCCAAGGTTTGGCGAGGCGCATCACAAACGCGTCCCGACGCCCTTGAAACGTAAGCAGAGATTCCTGAGAAACAATAAATCTAACGATGTGATCGCCGCCGCGGATGTGGTTGATGAGGAAGACGCGGGGGATGTTGCAACGGATGCCCCTAGAGGTGTTCCCGATCCGTACTACCCCATTTACCTGCCAATTGATCAAGCTTTCAAGGCGAAGTATGTGTTCCATCACAAGAAAGGAAAGACCTGTCAAGAAAGGACTTATGTTTTCTTGGAACACCCAGGAGGGTGGCTGTGTTTCATCTACCATTTTACCGTGTAAGTTATACTGTTTTTCAGATATTTTATTAATTTGTAATCAGTTGAGTAGTGCATTCTACTCGAAATTAATTCCCTGAAGCACTAAGTACAAGTTAGTTAGTCACTTGTTTCTTGCCCTTTTATTTGCCTTTTAGGATGTATTACTTTCTCCCAGGTACGCTCCTCCGCTGCTACATCGTAATTGAATTTAAAAATTTAAATATCTATTCGAAATTCTTTTTTTGTGCCAAAGTCGCTTCCTAGAAAGCGTCTAACAACGGTGACGTCTAAAACCGAACCCCGATATTACTTTTTTTCCAATCACATTTAAATCTCAAATACGACCGCAATTAGAAAGGTCGAAAACAATTAGAGCAGTTATAAATCTTTTTCGTGAAACTCTTTACTCTTTGTGCCTGGAAGCTTTCAATTCCAAAGCAGCTCGTTTTAAAAGAATCTTTTTATTCGCGTATATAGCATGACTTTTTAAAAAGAACCGTGTCAAGCCTGCATTATTTTTTAAAATATGCGCATTAAACTGGAAATAAAACGGTGTTGGTTGATTGTGGGGAACTTATTAGCTTCTCATATTGTGGAAATGGAATTTTCATAACGATCCATTTAGCGTTAATAACTGTATGTCGTGTGTGGAAAAATTATGTATTTATGAACAAGGACAACGTTATCTTTAAGTGAACATTTTAACAAGCTGCAGTATTGCTTATTTATTTGGTCAAGATTAAAAAATTAATGTTTGATAAATGACTGAAAATAACATGTTGGCAATGAAAATTTGAAGCATATCTAGGTACCTCTACCTTTTCATGTTTCATTCTTTAATTCCGGTTGACCATTGCATAAATCGATTAATAATTACTGTTATTCCCAAACGAGCTTTTATGTGATAGTGGTGTGGTGGTTCAGTTGCTGATTGCTGTAGGCTAATAGGTTTGTAAATTAAATATCGAAGTGAACAGTGCCAATAATTATTACAAGGGGCTGATGGCTCAAGCCTCAAAGTTATGTTTCGTGGTGTAGGAAGAAGAAAGTATAGCCAATAATCTTACTGTTGTTATTACAAAATAACATTTATTTTTTCTGCAAAATATTTATGAAAGACGCAAAAAATTAAAAAGGCGAAGGTAACCTTCTTTGTTAGCTCTCCGATGTCGTCCATCTTTGGACATGCCCTTCTCCCATTTCGCCAATGTTCGCGTTTTACGTCTCTCTCGCTTATCCAAGAGAGACCAGCAATTTTCTTCAAATCGTTTGTACACTTCATTCGGGGACGTCCTCTTAACTAGTACCTACCTGTTATGAAATAGTTCTTTTGATAAGAAAACATAAGTTAGTTGTAAAATTAGCAAAAATCTGAAAAACCCAGGAGGATGATTAATTTTATAAAATTCCAGTAAACATACCAAGGTTCTAGAAAATAGCAAACTGTGGAGGTCTAGTGTAAAGAAGTTTATATTTTCAGATTAATTAATAACTATCGTTGCTTTACAAAGTATAATTAAGAACTGTTATCAGCCTTTCGGGAAACTTATAGTACCTAAAAGTAAAAGTAAAAATAAAACGATTCTGTTCACGTTTCTGGGCTTTAAGGAAATTACTTTTTAGTTTGCTGGAATAGGTCAGATAATTATGGATCCGAGAGGGAAATTAAAATTTCGTACACCTTACCACAGTTTCCGATTCTAGTGTTATAAATGCGTTCGAAAGATTAGAACTACAGATGCTTTCTGGTAGGGTTACGTCATGAAAGGTGCTGCAACCGTCTACTATCAAGGTGTTACCCTCAATTACTCATTTAGTATTATTCCACTAGAGCGTTACCTTCGGGTATTCATTTCACCCTGGAGCAAATCTAGTTACCAAAGAGGACTTGAATACGTAGTCTGGCCATCGAACCTGATGCTCCTTTCACTGAATTTATTAGTGGAGTTGGTAGGCCCCAATTAATATATTAGCTATTACTACATAATATAGAAGAATAAACTTTAAAGTGATTTTTCCGCAATATTTTTATTGTATAGGTAAGGGTTGAACAAAACTTCGAAACCTTTGTTTCAAAATTATACCAAACTAAAATTGAAATTTTTCTAGAATAATGAATATTAATCCATTGAATAGAGGACCTAAAGAATAATCTACGAATAGTGAATAGGTTGAAAATACAAAGGTACTGCAGTCTATGAATTCTATTTTACAGTAAAATGCACTCTAACTGTCAGTGCTCTTCGTGAATTGCTTATGAGAGGAGTCCAGCTTAATAACTCGAATTATCCATTGACTACTCGTTGAACTTTGAATTATTTTAAGAAGCTGGGTAATAATTAGAACTTAAATAAAAGTACTCGACTCGAATAAGTAATAAGGTTTATTTTACGGGTGGTTTTTGAAAATACCTGTACAACGTTTGTATGTAATCCGCGTTGATATATTTTATATTCGGATAGTTTAGTATGGATGTAATCTCCTTTATCATTAATCAATATACATGATATATTACATAAATCCAAATACATTACTGTACGAATATAACCCCTTGGGTCTATTTTGTTTTTATAAAAAAAGGTTTTTTAGGTCGTCTGAATGATGTAATTTTTTTTTGGTAGTGATGTATCAAATTATATTATTCCAAAGACAATGTGTATAGGATTGTATTTCTTAAGAGCTTCTGAAGGAGGTATCACAAAGTAGATGTTAACATTTAATTTTATTTTTGTTAAGAGTAGTTAGAGAGTCTAACGATATTTTTAATATCTCTTATACTTCCAGAAATATAATAGACAATTTATAATTAGGTGGTAGAAACGGTCACAGATGGCCTAAGTGCAACGTGGTGCTAGGGATCCGGGTACCGAGACCTCGACTCATTAGAATAAATCGAGAAAATACTGTAATAAACAAATTTTTACTTGTAATTAGTTGGTTGCTCTCACGAAACTCTGGTGCTCAAAATGGCTATCAAGTCTTCTTAAACTAATATAAAAAATATTTAAAATTGTAAACTTACTCTGAGTTTCAATTTAATCAGGTGGGATTTATTTCTGCCTCGATTGCAAAATGGCTACATTTTCAGTTTATTTTCTTTAT
Source organism: Hemicrepidius hirtus (assembly GCA_963082805.1). NCBI lineage: Eukaryota > Metazoa > Arthropoda > Insecta > Coleoptera > Elateridae > Hemicrepidius > Hemicrepidius hirtus. The sequence continues at coordinate 10,740,404 of OY720167.1, forward strand.
TTTCTGATTGCCTTCAATTAATTTCCAGCAAACTAAATAAGCTACCAACAAGTTTCAGTCATTTAAAATTATTTCTTTCCTTATTTATTTTTCAATTCATGTTTTAAATAATATTCTAAATGTAAAAATCTGCATTTCTCTTGGAAGAAGTTCATTCATTTCCTGCTTCGTAATAATCTTCGATCCTAATCGGCTAACAAAAGGAACTTATCGACCTGAATAGTATATTAGATACTATTTGATTACAGCAATCCCTGAAAATGTATGATTAATAAACCTATTTCTGTTAATAAATTGATTGTAGGTATCAAGGCAATTCTATTGATTGCCTATGTCATAGTGACGTCATAAAAGTTTCAGAACTGTTGTAGCAGTATGTATTAGTTTACAGTTTTACCCCAAATTCCAAGTGCGTTTCTGTTGAACGCACTACTCGTTAAATAGTTTGGACTAATTTTCGCATTTGTACTTAACTATTTTGTAGTTTGACGTCGTTACATGGGTTTGTTAGCTGAAAACCATTACGTAATACAACAATAATGATTGAATAGTAATTTATTTCATACTGTCCGCTATATAGGTACTATAGTTTAAGGTATTAGTTCAAGTCCGGGAAGTGCCACATTACAGTACGAGGCCGGAAAGAAATGTTGTTTATTTGTAACTAAGCAACACATGTAAAATGGATGATGTGATTTAAAATGAAACATGAACAGATGATGATTAATTTGACAGAATTTAAATTTTTGAAGTTGACTTCCCAGACTTATTGTGAAGTGAAGTGACTTATTAAAGTATACGTTTAGAAGCTTATGGATGAGGCGACAAACAGTATGATATAAAACTAGTTTCATGCTGAAAGTAAAATACATATTAAAGGTACTACCGACATAAACGTACTTACCAACGCCCAGGTCCGACGTTGTAGAATTTTTTAGGACACGAGGTCAGGGCATTCAAGTAAAATATATGTTAGCTTCACGCATACATCAATCACTCAGCATTCAGAGTTTAATCAAAATAATATGAGTAAAAGCAAGTAAATAAACACAGTACTACGATACCAAAACATGGACAGAATATTTTACTTGCATTAGAAAACAACTTTCCTAGAAAATTGTACACAAACGCTGCTACTTAAATCTTTGAATTTAATATAATATTAACTTTGATGGATTATCGATATTTTACCCAAAAACATTTAAGGTAAAGAAGGTGAAGAGTGTTACTACAACGTTTTCTGCTCTCGTTTAATTTGATCTTGGTCAGATTTCACTTTTAGCTATAACACGGAGATTCAGTTCAGAAATTGTTTTTCTTGGACAAAAAGTTACAAATATCCGAAAACGACTCTAGATACAAAAATGATTTTCAAAAGCCACGTATAATACATTACAGCTAAAGCCAACAATTTTTGACCCTAGAGGCAAATGTGTTTGATAGAAATTCGGACTGAATTCAAACATGGTAGAGGTACCTATACCTACGTAGTACAGTTGTGGCTCCGCACATGAAGGATTTTCTCAACAAAACAAAAAAAATATAATATTGCATGTAAACAATGTTCAAAATATGTATAGGATGATGTATACAAGAGCGTTTTTCCGTTACTGTGGGACAAATAGTTTCCGAGTTACAGCAGGTCCAGGCTTATTGTGAATCACCCTCTGTACCCTGTACATAAATAGTTTTTATTAGATTGGGCTACTACATTTCCCAGGGGTTGACTTTATTTAACAATCATAACACAAACAAAATTAATCTATGAGGTTGAGAGTTGTGTATGTAGGACGACGATGAAGATCGTTTGCTTTTCGAAGCCTTAGAGCTGTAAGCTATACATAATGCGTCTTATTTAAACATGATGTTTGTGTTTAAGACTGTGTAAGGCTTCTGAAATTAGATATTTAGAGTAGCAACCACGAACAAAATTAAAGCTCTTTTCGGTGGGTTATAAACCGCGGACCGCGGTAACGTCAATACTTCCCTGGTTTTCGACTTATCTTTTAAACCCCAGATTAGCTACCCAATAAGAAAACTTTTTTTATTTCTACTCTGCAAATCAGGTTTTATAGAGATTTTTATAAATTTTATGATAACCAAATTAAATTTTCTCTCCAATGCAATTTAGTTGCATTGCAATGATTGGAGCAAAATTATAGGCGACAAAATAATATTCTTTAGTAATTATAAATGACTTTTGTGTGCAACTGTCAAAAAAAGGTCACTTTTTTTGTTTGATTTTGAGTCGTGAAGTAGCACATTTGTTTATAGTAAAATAAAACCTTGACAACGTAAAAAAAGCCCTGACAACGTAAAAAAAAGACTTTTTTTTACCGGCCGACAAAGACTTTTTTTTACGGGTCATGATCTTGAATGAAATTAGCTTTTAATTTTATGTAAAGATTCGATCGAAACTTTAATTTTGGTAATTTTTCACAGTTGCACACAAAATTTTGTATGCCACATGGCCGTGAACTATCTTTTTTTTATTCGAATGATTATTTGGCTCGGCCTTCGCCTCGCCAAATAATATTCATTCTAATAAAAAAAAGTGCTACTTCACGGCCTTGTAACATAAATAACTATTTTCTACGATTTAAAGAAAAATAGTTTGTTTTATTTGGTGCCTGTTTGGAGCAGAACTGACTTTTTTTGTGCCTTGTCCGTAATTAGCTTACAGATATAGGTAGCACAAAAAAGTTCCTTCTACTTCAAACAAGACCATTATACTAGTTTCTTTACAGCTAGATATAATAAGCACAGGACAATAAAATTAATCCTCTTCATGGAAAACGGTTCGCCTATATACGATTGTAACAATGACATTGTAACAAAATAAAAAAAATTAAAAATAAACGAAAAAATCGTTGAAACTACTGGCTTGATACTTGATATCTTTTGATGACGTATTTATAAGACATACTTTTGTTGAATAGAAATGCTTGCAATTACTTGTCCTATTCCATTTCAAGTTGTTCCATTCTTGGATTTTTCTGTACTTTGACTAAGACGTGCAAGTGCAACCCTTTGATTTCATTGACGTGGTTGTTTTTTATGTTTACGGTGCTGTTATTTTTAAGCTTTAAGTAATTTCGTTTCTCTGCTTTGGGAATATCCTATGGAACATGTTTAGTGCATCAGTATAGACAGTGACTCTCTTTTAGAGGTTTTACAAGTAAACTAAAGTTTGACAGGGATACGATGGCATCTGGCTCTTGGATGCGCAGTGATAAAAAAGAGAGAGGATACAGCAGATAGCGCCAACCCCTACAGGGACCCAGCAGCTGAGCGTATCTATTCACAAGTCCACTGGGGTTGTGAAAAATAGTGAAAAATAATTCACAAGCTGCAACTAACTTAACCTAAAATTAGTGGAGCGCCCCACTAACTTTAGGTTAGTTGCAGTTTGAGAATTGTTTTTCACAACCCCAGTGGACTTGTGAATAGATACGCTCAGCTGCTGGATCTCTGTAGGGGTTGGCGCTATCCGCTTTACTGGCCGTATCGCTAGCTCTTTAAACATTTCAGTACTTTCTTGCTCGTCTACGTAATTCGCTTGCCATCCTATCCTTGTCAAACTGTAGGGAGCGCTTGATTTTTAAATGGTTCAAAGTTATTACACGGAAAATATCTGTTTAACAAAAAAACGTGTATTTTCAGCCTTTCAGGACTCGACAGCTTCTTGTTATAATGATTTAGATTTTCCTCCCTTTCAGACTCTACCAGATCTGATAGTAGATAGTGGACACGGTCTTCCTTCTCCCCTTTCTCTACCCCTCTCTTCTACGCTTCATCTTCTCTCATTGTGGTCCACCTTACTGTTTAATAGCTTTTCGTTTTCTGACCGTTAGTTTCAGTTCTACTGAAACTGGGAAATTAATTTCCTAAACGCATTTAGACTTCTTAAGCTTTTTGGGGTTACCACCTTTTTCCACTTACACTGTAATAGCCTGTGTAAGTTAAAATTTAAAATAATAGAGCTATTTACCTTAACTTTTGAATCATGCAATTTTTATATCGTGCGACTTTTCTGAGCTTACGCCTGGAAGTGAGTTTCTGTTTGAATAAGTATGATCTAAGATTTTCGTTTTCGCATGTCATAAATAATTGACGAACAAATCGTGTATTCTATTCTATGCTTTCAGTTTCCAGTGCTTTGATTATACATTTGTATTTCAAAAAGCCTCATGTTTTATCCTGTCGGTTGTACTCTCTATGGAAACGTTTATACGGAAGCCTTTAATATTTAACCATACTGTTTGTTTGAAAATTTCGGTGATTTATACGTACGTAGTATATTATCTTTGCTTTATTAAGCTTTATTTGAACAACCACATTTTCTTTGAAGTAGGTACGTTTTCTAAAAAAAATGTATAATGATACAATTCTATACGAATTATTTTATGTATTATTGATTGTAGAAGAATGGTCATATATGGCGGGGAAAATATCTATGTTAAGTCTTTCCAACCAGACAAGTTGTTCAACAAGCATCATAAAGTATCTATCCAAATGATTTAGATTTAGATTTAAGTCCGTGTTACATAAACAGGGGCAGATAATTAATTATGTCTGGAGCATGATGGAGACACATAAATACAGGAAGTCGCTCACAGAAACCCCTTTAACACCCTCGTCTTTTTTAGGATATCAGGTCAGTCTACACAAGTAACACATGTTGCCCTTATACGTTTCACTCAGTCAGTGTTTAGCGTTTAATCAAATTAACAAGAACAACGCAGGTTTACGTATTTACCACAAAGAATGTCTTCAGTATAAGCAGTAGCGCGAATGACGGGCAACAAAACACAAAATGGCATGAAAGATTTTTGTTTAGTAGTATTTCAGGCAGAATATCGTAGCGTGCACTGTAGGGACACCCTACATTTTATTATGAATATTTAACAAAAATAAAAATTGGTACAAGAATTTCAAAGTTTTTATTCTTGCTAGTTTTAATTTAAAAAATAATTAACTATGAGGTAGATCCTGTAATTGCAAACGTATTTATATCGTAAGTTTCAATTTAAAACTGGTAATTACTTATCGATTACAAAATCTATCGCTGCAATCGAGGTTGTTTAATTCCACCACATAAAAACCGTATTTTATTATTAATAAATCTAGTTTCTTAAAAATCAATTAATATTATCGGCACCTGCTTCGCTAAAATATAATTGTTTGTGGAGGGTTATCCCTTCTAATTATTATTCCAAGTTGTCAGCGTAAGCGGATTGTGTCAGATTAGGGTGCGTTTACTTGGTGTAAATTAATTCTGAAGAAAATCGCTTCCTGTTTGGTGCCACCCTTGCAGTTTTCCCTAATTCTTGCTCCTTTCGTTCCGTCAGGAAATTTTATTGGGGATATTTCTTCAAGCGTATTTTCTAACTTGATGGATTTCCTTCTCGTTGCACTAATATCCTAGCCCATATTGCAGTGAGGTCTTAAAAAATTTTATTTTCCACTGCTGAGAATTTAAAATGGAAAATTCAGTTTTACGATGCTTCAAAAAGAAATCGGTTAGCTTTGGTGCTACCCCTATGAAACCTTTCGTAAATTTATTGAATGAAATTTCCATAAATGTTTAATTAACGTATGCTGACGTGATGACAATATTTTACATGGGTCAGATCCTTCCTAAATATCTATTGATTTGTGCCCTCCTAGATACACTGACTTTGTTGATTCTTGAGCAGTTTAATAATGTAGTAGGTACGGACTATTAGATGTCGTAAATAGAAAATACAGAATAGTTTAGGACAACTCGCCGCTTTAGCATGATCGTACTCTTATTCAGCTAGCCCAGCTAGCTGACTTTTTTATTCTCGTACTTTAATGACATTCATTACGATACAATTTTTTGAATAAGATTAAAGTTTTTAGCCAATACTCTGTCAATATCAAATGTTGTCATGCCTAGAATTTATAATTTCGTGGTCAAGCAGTCTCGAATCACGTGATCCTGTTCAAGTACGCATTATCAACTATTGCTATGACCTGCTATGACAATCTGACAGATCTAAAATTGAATACATTTTGAAAATAAAGTGCTTATTTTTCAGTATTATGACTAGTCGTAGAAGAAATAGTGTATAGACCTCGCATCTAATGATTATTAAGGCATGCATACTCTTGTCTAATAGCTATCATTAATGCATAATATACTATTATTTGTTAAAACCATTGAAGTAGATTCCGATTTTCCTCAAAATTATTTAGGTACGCCTCTGTAATAACAAAACGTAGAATTTGTTATGATCGACCACGTTATCTATAGAAAAAGCATGCATACCTTGAACAGATGTAAGACATAGATATTATGTACAAAAGGTTTCTTATCGCTCGCAACAAGGCAATAAGACCACACTAGGTATATTTACACAGTCTGTTATTAAAGATGGTTGGTAGTGGTTCTATCTAGTTCTATCAAGTGGAACATTTTACAAATAGTGAACGTACTGATATTGTGTTTATTTACCGTGTAAAGAACTCTTGTAGGTATATTCGTACATTTACACGATGTTTGTGTGTGGTGATTATTAAGAATTAAAAACCCTTTTCGAAAGAGAAAAATGAAAATGTTAATAGTGAAACCTCGACCTCTTCGCGCAGTTTATCACGGCCAGAAAGGTAATTTTTTATGTTTATCCTGCATTAGATTAAAATTTGTATAATAACTTTAAGTGCATGCTCTAGAGTCTAGCTCTAGAGGGTTTTCCTTTTCCCTATATACGGTGTATGAGAAATGGGTACAAATATTAAAATCTGCGGAAGATCGCGTTTTATAGAAACCAGAAAAAAATTGTTTTAAGAGACGGGACAATTATAATTGAAAATTTTTCCCCAAAATTGTTTGACCACCACACGATTATAGGTAATGAACATTTCGGTACAAAAACATGTTATGTAAAGGAAAGTCCGATAGAACCGCAAAACGATTTCTTATCACAAGCCAGACAAGTTTTTATATATTTTGACATATTGAAATTAAATTAAAGTTAGGTAATAAATTTGTAACTGAAATGTATGAATCACCGGAATAATTATCAATCAGCATTTTTATTATTTTTTTACTAAAAAAATTGATTTTTGACAAATGAACAATACCATTGGATTTTACTTATTGATGGTCTCTATCCGTTTAGCTTTCCTGCAGCGAATTTGTAATCAGTAGTTTCCTTTATTTATAAATTAAATAAAACTAATAATTCTAAAGTAAAATATAACAAAAAAATTAGGCATCGCTCACGTTCTCTGTTTAAATATTTTTAAGAATACTATAGGCCAATCGGGTGGGTACAACAGGACTGGGACAGGACAGCAGGAATAGGACTGAAACTGGAAACGAGGCAGTTCCAGTGCTATTCAAGATAGCAACTTATAATTCCGAAACGAAACTTAATATTTCCTAATCTATTTGTGGTAGGGAATTTTTGAAATTTATTGTATTACCAAAAGAGAGTTCAAGGAATGGGTAGGTCATCTTTGTTGCCCCTTTTTGTTTATCCCCATCCCCGGTAACTCGCTACTATATTAGAAACACCCTCTATCAACTGCATTCGATGATGGGTTTTGCTTTCTACTATAGAGAAGGGAGTTTGTTCTTTCTAGCAAAATTAACATATCTTCACTCGAAAACTTGTTTCCCCACACTGTAAATCAATTAAAAGAAAAATTATAATTGCTTGATAGTGTTTTGAAAGAAAATAGTTTAAAATGACATTATGGAAATTTGTGTGAAAGTCGTTATCTCCCCATCTGACCTCAAAGAAACTTCTTAACGACTTGAGTATTTCATACGCATAAGAAAACATCTGTAACACTTGTAAAAGCAAGATGTTACATCTAATCTATTTAGAAAAATAAAACTTTGGAAACTACTAAGCAAACATTCACCATGCATTGTACTTATTACAGTTTTAGGGTCAAAAAAGTTCTTAATTCTGTAAATTTCTGCAATAAGTCTTAACACAAATTTCAACTTAAAAGAAAATTTTCCGGTGAACTCGTTTTTAGCTCAAACGGAATATTAAATTAGAGATTTAAGAGTTTAAACCAATGGAACTCTCCTGTTTTATTAATAAGTAAAAAAAACTCGAGGCTGGTTTATCTACTCATGCAATCTTATGGAACAACTAAAAAATTCAATTTTTATTCAGACCCACATTCGTAATATCATGCAACCGTTCGTGTTTATTATTAACATGGCAAATTTTTTTTAAATTTTTAAAACCATCGTGACACTAACCAATGTGAACGATGGTGAGACATAATGTACCTTAAGTAGAAATAGGGTTAGGGAATAAATTTCCATTTATGTTAGGTAGGGATCGGCCATTCCATAAACTATTCATACCTAGTAAACAACCCTGAACCTTTATTCCTCACCCGATACATTCACATATACTCGTTTGATCTAAAACCAGATTTTCTTCTAACGAATAAAATCTCTAAGAGAAAATATTTCATTAAATTATAGAAATTTTTCAGGGCTTGATCATACAGGTGAACTCACAACTTAATTTAACTTTGCAAATTATTCGGATATTACCCACAGTAAATATTCCTAAAATGCTTGGAGGCTTAAAAACAAATTTAATATAAATATAAGAACCGAAAAAACAAGAAAAACGGTAGATATAAAGTAAATCAGAGTTTTTATCTCATTAAAGTTAACAACAAAATTTTCTAATTCGATAGGCAAACTAAAAAACATTCTAAAATTAGTTCCGGGGGAAGTTTTTCTTTATACATCATCAAGCTTAATAATTCCATTACGTGTAAAACAGAAGGTGCTTTTTCAGCAAGTAATTAATGTCAAGGGGTGTTCATTTAAGGAGAACACGCTATGCGTTAGGGTAATAATTGCTGGTCATTTTATTTTAAGAGTGGGCGATGATTTATTTCATATTCCCATACTCAAATGACCCAACATTCTGTCGAAGAAGGTTAAATATAAGTGCCATGCAATAGATTAGAGGAATCAGAATGCGCCGAAACCCACATTCGCTTGTAATTTGGGGGTTAGGCATAGGGCAAAAGTTGCTGAACTCGGAAAAGGGGTGCGAACTAACAGAAGTAATACCCACACAGAAAAGGTTTACTTGATGTTTTGTAGACTATCGAAACCCTTCATATAAATGTAATGAATGCGTTTGGTGTCTTTTGAATTTTTTTCTGGAAGTATCGTGGCATTTTGTGTTCGTGAATTCCAGACAATGTTGATTCCTCAAAGTTTGTGACACTTTTTTTAGCACCCTGTATTAGAATAGAATATAGCAGCGGCAGCTAGAAGTAAGGAATATTATAAGTAGGTACCCAGTTTAGCTTCTATTCTGCTACACTGTTAAAATAAACAGGAGTAACAGAGTGTAGCACGTCTCTCTAGTCAGGCGAGTAAGGCGGATACACGAGGTCGAAATAAAAAAATTTCGAACTCGTTTCGGTTCGATTTTCAGGGGGTTTTCGAAGAAGGGCGTGCGTTTTCTTAAATTCTTGAACTAAGGAATACGCCTCCTTCCAGGTTATCTTCTCCTAAACATCTTCTTCAAGTATTAGGATTCCGATTTTTTTCTTTCTGTCCTTTTATGGTAGCTTATGCCTTGACCAACTCTTCTGGAAGGTGTAAAACATGCTTCTAAACATATAGACGCATACTTGTTATAGGCATTGCAATCCTCCTCTCTCTTTTACCTCTTTTACCCTATCTCTCTTTCTCTCTCATACTTGTTATTAGGACAATGCATGAAAAGTAGTGCAATCAGTATTACGCTTCGGCAGTCTATTTTTAAGTCAGAGCACAGAATGTTTTTTTTAATTTGGGAGTGTGTAAACTTGCAGCAACGCAAGAGCTTTGAAAAATCCATGCAGGTGTTACAGGGGTAAAGCTGTGGACTTCTACCCTTGTCATAACTGATTGTTGTATCCACTTAGCTGCGGTTTACTTATTTTATTTACATACGTGTATTTTTTTTCAAATCACGATTTGCTCTGAATTTATTTTACTTTAACGATAAGTTAAGACGGATTAAAAATATAATTAGTTTAGAAAGTATTTTGGAATTTGAAATTGAAGATTTAGCAAAGAAATTTAGATTCCACTCTAGATCTGCCACACAATACCAACCTGAAGTATAATAGAAGTGGAATTACTTGCTGTTTACATTGTAACCATCCATAAGCCTGCTATAATCTTTGATTAAACCGATTTTATATAGATTATCTCGCTTATATTCGTTGTACCCGGAGTTTTGATGATATTCTGTTCTAACCTAAACAAAGTTTTAAATTTGCAACCTGTTTTGTTATATATTCTTAATTTTCTTAGCACTGTAGATATAGATGGTAGCAATCAGAATAATTTGTATATATTTTTCAAAATTAATAGAACACGAACCTCAAATTATTTTTTATTTTACATTATTTTTGTTGAGGTGGCGGATAATTTAAAAGCCCAGTGATTTAGATAAACACAAGAAACGTTTTCAAATTTTCTAATTTAAATTGAATCTTTAATTTGACTAAGCTGTAAATTAATATAATTAATAATGTTTCGAATGGCAAAACAAATTAAACTGTTCATACGCTCGTAAAATTCTCGTATTCCAGTGTTTATGCTTCTGCAAGCAACCTTTTATTTTTAAACATGTGAGTTTGTAAAGGTTTAATACGAGTGGAATGCACTACCGTTTATCCCAGATAATTACCGCACTGGGAATACAAATTTAGTTAGCCATATTTGACAGTTAACAAGTCAGTATTAAAGGGAACATGACTTGTACGGTGCACGTATGTGTAATAACAACATTGAGAGTTTATGCAGCAAACTAGTTATGTGAAGTCAGTCCCAGGAGTTTGTATTGTTTCATTACATCCTGACATATTAATTTGTTAGCTTGATTAAGTATTTAATTAGTCCTTGTATTTTAAAATGGGTCTATTGAAGTATTTCTGTTAACCATCAAGAGTAAAGGTAGTAAAAAGTAAGACTGATTGGGACTAGATAGACTATCCAGTAATTCTATTTAATAAGACATCTATAATACATCCTATTTATATCTAAATGCTTTTATTTAAAAAAAACATCTTATACTCAATTGCAATAGGTAGTTCCTGAAAAATATCATTTTGTCTCAAAGCAAACAGAAATCCCAGCTGCGTTTCTTAATTTCAGTAAAGCTGCATGGGGTGTCTGTATTTAGAGCGCAACAGATGTTCAGGATTATACTGAAATGTATTTACAAACGCGTTTTTAATTTTCTTTTCGTTTTATACCTGAAAGTTTGTGTGTAAAAAAATCGAAAATATAGATGCTTTTGAATTCCTCATGTAGTTTAGCATGAAATAAATTAAAAAGACTCTTTTTGAGAAATATCCCCACAAACTTTAGACTAGGAAGACTTACCTTTTTAAGAAAAAAATAGTTCCCTGTAAAACTAGAACTCACGATTCTTTTAAGAAACTAATTACCCTGTATAATGTTACGTCACTTTAATGTATCAATATTGCTTAACAGTCTGAAGTAAGGATCAGGGTAGGTCAGCGGTGGAGTGGATGAACTCTTGAGCTGAAGTGGAGTCTCGCATTCTTTATGCTTTGTGCTTTATATTTTGATTAAATCCTGGAAATCTGGAGGGAGTTCGTCTCACTGTGATATAAAAAAACTGTTTCAACTATTATTTGTGTTGCAATATAAAACAAAAATTGGTACAATTTATAAAAGTATTAATGGGGAAAGTTTTAGCTTTTCCGACAATTTTCTTGTTACACCTGTGTTAAAGCTATAAATTTTCGGCATCATGTGATTTGTGCGTGTTTTGACAAATTATGGTTAAGTATAACGTGTTACTTTTTCGGCCTATATTTGATAATATGTAACTGTAACAGGAAATTGACATGAAAACGACATTATGGTTTTTATTCTGTTAAAGATAAAATCGTGTAAGTTTGCGTTCATGTCAAAGTCACGCAAGTACAAGTTTTGTGTTATTTCAGTAAAATCAGGGTTTTTTCTCCTAACTTTTCCATAATAAATATCAAACTTTATGAGTCAGCTACTTGACAATATGTAGGTTAAAAATTTAAAACGCTTTTTAAAAATATAGTCACTTACTTTGTAGAAAGTTTCAATTTGATGGAACTAAATAGCGCCTTGTATTCCCTTTAGTGGTATAACTACCCCTAAATTATAATCATAGGAAGCTTTTAAATCCCAACTTTCACACGAATAATGAAATTGGTTTACTTTTCCACAAAACAAGCTTGTTGGATATTTAAGTGCTTCATGAACTTGTGTTCGGCACAACTACTAAAAGCTATTTTTTCTAAAAAAATTTATGAGACGTAGTCTCAGGTGTAGGATAAACATAATGGATTTTCTTGTGTAAACCTTAAACCTCTACGTGACCTCCCCCAACAACAAGGGATCGATTTCTTGTTTAGTTCACTGTGTTAATGTTTTCTGGGGTTCGTTCGTCTTAATGAGTGTCTGCTCCTGATCTTCTTTAATGTTTTTACAAGCTGACAATACTAACCGAATCCTATGTTACATGATGAGCTACAATTTTAAATCCATATTGTGAAATTGAAATAAAAATCTTGCAAATGCCCTGAAAAACTGAAAAGCGAAGTAATATAATAATAACAAAATTTATGTAAATTGCTTTTAAACTGAGGAAGTAATTGGAGAAATCCTGGCGTTTTGAAATTTTTTCCTGAACAGAATATAAGCCTTCCATTCCCTCCATTATATTCCATTTATGTATCCCAAATCAGTGCGTTTGGTTTACGCGTTAAACCAGCTCGACTCAATTCTATTGTATTAATTTACGGCCTATCTCGTTCGTTTCAAAGCTGAAATTAAATCATTGATAATATCATTAACCAACGATTCTCCCGCAGAAGCTGTAAAAGACATAAGTTCTATCTTTGATTCATTAAATCTTCCTATCCTGTCTTGGAGACGGTTTCGAAAGTTTTACGTCATACCCTGGAAACCAGATTAAACCTTAGGGAGTCAATCAGTCTTCCAATCTGACTACGAATCTGCGATTAATGTTTTTGCTCGCTCCCTATAAGAACTTCACTCTAAGTTTAGGTGCACTTAAAGGGGAACTGCTGTAACATAAAGTAAGGGCAAACACATCAATAAATCGAGATCGACACATGAACGATAACGTATTCGTTATCGTGCTTGTAGTAAAGGTTTATTATTGGAACTTCAAAGCTAAACGCGCTAGACGTGCATTGTTGTCCCTGTTTTATTAGAAAATTCCAAGCTTATATGGTTCGTTGTTCTCTTTCAAATGCTGAAATTAAGTTCCTTGATTTTAAACAACTTTTTGCTGTCTGAAAAATGCTTAGAATTTTAAATCTCTATGATACGTACGTTTGTATATTTTTTTATAAAAAATGCAGAGAGAAGTTTTAATTTCATACTTCTACCATAGACTTTCACGGATAATTATGAAAGATACACTTTATAAAAATTCAATGGGATCGTAGCTGCAGGATTAAAATAGTAGAAAGTTGTTAAATCAAACTATACCGAATATTTTTCAACCATAGCTTGGGCGATGTCACCTAAATAATCAAAATTTAGTCACGTCTGTGCCTCAAAACGGCCTAGACTTTCGTGTCGCCTACAGAAAAAATAAAACTATTACTTATGCGTTTCCTTCTTATTGCTCCTGGTGTTTGCTATTGTTGGGAATATTTAATGACGCCATATTCGGGCGACAGTCGTTAGAGTTTATCGTTTATCGAGTTGTAATGCTTGGTAGTCGCTTCAGAGTGCCGATTCATTCCAAAATATCCTTTGAGTGCAACTTCGGCTTATAATTCTGAAGAAGGGGTGGGAACCATTTTTTCAAGAGTAGGAAGTACTGTTGGGAGGGTCTCATCGCTTCATCAGCTGTTCGTCTAGCGCTTAATTGCTTGGTGCGTGGTTTACTTCCCATTATTCTCTTTGCCTTATTCCTGTTTTGTCTAACAATTTAGATCTTTATGTACATCTTCATAGTGTACCTAGAATTGGTGCCTGGAAAGACAAGAAAATATATTGCTAAATTTTTCAAGGCATTTGTAGCTTGAATAGAATTCTCCAGCGATACCAATAATTTCTACATAAACCATCTTTGCTACCATGGTCCATGGTGTCTCCAGGATTTCTTTAATTGTCACTTGAATACCCAGGAGTACCTACTGCGAGAAAAGTCTCGGTTCATCAGATGTTATCCTTGAACTTAATTGTTGTTTAAAGCTCTCAATGGAAACGTCTCAACTAACTTAACACCCGGATGGTACACGGTATCCTGGGAGTGTTTCGTTCCTATTAGTGCGAATGTTTAGATCCGTGGGTAGTTGAGGCGATATTCCCTTTGATTATTAGAAGGCACGGGATATAGTTAAGGTGTTTGCTTCCGGCTATCTTATGCACAAATGGAAATATAAATATTAAAATAATTTCAACATTTTAAAGAAAAAAAAAATGGCTAAGAAAAAAATTGTAGTCGACAAATTTATTTATTTATTTAAGGGTTGATAACAAACCTTGCCAATATGTATTTTAATATGCTCATGAAATTTACATGAAATATGTACTACCTACTATAAATTAACTTTACGTATGCGCAGAAATTTTATTGTACTACCCCTACTAATCAAAGAATAATAGCGAATATAGAAGGTGCTAACAGTGTTGGCGTTCAACATTGATCACTTTGTCAAGATTTACTTTATATCTCTTAAATCAATTGCGTGACGTCATTATTCGTATTTACTTTTAGAAATTAGCGCTGATAAAATATTCGCAACAGTTTAAACGATAAGCACTTTAAATGAACTAAAAATGTTTAGTTTTGTATGCGTAACCCTCAAATAAATATTCTCTACACACGACACCCTCTAATACTGTTTGTGGATCGGAAACATAATACGAACGATAACTATCAGAAGCTCTTTCGGTAATTTAAGGGGCAATATAGGAGATACATCAAGGGCCCAAAAGGTAAAGGTCAGTGTTTAGAGGGATAGGTCACGAATATAATAAATGATGATGGCCCAAATGTGTACGCTCGAATGGGTGTCTAATCGAGATAACCGAAAATGCAGGTTGGCAAACCGAAACACACTTTATACGTGCCTTTCGTAGACGATTAAGCATGTTTATGATGTGTTCTCTTCAAATAAAATTTTACAGTTTTCAAATTAAATTGAGAATTTATTTTCATTATGTACGGGTTTTCGGATGATCCGCCATTTTCGAAACGCCATTTTGGAAAACTTAGTCAGGAGCATTTCATTTTAAATTCTTGGACTCTAAAACGTTATTTGAATTACATGAACCAGATGAATACTTTGCCATGTGAACCGGCGCAGTATCCTGTTGAAATTATCCATCAAGCAGTTCATTATCATAAAGTTTCCCAAAAGACATTGTAATAATAATAATAATAGTAATAATAATAATAATAATAGGAGTACCACTCGGTGGTAATAATAGACGATTAAGGAGAGTACTGGCCTAACTTCCCCTGTTGAGCTGAATATTAAGCGGAATAGGGTAAAACAACACTGCCCCTAATATAAAACAGCAATATTGTAATTTCAAGGTCAACTGTCCCTATTACTTACGTACTTATTATTTATTATCCGAAGACCTTGTAACACTGTAAAAGAGAATTATGTTCATTTTGCTTCGGCTAATTCGTTGCTTCGGCTCATACTTCCTCCTCTATCCTCCGCCTCGTCCTCCTCCTCCCCCTCCGCCTCCTCTACACGTTTCTGGATTTCATTCAATAGAACGTCTTTGTTTAAATTCACATTTGTAGGTTAGACACTTTCGTGATAGTATAGAAGGCAAAAAGGAAAATAAGTGGTTGTACATAATGGTAGTTTTCTTTCCAATAATTAACTGTTTCAAGTACATAATTACAAGCCAATTTATGAAATACGCGCTGTGGTATACTGATTTTCCTATCGGGTATTCCCTATCGGTCGATTGTCTAATGAATAGTTTTACTATCTAATTATTACCTGTAAAAAGACTTATATTTTAAGTCAGTGTAGGGAGGATAATTCAACCTTCTTACATTTAATTTTAAATGCGATATCTTGAAATGTAAAGGTTCGGTTTTCATTTCTGTCTGGAAAGAAGTAACAATAATTCATTTCATCAAAAACCTCTTATACCTTAGCAGATTGGTTAAGTAAGTAATTCATTCTCATCCGTTTCGTGCACGCAGTCTTCCTTTTTTGAGGTTGACATTTCGTAACGTAAAATAAACTTTCTGGAACAACCCTGTGGCTTGTCGTCCTTTGCGAAGTGCTTTTCTTGGATATTTTTGTATTTATTCACCGCATAAAACTAGGAATACTGAATAAACAAATGCCTTTCGCATTTCGCGATACATTTACGACTTACGAGTTTTATTACACTCTTGACTGATGATACTTGTATTGGTCTTGAGTATACAAAGCTCTCCATGCTTTATATTTACTTAGCACCTAGAACATTTTCCATCTAAATATATTTTGTACCTTCTTTGAAGAAGAAATATTGAATCACAAAACAGCAAGGCAAATGATATTTACGGAATAATATTTTTTTTTCATACCCACTATACTATTCTGTTTACTATTTCTATAGACTATGGCTACATCTCTTTTTTATTTGTTAAAACTAAGATTGCGTTTAGTAATTCAATTTAGATTATGGTTTAATGATAACGAATCGCTGTTCGACTCGAATATTGAAGTAATTTTCTATTTTTGCATTAATTCATTCTTCATGATATGTAGTTTGCATTAACTATTTAAGTGGTAGCGTGTATGATTATGATAAAAATTGTGTACTAGGTATTTGTTAAACCCGATTCTTATCTACTATGTACTGGAAATGTTTAGTTAAATAGCTGGAACACTGTATCTGTTTTATAATTTTTTTCAGAAAAAAATTTTTAAGAGACAAAAAATGTATATGTCGTAGACGTAAAGCAAATTAAGGCAAATGATCAGTTGCTTGGTACATATGAGCGAAAACAACCCTCGTTCTATTTGCCTTCATACCCTACTCCATAAGAATGTTTCAAGACCTTGTCGGATCTTTTCTTAATTTTCATAAATTTTTTGATTGTTTTCAGAATTTAGAATACCTACATAATTACTCCAAACTCTTGTACGTTAAGAATTTAGATTGATCGTTGGGTATATTCACTGGCTTCCTTATTGCTTTGTTTCCTTTTGCTTTCATAATTTTTTTTATTTTTCTGGTTATAATATTTTAGCTGATTTCTTGTCGACATGTTTACGATCGTACTTATAGAACTAAAACGTTTCCAGCTCTTTATACTATCTCGTATTTTTCATATTTATTCAGGGAAACCCTCCGTTTTAGTGGTGGTTGTTAGAATCGCTACTGATAAGCATTGACGTCAGCAATGTATCTTATTTTATCTTAAACAAAAAAACGGATATACAAACACCCTACATTAGGGTGGGGTTGGTGTTAAAATCACGCATCTTAAAAATAAATTGCCAGGTATATACTTTCTAACAACTTTGATAACTTCAGAGGATGGAACTTGAGTGATTCATGTCTTGCGAACGGGGTCACGCGAGAATTCGACCGTTAGGTCACGAATTCACAATTCCTGCAATTATATCGTATTTTTGCATAAATTTACTTGAATTATACGCGGACTTATCTATTTACCGAGGGGTTGTTGGATGTTGTGTAGGTGTTTTAATGGGCTTAATGCATATATGTATATAGATTATCTTTAGGGTGGTACACTATCAGTGTTCACACTTCAGTGATTAGTTTCAACCTTGACTTTTAGTTTTCGTGTTGAAAAATAATTCGAAATAAAACAAGATTTCATGTAGCATGAAACCAGGTGACATTAGTCGTGCTGATAATTTTTGTTAAATTAGTAAGAATAATTTTATTTTTCTTATCGGAAATTAATTTGTTAATTCGTGTTTACTTTGTTTATTATTCGGTTTGCATTTCTTGTATTGTGTGTTACTATAATTACTTTATCAGGAAGGAATGCAATACGTACTAATATTTTATTCAGTAAGAGAAAACTTATACACGTAGACAAGTCACGCAACTTATAAAGAAAGAACCATTTTATTATTGATTATCTTTTACGTCATAGTTGAAAACAACATACAAGCACCAATACAAACATTTTTTTAAATGTAAATATGGAAATTTAAATTTTGTGAATAAAATATTGTTTAAATCAATGTAAATGCAATCTAACTATAAATGTTTTTATTCTTACCGGAATTTGCATTTATATATTTGCGTTTTATTCATATTTGTAACATAAACAGAATAAGAAAAATAGAGAGCTTCATTTAAAGGGTAGTGTTTTACACAAAATTCTATTCTAGTATATTTGATGAAATATTTTTTCTCCATTTTTTTGGTGAAACAAAGAGAAAACAATTTTTAGGTAACTAACCTCACACGTAAATAATGATTTTTGGAATAATTTTTATTTGAATTTATTGTTTTTTCTATAATAGACATTTAATAACACACTTTGATAAATAATTATTTGTCCAATAATATATCAATTATTTATGTGTTTGGGCAAGGTTAGAAACACTATCCACAACACACCGGCATGAATTATCATTATCCACTAGTGAATATTATAGTAATTCAAACTTTGTCTACTTAATAGTCTATAGCAATGAGTTAAACATATTCTTTGATATTATTTTTTAATTTATTTTTCTCTAATTATTAAATTTTGTAAACGTAACTATAAGGTCATAGGTTACGGTTCAATGTAATACAAAGAGAGTTACACACGTATTAATGAGTGGTTGTAGAAACTGTTTTCTCGGAAGTTTGTTGACTAATTGGGGGTTCTTGAGAGTTTCCTCGGTTTCGGTGAAGAGGACATTAATTACATGCCTTCAGTATCAACATGTTTTACTTACATGACGATGTTACAGATACACAAATTGTGGCTAGGAAACAGATTGATATTCATAAATTATTTTTTATGGAAATAAGTTAAGTATGAGGAAATGTCATAATAAAGTTTTGACGCAGAAAGACAACATTTACGATTAAATAACTTCAAAATTCTTCTTTCTCTTAAATTGCAGACTTATAACATTTATTGAAAGACTGGATATACCCAAATTTTGGGCAGGAAACGTGGTGCAAAGTTTATGTATTAATATGTTCTACTTTCAACTTGCTAGTGATAGGAAGCTGTACTACTAACAGATTTACTACACACCTAATTTAGAATTTGTAAGCTATAGTACTGCAATACACCGTACATGTTGTAAGAAAAGCTTCGTGTTTCAAATTATATTGCTATAGGTATGTATTATCAATTTAGGAGAAACTTTTCTAAAAGGGATTTACTATTTTCTCGGGCTTGTTTACTCTTAGAGTTATTGTTAGTCAAAGCTACCTCAACTTTATATTAACTTCATAAATCCCGTTAAGTTTATTCTTTAACGAGCAATTATCTTTGGTTTTATTCACCACTAAGCTACTTCTTCCTGAAAGTTGCAAATTTAGGGAATCATTTAGCAAATTATGTGAGAGGAATTAAATAATGGTCGGTTCGGATATGCCACAAGGTATTAATAATATCTGTCTATTACATATTTATAACCCTATTACCATTAAATGAAAATGAACTTCTGAAATATGAAAGGACACAGGTGGTCTCCAACCTAGGGTACAAACGAGGAACTTGATTATTACCAAAATTAATGGAATTGAGTCTTTTGTATGATATAAGGTCAAACTAAAAGCAATGAACAGTAAATTACAAATTTTATTCACTGTGTTTATACATGTAGGTGCGAAAGTGATAAACGCCACAAACGATTCACTTTTCCGTGCGGCTTTGTTCAAATTGTAACTGTAATTGAACATAATAGTTGTTCTGATAACAAGATTTTCTTTTCTAGCAACTTAGCATGTCAGTAAAGTAAAATTGGTTATTTATGTGAGTCAAGAAATGAACGAAAATGACTATATTTAGAGTTGCTTTAATATTTCGAAGTTGACGTTTGTGAAATGTTTAAACAAAAATGGCATTTAAAAAAAAATAAAAATTCTAGGAAATAATTGTCCTATAACGGTCAGTTTTTCAGTTCTGGTTTAAATGTCAAACTCCGATTCAGCTAAACCAAGATTTATTGCCGTGGATACAATTCCTGTAACCCTGGTTCAACTAAACCAAGATTAATTGCCATGGATACAGTTGTTACAGGAATTGTGTCCATGGCAATTAATCTTGGTTTAGTTGAACCAGGGTTTAAATTAGAACTGTTCTATATTATAGATTTATAATTTTTTCGTCTCAATTAGAACAGTTTGGGATGTTTTCTTTAGGCAACAAGTATAATATGTTACGTATTAATGTTAAAAATAAAAATTAATCCCATTAAAAACATATTTATGCTTATATTTTTAATTATAGAAACTAAATTGTACAGCAAAACTGGTCACAAATAATTTTAAATGAAAAAATGAAATACAATTTAGCACGGTTTTAATTAAAACTTAATTTAGTAGCTATAATTATTTCAACCTGAATTCTTGTAATAGCTGTTTATTTTTAAATAAAATAATGTGATAGGACTGGGGCGGTTAAATTTATTTCCAAATCCTATTGTTGAAGTAACCAAATGAAAAAAAAGTGAATTTGCAATATTTAAAGCAGCTGCAATAACTTTGCCTGAATAAACTAGGGAACACTTCATAAATATGTAAACCAAACCCTAAGGTTCTACTGCACTTGTTTCATCAAAACACGTTTTCAATCTCAGTTTGAAGCAATAAATTGATTAAAGCTTTTTAAATTTATACGCACTCTTTAAACAGAAACGTAGGCATTTAAAAGCCCTTAAGTATAATTTGCAACTTTTAAGCTGATTATTCAATTATTTTCAGAAACACAAGTGCGCAAGCACAAAATATACAAACCTCTTTTTGGTCAAATATAAATTAATGGAGTATTAGTCTTGTGATACATGATTAGGGTTGCAATGCAAGATCTTCGGGTAGAATTTTTTGTAATTTTGTTTTGATTTCGATCTCGATAAATTAGTCAAAGTTGAATTATTTTTGTAATTGTTACTTGGTTTAGAAATGATGGGAATCAAAAATGATGTAATGTGGAGGATGGTCTTTGGTCTCTGTGATAGTCTCGGGTGACATAAAAGTCACTTTTTTAATACAGAGGGCCTGCAAGGCTTGTTGCAGAATTTTCAAAATTTACCAAACAAATATTTCTTATTTTCAACCTACTATAGCATGATAATGAGGCATCCAATTTATAATATATACCCTTAAAAATATTGTAATCAGCAAGCTCGAATATTAATTGTTAGAACTAACTGCGTTATAATGTTAATGGTTGCATGTACAAGAACCATTCGCAATTTAGAATAATTTTGTTAAACTGATAGGGATCCAACATTGCATTGCAATACTTTTATCGATCGTGGAAAATAACGCATTAAAGTTATCCTGGTTATGAATGGGTATTGTATAATAAACCGCTAGCTGTAATTAATATACATGATGTTAAAAAACATAGTTTCGAGTATTTTATGTACCTATAGGTATAAAAATGTGGTATCAAAGTAATCAACATGTCAGGTTCATTTCAAAATTGCTAGAAATCAAATTTTTTTGTTTATACCAAAATGGTTTATTCGTTCCGGGAACGACTGTACTAACCCAGACAGCCATCTTCCCACACGCACACATTTTTTGTTTGTTCAACTCCATAAGATATTGATATTTGTTAAACAACTAAAAAGGAAAATCTCATGAAATCAATACAGGAAGTACCTATGTATCAAAAAGTAAAAACAGCAAAGTTCCTAAATAAAACAGCGGGTTCTTTCATAAACCTTTATTTGCTTTCCGTAATACATAAAGTCCTATATCAATTTCTAAAGCTCATAAAAGGTTATATAAAAATAAAATGCGGTGGATGTAGCTACCTATATCTTGGATATCGTTAAAACTCCAGAAATAGCTACCTGCAAAAAGCAAGGGGGAAGAATTAACTACCGAGTAACGCTTTGCAATTTTTTTTGGCTGTGGAAAGGTTTTGTTCTTTGCGTGTTGAAAAACTGCAACAGAGAAAAAGCTTTCACGCAACACCTCTAAAGAAACTTGTAAGCTTTTCAACGTCCTGTTTATTTATGTGATTCTGTTAGTCCGTGTAGTTTTTCTTGGATTAAGGTTTCGTTTTACACGAGTAGAAAGAAGGAAAATTTTTGGGATGGTACCTACCATAATGTTACAGATACTCTGAAAATTTTTAAATTTGTTATTAATCTTATTCTGTTCCATTCTAGAAAGTACGTCAAAGATAATTTTTGTTTTAAATATCTAACCCACCAATTGGGTTTCTATTTTTTTTCCAAATGGACGAAGTATTACCTACAAAAATATAAAATTATGTCCCCCTATGTGCGATATTAGTGATCCAAAAATTCAATAAGCAACTCTTCAAATGGAACAAGTAAATTTCAGTTTACACTGAAATAATTTACCTCCGTACTATATCTCGTTCGAAAACATTTACACAACTTTTACCCAAGGGATTAATACTTATTTTCAAGTTTCGATTATTTATTGCTTGATTGCGATTGTTTTATTTATTTGAACTAGATTGGATAGGTATGTTAAAGTACTGGGTTGTGAATAAATGTTAACTGAAAATTTAGCTTACAGCGATTGGAAGTTAATCTGCATGCGCAAATTACAGGTGCATTGAGGCATTGCTCGTTTAATCAATAAAACAAACTGAAAGTAAGGGTTGAAATACTACAACAAAATTGACTGAACTTTTTCCTGGCGGTATTTATCTAAACTTTCACGTTCATAGTTATTTTCGTATTAACGTCAAAAAATTATTTTTTGTCAAAGTCAGATTTTCTGGTCGAGGCAATGCCGAACTCTGAATCTGGCTTCTACTATTTTTTTAATAATTACTTCAATCAGGCAAATTATTTTAACGGACATGGTTTAAAATATAAATAATAGTAGCTGTACAAAATTATAATTAACTAACAGAATTTAATAGTGCATAATATTAAAACCTTTTAGTTTAGTATTTAAATTTTAATTATTCTGAAAGCTTGCCATTTGTGGTATGAAAAGCAGAATAGTTTATGGTTAATAACACCACAACAAATAATTTTATTTGTAAAGGTGTCACCTTTAAAAGTTGTTGGCATTTTACCTACCGCAATGCACCTAGGAAAGAGTAATTGACATTTTCCTATTAAGTTCAGCAGAAAAATTGAAAACGTTTTCGTAGCAATTTTATTTCATTTTTGTGCAACCGTACGCGAAGTGAACGTTTCGCGTCCGCTATACAAGCCACCCTCGGCCGCTAAAGTAAAAAATTGTTTTACTTACGCTATTGCCATAGTAACGCGCCGACTTTCTATTGTTTTCTAAAAGCAATAACATTTTATAATTACACATTTTTACGGTTGCACAAAAAATCTTGTGTATACCTTGTCCGAGAAATTCTTTAGCGTCTTGGAGATTGTTTTTCCTCGGCCGCGCAAGCGGCCTCTGCGACAATTTCTTCTCGGTACGATAAAGACACTTTTCACGGCCGTGCTATATAAATAACTACTTTAATACGATGAGATGTAGTATACAGAAATTACATGGTGGTCAGAATTGTTTAGTAATAGGGGATTAATCTAGCAATGCGGAACGTTTATCTGAGAGAGAAATTTAAGCCAAGCTTTTTAAAAATTTTTTTGTTATGAGGATATGATGTTCCCAGAAACTCCGTGACTGGTGACATTCAGGCACTATGCCCTGCTTATTATCTAGTGTAAGAATTAAAACCGAACAGGCGCCGTAACCGATTTCCTGCCCACTTTGCTACCATTTACCGAGTAGGTATTAACATCCGAGAATATAACTATCCGGTATTCAGTTGTTTATTATACAAATGAACTGTAATTATAGGGATATGATTGAAAGCGGTTTACAGAGAATGTACAATATGTGTAACAGTATTCACTGTTAATAACAGTGCCTTCTATAAATGTTATTATAAACGATAAATGGACGTATAATTATTATCCTACTGAACATTTATCGTAAACCAATCATCGCTATTCATGTTTCTGAAATTCTGTTAAATATATTTATGATTGGTCTGGTCTCATTGTATAACGTATAATAGATAACGATTACAATTCAAATACTATATTAGTTTTTTTTATTATTATCCGTTTAAAAGGTCTATGCTCGTTCGCTTAACCTTACAAGCGCAGCACAATAAAAAGTTCCACTCCTGCTCCTAATAAAACATATTTAGGGCCGGTTTATTCACGTATCAGTAAATTTCCCAGTTCTTCTTAGCAATTAGCCTATAGGTTACCAGTAACATATGAGATGGTGAATTATAAACTGACAGGTAAGATTACTGGGAACTATACCGGTAGGTGAATAAACCGGCCCTTAGTCTATACAGGGTGTCTAAAAAAAAACGGCATCCAGTTAAGAGTGTTTCTTTCGTAAAAATAAGAAGAAAAGTTCCTATTAACATGGGCCCGCAGATGCTTCGTTATCGAGATACAGGGTTTTGAAATTTTTTTTCATATATTCCGAAATGATTATTATTATTATTATTATTTTACAAACAATATTCAAAATGACCGCCATTAGCTTGAAAACAAGCTTCTATTCTTCGAACAAAATTTTGAGGCTAAAGGCGGTCATTATTCAAAAAACGGATTTGCAGAGTTATTTTTTTATTCGCATTTTTCATCTTTGAAGTGTGATTTACACGAAAACGGTTAATGGTAGGAAAACATCTCAAGAGACTGTTTCAACCGTAAATTAGTTGAGAAATTTTAAAATTGTGTCAAAAATAAAAAAACAGTGGCGTACCATTTTTTTCTCCAAAATTATCCACATACGCACCTGTAGTTACGCCACTGAAGAAGGAAAATGTACATACATACGTATTGCTTACTTTTTAAAATTTAAGTCCTACTCATTTCCGATTAAATGAAAAAAAGATCGATTTTTTTACATCTTTCAACACCCTGTATCTCGGTAACGAAGCATTTGCGGATCCATGTTAATAGGAACTTTTCTTCTTATCTTCATTAAAGATACATGCCTTTAACTGGATCCCGTTTTTTTCTGAGACACCCTGTATAATGCTACTTTTGGACACCCTATCAAATCACAAAATAGATCAGTACAGGGCTGCTATTTTAATAGAATACACTAGTCTACTTTAACTCTATTTTATTTTCTTTAGGGCTTATGGTATTTATTTGTTTGTAAAAAATATAAACAAAAACAGTTGTAGGTACTTAATTAACTGTTTTGGACTAACAGAATTCGATTGCGAGTTTACGAGAAGTTTTCCTTATTTTGCTAATGCCCTGTCACCCAACATTTGTAATATCTGTTTGTCAAATATAATTGCTTTTGCTTAAACCTAACTCGTACCGATAGTTCCGCGGTACAACTTTGCACAAAAGCCCTTCATGATGTTGGTTATTATTAACACGGTTTCGTGTTGTGGAAAATAGGGCACAAAGCGAATCATAATTATAGTTTTATTACTTTTTAGAATGCACTGCGCCTTAATAGCTCTACTAACATTTATTAAAATTGTTATTCCACTATTGACCTAATTCTGGGAAATAACCCTTCATTTATAATTTCTAATGCATGTTTTTATTATTAATGATCTCTTAAGAATTTTAGTAATGTGGACCTTATTGTCAAAGAATTAAGTGTAACTATTTATTCAATACCAAAAACGCTTTCAAGTTTTCTCGTTCCTTTTGTTCATTTATAATGTAACAGCTTGTACGTCCATAAATCAATCTTTTTAAGGGGCAGTACTCATTTATATAACGGGAAGTTTCGAATCGCAAAACTTTTCGCTAAAAATCCTTTTACAAACCCTTCTCGGCGATGTTTGTATATAGAAGAAGTCTGTGTATAGCAATGATGTTTTAACAGTTTTTTTTCTTTGTTTCAGATTTATGCTAGTACTCGTGTGCCTCATATTTAGTGTTCTTTCTACAATAGATACGTACTCGAATTTCGCAAACGAAACACTTTTTTGGATGGTAAGTAAGCATTTTCTATGTTTTATTAAAATAACACTTGCTTCTCTGGTTCTTAAAACAGAATTTTAGTAGAATTTGTTTGTTATTGTACTTTTGCTTCAAACGAAATATTTTGTTAGGGGTTCTTTGTAAAATTAACAACATTTAACCCTTTTAACTCAAGTTTCGTTTCTTAAAGTAATTAAATTCTTCTTCTGTAACATGAAGTGAAAGTTTGAAAGTTTAAGTTGTTGAAAATTCAATTGTACCTTTGTAAGACTGAAATGTGATAACGATAATTTCTTTATCGTAAAAACAATGTTGTAATACATTAATCATTGACTGAACACGGTTGGAAACCATTCAATATTTTATAACTACAGTCCTCATTTTTTTTTAAATTTAACTCGTAATTTTGTTTGTGTTTGTGGTTTCCTGTAAACCCTTCCCTTTGCACAAATTAGAAGCTTGGTATTTTGGCAGGATTCCACCATTTCATGTTGAGTAGTGTGTCCTGGTAGTGTTTAAAGATGTTTTGGTTCTAAAAATATCATTTACTACAGATTTCTTTTTTGAAAACTTCTTGTAAATGTTGACATATATAACAAGTTAATGATGGTGACTGTCTTGTTCATTTCATAAATATGTCCAAGTCTGTTTAGAACTTTATTTATTTCCTTATTACTACCTCTCATGTTGTCTGTGTCCAAGATAAGAAAATGAGGAACGCGGAAATTATAAGAAATGTAGATTCGATTAAATTAGGAAAAAATTACTTACGCAGTTTTATGTTCACCCAGTAAGAAAAATCTGAGTTATCTGATTTCGTTTCTGAAATGTGCCAAAAGAACTAAAAGTCCTTATATATCTAAGGACGAATCATAAAACAATAGAACGAGCAATCTTTACTAAAAGCAACGTTTCTTTACGATTTCAGTTTATACCCGTCATTTCTGGATTTATGCTTATGGCATTTTTTCATATCTGTAATACCAGCACTCAAGTTAAAAAAATTAATTTCCCTCAGGCAATTTATTTGTGTCCACCTTTAGGCATTAGAACCCGGCAACTCGCATTATTATTTTTCTTAATTCATGAAGATAAATATCGTTACGTTTAATAATCATTTATAATTTTATTATACTTTAATTAGACTGAAATTAGAGCAATATTAAAGTATGAGATTTTAATTTATTTATGAGAGCTTATAAATTAGAGTAGATCAAGATTTAACTTTGGGATTATTAATCATACACAGCATGACAGCTTTACAATTTAAAATTTGCGAGAAAATTTTAATAGAAACGTCAATTTTAAGCAAGTTTACTTGTGTTTTGTGTACAATGGAAAAGCATCTTGTATTGATCGCGTAATTTTAAAATGTCATCGTGCCACTGACTTTATTGCAATCTCTTCTTTCAGCACCCCCGAGTTGGTTGAATTCCTTTGAACAAATAGGTTACCCATCCTTTTTATCTTCTTGTCGACGGTTTAATCTTCAGTTTTAGATTGAACTGTCTCAAAGACAGCGGATATTCTCAAATACTTGTTGCTAATTTTATAATCATGTTTGTGTGAAATAAAAGCCTTTTTAAAACAAATCATGTAAATGTAAGGCTGAAATTTTTTGTTATACTGGATGAGCTTTGTCTCAACATTAATTTTAATTATGGGAGGTCATGAGTCATGACTGGCCAGTTTTGCTTCCATTAACGTATATTTACTAATCTTTTTAGAAACATTTTTTTGTTGTATCATGACATAGTAATTTAGTTATCAAAGTAAATCTTTCATAGTTATTACTAGGAGGATAGGTTTTCCGTACATCTTCATTATTTCTTGAACGTAGAAAATATTCGTCTATTTTGTACTGTACAGTGAAGTCCATTTATTGTGCAATATAGCCATATTGCAAGTCAAATGGACCGCCCACTTTATCATTGGAATATAGGCAACCTATTATACAGTGCTAGCACTCTTGGCCCTTCTTACTGATTTTAATTATTACATTATCTTAAGAAGATCATTAACCGTATTACTTCTATAAATGAAAATGGGAGAGTTTTCATATTCCTTATTTTTCCAATTAAAGTTGTATGAAACGAGTTTCATAAAATCCACTTTCCTACTTCAGGAAACTGTTTTAACTGAATGTTAAATAAATACCACAATGGAATAGGGTAAACGAGAAAAATTAGCACAGTACACTGTTTACATTTAGTTAATTACAATGTTGCAGTTTTAGATAAACCAAGCATGTTTTTTATACTTTAGGGTTGCTCATACTTTCATTAAATTGTTCTGACCAATGAAACGAAAACATGCAGGTTTGAATGGGTGGTGCGTGATAAAACCTTCATGGAAATAAAATTTAGACATATGGATACTTATAATAATATTGTGTAAAAATTCTGTAACAGATTTGCATTAAATTGCAAATGATAACGAATATTAAACCGTGAAAATTTTGTAAGGTGACATGTGTTGTGTATAAACTGAATATCAGAAATGTTACCTTGTTAGATAAGCTTGCAAAATTAATGATCTTAGGGGTTTCGTGCTGTCACGTTTCCCTAAACTGTTCCTTGGAGTATCTAGAAAACTCCACGTAACCATATTTACGATAAGCTTCAAAGCGAAACACAAATCAAAGTTATTACAGTATATGAATGAATTTTTCCAAAGTTAGAGCACGAATTTTCTTAAACTTTTTTCCGTAGCTTAATAAAATAACGGTATTGGTACGTAGTTACGTTTCATAACTCAAGTTAGAATTTAAAAAGTAAATACTATATAAAACATTATGTATTAAATATGTAAAATATTTTTCTGTTTTCATTGGAAATCAATGGAAACCCTTGACGGTCTCTCCACATTTTTAACGATTTATTTTCATATTTTTATTAATTTTAAAGAAAGACGTGTGCGTCTTACATTAGTGAAAATAGTTTATTATTTAAGGAACATGTATTGAAGGCTATTATTTCTACAGTTAAGTTTACGAAATTAATTTTAGGCGATTTAAAAAATACTTCTTCAAAGTTATCTAGATACTGTCCGAAATTACTGTTCATCTGAAGTGACACTTATTTGAGTTTTAAAAAACGTTATTATAGAAAGAAACCTCGGTGCAAGACTTATAAGGTTGACTAATAAGTATGGGATAATATTACTTTGCATTTTACAATTGCTAGCTTATATGTGTACTAGAACATAAATACTTAAAATTTATAAGGTTTCAGCCACATGTAAACCGCATAAGTTAATTTCTTAATCCTTGTAAGTTGTTACATCCTGTATTATCCTTGCAGGCCATTACGTAATTCCAGTTGGCAATATTCCGTAGGATTTCTTGAAAACTTGAACCTTTAATTCAGTATGCAGTACATTAGTACTAAATTCGTATTTATCTAATACACATTGCGGTGCATTTATATTTTTCTGTTCATAAAAATCCTCTCTCTGTTAGGTTAGTAGAAAGTCTCATTATCTCACGGCCCCGGCCGGCGCAAAGAACCTAATATATTTGCTTAGCCATCATACCTAGGCCATACGAATTAGGCAAAAATACCCCTAGAAAAATTCCCCGGTACAGATTCCCTAGGAAAAAATACCCTGCGAAAAAAATACCTCGCGGAAATAATACCCCGGGAAAAACTCAAAACGGGAACCTCTCATAACTATTCGCTCTGACAACAAAACAAACTCTTTCTAAAAACCTAAAATATTTTATATATTTATTTAATATTTATAAGTACATTATGGTTTGAAAATTTCTAGAGATCCATATTACAAAATTTTGTAAATCTTTTAGCCTTTGTAGACAGCCTTCCAATTTGTTGTTAATGAACCTTCCTTTTGTCAGAGGCACGATACACTTACACAGAGGCAAATTCCTGCCCATTTTATTGACTAATGGCCAAACGGTGGGGTGCATTAGCGGGAACATTTTCCATACCCCTATGTAGTCTTGGAGTGGTAAGAAGCCCGAACCAAACCCGGACCCGGACAATAGGGCGCCGCCGCTAAGGCGCGGCCGTTCGGGCGCGGCCGTACTGGCGCGGGCCGTAAGGGCGCGGGGACACTCGGGCGCGGGACACTCGGGCGCGAAGACGTTCGGGCGCGAAGCCACTCGGGCGCGGGCCATTAGGGCGCGGGACACTAGGGCGCGAAAACTGTCTAATATTTTCAACGTGACTCTTTTTGTTGAAATTAAACCTAGTACCATAAATTTACCAGCCGCTTCCTGACGCAAAAATAAGTCGAAAGTGCCTATAAAAATTTTGTCCTAAACCGCAGCATAAGGAAGCTACACGTCTTTGAAAATGGTGTTTAGAAAACAGAAAGCAATATTGCATTTTAAAAACGGTTTCTGATAAAAAAAAATCGAAATTTTGCAGTCAGCCTAACCTATTGAAGGTATAAACAGTACGAACACTTGCTGTAGTAACTATTTTTATTTTAAGCATTCTAAATGGATTTTGGCTAAACAGAAAAACTGCATTTTATAGAAAACGGTTAGTCCAGGCGAGTTGAAACAAGAGTACCTTTGTTGTTAATTAGGAAACAGGGAATACAAATCTCTAAAGTAAAATGGAAAAAAACAAAAGGTTAAGAAAAACGGGTTACAAGAAAAAGGTGATAACCCCCATTCGCGCTGCCCCTGGTTAATTTACAAAAAAAATAGTAGAAAGTTTTAATAGGTTAGGCTGCCTGCAAAATTTCGATTTTTTATCTCAAACCGTTTTTAAAATGCAATTCATTTCCGTTTTTTCAACACCATTTTCAAAGACGTGTAGCTTCCTTATGCTGCGGTTTAGGACAAAATTTTTATAGACATTTTCGACTTATTTTTGCGTCAGGAAGCGGCTGGTAAATTTATGGCTAAATAAGTTATAAACCTTGTAATTTTAGATTTACTTTTAAATGATGTGGCATTTTAATAAACATTTCAATTAAAAAAAAATCCTGTTTGCTCCAAGAACTAGTAATATAAATTTGAAAAGCAACTGTCACCTACAGGGTGGGTGATTTAAAAGGTGTGGTCATAATTTTAGTGGGTGATTGAGTTGAGTTATTTTATTTGTAGTACAAAATGAAAGAGATAGTAGACTTGTATTCGATTTTTAAGGTTCACCGAGTTATAATGCAAGCAAATCTTGGTTTAAAATCATGCTATACAAGATTGTACTGAATTTTGATGTGTTGTTTTCTGGAAACAAAATACGTAAAACTAATCTTTAGCATAAATTTCATTTCTTGTTTAACCGGAAACCATCCTACCTTGAGCTTTTGATTGTCAGTTTTTGTTTAAATGACATTAAAATAAAAGTAACATAGTCTTTGAAAACATTTATTGATACTGGAAAAAGCATAGTTTCTAAAACAGTTTTATTTAGAAAGAACAGAGAAATTTCAAGACAGTGGATAATCCTGAATAATAACTGAAACATTCATTTGTTTCAAATGCGATCTTCATGGTAACTTTGTTTTTGTTTTCAATATTTATTAAACTAAAGGCTATCAATTACATCATTAAACTCAGCAATTAGAGATGAATCAAAATATCTAAAAAAATACAGGGTTTATATCGCTGACCAGTATTTTCTGAAATTTAGTTACCCCTTCGGCCCTTCACATTTAAACTTAGATGCCAATACTCCTTTACATTACGTTATATAAGTAGTGTGTGCAATCAGAACGAATTATTTCGACAAGAAGAATTACGTTGAGAATATTAGACAGTTTTCGCGCCCTAGTGTCCCGCGCCCTAATGGCCCGCGCCCGAGTGGCTTCGCGCCCGAACGTCTTCGCGCCCGAGTGTCCCGCGCCCGATTGTCTCCGCGCCCTTACGGCCCGCGCCCGTGCGGCCGCGCCCGAACGGCCGCGCCCTAACGGCGGCGCCCTAATGTCCTAGACCGAACCAAACCATCCATTATTCCGCAGATTTTTTTCAAAACTTTGTGCTCTCTATATCGTTGCTGAAGGTTCAGGTTTTGAATTTTTCTATGGGTGCGGCACACGTAAGAAAAACAGCCAGATACGATCAAATTCTTCTCCAAATATTGCCTTCACTGCGTGAATAACGCTTCTTTAAAAATTCATTTTTATTTGCGTTGAATTATTTTTTATTATTTTTCTTCCTTTGCGATATTTTTTCCACGGGATATGTATTCCGCGAGGTATTTTTTCCTGGGGAAAATGTTCCGAATAGTTTTTTCCCTGGTGTATTTTTTCCGACACCCAGGCCATACAGTTATATTCCGACCTTCCACCAATTTTCTGCGCAATTCTGGCTCCATGAGATAATACAAGACTAGGTACTATTTATTTTATGTAAAATTTTGGAATGAGGACATTACGACAGATGCAATAACACCGTTTGTATGAGTGTGTCTACAACAATTTTTTATGATCGTTTACATTGCAACAAAAATATTGAGTTATGTTCTGAATTAGCCCCCTAGTTCTGGTCATATAAAGATTCCTAAATTTAAAGTACAATACTACATGAGTCGACTCAATATGCTGTAAACGGTTTTCTAATATTTTCTTCTATTACTTGCTTCTACAATATTGTGTACAACAAATTTAATTAGAAAGGAAAAAAAATAAACTTTCAAAAACTGTAGTATCCCAGAGTCTTTGTTGTCATTTAGAAAAATGTACTATAAAACAGCCAACCACCTGAAATTACCCGATACGAGAACCTTAAAATATCAAATAAATAGTCAATATTTTATACCTTTAATACGGATCTTTCCCAAGTTCAACCTTACTGTTGGATTAATTCCGCCATTTTGAAAACAATATTCAAAGCAAAATATTGTAATGGAATAATTCAAAGCTTATCTTATCAAAGAGCTTTTTTTGGGGATGCTGTAACATTCAACACTACAGTGTTTGAATTAAAGAAAAGGTTTCTGTTGGAATAGGGAGAAAATCGACGAATACGTGTTTAAAGTGAGGCCTTTTGAAATGAAATTTGCTTTAACACAATTTACTGATACGCAAAGCTCTGGCAAATAACAGTAGCTGAAACGTAAAAATGATGATGGTTCAGAACCTTTGTGCAGACAGACGATAAAGTATTATCCTACACTTGCTTTCAAGCTGTAAAAACTTTTAACGATTATTAAGGTGTAGGGGAAGAAAACGATTCTGAATCATTAAGTAACTGATTAATATGTAACAGAAGGTAAATCAAGCACATTTTAATTAACCTTCACATAGTAATAAATTACAAAAGAGCGGTATCACGTACCATTCATTATTTAAAAAAAAGTTCGTGATTTAATGGTCTGGACAGGGAATGTTCATTTCGCAGGAAAAATCAATGGAAACACCGTTTAAACATGTCACCGAAACCTTGACCCTAATGACCAATGGTGAACAAGGCAAGCGATAACAATTCCTGGATATTCAATGCAAAGGTCAATCAATGTTCGGAAACCCAGTCGATAAAGATTGATGATGCTTTTGCACCATTTTGGGTTACTATTATAAATTAGTTATCGAATTCTTGGGAAAACATAACGTATCTACGGTAAAACGTGCCAATTGCAAATTTCAAACAGTTCCAGATATTTCTTGTTAGTTGCAGAGATTTTCTAAAGATGCAGTTTATAGAGTGCTACTTTACTCTGTTGCATCTTCTACTTGTCTTAGTGTAGAGTGTTATTACATTAATGGGTACTATTTTCAAGAAATCTAATATAGACAGTTTTATGCTACGTCGTACTACGTAGTTTTATTAAACTGTAACTGCTGTATTCTCTTCCTGATAATGTGATAAAGTGAGCAGCATCAAGGTCAAGAGCTTTTAGGGATAAGCACATGAAGCTACGTAAGACTAAACCTTTTGAATTTTGAAATGTCGATGTTTTTTGTAATATCACATAATAGTATATTATTATATTTTAGATTTATCACATTAGCCATGAGTGATTAACGCAATACTCGAAACAACTAAAACTTTCTCGTTTTAATTCTCTTTAATCAAAGTTAATTAACAATTAGCTGAATATAAGATCAAAGTAATTTCCCCATACCATTTAATACTAATTACTGATAATGTTCCAAGATCACGCACTATTCCTGAAATTATAGTTCAATTACTAAATGCTTTCTACATAAAATATTGTTGTCATTATCATCTTAAATCTAAATCAAATTTTTCTCCCCACAGTAAATCTCTATTTTTTTATTTTTCTAATTTTGATTTTCAATTTGACAGTTCAATGATTCGCTTTCACAGAATCAAGTAAATCAGTAAATCTCAATATCATTATCTATATTGCTATGGAAACAAGTCATTTACTTTATTCCCTATGATATTTTATTCCTTTGTATTTAGGAAGGTAGAAACAACATTTTTAAGCAAAACAAGAAATACCGTATTCTCAAAGGGATGCGACTGGTGACAACGCTGAAATAAATTTGTTTAATTTTCTTGAACACCTGAATTAGGATATAAATTTACCCTTAGGAAATAGATCATTTATTATCAACTTCAGGTTGGTAAATTGTACTTGAATTCGGGAATTCTTTTTGTAATTACCGGACTAGCTATATGCTCGTTCCCTAAACATATACATGCAGCACAAAAAGTTCCACTTCTGCTCGCTAATATATCAATATACTATATCTTATAAATTTACATATCTACTTATATAAATATCACCATTTTTATTTTATTTATTAAAATATAGGACCAGATGCGTGACTTATATCTTTGTAACACAACGTACATATTTTTAATACAAGTACAATATTATACAATGTATGTGAATGATATTTCTTTTTGTTACAGGAAATATGCCTCGTAGTATTCTTCGGAGTTGAATACATAGTGAGATTATGGTCGGCAGGCTGCAGGTCGAAGTATATGGGATTCTGGGGTCGTCTTCGTTTCATTCGTAAACCCATCTGCATCATCGGTGAGCTTATTTAATATTGATATTGGTTCAGACGTCTTCAGGCTAGTATTTTAGTCTGAGATTTTTGTTTTCTTTGGAGATTGCCTTTTATTTTCATAAAATTTATTTTGCTTTTCCTGTTTTGTGTCTTACCTGTCTTTTTTTTAACATTGTGCACTATTTGGTTTCAGCCAAGGTAACAATTTTTTCGAGTTGAAATATAGGACTCAGATGATTATAAATTATGAGCTTTGCCGGTTTGCATGCATTTGTACGTGCAAGTAGGTACATATTGCTGGTTAAGTTGCGGCGGCGTGTTTGTTCTGTTGCTCATCATTTCATATAATGGCGAATTAGTTTGACGTTGCATGCTAATGGCTTGCTTGCGTTTGAGAACAAAGACAAGATATATGTACTGTAATTAAAGTTAATAAATCATAATGCTTTGTTGATGCAATTTTGAAAATTACTGTTTAGAGTTCATTTTGTGATAATTTGGGGAACTTGGAAGCTGTTACCTTGGAATATTATATTCCGAATACCAGATGTGCGATATGAATTAATGCTCAAGCTTCAGGGTTGATTAGTATTAATGTAGATTGAAATTCAAAAGTTGTCATAATGCAGTTTTATGCAAAAATAAACGACATTTCTTTAACCTATTCTAAGGGTTTTTGGTAAGGAGCAGTCCAAGTAAGCCCCCAATGCCATCAAGGTTGTATTCGTTTCAAGCATTTTTCATTTGGTTTAGTCTCCGTTTTTTTTTTTCTAGAACACTATTAATAAAATACAACTTTGTTATTTATTATAAACGAATTATTGAATTCTGGAAAAGTAATATAAAAACTTTTAACGATTGTTTCAAAGAAATGTCAGTCCTATTTTTATTCATAATGGTTCTAACATTTATGAGTGCCCATATAATATTTTATTATGTAATAAAAATATTATTATAAGATCATGAAATAGAATATCCTTTTACATGCAACATTTCAAAACTTATTAGCCACAGTTGAATTTGCACTGACGCACACATCACTCATTTTACTGACAAACTTGCAAAGGAGAGATAAGGCTCTTAGTAAAGGCACAGACATTTGTCTGGTGGACCTTTATCAGAATTCAATTTCCTGTAATCAACGGTACTCAATCTTGTTTTGTCTTTTCTTAATGTATAAGTAACCCCGAATTTTTTGTCTCTCTCACACACCGATGGTTATGTTTTGCGGGCGCGCTGTGTAGTCTATAGTCCTCGATATTATTCCCAGTGCCTCCTTATCCATTGGGCTAAATGGGCTATAGCCCAGGGGCGCCATTGATCCAAGGGCGCCGAAGAACTGAGAATGTTTGCAATAAAACATACTGTTGATATATTTTAAAATAAACAAACTTCAGTGAGTTAATGTCAACTGGGCCAGGGCGCCAATTTTTTTTTAGCCCAGGGGCGCTCAAATTCCTAAGACGGCACTGATTATTCCTCATGGTTGTGACTACAGGATGTATGTTTACAAGATTTGGAAAACTGGATTAGTTTCATGTATGCGTGGTTTGTTTATGGGCCAAAGCGTCATGTAGGTATTTACGTATTTGGCTATTCAAGCATTCGTAACACCACAAAACACTAAGGTCTTGTATAATCTGCGTTACATTGTGAATTAGTTAGGTACTACTATATCGGTTGTGTGTGTGTGTGGTGGTTGAATGCATATTAAACTAGTTACGTTACCACAAAGCTTCGTTAAAATTTAACGAGGTCGAATGTTTTTGTTGTATTTTAACGCAACCACACAGTTTAGGGATAAAAGATGAAAATAGGGCTTGAAGCTGAGGATATCTGAAATAATGAAATAAATAATTAATGGTTGCTGTTTTGAACTTTGCTCTGAAAAGGCTGCTCGCGCATTAATTGTTTGTTTCATTCTGTAAAAAATTGACCGAGTATAATTTAGATATACCCGATACATTTTAAATACATTATTTTCTACGGAATTTGGAATATAAAAATACAAAATATATCTATACACCAACAGAAGGCTGATACTTTAACATCGTAATTACGTTGAAACTGACTGGATTTTAATTCTACTGTTTCAAAAGTTACGAAAATATTCTGACATGAACTTCCAAGGTTGACAATCACTAAATATTGCTGTCACTGAAACGTCCGAACGCAGGGATTGTGTTCCCCTGGGGAACAACACGACCTAAGAAAAAGAAAAACTGCGATACGACCCTAAGTTATCATTAATGAACCGGGTTTAACTTATTTAAAAAAAAACTAGCAGAGTTACTCGCGCGTATGCGGCATTGACAGTATTAGCCAAATGTATTTAATGCGTTTAAACGACCAGCCGTTGAACGCAACCATGGTACTTTGATGTCCACTTTTACGCAGGATGTAATGTTGTGCATTATCATATAGATGTAAATGCGTAAATTTATGTTCATTATGGACCTACTATTCGGAGTTGTACTTCAGCCACTATAATTTTTTCTATGTCTGTGAATGTTCAGGAATGAAATACATAAATATGAGAAACGCGCATTGTCTCTAGAGATAAAACCAAAAGTGCTTCTACGTAGGTTGAAAGAATAAAAGAATAAAATAAATAGCCCATTGAAGTTATACAATACGTAAGTCAAGCTTGTTTAACATTTGTCATCTCTCCTGTAAAATATCGCGTATAGTTAGGCGGCGGCAACTTGAAGATATGCATCTAAAATTTTCCTCTTTAAACTTCTGAGGTTCCAACAACTTTACTCGTAGTTTCGCTAACAAAACTGTTCCTAAGAGCATTTTAAAAGTTAAAAATTGAATTTTAAATGAACAAAGATTGTTACATCTCCAAGGGAAAATGCTGCATTAGATCGCTAGCTAGAATTGAATTTGTAAAAGACTCGTTTTTTTTTCTTAAATTATTTATTAGCTCTGTTTGATGTTTAATTTAATTCGTTTATTTTTTTATAAAGTCCATAATTTGATTTTTTTTTGTTATAGATTTAATCGTCGTGGTAGCATCAGTCGTAGTTTTAACTGTCGGATCTAATGGACAAGTTTTCGCTACTTCCGCCATCAGAGGTATTCGATTTCTTCAAATACTCCGGATGCTTCATGTGGATAGACAAGGTGGAACTTGGCGACTTCTTGGTTCCGTTGTATTTATTCATAGACAGGTGAGTTATTATTAGTATTTTAAAAGTTCACAAAAACTTTTATGTGTATTCTCTTGTTATCCAATTTCCATTCTACAGTCAGTATTAAATTCGTTTATGTTTGAATAATTGAATTGGAAAAATAATGAATGATTGTCAATTTCTGCATATATTGCTCTCTCAAGGAAGTGTAATAAAAGTGGAACGTCATTGCATCATTCGCTGTTATAGAACTTAAATGCAAAATAACCAACAAGTGAAAGAAACAATTTAACGGTTCGGTTGTAAGAGGAAAATCTTAAAAATGTAATATCTTTCTCATACCACCAAACTGCTGAATTGTTTCTTTCACTTTTAAGGTTTTATTTGGGGGTATTATTGATTGATGGAGCTTCCTCGCGTCTACAGCATAAATATGTAGTATTTACATAAGCGTAGACTGTAAATAGGCAAACATGTTTATAAAACGATTACAGAAGCCAATAATTAATTACAACATTCATGTTTAATTAATTTTCATGAGCTTGGGCTTGACATAATAATAATGCGGGTTGAAATTAGTGTTCCTTCCAAGAATTGCCTACCCATGTTATCAACTACATTCAATTACAATTATCTGAGCACTCAGAATTCTTGAAAATAATCAAAATCTTCGTCCTACATTTGTCTGGTGTTCTCCATTTACTTATAAGCTTCGTAGGTAGTTGTCTTTTATGTTTTCCCAATATTATGATTCATTCCCCACAGTTTCTATACTGTGTAAAAATAGAAAGACGTGTTGTTGAATAGGCACTATCTGGAGCTAGTTACCTACTACCCTTCATCAATCATAAATGTTTCATTTCAATGTTATTTATCGCTTTGATTATAGAAACGGCTTCCGAGTAGCTATAAACAATTTATCTTACGAGAGACGTGTGCTGTGCTGATGCTATTAGAACCCCAAAATCGACCACAAACCTCCTTCGTAATATTTATGGGAAACCGAAGTTACCTCGCAAACCGCGTTATAAACTTTCAACATACATTAGTACGCATCTACATTTGAAATTTTAAATTATTAACCCTTAAATACGTGTTCTGAAATTTGTTAAACGTACATTTTTTTAACCTTTTGCGTATTCGTCTTTATACCAAATACATTTCTGATCTACTGTGCACTAAAAGTTTAAGGCTTGGCTTGGATTATAGTCTTGCCTTTTTTCTATATTGTTTTCCATAATTATTCCTCTTTGGGTCACCCCACCCTTAGGGACGCTGAAATATTTCCATTGGTAAAAATTACCGATAAATTATCCTTAAGAAATTTTGGCAGCATCGTGGTTCTTCCGTCCAAGTAAAAAGACAGTAGGTATTACTGGTGTAGCGGTAGGTACGCTGTGAATAATTTAGAAGATGTAGATCAACAAAATAACATTTGTCTCGCATCATTTCAGGAGAAAAAGAAATGACAACCCCCGTAGACATCTTATAAAATTTGCATCAAGAATTGAAGCTCCCAGTTCAAAAAGAAAGAGTGCCATAAGTAAATGCTTGTCGAATTTTCAGTGCCTTCCCTGTTGTGAATAGTTACAAGATACACTAGCTCACGCAATCGTTTCCCATTATTTAATAAAAAAATATTAGTAAAAATGTTTTTTACAGAGGTTCTTAAAAAAATGCAGATTACGGAACGGTCATTAAATTAACTCGACTTCAGTTCGTTAACGCAACTAATGTTTTTTTTTTCTGTTACAGGAATTAATAACAACACTGTATATTGGTTTCTTGGGTCTCATCTTCAGCAGCTACTTCGTATATCTGGCTGAAAAGGATGCAGTAGGTGCTGACGGCAAGAACACGGGAGAATTTGCCAGTTACGCAGACGCTTTGTGGTGGGGCGTTATCACTGTTACAACGATAGGTTACGGAGATACTGTACCGAGAACGTGGATGGGAAAAATTGTCGCATCCTGCTTCAGTGTCTTCGCAATTTCGTTCTTCGCGCTTCCAGCCGTAAGTAGACTTTTGTAAATTTTCTAAAATAATTTTTCTTCAAAGTTGAAAACTGAACACTTGTTGGAATTCAACATCTTTCACAGAAGCTAGATGCTGAAAGACTTAAAAGTTCTCAAAATAAAAACAAGAATTCGTTCATGCTGCGCGTTAAGGATAAAAACGGTGTCGCTCTAAATGGCGAATCTAGTTGAAAAAAGAATCTACCCATTAATTTTAACAAATTATCAAAATGTATACGCAAATTACATCGAGAATACTCGTGCCTTCGAAAATTGTCACTTTATAGAAATTATGGGGCCAACCCTTGCAGCAATAAGATATTTAGGTCTATTACGATATCTTATTATTACACAAACTGTTACCACATTTCCAAAACGCAAATAAATCAGCATATGACAGAAATTGGTTCCAATAGGTTACAACGTTTCCAATAATAATGTAATTATTCACATTTTGTATCAGAATGTCCAAATTATGGTATTACAAAGAGAGGGTGAATCCGCTATAATCGATAGGCATAAATTTTTTTGTGCCTCCGGTCGACATCACTGAGTTTCTGCATCGCGAAATCGGCCAGAAACAGATGTTTCTCCGGCCTAGGCCGGCAAAAAGTAGTAATTGAAGGTTATTGGTTGGCAGCATCGGCTCAATCTGTCAAAGTTAAATTTGTCCATCGCCGCCGGAGACGATCAAATAAATAAATTAGCAAAATTTTACAAATACGATTACCTATTTTAGCGACTATGGTGATTTGAATATAATATTTAATATGCGCCGGTGTATCCATTATTAAATCAAAGATAATGAAATTTATAAATAAAAGTCAATGGAAATTGTAATGGCCATATTACATGGGGCGATTTTTCCATGCAATCGACTGCCGCAACTGGTTGCAGCAACTAATTGCCTCGTGTAATATATAAATTGCTTAGGCAACCGAGCGCCGCAACCAGTTGCGCGAGCAACTTTTTCATTTAGAACTTGTTCTATTTTTCATGCGATTTTTTCGTGCAATCTAGTAATTTTTACTATTGCCAACCACACGAAACTAGGCAATTTACCGACGTTACGTAAAGTTATGTTTGGTTATGTTTAGTGGTGGTCACGTGTTGCGAAACCAAGTAATACACCACACGATCCCATTACAAATAATTTGCTCTGATTATTATGCATTAGCTCATAACCTACAAGTTCACGCTGTTGCTATTCAGGAATAATAATTTCCGTACAGTTGGTAGTTTTAACTTGGAATAGAAAGTCGCCTATAACCCATGCCAGCAATTGCCTCGTGTAAATACAAGCGTGCAACTGGTTGCTGCAACCACAAAATCGCAGCAACTGACTGCAGCAACCGATTGCATTGAAAAAACGCCCCATGTAATATGGCCATAAGAAAATAAATTAATTAAGTTTAATGAATATACCAGGAAACAAGGAATCTTGATTTTAAAATCATAAAAAAAATCTTAATAGGTACTAAGTTTTAAATGTAAATTTAATTTATTTAAACAAACATCGGCACAAAAAATCTTGTGTACCTATTAGGTACACGTCCAGAAACAGTTTTGCGGGTGCTCCTACTTGCACTCGCAAATGTGCTGTTTCTGGCCTTGTGATACAAATAACTATTGTTTATTTTCTTCTAGATAATTAAATAAAAGTAAACTTTGCGGACTGTTTCGTTTTTAACGAAGACATTAATCCAGGTGGGTTAGCTGGGACCTTGGATGATACTGACAGATATGCTACCCTGTCCTTCAGTATCATCCAAGGCACCCTACGGTTGGCTAACCAGTTCAATAATTTAACTGAGGGCTGATTTTATAAAATCTGCTTGACCGACGCGACGGTTGCCTGAACCACGATTAATTGCCATGGATACGAATCTTAAAAACAATCATAACCACGATCAATTGCCATGGATACGAATATACGATTCTTAAAAACAATCGTATCCATGACAATTAATCATGGTTCCGCCAACCTTCAGTAAACCACTACAATAGCTCTGATTCAACGAAGCAACTGTTACAGTCGTTTTTTACCTTAGTATATTTTACCCTTCATTATTTTTCATTTCTATTGAGTTTTGCTCCTAACGTTTAGGCCACCATATTGTCAGTCGTAATTTCGTATTTGACCTTAAATTCATATTTTGGCGCTGAGATTCGTTTTTGATTATTCTACTGCATTTACGGCGCAGTGCCTTTATCTTTGGAAACATTTCCGTTTGAAAGGTGAAGTAGGCATTTTTTCCTGGTTTTTCGAGCTGAGCGGTTGTCTTGTAGTTTTGTATCAAGTTATTTTTGGATTTATACAAGCAATCGTAAAATAGAATTGGTATTTTAAGTGATTTATTAGTGAAGTTTTCGTCGATATTACCTGTTATACTCTTCATTTTGGAAGGATTACTTTGTTCGAGACCAGTTAAATACATCAACCACGCCGCCGTAGAAAATCAGACCTCGCCGATCTCATCCACGTGAAGACCTTACCTGGAGAACATCCAGTGATTAAACGTTGTATCAACTTTCCTTGGAGTACGTACAACTTTTCGTCGTCCAACAAGGTATTTTACTTCAAGATCTACATTTTTTTTCCAACGACTATCTACGAGCCTACGAAACTGTGAATTTGTGCTACGACACATTAAATTACGAATTAATCTAAAATATTCTTCGTGTAATTCGTACAACAGTTAATTTGCTACTGTTCTATTTATCGCAAGTTCATTCGTAAAGCTGCTTATTTTTTGTATTACATTCTGTTACTTGCTTCCTTAAATTTTTCATTTAAAAGTGTTTTAGATTTATATCAGTTAATCAGTTAACTTTATTGCTTCATATTTTTCATTTCATTTTCATAGCTTCTCGCTATGTTGGACCTTTTCTT
The DNA here is from genome assembly GCA_963082805.1 of Hemicrepidius hirtus. NCBI lineage: Eukaryota > Metazoa > Arthropoda > Insecta > Coleoptera > Elateridae > Hemicrepidius > Hemicrepidius hirtus. The sequence continues at coordinate 10,783,489 of OY720167.1, forward strand.
ATTAAACGAAAGCTAAGTCCAGTTACTTATGAACTGATGGACGATTATAATTCAAAAGGGACCTGGCATGTTAAGGATATTAAGGAGCATCCACCAGATTTGGAAGAGATCGCTTGTTGTCGTCTTGTTGATGAAGATCCTGATTAGCTTTTTGGTTAACGGTTGTTATTTCTTTTTGTTAGGGTGGTTGGTTGGGCGTTTGGTGGGCCACTTGGGAAGCGGTTGTGTGGGATCTTTTTCCCGCATAGGTACACCTTTCTCTCCGTTAGGACCCACCAGACTTGGTTGATACTATAGTCCCAGGCACAGATACGACACAAATTACCATACCATGCACAGATTTTATGAAATAATAATTTTCAGAGCATGTGCTTTGCCTATACTATAGTATGAATCGTGCACTTAAATCTAATAAAACTGTAAATGGTAAACAATAAATAAATTACATATTAAATAACATTTTCAGGTCATCAAGTGACAGTTTATTATGTTGTTGAATTTTCGCACCCGTCAGTAGCTCTTCCGCGATGTTTAATTTATTTTCTTGAAGTTGCTTAATTCTTTGCTCTATCGTGTCAACAGCCATTAGCTTATAAATTTTAACGGGTTTCGTTTGCCCAACTCTGTATATTCGATCTTGAGCCTGGATCTCCAATTGGGGATTCCAGTGTAAGTCTGAGAGTATTAGATGATTGGCTCCTATTAAATTTAAACCTACTCCTCCGGCGGTTAGTGATAAAAGGAGAATCTTAACTTTATGCGTCTGTTTATTAAAGTTCTCCACAATTTCCATTTTCTTATGAACTGGAATACTTCCATCTAGCTGGTAATATTGAACACCGTCTTGTTTAAACTGAAGGGATACTAAATGCAATAATTTCGTCCATTGCGATACCACAATAATCTTATCTTCACTTGGTATATTTTGTACTACTTTCATTATGGCTTTGATCTTACTGCTTCTTCGGGTTTCTGTAAATATAGGATTTGATGGATTTGGTAGATTTTTAGAGGCTTCACCAAGGCCCACTCCTGTTTCTAATTCAGCACTTAATCCAGCTGCAGCATCCATTGGCAGTTGAGGGTCATCAGATTCATTTATGTTTAGTTTGTTTAGTTGGTCTAGTCTAGAAGATTCAATTCTTCTTGACCTTCTGCATCTGAATCCTCTAATCGGTCTTCGCCTTGTAACATATTAGTGATCAGAGAAGGGTGACAGCATATTTGCCTAAGACGCAATAATAATACTAAAATTTCATGTTGCTTAATTTTCTTGACACGAGTAAGTTTAACGAGCTTTTGGTGCATTTTGTAATACTCTCCATTAGGGTTATATGGTAAATCTTCTCTGGCGTCATTATTTTTTTCCGCTCGTTGATATAGAAATTGAGCAAATAATGTCCGTGGAAATATTAAAATCTTTTGATAAATATCCATTTCTTCTTTTTCTAGATCTATTTCCACTAGTTCCCATGTTCTTTCAGGCATGCACGTAAGCATCTTTTTTCTGCTAGCTGTTGTTTTGTCCGTCGAAGGATAAGGGATGACATAACGGTATTCAATCGATCTTGACCACCAGTACATTTATTTGCCACCCATCGCTTCCAGACCGCTAAATCATCGAAAGGGGAACATCTTAGAAATTCGAGTAAAGCATATAAATCAAGTTCTTTATTATGGACGGGTGTTCCTGTTAGAGCCCATCGCGATTTTTCTGATAAGTTACACACAGCTACGGATGTTTGTGATTTATGATTTCGAATTTGATGAGCCTCATCCAAAATGACCCGTCGCCATTTGATTTGGTACAAGGGGCAACCTTTTTGTAGTCACCCATAGCTAACGCATATGTTGTTATGAGTTACAACCATGCTTTGTTGTGCAAGCCTTTTAGCTCTAGTTTCTCGAGTTGAACCATGATATAAACCTATGGTAATCAAACGTTCCGTTTAGTACAGTAAATATTAATCAGTTTTGCTTTAACGTCAACAATTTTATGTTTTATCCTTGAGATATTAAATTGCGGAATTTTGGGATTCATTATCCTTAGGGGGTGCGTCGCTTATTATTTTCGCGAGGTTACAATATTAGCCCTGTTTATTAAGAGAGATCTCCCTTAAAGGTGGTCAAGTATTGCGGTTGATTTGAGAGTTTGGTTGTTGCATTTTTGATACAGATTTGCTTGATTTTTGAGCTAGTTATCTAGCTGTTAATTTATTAATCCGCAATAATATCTTAATCGTTTAGTTGCATTAATCAGTAATACAACTAGATTGATTAATACTCTGCTAATCTATTATTATATGATTATATAATATTTTGACATATTATATGTATTGTTCTTGCTACGTGCATTAATATTTTACTTATTTACTTATATATATTTTTTTAATTGCATTTATGTATTTACTTTTCTGCTATAACATTGTTTATGTTGATATGCTTTACAGCATTTATCTATTTTGATTTACGACATTTTTCTTTTATATTGTTGTTAATGATATTTGATACTGAACTGCATTGACATTTTTTTTATTATTATTTCGAATATAATAGTCTATAACTGAGCTGTGGTGTATTATTTTTGGTTATTTAGTGTTGCGTTCCTGGTATTTTATTTAGATTTCCTCTTAGATCGTGAGGAAAGGTTTCCTTCTTGGGGAATTCAGATCCTGGCGCCCTTATTTTTTTATTTATTTGAAACCAGCCCATCTCGCATTCGAGTAGTCGAGGTACCCATCAGAAATTACCAGGACGTTACCTTCCAACACCAGGCGGTGGTAACACAACGAATGCAGCAACCTAGCTCTGTTAGGGCACTAAACTAATCCAACCTAACTATAACATTAATTATTCTAATTAAAGTAGTACTTAAACAGAATTCTCTATGTGCTGAGTTGTGCTGAATAGCTAACTTAGCCTACATTTTTTACATTACGAAACGGTTTTACATGACTTCCGATTTGAATCAAAGGGGACGTACAGTGCTGTACAGCAGCAATAATTGCTGCTATGCTGTGAGGAGTTTTGTGCCAAATTACCGAGTCAAGTGAACCCAGTTATTGATAGTTTCTATAAAACTAAAAGTAAAACTTATAGAATTTCAGGATTCTGTATTTCTTTCTCTACAAAATACTTCCTTACAAGTTAGCTCTCAAATAATTAGGGATGCAAATGAATGAACATAGAGACCCAACACGTTTTCCATTTAAATTCCTATGGTGCGTAAACCAATTCTACCCCCGTACTACTTTGAATAACCGAATACAATAATTAACCCTCTTGGTCTCCGTACTTAAATTATAGACACATATAGACAGCGCTCGTTTCGGGTACGGCACTTCCAGGTGAAGAAGAAACTGTTGTATTTTTTTTGCGGTAGATTTTATTAGTCTCAAATATTACAGTGCTGTGCTTTTATTGTAAAATCGTTAAATTCCGTAAGATTTTAATTTTCTTAGAAATTATTATTAATAAAAAATGTATATTCATTTCATTTGAGTGGAAAACGAAATACGGAAAACCAGTTTCTTAATTAATTAATCTACGTTTTAGATATTGCCGAAATTACGATTAAGGCTACGTTTTCCTGTTCATATCTTGCAATTTTTCGTTGGTTTACGTTTCCCCTGGAGCCTTCGAAACTCGGTGGAAAAGAAAATCTCGAGAGCGTATTTTTCTCTTCAAGTATTACATGAACAGCGTTTCAAGTATAATTTTCAGATCTTTATCCATCTTGAAGATATTATGATCTACAAATTATTTAATAGCGTTACGATTAAAACATTTTTTTTGAAAAATGTGTTTTGTTCTAAAAACGAGGTGAATTTTTATTTTCTTTCCACGTAAAGTAAAAACCGGCAACTTTTATAACAACGGTAATAAGAAGCTTAATCGTCGGTACAAGAACACTCAAGCAAAATGTGTACACGAAAATGATGGCATATCCTGGTCTGTGGGAGTAAAATGTAATCGTGGAAATTCCACAGAGCTCTATATTGTGTATATTATTTAGTATTAGTTATGTGACTTTCGTGTGTTTTTTGCGTGACTGAACTGAACAAGTAAAATTAATCATGTTTCCTATACATATTTTATAAGAATGATTGTTTACAATTTTTCAAAGAAATTTATTTGTATCGAAGATTAATAGAAAAACATGATTTACGACAAGCGTCAAATTTGGCATGTAAAGGTACATGTCGTATATGTTAAAGCTTCTCCTAACAAATAAATTTCCGTTCTGCTATTATAGTAATCGAACCGTTTTATAGTAACAACCTTAACGATATTCGCTAAATATAAACTGGCAGACACTGCGAGACACTGACAATCACTGTAACTACATATTACATCCTTTAGCTCCTTGTTTTGATTTCCCAAGAGATTATGGTGGAGTTTACGAGTTCCCTCCCCTTTCAACGGACACTCTCGTCGGAAATTGCCAAATTGATATCTACAGGTTTGGGTTTCACATTAACTACCATCCGGTTTATATTTTTCCTACCTATAATGGAAAAATGCTTTAACAAGTTTTAAATGGAAACGGCTATTGTAAACATCATAATACCGGCTTTTATTAAAAGAAAAGTTGCTCAATCGGAAATTATTACCAAAGAAATACCGTCAATCTTCTAATCGATATTTTATTATTATATTGTGGCTTTGTTCTTAATACTTCGGGGGATATAATTTTAGGGAGATGGGTCAAGCAAAATTATGTTATAAGCTATAGCTTCGGTGGCGGTAACTAACTGTATTAATTGAGAGGTTACTGCTTTTGATTAAGGCTTTTGATTATTACTTTAGATTAGATTGTTGCTCTTGCTTTCAGATTAAACATTTTGTCCTGAACTGAAATAGTCCATCTAAAACTCTAAAGTAACTAAACCAATCATATTCAGTATTCAATTAAACCCTTAAGTGTAGTTTGTAAATTAGAAAAATCCGGACATTCTTAGGTGCGCGTTGGCAAAGTTGTCCGATAGGTCGTAATGTGACGAGATAAATTATAACGAGTAGCCAGAGTGGAAATTATTTTAATTTACCCAGAAAACCGTATCTTCAAAGAAAATCATGGTTAGAAAATTCAGAAAAAGTTACGAATAAAATGAGTCACCCTAGAGCTGTGGATAAAGCAGCTCAAGTTAGCCTTTTGTGTAAAATCCTTGATTATTGTTTCCACTGATGCCTATAATATTTGGTTTTCTGTTCATTTATTTTTAGCCCAAATTCTTTAGCTTTTATTTCTAAAGCTCGCAACACTTCTTTCAGGTCCACTACTTTTCGGGTCAAGAAGACCAAATGTTTGATTCTGGGTAATATTCTTAAGGGAATTTTCCAGTTATAAAAATGACCAAATTCTGCAATAAAGCATTGATCTCTCCTAATAGTAATCCTAACCCAGTAACTTTCCGTGATGATTTTCCCATTGCATTTCGGCAGTTCAGTTTTAACTGAAATATGAAATTCGATTCTATTATGCGTAATACATTACTGATTGGAATATCATTTGCAGATGATTTACCATTCAGTGGTTTCTGTTTAGGCTGTGTACATGGCAGTATAACGTAACTTTGTAATTTCAACAAGGAGGCTTTTGTAGATGTTACATGCCACATGCCGATACGCAAAGGTGTGTTGTGTAATAGAAATTACGTACGTTCTAATCTACAAAGTGCTCGAAGTTTTTAGGTGCATGAAATAATAAGCCTGCGCCTCTGTTCTAACCCTTCGGTAATTAAACTCGGAAACTATATTTCAGCAAAATATTTCTGATGTATAACATAAGGAAACCCCAAACCACGGGTTTACAAAATCAATTATGGGGAAAATTGAACATACTAGGAATCTTTTTTCTAAACTGATTTTAAAGAACCAGAATTTTGTTATTTACTACAATTTTCATGCGTAAAAAAATTATTTCAACCCCTATTTGTCGCGAATACGCTTTCTTTCACAATGTCGTTGAAAAACAGTTTAATAAATGATAAATTTCAGTGTTTGAATAGTTTTCAATCAACTAACTTTCGTGTTCGTGTTGGTTGTCAAAGAGTAATTATTAATCCCGTACAGCAAACAATGTCTTAATCACACTAGTCGTCTGTTATCGATAAATTAGATGAGTTCATTTGAAATTCAGGCGGAATAAAGCCGACTAATTACTTAATGGGCAAACCTACGTTTCTTTGATGTCAAAAGCAGTATTTTTCTTAGCATGTAATGAATGGAAGAACCAGAAGACCTTTACAGAATCAAAATGCAATAAGCAAAATAATATTATAACCCAGAAAGTGGAAATTTTCACAACAATCTGAAACGCGCAGGCTTCTTATCCTTATCTCCTACAATACACTCAAGTCATACACAAAGAACCACGGTTGATTTATGTCAGAAACACGTAAAAATAGAACAGGAAGAAAAAGAGACGATGATTGCGTTGTTATCATCAGATTAATGGGCACTGTCAAAGTGCCGGAGATTTATAACATAAAACTCACTTTGTATCAATTGGTGAAGTCTGAAGCTGTTACTCGTCATCGCTGTCGGTGGCTATTAAATTTATTCCAACAAATTTATGACATTTATCTACTTCTCAGTTCTCTTGCTGCATAGAACAAAGCTTGATGCACCCTTTGTACATATACGTTAACTATTAACTCAAGTTTCTTTATGGCAATTTCAAACTTCCTCATTAACTTTGTTTGAGAAGTCAACTAAAACTGTTGAATGAGGATGTGCTTTACACAAAGATATACAGGATGTCCGGGCTATAGGGGCTACGTCTGTTCTAGACATTCTAAGAGGAATGAAAAATTTCTACAGATGCATTACGAAGTCTAGTAAGAAAAACTGAGACAAAAATTTGATTGTTCATATTGTAATTCAGTCTATAGTATAGGTCAATCAGTTAGAAATTTCAATATATTGGACATAAAGAGTATCAACATTAAGTACTTGCTACATAAATCGTTATTTAATTATTATATGCTTTCGAGAATGACATATTGATGTCGAAATACGTATAAAGCAATTAAATCTCATTGAAATTAATATTTTAATGTTTAATATTTATAATTTTCTGGTAACGGTAAGGGGTTGTTCCACAACAATTTGATGAATAGATTCCCTTTTATGTAAAGTTTAAAAACCGCTGTACCTACTATGCCATGGCGACCCTTCTCTTTCGGTTGTGGGATTTTCATATTTTGTGCAATTTATAAAAAAAACGCGCAAATCGGTAGGGTCCATAATGAATTCCCTTTTAAATTTCTTGTCGATTATTTAAGTAACTTATAGTTGACAGCTTGTTATATCATCCACTTTAATACATTTCCTTGAAATATTCAACCAACTGATTCATATCTATTTACCAACATCTAAAAAATTAATGAAAATATAATTTTATTATAATTATAAGTGGTTTATTAAATAATACACGCACCCTTTAACTTGGTGCAAGGTCCAAGATGCAACAGGCGTATAACTACTGTTTTAAGGACTCTTACAAAACTAGATTAAAGCTAAAGGCGAGCTACAGAGGATTACATCGATAAACCCTCATGTGAGCCAGCCCACATGAACACCTAATTAATCAAAGGAAATTTGTAAAACTGTTGTATGTGTTTTTTTAAATTAAATTAAAGCATTATCGAAATAAAAATATTGCTACATACAAATCCGCCTGTTATATGGTTTCCAACTGAATTTTATTGTGTATTTTTGTCTTATGACGCTAATTTCTGAAAACTTACTAACCCTTTTCTGGTAAGGGATGTTTTGCAATTTGGTGTATTTCCAAACCAGGGATTTTATATTTGAACAAATAATAAACAATAATTTCTATGCTATATTTATCAAACAAATTTGTAATGCGTTATTATTTCTTTATTCTACTGCCACCGTCAACTAATTCAAAGAATGCCTCTTCAAAAGCTCTTTTAAATAATTATAAATAAAGCAGGTTGTTAAGAACTTGTGGAACAAAAGGTTGGTTTCTTGTCTTTTATAATAAAAACCCTCTGGAAATACTTAACCCGTCATTAAAAAGAGAATTTTACCCTTCATAACAGTAAAATACATTAATTGAATACTTACAGTTTTAAATACAAACAGGACGAAAAAAGAGACGGAAAGCATGTAGCAGAAAAATGTTTATGACATATACGGCAAATTAGAGTAACACAGAAAATTCCTTAAATAGAGGCGAGCTACCTGAGGTGCGTATAATAAATCAAGGGATGTTATTTTGTTACCACTGTAACAGGTCTTGCAATGGTATCTCTATACTGTTATCGACATTTGATAACTAATATTTAAACAAAAATATCAGATGTCTACGGTTTTTGTACTGGTAGCAGACGTGTTGCAGCACTCGATCCTCGGCACCATGTACACACGTCCTCGGCACCATACACACGTCCTTCCGTTCAGACATTCACGGCCTAATGTTCCATTAGGAAATAATCTACCTACAAGAAATTTGTATCAAATCCTAAGTAACAAAATCAAATGAAATATTTTTCAAGTACGTTATGAATTATAGAAATATTTTATTAGAAGAAAAGGTTACAGATACTTTCCCTTTGGCCAATAGCCTGCACAGATTCACCTTAAATTTTTAAAGTACTAATGTCTTTTCTGAAGGCTTTAAATTTCTGTTTATTGTTATTACTATTTATAGAATTCCCAGACGATGCTAAAAAGATAAAGGAAACAAAGTTTTGTATGCAAAAGGAAATGAACTATGCGCAAAAAATATCTAAAGCAATTTTATATTTTTATTTTGTACATTCGCCAACAGTTTAAATAAAATCTTTTTGAAAATATTTCTTCGTTAAATTTGTTATGGTTTTTTTTATCTGCCTTTTTTATTGTGACAGTTATATATTGAATTTACTTTTACAAGCTTTATAAAACAAAATAAATTAAATATTGTAAGTTTTATTCTTACATCAAAGATAAATCGTAGCAGAAACAAAAAAAGTTTTCAACCGACCTCTGACATTTTATTTTAGGAATTATAACGCAAACGGTGGTTTGTGGTGGTTCGTTAAGGTCTACCTTATTAGTAGAATAATCGGGTTTGGGACGTTATTGTACGTGCGTGCAATACGTTGGGGTTTGTTAAAGTTACCATAACTATGACGTATCGCTTTTACATTGGGCAAAATGTCATGGCATTGTTATAATATTGAAATTTTCAGAAGAACAATCTATTCATCAAGATCACAGTTTTGACTGAATTCATCAAAATTTAACGATCACGATGAAGTTCTACGAACAATTAATTTTATATTTTATTGTTGCTGCCTCCAGACAACAACATCGTCACACAAAAGATAATAGAAACGTACCAACGAGCAAGTTAAATTTCTGGTTTTGTTCGTAATGTATCATCTCGTTAAAAATTAATTACACAACCAACGGTTATTGTACCAAAGTGTAGTTTTGTTTGGGTAACTTGCCAATTGCCTCTCTTCGGGGTTGTTTGTGTTACAGCAGAGCAGACAATGTGTTTGCCTTGCGGTATCTAGGGAGTTGGTTTCCTATAGGGACGTTACGTTGCGTTTTGTATGTTTTCTAAAAATAACATTTTCCACTGTTCGAATCCTCCCCTTTAGGGAGATCATTTTCGTAATTTTATAAACGGTTTATTATTAACTGTAACTTTAAACGTTGGAAATTGGTTAGACAATTGGTGGTTCATTTTTTCTGAATAAATTAAATCCCTAACCATGGATGAGTGTGAATGTCTGTATATGTAATAGGAGGATTATATGATTTTAGCAGTTGGTGCTAAGGTTAAAAAAATAAAATATTTAAATACTGTTCAACAGAAATTGGATGACTCGCGAATTGCGTAGACGAGCAAGCGAGAACTGAAGTGTTTAAACACCCAGGGACAGTAGGTATGTTTTCTATCTCTCTCTTCTTTACCACTGTGCATCCACGAGCCATCCAATTTCTGTTGAACTGTTAATACATTTTTTTTTATTTTGTAAGCGTAAAACTCATAAATGTACAGTAACAGTAGATTTATTAAAAACAGTTTTTCGTATAAGGAGGACGTTTAAAATTACGGTGTGAAGTTACTTCCCTACGTAATTCAAATGTCATAAAAGATTGGAGTTTGAAATATCGTCTACTTTTTCGGTCATTTCACTCGGCAACGCAAATCGATACGAAACCTATTTAATTCGCAGTCACCTTAATCTTTCACTTTCCGAAGCATTTTATTAGCTCGAATTTAATGCGTCCTTGCATGAACTTTCTTCGTCTACCTTATGTTTATTTTCCTTCTCCATCGTAATTCCAATTTGCTTGGCTTATCAGTTTCAGAGCGAAGTATCATTTTAATAACAACTTTCTCATCGTTGGCTCCCGATCTACTCTAAAGGAAAATTGCTTTCCTTCTTTGAAGTATTTTTTTAATTTCTGACAAAATGTTTATTAGACTTTTTGGTTGTAAGCTATAAAATGTTTAAGCAACTCGAAGTTAACAAATTTATTTTATTAAATCCGACGTCTAGATACTAATGTTACAAAATATACAGTTTTAGGAAAATTTGGTAACGTCCTGTATATTAACATATATGTTGGTAAATTACAGAATTAATCAAGTGATATAAAAGTATGGGTCTCGTTTCTGGCATGATGTCAGTGCACATTGACGTACAGTCATGGACAAAAGTAATGTCCCTCGCCCCCTTAATATGTTTATACAACCCCCTTGACCAGTTGCAGTAGCTGCAAAGGTCGCTAGGAGCACTAGGTGCACGAAGGCCCGTGTGACAAATTACTGCAACTCATCAAAGGGGTTGTAGAACCGTAAGGCGGCGACGGACATTACTATTATCCATGACTCTATACATTACCTTGTCAGAAATAGGGATTCGGTGAAATTTCCAGGTTTACTAGGGTTAGACGTCGGTGTTAAGCCATTATAAAGAATATAATTATGTTAATAGACAATTTTAAGATAAGATCGTATATTTGGTTAAAATAAATATTCATTCCATTTCATTTCATTTTATGCTAATAATGTTTTAGCCATCACATTTGTAAATTTCCTATGACAGCGCGTGGAGAAAGTATAATAAATGAAAAACTCGTCGGAAAAACCTCACGCTATTATTTTTTTCAGGGCATTCTCGGATCCGGTTTTGCTTTGAAAGTCCAGCAAAAGCAACGTCAGAAACATTTCAACCGTCAGATTCCAGCTGCCGCCATGTTAATCCAATGCTTATGGCGGTGTTACGCTGCCGACAAGAGCTTTAATTCTACGGCTACGTGGCAGATTTATTTGCGAGACGCTAATAGCAACACAAATCAATCCTCTTCCATATTGTCCTCGAACCTCCCTCTTTCGAAGGTGAGTCTCTAGATAATAATTGCATTTTCTATCTTCTTTTACTATTATTAAAGTAGCTCTAGCTGCTTGCTGGTTGTGTTGTCTTTTTTAACACACAAACACATATTTTTAAAAAGTGTTGCAGTTGTCTTACTCTACTGCAAATATTTTTTTTCTATTTTGGTATGATAAGGAGCTTCTTAGCGCACCGAAAACAGTGCGGTAAAAGAGCTTCTTAACGTACTGTTTATGGAGATTTTTTGTTTTGCGACATTGGCAGTAACCTTAACAAATTCTGACAAATTAAATGTCATCTTTTTAGAAATATCAAGCAACCGTTTTTATTGTCAATAAATAATGAGTAGAACCGCGATGAGTATAACGGTATAAACATTTAATTATTCTAAGGCCCGGTTTATTCACCTACCAGTAAAGTCCCGAGTAGCTACTTGACAATTAACTTTATAGGTTACCCGGGTAACAGGACTATATTAGTCCTGTTACCCGGGTAACCTATAGAGTTAATTGCCAAGTAGTTACTGGGGACTTTACTGGTAGGTGAATAAACCGGGCCTAAATCTGTTTTAAGAAGGAATTAAACTAAGTACCTATGTACCTACTTGTATTTATGTTGTGGAGTTGTTGAAATTCTTTCCATTGAGCAAAATTCTCACAGTTGGGGCATATAATTGCATATTAGCCGCAGTTCTATCGTCTCCTTCGTTAGGATAGTGACGTGTTTATTGGTGAACATTTCACATTGGATGATAGGCAGCTTATATGGTCTTCTTAGTGTAGTCAATCTTCCGGAGTTTCTGGTACGTTTTAGCAATCTGTATATAGTACAGTGTGGTTCATTTTTCATTACACTCTTATTCATTTCGCCAAGTTCCAACTATTTAAAAATTTAAATAACTTCTTGCTATAGCGTCCCTTTATGACGGTAAAAATATCAATTCCCGAAAGCAGGCTTTGGAAATGTGTTGTAATATTCTCATTACGTTACACAAACCGTTATGTAGAAAGAAGCCATTATGTTATTTTGTTCTTTATTAGTAAGTACAAAAAAAATCTAACCACACTGTATATCTTATTGTATATGTTCGTTCCAGCCTCGTGGACAAGGTCTTGGCCACTTCGCTACGTCCTATACATTGTTGTCGCGCTGTGTCACTCATCATATAGATCTAAAGTAATGTCAATATTTTGCTACGGTTACAATTTTCTTTGTCTTTTTAGTTTCAGTCTCTGAGTTCCCAACATTCCTAACACAGTCTGCAGCGGAAAGTATTTAGGACTATTCTCCTGCAGGATACGGTTTGTTCATAAGCAGGCTGTGTTTAGGAATCCCCTTTTAGTGGATGAAATGTCAATACAACACTGTACTGCTCTTTAATTAAGCAAATTAAAGACTGTACAAACATTTGTCTCCGTAGTAGCGGTAAAATATTCTGTCTTCCATTCGAACGATCAGAGTAACCCCTGTTCAATTCACCTTTGCGTAAATTTAGTCGAGTTGATAAAATAATACACAGTTGGTCTGATATTTCTTTTCCTTCAAACCCCTGTTATCCGGGATAACGATAGCGATTTTCTTGAGAACTGCAGTGTTGTGTGTTGGCAGTTTCACCCCGCCCTCTCTCTCTCTCTATCTCACCCTCCCCCCTCGGAGCTTTCTTTAGTACCTACTAATGATTACACATGTGACGAAACGTACGAAGCTGCCCGTAGGTCGCTGGGATCCGTTCTGCCTCCACAGGAATATTCAGTGAACACATTCGTAGGACAAAATCTTCTTCACTGGGGTATCCGTGTATCATTTGGTTCCTGGAAGATGAAACGAAACGAAAGTGCCTGTTCTTCATACCCGCGAGTCCCGTGCATTTTCAGAGGATATGTTCGGAGATTTCTTCCTAATTTTGAGATTTCTTATACTAATCAGAATTCACGCAGTCGTGTCTATTATCGATAAACTTCCCATAGGCTTTACAGCTTCCTAAGTGCCGCCTTTGTTTCCTCTTACAAGAGTTCTTCTATTTAGGTCTCTTATACCGGCCCTTAATAATTCATAGTTAGCCATTTCTTATAGTTAGTTAGACTTATTAGTCACAAAGAATCTCCCTATAACACGTTGTTTTCTGTTATGATAGGCCATCCCCTTTAATACTCAATTGTCTTCTATAAACCCGCCGTATTTTTATTAGTTCTAAAACTTTACTTCCAACTTTTCATGCGTAATTCTATTGGGCGGTTGATCTTGGTTTGCAAAAACGTACCTATGTATACATGAGTTTTGTCAATGACTTCTAATGAGGAAGAACGTAATTGACCCCTGTATACGCTAACAATTCCTGAATTCTTTGAAAGTGAACTTGCAAAACTGTTAAAACGAGAGACACGAGAAAAAGTAAAAATACTGTAAAAGCGTAAATTAAATTCCAATACAGGCGAGAAGCTTTAATTTCAAAATTTTCGCTTGCACAAACAAATTCCAAACATAGACTATTTTAATTTAGAAAATGTAAATTTTACGTTGAAGCTTTAATAAAGTACTTTTGACTGCATAAAATAACATCATTTACATAAATAATAAATATTAAATAAAATATCGATTTCAACGGGAAATATCAAGATTTATTCGCTTTATACGTATTCATTTACGTTTGTGAACACCGTAGTACTCGCTTGCAGTGCAATAAAGAGATGCGTTGACCGGAACTTTACAAAGAAATTCAGGTGGAAGCATACATTTTCAATATTTAATCTGTTATGGAAGAGTTGACTGAAAAAGTGACGGTTTTAAAACATTTATAATTCAAAAGTAAACATTTTGTTATGAGAATATTTCCTACAAAATTATACATTGGATTTTTTTTTAGTTTTGTCTTTAACACATATGTTTTGAAATGCCTATCGAATTAGCCTGAATGGATTTATGTCACCCTAAAATTGTTGCACGTTGGTCTCTATGTATTATGCTAAAATTCCAGTCTCTCTTCGTAACCTAATTTATAACAAAATGAGTAATCTAAAAGTTTCTACATCAAATTAAAGTGATATCTTCTAATAAAACTGTGTTCTTAATTATACATTAATTTCAGCTAAACATAAATACATAACGTATGCATCCAAATATAATTTATAAAATGCAAAATATAATGAAAATAATATATTCCATGTGTTTATTTAAATTTCTGGTCTAGTTAGCTATAACTGCTGTTGAATATTAGAATATTCGATTACTCGCTCCAGAATAGCATGATCAAAAAACAGTTTTCAGGGTCAATTAGACTATTCTTTTCTCTAGGGTGCTATAGAGGCCAAAAATTTAAAAATGTGAATGTTATCGTGGTTTCAAAAAAATTATTGAAATTAACTGAAATCCCCCCTTAAATAAAAGAAACGACTTGCAAAGTTACACAACCTACTAGACCACAAATTTAAATGAAAACGCTCGTTACAAATCTATTTGCTCAATATTCAGGACATTAATTTATTTTCATGAAATATTAAATACACCACAAATCATTCAAAAATTTGATTTGTATTTGAAGTGGTAACATTTAATCACACAAAAACCTTTAGTCAAATGAATGCATAATTTTTTACAATAAAAAAGTGTATTCCGTTGCAATTTATGAGTTATATTTTTGGACAATTAAATTATTATGTTAGTTATAGTTATCTAGAAGCAGTGTTCAGTGTTTTGGTGTTAAGTCTGCATGGGTTGGGTCAGTCCCTCGTATTACAGGTGGCTAAGAAAGCATCAGTTCTTAAAAGGCGAAAATCTAAAAACAGGATGGAGCCCCCTGGTACTCCTCAAGGAGATGCACCGACACCTTCCCCGAACGACACCACGTCTGATGTTGTTTACTACATAGAAGAACCTAAAGCTGGTGAGTAACCCTTTACTTTTCATCTAGAAATAAAAGATACACCGCGATTCACCACCATACACTCCAGAAGAGGACACTGAATTAAAACTAGAGAATCTTCTGATTAGTTTCTTGTAGTATAAGTTGTAAAAAAGATTTCTTTAAAAATGGAAACATTCCATAAAAAAATAATGAGTGTAATCCAAAAATTTTCATATAAAAAGTGCTGTTAAAATTTTCACATCTCGTTGGCTAAAAATAACCAGTGCGGATGCATGAGAACATTGCCACCTTTACGCAAATTTAAAACCCTCGTACTTTTATGCCCCATAGGCAATCAGCAAATTGCGTTTCAATGCTCGATACTTTCCCAATATAATATTTTGTATTTTGTAATTGAAAACGCAGCGGTGCGTAAGAAAAAGGGCATAGAATAAGAAAATTCAGTTTCTTCTAGGCATTCTGTTGATCGTTCCTGGAGATGTTCCAAAAGAAATTATTATTGCGGAAATCAAATAAAAACCATATAAGGAAATCTGTATTAGCTAAAATTTTCGCATATCCTCTCGGCATTGAACAAACTTTTCCAATTTACATAAGCATAATACGACGTATCTTGCATTCAGATATTTACGTGCCATTGTAGGTACTCCGAATAGGGTAAGAAGAGGAGAACGAGAAAGTTCAAGAGGAGCTGTATTTATGAGCCAAACGAGTACGGTGACAGAAGCTGCCAGTGACGACATAGATGATCTCGATGGAGAACTTCCTAGGGTTACACAGTAAGCTCAAATTTCACTTCTCTTACAATACTTACATAATGACTTCCCTTTTAAGCTCGCTTTCCTTTTATTACAAACGTTGCCGTCTTGATACTTTTAAATCTTTAAACTTCTTTCCTCTAGATTAACTGATGCACATCGGAACGCGATACGAGCAATAAGAAAAATAAAATACTTCGTCGCAAGACGGAAATTTCAACAGGCAAGGAAACCGTACGATGTGCGAGACGTCATAGAACAGTACAGCCAAGGCCATCTCAACATGATGGTTCGGATAAAGGTAATTTTATCCAACACTGATAAATTACGTGCAATTTTAAATGTATCGTTCCTTGCAGGAGCTACAAAGAAGACTCGATCAAACGTTAGGAAAACCGGGAAGTTACCTAGCAGGGATTGATAGGGTGGGAAACGTAAAACCAATGACGGTAGGCGCCAGACTGTACAGGGTGGAACAACAGGTAAGCGATTTTTGTTATTTATTGCATGCCTATTATGCGCTACTGCTTGATTCATGTGTTTTATTTAACCCTCCAATATTATTCAACCCTTTATTTATTATTTTAGGCAAGGTTAAAAATTTTAAAACAAAGAACGATCCTATTAACTTTTAAAAGAGATTGTTGTGAGTTATAGCAAAAAGCTTTTAACTTTATTTTGCTGCCTTTGGAAATTTTATACCTGAGTTTTAGATAATTTTTAATACCACCAGTATAATAGCATCAGCTGGTCTGGAGATTAAAAATTTCCCTGTATTAGTGCTCACTGCTTCAGGATATATTTTTTGAAGAGGCCAGTCATTTGTGGCTGCACTTTCAAAAAAATAATCTTCTACTTAATTTTTTTATACAAGGTCGTTCTGGTCCTACGATATTGCAGATTAGGGAATCTATGGAAAGAACTACTGTAAAAAAATTACAAGTGTCTACTACTCGTATTAAACCACTTTTCAATATCTATTTTTTCTCCGGAGAAAAGAACCTCCGTACTGTGGTCTAAAAATCCTATTATACCATTTATACCCGCAGTAACGGTCTTTGGTCCACAAAAGAATGTTAACGTATCCAGAGATGTCCTCATTTTTAATGCCATTACGGATCTTAATTCGCTTGCCCCAAAATGTTTTAATTGCGGTCTGTTATACTTTTTGGCGCACCGACCTTGGTCCTGAAAGTAATGGAAGACCATTTAAGCCTTCAGATTTGATACGAATATACGCACACTTTTTCTGCTACATATCTAGATATCATTAAGTTATATCACTTGGGCTTTATATCGCTGTTTTAAATTTTCTGTTAACATTTTCTACATTTTGACTAAATAGGGGGTAGAATTTATTTACTGAAAGTCAGTAAATTTCCATGCATTACTCATTACTTTACGGAAATTTAGTATAAAAAATTTGTTAAATTTAAAACGAGATTTAAAAACTTACGAGAATTTACAAGCAAACTAGTCTCAGATATTGCGGTCATTTTCGATAAACCATTTAGTAAACAAAAAATTATTAACTAAAATCTTTCGACAAACAATTTTTTATTTGAAGGATATGTTTGTACCAATCATGACTCACCTTATATACTAAATATATTTTAATCTGCTCTATAATAAGGGTCAGAGCGCTTAGGGCTCGAAGTATTTTGGGTAGAAACAAGACACCAAATTTAGGAGGCTAGCAATTTTCTGGGATTTACGGGGCTAACAGTATCGAAACACGCAGCAGCGGATTTTACGAACCATTACTGAACATAATTAGATTTAAATGCTTATTTCGCTACAGTATAATACCAATATTTAAAACAATACCATTATTTTCTCTTGTCATGCAAATGCCTTGTAATTTTGGAATTAAAGGCACTGATAGCTTTGCAGTAATTTCGTCACTGGGCGGCTATTCACTTTAATCATCATTAACTTGTTAATACACTTTGGTTTCTGTAATGTCGTTGTTTTTCACGACTGGACTAATACTAAATCCCGCTTCAGGAGCAAGGGAAAAACACGATAGTGAAGTAACGGGGTCATCAATCCCTTAAATTATTTCTGTTAAATACAGAAGTGAAAAATATACTCTAAATATCTTTTTCTGAAAAAGTTAATCTATTTTTCTCAGGACCCTATACGAAACTGTCCACATTCTTTAATTTAGTAGTGACAAGTTTTGGAACTTGTCATAAAATGTACTTCCAACATGATGGAGGGCCATTTTATTCAAAATGTACGAAAATTTTTAAATACACGTTTCCCAAACAGTTTAGTGAAGGCGGTCAGCAAAAATGGCCACGGAGGTCCCCTGATTTCAACCCCCCGTGGGTGAAATTATTGGTTTATTATGAGAAACAATACTAAAGTTCACTTCAACGTTCTAACCGAGCAATAATTATTCAACAATACTATTTTTCTAATTTTTTACTGTAATGGCTCAGTACGTGAACACACGATACACCTATTACATAATTTAACCTTTATTCGTGTGTTAGATTTTGAATTAGTCAGAAAAATTAGCATTTCGTACGTAATTTAATTTTTGCACGCTTTTAGACTCGCGCTTTTGCACTTTTCGCATTTTATTAATTTACGCTTAGTGCACTGTGTCTGGTTCATGATCATGTTTATTTATATTTTAAATCCACGGTAAGTTTGCTTTTTGCTTGCACATTTGTTTTTATAATTGTGATATTTTCCTTTTAACAAAGTTTAGTTAAAACGACTGAACTTCTTTTGCAGTTGGGATCAATGGATAAGAAACTGGACGCTCTGAATTATGTGTTAAATGCGTTGGCACAAAAGCAACAAATCTCACCACGGACTATTGAAGACGATGTTTGAAAGTGCAGTGTTTTCAAGAAATCACGTACAAATGGTTCTTAACATTTTGATTGCTAGTGGAAGTCAGAAGAGATATACATCGTTATTATATTCTAAATAAGATGCTTAGGGCTTATAGCGGCAATATTTCGTACATTCTCCCCAAAGATCACCACGCCACGTCTAGCAATAAAACAATTTCATAATTTAACATATCCATAACATAAATACAAAGAGGGGAATTGGACCGAAAATGAATTATAGAAGGGGATTACGCAAAAGGAATTCGGTTTGTGGGTTTATGATTTAAGCAAATAAAGCGACAAATTTCTGGTATATGCAGAACAGGCTCGCGCAATAAATTAATAGGTACATCTTTGGAATTCAGTGAATTAAACGTTTTATGACAAATATGACCCAATTAAATATCCATATTGTGTTTTATTGCGTTCAAGTTGAAACTAACCGTATACCGGGTAGGTAAACGTCTAAAGTATTACACGTTGGTTTCTCCAAACTTATAAAAGTTTGGCGAATCTTTTTTTCAAGTTTAATTGAACTGTGGGAGCTGTGTATGAGGTTAATAATAATAACACCCATTTTATTAGGGGCTGAAACAACAAACCTCAACAAATCCCTATGTATATGTTAAAACGAGAATATGTAAGAAATATAGACCAACCCCAAGTGGTTCTTTTTTACATCTTTTGTAATGTTGGGAGATATCAGCTTGTAATAATTTACACCTCCTGCTCCTGCCCTGCAGATCTCCCTTTTTAGAAGCGATAGGAAAATCTGTCGGAAAAGAACATGGTGTGAACTAAATCTTTAATCCATTGATCTACTTGCGATAAATTATTAAAGGAATAAAAAACCAATTACCTAATCAATTTAAATACGTTTTCTTTTGAATATAATACTAAAAGTAGTACTACATTAAACTTTATTTTTAATGACATCAAGTAAGTTTACTTTTACTTATAATGCGAAGCCACTGGGATTTTACGAAAACGTAATTTAATACTCTCCGAAATATAAGCAAGAATTTTTTAATTAAAATACCTCTCGCAAGAAACTTAATAACAAAGGAAACAATAAAAATATATTCAAGATACAGGGTGTCCGAAAATTTAGTGTTTTTGTTACTAGACACTAAAATTATATTTTTTATCACTAATGGAGATCGATGAGCATGGGTTCGGTAACTTCCCAAATGAGTAGGGGTGGGCGATATTTAAATTTGCATATTGTTTCCTAGATCCCCTTGCTATAGTCTTGGGTTTCTTCGGGAAACGTAGGGTGGTTGGTTTTGGTTATCTAAAAAAATAATAGTTCGTGTTGTATGGATAACATGTAGGTAGGGGATGTCCTGCTGTAGCTCGATAATAGCACGACACCGACCGACGGTGGGAGGGTAGTTTTAAGTTATCGCATGGGTTTTCTAGAAATGCAGTTTAGTTTAAGGGTTTCTATGTAGTTTGGAGGGAATTGGAATTTTCGACCGCGTTAAGGCATGGGTTATGTAATTTTTTTGGAGCAGTAGGGGGTGGTCGGATATGGCAAAGGTTTGGGTGTAACAATGTGATAGTGTCAGTCTATGCGAAAAATTCTGTTTTGGCAGTCCAAAGGAAAGGAGTTGTTGTACTAAGTGAGAGAAAGGGTGTGGTAGATGGAAGCTCGGTACTCAATAACGGGAAAGGTGTTTTTAGGGGGATTTGGGAATTGCACCCTCGGAAAGGGTCTGCTTACTATAGGACGCGATGAAGAAGGTTATAGCGAAGAGTTTGGATGGTGGGAATGGAAGGTGGCGTATTCGTTGTCTTTTATTAATTTTTACTTCTTCAACGAAATCTTTTCGGACTTATGTGTAGGAGTACGTTTTTAAATCTCAACAATGTGTTAGTAACTCAAATTCCGGTCATCCTGTATAACGACAGCTAAGCAAAACTTAAAAAAAAAAACATGAACGGATCAAATATTTGGAATGTTATAAAAAATCTGCCATACTTTTTGATTAAGATTTCTTTTCCATGCAATTAATCTTTTGTAAATAAATTACCTACCCTAATTGATTTTTAAACGAACTAAATTAATGCAGTATCCTTATAAAATGAGCGTGTTTTTAGAATAACTACAGATTAATAAAATAAAAATGTGTAAGGCATTCCCAAACACCACGTTCTTTTTATTAACATGTTTTTTTAACTCCTAATAATCGAGATTTGTGTGCAGGAATATGAATTCAATCGCCCCCTCCCACTTCCGTATATTAAAAAGTAACAATAAAATTAAATTAGAGACCTTGCGGAAAAATATTGTTTCATTGTATAAACAAACGTTTTATGCAAAAAGAATCTGTGAAAATATTTAAACGAAATTTAAAAAAAATCGATAAGAAAACAGTTTTATAATTGTTTCTTTAAATTCCAAACACTGTAGGTAATAGGTGTAGGTATTCGACAACAGTATTGAACGATATTCAAGAGTAGGTTAAAAATGCCATAAAATTATACAGGGTGTACCTAAACTGTGTTTTCAAAAGGTTCTCTTCTGCCTTAATAGTCTTTTCTCTGAAGAGCAGTCTATATCAAATAATCCACTAAATTAAAATCTGGAGAGTTAGGTGGCTACTTTTTGGCTCTTGCATATTTCGATACATTTTCTACAAGATGTTAAAGTGATGGCGCACCATCCTGTAATACTGAATTGATTAATTAACCAATTAGCCATCACTCATATAATTTCAAACAACAACAAAGAGTTTGATAAATTATTAATCAAGATACATCAATATAGAGTTTGTTTCGTCTGCATACTGTTGAAAATCGTTCAACAAAAATACACTATAAGAAAGTTTAAACTTTTCGCATAGCATTACCGACGTGATTGAGTTTCTTTGGTTAACCCACTCTCGAATTCCAAACGTCGACTTC
The DNA here is from genome assembly GCA_963082805.1 of Hemicrepidius hirtus. NCBI lineage: Eukaryota > Metazoa > Arthropoda > Insecta > Coleoptera > Elateridae > Hemicrepidius > Hemicrepidius hirtus. The sequence continues at coordinate 10,805,240 of OY720167.1, forward strand.
CCCTGAAAGTTTAACAGAAAAATCTGTTTAACATCATGATAAAAAAATTATACAATGTGAATTGATAACATAGTTGTGTAAGAGAATTACAACCAATTTTTGTAGATTTTGTAGATACCTTGTGGCTAATGAATGTTTTTATGATTAATAATATCAGTCACAGAATATACGAAGTGATAATAACTTTCCAAATATATCTTGACGACATATCTGCTATAGTGCAAAAATATCACTTATATAGGGTGGATCAAATTTTAAACATTCCTGTGTGTTAATAGTTATAGCCTAGCTATTATTAAAGCTTAAAAAAATTTAATGCTCTACTAGTAAATAATAATTAATAATTTTTCTCTTTTGTGTATGTAAAATACTAACTAGAGGGCTGTTCATATTTTCAGTACTGACTAACAAAAAGTCGACTGTTAATTATGTTTTTTTTATTATTTAGTTGATTTAAAAACGTTTTTAAAAGTGGGACGAAACCTTTGGTCCACGCTGTATACTGTCGCGATTTTCGTGTAGATAGACCTTATTAATTATAATAATATGGTGAGTAACACTGTACAAAGTCAATATATGAAAATAATAACAAGGCATGGTATTTCGGGGCACATTGTACTTATTGTAAAATATTTCTTAGTCATTTAGCCTATTTCTACTCTAGAATATATAGATATAGTGCCTACTTAGATAATTATAGCTTCATTAAAAGTCATAAAGTTTCTGTACTAACTACAAAAGGGTACTTTGAAATTAAATTGATATTATAATTATTATTATAACTTTGTGATTAAATGTATAGTTCAACGGAAATTGGATGGCTCGCGAATTGCCTAGACGAGCAAGAGAGAAGAAAAGTATTTAAACAGGCAGCGAAACTGCCGGTACCCGTGTTCTCTCTCTTCTTAAGCATCCAGAGGCCATCCAATTTCGGTTGAACTGTATTCTACACATAAATAAAATGTGATTGTTTACAGTACAGACGCTTTATGGGCACTTTTTCTAACTCGTTACGAGTTTTGTAAAAAAAAATATCACGAATCTTTAAAATATGAGTCTTTATAATATTTAAAATATAAACAACTAATAACAATGGAGTAGACCTAAAACTGAAAGCTTGTTATTGGAAGTAGGGTCCAAAATTCTCTTCTAGAAGTGTTTTTACCTAATATCTACATTGTAGTTGAATCTAAGCATGTTTGCTCTGATGCACTTACCGTGGAATTGTTTCTAACTTCTTTAGCAACGAATATCTTTTTTGTATCTTAAGTGTAGGATTTTTTACCTAAGCCGCCATAGCGTGATTTGACAGAAATATACTTTGATCAGTAATGACACTGACCTAATATGTCCAAAACTCTACCAAAACACTTGAAATCAAGCCTTCCTTTATTTTGTAGCTTTAAAAATATTCTTGGGGAATGCATTAAATGTCCAGGCCTCTTTGTGGAAGGTAAACTTTTCGGAAATTGAACTAAAGGCACTAATAAAAGTGAAATTCGAAATGTACACAACGATGTTTAAAAAATTAAGAATCAAAATTATGTAGGTACGGGATACAACGAAAATTGTTAGATTGATAAAAAAAATTGGTGACTTTTGAACATTTCATACACTTAAAGATACAAAAAAATAAAAATTTCCTTTCTTGTGTTAAATACGAGTGCCTCTTGTCTGTGATTCACACTTTCTTCATCCACTTTAACCGAATTAAATTAATACAGATTACAATTCATGGACCAAAGCGAATCCTCCATAAGCACTCTGCAAAAATTCAATATTTCAACAAAAAACTCAGCTTTATATAACTACTTGTTATTTTGTTTTTAATTATTAACGATACATTCCATCAGTTTTCGTTTTCTCACGTGAAAAGGATTTAGAAAAAGAAGACGAAATTTTTTACAAACCTATACGTGATTACATTTGTCTGATTTAAATTTAAAGACATTGTTCTTCTAAATATCTGGGTAAGTAACTACGTTACTGCATCGGGTATAGTTGTATCAAAAAATTTTCTAGGTCTACATATCGTACTAACGATTGGTAATCATTTTATTCTTACCATGAAAATAGTGTAAATATATTAAAATATTTATAAACAGCAGCCGAAATTGGACCAACATACTTCTTGTATTTGTGATTCAAGGTGTTTGTGTAATAATACAGACGGGTTTAACATAACTAAGCTTTGAATTTTTACTTTCACCTTGTATTCGAGATTTTAAAATGTATTCTAACAGCAGGCAATATTTTATAGCGTTTCTTATTACATGGTAGTTCTAAAAGGACATGTTTTGAAATTTGGTGATACGTTTAAAACAGATTAAAAGAAATTTTTACAAGATGGGGTAATATTTGTAAAGGGATAAAAATTTTAAAACATGTTCCACTGATATTATGTAGATTTTGTAAGTATTCGACAAGACATTTCTGAAAGTGCCCTACGTATAAACTTTGCATTGCAATCATATACCGTAGTTGCCTCTACTTAATTTTCTTTTTAAGTTTTGTGGACTTTGTAGTGAATCGATTTCTTAGGAAATGTGCGACACAAACTTAAAATTGAAAAATTATTTCTAATGCAGCGCGTTTTATAATAATTCGATATCAAAGACGTTTTTTCTGATTATCATCATCATCGTTATTATTCATGTTAACTTTTGACGAGTTCTACGCTTATGTTACGCGCCAATGTATAGAAAATTATTCTATAATTATTATTACATACAATTAAATATTTTTATACACTAAGTTTTACTCATCGCAAATGTATCTTTGAGCACTTTTTTGGCCTGAACAAATATTACGTTTTAGTCTTTAACTGAAAATATTGTAAATAATTTAATTACCTACTTTAAGACATAGGCAAATATAGTATGCTCACAAAGTTCGTGATCAGAACAGTTAATTATTACTCTGAATGTATTAAAGTTATTATATTTATCATAGGAATTTATTAGGGTTTTCTTGGTGCAATATTATATTTAGAAAATAATAAAAGCTTTACTTTACCTATTATGGTGATAAATAAATTATTTCCACTTCTTACAAGAGTTTCACTTCCAACAATTATTCCAATATGCTTTATATTTTGGTTTTCTACAATAGGGCGCAATAGGGTGATTGACATAAATCAACTAGGCTCATCCAGGATCAACAAAACAAATGTTGTAGTTGCCAGCGTTACTTTCTGTAATGAATACTATACTCGGAGTGATTATTTTTAGACGGCTGTAGCAATGAAGAATAGACGTATCCCTTTTATTGTTTACTTTTTCTTTATAGTATAATCCCCAACATGTACAATAGAAACGTATGTCTAGATTTTTTCTTTACGTCAGGGTGATTGACAGAAAGTTACAGTGGTTCCCAACATGTTATGATTTTATGACCATTATTTTTATTTTAATATTCAAATAGATAGCTTAGAACTATTTTGGTGTCACTGGTAGAAACATCAAGAGGTCTCGAGATTACAGCGAGCTGGGTTAAACTTCCTTCATACAACAGTCTGGACTTTGTACCCGACTAAAAATAGTCACTACTACTATACTAGAGTTTGTTTTCGATCACACGGTATGCTATAAAATATAGTTCTTTACCTTTTACAACAATAAATAACAAACAATAATTATGGTCAAAATCGTTAAGTTTTATTTTTATAATACCTACATTACATTTAATTGAGAAAATTATAATTTTCTGAACATTACTGTCGAACAGCACAACGAATAATAATTACAGTAATTTAAAAAAAATCTCTAACAAATAGTAGATTTCAAATGCATAAAACTTTTTGTTTTGGCAACGCTTTTTTTTACTTACATAAGACTAGAATTTATAACAAAACTATCGTATCATAAAAAATTACGCATATATAGCACCCTACGATTCGCTTTATTCTTGTCTTTTTCTTTATCAAACACAGATCACTTAAAAAAATAAATCTTATCTAGTCTTTTATGTATTTCTTTGGTTAATCTGTCAGTTTGATCTTGAATAACTATAAATTTAAATACACAATTTTAAATGCGCCCTTACAAAGGAGCATTGAGGTTACTAGGTGTCAGTCCATTAGCGGAAAGTCTAGATAAATTTTCCATATCTGTTTCTGGTCCTTCTTCCTCTTCCTCATTTAATTCCCTTACATTTCCTGGAAGATAATCCTTCCAACTTCGAAACAAATATCTAGTAAATTTTCTTAGCTGCCGAAATTTACAGTACGTTGCTCCCTCCGCCGATTCCAGCTGCTGGGTTTGTATTAAAAAACCCTTTTCCTTAAATGTTTGTTCTAATTTTTCCCTTTGTAGAGATTTTCTCGATTTTCTCTTCTTATGCCGTGGGCTTAGATCTGGAACGGCTGTTAAACTTGAAGTGGGAATATCTGGGCTTAACATTAACTCGGGATGGCTTTGTTTACCTGTGAAGTCTATTGGGGGTGGAAAAATTTTTTCCCCGCTTGCTTGTAAAAAAGCTCCTGTACTCGAACCATGTGCACTTTCAACTTGCTGCTGAAGAGTTTCCCTTGGGAAAAACTCGTATCCCCTCATGCTTTTATCACCTGTACCACTATAATAACGGAAATTACCACCAGAATCTACCGACAGCATTTTCTTTTCTTGCAAACTAGGTTTCGCACCTCCAGTAAATTTAAACTTACAAATGCTTACTTCTGTTGCGGGATTTGTTTGGTTCTCTGAAGGAATTGGGGGAATAAAAATGGCAGATCTTTTTCGTTTTACCGGTGTTTTATCCGAACAGGTTGAAGCGTTTCTTTTTACTTTCGGTTCATGACTTTCAGACTCTTCTGTTGTGTCTTGTTTCTTAGGTCGAATTTTTGGAGCTAATTTTCTTAATTCTGGTGTTGGTTTTGTAGAATTTGTAGGGCTTTCAGGAGGTGGTCTTGGACTGTGACTTGGCAATGTATAGTTACTATTAGCTGCCATTCGTTGATAATACATTAAATGCTGTTGCAATGCCATGGGATGGATGAAGACACCTGCGTTTGGCCAGTAAATATAACCTCCTGGCGCAACTCCATTTTCTAAATTTTTTGGATCCAACGCAACGGATGCTGGATTAAACTCTGTTAAAGATAAGCCTGGAATTTTAAGATCCGGCGTTTCCTGGCTCGAAAGCGAGGACGTCTCGTTTACGAACTCGACTTCATCATCACTTTGAGGTTCCGATTTTATTTCTGGCGTTGAATCAGACGTATAAGTGTTACTATGTTTTCTCAATAATCTTATTTTTAGTTGATTCAAGTCTCTTATGCATAAATTTAGAGGTTCGTCTTGATCTTGCTCGTTTACGTGCCTTTCCTGCGGTTTTAATAGCTTCATGGTTAAAGTTTCCGACATACTTTCATTTCTACGTGTTTCCTGTGTCAGTCTTTTTTCTAATAAACTACTTATAATTTTGTTTTGCACGTTACTTTTATTATAAGTCGGATGAGAAAAGGTTTCCTTTTGATTATTACTAGATTTTTTCTTTGTCGTAGATTCATTCTCGACTATTTCTTTTGAAGCGTCTGGAGTCCCAGGAAATATCGTGCCGTAATTCTTATAAATTAAATGACAGATATCCGCCTTTTTCGGTTTTCTACCTCTTCTGGGTTTTGAATTGTCTAAAGTCATCTCTCCCATATATGGCAAGTCTTCATATTTTACTATTCTATTTGCTTTTTGAACCGGATTTGTAGAATTATGAGAACCACTTTTGTTAGCAACGAAATCCGTAAAAAGACGACTACTAGCTGCGTTATTTTCTAAATTAATTTTTTTCTGAATTTCATTCTGCATTTGAGTTATCCTTTGTAACCAGCTTCGAATCGATTCGTTAGGATTTTGCTCCTGTAACGTTTTAAACGGATCTGGGACTGGTTTCTCTTCTTGTGGGCTTGGAGGCGCCTTTGTAATCACTCCTCTGGAATTTGATTCCTCGTCGAGAGTATCTGAGGCCTGAGGAGATTCCGGGATTATCTTTTCAATGTAGGACTCCAGTTTTATCCTGTCCAGCGAATAATCCGTGTCAGAAGAAAACCTACACAGAAAAGAAACCATTGAAACAGTAGAAAAATGTTCGTTCCTAATTTTTTTAATTAATTTTCGGTTAGGAAAAGTGATGGTAAAATACCTTGACACAACATTGACAAATTATTTGTCATCAAGGTACTCTAATGATTATGAGAATTACGTAGGTTTAAGTGAATAAAAAAAACACTTCCTCTAATTAGCAGAAAAACACCTCCAGAAAATTAATGCATTGGTAATTAACCGCATAAAATTAAAATTAAGTAACACGTATTTCCACTCTTCTTTCTTATATAAAAATATTATCATTTACGTTTAATTCCCGTTGCATGAATCATGTCGCATTTTTATATTTTACTTTCATTAAGAAAGAAGTAAACTTACTGAGAACTGCACTGGGGTTGCGGTTTAGGAGAGGGTGGTTCAATAGCGACGCCGACGGTCATTTCTGCGGCAGGAGACGTCTCCTTTGATGAACTTCTGCTATCCTCTAATTCTTCCGATTGCATCTTAGTCTTTTCTGAAATGACATAAAAGAAGAATTTTTAATTAAATTTACAGACTTGAATAAAAAAGAGGTTTGAATACCAAACTCGGGGAAATATTAAATTAATTTCTTATGACTAGCTCCTTGGAAAAAATTAGATGTGTGATTATTTAAATTTTCCTCTAAATAATAGATCACAAAAAATAATTATTTATAGTATAGACAGGAATTCTTTTCCCCTTAAAATATTATATCGATGTTGCAGGATCTTTTCTTTCGTTTTCTGTATTTTGCGTGACTAATTCATAAGATGAGTCTGAAGTAGTAGCACTGTGTCCTTGAGGAATATTTGAAATTGAAAACAAATACCTGAACATTTATTATGTATAAAAATTCCTTAAACTTCGACTGGCACGAAACAGAAAATAAACAAAAATACATCTTCAAAGTGAAAATACAGATGTGTAACGTACGAGTATATTTTTAAACACTTGAGCCTATACTTAATTATAAACGTCGACGAATAGTGTGTATCGCATGTTTATGTTTAGTGTAATTTCTTTCATTTTCTGTTATAGTGGAAATTGAAAAAAACTATGATTTTTTTAGATGAAATTAATTAGTCACCGTTTATTTTATGGTACCTATAACATCTCAGTGTTAAAGTGGCTGTTTTTAAATCATCCTTCTTCTCGCACCAACTACCATAGACTCGATAAATATACCTAATAGGTACGGGAAAATGTACCCACAACCCTGAAAGACTAACCTGCAAAGCCAAAGGTTCAACCCGCCATACCGACCCTTAGCTCACTATTCAGATACACTTTTAATAATTATTTCTTGCTTCTTTTTATAATAAAAAGGTAACGTATTCTATAAGTTTGCAAAAAGGTGAATTATACATAAAATGCATAGATATTTAGGTTACATTCTGAACCCAAACTCATGTGCCATAATTATCACAGATAAACCCAATTTATGAACCGCGGGCTCTACAAAAGCCTTAAATATAAAAATATTTCAGATTAAAATGAATTTCCTCTTCAAAAACAAATAAATCTAGAATTTCAGGAAATAACTTCCTACCACAAATGTGATGAAAGCAGTGGTGTCAGCATTATTGTTTACTATTAAGGGATTTGTTAAAATTTGAAAATTGGAACAGTTTCGTGAAATATATTACAGCCAACTTGACCACTCCTTACTGTCACAATTTCAAACAAAATACTTGAAACAGGGTTAAGTAAATTGCAATTCTTTTATTAACTTTTACAAAGTCTACACAGTGTAAATATTTTATCAACATAGAGAGCCACAAGCTTATAGTATAAATTGTTAAAATTTGTTAGAGAAACAAACGCGGCTTTAACTTTATACATGATTTATTTGGAAATTCTTCGAATTAGTATAATTTTATTAGGAGCAGAAATGGAATATTTGGTGTTGTGCCTGTAAGGTTTTGGTTTAAGGATAATTGCAGGCAAAGAAGTTTTGCATTTATAATTTGAAAATACTATTTTGTAAATCAAATAATTTGTAAGATAACAAAATCATATTTTCTGTACCCTGTATCTCCGATGCCCGTAGCGGCACCAAAAGTAATTTAAAAATTTATTTTTTCTGCCACTGAAAGACCAATTATTACTGAAAGGTAAAACTTAACTGTTCTATACACTTCTATTTGAAGAAAAATGATGTTTCCGCTTTCCAGTTACATAATTAATTCGATATTTTGTGTACGGAATTTCATTGAAATTTTATACATTAGGTAAAAAGCTCTTAAGTTTCCCCTAATTACAGTCTTTGCATTTTTTGCATCTACTTCAGCTCAAATGTTTATGTCCTTTCTATTTATAAACATTCTGAAAGTGTCTTTATGATATTGGCTTTAAATTTAATTAATTTTTTTATTTATCACTGAAATATTTTTCAATTATTCTAGAAAATGGAGTATGAGTTAAACCTAATTTAGACTCGGAAAAGACTCAAAAGACCGAAATAATATTTGCTTTAGGTATCATAATATTCATTATTTATTCTAGTTAATTTAAAAAGGTGTTAATGGTTGTAGTTGGATATCTTATTGGAGTTGTTATAAATTTATAATGCAAGTTCACGTCAAACCATATCGGCCTAAAAAGTAATAATAGTTGCAATTTAGATACAATCTTTATTTAAGTTTTATTTAAATTTTGACCTTTTCATGTTTATTGTTATTTACTTAATAATTTGATTATTTTACAACAAAATCAACATTTTTATCGTATATTTCTTAAATTTACTGGAAAATTAAATATTCTTCAAAAACCTGATGGCAAAATCGGTACAGTACAGTATGAAAATAAACAAATTTAAAATATACTCGAAAATTTTCCCTGGATTTTCTTTGAAAAGCACATTGGCAAAGGATACGAAACATTCCTAGTATTAATACGTAAGAATTACATGAGCTCAAAGCGCAAGGCCATTTCAAAAACGAAAATAATTTAGAAATGTCATGGAGTCAGGTTACACTTTCTAATAATTTTATATTTTTTAAATTTCGGAACAAAAAATTTGATAAACCAAACTTTTGTTGAATTTTACAACAGACTTGGAGCAGCCAGACCATTCACACGAAATTATTCATAACTTAAAGCATGACTCAGTACTTGGCGTAAAGTTGTAGATTGGAACGTATCTGTTTTTTTTTTAAATTTTTTTGGAAAGCTTTCTTTTCTAAGACATTTCTTGCAATGGAGTTATCGAGTTACACCAGAAATTGGTATTATTGTTTGGAGAGCAATTTTGCAAACAAATTTATATAAACATTGCAGACATTTTTGAAAAATTATTATCCAAAATGCAAACACAAATACTTACTTTCATGTACGTATTTATGTATCACAGTAAAAAATCCTAGGAAGTTTTAACACTAACTGTCTTACAACTATGGTCTTTTTAGCAAAAATCACAGCTTTTTACTTTCAAACTTTGTATATATTTATATATAACTGAATCATACAATGATTGCACAAAAGTAGGTCACAAAAACATTTTGAAAAGTATCACTTTTTTAAACACCTGTTCTTCCTTTTCCGCACATATTAATCAATTTAATTAATTATTTAAAAAATGCAAAATACGAGAGTAGTAAAATAGTTAATTCATCTTAAAAGTGTGCATATTTGAGAGGTGCGCCTCGACGCGAGATGCCGCTCACTAGCACGTTTTTCCGTAGAAGGCGCGCGGCGTCGGAAATAGCCGTCTCGACGCCCTCTCTCCACACACTAAAAGGTATATTCTGCATTTGGACGTCGCTGTAACTCGAGATTGAACCATATTTGGAACTACAGGGCCCCCGAGTTATTATTAACCCGTTCTTATGTTCTCGGGTATTGGACTTCGGGAAGTGAATTATTTTTATTTTGTCTAATACTGTACGTGGATCGCTCACGTGGTATACTTTTAAAGTTAATACCAAGGTTATACCCCCTTACGAAATATTTTGAAATTTTTATCACAAATCTAGGGAAATGTTTATATTTTTCAATGCTGAAACATATTTTCCTTAAAAGAGTGTTTCTGCTATTCAAACAAAATAATCACTGAATTAAATCCAGCAAATTTAATGTTGACAATATTCTATGTCTCTTTAAAAGGAGTTTGATTTCCAAATTAACCCTAAAAAGAAATATAATCCCTCCGCGAATCCTTTGATCGAAATATACTAAATCTATAGTAAATTCCTAAGGACTTTATATTTACATAATGCAATAATTTTCTGTTTGACTTAAATTTTTTGGCTTAGGAACCCGGACATGAATTTGTAACCCACATTTAAATAGGTAAGTAAGAAGGAATAACATTATGTCTCTTTGATATGCCCTCATAAAAATTTTAGGCAGATATTTTTGGAAATTAACAGTTGATCTAAATTCATGTCGACTTCCTGAAATTGTTTTCAGAATCCGGTTCCAAATACAGAAACGACTGAGTTGATTGATTTTATATTTAAAACATGATTTTATAAACAATTTTGTTTGTATTTTTTAACTTAAAAATTGCAGTGCGAAGACAGAGAATATTTGCAAAGCTGGGAATATGGGGGGTAGCAGGAAATAAAATGGAAATTGAGTTTTTATAAATCCAATAACTCATAAATATAATAATTATTAATTATTTAAGCTTTGTAATAAAACTTATGAACCGGGTAAATACATAACTATTTCGGTTGTCCATCTCAGATATACAGTTGGCTGACTAATGAACCAAAATGTAATAACTAACAGGAAACACAGGACCATTTCTCCCACCTTTCTTTTTGAACGAATCATAATTATTTTTGGAATTTACAATCGTTTGACCAGATTATTACATGTACACAAAAATTCGTAGTATTTTTGAAATCCTTATACCCTTTTTATAGTACACGCCTAAAAAATGTAGAAACCTTAGCTAGAATGTCGCCCATGTTAAAAGCATACACTTTTTAAGGCCAATATATTTCGCCTTCCTATAAGTGTGTTGGTGGAAAAAGCGCTCCTTATTTATCTGAGTTAATAATTCTGTCGTCAGAAATAAAGCTATAAAATGTAATGGAGTTCCTATTTTTTAAGGGGTTTTGCCAAATTATCAAACCACTAATAAAATATGCAGTAATTTATGTTACCACGTCAGTGTTTTCATATATACAGGATGTTCGTTACCTGCCTGAACTCCTTGCTATCCGATTTAAGAAATCGCGTGGGTTTATCATATTTGTCGCTTGTGGAAGTGAAATCAATGAAGTTTTTCCTCTCGTTTTTGTTGCTTAGCAATATTGTCTTCAAAACGTTGGAACAAAACTACTCAGCGTGCGGGTCGTAGTTGCTAAGCAACAAACTCTTGTAGTAATCTTCAAATTTTATCTCTAAAAGCCGGTTTTTCAGTTCAGATTTAACTCCCGGTTGAGGTAATCCAATATCAATTGTCGTGGATACAATTCTTGTAACAATTGTGTCCGTGACAGTTAATCTTGGTTTAGCTAAACCGAGGCTTAAACCCCGCTTAAACTAACCCAAGATTAATTTCCATGGATACAATTGTTAGAAGAATTGTATCCATGGCAATTAAGCTTTGTTTAGCTGAAGCGGGGTTTAAACCAGAACTGAAAAACTGGTCCTTATGGTATTATATATGAAAATTTATCAAAGTATAGCAATCTAGTGGACGCGCCCCGTATATTATGACATTTCACGCTGGGTTGCCCATAATATTGTTGTCTGCTGTATCTGTCTGGGTTCCGGATGAAGAATAGACCCAGGGAATCCCCTGCCTGTCGTAAAAGGCGACTATTTGAGGCGACTGTCCTTGTCCTATATTCTTCCTCTTTACCTCAAAATATTGTCTTATCATACTTGTGAGATGTGACATACGCTTCATATCGTTCTATGTTGTATCCGTCTGGGTTCCGGATGAAGAATAGGCCCAGGGAATCCCCTGCCTGTCGTAAAAGACGACTATTTGGGGCAACCGTCCTATTATCCTAATTTCTTCTCAAGTATCGGTATTACGTAGTAGCAAAAATACAGACCGACGCAATATTAAATAAAAATAATAAAAAATACTACTATTAATGTTTAATTTCCTAAACATAATTTCATTAAAAAACTTCTTTCGATTAACTTGTCAAATGTCTTTGGAGACGTGTTAGTGAAAACAAGTGTCAAACCTTTTAACAAGTTCTCTTTTGAAATATATGTACCAAAAATAAGTATCCCAGATGTAAACTTAATTTTACTAGTTCTCCAAAATACTGAAACTTTTAAATCCCACAAGACATTAAAATATTATTTATGTCAACTGACACAATAAAGCATTGCAGATGTTATTGCAAGATTGGTTAATGTGCAAACCTAAAAATATTAAAATTATGTTGTAGACATTTACATTCTCATTAGATAAAAACTTTATTGATTGTAAAACATTAATTTTACAACCTTATTTGCATATTTAAATGATGATTAAGTGATCATGATCAGGAAGTAATTTAGAAAATATTTCACTATATCCGTAGTACCAAGGAAGTGGCAACTATGAATATTATTGCACTATCGTTAAACCCACAACAAGCTAAAAAGGCATGAGATGTAAATTATTAACATTAATCTTATTGTTTAAAGGTAATTTACGTAAACAGGATTTGTTAGATTGTCCACTTTATAAATGGTAATTAAGGACCTTTGTTTTAAACCTTTAAAATATTTAAATATTAGAAGAATTGTTTATAAAATATGGGAAATTATAAAGCAGCGTTAGAACTAACGAAATTACAAATAGAAATATTATTTTGTACCCGACATTTTGTTTTTGAACACGCTGTAAACTTTTCTTGTAGGATAGGTATGTCAAGCATCCTCCACTTATGTGATTGACCTTTTGGGTGTTGGCTAGATTTAAGACATCTTTCTTAAGAAAATTTTCCTTCAAAGGTAGCTATAGAACGGCTATAGCTAAAGTCCGCTAGGGTTAAGATTTGTGTAGGTACCATGCTGGCTTGCTGACTACAGATATAATATGCTTATGGAAAAAGTGTTAATTTTAAAATTTCTCAACTGAGCTCATTGTGAATACAATATTAATTTACAACTTCCTAACTAAAAACCTTTCATTCCAAAATGAAATAAAATATTTCGTATAAATAATGTTTTATGTTAATAGTGTCCTTTTATTTGAGATTCTTTCAGATTGTTAACTTCTTTAGAAAGCTCTTGAACCATCGTGTTACAATTTTTATTAGCATTTCGTTGATGGTCGCAGGTGGGCTTGTCGATTGTCTTTATTCAAGAATAACAGTCAAACACCGTTACAATCTTTATGTCTTTCTGATAAGTTCATTAAATTCGGATTAGATAGTCTAAAATAAACAACACAATTATGTATAATAATCGGGCACGAAAACAGCTCAATAACATATTTTAATTTACGGTTATAGATTGTCTTTTACCGTTCAATTGCGTCGGCTAAAGATATTTGAGTAGGCAGTATGTAACGCGTATTTTTAAAATCCTCCAAGATAGAAATGTTTGCAATTGTTGGCATCGAATATCGTCCCGAACTGGGCATTTAGCCTCCAAAAATATACTCTACTCGTATTATCTTCACGTGATGTAAACAAAACGTACAACACAAGGCGAACGTTTTCTGCTACGTTCATTTTCCTGTATCTACTAATAACCTATCATTTTTTGAATGTATACCTAAAACATCGCAGAAAATCTGGCAGTAGCATATAAATTTAAAATAACTATCGGTGTTCCATGTGTGCGGTGAAACATACCCCGGAGGCTCCAGGGGTCCGGATATAATCGAAATAAAAGTCAAAAAATGCACTAGTACCTACTCAATGTCGATTAAAGATAATCTGTACTAAATTATTGAAGATAATTAATTGGAAAGATCAAACGATAATCTAATTATTATCTTGAATCTTCCTATGTACCTACAGTACCTACAGCAAACTCTACATTCTTTTAAACAAATTAGGTTTTAGAATAATTAATTAATTGGCGTGCGGACAAAAAAGTTCTGAACAAAAATGGGAGGTCCCGAAAAACAAACACTCTGTATAGGAAGCCTTTCTGGCAGTTATTTTGAAAAAACAGGTCGGGGATTACTACCATCAGAGAACTGTATCTCGGTAGGGATGCATTGTTGCATTTTTCTTGAGTGGTTGCATATGAAATATTTTATTATTGCTAGTCGCTATGGGGGGTCCAGGTGCAAAGTTTGGCACACAGCCAAATATCACGTTGTTACGCCACTGGGTAATTACCGATTAACTGCGTGAGTACGTAGGTCAAAAAATTGTGTGATAGCAATCTACATGAGCCATTGATTATACGTTTATACCTTTTTTATTTTCAAAGCTCATCTTAGTTCAACCTTCTCTTGGTAATGTCAGATTTTCTATAAAAGAATTAACAAGTTGTTACAAAATAGGTAGATTTTAATATTGAAGTAAGGTCAATAAACGTGCTACTTATTCATAGTTTATTTCCTAATCTCTCAGGAGTAAACAATTGTTCATAGAGACCGTCATCTAAATAAGAGCAATAATAATGCGAGGGTTAACCACAGACACGTTATACATATTAAACCTTACATAACATATTAAATATTAATAGTCTGAAAGATAGGCAACAGAAATTTGTATAATAACAAATGTAGATATAAAAACGTTTCAAAACTTCCCCATCATCTGTCCCATCTATTCTGGAAACAACAAACTGGTAGCCAAACACTAATAAACCCTTGACAATGTAATTTCAAAATAGTTTTTAATCAAGAATATTGAACGATGAAAGATTCATGAAACGTTTTTTAAAACAAAGTTCTTCCTTCCAGAGATACAATTTTTAATTTTGAAGGCTATGTCTTCGAACGCCAGGCTTACCATGAAAAGTTTTTAAACTTTCAATGGGATAGATTTTATATAAAATTAGAGGGCCTTTCGATCTAGACATAGTTGACATAAACATGTCTGCATTTATGCCCGATTGCACCGTCGTCACTTAAATTTTAAGGGAGCCTTAAAAGTTTAATTGCCATGGATACAATTCTTGGTGACAATTTTTTAAGAAAAATGCGGATTAATGTTACCGCTCCTCCAGGGGCAGGAATTGGTGATTAAAAATATTAGTAATATTTCTTTTTCTGAATCATTCACTCTACAAGAACTTTATCCTGTTAATGTGGAACAAATATACTTTCAGGTACAGCCAATAGACACGCTAGTCAATCACCCTGCGTAATCTTTGAAAACAATTTTTGATTGTGAAATATACCATTTATTTTTCTTTTATAAATCGGTTAAAAAGCTAACCTTTATGCATTAGTTTCTGTGTGCAAAGAAACATAATTTTATCACGTTTACCATCCTTGGTTTACATGGACGAACGAAATATCCTTCGCACATGTGGAATACAGTATTTAACGCAAGCTCCTGAAGATTAGTTTGTGTCTTTGTTGAATTGGAAGTTTAATTTTTATAAAATAATTTAATGATGAATATTGCTTGTCGTGTTTAATCATTTTCTGCACATCTCGTCTTCGAAATATATTAAACGCCGCCGCCACCTCGAATTTCCTGTAGAATGATATAATTCTGAAGAATCGTTACAAAAATTTCCTACTGATGTGACATAATACTCGTAGCCAAAAGGCGTATATAAGGGAAAGTAAAATCCCTTGTCAAAAACGGGTATTTAAAAAAATTTTCAGGGATAGTAAAAGCTTATTCCGTGGTGGTAGTACTATTGTTAAAGCGTCAGCAACAGAAGTATGTCGTATCAGCAGCACCCACAGTATGATCTTTCTTTTTTTGTTTGAGGTATAAAAGATAATGTAAATGGGATCTCAGCTACGTTAAGATATTTATAAAGTCGGTTAAATTGGTCAAACGTTGCACATACGTATCGATATTTAAATTTTGAAAAACAAATGGTTTTTTCAGAATATTTCAGAAGAGCTTGTAGATATCTTGAAATTCAATACAATTTTGTAAGGAGCATTTTGTCAACTATTTCTAACTTAAGCCACTTTGTATTTCTTAATCTTAAGTTACTTAGCCGAGATCACCATGTAGGTACATCATCTTATCTCGAACACACCCTGTATTTAACTTAATTCAAACGAGTGCGATCTACGTCTGTCAGTTTGTTACAGGCCTGTAACTTATCTATCCAGCTTGCTCTTTTCAAATACTCTCCAACAGACCTATTTATTTTTGCTTTGTTCTATGCATTCCTGCTGTTCTAATTTCTAAACTCCTTCTCCAAAATTAAAATGCCAATATGACAGAACGGACACCGGACAGAACACCTCTTAACTTTAGTAATTAAGTAATACTTTACAGACAGTACTGACATAGCATCATACAAGATATTCATGTTGTAAGGAAGAATATTTTTTTATTTGTATGAGACGTCGTCGGCGTTGATCTGCCGTATGAGATTGTCAATATTACTGAAAAATAATACTCGTTAACCTTAACATACTTCGTCCAGGTAAAATAAGACAATCCAAAAAATTGGATACACTAGTAACTAAAACTTAAAGTTATGCGGAAATCAGTGATGCAAGATTTATATTTAAAAGTGCATAGAAAATTAATCAGTTTTAAAAAATTTAATCCCCCAAGGACGACATAAAGGTTAACTTAATAAAACGTACTTGAAGAGTTCACTAAGATAAGCAGAAGATGTTTAAATATTTGAACGTCACATAAATTAACATGAAAATCTGGTTTAACCTAATCTTGTACTGAAATAAGTCGCGACATTTAATTATTAATCCGTAAACAAGTCTTATATTGACACATGTAGGCTTAATGTACCGTGATTTGCTAATATTTTGAATACAAATTTATTTTAATTCTAATAACCTTTAGTAATGATTTTTATATTGAACGTATTGACCAATCACGAAAATATAAAACTGAAATGTTACCTCCTCTTTTATAAATTGTAATGGCAAATCAAACTCAAGTCAAGTCTTCAGAATCAAATTTGGAATTATTTTTTTGGTAAGAATAACTGACAAAAAAAACAACAAATAGAAATTAGGGAAATGTTACGTAAAATACAAACATCTTGGAATGATTTTTCTTACACAACTATTTTAGTCACAACCGGAAATCTTTTTTGGCCTGAGGATACATTTACTCCGCTTAACGTGAGTAAATTATTTCCAAATGTGCATTACTACAGAATAAATCAAAATTTTGGGCCCACTATTTTATGATTTACAAGGTGACATAGTTCTAATAAAACAATACACCTACGTATATTTTATAGTTTTCCCATTAGTCATCAACAGATTGAAGTTTTTACTATAGACTAAAACAAAACTAACTCATTGTGTAGATACTTTAAATTGAGTTAGTGTATAGAATA
The DNA here is from genome assembly GCA_963082805.1 of Hemicrepidius hirtus. Taxonomy (NCBI): domain Eukaryota; kingdom Metazoa; phylum Arthropoda; class Insecta; order Coleoptera; family Elateridae; genus Hemicrepidius; species Hemicrepidius hirtus. The sequence continues at coordinate 10,822,681 of OY720167.1, forward strand.
AAATTCTGTTGCAATATTTCGTGGGTAGAGCTACTGGTTTTCCTGGATCGTGATGCAAATTATAGAGAACAAGCATTCTTACTGGCACCCTGTTCGTTTTTGAGTTTCACCTCTACCTTATATGTAACTGCTCTATTTTATTACCAACTCAATTACTATTATTAGCTTTTGCCGTTGAAAGGCAAGAGAGAGCATTCTAAAAATATTTTCTACCAGATTTTAACCGGATGTAAGCCTTTTAATAAAAAATGCGTTTGGTTTTTACTTTAATGTGAAACCTTTTAAAATTAAGCGATTGCACAAATGAAATGAAATTAAAAACCACTAAATTACTAATTTGCATCGATATAAAACAACACGATAAAATAAACGACGTGAAAGTTATTTGTTTCAAGTAATTTTTATTTACTGCTACTGGTTTCTGTTTTGTACGACCACTATCAGGCTTTAAATTTTCGATTTTCGATCGTCCATAAAAATTTATAGCTACAATTAAATTTAAAATTTGTTAAACCAATTTTATTGATTCAACGCAATTCTTACAGGAAACTTTAGTTCCTGCAGAAAACATTCGCAATCAATTAAATACAAATACTAAACCCGATAAGAGATTATATAAAACAGAATTAAGTATTTTAGGAGCAGAAGTGGAACTTTTTCTGCTGCATCTGTAAGATGCTATAATATCCTTATATGATATGACTCCTGTGTTACACCAAAGTACTACTTGAAGTAACCTTAACATAGTTCGTAATTATGCAAATCAAATGAATTGAACTATTACTTGCAATAAATAATAATAGGCTTCGAAGATGATTCATGTGACAAATAGGATGCAATCAACGACAAGTAAATTGAACTGTCTTATCTTGATTATTTTATTTTAACGTGGATGTCATGTTGTATATAATTACAAAGTAATTTTGCATTACAATTAATTCATGGAAAATGGAACGGAAGCTTTTGCATTTAAATTACACAGTTTTGAAACAAATTTCTTTTAATGGTGTAGATAAACATTGCACTTAACATAAATACTGGTAAATGTTCGCAGTATTTTTATCGGGAGTTAATTACTTTTAAATTGGTTTCAGCTCGTTTTACATAAGCACTGTCAAGTATCAGATAGGTATATCGTAACTAAATTTTATCTTATATCTTTACAAAAAAGAAAAATTCTTTTGGTAAACTTTAAAAAATAAATTATCCAGTCGTACAAGCAAAATGTGGGTAACATGTTATACTTTTTCGAAAATCTCTCTCTAATTCTTTTTTATTTTTAGAGTTATGCAATTCAAACTCGTTATATTAAGTCCCGTTTTTTTTTTTTTTTTTCTTAAATTACCTACGGTTTGTTAATCGTGATTCATTGGACCACATAATTTTTAGAGGAAGTTTCCGATTATTTTGGCAATTTTCAACAAACTATTTACAAAATACTTAATCGCCTCTGGCCATCATCTTCATGCGCCCCCTGATTTAAATGTTCTTAATATGGGTGGAATTTATGTTTTTTCAAAACTGCATGAGCTGTATATTTGCGAAAGAAAATTTCATCTGGAGGACCAACTTACGTGGGTTCTCAACAAGTTTCCAGAACCAAAGACACAGAAACTTGATTAACTTATAACGTAGAGCCCTCCTCGGTTGAATAAAACATCCATAATTATTAATCAAGTTGTCTGTTACCCTGCGAAACATGCAATCCTCTGACGTTTCAAGTTTTTCAAATCTAAGAGATTTTAAAATTTTTCAGGAAAGATTTCAGATAACTGTGATTCCTGAATAATTTAACATAATCATCTTATCTCGGACACCCTGTATAAATAAACCTTGTTAATTTTTGGTTGTATTCCTAAATTATTAAAGTCAAATTATTATTTGGTGATTATAATATTTTTTTTGTACACATTAAATAAAAAACTATATAAGAACAACTTTTCTTTCTTAATGTTAGTTACCTCATTAAATCGATTTTAAAGTATCACTTTAATTACTAATTTGCATCTATACGTAAAACTTTGATTTATAGAAGCTGCAAGTATTAAAAAAAAAAGATAATATCGATCAGTTTAAAACTGTAAATTAAATTAATTATAAAATTGAATATTAAGCACGCATTATCAGCAAGCCTTTAGGATGATTGATGAATGGTGACTGGTTTGAGATGAATCAAACTCGACGGGTTTAATACGAACAGCGTATAAAAAGGCGCAAGGAAAAACAAGAAAAATATGTGTCAACTTCTTCAAGTCTAGATTGACTAATTAATTGCAAAAAATGGTCGACTTCTTACGTATCCACTAATAAGCAATAAATTATACTTATAGTAATGGTACTTGCAAGATGTAATAAGCGCAACGTATATTCAGAAAAAATCTGGTAAAAAAAGTTGCATCTGTTTTATCATAAATTTATCCGAAAGAAAAACTTTCAAATTTAAAGTCAAAATCGTTAACCATATCAACCACATTTTTATTTTTTTTTTTAGAAGTAGATTTTTGAAATACAGCGAAAATCAAGGCCACTGGCATATATCCAAAACAGTATCCAATCGTAACAAAGCCCAATATATTTAAAAGATTGCTTTTTTCGCGAATTTAAGGCTGCAAAAATAGATTTTACTGTAATAATAATCAAAACAGAATGAACTGGCATAAACATTAAGGATTTTAGCTTCATTGACGCAATTTGCTCTCGGAATTTTTGGGAAAATTTTATTCTCTGACTGTTGACAACTTTATTTTAAAATTCCCAATAAAATGATACTTGATATTACTATCAGGGTGTCTAAAAAATTAACTATCATAAGGAGATTATTTTAAATGAAAAAAATAACACATGTTTGTAATTAATACATTAAAAGTTTTAGGTCAGAAAGAAAACAAGACGAATTATTCATTAAACAGGGCCAGTATTAAAGATGAATCCAAAACTTTCCTACTACCTAAAACGGTTTCAAATATAGATTTTAAAAATAATTTGCTTACTTAGTAAGAATAGTGTCTTGTTTAGCGTACGAACGTAACGAGTCAGATAATTCCAGGCAAAGCACAAAAAGTTGCAGTTCTGTTCCGAATAAAATATTATTTTTCTTCTATCGTATAAAATTCATTTATAATTTAAAAATATTATTTTATAAATTAGATTATCAACAAACTGTTATTATTATATTATCAGACGCCTGTAAGGGCATCCAAATGTAATTTTCCTGTTTGTTGATGGTGGGAAAAAATTACTTTTCCTGCTATCGCCGGACTAATATCTAATAAGTTATTTTTTTAACATTTGAAGAAAAATGCGTTACAAATACCCTGTCTATGGTCTTTTATTCTTAAGATTAACGACGAAGCATAAATACTTCATAGAAAAAAAATATTAATACGTATGTACCTATAATACAACAAATTTTGCTCTGTATTCTTGTATGTGACTGAGATAAGGTTTTTAATGTTAAATTGCTTTAAAACGTGATAAATTTATATCTTAACATGAATAAAACCGCCGCCGTTGCAGCTACATGCAGTTAAAGTGATATTTAATTGTCTCCAGCAAGGCTGACATGTTAATAAGGGTGTATTATCCAATTAAGGTCGCGAGTATCCGGAGTATCCCACTGTCACTCACTAACTTTTTTATATGATTCAAGCGTTAAAATTATGAAAGCCTAAAATGGTTATATTCAGAGATGGTCTGTCCCGTTTGAATTTAAAGTACTGAGTTATATAAGTTTAAATGTTAATGTCATGTGGGCTGATTAGACTCAAAACAAGAACTATATTTATGGTTCTCGCTTAAAAGTTTTCGGTGTTGGTTGTGAAATTACCTAAAATAGAATTGTAATGGTTATGGGTTTTGTTAATATCTTTTAAATTCAGGTTAATAACCGAACTCTAATTTATAAAAATTTTGCTAAGGTGCGTATTCTTATTTGGCAAGGACAGAATTTGAAAAATGTTTTCGGAAAAAAAACATACCTACTCATTTGTCGAATGTAATCACAATTCGTGCACGTCAGGTATTTAGGAAATTAATTGCTCCCATTGTAATCAGAAAAGCATTGGGCAAACTAAGTTCCAGTTAGGAACTAGATTCAAAGAGCTTAAAGCTTAATTTCATTGTCTTGAAAAATCTAGCGTTGTCCGACATATTTTTGAAAAGGAACATAGGGAGTTTCTTCAACAAAGGAACAAAAAGTTAGCAATGGGATTATAACCATATTATCAACCAATTTTGAACTTTGTGTCATTTCAATTCAAAAATTACAAATCAAAAGTGATTTCATCATGAACTATAGTGCACGAGGGTAGGAGACATAGACAAAATTTTGTTTCTATGACTTAAGACCACGGAACTGACCATTTGAGAGAGAAAGAAAATTAATACGAATAGTTTTATTTTACACAAAGACTTTTATACAACCCAATATTATCAAAATTTTGCAAACCAAAAAATTAAGTTAAAATATAGTATAAACCACTTACCAAACAAAAAATATGTTGCTAAGAAATGACTACAGGAAAGAAAGCCAGGATCTTTTACCACTTACGTATAAAGTATTCTTTAGTCATTAGTTTTTTTTAAGTTCTACTTTTTTTCTAATAATTTTCCTTCAATATGCAATAACTCAAATACTTTTTATATTTATTTTGAATTTCAAGGATTGTTTTCAGTTTTAAAAAATAAAAATCTTTGCGAATTTTAAGATTTAGAGAAAAGGAAGCATTAATCTTGATCATTTAGACATTTTGGGCAATCAGCCCAAAGCTATAAAAACATGATCATTATCAAATCGTTTTATACTTCTGACTTCCGTCTGTTGAAGCAGCATTTTATTTAAATTTTATCGCAATATAGCAGTAACTTGAGGCACCCCAGTAGAATTGTTTATGTATTATAATTTTTTTATAAATCAACGAAGCATAAACGAGGACAGTTTGAACTGCTTTTAAACTGATGAATGACTATTGCTCCCTGTTTTAATTGAAATGGCCCACATTTTTTTAAAATTGTAATTGTACTGTTTGTTTTACAATTGGCATAAACTGCCATAACTTTGTTATAAACAAAAACAGAAAACAAAAAAAAAATCTATATTAAATTCAGGTTTCTAATGAAAAGCAATTTTCCCATGACTATAACAAATAATTTAGTATCATTATTTAGTTTGGTCAAGGATAATACCTCGGATAATGCTATTCTACTGTCGTGAATAATAATTATTTAGTACCTAGTGAATAACGAAGTAGCTACGCTTGAAACGTGAAACGTAAATAATGTAATATACACAATATTATAATAGTGGAGCGTATAGACGCCGAAAAGTCGCTATTTAAAGGTAGAAAAAAATTTCGGAGAGAAAGATATAGGACCCACGTCAATTTTTTAAGGAAGGTGCAATATATCTGAAACTCCGCTGACATTTTCTGGTGGTACTGAAAAAATTTACAAGCCAGTGAGGTAACTGGTGTTCCTGTGTGCGGTGGAACACGGCCCAGAGGCTCCAGGGACCCGGATATAATCGAAAAAAATATCAAAAAATATCTAAAAGACACCAAAGCAAAGAAAAAAATTCTAATACGTATATCTACAGTGTGTCCCCAATCGGTATAATGTAACAAACATTTAGATTTTAAAATTAATATTTTAAGATTAGTTGTATCAAATTAGTAGCTAACCCAACGGGCTTAGATCAGACGATTATGCATACCAGACTAATGCTCCCATGCAACGAGTTCACAAAAATCTATATTATTTTAAACAAATTAGGTTTCATAATAATTAAAATGTAAATAGACAATACTTTTCTGTATTCTCTATTTAAATGCAAATTTTCAAATTTTTTTCTCTAATTTTTTTATTTAAAAGAAGTTTATATCTAATAAAAAATTTCTTCTTAAACTAAAAACTGAAGGTGATTTATTGAACACCATATCGTTGTTTTCGAAATTATCAAAGGACCTTTATATTTTATAATAAATTTAATCACTCTTTTAGACATCCAGTGACAAGCAAAACTTGCAAGTAAGAGCTAAGTGGCTGTTTGTCGAAAATTTAAAAATAAACCAAAGTTAGCCGATTTACAAAAAAAAATTAAAAAGGTATTCGCTCGCTTCACCTGCGCTCGCTCGTGAGTTAAATATTTGCACTGGCTGAAAAACTCTTATTTTTCTTAACTTGTAAATCAATTTCCTATTTTTTGTGACAGTTTGCATAAGAAATATTTTATTCTTGCTATTCGGTATGGGGGGGCCTCGGTGCAAAGTTTGGCACACAGCCAAATATCGCGTTGTTACACCACTGTTAATACAGGCATAAACAATAAATTGAAAATTGTACAAAGTTTCCCGAACATTTATAGCAAATACAATTTTTTTCTTAGAGAACAATAAAATAATGTCATTTTCTAAACATGAGATTACTCCTTACTCCTTGCAGTAGCCGACATTCAAATTTTAATGAATTTTGATGATTACTTTCAGAGAAGAAAAAATTTCCAGGAAAGTGCGTAATAACATTTCATTCAATTTTTAATTATTTATTCCTGTAACTTTTCAGTATCACCAGAAAAATCGTCAGATGAGTTTCAGATACCTTGAACCTTTCTTAAAAAATTGGCATGCGCCCCTATATCTTTCTACTCTGAAAAAATTTTTAATCACATTTTTGAGGTCCATCCGCTCCAGTATAAACGTTTTACATTGTTTCACATCAAAAAACAATTTTTAAAAAATGTGAACGAATAGATGTACCTCGTCGTATAAATTGTTAAAAAAATTGTTATTATTTAATAATAGTCGTGGACAAAGTGTAGTATTTTACTGGTATACAATGGCTATTATTCACTAGGGTTTTTTTACGAAACTCGTCTATGCTCTTTGAATAACATAATATTCTCTGCATCCAAATCAGATGTAGATTAAAATATATCTTCTATAATTACTTCCATAAATAGACTTTAGAGAGTTTAGTTCATTTCATTAAAAAAAATTGAAATTATCTTTAATGCAATTAACACAGTTATATTAAAACAGTTAATCTGTTTATTTTAAATATAGTTTATGTGAATGTTTATTATAAACCGATAATAATATCAGTTTAAATACACAATTTAAGCTACAAACCGTTGTAGTGTTTATACTTACAAAAAGTATTCGGAGAAAAGTTGATTCAATTAATTGACTCCCATGATCTTATTACAAAAATAAATAAATATTATAGCGATTAGCGATAGTCATTGAAATGTCCTTCCTCGTTAAAGATAATAATAAATCCCTATCACTTTGCACTATACTTATTAGTTTATATTCGTTACGCAACGCCTCAATATAATTTATGATTAGCAAATTAATTAATAATTATTAAAGTTTATGCATTTCTATAATTATTTTCTGTTAAGCCCTTGGTTTTCAAACTTTTAAAATTTGGCAAGAATCTTGAAAACGGTTAGTAAACCATTCTGTATTTTATTGAAGTTTAACGGTTAGTAGTAGAAAACTTTTCAAAAGAAAACTTTAGTAGAATGCGCAATATTACAAACTTTATCCAAATTTGACTTCTGCAGGAACCGGAAATTTCAAATTCCTTTCTAAACATTGCCTACTTTGAAGAATAAACAAACACGGATTAAAGTAATCTATTTAACAAATTTCTAATTACCTTCTTGTAAAAGTTGCTGTCCATCATTTTAAGTGTATAATGTTATCAAGTCATCGTGATGTCACTATTAATAATTAAGTCACACTACACAAGCGCGAAGTTGGCAGTTAAACATCAAACAACAAAAACATCACTTCTTATTCTCATGAAGCCGTTTTCAATGCGATTTCAAATATTTTTAGCCGCGAAAAAACATAAACGTACCAGCTATTCAAAATTCGCGTCGATATTTAAAATTCAGTGTAAATTAAGAAAAAAAAATGGAAACATCATCCACTTAACAGAAAACGTCTCCTTTCTGTTGCAAGTCTCAATTTACTGCATTAATCACGTAAATACTTCGAGAATGTGTAGGTTTTCATTCAGGGCGGGCAATTTGGGATTCGGAGATTCCACCAAGGTTAGATTATAGTTGCAGAAATTGCGGCGCCGACTATGATTTGAATAAATGTTATCTACATTTGAGATCTTTAGAATTCTATTTTTTAAATTCAGATCAGGAACATCAGGAAAATAATGAGTTTCGTAACAAAATTTCTGTCATGGTTTGCATTCCAAGATGTTTTTCAAATATAAAAACTGACATTTTAAATGTATCACATGCCAGGAATATTTCTTGTGCTCAACATAAATTTAACTACTATATTATCTTTTTTTTTTTAATATTTTTCCTGTTATATTTACCAATATTGCGAACCCTTACGTTTAAGACGCTAAAAACAAAGCTTTTTGCGACTGAAATATTGGTAGCATCGTTTTGTCCAATTTTTTTTGTATAAAGTATTAAAAATAAATTACTTTCGAAAATAATATCATTAAAGCAAAATTTTGGCCAACAACGGTTTTAATATAAAACGCTGCCTTGAATAACAAATAGCAAATACCATCACAGATGAAATCCTCATCATTTACGAGAAAAATTTAGACCACCTTGGGTTTTTTCTCTTTTCAATAAGTGAGCTTTCGGCTCATCCCACCCCTTTGACCACTGGCACACCCTCAAGCTCCTGGCAAGCTTATTCTATACTTTTTTCTATACAAAGATAACTTCGTTTCGGACTTCTTATTGTATATATTACCTGTTCAGAACAATAGCCTCGGCACCATGTACACAGGCAGCTACAAGCTACACTGTTCATAGATTAATAAATAAAATTAAATATAAAATTGCAATACTATTCGCAATTTTTATATTGCGATATTTTTGCTTGCGATAAATTATACGACAATAAGAATTTTTCATTAATTTTTAATTTTCTTCAAAACAAGATAAAAGAACAACATTAAAGATTTACTAACAAAAAGTGATAACTTATTGACTTGTAAATGTTAGGATTATATTACTTCAATTTTAAATAGACAGGTTCTACTAAAGACTTCATCAAAACCACTAAAATAGTAAAAAAAAAAAAGCTAATGAATCCGGTTCCTAGCGAACTCGAACCTTAAAGCTTGTCGAAGAAAAAATGAAACAATTTCTTCATTTTTTCCGATTCTACTTTAATTTTTTAAGAATGTCGAGTGGTATTAATGTATCTACGTGTAGTGCAGGTTAATATTTACAAATAATAATACTATAAGAAAGTACGCTCATTACTACAACAGTAAAAGTAAGCCCGAAGTAGTCAAGCATGTAACACTGTAGCACAGCGGGGTGTTCCTCTGACAAATAGTAACATATTAGAAAAATTAAATATGATTTATCTATACTTTCACAGGTATAATTTACCACTCGAATAAAATCAAACTTATGTGGTAAAAGTAGAGACCGATGTTGTCTTATTAGTTTTATATTAGTAAAGAGATCGTGATTATATGATTTAAATTTATATACTTAACATTTAACATAGATTACTAACCACCTACAGTTTTCGGTATTTTTCATCTTTGATTAACGTTATATCAAAAATGAATTGACCATATGGTTCTCCTGCTGAGATCGGTTGCTTTAGAATCATTTTCAAATTTCAGTATTAAATTTTCTACGAGTTTTGCAAGGAGTTTAGTAGATATGTATTGCTGAGATTTTATTTTTATCTCTTTATACGATTCTTATAGAAAGATTTCGTTTGCCACTTCATCGTAAGACTATAGCATCATATTTAAGTACTTAAAGTTAAATTATTTTTGCGGAAATAGTCATTTAAGATTATTTATATGAAAAATAATGTTTTCGAGTTCTAAAGAAAACCTTTGATATTTTATACTTACATTACATCTTTTTAAATCTAAATTTTAATAATGAATGAGTGCTTATGACTATAGCTGAAAAAGAAAAGAATTGTTGTAACCCAATTAACTCTTTCTTAAACAAATTATACTATCGATGGCGTAATCTCGAAAAAACTTTAATGTTCAACTGTAACACACACAATGACAAGAAATCCAATTTTCATATATGGATTAGAATTTGCACAAAAATTGCCACTGGAAACTCTGAATCTTTAGCTGTTTACTCACACTTAGGGGTAGGAGGGCACCAACTACCAGGGAGTTAAAGTCTGAGAATCTTGAACCAAATTTTCCAATTTCTTCGGTGAAAAATTGGGAAAGTTTATGTCTAGGTATCAATTAAATTATTTAAACAAAATTAAGGCTTCCAGAGTGTGTTAAAAAATATACTTGGCGATACGTAAATTGTTGTAGCATGTACTTCTTGCGTTTAACATGAGATCCCCAATCCAATCATGCAATAATAAAGATTTTTCAAAATTAAAGATGACTTTCTACGGAAAATGTTTATTTTGGATATTTCTTCTACTGTTTTTCACAAAAAATACGTACGGCAACAGAATTCATACCCTGCATAGAAAATTATTTAAAATAAATTTGAACAATTTGTCAGTTGGCTGTGATTCCATTTAACTTATATGGGAATCAACCGCCTATACTTATGATTTTTACATTTATTTTACGTTCCTCTTTACATGAGTCCGAAAAAGAGGCACTAATAATCCATTCCTATTCTAAAAGACTGAAACACTACATTCGTTATTTTCTTCATCTTCCTAATCAGTCGGGACTTCGGTAAAAGCCCTAGCCCGCTAAGTTCGGTGGAATGTAGAATTTCAGGAGGAAGTAGTAATATTTCAGTGTTTTTTTTTTTAAATAGTTGGTATTCTTTTTTTGTTATTACTGTAGATTTTTTTGACAATAATAACAAAAGCAAATTGATTTATTTTTTAAACAATTTTGACTGACAACGATAATGAATGAAATTTTAATATTAAACAAGGATATTTTTGTTTGACTAAGCTTGGAAGTGTGTAACTAAACGTCTTTGGTTTTTAACGAAAACTATTTTGTGAAGGTTATTTTGAAGAGAAAAAACCGGTCAACTTGAGGAATTCGACTTTGGGCCAAGTTTTATTATCAAATATCCATCGCGTCTTTTATAGAAGTCAAAAGAACGATAGGACCCTTAATTGTCACTTAATTAACTTTAGTACTCTTTTAGTCCTGTAACCTCAAGGAAAAGTATTTAGATGTATGGTTTTAACTAATTCAGTAAAATATTCTTAATTTAAACCTCCAGCTTAAAAATCGATAAGGTATTGCACCCCTTATTTATTCATAAATTAATTTTCTTATTTAATGCAAAGTATTTTATTTTCCATGTGCATAAGTTGCATTGCTGAGCAAAAATCAGCAAAAAACTTCAGTACAATGTTATCATATTACAAAGTGTCTAAAAAGTAATGAGACTCGCTCTTTAAAAATATTTGTTGATACTTATCTTAGAAATTAGCTCTTTCAAACTAACTCATTCGGGAAGCCACGCAAGACGTTGTTCCCACTCCTGAAAACAATATATTTTGATGTCTTCAACAGACAACTCCTTTTATTGGTCCGTCAGGACCGTTTTGATTTTCGGAAATAGAAAATAATCGTATTGACTGAAATGAGGGAAGTAAGAAGGCCAAAAATTCGTGATTCGTAACTTGTTGTCACTAAAAATTTAAGAAAGATGAGACCGCAACACACTTTCAGGCGTACTTATGGTTCTCAGTTAGGAACCATTTTTCTGGAACTTGTTGCACATTCAAGTCTTGGATTAAAATACATGTTATAATGAATGATCTGTTAAATTTTGGTGTGTTATCTTCTTATCTAATGTTTTCACGAATATTACAAAACAAACTTAATTTAAAAAATTATAAACCTAATTTTTCTCTCGGTGTAATGCATTTACACCATGGTGCAATAGTTAAACGTCCATATATTTCCAATCCAACGTTATTGCGGAACGGCTCCATGCAAATAGTGGTACGGATGTTGCGTGGACCTGTCAAGTGTCCACGTGGGTGGATCAGTTTCCGTCTTTGTCCCTCTCTTTCCATATCCCTACCATTTTCTTTCTCAATCTCGTACATGGAATCTTCACGCCTTTCTAAGGAATGTGTAATAGATTGGCAAAGTATTAACAGTATAAAGGAAATGTATTATCCTGGCTGCTGAGATTTTTTATGTAGGATCCGAATTCCAAGTTCAAATTCGAAATGGAAAATATCAAAACCAAGACTTTATTTATTTGTCATTGTTAAAGGTAATTGGACTTGAACGTGTCCATAGTTTCCGGATTCTCAATTAAGTAATATTTTAATAATTTTACTTTAGGACCTATAAATAATACGATATAACGATCTGCAAACGTTGTAAGTTGCTTGTGTGTAAATAAGCAAGAAGTACATCTTAGTCGAGTGTGTATTTTCTTGGGACTTGGGTAGATGTTTTTGCAAAATGTCCGAGGGCGGAAACACGGGGGCGGTGGTAGCTACCTTATATAGACAAAGGCTTGCCAGAGTAGAAGGTCGCGCCAATGCAAGTATATAAACTAAAGCTGCTCAGTCTGGTTAATTATAGTGACAATCATGAAACTTGAATTTAAGATCCTGTAGGATTTACTTGGACTACATAATGTATTCATCAAAAACAATATCTAATTACAGTTATATAAACAACATTCAATTCAATTCAATTCGTTAAGACGTTACATCAAGAAAGTTTAGAACAAACAACTCAATTCAAATTTTTTCTTAATGGAGGAAATTTTAAACCTTCCCTCTTCACGGCAACTCAAGGTTAAATCCAACCAGATTATTTAATTAAACCGTGATTACAATCTCTAAAAATGTTTCCACTATTTTTTTTAAAGAAATTAATTTTTATTATGTAAAACCAGTATTCTTGCAACTTGCAGCACATTAATCTTTACTGAAGCAGCTGATCGATTTTATGGTTCAGTAACTCATTACTGGTTTATGTAATGGCCACCTATTTTCTGTCAAAATATAAAAAATATCTTTATTGGAAGGTTGCAATAATTTTATTGTAAAGGTAACAGTTTACGCAATGTGTTATAAAAATCACTTCTGATTTGCATGGTAATTATTCTTCGTTACACCGCGCGACTGGTTTATTTTATATTACCTATACCTACTACTTATAGTCCTTTTAACGTATCGGAACCCTGAATGAATTTCTGTATCAAAATATTGTAAGTACAATATAAAAGTAAGTTCCAATCACAAAATATATTTTAGATTTCCAAAATTCCATTCCAGGAAAATTCCTGAACTTGATGTTGGTGCCTGCAACGAATGACTTGATTTTAAAACGTCATGTTATTGGAACTATTTATCTCATTTTAATTAACATTGAGTTTTCGGTTAAATCAAGCATTACTTGAAAGTTCGCATCATCAATCAATTTCTTGAATCGACCTGAACTCATTCGTTCAAGTTTAAAACAGTTGATTGTGTAATTGGTATATTGGGATAAAAATCACAATCTGATTGAATGCTCATGCATCCCTACATCGAATCGTAATTAGGGTTTCATTTCGCTATACTTTTCTGATAAATTAGGCACATCTACTAAGAACAGCTACAAATAATTGACATATGGGCTTTCGAAAAGATTTTTGTCGCACTTTTCCAGTATTTACAAACCAAATGAGAAACATATTTAAAATATTAAAGCAAGGTTTTCCTATTTGAAATTTTGAAGGTTTGGTTTTTTGAGCTTGGAGGGTTAAGGGTAGGATATTGCAAGTAACCCCTAGAAGTGTTTGATTGAAAATAAACGTGAAAGGGTGTGAGGTTTTCCTTAACAAAAATGTGTAAAGTAAAATGATTTCTAAATATTCGTTTACACTTATGAGACAATCTGTAATAGGTACGCTACTATATTACTATATTTGTTTCTTCTGCAATGGCGGTTTTTCCACTTTTCTTGATATACAAACAACAAGTCTAAAGTGATTGTAGTATAAATTGTAGAAGAGGAAACGAAATATAGATTTTTATTAAAGAAATTTACCTAAAACTTTTTATTAAAATGTAATTGCAAACTCGAAGATGCAGGGCAATAAAAGATAGCTATTTCCGGCTAAAGGAGTAACTGTAATATTTAAATTGATGATGTACAGTTAAAATACATCCACATTTAAATAATGATGTCTAAACTTTATTTACAAGAAACTAAAGGTGCAATACAATAGAAGTATATAACAGTAACCTGACAATAATTTATTTCCTGGATGTATATTTACTTAACTTATTTAATTTATTTTTGTCGACAGACCATCTTCACAAAGTATTTGAACAATGAAACCCACGCTAAAGCAATACATATATCGTAAGTGGCGTCTACAATATTTATTTAATGCCAAAAGAACAGTTTAAATAAAAAATATAATATAGGTACCTACCTGTTGATTCCTTAGAAAAATTTAAAAAATCAATGTTTTTTAAAGTTGAAAAAAAAAATTAAAAATAAACAAATATAAACTTTTATAACATTATCAGATGTAAAATGTTCAAAGTTTCCAAAGTTCTTAATATTTCATATTATGTTAATTGTTAAATAAACCAGAAAAACTTTCGCGTTGCTATAACATTCGTTAGAAAAAAAATCCGTAGGCCCAACAAGATCTTACGTGTTTTTTTAAGATAAAATGTGAACCTTTATCTATAACCGGTAATTTAGCTACATAACAACTTAATGTCCGTTAATCTGCGACGCTCAGATCACAACTTCATTAATTAAGAAAGGTGATGTAACATCTTGTTTGCTTAAACACTTTAAAGTAAGAATCTTAGAAGCTGTTTTAAAGTCAAGATTAACATTCCAAAGAATTTTATGTACCTATACATATTTTCTTAGCAAATGAAATATGTGGAATTTCTACATTTATTTTAGAAATTTAAGATATGCTCGTTTGTGGAAAAGTATAGCGTTCTATCCTTATAGTTGGACATGATAAAGAACAAATTAACATGTAAACATAATATAGGTACTCGTTTCCAAAAATACAATTACTTTAGATAGGTATAACCTACTCTGTATCAACCACTGTACTCTGTACTACTCTGTACTACTAGGTACATCATAACACAAGCCGATTTACAAAATTACTTCAATACCCAAGTATTGATATAAAATAAAATATATATTAACACGGAAGGCAAACAAGATAGAAAAAAAAGTAGCGAAAAGACTTGGAAAAAGCAACTGAGAAAACCGTTACAAAAAATGCCGATCTAAGAACAAACCACAAAATTCCGGATAAAAAATCGGCTGAAAGAAAACCACTGAAATACAACTAAAACTCAAACAGCCCCGTATTCTGTTCCCCATGTAACAGAACTTACAATTGTACAATTAGGCACAAAAAATTAGAAAAAGATATAAAATCCCATAACTAGGGCTGCCAACACCCTGCAAAGGATACGACACCGACATGTTATTAAACCTTAGACCATTGTTAAACCAATTCTGTGCAATGATGAACTCAAATAATTCAATTTGGTAGAGGGTAAAAAAAGCTAGAGCAGGTGGAACAGACCGGACAAATAATACAACGGGAGTTGGAATGACCGAATTTTTATTTTCTATTTGAGAAGAACTATCAGCGTCAGTTTAAAATTGAACTACCCTATTCAATAGTTAATTGTTTAATTAGACAGAAAAATAACAGATTTACTGCCGCGACTATAGCGTTTACAGCTGAGGCGAAACCGAAAAAAAATTTAGTTAAATAAATTAGAAGATTGTCATACTCAGTGTATTTATTTAGCTTATCATACTTTCTTCACAAAATAACTAATAAGTAATTAATGATTTTGAATTTTTTTATATTTAAAGTCCTTGCAGAAAAAATTGTATACGAAACACATTACGAAAATGTCTTTACGAGACTGTTGACTCGCTTTGGTGACTTGTTATGTAAGAATAAAAAATTGACTTTTAAATGCACGTCTTACACGTATACTGGAAACAAAAATTTCAGACACTTTACGAAACAATATTGGGCTCGTCATTAAATCTGAACAAAACTTTATATGAATAGTTTGTAGTGTACTGTTTGCTGTTTCCTTCAGGAGTCTTATTTCCAGCGGCTTTGTCTTCTGCGCCTTTTCTTCCAGAGTTTTTTTTATTTGAAAGTCATATATTTTTGCTGAACCTTTACTTTGTGCTACAGTGGCTACGTCGCTTTACATAAAATTAAAATATCACACTGAACTTTGAACTCCGGAATAGAATTTCCATTTTGAAGTACAATTAACAAATACACAAATCTATATCTGAAACCGCTTTAGCAGTAGAGCTTTGATTCCATACAGCAACCTTATAATATAGTTGTTCAGTAATTTATATGAAATTTGGGTTGGCGTTCTTCATTCATACTGTTAACTGTAAAGTATCAAACAAGGCAAATCAAGTTCGCCTTACAAATTGTTTGTTTTCAGTTTACAAGAAACTTAACACTTCAGAACTTGACAGTCTAAACTAACCGCTTCCTATTAAGAAAATTCTTTCCAATTAATTCTTTATCATGGTACGACTAATATATCAATATATTATCATCTCTCATTTTCTCTGAAATAATAATCAGAAGTAGATACCTACTTTAGAATCAATTAAGTTGACACAATAATTGTTTTATTAGGATCAGAAGTGCAACTTTTTGGGGTGTGTCTGTAAGGTTTAATTACAGACGAAGTCCAAAAAGGCACTTTTGATCCGAATAAAACATGCTAATTTAAAAAATTAGAAACGTCAAAGATGTCGTATCTCTACAAACAAAAAAGTTGCAGGCTGTAAATTTTCAACGCTAATGAAAACGTGAAATTTTTAAAGAGCGGAGGAACCCACAAAATGTTCTGTAACTGTCATTTCTAAATATTTAGAAAGGGTCGCTTAAAACTTTTAGATAGAGAACAATTACAGAACCAAATTGAACAATTTCTAAAAACTTTATTGCAATAATTGTTGTTTGAGCGGCAATAAAAGTAAATTTTGCACCAATCACAAACCTTAATTTACTTCTACTGCCGCTCGTGGGCGGCATTAAAGTAAAATAATAGTTGCTTGGTGCAAAATTTACTTTTGCTGCCGCTCAAGCAAGAACTGCAGTAAAGACAAACTTTAACCGTTTCTATAAAGTTTTAAAGCGTCTAGTTTCTCTGACGTTTGAAGAAAAAAATTCATAATCATATTTCTCGAATACTCGTGCAATTAATTATCGCTTGATATTCTTCCAATAAACAAAACATTTGCTAATTTTTTTATAGTTTTTTGACGCATAATTTATAATAAAATAATCTAAAGCTTGAAACCTAAGACATTTAATATATCTTACGAAGGATGTAGCCTATGCAAGTTTCTTAAATTGTATGTTTCCAATTATATTTAGCAATAAAATTCATAAAGAATGCCTCTTCTTAATCGTAGTGTTCATAAATTTCTATCGTTTTCAGTTTAGTAAACGACAATCAAAGTAGAAAGCAGAATCATGGTAGTAAGTACGTAATAAGAAGTCGACTCGTGCTATTCCGTTCAAGTTCTTTATTTTTATTTGCCAAACGCGCATTGTGCCTACTTATATTCTATATTGGTTCAGTGTGGGCTTACATTATGGTTCTACTAAAATAATACGCCGTTTGCTGGTAAAATATTTGGCACACCTATACTTTTCGAAGTTCGACATTTTCATATATGGGATATATAAATCAAAAGATAACCGATTTCTTTTTCGAACTTAAAATCTTGCATACAATTGAATCTAAATTTTGTTGCGAAACATTTTTATAAGTCAATCGAATTAAATATTAAACGAAGTTTTAAAAAATCTGCCATAAGAAATATTTATTGATGATTCTTCTGTCGTCATATTATCTTTTTATGTGTATAATAACTTCCATATATTAACACTATTCCACACCAAAAATAAATTAAAATTTTGTAATTTTATTCCTTCTCTTATTACGAGAATGGCCTGCCAAACATAAAAAGCAAGCAGATGGTTCTTAGAAGGACAGTAGGTTTCCTGTTTTGTTATTTACGACAAAATAAAGACTAATAAATGATTGTTTATGTTTATATTTCTTTTAAACACATTCTATTCTCGACATTCTGCAACAATTGATACCAAAATGTAAAAGAACTCCCAATGGTGATGTCACTCATTGTTTCATAAAACTATATACAATAATTTAATATATTCATAAATGCAATCTTTAGAACTTTAGATGACTAAAGAATTTACTAAGAAAATGTATAGCTTTATACAATCATTTTCTATACCAATTCTTTAATAGTTCCAAGAAAACAAAGGAGACATAATTTTGATTATTTTTACGGAATACAATAAAAATGTAGGACGTGTGGGTCTATAAATACAAGTTTTAAAACTGCGAAAAGCTCCAAAACATAAATCATTGTTTTAAATAAAAACCCACACAAACTATCTAATAATGATAATTTTTGGAATGTAGAAATTAAGAACACAATGTAATTGAGTAATAAAAACGTTTTAGGTTTAACTGTAATTGCAAATAATATCAAACAAATATTAACGTAAAACTTTTATTAAGAATATGAAGGAAAAACTTCAAATTCGCAGTTGAATAAATTTTTGGTTGTGCCAAAATGGCTAATTCGGGAGTGATACCAGTCTCTATAAAATAAAGCATTAATAGATTAATTTATAATCGGAAGGGGAAGGGGGGCTCATAAAATTTTGCGGCGAGGCCCAAAAATTCTAGTTACTCTCCTGAACTGAATCACTTGTTTCATGCTTTTAAGTTGGTTTAAAATTTAAATATTGATGGGAAAGCTAAAATTATAAACAACAACAAACTTTATCGACATAACAGCAACATTATACAGAGTCTCTCAAAAAGAAACGGCATCCAGTTAATGGCATGTTCCTTTCATGAAAATAAGAGGAAAAGGTCCTGTTAACATGGGTCCACAAATGCTTCGTTACCGAGATACAGGGTGTTGAAAGTTGTAAAAAATATCAATCTTTTTTTCATTTATTCGGAAATGACTAGGAATTAAATTTTAAAAAGTAAGCAATACGTATGTATGTACCTTTGCTATAAGTGGACCATATTAGTCAGTTTTTTCCTTCTCCAGTGGCGTAACTACAGGTGGGTATGCGAATATTTCTGGAGAGAAAACGATACGTCACTGTTTTTTTGTTTTTGACAGATTTTTAAAATTTCTCAACTAATTTACGGTTGAAACAGTCTCTTGAGATTTTTTCCTACCATTAACCGTTTTCATGTAAATCACACTTCAAAGATGAAAAATGCGAATAAAAAAATAACTCTGCAAATCCGTTTTAATGACCGCCTTTAGCCTCAAAATTTTATTCGAAGAATAGAAGCTTGTCTTGAAGCTAATGGCGGTCATTTTGAATATTATTTGTAAAATAATAATAATAATAATCATTTCGGAATATATGAAAAAAAAATTCTCGATAATGAAGTATTTGCGGACCCATGCGCGCAAGCTATTAAGAAGTCTTCTTCCTCTTAATAAAATGTTAATTATTCGTAATTTGGGCTAAATTTAAATAATTAAAGTGTTATTGTCTTATTCTATAGCGTCCTTGTTAAGTCATACTGCAAAATTAGCTGCAAAATAAATTCAAGGATCGGAACACTGCCAAAGTCGACCACATCAGACAATTGTGCACTCAATGTACAAGTATTTTGTTATTATTTCTATGGTACCAACCTTCATAAATATTAAAGAAAATTAATTATAGTTTCCAGTAATTAACAAATTGAAAATGAAATTTGAAAATTATGGCATGTCTATTACTATCACTTGTTGCACAATAATTTTATCTTTCAATTAAAATCATTTTACCTTTCCTATAAATGGAATTAGCGAGCAAAAACGTTCAATACAGCGTTACATCTCTATGTTCGAGAATGATATATTAATGATCTAGAATGTGTTCCAGTATTCAATTAATAAATATAACTCTTAGACAACTTTTGAAAGATTGCTCGCTATTTAACGTATCCACAATACAATGGTCGCTCTTGGTAATAGAGTGGTGCAGCTCATTTGGAATCGAAATTCTAACCTGGCTGGCGGCAAAAATAATTAAATAAGTTATACAAACAATACTTCTTTCAGAATATGATTGATGGACGATGTCAAGAATCTTTATGTAGTTTTATTGAGAATTACAAGCAAAAGCACAGCATCCTGAGGGAATGAAAAATGCTACTTATTGTTTCAAAATTTAATAGGAATGGTTGGTGAAATTTTAAAATTCCACAAACGTCTTAAAGAAAATTGTAGGTTTCGTTTTGAATTTTCTTATCTCGATCAATCTGTAGTTAAATCCTTGTTTTAAGCTAACCAGCGGTCAATTGTCATGGATACGAATTGTTACAAGAATTGTATCCATGATAACTGACCGCTGGTTAGCTTAACGGGAGTTAATAAACCACCCCCACCTAAATCTGGCAAACTTTATGAAAAACAATATAAACAATAATAGTACCTATACCTTGAATGATTATTACCCTCGAGTATCTTTCATTCGCGGGATCAAAGGATGCACTTTGGTCCCCCAACAACAGGCATTAATTAAATTTTTTGGGGACTAAATAAAAATTTAATCTCTCGGAGATTAAAAATGAATTTAATTTAATGATTAAAAGTGATACTTTGGTCCTTCAAAATGACGCCTAATAGTTCCTTTAGTCCCGGAAGTGTAAAAAATACAAAGATTACATATTTTACAAAACATGCATTTATTTCTAAATTTAACTAAACTGTTAATACATATGTTTTGAAATCTGTTAACAACAAACTTAAAGGATTAACGTAATTAATTTTTTATTTTAATTTCATGACAGCACTCATTATTTTAAACCAACCATTTACTACTTTTATTGGGTATCAAGCAATCTATAATTCATTTAATTACAACATAACAGCGTAGTGTGGAGGCTTTCATGAGTTTCCTTGTCCTTGACGAATTGTTTACTTCCAAATATTTCTGCCTACTTTAGACAAAAATGCGTTTTACGTTACGTAAGAATGGCATCTCATTAAAATACAACCTTAATTAATTTAATAACCGCTGTAAAACTAACATGTAACCTAGTTTCGAGCTGTTTTTATGAATGGAAGAAAACCTTCACGACATAAACACAGTCCTCGTTGTTGGTACCGCTGTTGTTATTATTATTCCTTGTAAACAAAACTCAATTATCTTGCATATGGTAGTATTGCATAGATCCCAACGATAAGACCATTCATAAAACAGCCAGATTAAAGCTTAGGTATTAAATCACAATACGGAAGGTTACTAAATGCTTCAGGCCTTGCCTTATATTTGTATGTAAATAAGAACTTTCTGATGTACAGGCACGTAGAAAAGAAGTGTTTCCCCTTTTTTTTTTTAAATTCAGTTTATACAAGATATCCTGAAAAAAATAAAAGATATTCGGTTAAGATCAAGTAGAAAGTTAATGTAGATACATATCTTGAGGTATGGCTCTGCGTTTAGTAATCTAGGGAATACGGAATTCCAGGATGTTATATTAATTGCAACTGTTACACTGGCATTTTTTTCTGGAAGATGTAATGGTATCAGGCAACGTGAAATAATGAAATTTAATTGTATTATTTTTTTTTTGTGCAACTATACGGGAAGTGAACGTTTCTCGTTCGCTATACATGCCGCGAAATCCAATTTCGCGGCCGTTGCTAAGGTAACGGCCGCTAAAGTAAAGCAAATTGTTTTATTTACGCTATTTCCATAGTAACGCGCCAACTGATAGTCGTCCTTCTATTTACAATGAATTAAACTGTTCGTTTTCTAAAAGCAATAAAATTTGTAATTACATATTTTTTACGGTTGCACAAAAAATATGTATACCTAGTGCACGAAATTCTTTAGCACCCTCGAGATTGTCTTTCCTCGGCCGCAGTCCTCGGCGACAATTTTCTCTCGGTACGATAAAGACACATTTCGCGGCCTTGGTATATATTATACAAATAACTATTCCTTATTCTTTAGATTATTTTTTTGCTGTGGCTATATTCTTCCGTATATTTATATTAACTTAAAATTCTGAATACCTAATATTTCTTTTTGGAAAATTTCGTATTCTTATGCAAACTCATATATAAATAATTAATGGCTCTGTAGGTCTGGAATGAGTACATAGTAAATTTAGCAACTTAATCTACTTAAAGAGAAAGTTTATTAACTGGAAAAGTAGAGAAGTAGAGCTATTAAACACCAACGTAAAACTTGAAATTTTTTTAATCTAGATTAACCTAATATAAATTTACCACCCAAAAATGTAAATATATCTTTTCAACTGATATAAAATATGAAAACGTAGGTATTAAGGTCGACATTCTCTAAACACGAACAGCTTGAAGCCTTTGTGATTAAAATTCCGTTTCCTTGATTCTTTACGAATTAATAACCACCCGCGTACAAATTTTTATCTAGATTCAATAATTACCTGATCAGAAATTCTTTCATAATGGAATAATTAAGAATATCGACAGTGATTTATACTAATTGTTAACATTAATAATTATTCAGCAGAAAATTAATCTATTCTACTGTATACCTACCAATAAACAGCATATTTGTGATATGTTTAAGATGTAAATATCAACAAATCGAAGCAATTCTATTGATCTTGTTCAGTTAATTTTAATCGATTATGTTTTAAGTAATTTCTTTTGTTCTCAATTATTTCTATTTTAACATTCTAATTTTATTCAGAATCTTATTAAAATTTGTTTGTCCACGACTAGTAAATGATCCATCAATTATTTATGTGTCAAGGATAATGGTATCCATACTGTACAGCAGTAGATTATTATTATTATTCACTAGTGAATAATGAAGTAGCTACGTTTTGGTACATGAAAATGAAAAATCAAATATCGCGAAACAAATAATTATCGCAATATTAAACGTTTGACAGAGTTTCACATGAAAAATCAATTTCTGGCAAGGACATATGTGGGTGTTCAATGAAAGGTACCTACCTAGGCACCCTTAGTATCTTTCAAAACAATTGTTTGCTTGGAAATCGTCAAGAAATGTCAACAAAGACAGCTAGGGAGACATCTTTTTACGTAAAATTCGGACGTCTCTCATCAACCCCTTAGCGGTTTTTGTTTCACCGCAAGTTCTCGCAAATGTTCGTTCTCTCTTTCAAAGTCAAGTCATTTATAAGTATTCAGCAGCTTAACCGAAATAAATATAATATCGTTTTTAATTTTTTTTATGCAAATGGTAAAATGGATTCGTTATGAAACTACCTTTCCACCGATGTGCCACATTGTACCTATGTGCCATTTGAAATTTTAGAGGGGGAGGTTTTGACGGCTGAGTTGAGCCAGACGTCCGCATTTTACGTAACAATATCTCTTTGTTGGCATGTCTTGGCAATTTTCAAGCAAACAATAATTTTGAAAGATACTGAGGGTGGATACTTTTCGTTGAAATCCCCTGTACATGCCAGTATGTTATGTGATAGCAAATGTTATCGGATTGAAGTATGTCATCATATAATACTAGTCAAAAAAATATTTTACTCACATATAATGGCTATTATTCACTAGAGTTCGTTATGAAACCCTTTGCTAATACAAATATGTATACAGATTTGAGATTGATGTCGACTACCAGGAACATAGGGACATGCACGACAGTGCTTTTACATTTGATTTTTAAAAATATTAAAGCACTTTCAACTATGAAGCGAATTAATGATTAGGAAAATGAAGGAACATATTTTATTTATTTAACATTACTTCAAATCAATAACACGCAAATAAATTTTATTTTTCTTCCTGTTCCTTTATTTTCCTAATCATTCTTTTATGTAGCACGTGGTGTTAGATCTGACTGCAAGTGCTCTAATATTTAAAAAAAATCAAGTCCTGCATGTCCCGAAGTTCCTAGTACCTACGTATAGTTTACTGAATAATTTGAATTCATTTTTTCCTCTTTGTAACTTATTTTCCCTAGGTAACAATTTAATGGTCCTATAACTAGTAACTCTTTCAGGATATGAAAATAATAATTGCAACATTTATCAAATTAAGAAAAAATATTATCAGGTAATAAAGACGTGTGGTATTTTTTAAGGTAATTCTTTTAACTCCACAGTTTCTATCAGTTAGTAAACGAGTTGATACTTCCTTATAAGGCTAGGGAATTGGTAGTTCTTTATATAAATTATTACAGTCGTAAATCAGATCAGGTGGAAATATGCACCTGGCTGTAGAAATACGTTTACCTCGACGCCTACCTGAAAATTAGCATTTTTGATCATAGGTGTGTCTCTTATGCTAATTATGGCAGTATATAAAGCTAAGTGATTAACTTTGATATACTTAATTAGATAATTACATTCTGTAATGCAGCCCATAAATTCCTCTTCCATGTAAATTTTTTAGTGTCATTCACTGCGCAGATTAAGATGATAAAAGTAATCGGGTCCATTTGGATCCATATTAAACAAGTTAAATCTTTTTTTATAGTTTTAAGCCATGCATTTGAGTCTATTGCGTATCAAAATCGTTTATTTAACCACAATCGTTATCCTTTATTTTCTGCCTAAAATGACTTCCATGTTAAAACTTTAAACCATACGTTATGTATTCGATTATTACGGTAAGCCAACACGCAAACACGCAATAGGAATAATTCTTAACATGTACTTCATTTTTTGTAAACGATAACGACTATCGTTAAATAAACGATTATTATGATACGCAATAGACCCGAATTATTTCCATAGCTTATTTTTTGCCTACAACATAACTTTTATTAAACGATTTGCTTTATTTTAGCTTTTCACGTATAATATAACATGACAAATTATTTATTTGAGTATTTGAGATTATTCTTAAAATATTAAAATAATCATTCGTAGCAAAAAATTCAACATTATTCAGGTGATATTTTTCAAATCTGAACTTCGAATGTTATATCCTTGGAGAAAGTACTTTTCTGTTCAAAGTAATTTAGACTTGTGTACAAAGGGCATCCTGTAAATTTCTTTATTGTTGAGAACAAGACAATTTTATATTTATTGTTGAGAACATAATACAATAACAAACATTAGTTGTATGTGCTGTACTTAATGTGTATATTTGATCTCTGCAAACTTAACAGTTCTATGATGCTCAGGTTGGTTGATCATGTAAGTGTAACCTACCCATTATAAAGCACTTATGAAAATTAAATGAAGTACAGGATAATAAGATTGTAAATACTTAAGAATTTATAATCTATGATTTTTGCCATAATATTTACGGTTATTACTTTTGTTAACTTTAACCTGTACTGTAGTTCATTCATACAACATTACTTTAAATAAATACCGTACAAGATTGTACAGCATAAAATAAGGATTACCTACTGGCTATACTAGCTTGTTGTCGTATATCCATTAAAACAAAACAGTTTCATTAAAAATAAGTAAAGCAAGAATAACGTAATGGTGAATAGTGTAAATACCACAATTTGTATTCTAGGTTTATTGCGGTAATATTTCAAATTAATATGTTTATTAAAATTAATTAAATTAGCGATAATAAAGTGGTCCACACATTTTCAATCGGCCGATTACTCCCCAGGCTAGTACATAATTATAATTAAATTCAGTGGCGAATTTTGTATTTGGTGGGTCCTTTCAGGAAATAATATTTTGGGCCCCACCTGGAAATAAAAAGACTGTCAAGTATTCCCAACTCAAAGTTACCTATTATTTTTCTGGATTTGTTCTAACTACTTACTTGCGCACCCCCGTTCGCAAGGTTATCCTTGGTAGACTGTAATATACTTCACGACATAATCTGCCTGAATAATTTTATTTTTTCAGTTTTTGTAATATATATTTTTTCTATGTAGGGTGTCTCAAAATTCACGCCCGTACTCTTAGAACTTCATTCAGGGGACTAAAGTAAATCGAAAATTAAAAGTGCAAAAAAGTACAATTGTCTTTGGTTATCCAGTTCCTTTATTAATCCCTCGAAGCATCTTTGGGAAAACAATTTTGTTCGTGTCAATTATTTTCACTGTTGTCATAGAAAAAATTACTTCCGTAGCTAAGAAGTGGGCAAACCATGAGATGGATTCTTTCAAAACTTCTTCTCTTAGTTCTGCCCGAGTCTATTACTGAAACAGTTAATAATTTGTTTCAGAATTGATCCCCTCTCTAGAAATATTTCATTTTGTAGGATCAATAAATACTAAATTTTTCAATATTTTGATGAAGACCTCCCCGCGAGATGTTCATATGGAGGATAACAAAGAGGATCATATTAGAGAGAAATATAAATACTAGGAACACAAACCCCTACCACCAAAATATTTAAGTAAAACCTAAATACGTATTTCGGCAGCTAAGCTGCCATCCTCAGTAGGAAAACTATCTAAACTTAAACTATCTAAAGTAACTATACGGTGTGAGGAAAGACCTCAAAACCATGTCAACAATGGAAGTCTAATGCTAAATACTCTTGTAACAATTTAATTCTTTAGTTGAAGACACTTCCGTTAACAATTTTAAATCTTCAATGTTTATACCATGTTCCGTAAATATGTTTTGAGCAACACTCGATTTATCAAATCTATGATTTTTGAAGCGAGCTACATGTTTCTTTAAACCTAATTTCAATGTTACGTTTAGTTTGCCCAATATATTTACGATTACAGTTGGAGCAGTTAATTTCATATATTCCAGACTTTTCCAAAGATTTCAGTTTATCGTATTCTATTGAAAGGTCCTTCCAATTAACACGTAAATTATGTTACTTTCCTATTGTTGTATGAGACACATTCCTGGCAAAATACTCCAAACATGCATATTTATGAAACAGCAAAACAACAATACTGCCAGCACCCAACCAGATTACTTGTTTGCACACTATTTCAAGGACTTGTTCATTAGACTTTAATCTTCCCATTAAAATAAAAGGAACTCACATTAACATATTTTCTAATGTTGAATGAATGAATTTTCTGTAACATCACAGAATCGTACAGGTTAACCCAATTTTACAATCCACCTATTCGGATAATAAAATGTACATGTTGTTGATCCCATAAAATATTGTTCGGTAAATCAGGATCTTCATGATTTGGGTAGTGAAGCGCAAGGGCAAGAATAAAATCATCCCTTAAAAATTCTACATATTTTAGAGCGTTTAATGAAGCCCAAAAATTCGACCAGGAATAATTTTTATGATCCCCTATAGGGTTGAATATTTTCAAAGTAAAAGAAATTACAATTCTAATTCAAAAAGTATCTTGAAAATAATCGTAAATCTCACAACAATTGTAACCACTGTTCATTGTCTTGTCAAGTGTCGTTAACGGAAAATGTACTTTAAACAAGTCTTCAGCTAAAGACAATTTATTTGCTTACAAATACTTGTCTTGAAAATTGAAATTGACTTTGAATAAGAACATAAATTCTTAGTTACGTTTCTATTTACTCCTTACATTTTGCTTTTATATCCAAATATATAAATAGATATTTGACATAAACAACCGCGCAACTAGGGAAATAAAGTAAAAGAAAGTTTTATGAGGTTTAAAATTACAGTTTTTTTATTATAATAAAAAATTTGTTATTTGGCATTAATCAGAGATCAAAATATTTTAAAAAGGATTTTCAAAACCTACATAAAATGTTAATAGTAATCTGTATATGGGGTTTCAAGTCCTAAAATGAGAAAAGAAAGGAAGAAATTTATTTTGATGATGCCTTTCTAAATCCTGAAATATGGGTCGAGCTTGACGAGTTTTTAAATTAAGGCATGAAAAATTGTGATACCAAGAATAATTGCGAATAAAACAAACAGACAGACAGACAAGCTTCAATTTTATTAGAATGTAATATCCGTAAGAATTTTTATTGTAAGTACTACTTCCTTAATCCTCTGTATATTAATGATAACCATATGTTACTTGACAAATACTAAATTATAATCAGCCACAAATAAACAAATTTATATGGCATATGTAAAATCGATTTATAATTGAAAACAGCACTTAAGAAAAATGCCATCCCACGACTAAGTACAAATAAGGACTATCTTTAGTAAAATATTGCAATTTCAGACCGGTTTTGCTGCTGCCCACACCACACTTACCCATGCTAATAAATGACCATTTTCATAAAAAAGTGTGGCGTAAAACTGTTTGGAAAATATATACATAACTCGATTTACGTATTTGGATCCGATTAATATATGCTACTTTTGGTATGTGGGTTTTATTTTAAAAATTCAGCCTGTTGTATATGCAGCAACTCTCTCGTCAGTAGTACAGGTTATCTGGATTCCATTTATCTACATGGAGGATAATAAAAAGGATAATTTTATTAACATAGCTAATAAATACATAAAATCGCTGAAAAAACCTGAAAAACGACATTAAAAAACTGCGTTAATTGGTAGCATTATTTATTGAAACAAAAGAATCAAATTTAATTTTTCCTAACTTCTAAATTCAAAATAAAAAGCAATGGCAAAATTAAGCTTTGGGATTTTGTAACAAACTTGAAAAAAATCTATAGGACTACATGTTAAATAAATATCCTCAATAGTGTAAACGTTAGTAACCAAATCAAAAACCGAACACCAAACATTTGAAAATTTAGCTTTCGCACCCGCTAGCGGCTGACCCGGACAGCGAATCATGCTTTAAAAGGTCAGGCGCGCTTTTTCGAATACCAACTTGATCCATTGGTCAATTTTCCGCTCCTTTGAAATATTGACATTCGTCTCCCTCCCCTGGACACCCCTAATTCCGCAAACACATATTCGGAAACGTTTTGAGAGTTTCCGAATTTTTCTACGATTTTCCGTCCAAACCGCGACTCTCTAACCCCGCGCATAGTTGAGATATAAAGAAATTGTTTGGAATCCTGAAGAGAGTCACGATCGAAAGCGGTTTTGCGCTTCCACCTCGAACGACATTTCAATGACCTCCAAACGTTCACAGCTCGGCGGTTTCTAACTTGGAAGTTGGAAAAAACCTCGGTTGTCCCCCATGTACACCTTAGTCCCCAGACCAGAACCCGGCGTCTCCGGCAATTTGTCATTGTTGCCCAGTAATTTATCAAATAGTACAAAAGGAATAAATGCACAACTTTGGTGATTATAGTCCTATTGTAGTTGAAATTTTAACAGTCTTTTAACATTTTGTGGTAGGTTCACACCAGCTAAAATAATTTTAGAAATAGTAAATAATAGTCGAAAAATTCTATAATTTTCTTTTCTGTAGTTTGTAATATTTTCGAATTATGACGTAATCAGAAAATAAGGAATAATTGTCGTTTATTCCTAAGATTTTCTAAGATATCTTAATGTATTGTGAACCTCCCACTTGTTTTTCTCTTGATGCCGCGTTTGTACGCTTGCGCAGTCCAAAGACCAATCCCTACCTCCACGTGTTTGACCTTGCCGTCCCTCACTTTCATTCAAGTTTAAATTTTCAAACGTCTAACGTATATTTACACCCTTACAAGCATCTGTTCAATTGGAATTTAATTCGTTACATTTTATTTTTGTGTTTTTTTCGCAATTCTTGTTAGTTTGTTACCAAAATGTCGTTTCCTAGAGCCAAATTACAACGTTTTAATGAAACTCAAGGTAAGTTTTAATATTTTCATTCAAAAAATTGAAGAGAATGTGTATTTTTGTCAGATAACCTCACACTCCATTGTATGTTTTTATTTTATTATCGCGCCAATATTTTATTGCCTTATTTAGATTGAAATTCTATGTCTAAAACGTATTAGGAATTTTTTAACTTGCTAAAAGAAATTAAAAATAATTATTGTTTATGTTAAGAAAAGAAAGGTTTTGATTAATCAAAAAGTTGGCGATGGTTGACATGATAAACCATAAATAAGCATCAAATAATCAGTCTTATCATATTTTTGACGTTTTCTAAAATATTGTTTTTTTGAAAAAATTGGGCTTAAAATGTACTAAGTGTAAGCTAACGTACCTACACTGTTTTTGTTTAATTCTATGTATTTTATAATTTTCAGGTTACACTCCTTCACCTGCAGATTACAACATTGCTTTAAAGTCTCATGTTGCTGGAGCAGTCATTCCCAAGAGCGAAAGATTTTCTGAACTTGCTAGCCCTTCACCCTCGGATAATGGTTCGTTTGTTTCCAGTAATGGTGCTGCTAAACCAACTTTTCGTACGGTAAGTGTATGTTTTTTATTTTCTGGCCTTGCTTTTCCATCCTTTGTGTCTTACATTGTGTTTATAGTTGTCTATCCCCAATTTTTCCATATCTTCTAGACACATTTTCTCATGGTTTTTTATTCTTAGGTATAGACCTGAGTCATCTCTTCATTTCACACTTCTTCCATGTAGGGTTAGCACTGGTAATATTTCCCTATATTGTGTATACTTCCTTTATGTATTTTCCACCAGTGCGTTTCCAAACGGATTATAAATTCTTTCTAGAGGACTGCTACAATTTACATATCAGATTATCATTAAGACGGATTATCAGTGCAGTTTATAATAGCCCTTTATGACTATCTCTATTTGTCGCCTCCCTTCATCTTTCCTGTTTTCCTTGTTTTAAAATTGTGTCCTTATAGGTTGATTGTGATTTTATTTTCTATAGCCAAACCCACCTCGAAGAATCAAACGTCATAATAGTGTAGATCCTAAAGCCAACCCCATAGACTTATTTCAAACTGCTGATCAAATTGAAGCACTCAAAGAAAAAATTGTAGAGTGCAACAACAAAGACTTGTTCATTCAAGAACTTACTGAACAGTTGGAAGAAATGAAGCAACAATTAAGTGACTTGGAATCTCAAATCGCTGATCTTAATAAAGACAAACTTCACCTAGAACAAAATTTAGAGAAATTGAATGAAGATCATGAAAAATCATTGAATGATTTCCAAACCGATCACCAATCCCAGCTTGGTAAATTACGCAATGAAATATCAGAAGTAAATAGTAAAATGGAACTAATGAAAACAGAATATGTTAAATTGAAACAAGAAAATCAAAAGGATTTAGCTGAAGTACTTAAAAACATTGCAACATTAGAAAATCTTCAAGATACAATAACGAAATCTTATCAGAAATTACTTGAACAAAAAACAAGGGAACTTGAGATCAAAGAAAAACAAATTACAGAGCTTGAAGAAGAATATCTTAATCTCCAATGTAATCATCAACAAAAAATTGATCAAGTACAAAATAAACATAAAGAAGAAATTCAAAATATTGAATATGAAATGCTGAAAACTGTTACAGAAATGCAGAATCAGTTAGAAAAAGAAAAGGATAATCATGATAAATTTTTAAAACAATTTGTTCTCGAGCAAGACACCAAATTTAGTAACCTCCAAGTTCAAGTCGACCAAGAAAAACTAAAGATCCAACAGGATTCGGAAGCTAAAATAAAACAACTTACAGAAAACTACAAAGAAACAAGTGTCTTGGCAGAAATGCAAATGAAAGAAAACTGCAGTGACATTGAAATGGGTTGGAAACTGAAGTTAGAAGAAGCAAAACGAGAATCTGATGCAATTTTAAAAGAATGCCAAGCTATTGCAGAGTATAACATCATACAGTGCGAAATAGAAAAGAACAAAGCTATGTATGAACTTTCTGAACAACACAAAAATGTATCTCTTTTAAAAACCGAAAATAATCAAATTAAATCTGATTATAATAATGCAGAACAGAAATTCAAACTGCTTCAAACTGAGCTTAGCAAGGTAATAGTGGAATTAAATGATACCCGTGGAAAATTAACAGCAGAACTCCAAGAATATAAAAATTCCGTGGATCAACTCACAAAGAATAAACACACATACGAAGTAACCATTCTTAAAACACATAAAACTGTTGAAACTCTTAAAAAACGTCTCATGCGTTCTGACCAAGATGTGGAACAACTAAAAGCTGAACTTGAAGCAACCGAAGAATCTAAATTGGAATTTGAAGGAAAATGCAACCAACTTACAGATGAACTCCAGATTGTTTGTGGACTGTGTGATGACATGGAAGAACAGAATGAAATGGCCTTGAGAGTTGCTGAAGAAAAGGTTTCTAATTTGGAACAACTCTTGTTAGAAAAGGTAAGTGAATCATGCAAAATTTTAAATTAAAATAAAGAAACAGTCTAATAAATATTCTTAGGTGGAAAACTATAAAGAACAAGCTAATAGTAAAGTACAAATCATCTCAAAAGAGTTAGAAAAAACAAAACAAGAATTATCAGATGTGTTGCAGCATTTCCATGAACAACAAAGGATCGAAATAAAAGCTCATGACTTGATTTCAAAATCTAATGAAGCTATCGAAAATCTTCAGTTGACTAACACAGAAAACAACAATAAAATCAACCACTTAGAAGCTGCTTTCAACAACATACAACAGGAACTTTCTTCTGCTTACGCTAAACAAATGACGTTAACCAAAACAAATGACTGTTTGAAAGATGAAAATATAAAATTCCAAATTATAATTGATCTCATGCAAACTAAGGAAGTGAATTTAATCAAGGATGTGGAAGAACTTAGAGAAAAATGTAGTATGTATGAGGATTACAAAACTAAAACAGATGAAGAAGGACAAAAAAGCAAGGATGTGGCTGAAATTCAAGCTAAATATGAGGAACTTCTTGAAAGGTTTGGTGAAATGATAGGAAGGTTACAGAAAACTGAAGATGAGAACACAAAACTTCAAAAGAAGGTAAGTTATTTTAAATTGTGTTATACAGGGTGTTTCTAAAATGGCAGACTAGAAAAGTACTACACGATTCTCTTGGAAAAAGTCTTAAAAGTATCCGCTATTTTCGAAACACCCTGTATGTAATTATAAAATAATCATACAGTGTGATTGTAAAGCAAGAATTAAAATTCCTGAAATGTTTCTCAATGATTTCTATCAAAAATCGGCGGACATCGACACACTTTTCTGTCCCAACCAGTGGCGGCGCAGAAAGGGGCAACGTAAAAAACCAAATAGGACAATAAAACCTTTCAGAAAGCCCTGACGCCTGTTGTTATTTAACCGCCCCCCCCTAATGCGCTTCAAACCTCATTTTACATAGTACACAATTTATTGTAGTAAATATGCAAAAATTCAACCCTTAAATAATTGGGACGCGAAATATCTCGGGACTTCCCCATAAGAGACCCCCTCTGATTGGTGTACATAAATATAAAAATTATTTTATATACATAGGTTGCGGAACAGGAATCACTTATTGGACCCTTCAGAGACCATTTGGAGGCATATGAAATGGAATACAAATCCTTGATGAACCAGAAACAAAGTGCGGAAAAAGAAGCAAAAGAAATGGGTCTGAAATATGCTGAAATTTTAGGTCATCAAAACCAAAAACAAAAAATCAAACACTTAATTGATTTGAAGAAGAAAAATTATGAACTGTCGGAGGTAACTTTACCTACTTTTGGAAATATTATTTGAAACTAAAACTTTTTTTCTTTGCAGAATAACCGAGAACTAGAAAATAAATTGCGCTCCCAGACACGTACCATAGATAAATTAAAAAAAGATTTGTCGGTTGCTACTAAATCTCCAAGAAAACTTCCAAAAACACAGGATAAGGAAAATGTCAACAGCCCTAATAGAACTTTAAACTCGAGTCGCATTGACAGTCCCAGTGGTCCTTTGAGAGACAGAAATTAAATTTAATTTGTGTGCCATTATTTAGGTAAGTATATTTTTTAAATTGTAACTAAAATGTTTGTTTGTAATTGTTATTATGTGCTCTCCTTTACTGGTTGCTACTATTTTACTTTTTTTTTTATATTTTGATCAGCATTTTCTGCATGCGTTAATTTATTGATAACTATAAGATATTGTACTAGATAGGGTTTAAGTTAAACGAATAACCTGTATTAGTTCAAGGTACTATTAAATTTAATATTTTTAAGACTTACTAATAAAATTATTAGCTGAAACAAATGATAGACATACTTACCAAGGACTAGTAATTTTTCCGAATTGTCTTTAAAAACTTTGCCAAACAAATTATAAGGCTGATACAAATATACATATCTATAAATAATTTAGAATGTTAAGACTGGATCTTTTCAACTTAATTTCTTTTTTACAATTAAATTAAAAGTCTGATCTATTTTTTTTTAAATATTTTTATATAGGGAATAGTTTACTGATAAAAGTTTTAATATATAGCCTAATTAGAATTGTTGAGGGGTGATATTTTCAGCATAACACAATCATTTAAAAAATATGAATTAAGCTGAAAAAATCAAACCTAAACTTACTTATTCTCTATTGTACACTTTTATAAATAAATTATGATTCATGGAATCTAAAGGTGGATCTGGAATTGGCGCATCACACGGCATAGGGTAAGTCACATCTAACCAATCATAGGCTAGTATTATATTACTAGTCTATGATTGGTTAGATGCGGCTTACCACATACCACGTGACGGGCCAATTGCGGATCCACCTTAATGGTTGTATATTAATCAAAAAGTTTACCTTAAGCCTGCAGTATAAATATTAAACATTACTATAAAATACAAACATTTTGAGTATTATTATTATTATTATTATCATAGAAAAGCTAATACTGGTGTTACAAAAATACAAAACCAGTCCAGAAGAAAAGTACAGACGTGGACAATTAGGCTAGTCATCATACACCTTTAGAGCATAGCAGTTATTTAGCGATATAAAATGTAAAAATTATTTGGTATAGTTAGTTTTAGGTCGTTCCAATAAGAATAATAAGACGGGAGACTGCAAGAAATGTTACCATCAGTGTGGGCGACAGACAGAAGATTCAGGAGCTACTAATGCAAGTTTATTGCATTTGTTTTATTATTTACAGGAATACTTTTATTTTTATACGTACAGGGTGTTTCATAATTATTAAATTTATTTCTTGACCATACGTTTTTATGGAGGTGGTAAATAAATTTCATTATAAAGTTTAATTCATTTCATTAATACTAACAAGCTTCTTTAGAATGAGCATTCTTTTTCTCCTCTGATTTTTATATTAGCCTTATTGTTTTTTTTTCAGTGATGTACAAAGTTGTATTCCGGCACATCTTCCAAAAGACTTGGGTAATTGTATCTGGAGCATCACCCTTAGACTGTGTATTACAAGGTAAATACTAAAAAGCAATCAGCTAATTGACACAAATAACCATATCAAAGATTCTTATTACATCTTTTAATTTTGAACCGTTCAGCCTCTTGTCTTATTATACTCTGTGGCTCATACTAATATCAGCATATGGTAACTCCTTACAATGGGTATTCAAATCAAGTTAGCTATGATTCCATCCAAGTTAGATGAAAGCACATCCAACTTAAGCAGGATTTTTTTACACCCTATACAATATTATACAATTTAAAAAAATCATAAGGGATCCTTCATATAGGCGCGATTTTTTTTGTTTATTTTCATTGGTTAAATTTGAATTTGCCGCCAAATTCTTCCAGTAGCTGCGTTCAGTTGACTCGGCAATTCAGCACAAACGCGTGAACATGGTTCGATTTTTGAAAACTTTGCATTCTATTGGTTGGCTCTAAAACACACTGATCATTTATGCTAAGTTGCTGAGTAACGCGTTTTGGGTGCACCAATAGAAATGCAGCTTTTTCAAAAATCGAGCAATTCTATTGGTCCTTTTTACGCGCCAATTACAGACAGGCTTTAAGATGGATACAGAAGTGATGCGGAACGCGACAGGCGATAACCGTATCCAACTAATCACAGATAAGTTGGAGTTGATCTTGAAATTTTTCCTGTGGAAGCTAGATGTACAAAAAAAATACTTTGGCTGCCAAATTTTCGCTTGTCTAATAATTAATACGTATTTCTTTCGCTTTTGTGAGATTAATAAATCTCACAATGTTTACAATTAATTTTCTTATCACTAAACTAATAAATTAATTGAAACAGTTAGTACTACATCATGTACAAAAATGTAAATAGCTAAAAATACATTGGCAATTAAGTAAAAGCTCTCAATATTTGAAAATATATTAGGCCGCGTAATATACTTAGTACATTAGAATAATGTTTCGATAATAATTATTAATATAAAGTGATCTAAAATAAACTTGGTCCAGTTGGCTATGATTCCAAATAGATAAGTTAAATGGAACCACAGCCAACTTGACCAAGTTTATCTTAGATTACTCCCTACGGGTTGTAACATAGAGCAGAACAATGGTTAGTTATTATAATTCAGCCTTTTATATTACAAAAAGTTTTACTATTCGTTCTGCAGGGTGTTGCAAAATTTTGGTCTATATCTGTTCTTAAGATGGAACAACAAACATACCAAATCAAAATGTTGGGGCTCCAAATAATATTATTTATTTGAAACTACCTACTTTTTAATACTCCGAAGAGGATCGACGCAAATTTTGAGACACCCTCCATATTAACAAACACTAAAAAAAATTAATGAGTCACTCATATATTTGGCTGCAAGCTATGGCTCTGGATAAACCGCAAATACTAGAAAATTCATTTAGATCGGTTTTATAAAAAAATTAGTCAAAACTGCTGAGTTACCTTTCTAATCTTTTATAGTGTACGCGTGATGAGTGAAGCTAACAAATTAAATAATTGGCAATGCAATTCCTTTAACAAACATCCCCACACTAAAAAGTGTACCCTGTCCAATTTTATTTTTTAAACTCAATCGACCCACAATTTTGTTTTCATTGTACGCAAAATTTACCTTTTTTTCTCTCAAACAAACATTTTATACAAAATCCTAATCTAGCTGTGCGTATCGAGGAACGATATCTTTTTTAATCCAAAAATCGCAATGGGTATAATTAGCTGTTGCTTCAACGTCCTGTTCAACTATCAAAATTTTATTTGAATGATGTTCCATCTGTTGAACCTTTCCATGCCAAACATAATAATAAAACAATTGTTGTATGGCAGATACGTATCTCCTTTGTTCAACAGTTTTTGGTTCATAACGTCCTAATATAGCGTCAACATCTGAATCAACATCGGCTACATCAAGTTCTCCCCTTGCTTGAGTTACCACATAGAAAGGAACACCCCGCATTTGTGTTGCTACAGCTAGTAATGGGCAAACAGTTCGTATATCGGAGATCATTGTGCTTAAACCCTGATATGTTGTCGGATACATTTTCAAAATTTCCTCTGTTAAATTGAG
The DNA here is from genome assembly GCA_963082805.1 of Hemicrepidius hirtus. Classification (NCBI taxonomy): domain Eukaryota; kingdom Metazoa; phylum Arthropoda; class Insecta; order Coleoptera; family Elateridae; genus Hemicrepidius; species Hemicrepidius hirtus. Next base: position 10,859,868 of record OY720167.1, read on the forward strand.
TTGTCCTAACTTGGACTCTTTAATATGTTGTTTAACGAGGTCTTCGGTCCATTCTTTATGTTTCAAAAACAATTTTTCGGAAGCACCAGAATGGGCAGTGGTACCAAGAACGAGTTTTACCGGTAAACCCGCTTCATCTGCCCAAACTTTTCCAGGATGTTCTTTAAGAATTTTCCCATCTAAGACCAACCATTCATGGCGCTTGTCCGGTTCTTCAGATTGCGTTGGTAAATCAGGTTGTGGTTTCCTCCACGTATCCGTAATTGAATTCATAAGAAATTCCGGATCTGCATTTAAAAGACATTCCGCATCATTGCATTGAACTGTTGATAAATAATGTCTATTGGTAATTTCTGATTCCATGAGGGTTTTTCCAGGAAAGATTGCTCCTCCTGATGCTGCCCATGCTCGGGCAAATAATTTGTTTGCGTCTTTCATTGATGCAAGGGCTGTTACTATAGTGGCTCCTAAAAAAAATTGTTATATACTTTCAAAGTCATCTGTGTTGATCCGTCACTTGAGAAATTAATACAGACGGCGGTTTCTGAAATAATTACCTGCACGATGTCCAAATAGTGTAACCGCCGCAGGATCTCCTCCAAAATGTTCAATATTATATTGTACCCATTGTAATACTTCAACAATATCTGATAAGCCGTAATTACCGGAAGTGGGTGGATGAACTGCTTGACTCAAAGCATTAACTGCTAAAAAGCCTAGTACACCCAATCTAAAATTTGGGCGAACAAAAATCACATCACGAGATCTAGCATATCGTGCCGATGGCCTCATTTTGCCTGGAGAGCCACCAATAAGGCTCTCAGAACCAATAAGTACAACTACAGGAAGTGGTGTATCATAACGGACATATGGCGTTACAACATCCAGAGTAAGACAGTCTTCAGTACCGGTGGTTGTTCCGTTACCATATATTTGTAAACAGTAATCAGTTGCATTGTGGGTTAATAACGGGGTAGTGTTGTTCCAACAATAGGAAACTGAATTTAAAGGATGAGCTGGTTTGAAACGCAATTCTCCAACTGGTGGACGTGCATAAGGTATACCACGGAAAGCTACAGCTCCATCTTCCAGTAAACTGAAAAAGGATAATATTTTAAAATGCGTCAGTTTTATATTAATTAAGGAAAACCAAAAAAAAGGTATAATTAAAGTTAAAATAGAAGTCAGTTCCTAGATCGCCAATCAAGTCAGGAAGTGCCAATTATAGTCTCCCTATCACGAAAACAAAGCCCACCAGGAACACATAAAAAATTAAAAATCTATAGTAGGTACAATAAAATCCAAGATAAAATCCAAAAATTAAAACAAAAAAGAACGATAAGTAAAACATGGCATGTGCTGGGTTTGAACCCACAAACATTGAATCTAAAGGCAGTCCTGTTAACCTATGGACCACCCATTTCGGTTTGACTTCCAAACAGCTTTGGGGTTTAAATTTTTTTTGTGGTAAGGGGTATTTACAATTCAGTAAAAATTAAATTAAAATAATAATTTTAATAAAGTCGTAAAAAAAAAACTTACCCTTCTACTCTACCACAGCTGGTGATGGTCTCTACGTATCTACCATCCCTAATTGGTACAGCAAAGCTTGTTTCGCCAGGGATGGTCACAATAATTATTATCAATAAAAAGAGTACGAATATAAGGAAGGCACCTGGAACACAACAATAATAAACTATTAGAAATATGCAACTCAAATTTAAAAATAACTACAATTAGTAATTAATTTCTTACCAAAATAATATTTTGTACCACACCATGCTGGTCTTAATACAGGCATTTTTTAGAATGAATCAATAAATTACCTACCTTAGCAACTGAAAGTATATAATAATACAATCAAATGCCAGGTGCATGTGGTATGTAATTGAAAAAGTAACATGTGGTCATAGAAAATTCCAATTAGGTAAACTATAAATAGCTAATGGGGTAAAGGGGGGCGGATGTGTTTACAACCCTTCTAAAAATGTAGTAATGTGCAAAAAAAAGTTAAAATACAAACAAAGAAATTATTAGAATATTTTTTACACTTTCTCGTTTTGTTTCAACAGTTATGGGAGTATCGCCCCTATAAAAACACCTGAAGTTGGAACCTCTTGAGGTCGCAGAATTATTTTGTCAAAAGATAAAATTCATACTCACTGATAACTATGCGGTATGCCCTAAGTTTTTGCTTCCAAGTTGGTTCTTCTTCAGAAATTTGCTTTTCAAGTTCTCTTTTTTCCTATAAAAAAAAACATTAACACAATTAAATTTTTTTTTTATTATATACTTACATCAACATTGACATCCAAGCAAACATTTTTTAGGTCATCCTCCTTTTTATCAGCAGTCTTATCATTTTCATCGAGAGTTTCCATTGAAGCTAATCCAGCTACTCCAGTTTGATTACCCAAATTACCTTCTTCTTTTTTTTTTCTTGGAAATACAGATACAAGAGGTAGACGGATTGTATCAAGCAGTCTTTTCTTCTCTTTTGGTTCTGCTGCCTTATCAGCTAGAAATATTTAAATTGATAACCCATTGATTAGGTATGTCTATATTTATATTTTTTGTTGTTAGTACTTACAATCTTCTTCACTGATTATTTTGGATTTTCGGAATGGATTAGGCAACTTAATTCTAGGATGTGGTATTTTTGATTCTTCTTTGTTCTCTTTGGTTTCTAATAACTCGGCACCTTCTGTATCTCCCTGTTGCTCATTCTCATCATCCTTATTAATTAGAAATAATTAAAATTAATTATCTACTTAAAAAATAATTATCTTTTTTATTAGAGACTTACTTTACATTTTTCCTTTGATTTACTTCTAGTAAAAAATCCAGGCATTTGAATACCTCCAATGGGTATTTTTTTTGGTTGAACTTCTCGCCCTTCTCTAATATCAGTCTTGTTTAATTTCATACCATTTTCAACTTCTAATGTTGGAGCATTTTCCGCTTCAGAAATTTTATCCTGAGCTTTATTTTCTGAATTTAAAATTTTTTCCCTTTCCTCCATTTCTATATCTTTTTTATCTTCACTCTTTTCTTTAACGTCCATTTTTGAGTCACTTTAGTGATACAGAAATACTTTTATAAGAGGACTTGTTGAATTTTTTAATTTAATTGCAGTAGAAAATATGGAAAAGCCGATGAAGCATTCACAACGCGCCCTACTATTGATCTCTGTTTACTTTGTTAGTATTTCCTGCGCAAGACTACTATAATACAAAAAATACCCCCTACTTAGCCTTTGTTGAATGTTTCGCTTCCCTTCTGTTATTAAAATACCGGAAATGGACGGTTTTTTAAAGATAAAACACTTAAAACGTCTTACGTTAATGTGAAATTTTTAATTATTAAGTTACTTTTTAAAAGTTCATAGCAGCGCTATACAAATACGCACATCCGGTTTAACCCTCGCATTCAACGACACGAATTCGTTTAAGGGACGCTAACCCGCCATTTTGAACCCCCGCAAAGTGCAACGGCCGTTAAATTATTATTTTTAACTTTTGTTTGCCCCTTTTATTGTTTTCCACAAAACTTTCAGAACCTATTATTTTTAAAATTTGAAACCAAAAAGAGTTTTGGAAAATTATGTAGGTACCTAATACTTGAAAATTAAATAACAACATTGAATATTACAGTAATCAATGATAATAAATAAAATTAGTATGCTGGAATTATCATAAATCAATAAATAAATAAATTGTAATTATTACTTATTATTTAAATTTTAAATTCATTTGTTTTAATTTTAAACTTTTCCTAAAGGTGGGTTTACACTATCCGTTGTTTGAAAAAATTGATATCAAAATTTTAACGGAATATTTAACAAAAACACACTTTAAAATATATTAAAAATACTTTTTCAAGAAAATTTAGAGAATACTTCCGGGTTGGAACTGCATTCTAAGGCAATCAAGATTTGTAATGAACGAGTTTTCAATTAATTTTTGAAGGAAATTTCAAAATATTTTTTAATATTTGAATGTTTGGTGAGAAAAAAGTCTTGTACGAAAATTCGTTTAAGGCACTTTTCATATTAGTATCGTAGACAGCTATTTTATTGAAAAGTGGTCCTGAATATTCGAATGTGTAGAATGAACTTAAGGCCAGTTATTTCGTTAGTTATTTTTTTAGTTTAACAGTTGGTAGAATGTTTTTTGGATTATGTGTTGGGCCATTGCTTTGTTTGTGAATATTTTAAAAATCTACTGGTAAGCACCAAAAATATTTATTTTTGAACCTTTCCCAAAAGCTTTTAACCATAAACCTTTAAAATAGAAATTTGAATTTCATTTTAATTCATTCCCTTTCTTTTGTTTTGTTTGTCAAATGTCAATGTCATTTTTATTACAAATATTTGTAAGTTGGTAGTGCTTGCAAAAGAATTTCTGTTGTGATTCTGTGCAGGTGTTTGAACCGATTTGAAATTTGTGTTTTCTTGAAATGAATTTCCTTTTGTGTTAATGTGTGAAAATCTGGAAATATTAGAAAATGTCGGAAAACATAGGATCGACTACACATACCAGACCAAATATTGTGGAACAAATTTTGGAACAAGGTCAGAGGTTAAGAAATGCAATGGTCAAATCAATTTTGGATACCGATCCGTTTTATGTTGACGTAGTCGACCGAAATACGTTTAATAATTCACACATAAAAGGTAAATCTTCAAAAATATTTTCTAACAAAGAAAAAATTGTAGACGAGAAATTATCGAGCAGTCAGAAACAAAGTTCGACTGCATTTTTAATTCACGATTGGGATGATTCGAGTCCAGTAGCAACACCTCCAACGATGTCTACGGAATTCTTTGATTTTTATTGTGGTTGCGAAATATGCAGCATGTATAGAAATCAGAATTTATGGACTCGTAAACATCTACCAGCTAATAAGAAGAGGTTTCCGAATCAACACATGGAAACAGAAATATTACGTAAATTTTCAGGTCCTACATTAAGCAGTTATGACAGTGAAGATTCAACAAATTACAAGGTATCTGGTGGTAATACAAGAATAAACTTTATAAGAAGGGATGTACCGGAACTTAATCTTAAGAAAAATGACAGACAAGATGTGTCCACGTCAACTTTATCTCGTGGACAACCAGATCAAATTAAAACTGCTGTTAGTGAAGTTCAAAGTCAGCCCGAAAGCCTTTCTGAAGATATTATAAAATCAATTCAGGATAATTATCGATCTAAGGCAGCGGAATACTTTAAATATGTTAATTCTTTAAAGATTACCATTCATAGTTTGACACTAAATCAAGCAGGAAACAGGAAAGTTAGTATTAGCTCAGTTGATTCCAAATATAAATTACCAACGAGTTTTAGCCACAGTTATTTTATCGAATACACTGTTCCTGATTGTTTGATAAATAAACAACTAAAAACCAAAAAGTCAAAAGTTGATTCTGGTTTAAGTGCAAACTTGTTTAGGATATGTTCAAAAAAACTACAAAACGAAGGTAATAATATGATAATAATATTAATTCTAGAAAAAATTCTATAATTAGTGCAGGTTTATTGATTCTGGTTGTGTTTTTTTTTAACCTTTACACGTCTACTGGAATTTATTGATTATGGATAATAATCAACTCTTATTTGCATAATATTTACTCTGACCGGGTTAGGTCTTAATAAAACTACATAGAAGTGTTTTTTAAAACTCATTACAAAACTGTGGATAATTTAATATTTTTCTACAATAGGTTTTTCTTAATTCCACAGATATTTTTGGAAATACCTAAAAATTGTTTTTGAAATTTGCTGATACAATTTACTTTATTTCTAAAACAGTTACACCTAAATACATTCATATTTTTATTTTATTAGTGCCTTGATATTATGTCATAATAGACAAAGCTAACATTATTGATTAAATTAATGATTTTTAATTCACTTTTCTATTTGGCAAGACTATGTGCAATGTGCATTATACATTACATGACCATAAAGCGTGTTTTTACCAATTAAATATTTTTTCATTTATTTTAATTTTAATTGAATTCTTCATTTATTTTTTATAACAGCAAAGAATGAATAAGAAGCTCGTCCAATCTAAAAAAGATACTTGCATAAATTATTGAATCTAACATTCCTGTAAATACAACTTTACCGTAACAAATGTTGCTAATGTTAGTGGTGAAAATTTACCCATAGTGAGAATAATAGGTCGTTTCATACGAGTCATTGTAATTAACATACTTTTTTTAAATGGCCCACTTGCTGATAACCAATCGCCTTCGTATAATGCCAAAGGAATATCTTGACCCTTAGAGAAACAACGATGATGAAATCAAGGGGTAAACCACATGGGAGTTTGGTGTACATAACCTGGGAAGCCTGGGTAGTCTTTGGGAAGTCTGGGGAAGTTCCTAGGAAGTCTGGGTAGTCTTTGGGAAGCCTGATGATCTTCCTGGCAAGTCCAGGTAGTCTTTCGGAAGTTTCTGGGAAGTACAGATAGTCCCTGGAAAGTCTGAGTAGTCTTTGGGAACTCTGGGAAATTCCTAGGAAGTCCAGTAAGTCCCTGGGAAGTCTGAGTAGTCTTTTGGGAAGTCTGAGAAAGTTTCTGGGAAGTCCAGGTAGTCCCTGGGAGGTCTGGGTAGTCTTTGGAAAGTCGGGGGAAATTACTAGGAAGTCCAGTTAATCCCTGGGAAGTCTGAGTAGTCTTTAGGAAGTCTGAGAAAGTTTCTGGGAAGTTCAGGTAGTCCCTGGGGGGTGTGGGTAGTCTTTGGAATGTCGGTGGAAATTCCTAGGCAGTCCAGGTAGTTAGTCCCTGGGAAGTCTGAGTAGTCTTTGGGAAGTCTGAGAAAGTTTCTGGGAAATTCAGGTAGTGCCTGGGAGGTCTAGGTAGTCTTTGGAATGTCAGTGGAAATTCCTGGGAAGTCTGGTTACTCTTTGGGAAGTCTTATGATCTTCCTGGCAAGTCCAGGTAGTCTCTGGAAAGTCTTGGTAGTCTACGAAAAGTCTAAGAAAGTCCAGGTAGTCCCTGGGAGGTCTGGGTAGTCTTTGGAAAATTTGAGGAAGTCTAGGTAGTCCCTGGGTAGTCGGTGGGACGTTTGAGTAATCTTTCACATTGGGTAGTTTAGTCCTTGGACGAATTAACTTTTTTTATACAGGGTGCTTTAAACCCACTGAACAAAAATGGTGGTACATTCTATAACTTACTAGGAATTCATAACTTAAGTAACTTTTTTTTCTACAATAGATACTTTTCTTGTAATAATCTTCCCAAGGCGTGAATTAGTATAAAGTGGTTTTAATATTAAAATGTATCAAACTTTCACGCACTACATTTTTTGTTCTGTGGGTTTGAAACACCCTGTATTTTAAACTACTTACGGTTAAGGTTACTTTATTCCCAAAAAAACAGTAAAGAGCAATTTGCATTTCTATGGCCACCAAGTAAATTAATTCGGTTAAAAATGCTTTGCTAGTCATTGGAATCTAATTAAATAATAAATAATTTTTTAATGGAAAATTAAATTTGGTCTTAGTACTTACAGCAGATACCATGTAGAGACACGCGCAAATAAGAATCTGTGAACTTAAGACTTGTAATAAAGTTAGATATGTGAAGATATTTTCCACTTGTTGGGAAGTTCTGAAAAAGATCGATCACGTTATAAGTCATGCAAATGTAACTTTACGGTACAAGTAGGTTTGTTGAAGTATGTCATGGGTGGCCCAGTCGCGTAAAGACACTTTCATGTTGTGTTCTATATAAAGTAGTATGATGAAATAAATAAATAAATTGGGTATGGAAACGTTGATAACTTTCAACTTGCAGTTGCAGTTTTGTAATGGGTTACCTTCCTGGCGGTTGCAATTAATTTTAAATTTGAAAAGCTTGCCTTACCTGACAATTAATTGCAAGTGCTCAACACATTTATTCATTTCCTTGATCATAGCATTGTTTAGCTCTGGAGAATCTTGAAGTACAGGAATATTTGGCATATTTAGGGCACGTAAACATCTTGGTCTTATTGTTTTGAAAGCTCCTTGTAAAATTCTTATATGTGCACTTAAATAACTCACAAGTGAGGTAAAAATGGTATCAATTCCTTAAAATATATATATTTGTTATTAAAACTAATTTATATTTTGATTCTTACCAATAATTATCCAAGCAAAATGAAATGAAGGAAAACAATTGTAGATCAAAGATATAGCAAATATTAATTTTGAAGAATTAAACGTAAATGGGATCATCATATGATAAGGCATTTTTTGGGTATAACGATAAATCGTTTCATTATTAGATGTTACAGTAATTTTTTCATACTTTTCGTAATCTGTTAAAAGTGTCCACATTGCAGCAAGATAGGCCGTTACAGAAACTGCTGCTCCTAAGTAAAGAAACAAATGTGTAGTCAAATCTTTAACTTTTTTTTCTTCCTGAATAACTTTAGTTGGATCAAAATCATCTATAGCTTCATAATCTGAAGCTTTTGCTTCGAGAACTTTCATAATAGTAAGAATTTCTTTTCGGTTGCGATACCAAACAATCATTTTTATTGCTGCCAAAGTATGAGTACCCCCCACACTTATATTCTTCATTAACTCATCCAATCTGTGATAGGTAACTCTAAATGCCAGTAATTCCATAGGGATATTAAAAAACACTGAATATCCAATAAAAATCGTGTTGCAGATTAAATATAACATTTTTATGGATGATGTTTCTCCTTGATCAGGAATCCAAAGTCCTGCCCATTTCATAATTTTTATATTCGGACCAAAAAAACCTGTATTCTTCATGATGTTCAGTGTGTGTTGTCAGCAAGACGATTGAATAATAAAATGTTAGAGTTTGTTTGATACAATTCAGGGTTGGAAAATAAAACTTTGTCATTTTTAAGATTGTGTACGTAATGATAGGTTTGTGGTATGATTTGATTTTGTTGTACCTTGTAATTCGTACTAACCTGTAATTAAGTTAAGGGTAGGTTTGACTACAACTTGTTTTATCAAATTTCAAGTTGCATTTTAAAGTAGGTATCGATGAAAAAGGATTTCATAGTTGTTCTCCTGCTAAACATTTTTTTACGCGGGTCTAAGGATTTATTTTAGTTATTCTTTATATTATTTTCCTTGGCGTGAGGGTTTTGGTCGAAGATTTAAAATTCCCTTAAAATTTAAACGATTCCTAAATATTTTCTACAATTCCTAAATCGTTCCAACAGTTGCTAAACAATTTCCACAATTTCTAAACATCCCAACAATATTCTTAAAAGATTTCCACAATTCCTGGATAGTATCTATTCTTGAACTTGAACGAAAAAATTAACATGCGATAAAAAAAATTTATCAGAAAACTGCTTTCCTGACAGTTGATCGATCCTCATGCGAGAAATGAGGAGTATCGCATGCGGATTTTATTGTTTAAGTTCGAGAATAGGTACCCAGAACAATTCCCATAATTCCTAACATTTGTACACCAAAATTCCTTCGGGATTTACCCCTCAAATTAGCCTCTTAAATATTTTGAGTTTTGTACCACTGCTCTTTCATCATTCTCTGGAGTCAATCACGTGGGAAATCTGGTGTGTAGTATATGTCCCTGGTAGTTCCTGGGAAGTCTGAGGACATCCTTTGGGAAGTCTGGGTCAAGGGCGGATCTAGAAAAGTTCTTGAGGGGAGGGGTAAATAATCTGGGAGGTAGGGAGAACCCCCAGGCGATGATGTTAAACGCGAAAAAAAATTGTGTAATAATATTAATGCAACACACAACTTTTCCTTTACAATTTATTTACGTATGCCCCCTGCCCTCGAAGGGGGGAGGGTTAATTATTTTTATTACCCCCCCCCCCGGTAGATCCGTATGGTCTAGGTATTCTCTGGGTAGCGTTTGGGAAGCTTGGGGAGGTCCTTGGGAAGTTTGGGTGGACACAATTTTTTACTTTGGTTTACCCCTTGGAATAAACTCTAAGGCTTGCCTGTATTCGCTTTTTTTTTACACCCTGTATACATGTAATGTAATAATTATTGACCGCTTGTCTAACAGATCTGAATAAATTGTCTGCTGTGCCTTATACCTTTCCGTGCTGTACGATTTTGTAAGAACCAACCCCTTAATTTGGGGTGTATAGAAAGTTACACCGAAAAATAATTCATGGGAGTGATAGTTGCGACATTTTTCTAATTCCTTGAATATAGTCCCTTAATCCAGACAACACAAGCGTTAACGCTAAGATCAAAGTCATTGTCGGTATTTGATGATTTATTATTATTAGAGCTGTCCATAAAATTATGTCATGGGAAAAAAGGAATTTTCTTACTTAATTAAAAAGGACCACATACACTGCGCCTTATTCTTTGTTCACGTTTTCATAGCGTAAACCCTAACTAACCCAGATTTGAAGATCTGAGCCCTAAAAAGTGTAAAATAAATTTCTTTTTATTATTTTAGAAATATTTTTTAAACATATCTCAATTCACGACATTGTTAATTTGCTCCAAGTAAACTTACAAGATATCGAAATAAAATTTCAAGTAAGCAGTAGAACGATGAAACAAAAACTTAGTAACATATTGGGATATGCAACATTTAACATGAGTACGTTTGAAGTTACAAAACATTTATGTTGTACACAAAGTTTCCCTGTCGTAAACGAAGACTTTACTTTAGGATCCTTAAAAATGACTTTACAACTTGGTTGTGGACGAATGTACTTCGGAAAGGAATTTGTTGGTAATACTAAAAAATAGCAAACTATGGATAAAGATAACAAAGAATTTATTTTAGAATTTGTTATTAATAACATGAAAAATTTGGAAGCACCGCTAACAATAGAAACAAATGATGAGCATGATGTGGAAGAAAACACGCCAAGTAGCCAACAAGCTAATTCTGTGATTTACGTTGAAAAAGCTTCAACTGATTATAGTAACAAAGTAACAAATGCGATAAGTAGTAATATTTCAAGTAAAACTGGAGTTACACCTTATAATAAAAGTTTGGTTGCGCATTCGAGTGAAAAACCATCACCAACTGTTACAACATATCAACAACAAATTAGTCGGCCAGGAAGTATGAAGAGCAGTCTTAAACACGTTTCTTTGGAAGATAAACATAGAAGTGATGGGATTGAATCAAGCATTGATTCGAATCGTTCTGAATTTCAAAGTATTTTAAAAGAAAACACAAATTTCCCTAAACGTTATCAAAATTCCATTACCTCAGAAATGGATAATGTAAATAATTTACTTATAGATTTGTCTTTTAATTTTATTTCTGTTTTTTTTTAATTCTAGAAATCACTTTTGTATGGATTAGTGTATGTTTCTGAAGCACAGTATTTTGAAAGCCCAATAAATTCATATCTCAGTTGCCAAGTATTTTGTCAAGGAGACACGTTATGTAGTAGAGTAGTGTATAATAGTAAAGATCCTGTATTTAATTTTTATCAGGTTTGTTACTTTGATTATTACTTAAATGTTGTACGTAATCAGGTGATAATAATTATTACAGAGAGTGCCATTTCTGTTTGATGATTCATTTCTACTTTGTATGCGAGACAACTCCATAATAGTCGACTTCTGGGAAAGATATGAGGATGAAGACATTGCAATTGGTACATCTCAGTTATCTTTACATCAATTCTTCATAGCTTATAGGAATAAAACCATTGCTGATACACTACTGCAAAATCGTGTAAGAAATCTATTCTTTCTCATTTAATTAAATAGAGACTCGCGTTAAAATTTAAAAGTTTGTTGCAATCTGGATTGATCCCCGATCCAAAAACGCGTACTAGGATCAATCTAAGTAAAAGTCAACTTTTATTTAATTAAATTGAAAAGTTTTCATACTCAATTTATTTATCTCATCATACCAATTTATTCTTTTAGTTGCCAGTAACAATCTCTGATTGGTGGGAGCCAATTTGTAGTCCTGTTAATGGCAAAATCTATGGTCAGATGAAAGTACTTGTTGCAGTAGGAACTGCAACTCAGATACATAATCTTGAAGTGGAAAGAGGTTTAAAAGATAATTCCCTGACTGTCACTTACATTCCCATTGTCCCTGAAGCACGAAGTATTAAAAAACGACAAATCGATTTGAATTCTACCAACACAGACCGTAGTAGTACTTATTCGTTTAAAAGACCAGATTATTTAAACAAAAATATAAAAGGGACAAAACGAAATATTTCGTCTTCTGTATCCACTCTTGAAAAGGGTAAAAGAACTAAAGATGCTCAAGTGATAAATAATAATTCAAAGAAAATTGAAGTAACGGAAGTTAAAAAAATTGATATTGGTGTACAATCTGATATAAATATGGAATCTCAAAAAAAATCGGAATCACCACAAACCAGTAGTAAAGCAGAAAATATGTTAGAAGCATTCCTGACGCAATTAATTGAACAAAAAGCAAAAAACATTTACGTTGAAAATGCTACAAATACAGAAAATGTTGATATCCATAATAATTTAACTAAAAATTTAAATAACGAAAAATTAGGCACTTCAGTTAATCAAAGCCTTAATAAATTGAGCCAGTGTAAAAATGCTACAAACACGCAATTGCGAAAAACCTCTGATTTAATAGATTACTTAAACGAAGCGTTAACCGTGGATGGTAAAACATTGCAATCACAATTGGCACAACCAATAACACCACTAGTAGAAGATGAGAATAATTTTAAAGCACATATTATAGTCGAAGGGGCTCTTCATTTACCATGTAAACGTAAATGTAAGGTCAAGAAAACAAGAAGGAAAAGTGTTTCGAATGAAGAAGTATTACCTAGTACATATGTTACTTTCGAAACAATCCAAGGTGCTGATTTAAAAATTAGTCAGATTGTACAACGAAGTGCAAGTCCCCAATGGGATTTCAGATGTGATGTTTTGTTACCTGTAGAAATCTTATTAAATGTAAGTAGTTGCAAGAGTGGCTGCAGAGCGCTGCGCTTACCCCTCGTTAAATCCCTATCAATAATTACGTATTTTCAAACAGTTACCATTGTACTAGAGTTGCTATTAAACTTGAGTAATAGTGGAAGGTTCATTAGTTTATATTTAATTTTAATATTAGTTAATATGATTTTTCTTTACTTTTGTTGCAGAGTCAGAAACGCCTTATTTTTAAAGTTTGGCGTAAAAACAATGGAAATTCAATGCATCCCAATTTACAAACTGATGTAGTCTTAGGTTTTGCTGCGCTTGATTTAACAGTTCTTTTAGCTGGATTACCATCGGTGCAAGGATGGTTTAACATTGTAGATTTTTCAAGTAAATGCAACGGTCAAATAAAGGTAACCTTTTCTTTATAAATCCTTCTTTGTTATGGTTTGATTTAATCGTTAATTCTTACAATTTTAGATTCATGTAACTCCCTTGGAAAACATATCAAGATTCAGTGAATCGAATAATGTTGAACCCCACGAGACAGTAATTTCTAGTCCTCCTGAAAATAGTTTCATCAACAAAAGACTTTTAAAGAAAAATGTTGAAGTAAAAGAAGAACCAAGTGAATTATTAAATCGTGCTTTAAAAAGAAAATTCACAGAATTGGAAGAGATTACTCAAAGGCTAAGATCTCGATTAGCAGATGTTACAAAAGATGATTCAGATACTTCAGCTGATGATTTTGTCGATGAATTCGAGAGAGACATAAATACCTTATGTGTAGAAGAAGATTACAATTTACTTGATTTGGTAAGTTTTGACATTTGCTCACAGGACCTTACTAGAAGGAAATACAAACAAACCACGTCCCCTTCGTGGAGGGCGCTGATTGGCTAGTTTTGTCCCTCCTGGAAGAGAGTACAAACAAACAAACTTCTAACCGGATCACGTGACCCTTGGTAAGAAAAAACAGGCCAATAATTAATGCCCTCCACGAGGGTCACCTGATATGACTTTGACATCATTTTTTTGTACTGTCCTCCAGGAAAGTCACGTGACCAAATGTCATAGAAATGCTTTATTAATGATACAGAGAATTAATTTTTTCATTATATAGGGAGGGGATTGGACACCTCGAGCATTTTCAGAAAATGGTGCAAATAATTTTTTGCTGAAGGAAGTCACAAATGACGGAACAAGTAGTATGGGTCAGTTTCCATCAACTGAACCATCTATCTACTCGAAAAGCGTTTTTTCTAACGAACCGCTATCAAAATTTGTTGTTGGTGATAGTGCTTATGGTTCAACCCGATTAAGTGATAAGGCTGAAAATATTACCCAACCATTTGTACCTCATAATTTCAGTTCATCAAGTGAGCTGTCAGAGTCAGGCTCACAACTTTTACAGATAAATTCACCACATCGTCTGTTAACACCCGCAGATAAACAATTAATAGCAGGGAAACAACGAATTGATACTTTGTTAGAAAAATTAACATTATTATCAGGAACGGATACAGAAAATGCTTTTTCTAATCGATACGTATCGGGTTGTTCGGTAAATCAAGAAGTACCAACATGTAGTAATAACGCAACTACAAAAGAATCTGGAAGTAATTTTAATATCGATGCCATTTTGAATCCTGCCCTTTTCAGTCAATTATGTTCATTTGATGTGAATTCAATAGGAAGTTTAACAGAACCTTCGGAAGGATTAGACAGTTCATCTAATGCTCAAATTGATAATGGGTCTAGTACCAATAGTTTGCTCACACAATTTTCTACTTATCGCCAAGCACCTGATGGTGCCGGTAATAGTGTGGATGGTGGTAGAAGTATTAACAAACGCAGTGTATAAATTGATTTTAAGAAATTGTCCAGTTTTGTAAGTTAATTTATTTTAAGTAGTGATGTAAAAACCTAAGTAAGCAAAAAAATGTATTAAAACAAAAAGAAAGTGAGTGGTAATTGATGGTTTTAATTTGCTTTTACTATAATGTATTGTATCTTTTGATATTAAATACATTTAAATATCGTATGTTTGTTTTTTAAAGTCTGGTGGTTACTATTGCAAATTCAAAGTAGTGTACTTGCTCCTGTCGATTCTGTGAACTGTTTGGTTGTTTTAGTCTTCGAACATACACTGCTCCTTGGTTGGAAAGAGTATCCGTATGCTGCACTGCACAACGCTGATGGACAAAGAAGATTTACAGGTTAGAAAGTGCAACAAGGATAAAGAGATAACAGGAACTAAATATATAGTACGCATGTTTAAAAGCAAACGGCTTTGGCTGTAGGCGTGATGCTATAGACATCATCACGCAAAAAATACTAGTTCCTATTATGTCTGTCCCTGTCTTGTCAATTAAAGTAAATAAATTATACAAAGGGGTAAGGGAATTGCCTTCAAATTATAAATATTCTGGGAATTTCCTAACGAAATCAGAAGGGGTGAGGCAAGTTTGAGAAAAAGAATCTCCGTGTAGGTAGGTATAGCCTTGCGTTTGTAGTTGCAAAGATTCAACCTCTATGCTATGCTCGCCCTTATAGTAATCGGAATTATTTTTTAGGAAAAAATTTCTCCCTGTAAATGTTAAAGGAAACTTTATATTTTGACTAAGTCTTTGTGAGCTAGAATAGAAGCAAATTCGTCATGGTTTCAGTATACTAAAAATTCGTAGAATTTTATTTCAATTTCAAGGGTGTAGTGGAAAATCTTAATAAAGTATCAAAATCCGGCGTTGCTTTTACGCAAAAGCTAGGGGCGCATAGTAAAACTATAGACTTATATAACAAGTGAGGAAAGTGACACTTTCCTGAACTTTCCTGATGTGTTTCATTATAATATAAACACAAAATTTAAATAAAGTTAGTAGTAATTCGCGAGCAGGGTCCAGGATAGGGAATACTGGAGTTACTTCCCATAACACTCAGTAGCGTCTTTGCATTTTGAAAAAAGAAAACGTCTTCCATGCTCTTCGTCTTCTAAATTAATAGTTATTCACGTGTAGCAAGTCAGGAAAGTGATGCTTTTACGTCTCCATTAATTTTGTTAGTATTGAAGCAATACGAAGACATGGGAAGTAGGTACCTACTACACAAGCCTCTCTAGTCCCCTAAAGACACTTTCCTGGCGTATTAACGGACTTTACTTTCTCTGCAATCGCTTTAAATAGGTACCAAAAAAATGGAAAATTTCGACATTCAGTAAAAAAAATGAGGTGGTGCCTACCACTAGGCTATTTTCAATTTATTTTTAATGGAATTCATGTTCACTCCATACTTTTCGGAATAATACGTTTTTATGGGCAACTAATGCTCTAAATAGAACATAAAGTAATTGAAACAGTAGGTACTTTATTGCTTTGGGTTTTAGGTGTGTTAGTTTAAAATATTTGTAATCTTAGGGTTGATGGTCAATAGGGGTTCTCTGAAGGAAATAAACTGCGTCACACAGTAAGTAATGAAATGTGGAGTTTTTTTTTAATTTTTCAAATTGTTCATAGTAATGCCCTTTATTAAAAAAACCTCTGCAAGATTTCCGTATTTAATTGATCTTGTGTTAAAAACATTTTTTAAAGTTGAAATCGCCTTGAAAACAATTTATATTCATGTTATATTAAAAGAATTGCTCAAAATTTAATTTAAGGTCCAAGATAACATATTCAGGTACAAGTTTTTATATTTGAAACTTTCTAATTTTGTTATCAGCTTGTAATGTTTTGGGAATATCACACATAAGCGGACAATAACAAATAATGCAATTGTGCTAACTTTTCAGTAAGTATATTCATTATTGCCGCTTTGTTCTGATTGTGACAGGTATTTTTCTAAAAATCCTGTCCTTAGTTACGATAACAAGCACTTTGTTACCGGCTTTTGATTAGTCATTTTTGAACGAGTGTAATATGTAGTGGGAGAGTTTAGTACGTATTGCACCTCCAATTTACTTTGTGCATAGATTTCGTGCAATGAAGACGTGCAGTTTTGTTTCTTTAAGTGTTAATTCTGATCCAGAAATTAGTTTTTATTGACTAGGTATGTTTTATTTGCCTTCATTTATGAGAATATTTGATTAAATTGAGATACAAAAATAAAGAATTGGTATTTTCAAGAAAATTATTAATTAATATTTTCTTATTTTACAGTTTTCATTTATTGAGGGATCAGAAGCACCCCCCTCACATCCAAAGGATAAGAAATTAGCAAAGAAAACTTCTTTAAGGGTAAGTTTCATTTATTTTTTATTTTTAAACCATTTGAACCTTAAAAGAAATTTTTAATTTTCTTTTTATTACTAATCGAATATCGGTGTTAAGTCTTGGCAGCAGAATTTTCGATTTTATAAACCCTTGTTTATTACAACCCGAAAAATTAAAAAAATTACGTCTTGATTTAATTACGACATATATTTTTTGTGAAATGTGTAATCATTAGTATACAAAATTTTCTATGTAACTTAAATTTCGTAGTGAATAAAGAAAATTTGAGTCATACAAAGCCAAAGGAGTGTTGCGCAAGACGTAACATGTCTTATCACGTCTTTGCAGTCGTAGGTACCTACTCGCACATGTGTTCCTTTCAAATTGTTATCGATAAATATTATTTTGTGAATATAGACGTAAGTTTTGATAAATATTAAAAACAAAATTGATTTTACTTTTAACTGAATTAAATTGAATGTTTAATAACGATAGAAAAATCAAACCAGGGAATGAAGAATTTTTCTGATGTTACGAACATGCTACACTATTTTTTTCTTTATTCATCGGAATAAAATTTTATACTTGATTCAGAAATATTTTTACTGGATTTGCTAATGTTAAGAATATTTCCTATAATTTTCACATTTTTTTCAAAACTAATTTGGTAATTTAAAACAAAACATATTGTATCAATGTGTGATGGTATTTTTTTAATAAATTTCTAATTTTATATTTTATTTTTTTTACAGAAGTTTTGATGTCTTTGGATGATTGAGGAAGGGTCAGTGTAGTGTCTTGTGAGTGCGGAAAATGGAAATTTAGGGGTTCGACCATGGACAGCATACGTGTGCTTCAGAAGAGGACAACGCAGTTTTTTAAGGTAGGACAACAACAATTCACATAATAAGAACTTTTGCCAGAAACGAGAGGATATCCCCCCCCCGCCGTGAAATATCTCTATTAAAGATTAAATTTAAATTAAAGTCGAAGTTTACAGGTTTATTTTGCACCCCTTGCGCCTCGCCCTACCCTCCAACTACTTGAAAATGTTAGTAATATTTTATTTAGCATCCCCCACTTATATCTGGATATTCTCGAAGTTTCTACACACATCGAGATTATAAAATGTAGGATTATTCGAGAGCGAATTCGACATACTTACCTATATTTAATTTATTTTGCAAATCAAATAGGTAGCGGTTATTATTTAACAAGCATATAATGTTACTTGTTATTGACTAGGGTTAAATTTACGAAATGAGCTGTTTAATGCGCCTACTTTATTCACTAGTGAATAATAATTATTCACGTAGCATTAGATTTTCTTTATACTATTCGCGATAAAATCGGTTATATTTTGCATGTAGGTACTATTACCTACTAGTATGAACGAGCATATTGCAGGGTTCTAGTAGAACCATTGTCTTATTAAATTTAAAATGATTATTTTCTTATTTCATGTTAAAATCAAAATACAAACTGCAAACGAGTTTTGATTAGTAAATAGTTTTCAAGGAACTTTTTGGTTTTATCCTCAAAATTTAAAAATGCAAATCAGGACGAAAATTCAGAATACGTTTCGGAGTGGGAAAAATAAAAAGTAAAATGTAAACTACTACTTATTATTATGCAACCTCAAATTAATAATATTAAGATAAATATGGAGAAACAGAGGTGTTTGGGCCTCACAGAAATATAAAAAATGTAGAGAATTGCGTAAACACAAAAACTGTGGTGGTGTGGTACTATGTGGTTACTCAAAAAGATTCAATCGAATTAGACCTTAAAGGAAAATTAATTTCAAATAAGGTAATAATGGCAAAAAACCAGCTAGGTAATAATTTTCTACGCAAGTATAGAATATAAATTTAGACTAGTTCGTACTTTGGTTTTAGGATTTTAAAACCTTTCAGTACTTTGAGGTATTGTAGGTACCTACCTACGTAAAAACCACAACATATTGTATTTAGTAAAATGGTCCTTTAAAAAAATATAGCACAACAGTAAAGCCAGTGTTTTATAGTTCAAGGATTGGTAAAACGCAAAAAAGAACGATATTTTTTGTGCACTAAAGTTTCCGCTGGCGAGACTTTAGTGAAGCTTTCTGAATTGATTCTGTTACCGTAGAAGAAACACTTTCGGGGTGTTTATAATATTTTCCTTTAATGGAAAATTCATTCGTTAACGTAAATATTTGAACTTCATTGGATTTAAAAAAAAATTGAATTTGTGTTTTCTTCTAAGGTGGTAAAGAGGGGGTTCGATTATATTTGAGAGTTATGTGCTACTATTCCATCTGAAAATATTTCTTATCACAAATAGATTTGCTGCGTCCATTTCTTGAATATTTTCAAGAATGCAGTTTTAACGTTTTTTGTAACTGCGTTTTTCGACACATCCTGAATTTTCGTGCTCGGGTTGTGCTAGTTTTTGTGGCAGTGTGCTTGCATAAATGAAATATTTTTACGTAAGTATTGTTACTACTACTAGATTAATTTTAAACAGCTTCTTTCAGATATATAGGTTATTAAAAATTATTTTTTCAGGATTCTTAATCTTATTTTTTTCAGAATTCCTAATAATTATTTTGCTTTCAGAATTATACTTAATGCCATTTTTTTCAGGGCGTCTAATTATTTTTATTTCCGAATGCTTAATTTTTTTTCAGCACATTTAATTTTTTTTTCAGGTTTCCTAATAATTCTTTTTCTTTCAGGATACTTAATGTTATCTCTTTCGGGTTGCTTAATTATTTTATTTCAGGCGTCTAATTACATTTATTTCAGCACATCTAATTTTTTATTTCAGGTTTCCTAATAATTATTTTTCTTTCAGGATACTCAATGTTATCTCTTTCAGGTTGCTTAATTATTATTTTTTTTTCAGGCGTCTAATTATATTTATTTCAGCACATCTAATTTTTTATTTCAGGTTCCCTAATAATTATTTTTCTTTCAGGATACTTTATGTTATTTATTTCAGGTTGCTTAATTACTATTTTTTTCAGGACGTCTAATTATTTTTATTTCAGGATGCTTAATTATTTTTTTCACCACATTTAATTTTTTTTTAGGTTTCCTAATAATTATTTTTCTTTCAGGATACTTAATGTTATCTCTTTCAGATTACTTAATTATTATTTTTTTCAGAGCGTCTAATTGTTTTTATTTCAGCACATTTAATTTTTTATTTCAGGTTTCCTAATAATTATTTTTTCAGGATTCTTAATCTTATTTTTTTCAGAATTCCTAATAATTATTTTGCTTTCAGAATACTTAATGCCATTTTTTTCAGGTTGCTTTAATTTTTATTTTTTACAGGGCGTCTATTTATTTTTATTTCCGAATGCTTAATTTTTTTTCAAGTTTCCTAATAATTATTTTTCTTTCAGGATTGTTATCTCTTTCAGATTGCTTAATTATTATTTTTTTTCAGGCGTCTAATTATTTTTATTTCAGCACATCTAATTTTTTATTTCAGGTTTCCTAATAATTATTTTTCTTTCAGAATACTCAATGTTATCTATTTCAGGTTGTTGGTTAATTATTATTTTTTTCGGGATTCTTTCAGAAAAGCAAGAGTTCCCAATTTCCGCAGATATTTTTTATTAAATAAATGGTAAGTTTTAAGAAACCAATGTTGATCATTAAACTAAATTTCTTTTTCATTTTTCTACAGCTTCCTCATTAGGAGTTTCAAAAATCTCAACATTTAGAAGACTCAAGTTTTGTAGTTTTGTCTTTTTTTAATTTGAAATGTTAATTTACTCAAATAGGTAGGTACCTACTTATTTTCTTGCAATGACTATGTTTATATAATTTCAAATACAATTTTAGAAATGTTCTTAAGATTATAATATTGTAACTAATACCTACCTATACAGTACCTATACAGTAGGTAGGTATTACTTTTTTGTTCAAATTAAATGTTCTTGTAATCAATCTGATTGTGTATTACTTTTGTGTATTGACCAAAGGCCTACAAAACTATCGAAAATAAAACAGGGGTACGAAGTTCTGAAGGGGTTCATATGAGCGATTCTAAAAGGTTATAAAAAATCATTGGATCATTCATAAAAAGATTCAGTTGCCGAACAAAATTTTATTTTCAACTTAAAAAAATCAATTTAATATTTTTTTTCACGAACGGCAATAGAACGATAGTTTACTCCCCCAAAACAGGGAATAAACCGATGTTCAACATGAACCTTGAAACTTATGTCAAAGATTACTTTTTACTAAATTACTTTGAAAACGTTTTCGATGCACAAGTATATACAGACATAGAGTATATACGTGCGTACGGAGCCCTTTTTTCTTTATTTGCTAAAATAAATGAAAAAACCGCGAGATAATAGATTGTTTGTTAAACGGGTTGCATCTCACTCCACAGGGGTCTTAAACCCGTTGGGCTTTAAAGGTGCCATGGAAACTAAAGAACGGTACTACAAACACAATTAAAAAAATTAAAAATAAACATAGCGATGATAAAATGTAATAAAACCTGTCTTTCATAGATAATACATACATTTATTAACACTTTATATCACTATAAACTACAACTTACATACCTACTTAATTATCTGATTACCCTTTTCTAAACAAAAGAGGAAAACTCATGTTACAAGGCCCTTATTTATTTATTCATACAGAATACAGATATATGCGGGCAAATCTCAATTTTTTGACTATACAGGGTTTACTACTTCTATCACGTATGAGATGGTGTGAAGACTAGTAAATCAGAAAGGTAAAAAGGTTTCAGAAGGAATCCATTCCTGAACATTTCCTGACCAGGCAGGGAGCAGTGGGAAGGGGTGGGGGAAGTTTGTCCCATAATTTCCAAGTGTACACCCTCCAAATAACATTCTGGGAAAATCCGGACGAGATCTGAAGGGGTCAAAAAAATTTCCAAAAAATGAAAGACTAGTCTTTCCTTTTTTTTGGATGATTTTATCACCCCCTCCGATTTCATTCTAAAATTCCCAGAATGTAATAGGGAGGCTAGAGACTTGGAAAATATGTGCCAAACATCCCTCATCCCCTCCTCTCTGTTCAAAAAAAATTCAGAAAGGTTTCAGAAGGAATCCATTCCTGAACATTTCCTGACCAGGCAGGGAGCAGTGGGAAGGGCTGGAGGAAGTTTGTTCCATAATTTCCAAGTGTACACCCTCCAAATAACATTCTGGGAAACTCCGGACGAGATCTGAAGGGGTCAAAAAAATTTCCAAAAAATGAGGAAAGACTAGGTATAGTCTTTCCTTTTTTTTTGGATGAATTTCATATGTTTAATTGCTATTTTTTAATTCTTTAGAAAGTAATTTGTTGCGCCTGATGCATAGGCAACCAACCATACGCACAAAAGTTAAGACGAACGCAGCGCCGCTAGAAGCGAAACGGAATATCACTCACCTAAATATGCATTTAGACTGTGACCAATTAGTGAGCAAAAAATGTACATTAGATTGTGACCAACAGGCGGTTTCACGGGGAGCGTTTAGACTGACCAAGTTGGCGGGCCGAAGATGTACTTTAGAATGTGACCATGCGGTTTAAAGTTTACCTTTAGGTAATAAAAGTTGCTGTGTGAACACACCTTTAGCTAATAAAAGTTGCTGTGTGAACGCACCTTTAGGTCATAAAAGTTGCAGTGTGAACGCACCCTTAGCTAATAAAAGTTGCAGTGTGAACGCACCTTTAGCTAATAAAAATTGCTGTGTGAACGCACCTTTAGCTAATAAAAGTTGCTGTGTGAACGCACCTTTAGCTAATAAAAGCTGCAGTGTGAACGCACCTTTAGCTATTAAAAGTTGCAGTGTGAACGCAC
The DNA here is from genome assembly GCA_963082805.1 of Hemicrepidius hirtus. Classification (NCBI taxonomy): domain Eukaryota; kingdom Metazoa; phylum Arthropoda; class Insecta; order Coleoptera; family Elateridae; genus Hemicrepidius; species Hemicrepidius hirtus. The sequence continues at coordinate 10,882,774 of OY720167.1, forward strand.
CTTTAGCTAATAAAAATTGCTGTGTGAACGCACCTTTAGCTAATAAAAGTTGCTGTGTGAACGCACCTTTAGCTAATAAAAGTTGCTGTGTGAACGCACTTTTAGCTAATAAAAGTTGCAGTGTGAACGCACCTTTAGCTATTAAAAGTTGCAGTGTGAACGCACCTTTAGCTAATAAAAGTTGCTGTGTGAACGCACCTTTAGCTAATATAAGTTGCTGTGTGAACGCACCTTTAGCTAATAAAAGTTGCAGTCTGAACGCACCTTTATGTAATATAAGTTGCTGTGTGAACGCACCATGATAATGGGTTAGGTTAGGTTAGCAAAATGAGTTGGGTTAGGTTAGGTAATGGGTTAGGTTAGGTTAGATAAATGAGTTGGGTTAGGTTAGCTAAATGAGTTGGGTTAGGTTAGGTAAAGGGTTAGGTTAGGTTAGCAAAATGAGTTGGGTTAGGTTAGGTTAGATAAATGAGTTGGGTTAGGTTAGCAAAATGAGTTGGGTTAGGTTAGGTAATGGGTTAGGTTAGGTTAGCGAAATGAATTGGGTTAGGTTAGCTAAATGAGGTGGGTTAGGTTAGCTAAATTATAAATATATATATTTTTTTATTATATATATTTATCTAACCTAACCCAACTCATTTAGCTAACCTAACCCAACTCATTTATCTAACCTAACCCAACCCATTACCTAACCTAACCCAACTCATTTTGCTAACCTAACCTAACCCTTTACCTAACCTAACCCAACTCATTTAGCTAACCTAACCTAACTCATTTATCTAACCTAACCCAACCCATTACCTAACCTAACCCAACTCATTTTGCTAACCTAACCTAACCCTTTACCTAACCTAACCCAACTCATTTAGCTAACCTAACCCAACTCATTTATCTAACCTAACCCAACCCATTACCTAACCTAACCCAACTCATTTTGCTAACCTAACCTAACCCTTTACCTAACCTAACCCAACTCATTAGCTAACCTATCCTAAACTAAAATAACCTAACCTAACCAAACCTTTAGCTAATAAAATGTAGCAGTGTGAACGCACCTTTAGCTAATAAAAGTTGCTGTGTGAAGGCACCTTTAGCTAATATAAGTTGCAGTGTGAACGCACCCTTAGCTAATAAAAGTTGCAGTGTGTACGCACCTTTAGCTAATAAAAATTGCTGTGTGAACGCACCTTTAGCTAATAAAAGTTACTGTGTGAACGCACCTTTAGCTAATAAAAGCTGCAGTCTGAACGCACCTTTAGGTATTAAAAGTTGCAGTGTGAACGCACCTTTAGCTAATAAAAATTGCTGTGTGAACGCACCTTTAGCTAATAAAAGTTGCTGTGTAAACGCACCTTTAGCTAATAAAAGTTGCAGTGTGAACGCACCTTTAGCTATTAAAAGTTGCAGTGTGAACGCACCTTCAGCTATTAAAAGTTGCAGTGTGAACGCACCTTTAGCTCATAACAGTTGCAGTGTGAACGCACCCTTACCTAATAAAACTTGCTGTGTGAACGCACCTTTAGCTAATAAAAGTTACAGTGTGACCACACCTTTAGCTAATAAAAGTTGCAGTGTGAACGCACCTTTAGCTCATAAAAGTTGCAGTGTGAACGCACCTTTAGTTAATAAGAGTTGCTGTGTGAACGCACCTTTAGCTAATAAAGTTGCAGTGTGAACGCACCTTTAGCTCATAAAAGTTGCAGTGTGAACGCACCTTTAGCTCATAAAAGTTGCAGTGTGAACGCACCGTTAGCTAATAAAGTATCAGTGTGAACGCACCTTTAGCTAATAAAAGTTACAGTGTGAACACAACTTTAGCTAATAAAAGTTGCTGTGTGAACGCACCTTTAGCTCATAAAAGTTGCAGTGTGAACGCACCTTTAGTTAATAAGAGTTGCTGTGTGAACGCACCTTTAGCTAATAAAGTTGCAGTGAGAACGCACCTTTAGCTCATAAAAGTTGCAGTGTGAACGCACCTTTAGCTAATAAAAGTTGCTGTGTGACCGCACCTTTAGCTAATAAAAGTTGCAGTGTGAACGCACCCTTAGCTAATAAAACTTGCTGTGTGAACGCACCTTTAGCTAATAAAGCTGACAGTGTGAACGCACCTTTAGCTCATAAAAGTTGCAGTGTGAACGCACCTTTAGTTAATAAGAGTTGCTGTGTGAACGCACCTTTAGCTAATAAAGTTGCAGTGTGAACGCACCTTTAGCTCATAAAAGTTGCAGTGTGAACGTACCTTTAGCTCATAAAAGTTGCAGTGTGAACGCACCTTTAGCTAATAAAAGTTGCTGTGTGAACGCACGTTTAGGTAATAAAAGTTGCAGTGTGAACGCACCCTTAGCTAATAAAACTTGCTGTGTGAACGCACCTTTAGCTAATAAAACTTACAGTGTGAACACACCTTTAGCCAATAAAAGTTGCAGTGTGAACGCACCTTTAGCTCATAAAAGTTGCAGTGTGAACGCACCTTTAGTTAATAAAAGTTGCTGTGTGAACGCACCTTTAGCTAATAAAAGTTGCAGTGTGAACGCACCTTTAGCTAATAATAGTTGCTGTGTGAACGCATCTTTAGCTAATAAATTTATTAGCTAAAGGTGTGTTCACACAGTATAATTTATTGGCTAAAGGTGCGTTCACACTGTAACTTTTATTAGCTAAAGGTGCGTTCACACTGATACTTTATTAGCTAACGGTGCGTTCACACAGCAACTTTTATGAGCTAAAGGTGCGTTCACACTGCAACTTTTATGAGCTAAAGGTGCGTTCACACTGCAACTTTATTAGCTAAAGGTGCGTTCACACAGCAACTTTTATTAGCTAAAGGTGCGTTCACACAGCAACTTTTATTAACTAAAGGTGCGTTCACACTGCAACTTTTATGAGCTAAAGGTGCGTTCACACTGCAACTTTTATTGGCTAAAGGTGTGTTCACACTGTAAGTTTTATTAGCTAAAGGTGCGTTCACACAGCAAGTTTTATTAGCTAAGGGTGCGTTCACACTGCAACTTTTATTACCTAAACGTGCGTTGACACAACAACTTTTTTTAGCTAAAAGTGCGTTCACACTGCAACTTTCAGTAGCTAAAGGTGCGTTCACACTGGTACTTTATTAGCTAAAGGTGCGTTCACACTGCAACTTTTTTTTAGCTAAAGGTGCGTTCACACTGCAACTTTTTTTTTAGCTAAAGGTGCGTTCACACTGCAACTTTTATTAACTAAAGGTGCGTTCATACTGCAACTTTTTTTAGGTAAAGGTGCGTTCACACTGCAACTTTTATTAGCTAAAGGTGTGTTCACACAGCAACTTTTATTAACTAAAGGTGCGTTCATACTGCAACTTTTTTTAGGTAAAGGTGCGTTCACACTGCAACTTTTATTAGCTAAAGGTGCGTTCACACTGCAACTTTATAGCTAAAGGTGCGTTCTAATAGCAACTTTTTTTAGGTAAAGGTGCGTTCACACTGCAACTTTTATTAACTAAGGGTGGGTACACACCACAAAATGCTTACAAAACTCCATGCAATTTTTTTACAGCGTACCGCTTATCTCTTAGGAAAACCTTTCTATAAAATTTTTTTTAGCCCTGTAAAGGACGGTTTTTATGATTACATCCCTAAAAAGGGCCGTCTCTCCTACAGGACTGATGATCTTCGGCTACCTCCTGGAAGAAGTGGACGACGGCCTCCCCAGGATGAAATCGTCCGAGAACTCCAGGAAATCGACATAAAATAAATTATTTAGACCCTACTTTTACACCCGAGTGTACAACATCCCTCATCCCCTCCTATCTATTCAAAAAAAAATCAGAAAGGTTTCAGAAGGACTCCATTCCTGAACATTTCCTGACCAGGCAGGGATCGATGGGAAGGGCTGGAGGAAGTTTGTTCCATAATTTCCAAGTGTACACCCTCCAAATAACATTCTGGGAAAATCGGGGCGAGATCTGAAGGGGTGAAATTTTTTTCCAAAAAATGAGCAAAGACTATAGTCTTTCGTTTGTTTTTTCGACGATTTTTTGACCCTCTCCGATTTCCTTAGGAAAATTTCAGAATCTAATATGAACCCTAAACACTTGAAAAATATGTGCCAAACATCCCCCATCCCCTCCGATCTGGTCCAAAAAAATTCCGAAAGTTTTCTGGAACAACCCAATTCTGAACGTTTCCTAGCCAGGTGTGGAACAATGGGAATGGTTGAGGGAAGTTTGCCCCATAATTTCCAAGTGTATACCCTCCAAATAACATTCTGGGAAAATCGGGGCGAGATCTGAAGGGGTGAAATTTTTTTCCAAAAAATGAGCAAAGACTATATAGTCTTTCGTTTTTTTTTCGAAGATTTTTTGACCCTCTCCGATTTCCTTAGGAAAATTTCAGAATCTAATATGAACCCTAAACACTTGAAAAATATGTGCCAAACATCCCCCATCCCCTCCGATCTGGTCCAAAAAAATTCCGAAAGTTTTCTGGAACAACCCAATTCTGAACGTTTCCTAGCCAGGTGTGGAACAGTGGGAAGGGATGAGGGAAGTTTGCCCCATAATTTCCAAGTGTATACCCTTCAAATAACATTCTGGGAAAATCGGGGCAAGATCTGAAGGGGTGAAATTTTTTTCCAAAAAATGAGCAAAGACTATAGTCTTTCGTTTTTTTTTCGAAGATTTTTTGACCCTCTCCGATTTCCTTAGGAAAATTTTTAGAATCTAATATGAACCCTAAACACTTGAAAAATATGTGCCAAACATCCCCCATCCCCTCCGATCTGGTCCAAAAAAATTCCGAAAGTTTTCTGGAACAACCCAATTCTGAACGTTTCCTAGCCAGGTGTGGAACAGTGGGAAGGGATGAGGGAAGTTTGCCCCATAATTTCCAAGTGTATACCCTCCAAATAACATTCTGGGAAAATCGGGGCGAGATCTGAAGGGGTAAAATTTTTTTCCAAAAAATGAGCAAAGACTATAGTCTTTCCTTTTTTTTTCGAAGATTTTTTGACCCTCTCCGATTTCCTTAGGAAAATTTCAGAATCTAATATGAACCCTAACCACTTGAAACATATGTGCCAAAAATCCCCCATCCCCTCCGATCTGGTCCAAAAAAATTCCGAAAGTTTTCTGGAACAACCCAATTCTGAACGTTTCCTAGCCAGGTGTGGAACAGTGGGAAGGGGTGAGGGGAGTTTGCCCCATAATTTCCAAGTGTATACCCTCCAAATAACATTCTGGGAAAATCGGGGCGAGATCTGAAGGGGTGAAATTTTTTTCCAAAAAATGAGCAAAGACTATAGTCTTTCGTTTTTTTTTCGAAGATTTTTTGACCCTCTCCGATTTCCTTAGGAAAATTTCAGAATCTAATATGAACCCTAAACACTTGAAAAATATGTGCCAAACATCCCCCATCCCCTCCGATCTGGTCCAAAAAAATTCCGAAAGTTTTCTGGAACAACCCAATTCTGAACGTTTCCTAGCCAGGTGTGGAACAGTGGGAAGGGGTGAGGGGAGTTTGCCCCATAATTTCCAAGTGTATACCCTCCAAATAACATTCTGGGAAAATCGGGGCGAGATCTGAAGGGGTGAAATTTTTTTCCACAAAATGAGCAAAGACTATAGTCTTTCGTTTTTTTTTCGAAGATTTTTTGACCCTCTCCGATTTCCTTCGGAAAATTTCAGAATCTAATATGAACCCTAAACACTTGAAAAATATGTGCCAAACATCCCCCATCCCCTCCGATCTGGTCCAAAAAAATTCCGAAAGTTTTCTGGAACAACCCAATTCTGAACGTTTCCTAGCCAGGTGTGGAACAGTGGGAAGGGGTGAGGGGAGTTTGCCCCATAATTTCCAAGTGTATACCCTCCAAATAACATTCTGGGAAAATCGGGGCGAGATCTGAAGGGGTGAAATTTTTTTCCACAAAATGAGCAAAGACTATAGTCTTTCGTTTTTTTTTCGAAGATTTTTTGACCCTCTCCGATTTCCTTAGGAAAATTTCAGAATCTAATATGAACCCTAAACACTTGAAAAATATGTGCCAAACATCCCCCATCCCCTCCGATCTGGTCCAAGAAAATTCCGAAAGTTTTCTGGAACAACCCAATTCTGAACGTTTCCTAGCCAGGTGTGGAACAGTGGGAAGGGATGAGGGAAGTTTGCCCCATAATTTCCAAGTGTATACCCTCCAAATAACATTCTGGGAAAATCGGGGCGAGATCTGAAGGGGTGAAATTTTTTTCCACAAAATGAGCAGCTTTCCTTTTTTTTTCGAAGATTTTTTGACCCTCTCCGATTTCCTTAGGAAAATTTCAGAATCTAATATGAACCCTAACCACTTGAAAAATATGTGCCAAACATCCCCCATCCCCTCCGATCTGGTCCAAAAAAATTCCGAAAGTTTTCTGGAACAACCCAATTCTGAACGTTTCCTAGCCAGGTGTGGAACAGTGGGAAGGGATGAGGGAAGTTTGCCCCATAATATCCAAGTGTATACCCTCCAAATAACATTCTGGGAAAATCGGGGCGAGATCTGAAGGGGTGAAATTTTTTTCCAAAAAATGAGCAAAGACTATAGTCTTTCGTTTTTTTTTCGAAGATTTTTTGACCTTCTCCGATTTCCTTAGGAAAATTTCAGAATCTAATATGAACCCTAAACACTTGAAAAATATGTGCCAAACATCCCCCATCCCCTCCGCTCTGGTCCAAAAAAATTCCGAAAGTTATCTGGAACAACCCAATTCTGAACGTTTCCTAGCCAGGTGTGGAACAGTTGGAAGGGATGAGGGAAGTTTGCCCCATAGTTTCCAAGTGTATACCCTCCAAATAACATTCTGGGAAAATCGGGGCGAGATCTGAAGGGGTGAAATTTTTTTCCAAAAAATGAGCAAAGACTATAGTCTTTCGTTTTTTTTTCGAAGATTTTTTGACCCTCTCCGATTTCCTTCGGAAAATTTCAGAATCTACTATGAACCCTAAACACTTGAAAAATATGTGCCAAACATCCCCCATCCCCTCCGATCTGGTCCAAAAAAATTCCGAAAGTTTTCTGGAACAACCCAATTCTGAACGTTTCCTAGCCAGGTGTGGAACAGTGGGAAGGGGTGAGGGGAGTTTGCCCCATAATTTCCAAGTGTATACCCTCCAAATAACATTCTGGGAAAATCGGGGCGAGATATGAAGGGGTGAAATTTTTTTCCAAAAAATGAGCAAAGACTATAGTCTTTCGTTTTTTTTCGAAGATTTTTTGACCCTCTCCGATTTCCTTAGGAAAATTTCAGAATCTAATATGAACCCTAAACACTAGAAAAATATGTGCCAAACATCCCCCATCCCCTCCGATCTGGTCCAAAAAAATTCCGAAGGTTTTCTGGAACAACCCAATTCTGAACGTTTCCTAGCCAGGTGTGGAACAGTGGGAAGGGATGAGGGAAGTTTGCCCCATAATATCCAAGTGTATACCCTCCAAATAACATTCTGGGAAAATCGGGGCGACATCTGAAGGGGTGAAATTTTTTTCCAGAAAATGAGCAAAGACTATAGTCTTTCGTTTTTTTTTCGAAGATTTATTGACCCTCTCCGATTTCCTTAGGAAAATTTCAGAATCTAATATGAACCCTAAACACTTGAAAAATATGTGCCAAACATCCCCCATCCCCTCCGCTCTGGTCCAAAAAAATTCCGAAAGTTATCTGGAACAACCCAATTCTGAACGTTTCCTAGCCAGGTGTGGAACAGTTGGAAGGGATGAGGGAAGTTTGCCCCATAGTTTCCAAGTGTATACCCTCCAAATAACATTCTGGGAAAATCGGGGCGAGATCTGAAGGGGTGAAATTTTTTTCCAAAAAATGAGCAAAGACTATAGTCTTTCGTTTTTTTTTCGAAGATTTTTTGACCCTCTCCGATTTCCTTCGGAAAATTTCAGAATCTAATATGAACCCTAAACACTTGAAAAATATGTGCCAAACATCCCCCATCCCCTCCGATCTGGTCCAAAAAAATTCCGAAAGTTTTCTGGAACAACCCAATTCTGAACGTTTCCTAGCCAGGTGTGGAACAGTGGGAAGGGGTGAGGGGAGTTTGCCCCATAATTTCCAAGTGTATACCCTCCAAATAACATTCTGGGAAAATAGGGGCGAGATATGAAGGGGTGAAATTTTTTTCCAAAAAATGAGCAAAGACTATAGTCTTTCGTTTTTTTTCGAAGATTTTTTGACCCTCTCCGATTTCCTTAGGAAAATTTCAGAATCTAATATGAACCCTAAACACTAGAAAAATATGTGCCAAACATCCCCCATCCCCTCCGATCTGGTCCAAAAAAATTCCGAAGGTTTTCTGGAACAACCCAATTCTGAACGTTTCCTAGCCAGGTGTGGAACAGTGGGAAGGGATGAGGGAAGTTTGCCCCATAATTTCCAAGTGGATACCCTCCAAATAACATTCTGGGAAAATCGGGGCGAGATCTGAAGGGGTGAAATTTTTTTCCAAAAAATGAGCAGCTTTCCTTTTTTTTTGGAAGATTTTTTGACCCTCTCCGATTTCCTTAGGAAAATTTCAGAATCTAATATGAACCCTAACCACTTGAAAAATATGTGCCAAACATCCCCCATCCCCTCCGATCTGGTCCAAAAAAATTCCGAAAGTTTTCTGGAACAACCCAATTCTGAACGTTTCCTAGCCAGGTGTGGAACAGTGGGAAGTAATGAGGGAAGTTTGCCCCATAATTTCCAAGTGTATACCCTCCAAATAACATTCTGGGAAAATCGGGGCGAGATCTGAAGGGGTGAAATTTTTTTCCAAAAAATGAGCAGCTTTCCTTTTTTTTTGGAAGATTTTTTGACCCTCTCCGATTTCCTTAGGAAAATTTCAGAATCTAATATGAACCCTAACCACTTGAAAAATATGTGCCAAACATCCCCCATCCCCTCCGATCTGGTCCAAAAAAATTCCGAAAGTTTTCTGGAACAACCCAATTCTGAACGTTTCCTAGCCAGGTGTGGAACAGTGGGAAGGGATGAGGGAAGTTTGCCCCATAATATCCAAGTGTATACCCTCCAAATAACATTCTGGGAAAATCGGGGCGAGATCTGAAGGGGTGAAATTTTTTTCCAAAAAATGAGCAAAGACTATAGTCTTTCGTTTTTTTTTCGAAGATTTTTTGACCTTCTCCGATTTCCTTAGGAAAATTTCAGAATCTAATATGAACCCTAAACACTTGAAAAATATGTGCCAAACATCCCCCATCCCCTCCGCTCTGGTCCAAAAAAATTCCGAAAGTTTTCTGGAACAACCCAATTCTGAACGTTTCCTAGCCAGGTGTGGAACAGTTGGAAGGGATGAGGGAAGTTTGCCCCATAGTTTCCAAGTGTATACCCTCCAAATAACATTCTGGGAAAATCGGGGCGAGATCTGAAGGGGTGAAATTTTTTTCCAAAAAATGAGCAAAGACTATAGTCTTTCGTTTTTTTTTCGAAGATTTTTTGACCCTCTCCGATTTCCTTCGGAAAATTTCAGAATCTAATATGAACCCTAAACACTTGAAAAATATGTGCCAAACATCCCCCATCCCCTCCGATCTGGTCCAAAAAAATTCCGAAAGTTTTCTGGAACAACCCAATTCTGAACGTTTCCTAGCCAGGTGTGGAACAGTGGGAAGGGGTGAGGGGAGTTTGCCCCATAATTTCCAAGTGTATACCCTCCAAATAACATTCTGGGACAATCGGGGCGAGATATGAAGGGGTGAAATTTTTTTACAAAAAATGAGCAAAGACTATAAGTCTTTCGTTTTTTTTCGAAGATTTTTTGACCCTCTCCGATTTCCTTAGGAAAATTTCAGAATCTAATATGAACCCTAAACACTAGAAAAATATGTGCCAAACATCCCCCATCCCCTCCGATCTGGTCCAAAAAAATTCCGAAGGTTTTCTGGAACAACCCAATTCTGAACGTTTCCTAGCCAGGTGTGGAACAGTGGGAAGGGATGAGGGAAGTTTGCCCCATAATATCCAAGTGTATACCCTCCAAATAACATTCTGGGAAAATCGGGGCGACATCTGAAGGGGTGAAATTTTTTTCCAGAAAATGAGCAAAGACTATAGTCTTTCGTTTTTTTTTCGAAGATTTTTTGACCCTCTCCGATTTCCTTAGGAAAATTTCAGAATCTAATATGAACCCTAAACACTTGAAAAATATGTGCCAAACATCCCCCATCCCCTCCGATCTGGTCCAAGAAAATTCCGAAAGTTTTCTGGAACAACCCAATTCTGAACGTTTCCTAGCCAGGTGTGGAACAGTGGGAAGGGATGAGGGAAGTTTGCCCCATAATTTCCAAGTGGATACCCTCCAAATAACATTCTGGGAAAATCGGGGCGAGATCTGAAGGGGTGAAATTTTTTTCCAAAAAATGAGCAGCTTTCCTTTTTTTTTGGAAGATTTTTTGACCCTCTCCGATTTCCTTAGGAAAATTTCAGAATCTAATATGAACCCTAACCACTTGAAAAATATGTGCCAAACATCCCCCATCCCCTCCGATCTGGTCCAAAAAAATTCCGAAAGTTTTCTGGAACAACCCAATTCTGAACGTTTCCTAGCCAGGTGTGGAACAGTGGGAAGGGATGAGGGAAGTTTGCCCCATAATATCCAAGTGTATACCCTCCAAATAACATTCTGGGAAAATCGGGGCGAGATCTGAAGGGGTGAAATTTTTTTCCAAAAAATGAGCAAAGACTATAGTCTTTCGTTTTTTTTTCGAAGATTTTTTGACCTTCTCCGATTTCCTTAGGAAAATTTCAGAATCTAATATGAACCCTAAACACTTGAAAAATATGTGCCAAACATCCCCCATCCCCTCCGCTCTGGTCCAAAAAAATTCCGAAAGTTTTCTGGAACAACCCAATTCTGAACGTTTCCTAGCCAGGTGTGGAACAGTTGGAAGGGATGAGGGAAGTTTGCCCCATAGTTTCCAAGTGTATACCCTCCAAATAACATTCTGGGAAAATCGGGGCGAGATCTGAAGGGGTGAAATTTTTTTCCAAAAAATGAGCAAAGACTATAGTCTTTCGTTTTTTTTTCGAAGATTTTTTGACCCTCTCCGATTTCCTTCGGAAAATTTCAGAATCTAATATGAACCCTAAACACTTGAAAAATATGTGCCAAACATCCCCCATCCCCTCCGATCTGGTCCAAAAAAATTCCGAAAGTTTTCTGGAACAACCCAATTCTGAACGTTTCCTAGCCAGGTGTGGAACAGTGGGAAGGGGTGAGGGGAGTTTGCCCCATAATTTCCAAGTGTATACCCTCCAAATAACATTCTGGGAAAATCGGGGCGAGATATGAAGGGGTGAAATTTTTTTACAAAAAATGAGCAAAGACTATAGTCTTTCGTTTTTTTTCGAAGATTTTTTGACCCTCTCCGATTTCCTTAGGAAAATTTCAGAATCTAATATGAACCCTAAACACTAGAAAAATATGTGCCAAACATCCCCCATCCCCTCCGATCTGGTCCAAAAAAATTCCGAAGGTTTTCTGGAACAACCCAATTCTGAACGTTTCCTAGCCAGGTGTGGAACAGTGGGAAGGGATGAGGGAAGTTTGCCCCATAATATCCAAGTGTATACCCTCCAAATAACATTCTGGGAAAATCGGGGCGACATCTGAAGGGGTGAAATTTTTTTCCAGAAAATGAGCAAAGACTATAGTCTTTCGTTTTTTTTTCGAAGATTTTTTGACCCTCTCCGATTTCCTTAGGAAAATTTCAGAATCTAATATGAACCCTAAACACTTGAAAAATATGTGCCAAACATCCCCCAACCCCTCCGATCTGGTCCAAGAAAATTCCGAAAGTTTTCTGGAACAACCCAATTCTGAACGTTTCCTAGCCAGGTGTGGAACAGTGGGAAGGGATGAGGGAAGTTTGCCCCATAATTTCCAAGTGGATACCCTCCAAATAACATTTTGGGAAAATCGGGGCGAGATCTGAAGGGGTGAAATTTTTTTCCAAAAAATGAGCAGCTTTCCTTTTTTTTTGGAAGATTTTTTGACCCTCTCCGATTTCCTTAGGAAAATTTCAGAATCTAATATGAACCCTAACCACTTGAAAAATATGTGCCAAACATCCCCCATCCCCTCCGATCTGGTCCAAAAAAATTCCGAAAGTTTTCTGGAACAACCCAATTCTGAACGTTTCCTAGCCAGGTGTGGAACAGTGGGAAGGGATGAGGGAAGTTTGCCCCATAATATCCAAGTGTATACCCTCCAAATAACATTCTGGGAAAATCGGGGCGAGATCTGAAGGGGTGAAATTTTTTTCCAAAAAATGAGCAAAGACTATAGTCTTTCGTTTTCTTTTCGAAGATTTTTTGACCTTCTCCGATTTCCTTAGGAAAATTTCAGAATCTAATATGAACCCTAAACACTTGAAAAATATGTGCCAAACATCCCCCATCCCCTCCGCTCTGGTCCAAAAAAATTCCGAAAGTTTTCTGGAACAACCCAATTCTGAACGTTTCCTAGCCAGGTGTGGAACAGTTGGAAGGGATGAGGGAAGTTTGCCCCATAGTTTCCAAGTGTATACCCTCCAAATAACATTCTGGGAAAATCGGGGCGAGATCTGAAGGGGTGAAATTTTTTTCCAAAAAATGAGCAAAGACTATAGTCTTTCGTTTTTTTTTCGAAGATTTTTTGACCCTCTCCGATTTCCTTCGGAAAATTTCAGAATCTAATATGAACCCTAAACACTTGAAAAATATGTGCCAAACATCCCCCATCCCTCCGATCTGGTCCAAAAAAATTCCGAAAGTTTTCTGGAACAACCCAATTCTGAACGTTTCCTAGCCAGGTGTGGAACAGTGGGAAGGGGTGAGGGGAGTTTGCCCCATAATTTCCAAGTGTATACCCTCCAAATAACATTCTGGGAAAATCGGGGCGAGATCTGAAGGGGTGAAATTTTTTTCCAAAAAATGAGCAAAGACTTAGGAAAATTTCAGAATCTAATATGAACCCTAAACACTAGAAAAATATGTGCCAAACATCCCCCATCCCCTCCGATCTGGTCCAAAAAAATTCCGAAGGTTTTCTGGAACAACCCAATTCTGAACGTTTCCTAGCCAGGTGTGGAACAGTGGGAAGGGATGAGGGAAGTTTACCCCATAATATCCAAGTGTATACCCTCCAAATAACATTCTGGGAAAATCGGGGCGAGATCTGAGGGGTGAAATTTTTTTCCAAAAAATGAGCAAAGACTATAGTCTTTCGTTTTTTTTTCGAAGATTTTTTGACCCTCTCCGATTTCCTTAGGAAAATTTCAGAATCTAATATGAAACCTAAACACTTGAAAAATATGTGCCAAACATCCCCCATCCCCTCCGATCTGGTCCAAAAAAATTCCGAAAGTTTTCTGGAACAACCCAATTCTGAACGTTTCCTAGCCAGGTGTGGAACAGTTGGAAGGGGTGAGGGAAGTTTGCCCCATAATTTCCAAGTGTATACCTTCCAAATAACATTCTGGGAAAATCGGGGCGAGATCTGAAGGGGTGAATTTTTTTTCCAAAAAATGAGCAAAGACTATAGTCTTTCGTTTTTTTTTCCAAGATTTTTTGACCCTCTCCGATTTCCTTAGGAAAATTTCAGAATCTAATATGAACCCTAAACACTTGAAAAATATGTGCCAAACATCCCCAATCCCCTCCGATCTGGTCCAAAAAAATTCCGAAAGTTTTCTGGAACAACCCAATTCTGGACGTTTCCTAGCCAGGTGTGGAACATTGGGAAGGGATGAGGGAAGTTTGCCCCATAATTTCCAAGTGTATACCCTCCAAATAACATTCTGGGAAAATCGGGGCGAGATCTGAAGGGGTGAAATTTTTTTCCAAAAAATTAGCAAAGACTATAGTCTTTCGTTTTTTTTTCGAAGATTTTTTGACCCTCTCCGATTTCCTTAGGAAAATTTCAGAATCTAATATGAACCCTAAACACTTGAAAAATATGTGCCAAACATCCCCCATCCCCTCCGATCTGGTCCAAAAAAATTCCGAAAGTTTTCTGGAACAACCCAATTCTGAACGTTTCCTAGCCAGGTGTGGAACAGTGGGAAGGGATGAGGGAAGTTTGCCCCATAATTTCCAAGTGTATACCCTCCAAATAACATTCTGGGAAAATCGGGGCGAGATCTGAAGGAGTGAAATTTTTTTCCAAAAAATGAGCAAAGACTATAGTCTTTCGTTTTTTTTTTCGAAGATTTTTTGACCCTCTCCGATTTCCTTAGGAAAATTTCAGAATCTAATATGAACCCTAAACACTTGAAAAATATGTGCCAAACATCCCCAATCCCCTCCGATCTGGTCCAAAAAAATTCCGAAAGTTTTCTGGAACAACCCAATTCTGGACGTTTCCTAGCCAGGTGTGGAACAGTGGGAAGGGATGAGGGAAGTTTGCCCCATAATTTCCAAGTGTATACCCTCCAAATAACATTCTGGGAAAATCGGGGCGAGATCTGAAGGGGTGAAATTTTTTTCCAAAAAATGAGCAAAGACTATAGTCTTTCGTTTTTTTTTCGAAGATTTTTTGACCCTCTCCGATTTCCTTAGGAAAATTTCAGAATCTAATATGAACCCTAAACACTTGAAAAATATGTGCCAAACATCCCCCATCCCCTCCGATCTGGTCCAAAAAAATTCCGAAAGTTTTCTGGAACAACCCAATTCTGAACGTTTCCTAGCCAGGTGTGGAACAGTGGGAAGGGATGAGGGAAGTTTGCCCCATAATTTCCAAGTGTATACCCTCCAAATAACATTCTGGGAAAATCGGGGCGAGATCTGAAGGGGTGAAATTTTTTTCCAAAAAATGAGCAAAGACTATAGTCTTTCGTTTTTTTTTCGAAGATTTTTTGTCCCTCTCCGATTTCCTTAGGAAAATTTCAGAATCTAATCAGAAACCTAAACACTTGAAAAATATGTGCCAAACATCCCCCATCCCCTCCGATCTGGTCCAAAAAAATTCCGAAAGTTTTCTGGAACAACCCAATTCTGAACGTTTCCTAGCCAGGTGTGGAACAGTGGGAAGGGATGAGGGAAGTTTGCCCCATAATTTCCAAGTGTATACCCTCCAAATAACATTCTGGGAAAATCGGGGCGCGATCTGAAGGGGTGAAATTTTTTTCCAAAAAATGAGCAGACTATAGTCTTTCGTTTTTTTTTCGAAGATTTTTTGACCCTCTCCGATTTCCTTAGGAAAATTTCAGAATCTAATATGAAACCTAAACACTTGAAAAATATGTGCCAAACATCCCCCATCCCCTGCGATCTGGTCCAAAAAAATTCCGAAAGTTTTCTGGAACAACCCAATTCTGAACGTTTCCTAGCCAGGTGTGGAACAGTTGGAAGGGGTGAGGGAAGTTTGCCCCATAATTTCCAAGTGTATACCCTCCAAATAACATTCTGGGAAAATCGGGGCGAGATCTGAAGGGGTGAAATTTTTTTCCAAAAAATGAGCAAAGACTATAGTCTTTCGTTTTTTTTTCGAAGATTTTTTGACCCTCTCCGATTTCCTTAGGAAAATTTCAGAATCTAATATGAACCCTAAACACTTGAAAAACATGTGCCAAACATCCCCCATCCCCTCCGATCTGGTCCAAAAAAATTCCGAAAGTTTTCTGGAACAACCCAATTCTGAACGTTTCCTAGCCAGGTGTGGAACAGTGGGAAGGGGTGAGGGAAGTTTGCCCCATAATTTCCAAGTGTATACCCTTCAAATAACATTCTGGGAAAATCGGGGCGAGATCTGAAGGGGTGAAATTTTTTTCCAAAAAATGAGCAAAGACTATAGTCTTTCGTTTTTTTTTCGAAGATTTTTTGACCCTCTCCGATTTCCTTAGGAAAATTTCAGAATCTAATATGAACCCTAAACACTTGAAAAATATGTGCCAAACATCCCCAATCCCCTCCGATCTGGTCCAAAAAAATTCCGAAAGTTTTCGGGAACAACCCAATTCTGAACGTTTCCTAGCCAGGTGTGGAACAGCGGGAAGGGATGAGGGAAGTTTGCCCCATAATTTCCAAGTGTATACCCTCCAAATAACATTCTGGGAAAATCGGGGCGAGATCTGAAGGGGTGAAATTTTTTTCCAAAAAATGAGCAAAGACTATAGTCTTTCGTTTTTTTTTCGAAGATTTTTTGACCCTCTCCGATTTCCTTAGGAAAATTTCAGAATCTAATATGAACCCTAAACACTTGAAAATTGTGTGCCAAACATCCCCCATCCCCTCCGATCTGGTCCAAAAAAATTCCGAAAGTTTTCTGGAACAACCCAATTCTGAACGTTTCCTAGCCAGGTGTGGAACAGTGGGAAGGGATGAGGGAAGTTTGCCCCATAATTTCCAAGTGTATACCTTCCAAATAACATTCTGGGAAAATCGGGGCGAGATCTGAAGGGGTGAAATTTTTTTCCAAAAAATGAGCTAAGACTATAGTCTTTCGTTTTTTTTTCGAAGATTTTTTGACCCTCTCCGATTTCCTTAGGAAAATTTCAGAATCTAATATGAAACCTAAACACTTGAAAAATATGTGCCAAACATCCCCCATCCCCTCCGATCTGGTCCAAAAAAATTCCGAAAGTTTTCTGGAACAACCCAATTCTGAACGTTTCCTAGCCAGGTGTGGAACAGTTGGAAGGGGTGAGGGAAGTTTGCCCCATAATTTCCAAGTGTATACCTTCCAAATAACATTCTGGGAAAATCGGGGCGAGATCTGAAGGAGTGAAATTTTTTTCCAAAAAATGAGCAAAGACTATAGTCTTTCGTTTTTTTTTCGAAGATTTTTTGACCCTCTCCGATTTCCTTAGGAAAATTTCAGAATCTAATATGAACCCTAAACACTTGAAAAATATGTGCCAAACATCCCCAATCCCCTCCGATCTGGTCCAAAAAAGTTCCGAAAGTTTTCTGGAACAACCCAATTCTGGACGTTTCCTAGCCAGGTGTGGAACAGTGGGAAGGGATGAGGGAAGTTTGCCCCATAATTTCCAAGTGTATACCCTCCAAATAACATTCTGGGAAAATCGGGGCGAGATCTGAAGGGGTGAAATTTTTTTCCAAAAAATGAGCAAAGACTATATATAGTCTTTCGTTTTTTTTTCGAAGATTTTTTGACCCTCTCCGATTTCCTTAGGAAAATTTCAGAATCTAATATGAACCCTAAACACTTGAAAAATATGTGCCAAACATCCCCCATCCCCTCCGATCTGGTCCAAAAAAATTCCGAAAGTTTTCTGGAACAACCCAATTCTGAACGTTTCCTAGCCAGGTGTGGAACAGTGGGAAGGGATGAGGGAAGTTTGCCCCATAATTTCCAAGTGTATACCCTCCAAATAACATTCTGGGAAAATCGGGGCGAGATCTGAAGGGGTGAAATTTTTTTCCAAAAAATGAGCAAAGACTATAGTCTTTCGTTTTTTTTTCGAAGATTTTTTGACCCTCTCCGATTTCCTTAGGAAAATTTCAGAATCTAATATGAAACCTAAACACTTGAAAAATATGTGCCAAACATCCCCCATCCCCTCCGATCTGGTCCAAAAAAATTCCGAAAGTTTTCTGGAACAACCCAATTCTGAACGTTTCCTAGCCAGGTGTGGAACAGTGGGAAGGGATGAGGGAAGTTTGCCCCATAATTTCCAAGTGTATACCCTCCAAATAACATTCTGGGAAAATCGGGGCGAGATCTGAAGGGGTGAAATTTTTTTCCAAAAAATGAGCAAATATAGTCTTTCCTTTTTTTTTCGAAGATTTTTTGACCCTCTCCGATTTCCTTAGAAAAATTTCAGAATCTAATATGAACCCTAAACACTTGAAAAATATGTGCCAAACATCCCCAATCCCCTCCGATCTGGTCCAAAAAAATTCCGAAAGTTTTCTGGAACAACCCAATTCTGAACGTTTCCTAGCCAGGTGTGGAACAGTTGGAAGGGGTGAGGGAAGTTTGCCCCATAATTTCCAAGTGTATACCTTCCAAATAACATTCTGGGAAAATCGGGGCGAGATCTGAAGGGGTGAAATTTTTTTCCAAAAAATGAGCAAAGACTATAGTCTTTCGTTTTTTTTTCGAAGATTTTTTGACCCTCTCCGATTTCCTTAGGAAAATTTCAGAATCAAATATGAACCCTAAACACTTGAAAATTATGTGCTAAACATCCCCCATCCCCTCCGATCTGGTCCAAAAAAATTCCGAAAGTTTTCTGGAACAACCCAATTCTGAACGTTTCCTAGCCAGGTGTGGAACAGTGGGAAGGGATGAGGGAAGTTTGCCCCATAATTTCCAAGTGTATACCCTCCAAATAATATTCTGGGAAAATCGGGGCGAGATCTGAAGGGGTGAAATTTTTTTCCAAAAAATGAGCAAAGACTATAGTCTTTCGTTTTTTTTTCGAAGATTTTTTGACCCTCTCCGATTTCCTTAGGAAAATTTCAGAATCTAATATGAACCCTAAACACTTGAAAAATATGTGCCAAACATCCCCAATCCCCTCCGATCTGGTCCAAAAAAATTCCGAAAGTTTTCTGGAACAACCCAATTCTGAACGTTTCCTAGCCAGGTGTGGAACAGTGGGAAGGGATGAGGGAAGTTTGCCCCATAATTTCCAAGTGTATACCCTCCAAATAACATTCTGGGAAAATCGGGGCGAGATCTGAAGGGGTGAAATTTTTTTCCAAAAAATGAGCAAAGACTATAGTCTTTCCTTTTTTTTTCGAAGATTTTTTGACCCTCTCCGATTTCCTTAGAAAAATTTCAGAATCTAATATGAACCCTAAACACTTGAAAAATATGTGCCAAACATCCCCAATCCCCTCCGATCTGGTCCAAAAAAATTCCGAAAGTTTTCTGGAACAACCCAATTCTGAACGTTTCCTAGCCAGGTGTGGAACAGTGGGAAGGGATGAGGGAAGTTTGCCCCATAATTTCCAAGTGTATACCGTCCAAATAACATTCGGGGAAAATCGGGGCGAGATCTGAAGGGGTGAAATTTTTTTCCAAAAAATGAGCAAAGACTATAGTCTTTCGTTTTTTTTTCGAAGATTTTTTGACCCTCTCCGATTTCCTTTAGGAAAATTTCAGAATCTAATATGAACCCTAAACACTTGAAAAATATGTGCCAAACATCCCCAATCCCCTCCGATCTGGTCCAAAAAAATTCCGAAAGTTTTCTGGAACAACCCAATTCTGAACGTTTCCTAGCCAGGTATGGAACAGTTGGAAGGGGTGAGGGAAGTTTGCCCCATAATTTCCAAGTGTATACCTTCCAAATAACATTCTGGGAAAATCGGGGCGAGATCTGAAGGGGTGAAATTTTTTTCCAAAAAATGAGCAAAGACTATAGTCTTTCGTTTTTTTTTCGAAGATTTTTTGACCCTCTCCGATTTCCTTAGGAAAATTTCAGAATCTAATATGAACCCTAAACACTTGAAAAATATGTGCCAAACATCCCCAATCCCCTCCGATCTGGTCCAAAAAAATTCCGAAAGTTTTCTGGAACAACCCAATTCTGAACGTTTCCTAGCCAGGTGTGGAACAGTGGGAAGGGATGAGGGAAGTTTGCCCCATAATTTCCAAGTGTATACCTTCCAAATAACATTCTGGGAAAATCGGGGCGAGATCTGAAGGGGTGAAATTTTTTTCCAAAAAATGAGCAAAGACTATAGTCTTTCGTTTTTTTTTCGAAGATTTTTTGACCCTCTCCGATTTCCTTAGGACAATTTCAGAATCTAATATGAACCCTAAACACTTGAAAATTATGTGCCAAACATCCCCCATCCCCTCCGATCTGGTCCAAAAAAATTCCGAAAGTTTTCTGGAACAACCCAATTCTGAACGTTTCCTAGCCAGGTGTGGAACAGTGGGAAGGGATGAGGGAAGTTTGCCCCATAATTTCCAAGTGTATACCTTCCAAATAACATTCTGGGAAAATCGGGGCGAGATCTGAAGGGGTGAAATTTTTTTCCAAAAAATGAGCAAAGACTATAGTCTTTCGTTTTTTTTTCGAAGATTTATTGACCCTCTCCGATTTCCTTAGGAAAATTTCAGAATCTAATATGAACCCTAACCACTTGAAAAATATGTGCCAAACATCCCCCATCCCCTCCGATCTCGTCCAAAAAAATTCCGAAAGTTTTCTGGAACAACCCAATTCTGAACGTTTCCTAGCCAGGTGTGGAACAGTGGGAAGGGATGAGGGAAGTTTGCCCCATAATTTCCAAGTGTATACCTTCCAAATAACATTCTGGGAAAATCGGGGCGAGATCTGAAGGGGTGAAATTTTTTTCCAAAAAATGAGCTAAGACTATAGTCTTTCGTTTTTTTTTCGAAGATTTTTTGACCCTCTCCGATTTCCTTAGGAAAATTTCAGAATCTGAAGGGGTGAAATTTTTTTCCAAAAAATGAGCAAAGACTATAGTCTTTCGTTTTTTTTTCGAAGATTTTTTGACCCTCTCCGATTTCCTTAGGAAAATTTCAGAATCTAATATGAACCCTAAACACTTGAAAAATATGTGCCAAACATCCCCCATCCCCTCCGATCTGGTCCAAAAAAATTCCGAAAGTTTTCTGGAACAACCCAATTCTGAACGTTTCCTAGCCAGGTGTGGAACAGTGGGAAGGGATGAGGGAAGTTTGCCCCATAATTTCCAAGTGTATACCCTCCAAATAACATTCTGGGAAAATCGGGGCGAGATCTGAAGGGGTGAAATTTTTTTCCAAAAAATGAGCAAAGACTATAGTCTTTCGTTTTTTTTTCGAAGATTTTTTGACCCTCTCCGATTTCCTTAGGAAAATTTCAGAATCTAATATGAAACCTAAACACTTGAAAAATATGTGCCAAACATCCCCCATCCCCTCCGATCTGGTCCAAAAAAATTCCGAAAGTTTTCTGGAACAACCCAATTCTGAACGTTTCCTAGCCAGGTGTGGAACAGTTGGAAGGGGTGAGGGAAGTTTGCCCCATAATTTCCAAGTGTATACCTTCCAAATAACATTCTGGGAAAATCGGGGCGAGATCTGAAGGGGTGAAATTTTTTTCCAAAAAATGAGCAAAGACTATAGTCTTTCGTTTTTTTTTCGAAGATTTTTTGACCCTCTCCGATTTCCTTAGGAAAATTTCAGAATCTAATATGAACCCTAAACACTTGAAAAATATGTGCCAAACATCCCCAATCCCCTCCGATCTGGTCCAAAAAAATTCCGAAAGTTTTCTGGAACAACCCAATTCTGGACGTTTCCTAGCCAGGTGTGGAACAGTGGGAAGGGATGAGGGAAGTTTGCCCCATAATTTCCAAGTGTATACCCTCCAAATAACATTCTGGGAAAATCGGGGCGAGATCTGAAGGGGTGAAATTTTTTTCCAAAAAATGAGCAAAGACTATAGTCTTTCGTTTTTTTTTCGAAGATTTTTTGACCCTCTCCGATTTCCTTAGGAAAATTTCAGAATCTAATATGAACCCTAAACACTTGAAAAATATGTGCCAAACATCCCCCATCCCCTCCGATCTGGTCCAAAAAAATTCCGAAAGTTTTCTGGAACAACCTAATTCTGAACGTTTCCTAGCCAGGTGTGGAACAGTGGGAAGGGATGAGGGAAGTTTGCCCCATAATTTCCAAGTGTATACCCTCCAAATAACATTCTGGGAAAATCGGGGCGAGATCTGAAGGGGTGAAATTTTTTTCCAAAAAATGAGCAAAGACTATAGTCTTTCGTTTTTTTTTCGAAGATTTTTTGACCCTCTCCGATTTCCTTAGGAAAATTTCAGAATCTAATATGAAACCTAAACACTTGAAAAATATGTGCCAAACATCCCCCATCCCCTCCGATCTGGTCCAAAAAAATTCCGAAAGTTTTCTGGAACAACCCAATTCTGAACGTTTCCTAGCCAGGTGTGGAACAGTGGGAAGGGATGAGGGAAGTTTGCCCCATAATTTCCAAGTGTATACCCTCCAAATAACATTCTGGGAAAATCGGGGCGAGATCTGAAGGGGTGAAATTTTTTTCCAAAAAATGAGCAAAGACTATAGTCTTTCCTTTTTTTTTCGAAGATTTTTTGACCCTCTCCGATTTCCTTAGAAAAATTTCAGAATCAAATATGAACCCTAAACACTTGAAAAATATGTGCCAAACATCCCCAATCCCCTCCGATCTGGTCCAAAAAAATTCCGAAAGTTTTCTGGAACAACCCAATTCTGAACGTTTCCTAGCCAGGTGTGGAACAGTTGGAAGGGGTGAGGGAAGTTTGCCCCATAATTTCCAAGTGTATACCTTCCAAATAACATTCTGGGAAAATCGGGGCGAGATCTGAAGGGGTGAAATTTTTTTCCAAAAAATGAGCAAAGACTATAGTCTTTCGTTTTTTTTTCGAAGATTTTTTGACCCTCTCCGATTTCCTTAGGAAAATTTCAGAATCAAATATGAACCCTAAACACTTGAAAATTATGTGCTAAACATCCCCCATCCCCTCCGATCTGGTCCAAAAAAATTCCGAAAGTTTTCTGGAACAACCCAATTCTGAACGTTTCCTAGCCAGGTGTGGAACAGTGGGAAGGGATGAGGGAAGTTTGCCCCATAATTTCCAAGTGTATACCCTCCAAATAACATTCTGGGAAAATCGGGGCGAGATCTGAAGGGGTGAAATTTTTTTCCAAAAAATGAGCAAAGACTATAGTCTTTCGTTTTTTTTTCGAAGATTTTTTGACCCTCTCCGATTTCCTTAGGAAAATTTCAGAATCTAATATGAAACCTAAACACTTGAAAAATATGTGCCAAACATCCCCCATCCCCTCCGATCTGGTCCAAAAAAATTCCGAAAGTTTTCTGGAACAACCCAATTCTGAACGTTTCCTAGCCAGGTGTGGAACAGTGGGAAGGGATGAGGGAAGTTTGCCCCATAATTTCCAAGTGTATACCCTCCAAATAACATTCTGGGAAAATCGGGGCGAGATCTGAAGGGGTGAAATTTTTTTCCAAAAAATGAGCAAAGACTATAGTCTTTCCTTTTTTTTTCGAAGATTTTTTGACCCTCTCCGATTTCCTTAGAAAAATTTCAGAATCAAATATGAACCCTAAACACTTGAAAAATATGTGCCAAACATCCCCAATCCCCTCCGATCTGGTCCAAAAAAATTCCGAAAGTTTTCTGGAACAACCCAATTCTGAACGTTTCCTAGCCAGGTGTGGAACAGTTGGAAGGGGTGAGGGAAGTTTGCCCCATAATTTCCAAGTGTATACCTTCCAAATAACATTCTGGGAAAATCGGGGCGAGATCTGAAGGGGTGAAATTTTTTTCCAAAAAATGAGCAAAGACTATAGTCTTTCGTTTTTTTTTCGAAGATTTTTTGACCCTCTCCGATTTCCTTAGGAAAATTTCAGAATCAAATATGAACCCTAAACACTTGAAAATTATGTGCTAAACATCCCCCATCCCCTCCGATCTGGTCCAAAAAAATTCCGAAAGTTTTCTGGAACAACCCAATTCTGAACGTTTCCTAGCCAGGTGTGGAACAGTGGGAAGGGATGAGGGAAGTTTGCCCCATAATTTCCAAGTGTATACCCTCCAAATAACATTCTGGGAAAATCGGGGCGAGATCTGAAGGGGTGAAATTTTTTTCCAAAAAATGAGCAAAGACTATAGTCTTTCGTTTTTTTTTCGAAGATTTTTTGACCCTCTCCGATTTCCTTAGGAAAATTTCAGAATCTAATATGAACCCTAAACACTTGAAAAATATGTGCCAAACATCCCCAATCCCCTCCGATCTGGTCCAAAAAAATTCCGAAAGTTTTCTGGAACAACCCAATTCTGAACGTTTCCTAGCCAGGTGTGGAACAGTGGGAAGGGGTGAGGGGAGTTTGCCCCATAATTTCCAAGTGTATACCCTCCAAATAATATTCTGGGAAAATCGGGGCGAGATCTGAAGGGGTGAAATTTTTTTCCAAAAAATGAGCAAAGACTATAGTCTTTCGTTTTTTTTTCGAAGATTTTTTGACCCTCTCCGATTTCCTTAGGAAAATTTCAGAATCTAATATGAACCCTAAACACTTGAAAAATATGTGCCAAACATCCCCAATCCCCTCCGATCTGGTCCAAAAAAATTCCGAAAGTTTTCTGGAACAACCCAATTCTGAACGTTTCCTAGCCAGGTGTGGAACAGTGGGAAGGGATGAGGGAAGTTTGCCCCATAATTTCCAAGTGTATACCCTCCAAATAACATTCTGGGAAAATCGGGGCGAGATCTGAAGGGGTGAAATTTTTTTCCAAAAAATGAGCAAAGACTATAGTCTTTCGTTTTTTTTTTCGAAGATTTTTTGACCCTCTCCGATTTCCTTAGGAAAATTTCAGAATCTAATATTAAACCTAAACACTTGAAAAATATGTGCCAAACATCCCCCATCCCCTCCGATCTGGTCCAAAAAAATTCCGAAAGTTTTCTGGAACAACCCAATTCTGAACGTTTCCTAGCCACGTGTGGAACAGTGGGAAGGGATGAGGGAAGTTTGCCCCATAATTTCCAAGTGTATACCGTCCAAATAACATTCTGGGAAAATCGGGGCGAGATCTGAAGGGGTGAAATTTTTTTCCAAAAAATGAGCAAAGACTATAGTCTTTCGTTTTTTTTTCGAAGATTTTTTGACCCTCTCCGATTTCCTTTAGGAAAATTTCAGAATCTAATATGAACCCTAAACACTTGAAAAATATGTGCCAAACATCCCCCATCCCCTCCGATCTGGTCCAAAAAAATTCCGAAAGTTTTCTGGAACAACCCAATTCTGAACGTTTCCTAGCCAGGTATGGAACAGTTGGAAGGGGTGAGGGAAGTTTGCCCCATAATTTCCAAGTGTATACCTTCCAAATAACATTCTGGGAAAATCGGGGCGAGATCTGAAGGGGTGAAATTTTTTTCCAAAAAATGAGCAAAGACTATAGGGTGAAAGCACCAGTGAACGAACAAATAAGCATCTTGCCATTGATTATGGCGTATTATATTGTTACAACTTAATTATTCGATATGAACAATTTTTATTCTTACTGTGATCTCCTGATATTATTTTATACAGGTTTCAAAAAAATTATAAATGTTTATAAAATATTTATAATATTTAATCAAAAAAATAATTTGAAAATCACCAGTAAATGAACATGATAAGCCAATATATGAACATAGAATGTCCCAATGAATGAACGAGTTAATATTTAATGTATTGAAGTAATACAGGCAAATACATTAACTATACTGTTACAGCAGCCCTTGCTTTTGAAATAATTTCGGTATTACGCTTGCTGATAATAAAAAAAATACCTACTTAGCCAAATAGCAACATAAATAAAAAATACTATTGTGCATGACTACAACTGAACCAGTGGATGAACACAAAAAAGCTAGTAAATGAACACCTCAATGCTAAGAACGTACCCCGTTCGTTCACTGGACAGTGGTCTAAAAACATCAAATGGTTGCCATCACTGATATTTAAAGGTGATTTACAATGAAATAGACCCTAATATTTTCACAAACACAATATTATCCTAAATCTCCAGTAAATGAACATTTCGCTCATTCACTGGAAAATACCGTGCAATGTACGTACCAGTAAATGAACACCACCTTTTAAGTAAAAATCAAAGGATTTTTACAATTTAGCTTATATCAATCAAGTTATTAAACATTTATTAATATAGATATCAAATTTTGGAACTTTACTACTCATAATATGACTATTATATCATTAATTTAACAACAGTGTACTTTGCGTTACCTTAATTATTTTGATGCCGTAGAAGACTAGTCACAGGCGGGAACACTACAACGTTTATTTTAAGGTTATGTATCACGTGTTATACTGAACCAATAGGAAATTGGGAAAGCTATAATTTCAAATTTACCGCCAAAATTGTCCATTAGGTGATATTTATTGTGCTATCCTTGTGTTAGCGTAAATAATGCCAAATCGTTCATTCACTGGTGCCTGTTCGGGTACTGGTGCTTTCACCCTAGTCTTTCGTTTTTTTTTCGAAGATTTTTTGACCCTCTCCGATTTCCTTAGGAAAATTTCAGAATCTAATATGAACCCTAAACACTTGAAAAATATGTGCCAAACATCCCCAATCCCCTCCGATCTGGTCCAAAAAAATTCCGAAAGTTTTCTGGAACAACCCAATTCTGAACGTTTCCTAGCCAGGTGTGGAACAGTGGGAAGGGATGAGGGAAGTTTGCCCCATAATTTCCAAGTGTATACCTTCCAAATAACATTCTGGGAAAATCGGGGCGAGATCTGAAGGGGTGAAATTTTTTTCCAAAAAATGAGCAAAGACTATAGTCTTTCGTTTTTTTTTCGAAGATTTTTTGACCCTCTCCGATTTCCTTAGGAAAATTTCAGAATCTAATATGAACCCTAAACACTTGAAAATTATGTGCCAAACATCCCCCATCCCCTCCGATCTGGTCCAAAAAAATTCCGAAAGTTTTCTGGAACAACCCAATTCTGAACGTTTCCTAGCCAGGTGTGGAACAGTGGGAAGGGATGAGGGAAGTTTGCCCCATAATTTCCAAGTGTATACCTTCCAAATAACATTCTGGGAAAATCGGGGCGAGATCTGAAGGGGTGAAATTTTTTTCCAAAAAATGAGCAAAGACTATATAGTCTTTCGTTTTTTTTTCGAAGATTTATTGACCCTCTCCGATTTCCTTAGGAAAATTTCAGAATCTAATATGAACCCTAACCACTTGAAAAATATGTGCCAAACATCCCCCATCCCCTCCGATCTCGTCCAAAAAAATTCCGAAAGTTTTCTGGAACAACCCAATTCTGAACGTTTCCTAGCCAGGTGTGGAACAGTGGGAAGGGGTGAGGGGAGTTTGCCCCATAATTTCCAAGTGTATACCCTCCAAATAACATTCTGGGAAAATCGGGGCGAGATCTGAAGGGGTGAAATTTTTTTCCAAAAAATGAGCAAAGACTATAGTCTTTCCTTTTTTTTTCGAAGATTTTTTGACCCTCTCCGATTTCCTTAGAAAAATTTCAGAATCTAATATGAACCCTAAACACTTGAAAAATATGTGCCAAACATCCCCAATCCCCTCCGATCTGGTCCAAAAAAATTCCGAAAGTTTTCTGGAACAACCCAATTCTGAACGTTTCCTAGCCAGGTGTGGAACAGTTGGAAGGGGTGAGGGAAGTTTGCCCCATAATTTCCAAGTGTATACCTTCCAAATAACATTCTGGGAAAATCGGGGCGAGATCTGAAGGGGTGAAATTTTTTTCCAAAAAATGAGCAAAGACTATAGTCTTTCGTTTTTTTTTTCGAAGATTTTTTGACCCTCTCCGATTTCCTTAGGAAAATTTCAGAATCTAATATGAACCCTAAACACTTGAAAAATATGTGCCAAACATCCCCAATCCCCTCCGATCTGGTCCAAAAAAATTCCGAAAGTTTTCTGGAACAACCCAATTCTGAACGTTTCCTAGCCAGGTGTGGAACAGTGGGAAGGGATGAGGGAAGTTTGCCCCATAATTTCCAAGTGTATACCCTCCAAATAACATTCTGGGAAAATCGGGGCGAGATCTGAAGTGGTGAAATTTTTTTCCAAAATGTGAGCAAAGACTATAGTCTTTCGTTTTTTTTTCGAAGATTTTTTGACCCTCTCCGATTTCCTTAGGAAAATTTCAGAATCTAATATGAACCCTAAACACTTGAAAAATATGTGCCAAACATCCCCAATCCCCTCCGATCTGGTCCAAAAAAATTCCGAAAGTTTTCTGGAACAACCCAATTCTGAACGTTTCCTAGCCAGGTGTGGAACAGTGGGAAGGGATGAGGGAAGTTTGCCCCATAATTTCCAAGTGTATACCCTCCAAATAACATTCTGGGAAAATCGAGGCGAGATCTGAAGTGGTGAAATTTTTTTCCAAAATGTGAGCAAAGACTATAGTCTTTCGTTTTTTTTTCGAAGATTTTTTGACCCTCTCCGATTTCCTTAGGAAAATTTCAGAATCTAATATGAACCCTAAACACTTGAAAAATATGTGCCAAACATCCCCCATCCCCTCCGATCTGGTCCAAAAAAATTCCGAAAGTTTTCTGGAACAACCCAATTCTGAACGTTTCCTAGCCAGGTGTGGAACAGTGGGAAGGGGTGAGGGGAGTTTGCCCCATAATTTCCAAGTGTATACCCTCCAAATAATATTCTGGGAAAATCGGGGCGAGATCTGAAGGGGTGAAATTTTTTTCCAAAAAATGAGCAAAGACTATAGTCTTTCGTTTTTTTTTCGAAGATTTTTTGACCCTCTCCGATTTCCTTAGGAAAATTTCAGAATCTAATATGAACCCTAAACACTTGAAAAATATGTGCCAAACATCCCCCATCCCCTCCGATCTGGTCCAAAAAAATTCCGAAAGTTTTCTGGAACAACCCAATTCTGAACGTTTCCTAGCCAGGTATGGAACAGTTGGAAGGGGTGAGGGAAGTTTGCCCCATAATTTCCAAGTGTATACCTTCCAAATAACATTCTGGGAAAATCGGGGAGAGATCTGAAGGGGTGAAATTTTTTTCCAAAAAATGAGCAATGAGATCTTTCGTTTTTTTTTCGAAGATTTTTTGACCCTCTCCGATTTCCTTAGGAAAATTTCAGAATCTAATATGAACCCTAAACACTTGAAAAATATGTGCCAAACATCCCCAATCCCCTCCGATCTGGTCCAAAAAAATTCCGAAAGTTTTCTGGAACAACCCAATTCTGAACGTTTCCTAGCCAGGTGTGGAACAGTGGGAAGGGATGAGGGAAGTTTGCCCCATAATTTCCAAGTGTATACCTTCCAAATAACATTCTGGGAAAATCGGGGCGAGATCTGAAGGGGTGAAATTTTTTTCCAAAAAATGAGCAAAGACTATAGTCTTTCGTTTTTTTTTCGAAGATTTTTTGACCCTCTCCGATTTCCTTAGGAAAATTTCAGAATCTAATATGAACCCTAAACACTTGAAAATTATGTGCCAAACATCCCCCATCCCCTCCGATCTGGTCCAAAAAAATTCCGAAAGTTTTCTGGAACAACCCAATTCTGAACGTTTCCTAGCCAGGTGTGGAACAGTGGGAAGGGATGAGGGAAGTTTGCCCCATAATTTCCAAGTGTATACCTTCCAAATAACATTCTGGGAAAATCGGGGCGAGATCTGAAGGGGTGAAATTTTTTTCCAAAAAATGAGCAAAGACTATAGTCTTTCGTTTTTTTTTCGAAGATTTATTGACCCTCTCCGATTTCCTTAGGAAAATTTCAGAATCTAATATGAACCCTAACCACTTGAAAAATATGTGCCAAACATCCCCCATCCCCTCCGATCTCGTCCAAAAAAATTCCGAAAGTTTTCTGGAACAACCCAATTCTGAACGTTTCCTAGCCAGGTGTGGAACAGTGGGAAGGGATGAAGGAAGTTTGCCCCATAATTTCCAAGTGTATACCCTCCAAATAACATTCTGGGAAAATCGGGGCGAGATCTGAAGGGGTGAAATTTTTTTCCAAAAAATGAGCAAAGACTATATTTCGTTTTTTTTTCGAAGATTTTTTGACCCTCTCCGATTTCCTTAGGAAAATTTCAGAATCTAATCTGAAACCTAAACACTTGAAAAATATGTGCCAAACATCCCCCATCCCCTCCGATCTGGTCCAAAAAAATTCCGAAAGTTTTCTGGAACAACCCAATTCTGAACGATTCCTAGCCAGGTGTGGAACAGTGGGAAGGGATGAGGGAAGTTTGCCCCATAATTTCCAAGTGTATACCCTCCAAATAACATTCTGGGAAAATCGGGGCGAGATCTGAAGGGGTGAAATTTTTTTCCAAAAAATGAGCAAAGACTATAATAGTCTTTCGTTTTTTTTTCGAAGATTTTTTGACCCTCTCCGATTTCCTTAGGAAAATTTCAGAATCTAATCTGAAACCTAAACACTTGAAAAATATGTGCCAAACATCCCCCATCCCCTCCGATCTGGTCCAAAAAAATTCCGAAAGTTTTCTGGAACAACCCAATTCTGAACGTTTCCTAGCCAGGTGTGGAACAGTGGGAAGGGATGAGGGAAGTTTGCCCCATAATTTCCAAGTGTATAGCCTCCAAATAACATTCTGGGAAAATCGGGGCGAGATCTGAAGGGGTGAAATTTTTTTCCAAAAAATGAGCAAAGACTATAGTCTTTCGTTTTTTTTTCGAAGATTTTTTGACCCTCTCCGATTTCCTTAGAAAAATTTCAGAATCTAATATGAACCCTAAACACTTGAAAAATATGTGCCAAACATTCCCCATCCCCTCCGATCTGGTCCAAAAAAATTCCGAAAGTTTTCTGGAACAACCCAATTCTGAACGTTTCCTAGCCAGGTGTGGAACAGTGGGAAGGGGTGAGGGAAGTTTGCCCCATAATTTCCAAGTGTATACCCTTCAAATAACATTCTGGGAAAATCGGGGCGAGATCTGAAGGGGTGAAATTTGTTTCCAAAAAATGAGCAAAGACTATAAGTCTTTCGTTTTTTTTTCGAAGATTTTTTGACCCTCTCCGATTGCCTTAGAAAAATTTCAGAATCTAATATGAACCCTAAACACTTGAAAAATATGTGCCAAACATTCCCCATCCCCTCCGATCTGGTCCAAAAAAATTCCGAAAGTTTTCTGGAACAACCCAATTCTGAACGTTTCCTAGCCAGGTGTGGAACAGTGGGAAGGGATGAGGGAAGTTTGCCCCATAATTTTCAAGTGTATACCCTCCAAATAATATTCTGGGAAAATCGGGGCGAGATCTGAAGGGGTGAAATTTTTTTCCAAAAAATGAGCAAAGACTATAGTCTTTCGTTTTTTTTTTCGAAGATTTTTTGACCCTCTCCGATTTCCTTAGGAAAATTTCAGAATCTAATATGAAACCTAAACACTTGAAAAATATGTGCCAAACATCCCCCATCCCCTCCGATCTGGTCCAAAAAAATTCCGAAAGTTTTCTGGAACAACCCAATTCTGAACGTTTCCTAGCCACGTGTGGAACAGTGGGAAGGGATGAGGGAAGTTTGCCCCATAATTTCCAAGTGTATACCGTCCAAATAACATTCTGGGAAAATCGGGGCGAGATCTGAAGGGGTGAAATTTTTTTCCAAAAAATGAGCAAAGACTATAGTCTTTCGTTTTTTTTTTCGAAGATTTTTTGACCCTCTCCGATTTCCTTAGGAAAATTTCAGAATCTAATATGAAACCTAAACACTTGAAAAATATGTGCCAAACATCCCCCATCCCCTCCGATCTGGTCCAAAAAAATTCCGAAAGTTTTCTGGAACAACCCAATTCTGAACGTTTCCTAGCCACGTGTGGAACAGTGGGAAGGGATGAGGGAAGTTTGCCCCATAATTTCCAAGTGTATACCGTCCAAATAACATTCTGGGAAAATCGGGGCGAGATCTGAAGGGGTGAAATTTTTTTCCAAAAAATGAGCAAAGACTATAGTCTTTCGTTTTTTTTTCGAAGATTTTTTGACCCTCTCCGATTTCCTTTAGGAAAATTTCAGAATCTAATATGAACCCTAAACACTTGAAAAATATGTGCCAAACATCCCCCATCCCCTCCGATCTGGTCCAAAAAAATTCCGAAAGTTTTCTGGAACAACCCAATTCTGAACGTTTCCTAGCCAGGTATGGAACAGTTGGAAGGGGTGAGGGAAGTTTGCCCCATAATTTCCAAGTGTATACCTTCCAAATAACATTCTGGGAAAATCGGGGAGAGATCTGAAGGGGTGAAATTTTTTTCCAAAAAATGAGCAATGAGATCTTTCGTTTTTTTTTCGAAGATTTTTTGACCCTCTCCGATTTCCTTAGGAAAATTTCAGAATCTAATATGAACCCTAAACACTTGAAAAATATGTGCCAAACATCCCCAATCCCCTCCGATCTGGTCCAAAAAAATTCCGAAAGTTTTCTGGAACAACCCAATTCTGAACGTTTCCTAGCCAGGTGTGGAACAGTGGGAAGGGATGAGGGAAGTTTGCCCCATAATTTCCAAGTGTATACCTTCCAAATAACATTCTGGGAAAATCGGGGCGAGATCTGAAGGGGTGAAATTTTTTTCCAAAAAATGAGCAAAGACTATAGTCTTTCGTTTTTTTTTCGAAGATTTTTTGACCCTCTCCGATTTCCTTAGGAAAATTTCAGAATCTAATATGAACCCTAAACACTTGAAAATTATGTGCCAAACATCCCCCATCCCCTCCGATCTCGTCCAAAAAAATTCCGAAAGTTTTCTGGAACAACCCAATTCTGAACGTTTCCTAGCCAGGTGTGGAACAGTGGGAAGGGATGAGGGAAGTTTGCCCCATAATTTCCAAGTGTATACCTTCCAAATAACATTCTGGGAAAATCGGGGCGAGATCTGAAGGGGTGAAATTTTTTTCCAAAAAATGAGCAAAGACTATATTTCGTTTTTTTTTCGAAGATTTTTTGACCCTCTCCGATTTCCTTAGGAAAATTTCAGAATCTAATCTGAAACCTAAACACTTGAAAAATATGTGCCAAACATCCCCCATCCCCTCCGATCTGGTCCAAACAAATTCCGAAAGTTTTCTGGAACAACCCAATTCTGAACGATTCCTAGCCAGGTGTGGAACAGTGGGAAGGGATGAGGGAAGTTTGCACCATAATTTCCAAGTGTATACCCTCCAAATAACATTCTGGGAAAATCGGGGCGAGATCTGAAGGGGTGAAATTTTTTTCCAAAAAATGAGCAAAGACTATAATAGTCTTTCGTTTTTTTTTCGAAGATTTTTTGACCCTCTCCGATTTCCTTAGGAAAATTTCAGAATCTAATCTGAAACCTAAACACTTGAAAAATATGTGCCAAACATCCCCCATCCCCTCCGATCTGGTCCAAAAAAATTCCGAAAGTTTTCTGGAACAACCCAATTCTGAACGTTTCCTAGCCAGGTGTGGAACAGTGGGAAGGGATGAGGGAAGTTTGCCCCATAATTTCCAAGTGTATAGCCTCCAAATAACATTCTGGGAAAATCGGGGCGAGATCTGAAGGGGTGAAATTTTTTTCCAAAAAATGAGCAAAGACTATAGTCTTTCGTTTTTTTTTCGAAGATTTTTTGACCCTCTCCGATTTCCTTAGAAAAATTTCAGAATCTAATATGAACCCTAAACACTTGAAAAATATGTGCCAAACATTCCCCATCCCCTCCGATCTGGTCCAAAAAAATTCCGAAAGTTTTCTGGAACAACCCAATTCTGAACGTTTCCTAGCCAGGTGTGGAACAGTGGGAAGGGGTGAGGGAAGTTTGCCCCATAATTTCCAAGTGTATACCCTTCAAATAACATTCTGGGAAAATCGGGGCGAGATCTGAAGGGGTGAAATTTGTTTCCAAAAAATGAGCAAAGACTATAAGTCTTTCGTTTTTTTTTCGAAGATTTTTTGACCCTCTCCGATTTCCTTAGGAAAATTTCAGAATCTAATATGAACCCTAAACACTTGAAAAATATGTGCCAAACATCCCCAATCCCCTCCGATCTGGTCCAAAAAAATTCCGAAAGTTTTCTGGAACAACCCAATTCTGAAAGTTTCCTAGCCAGGTGTGGAACAGTTGGAAGGGGTGAGGGAAGTTTGCCCCATAATTTCCAAGTGTATACCTTCCAAATAACATTCTGGGAAAATCGGGGCGAGATCTGAAGGGGTGAAATTTTTTTCCAAAAAATGAGCAAAGACTATAGTCTTTCCTTTTTTTTTGGAAGATTTTTTGACCCTCTCCGATTTCCTTAGGAAAATTTCAGAATCTAATATGAAACCTAAACACTTGAAAAATATGTGCCAAACATCCCCCATCCCCTCCGATCTGGTCCAAAAAAATTCCGAAAGTTTTCTGGAAAAACCCAATTCTGAACGTTTCCTAGCCAGGTGTGGAACAGTGGGAAGGGATGAGGGAAGTTTGCCCCATAATTTCCA
Source organism: Hemicrepidius hirtus (assembly GCA_963082805.1). Taxonomy (NCBI): domain Eukaryota; kingdom Metazoa; phylum Arthropoda; class Insecta; order Coleoptera; family Elateridae; genus Hemicrepidius; species Hemicrepidius hirtus. The sequence goes on from OY720167.1 coordinate 10,916,734, forward strand.
AGTGTATACCCTCCAAATAACATTCTGGGAAAATCGGGGCGAGATCTGAAGGGGTGAAATTTTTTTCCAAAAAATGAGCAAAGACTATAGTCTTTCGTTTTTTTTTTCGAAGATTTTTTGACCCTCTCCGATTTCCTTAGGAAAATTTCAGAATCTAATATGAACCCTAAACACTTGAAAAATATGTGCCAAACATCCCCCATCCCCTCCGATCTGGTCCAAAAAAATTCCGAAAGTTTTCTGGAACAACCCAATTCTGAACGTTTCCTAGCCAGGTGTGGAACAGTTGGAAGGGGTGAGGGAAGTTTGCCCCATAATTTCCAAGTGTATACCTTCCAAATAACATTCTGGGAAAATCGGGGCGAGATCTGAAGGGGTGAAATTTTTTTCCAAAAAATGAGCAAAGACTATAGTCTTTCGTTTTTTTTTCGAAGATTTATTGACCCTCTCCGATTTCCTTAGGAAAATTTCAGAATCTAATATGAACCCTAACCACTTGAAAAATATGTGCCAAACATCCCCCATCCCCTCCGATCTCGTCCAAAAAAATTCCGAAAGTTTTCTGGAACAACCCAATTCTGAACGTTTCCTAGCCAGGTGTGGAACAGTGGGAAGGGGTGAGGGGAGTTTGCCCCATAATTTCCAAGTGTATACCCTCCAAATAATATTCTGGGAAAATCGGGGCGAGATCTGAAGGGGTGAAATTTTTTTCCAAAAAATGAGCAAAGACTATAGTCTTTCGTTTTTTTTTCGAAGATTTTTTGACCCTCTCCGATTTCCTTAGGAAAATTTCAGAATCTAATATGAACCCTAAACACTTGAAAAATATGTGCCAAACATCCCCCATCCCCTCCGATCTGGTCCAAAAAAATTCCGAAAGTTTTCTGGAACAACCCAATTCTGAACGTTTCCTAGCCAGGTGTGGAACAGTGGGAAGGGGTGAGGGAAGTTTGCCCCATAATTTCCAAGTGTATACCCTTCAAATAACATTCTGGGAAAATCGGGGCGAGATCTGAAGGGGTGAAATTTTTTTCCAAAAAATGAGCAAAGACTATAGTCTTTCGTTTTTTTTTCGAAGATTTTTTGACCCTCTCCGATTTCCTTAGGAAAATTTCAGAATCTAATATGAAACCTAAACACTTGAAAAATATGTGCCAAACATCCCCCATCCCCTCCGATCTGGTCCAAAAAAATTCCGAAAGTTTTCTGGAAAAACCCAATTCTGAACGTTTCCTAGCCAGGTGAGGAACAGTGGGAAGGGATGAGGGAAGTTTGCCCCATAATTTCCAAGTGTATACCCTCCAAATAACATTCTGGGAAAATCGGGGCGAGATCTGAAGGGGTGAAATTTTTTTCCAAAAAATGAGCAAAGACTATAGTCTTTCCTTTTTTTTTCGAAGATTTTTTGACCCTCTCCGATTTCCTTAGAAAAATTTCAGAATCTAATATGAACCCTAAACACTTGAAAAATATGTGCCAAACATTCCCCATCCCCTCCGATCTGGTCCAAAAAAATTCCGAAAGTTTTCTGGAACAACCCAATTCTGAACGTTTCCTAGCCAGGTGTGGAACAGTGGGAAGGGGTGAGGGAAGTTTGCCCCATAATTTCCAAGTGTATACCCTTCAAATAACATTCTGGGAAAATCGGGGCGAGATCTGAAGGGGTGAAATTTTTTTCCAAAAAATGAGCAAAGACTATAGTCTTTCGTTTTTTTTTCGAAGATTTTTTGACCCTCTCCGATTTCCTTAGGAAAATTTCAGAATCTAATATGAAACCTAAACACTTGAAAAATATGTGCCAAACATCCCCCATCCCCTCCGATCTGGTCCAAAAAAATTCCGAAAGTTTTCTGGAAAAACCCAATTCTGAACGTTTCCTAGCCAGGTGTGGAACAGTGGGAAGGGATGAGGGAAGTTTGCCCCATAATTTCCAAGTGTATACCCTCCAAATAACATTCTGGGAAAATCGGGGCGAGATCTGAAGGGGTGAAATTTTTTTCCAAAAAATGAGCAAAGACTATAGTCTTTCGTTTTTTTTTCGAAGTTTTTTTGACCCTCTCCGATTTCCTTAGGAAAATTTCAGAATCTAATATGAAACCTAAACACTTGAAAAATATGTGCCAAACATCCCCCATCCCCTCCGATCTGGTCCAAAAAAATTCCGAAAGTTTTCTGGAACAACCCAATTCTGAACGTTTCCTAGCCAGGTGTGGAACAGTGGGAAGGGGTGAGGGAAGTTTGCCCCATAATTTCCAAGTGTATACTCTTCAAATAACATTCTGGGAAAATCGGGGCGAGATCTGAAGGGGTGAAATTTTTTTCCAAAAAATGAGCAAAGACTATAGTCTTTCGTTTTTTTTTTCGAAGATTTTTTGACCCTCTCCGATTTCCTTAGGAAAATTTCAGAATCTAATATGAACCCTAAACACTTGAAAAATATATGCCAAACATCCCCAATCCCCTCCGATCTGGTCCAAAAAAATTCCGAAAGTTTTCTGGAAAAATCCAATTCTGAACGTTTCCTAGCCAGGTGGGATGAGGGAAGTTTGCCTCATAATTTCCAAGTGTATACCCTCCAAATAACATTCTGGGAAAATCGGAGCGAGATCTGAAGGGGTGAAATTTTTTTACAAAAAATGAGCAAAGACTATAGTCTTTCGTTTTTTTTTCGAAGTTTTTTTGACCCTCTCCGATTTCCTTAGGAAAATTTCAGAATCTAATATGAAACCTAAACACTTGAAAAATATGTGCCAAACATCCCCCATCCCCTCCGATCTGGTCCAAAAAAATTCCGAAAGTTTTCTGGAACAACCCAATTCTGAACGTTTCCTAGCCAGGTGTGGAACAGTGGGAAGGGGTGAGGGAAGTTTGCCCCATAATTTCCAAGTGTATACCCTTCAAATAACATTCTGGGAAAATCGGGGCGAGATCTGAAGGGGTGAAATTTTTTTCCAAAAAATGAGCAAAGACTATAGTCTTTCGTTTTTTTTTCGAAGATTTTTTGACCCTCTCCGATTTCCTTAGGAAAATTTCAGAATCTAATATGAACCCTAAACACTTGAAAAATATGTGCCAAACATCCCCAATCCCCTCCGATCTGGTCCAAAAAAATTCCGAAAGTTTTCTGGAACAACCCAATTCTGAACGTTTCCTAGCCAGGTGTGGAAGAGTGGGAAGGGATGAGGGAAGTTTGCCCCATAATTTCCAAGTGTATACCCTCCAAATAACATTCTGGGAAAAACGGGGCGAGATCTGAAGGGGTGAAATTTTTTTCCAAAAAATGAGCAAAGACGTCTTTCGTTTTTTTTTCGAAGATTTTTTGACCCTCTCCGATTTCCTTAGGAAAATTTCAGAATCTAATATGAACCCTAAACACTTGAAAATTATGTGCCAAACATCCCCCATCCCCTCCGATCTGGTCCAAAAAAATTCCGAAAGTTTTCTGGAACAACCCAATTCTGAACGTTTCCTAGCCAGGTGTGGAGCAGTGGGAAGGGATGAGGGAAGTTTGCCCCATAATTTCCAAGTGTATACCTTCCAAATAACATTCTGGGAAAATCCGGGCGAGATCTGAAGGGGTGAAATTTTTTTCCAAAAAATGAGCAAAGACTATAGTCTTTCGTTTTTTTTTCGAAGATTTATTGACCCTCTCCGATTTCCTTAGGAAAATTTCAGAATCTAATATGAACCCTAACCACTTGAAAAATATGTGCCAAACATCCCCCATCCCCTCCGATCTCGTCCAAAAAAATTCCGAAAGTTTTCTGGAACAACCCAATTCTGAACGTTTCCTAGCCAGGTGTGGAACAGTGGGAAGGGGTGAGGGGAGTTTGCCCCATAATTTCCAAGTGTATACCCTCCAAATAATATTCTGGGAAAATCGGGGCGAGATCTGAAGGGGTGAAATTTTTTTCCAAAAAATGAGCAAAGACTAATAGTCTTTCGTTTTTTTTTCGAAGATTTTTTGACCCTCTCCGATTTCCTTAGGAAAATTTCAGAATCTAATATGAACCCTAAACACTTGAAAAATATGTGCCAAACATCCCCCATCCCCTCCGATCTGGTCCAAAAAAAATCCGAAAGTTTTCTGGAACAACCCAATTCTGAACGTTTCCTAGCCAGGTGTGGAACAGTGGGAAGGGATGAGGGAAGTTTGCCCCATAATTTCCAAGTGTATACCCTCCAAATAACATTCTGGGAAAATCGGGGCGAGATCTGAAGGGGTGAAATTTTTTTCCAAAAAATGAGCAAAGACTATAGTCTTTCGTTTTTTTTTCGAAGAGTTTTTGACCCTCTCCGATTTCCTTAGGAAAATTTCAGAATGTAATATGAAGGGTAAAGACTTGAAAAATATGTACCAAACATCCCCCATCCCCTCCGATCTGGTCCAAAAAAATTCCGAAAGTTTTCTGGAACAACCCAATTCTGAACGTTTCCTAGCCAGGTGTGGAACAGTGGGAAGGGATGAGGGAAGTTTGTCCCATAATTTCCAAGTGTATACCCTCCAAATAACATTCTGGGAAAATCGGGGCGAGATCTGAAGGGGTGAAATTTTTTTCCAAAAAATGAGGAAAGACAATAGTCTTTCCTTTTTTTTCGAAAATTTTTTGACCCTCTCCGATTTCCTTAGGAAAATTTCAGAATGTAATATGAACCCTAAACACTTGGAAAGTATGTGCCATACATCCCCCATCCCCTCCTATCTGATCAAAAAAAATTCAGAAAGGTTTCAGAAGGAATCCATTCCTGAACATTTCCTGACTTGGCAGGGAGCAGTGGGAAGGGCTGGGGTAAGTTTGTTCTATAATTTCCAAGTGTACACCCTCCAAATAACATTCTGGGAAAATCCGGACAACATCTGAAGGGGTCAAAAAATTTCCAAAAAATGAGGAAAGACTATAGTCTTTCCTTTTTTTTTGGAAGATTTTCTCACCCCCTCCGATTTCCTTCTAAAATTCCCAGAATGTAATAGGGAGGCTAGAGACTTGGAAAATATGTGCCAAACATCCCCCATCCCCTCCCATAGATAATATAATCCCCTCCCATCTGAACAAAAAGACTTTATCACCTTTGATGTTTTTCTGAAAACGTTCAGAATATTTTTGACCAGATAGATAAGCCCCACTTCCGTGGGGTGAAAAATATCTTTATCTACTTATACATTTTATTACATGTTACATGCTGTTAAATTTTAGTAGGTGTAATAAATCACTGGGGGGAAGTAATACATATAGAGAACTAGCTATATTATTAGAATGGGTCAAGATATAAATTAAGATAATTTTCCAGACGTTCCCTTTTATCCAATTTGGATTTAGGTAATATCCATACAGCCGCATTGACACCCTCGTGGCTGTGCCTATGGGTGCATGTTCTTATTTTCTGAAATGAAGACATATACCATTATAGCTATATATACCAGATACCTATACCTATGTATGTAACGGCAGAAAAATAAGTGTAATAATATTAATCTATGAAGTAGGTACCTATGAGAAAACATTTCGCTAAATTCTATAATTACCTAAAATATACATTGAAAAAAATTATTCTGGCGCTGTTTTCTCAAAACACATAAAATACCGCCCTTAAAAAAATCGCTACCTAGTTGAACATTTTGATCTTACTTTGTACTGTCTTAATTGCTTGAGTGTGTGATGTTCTCGAAGTATTTTTTCTACCTCTTTACACTTGTTACATAAGAATTGAGTATAATTCATATGCCAATAATCATACTGGCAAACAACGCCGCATAAGTCGCATTTATCAGAAGGTACAGCAACGCATATTTCTTCTACTGCTGGAACCATTTTTGGTCTTCCAAAATTGTCTGCCATTTTTGTTCTCCCACAACTTGGGAATTTAACGTCATAATACCCTGGACTAATTATTAATTACTTAACTATGAATTATATTTTTTTTAAATTTCAGCGTTTACCCAGGTGTTATAGAAGTGTCGGGGGCTTCCCTTGGTACTTTTTTTCCAAAAGGTATTTTCTTCCTTCTAACCTTTTTCTTTCGTCGACGTCGCTGGGGATTATATCTAGTTGGTGAAGGCATTCGAACTCGCGCTTTACGAGGAAATCTGGGAGCTCGATTTGCTAAGCCACCAACACCTTTTTTACTTCCTACCTAAAATAACATAAATTATGATCAAAATAGTGATCAGGGTTTTTAAACTGTTGCTCGTTAGTGCTATATCATTCGTTATAACGCTATGTTCCGTTTCAAAAACATGTTGGGCAATGCTTGATTTTTCAAAACGATACATTAAAGTGAGCGATGTGCTCTTTTGTTTATCGCACCTAGTTTGTCCAATATATTGCTGATTACGATGGGAACAATTTATGAACAATTCCTTTTAAAACGTTTAATGTTATCTATATCCTTTGGATTTCCTAAAATTTTCTGACAAAGAATAACTTGATACATTATAAAATTGAGCCACCCAGTACAGGGATAAAGGAACTGAGAATATAATTAGTAATTTCTAATTTGCGTGTTTTTGTGTAGGTAGGTACGTTAAGCGGTATAATTAATAGGAGTTTGTAAAACTGTTAGCTTTCTTTAATATCAAAGCTGATACTCCGTTCGTTCCATGTTCTCTGTTTTCAGTGCGAACTCCGAATAAAGTATGAAATAATTATTTAATACCTTATTTTGAAGTTCCTCCAATCCAGATTTTAAATGATAGGTCTGCGGAGTTATATTTGTATGAATTTCAGTGGCATAACGTTTTTGAAATCCACTTAATCCTTTTCCAATTGGATTGGTATCGCGACTTACTTTAGAGCCAAAGCAGATTGGATCCTGTTCTGTTCTTCCCACAATGTATTGGAAATCTACAAAACCAATCAATAATTTATTAACATTTAAATTTTTTTTTCATACCAGATAAATCTACTATATTCTTTTTAGACATAATGCAAAAAAAATTCAAAAATAGCCTAAAACCACGTAAAAACGAACCGAATTCTGATAAACGTCTGCTGCCTCGCAGCACCTCGCGTGATTTAATAAAAATTTCTAGTATGCCGTGTCTACTTCTGACATCTAATATAAAATGATTTATTGACATTTCATTTAAATCATGCCAGCTTTACCTATATTTCAAATGCTTTGTTTTGATAGATGTAATTTATAGAACGGGTAGTTTCCCGATAAACAAATCAATGGACTGGGAATTAAAAGAAAAGTAATACGTACCCTCCATATTTGGACAGAAATTTAATATTTGTTTTTATGAATAAACTTGGAAGAACTTTAGTATTATGGCAATTTTATGTTCTTGAAAAATATATAGGTATTGGCCCACTCATTCACATACCACGCAATTTGCCAGGGTAATGAATAAACAAAAAGTTTGAGACCAAACATTATGTTATGGTCACTAGATAACTTTTTCGTAATCTAAAGATATTTATATCGGTAGAATATGACACCGGACTTATTTTCTAATTTCTTTTCCGTTAATTTTTGGTGTTGCCTGGTTGCCTTGCCGCTTTAGAGCTCCTTAGATGCTCCTGAAACGAGCTTCCTGTAAAACGTACTAGGTACTTACGAAACCTCAAGAAGAAAGAAGCTGGATAGATCACATGTTAGCAGAGTACCTTTCCTCCTTTTCCATCTGTCGATCAGACTTGCTACGCCGAACTTTTCACGCCGCGGAAGTGACCCGGGTCGCGTTACCCACCACATAAAAATTAAAGAGCATTCTTTGGGAGGGCATGGCATGGCAAGAGTTGGAAGAAAATGATTTCTCTCCCTTCAGGTGATACTTGCCTCTGATTGTGTACATGGTGCCGAGGTTAGGTACTATATGTATAATAGCATGGAACGGTGTTCCTCAATGTTTTCTTAGGTCTATTAGAAGATTTCGACATAGTTTAGTTCTCATAGTGTAACAGTTCTGAATTTTTCAAGGGATAATACTTGATTTTTCACAGGATTTGACTTTAAATTTTCATGACCCCGCGCTTTTTGAACGCACGTTACTATTTACAGAAGACAAGCAATGCATGAAATTACATTTGCGCTGAAACAGTTCACGTCGAATACGTTGCGCCGAAAAGTCCCATACTGATGTCACCTATGGATTTTAGGTCCTTCAAAAGTTAACAAGTAGTATTGTATAGATTGTTTTATAAAGAGTGAATTAAATTAATTTGGTCAAGTATGCATGTAACTATGAACTATGATGAAACAAAAAAAGACATGCATACTGTTCAGACTAAACGTAACAATTTTGTTAGTAGGTACTTTAAACCTTGGGTAGTACTTTAAACGACTTGTGTTTAGGTAAGGTATAGAAAATACCCACAAGCAACATTTAAAGTATATTGATGTGTTCGTACAACAATTAAAACACACTAAAGCTAAATATTACAGAGAATGTTATGTACAAGAGCACCTTAATAGTAAGCAAAAATAATCACCGCTTAATAAAATAATTCTTCAATTCATATTGCACTAACAACATGCCACTGTTTGTAAAAACAAGCAAAAGTTTATATAATTCAGGACCCATACAATTTTGTACAAGCAATAACTTTAATAAGAGTTAGGAAACTTCATTCTCTATCCGTTTTCATTAAATATAATCGCTGATTACAGTAGTTATACTTAACCAATATACATTAAAAATATCTACAAACATGAATTCATTGTTGTCAGCAAGTTAATATAACACTTTTGCAAAATAACATTTACCTTACAAGAAATTAGGTTCTTGAACCAAACAGCTTAGCCTTTTTTTACTGCTCTTGTATGTTATTTAACTTCCAGAACCTACCTACAATAAATTATATTGTCATTAATAATTCAAGTGTTCCACTTTATTTGTAATTCAATTCATCGATACCTATCAGTTGCATGCATCTAATCAAAAAAATGACTTTAGTGTAACTGAATTAAATTAAGTTTTCAAAATAAAGTTTTAAAAATTATATAACAACAAATTATCACAGATTAGTGCCCATGTCAAAAAAAAATCACCAGGGTTTTTGTTTACGGGCATAATTAATAATATGTAACTTAAATATTTTTCCAAATTGATAAAAAATGTGATGTGAAACAGTGAACGTACAATATATTTTTTTTGCAGCAATTTGAAATAAATAAAACAATAATATACAATCCTGTGTGATTTAGTCTAAACAACGTCTACATATTTTTTTAATATCTAATTGGAAGGATTATTATATTAAAAAAAAGTTTAGCCACATACAAATCAGCCTTTAACATCAATGCAGTTAAGACATCACATAAATTGATATGTAGAACTCTATCCTAGTTCTTGAATAGAAAAATATGAACTCCCTAAACTATATACTATTGCGTCTTAAAAGATATAAAATATTTACTTTTAGTAATTAAAATAATTACAATTCCAACCTTGCAAACAATATTTATGTTATTTTCAAAAAATAAAATACGTGATACTATGTCAACCAATGTTTTTCTTTTAATTAATCCACAAGTCTCTTATTATCTTGCAAATAAATTGAATCAGGTCATAGCAATAAATTTATGCTGCAATAACTGAAAACAAAAAGGAAGCACTTGATAGTAATATTGCAAAAGAATCACAGGTAAATAAATATTGCTCAGGCCGAAGATCTAACAGAAACTTGAGAAGTTAATTGAGCAAGTAATAAATAACAAAACAATTAATAGTGCAGGGAATATTTATTGCAAAAGCAAGATAATTGTATGACTAGTGATCGATATTAATAAGGGGAGTGGAAACTATTTACAGTCAAGTCTTTGTTAATCACTTTTGGAACCCCTTCACAAAGTGGAGAGTTGGCTGCGGCACTTTCGCCGTGGACGTTTTACCGCGAATTTTACCATGAATATAGTCATCTCTGTTTGTACGCTATTGTATAAAACTATCTGACAAAAATGTGCGTTCTTTAAACACACCCAGATTAAGTGCTTAAATAAGATGTTAGAACCGAATAACAATGTAGACAGCTAACGCGACTACAGCGGAACTGTCTGCGGCGATTTGGACAGCGGCAAAATTACCTGCGGCGATTCGGACCGCGGTTGAAGGGCCTGCAACGATTTTGACCGCGACGAAACGTCCTGCGGCGAACCATACAAAACCCAGGTAATACAGATGCCTTGTTTTCCCTAATATTGCCATTGTTTTCCAATACACATCATTGTTCCATATTTTATTCCAGTGTGATCTTTTTTCTTATTTTTATATTTCCGTCCCGAAATTTTATTAAATGCCGGCGGGTGAATCTAAACATTGATATAATATCTATGGTAAGCTTCTTTTTTTTGGAAAATGTTTAATGATCTGTTGTATATGGATACATGATTTTGGGATGTAATAACTGCAATGATAACGGAGACTTGCAAACACCGAGTATTATGACAGGATAACATAATTTGCATAAAATATTGCATTGCTTTTATGGATGGAAGAATCTTTTCAGTTTATAAGAAAAACTGTACCTATACATATAAACTTCGCTTACTTATCAAACACTCATAGCTTTGCAAATATTCAATAACTTCTGTGCGTAAATAGTGCAATTTTACAATGTGGTACATTATCACAAATATTTGTTTCACTCGTTCGTTTACATTATTTACATAAAGATTATTTATAATAATACAGTTTTCCTTAGAAAATTCGCCCAAAATTTTAATTCCCTCATTAATATTGGAAATTATATCCAAGACACAAATGTGAGTTACTTTTTGCGCAACACATTTTCTAGATACATCATTTTTTTTTAGCTTACACACATTTCGATACTTTTGTAGACCTGAATTTAAGAGACAAAATTGGCACGCACACAGCATTTTAAATTCAATCGATTCAATTTAAATATTTGCTAAAATTTAAAAACAATAATAAACTGTCACCACAGTACAACCATAAAAAAATTACAGTACTTATAAAAAATCAACCTTAACTCATATGTATACAAATCCACACATAAGAAGGCCGTAAAATACTTAATCCAAAATTATTTGACTTTCCAATTGGCCATGGAATTATTATAAACCATTTATTTTTAAAATTCTGGTTAGGAAATGTAAGCGAATGCACTATTATCAGTGCTAAGTAGTTATTTATTTTTAATTTTAGAAATTTTTATTACATTTTTGACTTTTCGTGTTGATTAATTATTTTTATTTCATTAAATGGTTAATTTAAAGAGAAATGTGAAGTTGACTATGTTTCCACTGAACTTGTAGTAGTGTAGAGCTGCAGAACAACAAAAAATAAATCCAAAACCCATTATATTAATTTTGTGTACCAGAAGGAACCAACTACTACGGAGATTTTCATCACGCCATGGGTCCTACAGTTTTACTTCCTATCCAAGAAGGCATGCTTTGATTCAATCCGAATTAATAAAAAAATTACCAACTTGAGCCGGGTTCGAACTCGCCAACAAATCCAAAAGTGTTCCTGGTAATAATCTTGAGTCGGGCCCGAGATTTCGAATTGCAGTGTACTTGTTTATGGGACTGGAAATACGCTACTCTAATTGGTTCTTGCGAAAACGGTACTTGGCCCGAAAATTCAAATAACCATCAGCGACAGCATTGGACGCTAGACAACCAATCAGGAATGAGGCTGCAATGTGACATACCCAACTTAACTCTCGCTCACCTATAATATTGACCTGCGTTTTTCAATTGCACGCGGGAGTAACTCCGAGTAACTCCCAAACTGCACCTGTGCATTCAAATTGACTGCAGCTTATTTCATCTGACCCAATCTTTTTACCTTCTCCCATTCTCTCAAGGACCTACCTTTTTTCTGGGGTAGCAAGGGTGACTAGCATTTGTTAGCCACCACATGACAGTAAGGTTTTTGTAGCGTTCCAATTGAATTAAGACCAGGGTAGCTTAGAGTAGATCACGACAGGTCAATTCATTTGCAATTGGAAAGCGCTTCTAGAGAAATAAACTTTGAATTTTCTGTTCAAAATACGTTAATTTTAATTACATTTTACCATTACCCCTACTTCAACCACAGTATATAGCTTACAGGAACAGTAGTCTCACTCCGCCGCGCCGTTCAAAATGTACCAAGAATTTCCTTGATTTTCAGCTCCTGGATACCTGCACAGTTGGTCTTAGTGTTTTGTTTCTTTGATTGTCAATTACATGCCACCATTCAGTTGCGTAGGTTTTCTAACGTCACTCGTGAGTAGCTGCACAGTTACAACTTCCCCTCAAATATCAAAGGGAGTAGACTACTGTCTTTTAAACTATATATTCTGCTTCAACCAATTAGATGACTTATTTACAAATCTACTACTATTAGGTATCTCGCAATCGCCGCCAGGGATGGACTGTATGGGATCACAGCAACTCAATCCTTCTTTTTTTTTTGAATTTTTTAATCAGTTCATGCTAACCGATAGAAAATAATAAAACACATTCTGATGACAATTAGGCCATGGCCAATCAAAATGGCAAATAATAGTGAATAAAATGATACTTCATAATATAACAAAATAGTTTGTAAAATCTTTAGTGGCGTATAAAATTTTTTTCTACATCTAGTAGAAATAATTACGACTGTTATTAATACTCTCTAAAGCTCTGAAGTTTAAAAATCGAACTTTTTTTATCAGATTTTACAAGCTGCAACTCTATATTAATATCTAAAAGTACCTACACAGTTACGTTTTTTTACTAGTGGAGCAGCAGTAGGTACAATTGAAACAGCATTGCTATCTCTTACTTGCCCACTGACGACTTCTTTCAGCTAAATTAACCTGTTCTTGAAGAATTTTTACATCTTGCAACATTTTTTTCTTTTCTTCAAGAAGACGCTGTACTTCATCTTGTGCAGATGCCAGACATGAGCGGAGAATATCAGTCTCTTCTTTAGATCGACGTAATGAACGGTTCTCTTCAGACACTCTTTCAAAAGCCACAAGCCTTCTCTTTAATTCTTCATTATCTAAACGTAATTGCTTACAGGTTTGTTGTATTAAGGTATTTACTGACTCATGTTCATCTTGGGCTGTACCTACACAAAAAAAATTATATTAACATCTTGAAAACATTTTATTAGATTTCATTTATGTCCTTTACCCGATAAGGTTGAAGTAGAATTAACTAAACCAGTATTTTTTGAAGGGACAATATAAAACACTCCATCATCACCTCTGGTTATATACAACTGTGAAATGCTCATATTAATGGGAATTGGACCGGGGGATGTAATATTTACAGGTGGTCGATCTTCATTCAAATGCAACTCTAGATTTTCTACCGAAATCTGAAAAACCAGAATCAAACACATTGGGACAATTTAAATTTAAAAACTTACCTCCATGGGAATCGGAATGGGTATAATCTCATCTTCTGCAAGATCAGCTAAACCAGTAACTGTACTCATGGATAAATCTAAATTTAAATCGCTAACATGGATGTTGAGGAAATCAAGGAAAACTTTTTTTAAGTTCTCCTTGTCACTAAGATCGATTTGTAGTAAAGATTTTGAACTGGGAAACTTGAGTGTATGCTCCAATCTTAATTTCACCCTGGCAGTTGTGCTTTCACTGGCGGTGTTACCAGTCCAAGCTCGTGAACGTGAACTAAATTTGGTCTGTTTAAAAAACAATTAATTAAAATTTATAGCCTTTTAATTAAATATTACTACTGGAGGGAATAGCTCTGTTACTAGTCAGTGAAACTATGGATAGTATCATGCAAATTTATTAACGATAGTCTAAAAAGAAGAAATGTCATGCATTTTTATTCCTTGGGGAGTGACAAGCTTCAAAAGCTTTCCTTCTATTTCCAAGTAAAAAAAGCCGCTACGATTTAGCAGTGCAGATAGTTCAATTCTACCAACTAGTCATGCAGTCAAGATGCCTATGACATGAAACCTGCCAATACCTTGATCTTGGTCTGTGCCACACAAAACATTCAGAAGCATGCCAAAAATACAGAGAAAAAAATCATGTGTTAAAAGATTTAGCAGTTCATTGTGTTTTAGCAAGTAATTTCTAAATTATTTCATGTATTTACATTCAGATGATAAACTTGAATAAAATTTTATTAATGAAGAGGAGAAAAATAAAGAAAGCAACAATACCTGAAATTCATCCCATGGTATTGAACTACAATCTTCGTTCATTATATTTCCCACTTGTACTTTAATATTCGACGAATAACCGTGGGATTGTTGAAGAAATTCTACTTTGCTTAATTTAAATGTTGCTACTGAAACCTGCAATTTTATTATTAAACTATGTCCTTAAATTTCAAATTCTAAAATACTTACTAAGTCCCTTCTTTTACAGCTACTAGTAAGTGAATGATCACTAGTAGTTGTGATTGTATTTTCTTCTTCAAGTACATCTCTGGCTACTTCGACAACTTTATTGTCGTATTGGTATCCCGGCACCCTAAACATGGCATCTAAAGATTCAACATTACGATCACCATCTGCACCCATATTGACTACTACATAATTCTCAGAATCACTAGAGGCATCACTACGAATAGATACTGTATCACTTGCATCATCCGGACTGGGCTTCAACGCGCTATCTATTGAAGTCATCAAACTACTGAAGCCCTTCTTCATTGATGATATACCTGCCAAGAATATTTTTATTACTAAACAAATTTAAGGGACAATTGTTTATGTTACCAGCATTCAAATTATTAGGTAAATTTGTAAATGGTTGCGAGGTATTTTTAGAGGAAGTTTTTGTTTCCACACTATGTGCAACAAAATCCATAGAATAACTGGAGGAAATTTCACTAACCGGAGTTCCAATTCCATTGGCTAAATTTTTCTTTACAATTTCTTGGCCAATGGATAAATTACTTGCTTGCCACATTGTTGCTGTTGAACCTAGAAGGAATTTTAAGTGAGTGTTTGAAAACTTTTATCAAAGGAAGAATTAACCTCCAACCAAGACATCATCTGGTATGCTGGATGAGTCCGGTACAAATGATTCTAGATCACCTCCAGATGATTCCTTTCCTGGACAATGAGACGGCATTACAAATGTTACTTCTAGTTGTGGAATTAAAGCACCTACAGCAAGAGAACCACTCGTGTCAACCTAAAAACAACAGTAGGACTTAATATAGATTTGATGGTAACTTCTCATGTTTGCCTAGACCCCATAACCAAATTAAGATCTAATTTAAAGAAGTAATTGAGCAATAATTACGTAGCATGGATTTGTACAGTCCAGCCAAGCCTTGCTCAACTCTGTAAAACCCTCCTCAGAATAGCCTAACCCTAGGCAATCTAATTCAGTTCCAGAAAATGACTTAGTCGCGTCCCTTCAGCCACGCCCCCTGATTCAGTCCAACCCAGTACACTACACATTACAAGAAGCAGTAAGGTAACCCAACTAAGTCCCAACAACAGTAAATTAACTCCCAGTAAATCATTATTCTATGGAGTTTTGTGGGATTTGGAATACCTACTAAAAAAAACCCGAATTATATCACTTACTTTTAAAATTCGGTTAGAGTCCAAGGATAAGAAAGTAGCTAACTCTGAAACCTCTTCTGACAGTCTTAACAAAAATAAATATTGGTAATGGTTAATCTGAACACTGACTAGATTGGAAATATGTGCAAGGGCATGCATATCTGCATTACGAGGACCATTTTCATTGGTAGTAACAGTAGAATTAGGATCCATATTAGCATGAAGCCATACTGTTATAGGAACAGCATCTAGAAAAGGAACTGCTTTGTTACTGCCAACAGCTCTAGCTCCTAAAAAGTCGGCCCAAATTGGTTCTAAACTTATACACCATACATCTTTTGCTTCAATCCATAAAAGTTCTCTACTAAGCTGTTCAATCTAAAAATTTAAACGAGTAATGAATTTCCTTGTACAAAATAAATTATTTTTTACCATTGCGTTTACTGAAGAAGTGTTTAGTTCCGCTGGTAAACTTCTTATATTATCAGTTGCAGCAATATGATCCAAAAATTTCTGAGTTATAATATAAAAATCATTAGGATGTGAAGGGAATTCAGTGCCAAAAAATAGAGACCCCATATGAAAAGAATCCACACATTTTGCTAAATCAGCACGAGACGATTGTTCCAAACTTCGAACATTTGTTATAGTAGCTCTAGTCACTTGAAAATTCAATGTTTTTGGTCGGTCTCTTTGATTATGATACTCCACACTACTTTCAAAGGTGATCTAGAACAAATTCCCATATTGTTACCTCATTTTTAATTTCAATGCAACCCACCTTAGGCAATATGGCTTCTATTTTAACATCAATGTAGGTAATGTTTGTTCCAGATATATCTTGTTTAGAATCCAAAAGAGACTGATGGAGATTTAATGCGAAAGAATTAAACCATAAACAACTATCCACGTCGAAGAAAATTTGGATAGGATTAACTTGTACATAGAATTTTGGTGGAGGCACTGAAATTTTTAAATTAATTAAGGAATGGAAAAGGTGATACAATCTTAATACTTACAAGGAAATGGAACATCATCTGGGTAATAAAAATAAATAAATTCAGCATGTATTATGTTTGTGTCATCTGGGAGCGACATGCGATCCCGATCACCTAATAAAAATAATTGGTATAGGAAATAGAGCAAAGAGAAACTGAAAAGTAAAGCAGTTCAGTGCCAAAGAATGTAATCTTATTTATATAGGATGCCTATTGGTATCAAATTACGCTTGTAACCAACTTTCCTAATTTAAGCGATTTTTTATATTTTATACTAAGAAAGTTATTTGTGTAATCTGATAGAAAATGGGCACCCTGTATAGAAAAGGGATGTTTCCTAACTCCATAAGTATTAATTTGATTATTTTAGGGACATTTACAGTCTTTTTACTAAGACAGAAAATACATAAAAACATTTAAATCAATACTCGTGCAATATTCAATCGTTTTTGAATCCATATCTGACACTACAAACGCGCTACCCTCTAAAAATCTAAACTAAAACTAAAAACTATACAACCTACACAATGTTTCAATGCAAAATACCTGTGCCAACATTTTTTTCTCTCCTTTTATGTTGGGCTATGATAAAAAATTGATAAGCAAATATGATAATTTTTTGAAATAAAATCCATAACAATATTTTAATATTTCTCACCTGTAATAAATTCCTTTAGTGCCTGTTTTTTACCCGAAGTTGTAACTTTATAAAGACTAAAATCATCAACACGTATGATGGCACAAGCAGTCATCAATTTTGCAAGCTGTTGGACAATATAATTCTTGACCTGAGTAGGACTTGGTGGTTTCTTAGGTTGTTCAAATGTTGGACTCGTTGGGACATCCGATTCCCTACTTCCCTGCTGTAATAGAAAAACTAATAAAACCTCCAAACAATTAAATAATATTAATTAAAATATCATAAATAATTTGACTTGCTTTACCAATTCATATTTCAATATCAATATGTCATTTTCAAAAGCATATAATACACAATTGAATAATGATTTTATTTATTTTATAATTACCTTACTAGATCGAGAAAGTGGAGTATGTTGTGGTTTATTGCGTTCAACAAGATCTAAAAAACGTGATTTAAAAGAAGCAACAGACTGTTCTTGCCAATGAGTATGAGGAATAGACGCTTCTCGATAACGTGGCCAATGCTTTCGGTCACCTTTTGCAAGATGGTAGGGATAATAATCTACTTGGAAACGATTTACACTAATCTGCAAAGCTCCACCATCCTTTAAGTTAGGATGACAAGAACGACCCACTGAAAAATATTATTTTTGAATGATTCACCATTAAATAAAGATTTTCGTACCACCAGGATCATCACATAAATGTAATACAATGTGCTGAGATAGGAAATGGTAGGATGTTTCTACAACATCATAACGGGAAAATATTTTTGATAATGCTGATGCTTCACCTTTTGCCCTTGCCTGCTGAGCAAGTTGGGCTTGGTATTCGGGTAATTCCTTTAACAAAATTTGTATATTAACATAATTGGAATTATTTTTAAATCATCATTACCTCTAATTTTCTAGCAGCTTTAGCTTTTCTAGTTAAAGTTGTAGCCTTTTGTACAAGACCAGCTAATGAATCTAAGAAAGTCAATGCAGCTTTAAGCTGGGAATCGGTTAAAACCCATAATAAGTCATCTAATATCACAACCAGTCTTGAGCCCATAATAAAACAATCTTAAAAACAGATAACAATTATAAATAATTAAGCAGATAAAAAATAATAAACCTGATAATCGTTTTTTAATAGTTATCCTACACCGAGCTTGATTTGTTAGAAGCCTAAGGGGAGTTAAATTTTTGTCTTTGGTTGATTTCGCTTCAATTCTTACAGTCTGCCATTCAAGTTCTTTAAAAATTAATAATTGTCCTTTATCAGGCTCTTTAAGCCTCGTCATTCTTAAATCTGATCTATCCCATCCTGGACTTTTCGATTCTACCAAAATTCTAGATACCTTTCAAAAGAAAAAAATTAGAGAAGGTATAAATCAAATGGATTCGGTGCTGCTTACTTGAACACTAGCCGTAAATGCAGGACTATTAAACGTAATGTTAACAGTATTTACTGTAACTGTTATACCGTCTATTACTTTATGTATGAAACTATATTTTCCAGGTACCCCAGCATAGGAAGATAGTCCTGCTTGTGCTGACATTGGCCTCAACTCTTCACATGTTTCCGCTGTTATGTTAACTTCATCTAAACTCTAAAAAAAAATTAGTTTAAGTAATATTTTTGTAGTAGAGGCTCTTATAAATATACAGATAATAAAATCTTTTATGGTGATTATGTGAAGAATATCATAGAAGACAGACTACAAACAGGCTTTTTTGTTTATTGCCTTTTGTATGAAGTCAGATTAGGACATTACATAATAATAATTACTTTACTACTAAGAACTGATAAGGAATACACTTTATAACATAATGACACATAAAATATGTATTTTTTCAATAATCTATCATTACATAATATCCAAACAATCAAATTTGGGAAAGATAAATTCATATTTAAGGAACTAATTCTAATAATTAGGTCCTGACCCTAACATAAAGCCAGGGCAGATAATAACAGAAAACTTGGAATGTTTGAGAAAATAATAAACTTACTATTAAAATACTCTACCAAAATACATCTAGCACTATTTATTTAATTTATATTTATTCGTTCCATGCAATTCTATATAAACTATCCCCTTTTCTTTAGAGAGTTTACAACATGCAGGGTATATTAAATTATAATTTCCACTATAAGGAGCCTTATATAATAATTAAAACATTCCGTAGAAACATAATACTTACAAGATGTATAGGAACACTCTTTA
Source organism: Hemicrepidius hirtus (assembly GCA_963082805.1). Taxonomy (NCBI): domain Eukaryota; kingdom Metazoa; phylum Arthropoda; class Insecta; order Coleoptera; family Elateridae; genus Hemicrepidius; species Hemicrepidius hirtus. The sequence continues at coordinate 10,936,040 of OY720167.1, forward strand.
ACTTCGTCCATTGTATCCTAAATGTAACTTTATTACAAAGGGCTTTGGTTAAACGTAGCCAAGATGGTAATTCCAGGAGGTCGGTCAAGACGATTTCATTCAGTTCTAGATTTGTTAATTCACCCTCTCCCTTGAATGTGCTAAGATTTACCTTATCGGCAGATAAATTTTTGGTAAATCTAAATAGAGAAATTGAGGTAAATAATTAAAAAATGGTCAAATCACTTTACAAACCTGGATAAATGTTTCAACAGTTGGTTTTTAATTATGGACACCATATTTATCTAATCTACAACTACAGTTAACGATAAACGATTTATTTTCTTACATGACTAGAAAACGATAACTAAAAACAACCACAAAGATTAGAAAATGTATTGTGAATTTTAATAAAACCCAGAGGATTGACGTTTCTGGGTTTTGACACTGACGTTTAGTTTGACAACCATTGACAACTAAAAACGCGCAAGTGCGCCACTTTCATTTGCGCACAAGGAAGAATTTTAAATTTGTTCGTATTTTTAATACTCAGAACTCAACTCATTATATATTTATGTATTTTAAAACTATGACTAAAATAATCTAACTAAATTTTCGAAAAAATGAAAATTTTTAAATTTCCCGCGTATTTACATTTTTAAAAAACAGCTGACTTTGACGTGGAGGGAGAGGGAAGTTAGTTTTAGGGATTTTGAGATTATTTTCCATATTGTTGGTCTTTCTGTTTTAATCGGTCGAACGTGGACGGAGCAGCACCGAAAAATGTCGTAAGTAAACTTTAATATTTTCTAAATCATCCGTTTTTAATTCTTCTTAAAATAACTTTTTATTTATTCTACAAATCTTATTTTATATTTGTAAATTAATATCTCTCACAAATAACTTTTAATTTAGGTCAAAAGTATCGCGTGATACGCTCTACGAGTGCGTAAATTCCGTATTGAATAATTCGCAAGAAAAGAAAAGGAGGTTTTTGGAGACGGTGGAGATCCAAATTGGCTTGAAGAATTATGATCCCCAAAAGGACAAACGTTTCAGCGGCACCGTCAAGTACGTCAACCTGACAAAAATGCTTTTAGGTTAAATTTCTCTTGTCATTTTAAGCCCTCATGGTAACCTAAAGGCGTTTTGAAAGTCAGGCAGCTAAGGGATGCCTTGGCGGACCTGCACCCAGGGTCTTAAAATAACTGGGGAGATAATGTTTTCATTATCGAACAGTCATTTAGGTTTTTTGAGCGTGTGCAGTCATACATCTTACTCGCCTGAATGTAAGGTAACATGCTTTGCATAACTCATAATAACTTATTTATCAGAACAAATTTACCCCCCTTGAAAAAAATTCCCAGTTAGATATTTTATGTGATTATTTTCATAATAGGCTAAAGCACATTCCCCGACCAAAAATGCAAGTATGTGTCTTGGGTGACCAGCAACATTGTGACGAAGCCAAAGCAAATGAAGTCCCATACATGGACGTAGAAGCTTTGAAAAAGTTAAATAAAAATAAGAAGCTTGTTAAGAAACTAGCTAAAAAATACGATGCATTCTTAGCGTCTGAAGCTTTAATCAAGCAGATTCCTCGGCTTTTGGGTCCAGGTCTTAATAAAGCAGGCAAGTTCCCTGGTCTCTTGTCCCATCAGGAATCTATGGTGCAAAAGATTGATGAAGTCAAAGCAACCATCAAGTTCCAAATGAAGAAGGTAATCTTTTGGACCTTTATTATTTTTTTTTACATGCAACATTAAGCCAACAAATTAGTGTAATAATCAATCATTATTTTGTATGGAAAATGTTTGCTAAATTAATTTACGAACTATAACTGCCACTTTTACTTAATTTTTGTAATTGTGGTTTTAATTTTCGCAAACACTTGCTTCTTTTTTTTTAATTAATACAAGGCAATAACTTATTTTTCTATTATAGGTATTATGTTTGTCTGTTGCTGTTGGTCATGTAGGTATGACACCTGATGAACTCGTACAAAATGTTCATCTCTCCATCAACTTCCTGGTATCGTTGCTGAAGAAACATTGGCAAAATGTACGTTCGTTACATGTCAAGTCATCCATGGGACCACCTCAACGTTTGTATTAAGGATTACATTTATATGTATGTTATTAGAACATAATGTGATGGTGATCTGTTTTACAAAAATAAAAAGACTAATTGTATAAATTTTGTTTTTTTTTTGTCTTAATTGGTTTTAATTGTATCCAAACAAATTATGATTCAAGGGGAATTTATTCGTTTAAATTAGTTCATGTAATGATTGTTATGTAATGTGCAGCTGTGTGCTAGATGCAACATCCTATGTAGTGCACATCTCTAAACTTGCAAGCCTTGTGATTTTTTCTGACATCATGGGATACCCCCCACATTGATATCCATACCCCATAGGTGGTTAAACTTTGCAAACCTATTAAAAAAATTGTGTTATGGCCTAGAAATAATATTTCTTTGAGTGTTAATTTATTTTATATTCCCTAATTTGCTTGAATGAACTAAATTTTCATACTTATGGCTAAAATATTTTGAATTGTTCATTAAAATAAAGTTAACTCTGGTTTCTTTAAATTAACTGTTGTACGAGTTTCATTATCTACTAGTACAATGTTTAATTTGATAAAATTATTGGCTTTCTAGTTAAAGAGATAATGAGAATGATAAAAATTACACACTGTTTCCTTTTAAATCTAAAATTCTATTAATAGAACTGTTACTCTCCAAGGGGATCTCTTTTTCCTGTTCTGGTAAACAACAGGCATGAGCTGATGTGTGTGTTGGTGTAAAGCAAATGATTCAATTTACATAAATATCAAGTATTCAAGATGTTCTTTTAAAATTATAGGACATAGTAAGTGCAATTTAGTGTATAAACATAAAAAGCAATTATGTAGAATTTTTGATATGAAATGTACATAACTGATAAGCCACTAGAAAGATATGAACCGCTTTACAATAAATTTATCTTTGAATGCCACAGAGCATGGACTAATATTGTGCGACTAGTCACAACCAAACTATTAAAGGAACTGAAGTGAAATGTTTAAAAAAAATGCTACTAGCATAACTGTAGTAGTTGAATTTGATAATCCAAGCAACTTTATAGAAATGATTAATCATCATTTTCAGAAGTTTAAATTTTTTTTATAATACACAAGTGTTTTAATATTAAATTAGAAACCTAAAATGCCACATTTGTTGCAGCGTCCAGTGATAAAGTGCATCCTGTTTTAATCAACAGTGTTATATTACATCCTCTTTTATATTACATCTGTGTGTTTTAAGTTAAACTTTGCTGATAACTGAATTTTTATGCTAATTATGAGGTTCTTAGTTGCAATATTAATTACCATTATTGTTTGTAAGTGTAAAACAAGTGAACTATCTTATGAAACTACAACAGAACTAGAAAACAATGAACGGACAACCGAATTTAAAAACAGTGAACGGACCACAGAATTAGAAAACAATGAAACACTCCAAATGGATAATAACTGTAGTACACTCAGTAAGTTTTAAACAAAGTTTTTGCTTCTCTGTAATTTTCAAATAATATCTTTGATTACGGTACAGTGATAGACTTTGTATTAGGAACACACAGTAAGTAATCTGTCTGAAGGACGGAAATTAACATGTTGACAAACCGAAGATCTTATAATAGGTCAGGTCAATATGGATAAAATTTATGACTAATAACTTTACTACTACTGGAAGTCTTATTCATTTATCAATACTAGACCAATAATATCAATTTATTACTTTTGACCTATAATTTTTTTACATAAACGTTCTTAATGAAAGTGTTGCATAGCTACCCACCACAAAATGAATTGATTAATAAAATTATGAGTCATTGAAATTACCATGAAATTGATAGAGAGCAATGAAAAAAATACTTGGCACTTGAATAATAATAATAATAATAATAATGGTCTTCCCTGCCCAACAAAAAAATTCCAATTACTTCTACAGAGCAATTACATAAAAATAAATTATAAGTTTTACAGAAAATAAAAAATAAACAATGCTCGTTAATATTGATCACAGTAGAAAAATGTAGAAATGTTTCATTTATTTCTATAGAGTTCAGGCATCACGTGGTCTACCCCGGTGAGTAAACAACTACACGGTCACAGGGATTGCTTATAGAGCGGTCTACCTGTAGGTAGGTAAGCTGAATATTTATGGTATCCACTGGATTAGTTTCTTATTGACAACCCATAAGCGTGTAGTTGTTTGCCCACCGAGGTAGCTGTGTTGCTAATGTACTGACGTCGCATGACCGACCTCTATTCTAACTCAAATTAATTTTGTATTTAGGTCCATATTTATTTTTCCTATGTGATTGATTAACAATAAACGTTGATATCGGAATTCTTCAATTAGGCTTATACCTGATAAGAATTATCAAGATAAAATAGGAGGAAAACAATTGCTTAGAATTGAAAAATCTTATCTGAGATGATACTTTGAGTAGGTACCTACTATTATATTTCCTTTTGACGCGTTTGATTTGCCCAATAGGATTTTTAATTATAATTACAAATGTAAAAAAAAATATCAGGGTAGTTTCTAATTGGAATTACCTAGTGGCTGTTTAAGATAATATTATACAGGATGCAACTACTTATATTTTTAAAGCTCGTCTTTCCGTGGAAAATAAAAAAGATAAAAAAAAATAAACCCAAGACGAAAATAAAATATACCTAACTGGACTTTTGTATTGCCGAAAAATAATCTAAAAACTTTATAAACTGTTACACGAAAAATGTTAGCTCGAATGTTACTGAAATAGGCAAGCATTTTTGTCTGGGCTATAGATTTGTTCTCGAGAAGCTGCAGCGCAAATAATGGGTTAGGTAATATTCTGTTCAAAATGTTCGTTTGGTAAGCAAGGAAATGGTCATAAACATAAAAAAATTATCGAATACCTGCGTGAAAAATTTTACCTCACGCTGCTACGAGCAACAACAATGGAAACGATGCGACAAAAGTTTTACCGCACGTTGCTATGGGAAACAACAGGTAAAAGTTTTGTCGCACGCTGCTATGGGCAATAACAATGGAAACGGCCATCATAAAACAAAACACAACTTTGCAATCTAAAATTATTACGTCAAAAGGTACTTCCCCTGCGGATTGTGGGAAAAATTATTTTTTAAACGAGTTTAGCGGTAGGGATGTTTTAGCGCAGGGACGGTTTGGCGCAAGGACGCTTTGAAGGGAAGCATTTCCGCCCTTGCTTCCATAGACCGCACTCCGTTATTATTCTATGATAAATTCAATATAATTTCCTGAAACTTCCTATTGTTATCAATTTTCACTTAAATATTCGTAGATATGTTCCATACCCAGGAAGACAATAAAATAATAGGTGCCTACTTTTTTTTAGATACAGCTTTATCGAATTTAGAATTTACTGGAAGTTTTGAAGAACTGAAAATAACATGGCATGGAATTAGTATTTCAGAAATATGTGATTACTACCAATATAGAATTAAAATAGCCCAACTTCCACTGACTAATAGAAACATTATTATCAATAAAAAAATAAATACTACTTATTACGTAATTAGGAAGTTACAACCATGCACAAAGTACAAAATTGTCGTAGACTTGCTCGAAAATAACAATGCAGTACCGTTAGAATCCCTAAACGCAACACATGAAACTGAAAGTATAGGTAGGCAAGTTCCGTATGTTTAATTTGAGATTTTGCTTTTTGCATGTGTGCTTAATACCTGCTTAATTATTTTTTTATGTTAATTGTTATGTAGTGGCATTGTATATATGCTTTCAGCATTTAATCAGATAGAAAAGTTAAATATTTCAACAACCACCAGTGCTATATGGCTTTCGTGGAAAGCTCATAAATATGCAAAAGTTTGTAATATACGGTATATAATAACGGCAAATAAAGAAATTCCATATTTTCGATATGTAAATCGTACTGACCATTGGATAAAAAATTTACATAGTTGTACAGAATACAATGTTTCTGTTACACCATCAAGCAGACTTCGAAGTAAATTTGATGACAATGGTACTCCTTATTTAATGCATCTAATAAGCACGTGTAAGTAATGGTGTACCTATACTATTAGAATAATTTACAGAAGGAAAAGTTTATGGAAATTATCACTATTTTTTAATTGTAACATTTCATAAGATTCTATGGGGTATCCCTAAAATGGTGGAAAAAAAGAGCGCTACGTTATTCTGCTTGAAATCCTAGAGTAGATCACTACAGTATCGGATCAGATTAGATCAATGCATTTGCAATATTGAAAAACGCCTTTGATATTAAAAATAATCAATCAATCATTTTTACCAGGGAATCGCGTGGTGATCTTTATTTCCGCCATTTTAGGAACACGCTGTATAACTAACATCTAATAATTATCCTGTTTTTAATTTTTATTTCAAAAACATCAACATCCTTGGTGATGTGATATCAGTTTATGTAGATAAGATTAGAAAAGCAATTACTATCCGAAACAATGAATGTATCCCATATCAGGAATCAGGAATAACTTGATTTGAGAAACTTTGGAAGATATTTATTGGGGCATTTGAATAAACAAACCCCTATGAACATTAGGTACTTTACACAAAAAGGATGGAGCATGAAATTCAAATTTCAGACATATTACCCTAAATAAAATTTAACCACCCAGATAATAAATTTTGAAAAAACTGAAAATTTAAGATTTTTCAGCCTGTACTGAAAACTACACAAAATTTATAGTCCTAGTAGTCCTGTTAGTAACACTCCTTATCTTAGACACGCTATATATAAGAGCCGTTTCTGTAGAAAAGTCCCAGATTTGTTTGACTGACGACTGAGCCTCTCTGACCAAGAAGGCAAGAGGCATCTCCATTCTCCATGGCTTCAGTGGGGCTAGTTGTAAGTGTCCCAGTTCAGTCATACCTAGACATGATAATGGTTGTCGTTTGGCGAGTGGGTGGGTTTTAGCCTGATAGGGGAGTTTAATTTCCTATGATTTCTTCATGAGGATGAAAGAAAAGTTTGCTGTCCAGGATGGCTCCCAGATACTTTTCCTTCATCACCCTCACTACTAACAGACTAGAGAATAAATAAACATTACAAATCCTATGAATGAAAATGCACCCCCATGTCTTCTGATTTAGAAGACGGTTGTCTTGTAGCAAGTGTTTGTTTCCTTAGAATAATCTTTAATATTTTCAGAGTAGTACCTACTAGTTTGTTTGTAATGTTGCATGTGTTCTTGTCTTGCACTGTGATGTTACATTTTATAAAGCTTGTTATTTGTATATGTGTTATGTAAGTAAATAGGTACCAACTATTAGCATAAATTCTGTAACGAAACAGAAATCTCTTTTTAAAATAACACTCTAATCTTTAGTGCCTGAAAATGTGAACAATTTAAACCTAGAAGTCCGTAATAACATTTCAAAAATAACGTGGGTACCTCCAGATAACAACAAATGCATTAAAGAATATAAAATAATAGTTAATGGAAATATTTCTGAAACAACTAATAACACGTATTTAGACAGAAGTGGAAACCTCTACTGTACAGAAATAAAAATTGAACCTGTGGATATCCATAATGCTTCAGGAAAATCAATTTCTAGAACAAGTAATAATTTTATATAGAAGAACATTCAAGTTCTTACTTATAAAAATTTAATTACAGAACCTGGACTTATTAAGAACTTGCATACAATTACAACAGACACGTCTATCACAGCTATATGGGAGGAACCAGAAAATAGTGAATGTGTTAGTGATTATTCAGTAAAACTTATAGGGACTGATACAAATTTATCAGATAATGCAAGCTTGTTATTTCACACATTTCCTAATTTAAAAGCTTGCTCGAAATTTGAAATTATGGTAGCAGCTAGATCTTTTGATAATACCCTTGGAGAATATACACCTCAGTCTAATTCCACTTCTGAACCAACAGGTAATTAATTCCTTAGTACAATTAATTACAAGTCAATATTATCTTAGATACGGTAAGTATAAAAACATCCATAACGCACAAGGGATGTTATAAATTCATAACTCCCTATGGAGAATTATAATTCCCTCTAATACTGTTGCAAACACTTGATACATAAATATAACTTGTAAATCAAAATTTTCTAATATGAATTGTAGAAATAGAACCTGTAACGCTGACTACAAAGGAGATGTTAGTAACATGGCAGCATCCATCAAATGTTGGAGCCTGCAACGTCTCATATATATTAAGACTGGTGGACGATGATGGAAATGAGGTTTTTACTGACAACACTACTGAAACATCTCTTTTAATTGGCTTTGATTCATGGATTGGTTGCATGGATTATACACTTTCAATAACCCCTACTTTACCACAGTCTCAAGGCACACCGACCGAAGAACGTAAAACTGTGCTTAGGGGTAAGTAGCTTTTCTATTTAATTACCTATTTAAAATTTTGCATTATTCTAGCACCAAGTCAACCTATCTGTATAAAAAAGGAAGTCGACAAAACCTTTGCTGTCTTAGAATGTACCTTAGATAGTTACGAAACAAATATGTGCGATATAAACAAAATTTTTATAAATTGTGAGGCCTCTATCGATGATAATGAAGGGAGTTGGGTTATATGGAATGTTGATGTTACTCAAGATATTATAGATAATCCTGATAGAGATCCTGTTCGTGTAAAAATTGAAAATATCTCAGAGTTTACAAACTACACTTGTCATGCAATTGTTGCCAACAGTGCTGGAAACTCTTCCCCAAGCGAACCAGTTACAATACAGACGGAGGAAGGAGGTACTAATATGTAGTTAATGTAATTAGAGTGAGGGTTGCCGAAAATTAAGATATTCTAGAAGTTTAAATTACTATAAAGCTATCTGCGACGGCTTGGGCAAGGATTCGGCTATTTCCGTACGCGTGCAAGGATAGGCTACCTCTACGGGGCTCTTTATTTCACGCTTTTCACTTTTTTTCATTAATATCATACAGAGATATTTTATACAGTAAAAATAGTAAAATAAAATACCTACAGTTTTTTAAGAGTCTTAGAAAAATAAATATCTATTAATATTTTTATATGCAGTTCCAGATGCACCAAAATTGGTTAATATAACAGAACCTACCAATAGAATACTTTACATACAATGGACCAAACCTGAAACAATACCTGGAAATCTACAAAATTATTATGTAACAATAAAATCAAACGGAGCAAAATATTTCATACCTACTAATCAATCTTGTAAACGGAAAGAAGAGAAACTCTACGAATATAGAGTGGAACCGTCAGAAAATGAATTCTATTTTTCAGAAGCATTTCCCAAATATGAATATGAAATTTATGTTCATGCTTCGACTAATGCTGGATATGGACCAATAAGTGAAATTAAGAAACAACTAACGAATCCAGGAAGTATGAGTTTTGAGCAGGGTTTAAAAAGTTTTTTGTTTGTAATTTATTTATTTTAGTTCCAGAAGAACCTGCTAACATAAGTTACAATATAAATAAAACGGTAACGATTAAGGATTATGATGCAAATGTAACTTTAACTTGGATGTTTCCATGTTATACAAACGGTGTGATTAAACATTTTGAAATTGACGTTTTCGGATATCCATATGCAGATTTGGAGAAAGAAAACGATACGAGAAATACTATTAATGTCCCTATAAATGAAAACAAAGAGGATTTAGATTATGAATACATCATTAAGGATTTATTCCCTGCATTTAATTATACTATCGATATTAAAACAGTAATAGAAGAAGATTTAGAAAACAAAAGACCTATAACTTTTTTTTCACCAGAAAGCTGTAAGTTTATTAATAATAATAAATTAAATTTATGACCATTACAAGACCGCCATATACTTTTGTTTGATACATTTATATAAAAAAAAGACTGCCCACTCACAACGAGTAATTGGTAACAAGACAAGCACGCCGGGCGCGGAGCTTGCCCCTCGCTCCTGTTTGACCAAATCCCAAACATTTCTTACACACAAACCATAACACATCACCAACCCATCTTCACACCCCAACGCCTCCTATCCAAAAACGGCACTTATTGACGAATCAGAAAAGAAACAATACTCCCCTACAACTAACATCCCCACATCGCAATTGCATCTTGCTCCATTGCAGACCCTAATAGCTACCGCTTCCCACTAGAAAAAAAAGAAAAGAAAAAAGTACCCACATTCACGCCACGTTATATAAGGGGGTTTAGTCCAATGGTAAGCGTTTGAAAAAACGTAACCATTGACTTCTCAAGGGGCAAGCGTAGCGCCCGACGCGCGCGTCTCGTTGTGAGTGGACAGTCGTTTTTTTTTATTTGATACATTTATATAAAAAAATTACAATTTTTCTATACATGTTGTAGATCCAGAAGCGCCCGTTTTTAAACCAATTACCGAAGTTGAAAACAATAGTTTTATATTGGAATGGAATGCACCGGCTCAAAAAAATGGACATATTCTATGTTACAATTTAATTATAAAAACTGAAGGTCCTTTATATTGGGTACCCGATAATTGCAATAAGAAAAATGCAACTGACGAATTTAAGATATTACCAAATGAAAGAAGTTTTAAATTTGAAAATGCCACACCATACCACAACTATAGTGCATATATTAGTGCATTCACGAGTGTTGGAGAAGGTTCTATAAGCGAAATGTTGTTAACACAAACTTTACCTTCAGGTAAAATTGTTACAATTTATTAACTTCTTTTAATACTAATATTATTTTAAATGTAGAACCTGAACCCGTAAGAGATTTAATTATAAAATCAACAAATTCAACTGGTGAAGTATACAACGCGCAGGTATTACTTTCTTTTAAACATCCATGCAATATTTATGGATCTTTTAAACGTTTCACTGTTAACCTGGATGGGGTTAAATCTAATCTATCTCATATAGAAAGTAAAATAGAAACAGACAAGAAAGATGAATATGACCTTAGTTTCAATCTAAAAGCGGAATATCATTATCATTTAACAGTACAAGTAGAGACAGAGAGTGATAGTACTACAACTACGGTAAAGGAGGGATTCACGAGTCCACCAGGAGGTAACATTTTGAAATTTTTTTAAACAATTATGTACCATCAGAATAGCAGAAATATATTTCAGTTCCACCCATTGTAACCAAAGACATCCAAGAACCTGTTCTTCATGAATCAACTCAAGCTAGCTTTACTTTTGATTGTGACTTATTTGATGAACAAGATGGTACAATACAATACTACGCTATAATTCTTGGTGAAAATAATCATGAAGAAAAATCGTTATACGGATTTTGGGATGGAACTGATGACACCTGGCCAACTGTTGATAATAATAGAAAAGAGACACATCAGATACAGCCTTACCAAGCTACACCTAACTATTGGAACCCATTTATAGGTAAATAAAAAAAATTTTTATTGAAGAAAAAAAATATATTCATATTATATTTTAGAAGCCGATTGTCACAATTATACATTTGTACTTGGAGATGGAAGTACAGAATTTAATAAACCTTTGCAAGATGGGGTTACGTACACACTAAAAGTGCGAGGTTTGACCAACTTTGGTTATAGAGACTCCCCTACAATTATATTTTTAATACCAGGTAAGTAATTGTAACAGAAATTGGATATTGCTAGGATTTATGAATGGAAAAAATGTAAATGAAGAGTAAACAAGGTAAAAAGTGAACACAGTGGGGCAGATAGGAGAGTAGGTGAAATATAGAGGGTCGAGGAGAGGGGGAACAAATGAAGTATGAGAAGTGGTGAGATGGAGTAAATGGAGGAAGGCAAGTTAGAGAGTGAATAATGAAGAGAGTGGGTAGTAAAAGTGAGGAATGGAGAGAGGACAGAAAGAAGGTTGTGAGCAAGAAAGTGAGAAGTAGTAGAGAGCAGATAGGAGAGGGGAGGCAAACAAAGTATGAGAAGTGGAGAAAGGACCTAAGAGAGGAGGATAAGAGAGTAGGAAATGTGGAGGAAGGGGAAGCTTAGAGAACGGAAAAGGTAGTGAGAGCAAGAGACTGACAAATAGGGGGTGACTGGGGGAAAATTGGAAAAACTTACATACCTATGCTTTAAAAATTAGTATTAACGGATTTTCTATTTAATATTTTTTCCATAAACTCTTTCTACTTTCAGCAATTACCAATCTGGCATTAATATTAGGTTTGGTATTTGGATTACTTGGAACAGGATTATTAATGGGATTTATTTTTATTTTATGGAGAAAACGAAAGCAATGGTAAACTCATTCCTATGTATATTAAGTACTAATGTCAATAAAAATGATTTTTCAGGGAAATGAAAAAAGAATCAATAAAGTCTATACCACTTACACCGATTCCAGTATCAATTAAACAATTTTCAGAGTATTACGACGAGCTTAAGACAAATAGTGATAAATTAAAACAAGAATTTACCTTGCTGGGTAGTAAAAGCAACCAACTGATTCAATCAACTAATGATGGAGTACTGACAGAAAATAAAAAGAAAAATAGATACACAAATATTATACCATGTAAGACATTATGAAGCACCTTATGCGTAATTGCAACAAAACAATTTTTTTTTGTATTCACAGATGATGAAACACGTGTCAAATTAATGGACACAAATGATAATCATTCGATTACGGATTACATTAATGCTTCATACATTATGGTAATTATAATATTAAATATTATCTTCATTTTATTTTTATTCTTTGATTCAGGGTTATTCCGGCACCATGGAATACATAGCAACACAAGGACCTCTTGAACACACATGTATGGATTTTTGGAAAATGGTAATACAAGAAAATTCATCACTTATAGTTATGGTAGCTCAGTTTGTAGAACAAAACAAGGTATTTTGCAAAACTTGAATAAAAAGAAACAATTTACCATAATTATAATTTCAGGACAAATGTTATAAATATTTTCCAAACAACCATGAAAATATGGAATTGGAAAATGGAATTGCTATCAGATGCTGCACAGAACTTGATTTTAAAACTCATATTATACGAACATTATTGATTCAAAAAGTAATTCATACAGAACTTGTGTTAAGTCTATGAGGTTTACCAAAGTAATGTTTCAGGATTTACAGCAATGGACAGTAACACATCTCCAATTTACAGATTGGCCAGATTTTGGATGTCCAATAGGAACAGAAGTTATTTTAGAATTTTGTCAAATAATGAGAGAACATGCAGAAAGAAATTCTGATCCTATTATAATACACTGCAGGTATGTTTTTTTTAAAAGTTTTATTATACAAAATAAAAATTATGCTTATAATACTGTCTGTAGTAAAATAATACTAAAAATAAGTAATACTGATTGTAATAGGATCTCAAAAATCAATGACACAGTACGTTAGATTTAATATAAAAAAAGTCTTTTAATAAAATAGACCATTCAAATCCGTTTATAAGTTATAATCACCCAAAATAATGTTTCTAAAGCTCCTATATTTTCTTTTCTCTAATTTTTTTCACCAGTGCAGGTGATTTTAACTTCATAAACATACTGTATAGTAGTATATATCCACAGCCTTAATACATAAATAATAGAATGGGCATAAAAATTAAGGGAAAGGAACTCATCATAACTGCCCCCCCCCCGCCCACGTGACCAACATGAGCACAGAACATTTTATATCATGGTAAATATAGAAGGAGGCATCATAGGCCAAGAATTTTCATTAATTATCCTTAACGTTTAACAGAGGTTGGGTACAACAGATTTATTCTAGCGATTATTCAAGGGGTACCATACTTTTCCAGCCCTCTGTGGATTTTATTGTTTGTTTGCTAGATTTAGGGCAGATTTTTTAATCTCCTAGTAGATTCAAAAGGGGGGGGGTGATTATTATTGACTTTTTAGCCCCCTATGGGCCATGAGTTTATGAATTTTCTTTATTTTCCCCTGAACTGGTAAATAACAGGAAGGGTAAAATAATTTTAATTTTTTGGAAGATACAGAAGGGGGATCCTCTGCCTTCTCAGGTTTCTTTAATATCCCTAATGGATGGTATGGAAGGACCATAATATTGAAAAAAATTGAAGAGTTTCTGTATTGTACTAAAATAACACTCTTGTGATGCCTCATTTCTCACCTCTATTGGGATTACCAAACATTTTCTGTTACTATAAAAATTTTGATTTTTTTTTAATCGTTTGGCCCATATTTCTTATTTCTATTAATAAACCAAGTGTTCTCATACTGAAGTTGCAAATATTTTAAAAACTGTAAAATATGTACAGTTTACTGCAACATAAACATTCAAGAACATTTGTAAGATATTTAATTGTTAAATACTATTCTAATTTTATGGCATCATTATTTAGGAAAAGAACACTTGATAGCTTCCAATTATCATTGGTATTAAAATAAAATAATACACGTATGTTTAAATTTCACTAACCTTAAACACTTAAAATTCTTAAAAAAGTATAAAATATAAAACCAGTCAAGTGTCCTGCTTGCTTAAACATACAGGGTGAATCCTAATCACATAATAATAAAGAGAGCTGTATTCTTTTGTTTTACTTTATTTCATTTATAGAAAAAGAATGAAATATAGCAGAACAAAAAATACATGCCTATCTCTTCATTCCTTGTATAAAATTTTGCATAACAATTAGGAATCACTGTTTATACGCAATGTTTTAATAAATAAATGTCAATATGGAATGGAATTTGTTTTTTACCTATTTTATTGTCTTACAGTGCTGGGGTTGGTAGAACTGGTACGCTAATAGCTTTGGATATCGTTCTTCAGGCTATTTCGTATAAAAGAGACATTGACATTTTTGGAACAGTCTTGAATCTGAGAAGAGATAGAAAAAATATGGTACAAACAGAGGTAAAATTATAATTACTATTACTATGAAGTAATTACATAAATCTGTTTTTCATTTTAGAAACAATATTTATATATTCATAGTTGTATTAAAAATGCAATTGAAAATCCACCCCCTATACAATGTGGTATGTATACCTATTTTAAAATATTTGAATAATGAAAAATCATTATTTTTCTTTAGTAGATATGTCCAAAGAACCAGTTTATGAAAACTTAAACGACATTAAAAGGAGCCAGAGTGATAATAATATTAAAGAAAGTATTTTTTAAAGTTAACTTAAGCACACATAATTTAATTTCCTTTAAAAATAATTGTTTTATTAAGGGTAATTGTTTTCCTATTTGCTCATGATTTAGCATAAATAGAAATAAGAGTACCATTATCAAGAAATGCTTTAAGAAAGCTGGTTTCACAACCTCGACAACTTGTAAATAAGAATAAGCTTTTGCTGTAAATCATACTACAGTATGCCCATGGATCGAGTTACAATAAACAATTTAAATTACATATTTGAGGATTTAAGAAATTTAAAAAAAATCAGAAATATACTTAAAATTACTCAATCAATGGACATCCTGTATATTGATTTAAAAGTTTTATTTTATTAGACTTTCATTTATTAGATTTTTGCTAGGTAGTACTAAGTACCTATTTCAATGAAATAGAATCTTTCGAGGAATCTTTGAAGGTTCATATTCTTTCCAAGTTCCCATATATGTATATAGGTACTACAAACATATTGTAAAAATGTGATATAGTTTTAAATAAAATGCAATAAACTTAATTATTTTAGTTGTAGATTAAATGAAAATAAATTTATTGCAGCTAGGCTGTGATGTAATCACCTGACAAAATCCATTTTGCAATATTGTAGTTTTTGTACATATTTTTCTGCATATTTATAGTATAATTATGTATTTAATCAAAAAACAATGTTCAGTACTGATTTCTTTTACAGTATTTAACACAAATGATTGTCCTTTTTTTGTATAATTTAATATTTACTGATAAATATATTTAGTATTTAATTTAAAATGAACTTTTCTACCCTTAAAATACCATTACCAATTATTATACCTTACAAAAAATAACATAGGCAACTGCCTTCAGAGAATACCAGATACCCCCAGACAGCCATATGAGACCAAGTGGTCTTAGATACCAAAAATCCTTTGTAAAACGACCTAAACCTAATTTACTTATAAAATAAATAAATAATTACTATACTCACATCTTATTAACAATCAAAATATTATTGCTGTTTAATCATATTGTGCGAGTGCATCCAAGGTGGAAATTCTCTCTTAACATGAGGATCCATATTTGGTGGTCCCAATGCATGTGAAGGTGGTGGCATTAAATCTCTCCTGTGATTTAACATCATTGGCATACTGTGAGGCGTTGGAGCATGCACAGATGGCATCATATGAGTATCGTGCATTGAAATATGCATTGGCATAACCTTTGGATCATGTTGTTGATTCATATGTGGATGGAGATGATGATTCGGTGGTGCATTATAAATATTTTGTTGGATTACAGGTGGAGGAGGCATTGGTTTATGTGACTCTATAACCTGTACATTGTTTATGTTATTTTGATGCGACTGATTTGATTGCTTCTGAGGTTTTGGAAGCTGTTTTGCTGGTACATTATCTTTATTTACAATTGGTTTTTCTGCTAAAATAGATTTGTTACCATTTTTCTCATAGTAAAATCCCATATCAAACATTAGCCTCCTCAAAGTCATTAAAGAAAAATTTGGTAACTGGTTATCATTGTTAACATGCTTTAAAATTGTATTTAACGAAGGTATTATGTTACGATATTTTAAATCATAAATAATGTTGCGTATTGATTGACGAACATTGTTATCATATTTTATATCTCTACTGTTTATGTTAATGTTTTTACGAACTTTAGTTTTAGACGGTTCTCTGAATCCTTCTACACTTGCTTCTTCCTTACGAAATTGAAATATGCTCTTTTCGCTACAACCTGTAGCTTTTGCTGTTCTTCGGACTATATCTGTAACGCACTTTTCTGGAAAATTTGTACGAAAATATTTAAAGACGTTCAAAATTATTGTTTTTTCCTTGCAAGTGTAGGACATTCCTTGCTTCATTTTCTTTATTTCTAATTGTGCCATTTTTTTGAATGAAACACCTATAAATAATAATTTTATTGTAAATTATAATTTGTAGGTGATGTAAATATGTTATTTTTATTTTATTTGAAAGTATGAGGTCGTATAAATAAAAATATTTAAAAAAAACTGTTAACAATCATATGACAGGTGTAAAACTTTAGCTAGAAGCAGAACCAAATAACAGTGACTTGCTTCTGCTTTCCAAATTCGTAGAACAGGGAGAATCTAGATGGCACTCATTCTGTTGACGAAAATTTAAATATACAGGATGTACAGAAACTTACTTCAGCAGGTTTCAAATTAAATGTTCAGCAGTTTTCTCTATAAACTCAACTATGCCACAACTATACGATGTTTTTTGCGTACTCAGGTCTTAAGGTGTCTTTATATGGGCACGATTCTTTTTTTTTGTTTTCATTGGTTAAATTTGGCGGCAAATTCAAAGTTAACCAATAAGAATAAGAAAAAATCGCAAGAAAAAAATTGCGCTTGTGAAGCCCACGCATGTATAATAGTTTCACAAAATATGCCCAGTTATTTCTGGTTTTCTATTGTCAAGTCTATAGGGCATCCTTCAAGTTATTTTATCCTTCCGAGTTCTACGATGTTTCTCAAGTTAGGAAACCCACGACAATTCTAAGATGTGTCGTACTTGGGTCAAGTAGTTGCAGTTCTCTTCATATACGTTCCATTTATAAATGTTATAATGCTATGCTATAAATACCTAATACATGCTAATACCAGCACTAATACTGACCGGATATTTTTGTGTTGTAGATATGCAAGGAAGGTTCTGGGCCATAATAGGCCCCTAATTGATTCCCGTCGAAGTTCTTCCGCCTTTCCGTTGAATTTGATCCCACAACGACCTGGAACGCAGAGCAGTCCCACTGTTAGCGGTCTTGGAACTTGTTTGAACCTGAGGGGGGGGCCAAAATTTTTGTTACACAGTCAAATTTAGAGTAAAAACAACTTTTTACTTAACTTTTCGTGGAGTTGGTCACTTGTAATTCTGGTTAACAGTAAGTATAGTATAAGGTATATAATTAGCTGAAAATTGGCGGGGGGGATAATCTTGGGGGGCCAAAATTATCAACATCATCGAAAAAAAAAACACTTTAAACCAATAACTAGCAACCGCAAGAGTGGCGTCGTAAGGCTTAGTTGTTGGAGTGGTCCCCTAATACCATTCTGCAGCCCCATACATACACTATTTATGAAGTTCATGGCTTCTGCATGAAACGAGGGCGCCAAATTCAGGCTTTGGCCTGAGAGTTTTTCCTTCGCACGGCTCTGGGCACAATTTTCAGCTAAGGTGTGTACAATAGCCCACTGTGGGATCTGCGTATCAGGACCTAAATCGTTACAAACAAAACAAAACACTGGCAAATAATACATAGTGCTCTGGAATTTGCCCAATACAAACAGGGTTCTGTAAGGTTTGCACTTGGTATTCTCCTAAGGTCATTGTAATGCTAGAAAGAGGAAAGGATTATTATTATTAGAAACGTAAAACAAACAGTTTAAAAAATACTTTAATTCATATTACATTTTAGTAAAAACAATTACTTCTATCAATAATGTTTTTTTATAAATTTCAACTTTTATTAACAAAACAAACTTTATTTATTGTCTAGGAATGCAGCAACGAGGTGAATATTTAGGAGAACCGATAGTACTACCAGTATTTCCTTTACTTGATCTACATTCTGATTCATTTGTTTTTGCGATATTACTAGAATTAAGTAATGATTTGTAATTTGTCCGAAATTTACTCGTAGTCGTAGTAGTGTTACATTGAGGGCATGTTTTCTGATCAGATTTGACATTGCATTGACTACTTTTAAGAGGATCCGGTTTTTTTGTTGAATCCAAAGTTTGAAAATGTGGATCAGTAACAGAAGTAGATTTTAAAGGATTATAATACGGATATTGCGGTTTTACATTATTTGTTGAACCTATATATGAATAATTTGCTGCTCTTGTAGTTGGTGCTTTGTACGAAGTGTCACCGTCTACAGTGTACATTGGCCGAGAACTACTGCCATGTAGTGAACCTGTTTGTTTTTTATCAGCTGTTGGCGATAAGGATGGAGAAAGACCACATTTTATCTGATTTTTAAGACTTTCACTGCGTGGAGATAATTTTTTCCCTTCACAGGATTTCGGGGATGTCGGTTTTCTATTTTGTTGAGATTTCCATTCAGGTTCCGATTTTTCTTTAGCTTTTAATGGTTCCGATCGAATATCATTCCTCGGAGATGTACGACAAACTGCAGGACTTGTAGCATCTACCAGATTTCCTTTTTTTGTACCCGAATTATTACCTGCTGTTGTACAACTTCCACAAAACGTGCAAATTTTATTATCAGGTGTACCAATATTTGCAGAATAAGTAAAAGTAGCAGTCGGTGCAGGAGGAGATCTAAGGGAAGTAATAAACAAGATTATTAGAATCTAGAGTGATGGATATCGTTTGCCCTCTTCCTCTTTTGCTCTAAAAAATCGTTCGTTGGCTACTTCCCTACGAAGTTGTTTATTTTGTTGGCTATAATCTAAAGCTCTCTCCTGATAAAAGTCGAGTTGTTCGGCAGTGTTGATACTGAAATTTTTTATTGATACAATCTTTTAAAGCAGTTACTTTTGGTCAAAATTATATAAAAGGCTGCTTTATATAGACTACTAGAAATATTTCGTTTATTAGTTAACATATCAAAAGCCCGCGTGGGTGGTCCAAAGGTTAATGTCTCTGGGTATGATAATCATTCATCACTCATACTCATGGTAGGAATGCATACAGTCAGTAGGTATACAGGAAAAAAAATGATAGGTATATGTCTTAATATTCATATTTACAGCTTTATTGTTAGTATTTTAAAATATTCCAACTTTAACGAACACTTAAGTGGTTATTAGTATTTGTTTTCCTATTACAATGAAACTTGCTACAACAATAATAATTATTCATCAGACTATAAAGATACAACCTTGTTATAGAAAAAAAGATAACTAATAATGATCCAAACAGAGCAAATTTCATTGTTCTTTGTCTTTTAGAATGAAAAGATATTTGTTATTCATCATCCACATCAATAAACAAATTGAAAAATAACTTACAGTGAACCCTGGAGTCCTTCAAGCTTTTCTTTTAATTTCTGAATTTCTGCTTCTAATTCTTGATTGCGCAATCTTAATTGAACGCCTTCTTGTCTTGCATCTGAAAGTAATCTTTCCAAGCTTTCCACTGATCTACGGTCTTTTGTTAATGTGTCCTGTAATGATTCACTTTCTCGTCTGAATCTCAGCATATCTCTACTGACCTGAAAATTTAAAATTAAACAAACTATTTCTACAAATAAATTTTTCGGTAATACTTGAGATTTTTCTTCCTCCTTTTCATTTAACTCGCGTACCAAATTGTCCTTTTGTTTATCCAATTTCATGCATAGATCTCTTACAGAACCAAGTTCGGTTTCAGTGCGATCCTGTTGTTGTTGACAGTGACAAAGCTGACTTTCCAGGTTTCCAACTTGCGATGTTAATTCTGCAATCTAAATCAATTTGACGATTAGTAACAAAACTGTAGCTTTTAATCTCTTGTAACATACCCTTCTATTTAGCCTATCTCCAGCATTAAACTTAACAAGTTTAATAAATTATTTTAAAAATAGTTACACAGTTAATAATTAAGAAAAACTATGAAAAGAACGTATTTTGTAATTAAGAGTAAATTTACCTTTTTCTCGTAACTAGAGATTGCACCATTTTGGTTGGTTAATCTAGATTCTAAGTCAGTAACATGATCAAGGGTAACAGAAAGTTGTACTTTAGATTGAGTTGCTTCACTTTCCAAAGTATGGTTGTTGTTTTCCAACAACTCTGCCTCCTGACTTAGGCTTCTGAATTGGTCTAACAGCTCACCCCGTTCAACTTCCTATAATAAAATAAAATTCAAAAGTTTTCTGATTGATTTACCTTTTAATAGGCGGATTCAGAAATATTTTTATTTCTCCACAATCCAGGAATCCGCATATCAAGATCTAGACCCAATAATTTACCTTTTGTGTCATAAGATCTTCAAATCTTTTCACTTCAGCTACATAGTGCTGTAACTGTCGTTTCAAATCTTCTATCTGTCTTTTACCACCATCGAGTTCAGAACGAGCACATCTACAGTCAGCAGCACATGCTGCTAAATCGTCCTGCAGACGTCTAAATGATTGAGAATTAGGATTATGGTTCCTCCTTGAAAGATGATAGCTTACCTATTTTCATGAAAGGCACTGTCTTTGGCACGGTTAGCTAAGTCTAATTCTTGACGTAAATTAGCCGATTCTGCAGAAGCACTTCTCAACATTTTATCTCTTGCTGTTGTATTATCCATCGTTGAACTGAAAAGAAAAAAAGTTGATTAGGAGAATTTTGAGAAATCTGCAAGAGGGAGACTCGTGACTGTTGGTTCGAATCCAATATGGGGTGGTATTTTTCTGAATATGTTAAAGCCGCAGCAACTATGGATATGTGTGAATATTACTAAGTGAAGGATTAAAAAAAAGTAATTCTGTACAAGTAAACAGGTGTATAGTGCAATAATGTTATAATATAATAGCAGACGAATTTCAAATTGTTACCTACCTAAAAGATAAAAGTGTAAGCATAATATAGTATGTAATAACTTTAAAACAATTGAAGATTAATTAATATCATTATTATGTGAAGCATTTCGAAACGTTATCGGAAATGTGATTTAACTTATTTCCATGCCATTTTAGGGAATTCTGCAAATTCATGTGCGTTAGAATTTAGAAAGCAGAAGAAGCTTAATTGCGTTTTCCTATGATGCGCTCTAACATAGCTGTCACTGTAAATATTAAAAAGGGAGCGGAAATGTAATGAGTTAATGTTAAATTTGAAATTAAAATGCACACGGTAGGAGCATCCCCTTGTGGCAAGTAGATCGTTATTGTTGCCTTCGGTAGACGTCAAAATCCTGTCGGTATCTACTTTGTGTGTCAAAGTCAGTGGATTAGTTTAGGCCCAGTTGTATCAAGTGGTTGAACTCCCAGTTCAGCTGATCCACGATTAATTTCTCATGCATATGATTGTTATAACAATTGGTATCCATGGCAATTGATCGTGGATCAGCAGGATCAGCTGAACCGGGAATTCAACAACTTGATACTACTGGGCCTTAAGGGTGTGTTTAAACGATCAGTAGAATGTTCCGTTGCAAGGAAGCGTTGAACGTAACGAGGACAGTTTATCGGGTTTAACGCAACACTAAAGGTCGGTCTTTCAATTCAGATTTAACTCCCAGTTAAGCTAACTAACGGTCAGTTGTCATGGATACGGTTTGTTTCCATCTCCCATGACAATTAACTATGGGTTAGTCTAACAGGGAGTTAAAGCCAAATTGAAAGACCGGTCCTTAGTATTGCATAGGGATGATGATTTTATTAAAGTAAGAATAGCACGAGTATGGGATACGGGGAATCCATACGACACTGTAGGTACACATATCCAAAAAGTTCATTCCAAGCAAATCGTTGAACGTTACTATAGTACTTTTGTCGGTCTAACATAGCAAATATAACTGTTGTGGATTATTACGATACCGTCGTATTTCTCAGATCCGTATTTAAAAAAAGAATTGATGATCCTTGGGGATTCTCTTAGTAAAGCGACCTCGTACCGTTGTTTAAAATAGAAAATCGCAGCCTTGCAAAACGCGTAGTATCACAACAATTTTCATGTCCTTAATATCCATTATTAGACATTCAAAATACGTTTACACGTAAAATTGTTTAAAAGTGTTACGAATTTCATATGGAAGACAATAAGGAACATGACTATACAAAGGAATTTTTATTGTTCTTTTTAGGTCAATGAATAACATGTAGTGCTACCAGATGAACATTATAACGAAGGAACGTGTGGGTGGGCGATGTAGCTTAAAACGACCTTAGATAAGTCGTGGAAAAACTTTACTTTCACTGCAAACTTCCCCACACGAGGAAAATATACCACAATCGTGAATTAGCGATATTTTCAAAAAAAAAGCTGTTATTACATAACTACTGGCGGTTCCGTATCTCTATCCCATATTTTAGAATTAAATTAAAATTTGAATAAGTTAAATTAATTAAATAAACGAAGATTTTTAATCTTCAATTAATAACTTATTAAATTATTATATCTACGTAACGCACATAATGTAATATTAATCATGAGGAATTCCGCTAATAAATTACGTTATAGTGAAATGGGACCTAGAAACCACAGAGCAGAGGTGTTAATGTTACACAATAACGACTTTCCATGATGATCCAAAAGAACTCATTACACAAAAATGTTTAAATACCATGTAACATATAATGTTGCAAGAAAAATTTTAAAATTATTCTAGTACGAAGAAGTGTAGGTACACGTACAGAATTCAAATGATAATTGCGAAAATTACGCGTAAAGGTTACCATGCAAGAAATGCATTCATCGAGTGTAAAAATAAATAGGACAAAAATAAATAATTTTTTAGAAGAATTTTTGTTATGGATTAGCCAAATTTAAGTAAAGGAATGAAATCTTCTCAATGCCTTCACAGGGTTTTATGTGAGTAGTGACGACTTTAAGTGCTGCAAAGCCGCAGAACCACAAAAATAAAACCCAAACATAAATCAGGGTACCTACCTATTCTTGAAACTTAACTTGCACGAAAAAATTCTAGCGAAACTGATGTTTATCCCATGCGGATTTTATCGTGCAAGTTCGAGAATAGGTAAAACGCATTGTTTACAAGTTGCGATTGAGGTACCCTGAAAATTATAAAATAAACAAAACGGTACGGGGTCAGACAGAACGAAACTGCATTTTGGGAATTAATTAGACAAGATATAATGAGAATATTAACTGCATAGGGTTTAAAAAAACATATCCGGTATACGCGGTTTATCACTGTCCGAACAGACCTAGAACTGCCAATCACTTTCAGCGAGGCTTTTGGTGGTATGCCCTGAATATCATCCTATGTACTCTTTATATCCTTTGAACTCCCAAGACATTTTTCAAAAGTCCCGACTCTTATACTTTCTGCTTTAATTAACTTCACAGAATATAGACTATAGTCGCAACTCGCAAGCATTAAGTTCGGGAAATTATGAGGGCCCATTATTGATATTTTTGGTCTTAAAATCAGTCAATGCGGAAATTGTTCAAATACGATATTTATGGATTACAAATTGGGTTCGGGCCGAGGACGACGATAAGGAGTCGAGTGAACCACATACGATATACAAACATCAACTTTCGGAAGAGATGTAAAACCAATGGTCCTGATATAGGTAGGTACCTGGATCATGACTAAACTGAAACGTTTCTTTATCCAATTTGCATTTTCTTAAGAATATAGTTATTATAATCGCATTATTATAGAAAAACCCATGTTGCTAACGAAATAAATAATAAATACATACAATAATTTATTCGCAGAAGTCTAATCGCCTAAGGTATAAGAAATAAATCGACTGTTTCCGCTTCTACGGATCATTTTACCCTGAAACACAGTCCATTAAATTATAAATTAGCCGTAAAATTGGTTATATAATTAATTCGTCAAAAATAAATGTAAATTGATGATACGACAGGTTGTTACCTAAAAACTCTAGGTCGTTTAGTGACATTTAGGACATCAGTTTTCTGCAGAATAGGAATGCACAATTTAGCCTTGGTAGAGGATTGGCGCTGCATCCTAAATACGACAATTAACATATCTATTCTTAAGATTTACAAGTATTTTATATTTATGGTACATTGGCTTTGTTTATCAAGTGTCTTTTACGAAGGTTTAGCATAGGATTTTAAGGACAAATGACGAATACGGAATACCACAAGAGATTGGTAATTTTTCTGGCTGACCCACGCACCCAGTTTGATCCAGAGCACCAATTGAAATTTATTCATAAATAGTCAACAATATAAAAAAAAATAGGTGTCGTCATGGCAATCCACGTGCATAACGGCGAATTGTTATTAATTTAGAAATGTTCTTTTTATTACTATACCGCATTCTGTATTATCGTGCAGAATCAAAGACGGAAGCTAACCAACCAGAAGCTGTAGGGTACGCTACCAAGCGAAACCATTCCAAACAGATAAATATAATAACCACCCAGCGTTACACATTCATATAACACCGTTTAATTTCGCTTTCGTTGGAGGTGCGACCTCGTGGCCGCGTAATGTGAGTGAAAGTCCTACTTTGAACTTTACAGAGTTGACATTGACGGACCCCACCAGCTGCTGGTTATGTCTTCTGCAGCCGGTTTATCGTTGGTGGCGGAGGCGCCCACCCTCACTACCATTATTTTGATTTTATCCGATACGGTAGGAACGGTTTCAG
The DNA here is from genome assembly GCA_963082805.1 of Hemicrepidius hirtus. Lineage (NCBI taxonomy): Eukaryota > Metazoa > Arthropoda > Insecta > Coleoptera > Elateridae > Hemicrepidius > Hemicrepidius hirtus. Next base: position 10,961,458 of record OY720167.1, read on the forward strand.
TTTCTTCGCGTCTTCAGTAGGTATACAAGATTTTTATCGCGGTTTCTTTGTAAATTACTTTGTTACTATTTTCAATTTAGACCATGAGTAGTGGTAGTTTTAGGGAAGTGTGTGTACCTGTAATGTGGCATAAATAGAACGAGTTAAGTTATGAAATATCAAATTGGTGGATTTTTAAAATAATCGGGATGCTACGTAATTTGCAGTTCAAGGTATGTGAATATAAAAAAAAGGTTTAGTTGGGGTGAGGGTAAAACAAATCTTTGAGGGCCGGTTTATCAATCCGTAGTGAACTCCTTGTTAAGCAAACTAATGGTCAACTATTATGGATACGATTCTTGTATTCGTATCCATGACAATTCACCCTTGGTTATCGTAACAGGGAGTTGATAACTGCCCCTGTGTGATTTTTATGTAAATGTACGGATATTATCTCCTGTTAGACTTAACATCGACGACAGACAATAATCGCATTAAATGTCCTTCAATTAATAAATGACAAACAATCTTACATAGTTTAATAAATAAAGGTTTTGTCCACAATTATTATTAATTTACTAATTTACCAATTATTTATGTGTTTGTCAAGGATAATACTATGGAGTAGAGGATTTAAATGCCAAAATAAAGTCGCGCGTCCACTGGTTCTCTCAATCGGCACGTTGCACTTTTATTATAATACAAAGTGCTCTTCAAAAACGTGTCCTATTTTTTATTTAAAAATTTGCAAAAGAGAGCTGACAAGTAGTTTTAAATCAAAAAACGATTTCTAGCAAGGATATAAAATATGCCGTCATGGTTTACTTATTTAAAAAATGTTTGAATTAATAATTTTTTGAATAAACTTTCATATGTACCAAAATCTCTGTTTAATGATGTCTTATATAACTTGTACACGTTAAAAAAATAATTATGTCATCATAGAGGAAGAGTAACATTGTCTTCTGTGCCTACACCGTTTTTTTGAAAAATATAATTGCGCTTTGAATAATTTCTTGCACAACATCGACCTACAAAGACCATAAATATTTAAATTGTTAAATTATAATATTCACGATGTAAATGTAGAAGTTTCCCAAATCATTTATGTATTACACATTTCATAACCACCTTCTCATAATTATTATGTTCTCGGAAATTTAAATTAATTTCGAGAGCATTTCAATCTCGTTCAAGGATGAAAGATGTGAGACAATTTCATTACATTGACAATTAGCATTTTTTATTGCGATACAAAGTAACGTTTGTCATAAATTTATGTATAGACAGGGTTTGTAGAAACAAGCAAGAGTATATGCGTTTAGAATAGTTTCATTCCAGAGCTGCATCCCATTGCAATAAGCAAAGGTTTCATGTGTCATTTTCAAAAGCATATATCTAATAATTCAATAACGATTTATGTAGTAATTGCTTTAATTTTTGTCTTAACTTAAAGCGAATAAAAAAAATAAATAGTGGAATGAATTCCTTATGAAATTACCATTCCAACGAGTTGCCACACATGGTATGGTGCCATTTGAAGTTTTAGAGGAGGTGGCTGTGACGGCTAAGGGGTTGACGACAGACTTTACGTAAAATGATGCCTCCCTTGCATTTTTTGTTGGCATGTTTTGGCGATTTTCAAGCAAACAATAGTTTTGAAAGATACTCAGGGTGGCCACTTTTCGATGAAAATCCCTGTATGTTCTTTGTGTTTAATATTGGATTTTCTAATTGGTTGACCTATATAGCCTGAATTACAATGTTTTCAAATTTTCTAGCTTCAATTTTATAAAATTTAGTTAACTGCATACAAGAAAATCATACAAATACATAAAACTATCAAGTTCTAATTAACTATCAAGAACAATTCCTCTTTAGCAACATTATATTATAACAACAGTAAACCTAACGAAGCATTTAAAACCAGTAATATAATGACATAATTAATTCAATAAGAACGATACAAGATGTAATTACGGTAATTCACTTTCTCTACAAGCTCCTTTCATCACTGCATACATTTAACACCCATTGTTATTACATTAAGCTTGGTTTCACATACAAACATAAAGGTTTATTTTTCATAGGCATTCAGCGAATCCAAAGATAAATAACTATGTAAACTATATGCGCAATTCCGAGCTTTAAAAAATCTGAATTGGTGCAATAGCACAAAAGAAATGTATCTCTTAGGTCACAGATAAAGTTACATAATGGAAATTATATTATGTAACAGTTGTCTGTTGCTTGGAAAGCGCAAATTGGAACAAAAAAGTAGGTACTGCATGCTATTTTAGACACTTTAACAATAAACCCATTTCGATAACTATCTTTACTTAACTTTGGTATTTCTCAAATAGACCGAAAAGTAAAAAGAATTGTTTGTTTGTTTGTAGGAATGATGATTTTATTTATTATTTTTTTTTTTTTTTAATTTTAGCTGCCCGCCAATAGAAAGATGCCCATAGCTAGAGTTCATTTTTTTAAATTTATTTTAAGTAGAAAAGTTTAATAGAAATGCACTCTTGGTTAAAGTTGGTAGACGTAATGGTTTTCGAGATAATTGCACTTTTGAGATTTTAGAAAGAACATTTACAATACTCTGGATCATTTGGATACCCTTATACTAGCAGTTAAGTTGTTTTAGGGCCAGTTTATAAATCCATAGTTAACTCCTAATAGTTAAGCTAACCAACGCAACGGTCAATAGTCATGTATACGATTCTTGAAACAATCCATATCCATGACCTGATTACCTACAGACCTGTCTAAGGGCTAGATGTACAAAAGTAGTTGACTCCTAAATTGTTCGAACAAAAGTATCCATGACAACTGACCGTGGTTCAGCTAAACTGGGAGTTTAATACTTTTGTACAACTGGCTCTAAGGTCCAGTATGGGTCCAGTCTTTCAATTCGGATTTAATACCCAGTTAAGCTAACTAACGGCTAGTTGTCATGGATACCATTATTATAAGAATTGTTTCTATGGCCGTGGGTTAGCTTAACTGTAAGTTAAATCCGAATTGAAAGACGGGTCCTTAGTGTCTACACTCTACACCTTTCCTATAATATCTTCTCCAGTGAAATAAACGTTACCTAACGTTAAAGAATAATTTAGTGGATAGTATGTGATTATTAAACTAATTTAAAATTCAAGGCTAACTTGTTAAAATTAGAAAGTGCAATTGTTTGTATGGAAAAATCGCAATCGGTAAAAATTAGAACAAAAGGCATCTCAGGACTTCTCCACGAGGAATGTCCTTGATTGGATTACATAATTTGAAAGTCCTACCCCTATTTTATTACAAAACTTATTGATAAAAGAGTAGGTAATCATCATTAGTCGTCCAGTTTAAGAGGCTTTAACTCCGTAGCGAAACCAAATTTCGTTGAATTTTTTTAATCGACCGACCATCTCAATATTCAAGCGTTAAGGGTTTTAACTTAAGCAGATCTAAACTCAGTGTTGGATCTGTTCCCTGGTGTAGTACGAGTATAAAACCACCCTAGACCCTATGCTAATAATAATATTATAATTAAAAGAAGTAAATCTTTAAGTATGTGGAAGTGACTTCTTAATCAAATTTTCTTACAGATACGAATACAAATACTCTACTTTCTTTCTTCCTTGGCGTTTACCGTTTCAAAAGGAGCTGTAGCACCTCCCGCATGGGCAAACCCCAAATACAATCCATGTGCCACACAACCAAGGGGATGGCAAATGTTGTACTGGCCACCCGATGGACGATGTTATAAAATCTTTCAGGTAACCAAAATTCTTAGAAAAATTTACCACCATGACACCGAAATTTAGTATTTAAATAAGAAATACCTCCCTCCCCTTTTTTTTCTATCATAAAGTAAGACATGGAGATTAATATCAGCTTGGTTAATTATAAGTAGTTTGTTGGAAAGAAATAAAAAAAAGCAAAAATCTTTAAAGTTACACCGATTACTAAAGCCACAAATTTCATGGTAGATACGAATAGTATAATTAAGAGAAAGCATTTCGTTATAATTAGCTTAAATATATTACATAGTTTATGTTAATCCTAACTAATGAATTATTAAAAAATTTATATTCTTATATAATATCAACAAACAAACCGCGCGTATTACATAAGTCCTCATTCCATGCAACAATTAATAATCTCAGAAATGTGCGTATAGTACAACTCGCACTTTCACGATCCTTCAATATATTGAAAGAAATTCCAGATGCTGCGTCGCGTGTCTTTAATTAAATTCCTAATTAAAAATACCGGCGTATAATATATAAAATGACCATAATCATAAAACCTTTTTTTTTAAGCTTAAAAATAGGTTGCAAACGACAACTGTTGGATTGCATGCTAAAACTTTCTCGTGGGTTGATAATAAGTTTGGCGTAATCATGCACCTATTTATGTAATAAATACAACACGCGGAAATGATGTGTCTGTGTATAAAATAAAAAACAGGAAGGAAATAAAATTTGAATGTCATTATCTCTGGCCCAAATCAAACGCCTACATTCAATCAAAGTATTGGAAATTTTGGGATGTTTATTAATACCAGCTCAATATACAGAATGAGAAAAGGTAGGGCGAGACCGAAACTCACGAAAGACTAAAACAGAAAGGGAGAGGTATCCATGGCAGTCCCTACCAAATATTTTTGGTGTAAACAAAATATTTGAGAATCTATGACCATGTATCTTGATGATTCATAAAGAAAACGAAAAATTAGTCCCATTCGTTTTCTTTCTAAATGCCTTTGCTATTTTACCGCTAACTGTTCTTGATAACTAAGTTCGGAAAATGTATTTAAATATTATATGTCCATTCGAGAGGTTATTAAAGAATAATTATAACAAATTATTATTTCAGTTTTTACAAAACATTAAATTAGACCATAATATGGCTCCATAAATATACAGGGTGTAAACGTTACTTCGGGCCACTATGCGGGCATCTCGGAAACCGTACAAGATAGAAGCTCGGTTAAATTAGACAAAAGCCTATTTTAGGGATCAGTTTATATCCAGTTTAAAAAGTTTAAATAAATTCAAAGCTTACTAGATAACATCAAAAAATTAAAAGTTGTTGATTTCTCTTTTTACCTGCGGTATCTTTATTTATAACTGTCACTGCAAATATATAATAAGGGATTTGTATTGAATTGTGTCATACTAATCCTTCAGTCAACTTAATAGACCACTCCTTACCCAACCCAATCTCGCATTTCACTTTATAAACGCAGTCTTGGAATCAACCCTACGCTGTCCATAGAACACATACAAATTAAACAAAAAAATAAAAAAAAATATTGTTAACTAATCATAAAAAATACTAAAAATCCTGAATACATCAAGGTTTGACTAATGATTGTAATTGTCGTTGCCCAACTCGGCTACAGCCTCGTTGATGAACTTTAATACTCCTAAGAAAACACTCACATTTTTTGCAACTATTATCTAGTATTAAGGGATTAAAAAGTTGTTTATGGCTTGCAGCGTGAAAATTAGACCCTGAGGTGTAACTAGGCGTTCGCGCGTCAAATGATTTTCTCAATAGGCAATCTGTAACTTTGCGCTTTTAATCTACAGTTGTCTACTACATTTTTTACAATTATTATATCTAATTTAAACTTTCTCCGTCACTTTGACTCATTCATAGCAATGAAAATACCATATACAGGAACTTGTACTTGCACCTAAAATTTGTTTAGTTTCCTATTAGGTAGGACATCCTTGTCCTGACGGAATGGAACTTAGTCCAACTACAATATCCTCAGCAACAGGAGAAAAACAAGTAGCAGCAGAATGTCGATGCCCACCACAAACAGCCCAATTTGCACGAGACGGACAATGTTATGCCCTTTTTACAATTGGACCTTGCGAAGTAGGACAATATTTTGCACCGGATACACAATACGCATCTAATTCACAGTAAGTCACAAAAACATTGCTCGATTTGTTTTAATTTGATTTTGCAATTGTAGCAGCAAAAGGCGTTGGGGTATATGCAAACAAATGGAAAAATGTAGCAACAAAAACGAAATATTTTGGCCACAAGATGGTCGCTGTTATTTATATTTAACAAAAGGGCCATGCTCTAAAGGGCAACTAATAACATTAGGTGCTAATAAAATTGCTGTTTGTAAATGCAATCATAGATATGAAATGCGCAAGTATTGGTCAACAGGAAGCGGTTGCTTTGAGCATTTTACCAGAGGACCCTGTAGGGAGTACGGACATTTATTCCTACCAGATCGTAGTTGTGGTTGTAACAATTTGTTACCTCATTACCATAATGACACTCAACTATGCTATGAAATTGGTACGTATTTGATTTTATTTTATAAAACTGTCGCGTGCGTCGTTTACGACAGATCAACGACGTGGTGCGTGAAATCTTCTCCTTATTTCTTGTTCTGAGTAATAGATAGGTAAATACGATTTTAGATAAAATCTTGTGTATATTTTAAGTTAAGTTGCAAATTTCGAGAACTAGCCGCGCGCGCGGTTACTATTCTCCCAATCGGCAATATCCAAATTTGCGCTTTTAATCTACAAACATTTTTTTTTTAATTTCTAGGTACAATTGGTCCATGTAATTCAGGTGAACAATTTCAATTAGATCCCAGTAAGCAAACGGCGACTTGTCAATGTAAAAGTGGACATATCCGATATGAAAACGATTCAAATTGTTATCGACCATACACACAAGGTCCTTGCGAGCAAGGATTCATTCTAGTCAACACCACTTCTTGTATTAAACAACCATGTGAAAGGGGCAACTTATACTATCCAGCAAACGAAACATGCTATCGTATCGGAAGTAGAGGCCCTTGTAAGATTGGCTATGTGATTACATTTGATTTTGAAACACGACCATCTGTGGATGGAATTTCCTACAATGGCGTGTGCCAATGTAAACGAACAGCAAGTGATCGGAGTGGCTGTGTGGAAAGTGAGCAAAGTACTTGTAGTAACGATCGTACGGTTGTGTTACATAATAATAAGTGTTTTAAGTTATACAGCCAAGGACCATGTCCTGTTGGTGCATGGCTGGCCCTTAAAAGACTTAGTAAATTTGAAATGTGGACAGAAAATCGTTTGAAGGAGGGCGTTTGTGAATGTATGCCGGGATACAAAGAAAGTGTACGAATAGAAAACAATAACAATGTAACATATTGTATGGCTCCAACTGTTGTTTTAGCAGAATTTCTTAATAAGAATTATTTTTTGTTTATGGCAAATAAATAATTATAGGTTGTTATATTTATTAAATTGTTGGAGAAATTTATGTATAACGAGTGACGTAAATTATTATTAAATCGTTCTCTTAAATAAGAGATGCATTGCTGTTTAACCAAATTTATGGCCACCAAAATCATCGCATTAAAACCCTTTATTTTTTTGTAATGTATGGTCATAACTAGGTACTTTATTTCCAATGAAACGCATTGGATGTGAAAACTTTAATCTTTTATTTTACAGTCTAATAATTATTTTTTTCGCAAATGTCAGAAATTTTCCTAATTTCGACTGGTAGCGAAAAAAGTATAACACTTAACACGACGTTTCAGAAGGCAAAATTTTTTTTTTTTTAATTTAATTGAATAGATGCTTGCTTTTACGCAGCAACGGTTTTAAAAATCCGGATTTGACCCCCAGTCCAAAACAGCGTGGTGGGTTCAACCCCGTCGCTGTAACACAAAGCGCGTCACTGTTGCGATAGTAACATTCAACTTGCAGCCCATAGGCACTTACCATGTGCACGCGGTAGTAACATCGAGTAGCACTGTGTAGCTACGAGTAGGCTCAGAGCTACTCAGTGCTGTTAGGAGTCACTTTCGCGTGCAAATGGAAAGCGCCTCAGATTGCGAACTAGCAACAGTTTTCTACTACAGCTGCGTAAAACTAGGCATTTATTTAAGGGTACGTTTATGTTGAGATTCAGTGAAAGTTTCATACTCAATTTATTTGTTTATCTCATGAGTTCATGACACTTCTTCACTGTAAGTCGAAATTATATATACTGACGACTTAAATTTTGTTGTCAATTAATGCGATTGTATGTGTAACCCGATTCCGTATTTATTAACAATTTTTGTTGTAAACAATTAATAAAGTAATATAAAAACAAAGTCTTACCTTAATTTTTTCCTCAACTCAGCTACAGTATCTTCAAGCGAGCGAAGTTTGTCATCTTTTTCCCGAAGATCTTGTTCAACCAAGGCAAGTTTTTCTGTCTTGTCGTCCACGGTAATCTGTAATCAAGTGCATAAGACAATCTTTTGTTACAAATAAAATTAAACATATTAAAAAATTATCAAAAATATTAGTTTTCTTACCAATAATGCGTCCTTTTCTGCATCCATTTGTGCAAGGTTTCCCTTCATGATCATAATATCATTCTTCAAAGAATCTATTATTTGATCGTGCTGGGATCGTTCCTTCTCAATATTATCAATTCGATTTTGATAATTAATAACCTCAGTCTCTACTTGTGATAGTTGGCCTTGAGAATCACCTAAAGCTTTATCAGTTTGTTCTTGCAGAGTCCTGAAATAAATTTCCATTAGCATTTGAAATATTGTAAGATCAAGACAAATATACTTTAGTTGGGTGTATAGTGATCGTTGATGATTTAATTCTGTTTGGCACTGTTGAAGTTGGCTTTTTAATGTTTCACATTGGTCTTCGAGGCCACAAATTGTGGCACGTCTTGATCCTTGAGTGTGCATTAACTCACGGCGTTCTTGCTCGAGACGTCTTACTTCTTCTTCAGATTCCCTTAATGCTTTTTCTATTCTTGAACAGTCTGAGCTCTGTTTTTCTGTAACTAACTAGAAAAGTGTTTGTAACAAAATTATATATAAGTTTATATTTGTAACAACGTATATGTTCTTTGTGTCTAATATTGAAATTTCTAATTGTTTGACCTATGTAGCCTGAATTACAATGTGAACAATTTAATTTATAAACATGTTAGTTTTGTCTTTAGCAGCAGAGAAGGGTGTATAGAATATTTTTAGTCTGATATGGTAATATCTATTAGTTTGTGTATATTTTCATTCAAGTTATTTTTATGTTTAGATTTAAAAAGTGAATAGATAGAGAGTGCATCCTAAATTATTAACAAAATTATTTAATGTTTTGGGTAACATGTGGACAGGATCTTACCTTGAGATTGTGTCTAACAGCATCTCTTTCTTCTTCCAACCTTAATATATCTCCTTTAAGTATGTCTCGTTCTCTTTCTAATCTTCTAATAGAAGACTGGCAAATAAATAAAAATAAATCAATCAATATTTTAGTTTATAATATAAAATATACCTTCAAAGAGAATACATCATATTCTCCTTCAGGACGATCTCTTGTAGTTTCTAGGCGCGTCATTAAATTATGTTTTTCTTGAGCTAATGTTTTATTTTCATGTTGCAAATTTGCTATGGACATTTCACTGCTTTGTAATTTTTGCAGCAACTCATTGCGCTATAAAAAATAAATATTTTTTTTTCAGGTATAATTTCCTACTAAAGGTTTTATATTGCTTAGTTTAATTAACAAATTGTGATTTATAGTTTGCTATTTCAAAACACCCTGTAGTTCTTCTACAAGACTATTTGAACATTTATTTGAATACAATTTAAAAGTGCCATACTCTCTACAATTTAAAATCAAATTATATAAAAAACCAAACGTAACAATCTTGATAGAAAAAAAATATGGTAGCACCAGTGGGTTTGACACTTTTCGTAGAAGGCAGTTGAACATGTTTCGGATCTGTATGTTAAGTTTAAGTATCTCTCATACAGTTTTTGCCGAATCTGTAAATTGTAACTTGAAGTTATTAATTTTAACTGCACACATTACTGAACAATTAACCTTTGTTGCAGTTGATTATTTTCTACGAACAGCAGAATTAATTTGTTGACCATCAGGAACATGTCGATATTTTTGTAAGCTTTTGTGCAGCTTGGGTTCCTAATAATGAACATATTTTGGTATTTTATACAGGGTGTCCAAGATAAGGAGCACATCCATGAGGGGATCTTATAAACTATCAGAAATCGAGATCCAGTTAAATGAGAAGAAATGTTCAGCATATTGAAAAAAAATTCAAATTCTATAAATTTTTCGCAATTTTCAGTACAGGCTGAAAAATCTTAAATATTCAGTTTTCAATGTCTGTGTAATTTTATTATTATGGGCAATAGTGCAAATCACTGGAAAGACAGAAAAAGAGCTCTTTGTGGTGGTGGCATCGCGACCTCTGCTCATAGTTGAAAAAGCAAAGTTAATGTCAATATCTTGAAAAGTTGGTGACTTACAAAAACTTTCAGTCTATATTGAAATATGCGCAAAATTTATAGAATTTGAATATTGAACATAGTAGTTCTCAATACGCTGAACATTTCTTCTCATTTAACCGAATCTCTATTTTTTACCATTTACAACATCCCTATGTATGAGCTCATTATATCTTGGACACCCTGTATAAATTTTAGTTAAATAATTTTAATTTTTTGGGAAAATCTTGTTAAGACTTTCAAGTAGCTTTAATTTGTACAGTCTATTCGTTTATTAAAAAATTTATGAATGTGAGGACATCTATTATACCTAAAGGATAATAAAATCTATGGGGGATCACCTGAGTGCATGGACAACATTGACAACATGAATTATCTACTTCTGGCTCATTTAATGTTTGTTTATTATGACTTTCATTAAAACACTGACAGCAGCTACAACATCCACCACATTTTTTGGCAGCTTCGTCATTATCATAATCGCCAGCATTAGGGGAGCATACACAAGAAGTAGGAGTGTTTTCAGGATTTTTTGGTGATCCTTTTTTTGTTTTACCAGATTTAGATTTTGGGGATTTTTTCTTAGAATTCTTGTTAGTTTTTTTAGGCAATGTAGATGGTAATGCTTTATTAAGTTTCTTAGTTTCCCGCATTGGTGATTGATTTTGAGTTACTCTTGTGGATGAACTTGTTGGAGTCGGATTTAACAACTTTTAAAAGGAAGGGCAGGAATCATTTAACATAGGTTGGATGTATTTAAAATAATTAAAATTCTTTACCTCCGAACGCTCAGTGGTAGGGGCTGCATCTAATTTTCCACAAATTAATTTGCACTCTAAATCAGCTATTTTTCTTTTTTGACTTGCTGATGCTTGGACCAATCTGTCGATTTCCAAGTTTAGGTCATGTTCTGAAATTTAATAAATAATAATTATTATTATTATTCCTGGGGAAACTACTAACGCTTAGATTTTATAAATTCTGGCATAAAACTTGGTAGTTTTCAATATTTTTTGAGTTTCAAATATTTACCTTAAGAAAAATATTGTACACTTTTAAATTTTGAACAGTAGAATTTATAAAATTCCCAAACCAAAACAAGTCAATAATTATTTTACACGTCCCAAAAAATAATGAAAACCACTATCTTTGACAAAATAGTTGTCATAAATAATTGACACAAACTTACTACACAATTAAAAAGAATACATAAAAAAAATTACCAATAACTGTAAATTGATTAATCCTATCATTTAATCGTTTTTTCTCGTCTAATGCAGTTTCTAGAATATTTTGTAAATGCCTTTTCTCTGTCTTTAATGCATCAACATCTGATAATAGTTCTTGTTTATCACGTTTCAACTCCATTACTTCCCTTTCCAAAGACTGTATTTGTAGAATTGTGTCTTGTACTTTATCTTGAAGCCTACAATACAAGAACCCTTTAATTTGTTGAAATTAAAATGTTTATATCTTACATAACAACTTTATCAGTATTCATTTTAATTGTAGAATTGCAATCAGCTTCTACAGCTAATGCCATTTGGTCAATTTCCCTTAATTCTTTTTCCAACTGCTTATTCCTCTCAGCCAGGTATAAGGCACGTTTCATTGCTTCATGTTGTTTAGCAACTGATTCTGTAAGAACAGTAACCAGTTAGAATTTTTTTATGATGTAAGGCATAACAATATGGAGTTTTGGGTCATAATTCATTACACCTTTTAAATGGGTTTCCAAATCAAACTTTTCTTTCTCTACAGAACGCATTTCTTTCTCCATTCGAAATAATTTTGCTTCAACATCTTTGTAGCAACAGTCTTGGTTTAGAGCTTGAATTGGTCTTCCTCCTTCTAACATTTGATTTAGTCTTTGTATTTCTCTATCTCGGTTACTGAGCTACAAGAAAAACTTTAATATATCTATGGAAGAAGACAATAGAAATGACTCAGAAGAGCAGAAGCTAAAAATTCTATACAAGAAGTAGAATAGCCTCTAAAATCGTAAAGAGGAGGTAAAACAAGTATAAGTACCTGATTTTTATATGTTTCAGTCATTTCAGACAATTGTAAATGTTCATCCTTAAGGTTTTGAATTTCTTTAGTAAGAGAGGCAATTTTCTGATCCGCTATAGCCATCGTTGTACTTATTTCTGTATTGCTTTTAGAAGCTGTGCTAGTTCTACTTTTCGATGCAGTTGTTGAACAACTTTTACCAGTAGTTTTGGCACCTAAAATAAATCATCCAGCATACAAGAAATAATTTAATCATTTTTATTACCTGTTTGTAAATTTTTATTTTGAAATGTAAGTATCCGATCGGTTTTCTTGGCAGATTCAAATTCAAGATCTCGAACACGCCTCTTTAATTTTTCACACTCAGTCTCACAATTAAGTTTGTCCTTCTCTAAGGTAGCCAAGTGTCTTTTTAAATCTAAAATTAAGAGTTTAAGAGACGTTAATGGTGTGATAAGGAAATATTTACCTTTTTGAGCTTTTTCACTTCGTTCTTGGAACTGTATAAAAGTTAAGTGTAGGTCATTACATTCTCTGACAAGTTTTGCATTGTCACATTTATAGGGCTCTGCTCCTAATTGCAAATTGTCTTGTTCCTGAAAGACACAACATGCAAATCGTAGAAATTAATTGTTAAGACATTTTTTTGTTTAAAAAATTAGCCTACTTATAAAGTAAATACGTACCTCTAAAGCATTTTTGGCAATTTTTTTGTATTTCTGCAAACTTGTAGTCGTTTGAATTAAATCTGCTGTTAACTTTTCAACCAGCGGGAGTGCTTCTGGTATTAAAACCTGCATATAACCTAAGTCGTCTAGTTGTTTACGGATCCTTTTAAAGCGCTGTTCCATTATGTAGCGTTAAATTAGAATAAAATGTTGGTTTAAAGTTTTATTTACAAATGAGGAAAATACAAAATTTAAAATTTGTAGGGATTTAAAATAATTTAAAAAATATATAAAATTAATAACAATAACAGTAATAATGCACTTATATAACACTTAACACATTTTAACGCTATAATAAGCCAATCCACGTAATATTTGTATTCATATTTGATATGCACTCACAATACAAACAAACCACAAAATTTAAAGCTCTCAAACAGGTGTCAGACTGTCAGGAGTAACTGTCACAGGGTTATGTGAACAAGTAATAGGTGGCGCTGTTTATTATGTATACAGGGTGTCTGTTAAGATAGGTCCCAATGTGAGAGCAGTTTGAAAATGAATACCATGGATAAAAAAAGTGATCAATGTGGTTATGCTCAATTAATCTAAATGAAACTGTAGATAAGCTAAAAACATCTTTTTAGTGTTCTTTAAATAACAAATAATTACTGGATGTATTCCTCCTCAATTTATTGATCTAAAATCAATTTGAGCAAGTTGGCTGTGGACATAATCAGAGTCAACGGCATAATATTTATAAGTTCAAGCCCCGCCCATTGTAATATAGTGGGTCTATTACAATGGGCGGTGCTTGAACTAAGGGTTTGGGCCTTCAACTATACACTCTCCTTGACCGAAGCAGTAATGTATGTTCGAAGAATAGGGCCCTTTTTATACAGCACGTGTATTAGAATACGTGTATGGGAAGCCAGGATACAAATATGGAGAGGTTGTGAAATGAAAATAAAAACCAGATTTGAGCCATATGAGTATGCATGATTTTACCAATGTTAATTGTAGTACAACTGATACCTAAAGACTAAACTCTATACAAAATAAATGCTCTATCAAAACACCATTTACCGCACCATAATCTTAAAAATATAACAAACATAACGTTCAAATATTTTAACAAAACAAAAGCTTTAACCAAGTCAAACTAAATTTTAAAATTTTTTAAGGCATATGCGGAAAGAATAATAAAACAACTACTACTATTTTGTTTTTTTCTTTTAGTAACAACTGCAACAATTTGGGGATTCAGTCTAGTCTGACATAATCAAAGCTTATGTGATAGTCACGCCTCGATCACTGCATATGCTTCAGCACGTTCTTCCTCCAGTTCTTTACCAGTTAAATCCAACAACTGACGATGGAAATCGCCAACTTCAAGTCCTTGAACGATCTCCCATTTGCCATTCTTGATAGACACAGGGAAAGAAAAGACAACATCTTTGGGTGCTCCATAACTTCCATCACTTACAACACCCATCGAGACAAATTTACCAGGTTCAGTTCCAAGGAACCAATTACGCATGTGATCGCCTGCTGCTTTTGCAGCTGACATAGCAGAGGACATTTTACGTGCTGCAATAACAGCAGCTCCTCTTTTTTGAACGGTTTCAACAAAAACACTTTTTATCCATGCTTCATCCTTAACAGCTTCGGAAGCTACTACAGAATTTCCATTTACAACAACTTTAGCATGAGAAGCATCAGGGACTTGAGTAGAAGAGTGATTGCCCCAAATAATAACATTAGAAACATTGGCTACAGGTACACCAGCACGGGCAGCAATTTGAGCTTGAGCTCTGTTTTGATCAAGTCTCGTCATTGCAGTGAAATTTTCTTTGGGTATTGATGGTGCATATTTAGCACAAACAAGAGCATTTGTGTTTGCCGGATTACCAACTACGAGTACTTTAACGTCCTTCCGGGCATGTTTGTCCAGAGCTTCACCTTGAACTTTGAAAATTTTAACGTTTGCGGAAAGCAAATCTTTTCTTTCCATGCCTTGTTTGCGGGGCATTGCTCCAACAAGGAAGGCAGCAGAAACATCTTTAAAAGCTTCTGCTGGATCGGCTGTTGGTACAACTCCACGTAGAAGAGGTAGTGCGCAATCTGCCAGTTCCATGACAACGCCCTCTAAAACACCCATCATAGGTGGGATATCTAAGAGATGTAAAATGAGGGGTTGATCGGGTCCAAAGACATCTCCTTTAGCGATGATGTAGAGCAAGGAATAGGCAATTTGACCTGCAGCTCCAGTTACAACAACTCGAATTGGTTCAGACTAAAAAGAGGTAATAAAGATATATTGACGTATGATGTATAGAAAGTGTATTACATAATATATATCCAATAAAAATTGTAATTTTTATTGAAATGCAATCAAGGTATTTTAGAGGTCAATTGATGTAGCGCTATACTTACCATTTTTAGGAGATGTAGACTGCTTACACTGATTACACCAGAATAACTGTCCTATTTTGTTCAAGGTGGTTGTCTTATCGGTAGTTATATATTTATGATAACGCCAAATGTCCTTTGACCCGCTTCACTGGACTTAATTGTTTGACGTTTGGTTTGACGTACAAAGTTTGCGCGCTGTCAGTCACTGTCACTTGCCGGAGTGAAAAACATGGTTGCCAAGTTGTCATATTTGTCTTTCAAGGGTGGTCATTAGAGTTACCCAAAATTATGTATTTGCTGAGTGTGTTACCCTAAATTGTTTATTCTGGAAGGTCCTAACTGACATAAACTGCTCCTTTCAGGTCTAAAGTCGGATCCTCAATCGAAAGGTTCGCGTTTATCCCTGAATTGCTCTATTTTTTAAAACGCTGCAATTCTATTGGTCCACGCTAACCCGGCATTAGGCTTTTAAAAAATCTCTCCAATCAAGCCCTGAAGAATCATAATTAAATCTTTTTTGCTTTCCCCGGTAAATCCCCTTAAATTTTAATTCCCAGGAACTTATTAGCAATGTAGGAAATATAATGGTACCAACTATTAATAAGAGTGATCAATGGTGATATTCAGTCGAATTGCAGAATTTTTATTGAACATTTTCAAGTGATATCCTCATTATTAATCCATAAAAAGCTTGGAAATACCAGAAAATATAGAACAAGCCTAATACGATTATAGTCCTATCCATAATAGAATAAATAGTAAAGTACTGCTAATTTCATGTAGATCAGACATATCCGGTTTCGTTAACGCAAGACGCCAGACAGCCAGCAAGGTCAGATTTTTTCGTTCAGGTAAGCCGATAATGCACTTTTTGAATTGACGAGGGCATTAATAAACGTGTGGTTCCATATTCAACAGTCTTGAGTAGTTCAGTGTTTTGTAAATTTAGCCACAATGCCGGAAAATTACTATTGGTACTAATACTACATAAAACATATTTCTAGCTATTCTTTAATACATTTTGAGATATTTAACTTTCAAAATAATATAAGAATTAATGTTCAATTATCGTAATTCACATTTCAACGTGTGCTTCCTGTGAAAATAGGGACGTGTAAAAATAGAGATGTTCATAAGACGTAACCTCAAATTTGCCATGTCTAAAAATGTTCCTTGTTTCAGCTATGACAATTTCTTCCACAAAGTAACAAACATGGAATCACCACGAAAAAATAACGACTGCTATTTTTATTACTATTCGACCTGCACTAAGGTAAGTTAACAATTTTATATCTGGTAACAAAAAAAATATTTTAGAAACACTTTGCATCTAGGGAGACACTTGTACTTTTCGACATGAACCTTCTGCTTTGGGCTGTGAAACTGTATGTTCCTTTTGGAAAGAAGGAAAATGCCTCAATGTACATTGTAGTTTTCGACATATGGAATTAAGGGTATGAAAATTTCTTATAACTTGAATGTTTAGTAGTGAGTGGGTTATTATTGATTGTAGAAAAATCGGAAAGCTATACCTTGTTACTGGGAAGCGCAACCAGGTGGTTGTTTAAAACCACATTGCCCCTTCCTTCACAAAAGTCCTAAAGATGGTGTATCAGACGATTTAGGACCATCTGAATTACAGGCTTCTGAGCTTAGTAAGGCATTAGGTAATTAAATGTGCAACTTAATTGTAAATAAAGTTAATAGATTAATTTTTGTAGGTCAGAGCAGCTCACAGGTTAACGATAGTGATAGGAAGGCAACTCAGTATAACGAAACGAACTTTGGAAATCCAACTGTGGATTCTCTTGTTGTTAATTTTGAAGAAGGTATGCAGATTTGTAACTAATACTTTCTTAGTATAATGGAATGTATTAAATTGTTATTTTTCCCCCCTATCATTTTTTAGTAATTTCGAATTGAGTTGTTGAGAATGTATTTTTTTGATTTATTTATTTTTATTGTTATATATTTTGCTTTGAATTGTTCGAGTACTGTACTTCTATAATTTATGTCCATAAATGGTATTACGTTTGGAGTTTAAAATTTATTTTATTTTATACGACTGTATACATATTAAAGTAGTTTATATTTATTTATACAGAATAATATATTTATGAAATACAGCACCTTTCGATATATTTATTAAGAGTCTTGGTGCTAAATATTGCTATGATGCTTTGCTCTTGCAAAAAAACTGATCATTAAATGGTTATAAAGTATGTAAAACTACTTTAAAAAAGTAAAGTTTTGTAGTTGATCGAAAGTTTTGTATTCGTAGAGTATAATAAATTTTTAGCAACTATAACATTGCTTAAGCGGCAATATTTTTACTGATATTTAGTTTTCGGCAGATTAACAGCATTTGTAAAATGTGATATTTGAAAAAATCTTTTTTTTATCAAATAATTAAAGCAATATTGTAGATTTATTAATTTATTGTCGGTAATTTTTTTGTTATACTTATATGAGAGCTGGATAACAACAACCTATCATGTACACATTGAAAAAACACTTGTATTTGCTTTTAATAGTTTTTTCAATGGAAAATTTTATTATTACTAGAAAAATGTAATTGCATTTCAACATAAAAAACTTAATGGGAATCTATTGTTCTCCAGCACTTTATACTCATTTAATCTCTTTGTATATATATTTCTCTAAAAAATAATAACAATTCAAGAGTTTTTACATACGGTAACTTGTTAATTTGCCTTTAGCTTAAATATAAAAAAAATATATTACAAGGATTTGTAAATGTGAGAAATGTAATTTTTATATTGATGTCGTATACTATTTTTGCTGCCTATGAACAGTTGCAGCTTGAAACAGTAAAGCTAGTTCATATAATAAGTAATGTATTGTAGTTAGGAGTTATTATAATAATATGGGGCTGTTTTGCAATTTAAAAAATGTAAGCGACGATATGATGCAAACTGTAGTGTGTGATTGTATTATTAGGTAAGTGGATTGATTCGAATTTCACAATTTATTTATGGATTATTCAAGGGTTGGCGTGTTTATACTAAAAATTAACTATAGTGTAAGTGATACGTAGCACGTAAATATGTATTTACTGTTTATATAGTGTTATTGGCGTGTATATGATACATCTTACTGGATGAAGAAATGAAAATTTTTGCTATACTATGAAAGACTGTAACAATTAGTTATTTTTTAAAATTGTAGGAGTATTATTTTATCGCTTTAATTTGTTATAAAAAATTTCCCTATCCATAGATCTGAAAATAAAAAAAAAATATATTGTTTATTTACCCCCATTAACATTGAAGCTCATTTTTCTTTTGTTAATGTATTGTTGAATATTGACTCTGGAATTATTACTTTTAGTATTTTGTAGTGTTTACACTGTAAAACCTAATAGGTAATTAAAGTTTTTTTTTATGTTAATTTTTGATGTTTTGTTACACTGCAAGAATGCACTGCAGATAATAAGTTATAGTTAATTTTTAAAATTATTCAGTTTGCTCAAAACTAATGTGGTGTATTCTTGCAGAGTCTGACAATGAATCTGCACCAACCAATTCTCCCGCTAAGCCTAATCAGACGCGAGTTGTTAAGGTGAAAACTTTAGAAGAAATTCGTTTGGAAAAAATTCAGGCAGAATCTGCAGCATATTATTTTTATCCCGGTAAGTAACACAAAATGATAGTTAGTACCCTAATTCTAAAATTTAAAAGCATAAAGATGAAGATTTTTTTATTAATTTGGACACACTACCGTAGTTACACGTTTAAACCCTTGCCTGGTTGCCATGTAAGTGCTCATATATACTGGGCCACCAAGGGCACCCTCCTATAAAATTTTATTCACCATAAAATGTATAATCTTAAAAACCGTTATCTGCAGGTTAGTATTATATACAATATGTTTGATAGAGCCAATAAATATTTCAGCTATTTTGCAGTTAGAAATGAACTTTAACTCCAAAAATGACACATAATTTCTTTTGAAATTGTTGAAGATCAAGCCATAAAGATATATCTTTTTTTTTGACCAACACCTTGTATATGTTTGGGGCATTCCCAGTACATATTGAAATGATACCACATTTATTTCAGCAAGATTAGCTGAGAATTTTCCAAAAAGTAGTGCAAAAATTTGTAGACGCGTTTTACATCTCAAAATAAAATGTACATACAGGGTGTAGAATTAGATTACTCATAGGGATTTCAATGCAAAAAACTTTATGTTCACTTATTTTCTCCCTTAATTATTTTAGAGCTGAACAGTTCTGAAGTTTTTTGTAGAGAAAGAAATACTGAATAGGGACGTTCTATTGGTTTTATATTTTAGTTTCACAGAAGGAAAAAAATATCTGAATTTGAATATGGCGCGCTTTATTTAAAATTTTTTTGGAAGATTAATGAATTAAAGGATTTTTAACGCATTTTGCAATTGTAATTGGTGATATTAAAAGAATGAACTCATGTATTTGCGTAAATTATAGATTTATTTGCAGTTTTTGAAAGTCTGAACAGCATAACTGACAGTTCTGAAATTAAAAAAGCGCGCGATTTTCAAATTCAGGCGGTCAATTTATCCAATATTTTTCTTTATGCACGCCAAAAAAGTATCTTTACATTATTTCAGGCTAACTCTAACAAATGTTTTTTATTTTTATTTAAAGGTGTCGAAGAAATAATTCCACAGGACACTCTTGAACTAGAAAGTGCTGAGGATCTTCGAAGACGAATCCTTAAAAGGTTGAATTTCAGTACAGACCAGACATCACAAAAAAATTTTGAAGTATTAAGTTTAGATGAAATAAGGAAACGAAAAAAACGAAGTTTTGATTTCGATTCCAATTCAGGCAGTGATGAAGACAACATAATGAAGATTAATAATAAACGGCAAAAGTATACTTTAAACAAAAAAAATGACTTGAGTGGCATTAAAATTAAAACATTGGCCGAAATTAGAGCAGAAAAATTATTAAAATCATCTAGTGAAGAAATGGCAGACATTCCAACTACATGTCCTGAAGTTAGTAGTACGTCTAATTCCGAAGAACAAAAAATGGATGAGGAAAATGAAGCAAATAATATAATTAGTGAAAGAAAACCTGCGAAGCGTCTAAGAAGAAAAGTTTCTAGTAGTACAGATGAAATAATTAGTAATAAACCAAAATTAAAAAGAGCTAGACTTGGTCAAGATATCGTAGAAAGTACTTCCTTTGAAAAGTCTGAAGAAACTATTAATCACAGTGTTGGAACTGAACGTGGTACTAGTGAAGATGTTATACATCAAACAATAAATACAGTTACATTCACAGAAAGTAAAAAAGAAGAAGAAAGTGAACAAAAATTAATGGAACAAACTGATAGTGATCGAAGTAATGCTGAAGTGATAGACTTTCGGCGCGATTCTTGTAAATTAGACGATATTTTATTGTTAGATGATGAAGATATTGAAGAGTCAAGTATTAATTTAAAAGCTGAAGAGGATATTTTAAAAGATATAGATGATTTGTTAAAAGATTGATTTATTGTAGTATAAAGAAACAATTTTTATTTTTAAACGTGTAATATTAATGAGGATTAAGTAGAAGTTGTTTAAAAAATTTATCACATACCTACCTATCTACTATAAATTTGAATAAATAAGATTTAAATATTATTCTAAATATTTTGTTTTAATGTGTTGATATACACAGTGTATGTTTAGTTACTGTAGATAACTAGATAGGGTGTTTTTAGTAGAGCAACATGTAACGTCTTTATTTCGACAAAATCACTCATACAGTAGTTGCTAAGCAACACTCAAAGCCTCAGCCAATAGGATTCCATTTTTCCCGATAACGCTGACCATAATTTTTTATCAATATAAAAATGCCCCTTCCTGTTAAAAGAGACTGCTTCCTGTGTTAAAAAAGCTGTTGGTAGGGAATTGTTTACTTGTTGGCAGGGTGTTGTTTTCACTGTTTATTATTTTTTGATTACCTTCTTGTTAAATACAGTGAGGTCCGTTTATTAGACATTGCAAGTCTGCCCATTTTATCATTGGAATATAGGCAACCCATTATACACTGCTATTGGTCTTGCCCTGCTTACTTAATTTAGGTCTGAAAACCATTTGAAGTTAGCATAAACCAACGATTCTGGTTTAAAATTGCAACTCAGCAAAAACAAATAAAATAAGACCCAAGTTGTAGAAAATAAAGTTTCCTACAAGGACCTTCATAAAAGCCTACGTCTTCCTTTAATCCGTTGGGCCTGAGAATCGTTTGAAGTTAATATAAACCAACGAGTATGGTTTAAAATGGCAAAACAGCAAACACGGTCCAAGATAGGCGAAAATATCATAAGACCAAAGTTGTAGAAAATAAAATTTCCTACAAGAAACTCCAAGAAAGCGTATTTCTAACTTTAATCATTTGGGCCTGAGAACCGTTTGAAATTAGCATAAACCAGTGATATTGCTTTTGCAGTTTTGCGTTTCTGGGTTAAACTTGCAACACTGCAAAAACGGCGCAAGATAGGTGCAAATAGTATAAGACCACAGTTGTACACGATAAAATTTCCTACAAAGAGCTTCATAAAAGCGTATGTCTACCTTTAATCAGTTAGGCCTGAGAATCGTTTGATGTTAGCATAAACCAAAGTGCAACGCCGTGAAAACTAATACTAAAGTTGTAGAAAATAAAATTTCTTATAAGAAAGTCCACTCCAAAGAATATGTTTAAGATTAATAGTTTGGCTTTAGGAAACGTTAATGTATTGAAAAGTGTATTCGTTTGCACCTAATTACGCACATTGCCTTCTGCAGATAGAGAGAAAGAATCTTATACGGTACTACTGTAAATAAAAGAGACACTGCATCGAGCAAGTGCTTGTCTATGGGATCATCCGAGTAAAATTACTTAAACCATAGACTTCTTTAATTAGGGAGGAAGGGGGATTTTTTTTATAGTATGAATTATGATTCAACATTAAAAATTACATAAAAATGGGATTTTTAATTTTATTTTCAAGAAAAATTCCACCCGAGTTGGACTGCAACCCTAGCTGGGTCAAACTAATTTTCTGACCTTGCCCATTGTGAATTATTATAATATTACTTTTTATTTATGATGTGATCGGCTTCTAAACATTTCATCGACGCTTCAGTCAGGGCCTAGGTTTCCTACTCCATAGGGACCATAGGTACAACAAAATGTGAACGTTTAATTTCAGATTCCACGGTACTTCCAAGGGGCGGTTGAAGACAATTCTGGCGTTTTCCATACGGCACCTTTTTCTTGGTAGTGGTCTCATCAACCTAAATATCGGATTTTTCGTAATCGATTATTAGTTAGTAGTGTTATAGAAAGAATAATTACGTCGTAATGGAATGAGGAAAGAATTATTAATCAAGATTTAAGACAAAAGGAAATGAAACATTTCCGCACGCAAATTGAGTGCGGAAAATGACCAATTCTCACACCGTGCGCGAATAGCTTTCAAAAATACGTTGCTTAGCAACAATAGCTACTCGCGCGAGTTTTACTTGAGT
Source organism: Hemicrepidius hirtus (assembly GCA_963082805.1). Classification (NCBI taxonomy): domain Eukaryota; kingdom Metazoa; phylum Arthropoda; class Insecta; order Coleoptera; family Elateridae; genus Hemicrepidius; species Hemicrepidius hirtus. The sequence goes on from OY720167.1 coordinate 10,984,354, forward strand.
CTCACAGTAAAAGTGAAAATTTTGAAAAAAGTTCCAGTAGGTAATATAAGACAATTCTATACGATTGTAGGAAAAACGTTCATAACATTTGCGGGAAGAGCAATTCCGTCTTTCCGCACTTGTTATGAAAGTAACTATTGTAACAATATGCATCAAGGTTTTGAAAATCGAACTGCATTCATAGTTGCCTTACAATGACAAGTAGGAAAGGTGTGGGTTAACTTAAGTAACGAAACACTGATTAGTAGTAGCGTAGGACGTAGGTAATAATTGCATATCTCACGTTAAAAGAATATTTCTTTGAAAAAGGGATTGAGATTACCTACATCGCTCAATTTACTATAGAAATATAAATGTAAAAAAATTTGGAAGAAACTGTTGTAAACTGTGTAAACGGTTGTGTATAGTTTAAAGTTCTAAATTGTTACAATTCTTTATTTACACACAATAAAAATTAACTTCTTGAGAACAGTTATAAATTCTAAACTAATATTCACATTAAAAGTCTTATTTATAAAATCACATACACAGACGTTCTATTTCAACAAAAAAATTGTTGGTTTATTGATAGTAAGTAGATATGTTGCTACAGAAAATGAAGATAAATTAAATTATTTTTACATTTAGTAATTATGTTCAAAATTACTTTTAGGATCACATTTATAAAAATATTTAGTAAAGCAATTTTTTTTAAATTACACTGTTATAACGACTGGATGTAACAGAAAACTGCAGTTTTCAAAATATCTCCATAAAACTATAATTTCTCTCAAGATATCTAAACGTTCTGATTAAACAAAAGGAAATAATTTTAATTTATTTATTGCAAACGCTTGCATGGATTGCTAGTTGCTTCTCATACAGTTTTCATTTTAATTTTGAAACTGTGTAAGTATTTGGAAACAAACTAAAATTCCCAAAAATACCAAAATTAGTAACCAAGGGATATTTTGTGAAATTCATTCAAAGAATAAGTTAGTATTAGAAATGTTAATAATATTTGTTATTTCTAAAAAAAATTGTTAAATAATTAATTCAATATTAAATTAAATTCCAGTTTCTTGATTGACCTCTTAGTTTGCACAAAATTACACAAACATCACAGGATTGCAATCATCAAGAAAGTTAAAGAACAGAAACAACACTAAATCTTGGAAGTACGGATTCTGATATTAAGTTTTTTTTATTAGATAAAAGGTAATACACAAATGGCAAATTAAAACAACGGTGCAGTTGTCTTTTACATCCACCATGGTCACTGGAGACGTGGCCAATATTGAGCTGACATATCTGTTTGGCCTGGAACTGCAATGGGCACCGATACACCAGGAGATATAAGACCTAAAAGAAATATAAAACCTAAAACAAAGTAAATAACGAACTAAATTTTACTTAATATTATTCTTCTTCTCTAGGTGCTACTCCAAACAACGACATAGGTACCCAAAAGAACATAAACAATTTTTAAAATTTTGCATTCAAGGTTCTTCTCTTCTGTTCCCATCAATATTTCCAGTCACTTATTTTACTATCCGTATTGACCATCCAACTTTCTGTAGACCCATATTTCCATAGAGTCTGGGTGGATGAGATAGTACTATCCATAGATTCCGATCCGTTAGCAATTGATAATTTTACCTATCCTAAAAAATTAAATAAATACCTGTAGAAGAACTCCCATTGGTGTTATATTGATGTCCATTCATTTGATACGGTTGCGTAGGACTACAAGGTGATGGACGTGATCCATAACCAATTCCTAGGTCATAACTAGGGGGTCGACTCATGCAATAGCCGCTCATGGTACCTGCCATTCCAGGACTATCTCGCTGCTGAAGACATGAGCTTGGTGATGGACCCATTCCACCACTCAAACCACCGTGACTAAATGTAGACATTGATGACATTGAGCTGTTAAAAAATAAAATAATTTCTTTATAATAACTCGATATAAAAATGCACACCTATAAGAATCCGTCATGGCCATGGGCGGAGGAATAGGTGAATACATCGATGAAGCATTGTTAAAGCTTTGTAGTCTTGGAGGAGATGCCGTGGGTGTTGGATGATCTGAAGGAGCAGGAGCACCTCGGCGTTGATTTCTTAATTTTTCTTCTCTTCGCCATTTAGCCCTTCTGTTGGAAAACCAGACTTGTATTCGAGCCTCTGGTAATCCGATTTTTGCAGCAAGGCGTTCTCTTGCGAACACATCAGGATAATGTGTTCTTTCAAATTCTGGAATAAATTTAATGGGATATTAGAAAATAAACAAGATTTGAATGAAGTCCACGGAGGATGATATCCTATAGTACCTACACAGGTTCGCTAGGATTCAGATGACGACGCTGCCTGTTTTGCTGTCCTTTTCCCTAGCATCCTAAAATATATTAACGACGCTTATCTTGGAAATAATTGCAAAGGATATACAATAAAACAAAAGCAATAAGGAGTGAGAGGAAAGAGATCCAGCAGATATGTCCTTCGTGGTCAGGACTAAAAAGGATTCGATAGAGTAGATATACGTCACACACATCGTAATAATGAAAAGAAATAAAAGGAAAACCGAAGGATAGGTCAAATAATATTTTAAAACAATAAAAATTGTAAAAAGTAATCGAAGCAGGACAGAAGATAAGCGAAGAAATAAAAATTAATGTCAGGAAAAGAAGGAATCACTTCGCCCATTATTTTTCAACATTATCGTGAAAATAGTAGACAAGCTTCCTAGAGAAGCAGGATAATATAAAATAGGAAACACTTTATTTCTACATTGTATGTTATGCGGATGACGCTGTACTCATCGCTGACTCGGAGGATAATTTACAAAGGCTACTACGATAACCATTCAACCAGGAAGCTATAGGCCTCAACATAGGACAAACACAATGTGTAGAAACAACCAAAGGATCAATAAAAGTATAAATTTAAAATTTATGGAAAAATATAGGACAGATTAAAAAAAATTAATTATTTAGAAATATTTAGCAAATTACAAAAAAAAGTGAAGAGGGTAGCAATGAAACCCCACGTATTTCAGGATATAATTCGGGGAAACCAAAAGACACCAGAAATGGAAATAATAAGAACCTACTTCGCGACAAAATCAAAGGGAAACGAGCAACATACACAATATAGCCAAATTGGTATGTCACAGAAAAAAATACTGGGATAAGTACATAAAGCGGAGGAAAATGCTAGAGTAACAAAGGTGTAGATCAGCAAAACGATGGATATCAACACCTGAAGAGGCTTAGCAGAAAAATCTAGCCATCTTGCTACCTATATGGGCAACCATATGTGAAAGAAGAAGAAGAAAATAAGAACAACATAGTCGAGGTTGGTTTACATGAGAAACAGCATCGTTGGATGCTGCGGCCCATTTTGCATGCGACGCGATAAATCTCATCATGTTTCGGTTACCTACGTTAAACTATTCAGTACTGTTTCTGCTTCTGGAAACCTTTCAAAGTTTCAATATGCAAGAGATATATCAATGAAGAAAAACAGGAATTGAAAAGCCGATGAATCCAAGACAGAACAGAATAGTTTGGGGCAGGGTTGTATGAAAGGCTGGCACAGGGAATGATTTTAATGTGAATCTGAGTAGACAAATCCAAATAATAGCAAATATATTGTGTGCTCTGAAGATGGTGGAGAGAGAATATGTAAACAAACAAATCTGCATCCTTTCTGACAGTCACGTCCCATTAGAAGATTTGGATGGCACTAAGGTACAATCCAGGGTAATGCTAGAATGTCTCGAAGCACTAATAACACAAGCAGATCCTATCAGAGTAACTCTAAAGTGGATTCTGGAACATCAGGGCGCATAAAAAATTCTAGTAGGCTCCGAACCGACTTACGGAGTCTCTTATTTGATCGCAAAAGGGGCGGTAAACAAATTTTTATAGGAAAGACGTTACAAGTAGTACTGGACGGATATTACTGGACGCCGACAATCGAAAATTATAATGAACAACTCATCCAGAACCAAACCAAAAGAAACCGTATAATTAAACAGGAAGACAATTAACAGAACACTGTAGCATCTGAAATTGATTGGGTAATCTGCTTGCAGGATGAAACACCAATCAACATTCTTTGTGAATGCCGCATCCTAGGAAAAAGAAAGGTATCGCGACGTAGGGTGCAATTTGCTGTACCTGAAAAAATAGCAGAAGTGCCCATCACTTGCATTCTAAAATTTATTAGGAAGAAGGACCTGATGGGATAAGAAGGACCAATGAGGCACAATAAGCTTAAAGCGTCAGTGTAGTGGACTTGTTTTGGACTGCGCCCGATGATAAAATAATAATAATCTATCAGCAAAACAATGCCGCGAACGCTGTCGATCAACATCTGAAGAAGCTTAGAAGGAAACTACAGGCACTTGCCTAGGCTATATGGGAAACCATATACAGTGCGTGCGTTCATGATACAAGGAATAAATTCGATAAACTCGTAGCTATTGTATTTTATCAAAAACGCTGTGACGCGTCGATTTTAGTTTCTAAATTGGCATTTTTTGATTTATGCTCCGACCTTATATCACTTGCGGTGAAACCGGAAATGGCAGCAACTTTGTTATTTTAAATAAAACACGCTGTATATTTTTACAGATTTGGATAAAGAAGGAAAAGCGCGTTCAGAAACTTAAAGGCTTTTGACGGAAAATAATATCATAAACAATAGAAACATGCAATATTGACGCACTAGATCATCAATCTATTACAGCGACGAGATTGAGCATAACATGCTCTTCTGGACCGGAGGTCATATCCAGAAACTTTTCATATTCAATTTATCTATTTATTTTATCAACATTTTTTCACTCTCGGTATTAACCAATTAATGTTTTGTTAATTGAAGCGGTTGCAGAAAATATAGTAACAGGTCACGAAAATTTGTTTACGGAACTCGAAGCTTTAAAGCTTGAACAGACCCCTACTCCGGGGAAGTAAACACGCCCGTAAATTGTTACGTAAATAACTTTTTTCTGATTATTTTATTATTGTCTTCTTTCCTATATCATTTTCTGTAAAAAAACAACTTATACCTACCAATAGATTTTAGGTTTTCCTTTCCCCATTGTCTTAAACATGGATTTTGTTCTGAATATTTAAGAAAAAAAGAAAGGAGAAAACAAGACCGCATTCTTAAAAAAAACCAGATGTTTTTTTTATTAACTTTTACGATTTTATCTTGTAAATAATGACCTTATAGTGCAGAAAAGAAATAAAAAGAAGTTTATGAATAAATAAAAAAGTTTTGCATACCTTTTTCTAAATTATCAATTTGGTCATTAGTAAAAGACGTTCTATTTCTCTGAAGTTTTCTTTTTAGCCTGAGTCTGGCTTGATCATCGTCTGCTCCGGCACTGGATCCGGCATTGGAGTTGTCCCCGGAGTTAGTCTCATCAGAGTGGACCGCATCAAGATCCGTAACTGTAATAACGAGATATCTAAATTAAAAGAGTAAAACTGGGAAGGGCAAAAGAGTGAGGTCTTTCTCATCTTGTTTATGTGATGCGTAAGTGCGCGACTGCGAACAGCAGAGTTGAAGGGTAGACGAGCAAGGGTGGTCGCCCGTTCGGGGTTGGGTGGGCCCCCTTAAGATAAGACATCCCGATCTGCGTTACGGCGGACGCAGCCAGCCAGAAACTGGCGATAAGGACCTCTGGAATGGGTCCGTTGTAGAGGAACACGATGAACTGTATATATACCATATAATATATATACGTAGGCTTGTTACCTTGATACCGTTCGCTGTATATTCGTGCTAAAATTTTCAATTTTCTCAATAATCTTCTGTATTAAAACACGTGCGGATTATGGTATGCGGAAATAATATTAATCCAATCACAAAGGTAGTTCTAAAAGTAGACATTTTTTAATATCCCTGTTCGCGTCAACGCACAATAAATTATTTCAAAAACCCCTGCTCATGTTTAAATGGCCACCTTTTTCAATTATATTTGCAATCTAGGCGTTTTCGCCTCAGTGCGTAACTTGAAAACAATTTTTCTGTCGACCCATAGGACATGTGTTCACATTTTTACTGGCAAACGCTGCATTTGTAACTTTTTGTTACGGCAATATTGAATATTTGTATAGAATTTGAGTAGATTTACAATGCGGAACATCTTTGATGCTCTTAAAATTTCTTGCCTTTTATCCTCTTGTCGTAACCGGTAGCAGAAAAATAAAATTGGTCTTTGAATTGCAGTAATAAAATTATAAGCTGTTACTTTGTTCTTAATTATTTTTACGTAGATGATTCGCTGGTAAACAAAACGAACAACGAAAGAAAAGAGAGAAACATATTGTAAAATTCGTAGAAAATTTCCAAATTTAAAATTATCGTCTAAAGGTTGAAATTCGTAGTTTAAAACCGAAAATTGATTTAAAGAAAATGATTGAAAGAAGAAGACATTTGATAACAATTAGTAAGTAATAAAAGTCTCAGAATCGAATCTAAGGAAGATCATGGAAGATCAGCATGACGATGTGCTGAAAGACGTGAAAAAAATGGAAGTAAGAAACTCAAAAAATCGATAAAAGGGGAAGTTAAGAAATGGTTAAATCGTACAGGGTGTGTAAACATAAACACATGGGGTGCTTAATCATTCCCTAGAGTAAAGGATTGTCGAAGGAATGACCAAACGTTTGCGACGCCTGTACGTCAAAAGAACATAAAGATAGAAAACAAAATAGGTGGGCCGATAATAAAAAAAGATAGGAGATTGGATACAAAACTTTAAAACCAGACTTTTTGACCCTAAAAAAATCTATTTAGGCCAAGGGAGAACAGATTAAGTATGACAGGAAATAAACAAAACACCTACTTCAGGGAGAAATCTCCAGAAATAGTACGGACGTATAGAGACATGCCCGAAATGTGTATTTCGGTGGTCACGAGGAAAAAGAGAAAAAAAACGATCACCTAATAAATGGAAATCCCATTTAGGTAACATGACATGGCGTTACTACGGAAACATCACAGAAAAAAAGGGACTCTGAGAGAAAAAACGTCATAAAGAAAAAGAAAGAGGGCAGAACAGGGAATTCCACGAAGAAATCATTTCGAGACTGGAGTTGGAAATTTCTTAAAAATAGTTTTTAATTAATTGTACTCGAATATTTTGATAAAAAAACTAAAATTTTTCAGAATAAAGCGGGAAAAATTCACGTAAAGCAGCTACTTTACAATTTAGGTAGGTAGTGTAGGTTTGGGGCACGACGAACGCAGCGAGGAGTGTTCTAATGAAACGAGTGTTACTATAATGCCTCTTCTTAAACGAATACAATACATTCAATACATTTAACGACACTCGTTATCGTTTATTTTCTGCCAAAAATGAAGATCATGTCAAAACTTTAATCCATTGGTCTTATCGCGTATGTTCGGTTGTTGCGGTACGCCAGTAGGTACCCGAAGACACCCGATACGAATAATTATTAACACGTATTTCATTTGTAAACGATAAGGAGTGTCGTTAAATAAGCGATTATAATATAGGTACGCAATAGACCCGGTTATGCATTTGATTGAGTATACGGCTCTCTAAAATCTAAGTTTAGGGTTTAGCCTTAACAGTAGTAATACGTTGTTTATACATAAATCATATTAAAACACGTCCTAATAATAAAGAATGATTGAAAAAATGATCTGTATTAAATATTTGTTTCTAATCTTTAATGCAGATATTCTTTTTAAGTGGTCCCTGTGCAGGTTACCCGGTTTTTGCATGTTAGCGACCTTTTCATATTTACGCATTTTTGTCTGCTTCTTTAAAACAATTTCCTGTAGTTTTGAAAACATTTTTTCTGCATTTGTACTAATTTACGTGTCCGAGTGCATTTTGGATGGTTTATTTCTTAATCCTTGCCAGCTTAAGTAAGTACTTCCATCCTGGTGTTATCCTTGCAAGCCATTAGGAAATCCAGTTGGGAATATTCCCCTCAGATTTAACGGAAAAATTCTACAACTGGAACTTATAGTTCAGTATGCAGTTAATTTCAATACGGGAGTTCTTAATTTGGAATTATTTCAGTTGTAAACATACACGGTGGTGAATTTCTTCACGCACTATAGGGATTTCAATCCTAAATTTGTAATTTTCAATTATCTCCTTCCGTAATTATTTTGGAGATACTAAATTGTAAATTTATTTTTTGTAGAGAAAAAATACTGTATCGGTACTACCTACCTACATACATGATATTGAATACAATTTTTCATTTACAGAAAGCATAAAATTATGAAAATTAAAATTGTCTAGTTTTCATAAATCACTCATGCCTTGGAATTACTGAAACAACAAACAATTATTTTGACAAAAGGAAACTAATTTTTATACAAAATTATTCGAAATTTCTCAATTCTGACAGATAAACTAATTACTTTTTGTTTCAATCATTTCAAGGCAGGAGTGTTTTTTGTTAAGTGGCGGTTTAATTTTAATGATTCTATGCTTTCTAAAAAATGAAAACTTACAATGAATAACACGTGCAGACGCACTATTTTTGTCTCTCCAACTCTATTTCCGCTTTAGCTCCAAAATAATTAGGGAAGCAGCGAATTAAAATTAAAATTTTAGCATTGAAATCTCTATGGTGCATGAATCAATTCACCAACCTGTATAAGTATAGCCAAAGAGACACATTTTTATAAATAAAGTCAAAACTATAAAAGTGGAAAATGTACATTTTCTTAAAAAATTGTTGCGTACATATTTCATATACAAATCCTGTCCCTAATTATTATATTTCTGCAAACACAAAAAATATAATACTAAATCTGACGTTTTTATCGTCCGTTTAGTATTAAAAAGCGAGGCAAGCGAATAACCAAGAGCATTTTATGAAAAGGGGTGGTACTTGGGAACAGGCACCCTCCAGTAAAATCTATCATGTAATTTGGTCTAAAGAGTGCTAAGTATACCTACAGTGGCTATGAAATATGGCAACCCTCATAATAATAGATTATTCCTCCACCGAATTAGTATTGTCGGTGTCAACTCGGTGTGAATGCATTTACTAATAAAGCAACACTAAAGGACATAAGGGCTGTTGTTACAATCAGAAATATGTCGAGTTGAAATTGAGATCGCAGTTAAGTGACCTACCGTAGGTACTTTCGACTTGTGCCATGTATTTTAAAGTGTAATTCATCGTTATTGTTCTAGTCATACGGAACCCTTAAGAAATAAAAAACGTATCAGTTGACAGCCAATTCAGAATGTTTAATCAGATGAACCAATTGCTTCTGAATGGGCTATAAAATAATTCTTTACAAGTTAGAATATTACCGTTAAATGTATTATCTAAATTAAATGCGCCCTTAGTAACGAAATTATTTTACTTTTCTCACAAACCAAAAGGCAAAAACCACTAGCTTTCATATTCAAATAAAATCCTACATAATAATATATTATGTGCAACGTTCCACTCTCTTATTGAAGTTAACATTGAAATATTTTTGTTCTAGCAAGTGCTGAAAAGTTGAAAATTTTGATTATCTTGGAAAATCGATGGTCAAAGTTCACAGATTTTATACCTACTTGTCTATATGATATATTTTCAGGTTTAGTACAATATGTTTAGTATCAGAAAAACCAAAGGAAAGAATATATTTATTTTCTCAATAAAAAAAAAATGTAAAGAAAAGTGCTACCGACTGCTATGTTCGAATTTTCTAATTTCCATTTGAAATTCTCAATAAATCTTCAAAAGTAAGAGCTTTCGGATTAAAAAAATTGTGTATAGTTCATTAGGAAAATCAGAACTTTTCGTTTGCAACGTGAAACATAGTCTAAAATGAAAAAATCTTATTTTTCCCACCTTGATTAGGAGTCTACTTTAAAAGTACCTTGCACTGTTTGAAAAGTTTTGGTGATATATTAGATTGCATTGAATGACTCTTTGTTTTTGACTGACGGTGTATTTTTTACCTAATTTTCCTATATTAGTTTTAAATCAACTGACTAGGGATAATTTTCTAACGTGGGTCAGCAACAGAACTAATACGCTGACCCAAAAAAATATCGTGAGTTCGAATCTCCTATGCGGGAAACTTGTTCTGAAAAGTTTCTCAATACCTGTTTGTAATTTCCCTTTGTTTAAATGTTAAATGGGGGACGGGGGAATATATGATCGTAGCAGTTAGTATCGCTTTTTAATTTAAAAAAAAACCGAGGTTGTATATTTACATAATTTAACGAAACAAATAAAAACCGAGTAGGTAAATTGGTGGTAAATTAAATTTAAAAATTGTAAACAGATATAGAGCGAAAACAAACCAGGTTTTGGTAAACATTTTGTAGGTACCTCTGATTTCACAAATTTCTGTTACGTGTTTATTTTTTACATATTACTAAAATTTTAAATATGTCCTGTTGGATTTTCTATAAAAATTAAAATTTCCATGCTATAAGCAAAATATAAGTAGTACCCTGAAATGCATTTAAAATTTAAATGTGCGACCGCAATGTACTTATATCACGCTAAATATTTACGCTGTATGTATGATGAGGCATCGTATTCTCAGTTTCCCTATTGGTTCCGTTGCCGGAATATCTGATACATGTATCTCCGAGCGAGCGGCAGCCCTTCTTTTGTCCCGATATTGAAATGGAATCATTTGACTGTAAGTAATTTGCTTTGGTACCCCTGCTCTTGCTCCCCTGCATTGCTGACAACTTATTAGTAAAGAGTTTCAGCAACCGCTTCTCTACATGTTGAAAGCTGTCGAGAGAAATAGTCAAAATTTGTATACAATATCTCTTTCTATTTATGTGGTTTACATAGAAAACGGATCAATTTTTTTTTATAAAATAAAGAAGCTTCGAAACCCAATTGTTGGTTGTACAATAATTTTTTTTGATTTGATGACTAAATAATACGAAAGTAATTTATTACAAATCCTCACACGGAACAGGGATTCCTATGGTTTCAATTTGGATAAGGCAATAAAAGACTTCTGCATTTAAATTTAGTAATATGACCTAACAAGCCTCTGGTAAATGTGTCGCATTAAAACGGGGTAGATTTACAGGGCATTTGCCTTTTAATCTAGTTACGAGGGAAGTTATAAAACGTATTGTGAAATGTAGAACAATTTTCTTTACTACGACATGAAATCTACAACGATTATGTATTAAAAAAACAATGCCACGATTTGTTTCTAATCTTAAATTGAAAATATGTTTGCGTACATAAATAACTATTAAAATATCAAGTTTCATTAAAACTATAACAAAATATCAACATTATTAATTTTTTTTATCATCTATAACCGTCCTCCAATTCCAAGTTGTAACGTTCAGAATTTTAATGACTTTTTTGTCTAAGCCACTTTTAATCAGGTAATTTAGATTTGGGTGACACGAAAACTGAAACAACATCCGATCCATCAAATTATGTAAATGATAAAAAATTTCTGTTGGATTTCTTTATAATAAAAGCCCCCTTATTGGTAAGCTATGGAGTTGGTTAGGGCCACACAAAGGTAAGTGGAGTACAAACAGGATAAGTAGCAACTAAACTAGCAAACAAGTTGAAAAATACTTAAATTTTCAATTATACGGTAGGATAAGCAGATCCGCTTCCTGCTTTTTGTAAACTTGCAGGTTTGTTAGGAATGAAGTTTCGAGTTTGCAATGGGAATGCGTATCTATAAACAGCTTTACAAGAGATAACGAGCAGCGGTGCTTGTCACTTTTGTTCGCATGATTTACTTACGCCTTTACAAATTACTTGATACCCTTTGAGAACCGCCGACAGCTTACGGCTTTAGAATCTTCCCAAAATAGTTTTCAAACACTCTTACACTATTATTAAAAGATGTATGGAACATATTTTCAAATTTTAAATAATTGATGGTTGATCCTTTCTTTATACAGGGTGTCGGATACAACACTGTTCCACGCTTCACACCTCCAATTTAAGGGCTCAAAATAAATACATTATCAAATTGTCAAACAGAAGAAGACATGTCTGGTCTGTGAATATGACACGTAATTTACTTAAAGGATAGAGTCTGTTTTCAAGAAAAATTATCAGAAAATATATTCCTCATCGTTAGATGATACATAGGGGTCAAATCAAAATCCCGCACCCCTCAAATTAAGAAATAAAAGTGTTGGAGTTAATTATTAGGATTCCTGAAAAACAACTGGAATCTACAACTGGTGGAGGAAGAGTTAAAATTAAGTGCACCTTAGTAGTGTACAAACTCTGTGTTACGATCCCGAAATAAGAAAAAATAATCAAACAAATCAATGTGATCAAACAATAGCAACAAGGTTTCGTCATCAGAGAATAAACGACCAACAGCGACAAGACCACCTGAACGACCACCCGAGAGATGGACACGGAGCTGGTTTTCTTCGTCAGTACAATGTCTGTGACGAAGGGGAAATAAGATGAAGAGGAGAGGAAACAGGCTACGTTTCGTCCACGGTTGCATGAGGAATCTTCAGGACTATGGTTTTTGGGTTTCTAAAATAGTACACCGCTGGCAACACCTTCTTCAAGCCTGAAAACCTAGCCTTCGAAGATATGCGATACAACCAGCCTTCATTCTTTACATAAAGTAAACGTGTACGACTGTCGTTAAATAAACGATTCCTCAAGAAATGAAAAAAAGTTCAACCGTTTCGTTCATCTTTTGACTTAATGACTTTACTGCAGTCTTGGATGGGGGGGGGACAGCTTTGGTAGTTGGGGCCCCTCGCAGAGCATGTGAAAAAAATGTTCAGTAATTAATTACATTACAGCAGATATTCAAAGCACCACTAGCCATTCACATTTTATGCTAAAATTCAATGCCCAAAGGACTACCGAACGTTTTCTTCTTCAATTGGGGTTGTGACTTGGGAGTCCTTTCAAAAAGCCCAACATTTAAAAGATTATGGTCTGTTGATATTGGAGGCCACGGATGTTGTGGACTCCCTATATTCAACGGCCAGGATCTCTAGTATTTAGAAGCTCCGGTACAATAAAGGTAAAATGTAGAGGAGCACCGTCAAAATTTCTACACCCTTGCAATTCCAAAAGTTAGAGCGCATATGTTTATAGGAACTTTTCTTTATAAAAGTGTTTGAAGAATCACCCCGTTAATTATTTTAGCTTAAACATGAAACATCCTGTATACACAAGACCCTTCGGAAAATTATTCTTTCGGTTGATTTTGCCATTTTGGAGAATAGGTAAACTACTGTAGCTGGTGTTCTAAAATATCTTTGAAAGGAGCTACGACTCTCGGAAGGGGGATGGAATTCAAAATATATAATTCGGCTAATTGTAAAACCGTTTCGTTTTCGCAAAAAAAACTAATCATTACAGTATCCATCACTGGAGACGACAATTTTATGATTTTATACTTTATAATAAAATAAAATATTCAGGTTGTTGAAGGGATGAACCGAGACTCGGTGTTTCTCAAATTTTTATTCCTCAAATGTATATTTTTGTCGAAATGTAGGTTTCACCCTGGTCCCTACCTCTATAACGAATGCAATCAAACTGCTACAAAGTGTGCCAAAATGAGTTTTCCAAAAATAGTCAAAAAGTGTCGAAAACAGAATGATATACCGAAAACGGTAGCCGACTATTCTCACGCAAATTACGACCGCACGTTGACGGAATAATAACGGCGTCACGTCTAATTACATCGCGGTTAGAAGTGACGAGGTCAGTGAAAAGCTGGGAGATTCCACGTACACTGTTGTCCACGTAACTACTCCCTTTGCAAACTACCCTTCAAACTTTAACTCTGTTTAATCGGGCAGATATTACTTTATTACCACACGTATGTAGTTCCCCAAGGAGCACTTAATGAGCTCATGTAGGATAAATTGAGGTAGGAACATAAATTGTATTTTAAGGACCGCTTAAAGTCGCAATTTATAAATTCTATTGCAGGGTGGGTTAGTTATGTAGAATGCAGGACTTTATAAGTTCAAATTAACTAAACAGATGTGCTAGAAAAATGTATTTTATCCACAACCGGGCGTAAAATAAACGTTAACGCCCGCTTGACGAGCACAAAGTATACATGATTCTTGCTCACGGACGGTAAAATTGTTTTATATCGTTGTTATGGAAATAAAGTTGAAATAATTGACGATATTTACATCGTTGTCATAGAAATAACTAATTTCCTCATATTATTTTATATTTTGATGATTTAATAAAAATTAAATTATTTTTTTAGTATGTTTACTGGTACGCACTATTTCTCCTTGAGTATGAAACAAATATTTAAATTATAAATCTTGTACAAAATCAAAAATCCGGAAATTACCTACTAAAAATCTTGAACTCTTTATTTACGATCAAAGAGAAAATAGTTAAAACACAACTCAATATAGCGCTTTGTTTTTCAAAGTAAATTTAAAATAAAAATCTGTCTAGACATACTTAACGTTTATTTTTGGTAATCAAGCAAATCCATATCAGAATATTATTGAATAACAATTACGAAATCTCTTGACAATAAGCGAATTTGAGGCCAATGCCAGAATACAGCGTGCATTTTAAATTTCAGAAGTTACTCATCAAATTCAGAGTACGATATGGAAATGGCATCACGTCCGAACCCTGACTTCTAATATAAATACCTCCAGTTTGTTTTGATAAGCATCAGTTCACTGCGGTTATTGTTCAATCAATATTTAATAAAACTAACATGAAGGTACGTACAATTTACATCTAAATATAAAATTTTCAATTTAAAATTATGTTAGGGTGCGAGAATGTCTTTCAAGTATAAACAAAAACTTATTCAAAGTGAAAATTACACGAAGAATGTTTTTCAGGTCATCGACGTATGTAAAGTGCAAACATTTTCGTTTTTTTTAAATATAATATTTGTATTTAATTTTCAGTCAACAATCGCAGTAGTGCTTGTGGTGGTTTCACTGACAGTTGCTGAACCTCCAAGATTCCGTGCTTCTGCTCGCCAAACAGTAGCACCTGGAGCCTTCCAACCCCCAGCACAAAGCGCCCCCTATAATCCAAGAGGATGGCGTCCACAAGGTGCAGCTTTTACTTTACCTAAATCACAACCCCAACAGGCTTATGGTCCACCATCTCCTGCCCCTTCTTATGGACCTCCAGCCCTTGAACCCACTACAGAAGATAGTATTGGGGAATCTACTAAACCACCACAGGTAAACTTTCAATGTTAAAATTATAATTTATTATTCGTTGTTTTGATAATATTCAACCCCACAAACTTAAGGAAAATTTAGGAAACAAATTGAGAATATTATTTTGGTTACAAGTGAATATTTTCAGGTTGGGAAGATATCTTCAAATCAGGCAAGTTCAAGTAAGACATCATCTGCTCCTGTTCAACAGTTTCCAGGTTCTTACTATGTAGTTTTGCCCCAAAGTACGGTGGTATTATCTCAACCTCAAAGTCAAAACTTAGTGTACGCCGTCAGAGAAGTACAGAAAAGCGCACCTCTTGTAACTGTTCCTCAAGCTACCATCGTGGCGGCTCCTTTGACGTCTGCTCAAGTACAACCTCTACCTGTATCCTCATTTAACGCTGTGTATTCACCATTAACAGGCTCATATGTAATTTACTCATAACTTGACAGGAGTTTCCTTTAATTACATAAATATTATACGTTAGAATATGTTGGCATGTAAACCAAATAATATGATATTATAGAGTACAGACTGTATTATAGAAAAAAATATAACTTTGTAAGTACCTATATACTAGGTTTTCTATTTTTTTTTCTTCAGTATAGGTAAGTATTGATAAACGTTTGCAAAGAATACTGATTTTACGTAACTAGGTATGAAAGTAGTTCTTTACGGGACGTAGGTCTGGACGATGGGGTTACTCCCAAACACACTTTCGTGATATTTTTGCAAGCGCTTTAATTAACACATAATTTTTTTTTTGGTGATATTGGTAAATAAATATTTACTGTTAAAATTAAAATTTATTATTTATATTTTTATAGATTTCAAAAAAGTAAATGTTGAAAACGTCAATAAAATTTATTATGAATCTTGAGTAAGTAATTTTGTTTCTCTATTTACAACACTCTGTAGAGATGCAATTACGGAGCTTTTGAAGAACCGTGTAAAACAGTTTAAATTTTAATTGCCAGAGCAATTTCGGGTCAAACAAGGCTGTTCTGTAATCCGGATTACCGCAGTTACCACCAGGAAGGGGTTTGCACATGCAGTTCCTGTGGGAACGCATAGCGATACCAATCACACTGCGGGATGCTCTTTTAAAACTCCTATATTTAGATCTGATAACATTCGTAAAGCAAATCATTAGTAAAAACTAATGGCTTTTGTTCCCAGGTCTTTTTAAAACTATTGAT
Source organism: Hemicrepidius hirtus (assembly GCA_963082805.1). Taxonomy (NCBI): domain Eukaryota; kingdom Metazoa; phylum Arthropoda; class Insecta; order Coleoptera; family Elateridae; genus Hemicrepidius; species Hemicrepidius hirtus. The sequence continues at coordinate 11,000,711 of OY720167.1, forward strand.
AAAAACATTTTAACGTTTTTAAACCTTTTATAATTTATTATAAAATTTTCCTCTTTATTGCATAATACTGTATGCATGTGAAATGGGAGGAGAGACTTAGAATAAAATTCCGGCGCGTCCATTTAACTAGTTCGGAATTCCGAGCTACCCAAAGAGCAGATATTAAATTTGTGGAATTTTGCGGTGTTCTGAACCCGTTGTAAATTGTAGGGAAAGAGGAGAAACGCGCCAGTAATTCGCTCGGACAAATAAGTGCATGCAGTGTCTGCATGTCAATACTCAGCATACAAGAAAATCTGATTTGGGAGAAACGTGTCCATTTATAATATTCTATTTATATTAATTTTATTCTAAATATTGGAGAGTATTTCCTGCTCCAATTTAGAAATTGCTTAAAAGTGTCGCAAATAATAAGGGAGTTATAAAAAATTGATCCTCAGCGTGTTGTAGAATGAAAAGTTACGTTATTACTAGATTCAGGAAATATTATGGACATTGAGGAAAATATACAAAGGAATGCTTGCAGGATTTATTTAAAAGGACTTTTGTGAATAGAGAAAATTCTATTTTGTGATTGGTTATACGTTATAACCTGTTGAATAATGAGTTATTATTTAGCACTTCTAAATAATGATTTATATTACTTATTATTATTATTTTTTTATTTACCAATCCAATGCTTATTTTCTAGAGTCTTCTGCTATGATAATAAATAGATATTATTTTTACTCAAACATCGGAAATATAGGGAATGGAAACAAAATAATATAAAGATAAAAAGATATAATATAAAAATCTCACTGCTTACTCGATCTTTCCTACGTAACGTATTTTTCTTTAACTTGTGTTTACTTAAAATTGTTTTTCCGGAAGAAAATATATTGTATTATGTTACGCGAAAATCTACTCAACAAAATTCACGCGTCAAATCCGATGTGACGTTATTACCAGATTTATTTTTTAGTGTTACAATGAAGCTATATTTTGGACGGCACAAACTGAATGAGTTTGGATTTTCGCATCGCCAATTTTTCCAACGTTATAAATTGGTTCAGGATTGGAAATATACCCCAAACTGCAATCACTCGATTCGCGTTACTGCAAATCCAGCTTAGGATTGAAAAGCATACGAGGATTAAACCGCTTAACGAGTATTTGTGTATTTTGTTTGGAAAACAAAAGAAAAAGTATATTTTTTTAATCGAATGATTCAATGAAAAGAGAACGAATTAAAGAATTTCGATCTTAAACCATCCACACTCCATGTATTTCCTATTTTCGTCGAATTTTTATTTTCACTCTTGGAAGACTCGTAAAAAAGTTGGAAGTCTAGAGGATGAGGGAAAGTTTGCCGTTTCAATAATTCACTTAAACTTATAAACTTCTCGAAGACTTCACATTCTTCGTAGGCATTGAAATCGAAACGAAAACATATAATAGCGAAAGTATGTTATCGGCTGATATAAACTGCCATTTCAACTGGGATTTGAATCGGTGCTTGAGTAGAGAGGCGGCTTTACAAAGCCAGCACAGTAAGACCCGGTAGTCGAAACGTGGGAGCCCCTTTTGTTCGGATTTATTCAAAGATATAAATGCTGTTAGATTACATCAATCAACAATACATACACTTCATGGGATTTCTTATTAAACTGCATTCCTGCAGGGAGAAATAGAAAAAATCTTTGTATAATATCTAATCCTACAGTTTTCCCAAGAAATAATATTTCTCTATTTTAGTAAAAAGAAGTACATTTAAGGTCTGTAATTTACAAAACCGATAAACATAGACCAAAACGGGTAAGGTTGGTATGAGGGGGAAGGTGTCACTTTGTTTCGTTTATGGGGAATTTTAGCTAGTAGGTCTAAAACAGTGAACACCACATTTTTTGTGTATCTAGGGAAGAGACAAGAAAAATCCACGTATTATGTATCGGACCAAAAATTTTTATCTGCATATTTATCCTTGCTCTATGATCATCACACAGTAAAACTGAAATTATGTTCTAATCAAGTACAGGGTGTTTGTAAAAGGTCTACTACTAACGGGCGCTGATTCAGTTTGTTAAAATAAACAAAAAATTTCCTACGAACAAGGGTTGAAAAATATGCTTCCTAAGGGATACAGCTCTTCAAAGTTTCATGAAATGACTAAATACATCCACTATCACAGAAGTACCTAGGTACCTATTCCATTTTAAAGAGTGTAAAACAAGATGTTTTTGTATTTCCTAGCCTCATAAAGTTTTTTCTGATAGCGTAAGCGGTTAGACATCGTGTTGGAAATCAATTTAGAATTAACATTAAAGATGTTACAAGGGTGGTTATAGAGCAAAAAGTTGCTAATCTATCTTTACCTTAAAGATAGTAAATTATAGAAGGTAGGAAAAAACCTTCAAAACACAGCTGGATATGAAAATTAAGCTTATTCGGCGATTTTTAATAATATTTTTTATTAACCAAAACATAAACCGAAACAAAGTGATTGGGAAATGAAAGAAAATTGAAAAAGTCATACAAGGAGATTGAGGAAAATGTGCGCCTGGAGCGCCTCTCCTCATGCAAAAACCGAAAAATTTATAATGGGTGGTCTTTGTAGTTTGTATGTAGTACATATATGGGAGGCGCAGTATGAAATTGGGGGGGGGGGGGGCAAAATTAACCTAACCTCTTATACCACTCTAAATTTTGGGGTTGCATTTTTTTGCAGCTCTACTTTATATCTGTAGGTATAATAAGAGTCCTTGAGGCTACTCGATGACCGGCGGCGGCAAACATCTCAAGTTAAGCTGTAAAACAACGATGTTAGACAGCGACCTTGAGGACTGTGCTAGCCGGACTTGTATTATATCAGTATGACCTTGATATATATTTGAATATAGAAACATGTTTAATTAATCGACTCTAATTAACACAATAATAGTAAACAACCACGACATGGCACATATGGAATATACAGGGGTGTAAAAATATAAAACAGGGTACTAATATTATTTTTACTCCTCTACACTGCCTAGGTTCGTTTCTTTTGTAAGATTATTAACTATAGTTAGGTATTGCGTGAAAATTAATGCTACCATAACTTGAATTATTTTTTGTGTAACTTAAGGTTCATATTTATTGCATATAAAAATTTATACATTCTAGCGTAAAGCCCTACAAGTAAAAAATCACAAAACTGCTCTAAAAAGTGCTAATGTAAGAGAGAACGGAGGTTTTTGATCGCGGTAAGTTAAGGCAGTGTGACGTCACGATTGTCTCTGGGGTATTGATTTGGCCCCCGCGGGCTCTTTGTCAGACACCCTCGCCTTCTAACGTCGTTTGTTTGTTGACACTTTGATTCGGGGCGTCAAAGCTTGCCGCATTCGATGATTGCTCTGATTTCAAATCTAAATAGCCGATCTACATTTGTAATAATATGCGTTTTCTCTGCCATTTCAAGGAAAAACCTTCCAGTATAATATAGTAAAAGCTTTCGTTTAATTTTAAGCGAAAATCTTAAAACTGTGTCTGTTCAATAAAAGCGATAATAGGAAAAAAAGATAAAACAACCTGTAAAAGGAAATGAGAATTCAATAAAGAACTAATTAAAATAAAAAGACGAAACGGTCCTGACGATTTAAAAAAAAGAAGCGAGTTCATGAGTTTGTAACTGCTGGGTAATTAACACGCATTTTCTTTATATTTGTAACCAATTAAGTTCGTTACAGATAATTAAAATTGTTGTGCCTGTAAATTAATGACTATTAATTTGATTGGACAACTTCTGTGTTAAAAGAGACGTGATTAGCAGACAACAACAGATTTAATAAGAGGAGGGTATAAAATTTCTATATTGTACGTAGTACCTACGTCCTACAGAACGGCGTTAAATATTCTTATGAAATAAAAAATTAGGTTCCATGATCCTGATGTTTCTAGACGATATAAAGATTCATAATATTACGATGAAAGCCTAAAATTGAGGGTCACTCGCTATTTTTAGTGTTTGTAGTTCTAATTGAGTTTCATATAAACTTACATACATTAGTATATTACCATCCGCAACAAAAATCCCTGAACTTCGAAACAATGACTCTTTTAAGGAGCATAAAAGGAACAAATTCGTATCAAAAACGTATTAGTCATTTATTACATTCGTCCTTTAGAACGTTAGCCGCTATGCGGCTCACATGATATAAATTTGAAATAGTGCAGTAAAACCTGCCTTACGAAACTTGTTCTTTAATACAGGCTGTTACCCGGTGTTACCTAAAAAACGCCTCAAGCCATAACTCCGATATTTTAAATCACACAAACTTACAATTTTAAATCGTAAGGCAAATTATTATTTCTATTTAAATAGTATATTGTTTAATTCAGATCAGAAGTGCAACTTTTTGGGCTGCTCTGTGAGCTTCAGTCGACGAGCATCAGCGAGGCGAGTCCTATAATTTCTTACAGACGAGGCCCAAAAAGGCACTTCTCATCCGAATAAAACATGCCATTTTTTCTTCTAACGTAGAAAATGCATTTGTAATTTAAAAAATATTTGAAAATTAGAAACGTCAAAAATGACAGAACCATGTTGAACAACTTTTCTACAAATGTTGTCTGAGCGGCAGTAAAAGTAAATTTTGAACCAATCACAAACCTCTATTTACTTTTGCTGCCGCTCGTGAGCAACACTAAAGTAAAATATAACGGTTTGTGATTGGTGGAAAATTTATTTTTGCTGCCGCCCAAGCAGCAACTGCAAAAAAGTCAAACTTTAAGGGCTTCTATGGAGTTTTAAAACGTCTAGTTTGTCCAACGTTTGAAGAAAATAGTTATTTGTTTAACAAGGCAGAAAAGTAGCAGATTTACTGCCGCATTTGGTATTTCACAGCTGAGGTGAAGCCGAAGCTGCGAAACCAGCCAAGAAATCGTGAAAAATATGGAACTTCAATTTAATTATTAAGGGTCAGTTGCATCAAGTGGTTGAACTCCCAGTTGAGCTGATCCACGATCAATAATTGTCATGGATATGATTGTTATAAAAATTGGTATCCATGACAATTGATCGTGGATCAGCTTAACTGGAAGTTCAAGCACTTGATACAACTGGGTCTAAAAATTTCAAATTTGTTTGTTTTTCGCAGCAACCTGATTTTGAATGCTATACTGTCAGCAAAAGTGGTTTCTGCTACCGAGGCAGCAAAAGTGGAACTTTCGAGCCAGCCAATTGTCAGTCAAAGCATGCTTTTCCAATCGGAGATTTTTTTTTATAATGGCTTTTATTTAATGTAAATTTGATTGTATAGGAAATTCGGAGTTTACAAAAAAAAGAAACCGTATTATTCCTCCTATACCAACCACTCCTTGCAGATGAGACCGGTACACCGCATTAACGTAGCAAGTACTGACCGGAAGCACGAAGCTTAAATTCTACTGACCGCACGCGAATGGGAAACTGAGCTACGCAACCAGCTGCTCTAAGATATTATTTGGGATATTCCTTCTCAATGGTTATTAAAAGGGATTTAACTATTTCAGTGACCTCTCAAATTGTTGAAATAAAAAATATTGTTCTAGTACCGAGTGATAATTATTTAGAAAAAAATTGCCTTAAACTAGAACAAGAACAATAATATCCCTTTCTCGTTATAAAATAAATAAGCCTTATTTTATTTCAAACAGAAGTTTATTAAAAGTAATAAACTAAATTTAATTATGTAAAAAAAATTTAAATATAAAAAAAATTATAGGTAGGTATTAATTTAAGGTAACGAATAATTTTCCAGTTGTATAATTAATATAAATTATTGTACACGGTTTTAACATTTAATTGGATATGTTTAACATGAAAATGGAGCCATTTCTACGTATGTATAACTCAACCAACCGACTGTAAAAAGCACAAAAAGTAATATGGATACAATATGAAACAGCAAGGGTTAGGGGCAAAAAAAACAACCGCATTTAACACGAAATTCGAGTATGACTATTCACTGAAACGGAAATATTACAAAGTAGCCCTGAATAATTGAACAAATTTTAATTAATGTGCGATAATTTCATTAGTGCCGTTTCTGGTTCACGACGGCTGGAAATTGAATCGTAGTAAATTGGTTGAACGTTAAAATTTCAATTAGTAGATGTCCGGAGGCCGGATAAGCAGTGTTTGCATTTTTAATCGTAGTGTCACTAACAGAACGGCGTAATCTAAACTGATACAGTGTAACAAACGGGAGCCCCGGGGCCAGATTAGCTCCACAAAGTGGCTCTTTGAACCGCTCTGTGATTGCGCCTAACAGCTCTAATTTGTTACGGAATAGTTCCTTCCGTTTCAAAGATGTGGTGAACCGCTGCAGTTTATAGTTTCTATTAGTTTGAATATTATTCGTTTTAATATTAACAAACAACAATCGATAAAGTTACGTTATACAGAGGTAACAGGAAAGTTAAATTTCGAACTCAATTTGCTATAACCTAAAGCAATTCTTTTTTCTTTTATATTTTATTTGTTTCAGCAATGTTCGGCAAAAACGTACGGTACCTACATATTATTATTCTCGGCAATGGAAAATTATTTTTAGAAAATATGATACGAACTAAGATAGAAGTTTATACCAGAAAAAAGTGATTTTACATTCCAACCACGCATTTCTTCACAATAATTTTATACCAAGCATATTCATGAGTTGTCAAGTTATCATTTTTTAGATTCTATCTAATTATTATTGCATTCTATGGTATTTAAGAGAGAAATTATTTAGCTCATAGAAGACGTTGATACTGTTTTCATGATGCGTCAAGGATTAAATCTGCAAAAGAGCGTCAAAAGAATTTTGATTTGGAAACCCAGAAAAACAGGAGCAAGGAACGCACAACTGGACGGATGCTTACTAGAAAATTAGCAGAAAACTATTTGCAGACTGCATGGGGTAGGTCTATATCGCAGTAGACGCAAATGGATGGATTAGTGATGGCCTGTCCGAAAGTGCTGCAGAACTGCAGAACCACAAAAAATACAACCCATATGATCAATCTGATCTTATTTTTGGTGGTTCTGCAGGACTTGCGGAAAGGCCCTCACGGGCGTCACCATTTTCTGTTTTAATTTCAAACTAGCGCGCATAAAATGCAAATATAGACGTCGATATAGAAGTAGAATTCTAATATAATACAAATCGGCACGGCGCGGCGGCTCCATTAGATCTTTCGCTAACATCGTACTTCTTTAGTTTTGCATGAGGTGTTTCGATTAGTGACAATGGCCATTGGGTAGCTGCGAGGACACATTCATATTATCCATTATAGTACAGCTGGCATTAGTTTCAGACCAACTGAATTATTAAAAACTGTATTATTTTAGTATAAATGAGATTAGAATCACGTGATCACAACGGGGACTTGTTTTCACGATCGGCATTGCCAAAAATATTTCAGAGTCGAAAAATGTGAAATACTACTAGTCACCATTTATCAAATAAAATATCTACAGAAGGATTCTAAAAAAGTGACTCAAATCAAAGTACCAGTTTGGAAGCCACCGTACTAATGCCAACGTGTAGTTCAACATAAGCTCGCCTAAAATATATATGTTACTTTTTTGTCGGTAATTTATAATATCATTGAAATATTTCTGGCCGTCTCTCCTCCGACATCCACTCTTTTCAATTTTTCTAAATTTCTCGAAATTTTCTATTCTTGTCATTTTTGTTGTTAAGAACAGTTAGCGGTAAAAGGCTCACCGGATTTATGGCTGTTTCAAGAAAAAAGCTTTATTTTGTTTATTCAAAAATTTGGCACATTTTAGCAAAAAATTAGCAATTAAATACGATTCGCTTTATTTGCCATTTTACTGAAACCTTACTTTATTTTCTGAGAAGCACACCTAAAAATATTTGACATGGACTATATTATCACTGATCCAGATCATTCAAAGAATGAAAAACAAAATTGGTAAGTAAGTTGGCAATAAAAAGTATTGCGATTTTATTGCAAGATATAAGAGAGTACCTACTAGTAAAATAATATCGCGGAATTTGATTATAAAAATGCTTTCAGAGTTCTTCCGACGTTCGCATTTTTTAAAGGTCAATTTTCTTTAATAACCATCCAGGGCTTATTATCGAGCAGAATATCAACTAATTACCAATAAAAGGTTATTATATTTAAGACCCATAAAGAAAAAAAATAAAATACCTTCAATACATTTGATTGGTTTTAAAGGGTCGATTTTCTTTTCATCATTGATCTGTGTTCGAAGTTTGTAGAGTTGGTCAGTTTGATAGCTTGTAAAAGAGAAGAGAGAATGGAACAAGGCGTGACAGTTCCATCGACAGTAAAAGGGTCACGCGTAGCATTGAAATATGCAAATCTTATCGATCCCAACTGAAGAGATAACAGTCCTCAAGTTAAGTCCTATAGGCATTGATTTGGTATTCTTACATCTACGCAACTGTATAATATTTTAAGAAAAGAAGATAACTAAATAATAATTTCTTTTTCTCATAACAGAACCGCATAAGAGCCGTGTAAGACATTTCAAGAATTGATACTAAGATTAGGTAGACAGAGTGATCTAAAATAATCAAATTGGATGTGATTCCATTATAACTTACTTTGATTTAAAAATATAGAGCATATATTTTCTAAATTTTATTCCCAGTCTTTCCTTTCCTTCGGTCTCGCGCCGAACCGGCCCGGCGCTGAAACGGTCGCGCCGAAACGTTCCATTCCGCATCTCTATAAGGAGAGGAGTTCGACCCTACGGCCACTAGTATGAAAATCCGCCACCCCGACATTCGTTTAAGGACACATTACTTATGTAATGTCCAGGAAAATGAATAATTGTCATTAAAATCCTACCTTTTTTGCAGTTGAGATCGTCCGAAAGTATTGTAGTTGGTGGACTAAGTGGCTGCAGTGGGAAAGGGTTGCTTCCTGCTGGATACCATGGTGTGGGCCGCCAGCTGCTCTGGTTACCATTGAGTAGCCTGAGCTTATCGTAAACGCTATCAGCCGCAGAAGATACCGGCGATTGCTGTTGGGACGATTGTTCCTTCTGCGCCGCTAAATTACGAAGCACCCTGTTTATTGAAGAAACCTGCAAGCATAAAATAAACAATTTGTTAGGGAAAAGCAACTTGTTTCGTGGAAAGATTGCCTACCGCTAAATTAAGTTCTCAAATTTCCAGCATTTCAACCCACTTCAGTGGAATTTATTGTTAAACCAAGGAGCCTGTAATTTCAGCGACAAAGCGAACAAGTGACTTTCAAGTGGCTCCTTTTACAAAAGGAATTCGATCATAACATTTAGGTCTAATTGTTCGACAACTGGAATATATACACCGCAAAGTTTTCTTTGAATGTCATATTCAAAGCGGGCCGTTGACGAATGACAATTTGTCAAACTGACGAGACCACCTTGCATGGGAATTAGAAATTATTAATCTGAATCGGTTCACAGCTGCACGTTGCAGAACAACTTCTTCATATCTTACACACCCGAACAGGTTAGACAGAAACGGAAAGTGAACGTGGATAAGATTTATCTTGACTGATTTTATATTGAAATGCCCTGCCAAACGCAGTTCGAAGTCGACGACTCGGTGCAAGCATTCTTTTTACTAAAAATACAAAAGATCGAAGGAAAAAAGTCATAATGGGTATCATGGGGTAGTTATGAATAGAGTGCCAATAGAGTGCACCCTGCAGCGCTTTGTATGACCTGCGACCATTGACGGCATCGACATCAACTTCTAATGAATTGGTACTCGTTCTCAAATCCCATCTAGACTTTTGTTTAGTTTTAATTCCGAAAACTAAGAAGTAATGCGAACTCGAGACACGAGCATATGTTCCTGAAAATATGAAAAATCTGTTCTTGGTTAGGGTAGGGAAGGACACGGAAAATGACGCAATGGAACCTTTTTGCAAAAGCTCAATCTCAATCTAATATAATAATAGTAACAAACAAAATTATGTAGGTTAAACATAATTATATACTAGGTGTACAATACTTTAACTTCAAAATAATTTAATCTAAGGTTTATCTTTATCTAACTAAAAAAGCTGCCGGAAGAAACTGCCCCGGAAAAAGCTCAATCTAACAGGATTCGAGAAAGTGGTAACCCAAGGAATCCGATTACGTTACCGGTAATTTTACTTTTCGGGGAAAAAACTAACGTTTAAAAGATTTTGTTGGATTCGAAAAACAAAGTAATCTAAAAATTTTCAGTTTTCAGTAGAAATTATTCATGAAATTTTGTATGAATATTTGTTTTAATTTGGTGTACGGGCATAAGATTAATTCAGAAAAATTTTGCCCATTGACTCGAAAAACAAAGTAATCTAAAAGTATTTTCAGTTTTTAGTGGAAATTATTTATAAAATTTTATTTAACCTTGAATTTAAAAAAAATAATCCTTTTTTAATTCTCAACTAATTTATTTAAACCGCTTTGAATTAGTTAATTCTGAAAAAATCAGAATACAAGATCAATAAAATTAGAAGAAGGGGGGGATGATATGCACACATCGTATAATCATTACAAACTCGGAAGTTACAAATACCATCATAGACTAAATAATTATTTAGTCAATACTGAAATGAGGTTTCGATAAACTTTCTAGCCTTGGTAACTGAAACATATACCTACGTATAGGAAGATTCAGATACTTTAAGTAGTCTACCTGGAAGAGATTATTCAACAGTTGTAAAGATTGTAACATAAAGCAAATTACACCCCAATACAAGATGTAACTGTCAATAATTTGGATTATATATTTGACAACAAAGCTGCAGATACGAGTTATCTATAAGGTTGGTATGATATCAGCATGTAATTTGCTTTTGTTTTATTCAATGCCAATCTAAGAGTAAGTGTGGGGTAGAGATATAAAAATAAAATAGTCTATTAGTTATTTTAATAAAACAAGTACGCTCTAGCAAATTGTACTGGAACGGTCACCATTTAAAAAATCTTTTAAAATTATTAAAAATTCGCACTATCCTACTCTTTTACAGGAATGCCGATCCGAATGGAATTTTGGTAATATGTGAGCACAACGGAATATATTGTATCCAGACTGCTCAGCGGGCTTACCCACACTGGGAATGTTGTGAGGGCAAGTAGCCAAGTACCGGGTGCTGTAAGAACAACAACGGAAGTGGAATGAAAAGTCACTTTATTACTAGATTCAGAAAATGGTAAAAACTTTCCAGGTCCAGTCCAGGTTACTGTTACTGATTAGTTAGGTTGTCTAAAGGACGATTACTTTACGTACAAATTCCAATATTTTTTTACTGAAATTGTACTAGATTTGTTTAAAATTTCATTTGACACCATATATTTGTCGGCAAGCAAATTTCAGAAACGACCTGCGCCGCTGAAGATGACTGGTACTATTTGTAAATAATTATTTTTCTCACATTTTTTAACGTTTATTGGTAGACTCATGGAACAAAACAAGTCTGATTTAACCAAAGTTACATGCTGTATAAAATAATACCCCTTAGGAGATGCAGTTCTGTAAAGTTCTGGATAGGGGCTTTAACTTTGAAACTTGCATTACAAGAGAAGTTAAGTATAGTCCCATGGAGCGGAAATGCATTTAATTTAACATTGCATTCTTTGTTTTACTTACGCACAAGCAAAATTGAGGGCACTGAATTTTGTCTAGTTCGTGAAAAACTGGAAAATTAAATTCGTGTAGGTATTCAAGATTTTTCGCAACAACAAGAAAATCGTAAAGAATTAAAAATAAAGGATTATGTTCTATTAAATTAACAACGATCTAGTGCTATCTTGACTGGTTTTGTATTCGTGTTCACGAGTTATGTTACACCGTCTTATGGCAATTTAGGTAACACAGCAGTAGGTACCCACTGCGATTAGAGAGAAAAATGATTGTCAGCGCCAGCAGGTTGTGGAATGAAAAGTTACGTTATTACCTACTAGATTCAAGAAATGTTTATAATGCCGGTTGTTTTTTTGTACAAACTTGGCTACATGTGAAAATGATTTTTAATTTCAAGTATAATTCAATTCCTTCTTTGGATCATTGGATCTGACTATCGGAACGACTTTCACGTTGAAGGAGCACGAACTAATTCAATTCCTTCTTGTTGGAATCCGGGAGAGTTCCTATCTCAATAAAAAAATGACTTATTGAAAATTTTATGACTTGGTGAAGACTTTGGTCAGTAATTTTCAAGAAACTGGGGGTGCTAGAAGGAAAGCGAGATCTCGTAGACCAATGAAGAAAGTTAAAGACAATGAATTAGCGAGGCTGAAACACGAGTTAGACATTTATTACAAGTTGACGATCTAGGTTACGGTACCTATATGCCACACAATATTGAGGCAAGATTTTTATTGATTTATTTTCGTTGGGAAACTTTTAGGAATTAGGATTCTAAAACAATACAAGTTTCGTCGGTGGTTACTGGGTATTCTTAATGATGAGTAGTTAAATTTAACTTTCTTTATGGACAATAGTACCTGGTTTTATACGGAATTGGAGTATGGTTAACAACTATAATTGAAGCTCCCCTTTATCCACGGAAAATAAGAGTCCGATAGGGATGGCTCTTCGCAATATATAGTTGGGTTAATACTTTTCGAAGGCACACGAACTGCAGCAGGGTGCAGGAAAGAGTGATTGCAACGATGAACTTCACAAGAATGAGCTGAGTTTCTCTACAACAGGATGGCGCAATAGCTCATATAGCTGCAGATACAGAAGACTTCGTTTCATAATTTAAAGGGAATGAAAGTTGTAGGGGAACTAAAGCAACTCTTGAAAAAATCAGAAAATGGGTTAAAAATGTTTAGTCATGTTCTAGAAACACAAATTTGAGATCAATCTCTACCCCGTACGAACGGTAGAAGAGACATAGACTAAGAAGATTAAAAAAAATCGAAGATTAGGACTTAGGTGAGAAAATAATGTCTTATTTATAAATCATTAATATAAATGACATGCACATTCTGTTTATTAGTAACGGTTTTCTATTATAAATTTTTTTACCAGTACGAGGCACGCGACAAAATCATAAAATTACAAAACTGGAAACGTTGCCTATTTCCGCCCCACTATTCAACACAAAACGTTTTACTTTTTTCACAGGAAAGAGAGTAAAGGGTGGCTCCGATATTGCCATACGCAATGTGCAATAATCTGTCGATACACGCGACCGCCACGCGCCTCGGAACAGAGTGCAATATTCAGATCCTTTCAGATTCATCTAAAAACCTTATTACGATATCGAATGGGGATTACATTTAGATCTGTAATAAAATACGCGAGGCACTTGTCCTAATCGCTTTTAATATTGCCACCTTCAAATAAACTACCCCATTTAATTAATGCTGTAGCCTGTTGTAATCTTCTGTTTCATAATAAACGTTTTTTAAGACAAAGGAGTTCTCGGAGAAGTTTTACTAGATGGGGCTTTAGGTATATTTTCTATTTACCTGATTGCCACAGCGTAAAATTTTAATCATGAATAACTAGATCAGTGTGTTATAGCGACGAGATTGAACCCAATTCTCTCTTTTGGACTGGGATCAAATCCCCATTGCTACCAACTTTTTTTTTTTTAAATAAATTAGGAAATTTCCGCATACTACTCAATTTATTTATTTATCTTACTTTCTTGACTGTTAGCTGAAATATTGTATAGATTAAGGTTTTGATTTGGTTTACTACTAACTAAAAGGATTTGCAGAAAAAAGAATAATTATCACGAAAGCGTCTTTACTGGATTGAGCGATACCTCCTTGTCCCGTAAAGTGAATCTTTCGTGACTTGATCAATTCCCAAAGACGTATGTTATTAAAGGATGGTTATTATAATTACTAATCTTCAACTTGTGTTATAAAAATAAAAATATAAGCGTATGTTGTAACACATATTTTTCTCCAATTCAACAATCTGCGTAGCAGTTTACAAAACCTTTACTATAATACTTTTTGGGGTGGAACGTAGCTTGTTTACAGAAAAAATGATAATTAAAAGCGACAATAAAATCGATTCATCCGTCAATATTTGCTTTAGGTCAAGAGTCTGCGTCGGGTACCAAGCAAGTCGAGCTTTCTTCGCAAACACGGGGTAAATCTATGCACCCTTCACACTCGTGTTTACGGTTTGCTGCCTGCGACCCTCACATTACACAGCATAATTCCTACTATACCAAACTTTATCAAACTATTTCTTGTTCGTACGCGTACGTCGTTGCGGTGAAATTTCAATATCGCCCACTGCGAAGGCCTTTCAGCAACTTGAGCTTTTGAAGTCGTCGAGCTTGTTAATACGCCGAAACATTTAGCAATCTGTCTAGGCAAACATCTTTAGGATAGTTAATTGCATCAAAAAGTTACACGTAGCTGCAACGTTACGACTTATATGTGATGCTAATTCTCGCAACGCAAACCAAATAGAGAAATTCTGTTATTCGAGGTGTCGCACTCGCGGTTTCCCAGCGAATAATGGGGCAAAACGAAGCGACGTGACGCTAGTTCATGCATTAAACATTATTTGGCATCCGTGAAGGACGACTTGCTCTTATTTACTGCACATCACATCCACACACACACACACACACAGCCAAATGCAACTCGCAAACAACAAAAATCTTCCGACAACTACACTCCAGAAAATTTGATCGATGTAAGATTATTTTTTAAAAATATTTATTTGCGTTCGTATGAAAATCAAGTTACGATTTCAAACAGGTCTTCGGGGTACGCGACGCATGTTTCAGCACCCCTGTCTGCACGATGGGGGCGTATTGCATTGATTGGAGGAGATCCAGCCAGTGAAGCGAAAGGAATCAGGTTTAAAATGTTGGCTATCTCTCCGCATTCTCAGCCATCTGAACTTTGTTGGATAGTTATTCAACTCCCGATGGTATTCGAGTTACTAGGTATAGGTAACTTGCTCTGAATAAAAATATCATCATACGATGAAAAGCTTTGTTTAATCTTTTTTATAATAAAAATTGATTATTGGTTTCAGACTGGCATTTTCTATCTTTTTTTTTGTCGTCTAGCGAATAATCAGTAAGACTAAAAAAATGAGGGTTTTTGTAGCTTATCTAAAACCGTTTTCTCGTTTTATTTTCATGTTGACGAGCTCTTGCTGTTAAACCTTATTACCGAGGTTTGACGGTGCTAGATCATTACAGCTGGGAATAATATTTCCGAATTTCTTTAATGGAAATGTGTACTATTATATTTTAGTTATCATCTCATGAGTAATACGTACAGGGTGTTTTTAAAAGTTATGCTCGACCATACAAAAAATCGTTTTTTAAACCAATTTCATTAATACACAACACACATAGAAGAGAGAGATAACAAAAATCGTATGGGGAGAAGAAGGAAAAGGAAAGAAGTAGAGAAACAAACGAGGGACGAAATAGGGGTAAAGTATTTTCTACTTTTGCTTTAATAAAGAAGGGAAAGAAGAAGAGATCGAAGAGGAACAGAACAGAATTATAGATAAAAGACAGAAGATGACGGAGAAAAGAAGAAGTTTTTGGACGACTTAGAACGCTGAAAAATGGGGAAAGAAGAAGAAAGACGCAATCAACAATAACTAAGACCAAAAGAAGAAGAGGGTGTAATAAACGAAGAATGGACCATGTACCTACATTGGCAAGATATTTTTTATTTTCTACCCCTTATTTATTTTAATAACTGAAGAATAAAAGAAAAATATGAGGTACCTACACAAAAAATGAAAAAGAGAAAGGAGGATTAAATTCAACAGTTAGAGGGGAATAAAAGTCGGATGACCTTCTCATAATAATCCATCAAATTCTAAATTATGGGGCGAATCTTTCATAATAATAAAAAGGATTCGGATGTGAATCCCCGACTTTCAGCACGTAATGCAGATAAATTGCATAGTCACAAAACTACTTTATACTTTATTTGTTTGTAACCGAGGTCTCGGCATGATGATCGTTGGCCTTGGCACCTCATTGTACCTACTGCGGCGATGTCTTGCGCCTATTGTACCCCTAACTGAGATTAATTTCAACATCTCCGACACAGGTTCTACAACTTTACTTCCTGTCTTGTGTTAATATAAATATATGTAGTAAGCTTCGGGGACGTTTTCTACATTTAATTAATGGCGAGTTAATTTGCTGATATAGCATAACACTAATTCTAGGAAATAAACCCAAAGTGTTATTTTATAGTCAGAAAAGGGTGTTAAACACAATTAGCAAGTGTATTAGCATCACTCCACGGATGTATTGATTGACAGTGATCGTAGTGACAAGGAGGGAGGAGGTCTCCTGCCACCGTAGACGAAACGTTGGTACCGCTTACAAGTTCAAGATACCTACGAATAGTTTTATACTTTATTTTTGTTCTTGATTTATTTTTGAAAGGAACCGGTGCAGGTCGACGGTAAAGTGCTCGGATGCAAAACGTACTTTTTCCGAAAAAGTTAATACTGCCTAATCCATAAATGTTTACGATTTCCCTATAATGTTAATTTTATGATCACAATTTTTGTGAGGTAATCTTTGATTTGTCAAAAAATTTTATTGTTGCAAAGAAAAATAAAGCTACTGTTCCAAAATTTAATCAGCTACTTTAGTAACCCTTCCTGGCTAACCGAAATACTGGCAAGAGTTCAGACACATAATTTATATTGACTGCCCTTAAAATAAATTCAGTTACTGCACATACAGTACAGTATCAATTATTGATTTAAATAAATCGAGTTTTCTTTTTAAGAAAACAGTAGGTATTATAGCGTCGATTTTCGTTGCGTGAAAGTAATTTTCGTGTGTTTATGTTAAACAACCTAAGTTTGAATGGAACATTACGTGGAAGTAAGTTCGCCTGCTTTGTTAACTTTTAAAAGCTGAAAACACGAAAGCTGTAAGGAAAGTTCTTGCGCATTTTAAGGAAAAATCCATATCGTTTTTGTTTTCTGAAATAGAGACATGGCGAGGGGACGTTGCCATGGAAATTTGCATGCATCCAATAAACGGTGCTGAGAAGATTCCTCTTCCCTCTAAACGGTACTCAGAGACGGATTTTAGAAATTTATACACGAAATTATTACCTACTGCATCGAAAAGTTTGAATGAATGAATTTTATAAAAAAAATAAACTTAATTTTTTATTCCCATTTATTAGAAGATTTTATTGTCGATTTTATGAATCATTAGCATTTTAGGAAAATAAATCTGAAAGCAGTATATTTACTATTATGATGTTACTTTTTATCTAAATAACAAACAGTTATAGTAGGCTGTGAATAATCGTACCCAATAAAAGAATAAAATGCAGTTGCATTGTCAGTTATTATAACATGAAAGTCAAGTAGGCTAGACTAGGTTTGCCTACACTTAATACATTTATTTCGGTCCCACGTTGATGAATGTGCAACAATCAGTACCCAATTATTTTGATACACAAGAAGGTTGCTAAGCTCGCTTAAATTATTTTATTTATCTAACCCTGAATTATTACGTTTCTCTATTTGTTTAGATTGCTTAAAAATAAAATTATTCAATAAAGGAATAATTTTAAGTGATGAAAATCGATTTAGTTCGGCTCTGGTTAGTTCTTTTAGTCCCCGTTTAAAGAGCTGCTCCTTTATTACGCGGAGGATGGGGTCGACTAATATGCGGATGGCTGCAGGGCGAAGTTCTATAAGAGGCTCGTCACGCAGGTTAAACCGATGATTACAAACTGATTAAAAGGGAGCTGAGTTGATGTTGTTATCGCGAGCTTATGCTCTACCATTAAACACTCTTCAAATAAATGATTGATACCCAATCATTTCCTATTAGAAACTAGTTGTAACTATCTAAAATTAGTTCGTTAACCAAATTTACATCAACTTTTTTAGTAAAAAAAAAGTTGATCAAACAAAAAATAAATTAAGGTAGCGGGTCGTTTTATTTCGGAACCACCCTGGATAGTATGTCTGCTATAAGTGTCCTTGCGGTTTATTAATTTTTAATTAAAAATAATCTTAACTTACACTTGGAATGTTGTCGTTTGTACAGACGCCATCCTGAAGAAGTCTGTCTCGAATTTCCCAGGCAAATATGGAGGGACACTCCCGCTTGAAAGCGGATATTTTTGCCACCACTTCCGCGGTAGCCACTCGTGGCTTCGAGCCTCCGATTGCTCGCGGTCTGATAGAGCCGGTTTCATAATACCTGTAGCAAAGAAAAAAATGTTTTTAATATGGTAATATAATAAACCGGAATATCTTCATGGGTGGCGACAAAACTAATTTCTTAGGAAAACATTTCATTTCGTTTGATATCAAAATAATAATTAAATATGAAAAAAATGAATATTTTTACAAGCACCGATCAAATTTTTAAACAATTAGAAAACTCGCTGAAAAAGTTAATATCTTCATTACAATACACTGAATGAAATAAAAGGTAATTTTTCTATGTTTAATTTCATTAATGGAAAAAAAATCCCACTACTACATTCCTTTATGAGTTCATTGGTTCACTGATTTCCACCTTTGATCAACTTTAGTAAAGCTTTCTGACCTTTCGAAATATTCGATTGACCGATTATGGTTTAAGTTTACACACACATGGTTTCAGGAACAGTCAATCTATATTTAGTTTAAAATACCCAAAAGAAACCTTTCATTATTATCCTTTTTTTTTAAATTTTATGAAAATAGGAATTGTAAACAAATCGTTGTTTACTTTCTGAACGTGCAGATAAACATGTTTTTCTGTTTGTGTTTGTGTAAAAAATTGCTTGTTACAAATATTAAATAGGTAGGTAAGTACAACTTGAGATAGATACACCAAGAAAAAAAAGATGGGGGAAGAGAATACAACAAAGAAGAAACTGGTAGATAGACGAGCAAAAGTGATTCTAAGAGAAATAAAAGATAGAGGGAAGGTATGGAGAAGAAAAGTTCAAGATACAGAGAAAAATGAGAACCATATAGGCAAAAGAGGAAGAAGTAGAAGAAGAAAAAGAAGAGGTTTATAAGATTTTTGTCTTTCTTACTTCTTCACTTTTCGTACCTTGTCAATTTCAGTTTGGATTTTCGTAATTTTAATAGTAACGGAATTAAGCAAAAAATGAAAAAAATAAACACTGAAATCAACGTTTCCTTCTTGGTTTCCTAATGGATGATGGGCAGAATGCCGCACACCGATTTGTTTTGGATGTAACTTTATTGGTTGTTAATTTTTCTTTCTTTTCTTTTTTCAGGTTAAACCCAAGACTTTATGATCGCGATAGTGACAATAGTTAGCTAATTCAGGAACCAAAAGAAACCCGATTCTCGGGTCTAAAGAGGCTCGGAATATTTTAAAGAATATAATCGTACAAAATCAAATGTTGGACCATGCCATACCACATTCAGACCGAAATAGGCTCCTCCTTAGGTACCAAATTTGCAGATTTGAATCTAGGGCAATACGCCCAAAAGGCACAATACCCGAGATTATATTCTACTCAAACGCCCAAAGGTGTAGACGGATACAATGCCCAATAGGAGCAGACGCCGAATTCTAAATATGCCCACAAGGTCCAAAAACACGATAAGTTTCTTGTTTATTTACTTTAAGTATATTTACCATTGCATAATGTATTCATAGTACGAAATGATTGCGTTTGACATTGTAAGCTATAAAATTTTATTAAAAATTACAGCAGTAATATATTTGGCTTGGGTACACAAGATCCATCGTGTCCCTGTGGCATTTTTGGGCATTGCATTTTTCTATATTTTTGGACAGGCAGAATTTGGAGTTCTGGATTTTCGATTAAGTGTCCAGATTCCAAACGTTTCTAACGTTTACCTCACAGAAAAATCAAGAATCAACCGGTGTATACGAAGGAACATCATTTTAAAGAGGGTATAATGGAAAATGTACAAAGAAGAGCCGAAATTTGTGTGGTGCCTTTTTGGCCAATGTCATGTCTCGTATCTAATGTTAATATATCTTCATTATTTTATAATTTTGTTAAAAGTTTCTGTCTCTCATGTAAAAAAACTAATTCGGCAGCTGAAAAAAGGAAGATAGAGGGAATACTCTCAAATGTGAAATGTTCTTCTCTACATTCCTCTTGCAACCAAAACATTGAATTGTATCTTTCGTCTTTAATGTTGGACATACGCTGCTGTTACACTAACAGCATTCCGTATTTTCTGCACAACGATACACCCAAGGGTCATCTGGAATGGTACGTACTATACTTATACTTCCGATACCTATACCAAAAGTGGAAACTTGCAGACCCTGAGTAATGTACAGTCTGTAATACAAACTTTCACAAGACAACATTGATTGAATTCGGAAGTCAATACCACAAAAGGAAAATCTACTTAGCGAAAAGAATTTTCTTACTGAACAAGTTCGTGTCCGTTTGACCTGTAAAGTTTTTGCCACAGCCATGACCATTTCAATGTTAACACTACTTTGTGCTAGCCATATTGATAATTGGTTGTTTGTTCTAAACAAGGTTAACCAACTTAAACTCCATTTTGGGCAATACAAATAAGAAATAAATGCAGGGTAATAAAATCTAAAATACGTGAATCTCGCGCAGAAGCGTGGGACTTGGGATATATCCACTCGTTGGTCCTATATTCCACCCTTAAGGAAGATGAAGCAACGCTTCAAGCGACAACCAATTATCTTTACGGTTTCTACTTACAAACTGTAAACGTATCGAAAAATATTGAACAAACATTTTTAATGTTACCTCACCTTCCAAGAATTTTGGAGACGCACCCGTTGGACACTTGAAGGATTCTTGAGATGTCGCAAGGCCTCGCTCCGGAATGTGCCAACTCCACGATCTTCTGTCTCGTGGAATCCGGCAAGGGCCGCCCGCTGACGAACACCCCCCCTAGCTGGTTCACACCGCTATGACCTGGGCACAGTCATACCACAGTTATTACAAAGTGATCTATAACTGGGTAAGATTTTATTTTTCTTTTCATGGAAAAATTTAATGGATGGGTTATAAATTTTAATTGGAAGGAGAAAACATTAAATGAGCTGCAGTAAACTGTGCTTTTATCAAACGGTGTGAGGAGCTAAAGACTGATATCGTCAACTGACAACCTTTGCTAGTAACGGGGGCACAATTGGCGGGCCAAATCACAGTCCCACGTACATATCAAAATAAAATCAACGACTACGTACTTGACTATGAATTTTTGTTGATTGTATTTTGTGTTTGATGGATGACCGGCGCCCGCCAAAAGGGACCTCGTTTTGAATCAACTTGTTTAACTTGCCTACGTTCCTACACCTTCAGTAATTTTGCTACGCCTATCTTGGTTTTACCTGGAAAAAAAGGTAATAGATACACACACACAATATGTAAACTTACTTTCTACATCTTAATTTAATTTTGATTTTTTTTGTTATGAATCCCAAAATCCTTAATTACTTTAGAGCTAACATATCCAATAATTGTAATAGCAAAAAAATATCTGGGTTTTATCCATTCAATGTCCTATTATGCTTTTTTTCAAATCATCGTGGCTGTTGGTTTGCATTCTTATTTAAATGCGAGATTAAAATTAAAATACACGAGATCTGGGAAAGCGCTACGGTGCTTTTTCAGCAAGCTTGGCCCTCATTACAAACTGCCAGACAAGTATGTTAAAATTACGACAAAATACCTACTTAGTCTGAACAGAAGACAGATCAGGATCGTACCGGACCCTTTAAGAGGGTACGGACACCCAAACAAGTATCTCCACACCATAGGAATTACTCTTTCTGACCGGTGTCAGAAATGTCATGATCAGGAGGAAACCTCCTAGCACATCCTCTGCAGATGCACAGCACTTACAGTTATAAGGAAGAGATACCTTGTCTCCCCTTTCTTGGAACCAAGTAATGTACAGGGGAAACTGAAGAACAAGATTCTGTCCTCTCCATGGGGCGAGTCTCATTCCAAGAGGAGTATAATGAGCCCTAGTGGCTTAAATCCTGGAGCTTCCAGCTCGATTACGAGATTATTGAAGACCAATAATGAAACAAGGATTAACTTTAAATATTAAGAGACCTAAAGAAAAACAACTGAGTCTCGGCAGGCTGTGGAATGAAGAGTCACGTTATTACGTTATTAATTCAGGAAATGTTAGATAATAATTAGTTGTCATTTTTTGTTCAAATCAGATAATACATTTCAAAAAGGATTGTATTTAACGGAATTCCTAGAGAAATATCCAAATGAAAATAATACCTAACGGAAATCTTATAACTTGTCGAAGAATCGAGTAAGTAGAAGTGTTGGGAGGAAAGGGCAGTCCGGTAGGCCAAAGAAGAAAGTAAGCTTGTTCTTGTAAAATAATAAACGTTTTGACAATTTCTTAATGTCTCTATTGAAAAAAAACCGCCAAAATTAGGGAGACCGAAACAGTTTCGTAAGCAAGAAGAAGAAAAAGAAGTATTTATAAATTTTCTTTAAAAAAATGTAATCAATATTTTTTTAAACTTCTAAAGGGTCTGTTGGCTCAAGAACTGCAGAAAAAGTGAGCAAATTAAAAGATGTAGAGAGTTAAAAGTTCTTCCCCATTCATTAATCCAGCAAGTAAGATATTAAATGCTTAAAGCTGAAGGACCTACATTTTAAAAATAATTAAGTGCTGTAAGTTTAAGAAACAATAATGTTCAGCAATTTCAGTAAGTTCTCATAATCCCAGTGATGCGTAGTCGCCGTAATCTACTAACTATTTCATGTAATAGTGTAGAGTCGGGCGATATGCTTCTCGTTTCTCGGACATGTTAACATTGTCAGACTGCCTATAATACTAGATTCACCCTTTCGCAAGAATACCCATCCCTGTTACCACGGGACTCCATATTCAGATAATTTTGAAAAGTAATATAAAAATTCAGCATTTGCTGATACGCTGTATGGATATACAATATTTATGCAGGGTGGACTTTTTCAGCAATTTATGCACACCCTATATCAGTGGTAGGCAAACTACGGCCCGCGGGCCGCCTGCGGCCCGACGAGACAAAAAAAAAGAATAGAAAATCATTATTATAAATTATGTAGTGACTGAAATTTTGGAGTTCTCGACATTCTGGAGCAAACTCTTGAGGATGCCGATTTTTCCGGCAAGTGCCAATGTCACCATTCGATTCTTCATGAAGGCTTTTGTAATAAAAAAATTTGGCCCGACTCTCTACGATTAACCGTTTTCGAAAAAAACGACTGATACGGCTGGTCTGACTCACCCGGTATATTATAAACATTGTTAGAGACCTTATTTTCATCTTCAATAAAATATTGAGAAAAAACTGGTTTGTTTGTGGCCCGCTTACTCATTTAAATTTTTTATGTGGCCCTTCAACTAAAAAGTTTGCCCACCACTGCCCTATATAATATCAAATTAATTTCATATTAAACACTTTACAACAGTTCAAATTATAACAATATACTTATTATTCGTTTACTACTTCTTGACATGAATATCCGGCTCTTTGTAGTATCTACCTACTAACGGAAACGGTAGCATGAAACTTACAAAATAATAAATAGAAATAAATTCTGAGCAAACATTATAATAAGCTCTGAAGAGATACATGCTACCCTAAAGTTGTTCGGACATCAGCAAACATGGTATGAATGAGCTAATCCTATACAGGAAAGCCGCCGCAAAACGATTCCCCATAAATATCTGATAGATAGCTTTTCCACCAAAAAGTGAAATTAACAGAATTGTACTACAAATCAAACCTGTTTCAACACATTGGTTAATAATTTATTAATCAAAAATTTTTCTTTTCTTTTTATTTTGTTAGTAAAATTATTTTTCTTTGAAACTAAAAAATTTTAACGTTTTAAGCGTCTACTTTAATATTCACTAGTGAATAATGATAATTCATAGTAGTGTATTATAGATAATATTTTCCATGAACAAGTTCTGGATAAAAATTATTTAAATAATCCGTGGCTGGGAATTTTTGTTAAATCTATCATCCCCTAATTTGAAGCCATATTTACGTTAAACGATTGTGAACAGTGAATATAACAAAAGGTGGAAATTACAAATACCTAAAGCGAATGTGGGGTAAAAACACCCCACAAAACCAAACCGAGACTAACCGAGGCTTACAACTGTCCGACAATTGTAACAGTTTCAATCACAATTTGTTAGGCTTTTCGAATTGTCGTTACGGTTTATTTGACATTTCAATCATAGAGCAACCACCTTTGGGTCTTTCCCTACACGCTCATTAAAATGGGAAAGCATGTTCAGAGATGCATGTGATGGCTTATAAAAAAACAAATCTCGTCCACACTTTATCAACGAACCGAGTGATTGACGTTTTCTAGAAAATTTTCCCGCTTTCCGTGATTTGTCGCTAAATTCCCTCACACTTGTCAGTTTCTTTGCTTTTCAACGACAGATGAACAAATCACTAGTCCGAGCACGTTGCTCCGGATAAATTGCAAAAAATCCCCTTGGTGAAACTTTGATAACATGGGAAATCCCTCAGAAATCTTTTGGTTCATGCAAGAGAAGTCACTATACTGACAAAATGTAAGCCAAAGAATTTCTTTGATATATAAAACACAACTTTTATTGTATTATTTGGAAACGTTATAAGGTTGATAAATTAATAGGTGTGCTATAAAAAAAACTGACAAAGCTGGCTGTGTTTCTATTCAGAGGGTTATTCCTTGGGATGTTTTAAGATTTGTTTTATCCTTGGATGATTTTCGGAAAGTCGCTTTGTTTCGAAGATACAGGGCGATAAAACTTTTATTATATTATGTGTGAAGATTCTTAATCTACAGGAACTGCTGAAAATGACTAACCCCCAGCTACTACGATTCATGCATCCAATCTTCTCCTCATTAACTGCAGAACTCTTGGCAAGGGGAAGTGTAATGTGGATTATGCACCAAGTGCACCAACACGTTTGTCATTGCTCGTGAGGTTCTAAACGTAGCATAATTATCATATGAAGATCAAGGTGGACCTCATCTATGGCCTGCTACATCTCCAGATTTAAATCTCTTGGATTTTTTCCTATTTGAAAGTATTAATGTACAGTACGCGAGTGGAACATCAAGATTTGAGCAATAGGAACAAAATAAAAACTTTTATCGCCCTGTATCTTCGAAACAAAGCGCCTTTCCAAAAATCATCCAAGGACAAGAAAATTGTGTCTTTTATTTAGAATTGTAACTGCTTCAGTTATTGCAGACAAACAACAATGTTACACTAAATAGCATCAACCACTGAAGCAGTTACAGTTACAAACAACGAGACCACAGGAAAAAAAAAGAAAACAGGAAATTTCTAAAGTATCTAGTAAGCTTTGAATATGTTTAAACTTCCCTCAACTAGGCAACGTTTTTTTAATTTATCCGATCTTCTATCTCTTACGGTTTCCGTGATACCTCGTGGCCCGAATTAAAGTTTACACCCTGTTTAGGTATTAATTTTCCCTACTGGTACCTTCCCCTATTTTACATCTAACTCGCTTTGATCTTTTCTATGCGTCTCGTCTGTGCAAAATTTTGAATTTTGAAGAAAATAAACGTATAATGGAAGTAAATTTAAGTTATTGCAGGTTAATGGTTGTATAAAAGCAAGAAAACAAGTACAATAACCAAAAGGTTATCCATGATTCTAACAATAATAATAATAAATATCGGACGGAACATAAAGAAGCAGTGTTATTGACAAGTGAAACTTCCTACGATAATACAGAGCAGCAAGGGTGCTTTTGTGAAGCTGACAACTGACTTCCAGGACCTCTTATCCTCTGAATGAAGTATAAGATATGCGTTCCACCCCCTTGGCACCCTCCGCGACACCAAGTTGTATCTGGGAATCCTTCATGCGTGCTCAATATATAAAAATCTAGAAGTGTTCACCTTTCACTACCAGATTCCATTTGTCACCTAAGATGTGAATAAAAGGCTTTTGTTAAGCTCGAGATTTTAGTGATTTATAGCTTTTTGTTAAAAGTTTTTCGATTTTTTCTAGAAGACGTATTCTTACAAATAAAACAGCTTTTTGCTAAATAAAATTGGATTTCATAAAAGTCCAATTATTTCGGAACATTTTAAAGAATGGCCATTGATCTGCAGACGAGCAGCGTCCGTCAACTCGGCTGTGAAATTTTTCCTCTTCAAGCAGAATAACGATTGAGTTGCGAACGCCCTTTATGATAACTTTCTAAAAGGGCGCAGCCTGCTTTTAGTTCTACTTTTTTTTACATTGCGCAAAGACAGTATCTGAAAATATTTATGCTTGGTTTAATACACAACTTTTGATGAGAAAAGAAATGCATCTTGATATTTACTTATCTTTGAAAGAATTTGTGAAAACAAGTTACATTCATCTAACAATAGTCTTAAAAGAACGAGTAAATTATAATCAAGTATTATAGAAGGAAAAATGTTTTTAGACGTTTAAAAAATATTAAATAAAATGTGAAACAGTAGAAAATAATACACGAAGTAAGAGTTACAAAATTACACCAAGTTTTTGCAAATGAAAAACAAAAATTGTTTCCTCAAACATTTTTCGAAAAAAATATAACACTAAAGAACACTTTTACGGTATCGTTTTGCGCTGGAAAACCCTTTCGTGTCAAAAATGGAAGGTTATCGAAATTTCAAGATATGGTAGGTCTAAAATAAATTAACATTACTACAGTTTAAAAGCAAACCATTTCCTTTCCTCTTGAGAAGCAATAATGATCATTAAAGTCTGTCCATACATAATGTATTCAACGCAATCGCCAAAGAGTTCATTCCAAGCAACCGTTGAACGGTATGGCTTCCCTGGTACTTTGTCCGGTTTAACTCAGCATGTAGTGTTGTGCATTTATTATAAAGGTATGATTTTGTGTCTCTTCAAGATAAAAATGAAAGAGACATTTCGAAGTTTAAAAAAAATCAGAATCAGAATTACAGTTCTCTGTGAATTTGAATTTTGCACGGGCCCAACTTTCCCTGAAAAGTTAAATCTGTCCTGTCCATGGTCACGAGGCAATAGTTAAAATGCTTTAAAAATGTCTTTTTCTAACCATCATAAAATTATTTTTTCTTTATGGGCACCATACTAAATTTTTAAAGAGTTTTAAACTCCTCTTTATTGTTAATAGTACAACACTGTCTAATATTTTCCGATTTTTGTTAATTGGGAGTTTAATTACCAGAAAATTAATTTCATGGTAATTAAGAAGAATAACTTAAGTCTGTGAAAACCGATGAAGCATGACCTTACTGCATGATTGTTTATTTAAATGTTCAGGCATTTAATTAAATAAAAAAAGAAGAAAAACTAAATTAATATACGTGTACTCGTATACCCGAGTGTATACCTAATACTGCAAATACCAATTAACGCAAGTCACTTTAGTCTTTGTAGTATTGTGACAAAGCAAATTTAGCATCTTTGCTGAATTGAAACCTACTGTCTATCTCCAATAAACAAAAACCCCTTTGGTTAAGGTAAAATTTAAATCAGCCAGTCATTCTTCTTTTCATATAATTAAACTAATCTATTTTGTATCAAATTTGTGTCCAAATTAAAGCTCACACTTTGCATAATGTTATCTAATCAAACAGAATGTGTGGATGTTCTAAAAGATTTTGGAAGTAAGCGGTAAAAAGTACTACTTTATGTACTTGTTGCCTGAATAACTATCATTTACTTTAAAGCACTC
Source organism: Hemicrepidius hirtus (assembly GCA_963082805.1). Lineage (NCBI taxonomy): Eukaryota > Metazoa > Arthropoda > Insecta > Coleoptera > Elateridae > Hemicrepidius > Hemicrepidius hirtus. The sequence continues at coordinate 11,028,377 of OY720167.1, forward strand.
CTTCTTTTTGGAATGTTTGTTTGGCACTCGATAGGGCTCTCTTAAACTTGAAGTTAAATCAGTTGTGTGTGAAAGAAGAGCTTGTAGTAATTTTAAAAAAATGGGAGGGGGTAAATCAGTAGGTACCTACAGTGATTAAATTTTTTTTTACTTTTTGAAGAATTAGTAACGGCTATAAATATGTTCCTTTTCTTTCTAAAGTCTTCGGTATTAAATTATAGCGAGAGCTTCTAAAATCGGAATATCATTTGCACTTCCTTTATATTATTTCAGCATTTTAAAGCTTTTTATTAAAAATCCGGCCCTCGCTATCCCATATTATACTCCGGAATTAATTTTAAAAAAACTTCAAGCAGTTTCCAACATTGCAGAGTTTTCCCTCTAAAATAGCAATTCGCAAAATCAACTAGAAGTAGAATTGCAAGGTCTGAAAAAAAACTCGGGTTTTTTTATCCCATAAATATATTTTAAGTACCGGACGCGACACTTCGACGATTTACCGCTTAGAGTGTCCGTTGTTCGCGGAGTCCTCGAACAATATCATTTTGAGACCAAATAACTAACAATAATGCCGGGCTCAACAAAAGATCATAATGGACTAGCGGCCAACGTCGTTTCAGGACGCACTTCCAACTAAAAGTCCTGAAAAACTACTAGGAGCCAGTCTCTTTAGGGAAACATTAAGCTTTTTTCTCCTGTAATTTCTCGGCAGACTGGGTGCTCTTCTAAAGTTTTTGCCTTAGTCTCCTTGATTGTGCTTTTACAATAAAAAGGTTTTTTTAAGGATATTTTTAAAGACGTGAAAGATGTTTTCGTACAATGACTAGCGTTAGTACAGTATTTTACGATCTAAATTACAAGCACGGTCGGGAAATTAATCTTAGAAATAGGATTATACAGTGTGTTGAAAAATTAGTAAGCAAGTAGGAACATGTAAAAATAGGGCGATAGTAATAAAATGGTTGGAGTAGTAACAGAGTAGGTTGTTCGCTGATATATAAGTGGAAGGGTGCCAAAAAGTGGTAGCAATACTCATAATGTCCTAGCGGTTTCGAAGAAACTAAGAAATAATGTAGAAAGTAGGAAAACGAAATGAAAGATACAAGGGAACATGTTTAAGGGTTGAATCCGGTATGAAGTGTTCAGCGTCAGGGTACATGCAAAAGCAGTGGAGCAAACAGACAAATGAAACGCCGATCAAGTTAATGGAAAACGAGGGATGAAACAACAACAAAGCATGTGCTACCAGTGGAGACCCAAAAGGGAAAAAACCAAACGAGGGAAAATAAACTTGTAGAAGGCAACAGGAACTTCTTTTCAAGTGTTTCCTGTATGGGTTAGCCGTCCATAGTTTCCAGAAGATTCTGTCTTCCCACTAGGGGGGGTGGGTATCCTTAGTCTTCTTTTTCCGCATAATGCTCAATGACGTGTGTGTTTCATCCACCTGTCCTGTCAACTTGCCAAGGTTTTCTAAATTTCTCTAAATGTCAATACAAGCAGGAAACGAAAGGGAAGAGTTAAGAACCACCACTAAGTCGACATATAGTGAATAGGTAAAAAAATTATGAAAACTCAAGTCTAAAATCAATGCTGCAGACGCCATGATTGAAATTTCACTACCTAGAAGCTTCTGATTTTAGGGAACACCCAAATGCTGAATTAATACAACGCCTATCCTACTTTTTTTCCTGTGTTTCAGTGTCCGAAGTGTATGTTACCTAGCTCGTGAGGCAGTTTTTTTTTAAATATCGTACTCCAAGTAACTGTCTTGTGGTAGAGTTGCGCGCTTTTAGAAGTATGGGGGTTCAAACCTAGCTATCAGGTTTGTTAATAAAATTAAGTCCCCAGTTTTCTCGGATAGGAAGTGAAATTGTAAATTTTTGGAATAACCTATTCCGTGTATATCGTTGAGTGTAAAATTGTCCACAGTCCAAGACCTCGAATCAGTACTTCATGATTTCGTATTTTACTTTATTTCAGTATCTCTAAAATAATTAATTACTGTATCCTACTAGTAATAGATTTAGTTGGACGGGATACAATTATATCTGTCTAGAGACAATACTATGGAGGCGGTTACCCACCAACACCTCGTTATATGGTTCAAAAGATGTTTTATAATAAAAACTCCTTAACTTAAAATGTTTGTCTGAGTATATTAAACATGACTTATAAATCAACTTTAATAATTACTTTTCTCAGTTGTACTTCACAATAAACTTTTAGCAGTTAGATTATATAATTTTCATATTTTTTTTTATTACATATACAATGCAGAACTGGTGCATTTATTTATTTAGTTGTTAGTAATCAAAAAAGACATTTTTTTCTGTATACCTTGTAAGCTATATTGGTATAAAAGTTTACAAAAAATTAAAATTTAATATTATTCCGAATGGTACATAGTTTTAAAAAATGTACAGGGTGTTGGGAATGGCATAACAATAACGAGGTGTTTTCGTTTCACATTATAAAGTAAGATGAAGCTTTAATATCTAATATTAAAGCGAGTAGTAGATAATAAAATTAATTTCCCCTTGAAAATTTAAATATTTAGATAAAGAAAAACTAGAAAAATCAGGAGTAGTATTGTATCTTTATGATATATTGATTGCAATAATAACCGTAAAGTGGTACTAATTTCTCTGTTTGTATTTGCACATTTTAATTGCTCCAATTAAAATTGTATTTGCCGGTTAGTTTAGTTCTAATCCGCATGATTGTTTTATTTGTGTTACATAAATCAAGAGGTCATATAAATTTGCACCTACAATAATCAGAATTAGCTTTCTGAATAACCAGGCTGTAAAAACACACGGAATTAGTTTTCTAAGTAATTCGAACTATAATCATGTTTATCGTTATGCAAAACAATAACAATTATTTTAGCCGTCATCTCGATGTGCCGGAAATCAACGTAAAACTAGACCTGTTTATTAAATTTAATTTCATGTCTGAAGTTTAACCCATGGGGCTATTATAAAAATAAAACAATGCCTTATTGATCTCTTATTCTAAAACAGACAATGGGGTGATTAAACAGTAAGCTACGCGGTAAGAAGATTTATGTGCGTTTCGATATTTCGGATTTATTTAATGCCTGTATGATATGATATAAATATTATCTATGATTGCGCCAATTTATTTCAGAACACACGCAGTTGCCCACACAAATCAAAATGATATCGTGGCTAGGAACAATTTCATTTAACATTCCGTTTCCTACTAACTTATAATGTAGGTATCACATCATCATATAAAAATTTTAAAGAAAATCTCAAAAACAGGTAAAGAGCATAAAAGTATGTTTAAGAACAAATATTTATTGCGGCTTTAGGTTCAAGTCCTTACAGGAAAAAAATTCTTATACAAGTCTTGTCCATGGCGTGTTAGTGCTGTAACCTGTAAGTCATTGTCAAAGAAGACCGTTGGACTTGTTGATGCCCAACCACACCAAGCGAAGTTTACAAATTAAAAAAAAAACACAATTACAGATTTGTCACAAAATATAGAAAGTGGGAAATTCTATAACTGTGGTTCAAACTTCAAAGTCATACGAAGAAAGTATCAGCAATAAGCGCAGCGACATTGAAATTACTAGAAAATCTGACAGAAGAATATGCGAACAAAAAAAATGAGATTCTGTAATGCGTTTGGAAATTAGAAAAAGTTTATGGGAGCAAAATCTTCAGTATGTGCAATTTTCTAATTTTTTAAATGAATATCGAATTTCATCTTATTCTGATAAAAAATTGACGATTAACGATTTCATTAGGACACTTAATTTTTATCCATGACCCGCTTAATAAAGGTAGTTTTAGTCATATTGTTTGGTAAATAGTGTGAGATTTGTGTTGTACTGTTAATTTTGACTTTGTTCAATCGCTTTTCATTAATTAAAAGCCTTTGGGAAATTTGCGGAAAATTTTACTAGACAAAGTAGGTACTTCACTCAAATTTCAAATAAAATATTCTGCTCTGGACAATATAACATGAAATAGAACAAAAGTGAGTTGTAGAATCAGAAAAGGCGTTGTTGAGTGAAACAACTGACATTGATCAAAGATGATAGGAATTTTGTATTTTAGCAAACAAAACAAATTGTTTCCCTACAATAAATTTGAAAATTTAAATCAACTAAGAATTTAGCAATTCGCCGGGATTAAAACTCCCTGTTAAGCAAACCCGTGGTCTAGTGTCATGGATATGACTTTTAAGAACAATCGTGTTCAGGACAATTAACTCTTAGATTAGCTTAACAGGGAGGTAAATCCGAATTACTATAAATAAGCAGGCCCTTAATCATTTTTGTGATAGTGAAGAATTTTATCAAGAACGCTGTATTAGTGGCTTATAATATGAGAATTAGTTCGTGCTCTTTTTCTACGTTGATTGATTTCCTCCATAAAACCGAAAATTTTTTAAGGCACAAAATTGTTTGCTAAAGTTTGGAAAAGTTTCAGCTAATGTGATGCTGCTAGCTGTTACCATTTTGGTGTTTTATCGCACTGGCTACAAAATGTCCATAACTGTGCAGCAAAGTTGCTGAATCACAAACAATAAATGCAAAACCTATTATATTAATTTATTTTGATTTATATAATTGCAGATTATGATTTTGGTTTAAAAACGAAAACGGAAAAAGTAGATAAGTTCATGAGGTCACTGTCTAACATCCCTGTCCTGAACCAAGCAACTAGCGATAAATGTAAACGTCTAGCTGAATTTATTTGTATCGACATTCCAATGGAAAATATCCTGCTGTATTAATTTATTTGAAAAAATGCTTTCAAAACCGCTAGAAAAAAACTATTAACCTTACGTCACGGAAGAACAGAATTATTGTTTTTTTTTATTTTATTGTGGCTTGAATTATTATCAACCCGACAGAAAATAAAATTCCTGCTTACTTTTTATTTTCAAAAATTGGAAACCTATTAGTTTGTTCCCCGTGCCTCTGATGTATTTAATTCTTAATAAAGTAATTTTAATTTCTCATTCAAAAATTGGAAATATGAAGCATACGAAGTAAAGAAAATCTTGATTTTTATCTCACGACTTAAAGAAAAAGAACTATCGACGAAAATGAAACTCAATTAGTCGAAGAGTGACTCGGTGAACTAAATACTCACTTAGCAACCCCACTCATTCTGGTTTCGAATCTCGGTTTATGTTTCTCTTTAATTTAAGTGTTAGACAGGGTTTGTATGACCGTATAAGTTAAAATCCACAAAAGTCATGTTGAGATGCCAACCAAAGTACAAACCCAGTAATTAAAATTTCAAATCGTTTATTAACGACAGTAGAAATTAATTACCAATTCACACCATATCGTGGAGTGTTACAAGAATTTTTTCATCTAACCCCTGTACTTAATTATTTTTCAAGAAGAAGTGATTTTCTTAGTAAATATTAAGTCAAACAAATAATTAAGTACCTCATGAATAGGATTACAATTACGGCTTGGACACGTCCTTATTTGGCAAATATACCCGGACTATCCCGATTTTGTCGCTCTTCTTCCTTGTTTACCCTGAACACTTTAGTCTAGTGAAACAAGTAGTTTGTATTGATTCACAAAACGACACTCATCGCTATAAATGCAGTTTTGGGTTAGTAAGAAACAACGTCCGCGGACAAAGTCGAGAAACCCTTAATTTAAATCAAGTTGGATAAACTATATTTCACATAAAAAAGTGATGAATATATTTTACCCAAAGCGATTATTACCTTTACCTTTGTGTGCCACATCGTCCATGGAAGTAATGGCCGAGGGCCATGGTGCCACCGTGGCACCCAGTTGCTGTGCCGGAAGTATGATGGCGAATTCTTTTGTCAACCAGCTTCCTCGATGTCACTGCAAACAAAGTTTTACCAGTTTAATAACAATAAATAATTATCTTTAGAAAGTTAGATCAAAACACAATTACAGAGTTCTGTGAAAGTAAATTTTAACGAACACAAAAATGTATGCTTGGTATAATAACAATCTTCCTTGATTAGTAGGGGAAGCAATGAACATGGGCAGGTAAATAATCGCTAATAAAGTACCTAAGCGTGCGTTTATTAATTGTAAATAGTTGTTGAATGGGTAACGATGGAAACTGTTTACAGAACAGTGTTACCTTTAGGGTTGCCTTCAAATGATTCTTGAGAACACATTAAACATTTATAGTTGGTAGCTTTGTAAAGGGTAATAAGGAAAAGTAAAGGCGAGTAGTAACAAAAAGTACAGGAATGAAGTACTAATAGGAAAAGGTACAGGGGCAGAGATAAATAAATAAATTGAGTATGAAAACGTTCTAATTTAATTAAATAAATGGTCGCGTATACGTAGTACAGATTTAAAAGAATAAAAAAAATAGTGAACGGAATTTGATCCCCCCCTCCTAAGAGCGTACAGGGTTCTAAACCGTCGTTCTGACAAAAAGTCAACATCGGTAGTGAATGTAGAGTAAAAACTATGATAGAGGGTGAGGAAGGTGGATGTGAGACGAATGGGAGAAGAAGAAGTAGAGAGAAATGCGGAGGATTTAAAAGAGGGAAAAAATGTAAAAAGGGAAAATGCTGAATAAATAGAAAGGATGATAAATGGGAAAAGGTGGTTCTAAAATCAGAAAATTATTGAATTATTTCTGAAACATTTTTTGAAATGTCTATAAACAAGAAAACACATATTTCAGGTTTGTTTTTCAAAACTAAATTATTTAACAAACATTTTATTTCGCAGTACGAATAATTAAAAAAGTGAGTTAAGATTGATACCATAATGTAGTAAAAAAAAATAAATTATTGTGTAAAAATGTTTTCAAATTCGAAAGCAATCATCACAGAAAATTTACAATCATTCTGTTTCCTGATTGTCTAACATACCTACTTACTTCTGCCTTATCAGTTTTCCAATTTAAAAATACTCCTACCATATTTAGGTTTTATTACATTTTTTTATCATCTTTTTACAAAAGCATACTTTCACTGTTTAAGAGACCTTCCAATAAAAGAGTTCCAAGTGTTTTTCATCTAACATTATTAGCTTACCAAACGTAAATATGGTCTGTAACGCAATCAGCAGTTAAACCCAAAGACCGAAAGACGCGTCGCGCCGCACCGTTAAGCCTCCCCCTCGCAAATTCCGTCAGCGACGGAAACGTTCGCGTCGCTTTCGAGAGAACACAAAAGCTCTTCCACATTCAACTTCCCTACGGCAGTTATAGGTGTTTATTATATTGAGTCCTAAATGACACGGTGTATCTGTTTCTGTGTAGCTCTTCAACCGAGTACCAGACAAGGGTGTACGTTTCCGAAGTTAATTTTCATTAGTAGTCTCCGGGGAGATTTATCGGGGCACTTATCAGCGTAGCAATGGATACGCTCAAGTGTCAGTTTATAGAAGATTAACAATCCGTAACAAATAGACGATCGGTACTTCGTTGGTGCAAGGGGGTGCAACTTGCTGACACGATCTGTTTGCTTTTCCTGGATTGCTAAACAAACCCGCGGGGATTCTTTCAGCATACTTAGATCTTTTTTCTATGCTTTCAGGCGCATAGACAAGCGTTTAAATATTTTTTTAATTATTAAAAAATTTATAAGTAATCAGGACAAACACTTTTTGGACTTTATTACTTATATACAAAGTGTTATAGACGAAGGGGCGTCGTTTATTTTTTCTGGATTATTCTCGTAGAATAAATTATTTGTGTACATACTGCCATCATCAGGAAAAAAACTTTAACTCTAAATATTCGAGTACGAGATACAGTCATGCATTTTTCTTTTGATTTGTTTGCATTGGTTCTTGTTATGTAACCCAATTTAACATTATTATGAGTTCTAGTGCTAAAGATAGCCCATTAAAGTTGAGTTTTATTCAATTTGATGTACTGATAAATACAGATAACCGTTCAATTTCGTAGAATTGTAATTGATTGTAATAGATTAAGATAAATTTATGTTTTAAAGATCGTTGTTAAATTAAGAAATACTATTCTCTGTTTTTGTTTTATAAATATATCCACTGAAGGTTAATTACATATTCGATTTGATTTATGTTTTTCAGCAAAACTTTCAACTAATAATTGTTCTTTTGAAATTTAATTATTTTTTATCGAAAGCAAAGAATAAATGCGATGGTGAGAACTTGAACCTTTCATTCAACCCATATCCAACTAGGAAATATTTTCCAAAACACTTTTTTAGCATTAATTAACATTATTGAGTTGCAGAATGAATTAAAATAAACAGTTTACTGGAAGTAATATTTGATTGAACACGCCTACAAAATGCTTATAGAAAGACCGTTTGTCATTCTAATAATAGGTACAATTTGAAAATTTCTAAATGCCAGTAGCAGTTATAAGATGAGGTGGCAGTAGATTTCAACACTTAATTAAAATTAATTGTTATTATTGATAGATATATTTCAATCATTCGAATAGAAATTGAATGACACTTTAATAATTTGTAATTGTTCCAATTTTGTTTTGAGAAGCTTATCGCTAAACCAATAAATTAAAGTATTAATTTTTCATTTAAAATGTTTGATAGTTTCTTAATTTATGAACATTATTGTTTAATGTAAACACAAAGAAATTTGCTACAATTTTAACATAAATAACTCTATACCCTTCAACAACTTAATAATTAATAATATCTGTGAAAAATGATGCATTGTATTCCAATTCTGATGCGAACTAGCACCCAATGTTATGTGTATCATTCCACCAATTGTTGATTTATTCTAACTATAATAAGGTATTATACAGTTCTGCCAACAATTTTGCAAACATGATACATGAAATTAATAATTATAAAAATTAATAAGTAAACAATGAATACCAATAACAGTTTTATAGCATCGTTAACGTGCTTTAAACAACCATAAGCTGCATGTAATTATAATGAAACCTCGTCAAAGCATCAAATGAATAAATTATTGTATTAAAACCTTTTATTGAAAGGTGTTGATAAGAAACAGTATTGTAAATAAAAGAGAACGAAATAAACTTAATTATTTGTGGTCTATTCAAGCTTTTGTCTAACAAGAAATATACAGGAATTAATTAAAAAAATGTCATGTATAATATATGATCACTGTAAGTTATAAATAATAGTCACCAAACAAACTAAGGTTAAGAATTAAAAATTAAAGAATAAAGAGTAATTATCCGGATAAGACGATTTAAAGTAAATTTAAAGGGCAAGGAAAAACGAATCAGACACTCCAGATTTTCATAACAAAAGTAGGATTTTTACCATAGAGAGGGTTGGACTCTGAAAATTTAACTTAGCACAACATAATGATACCACTTCCTCACTTCATTTTCACCCTCTATTTCTATTCTAAAACGTTAGAGACAGTCCAAACAGAGTTAGGAATCCAGTTGACATGTAAAGGACGAATTAATTTTTTTAAGTATTAGAGACTCCACATTTAAATGTTTTATGGTAGGAACTTCAATATTTAGATGTAATCGGGGTGTATATTTTTCATTCATTAAAAGAAAAAAGAATACTTGTATGATCTCTGAGTATATCAATGCTATTAACAAAAATGCTGTTGTATGAATTTTTATAGACAGTAAAAATTGATAAATTATAGCTGCAGGTTTATAAAACAAGATTTATTTCAGACACACCAGTAAGTAGAGAAAATTTTGAATAATGTTTTTATCGACTTTAATTTGTTACTTTTGCAAAACGAACAGGGATAGTTTTTCGTCTTTGATTTGATTTCTCGTTTCTTCTATTAAAAAAAACATTAACTTATAGTCATGTAAATATTGAAGCTTAAAGTAGAATGCGAAGCATTCGTTGCCCATAAAAATTTACCACCAGGTTTGTAAAATGATATTTTTTAAACTACTCTGCGAAATATTCTTAAACATGACTACATAATTATTTTTTACAATTTCGATTAGACTTTTCCTTCGTTTTCTATAAATCAAAATATCTAAAACATAAATTTAATATTTAAAATTATTTTCTTATTCCCTAGCGTCGCTGTTAAACCAAAGTTTAGGCTGATGTTAGATAAATAATCGAAAACATATTCTTTTTGGGCATTGAAATAGTCCTAGACGGTAAAATAGTTACTTAATTACAGATATATAGGTTTGTAAGTTATATTTTTGAAACTGTATTGTAAAAATTCTTAAATAAATACTGTTTTTCCTTCTTGTTTATAATCCAAACTGAATATATCCAAAATAAGTTAAAGATAAGAATTAAATATTACCAAAAATACTTTTTTGGGGATACAAGCATTTTTGGAGATTAAAAAATACTGAAGCGGTTTGTAAAACAATACTTTTTAAACTAGAGTAGAAAATTCTTAAACATCATACAAGTTCCTTAGTGATCTGTCTTTACAATTCACTGTAAAACAAGAAAACTTATTGGTGTTATTGGTAATTCTGTTTGATTCTTTTCCCTTTTATAGAGCCCAAACTAATAGACCGTTGTAAAAATATCCAAAAGGTACATTTACCTAGTATTTAATTTTTTTAATCCCTAACGTCGATAGTTACGATACAGATAGAAATAATTTTTGTATCCGGCATAGGTAGTAATTTTTCGTATCCAAGGATTTCTTTTAAAAATTAATAAACTCACACTATTTGGAAATAAAAGCGACCGGTAAAAAATAATTCAGTTTAAATATTAATTTTTTTATTACAATAAAAATTCTAGCTTTATATAAAGTTACACGTTGGTGCTAGTATGCTGCAGCTTTGTCCTTTTAATTGGTTTTAATTCTTCCAAAACTATTTTCAAAAAAAACACGTAGTTTTAAAATTAATTTGGCATGCTAGATATTTTGATTTATTTTTTTTTCCTTGTCTCTGATGTTAGAATTAACTTTCAAAAGTATCAAAATTTTGTAATAGAAGTGCATTTTTATTTTTTACATCCATACTACTAACCGTATCTAAAATTAAGCATAAAGGAGAAAAAATAAAAAAAAACTAGTGAAAGTAATAGATTAGAAACTTACGGGTTGATGTTAGTCGAAGTTAATTTTCTGCGACAACTTCACAATATCTTTTAATTGTAGCATTAAACAAGCACTTATATTTAAATAATTTTTTAAATGAATACTCGAAAAAAAAGTTCACTTTAGTCTCGCCTAAATAAAATTAGCTATAACGGTCTTGTAAAGCTCCGTCGTTTATTAAAACTTTTACTTTCAGTAGACATCACAGATTTAAAAAGCGAAATCGGAATAATAAAATTGATTCAATAATTCGTAAAATCGATTAAGTAAATTAAAAGAGAGCAGATTATGTCTTGAACACGTAATGAGACGTTAAGAGGAGCCGTTCCGGGCGACCAAACGTTCACTCTAGTGGAAGCGTCTAACGCGTCTAGTACCTGAGTGCGTTCGAATCCTTCGCGAGGCGAACTGATAACGTGCCACAATCCATCATGTGTAGCGACCCTCGTACCTTGTGAGGTGTGTACGGATGTCAGTTTTCCTCGTATACGCCAATGGTGTGCAAGTCCTTGCTCCGGAACCAATCCCGAACTCCGGGGGTTGGTTCCAGGACATCGATTATCCTGCTGTAATTGTCCATTCGCGCGGAAGGAAACTCGGCCGAGTAGAGGGCGCCACTTTTTCACCCTTCCGGTGCGCGCGCCTTTCGCTTGGGGGTGTTAGTGTCGAATTTCGTAGGGGAAGCGCCATTTCCAACTTCGCCAGATGCTATCTAACACTTTGTATTATTCTCATACAGAGGAAACGTGACAACCCCTGACACTTTGTACGGTAACGAACTTTTCAACGTGTTCTTTGTTGAAAAAAATATAAAGTCCCATACACTTCGAATTTTTTTATCAACTTTATAGATTTTTATTTTTGTAATCGTGTAATAATTAATTGTACCTATATTTATTATTACGATTAATAGACAATATTTCTGCAAGTAATTAACACTCTCTAAAAACTTTCATAGAATTTACTTTGGCTGAAAATTAAAATAATGTTTCCACTGCAATTTTTTTGCTAAGGGTAATTATTCAATATTCATTCATGTCTTAGGCATTTTTTTTAAAGTAGGCGTACCTACATTTATTATGTAAAAGAACGTTCCCTCCTTTTCATACATCATACCCCATTTAATAGCTACATTTAAAAAATTCTTTCAAACTTACATGTGTCTTTGGTTTTCAACCAAAAATCTTAGGAAACCACACTTTATCCCTTTTTCAGTAAAAAGGTAACCCCAACAGATTTTTCTGGTTTATTTAATCACTGGAATATCTTAATTCTTACATTCTGAAACTTAAAAAGCTTAATTTTCGATACGCAATGGGTTGGTGTCAAGTGCGGGGATACCAGGGATACCATACCGAGACATCGTCGATGTTTTGCCTAATTTGCGACAACATAAATTAAATCCCATATCATCGTCGTCAATCAGTACATATTAATTTCTAATTGCAGCTAGAATCGAACCGGCAATGTCTAGACTAGGTTGAAAGATTTTAAAATAAAATTGATTTGACTGCAAAATGGTTAGGAAGGGGAAGCATAAGGGGTATATTCTGGTAGCTTTAACTTTAATGCGATTTTAAAAAAGAGTCTCAGGAATTTCATTTGGCAAGTTAGTGCCGTTTTTAAATTTTTCAAAAATCATAAAGGGTTCTAAAATGCAAGATTTAAAAATTAAACATTCTGGGTAACAGAATAAGGGGAAGGGGAAAAAGATATTTCGACTGTGGTGAATTGAATAAAATTATTCGCAACGATTATTAAAACAATAATTTGCGTTAACGGGTAGAAAAGTGCAGAGCAGTAACTTTTCAGTTGCAGATAAGGACGCGAAATACATATTTTATGAAATTATCACATTCCCTGCAAGCACAAATAATTTTAATGAAAATTCTGGCCCAGAATTTAGGGGAAAGAGTGACATCAGCTGTTACGTACAGTCCAATGCGTCCCTCCCTCGCAAGGATAACGCTTCCCCGCACACATTATTCAGACTCCCGTCTTTCAGGCGGTGGTGCGATAGACGCCCCGTATCTTTACACATTCAGCCTTTGACGATGATTCAGTCGCACCAAACTAGATTGGGGTGCTGTTTAAATCACCGTGTTACTTAATCCCAATTTGTTTCGATTTAAAATCTGGGTCAGGACTATACGTGTAGTATAGGGTGCACGTAACATAACTCTAACGATACAAGTTTCGCGCTGCAGAGTAACTCGCTTTGACATTTTTTTCGCATTTAACCCCTTTACTTACCCCATTACCTTCGTATGAAACAACTGGAACCAGGTGAATAATTTATTTTTCTAGTTACGCAAATTTGCAATAGTAAACTTACAGTTTTTCTGTTTCAGTCGGTTCTGTTATTAAGTCATAGTAGGTACATAACATAATTTACCAATTTGGCACCAATTTAGCTGTACCTACTCTATAAAAAAAATCATCGAATCATATGTGTTAGGAAACGTCACGGAGTTACTGTACTTATAGGTAGGTACTGGCTGAAAGATATCAAGGATAACGCGCTACATCAATGTGTAACAAGACCTGATTGAGCCCAGCAAGCGTTTTGGATCGGAGGTCAAATCTAGACTCCCATTAGTGTTCTTTAAATTTTTTAAACTTGTAGCTACGTGAAAGCGAGCTTTAATTTAACTCAAGAAAGTTTTCATACTCAATTTATTTATTTACCTTCTAATACTCTCTTCAATATCGGCAGAAATTGAAATCAATATTGTTCCCTTAAAATTATTTGTTGATTAAAGGGCTTATAGAACAAACTAGTACCCGAAACACATCAAGAAAAAGGTCTTTACGGAACTTGGAGGCTTAAAGGAACTTCCTCGTCCTATAGAGTGACACCTTCATAACTTGTTACATAAATAAGCATTCTATGCAACCAGACATACTTAGGGGTGAGCGTGGGTCATTAGTTAGAGTGTGTCACTTTGGTCTCACTATAACGTAACGGCTGTGGGTTCGAGTCCTATGAAGGGTAGAATATTTCTGAAGAAGTTGTTTCGTTCATTAGTGTTTTGTTGTTTCACTTTATTTTAAGCGTTGGGTGGAGGCGAAATACAGACATGTTTGGGTACTGAATGTTATACGAAAGCGAATTTTGTCTTAAAACAACTCATTGCCTTTTTATTTGTCGATGCAAGTAATTGCCGCATATAAACTTTCTAATACTACAATGAAGAGCAACTCAATAGCAATACATATGTGTGGTATGTTGTTCTATAACTTACTAGGCAGAACTTAATAGAAAATAATTTTTTTCTGCTGCCTTTCTTTTTGTTAAATATACGTTACGAAACACTGTATTTGTTCAATACTAGAATTAATAACTATTACTCTCTTGCGATATATATTTTTTTGATATTACATTATCGTTATTTTTTCTTGGGTATTTAAAGTTTGCTATAATAATGACCTGAGAAATATTATGCGGCAGCAGCGTATGAGAATACGTAATTTTTTTCATGGAAATAGCATCAAGATATTGGTGTAGCTTTTGAATTCATCTTTGAAATTAAATTTAGGTGTAACCAATTTAAAAGTGTTTTAAAGCCAATTTTCTAAAGGCCAGTTTTGCAGTTCGGTTTAAACCCCCCTTCGGCTATACCAAGCTAAATTGACATATGGATACGCAGACGCACTATACTTTTGGTCGATCTGAAATATCCTGTATAGCGTTATTCTAGTTTCCACATATTTTTTTATAATAAACTATGCGATATGTTTAGGGGCAAGTTTGAACAGCATATACGGAATTGTTTCAAAATCTTCGTATATTTTCAAACTATAGTTCAAATTTAAAAAAAAATTAATTAAAAACATCAGTTACCTTGTTGCAAAACAAATTAAAATAAAATAATATTACACCCTTCGAGCATACAGTTAGTCAGTTACACCTGACGAGGTTCTATTACTAGTATTAAATTGTTAATTTTTTAGAAGTGTTTTGTATTTTTTTTTTGTTCAAAATATTCATTTGTTGATGGTCTACTGATATTGTTTAGATTTATACATGCCATTTCCCAAGATCGTTCTATTCTCGAAATGTTGAAAAATGGTTAAACGTTTGAGATGTTTTGTCAAAAATAGTTATTTACGTGACATGTTACCTATACCTAGTGCTATTTTTTCTGAAAGTGTTCTGGTAACACCTGGAAAATAAAATGCGGCATGGAAGTGCCATTTTCCTGCCGCAAAACGGCTCTTAAGTTACACGAAAAATTCACTTTCGTGCCACTTTCAGAAAAAACTATTTAGTAGATATAAATTAAGTATTCCAGTTTGAAAAAACCATTATATTACATTAAACAATTTCTATCCTCTTTTATCAAAGTGAACGCCTTTCAGTCTTTCTAAATAATAGAGTGGGTTTGTTTTTATAATGGTGTATCCAAAACAATGAGTAATGAATTGCTTGACTGCACATGTTAAAATACCCCACTCTTACACTAACAGTTTTAATGAGAAAATCAGATTGAAGAATAGAGATTGTTCTACAAGTTAAGAAAAGTGACAGTTTATAAAATATCCAATTCATGGACAAGCGGGGCGTAGCGAGTAAATTAATTCTACACGAGTATAGAAGAATCACTTTTCTAACATCAGAACATGGTAGGTACTTTTTCCTTTTATGCAGTAAAGTGTTGCTGGGTGGAAAAACAGCACTTTTCTTTACAGTTTTCTATCGTTCTTGAGGCACCAAAGTGCTGGACATACTACATACCTAAAATCTACAATTTTCGATATGAGAACCTCACTGCTATATATAAGGACCAGGGAACCATTGAATAACTTTTTACATATAAATATAATATTATTTGTTTGAAATGCAAATAAATTTAGGACTCATTTTAAAATTAAGAAAAAACTCATAGAATGTAATGTACGCAACCTCCAAACCTATAGACTACACAATTCAACGTGCGATACATCAACCCATCTGTACTATTAGATATTTTGAAAAAAAAAACATTTACCTATACCTAATAAATAGTAGCCTACATTATCTGTATCACGTTTGGTCTAGACGTATAGACAAATACAAAGAATAAAGTAGAAAAATATATCTATATATGCGTCTGGTGCAATCATTCCGCATGTCTAACCCTATTTCCGATATGATTGGAGGCAACCGGAACTGAATCGTAACAAATCCCCGGACCGCTACAGCGGTAGTTCTTGCCGAAGATCCCACCGCTTGCCAAATGCCACCGTGTATACCACATCCTACTTATTCAAGCTGCAACTGCAACAGCAGCAGCTTCTTTCCCTACTTTTCCTTTTCCTTTTGGGTTATTGTAAAAGGAATTTAATTTCCGAATAATATCAACGAATCATGTGGAACTTAATTCGTGATAGAATGTCTTTATATAAATATCTGCTATAGTAAGTTTATAGAAAACTGAACCATAAGCTCAAGTCACAGGAGATTAAATTTATTAAACAAATATTGATTTTTGAAAAAGATATGTATTTCCTAAAATTGTTAGAGGAAGATATTGTTAAACAGCAAAGAAATTGGAATAGATAACTAATTTTAAATAACTGGGGGTGACACTATAGGTACAAATAGAATAGGTACCTATCTTGAAAAGCCAGAAAATAATGGCGACAATGTTACCACTTCTGGAAAAAGCATTTGAAGTCTGCAATCGATTACGTTAGCTGGTTCGTCACGATCTTATGCATGTTCTGAGTAACTAGCAAAGGACGATCAAGAAGCTGAGATTTGATTTTTAGAAATAAAAATAAACTTAGACCAGTGTACTAAGGAAGCTACAGTACCGCAGGAATGTATTTCCTTGCCAATTATTATTTATTCTCACTATCAGATTTGATAACAATCCTATTTTTGCTCAATTCTCCCCAGTTCGTGGGGTGTTCGTGCTGTACTTCTCCATTCAGAACTGGATCAATTAAGAAAAATCTCAAAAGTGCTTTGTGCACTTAAAAATCTGTACCCGGGATGGAACTTGTTTTTCATAAGCCTGCTTTAAATTTTCAGTCGCATTGTTTTTCTGTCCCATTTTCATGACGCGCCACCAAAAATTATGAGAAGGTAAAAGAATAACACACATTTCGGTGCTATGGGGTTTTCCAATTCGTAAGAAAAAATTCCGCCTTACTACTTTTCCACAGACCTCGTATACAAAACTGAGGACGCAACATTCAGGGGTAAAATTAGAATCTAAAAATTAATATAAGAAGATTCCAGACAGAATGAAGAGTAGAAGATGGGTTAAATTAGTGGGAGAAGCAAAAACTGTTGGAAGAAGGCCTAAATACGAATGTAAATTCCTAGGGTATGAATTCAAAGGATAGAACGTATATATGGAAGCAAACGATAATTGCATCAGACCGCAAACATTTATTACCTAAGATATACTACTTATAGCTAATAATGGGCAACATCCCTAACCTCGAGATCATAATGGGTAAACCTGTCCCAGATTACGTATTAAGGAGAGAATAATAGGGAAACATGCAAATCTACCTAGTATAAGTGTTGATACCACCTATAATCCTAAAATTGTTTCAATAAGAAAATTTTAAGCAAGCTTTTATAAAAACCCAAAAAGTTTTCAAGAAATGAACTTGAGAAGATAATGAATTTATAAAACCTATATAGTTATAAAAATAATTTTGTGTAAGACCTTAATCTGGACACCTGTTAAAATTGTCAACAAAACAACAAAACTTTTCAAAGGTTTTACTGTAACGTAGTAAAAAAATTTTCTGATCTTCTCCGTCCTCTATATTTTAATGATGCTTGTCAGCATCCCCACGTAATCATTGGAACGTTTTCGAAGCATGTAAAATATAATTATGTATGGGGAAAGGGCGATTAAATATATGATAAGATTATTATTTCATCAAGATACACTGAAAATAATTCGTGAAGAGAACAAGAAGGGTTCTAACCAACCCTCCATCCCTCCTACCGCGTATGTTTGAATCGTTGAAGGCCTTTTAAAAATGTTAACAATACTTGCTTTAGTTAAGTAACGTATTGGATACAAATAACATCAAGTTAATTTAATTCCATGGTTTATATGAATAAAATATAATAGACTGAAGAGGAAACAAAAATGAGGAAATTACGTACAAAATAAGGAGTTTGCAGGATCATAAATTTGTACAGTACCTAGTCCTTATAGCAACTGGGACATTGAAAAAAAAATACAAAACGGAAAAAAGAATTAATGTTCTTCATTTTTCATTCAAAGTCTAGTCAAAGTTGGAAAAATCATATGTCCTCGACTAACTCCTGTTTTTCAAATGGAAGGGTTAAGGGACACCAACCTATTTCCATAAAGCATTTTTTGCTGATTATATTGATGTGCATCACTTAATGTTTCTTTTAACAATTTATTCGAGTAAATCAAAATTATTTAGAATATTCTGTATTTTTTAATCGTTGGGGAAGAAAATAAAATGTCAAAATAAATTCATTTTAAGTATCGTAGAGCTAATTTTGTAAACCTTTCATTTTTTGAAATATTCCCTAAAATAAGGAAATTATTACGATTGTTAAAAAAAACCAACAAAAAAAACAATAACTACGAATCGGTGCCCCAAATCAAAAATTGTAACTAAAAAAAGCCATTTTCGGGTGAAACGATTTAATATTAACACCCTGTATAGCCAGCAAAATTGCCAGACTTTTTTATTTATTGGAACTAAACTTTGCAGAATTTTGCATTGATTTATATTTGTGAGACTTTTAATTTTACTAAACGTATTGTGTCTTGGTTTATTTTGTTATGCTTACATAATTTTCTTTGTGTTAGAAAATGCCTGAAAATTATATGCTGAAAGTTCTATTGATATTAACAAAATCTATTTACAAAATGTTTAACAAAAATTACTTTAAAAGCAGAGAGTATATGTTACATCCAGGTAGATTTTTAGATTGTATTCTTCTAGTAGTTTTAGATATCCCTAAAATATGGTATAATATTAACATTATCAAAAAATCATGAAAGATTTTTTTCTATTACTATCTATAAATGGTCAGCATCGACCGTGTCCGTGACTTTTCGAACACCCTATATGTATTTAGAATTAATTTATTATTTAAAGCAATTTTTTATTTTATTACCCATACAACACACAAGGGGGTAGAAATAAAGACAAAAAGAGGTCTAGTAGGTAGGTACCTAAGTTTGAAACATTCAATAAATAATATTGGCTTCTAGATAAATTTTAGTTCAAGACAAAATTTATAATGCAAGAATACTAAAATCAA
The DNA here is from genome assembly GCA_963082805.1 of Hemicrepidius hirtus. NCBI lineage: Eukaryota > Metazoa > Arthropoda > Insecta > Coleoptera > Elateridae > Hemicrepidius > Hemicrepidius hirtus. The sequence continues at coordinate 11,047,636 of OY720167.1, forward strand.
TGAAACCCTTCTTCTGCACCCTCTAATTAATTATGTCCTATTAATTAACTAACCAATTAGTTAGTTTTTATTTAATTTACTAATTTCCTGTAGGATTTAAAATTAATAATTATTTTCCATTTCCCAAATAAAATTAAAACAAAAGTGATAGGTACTTGTATTAAACTTTTCCTTCTTGCTTATTAAACATATTCAAAAGTGGTAGCATATAAATAAATTTTCATTGATGTCCGCTTCACTAATGAGCAATATTTTCCAAATGAGTCGGTTAAAGAACATCTGAATATCGTTCAAAGCAGTAACAATAACATTATGGAAGCAAATATGCAAATTACCTCATTGTATGAGGCGCTGACTTTTGTAATACAAGTTAAACGGTTTGATATGGCATAAATTTAACATAATAGGTGTCGAGTTAACGCACACGTAGAGGGGTTTCGTTAGGGATAGGAGTGGTTTGAAACCAATCTACCCAAAAGGCGCGGCAAAACCGGAGACCGCCTCGACATACACGTGCGTTTTATCCCAGATATTAATATTATGTATGGATACCTGAATTTCATATAAATTGTGCGTGTGATTAGCATTCATAATTTTCAGGAGAGGTCTCGAATTACTTTCTACCGTTTGAAATCTTAATCGGTCAGTGCAGTGCTTGACGTGTTTGGAATAAATACACCAGACACTAAATTTATATAATCTTTGTTTAATAAAATCATGGCCCAAAAAATTATGGATATACTATTGTTATTTTATTAACAATACACGAAAAAATCACGTGAAAAGAAAATTAAAAAATAAACTGTAATAAAGGAATAGCTGATGAGTCTTCATGAAATTTAGGTACCTACATTCTTTTTGGTTTTCCCCTGAAAGTGCAAGGAAATCTTGAGTCAACGAAGCATCTACGTTTTCTTTTTGGAAATAAAACTTTTGTATTTTTTACACTACAGGTTTTCTAGGGATTTTATGCTGGCTGCGGTTCGGTTTATTGCTCTAGGCATAATCGTTCGAGTACTACCTATACAATTTTTCTTGGCAAATATAGGTTTTCCCTACTTCATAAAATTTTATTTTGTTGTACTTATGTGATTTATTATCATAGAAAAGGTATTTGTAATCAACCAAAAAGCTTCAACAGAAATGCAACCCCACATGTTAATGGGGGTGGGTATTTTATTATCTGAAGCACATATTTTCATAGAAACCTATGGACGTATGTAACAGTCAGCATGATTATTAATATTAAAAGCGGATTTACTGATGAAGAACAGCACCTTTTGCTGCTGTTAGGGGAGAGAGCTTGGATGTATCTTTTCTCATGGCAGGTGGTTTACCGCGTTTGTCTCCTTCTCTGGGTCCAAACTTAAAAAGTCTCCTTCGTAAACAAAAAATCATAATTTGATGATTTCTATTTAATAATCAGCCAGGTTAGTTGTACTCAACACTGCATCATCCTTAAAGAGGATTCTCTTTCGTCGGTCACATTCTAAATAATTATTACATACAGTACTTATACACTGTGTTGTAAAAACGATGGGCTAACATCAATTAAGATTTAAAAACAAAACAATGACAAACAGGGTGGCCCACCGAAATCAAGCGTATCTTGGGGCGCTGATTCTCAATTTATCGAAAATCATTCAAGAATAATTTGTAAGACAGTCAGGGATTTGGGAATTTCCGTTACCTATATTCAACACCAAAACGGGGATGATTTTCATATACAATACCCTGAGGAACGGGGATATATCCGAAAATTTTCCCTAGCTGTCATACAACCGTTCGTTGCAATGAAAACGTTCAAGGGGGAACGGACACGCGTATGTACCTAACAGGGTAGAGGGAAGGAAAATTTAAAACTTAAAAGAATATACCTATGCCTGGCTGAGGAGTATTTGTTTTAAGACAATCGCCAATACCATGTTTGAATCAAAGAAAATTTAATTTAAAATTAAAATGAACAAAATTAGATCAGGTATTTTTTATAGATAGGTACTAGTTGTGGTTACGAATCAACAATACGAGAAATTTTCACTAATTGTCTTTTACCACGGCGCGAAAATACGCCGTGGTCAGGGGCTTCACTAATGAAAGACAAAAAAAATTCGATCAATTCGGATCTAATTCGTTCATTTCGAAAACATGCGTCATTTTGATTGGTCAAATTTTCTAAACCGACAGGTCGGGGCGATTGTAACCCTAAAAATTTAAAAATTTCAAATGTCTGCAAATAAACTTGAATGGGTGCTGCTTTTTGGGCAGCACTTTTATGGAAACTAATATTTGGAAATCAAAAATAAAATCTACAAACTCATCGGGGTTTCATTTGGAATTGGTGACTATGTACTACATATATAATATATTTAATACTAGTACATCATCAATGGAAATATTTTTGTTTATGCATACTTCAGATCACTTTGTCCTTCTGAAAAACTATTTTTCTTTAGTGAGATTCTTGGAATTATTATTAAAACTAAGAAAAATTCTGTACCGACCCCGTTTTATAGATGGATGCGATAATCATTTTCAAAGCCATTATAAAAATCGTAAGACAACAATTTTAAAAATGTAGCACGTAAACCACAAAAAAATATAGTACATAAAGAAACAGGATACGTGGACACTCGATATGCATTTGTTCAAGTACGAAGGCATGCATACAGATGCAATAGATAAACTAGATACTTTATAAAAACCACCTGTTAATTTAACCGACACGCCGAAGGAAAGGTGATATGACACGTCGACCACCTTGAAGTAAATAAATAAAAAATAAGGCGCAGTCATTTTCAATCCATGTTACGTATCTGCCAAATTAACCAAACAGATTCTTATCTTCAGTAGGTATAGAGTTACCGGAGTATTTTTACAAGAGCCAGGGAGAGTGGCACCTTAGTTCCATTTTTATACGAAACAAACTTCTTTTCTCTATATAGCAAGTTTAATTTCGGGTTCGGTGATCCGCGAAATTCTTTTGTAATTTGCATTTTTGCTACTTTGAATGTTGGGTATGAATAAGAAACAGGAATAAAGTGAGAAAGCTGGGTTTGTAAGTTTTTCTCTGTGGTGATTCGATTATGGGTTGATTTGTTTACCTCCGGTTCCGTGCACTCCATTTGCTGGTCACTGAACCAGCTCTACTCGATGATTCTCACTTGACTTCCTATTTTTATTTACCGTGCCTATTACTTCTGCAGAATTAAGAGTATTTTAAAATTAGTAAATTTAATTAACGCAAGAATTTTAATTTAAAGTTGTTATGTTACCACTTATAGTTTTATATAGAAAAATTTCAATAACTGCATTGAATTAAGGAGTACGTAAGGAGTATAAAGTAAGATAACAAAAATATTTAAATATTTATTCTGATAGCGGAAAATAGTATCCGCAAAAACTGATTCGGGATTACTAGGAATAAGAATAGTTATAAAATTAAGCTTGTACAAAGATTTGTAAAAAAAATTATCAAAAGTGAAATGAATATTTTGTGGTTAATTTTCTTTTGCTACCCCTAATACTAAGCCGTCTGAGATGAGGCAGTCGCTTCACCAATACCGAACGCTTTTTTCCATATTTCCTAATTTATAAGTTCTGCTAAAATATACCTATACTGTCTGTAACATGATAAATGATTTTATGAAATATTGTTATCTACAAGGTGTATCAAAAATATAATTAGGTATTTGAACTTGAGACAGATGGATCCAAGTTGAACCCAACAGTGCTACTCAATTTTCAAAAATTATTAAAGTAACTATAATGTGGTAAACATGTAAAAACTTGTATGATAAACTAATGCCAACATATAACATTGTCTTGGTATTAACCTGCGGTGTTCAAGCAATTTTCGGGCAAATTTTCAATTGCTATTCTCTCGTACCTTACCTCATTATGAAACAAAGGATTTTTTTGGTTTGTACTTATATAGGTTTTCCAGAAATTCGCAGACAAGATCATAGGAAAAATAATAAAAACATTATTATTAGCGCTTTCTACTTAAAATTATTGAAGAATTAAAGGCCCTACACTACCTATAACGTGTTTGATTACCTACTGCAAAATAAATTAGAGCATTATAATATAATGATCTTTATATTATTTTTTCCCCATAAATCCACCAAGCAAATATGTAAATACAATGGTTGCGGGTAAAAAATATAATTGCAAGATTGTAATATTGATCAAAATTTTTGGAAATATGCTCCAGAACTATTTATTAAATATTTCTTGCTATTTCAATCAATATAAGTGTATTCTGGAGTTGGTTTGTTGTCGACCTATAATTTCAATTTTTTAAGCATTTACGTCCTAAGTTTACGTCAGACAGACGACCTTAGATCCATTAGAATGTAATGAATCATACATTCATACATGGAACGTAACAAATCAATTTAAAAATTAGCGTGAGTCTGATTTGCTATTAGAGAAGATATCAAAACTTAATTTAAACATTTCAGCATTTTCGTATTTAGAAAAAAAAGGTTCAGATTGTACTTACCAGTAAACTTCATTTTGGTGTAATTTTTACGTCGTCGGCAACCACAATTTTATTAAATATCAATTGATGGAACTTTCACGTTTGCACAACAGAACTCCAAAAACACTTCACTGGGGCTTCTTTGTAAATAATATCACCAACATTATTCAGTCTACTATTCTTAAATTTTTCTAATTTAATGCATCACCAAAACACCACCTACAAGCTTCAATAACAGACTGAATAAAATTTATTAGCTCGTCTAGCGCTATTATCTTGTTGTAGATGATAAGAAACGTGTTATATTATCAGTACTTCTTATATTCTTCCTTTGTGTTTATCTACATCGCACATATATTATGTTTGAATAAAACACATTTGTTAGTCATTGCACAGGTGTGGTACCTAGTCGAAAAGTTTTATAAGACAAATACCTAATTTAATAATTATTTTCTCATTCTTTCTTCGATTCTTTCAACAAAAAAAAATTTAGTTTTGGCTAAATTTTTAAACATCAACATCACATTTTAATACAAGCTGCATTTCTGACCAAGAATATTCCCTGCCTTGTGATAAACTACGGAATTTGTTTGGGCCAAGTGATACAGAATCGTTTTTGGGCTTCTATCGTATAGCTACTCTTCTTTGCATAACATGAAATTCAAGCCAAATTCTGCACAGAAAGAAAATGTTTACCTATATTTAACTTCAAAGGTCTGATAATAATCCTGATTCCATTAATCAATTAAAAAAGAAAATAAATTTGTTCCTGAACCCATATCCGGGCAAGTTTCCAAAGCCAACGTGCCAAAACTTTTTAATCGAATTGAACCTGCTCTAGTAGGATAGCCTACTAGACCATGATTTTTCTCCTCCTCCTCTCTTTCACCCTTAATTCGTCTCCTTTTTTTTACAGCAACCCGAAATTAAAATTTCAAAATGATTAAGAATCAAATTATTGATCACCTTGCGCTCTATGTATTAATTATTAATAGCTCTCAGTAGAATTCCAAAAGTACAACCTTCTAGATAAAGAAAAGAAAATCAAACAAGTTAAAAAACATCCATTAAACCCTTTATGATGGTCTCATTTAAATTCAAGCAAGCAATTAAATATTAATTAAAGTTAATTAAGTATGGAAGCAACAAAATTCAAACAGGTTGCAGTTTGTAACAACAAATAAGTGGCGATAATGTATGGATCATTAAACTCTTAAAATTCAACAGTGTTAAATAAAGAAGGCAATGAAAGGTGTAATTGATAACAGATGATCGTCTGCAGTTTTCCGGCGCGTTGCTTGTTCAATGGATGTTCAGCGTGTTTTATTCATCAAATATCCATCGCTAACTCAATTAAACATGGCTCGAGATTCGATTTCTTCCGATGAATGCTCGCTCCGCATGCACTCCAAGATGATGCTCACCACATACACTGTTAAAAAAATCTATTATAAGGGTTCGTTTTTAGATTGTAACAGATTTTACCGATTTTTAAATTCTGTCCTCCTTCAAAGAAAAGTTAAAGCTCATTATGAGGACACATTTCGTTTACAAGTTGGGAGGCTTATTTTTCACACTAGATATTGCGAGTTCGAATCTTACGTGGACAGACTTTTATGGTATTATGGATATTAATGTCTTTGCCTTAGATTAAGTGTTGTTTGATGAAGGGGGTTGCACATTATGGCCCTGGCAGTTGCACTCCTCACTTGTAAAAACGCATTAATATTTACTAAATAATATCAAAAGTAGTTGAGAGCCTCATACAATGAAATCTTGTTATGCCGAAAAGTCTTTTGAAGAGTAGATAAAGCGGTCTATAAAACATCAACACAGTAGCAAGGTGTCGACTAAAAACATAATTTCTGCTAATTTATTATACGGATGTCAACCTCGAGTGCGGCCCTTTTATGGCAATTTTAACAATGACTCCCGTGTTAAAGCACCTCAGCAGCTGCTGTTTGGGTTTGGGGTCGCCGCTAGTAAAGCTTTTGTTGGACATCCTAGTCTCAATATGTTAGGTATGTTAGACGTCTCTGGGATGATTAGTTATCCTAAAGGTCAGCACCCAGCTCTATAAAGTTTTGACGTGAAATACCATCAGAGTTAACACGGTCGTAGACAAATTAACCGCCGTGGATGTCCTTTCAAAACTTTTTGGGGTTTATAGATTTTCTGGACATTGTATTTTTATAAAATCAAGGAAACTGTGCTTATTGTCGAAATTTCACATTCCATCATTCAAAATTATTTAGAATAAAATAAAAAAATTCAGAAGTTTGCTTTTGCAAGAGCAACAATGTGGGCCAGACAAGATTGGGATACAGAAGTTTACTCCTTCTAACCTCATCGTTGTTGAATTGGTTACCAATTTTCATTCTTTTGCTTTTCTTTGCATTTATTTTTATTCCTTCTCTTTATACGGTATTACTCAATTTTTTGATTGCAGTTTGCTCTTTTCGTAGGACTGTCCTCCATCAGCGGACACCGCACTACCATACAGAAACTACTAACACCCCTGTAAAATGTGCTAAAGAGGAATATGTAATACTAGCCGAACCGAAAAAAAGATAAACCAACATAAGCAAAGCAAAGCTTACCTAACGGGTAAGAAAAAGGAAAAGTATACAGGTATAAGAAATACGTATGTCGAAGTTTGCACAGGAATGCAGAAACGCTGGACATTACTTTTGCGCTTAGCCGTACAAAGAAATATATTTTCAAGGAAGAAAACCTGAGGCCTTTAAACGTTTACTACCTACGGTATAAAACCAAACGCCTTCTAATACGTAGTCATATTATAATAAATAAAAGTCCCTGCTTTCAAAAGCATTGAAAATTGCAATTTAACGTCATTCTGATTTTGGATTGAGTCATCCAGTTAACAACATTATTCCGTTCGGCTGCAATGATCCTACACATTAGACAATTGGTTACGGCAGCATGCAATTGTAAAGGAGGCAATAACACTAGTTTCTAATGTCCTTTACAATCGAAACACGAATAATACAATAGAACGAGGGTTATTTCAACTACCTCTGCAAAGTTTGAAGTAATAGATACAGAAGAACACTTTTTATTTACAAAGTTTCAGCCTGTATATCTTAACTTAAATTTTTGTATTGATATATTGATAATATTTTTTTGTGTCAGAAGTGTCGATTATTGTTTTTTTTTTCTCCTTTTCACCATTCATTAATTCTTTTATTTGCAAAATCTGTACGAAGCCTTTGTTTAGGTGTTGCCTTTTTTTATCGGCATTTCACGTATCATTTTCAAAGCATATTCATATTGCTTTCCGGCGAAATTGTGTATGAGAAACGGGACAGTTAGTAAATCAAAGCATAAATCATCGGAAGGTGCTGCACTATCAGGACGGTTCAGCAGGGGTAGGCGTGGAGTGCTCGACGCTCGGTCGCGCCTGATTACCGATGATGGATGACCCGCGAAAGCTCCACGTGAATCCTGATACCAACACCGAGATATACGGTTATGGGCAAATAATATCCATGCAACTCTAGGGCTAATGGAGAGACGAAATTTCAAATCTACTGGACGCTTTTTGATATAAGAAATAATTTATAAAATCTGTTATAGTGTCATAAACCTGTGGAACGAGTAAAATATCTTCCCATTGTTGTTATTACTTTTTTAAACAAAAACTGTCCTAAAGTTTTAATCCTTAACCCTTTTTTATTTAACAGAAGGAAGAAATAAATCTATGAGACATAAAAAGAGTGCCTTCTAGCTTTTACCATTTTCATATTTCTGAAACAAATGATTGGATGATCAAACAACATAAGGGTATTTTAAACAGAATGGGGCTCCCATTCATCTTACACAGCAAAGTTGAATTATAAATTTTTTTTAGAAACCGCATTGTAAGTTTAAATTCTCCGATTATATAGCCTCCTAGATCGTATACAATTTAACTCCTTGGCGAATTTTTTGTATCTTAAAAATTCGATTTTTGAAACCTCTATTAGTGTTTAGGATAGACTAAGACTTTCGATAGAGGATAATAAATTATATTGACAAAAAAAATAAACTGTGTCTTCTTCTATCTATGTCTTCTTGGCTCTTGTGTCATGTCCAATGCGTTTAATGATAATTTTTAAATAAATGTTCATATTGTTAGAATTATCAAGAGTATTACTCATGCTATCTATAGGCGAAACTACGGGTGGTGACGGGTAGGCCCGGGCACCGTCTAAAGAAAGAATAAAAATTCATAGGTGAACAGTACGCACAACAAAAGAAAAGCTTCCTCATGAATGTTAGTTCTATAGTGTGTATTAGAGAACCACATTACTAATACAGTTGCACAAATTAAATACAAAGGTGAAGTCGCGGCGTCACAGTGACGACAACTTTTGGCGGATTGCACTGCCACCCCATATGCGTTTACGATAAAAACCTAAACTGATAGGTTTTATTTAATTATTAATCGGTAACGCAAACACGGGTCAACCCACTACCAAATAAAATACTCTAGTTTCGCCTATGAAGCTACCACAACTTAGGGGTAGTAGAGCTTGCAATGCCATAGTCCCATAGTTTTGTCGGACGATTTATTAGAATATGTGCAACTGATGGCAAGCTTATTTTTACCAAAGATGAGACTAATTTCCATCTAAACTGTGTGTACTAATTTAAAATATTCAAACAAAGTTGATGTGTTGGCGTCCATAAATTCCAGAATGGAAAATACTTTTAAAACAAGATCTTACAAAATGACACTCAAGGTAACTTTTTAAATATTTTTAAGTTAATTAGGTTAGAATGGACTTTGAAATGATTTTTTTCTGAATTCTCCTACGTCAACTTCCAAGAATTTGTAAATAATCTGTTTGTGTTGAATTGGCTTACAAACACATGTCAAAAATGGTATGTAGGTGTATACCATGTTATCCATTTTCAAACTAAACCATTGGACGTCTAGGTTCATCTAAATTATAGTCAAATACAATACTCGACCTTGTTTACTAGTACCTACGTTTAACAAATTTCTTCAAGTTTTCTTTTTGGATTGTGTTATACAAGCCACCTACATAGCATATAAAAGGACAAGCTGAGCTTTTCACTTTATAAGAAATCTAATTATCTTTGTTTCCCTTTGTACTTGATTTACAAGAAAATAAGGTAACCAGACGTAATTTAGTTTCCAATCTAATGCTGAGTTATTTATAATGGCACCGGGGCGCGTCTCTTATATAACTCTAAAGCCTCTAAGAAGCAGAACGGTTGTGGTATTAACTGTTCCGTATAAATCTTATCGGCGTCTTGCAAGAGTGGCTTCGACGGCCCGATTGATCCTGTATATATGGCTTATATCTGTCTATAAACAGCTCGAGTCGTAAATTAACTGGGATGGATGCGATGAAGGAAATTCATTTTCCAGTTGTTTGAGTCGCCAGTGGAGCGCGCAACTCATTCCTCGAGTTTCTTGCTCTGTTTGTATAAGTTTGCCTAATCACCGTACCGTTTCTACGGTATTTATCTCCGAGAGATCGCGAATATTTGATACGTCTGTTGCTTATTTTGTTGAGCTTGTAATATTCCATTTGTACTCTGATTTCCTCCGATGCCATCCTAAAATTCACCACCGCAAATTATGAAATCAGAAAACCCATCACATTACAATAATTAGACAGATTTATTCGCTTCGTTTCAGTTTTCTCGTTTTCAGGCTTACGAATTAATTTTATATCTTCGACAATAAGTTATTACTTCTTTGAGTATATACCTGGCTTCAATAAAGTTTCGTTAGCTTATTTGTAGATAGTTCAGTAAGCAATTACGCTTGTAAATACTTACTTAACATGTCAACGAGTTCAGTTCAGAGAAAGAAAAAAATTTTGAAGAAATAAAATTTACATTTTTTTTACACCTTTGGAATATATTACACCGAGTGGTTGGTCATTTCCCTGGCCGTATAAGCCCTTTACTTTGCTTATCACAATTATTATGCGTATTCCTGCTCCCCACTGTTATGGACAAAAATGGTAATGGTGCCAAATTGAAGGTTCGGTTCTTCAAGAAAGTTTCCTTAATTGCAGTTTATATTTGTAGAAAACTTTATTATCTGAGAAATTACATTATAAAAATAAGGGTAACGAAAAAGTGGAGTTAATGGCAATTGTGACAACTCCTCATATGTACTTTGAAACACTTTTAGTATGCTATGGTATAAAAAAAAAAAAACTACGAACATGCAAAAACATAATTTTTGTCATGGCAAACCATGATTAATCAAATTTTGAATCGCTAGAGTCCTATTCCGTCACAAAATAAAAAAAAATTAGTTTTTTAAAGTTAATTTTCGTTGTTCTGCCGGATTCTTTTAGTTCTGTTTACAAACGAGGCTCTTTACTTGACTAAATTTCCCATCTCCTTTTCGTTATGGTTCCCTATAGCCTATCTTCCAAGAAATGCAAGGTGTTGGAAATGTACTAATTATTTGTAATTAAATTGGTATACATATTGCGAAAAACAACGAAAAGTCTTCCTCGTGCTTTACTAATAATCAATATAACTAGGTAGAGTAGATTAGAGTTTCTTACAATTAATTTTTGTACTTAGTTGCAGATTTTGGAGATTTTCCTTGTGAAAGTATGGATAAGGGGAAAATCAGGCCAGAAGTCTCGGCTACGCTTTGACTCGTAGTTCTTTACCTCGAATATAAATATGTCTTTAGTTTTTACATTCTTTATTACTAATTATTTAACTAGTCAAACATTTATTTGACATTTCCATAGACGCTTAATTAGTTTTTCTTAATACTATATACAGAATGTTCTCTCTTGGATGTCGGTTCAGAAAGTATTTGTTGAGATTGGATTTCCACAGCAAGCTATACGTTAAGCAATTGATAACGACTATTGTTGAAGTAAAACAATGCCACTCAATTGGAGCTTATTATTAAAAAAATAAACAAAAATTACGGAAATGGTTCAAATATCTCGCCTTCACATTCCATAGAAATTTTAACTGAGATATATACAGGGGTCATCGCGACTGTATTAATTATTGAATGTGAAGACATATTTCTGCAGGTCTTTTAACTGGTAAAAGCTGTTTTTTTATTCTGGAAAACTGTCCTTTGAAATATTCTGTTTTTGCTATTTGTACACCAAAATGCGCTGATGCTCCGTCCTGTTTATTGGTACCTTCTGAATGGCCATGTGGGGCAATTCTGTCCTTATTTAGTAATCTATCCCGGTCATTTTCGAACTGAATGAGGATTTCTCATCACACTACTCTTGTAACTTGTATTTTTATAATACGTTCTTGTGTAAATGCAGATTCATTGCTCCAGAGGACCAGAGGCAAGTTTCTCTAAACCGGGAATCCTGGTCAATCATCTCTACAAACATTAACTCTGAAGTTGAAGAAATATAGCATTGGAAGAATTAATTTTTAAAAATTCGAATTAAATATTAACTAAAATATGAATTTTTGAGAACAAAAGAACGATTTTCCTTCGATTCAATAAGTTTTGATCAACGCAGGAAACATGCATGAGTAGTATTTCTGATACATGTGACTGATTTTCATATACTGAACCTCCGTATTTTCTTCTTATCAGGACATGCATTTACACGTTTACAGAATAACTAGTTGGGTTTATCGCTTCACACTTCATTCTTGCGAACACAAAATGGCAAAAGTTTAGTGGCAATGTTATGCGCTATCTGGAAAACTTCGCTTTCAAGAAGCGCAGAGCGTATCTCCCCTCGAGCCGGGATTTCATTATCTGTGCTCCACCAATTCCGCGATTCTATTAAAGTATCAGCGTTTCCTTGTTTTGGTAGTCATGAAAATTGCCCATAAAGTAAGCAGTAAAAAGGCTAACTTGGCTACCATAAATTAATTTTTTTTTTCTTAAAATATTCCTACAAAAATATACCTATAGCAAAAGGATATAAAATCAACGTCGAATATTTTCTGATTAGGAAGGTTCGTAGAATTAAATGTACTGCTAAAAATATTAAAATTCCAAGTGTAGTGATTCGATATTTTAAATGGCATACTCAATTTAATGGTTATAATATAGGAAGGTTGATGACTTTAAATTAAACGATATGTTAGCTCAAACATCAATACATTTTATCTGAAGTTGCTGTTGGAAACGGGCTCGATCAAGTGCTAATAATGACTAAGATATAGCTTTACATCCATCCGGCTACAGCCGTATTTTCATGTAAAAATTTGTCGAGGATGTGGAAAATATCGACGGCTTATGTTTCAGAATATCAGAACATTTTTAAATACATTTTTCAGTTGAATTTGTCACTATGGTAAAATGTAATGTCGGTTTTTCAGTTTAAAATAGACACGCGCTTTCATTGTTTAATTTAACTGAAAGGAAAGTTTTGTTGTCTAATGCATTCGCGTATTAAGGTTTAGTGTTTAAGGAAAACTTTAGGTACAGCTTGTCAATTTTTTTAAACTAACATGAACAGGAAACAATGTACCATGTCCGGTTTTGTACGAATTACAACTCCTGAATTCAGTATTGGCGGCTGACACGCCTTATTCTCTTATGCCTTTTGGCAATACCTCAACGACATCGTTCTTAGGTTTTTATTAGGTAAATGAAAAAAAGTTTATATTCCTAATCCACAGAAATCCAGTTTCTTAGATTTTTTCTAGGCGTTTTCATGTAAATTTCCATTTAAAATCTCAATTAAATAAAATTTAGAATTCGCTTTTTAAAGAAATCATTAATTTGCGTATGAATTGTGTTATAGTAGTAATTTATTCAGAGCATGATTATAAATTTAGAACATGCTAATTTTCAATGTTGCGTGGGGGCTAATTAAAACCTAACACTTTGTTTTATCGTTACAAATTTAGTTAAAAGCTTTATGTGATTTAAAATGTAAATCATTTGTCAAAAATATATGTAAAGTTTCTTTAACAAGTGCTAATAGCTCATGATAACGTCAAATTAATTGTAATGTTAAAACGTTTAAAATATTGATTAAAAAATATTCTATTTGTAGCAAAAATTATAAACTGCTCAAAAAAATTAGCGAGTCAGTACAATGCACGAAACCTGTCATTGTTGATTGAACTTCGATAGGGTTAGTGCAATATTTATTTTTAATTTTAAAAAGCTTGGAACACAGCCAAATATCGCGTTGTTACGCCACTGGCAGCTCAATAGGCTCAAGCTTCATAAATTAAAAAAAAATTAGGAAGAGACTATAATATAAAAAAATTTGTCTTGTCCTGTTAGAAGTCCAATTTAATAGAGATATTAGATTAAAAAATATATACAGGGTGTCAATTTTAATTTGCCCATCATTGGTATAACATTGGTAAAATAAGAAGTTCCATTTCTGTCTAAACCGGAAGTGCCCTAAAAAATAAATTTTAAGTAAACATAAAAATACTGAAACTTTCCTCATTATACCAACTTTTCATCTCTACAGGTAACAAACTAATGGTGGACAAGTTAAAATTGGCACTTATATAAAAATATATATCTTCTTGAATAAATATTTATAAGCGGTTCCCTTATTTTTTTATAAAAAATCAAATTGTGATAATTAATAATTATTTATAAGATATTTTTATAATAGAACTAATATGGAGGTATGTGCGAGGGTTAAAACTTTAAAAGGAATCTAATCATCCGAAGGAACAGACTTATCGGCTCCTACTATCATGTCACCGGCTTCATCTAATTGACATTTTAGATAATCCACATGACAGCGTCGTATAAATTCAAATGTGATTCCAGTTTACCTACCAAGGACAAAGTTAACCTCCGCCACCGCCATATACATATTTTGCTTTGGTAGTAAACACGTAATAGGAGGTCAAATTGTACGCCCTTATCCCCCAGAAGATGTTAATTATTATAATTTTCCACCCCCTCGATGTACCTATTTGGAAAAGTCATCTCGCTTCGTTTGCCGTTCCGCTCCTTGATTATTTAATTCAAGTCCTGATAATGAGAGAAACGAACTGAGAAAGATAATTACGACAGAAAATACGGTCTCGTGTTTGCCGAGAACTAATAAGTACAGCATCTAACTTGTTACCGTTGCACAGACTTACTTATTTTGTGTACGAATGTTTTGAAACTCCCCAGTAATTTGGATTTATTTGCCTTCTCAGGTTATTCGAGCGAGAATTTCTAATTTGCTTAATAATTATCTACGAGTATTAAACTACTTCGTACTTAAAATTTACGCACTAGTCTACTACATCTATATACAAGATGCTAATATAAATTTTAGAACGAGGACATACTAAACCAAACAAAAACTTTAATAAAAGAAAATTAGATCTGGAATCTTTAGCAAAAAAATTTTTAGTTTAGTTCTGATTTACATTATTTATTATTTTTTGAGATTTCAATTCCTATTCCATTAATTAATTTCAGTGTCTGCAGGTACTTCAACAATTCTCACACCTTCCTCATTTTCATCAATTTCAGGAACAATCATTAAGTATACTATGGGTTGTAAAAGTATTGTCAGCAGTTCCAGCATTAGTAGAATCAGTAACATCAATATGATTGCTACTATCGCAATGGGTAGAAGAACCAACAGCTCCAGTAGCACCAACACCATTATTTGCTAATTCAACCATTACGACTTCTAACACCATCAAAGATATTAAATAAATAGTTTTGAACACAGAAAATATTAACGCATAATTTAGCATTGTGTTTTAGATAATCGGAAGATGAACGAATAAGAGTTCATTCATTTATTTATTTTAAGTGTGGAGGATTACATATTTACGTTGAATTTTAAGTAAAACATGATTTGCTTTTAATTAAGTTCCATATCTTATAAGTGCAGCCAGCAATTACCTACAATTTAATATTAAAATTGATTTTTTTTGATAGCCAGGTTGAATAATGTCAAACTGACAAATAATGTGGGAAGGTTCAATCCGTGGTCGTCTGCGTTGATCTGTCGGTTATAAAGTCTGGGAAGCTGGTCACGATAAACTCTATATAAAGCCATGGCCAACTGTTTGAAGCTGCCCATGATAAAGCATTAAAAATTTCAATATTAGAGGCACTAGGAACACAAGCAAGAAGATACTGCAATATTGGAGGTTTGAAACCAAAAGTACCTATACATTTTTAACAATCAGACTGTAACAATGCAATATACTAAAAAAAATAATTACTGAAGATAATCCAATGGATAACAGGATTTTCTGATCAACAATGAAGTAAGGTAATAATTTTCTTAAGTTATCGCGTTCTCTATTAAAACGTAACTCTAAAAATACTTCAGGAAGAGTACCTCTTTTTATTTTATTTAAATAAAATAAGTACCTAATATAACTACTTTCAGTATATAAACGTTGAGCTCAATAAGCTCGACAATGGTTCTTATTAACAATACATAAAGCACAGCATAAGTCACTGCAATGTGTAAGTGCCTATTTAACGTGTACTTCAGAATCCCTTAATTCGTGTTTAATAACAATACATGAAATAGATTCAGGTTCTGTGGGTCAGATCTAATTCGAGCCTTAGAAAATGCTTGCAAATATGGACACACATAATGTGATTGTGGTTAATCGCATAACGGAAATCGGCAATGCACCCAATGTGAAAATGCATCGACAGTAGTAATAATGTCGCGCGGTCGGTAGCTCTCTTATTATCATCCAGGTCCGCACTAGCCCTTCACCACAGGGTGTCATTACTTATCCTAAACTGACTCTTTTTAGCCTCACCACTCAACCAACACTAATATCCTTTTATTGTGCTAGCCGAGCCTCTGGATTCTGTATTAATGCTTTATTGTCACATCCTCGCTTCAGAAATACGATTCTATAATGTACTTCAGGTCTATCTCGCTTTATAGCAAGACAAATCAGAAAATAATAAATATTATCGTTCTGAAAAATTATCATATGTCAATCCGACAATATAAAACTGTCATCGTATTCATCAAAATAAATATCAAGTTCTTTAATATTTCTTTTTAAAATGTCCTGATAAGGCAATACCCGACGTCCTCTTCATCTCAATGGCTTCAAAATTGTTAGAACAGTAACAAAATGTATACTGTATCGCTATTGAATTACTGGACATTTATTACCAAATATTAATAAAATGATCGAAGCAGTTGTGGACTTCCTATCAACAATAATATTGCTTCCGGTTACGCTGATAACATTGGGGATGCTACTTACGATAATGTTAATTTTGGAAGTGACGCAAATTATAATGATTCCAATTTATGCGTTGATTAGCTGGTGGTGAAGTAAATAAATTTAAAATATAATTAAAATACCTAACAATTAAATATTTCGTCAAATACTTTGTGTTGCTCTTATTAATTTAATTGGACCTGTATTGATTATGTAATAAAACATGTAATAGACATCGAGTTTTTTAAATGAAAAAGCACGTCTTTTCTCGATAAAAGCAGTTTATTATTCAACGAGCAGTAATGATTACCATTAGTACTCAAGAGGATAATATTTGCGACACGAGAGACAGCGAGTAGCGTAAATCATCCGAGATATCAGGATTCGGTTCTTTCAGTTACTGCCGAACTTTCCCAGGTGGATAAAGTATCACTTATGCACAGTCAACGTGTTCCATAGTTAAATTAAGGTAAAACAAATAAATTTTCAATATGCTGATCTTAATATTTTGCGAATTTGCATTTTCTACAAATTTCCACAGACATCTTCTTATATTAACTTTAAACCATTGACCTAATCGCGTATATTCAGCAATAAACTCGAATATCTAAAATGGAATTTTTGGAAATTCTGACCCACCCGTTTTCTTAAGTCTCGTTGACTAATAAATGGATTTTTATATTGAACCCCTTGTATTAGTTATTCTTCCTGAAGTTGTCCTGTATCGTTAAGAGACTGACCTATCAATTAAATCTCCTAAGCCTGGTTGCTACTTAATGGCAGTAAAATGAGGTTTGATCCTTCATGGCACACGTCCTACAAGAAGTTTATTGTTGTCCCTTCCCTATTGGGCTTAGGGGGTATTTACGTTAAAGTGTCGTGTAAGTAGACGTATCAGTTATTTTAGATTTCTCTTGTAAAGTTTCAGGATTTTGTTGTATATATTAGTGGACGAATCTCGAAAAAAGGACCTTTACTGTCCAGATATTGCTTTCCAATGGTTACTGTGTGCTTCACGAGAATGATTCTTCATATTTATCCCCTTGTCTTGCTGTAAGCAAGCTAACGTTTCATATTTTAACGTTTCTTAAAGCTACAGTAACAAACCGAAAAAAATATTTATTGTTTCAAATTTTCTTTTACACCCTAAAGGAATTATCTAAAGCCAACGTTTTTTAAATCCGTATATTTGGAAAGACTTACATTATTTTTTCTTAGCCAAACATTTCCATTTATCATAATATTTATCTATTCTTTTGTTATCTCTTGCTGCAACTACTGATGTTTCGTTTGAACACCCTACCATTAAATTAACAACTTCTAGAATAACATTCGTTATGAACACTACCAGTTTTAATGTAATTGCAAGTGGTAGCAAGATTATAATCGACACAAGCCATGTTAATCCATCCAACACCAACGACAATATATCAATCGCAATTAACAATAAGAGCATCGGTAACACCAATATAGCTGAGATGAAGGTTGTTGCAATTCTTAACACCACTTCGATTCCTCCAATAAGCACGAACGTGGACAGGACAAGTATGATATGGTAAAGGGCTTTGTATGTATTTGATGCACAAGCATTTAACATTTTGAAATGTTTTATAAAGGGTTAACTTGTAGAAAAATAGAAAACAGATTGTTGATTTCAGGTTTGAATTTGTTAAGGAACAGGAAACATTTTTTGTACAAATAATTTATCTAACTTTTGACTGTCGCGTTGTATGAGTCGTCTGCGTTGATCTGTCACAGTGACAGGTCAACGCAGACGACTCTTTTAACTTTACAGAATTATGTATGTAATCATCCCAGACGACTTGATTTCACAACCAACTATACAGGATGTATTCTAGGGGAAGATAAAAAAAACTATGCGATTCTACTTTAAAAACCGAACAATAAAGTCTTTAATGTTAACTTCAATATTTTCTTAAATAATATAATACGGGGTTAAAGTTTGTAAGACAAACGTTCTTTTATTCCAAGAATGAAATAATTATTAAATTAAATTCCTTCTCTTTTGAACTAACGTTTAGATATTAATCGGAAAGCGAGGTATACATAATGTTTGTGTTCCAGCCCTCTCAATAAAAAAAAGTTTTGTCAGGCACTCTGGATTAAGAGTTACCTATAGAATAATTCAATACATTTTACAAACCGTTCTAGATTTAAAACATTTTCCTAGGTAGAAAATTTCGGTTCAGTGGTTCAAGGTATAAATACAGTTACAAAGCTTCGACATGAAACAAAACCTTTTGGAACGACATGTGAAATCGACACGCTGTTTGAGCAAAGCGGATTTTTAAAATATTAATCGGTTTAGGGTAGTATACGTCATGCAGCTTTTGTATAAAGTAATACAAAATTGCGCCCTAGGGATTTGCTTTAATCAGCATAAGCTTTTCTCTATGTATACACATTTCAAAACCGAACATGTTTTGGTGTTTAGCTAAAATACCCTTAGATTACATATATTGTCTTATTATTAACTTTTTGTTAAATCTTCAAAAAAAATACAAGTTTTTTTTAATATTACTAATACTCCAGTTTTTAGATAGGAATGCAACATTTATCCACCTCATTATAGTTAAGCTGTGCCACAATGAAATGCGTTTTGGAACTCGAATGAAATCATAAGTGGAACAGGGATTTACCTTTATATGTTTAGTTACCTACTGATGTCGAAACCCCAAAGGAGGTGATAAATCGCATACATTGTGAAGAATCTTCGATCAATTCTTGTTTATAATTAACTCCAAGATTATTTTACACTGTTCCTAAATAAAAAAATATGAATTGCATTACGACAACACGTAGAAGGAGTTTATTTAATGATTCAGTCCTATAACAAGGTAGTATTAGTGCTCCCCCCCCCAAAGATTTAAGTTATTACCTGCCTTTATAAAATTATAATTGATAACTAACTCTACCGCGCTGGATAATGTGGATTAATAGCTGGGTAAGTAGGAAATGAGGGAAAAGGAAACATGTAGGTAGGACAATCGCCCCAAGTAGTCGCCTTTTACGACAGGCAGGGGATTCCCTGGGCCTATTCTTACTCCGGAACCCAGGCGGATCAAAGAGGGATAGAAATCAAAGATAAATCAGCGTGTAATGGAGCCTGCAGCCTGCACCACTTTGGAGAAGTTTACTGGACACAATACCAAAAGAGGCAGGTAGGACAATCAACCACACGTTAAGATGGTTAAAGCGAAACAAGGGAAAGCCTATGCCAACAGGTAGGAATGGAAGATGGGCCTGAGAAATTTTGGAACAAAGAACTAGAAACACATAAAAATAGATGGTATACATCTCAAAATAGACAGATGAGATCAAAGGAATGGTAGAGAAGAGAACTGAATGTTGACTGCTCAGAACAAGAATGTATGGGAAAGGATAGAGAAAATATATCTGAAGTGGATTTGCCATGGAAATTATTTTCGAGTTTTTAGTTACACTTCAAATCCATAACCAAACAGTAAACAATCGCCAAATATTTCAGGAAAATCGAATAAATTACAGTGGTCGGTTTCATAAAGTCTGATTGACCGACGCGACGGTTGACTAAACCATGATCAATTGTCCATTACTTTTAAAAATAACATCCATGACAATTGACCGTTGGTTAACTTAACAGGGAGTTAATAAACCTATCCTTCAAGGAAACTTCAGCTCCATTACATGAAAAAAGGAGGTAGCGTATTAAAAGTAAGAAACTTTTCAAAGAACGTGTTTCTAAATTTTCACACGAACATACTACACATACACAGCAGGAACTTTCTGAAAAGCCTAAATATTTTGGCAAAGCAATAACACTTAAAACTGAAGTGTAGAGGCTTTTCGAACACGTGTTGTTTAACAGGAATTGTTATAATACAGTAAATATCACCGCAGTTGTCCACTTAGCACTTGCGCATGCTTCAGTAGAACACATCGTTAAATTATTCCGCGAAATGATTTCAATAAGAGTCATTCGACTGATCAATCGCTATTTTTATTTTACTTCATAGGGTATACTGCTTTGTGCTTCACCTTTGTTTACGGTTATTCACATTTAGCTTGGGTTATTTAAGTGTAATTAATTGCAACGTATTTCCTTAAGGCAGTTCGTATATTCAATAGTAGTTTCACACTAATGTAAGCATTTCTAAGCTATTGTTAGATGTGAAGTTTTAGTTTAGATTAAAAAAAATAATTACCTTTTAAAATATTAGGTATTGGATACTTACATTCGTATAGACCGATTATTACCTTAAAATTGGCTCCCAACAGGGACATTCAGACATTAGTGGACGGTTCCAAATTGAATTTCTTTTATTAAAAATGTGAATATTCGCGAACAGATTTTATTAGTCGTTTCTTAATACGAGTATTTCAGAATATTTTAGTAAGGACTGTGTTCAAAAAGTAGTTCTCCAAATATGTGTCCTTGACAGAATTGCACCCTCAAATAATATCAGATCACTCTACAAACTGCCATACGCTAAATTGGCAGGCCACTGCATTCTGCAGATCTTCTATCGAAAAAGGTATTTTATATTTTCTCGAGTATGAGCTGGTGCATTATCCTGCTAAGAGTAGGTGTTCCTCAATTTGTCGTCACGCACATGTTAATACTTAGGCGCAAATTAGTGATCCATATTTATTAATACCTTCTGAGTTCAAGAATGAGCTTTAATTAAGGGTACGGTTAGTATGAATGTCTTTGAATAATGTCTCTGAATTATGCCTTTAGAAACAGGAACTTTTGCTACGAAATCTGGTTAGGGTCGTAAGCGCACAGAAAGATAGATTTATGCGCAATTGTGTACTTTGATGACGCACAAATTCTGTTAGAGATCAACAGAATGACTTTAAAAAAGCCAGAGGTATCCACATCCGTACAGAAAAAAAAGGTTACGAGAAAACAACGTTATATCAAAGAGGTCAGTCCGAAAACATGCAAATTGGGGGTGGATTAGTGGTCATCAGTGCTTTTCAGTGATGAATTAAGATTTAGTTTAACATGTGATGATGGTTTTCCAATTTGGGCACGCGCTTGTGAACGCTATCGGAACTGGTTCAAGGTATATGTTTAAACAAGATATGCTGTGGGCTACCATTTTTAACACTCCTGCAGATTTCTTTGTTCTGCGTGGGCGAGTGGGTGATGCCTGTACATCGAGTGTATTCACCATGTATTTAGGACCCGACTTTTAATTCGGATTTAACTCCCATTTACGCTAACCCACGGTCAAGTGCCACAGAAACAATTCTTGTAATAATGGTATCCATGACAACTGGCCGTTAGTTAGCTTAACTGGGTATTAAATCCAAGTTGAAAGACTGGTCCTTACTGTTGGCCTCTTAGATCAGGGGATCGTTAAGATCAGGAACCGGCCTGCAGCTCCAGAAAGTCTCCAAGAACTGCTGTTGATTTTTTTGGAAAAACGAACCAACATACCTCGAGAAGATAATACATGGAAATTAATTAAAACTATCTCACGAATATGCCAGGCCGTCATCCAAGCTCGTATGCAACTCATACGTGCTACTAGATTTCTTTTAATGATTAATTAATTTTATTTTAAATTCCCAAGCCTAGTTTTGCATAATCTTGCCATTTTTGTTTGTATTTTTGAGTTTAAAAGATAGGAATAATTAAATTTAATTATTTGTTGTTTAAACATAATATGTCTAGCTTTTTGTAGCTTTTTGAAAAATTTTCACTTGCTGCAATAAATTGTATGGTCGGCTAAATGTAGTTAGAAAGAAAAAAAACTGTTCTAAAAATTCAAGATGAGGGCAGTACTCAAAAATTATTATTACTCGAAGAAACAAGTTTTTTCCCCAAAAGTATGCCGAACAATTTTTAATTCAAAGGCTTCCAATTTTGAATAGTGACCCCGTTTTAGCAAAAGCGAGTTCTCTAATAGCGATATGCTTAATATATTTACTCCCACTTTTGTTATTAATTATCAATATTGATTACACTTTGTAATTTCCCCGTTATTTAACACGTGTAAATCAGTGCGCGTGTAGAGTAGATACCCTTTATAAATCTATTTACTGAATGTTCAGTTCAGGTGGATTTCATAAGCCTCACGCCTGGGTTATCCACACCAAACGGTTTCACGGTGAAGTGACCGTGTGCTCACCCATTAGGGTTGATAACCACCGATGTATGTCTCTGAATCCCTCAAACGATGCGGAGACAGACGCTGTTTTGCGTGTTTGATCACTATTTTACACGGAAACCTCACCATGCCCCAGTCCTTTATAAATAATTACGACGTAACAAACACCTACGAAACATCTTACTCCAACGTGATTATTTTGCACGATCAGAAAACTTTTCCTTTGAGTTACCAGGAAATGATTAATGCCTCAAAATGCCAAACTTAATTATTATAATAAAAGGAGGTCTTCATAAAACGGTGCCATATTTAATTTTTCTCAAAATATAAATAATTTAAACTGGAATATATTACTACGCCTACACCAAATTATGTACGCCACAATTTTTAGGTAGGTATTGCAAAATTATACAATTCTACATAAAAAATACGACAGATTTGGTTTCCTTTTACAAAAGGTCATTAATTGCTCATAGCGCAAAGCGTAAATCCGAAAACGAACTCAAAATAATAAGAATCTAAAAAAACAAAATTAAATTTACATTTTCCAAAACCAATAAAAAATCGAGTCTATTTTAAATATCCTTTCTGTGTTCCCACCCCTTCAATTAATTTTCTCTTATACCCCACGCTGCGGGATCTGATAAAAAATTCAATAAGGACCATTTCAACAGAAAAGATTTCTGTGGTGGATTTTTCCAGAAGACGTATTACTTCTATCTGAAGCTAGACCTCCACCATATTTGTGTATTAAAAGCAAATTGCCGATTGTAAGAAATAGTTGACGCACAACCACGTAGAAGGAGCACCACAATTTCTTTCAAATTTGCGCTTTTAGTATATTCTCTATCTCTTTTTATTTCATTCTTTTTACTAGAAACTTCTTCCATTATCATTTATTTCACAAAATAATAACAAAGGAACTTTAAAATAGTAGTCTAGCAATCGTTCTTGTAACCGCCAACAAAAACAGGGAATCTGTGATGTAGCCCTTTTTGCCGAAAATGGACTTTTTACTAAATTTAGTTAAACGTTTGTAAACTCCAACAAACCCAGCTTTTCGAAAAAACCGTACTATTTTCGCCTGAAAGAATTGTTTCTTCATGTATTTCGTGTCGCTGGTAGCATCTCAGATTTGGATGCTGTGTAGATCTAACTGAATTTCAGAGTAAGTTTGTATTTGGGCCCGATGATCGTGGGTTCAAATCCTGCTCACGTTGGTAAGATTTGTATAAATCCGAAGTGAATCTTAAGCATGCGTTGTTCCTTCTCGGATAGGAATTAAAACTGAAAGACGCGAATAAGTAAATTTTGGACACAATAGAGATCTCTCCAGAGGGTTGTAATTCCTATCACTAATCCCTTTGAAAAATTGTGAAGCCAAACCAGTTGGAGAATTAAAATAAAATTTTCATATTTTCCAAGAAAAATAAAAGAAAAAAAGAACACGTTTCTTTCTTTTCTTTACACTAAAGTAGTACCTATATACTTTAATAGTAAGTCATTTATATTTTCTACTTTTACCATTCTATACGAATTTCTACACGTCGGATTTGCATAAAATCTGTGCCCCCTATATTGTGACTTGTCGTTTAACGATTTTGCAAATAAAATTGAATTAAAACGATTTAACAATAGGTACCTGACAATACCATCAATACCATTTAAACGTGTGTTCTTAATGAACAGGTTTCATGAACTTAATAATACCAGTGGTGAATAGTGCCGCACCCCAAAACTTTTATTTAAAGGAACGCAAAATGCATTGGGAGTTCCGGGCGATTCCGTGTGAACCAAATATACAATTACTGTAACGGAGGCCGTAATCAGGGGCGCCCCATCGCGAGTCCGCCCCATGTCCTGCTGCTGAGAAAGACTCGATCAGACGTCATTCTTGCATCTATTATTGAACGGCGATTTTCTTTGCGCTTTAATTTTTATCCTCCCTATTTTTATTGCGCCGCATTGTTTGAGCTCGGTTTGAGCTGAGAAACATTTAAATTTGGGGCGTTTTCTGAAAAGCCCGAATCTTTAATTCTTAATGCTCCTTTGTTGCCGGGGGAGGCTTGAATGGCTTGGACGACTGCTCTCAACCAGCTTCCGGGGAATTTTATTTTCGTAACGTAACGTTGCAAATTTTTATTGGTAAGGAATGAATTATTTTAGTTCCTTTCCAATATCACTACCCTCTGTATTCTCCAGATTAAAAAGTCAAGATAATTTTCTCATTTGATTATGTTTAGCAACAACAGTAACTCTTACAAGTTATTTATTTTCTTGCCAGTTTAATCGCAGGTTTAGATAACTTGATCATATTTTATTTATTTCCCTGTCAAGAAATTGACCAGAAAACAACTTAGTTGCTACTTCTTACGTTCTAATTAGCTTGAAGGTGAGGTAATATTGACATACCAAGTTTTATCAGTTACAAACAGATCATTATTCCTAATTCTTCAAATACTAACTTTGCCAATGCATTAAGACCCTCCATAATAAAACTCTAGGACAATATAATCTTTACGAAAATAACAAACCTGAATTGGCTACATTTCTATACCGGAATAGGTAATCTACATCAAATGTAACAATATCAGGATATTACCGTATCATAATTAGTTTCGAGACCTTCTTTTATTGTTAGAAAATATCCATTAAAATTTAATTTCTATCGAACAATAAAGTTTAAACTATTCAATCGTCAATAAAATCCTGCACCTTAATGTTTCTTTAACTTTAAAAGTCTATAGATTTGCGGTAAAATTTAGAAGGATAGAATTAAGTTTCATTAAATTTTCTTATCCGTGTTGTTATAAGTAATATCGCAAGTGTTGTTTCCTTAGATGATTGTTCCTCAGCATTTCCCTGTATTCGGTCTAGGACAATTTGGCATAGCCAACTCTGCGCGCCCATCCGTCCTGTATTAATAAATTATTAATATTCTTGTCGTTTTCATTTCGTTCTTGTTCACTTAGGAATGCCGCGTGTGCGTAATTTTTTCATTTTCAAAACAATTAAAGAGTTAAAGAAAGTTATTTCTTAGTTGAATGTTTTACAATATGATAAATTTCACGTATGAAGATCTGAAAACACTTCAGGAAATATTGTATAAGTCCTATAAAAATATTAGAAGTGCTGATTTTTGAATTTCCTTTATTATGACTCAAAATCAACAATTCTGAGTAGTTTTCCGTCTTTCGTTACAATTTTATAGTCCCTATTGTTAATAGTAATAAACTTTTTCCTGAATTTCTGTGATATTTCGTTAGTACCTACATAATTCATCTAGAATAGTTTTTCCACTTTTCTCAGTTTTATTTTTTAAAAAACTCAAACAGATTATTAAAAAACATGAAATTAGTTTTCAAAAAATTCTCTGAATTCTCTTATCAGTGACAGGTAGTCCGGATACGTCACTTGTAAAGCACAGAAACATGACGTATGAGAACATTTTCTTAAAATGTTAATTAGGACCTTAAAAGTCGAATAATAATCTCGGCCAGAGGCGATACGCTCGAGTGGGAAACAGTTTGCTTGAAATTCTCTCGATCCAGACGTGTTTATAGAAGTAACAAACCGAAACTCAGTAGGAAATTTTATTATTCTCACCCTATCTCGAAGGTGCCACCTAATAATTCTGCCCTTTATGTAGGACAATGCATAATGCAACTGTCTTTCGTACTCAGGGTTAATTTGTATTATTACAATTAATTAGGGCGAACAAGGAATTTTTATGGTGGAAATGAAGAAACTGCATAAACCAGAAACTGCATATTTAAAGATAATGTGTTGCAAGGATATCTGTGGAGTGTTCGTCCGACATATTCTTCTCTTCAAACTTCGCAGTAATTCGTTCTTAATTTTTCTAAATTTCGATAGGAGTTCGAAATATTGAGTTTCTCAAGTCCGCAAACAGAAAAGAGTTTAGATCGCATGATCTTGCTGGACAGGTAGTCTGATAATATATTATCCAAGAACAACGTGTGTGTAGTAACCAACAAAGAAAACCCTAGAAACACAGTAACTAGATCAAAAACAAGGAAGCGTAAGTAGCATGGCACTGACAATGTTTGCAAGGGGGCAAACCTAAAAAAATGGGCAAGAGGAAAATAGAAAGAAAAGGGGAAAATGGAAGAAAGTAGTTGCATAGTTCAGGATCCTTCAAAGCCTGCTCAGATCAAGTAACGAAGAAGAGAGGAAGGAATGGAGATGGAGAGAGCAGAAGCGACAATTGAATACTTTTTTTTTTTGCTGAAATGGGGTTCTCCGGTCCTAAATCCTTAAACCAGGATTAACGCCGTCTGCATAATCGGCTTCACGTTTAAATGCCTACATATATGGATGGAATTGTTCTAATTGCAGAAGAAAAATGAAATTAGTGTCCACTTACTGGAAGCAGAGTAATCCCAGTTTGTAGCTTTATTTTTTATTTTAGGTCAAACTAACTACAAATTCATCCCCATGAATCTAAATCAAATTTGCACCCTGCGTCTGTATGTACTTAGGTATCGCATAGTTTGATAAATTTTCAAATTTTATTTTTGGCGAAACGACACAAGAACAATTTTTTTTTACTTAATGTTGTTGTCCAATTTCTGCTACTATGGCTTAGACAAAATAATAATAGTAAAAAGAAAACTGGGAGTGCATTATAATAAACATTTTCAGTTATTAAACGTTCTTTTAAATGAACGTCTGTTTATTTCCCAACATTATAAAGAGAAAATTAAATATAATGACTAGCATAATAGCAAAAACCTTGTATTGTTAGCGCCGTTTTTTGCGGAGAAGTCAGCGATTTAGAAAACGCGAGTGTTGTTTACACAATTGAACAAGCGGCACACGAACCCCGTCGAATTTCTTACTACCGGAGTTTTTGTTCACCTACTGGAAGTAATTTTTAATTTCTATTTGGGAAAATCATAACAGACGGTTGAGGTATGTTAAGAATTTATATTCTGGTAACGTAGGGCCGTGTTATTGTCGATTTCGAACGCGCACCGATGATCGTTCTTCCAGAATGTGATTTTAGCTCCGGTTAGGAACAAGGAGAATCCTTATAAAACGGGGAAACTATCAACTTTTGTAAAGTTTTATAAGACGAAGGTTATACACTTTGCCGATATAAGTTGCTGTTTTCAGGATTTTATGGTAACACAGCATAACAAGTTTACGAATTTAATCCAAGCTGTATGCATGTTAATTAAAAACGTTTAATTGAACAAAGTGTAAATGAAATAGGGACAACATAAACTCGGCACATTGCTGTATTCTAGCCCCCAACAATTACTATAAAAATATGTCTGAATCCTGTCAATAATAATACCCACTTTGAAAGAGAGACCGAATATTTGCAGCGGTGAAACAAAAGCATCTAGATGCTGCCACGCAGCAGTTTAACCAAAATAAACAAAATATAATTTTTAATTTTTATCTCAATTTGCAGCGAATAAAAAAATAAATCGTAAAATGAATTCTTTTTGAAATTTCCTTTCCAACACATGGTATGGTGCCATTTGAAATTTTGGGTAGCTGTGGCGGCTAAGGGGTTGAAGACAGACGTCGGGATTTTACGTAAAATAATGTCCCCCTTGCAGTCTTTGTTGACATATCTTGGCGATTTTCAACCAAACAATTGTTATGAAAGGTACCTTACTGAGGGCGGCTACTTCTCGTTGAAAACCTCTGTATGAACTTGACCTGTTCTGCATTGGAACTGTTAAGAGATTCAAATGCTTGATGATAACACAAGCCCTTGACGAATTACTACTACTGCCATTAGTTTTGATTTTACTTCAGACAAACACATGGATTGTTTTAAAATTGGACTAAACTACAAAAAATATTTTAGTGTTAGTGTTAGGGAAACATATTCTCATATACTACAGCACACACATTTATGTAGCGGAGTCTGAAAGATTTTTAAACGTTTATTTATTTTTCTTTACGTATGTCATTGGTTTATTATGAGGGCTACCTAATGAGACGGTACGCACCTATGGATGCCCTAATGTAGTGTTTGTGTTCATGTTCATTTCTGGTACGATGCACTCGACACAATGATTGTTTAATCGATTCCAATACAGTCCGCTTACTCCTAAAGAACAGCGCGTAGTATACAGTAAAGTGTCTCTTTAGTCTCTCTCTATGTCTCCAAGCGCTTCAGGCAGTCAAACGTATTTGAACCCCGGTGTCCTATTGAATTTGCAACGTGTTTACTATTATTATAATTTATAATGTTTAATAAGAATAGTTGGATACCATGTATGAGTTTTCAACATCTATTGTGTTTAGTGGCGGAAATAGGATTTTTGAATTTATTCTCAACGACTTTCTGTGGTCCGGACCACGTGGAATCATTTCCCAACAGCAGAGTTTTTTTTTATATTAAACACCCTCATGCATTCGTTACGAAGCAGCAACACTCGACCAAGAAGTCAAGAAGATTATATATTTCGCGAAAAAACACACTTCCTGTTTAAAATTCAGACTTCCTGCGAAAGACGCTGTCTATAGGGTTTATGTGTTGTTTCCAAAGTAAACATAACTCGACCTAACACTATACTTTTCCTTTAACTTTGTTGCTATAGGTAAATGCATTCGACCGCAACGCATATAAAAAAACGCTCGCGCTAAAGCGCTCGTGTTTTTTATAAATCGTGTTCTCTTGCGTTACCAACCAACAATGTTTCGGGAAACATTATCAAAATTTTACGATAAGAGTGCAAGGTCTTGTTATATTATACTTATGTGACAAAATTATGAACAGCATAAAGAACTTTTGTATTATTTCAAGACCAAGTGAAACTAGCTGGGGGTTAAGTCTGGGTTTTAAGATGAATATTTAAGATTACGTTTATGCCTTTGTCTCCCTCTCTCTGTTTGACATAAAAAATTTAATAAGAGCGACACATTTTTTAATGCGGAGTTATTTATAGGTGAAGCGGTATGTACCTTTAAAGGGCAATATTAAAATGTATACCACCTAACAGATAGGATATTAATGTAGTAAAACAAAGGATTGGAAATTAACCGAACCATCAATATCAGTTCTGTGTGTTATATACATGTTAGCCAAAAGAGAGAGTGCGATGTCGAGCGCAGATCATAAATATGAAGCGACATATCGGGCGGCGGTTTTCCTGCAAACAGACCGAGCAGGAAGCCACGCTAACAAATGGCTTTGTGACATCATATTTACACCCTCTGCAACAAAAATAATATATGTCCGTTCGAATCATTGAACACGACGGCGATGTCCCGCTGCGAACACGCGAAAAATAACTATACAGTGTCATGTGGATTCCCCTACACATAATAACAAATAATAATATAACAGTTCATAAATCTTGCTAGCACAAAAACCAACGATGACACAAACTGTTCTTAATTTTGAAATACTGTAGTTAAAAAGAAAAATTTTCTTCCTCGGAAAAAGATAGGAAATATACGGATATGTTCCGCAAACTGTTGAAGCGATAAAAGAAAAATATCATTCCAAGATGTAGGCCAATTCCCAACAAAACCACACCACAAAAGTTGCTTCGAAGGTAATAAATTATCAGTGTACACTTTTAAGAGTAACTAGGAATATTATTACACTAGAATCTAATTAGAAAACAAATCATTAACCAATTTCTTTTATTTAAATTATTGGAAATAATCCCTTTAAAGACGCACGTTGATCAAGTGATCACAACGGATACATTTACACCCTAAAAGAAATTATTCTTCCAAATCCTGGATCACTCCTTCACGGCTTCCATTGTCTTCTCATTTGATACAAATTTCCGATCTATCAATCTTTATCTAATTGACAGGAAAAATAAAGAAGTCCAAAAGAGGCAAATTTGGCAAACAGGGAGGATGGTCTAGCAGTAAATCAAAATCGAAGTTGTGAATTTTTTTATAACAATTGTACCGTGTTATTCAGAAAATTCTGCCTCAGCTTCTCTTCCGTTAGATGTATACATTTTCCAGATGATGTGTCATTATTGTTTCAGTCTTTTTAAAGTTAAAAAGCATGTGCAAGAACTGTTCCTATTGTACATAAAACGTTTTAAGAGGAGCAAAATCTGGTCTAGCACAAGGGGGCAGAGCAAACTCTACACGGCCAAAGTTAATTGATGTTTAACAATCAATTGGCTTTGTACACGGCCAAGTCGATGCCAGGGCCAATTGTACTCAGGTACAACTCACCGCAAGACGAGTGGCGCGAAATATACTAAACTAGATGAAATAATGCAGGACACAGCATACTGTAGAGCACACGCAGAACCTTTCTTTTCTAAATGAAAATAAGACCCAAGTAACGACTCTACAAACCGTCTGTACTCTACATCAATATATTGCAATTTGTTGGTCATATAATTTGAACCTTCTTCAGTTCATATTTGGACAAGGTCCTTCACCAATCTTCTCTCTTTATTCCTCTACTAGCCCTCTCTAAATCGTTTAATGTCTTCTGTTCAGCTATTCGTCCTGTATTTCGTCGTAGTCTCCAGAACTGTTTTTCTTATTCCATATGTTGTCTATTCCTTTTCGGCCTGTTACTTTAATATTGAGTATTTGATGTCCCATTGATCTTTGTGTTTCAAACACGGTATCTGCAATTGCTTTCGTAATGTCCATGTCTGGGCCACCATTACCAGTACCGGGACATTGATTAATTAAATGCTCTACTTCTTAGTCAGACCCTTTTGTGGATTTCTTCGGTTCGATTTTCTTTATTGATTTTTATTGCTTGTCCAAGTTACTTATCCAATCGTTTACTTTCCTCCGCTATGGTGATTATATCTTCGATGCTGTTTGACCGTTGATTATTATTTGATTAATTTTGATCTTTCTTTCTTTAAACCCTTAAACGTTCTTTTTGTCTCTTGCAGGTTGTCAAGATTAAAGTAATATCGTCTACGAATTCTCAAGTTGTTAAATCTTTCACCAGATGTGTTTTTCTTCTGATTCATTAGTGTTGGGGTGCTTCAAGCTTAAAGTTAGATGAACCCTTGATTTCTCCCAATCAATTAGGCTCTTCGTAAAAATCTTAAGTCTCCACACCATCGGTAGGTACAGTTTCTTTTGAATTATATTCTTTTTAATCTTCCTTGTATCGCTTACTTTATCCTAAGTTTCTGTATATTTTCGCTACCTTTCTGATTGTGACTAATTTCTTGCGTTCACGATTTTCCAAAAGTTTTCCCTTATCAAAACAAATAAGTTAATAAAATAAAAAAACTTAGTATTTATTTAATGTCTGCTAAATAGATGAAGTAAAATCTTAACCATAACATTTAAAGAATTCAAGTTACTGTAACAAGTGAAAGAACTTTTATTACTTTTATAATTCATGTACAAGACGATGTTAAAATTAGCACATCAAAACCGACTTACATAGTGGAAATTAAATGGGACGTAGTTGTCAGTTATGCAGATGGTTTTAAAATTGAAGTATTCATGCGCTTTCTTCTCTAGATTTCCGGACGTCGCGTTTAAATCATCCCCATTCATCCCGATTTTACGGGTACTTGCGTTTCGCAAAGTCCGAATTTCTATGTCCGCAAATCTAGAAGCAGAACTCAACTTCCTTTTTTTTACTTCTTTTTTTTATAAGAAAATTTTAGTTGCATTAAACTTGATTTTTATATTTTTTCTTTCCCTCCTTTGTTAAATAAATGTAGCAAGAAGTCTGGAAAGTTTTTTCCACATTGTTTGGGTAATATACACATGTAAATTACTAATTTCGATTTTAAAAACTCATCAGAGCTCGCCAGTAAAATACGATAAGTAATTCGAGTCCTGTTAATGCACATCAGTATGTGTAATGAACATGTCAGAGACAGTGATGGTCCATTGTCAGAGGGGTTGACTTATCAAAGTCCGACGAGGAGCAAATCATATCGCATCCCATTTATCTCTGTTATCCGATCAACTGTTATCGGTGTTTATTATCGCATTAGCGGACGGTAATGTCTCTCGAGACCTATAGTGCGGTTGTCAAATAATAGTTTTAACGAGGGACAAATCTCCTGAGTAATTTCCCCTAAGGCTTTACAATATGTTGCTGTTTAATACTTATCTTGCTTTAAATTTCATTCCAAATGAGTTGATTAAAGAATAATATACGTACAATAGCTACGTAGTCAGTTTACATTACATAAAAGAATTGTTTTTTAAATAAAAAATCATAATTTACCATTAACTGTGCTTTTTGAATTACGCGTCAGAGGCGGCCATGCAACTACTGCAAAGATAACTTTTTTTTCTCTTTCCACTGGTTGGTTTGGTTGGTCTGTCTGCAATAACAACAGAGATAGGTATACGCAAAAAACTGTTGTAGCTCACTCCAAAAAATATTTTTCATGTCCTATAGTATGAAAAAAATCAGTTTTTCTGTTATAACTCCACTATTTAGCAAGATATCTATCAAACCGTATATTAGTGGAAAGGAAAACAAGAATTCTTTGCAGTAGTGGCATGGTCTCCTGTGACGGATTTTTGAAAAAGTTAAGTTGATATCAATATCTTGAAAAACTAGTAACTTATAAAAAATTTAATTAGAGATTTGAAATCTGCATTAAAAAGTGCCTTCCTAATGTCAAAGCGATTTTGCGCTATTGTCTATAGTATTAATGAAGTTACACAGGGATAATAGAAAACTGAAAATTTAAGATTTTTCAGACTGAACTGAAAACTGCGTAAAATTTGTAGAACTTGAATAGTGATCCATGATCATAGTAGTTCTCAATACGCTAAACATATCTGCTCATTGAACCGAATCATTATGTCTTACACTGTACGAGATACCCATAAAAATACATGCGCTACTTATGTTGAACGCCCTGTAGATACGATAAAATAAATACCCCAGTAGCCGCCGTGCGGTGTCTGATTAGAAAATAAATAGAAAATACTTAAAATCCGATATATTGCGTTTAGAAAATTGTGTGCAAAAATATTCCGCATTATGCGCAAGAATAACTCGCATGGTGCGCAAAATTATTACGTAGTGTACGCAAAAGTAGTCCCAATCCGCATTGTACGCAATAATAATCCGCAAAGTACTTCCAACTACTACAAAAACTCATCTCAGGGAGAGTATTACCAGAATCAGTTAAAAATATAAATATACAACATTACAACCCCTCCTGCTACTATTGAGGAATCACAATTAATAACCGATAGGTTGAGATTGAAAAAAAAGTTAATAGCACTGAAGTGTTTCCTCTACAGTAGCAACAATTCAGAAAGCTTGCACTAATGTCTCGCTAGCGGAAACACAGTGCCAAAAAATGGATCCGTAAACATACACATTATGGTATCGACGTGTTTTTACTGTGATCTACTCCGTTAGGGAATTTTTCCGATTTACACGAAAATTTACAAGCACCTAACTCCGCAAAAAAAAATCCGAATCCTATTCCTAATAAAAAATTTCGTATAAAGCGTTCAAAAGCGAAAAGCTCGCTCTTAAACGCATCCGCTATAGGTACCTATCTAACGTGCAAAATGCGCAATATACTAGGGTCGATCAAAAAAATAAAATATTCAAACTATATACGATAATTCATCAGCAATACTGTTACCATCACTTACACAGACACTCCCAGATACGAAAACGAGCATAATATTCGAACTTAAACGGAGCTTTAAAATTACAAAATAAAATCTGCTACAAGGTGATAAGGATTTTTGAATTTATGTTAAAAATTATGTATTTATAAAAAAATTGTTCTAGATTGTATCTGTTAATCATATAGAAACCTGCAAAGTGGTATGGTATGGGTGGATGTGCGACAATATCCATTAGGGAAAAATATGGGGCTTCGACGCATGAACCTGTGTGCAACAAATTTATTCAAGTTTGAATTTCTTAATAACAACCCCAAAAAAATAGAAAATGACACACACCTAACGTTCTTAACAGGGTTGGGGGTGGCGGAAAGAGATTGGCAAAATAATTCTAATTTAAAGTACGCTCATAATAAAATATTGAAAGATTATTCTTTGGGTAGGGGTTGAAGGGCAATTCTTCTTCTTGTTGGATATATTGTCGAATGTGACAGTTCTTATTTTGCAAATTGTCATGAAAAAGGAAGTCGTAATGAGTTTTAACTATTGGCTGTGCTGCTCTTAAATAATATTTTCAGACCTTGGGTCCTGAGAGAAGTCCTTTCAACGTTGGTAGTCGGAACAAACCTTTTTACACTGCGATGGTGTCCTTTCCCTCGATGTCCCCGTCCCTCGACGTTCATTGCACTTTCACTTCACTTTAATGTTCACTTCACTTCAGTTTAATGTCCACTTCAAGTCTCTTTCACTTTCATATTCTTTTACCAAACTAATTAAACATTTTAAGGTAAAACCTTCAATTACTACGGTGACCATTCCTGTTCGAGTAAGAGAGAAGAGTGTGTTAATGCGTAACACCTGCAAAAATCTGAAATGCACATGTGTAGTTTATTTGTCCATCCGAACAATCACTTTCAATTCTTATCTGCTGTAAGGCGATAACATTCAAAATAGCTTTGAATGTATCTACGTAGAAATAAAAAGCAATAAAAATGAATACAAAATTTAAAAGTAATTTTGTGATTCATAAATTAGAAATGTATCATGTCTCATTTTTCTCGCTACGCATTCAAATGATTTCCAGGATCTGCCTCGCGAACTATACCTACTGTGAATACTAAAAACGAAATGTTTATTTTTAGTATGGGAAAGTCCAGGGGAGGTTTGCACCTCCACTTTTTTCTTTGGTTTCTAACAAGACTTAATAATTATTGTAGATTGTTGGTAGTTTCAGGTGAAAATTAATAGTAACCGATAGGTTTGAAAATTTTGATGTGAAAACACGAGCAAGGTCGAGTAATTAAGTATCTACGAATATTTTATTATTATATAGGGTGTCCAAGATAAGGAGCGCATTCATGAGGATCTCGTAAACGGGAAGAGATAAAGATTAAAAGAAATGTTCAGCGTACTGAGCACTACTAGGACCAACATTCAACATTCGTTTTGAGCAGATTTTATTATAGGCTGAAATATCTTAAATTTTCAGTTTTCTATTTAGAATCTCTTGGTATCTCTTAACGTTTACGAGATCCCCGCAAGCATCCGCTGATTTTCTTGGACACCCTGTACTATAATGGATATTATTCACGATGATTAAGTTCATGAAACGAGCCGTGTAGGTGTGGGCGAGTTTCGTAAATCACCCTAATGGCTATTATTTACGAAACTCGTCTACCACTTGTTTCATAAACTTTGTAACCCCCGTGAATAATAGCTTTCATTACATGCTCGTTGAATATACCTATATAATGTACCTACTTATCAAAAATTGCATAGACGTGGATTAAATGATCAGGACACTATCTTAACGGGAACTTAAATATTATTTTGTGTTTGATAAAATGTAAGAAACTTGAAAAGAATATGAACTTCATGGCATAAACATTGCTTTATACTATATTTGCATGTTCATAACTTTTACAAACCGATACATAAAAAAAAAATAAATAAAAAAATGATACATGGCTGCTTAAAATTCAAGCAAAATCTGCAAAATTTACGAGCGGAATTCATACGAATCGCCACAAAATATTACCTACGGATACGGACTGAGATATTAAACGTGACTTTACTTTGGGGTTGGCACGCAGCCAGTCGCCCAACTTTATACCAAAGAATACGGACTTAAATGGAAAATAAGGGCGAGATAGCAAGTATTTAGGAAGATATATGACTCTATAAAGTATGATTTTATGCAAAACTTTACTGTAATATTTATTACTTACTTGCGTATGCCGTACGTAGTAGTAGCGACTCCACAAAATAAGGACTTCTTCAAATGTTTAAAGAAAATTCCATTTGCAATAAATTATTTATGTTAATTCAAAAATATACATAAAAGTTATTATTTTTAACAATCATTGTAAAGAAAACCAAACTATTGCGACTTCTTTTAGTTTAAATGCTCAACATTAATAATTTCTAGGCATTACGTTTGTTGCTGCATTTATTAATTGTTTGTTAATAACTGAGTTACAAACATTAAGCAATTTAAATGCGCCCTGTTTATAAAATACACAAAATCTCTACCCCCAACTAATTCATGATAATCTAGACGCGTGTTTCCCAATCCCTGCTTTTGCATTTGTAGTAGCTACTCCTAGAAATCCAGGGATCTCTATACAAAAACAGAAATATTTAAAAGAAGCTCTAAAAGCAAAACCATTAAATAGAAGCAAAATCAGGGATAGACCAGTTAAGTTACAACTTTTAACGTGGAAGGGATGTATAGGTAAATAATCCCTAAAATACTCCCAAATACTTAAGGGTCATATTCGATAAAAAATAACACTCACAACCTACGAAAATGAGTAAAAGAAATTTTCTTCCGAGTAATTCGCAATTTTCTTTAAAGAATATAATAATAACTTTGCCAAATTTAGTTGTCAAGAACAGTTAGCAGTTAAAGAGCAAAGGAATCCTAAATCAGAATTAAAAATATTTAATGATCCAGTACAACTCGCGGTAAAACATAAAATACCTAAGGGCTTGTTATGTATGTAGTTGTAGCTTGCTACTTATCAAATTGGAGGCTCCAGGTGCAAGTGGAGTGTGCACCCTCCCCTTTAATAAATTTCAGTATTAAATTAAAAAGAACTAAATTTAAAAAGAAACTTCACTAGGACCTTAAAATATAAAGGCCCTATCCATAATAATCTACCACAACATTCTACACCTTTGAAAAAAAGGACCTAGAAATACAATTTTTTTTTCCTTAAAAATTTCAAAGGACAAGAATTTTGGTGACCATAGAACTTAACAAAATTTAATTAAAAACACATATATATAATTTTTTTAAACGATTTATTTATTTATTCATACATGAAACCTGGTGGTCGGAGACATTCAAATCCATGGTTATATAAGACCCATCCAACAACACCTATGAGGAGATTAAGATACGGGTCTGGCATCTGATCTGCCCATTTTCAACGTTTTGTAAATCGACGCAACTCACGCCTGAAAATCAAATTGAAATGATGGACCACTGCAGAAGCCTTCAAAATCAATACTAAACAGTTACTACAAATCAAAACACGTTTATTAATTAAAAATTTTATTATAAAAACTTCAGTTCGGTCATGTAACTTTTAATTATAAAAATAGGGAATTTTGCTTGTTATCATTTTGTATCCTCTCTTCTTTTTTCAAAAAACTAGAAAAAAACATTACTTTATGAACTTATTATGTAATATGACACAAAGCTCACCCTTCCTATCAATGTAACAGCTCCTTTAAAGGTGCAGGTTCCAAGAGAACGCCTGATCCACCCAGGAAGAGAATTTTTTGTCGATGTCCTATCATACCTATTATCTAGTAATAAGACGCATGCATAGTCATTTCGGTGCCTAACAGCTCTACCAATGCATTGATTCACAGATTTCATACATAAGGCTTCATAAAACCTTTGACCTGCACCTTTACCCTGTTCAGAATAGTTTTATAATTTTGAATTACGTGCGTACCTAAATAATAAAATTACCTCAATTTTATCCAAGTAAGCCATCTTCTCTTTTAATTCAGGAGAATTAATATTAGCATATGGAAGTCCAACAACTACAACGCATCTCCCTAAATCGTCGCTAAAATTAAGTCCTTCACTTAATTTTCCACCTATACAATTAAATTATTAGCAGATATTAAAAAAAAAAGGTTAAACATGCAGACCTACAACACTGAAAAGCATAGCTCCAATACTGTTGGGTTTACGGATAGCTGCAGCATACGAATCCAAAACAGAATCTACTGAACCAGAATCTTGAGGTTCTCTAAAAACTGGCCTAGTAAATGTTGTTCCTTGCAGTTGTTCCCAAACCCATGCCTCGTATTTGTATGATGGGAAAAATACAACAATACCACCTATTATTTTTTTGGAGATTTCTTGAAGAATTTGTTTGAGACATAATCCCTAAAGATATTCGGTATTAAACAAAAATTATTTAGAGGTTTATTTGATATCTTACCATATTGAACCGATTTTCAAAATTAAAAAGCAAATTTTCTTGGTTTAAACCTTTAGTAACTACAAGTGGTAGGATATTTTGAGGAGGGATAATGTGATCACAAGAAAATTCCATTATCCTCTCAGGTGTTGCTCCTGCACTTATAAACAATCGATCTCTGAATTCAGATGTTGGTTTCATGGTACCTCCAGCAAGTATTACCTGTGTAATATAATAACAAAAAATTATGATCGCACTTAAAACTTAAAAAAACACACATACAGATCTGGATTCTTGTATAATTTCTTTAAACTGTTCTGCAGGATTTAACAATAAAAACTGTAGTTTGCTTTGTTTTTTATTTCGACTTTTATGAATTATTATACGACCATCTTCATACGCATAAGTCAAAGCTTCCATAAAGGAAATGTAAGCCAGAAATGGATTACCAAAAATAAGTACCGGTTTTACCTCTTTTTCTTCTGTTTGAACTTGTTCAATTTTTTTATTTTCAATACTGGAGAGAAACTGCTGAATACCTGATCTACTATTTGCTTTTTCAGTTTTCTTCTCTGGAATTTGTATATCCAATGGATATCTTGTAGAAAAATTATGAATCTATAACAAAACAATTTATTATCAAAAATATAAAAAAATATCCTTATAGGTACATACTTTTTGGGCAATTCGGCTATCTCTACAAAATTTTATTAACTTAAACATGTTATAATTATCTATTTCAGCAGTTAACACAAAATTTTCTACTGTATACATTTCTGTGTTAATATCATCCGATTTTGAGTCAATATTTTTACCTAAAATGTAATTACACAGATCAAAGCCAACTTGACCAGATTCCTATACTTACTTAGTATATCTATTAGTCTCGAAATTATAAAAAGTAGTTGATTTATACAAAGCAAATTGTATGCTGAAAATCTCTTCGAATACTTTAGTTTGTATCCGCGTAAACATTGATGTGCTTCTTCTAATTGCATGCAATTAATCTCTGCACTATACATTTGAGCTAAGGCTTCCAGTAAATTATGTGCTTCATCAACTATGACTATGTTGTTTTTCAATTTAATACCTTTACAGACAAACATTATATTTTCTATATCAAACCAAACCAAAAAACAACTTACCGCTTGCTTCCCTTGTGCTTTTATGCAAAAGGGTATTGTATGGTATAAGAACAACCTGTGCATCTTCAGCTGCTTTACGACTTGCATAATATGGACATGCATTTAATTCTTTTGCTCTTGTTACCAAATCCTCCACATCTTGTATGTCTACTAAAGAGGCATCTCTGAGTTCTTCAATGTTTTGTTGTTTATTGTACGGACATTGGCAGGATGATCCTTTCTGACGTTTAAGGACTTTTCCATCTGGGTCAGCTTTTGTATTACTCTTTGATTTGTTTTGCATGTCCAAACATCTATATTTGAATAAAAAAAGTTAAAAAGATTTAAACAAATTTTAAGTTCATACCGTTCATTTATAAGGGAAACATTTTTTAGTTTAGAAACTGTTGGATTTACACAATAATTCTGTCTTGAAGCTAATGATATAGCTCTGGTGTCTTTCCCATAAGGTGATTTAATAATTTCTCCTACAAGTTGGGAGAGCTGAGAATGAGTCCTACTGCAAATCAATATCTAAAGAAAAATGAGAACATAACAAAACGATAGCATAAAAAAAATCTCACTTTAACAGGCTCATATTTATCAATTTCATCCTCATCAGATGATTCTTCATCATTTACTGGAACTGCTTCTTCAAGTAACATTTCTTCTTCTGCTTTTTCTTCTGTATTTTCTTCATTTTCAATATCATTCGGTAAAGTATTATTTTGAATGCCAGAGAAAGCGGGCCATATTTTTTTGGGTTTCGATTTTTTCTTGCTATACAATTTTTCAATTTTCTTATCATATTCCCTTATTTTATTTTGTTCAATTTTAAGTTGATTTAATTTTTTGGTAATTTCAATTGCTTGGGATTGTGAATTTAACCAATCAGTGGAATCTGAAGACAATCCAACCGTTTCATCTTCTAGTTTTTTTATTTCGTCTTCGAGCTGCTTGCGTTTATTTTCATTGTGATCCTTTAACCATTTTAAAGCCCCACATATAATACTTAATGATTTACCCTTAATAATAAAAAATACTAAAGTTTGTTTTAATTGAGAATTAATAAATAACTTACAGTACCAGTTGGGCTTTCAAAAACCCCCAATTTTTTATGTTCTATTGCTTCATATAAATTTTTCATAAAATCATGTTGTATGGAATATGGAGTGAAGGGGAAATCAAAATTTTCTGGTGTCTCTGTGATAATTATAACAAAAAGAAAGTAAGTCACAGATTAACGGAAGCTTATAATATATGAAAGTAGGGCAACTTGATGTAGTAGTAAGGCAAAGACGTGATACTAAGAGTCTTAATTAATGCAGATACAGTTAACGGTATTCTATAATTCTGAAAATGTTGAAACTTAAATCTATTTTTGTCACATGTTTATTATTGCTTTATAAAAATACACAGGCCCAAGAAAAGGTAACATATCTTTAATTTTATGTAAAATTAAAAGTGAAAGTGATATGATATTAGTTTCTCATTAATGTGCGAAGATTTGAATAGCAATTGTGTTTTGTTTTAGTTAACTGTGCATATTTTATATGAATCGCTTTGTCCTGATAGCATAAAATTTATAAAAGATCAGTTATACCCAGTATGGAAAGAATTAGCCCCTTATATAAACATCCAGTTTGTACCATTTGGTAAAAGTGCTGTAAGTATTAAATCAAGGGGTAATTCACGATGGAATTTTGGTGTAGGTACACATGCTGGGAATTTTTCTGGAATTTTCAAGGAATTGTTTGGGAGTTGTCTCGGGAATTGTGGAAATTATTAAGCTTTTGTTTGAATTTGAGTTGTTGGAATCATTTGGGAATTTTTTGTAATTTGGAATTTTAGTGTAGTACACCAGTTCGGTTTGTGGTTTACCCCTCGTATTGAATAATTTAGTTAGAAAAACTACAACAGAATTTTTAGAGTGTACAAAACGGAGCCAAATTTGTATGCCAACATGGACCAAAAGAGTGTCTTGGAAATCGTATACAATCATGTGCCCTTAATACTCTGCAAGATCAAGATGCTCAAATGGAATATGTACACTGTTTTATGAATATCTTTAAGAAAAATCAGAAGAATGAGAAAGAATTTGGCCAGTCTGTAAGTTACAGTTTCTTTAATTGAAACTATTTAACTATTGTAATTTTATTTTAAATCTAAACGCTTATAAGGGGGTCCTTCGTAAAAGGAAAAACTGTCTACCGAAGTACCGACTAAATGTAATCTGTTTAGTTACGACATACATTTCGGTTACTCAAGTATTAATACATAACATGCTGTTTCTCGACTGTAAAGTCGGTGATATACAGGGTGTCTCAAATGGATTAGGATAGTATGGGTATCTTGGTTATTATTGAAGATAGAGATTCGGTTAAATGGGCAATGTTTTGCAGTTTCTCATACTGATTCATATCCCGATTAGAAAAGTTACAAATTTTCAGTCGTTCAGTTGTTATCTTGAAAAAACTGAAAAATGCGTATTTTTAAAAAGTGGAATATTTCCGTAATTTTAATATTTATGGAGAAAAGTTTCAAATAAAAGTTACTA
The DNA here is from genome assembly GCA_963082805.1 of Hemicrepidius hirtus. Lineage (NCBI taxonomy): Eukaryota > Metazoa > Arthropoda > Insecta > Coleoptera > Elateridae > Hemicrepidius > Hemicrepidius hirtus. The sequence continues at coordinate 11,090,070 of OY720167.1, forward strand.
GGTTCGATTAGCACGATTTAAAAACGTCATTCAATTTTTTTTCAAAATGGCGGTTTTCAAGATATTGATAGCAACTTTCTTATTTTAAATGGGCGCCATTTTGTTTTTTTACAGAAATGGATTGCATTTTTTTTTCTGATTTCAACGATGTATAACAACCTATGTTTACATAAAATTTTACACTGAATTTACTGATGTTTTAATTTGCAGTCGAGTTAGCCATGACACAGTATATCGCTTAACGATATACTGTGGCCATGAAAACAAAAGACATGAAACAAAATACTAGAAAAGTAAAAATCATGAAACATACCTAAACACATATTTATGTAATAATGGAAGCTATTTGAAAATTCAACTACTACAATATGCTTTTTCTTCTTAAAACACTTATATTAACAATACATTTCACCGTTTTCACGACTGTTATGTAAATATTATTTGAGGTTAAGTTAATTTGACGTTTTGTTTACGCGCCTTTTTAGATTGGAGGGAACTGACCGGAAACGCGCAAAATTTGAAATTAGTTGCAAGTCCTCTTATAAATAAATCTTTTATTCAAAAAAGATTAATTTTGCAAATAGTAGTGTAATAATTAGAATGACCTCTTTTTTAATATTTCAACAAAATAAATATTTACAGTTTACATCACCTCAAAGTTAACAGATTAAAGAGATTAATGGCTTTGGAATATAGGTATATCTTACAGTAATATTTTTAAGCCTGAAGGCGATTGCATAACTTGCCTACTTACATTCACTGCACTAGATAATGTTGTTCAATATAAATAAAGTATTACTTAGTCCTTGATGAAAAGTAGCTCGCTGAAGACCACCTAGGATTTCTGAATGTGCAATGTGCAGGGGTACCTAGCTAGCTTTACATGCTTTAAAACAAAAATAATTACTACCTTTTCCATTAAAAAATTATTAAGACTCGCCAATAAAGACACCCGACTCTTCCTTGTAATGTTTGTACCTACTAGTACCTACCTACCTATATAAAGAGATCCTATAACAAGAGTGATTTGCATGAACTAATAAAAAATATTAAAATATGCAAACTATTATTCTTCTATAAAATATCAAAACAATAAGCATTTAAAAAAGAGTTTGGAGCATATTTTTCTCTGAATAGGTTCTGAGAATGATAAATTCTTTTCAATTTTAGTGTGCTGCCAATGTAGGTATTAACTGGGACCATGTAGCACAATGTCACGATTCTCAGTTAGGTGTGCAATTACAACTGCAAGCTGAAGAAATAACAGCTCAAATCTCACCAAAATTTGTACCAACTATTTTATATAATGGAGTAAGTTATTCCCAGTTTAATTAAAACACATTAAATTGAAGCATATTAAAATATAGCTGTTGATAGCAGCACAGCATACTCGTATTATATTCATTTATTACATTAATAAAATGCTTCCTTTGTAGCAATTCAATCAACAAGCACAGGACGACAGTCAAATAAATTTCCGGCAAGTAGTTTGTGCCCTTATCACACAAGTGCACCCTCATGCTTGTCAATCTCCAACAGTATTACAAATTTAAAGTGTTGTCTACAAGTAATTAGGTATTCAAAGTTGTTTAAACAAAAATTTAGTACTTAAGTTTATTTAAAATAACAATAATTATCTCTGTAACGTGTCATAATTAAATGATACATGGATTGAGTTTGAATTTAGATTTTCTTTAAATCAAGGAGGCCTTGGTAGCAGCAAATGTTTCAGGTAACCTCCATGCAAAATTTCAAAAATATCGGCGGTTTATTTTTTTTTTCATGATTTTTAATAAAATTTCATAAAAGGAAACAGATGTTTCTGATATTTTACATGGGATAATGATTTTACATTGTGAACTACTTTTGTTAACGAAGTTTTTCCATAGTTAGTACAGAAGGTACTTTACCAGAATAAAAACATTCCTTTACCTACCCAGCCAAGCCATCAACCACCATTTTTGATGATTCGTTTTCAGCCTATTCTAAATTTGATGAATATTATAAATAAAAAATTGCATGAGGTACAAGGTTTATTTATAAAATACAAAATACTTCTTTTTTTATTTATATATAACGTTGTTACTCTTAACATTGTTAAATTTTGACAAGACTATATACAAGTCAAGTCATCTTTAATTATAAAACTAAATACAAAAACTTCATTCTCTTATGAAATAAAAAATCAATAAAACATTTTAAAAAGGGACATTTAATATTAACTGACGTAGTCATTTACTTAGCATTGGCATTGGCACCAAGACCACGGCCACGGCCTATGGTTACAGGCAACACCTTATCTGTAAAAAAAATATATAATCTTCTTTATGTATTCTCTATGCTTTACCCACAGCGCTGCTACGATTACTTAGAAAATAAAATACCTAATTGAAAAATTATACTTACTGGGAAAACCTTGGCCTGGTGGTGGGAGTGTTATACCTCCAGTAAAAACTACAGCTGTAAATTAATATGTTAATAATATTATCATCATATAATAAGAATAAAAATGCATACAAGGTCTAGTAGGCCGACGACTAAATGTTTGCTGACTACTAGTACTACTTTCATCATGGCTTTGAGAAGTAGTATTCAAGTTTCGCAAAACTGCCCTCTGTCTAGAGGATTGAGATGAACCTCCACCAAGACTCCCAGCTGTAAGGTAAAAATTGATATAATAAGTACTAAGAAAACAAAGTAGAGAAATAGGAATCAAAGGTGTTTGATTTTTGAGAATGTCCTTTCTGCATAAAACGTTGAGACATACCCTCAGCACGATTTCTAGCTGTAAAGATAAAAATTACTGTGCGTAATTTGTAAACTATGCAGTCTACATAAATAAAGAGAGAAAAAATAGAAGGGTAAGCTACAATTCTTTTGATCCTACTTTAAAGTTGATGTTTGTGTCTGTTCCAAAAATATAAAACAATAATGATGTACTTAAAATTAATAATTCAATACTTACATGATTTAGGGACTGTTCCCCCAATACTGCATTGACTGAAATCAAAAGAAGAGAATGGAGTGTTAGCCGACTTTGCAGAGTTTTGGGATTGGTTCTGTCTCCTATCCTGACGTCTATTTTTGCTTCTTGCTTGTTCCCATAGACCAGATGGCTAAAAAAAAGAATTGAACAATAGTTACTTGTAATTAATAAAAGAAAAAGGATTACTCCTCACTGTAAAATAACAAAAATAGTTCAATTGTTTTTAGAAATTTGGGTAAATAAAATGATTCTATGTTAAAAATCTCACTGCTCAGGTGAACCATAGTTATGTACCTGGTTGTCTTCATTTCCTACGCTTAAATCTGAATCATCACCATAACCATAAGCACCAAGTGCAACCATGTCTTCTGAACCACATACGCTGCTCGTTTCTGACATTTCTGATTCTGTTGGTTGTGACAAAAAGTAATTAGGATTGCGAGCTCGGGTTGATGCATGTTTTATCTAAAATTAACAAGATAAATATTTTAGTATGCACAAATTTCAGAGAAATATTTTAATTACTTACAGTTGATATATTTGAAATAGATGAAGCCGCGCTAAGTGGAAGTCTGGCAACAACTTTAGAACCAGATGGAATGTGTTGTCCAGGTATTAGATCTATTTCTAGATCACTGCAGCAATTGTCGCAAACAATATAAGCCAAACGGATGACACGTGATCTACTACAATGATAGGGGACATCCGAATTTATATGATACTGAAAAAAATTTAAATTTTATAGATCTATATTAAAAATACCTTCATAAGCAGGGTGTTAGAAATTCATAGCTCAAAATAGGGATCTCGGAAAATATATTTGTATTAAAGAGGCAAATATTGTAAAAAAAAAGTGAAATAAAATCCAGGTTTGAACTTAAGGGGCTGAGACTCCCTTCAGAAGTATCTTAGTACATAGGAGGGTTTTTAATCTTGAATTTACCTAAGAAATTCAGAATTGGTTTATCACTCTGTAGTCTGTATATTGAAATTAATCAAAAATAATAAAATAAAATACTTGCACTGCATGGGATATCCTTGCAGAAATCATACTTATCCTTTTCCAACTCTAGTTTAGTCATGGCTACAGATGGATAGACAGGTTGTGCCATATTACTAACAGCATTGCGAAGTGTAAAAAGTAGGTATTCCAAGGAATACACTTTCACATAGTCTTCACTGTATCCTAAATTACATAGTTTATTGATTTCTGTATTAACATTATTACAAATTTGTATTATAGTTATAGAATAGCTATTTTCCTAACAAGTGCAGAAAATCGATTTTTCCGCACGCAAATGCCGTTGACAGCACGACGCGTAGCGGAGTGGTGTCAAGCATTTAAGTGCGGAAAAATAGGTTTCTGCACGTGTTAGGAACAATAGTTTTTCTACTAGCGTGCGGAAAATGCGTTTTTCCGCACGCTAGTAGAAAAAAAAATATACGTACCAGAATTTAAACAAAAAGTCCCCAAGAGATTTTCCACACAAGTTTTGTTACTTTCGTCAACATATACAGGGGGAATCTTACTTTTATTATCATTAGCAAAGCGCTGTAAAATATTACAGTAATAATAATATCAATTAGAATAATAATATTAATGTAACTTACATTCAAAAATTCCAGAAAATCTTCAAAAGCTTCTCGGACATTACTTTTAGCATCGGGATCTAATATTGGTGCAATTTGATGAGATTCTTCAGCCACTTTTTGAGCTTGAAACGCATAGCCTACTGGAAGCTTACCTAAAAATTGTGCAATTGTTTTAAACAAAATTTATTTAATTATTATTTATTTAAGTAGTATTTTCTACAGCATGCAAGGTGTTAAAAGAAAAGAGATTCGATATTTTCGTACGCATAGGTCTAGAAATAGTATATTCGTTAAACAGAGCTCATCAAATTTATTTATTTTAGGATAGTATAGTGTTAGATCACATGCAAAACTATTATAGGTAAATTTACAAATAAAATCAGTCATTATCTTGCCTGGATAAATCATAGAGTGATAAACATTATCAGGTATAACCCCAGTCTTGAGAGTAAATCGGGCCAATGCTAGCTCAGCAGGAATAAATTGGCGGGTTGAATTGCAATACCCATAGTGATTCATGTGTATGAAATGAAACGGTTGCTCTTCAATATTACCACCTTCCACTCCAACGTGGACCAAGTTTTCTATATATTCCTTCATACGATCCTCCCTAGCGGATTTTTCCTCTACTTGTTTTTGCATGACAGCTATATTTACTCCAGTGGATGTATATTTAATATCCCCCCTATTACGCTTATCGGCTTTAGCCTTTTCCTCAAAAGGCTTCCTTTGCTCCGGCGTCATTTTCTACAATACAATTTACAAAACGTGCAAATTATAGCGATTAAATACTTACTTGCCAGTGGGGGTTGGCTGCATCTGCTACTGCTTTCATATCGAGTTGTACAGAACTTTTTTGCTTGAAATCAAGCATAAAGTAATAAAAAGCATTTCGAGATTTGCTCTTGTTGCCCATGTTTAAATCTTGGAACTGGTTAACACAGAACACTTTTAAAACCAAAATTTAAGTAATGTTGATTAGAAAAATCATTCAGGGTAAAATTATCCTTAGCGTTTTTGCAACATTTACAATTTCTTTCAAAAAAAACTGTTGATAAAATTCTTTGATGTTATTCATACCCTGACTGAACAGATGACATTGAGAATTTCGAATGACAACTGTCAGTGTCAAACGATTCTAACCATTGCGCAAGACAAAAGTAAACGGAAAAAATTTAAAATTCGGCAAATGATGAAGAACGCGGGAAAACACATACAAATGGACCCATAAATAACAGAAGTACAAAAAAAATCATCCTCGTGGTAAGTAAGTGACGCATGTAATGAGTGGGAGTAGCAAAACATGATAATTCGCATGTGTAAGAAAGAGAAGCATAGATGGATAATTTGTAATAGAATTAAAAAAAATTCAATTTGTCTACTACAACTGCACTTATGCATAATATTGCATCTCTTTCTCGCACATGCGAATTTGCATTTTTTTACTAGTACTTCCACACATTTGTATATTTCATGAATAAAAATTAAAAACAGTATTAAATCATTCAATTTATCAGTATTGTAGTTTTCTAAAGTATTTTTACAACTATTTAAAGCGTTTTGCTGTATTTATATTTCCTAAAACTACATAATCATACCTGTTCAACGTAGTACACCGCCCGTAGAACTCTAGTGCAACTCGAGGAGAAACGGAAGACAAGAGAATCAGGTTATCAGGTCGCAGGCGCGAATTTTGGACCCATACTACATTGCGGTAGTCAGTTGCGCAACTTGGTTGCGCTCTAACTTTTTTTTAACAAAAAAACTTCTATTGTTTTATTTGCGCAATCGCAGAAAGGGCAAATAACCTTGGACGCCATCTTGGCTCCGTTGCTAGGTTATGTTCAGAAAAAAATAATAATAATAATAATAAAGTGTTTGTTATTCAAATATTGATGATCAAATTGGATCAAATCCAAACAATTTTCCAAGGCTTATACTTTAAAACAGGAGCTACTACGATATACTGTTCAGAATCATCGGCTGATCAAACCAGAGGTGACTCTCCTATCGAAGTCTATCTAAGAAACCATATTTTATGCTAGTTCTTTCCTATTGCTACTCTCCAAATACCAAAGTAAATTTATACATACTATACTTGGTAATTTATTGCAGGTAGGGTAATCACCCAACACAGTACCTATAGTTGCAAAGAAGAAGACTTGAAGACTTTGCAAAAAGATTTAGTATAAAAGATATTTGACACTTTTTAGTGAACAATTTGCTGATGTATAGCATCTAGGGTCTATACAGGTCAAGTACCTATACCATAGAACTCTTTCATTTCTAATCTGCCGGTAATCTGCAGCTGTCGAAAGATTTTGATGTATACTACGACTACCTACTACACTAAAATAATCCAGCTTGATATAGGTAGGTACCAGTTTTGATTGTATATTAGATTGGTTGATGTACTACCCAGTCTGTTTTTTTCTAGCATAACTTTTATTATGCTGATCTAAGACACTTTCACAAGTAGGTACCTACCATTTCATCCTTGATGCACATTCCACAAACAGTACATACTAATGTATTTATTTATTACAATCTACAAAACAATTGAACATAAATTACAGTTTTAAAAAAAGGATAATGGTAGGTTTGAACTCATGATGGTTCTGCCATTTGGTGGAGTGCAGAGAGTTCTTGAATTTTCCAATGTATGCAGTTTCTCCTAAATGGTCTCTGTTTACAGATTTTGTTTTACAGGTATCAAGCTAAAGGGAGTCATAGTTCAGTTACTAATGCCAATAACATCAGGAGAAGAGAGTTAAACTTCATGTCTCCGGTTGGTATATGGTGCCGATTTGAATGGATGACGGATGACCTACACATCTTCCTATACTGCCATTTCTTCAAGCACAACCATGTATAAGCTTCTTTACTTAGTTTGTGTCTGACATCACATAGGTAAGCTTATCAGTAATATTGACGATTATTTTCATGTATCTATCTTTGAGTTAACATATTGCACCTCACATGCCATACCTATCCGTTCCATTATAAAAAAAAGTTGTTTTAATTTATTTAACTACAAAGCCTTACATTATTTACTTCATAATCCATTGACAAGACCTGGGAGTAGGAGAGTAAGAACTCACAGTATGGTAGATAATCTCAGAAAGATCACCTCCATATCTCTTCAGAAGGGATATAATCATATCTATAGGTATTTGTAGTTTCTCCGATTGTTAGGCGGTTTTGAAACCTCATTTGAGTTCATTGGGGGACTGGAGCACCCAATAAAATGTTAATAAACATAATAGAAGATTATGTATACAGAAAAAAATAAATACGGTACAGTGGGGAAAAGCCTTTTAATTTTCACATTGTGGTGATAAAGCCTTTCCTATGATATTATATTCTCTATAATAAGTATCCACTTATTCCTCCACCTCCACCTCCAAAAACTGAAATCTGTTGTACACCTAACGAAATTTTGGGAGACAATAAAATTTTATCTAAACAGAAAAAATAAATACAGCACAATGGCGAAAAGCCTTTTAAATTTCACTATATTTCCTCCACCTCCAAAATCTGAAATTATCAAAAATTGCAGCGCAGCCTGTGGAAGGAAGGGAAGGAGGAGGTAATAGTGACGTACCTTAGGTACGTAGAACGAGAAGAATAACAAGGGGTCAACGAGGATAGGAATAAAAAGAAATACAAACTAGAGAAGTAAAGGTTCCTTGAGAAGAACAAGCAATAAAAATATTATATCGTCAATGTATAATGGATTGCGTACATGAAAGGCGTTCAATCCGAAATATCAGAATTCAAAAAAATGCATCTCGTAGCTTGAAGTTATTTTTGAAAATGCAACTTCCTCAAATTTTATAGATATTTCGAATGTATTTGTTTGGTTTTGTAAAAACAAATTTTTCAAACAGATCTGATTTCATGGTTGTTGAAGAAAATTCTTCACAATTTTTACATCATTAAAAGTAGAGCGAATCGGGCGAAGGAAATGCCCCCGGGGCAAATCCTGAATTTGGTGCCCCCCAGAAACCGTAAAATTTATGAAGGGTGTTTTTTGTATGTATGGGGTGGGGGGGGCGCAGAACGGATTTGGGGGAAGGGTAAAATGGGCTTAACGATGCCATTTTATCATTGGGTTTAATAGTTTTTAGTTTTTTTATTCTAATTTTAGCGTCCCCATGACTGTGGCGGCCAGAGCAAGTACCCCCTTTGCCCCCCACTTTGACCGGCCATGAAGTATGTGAAACTAAAGTATTTTTACAAAAAACCAAATATTGATATTACGACCGCCGCAAAATAGAAAACGAAAGGTATTTATTCGAACATACAAAAAATTCATTTAGTAAAGTACAGGAAGATAAACACTACTCCTATCCTTTTCTTTTGCATTAGGACAACAATGCAAAATCGTCAAGACTGCTCGGTGATAGAGGAAATAGTGGGAGAACCTACGTTCACCTGACTACGACCTGCAACGCGAAAGACTTCCACTTCACAGTTCATACAATTTATTGTGGTTTGCGTTGTTGGTTGGTGAGTGAATTTCTTATACGGGACGGAACAAACTGCTTTTTCTTAGTGAATAAACAATTCCAGTGTTTTTGTAATCTTTAAGTGCTTTGGAAAAAATTTCGGTAAGTGTTTTGATTAATTTTGAATTTTTGTTTATTTAATAGGTACCCGATTTTGATATATTTTACAAAAAATGCGCGTAGTAACAGTGGTATAAAACAATTTATGAATTTTTTTAATCTGGGATGGCAGGGGAGGGGGTCATAGCGTGTTAATTCTCAGGGGGTACGTAATTTTTAGACAAATTTTATTAACTTGTGATAATACCTACCTACCTATAGATAAAAATAATTCCACTTCGATAGGTAAAAGAAGAATCCGGGATAAGATAAAGAAATTTATAATGCTGTCTTATCTTCTTTTTTAACATACGTTCGAAAAGGGGGGGTGGGGCATCTCACGCACCTAGTACAATAAGCAAACATTTGATGATATCTTGCTAAAGAATTCTTAACTCGTGATTGCTCGCGCTGTAAGATAATATCTAAGTTTTTTCCAGTAAGTAATGTAGTAATGCAAATGATCGCGGGTTAATGGATAAATAACAAGTTTGTTTACATTTTGTGTTCCACCAAAGTTTAATGTTGTAGACTTAAAAATATGATCTATGGTATAGGTATCTATGACGCACCTTTGAATTTCTAACACAAAGGTGGGGATAATATTTTGTAAGTTACCGATATAGATACCGTCATCAAATTGCAGTTATTTCCTGAGTCAATCATATTTCAACATGCAAGTGCTACTATTTTACATGTGTACCGATTGCCTAACCAAATTATTCAATTAAATTGGATTCAGTCAGTGAACCTTACAGTCCAACCCCACATCTAATTAATTGACTGCTGTATCAGTTTTATTAATCATTTGTACTGTAATTTAAAAAGCAATTTTAATCAACTCATATCAATCTTGAATGGTATATAAAAATTATATTTTGAATCTTAACATAAAAAGATGAATCAACTTCGGTTGCTTAATCGTTTTAGTCGTTTCATTACGAAACGGTTAATAATAAGATTTAATCATTGTGTGATTGAAAATTATAATATACCATGAAAAATTGTGAAGATTTAAATGTTAACTCAAGTTTTATTTGTTTATGTTTTTTAGTCAGTAATTTTCGTGTTGATTCCAATTTATTAGACCAAGGCATTATTTTAAACAGTTTTACAAAATATAGTATTGAGGAAACGTATAATGAATGAATTGTTTTTTACAATAATAATAACCGACGATGATGAAGTATAAATCTCGAATTATTTACGAAACTCACATTCGCTCGTGTAGCAAACTTTATCAGCCTGAGTAGGAGATGGCAATTATTATTGTTCAGTGAATAATATACTATTATTGTTTTGCGCCTGTTCGTAAATAAAAAGATATGTTTTCGTCTTTCCAATATACAGGGTGTCTATTTTCTATAACATTACATGGATAACTTTCTTTCGATTTTGTTAATATGAAAGATAAAAGATCGGTTAAATTAGGAAAGGGGGGAGAATTTCAAGCAGAATTTGATGCCATGTTCAAAATTGTCTTATCTCATCAACTTTTTGAAATATTAAAAAAAACGGAAAACTCGCTATTTCCAAAGCTTACTTAGCTTATTATTTTGTAGTTTTATGGCACCGGTAAATCTGTTTAAGACTTTTAATCAAAGAACCGTAAGAGTTAAGCAAATCTCTAAGCTCACAGCCAACTATGGTTTCCATTTAAAAAATCATAAATTGATGTAATATCCAACTTTCCTAATTTAATTGATCCTCGATCTTTTATACTAAAGAAGGAGACCCCTTGTAATCTGATGGGCTGCACTCTGTAATATTACTTTAGTATTCTTTTATTTTAAAAATTTTTGTAGTTACTCAACATTTACGATTAATATATTAATGGCCAAACACCGATGAATTGAGATTAATGAGTTTTTGATTGAAAGAACCATATAATCATGTTAAAAAGTCGATATTCCCTATTTAATTAATCAACTTGAAGGAAGCAATTTTTGTTTTATAAGTCGCTTACAAAAAACATTAATTTTGATAATGTAACAAAATTACAGTAACCGGATCTGTGTATAGTAGTAACCTGTCATTAATAACTGATTTTATTTATATCTTTACTTCTAAATTAATTCAAGATGATTTGCTAAAGAACAAGCTATGTATTTATTAAAAAAATTTACATGTAAGGTGTAAAATTCTCTTAACATGCAGAAATGTAAATTTAGAACTGCTAATTAAAATATTTCTTCCTAGTTCCTATGAGATTCACTTAGATGGATTACTCAAGGTTCAACAATCTTAATTTTGGAACAATAATTCATTAAATCAAACGTGGGTACTATATAAATTTCGATGTAAATTATGTAGGCAGTTATGAATCGTTAGTATTTCAACGTTTGTCAAAATATTAATTAAAAAAAACAATTTCCAAATTTTTTAATCGATAACAAACTAATTTCAAGAAATTATATGAAATTTCCAGTAAACGAGTTCGTTATTTTATTGTTATTGTGCACCGCGTAATATTTTTTGCTCCAGTAAAAGTTTTAAATTAACATTTTCCTTTCTTCATTACATAATAATTGTTTGTAAATTTAATTTGTGCTTTATGAGTGCTCGTGCCGGTTATTACGAGTTTAAATCCCAGTTTACATACATAAATACCAACAAACAAGGAAATTAACTCATGTTGGTTTGCTTTCTACAGATTGTATCTATTTCCAAAGTTTCAGCTTAAATTATGAATTCATTTTGGCGCCATATGTTTTGAGTATTATGTGGATCAACTATTAATCAGTGATCACAAGCCCATATACAATGGGTTCGTTTTTAGATCACTGGGTCAAATACCTTGTGTATAAATGTAAGCTTCAATTAAAATTTATTATTGTTAGATGGCATTTAAAATTCTTATGTGACAACTTAATAAAGTAGAAATTTCTATTGTATTATGCGAATATTTTGAATCTGTAAAATGATTTCTGTTGCACAAAAATTTACCATTTCAGGTGCATATTTGACGCAGGCACGCTGCAGGACTCCGGGGCACGCCTATTATTTTTTATCCGATTTAAATAAATTTTTGTATGCGTTATATACAAATAGGGGCTCATAATTTGAACTAAATGTTAATAATTTTTCACTTCCGGTTTCGCTGGAAATGACCCCAACTTTCTTATTTCAAATGCAACACCCTATATATTTTTGCATATTTCAACTCGGGATTAAATTCTGCGTATAGTAATGTCAAGATATTACAGTTTTGAGAACTTACTAATTTTTAATTTCAAAAATACGTTTTAATTCTAGAGTGCCATGACTGAATTTTATTCATATCATTGCCGCTTACTTTTCTAAAACTGTTTAACATAATAAAAGGTGTATAATTAGTTGGCTAGAGCCTCTCAAAGTTGGAAAAATCATTTTCATGGCCTTCTTTTTTCTCTCAACGCAACGGTTGAAAAATACAGAATGTTCTAAATAACTTTTCTCTATATAGGTCGGTGTCCCTCAACCCTTCCATTTAAAAAAAAGGAGTTATTCGAGGGAAAATGATTTTCCCAACTTTGAACATTTATTGTTAGAAAAGTAAGCTGCGATGATATGAACAAAATTCATGGCACTCTAGAATTAAAACATATTTTTGAAATTAAAAATTTGTAAGTTCCCAAAAGTTTAAAATCTCGACACTATTATACGCAGAATTTAATCACGAGTTGAAATGTGCAAAAATATACAGGGTGTTGCATTTGAAATAAGAAAGTTGGGATCATTTTCGGTTTCATTCATAACAGGGATGCCCAGGAGTCCTGTACCTCCCGGTATAGACTGAATTACAACATGAACAATTTAATTTCAAATAAATCCTTAATTTTATTTTTAGCATTGAGAAAGGTGTACCTACCTATAGATTGTTTTTAATTTGTTTAAACTTGTTTATTCATTTATTGGTTTTATTTATAATTTTAGCATTTTTTCCCTGAAACATCATTTGGAACTGAAACTGTTTATTGGAGTCATAAATATTATGAAACCAAGTTTGGATTAGAAAGATAATGAACAACGGTGTAACAATAAATTTTGGACCTTCTCATTTTATTAGAAGGCCATTAATAAAATTCTCTTTTAAACTTTCACTATCGAAGTCATAAATTTTTATAGACATTAAAAAATAAAAGTTCTAGGACAAGTGCATTCATTGTACAGTTTATTTTAACAAGTTATAATCATAATCAAACAAATTGTTATGTCGGCAACATCTTCATGTAATTTGCAATCGGTACTTAGCTTGCTCTTATTCATAGAATTAAATTCACTTAAAATACAAAGCCCTTGTCTAAATTACACAATCATAGTAAAAAAATGAGGTAACCAAGAAGGTTGAACGTACTTAACCGAAAAATAAAATATTATCTAGGATAATCCAGGCTTACCTCATATTTAATCTTTTTTCGATAACATTTCGTGCTTGAAATAACATTAAATAAAATTCTTACGCAAGACAGAAAATGTTTTGCTAATTGTACTCCTTGTTTTACGTTGTAATATAGTTGGTTTATTAAAACATCAAGTTTATAGTTTTAACTGTGGTTTAAGGGTGTTGAAGCATGAAATTTAACTGTTTTATTATAAAACATATAAATATTTACATAAGACCTGGATTTTTACTAAACGTGATAGGTGATAACTACATAAATGAGGTATCGTTTTTATTTTGCTTAATTACGATGATAAAAAGTCTAGAAATCTTTTAGAAATCGGATAGTTCGTTACTACGTCAAATGATATTTAGGAAATAAATCTGAACAGGATAGTACTCCCAAGCAAGTGTTTGCCAACTAAAAACAGCTACTACCATGAGACTTAGGGCATGATTCTGAGACATTTCGAACATTAAATCTACCCTTGAATTTCTAATCTAACAACCCCCATAAGGGACCAAGACTTGAACCTAAGACATTTTGTTTATTTAACAACGTCCGCAAGAAGACCAACTCTCAAACCTGAGATACTTGACTGCCCATCTAACAACGCCAATAACGAGACCAAAACTTAGACCAAAGTCTTAGGCCTCTGGATATTTAAGTATACTCTTAGGGCGTTTATAATGAAAGCAAGACTTGAACCTAAGACCTGTTGATGTCCAAGTACATTATCGGGATTTTATCCTTAATGGTATGAAGATTCGAACTTGATCTCTTTTTCTCTAAATACTTTATTGAGGCTTCAACCGCCCATCTAGATCTAACAACCACCCTTTCGAGGCCAAGATTCGAACCTGAGATTTCTCGATGCCTAAGTACATTATTGGGGCCTTATTAACTCAGCTAGCTAAGTTGCTGACGAATCCAAACCATACAATTTCAAACCTCTTCATGACTAACCCCGACATAGAGACTTTTGTCCTTCTAGAATTTTCAGAACTAAATAATTTTTTGGATTGATTAAGTGCCCAAGGGGTGCTTTAATAGCCTAAAAGGCGTTACGCAGTCGCGCGTCTACTGTTTTTCTCAATCGGCAGTTTGTTACTTTGCGCTGTAATGAAGATTTTTCGCCAATTTGTGTTTAAATCTAAAGCTTTGTTTTCGTAATGATAACTTCCTTAATTCAATTTAAAATTATCTTCGATTATAATTGATAATTCTTAATGGGAATCCACACTTTTTTTTGCAAATTAACGTTGATAATGAAATCAACCGGTAGCGATTAACAATTTTATTGTCTCGTACAAACACACAGTGTAACTAATTAAGTAATCTTCATGGGCGTAACAAAGAGCGGGTATAACGAGGACGATTTTTCATAATAAACAAATGTGAAACCGCGAAGATTAATAAATAATAATAATTGATCTCTCTTTCAATGAAACCTACACAATTTAGTAATTATAACTCTGGAAGATATTTCTTCTTCTATTGAAAGCTTAATAATTGCAATCAAACCAGTGGAGAAAAGAGACATGTATCCAAGTTTGGACTTTGTTTAGATACTTAGAACCGTGGTCACGACTTGTACGGTCACATTCTTGAGGAAAAGTAAACCAGCGAGCCGTTTTACTTTTGACCATTCTTGCAAAATCGCTATGTGTACACTCCCACGCAATCGATGAATTTTACGTGCTTTTATAACCTCTCCTTTTCTGAAGATACGGTTGCTGCCCTCTTTATTTGTGGCGACACTAGCTGCCATATTTGTAATATGGGTGGTTTGTTTATAAGGACATGCTACTTTTTGTGGTTTTTTTTTGTTTAATCGGAATAACAAAGAGAAAAAATCTAAGGGTTTTTTAAGAGCAAAAACATCAATTCAACCATATATTGGTGTATAAGAACAAGAACATTGATTAAAATTTGTTAACAAATAACTTACAGTTTAAAAGTTTTGAGTCATTGAAGGGGTGCAACATAAAAGGAAAACTTTTGTTTTAATTTGTTAAAAGAATTTAAGCGTTTTTATTACATAATAATGTCAATGTGTGATAATTTTATAGCACCATAAATGTTACCGAATAAATTACAGCATGACTTAGTAATTTATTTACATTTTTAGTGACATTTCATACAAGTTTAAATTTGGTTACAAGACATAAAAACTACAGGTGCAAGCGCAGTTAACTTGCGGTCTTTGTAATGTGTAGTTTATTTTGAAATAAAATAATTTACCAGTTTTAAAATTTCCTATCTGTACCCTACATATTAATTTTTTTATTTTGATATTAGTGTTATAGCTTTATTGGTTTATTTTTTATCTTTTCTCTACTTTAATACAGTCGAGGAGGGGGGTCTCAGGAATATTTTCTCTTCTTGCCCAAAACGATATAAAAATATGTAAATCCTAGAATTAATAATGACGTCCTGTTTGCTGTTTTCTCACTTATCCATAAAACAGTAACATATTGATATTTCCATTATTTCAGTTTTTTGACCACAGCATAAGCTTCATTAGATCAATCCTAAAACGTTTCGTGTTAATGACATCTTATAGACAAAATAGAATTTTGTGGCATCTTAAAAATTTACATATTTGTTTTATACAGCTTGTTCGTTTTAAGAGTAACTTAATTCTCTATATTTGTCTGCATGGATTAGTTTCATAGTGTGGGAAAAACATTACCGATAGAATGATGTTATTACAGCACCTTAACGGTGTTTTATTTAAAAAAAAAAATAATAAAATGCTGATTAGGTATTTTAAATACTTTGAGCTTAAAGTGAGTCGCTGTTAAACTGCGATTCAGCAATCATACAGTTCATTGGCTCTATAAGGAATATCTACAGGTGATTCAATATGCATACCGACACTTCTTTAGGAACTCGTTCTTGCAGATATAATGAGGCAACTTCTCCAGGTTCTTCTTCTTCTGTTGGAACAGAACAATCTTACTAATGTATATTTAAAAGCTAGGATTCTCTGTTTGTTAATGTGTCAGTAACTAATTTTGAATATTTTGTAAACTTAAATTAATACAAAAATAGCGTCAGTGTACAGTAATAAAGAGCATAGGTGGGCTTATTTTTTAATTCAATTTTATTGGTTGAAAGCCCATTTCTGGGTAAAGAAAATGTTCGAAGAGTCGCATTAACGCGTTGTGAAGAGGTGGTAGAAATGGGCCATACCTTTTTCAGTTTATTTATATATAATTTAAATGTTGTATGTTCAATTACCTGCAGTCGTTATTACTCCTATTTCTATTTATTTTTTGGGAAAAGTGTGTCATTAGTTGTAGCGATTGTAGGCTAGAAACATTACAGACTTACAGTTAAAATACAAAGTATTGTGTAGGTGAGTGAGAAATAATAACAAAAATTATTATAATTATGGATGGTATACGTTCGTTATTCTGTTGCAAAAAAATTGGGGTGTAGAAAACAATGAACTGGTTGCCACCCGATTTATATTATACCTACTTCCAAAGATATGGAAATAAGTTTTGGTAGAGATCTAAAATTTCTTGAAATTTCTCAATTTCATAGGTGAAAGAATAAATTTTATTAGTGACTCATCCTGTATGTATTTTAAAAGTTACAGGACTTTAAGTTCAGGAAAATGTGAAAAAATAATGAAATTTCTAAATTTTATTTTCAGCATAGTTTATTTTCAGGGTCATATCAAGTAGGCTGATGAATCACATCTCATTTGAAAACCCTTTTCTCAGGCTTTAAGTCTGTAATTGTTTCCGTTCTCTAATGAAAATATTTTAAAAGTTTCAGACCTTGAAAGTTGGGAAAATGCGAAAAAATAATAATATTTCTAAATTTTATTTTTCAACAGAGTTTTTTTCAGCGTCATTTAAACTAGGCTGATCAAACATCTCAATTGAAAACCCTTCTTTCAGTATGTTCAGGATCACAATCAAAATATTTCAAAAGTTGTAGGATCTGAAAGTTCGAAATCCGAAAAAATAATGAAATTTCTTAATTTTATTTTTCAGCAGATTATATTTTCAGCTTGATGTAAACTAGGCTTATGGAACAAATTACATTTGAAACACGCTTATTTAGGCTTTTTAAACTTGTAATTGTTTCAGGACCCTAATCGGAATATTTCAAGAGTTTCAGCACTTGAAAGTTGAAAAAACACGAAAAAATTATAAATTTTTTAAATTTTATTTTTCAGCAGATTATATTTTCAGCTTGATCTAAACTAGGTTGATGAAACAAATCTCCTTTGAAATCTCTTCTTTCAGGCTTTAGCCCTGTAATTGTTTCAGGACCCTAATCAAAATATTTCATAAATTTCAGAACTTGAAAGTTAGAAAAATGCGAAAGGAGAATGAAATTTCTGAATTTTATTTTGCAACCGATTATATTATCAGCGTCATGTAAACTAGGCTGACGAAACACATATCATTTGAAAGCCCTTTTTACAGGGTTTAAGCCTATAATTGTTTCAAAATCGCAGTCAGCATAAAATCGCACAGCATATTGTTCTAAACGCGAATTGCTATTAATATTTCTTCTTTCTATTTTACAAATAACAAACTTTCTTCGTCTCGGTTTTTAAACTTTCTTTTGTTGAATCACCCTGTATATTTAAATTAAAATATAACTTATAAGTGTCGTTAGATAAATGTTGTTCACTAATGCAAGTTTCTTCTCGAAGGAGGACAATTTAGCATCTTGTATTATGAATTAATCGATGTCGAAGTAAAAGGAAATTTTTAAGGTCAGAATTTTTGCGATGTCACTCCCTATTAAAAAGCTGCAGTTTAAACAGACGATTAACTTGACAGTTCGTTTAGATTGTAAGGAGAAGGTAGATTACTTTATTGACCTAAAGCAGCGTTATTTATAACGTTAAATATTTAAGAAACTTGTTTTGAATTAAACAGGGTGTTATAAAATTGTAGGCAATAAAATTAAGGGTGTATTCTACAACGGAAAATCCAAGAAATTTGTGTGTGATATAAATAATGCCTTATTACTGGATTATAGCTTTTTTCTATAAAATATTTTACGGAAATCCTTAGCAGTAACAAACCTACAGGTATTATCAAATATTTGCGCTTAATTCCAATTCTAAACTAATATAATAAAAAAAGGGGAAAGATCTTTAACAATTGTCTTTAAAAATTAAATTAATGAACATGTTTACTTAGTTTATTTCCATAGAATATGCATATTCATAAACCGTACTGTGCTGCTACCATACAAACTTTCTCATGATAATAAATGAGCAATATATCGTTGTCAAATTAATTCTTGAAAGTTATCATTTAATCTTTTCTTTTAATCTCAACATTCATATTTTGTGAAAAACCTAACCATAGATTAACATTTCTATGAGAAATTAAACATTCGTTAGAAAGGATAAAATACAAAATATTTTCTAGCACTTGAAATTACACAATTTGTCATTTTTATAACATGTGAAATTTTTATTAAAATTATAAACTTTTTTAAGTCTAATAATACTTAGTACCTACATATGTTATGTGGAACACATTCAGATAAATTAGAAAATTCCTATACTCTAAGATATTTCTGTTTTAAATTACTTACCTGTTCTATTCCGATTTCCTCTACCGTTCTCCTTTCGAATTAAAAGCTAATCATAAATTCCTATGCAAAATGCTTAAAACGAGTATTTTTTGTCTGTCAGGCCTTAAAAAGCGGTACAAGCTCTGTTAGTTGATGCATCAATTCCACTAGTTAACACTTTGTACATACTGTTATGTAAAATCATAGTCCGCTTATTTCCTGTTTTTTACAAATTCATTATAAGTGATTAATTGCGTTTGTAATTATAACATAACATACAACGGACAAAATTAGTACTAAGTATGCGGATATCCAGATTCATATACAGTACAACAAAAATCCATTACCGTTAATATGCAAATATCAATAAATTCTCCACATATGGTTGGTTATTACTAAATACTCGTAACATTAATTCTAGTTACCTTGCAAGGTGTTCTGCTTAAGATTGCTTGTAATTTATCTTGACCCACAGAAGGAGGATGTATCGTTAGCGATCTATGAAGGATTGATCTTTATTTAATTCAAAAATTTTATTATTTCTCTGAATTTTCCTGAACAAAAACCCACCAAGTTATATCAGACAGACACTTAACCTGTGCCCTCTTTGCCCAATTTGGAAAGTATCGTGCAACAATAACCTAACCCTCTTGTTCCTTTTGGGAACATAGCGCATCCACGCAGCTTTCCCATTCATGTCTATTTTGACCGAGAAATGTTATTCCAGACGATGTTTCCCCGACGTTGTTTATTTTGCCCCTAATGTACAGACAAGCAACGAAAGGAAAGCTTCCCCAGGAATATTAGGTACCGAGTGATCGTTTAAATCAAAGTCATGACTTAAATTTCCATGGATAACTAGACCTGAAATTTAATGATCACTCGGTATATTGTCTGTGATAGAGTGTCGTAATTAAAATCTGCCTCATTCGCACCCTTTAATAACATCGCTGTACTAATGGCGTTGCACAAATTAGCTGCGAAGATAAAGTCGCGGCGTCACAGTGACGACTGCGTTGGGGGATTGCACTGCCATTTCATAAACGTTTCAATACTTTTTGTGCATTTCCTTGAATTAATTAATCGCAGTTCTAAACAAAAGTCAACCATAAAAAGTGGTACCCGCAAAATTATTGCCAAATTGTTGTACTCCGCGTAGAAAAGGTTACAAATATACCCTCCTCCATCGTCCCAGGCTACGAGTTTTGATGGTTTTTAAGAAAGAAATTGCATGGACCAAAATTTAACAACTCCTACAATAAGAATGGATACCTACCAGTTTTGTGACCTTTTGATTCACCGTACCTACATGAATAATGCAATCGGCATGCATTTCTAGTGCACATATCCACATTTAATATCCACCTTCGCTTCAGGAGCAGTTATTTCCTTTTCAATTCCTTTCGTGAATGCGTCTCGGTAATTTTACAGCAATTTTATGTTAATTTTAGGAAATAATACCTATACTCCCGAAGACTTTCGCAAAATAAGTATCACTTACTTTCAAACAAATTACATTGATCAGACAGTGGCTGTCGTGAGAACTCCAAGTAGCATTTAATTTCATTAGCGAATAATAATACAATTTGTTTCAGACGCCATATCAATTTTCTTTATCTCAACATCTAATTGAGCAAACTTAGAAGGTCATAATATAACCTTATCTCTGATGTTTAAATTTAAATTACTGTTTATGTGTTTAATGTTCGCGTTTAAAGGAGAATGGGTTAATTTGATCAAAATCACGAAAACCTCCATAAATTAGCTCACACCCACTAGAAAGTTTTGCAAATGCAAATTGACACGAAATTCTGTTTAGGAATTTGTAAATGGTTAGGTTTTTTATTTTTAGGAAATGATTAATCCCATTAGCTGCGGGTGTTAAATTTTAGGCTGTAATGGGTATTTGTATGGTGGTACCTTATTTTGAATAATTATCTGGAGGTAATTACCACAACAGTGTATATATAGCACTGTCATGAAAAAAATATGATTGCAATCAAAAGTCAAGGTTGATGTCCCAAAGGTAACCAACTAAAGTTAAAAAAACTTGTTTGTAGAAATTTGCTTGTCATTTCGCTGCATTTTTTGTCACACCTAATTACATATTTTTTTTGCACTATGCTGTATATAATTTTAGCACTAAGATTAATCTTGCAAACAGTTTTTTATGACGTCTAGAGAAGGTTTAATTTAAAATCCATCTTGAAATGGTAACCAATTAATTATAGCAAATTTAAATAACAATTTCGTCAACATCTGCTTTTTGCTATGAACTTTTTTTTTCTTTTTGGTAGGTAGATGAACTGATTGTTATTCCAATTAAAATTCGTGTAGGTTTAGGAACCAAATGGCGAAAACGCATGATTTACTATCTATTTTAAGGATATTCACTGCCTCCCTCCCTCATGTTGATACGGAGTAATGTAAAAGACTTGGTCAACTTGGCTGTAGTTCCATTTTTGACATGGAATTATACAACCACCCTGCACCAATAATCATATTTTTTTCTTTTTTACTGACCCTTTCTACCCTTCATGCTCATTCATAAAAAATTAATTCAATTCCGAATTTAATTCTCTTCTAAGTACTTATAGTCCTGTGTCTAGGACGTCTTTGAGGGAGACGACTTGAAGTTTGTGTGTTCTCAAAAAGGGAACTTCAAATCTCCCAACCCTTTTCGCGACCAGTGCTTCACACTAGACAAAATATATAAAATGGGGCTTCGTCCTCCTTTTCACACGTTGCGGTATTTATTATCCCCATTGTGTTGAAGTGCTTCCTTAAGTTACAGTGTCCTGTAAGGAGACTTACTAGAAGTTTTAAGTGTTTCCGGTCGTGTTTCAGAATTTGTTTTGTATATTCGCATTGCTTCCTAAAGCTGCAGTATCCGTCCCTCTCAAAGATGGTCCTTTATTTGTTATATAGGCAGATATAGTCCTTTGCGCTGCTATAAACAACACAGCAAGTAGACTGTACACCAATAAATTGTGAGTTCGGTCGCTCTTTAAATTAATGACTACCCCCTTTCGTTCGGTGCCTCGGCACTATGAACCATAGTGTAGATTACCAAAAGTAGACATTGTAATACCATTTTAAAAAACCCAGGAGCAGTAGTCCGCGAAATATCCCGGGTTCGTATATCAATGGTGATCCAGAACTGTACGAGAACTTTCTTTCTCTTCCTGTTTCCAAGTGAGGCCAAAGTAGCGAACCTACTTGAAGCGGTAGACAAAAGATGTTCTGCAGTCATGGTGGCATAGTTATCCGCATATTGCTCATCCAGGATTAGCATCTGCTTCCTCTTCCCTTTTATTTTACCTTAAACTGCTTAAAGTAAAGTTATATCGTGTTATATTAGCTATCATCACGCATCCAATTATTTACCTTCACTCTCTTTCACGAAACGTTCCATTATATAGGCAGAAAGATTCCTTTCCTGTATATTTTTTCTCAGTTTCACCGGAAATAACCACAAGTGTGTAATTTAATTATTTTTCTGTTTACTAATTTTTATTGAAAACATTTTGATTGAAAAATATGCGTTTCTTCTCGTTATAAAAACCCCAAATATTCCATGGGGAAGGCCACCCACTGTGTCTTGCAGTGGGGCCTTTTACAGGTTGCGAAGATACTGTACTCATTATTAGAGCTAAATATGCTATAAAGTTCGGTATTTAACAAAAAAAGTAATGATATTTCAATTTTAAGTAAGTTAACCTGAATAACGTGAGAACCATCTTCAAAATAGCAATGAAAAGGAATTTGACGTAAATGAAAGCGATTCTACATTCGTAAAATTCTAATCAATTAAAGTGGTTGCTTATAAAGCACCGTTCTAAAAAAAAGTGGTATAAACAAGCAGCAGCATCCCATAGAGAGTGAATGGCACAGACTTGAAAGTTGCTTAAAGACCAATCAGACCACTTTTAAAAGAGCTATTCCAAGTCTTTGTCGTTGGTGCGAATACGAAAGTGCTCTGTTATTTTAAATTTTACCCATATTTGGTAGAGTTAGGGTTGGTCGAATTTGCTTTGTTGTCGCTTGAAATATCAGAAGACGGGTGTTGGAAAGGGATAAAAGAAACGGATGTGGGTTGTATGATACACCTGTCGTTTAGGGTTGTATAATTAGAAATACCGCTTCCGGTTTCCAATGTAACGTACAAAAAGAACAATACGAGGTTGGTTTGGGTTTCATTTGAATTTTTAGGCGACGAAGCTCGTTAAATCCCAAAAGAAAAGAAGGAATATTAAAACTTGTTTTAATTAAAATAGTTCAGCAAAAGTGATTAAGTTTAGTTTTGGAATAGAGTGTTTTTATTGTTAGTTTTATCGTAAAATACAGAAAACGTATTAAATATTAATTATAAGACGGAAGTATTCATTACAAAGAACAAATACTTACCGCCTATTCTGGAATTTTAAAAGACCATATTCCCAAAATTATAATTAGTTCTTGAAACCAGATCAATATTGAGGTTGACGCTAACAAAATTCTAAAATTACTTATAAATATAACAAATGGGTATAAAGTAATAAACAACTAGAAATATTCTAGAACACTTTCTCTGCTGCGAAAGATTCTTCTTTACTGGAAATTTTGGAATAGAAACTGGTAGCAATATAAATGGTTTTTCAGTTATAATATAGAGCTTTTGATAATGACATATACTACAGGGTGTTAATACTAAGTTGTTCCATCCGTAAATGGCAGTTAGAACTCATTAAAACAAACAACTTTTTTTAGTTACAATTTTTGATTTGGGGCCCCGATTCGATTGGATTTCTTTTTTTTTTCTCTAACAATCGTAATAATTCCCTTATTTTAGGGACTATTTTAAAAAACGAAAGGTTTTCAAAATTAGCTTTCGGTTCTCTACAACATTTGTATTTACAGATATTTTCAAGATATTTTATATTATTTGTTCAAATAACAAAATGGCGAATCAAAAAAAAATATTAAATGAAATCTAATAACTACGAATCGGATTTAAAAAGAGTTAAGTTTTGCCTGTCATTTATTTCGGGTGTAACGACTTAGTATTAGATAAAACTCTGTAGGTATGGAAATGCATATTAAAGTGAATAAACATAATTTCTTTCGATTTCTTTTTTGTAACAAACCAAATTGCTTTTGGGAATACACCATATGTGCTGCTATCGATGGTCGTAAGGTCCCCGAGTTGACTTGAAGTATCTTGTTGCAAGCACACTTTTAACTGCTCTTATAGATTTGAAGTAGTCCATCATATGTTGTAAATCTGTAACAGTAGTAAAAGATGGACCTTCACTTAGCACGTCTGTATACTCAAACCAAAGAGTCTCAAACATACACCTGTGGAAATCATGTGAAGTGGTTTGTCTTGTACTTATTAGTAATTAATGCTGAAGATAGAAAGCCAATTACGATATTGACTGTTTTTTATGCAATTCTATAAAGTTTATGAATACATTTTCCATTTGGGGGCGTTTTATGTGTCCTGGTTTCAATAGTTAACTCAAAAAACTTATATTTTTCAACGTTTTTAGATGTTTACAAGAGAAAATTTTCAATTATCCAGTACTGTAGAAGGAAAGTTGATTTAATGTAGCCATATAACCATATATGTGTGATGAGTTGAAGAATGCTATTTTTCATAAAATACATGTGGCCATTCATAAACTCGAACATAGGAATTTAAAATTGTGTTGAACGGTTTTGCTGATTCCGGGTTGCAAATTCAAAGGTAATAGTAATTAGATAACTAAAACTATTTAAATCATTATGTACTTGAATATTTATTGAATATCTATCAAATCGAATGCAGAGTATTAATAATTGCCTATATGTTCGACTGTGAGAGTGGACACCCGGTATACTTATATTTGATATGTAAACGGTTGAATCTTTCTTGTAGATGTGTATAAAAATGGGCAACGAAGTGTAAAATAGTTCTCACTGTAAATATTCATTATAACATAGTTTTGAAATCTGAGCTCATCTATATTCTTTTACTTAAACTTTCTAGATCTAACACAAGAAATATTTATTCCAATAGAATTTGCAACCTAAAATGTTTTGTGATATTTATTTTTTAAATCGATATTTCTATTTAATTTTTAATATCATTTAGCTAAAGAATATTTTTACCATTTTTTACATAACAAACTACACCGTTAAAATGAGAAAGTTGTATCTTAGAAAACTTGCAAATGTCCAAAATACATGCAATATAACAGTTTGAATACTGATTCTAGAATAGTTAGCTAAGTCTTAGAAACTAGTTAGAATTCCATAGTCTTGTGTTAACACCCATCAACATTTCAAAGAATGCACTTAAAGTTTTGCGACAAATTGCATAACAAGGCAAGGCGGTCCGATTACAAATTAGTTTGACGCTTGGCGTGTTTTAAAACTTTTTGGTGGAATGAGCAAACACTCAACCAAGCATTGCAAAAGGCTAAAAGCTTACAATAAATTACAACCAATAAAATAGAAATAATAGCTTCTCTTGACGGTAAACGCACGCTTGTTAAATACTATCACAATCTCATTATTACTATTTGCTTTAACGGTTGATAATTATTTGCTCTTGGAGTCAGAAAGGTTTCCCTTATACGTATACGTACCTACGCATCAACCAGTATGCGTTCGGTGTTGTACCACACTTCTTCCATTCGTTCACGCATCAGGTCTCCCAGGATGGCAAATGCGCCAATGATTCCTTTCTTCGAGAACAAACGTTTTTTTGTAACGCGTTCCACACAGAATAATCTGCTGAATTACAGTCAGGAGAATTAGGTGGACATTGATGGACTTGAATAAAATTAGGCAGCGAAACTTCAATTTTTTTTTCTTCTCTAGGTTCGTTTACTTATATGTTCGGTTTAGAATTAGGTAGAAGAAGAGGTTAGTAGGAATTATAAGAGACTTGTCAGCTATAGGAAGAACATGCCTGGGAAGACCGCAATTGCAGATGATAATTGTTTTTGCAGAATGCAGTTCGTTTGATTTATATTTTTTTCCTGTTAATAATATATTGTGTATTACATAACTTGATGCTTTTAATCCAGTCACATTACTGTTGGGTGCTTCCATCTCGTTAGTTAGAAATATTATAATATGATTAGAAAAATACGGTACTCATACGTGAACAGTTAACGCTTCGTTGAATCATTAATAACGATTTAGCCATATTTCGTCTTGTTATTTCAATACCTTCTTTTCATGCTTCATTTTCTAACTAATCTTTGCCTACTACTGATTAAATATTAAATATATAAATTAAATATAAACTTAACTTAAATATAAATTTGACCTCAAGTGGGATATAATGTAGTTAAACAAATTCAACTGTAAAAATTAATTAATTTGATCATTTCATAAATCTTCATTTATTGAAATGTAATTAACACTTTGTAAAGGATAAACCAACGATTATGGCTAACCTTTAATAATAAAAATAATTAATAAAAGTGGCTCAAAACCGGTGACAGATAGCAAATTTTATAATATTTGGGTCAAGTTACACGCACATATGGCACGTTACTTTGGCCTTTTGAGGACATACAAGGCACTGACCAGAAATGAGTCATTCATTTAACACACTAAGAATTATTGTACGCTATTGTCTTGCCACCCAAAAAAAGTTTTAAGGAATTTATCGATCGGTTATTCTTTGAAGTTAAAATATTTAGCTTGAAAGTGAAGTAAATTGAAACCAACCGCAGGCAGAAGAAACCTATCTTCAACTAGGAAATGTCAAAGTCGGAATTAATTATATTTGAATACTTTTAAAAGTCAGTGAAGAGATATTTGTATATATTTCAGCAACTTTTTTTTTGATGCTCTAACACTTAACTAACAACCATGTGGAATACATTATGCAAGCTGAATTATGTCGAATTGGATTAGATTTGCATCAGAAAGGTCATGTTCTGGATGTAGCTATATAGAATTATAATTTCCCCCTCAGAATTATTCGGACAAGAAAACCAATAGAGAATAATGTTTGGCAGTGCATTAAGGATAGTAATGTCCTTTATCAAACACATAAATAATTGATTGATTATTTACTATAATAGTCGTGGAGAAAAGGTTTTACCGGTTATGGTGTGGAAGTAGTACCTACTACAAAATGGTTTGAACACTTTTTAATGTAGATTAACTTTGCTTTTTCAAATATGCGTCAGAGGCGATCATGTGCCACCATTGCAAAGAGCCCTTTTCATTTTCACTGATAGGTATATAAGATTTGATGGATTTATCTCGATAAATACTGGAGTTATAATATAAAAATATGTCACCCTGTACACTACTATCAATAAATAATAAAAGCAACAGTGCGTAACAACCTTCAACTTGAACGTAATTTAAATCATTATCTACTATTTGCTCATCAGGTATTTTAATTGAACATAAAAAGATTAACGGTTTTGCTTTGGTAATTAATAAAACTAACTTCATCCGGACATAAAAACCGAAAAAAATTAATCAAACCGGAATAGCGGCACTTATAAGTCGATATTTCGAAAGAATTAATCTTAAATTTCGTAGGAACTATAAAAATATGGATGCTAATTCATTGTAATTTGATTCCAAAAGAAAGTTGTATTAATTTAATATTACTATAATTATTATTCCTGTTGACGTCTTGACGATGGATGTTAGTAATATTAATATTAGATATTTATTTACGACGACATTCGTTTTTAGAAACTGCCTGAAAAGAATACGTAGATTGATTCTTGTATTTAGTATGAGTAGGTATAGGCTTTTTTGGGGCTATATTCTTCTCGCTGTTGTGTGGGGTATCATCCACCCAGTATATTGTTTGCGATTTTCTCACGACAATTTCAACATTGCCTTCCATTCTTGAATATTTTATATTTGGAAGTTCGAGTCTTTCTGCCAGATAACGCGTTTTGTGAAGAATATAATGCCATTCACAATAGATTGCTATGAATAATCATTATTCACCAGTAAATAATGAAGTAGCTGCCCTTTAAACATTAAAATATACACAAACATAACAATAAAATACATCTTTCTTAAATTGTTCTTGTGTGAAAGCCAATGCTGCAGATCTTGAGGGATCCAATTTTTAATAAAAATTACTGTCCGCTTTAGATATTTCAATATTTAGTATTTTCCAGATAGGTACAAAAAATATTAAATATTTCATATATTTGCCAAAGTGAAAGTGTTATTATTCTTAAGTTATCATTTTCTTTAAGCCTTCACTGGAGGTCATGAAATGTCCTAAATTTTCTTAACCTAGTCGGTTAGTGTTGTGTACGCTCGTTAAAGTCTCCCGTGGTTATTATAGTACAGAGTGATGATAAAAATCATATTCTGGTTATTTAATGTTTTTGCGGAAAATCCTGAGACCCGTCGATTTTTGTTTTTAAATTTCCATTTAGATATATAATTTTCAACCCCCCATCCCTCAACCCCTAAGTGCTAGCAACCCCAACTTTAAAAAATTAAATAGAAAGATACCCTTTGTGATACCTCTTTTGATAGGTCTTTTTATTCTTAATATAACAAAAAAAAGTTTTTCAAAATCGGTTGATAACTAACGGAGATATTTAACAAAATGTAATCAAATGAAAATGTCAATATTCGGCAAGAAAACGGCTCAAAGACGCCGTAAATGGTAGACATGAAAAAAGGCATTTTCTGACCTAAAAGTGTGGTTTTGATCGGCCATTATTTCTACCCTGTGACGTCATAATTCTTTTTTTAAATGTCAACCCCATTTTTTCCTGATTACATTTTGTTAAATATCTTCGTTATTTATCAACCGATTTTGAAAAACTTTTTTTGTTATATTAAGAATAAAAAGACCTATCAAAAGAGGTATCACAAAGGGTATCTTTCCATTTAAATTTTTAAAGTTGGGGTTGCTAGCACTTAGGGGATGAGGGGTGGGGCGTTGAAAATTATATGTCTAAATGGCAATTTATAAACAAAAATCGACGGATCTCAGGATTTTCCGCAAAAACATTAAATAACCAGAATATGATTTTTGTGCGATACTTTATTAATACTCTGTATAATTTAACCGGTTAGTGTTGTGTACGCTCGTTAAAGTCTCCTGTGTCTATTATATATTTTTCATGTTTTGTTAATTATTTGCATTATTAGGTACCTACTCTAATTTCATAAGAATTTATTGTTTTTATTTTGTACCTAGAAAGAAGTTACATCCTCCATGCATCCTCCTAAGATTTCTATTATTTTCATTTAATGAGAAAGCTTCTAGTACTGAAACTTCTTGATCTACTTGTTTGTTCGGGAATAATAGTTTCTTTTAAGGGAAGTAGAGATAAGTAAAACCATGTATCTACAACTTCTATAATTAAATTAGTGTCAAGTTGTTTGACGTCAAACACCCCGTATAGGTTTTGACCCCGTCGTGTTGTCTATGTAATTCAATTCATGTCGCAGTTCTGGTGTGTCGTATTTGGTCAGACATTTTAAAATGCAATACAAAGCCAGAGCCCATTGTTCTTGCTGTGAACGTTGAACACTGGGAAAGAAAACAGATACGGTAGCCAACTTCCGATGCTACTACAATCTTTAGCTCTCATCGTACAATGATGAATAAAAGAAACCTCGCATCCGTTCCCAGATTTAGATTCGTTAAATTTCTTCACGCACGTATTGAAATCGACCCTTTTTTTTTTTTTTAAATAAGGAGTATCAATAGTAGATGAACATTGAGCTAGTTAAAGGATTGTTAAAAATCTCGTTTACAAGCTGCGCCAATGCCGTTTTAGTATTTTAACTGTTAACACAATTTAATTGGAATTTTTAAGCAGTTTGGTTACAAATGGAAGTATAGGTTATAATTTACAGACGTAACAGACTTGAAAATAGCAATAATTGTAGGGTTTAGAATGGCAATTCGTGATTACTCACTGGTTTTTCACACGGGTACCTTTTGAATTCCTTTACCTGCTTATTATGACAACAAATTAAGGCTGTTTAAATTATTTCAACGTATTCTAATGGTTTTGGAACATGAAAAGGAACAAAACAAAGCGTAGAAAGAATTTCTTCCTTAGCTTAGGTTCAATATACCTATTTGCTTAATAATTATTACCTTTGAACAAAAAAACTAATGTTTTGGTACCACACAAATTTTTTGTTTACTGTTTTTGCAATATTTTTATACAGGGTGAATATTTTTATTATAATCCAAAAAAAAGCGTAAAAATCGTCTCGCTTCTGATCAGTGGATTGTCGAAGGGAAGAAGTTCATTTTTACAGTAAGATCTATGCAAATCATGGAGATTGTCTATTATGGGACGCCCCGTATAATTATTACTATAAAAAATCAGTGAAAGTAAAGAATTTCAGCAAAAAATTACCCAATTTAACTTGCGGTTTTCACATTTAAAATAGTATTTTTTTATGAAATTTAAGACCACACCCAAACCAAATTGTTTAAACCCTACAGAATGTGTTTTAATTTAAATTTCAAACCTTGTTGAATTATTTGGCATAACGGAAACAGAAAAAAATAAATATCCGCTATTTTATTCATTTCCCTGAGAACAAAGTTCAAATTAACATAATCCGGAATTTTTATTATTACCTGCTAAAATACCTAAGACAATATCTAAAAATCTGTATAATAAAGCAGAAAAGGCAGATATTTTTAAAATGTTAAGGTTAAATGCCAGTTTGATGAGTAACATCATTCTTTTATGAGTAAATCTTGTTTTTCTACTTTTTCTGTATACGAGATTCCCATGAATGGGCTCCTTATCTTGGAAGCCCTGTATACACACGCACATTAATAGATAACAGTTTGACCGCACAAATCCCGTAATAAAAAAATTAGTAATGTTCACACCAAACTTAACGATGTCGGTAAACAGTTTATTTACAAGGTGTGACCACACAATTGATTGTCGATTGGAATTTCAATGTTCTTTTTATTGCAGGTCGTCAAAG
Source organism: Hemicrepidius hirtus (assembly GCA_963082805.1). Taxonomy (NCBI): domain Eukaryota; kingdom Metazoa; phylum Arthropoda; class Insecta; order Coleoptera; family Elateridae; genus Hemicrepidius; species Hemicrepidius hirtus. The sequence continues at coordinate 11,121,134 of OY720167.1, forward strand.
ATGAATTTTAAGCCAAAGTGACATCATATCCTGCAAATATGCGCCTCAACGGTGACCCCCTTGAACCAGCTGATGAAAATAGTAAGTAGAAGTTAAATCATAATACTTGAATGGTTTTTCAATGGATTTTTTAATTAAATTACGTAAGACCTCGTAGAAGGTTATTATTAACCTGAGGTTTCCATCTTATTATATGCAGTGATTCAATGAAAAGTATTCAGAAAAATGACATAATAAGAAGTTAAGAACCAAGTATGTACGGTTAAATAAATTGCTTGGGAAATTAGAGTAGTAAGGGAATTTTTAACAATGAAATTGAAAGTGATATTTTGTTTTTTTAACTACCAATTCGGAAAAAACTTACGACAAATTTTATCCTGCTAGAGTAAATATTTTGTCGTAGTTTTAAAATTATTGTCAATATACAGAAATAAAGGGTTTACTAATACAAATAAGTGGCTTCAAAGAATTAATTTAATTGTATAGGTACTACTTTCAATATTTGCTTTATCATCCACGGTGTTACATTAACTTTAATACCTTCTACGTGCCTCCTACTTAAAAATCGTGACTGATTATATCTATATAAACTTTGTTTCCAACTGTAGACAGGATTAAAGTTAAAATTGTTAATCTGCACCTTATCCTAAAATGGTTGAACCGCATCGCATGTAAATACTGAAATTGACCGTTCTTATAATTATTCCTGAAAATTCTCTAATTATTCACTGAGCAGAAATTTTTCGAATTCAAATGAAAGTGTGTAAGGAAATAGGATTAAGTTGGAATTCATGACAAGGATAGATTGGTGAAGGTAAAGTTTCTCCTAGTTTAATTAACATTAAATAAATGTCTCCAAGTAATGGCTGCATGCATATTTATTTACAAGAAGTATGTTGTTTGAAACATTACTGAAGAGAAAATAAATGTATTGTTTATTAACGCAGTATCTGTCAGATATCTTGTGATAAATGGTTATGTAATAAAGATGCTTAATCGTAATCCATAGAAAATTAAGGTTTTTGCATCCAGTGGCAGCTCCTAGTAATCATAGAACTGTAGTTAGTACCTTCAAATTTACTCTACTTTCTTAAAATAAAAATCCATTCTACGAATCATCCCTAAGTCCCTAACACACACTAATCAACTCTTTCTAATAGATATAGTTAGAAAGAGAAAGTACATGGGTCACAGCTCTTTGTGTCCTGGTTACGCGCCCAGGTCGCCCCTTGGATCTTTTCTGATTTATACGAATCTAATATTTAATTTAAAAAAAATTAACTGGCTATTAATAAAGGTGTAGGTATCTTGGACTTTGAGTTCCTTGTTTAGGTTTGGTGTCATAAATTCCACCAGTAATAGGTATGTCTGCGACGACAGACATTGTTGCAAACCAACAGACCGTTCTGCGGTCTTCTTCATTACATAAACGGCAAAAATGGTCCTCAGTACGAATCTTGAAATTGTATTTATGCAGTCTTTCCTAAGGTTCATTCCGGTGCAGATTTTTATTCTGCTCCTTCCGTATATCATTAGAGGGATGCTTGCTTGAAGGAAAACCCTCCCAAAGAACATATTTCCCGATCTGAGTTGTTCCTCCTGAAAGATTAGTCGAAGTACAAGCCTGTCAGGTCTCCTGATTAATTTTTTCTGACCATCCGAGCGTGTTATAGAATACGTCTTGTGCACCTACAAGTGTAGGAGCACTTATTCCAGCATGGCTTCCATATTCCATAGCTGAAGTTGGACAGGTATTCATCGCACCTGTTCTAGTCTGACAGGCAAAACGTTGTATCTTCTTTAGCAGTAATGCTATGTCTAGTAATGATACGTAACGGCTGATTACAAATACTTGTTTGTATTACTAGTCCAGAAACTGCAAAAACTGATATTGACAAGAGGATTTGAACCAATATCTAAAATCCTTATACGTTTTACCTGCCTAGTTTATCAGAACATGCGTTTCTAAACGATTTCGAGACAGAAACTCTAGTAATGCCAAAATATGAATACAGAATATTCGCTGTTAAATTTGTTAAGTAATCAAATACTCAGGTATATTTAGTGTACTTTCCAATGTATAGACAGAATAAATCATCCATGAAACAGGTAAAAAATCCTCTTCTGGAGACTAATATTTTGTGTAAACCGCATCTTGTCGTGGCGTCGATAATTCTCTTAACAAATCTTCCCCGAAGTTGTTAAAAGCTTTAGTTAGTTGTGATAGCATATTTTTCAAGAAAGATCTGTAAACTTTTTACATTTGTATTGGAATACAAGCTTTTATGATGCTTGGTTGCACCAGCCATCCTCTTGTTGTTTCTTTTAGCGAGGACGTTGTCTGTGGCTGTTTTCAGTTTTTCACAAACCGTTAGACCAGTCGGAATTCTTGCATGCCATTGAGAAGACGTCTCGGTAGAAGAAATCATTATTATTACCGTGTCTGGGAAATAAACTTGACTTTTTGATTGTTTTGTAAGAACCATGTCCCGTCAGGTTTACTACAACAAGAACAATTTGCATAACTTTAAAACCATATCCCTCGATACCGTTGCAAACATTTAGAAATTTTATGTTTTTATACTTAAAGTGAAATGAATTCGTGTTGTTTTTTCTTGAAACAATAATGGAAAATTTTTAATTAGATCAAAATTGTAAATTAAAAAACGAATTAGTGAAGTAAATTTTCTTAATCATAAGTTTCACTTTTTTTATGCGGAACTGTTACTAAACTATGCCATACATGTAGTAATATGTATTAATACCGTTTGTTTTGGCCCACATCCAAGACATATAAGTAATACTAACTCATACATAATTGAAAATAATATTTCATTATAAAGATTTGGGCGTAGGTCGCTACTCTTAGAGTGTTTTTATAATTTCTGCATATAATCTATGTAGATTTATTCCCAAGGTATTCCATGCCTGTGCTTTTATAATAACGAATTTAAAAGTTATAAATCAGTGAAGACGATGTTTTTGCGGAAATTATTGCCAAGGACACGGTACAAGTAGTTTTTACAATCTACTGATCAAAAGCCGCTGTTCAGTCTTGTGGAAAAGCATCAGTCATGAAAAACTGCAGTAGATTTTATTAAAATGTTTCCATTTACTTTTATTGAGAAAGAATGACTATGGCTTGTAACATTTCTACGGACGAATTTCTTTTATCTCGTCTGTTGCGATTGTGTACCTACATAAGGCCTCTGTTCTATGTTTGTTTATGTTAATGGATAGGTGTATTTGTTCATCTTTATGATGTAATCAAATGTGTTTGCTATTACTACTTTTACGCAGCTTCAATCTTCTTACCGTGGATTCTCGTTATTATTTTACATTTTAACATTTTCGTGTTGTATATCACACACCAACTGTTGTGTGCCCCGGTTACGACCTTTGCCTGATTGCAAGTTGGCGTTTCTTTGGGGTTTCTCGTTGGGCACGTGCCCCAGTCTCCCTATGGACAAACCTCCATTACTAATTTCAGTTGCACAACATACCATTTTTTTAACAAAAGCGTTCAAAAGAAAAAATGGTGTATACTTCGAAAATATTTTACACTAAACCTTATGTAACTGAATTTTTACTAAAAAATACTGTATCCAAAGAATTTTTTCCATTTAAAGTTGATAATGCTAACAAGATCTGGAATGTCTGACATTTATCGTTTACATATGTAAAGAATACTCATGCAAAATTAATAAAAGAAAGCAAAATTAACAGTTTCTTATTAATTATTTTAATTTATACCGTCTTGTAATTGATATTCTAATTTGTCCGACTTACCTGCAACCTACTTTAATTAGTCGATGTAATTTTGCATTAGAAATTAATTGAAAGCGGTTAGGAAAACATTTTTTTTTGTTATAAAGTGATTCTTTTAAGTGTTGGAAATTTAAAAGAGTATCTACTTGTATGTGCATCGCAGTATGTCATGTTTAGAGTCGGTATTACCTAATCGTTTAAATTCCATTAATCATCCTTTCTACACCATTCACTAGGAGCAATGGAATTTCTACTTGAATATATAGCATCTGAAGAGAACTATTTACTAATGAAAGTTTTTAATACTCCACCTTATAAACTGAAAAGAGTTTTCCTTTTAACGTTTTAACGCTAAGTGTTTTGATGAGATTCTCTGATAGTTGCTTTTATTGCGTTAATGTAGGTACACAGCAATCATCTCGCAATTTATATGACTTTGCCCAAGGCGTTCAGATGTTTAGCTAAATATAGAAATTAACAGGAACACCTAACTATTTATTTATTATTACCTATTTCCATTTGACCGGATTCACGGCTCATAGCTTGGCCTTCCGCAGACAAAACAATCAGCTGGCTTTCCTTCCACCCACAACGTCCCTCACCTGTCGCTATCAAGTTGCAAGTTGATTCGGTCCAATTTCTCTCTTAATGGAAATTGCTTGCTTTATTACTCTGCAATATTTCAACTACCACAAGCACAACCTTTGTTTGCAGCTACTGATTTACTTTTGAAAGAATGTTAACAGCTACAACAAGCATAACACATTTTATCTGAAGTATTTTCTAATTCATTTTCTTGTAGCTTATGGTATAGAAAATTTGTGAAGTCCATTCTATTTTTTTTGTCCATTATCTTTCACGTCTTTCCAATAACACCTCAACTCGGTCATCTTCCAATATCTTTATAGATTCCCTCTAGCTTTCCTTTCAGTTATCTTGGTTCAGGAAGTTCTGATCATCCCCTCTCTTCTCTTTACAGATTGGGGTTTTCTCTAGTATTTAGTATTTATTAGTATTTCCGTCTCTCCGAATTCTTCTCTGAACTTTTGAGTTAAACTTTCTTGAATGTTTCGTGTCTAATAGAGAAAATTCACGGCTACAATTTGGAGTATATTTCAATCCTGCAGTACCACTTTAGCGACTTGTAGGAAGTTTCAAAGTTTCAGCGAGATTGTAAAACTTAGCAAAAGAGACTTTTAAAAAATTAATTTCTCTGAACTTTTCAGTTGAATTTTCGTGCTTATTTCCTGTCCAATAGAGAAAATTCAGGGCTACAATTTGGAGTATATTTCAATCCTGCAGTACCACTTTAGCGACTTGTAGGAAGTTTCAAAGTTTCAGCGAGATTGTAAAACTTAGCAAGAGACTTTTAAAAAATTAATTTCTCTGAACTTTTCAGTTGAATTTTCTTGCTTATTTCCTGTCCAATAGAGAAAATTCACGGCTACAATTTGGAGTATATTTCAATCCTGCAGTACCACTTTAGCGACTTGTAGGAAGTTTCAAAGTTTCAGCGAGATTGTAAAACTTAGCAAAAGAGACTTTTAAAAAATTAATTTCTCTGAACTTTTCAGTTGAATTTTCTTGCTTATTTCCTGTCCAATAGAGAAAATTCAGGGCTACAATTTGGGGTATATTTCAATCCTGCAGTACCACTTTAGCGACTTGTAGGAAGTTTCAAAGTTTCAGCGAGATTTTAAAAATAAGCAAAAAAGCCTTTTAAAAAATTAATTTCTCTGAACCTTTCAGTTAAACTTTCTTGAATATTTCCTGTCCAATAGAGAAAATTCAGGGCTACAATTTGGGGTATATTTCAATCCTGCAGTACCACTTTAGCGACTTGTAGGAAGTTTCAAAGTTTCAGCGAGATTTTAAAAATAAGCAAAAAAGCCTTTTAAAAAATTAATTTCTCTGAACCTTTCAGTTAAACTTTCTTGAATATTTCCTGTCCAATAGAGAAAATTCAGGGCTACAATTTGGAGTATATTTCAATCCAGCAGTACCACTTTAGTGACTTGTAGGAATTTTCAAAGTTTCAGCGAGATTTTAAAAATTAGCAAAAAAGCCATTCAAAAAATTAATTTCTCTGAACTTTTCAGTTGAAATTTCTTGCTTATTTCCTGTCCAATAGAGAAAATTCAGGGCTACAATTTGGCGTATAATTCAACCCTGTAGAATTTGTAGGAAGTTTCAAAGTTTCAGCGAGATTTTAAAAATTGGCAAAACAGCCTTTTAAAAAATTAATTTCTCTGAACTTTTTAGTTAAACTTTCTTGAATATCTCCTGTCCAATAGAGAAAATTCAGGGCTACAATTTGGCGTATAATTCAACCCTGTAGGATTTGTAGAAAGTTTCACATTTTCAGCGAGATTTTGAAAAATTTTCGAACACGCCCTTGACTGTTAAAAGACAAATTTTTCTTTTTTAACTTAAGTTTCTTAGCTATTTCCTGTCTAATAGAGAAAATTCAGGGCTTCAATTTCGTACGTATTTCAACCCCGTAGGGCTGTTCCGACAACTTCCAGGAATTTTCAAAGTTTTAGCGATATTTTAAAAACAGAGCTAAAATACACTAAAGGATTAAAACAATTATTCTTACAATATTTATAAACAAACTACAGGTTCTACACTTTTTCCTCACCCTGTATGAAATTTCGATTAATTTTTTTGATGAAACTTTAAATTTCCCGCATGTTATCAAACCGTACAACTCCGTGTTCAGATGCAATAATATCAACCATCAGACATAAGGATTGATTTTCATTTCAGGCTTATTTGTAGCTTTATTTATCTCAAGTTTGTCGTCCCCTTTTGTCGTAGTTTAGTGACACAACCTATAATTTTCTATAACCTAAACATTTATTTACAATGTGATAAGAAATTTTATAAGTTGAATGTATCCTGAATGCTTTAAAATTTGTTTAAAAGAAAAGAAAAATTATTTAAGGTAAGAAGAAGGGTTTTTTATAAATTTTAATAATAAACGGGATTTTATTTAGGACAGGATGATAAGGAAAATTAAATATAATTCAATTTGGGAAAAGGAATTTGACTGGCTTAAACCTAGTAAAATGTCGGATTACTACGCTTTATGCACATTTTGCAAGCAATATTTTGAAATAGATGGGTCAGGAAAATCACAAGTTATTCGCCATTCAAAATCACAAAGACATATACAACTAGAGAAGAATCGTAGAAAAAATAATAGTTTAGAAATAATTACACCACAAACTAATAAATCTTCCAATTCAAACATCGTTAAATTGAGTAAAGAAGAAGAAGTAATAAAAGCGGAAATAATATGGACTTTAAAAACGGTTGATAATAATTATTCTTTTAATGGTTCTGTTAATAATTGTGGTGCGATTTTTAAATTAATGTTTCCTGATTCAACAATAGCTAAAAACGTAGATTTAGGACGAACAAAAATAAAATATTTAGCTCAATTTGGAATAGCACCTTACATAGAAAAAATTATCAAATCAGACTTACAAGGGAGCCCATTTTCTTTTGTGTTGGATGAAAGAACAACTTCTCCAATAAAAAAACAATTTGATGTTTATGTCCAGTATTGGTCTACTTCAGAAGATAAATTTGTCTCCGCAATATACTGCGGTACTGTATTCGTTGGACATTGGAAAGCAGACAATTTAAAAACAAATTTTTTTGTTTTTGTAAAAAAATTGAGTTTAGATTGTTCCTTATTAATGCAAATAAACATGGCTGGTCCTAACACTAATTTAAAATTTCATAAACTTTTAATAAAAGAACTTGACGAACTTTATTTTACATCACTTTTGGATATTGGTTCGTGTAATGTCCACCCTGTATATACAGGTCTTAAAAAAGGACTTGGTTTTATTAATTTTTCTTATGAACAATTTTTGAACGATTTGGTGTTCTTTTTTAAACTTTCATGTGTTCGTAAAGAAGACGATAAAGGTTTAGAAATTTTAGCTGAAGTTTTGTGTAAGTTTTTCATGGGGCATACTTCATCGAGATGGTTATTTTTAAAGCCAGCCCTATGTAAGGTTGTAGAACAGTACAGAAATATAAAAGATTATTTTTTAGGGTTTTTACCAAAACAAGAAAATTTTAAAAGGGAAATTGAAAATACAAGTAAATATAAATATATGATTAGAATGTTGAAAGATCGAAGAACTTTGATTTACATTCATTTTGTTATTAATGCAGCTAATATTTTTGAATCTGTGCTTATTAATTTTTTAAAAAAAGAACCTTTACTTCACTTATTATATGAGGATCTTTCTAATCTCTTATTTGATTTAATGTCAAACTTTATAAAACATAACATTATAGTACGTAATGGAAAAAAATTGGATGGGGATAAATTAAGTCAAATTGATTGTAGAAATAAAAGTCTTCATGTTCCCAATCTAGTTTTAAGCCTAAATATAAAAAAAGAAATTGGTCAATCATCACTTAACGCCAAAGTAGTTTCTGATATTTACGAAGAATTTTTCCAGTTCTACATAGAAAGCACTACCTATCTGCAAAAGAAACTTCCATTAAGTTCTTCTTTTTTAAAAGACGTTAGACATTTGCATCCATTAAAAAGAGATGCTGATGCAATTGCAAGAATATCAAGGACAGTTGTAAATGTAATCAGGAATGAAAACGTCCTAAATCGTTTATTTCACACTCAAGGAAAAGATAAAAATAGTCTATGCGATTTAATTAACAGCCAAGCTAAAATGTACGCATTCGAAAAAAATGTACCTCATGAAAATTTAGAAGAACACTGGAAACATATTGGACAATTGAAAAATGGTTTTGGAGAAAAAAAATATTGGCAGCTATCTATTTTAGTGAAATGTGTCATGATTTTGAGTCATGGAAATTCAGCTTCAGAACGAGGGTTTATTACTAATCAACTAATTGTTGAAAAAAATGGTACTTTATTAGATGAAGATTCTGTAATTACGATTAAAATGATTAAGGATTATTTGGGTTACATAGGTGGATCGGAAAATTTTATAATTAACAGGGAAATTATCAAAACTGTTAAAAATTCTCATAAAAAATATCTGGAATACATGGACAGAAAAAATAGGAAGAGGAAAGGGTGACATATGAGGAAAGTTGGAGTAATGTAAATGAAAAAAAAAGGAACAGGAAAATCGTGAATTAGCTAAAATTTTTAAGGGAATTTACCCCTTTTTTTTAATTATTTGTCATTTTATAATACGAGTGCTCTGAATTTTGTCGACAATATTTGTTATTCTGCGGTGACGAAAATAAATACGAAATAATATTCTCCAAACAGAGCAGCAACGAAAGTGAGTAGAGTATTCGGATGATTATATCACATATGTATATTATAAACCAATAGGATTTAAGATTTTTTTAAGAATGATCCAAACACGATGGTGTTTCTCGAATATACCTTCTTGGTCCATCGGTATATTCGATTTGGTGTTTCGGCTTCCTATTGGCTGTGATACTATGGTATCTGTAGCAAACGTAAATAACAATAATTGATTTCTTTTTATAAAATAATTTTTTCAAACGTCATACTGACATTTTGAGCAAAATGCACTTTTAAAATTCGTGATATAATCGTGACAAATATAATTCGATCACTTCCGTATATTCTAAATACTTTCCCCTCTTTCTATTCGATTATTCATGTTACCATTAGGAAATATCCCTCGAGCAAAGCTGTCGGGAAATTTCCATGGCAAAATAAAATAGCCTTTCAATTTTTAAAAAAGCGCGCTTCTGATTGTCTGACAGAATATGAATTAAAATGTCAGTAGAAGCAACTTAAACACCTCAACTCTGAAATTATATCATTTCTCGTATAAAGCACTTTTGAAAACCTCCCCAAAAAACGAATTGACACAAATTCATTACCTATCATGTTTAGTGGATAATATTTAAGCTATTTTATGTTTCTATTGTTTTTTAAATTTAACTAACTATTGTTACAACAAACAATGTGGTTTTTGTAAGAGTTAATAGAAGATAAATCCTAACGTCTGTATGTGTCTTGTTTTACTAATATAACTTATTTTATTTGTGTTGGTAAGGCTTAATTTTTACTTTAGGAAATAAGCTCATCACAACTACACATTATTATCGAGAATAGAATTTGTTTTTGTAGAGAAATTTATTTCTAAAAAGGGCAATGATTAATTATTTACGTTAATTTAAAGTTTACCTTGACATCGAAAGGTGTAAGGTTCAGATTAAGTGAGTCTTATGTAAAATACGTTCTGCTTTAGTGACCAACATGCTGTTTATCAACACTTACATGTTATTGTTCTTGTAAAGGACTTTACATGTAGGACTCGGAGTTCAATTCCATCGTACTTATTTAGTTATTAAATAATCGTACCTCTTTACACAATTCCAAGATGTTTGGCTTTGGACACAAATTTCGAATTATCTTTAAGCATGGGATAACAGAATTCTGCGGAGTAGAGAGAGTTCTCAGTCAAGGGACATTTAAAAATCCACTTCTATTGCGAAGCAAAATGTTAGAAAATAATTATTTTTCTCAAAATATTCTAACGTTTAGATTATTATGAAGTACGAACTCATACGCGAATACGAATTTTCAGAAAAACCTTCAGTACGTTTCAGTGCATATAGTTGACAATTACGAAAACATGTTTGATATTGTTGCGTTACGTTTTGAATCTACTGTTACTGTATTCTAGTGAAGAAGTAAATACAAAAAATAGCATTAAGAAATTATTGATTTGTTTTTAATGAAATGGGATTAGATAAAGTTTATTCCGAAGCATTAAAATTGTACGAGGTATAGTGCTGACAATTTCCGCCACTAGTGTTTCAGTTGCACGATACAGACTCTCAAATAAAATCTCGTACAAGAAATGTCTGAACACCTACGATATTACGATGACGCTGTCTGCGTCCTTCCTTGTCAGCCTGTTTCCTTTCTCATTCTCCACGTCCTTAGAATTCAGTGTAGCGTTACTATATTCTTTACCAATAAAATCTGTAACGATCTCCAGCAGTCAACAATCAGCTAAGATTGTGTTTAGGGTTATCCAAAAGAAAACGTGCGAACGTTTCATCCTTTACATTACATCATAAAACTATTGTCTTATTAGTGCTGCCTGTGTACATGGTGCCGAGGCCTGTATACATGGTGCCCAGGTCTGTGTGAATGCCGTGAATGGTGTCCAAGTTATTTTATCATTCATATTGTTACAAAATATATTTGTTTTCGTTCAAAAGTCCTTGCGTTTAAATGTCTTTGTGTTCAAACTAGCCAATTCCAGTGTTTAGTGTTTTTCTTATTGTATTTTGAGATTATAAGAATTCTTCTAAAATGATGATGATGGTATTTGCTTAATCATTCAACCAGGAACCTCGTCAAGAATCGATCCTTAAGAAAATTTGCTTTTACATCAGCAAGCTTCGTTCATTTTATTTTACAAATTAAATATTAAGTCCTATGTCTTAAAATAGTACTTTCGATGGTTATAATTACAATTTTGACTGTTCAATAATCGGACACGTAAATAAATTAGTGACATTACACAACTTTAACATTGTTACTTACAAACTCATTATTTACAAGCAAGCTCAGCGCGTATAATGCAATTCCCAAATATCTCATTATATGCCCAATAATCAATTTATCTTCGTAGGATTCTAATTAAACGGCTATTAATCTATACATATTTTAAAATGTTAACTCTAACCGTGTACGTCTTTAAGTTCAACTAATTTTTAATTTCTTGTATTACAATTTATTGCAGTAATGGAAATTTAGTTTCTAATTTAGGCACAAAATGTAATTAATCCTGCAGGAAACGTTTACATGTTTGATTGCGCATTCTAATTGGATACTTTGGATATAATATATTAATCAAGAATTAAATTTAAATCGAATTATTTCATCTCATGAATAATTGTGATAGTTGTAAACAGAGCGACTTTGCAAGTTTTGTAAATTGTATCAGTTGTAGATTAGGGGGTTTTGTTTATTGATTTAATAATATGATGTTGGGGGAAGCAAGGGAAAAAAGAAATTAAGTTTGTTTTTCTTATAATGTCAAATTATATACCGGGTGACACAGGACTGCGAGGCACCCCTGTTATTTTTTTTATATTTTAACCGATTGGAATAAATTTTTGTATGCTCTATATACACGTAAGATCTCATAATTTGAACTGAATGTTAATAATCTTTCATTTCCGGTTTCGCCGGAAATAACCCCAACTTTCTTATTTCAAATACAACACACTGTATATTTTTGCATATTTTAACTCCAGACTAAATTCTGCATAGAGTAGTGTTAAGATATTACAGTTTTAAGAACTTACAAATTTTTAATTTGAAAAATACGTTTTAATTTTAGAGTGCCATGACATTTATAAAAACCGAATACATCCAATTATTAACAGTTGGAGTTCATATTTTAATTAATATTTATTATTTGTATACTTTTATTAGTAGTATCTAAAATTGCTCATTAAGCTATCCCTGTATTTATCGTCAAGCGCGAATAGTTTCTACAGATTCAAATAAAAAATCAATACATAATAGAGCTTAGAGAGAACGCCCCCATCGGTTGCACCTAACAATGACTTCATTTGTCGGCATTGAATTGCAGCTCGCTGCAACTTCTGTATTGATTGATTACATCAAGTTCACATGCATGTGATAAAAGTGTAGGAGTAGGGGACACGTTATCATATTCCAGCGCTATATACGGTGGAATTCTGTACCACATTCTTCTATAGACGGTTCTCACGAAGCACTCTTCAATTTGCATTACGGGTATAGATACATACTTTAATAGATGTTTCTAATCGTTTTATAACAGTCACGTGTAACAATAAAGTGAGATATGCCGTCCCTGATGTGCTGTTTTACCCTTAGTGTTGTGAGAAACTCTAAATTTAGTGCGCGAAATATTTTGTTTCAATTTAGTTAAATGATTAAAAATTGTTAATATTAATGTAAAAATATTTATTAAAAAATGTTTTAGGGAAATTAATAAAATTGAGGAAAATAATTTTGTTTTTTACTTAGGAACAAAATTTACTTTGAGGTCACTGATAAGTGATAAATAAAAGTCTGTTGTTTACTGATAAGAAACTAGGTATACAAAAATAGGTAAAAATAAAAATTTTGATAACAGGGTTATCGTAGGAAAAATATAAAAGATAAACGTATAAGTTATCTCAATCTTAGTGAACGTGTGTACCTTCACAAATCTCACATTTGATGAACAGAAAGAAACTACAAAGGAACCTAAATTTATACCTGTTCCACGTGACTTTAACCGGAACTCTAATATTATTTTATACTTGGTCTTGAAAATATCGAGTTCACTTTCGGGACCAGTGTTCGTTCACATAAATAACTTTACTACCGGAAACGTGTAAATTAACTTCAAAATCACTGTGAAGTAAAAGTTGGTGTTCGTATTGTGCGACTACAATACATTCCGTTTGAATTAGCAAACAAGTTTTTGTTTTGGTGCCAAAATTACTGTTTACTATACGACAATAACCTGAGGATATTACAGGCTAAAAATATTTTTTAGTGCCAATCATTCTGTTTGACTTTTCGGAGTGTTTGTTAACATAAAGTGGTGTAAAAATTAAGTGATGTTCAAAAGCTATGACTGACATAAATGGACTGCCGGAAGATGATGTTTCGAAACACAATGGTAAAGAAATCCCCATCATCATTCGTAACCTGCCGGAAATTTTGGAAGGACCAGAAAGTTTAGATAATTCCATCAACCACGGGCATCAAATAGAAAATTCCATTGACCATGGGCACAAAGCGTATCGTAAGCATAATGTGTTTTATCAGCTTTTAAAAATACCTTTTCAATTTTAAAATCCTCAACTACGTGTTGATAGTTTCAAGGACAGTGCCGCACTATATATAATTCTGACGTTATTTTTGCCATGCCTTTGCCTCCGTTCCCCTTGGACACCATTGTGTGCTAAAAAATTTAAATTACCCGTATTTACTTGAAACAAGCATTAGATAATACTGTATTATTTATTCTGCAGGAAAATTAAATATTTAGCACTTAAAGGGTTGGTATATTCAGGGCCGGCCTTAGAAATTTGTGAACTTTCCAACTAGACTAAAATTTGCATCCCTTATTGTCATGGATATCGCATCCTTAGACTGCCTACTTCCTTACTACTTGAAGTAAGACTTGAAGCCACCCTAAGGCCCAGTTGTATAAAAGTATGTAAATGTCAGTTTAGCTGAACCAAGAACAATTGGGAGTCAAATACTTTGATACAACTGGGCCATAGACCCACCATAAATTGAAAATTAGGTTAGACACTCAAACTTTAAGAAACAACCCTACTATCTTCATCAAGTACCTCATACAACGTAAATTACGTATTTTACTTTAAAAATAGAGACATTTTATCTGAATTCAATTTATTTTCCAAAATCTGGCTTATTCCTGTGTAGGTCACTCTATTTACAGGAATTTATAGGTTTAGGATTGTTATGTTACCTAGTACCTACTTAAAATGAATATTAAATAACAAAAAATCGTGGTAAAATATGTTTGTAATAAATCTGATCTCTTCCTCTCGTGGTCAACTTTCCATCATTTTATATGCCTTGTGTCATCTACTCTTCAACGGTTTGCACAAACTTTCCTCACATTTCGTCCCCCACATTCTGTTCCCAGAAAAGTTTCCTCCACATTACGTTCCCGGATGTTTCGACGACGACGAGAAATGTGACCTATTAAGAGGAAGTTTCTTAGTTTTTTTTAACTATTATATACAAGGTTTCTTTTTTTTTAAGTTAACACAGCACTATTTTCTTTATCAAGTTTGTAGCGTGACCAATGTCTTTTTTTGTAAATTCTATTGCTTTTTGACTTGTAGATCAGTTTTAGCAATGTAATTTTCTTATTTACAATCAATTCTTGCCTTATTGGTTTATTGACTTCCATGACATAGACATAGACCTTTTTCGGTTAGTCTTGGCTAGTCTAGTGTTCCTTCTTCCATCTGATATAATATGTCTAAGGAAGCCATTTTTTAATTTTACTTTACTTACTAATTTAGACTTCTTTCTTTCTTTAACACCTTTCAAAAGACTTGATTCGTCGCCTATTTTGCTTACATCTATTGCTATATGATTCCCCTTAAACAGCAAATTTTTCTTCTTCCTTTTATAATTCCCACTTTTGATTACGTACTCGTTTCCTACAGACTATTATAATTATTTTTGAGTTGTTTATTAGTTTGTGTTTTAGCTTTACTTTAACGGGTCTCATCAGGTTCTTCTTTAGTTTCTGCTAGCAGATCAATATCATCTGTGTAACCTAGCTTCTCGACTTTTTACCTTGTACTGTTGTTTTATTGTTATCACCGTGTCCATTCTTCATTTTCTACTTCATTCTTAATAATATATAAATTTAAAAATTGCTACTTTAAATGGCGCAATATTCCAAAGGTAACGATCTTGTAGATAGCTTAAACCCTATTTTTCGATAAATGGATTGATAAGCATTGTCGGTGTTTTTTTTTTAGTTTTGGTGATACTTAGTTCTTGAATATTTAAGTATTGTTAGATACATCAAGTATGTAAGCAATCATTTACATAAACTTATGTTGCTCATATCAACATCAAACACACTACCGCGTATACTAGAAATAATAAACATTTACCTACATTAGGCTAATTGGTTTTAGTATTTTATTTAGAATCATGGAAAGTCAATAATACGAAGGCTATAGGATGGAAAACCATATTTTCTAATATTTATTAAATTATTTTTCAATAACGCATAATTTTTTTTATAGATTCCGTAATAATCATTCAAAGAAAAAGGTTTAAAATCTCAAAACTTTTACATGTTAGAATGTTGCTAAATTTAAAATCTGGAAATAAAATACTTGGTAAATATTTAATTCTATTTCTATACAAAATTTCGAATAATTAATGAAAAAAATTAATATAACAAGCTCTTGACACACCAGACACCTGTTGTTATTGTTCCCTTTTAACATTGATTGTAATTTTTGCAATTTATTGTATCTGGGCTAGAAAATAGATCATCGTCATGTCTAAATTGCGCTATTTTTTGTATTGCTTGTGAAACTCCCATATAACATGTGTTGGATACATTACTAATTATCAGACCCACATGTGAACGATAAAAGGTCATTTTTATAAACATTACTAGTCATTTCACATCACTGTTAAAATTTAAGTTTCTCCAAAAGTTTCAAGTTAGACTTCCACTAAAGCACTCTTATTTAAAAAAATCTATTAACAAATTAATTAATCCTCAAATCTAGTGCAAGGCAGCTTTGTTGTTGCTGTAATTCAAACTAATTGCGGATACTTACTGTAACAATTATAATGGCAGGAGATTTTTTAACATCTTATGTGGTAATCTTATTTTGTAATATTTGTTACTGCCGCTGATTTCTTTTTTAAATCCCAGGCAAATTTGTAAACCTTTTTATTAAAGCATTGTCATGTTTCCACTAATAAGATAATTCGAAACCAATGCACAAATTAATTAATGGTTGGGTGCGTTTATTTACCTCGATTTTTTTTGTTTCTGTTCCCATTGTTTAGAATCAATTTTGTCAATAATTTAGAAAGAATTTGTTATTTTTACACATCAAACACTTCTCTTATCTTAATAAAATATTTGTCTGAATACCTTACGTATTTTATTACCTGTGCTAGAAAAACAATTTCAAGTTGATTTTAATTCTACGCACTGTAATTTACAATAAAATATTTGAACAAATTAAAAAATCAATTACACTTTTCAGATAACCCATAGTACCAATAGAAAAATGCTCGGTTGTCTAGAAAATTCGAATGTAATATGTTACTGTGTAACTGAGTAAACTGATTTAATTTTAAAATTAGCGGATGTCATGACCTTCTGTATCTTGTTATTCGATTACGTTTATGCATATCGGATTTATTCCCTATGTATTGGTAGTTTTCAAATCATCTTACTGGAAATGGCGTGTCGAATCTGTTTACGGGCTATAATTACGTGGATCTGTGTATAATTTAATTTATTGTAGTTAATTCAAGCGTCTGTCGTATTTTTAATTATGTAAAGTTAAGAAGAATCGTTTATGGTAGTTTAATCGTGTAATTAAAATCAAAATGAGTTTGTACAAAACGGCTATCCAAAACGTGCATTTCATGAATGTTTATAGTAAGTCCTTTCGTTTTAAGGTTATCAGTAATAAACATAATGTCTTCATTTTTCTGTATAAGAAAGTTGTTAATTTAAATGATGATTTAATTATTTAATTAAATGAACAGGAATTAAATATTCAATTTAGATAAGAACGTGTAGGAAAAATATTTATCAAGAACAATTAGCAGTAAAACGGGGTAACGGTAAATTAGGGTAATTTATGAATAATAGTCATGAATAATAGTCTTCATTACATATTCGTTGAATAATATACTAATTTGATGTTGTTGGTTCATTTTTAGGCGAGCTAATGCTGAATTGCACATTGGCATTACTACGTGATTGCTGTCTGTTTTTCAGTGTCAACCCTGGGTGATTTTTTTTTTCATTTTCTGTAGCAAGAAAAATCTTGTTTTTCATATTTTATGCTGGGCAATATTTTTAACATTTTCTGTAGTACCTACGGAAATTGTTTTTCATAATAAATTCTGGCTAGTTTTTTTAACATTTAGTACTGTTACAAGGATATTGTTTTCCTTATCCAATTATGGGTACATTTTTTAGTACCTAAATTGTTTTTCATAGTCAATCAATTATTCCTATTTTTTTACAATTTCCTTAGCAGGACATGTGTTGTCTCTCTCTTTCTTTTAGTCAACCATGAATAATTTTTTTTGCCATTTCCATAGCTAGGAAAGGTTTATTTTACAAATCAAAGTATGTATATTATAGTTCTTCTCTTTCTCTTTCTTAAAATGATTTACCCATATCGTTCGTATGGATGGTAATAGATATTGAAAATCTATCCAACGCATCCATAGCCACCTTTCTAGATCTGGTTACGGAGATATGGCATGCTAAACACATCGTAAGTTTGATGGGACTATATAGCAAATGGACGATCCTGTATTTTAAATTAAAATGGGAAAGTCTGTTAAAAAGTTTGAATATAACAACAGTTTCCTTTCTGGTTTGCATAATAAATAAGGTCGCAATGACAAAAACTATTAAATAAACTGTGGAATACAACAATACTTAATGTTAACTGTAATGCTATTAGGAAGAAACAATTACCTTTGTATTTGCGTATGCGTAGTGTAAAATAAAAGTTATCTTTATAGCTAACCAACGCAGGTGTCTACAGTATATTATATTAATTTTGTTTTTCTTTTTTCAATTCTCTACCATACATTTTTAATTCATAATATCCGTGGTGCAACGTTTTTTTTCCGAATACGTAAATAAATTGAAAAGCTTGAACTTGGATTTATAAAATAGACACGACCAGGACATGGCTTTGGGGGTAATGTTTGTTTATGTATCTATGACGATGACAATATATTAGAGGTTCCAATGAGCGATATGTTCATAACTCCCGCTCATAACGCCCTGGGGCGTTATGAATTGTTTAATATACCTCGTTTGGCGGATATAAACAACAAATAATTGACAAGTGAAAAATAAAATTATTTATTCTTTATTCTTATTTCTTCTTATTTTCTAGTGGTAAAAATTCTAACAATTTGAATTGAGGCGTTAAAATGAACCAACTTTATTTTCAGTTTATTTTAGTTCCTCTCTTCCTCAGAGATTTGTTAATATGACTTCTAGACGTGGGTTTCGAGATTAACAGATAATTGGAACTACATTTGATTGCCTTCTCTTATATGTGTTTGCGTTTACACACGCAACATAAACTTTATAGACAAGTGTGACATCCAGACACATGGAAGTCCCTAATATTAGGTAATTAAGTCAATTATATGAAACAATCTAAAAAAACGATGGTCATTTTTAGGGTCAATAACTGCTAATGGAATTTACCCACTTCATTTCCTTTTTTTGTCAATAGAATCGATTGAACCTCTAATCATTACATGATGATGGGCAGGTTACTATCCTTGAAATTACTGACCAGAAAAAGGAGAGTAATCGAACCGGAACCCTAAAAATAGACATGTCAATTAATTTTTGATAACTGTGAATATCAGGTATCTCAAGTTCAAATCGTTTTGTTCCACTTTCCTTTACTTGTTTAATCTTTAGCGACATTAAAACTTTTTTTCGTCTCATGATTAATAAATGAATTACTATTTAATGATTCATATCTGCTTTTTTTATCAAATCTGTATCTTCGATTAATGGTAAAATTTAAACATAATCTTAAGCTTTTTTACCTTCTAAATTGACCTTGTTAATATAACTTTTAACCATCGTTTAGAAGGGTAAAAGAAAATTAATTATAAACTTGTTATTTATTGAAGAGCAATCAATTTGGAGCAATAACAAGAATTTAACATCAATTATTTGATTAATCAACTATTACTACACTACAATTCCCTTTAATTGTGCGGGTACGAAATGTCACCTGTTTTCGATTCCTAGGTTTTGCGCTCGCTCTAATTTAGAAAGCTAGAAAGAAAGAAGTATAACCAGAAACGGACGCAATGGTTCGGACCAGCTGCAAAATTGCACCGCACTTTAGTGTACTATTTTTGAACATACATACATTGTCTCAAAAATGCTACTGTTACATTGAAACATGAATTTAGTGTATAATAAGAATGCTACCTGTGTTGGTTATTGTAATGAATATTTAAAGCTTTTAATAATGGAAAGGTTTACACGTCAGTACAAGAGTAATTCGTCTTATAAAGAAAACAATGAACATGAAAACTGTTGAATTATTTATTATTATAATGATCTTAGCCTTCATTGCAGTCTAACAGAAAACGTAGACATTTTTTTATGAAAAAAGTGAAAATGGATTAGGTGTAAATACGACAATCGCTTTAGATTAGAAAAAAATGTTTGGATCTTCGGTACTTTTGGTATTGGTATTTATATTCTTCATTTTTTTTTAATTTCTCTACTCACCTTTTTTATGTCGTGATGTAAAATTAAATAAAAAGTGATTTGGGAAACTGAGCGACTGGGAAAAGTTTCGGAATCTTCTTCATTACTGGCGAATCTTCTTCACTTCTTTTGGTGTTCTTCTCTATTTTACTGTAACATTCGTTAACTTGATTTGGTTTAATTTTTTCACTCAGTATCCTTCGCAAATTACAAATTTTATAATGATATTTTTTTTTAGTACTTATTAGCGTATTGTCGTTGGTCGTAACTTTTAAGCAAAGAGTTATTTAGAATTAATATCTTTGGATTGAAAGAAGATTTCGTACCTATTAGCCACTATTTTCTAATTTTTGCCAAAGTTTGATCTTGTTCTAATGTATGGAAAGAAAAAGTAAATTATAAATAATTAACAACTGAAAAACCTGAAAAAAAATCCTTGAATCTTCATTTTACAGCTCTTTTTACAATTGTTTTTACATTTTTATTATTTTGGATATTCTTATTGTAATTCTTGTATATTTTAAATTAATTCTAGACAAATTAAAGTGAATTAGAATTAAATCCTAAGACCGCTTCCTCAGATCTTTTTACTCCTTTTGAAATTACTCTGCGTTCTTCACAATTTTAGGAGTTTCGGTTATGACTTAATGTCTTTTACATTCTTTACTTATTAGGCGAATTCTTATTGTGTTTGAAATTCTAACTTCGAATTGGATAAATGAGAGTAAAATAGTATTTAGCAGGACACGGCTAACAGGATTGGAAAAAGAATCGCGGGTTTTTTTGCACTTCTTCATCAGACAGTTTGAAACAGATAAATATGAACTAACAAATAAAAAAATATACCTACTAGGTACCTACTGTTTGTTGGTTTAATTTTTTTAATTTGTTAGGCATGTATTTTTCATAATTTGTATTGTTTTAAAATGAATATGTATTTACTAAAAGAAATATAATTCAATTAACTTTTAGAAGGTTGAGTCACTCCCCCGTAACATTGACCTTATTGAGTTGAATCAGAAAATATGCCACTAGTATGTTATCGTCGTGATTGCTTCGTCATTGCACTCACCTATTTCTTATTTCATATTCTACTTTACGGCGACAAAAAACTGAAACAACCACAACCTACTATTGAATAAATTTGCCATCTATCACTAACCATTCCTTCTTGTCTGGAACAATTCCAGTACAATTTATTCAGCGAGCAAGAATTTATTGCTACACGTTGTAGCCCTGCCAAAGTTTTGCTCCTGAACATTTAATATTTGTCACATGTAATAATGCAAGATTTATAGATTATCAAATACAAATAAATTATAATTTATTTTTAGATGAAATGTTGGAGGCGGAAAGTCGTGGGGTCGTCGGACGAGTACAAGACCTGGAACGACGTGTTCTGGAACAAGGCGATGAGTTGGTGTGCCTCAAAGCAACCCTTGCTGAAGCCCTTCGAAGGCTCAGCATTCTTGAAGGAATGCGACTTCCTCACAGTCTGACCCAGGTGTCTTCGACACCCAGTACGCCCATACGAAATGGTATTGCCAAGGACCAGCTTCGACTGAGACAACCTATTTTATCTAGTGCCAAGTAAGTATCTTTATTAACCTGTTTAACTATAAATTAAATTTTGACTGCGAAACTGGCATTTTAATCAAACTTGTGCACCTTATGCATTAGGATTGGTACGAAAAGTTATTATACTTTTGATTGCTTCGTGTAGGTTACAAGCTAGATTAAATTATTTCGTTTATGGTAATGGTCTGATTTAATTTGACCTATCGAATCTTGTTGACTTTGTTCTTTAGTGGTTGTTTTTTGCCTTAAGCCGTTTATTTACAAGAAATGTCTTGCCAAATTAATATTTTCCCTCAACTCAAACTGCCTATTTTCAAGTTTAATATCATAACCGTGTTGAATAAACAACTATAATCTTTACCATATCATTATGCATTTTAAAATATTGTTGTTTCAACATCGTCTTCGGTTTTTCATTGAAGTTCTTTGTATGTATGTAAATAACCACTTGGTTGCCTATAATCAGCAGGTTTTATGAATTGTCTTCATAAATGTCGAATAAATAGCTAGCTTAACCGATTGAAACGAGAATATTACTTTCCTTGAAAACTCTTCATGTAAAAGGACTCTTCTTCTTCTGGATGTTATATAAGCTAGCTGTCTACAGATAAGGAGGGTAATCTAACTCATTGAAAGAGGAAGTGATTCATTTACCCTAACCCAATGAAAAAAATTGAAAATCCTAGATTATTTCCTAGAGAGTCTTCTGAAATTAAAATTCTTCAACAAGTTTTGGATGGATTTTCTTACAGAAACTTTAAGGGAAGTTTATGTTAGTTCTTGGTTCCCTAAATTTTTCTTCTCCTCTAGCAGACCCTTCACATAAACACTACCCATCAGGAGGTAGGTAAGTCTAACTCAACGGTATAACTCATCAACAGAACTCGATATGGATTTCCTTGCAGAATTTTCATTTAATGGAAGGTTATGGTTGTTTCTTAAATTATTCTTCAAGTTCTATAAGTCCTCTTTCACAAATTCCTAACAGGACGCTAACCCATTAAAAAAGGGAAGAAGTCGAAGACTCGTCATAGAATTGATTTTTTTTTCTTCTTCAGTGTGATGTAGTACATGTCCTCTTCACAATAACTAACCTAACCCATGGAAAGAAATCGATTTCCTTTGAGAGTATGCATCAAAGTTGGTTTCTTAAATTCATCCTCTTTTCAAGATGTTTTACTCTTTAAAACTATTCATGATTTTCATAACATAAGTTCAATTAAGACACCAAGTCACTGAAAGCTTCTGGAAAGTTTCATGAGGATCTGAAAACACTTCTTTTGGTGATTTTCTTCAAGTGTGAGGTTCCTGTGGTTAATAGAACAGGACTAGATATTTTGTTTCTTTCTTTTTTTCTCTCTAGCGCGCAATCGATAATTTGTTTTCAGAATAACAAGAAGGAGTTACTGCACACTTCCTCTTCTAATAATAATTTAGTTTGTTTAATTGATGTAGCATTGACTTACCTCCATTTGGTGTTGTAATCGCCTTGACCTCTTATTACTGTTCAATAGTTTTTATCAAATCGCTTATTGGAATTTTCCACGCCTTTTACAAATATTATCCTGCACTTTTATACATAGTAATATTTACTGCATATTTATTACCTAAACTGCCTAAACTATTGCTTAAGCACCAAATGTGTTAAATGGGTTATCTAACTAACAATTTTTTTGCAGAACAAATTCAGAAACACGGGAAGTCAACCGAAGAAGTTATGCTGGTTCTTCATTACCACAGAGACGTGCTGTTCATTACCAATCAACGGGGTCTTTACACAGCGATAGCCAGAGTTCCAACAGCGTTTCACCTATACCATCCCCATCCCCTCGAGCTACACCATTACCTGTTGCCAAACGTACACCTCCCTTAACAAATAATAGTAATATTCACAATAATCAAAATGGTTCAAATGGTTTACATAAGAGATGGAGTTCAACTGGGGACTTCAATAATGTACTCATCAGTCCACAATCTAAGTAAGTTTTAAGTTTTTATTTTGACTATGCATGTCTGTCAACACGCAAATTGTAATAAAAACAAGACAAACTTAAATGTGTGGACTAAGTTTTTAACTAAAGCATGGATTTATGTTATGTTTGCATGAATTTTTTGTTGTTTTTCTAGATTTTCCACGAAGTCCTTCTTAAACTTATTTACCAAGCCCAGTGCTGCTATATCGAATGTAAAGCATGGGTATGTTTCTTTTTTTTGTATTATAGCATGTTCTTAATAATTTTAATGCTTGCATTAAAGTTTATGCATTATTGTTGCACAAAATATCTTTTAATGTTAGTAATAAGTGTGATGTTAGTGAAACTCATTACGGTCCTTGTATCATAAAGTCTTGTGAAATTTTTAGATAACTTGTTAGGAAGTACTTAATGAGTCTTCTCTTAATGATGATTCCTTTGATACAAAAATAGCTAAAGTTCTATATTTAGTTTAACACATTACAACTACTGTGAATTTTTCTTGTTATATGACGTCTATTTTGAAATAAGTTCGAGTCCAGTGGCGGCTAATGGTAATCATTAATCACTCAGTTTGGTTTCAAAGACGGTAGACGCTTTGTTTGCCATTTACGTTTCTTTCTAAGAAATAAAATTCCTTTAATTCAGTTCCCTTGTGCCCTTTCGTGATTATTACATATGAGAATACGTTTTCCTTTGCTATAAGGAACATAACACGTAGGAAGGTCAAGGTGCCGCGATCTCGTTCACGAAAAAGTCGAAAAATTGTTCAGACCCCGACTCTCGTTTGTGAACGGTTTTATGGTCGCTGACGAGTCGTTACAGCTTAAAGAATAGGGATATAAAGTTGGAGTTTTTTTGAGGTCTCCAGTGGAGCACGTGCCTCAAAGCCTTTATGGACAAGCCACCACTGGTGCCTTCGCATAAAAGAAGCTTTTTTAAACTCTTACTACTACACTTACATTAATTTTCTTTAAAGGCAACGTCCTTAAAAGTCTTGTACATGCGACTGTGGTGGCCATCTCCAGGAAGATCTAATGGAGCAAAGTTTCTCTCTTCTGTTCTTGTCACATCGCATTTTAGTTTTTATCACTTTCATAAATAAAAGTATTCAGAACTACCTCTGTTTACTTTTATTGTTTACATTTTAATGAAATTTCTCACTCTTTTTCTGTGAACTTTACATTCATCATTAACGTGGGATTTTATTTATTTCCCAGATGAAGTCTACACGAAAAAAATAAACATTACATCACGCTGGTTAATACATCTATTTAGCATACCTTCTGCAAGGTAAAATACCTGTCGTAACAAACAATAGTTTAATTTTTTCTGACCGTATACCATAATTATTTACGCATTTTAATCCTAATTTTCCAATAGAGGTTAGTCTTCAAACATTATACTTTAATAATTTCAAGTAGCTAAACTATCTATGTGGGTGGTAAGGATAATAGCAAGTGGTCACCTTCTAGAGGATAATGACTAAAACATGCAACTTTATTGACTACATTTATTAGATACATTTTACTTCTTCTTTAGCATCTCTTTGGGTCGCTATCCTGAAAGTGTGTACAAAATAATGTTAAGGGTGTGAAAAATGAGATTAATCGGTTTTAATGGAGTAGGTAATGCTGTTACCCCGAAGTTTAGGCACTCAAAATTGTTAAAATGCGCAGGCATTTAGGCACTAAAAATATAAACCAGTGCCAAGGGTGAAAAAAAATTCCTTGGCGTGTCATTTCAGGAAATGAAATTTCTCATTCTACAGCTAATCCTTCAATTTATTTTAATCCTCAATCTAAGGATAGGTTCACTAGATGCGGCTTAAATTTTTTTCTTAGAGTTAAAGAGACTTTATATGTAGAAAAATGATCAAAAAAGGCGTTAAGGCATTTTGCTTGAACTTTTGAACTCTAATGACTATACAGTAGCGTAAAAGTACCTGAAGTTTGATTAATGTAATATTTTGTGTATTCATGTTAAAAGGAGAATAATACTTTGCACTGAAAAATAAATTCTTTAGAAATATATCCTGAAAGTATTTGATAGTTAACAACAATATGTTATTTTGGTTCTAGGAAAATTACATTTATAATGGTTAGCTGAAAACTCTTGCTTATATTCTATACGTACCTAGTACCCATGACCTAGTAGGTACCTACTATTTACGTTCATTATACTACGTGGATAACAATTAAGCGCCATCCACCCACTAACCCCAGGTCTTCTTCATTGCCGTAGGCGTCCCTAATTTTAAGTGTCTTAAATTATAATTTAATCAGCAGTTTGCCAACAAGCGTAGGCTTGTACTTATCATACATTAAACGGTAATAGAAATTGTGTTGGTACCTTGATTACTATCAATAGTCACACCTAATAGTTATTGCTTTCTCACAAATCGATTTATAGTTCTGACAAAATTAACTCGAATCGGGTTAATGCGTTCTATTGCAGGAATCCATCACGCAACTCCTGACCGTGAAAATGTGAATTCAAGGATAAAGCGACACAATATTTGTATTAATTTGAATCTGAAGGTCTTAAAATGTTTATTCTAAAATTAATTTATATATTTAATTCCCTTTTAAATTAATTGTTGAAAAATATTTAATGAAGAAGGTAGTTTGTAAAACTTTGTTAAGATCTAAACTGATACCGCGTGAACAAAAATTAGATACTTTCTTCACTGTTATTAAGTTTTGGAAACGCTGCTTCTCTGAAATATGGTACCTATGTTAACAATTTGCGGTATTTTTCTTGAATTCTATAAGTATAAGATCCAATAAATTATGGTAACATTTTATTTCTATGGTCACGACGCGACGCTGAAATGTTGCACACCATCATTATAAAATAATACAGTGACACATTTTATTGCCAATAAACATTCCTATAGGTAGCAAATACGTATCTTCTCCTCTGTTAAGTTAACCCACGGACAATTGTCAAATCTTATAACAATGGTATCCATGACAACTGGCAGTTAGTTAGCTTAACTGGGAGTTAAAAATGGAAGGAAGCGTTTTGTTCTATTTTTCTAGTTGTTTGTATGTAGAATTCACTAACCCGGTTTAGTACAATCATATTCTGTGCACAATTCTTAAATAACTCTATGGATAAATATGAATTAAATCCAGGGAGGCGTGACCTAAGGCAACACCGAAAGAAGAGAGCAGGTTCTTCCTAGCAGATCATGATCATGCACAAATCTTTTGAAACTTGAGTCTTTCAGTTCAAGTACTCAAGTACAGCAATCGTGTTTCAATTGCTTTATTAGATATATTCCACAGACATTTTTTTAATTATTTATACGTTTTCGTTATAAAAAATAAACTAGAATAGAATATTTTTCCAATGTAAAGGGAAGGTGTAATCTCAACCTACACATATTGATGGGGATGGTTATTAGAGACGAGACAGGGTGGTTTTTCAGTTTTGGTTCTAAACCAAGATTAACTGCCGTGGTTACAATTCTTGTAACAATTGTATCCATGGAAATTGATCTTGGTATAGCTAAACCGGGGTTTAAACCAAAATTGAAAAACTGGCCCTTAGCGGAGCTACGTAAACAAACGGCCGATCTTTCAATTCGAATTTAACCTCCAGTTAAGCTAACTAACTGTCAGTTGTCATGGATACCATTCATTGTTAAAAGATTTGTTTCCATGCCAATTGACCGGGGGTTAGGGAGTGGAAGAAAGTTTTATTATTCTACTAATTATTTGTTCCGCGATATTTTATTTTGCTAGTTTATATTATCGTTAACATAACTAAATAAGAGTAGAGTAAGTTCTAAAATACTTCAGTACACTACATATTTCGAATATTATCAAAAGCAAAATTCGCTTTGGATAACGTTAGCCTTGACCAAACACATGAAAAATTGATAGATTTTATTTATGCTAGTCCTGAACAAACTAAATTAAATTTGATCTGTTTGTTCCATTATTGCCTTGTGAAACAAACATAAACAGTTTACGTTCAATACTACCCCTGGGGATGCAAGGTGTTACTCCCCGTGCAGAAATAATACTTTTTCCATATCTATAATGAACTTTTTATACTAGTAATAATTTATTATTAAACATTTTACGGTTGGCAAGTGGTATGTAATCGATATGAATATTCGTTGAATAATTTCTCATTCGCGTTACTGTGTACAAAAAACATTATACAGGGTAATTGTTTTTTGAACCATTTGTAGAGTACTAACACGAAAACTATCAATGTTACTAGAACAATTTTAACCGAATTTTTCAGATAAATAAATAGCCAAAGCAAACACCACGATATTGATTTCAGATTTTTTTTAAATAATTGCCAGATATAAGTATCATTTACAATGTCAACCCACACACCCACCCTTAAGTCTCCATACAGTAATCGTTGATTCTTCAGCTACTTACATGGGTTATCTGCCACACTGATATGAACGTCTACTTTTTACTAGTGCGCATCGTTCGATCGGATTTCATGTTAGAAAATTCAATTTTCAGAAGTTAGATAAAAATGCATTTTTTATTAGAGTCCCCTAGACTATTCGTCTTTGATTTTTTTTAACTAATAGGAAATGATTATTTCCAAGGGTGATATATCATGAAATGTAGAAACCATAAAAATAAACACTTTTTGCTATCACTCAGGTCAGCCAGGTATGAATAATTACTGAAAATAAATGACATTGCAAGTTCCGGTTTCCGGAGTTTTCTTAAAATTATGTGTCATAATGCTATTAAGTAGAATTTATTTACTTTATAACTAGAGAGCGTAATAATATGCATTGAAAAACTAATATTAGCTACTTGCTGTTGATTATGATCTTACAGTACTAAGACCCAGTCTTTCCGTCTCCTAATAAAATTCCTAATAGCTATTTCACAATTAATTTTTTTTTCGACCAATCACTGACACTGGTTGGAAAGGCGCACATCAGTTATTCGTTGGAAAAGCGTTCATATTACAGTTATTATCAAAATATCTATTAGATACTTTTATAAAAGATCGGAAGACCAGGCCTAAGGCCACTTTTCCAGCCCCATTGTATATACTACCCTAATCTTAATCTTAATTCTTGAAAATTACTTTATAACTAAATCTTATGTTTTAAGAGGAGTTGATAACTGGCCTGACTCGGGTTTAAACCCACGCCAAATAGGCCATAGACTCCCGAAAGTATAAAGTAAAACGCGAGTATGTTTTTATCGTCATGATGTGCGTTGGTCTGTCTGACGGATTAATCCACACAATATATTATGTGGGTATCAGTTCTTACATTACTTTTTCATCTTTCGGAAAACTACAGATATCCAAGAACTACTAAGCATAATTGTTGAAAGGGTGCGAATGTTAATTTTCCAACGGTTTCCCACTAACCTCGACCTTTCAAGGAAAGGGGTAACCCGCACATGTCACCTGCTACAAATTCCTTACTATTCGCATATTAATATAAAACATTAGATAAAGTACGAAGCAGGAAAGTCCGTGTTAAATATTATACAAGAGTCGGTTAGTAAAATATCTGCAAATTGTAAATTAGAAAATTCATCCAATCCATTCTATGGCTGCTAAAAAGATGGGAATTCCCTTAGCAACCAAGGGGCTCGGATTGGAATCCCAGTTTCATCATGGGTAGGTTATTTGTGTTCTCACTTTTGCACATCTTCGTTCTTTCGGTAGAATTGCTCAACATACCTCAAGAAGATATACGGAGATTGATTCAAAGTGCAAAGTATTTCTTTCTAGCTGGCCACCAGCCAAGTTTACAATCCAAAAACGACTAGATTTTTTTCAATGTTTTTATACTTTTTTTAAAGTTTATTAGGAAGTTCCTAGGCCTAGTTTTAGCCATGTTTAGTTGTTCTTTAGGATTAAACGATGGGAATAATTAAATTTTAATTCTTTCTGTTTAAATAATATTTAATGAGTTTACATAGTGTGCAGTTTTCTTTTTGCACGTTTTAAAAATGACTACATATTTTTATAGTGTTCCCTTAATTTATTGTCGTGGTATAAATAATAGAAAGTGCTCTCCATATTCTTTCCTTTTTTTTTCAAAATATTCAATGCAAGTATGCCATAAAAAGAGAGCATAAAATTAAATACTTATGAGTTCAGTGGTTTCTAACTTTTCATTGATAAGGTTTGATAAATTTTAAGATAATCACTAATACGTGGTTAACACGAAGAAAGTTATTTAAATTTTATTTGTAACCACAGTAACCACATATTGCGGTTGGATTTCACATTCACATCAACGTACATTAATATAAAGCAATTTTTTAATTATTATTTTTAGTTCACCACCCCATTACATATTACGTACTTAATTGAACAAAATGGTACATTATTCAACGAGCGTGTAATGATAGCCATTACCTAATAACCATTACAGACGAGTAATTACACTTTGTCCACGACTATATACTAAATAATAACAATTTTAGATAGTTATGATGTTATCTGTAGGTATTTATTTTTACTTTTAAACCGCAACTTCTTCATTACTCACTAGTGAATAATGGTAATTCAGGACAGTGTATTATGGATAGCATTATCCTTGACCAAATCAAATTTCAATCGTGGATAAAAGAAATTCTAATATATTATGTCCATCCTTTAATAAATGTATCTTAAATTACATGAAAAATCCCAACCTATAGGTACTCTTACAAGGTTTTTTGAAACTTGAATGCAAGGCTAGTAGTACAACAAAACAACTTATTATCGTAATTATGTCTGAATATTGTGTACACCATATATTTATTATTAACACAATCAGATAAAAATACATTGCACTCCAAAGCATGCAATTTCTATTGTGCGATGACATCATTTGATGAAAACCATGCAAAGGTAGCTATAGATCCAATATTTCCCATGGAAAATTATTTCTTTATAATGGCTTGTTTGAGATAATTTTTTCATGTAATTAACTGGGGCTATATTTTAGAAACCCCCTGCGATAGGGTTTGAATTAAAAAATTAAAAACTGTGCAGTGAAGCAAGAAAAAAATTATCTCTCTATCAGAAAAATACGACTTTTTGCTAATGATATGCAAATAGAATAGCTGTACTACCTGCAGATTAGATAACGTGTACATAACTATAATAAAACTAAATTGACGATTAAAATATCAAGCTTCGTTGCGATGGTGAGTTCTACTACAACACCGTGTTTCCTCCAGTAATTCATGGGCAGTCAGTTGTAGCAGCAGCAGCAAAAATTGCGGTCAAAATCTTTAGTTTAAACGTTTTCGCGCTCGCGATTGCACTTGTTCCTGTTTAAAGTGATATTGCTTAATATTTAAAACCATCGTCTGAAACTTTCAATTCTGTGACTCACCTTCAATCATGGGAAGGTAATTTTTCCGTTTTTTTATATCTCACCTTATAATGATTGCAATATTGATACTTTTAACACCACAGGGATTACTCTTATCAGAAATTAAACCGGAACTTACGTCACTACCTTTAATAATGTTATTTTCTTGTCTTATTAAAAGCACAGATGTAAATTGTTGCTTGTTTTTTTTAACACAATGACTAATCATTGTTAAAATCAAATCATTCAAATAAAAATTTGTAGGAAAAAATATTTTGACTATCTATCATTGATTTCCATTTACAGAAATATTTTCCACTTTTTGATTTGTCCTTGAATTTTTCTTTAATAAAGAATTTATGGAAAAGCTCTATATAAAAGTTGTTTGTTGAAAGTTATCCTGTAAATCGATAAACTAAATGTCCAAGTTGGACTGACGCCAAAAATAATTGTGTTAAAAGTATTTCGTGTCCAACCAAATCGGTTTTTTATATCAACATGAAATGATAAAAAAATCATTATGATTAATATTAAAAAAAAATCGCAATGAGTATGAAGCTGTCTAGATTTCTTTTTAGAGTTTGGAACAATACGTTTCGGATTACTCTATATGATACATCTTCAGACAAAATGAGGAGCGAAAAATTAATATTCCATCAATTATTTTTTATTAATTATGGTAATCTTTTTTTTGGGACTACAAGTAATATAATAGAAGAATCAATAGAAATATAAAAATAATATTAACTTCTGGATATCTAAAATTAATTAATAACAAAACAGTTATTTTTTCCGGTGCTTGCTTACAAATTAATTTTAGAGAATATTAAAAAATTTATGTATTGTATCTTTTAATAATGAAAGGTTAAAATGTAGGTCATTGTGTTTTAACTCAGTTATCCTCTTTAATCCAATTACATTAAAAGCATAAATGTCCATTATATGAATTAATAGGTAGGTATTTCCTAGGTTTACGCAATAATTTATACACACTTTATGTCCTAATTGAAAATTTATTACGACACAAACAAGTAAAGTAATGGAAAATTATAATATTTTTCATATTTCCAAACAATTGGTGTTTGTAAAGTTTCTCCAACTTATTTCATTTCTGCCGAAAATGTAGCTATAAATAGAAATAGTGTGGTACTACCGGTACTACTAAAAATTAATTCAGAAACTAATTTAGTGTCATAAAGTATTACAAAAATACCTAGGTACCCACATACAATCTTATCCATATTTTAAAATTGTACATTAATTATAAAATCATCTTTAAATTATTACCGGGTACCGTTAACGATTTCCTCAACGGTTATTATTTTATTGCTCTAATCAAAAGTATAACTTAATTAAGCTTAGCAATATATTTATAATTAGGATAGTATACTTTATTACAGTATGTGGTACCTACGAGTCGGAACTATCGTGTAGATAATATTAACAATTTTTTTTAACACGTTAATTGGAATTTCAAACTCCCCGACATGATTTCATCAGTTTTGTTAATGTATTCGTCTTGATTGATTTTTCATTTTTAAATTACAATATTATTTAGATTGTACCCAACTATCTTGCTTTGCTGTTTTGAATCTGACTTTCTCGATAGGATGGTCTAGTTGACGCCACGACGTCGGCGTCGGTCGCTCCCAGGGTGGCCTACAACGACCTTGTCAGACCTAATTTTTTTTTTCATTTAAACACCTTTAAGTATATCGTATGAAATATTTCCCAAGAAGGATATAAATAGACAAAAAAAACTGATGTAGGGATGTGTAATATGAGAAAAACAAAAGAAAATTATTTTAAGGACTTTCTACAAAAAGTTTCAGAAATATAAAATCTGAAATAGGTACACAAATAAGATAATATGTATTATTCTTTGTGGTGGGTAAAATGAAAATAGAAAGAAGTCTAAATAAACTAGAAAATTTCCAAAAATAAAAAGGGAGGGGGGGGGCTAGCCATAGATTGAACCCTAATAAGTCAAATGTCAAAACCATATAGGAAAACTTTTGGCTTCTTTGGATAAAAGGGATATTTTTAGATTAATTCCGTATTTGTAAAAATCTGTGAGCCAGTTTTGAACCTGCAATCTGCGAATCCTTTGGACAACCCACGCTGGCAAGGTTTTGGCTTTCTTCTTTTTCAATTATCTACTCGTTCTTTTGGGTAAATCCCTTTTATCTGGGTGACCACCACCTGTGACCATTACATACTCATACGGGCTACTAACGAATTCAAAAGAGAGTAAACAGAATGTTATGGCACTAAGAAGAAAGTAGCAGAGAAATTTCAAATAGAAAACGTTCTTCTATATTCGTATTCATTTTTTTAAATTTATCATATATTTACGGTAAATAAGGCGTTTACCTTTATTTACATGCTAGTACCTACCTATCTGATGATTTGCAGTTATGAGCACATGAACATCTCGGAATTTTCCGGTAGATAAACCTGATAATTACCTACCTTCAAATCTCTTAATCATCACTGCTTAAAAAGCAAACACATTTCTTCAGTCTGTAAAGTTTAGTGGTTTTGTTCGTGTATATGTTCACTCTTTTATAATTTATTATGGGGAAATCAAAATACCCACCTCCGAAAAGAACAAGGTAGATAGGTACTTATTTAACTATTTGTGTCATTGTATAAGTCGCTCAAATATTCCTTATCTGGAGAAGTTTATTTGTCTTGTATAAGTACAGGGTATAAGGCTGAGTAAAAATAAAAATAAAAATTTGTCAGTAACAATGTAAGGTCCCCGAAGAGTTGAAGACGTGTCCCATACGTCCTAAAATATAAAGTAATGAAATGTGGAATAAGATTTAGTTCTAGAAAATGCTATGGTATAACATAATCCAATTAAGCATTCTAAATGGGGGAGGGAGTGGGTTCTTTTGTTACTTTTTTCTAATCTAATCTAATTTAATTGTTTTTCCAATTTAAGTTGAGCTCTTGTCGTCCATCTAATATCACCCCTATTCCCTATTCTACAAAAGGCCGTTCACGAACGATTCGTTAACTAACGATCATCGTTGACGAATCTCATATCCCTGTAAACGCGGTCTCGTTTACGGTCAAGTCCCTAAAATCGTTTGTGATACGAGTGATTACGACTTACAGAATAGGAGGTATTGTGACCTGGACGACCTTGCATTCTTCGACCCTTCGTTCTACTGTAGAGAGTAT
Organism: Hemicrepidius hirtus; assembly: GCA_963082805.1. Taxonomy (NCBI): domain Eukaryota; kingdom Metazoa; phylum Arthropoda; class Insecta; order Coleoptera; family Elateridae; genus Hemicrepidius; species Hemicrepidius hirtus. Next base: position 11,155,006 of record OY720167.1, read on the forward strand.
TTCTTGCCCTTCGTTCACCTTCCTCTCTTCTATTTGAGTCTGTGTTTTTTGATTGTGGCTGTTAAGTCAGGGTTGTTATTATAGCAATTGCGTAGTTTTTGATTTGTTCTTATACTGCACCAATTCTGCATAGGCACCGACTTTTGAAACTTCCACTGAGTGCTCGCCAGATTTCAGTTTTGGGGGGTGGAGGGAAAACAATTTATTATACCTACCTACATAATAATATATTATAATAATAATATTGGCTTTACACCACAATGTGAAATTTAAAAGGCTTTTCCCCACTGTGCCGTATTTATTTTTTTCTGTTTAGCATGAATTTTTATTATATTTCATAACATTCCATTGAGTGCTCGCCACATTTCAGTTTTGGGAGGTGAAGGAAAAACAATTTATTATACCTACCTACATAATAATATATTATAAAAAATTAAAAATAATATTGTAGGAATGGCTTTTCGCCACAATACGAAATTTAAAAGGCTTTTCCCCACTGTGTCGTATTTATTTTTTCTGTTTACATGAATTTTTATTATATTTCATAACTTTTCATTGGATGCTCCAGATTCTTAGCCTTCTTTGTATTCTACCTATTGTACTCCTTAACATATATTTTGATTTTGGCTGTAGAATACTTGGCCCAATGCCTCTATGATGCCCATAACGCCCAAATTATAGACGGATACAATGTCCAATACGATCACAACATCGATTTCTGAATATGTCCACAAAACTCAATTTTCCCACAACGCCCCAAAATGCAATACATTCGGGCACAACACGTAACGCGATCATTTCATCCACCGCGGATGCAAATTGCCCGTTAATCATAATTGACCAAAATGGTCTCGTTTGGCATTGTGGGTGTTGGGCTTTGTAGATATATTCAGAATCCATCGAAGTGGTCGTGTTGGTTCTCCTCTGTATAGTACTTTTGGGCCTTGTGGGTAGATCATAACATAAAGAACTTTGGGCGAAGTGTCCCAGATTCTTTTTTTTTAATTCGTTGATAAGCAAAATTTTTTTTCGTTGATTGTAATAAAAAAAGTACATGTTTAAAGTTAATTCCTTATCATTTTCAGTACAAAAGAGGCAACATACAATGAAGAAGATCAAAGCGTTCGTATGTACTTAAGAGGTCGGCCAATAATTCTGTATGCACCCAGCGATGTGGTTGAAAACTATGACATTACAAAGGTGGCTACAGCACCTTCCCAAAAACTCAAATTGGACTGGGCTTATGGATACAGAGGACGTGATTGCAGGTCTAATCTTTATATGCTACCCACTGGAGAAATGGTATATTTTGTAGCTGCTGTTGTGGTGCTCTACAATACCGAAGAACAGAATCAGAGGCATTACTTAGGCCATACTGATGATGTTAAAAGGTGACTACTTAAATAATTTTTTTTTAAATATCCAAAATAATAATAATTTTTCTATTCTATAGTTTGGCCATTCATCCGAATAAATTAATAGTCGCTACAGGACAATGTGCTGGACATGACAAACGTGATGCAAGGGTAATATTTGGGTTTTTTTTGCCATATAGTACATTTTCATATTATTATTATTATTATTATTATTATTATAGCCGCATGTACGGGTATGGAATTCTGTATCTCTTCACACAATGGCAGTTATAGGTGTAAATGATTTTGATTTATCAGTATGTTGTATCTCATTCAGCAAAGCAGACGGTGGAGCCTTACTTTTAGCTATTGATGAAGCAACTGATCATAATATTTCAGTATGGGACTGGCAGAAAGGCGAACACGGTTATAAAATAACCGAAACTAAAGTACGTGATTTAAAATCAAAATGAACAAGAATAACAAATTCTTTTACAGTGTTCTGTGGATACAGTTGTAGCAGCGGAATTTCATCCATTAGATCGCAGCAGCATTGTAACATGTGGGAAGTCTCACATTGCCTTTTGGACTCTTGATGCTGGTGGCACTTTGTACAAACGCATGGGTATTTTTGAAGGAAGGGACAAACCCAAATATGTTCTCTGTGTCGCATTTCTACAATCAGGAGACGTTATCACTGGAGATTCAAATGGCAACTTAGTTATTTGGGGAAGAGGAACAAATACGCTTTTAAAAATAATTAAAAACGTACATGAAGGCCCTATATTTTCAATTTGTGTCCTCAAAGATGGAAGTGTTATTACTGGTGGTGGAAAAGATGGTCGACTAATACAATTTGATTCCAATTTGGCTAGAACTGGAGAAGAAAGTCAGGTAGATTGAAATATATTGCAGAGATAGGATTTACTAATTTTTGGAAAAAGCTTGGATAACAAGAATAGCTCAGAAGATTTTAGTCTATATTTGATGTAATTATGCACTGATGGGTTTAAAATTTAATTAGTGTTTTTGTTAATTATAGATTGAGGGTCATTATGGAGGGATACGGGTAATATCTGAAGGAAGAGGATCTCAGTTGTTAGTGGGAACAACACGCAACTGTATTTTAACAGGAACAGGTGGTTTGGGTTTTCAACCGGTGGTTTTGGGACATACAGATGAACTATGGGGTCTAGCTGCACATCCCAGTATACCACAATTTGCAACTGCTGGCCATGACAAGCTTTTACAGATGTGGGATTCCATGTCCCATAGTATTCTCTGGAGTAAAGATATTGGTGTAAGTACTTCGATAATTGTAAATTTTGAAAATATTAAATTTTGCTTAATTACAGGAACAAACCCAAAGTTTGGCGTTTTCACCGGATGGCAACACCATTGCAGTTGGGTGTGTTTCTGGGCATTGGTTGGTGTTTGATTCACAGACACGTGAGCTATTAGGGCAGTATACAGATGGAGTGGAACCTATTCAAGTCATTCAATATGCTCCTGATGGCAACATGTTAGCCCTTGGTTCGCGAGATAATCATGTGTATGTCTACCAAGTTTCACAGGATGGACATAAATATAGTAGAGTTGGTAGATGTATGGTAAGAATTTATTACTGCTTTATATTTTGCTATAAAAAAGTTTTTTCACAGTGTGTTTAATCTGTTTCTAAATAATGGTATTGCCTGTAGCTAATAACGTATTTTTAATAAAAACGATTCTGTTACCCTACTGTATAGAATTAAATGTTTATCCATAAAATTAAATGTATATTAAATGCAGGCAATAGTTACAATATTTTACATTCACTACTTACTCTTTTTAACAAATATATAGGGTGGCTGGGTTTTCATTGTCCAGCTTGTATCTACTCAAATATTAAAAACACAAGAAAAAGTTAAATGAGAAACTTGTATAATGGAACCCGATATACAAAATACCCCAAACAATTTTTTCCCATAGCCTACTTGTTTTCCGGAAATAGATTAACTTTGGTTTTTTTTAATGGAACACTCTGTATATTTTTGTAGAATACTATTCTAAATTTATTTCTCTTTACAACAATGTATCACAAGTAGCATTTTTCTTTTAAATTACCCCTAATAATTAAAAAACAACAGTTGGGTAGGATATATTCTTTTGTTTTGTGTGTGTAACCAGGGAAAACATAATTAGTCGGGTCCAGCCACCCTATATATTAAATTTTTTATCTGAGACAACATTTTGTTCATAATTTATTGTAACTGTCTCAACTTTTCTGCTGTACTTGCACAGTGTTTGTATTTCAATTTTTAATCACGTGTGCTGCATTAACTATTTTGCATGCTGCTAGGGCACAGCAAAATCTCACCGAGGTGGTGGAATGGTAAATTATGTCTTTCTCTTTTTCCGTTAAATGTTATATTTATTATCTTTAATGATTTTTTTTCTAATAATTTATTTTCTATAGGGACATTCCAGTTTTGTTACACACATAGACTGGTCTTCAGATAGTCAGACTATTCGGAGTAATTCAGGGGATTATGAACTATTGTATTGTGAGTGCAATAATTTAATAATGTGTCCATTTATTAAACTTCCTTGGATTTTAGGGAATGCTGGTACATGCCGTCAGGTTCCCCAAAGCAGCTCATTTAAAGATACCGAATGGGCTACTAGTAATTGCACGATTTCATTCGGAACTATTGGAATTTGGCCTGAAAATGCAGATGGTACTGATGTAAATTATTGTGATCGCAGTCATGACTCTAAATTAATAGCCACTGGAGATGATTTTGGAAAAGTTAAGCTGTATTCTTACCCAGTCATGCAACCAAAGGTAAAAAAATTAATGATTTGAAATTAAACCTTAAACATTTTCTTTTAGAGTTTAAATCATGCATATGGAGGTCACAGTAGCCATGTAACAGGTGTATCTTTCCTTCATGATGATTCAAGACTTGTTTCGATCGGTGGAAAGGATACTAGTGTATTGCAATGGATTGTGTCATAAAATTTCTACATTCCATCCATCCTGAAGTTCTCAGGAAATTGCATGCCTTAATGTTTTCAAATTTTCAATTAAACGTGCTATTATAATCTGCACATTCAGATATTTATTGTTCTAACGTACCATCAATTGTTATTACTGTGTGACAGTACTTTTACCAATATTTCAATAAATTAAAAATAATCTCTGATTCACTGCGGCCTTACAACTTTTATAAATGTTTTAACGAAGCACATAACACATGTCTGCCAATATTTCAATAAATTTATAATAATTTGGTAAAATGAATTGATGGTTTGAAAACGGAAAAGAAAGAAGATAGAGTAAGTGTATATCTTAGTTACATTCCTGTAGATGTTTCCTCTAATTAATATTTTTTGTTGTACAGTAAAATTCTCATCAGGTCTAATTTATTTATGTATTTTTTTTCTTAACAAGCCCGTTAGCAAATATATGCTTAATACAATTTTCTGTAAGTACGTGAAATATTTTAATACTGGTCTTAGGTATACATACATTATTAACACGTGTGATAAATAAAAGATAAATAATAGATTAGAGTATAGTTTTCTTTTTTATCTACCTAACTGTCCCAGTGGAAGAGGGGTGAGACTCGAAGACGATTATGGCAGTGAACAGAGAATGGAAATAAGGTATGGGCTTTGGTATGGGGAAACCTAAAATCAAGTGGATGGACATCATCAAGTATATAGCATGACAGAGAGGGAGTAAATAAGTCGAATAAGAGATAACTAACAAATGTTTGAAATAAAAATGTCTGTCTATAAAAAAGAACATCTTGAAGTTTAGCTGCATGGTATGCAGCACATGAAATATTTTTTTCTGCCCAAACTATGGCGGATAGTAAAGTCGAACAAGAGACAATAAATGTTTGAAATAATAATGGCTGTCTGTAAATATAGTTTCAAGTCATTTCCAAATTTTGTAACTTAGCTGCATGGCAGGCAGCACATTAAAATGTTTTCCTGTCCAAACTATGGCAGGTAGCGAAATCGAACAAGTGACAATAAATGTTTGAATTAATAATGGGTAGATCTTTGTTACCCATTTCTAAAGTTTTTATAATTTCCCTGTTAACTTGTCGTTGTCGAATGCTTCTTTGTAGGTAACCGTTAAATAAAACAAATAATTGAAAATTACCTTAATTTATTATTAACAGTAAGAAACTTACATTAATACTATTTTAACAATTTTTTACATCTTAACTTAATAACTAAGGTCTCCACATTAAAAAAGTTCATCAGAACTTTTTTTAATTTAAAGATATGAACACAGCACTCTTGTATTTAGTCTTATTTATAAAACCATTTCGTAGTGCTATTTATTTTGGTCTTCTCGGTCTGTTGAACAAATTTAAATATTTCCCCCTTGTCATCTCTTTGGCTTCTTCTACACCCAATTGATACGCAATATCATGCAAGTCTTTGACCTTAGCGATCAGTCCAGCTGTTGATAGCGATGCCAATTCTTTAAACAAAATATTTCAATTAATATTTTTTATTAGGGGTTTTACTTCAGTATTCATTTGAATAGAAAAATATGATAGGTAAATCGAGGAATTGAATTTTTAGGCATTTTATGAAAATTAATTTTCAAAATATAGTTGACTAAACTTACGGTGTAGGTAATTGTTGTCTTCTGTTGTAAATGCCTTGGAGTAGGGTGGTTTTGCTGCGTTGGGTGGTGTGAAACTGTTTATGAAATCAGACATCCCTGGAACTGAAATACAAGCTCAATATGAGAAATCTTTAAATTTTGGATGCTATAATAGAAAATGCAAAACTTACTTTTTTCTGGCCATAATTCTGGAGAGGTTCTGTCTAAATTTTCCATGCTAAGGAGACTGTCTTCGATGGGACCAAAAGCTGGCTCGTTTTCTACAAACAAAAAGTCAATATATTTTGACAGCGTACTTATAACCAAATCTTTGACATGTCGGTGGGGAATATTATTAATTTTAAAACTTCCTGTGAAACATTCTCAACGAATTATGTATAATTAAGAAGAAGACTGTTTAAATTTTAATTTAAACCAAGTGATTGAACGAATTATTTTGAATAAGTAAAGAAATTTTTAAAAAATATCTACCTTGTTCAATGCTCCCGGGTTTCTCTGACGCCATCTTTTCAAGTCAGCCAACATGTGGTAATTAACTACCTCTAGTTTTCTAGTGTTATTTTTAATATTGGTAGCCGTTTCCCCCCAAATATAACCTACTCTATTTATGTCGTGACGTTCATCAATAAAAATGACTAATTGACTTCTTAATTCGTGTAAAAACGTGACCAAAAATACTGCATGAATACGTAAATATACTAAATATAGCGAGATTATAGATGCCTGTGATTTTATATAACTAGTGTAAATAAGGAAGCTTCAGGTAAGTTCAATGGTTCAAATCACGTTGTAACAAAACGTTCAATAAATGTCAAAATTATCAATATTTGTTAACATTTTTATCTTAAATTCCTCAGTATATGTGTAAAAAACATGATTTTTTATCCTCATATAAAGAAACCATCGACATCTTACAAAGTAGTGGAGTAGGAACCGTTCATATTCGCTACCAAACCTATTTAACCAAACCTTCAATTTTTAGAACTATGGGTCAAACACTATCCGAACCTGTCACTTCGAAAGATACCTCCTGTTGTCAGAACTCAGCATTTCGAGTAGGATCCAGTTGTATGCAAGGATGGCGAATAAACATGGAGGATTCGCATACCCATATATTATCACTTCCTGAAGACCCAGGAAGTGCATTCTTTGCAGTTTATGATGGTCATGGTGGCGCTAAAGTTGCAGAATATGCCGGAAAACATTTGCATAAGTTCATTACTAAACAGTCCGAATACAAGGAAGGTAACATTGTCGAAGCCATGAAACAAGCATTTTTAGAAATTGATGAAGTTATGTTAAACGATGAAAATTTAAAACACGAACAAGCTGGCACTACTGCTATAACAATGGTCGTTAAAGGCGATACATTATTCTGTGCCAATGTTGGAGATTCTAGGGCTGTTGCCAGCGTTGGCGGAAGAGTAGAACCACTTTCTTGTGATCATAAACCTCATGTACAAACAGAATATGAGAGAATCACAGCTGCAGGTGGTTGGGTTGATAGCAATAGGGTTAATGGAAATTTGGCATTGTCTCGAGCACTAGGAGATTTTATATTTAAAAGAAATGATAGAATGAGGCCTGAAGAACAAATCGTAACAGGTAACACTAGTTTAAATAAACCTAGGGGGGTAAAATCAGGGTATAAAAGTTTATAAATAATAAAACATTAATTTCAATTGTAACTCATTGGATTTATTATTTTGTTTTAGCCTATCCCGATGTTGAAGTGCGAAGTATAACCCCAGAATGGGAGTTTCTTGTGTTGGCATGTGATGGTATATGGGATGTAATGACAAACGAAGAAGTAGTAGCATTTGTAAGAGAAGGAATAGCTGCAGGTGTTGATCCCGAAGAAATTTGTGAATCATTAATGATGCGTTGTTTAGCACCTGACTGTGTAATGGCTGGCCTAGGATGTGACAATATGACCGTTGTTATTGTGTGTTTACTACAAGGAAACACATACGAAGACTTAATTGCAAAATGTGCAATTCCACCTGTAGTGCCACAAGAAGAAGAAGAAGACCTAACACAAAGTAAAGAGGATATCACAGGAAGTAATGAAGAAATCGACATTAAATAACCATTGTGGTTTATTTTTATTTCTTTATATTTTGTGTATAGTCAACTGTTAAATATTAGTTTTTTCATTGTTTGTTAAATAGTTTTACATGGTTAGAGTTCAAAATTGTGGTGTCAAAGTCAAACCATGATTCTGTGCCTGCAGGCATCTACCTTTATACTCAAACACACACTGGGAAAATGTAAATTTGTATATGATATTGTGTACAAATATTTAAAGAAATTCAAATTTCCTATCGGAATAGTAAATTTTTTACAAAAGCTGTACATTTTAAATTTTCATTTTCGGTGCAATGTTGCTGAAATGAGAGGTTCCTTCTTAAAATTAACACCAACCAAGTTCCATATGCATATAGACCAATTACTATATTATAACTTTATACCTATTGTAAGACAATTTTCTTTTATGCATCTTTCTTTTTTGTATGGTATTAGCAAGAGCGAAAAGAGGCGACTGATTTTGGGAAATTCATGTGAAGAGTGATGTAATTAGCAATTAGCCAATTACCATACTTTAATTATGTGCCTATCAATATCAAGCAATTCTATATTATATTATTAGTATTTATTCGAGGAAAGTTGATGTACAGTAGTGTTTCTTAGAATTTGCCGTTCAAATTCCACAAAGTTTTGTTTTACAAATGAATGTGCTTATAAATGTTTTAGAAGAAAGAACTATAGGAACTATGGTTTTGTGATATAATTAATAGTAGAGAAAAATGAATTTTACAGAATTAGTTTAAATAGTACCTACCAAAATAAATAAGGAGTAAGGTCTTAGCTATATTTCCAAAAATTATTTCACATTTATTATTTTTTCTGTCTGAAATTTAGTTTGGGTAAAGGGTAATTAATTGGGATTTTAACCACTAAGTGTTTGGGTAAATAGATTTGCTTAAGAAACAGTGGCATGATCTTAACCTTCATTAAAGTAATCACAAGAGGAGATTAATCTCTCGTACAGTATATTAATAAATTTTTTACTACCCTATGTTGTATAACTATTTTTTCAAGTGAAAATTTTTGTTTGCGGTATTTTTAGTTTTCACTTAATGGCTATCAAGGCTTTACTTCTTATACTTCTGATCGAGGTTTCATTTGCTATGTAGCGAGGTATGTGTGAATAGAATAGTCAATATAAATAAAATAATACGTAACAACCATTGAATATATTTTGAAACTGTATATATACAACATAGGCCTAGCAATAAAGTGGTTTTCTGAGTATTAGGTACAACTTTTTTAACTTTCCAGAATCTTCAAAAAAAAGTTGATTGTGTCCATTTAACACAATCAACTTTACTTTTTTGAATATTCATTACTAAGCTCGACTAGTTTTTCTATTCTTCAAGATGCTTGCAATGAAAAATTCTCCTGCTTTATATGAACTTCTCACCAGAGGCCCACTAGCCACGTATAGAAAGCCCATATCGGTCCCTACTTTCTCCCAGTGCTTGAATTTGGTTGGAGTCACATACTCTACTACTTTTAAATGCCTCTTCGTTGGTTGCATATACTGTCCTAATGTAAGACAATCCACACCTACAGCACGTAAATCGGAAAGAGTTTGTTCAATTTCTTGATCTGTTTCACCAAGACCTAACATAATCGAAGATTTTGTTATTAAATCAGGATTGAACGTTTTTGCCCCTTCTAAAGTTGCAAGAGTTTGTCTGTGAGTCAACATGATTATTTCATTATTATATCATAAGTTTTTATTGATTATTAATACCTGTATTTTGCACGTCTGTCTCTTACAAATGGTGTTAGTGCTTCAACTGTTTCAATATTGTGAGCATAAACGTCCAAACCACAATTTGCTATTGTTTTTACTGCTTCAAGATCTCCACGAAAATCAGGTACTAAACATTCAACCATAATATTATCATTTCTGCAAATAAAAAAATAATATTTTGTTGTTTAAACTTGTTAAGGAAACTTACTGTCTTTTTATTTCTTTTACAGTCTCTGCCAAATGATTTGAACCACCATCCGCTAAGTCTATAAATATAAACAATTCATATTTAATTTCATATGATTAAAAAAACACAAACCATCTCTATCTACAGATGTTAATACAACGTAATCAAGCCCCCATGATGCAATTGCTGTTGCGGTATGTAAAGGTTCATTTGGATCTGGCGGTGGCGGGGCCCGTGATGTTTTTACAGAACAAAATCTACAGCCTCTAGTACACGTATCTCCTAATAACTAAAAGTTAAGTAAGATATTTTTATTTATAATATAATAGAAGAATTGACTACCATGATTGTTGCAGTGGCCGTTCTGTGTTCTCCACCGCCCCAACATTCCCCAATATTAGGACATCGAGCTTCTTCACAAACGGTACTTAAATTTAATTTCCTAAGTTGTTCCTTTAATTTAGCATAATTTTCTCCAACAGGAATTTTTGTTTTCAACCAGGGAGGTAAACGTAATCGTTCGCTCTCACCTTTACCTCTTCGTAACTTACCCTCATAATTATTCCATACCTCTATATCTTCATTTAAAACTGGTTCAGAATTATTTATGAAGTCTTGCAAATTTGGACCACCAGCTATTTTCTCTTTTAAATTTTCTAGACGATTTTTATGTTGTAACCGCAATGTCTAAAATTATTTTTTTAAACTTAATGTTACGTATTGAAACTTTTACTTACATTTTGGGTACAATTAGAAATTTTTGTAAAAATGTGCGATCTTCCTAACATTTTAATCAGTTGCTTACGAAACCATTTGAAAGTTATTGTAGTAATCCAAAGGGTGAAAGGTTATGTGGGGTGACGGGTGACACTGACAGTCATCTGACAGTTGTTGAATATTATACAGAGGATTTCGTAATAATTGTTCCTAATTTTGAAAAGTGCTTATTTAAGTTATTATAATGTATGGTGATGGTATTATAATCTTAATTATGACATTTACAAATAATTTTTAATCAACCAACATAGTTACACATGAGTTATGAAAAGTACAAAGGTTCTAGACTGGGGACCCTGTGGGCAGAGAATCGGCACAGTACAGTACACGATAATATTTCTACATGTAATAAACTGCAAATGGGAGCGGAGCCCTAAGCTTCAACTTCATTAGTTTCAATGTGGATTCGCCCCTGACTGATGTATGTCACAGGGGATTTAAAAGGTAAACTTCTCAATTAAGGTGTAAGAGATACCAGAAATACGATAAAATATGTAACAATTTTCAAGATTTATTAATAATAATAACATGTATAACACGAACCTATTAAGTAGCTAATTAAATATTTAAAACTTAAAATATATCTGACCCCGTTTGTTTTGCTTTTATAAAGGCTTCTTCTGATGTCAACTTTTCTTCCGATGAAGGCTCAACAGGATTCCCATCTTGGTCCAATTTTCCTTCTTTAAAATCTTTTACTATTTTAGGTGCATATACGACATTGAATAAATCTTCCGCTGTAAATTCTGTTTGGACTATATCAGGGGCTCGATATGATACATATGGCTTTAACTGTTTATAAAAACAAGATTAGGGTACAAGAACTGTTTTTGACATAAGTAACATACCTTAAAATCCTTGAGATCGGGAACTATTATTTCTGGTATCATTTCGGGTATAGCGATAAATTTTCCATCTAAAGTGTACCCTACATCTCGTACACCCCTTTCTAAAATTAATAAAAAATAGGATTTTAAATAAAAGGGGGGGCTATTAATTGTATTTGGGCTTACTATCGATGGGTATGTCAGGGTCTGGATTTTCTGCTTGTTGTTGTTTAAATATTCGAGTTCCTCTTTTTCCATGTAAGGGAAATTTGCGAAAATTGTGTTTTCCATAACATACTGTTGTGGTTGAAATGCTCCTTTTTAAAAGGAAATTAACCAAAGACATTTTCCTTCAGGATAAACCGAAAATTATAGGGTTATGTTTGAAATGTCGTCCATTTTGTCTTTTTCGATGAAGAATTGCGACAGTGGCTCTGTTAGCGTTGGTTTTATTAACTATACAAGGAAACTACGGTGCTTTGAAGGCGACAATTTAGTCGAACAATCAGGTTCAAAACGTTTGAAATAAGCAGAACGAGTGTTGGAATCGAGTCGAAATTTCCTCGATCAGTGCAGCAAAGTGTTAATAAGTGAGCATTGGTATTTTAACCGATCATGGTATTAGCTGCAAAAAATGGAGAAGACGCCCGAAACGGTCGGCGAAGTCGGGGGCCGAGCCCTAATGGACACGTCCAGACAGAATCCAGTGATGATGAGAGTCCAGGTAAACCCCTTTCAAGCCCGCGTGGTAATATTTCCTAAACATTATTTTTCTATACTTTTAAGGCTTTGTAGAAATTATTTAAGGTTGTTGATTGTTTTTTCAAAAAAAAAGCCCCTTTTGATAACCAAACTTTTTCAAGCAACAAGCTGTTTGTATTCTAAACCATCTCTAATTCTTTGTTTTATTACAGTTCCAACGGATAAAATCCGAGTAGGCCGTGATTATCAAGCCGTATGCCCAGAATTAACCCCTGAAAATCTTCGGAAACCTGAGCTTCTAGCTGATAGAGCTCTTTTGGTGTGGTCACCAACTACGGATATAGCAGATACAAAGTGTAAGTCGGGGAGAAACACCTTTTGTTTTTAGAGATATAAAAATATTGGTTTCATTTTGCAGTAGAAGATTACATAACGTTAGCAAAAGACAAGTATGGATATAATGGTGAACAAGCTTTAGGTATGTTATTTTGGCACAAACACGATCTTGAAAGAGCTGTACTAGATTTAGCAAATTTTACCCCCTTCCCTGATGAATGGTCTGTAGAAGATAAGGTTCTATTTGAACAAGCTTTTCAATTTCATGGTAAAAGCTTTCATCGAATTAGGCAAATGGTAAGAATTTAATTTTTTTTATTGTAATTGTGTCAAACTTCATTGTGCTGATAACTTTGAACGCTTATTCATGTTTGATTTATTCATTAATAACTGGTGTTTTTCCATTGTGATAATTGGAGGGAAAATGTTCATCCATTATAGAACAAAATTATTTTAATTGAAATTTTTGGTACCCTCTTTTGTAAAATTTTTAGGTAAAATTATGATAATTTTAATATTATATGTTTTTTGAAATTGTTTAGACTAGAGTGAAACATAGAAATCATCTTTACGTGCTTACTTCAACCAGTAATATTTTGAAAGAAATTAAAAGTTTGATAATAATTACGTTCCAACTGTTCTCAATTTTGTATTATAAAGTAAACAATGTATAATTAAATTCCAGTTGCCTGAAAAGACGATTGCAAGTTTAGTAAAGTATTACTATAGTTGGAAAAAGATTCGATCTCGTACAAGTCAAATGGACAAACAAGCACAAAAACTAGCAACCCCGAGAGAAGATGGAACTCCTTCTGAAGCTGGCTCCGAAGGTGGATCAAATGAAGAATCAGATCATGATGAGAAGGTAGAAATTTTTCTTTACATATTAATATTTGGAAGTGGTTTTATTTGTAGGTACACAATTCACAAGTGTTTGATTTTTGGTGCCCATTATAAATTTGCATGTTATTATGTTTGTTTTTGTACCAGCATGACTGCAAGGTTATTGCATAGGTACTTTGTTGTGTGTAATTTATGTTGTATTTAGAGAGTTTACAGTTTTTGTTTGGTAAATCAGTACCAGTAGACTGCTGGTGGAGTGAGAGTGAGGCATATTAGTTTTTTTGCTTCGCAAGCAGTTTTAAACCATTATTGGGGAGAGGGAATCTAATGTGCTTTTGTTATGATGTACAATTAATATTATTACTGTAGTCATGGACAAGGGAATAATTAATTCCTGCTGTTATATCAACAAACCAACTATAATTAAGCCTGAATGGGTTAAGCAAATGAACAAAACATGGTATTAAGGTGTAGCTAGCATCATAAGAACCTGAATGCTTGTTAAAACAAAAGATTGTAACTGGGTGTAATAACGTAACGTAACCTTTTGCTTCAACTAGGTTGAATTGTGAAAATAATATAAAGTACCTAAGCATTGTTATTTTATATTGTACAAAATTCAACATAATTTAAATTTTATTACACAAGTATGAGTGAATGTAATGTTGGGTAAAAGGTCAGCGATTAAATAAAATTTAAGACCTTCTAAAGTATTTATTTTGTTAATGAAAATTATTTATTTTGTTCACATTTTCGAGCTTTATTTTGTTGAAATCCATAACTACAGGGTTTTCAAATTCAATGTCAACCATGGGGAGCTCCCTTATTATAAGAGATAAAGGGTAAATTTAAAATTGGCACTTTTTCAGAATTTTGTAAATAACAATATGTGGCAAAGAAATTAATGATATAAAAATTTAACATGGCATCCATAGGAAATGGAAGAAATTTTTTTAGATTTTTCTCCATAACACAGAAACGAATGCAGTTGGGTTAGGTAAGAAATATCTTTGAGGCAAACTGTTATGAATAAAAGTCCTTAAAATACCGAATTTAAATCTATGTACCCTCTATCTCTTTGTATGGTTGCCTTTGAATTTGAAACATCCGGTATATAAATAATAAATATTAAATAAAATATTAATTCAACTGTAAATAATTTATACCTATTTTAATATTAATGTGTCATTCTCAAAAGTATATAATAATATATAATTGAATAATGATTTATGTAACAACTACTTGATAATAATTAAAAATATTCTATGCACCGTTCTTTGCTGTTAAAGACCTTTAATGAATAAACAAATTGAGCGCTTAGATTCTTCGTTACTGGAAATTTTGGAATAGACAGTCGCTTTAATGGAATCAAGCAGCCAGCTACAACATAAATCATTGTTTAAAATTATTATATGCTTTTGAAAATGACACATTAAAATAAATAAATCCAATTATTTACAGTTGAAATTGATATTTTATTTAATATTTGTTATTTCTATCCTTGAAGAATTTCAAATTAATTCGGTTTTCAATTTATTCTTTTTTATACAGGAATTTTCAAATTGAGTACCTATGCAGAGCATGAGTAAAAAATATTTATACTATAGGTATTAGGGTTTCATTCCGAAAAAACTGGGTTCTTGTTATCAAAATCTACTGTTTATGTATATGTAGAGATTAATTATCTTACAGAAGTGGACAATTCATCGTGGTATAAGGCGCAAGAGCGACACGCCGCCACGTTCTGGAACGAGTGACGAAAATGGAAACCAGGTATCAAAACCTGTTATCAACTGAATACATGCTTCAGCATACCACGTCATAAATTTGTTTTATGTACAATCACTTCAGTACCTCATTTTTAGCACAGCTTTGTTTCATCGCCGTATTTTATTTAAGCTACTGTTGTTGGTTCCCTTTTTAAAATTTATGTTTAATATAAAGACTGCCATTTTTTGTATGTGTTAGAACGAAGATAAATTATAGTCTAGTAGAAAATTGAGCATTAATTTTTTGGGTAAAAATGAAATTATTTTGATTTTATAATTTTTTTTACAAGTTTGTGGCAGTTCTAGAAATTAAAAGCCCATATTATTAGTAAATTTAAGTACTTTTCAAAGAAATCGAATTTTAAAACTTATTGGATCAATATTGAGGAATCAAAAAATAATTTTTATAAGCAATGTTTCTTGATTTAACATTTTCTCGACTGTGACCACTTTTTCACTAAATTTTACCCATTATGGCCATTATACTTTCTATTGAATGTGCTAAGATCTGGCAAATTAAGTCAGATTGCAGCTCCAACAAGGTTTAATTTGGCTTGAAACGTTAAATGAGTTACTAAATTTGATAGGCAGGCCTTGGTCTAAGATATTTGGAATCTAAAATACTAGGGAGATAATTTTATAACCACCCAGGTCCCCAGACCATAGGCGAATAGATAGATTATATATTTAGAACTTATACAAACTGAATTTTCCTGGTTGTTCGATTTTTCAAAGTGGCCAAATTCTATGGCCACCTATTCACCAGACCATATATTACTATAGTGTACATTTAGAGGTAAACTGAATTTATTGTCGGCGACAAGCTTGAGAAACAAGGGAATGTTAAATCATGAAAATATTGCTAGTAACAAGTATTTTAGAAAAGATTACTGAAGTTTTAACAAAATGTTTTGAAAAAAATAGAGATTATTAATATTTATTCTTTTTTAAAAACCAAACAGTATGAAAAAAGGCGAAAAACTAGTTTCTTTATTTAATTTTACCATCATTCTTGGTTTTAGATTATTAGACATAGCATGTGGTAGTTACTTAGTAATTAACACGGTTGAGGGGCATGCTGTCGCATTTTTCTGCAATTAACATTTGTAGCACTTATTGTGTCCCTTTATTTAATTGTTGCCTTCATTTGAAATTTTATTTGACATCATCTGCTATGTGCCTGGATAAACCAAACACACATCTGGATTAATTGTAACTTCGGTTACAATATTTAATTATTCTGGGTATGGTCGGTATGACTGTTGTATGTGTGCAGGGTGAAGGTGGTGCGTGTTCTAACTGCGGAGTCAACTGTACAGTCACACACGTGACGCCGAAGGGCACTTTGTGTACATCCTGCTTCCAACACTGGAGGTATGTTATTTATGTGCCTCAGTTATGCATCATTCCCTTGCATCAATACATTTTAAATTAACTTCAATATTTGCAAATTAATTGTTTATACTTGATTCATAGAGGAGGCTCATTTTAAAACTACATGGTTGCTGAAGTTAATAGTAACAAGTGATTCGTTATGAAAGCGTTAAAAAATTAAGATTTGTGTACTACTTTAGAATTTTATAATATAAAAATTATTTATTGATTTTTATTGTAAGAATTTTGTCTGTGCTAGAGTGATACCAATTCTACTTGATTTGGAGTCGAATCCCCCCCGCCATAATCTAAAATGTACAGAACAACCCTTGGGTAATAGGAATTTATTTAAAACTTCTGCTCGTTGTAGAACTTGAACCCATCATGAATTTTGTTAATAAATATGAACTTAATTTTTTTATATTTGATAATGGTGATCTAGAAGTTGGCTGTACTTCCCACTTTACTGTCATAGAACCACAGCCAACTAGACCAGATTTTTTTGATAACATTGGATATTTATTTAGTATTATACAGATTTTCGCCAAATTTTATTCATGGATTTAGTTGATGATCAGTAAGTGGAATAAATTTATTATATTTACAGCTTTATACACGAAAAATAGGGAATTTTCCAATTGTTTGAATTGTCAATAGCGTAACAGGAATTATTATTTTTAAATTCGTAAGATTTTATCTATTGTGTAGGATATATTCATGTAAGTTAGTTATATTCAGTAGTTACCTTAATATTTTCTTAAATTACAAAGTTTTGATTATTATGAGAAAACTTACTATAGAAGATGTTTAAATAGTTCTATAATTTTTTAAACGGGAAGTTGATGTACCAAAGCTCAACTTTTCAAATAGTTCTAGATTGTTCTAGATATTGAAAGCTTCCAAGTTAAATTTTTTGAATTATAATTTTTACTATTTTAGATGTGACAGTTTAAATTTTAGTTTTTTGCTAAACATTGGTTACCATAGAAATTATTTTCAAAAATTTTGTTTTTGAAATTCTTCCATACAGCTCCAGCAAGCTTACAAAGTTGAAAGAGGGCGTGTCCGGCGCTGATATAGTTTTTCAAAGTACAGTCAAAATGAAAACATTTAGGCGGCAAATTTAAATAATAATTGTAAATACTTTTCATTCCAAGAATTCGATGACCTTCCGAATTATATTTCTGGCTTCAGAATGAATTATCTTCCTCGTTCAACAATCATACTTCGTATTTGGGACCTTTTTGGGATTGGAAACAACTTTTTTAAATACTTTTTTGCTCTATATTAGTCGCTACTGTAACTTCCTTGAGTTAATTATTATGAGCTAACCAAAGATAGTAGTTGCAGGGAATATTTTTTTTTCTATAAAGAATTTTTTTTATTATACTGGATATAAATCTCAGGATATTAAAAGTGGTACCTAGTTATTATAGCTCTTCTTCTCACACTTTAAGTAAGACGAGCACAAAGAGTAAGATTGAACTGAGGCTTGAACCAAAGACCACAAAAGTAGTAGTTGTAGAGAATTTTTATTACATGGTCTTAAAATTATGAAATGCGAGAATAAGAAAATACAAGAAAATTTTATAGATTTTGTTGTTTATAAATGGTTTGTTTTTTAACGTCTTTGACGTCGTGCGTGAAAGTCTTTATCACACGTGTGTAGTAAAGACTTTATGCTTCTCAGACCACATAGTGGGAATATTTTGTACATGTATTTGGTGCACTAGATACACAAATAAGTATTACTTTTCACTATTAACTAAGCAATTATTCTTTTGTTTTAATGATTTACAAGTTAACTTTAATCATAAAAGTATAAATAATATAAAGAAAAGATATTTTTCTTAAATGATTTTAAACTAGCAAGTAATTAAAGTTAATTTGGGTATTAAAATAAGCCGTAGTAGTTTTTGAATGAGCAATCTAATATGTTTAGTTGTAAAGTTTCCTTTTTTTTAATAAAATTTAGAATTGTATATTGTCATAAAAAAGAATGACATCATGTTGAATATATAGACGTACGGGAATGTTAAGGCCTACTTCAGGCCCGGCAGCAGGCAAACGCGGAGCCCCCTTAGGGGCACGGCACAAGCGCAAGCCGCCTCGCGGCATGTACATCCATCACGATGACTTGGCAGCAATGGCGTCTGGTTCGGCTGGTGTGCTCATGCTTAAGGCCATGGATCGAGAACTGGAAGCTCTGCACCGACAAGTGAGTACCACCCGATGCTTCTGCCTTGCTTAGACCTTCCTCTGTGCTTGTGGAATGGAATTTTGAATGTGTAGTATTTTGCATCTATGTTACATAGTAACCGTATGCTTAGTTATAATAAAGAATAAGCCCGAAGATCAAACCGTAGGTTTAAAAGTTTGTTTTGCATAATTTTGCTTGAAAATAATTAAAGTGAACCAGGACATCACTTGTAGATTTGTTTCTTTAAAATTATGTTTTTGTTATTTTCAGGTGGGCCCCCTCTTTCCGTGTTGCTGTAATAGCGATTTTTCAGCTATGCTAATACTGTTTCTCTTTTGTTTCAGATTCAACAAAACAAACAGGTAGTGAGTTCCTTAAAGAGAAAACATTCAGATTCCCTCGAAGATCTCCGTCCTTCTGGCGATAACACATCCCGCATGACATCTAGGTGGACTAATGAAGAATTATTGCTTGCCGTGCAAGGTGTGCGCAAATATGGTAAGGATTTCAAAAGTATCGCTGAAGTGTTAGGTAATAAAACTGAACATCATGTGCGTAGTTTCTTTGTTAATTATCGTAAAAGATATAATTTGGATTTAGTACTTAAAGATTACGAGAAAGATAATGGTCCTGTTGTAGTGGATGATAATGTAGAAGAAAAAGTGGAATTAGATGATAGTATTGATAATAATTCTTCTAATGATGTTATTTGCTTGTCTCCAACACCACCTAAAAAGGACTTTAAAAATAGTAAGATTTCTGTAGCTCAAGCAAGTAAATGATGATGTTGATAATATTCCGTTAAAAGAACTTGTATAAATGTTTACCTTTTATACCATTCACTAGTTAAATTTAAAAATGAAATGCAAGGAAATGTGTGTGAAGATATATTTTTTTCGTTTAATATTAATGTTTATTTATAATAGAATAGGACATCCTTTTTTTCTGTTTTCTGATTTTTACTGCAACACATGTCTACTAAAATCGCAATAATATCAGTAAGGTAGCATTTGTTAAATAGTGAATTAGGTTGTTTTAATTCCATTTTACGTATGAAAATTCGCCCGCTGGGACACTTAGGCGCGCATCTTTAGACGCGAGCTTTACGGCGCAACCGTCTAAAGGTGGATCCACAATATGCGCGTCACGCGGGATGCTGCCTGCGGTAAGTCGCATCTGACCAATCGCAGAGTAGTAATACGAATGATTGGTTAGATGTGGTATACTGGGTGACTGCGGATCCACCTTTAGGTGCCAGCATTTTAAAGTAGATCCGTAGGCGCGTCACGCGGCAAGCTGTATTTAATCAATCGCAGACTACTATTACTAGTCTGTGGTTGGTTAGATGCGGCTTACCGCGTGTCGCGCCAATTGCGCGAGTGCTTTTAGCCGCGAATTATATTACGACTAAATTGATATGATCTGCGCTTAAAATTATTCGCGCCTAATCATCGCCAGGGCCGTGAAAGTTGCGTGTACAATGGCTCCTAGACTGGAAAAATCAATCGAATATATTTCTTCGTCCTGTAACTCGCAAGCTTACCATGTTTGCTAGGACTGAATTAATTGAACATGTATATAAGTGAATATTGATTAAAGTGTATTTTATAAACAAAAACTGTGTAACATTATATTTCTTAGATTTAACTTTTTTTATTTATTAAGTGTTTATGCTATGTAAAGTTAGGTTGCATTAGATGTAATTTTTTTAATTCTAATTAAGAATTTTAATTTAATAAACTATTTATACATAAAAATATTGTGTATCATGTACAAGGATGTTCCAGCCTCTTTTTCATATTGTGTTATTTATAAAATTTATTATTACACAGCCATTTTAATGTAGAAAGAAATACGATGCGCGCGTATTTTTGAGGCAAATTTATAGCCTAACGAACATTTTATTTTTTAATTACTTTTAAGATAATAGAACGTATGTGATAATGTTTTCATATTTAATTATTGTTCTTCTTTACTATGACTGATTTTGTTTATTTTATAGAATTATACATTTCGTACTTTATACAAATGTTTAGTTAATATCCCCTGTTGTCTTGATTTTCTAAATAATTAAAAAAAATTCAGTTTAACTGAAAATAATTTTTGTCTATGACTGAAAAATGGTTTTTTCTCATGAGTGCATACTGCGCTAATTTTCTTCCAATACTTGCACCAATTTCTAGCAAGTAAATTCTCTTCCAACATGTACCATAATGCCGTCCAGTTTCCCATTTGTATTTTTGGAAATGTAGAAATTTTTTTACAATAAATGTGACTGAGGCATCCTGTATATGTTGTACATTTAATTTTTTAACAGCGAAATATCCCAATGAATTGTGATGTTTTCATATTAAAATTAAGTGTTTGTTTTTCATAGCACGTACTTTTATACAACGTCATAAAAAAATTTGTAGTAACCGATAAGTTTTTTTTGTGTTGTGAAGAGTACGTGCCTGTTTTAGTAACAATAGTGATTTTGGTAGTGTGCAAAAGCATCCTCGCAAGTGTATAAATTTTTATAAGTACTAACGATGAATATTTAATGCATTGTTCGAACACTGTTCATTCAAATTGTAGCTATTTGGACTGATAAAGTACTTTTTAATTAAAAGTTGTAAATATATACATAATTAATTAGTAAGGAAATATTAATATCATACCAATGTGTTTCTGTTCTGCTGCGTTATAATTTTCTGCTGTAATTAGTAGGTGGTATCCAAATATGTAATAGTAGCGTAGAATTTCAATTTTTTTTACAACTTTAGATACATATATTCTCCAGAATGTTTTTTAAAAACTAACCTAGCCCGTATTTATTTATTAAGTCTGATAAATGGTACATATTTAACTGTAAATTATGAAAGTTCTTCTTTTAAAAAACATTCTGCATTTGGAACAAACTATTATACCGTTCTAGATGTGTAATATGCATTTATTTATTGAGGAGCAGATTGGTAAAAGATATATCAAAATATGTAAAAAGACAAAATTCCTATGTTAAATTATTACATCACAATTTTTTTAACGAAATTTAATGTTGCCCATAGGTACCAACATTTCAGCTTGTTTGGCTTTTAGGTTGCCCTATCACAGAAAAATTGTATTTGAAGTTTGATAATACTTTTGAAATTAATATGCATTACAAAAGATCTTATCTAGCCATCTTAATATTTTTCACCAATACAATTTAGTTTCTTATTTAAACATAATTATGCGTGTATTACATGCGTTATAAATAAATAATTCAAATGTTAAAACCGCGTTTTTATTTCTAGTTCAGTTTTAGATTTTATAAATGATAATGTTCCAGTGTTGTATAAAGTAATGCTGTATTATGTGAAATAAAATTATTTTTATGGTAGCAGTCTTTAAGGTTATTGTGATTGAATTTACAGTTCAGTAATAATCAGTACTAATCTTTCTATCAGGGAGCTGTTATCATGGCCACATTTTGGCGATGGTGCTGCCATCTTTACGGGATTATGCTGAACCTATTAGTTCTGCTATATTCCACGTTCTATTGGGGGCGCTGTAATCGCAACGTCGGAAGGGGTCAAAATTTTTTCCAAAAAATGAGGAAAAGACTAGTCTTTGCTCTTTTTTCAGGACATTTTTTTCACCCCTTCAGATGTGGTTCGGATTTTCCCAGAATGTTATTTGGAGGGTGTACACTTGCTAAATATGTGCCAAACATCCCTCATCCCTTCCCACTGTTCACCACGTGGCGAGTAAAGTTTGAGAAATGGATTTTTTCTGAAAACTTCCTGAATTTTTTTGACTAGACGTGAGGGGATGAGGGATGTTTGGTACATATTTTTCAAGTGTTTAGACTTCATATTATATTCTGGGAATTTCCTAAGGAAATCGGAAGGGGTCAGAAAATTTTCCAAAAAATGAGGAAAGACTATAGTCTTTGCTCTTTTTCAGGACATTTTTTTCACCCCTTCAGATGTGGTTCGGATTTTCCCAGAATGTTATTTGGAGGGTGTACACTTGCTAAATATGTGCCAAACATCCCTCATCCCTTCCCACTGTTCACCACGTGGCGAGTAAAGTTTGAGAAATGAATTTTTTCTGAAAACTTCCTGAATTTTTTTGACTAGACGTGAGGGGATGAGGGATGTTTG
Source organism: Hemicrepidius hirtus (assembly GCA_963082805.1). Lineage (NCBI taxonomy): Eukaryota > Metazoa > Arthropoda > Insecta > Coleoptera > Elateridae > Hemicrepidius > Hemicrepidius hirtus. Next base: position 11,177,962 of record OY720167.1, read on the forward strand.
GTACATATTTTTCAAGTGTTTAGACTTCATATTATATTCTGGGAATTTCCTAAGGAAATCGGAAGGGGTCAGAAAATTTTCCAAAAAATGAGGAAAAGACTATAGTCTTTGCTCTTTTTCAGGACATTTTTTTCACCCCTTCAGATGTGGTTCGGATTTTCCCAGAATGTTATTTGGAGGGTGTACACTTGCTAAATATGTGCCAAACATCCCTCATCCCTTCCCACTGTTCACCACGTGGCGAGTAAAGTTTGAGAAATGGATTTTTTCTGAAAACTTCCTGATTTTTTTTGAACAGATAGGAGGTGTTGAGGTGAGTGTTGAACACTCGAGGGTAAAAGTAGGGTCTAAATAATTTGTTTTAGGTCGATTTCCTGGAGTTCTCGGACCTCTCATCCTGGGGAAGCCGTCGCCCACTTCTTCCAGGAGGTAACCTTAGATGATCAGTCCTGAAGGAGAGACGTCCCTTTTTAGGGATGTGCAGATAAAAACAGTCCTTTATAGGGCTAACAAAAATTTTAAAGAAAGGTCTTCCTAAGAGATAAGCGGGACGCTGTAAAAAAATTGCATGGAGTTTTGTAAGCATTTTGTGGTGTGTACGCACCCTTAGATAATAAAACGTGCAGAACGCACATTTAGCTATAAAGAAGTTGCTGTGTGAACGCACCTTTAGCTTAAAAAAAGTTGCAGTGTGAACGCACCTTTAGCTTAAAAAAAGGTGCAGTGTGAACGCACCTTTAGCTTAAAAAAAGGTGCAGTGTGAACGCACCTTTAGCTAATAAAAGTTGCAGTGTGAACGCACCTTTACCTAATAAAAGTTGCTGTGTGAAAGCACCTTTCGCTTAAAAAAAGTTGCTGTGTGAACGCACCTTTAGCTTAAACAAAGGTGCAGAGTGAACGCACCTTTACCTTAAAAAAAGGTGCATTGTGAACGCACCTTTAGCTAATAAAAGTTGCAGCGTGGACGCACCTTTAGCTAATAAAAGTTGCTGTGTGAAAGCACCTTTAGCTTAAAAAAGTTGCAGTGTGAACGCACCTTTGGCTAATAAAAGTTGCTGTGTGAACGCACCTTTAGTTATTAAAAGTTGCTGTGTGAACGCACCTTTAGCTTAAAAAAAGGTGCAGTATGAACGCACCATTAGCTAATAAAAGTTGCAGTGTGAACGCACCATTAGCTACTAAAAGTTGCTGTGTGAACGCACCTTTAGTTAAAAAACAGCTGCAGTGTGAACGCACCCTTAGATAATAAAAGTTGCAGTGTGAACGCACCATTAGCTAAAAAAAGTTGCTGTGTGACCGCACGTTTAGTTAAAAAAAGGTTGCAGTGTGAACGCACCTTTAGCTAATAAAAGTTGCAGTGTGAACGCACCTTTACCTAATAAAAGTTGCTGTGTGAAAGCACCTTTAGCTTAAAAAAAGTTGCTGTGTGAACGCACCTTTAGCTTAAACAAAGGTGCAGAGTGAACGCACCTTTAGCTAATAAAAGTTGCAGTGTGAACGCACCTTTAGCTAATAAAAGTTGCTGTGTGAAAGCACCTTTAGCTTAAAAAAGTTACAGTGTGAACGCACCTTTAGCTAATAAAAGTTGCTGTGTGAACCCACCTTTAGCTAATAAAAGTTGCTGTGTGAAAGCACCTTTAGCGTAAAAAAGTTGCAGTGTGAACGCACCTTTAGCTAATAAAAGTTGCTGTGTGAACGCACCTTTAGCTTAAACAAAGGTGCAGAGTGAACGCACCTTTACCTTAAAAAAAGGTGCATTGTGAACGCACCTTTAGCTAATAAAAGTTGCAGCGTGGACGCACCTTTAGCTAATAAAAGTTGCTGTGTGAAAGCACCTTTAGCTTAAAAAAGTTGCAGTGTGAACGCACCTTTGGCTAATAAAAGTTGCTGTGTGAACGCACCTTTAGTTATTAAAAGTTGCTGTGTGAACGCACCTTTAGCTTAAAAAAAGGTGCAGTATGAACGCACCATTAGCTAATAAAAGTTGCAGTGTGAACGCACCATTAGCTACTAAAAGTTGCTGTGTGAACGCACCTTTAGTTAAAAAACAGCTGCAGTGTGAACGCACCCTTAGATAATAAAAGTTGCAGTGTGAACGCACCATTAGCTAAAAAAAGTTGCTGTGTGACCGCACGTTTAGTTAAAAAAAGGTTGCAGTGTGAACGCACCCTTAGATGATAACAGTTGCGGTGTGAACGCACCTTTAGCTAAAAAAGTTGCTGTTTGAACGCATCTTTACCTAAAAAAGTTGATGTGTGAACGCACCTTTAGCTTAAAAAAAGGTGCAGTATGAACGCACCTTTAGCTAATAAAAGTTGCAGTGTGATCGCACCTTTAGCTAATAAAAGTTGCAGTGTGAACGCACCTTTAGCTAATAAAAATTGCTGTGTGAACGCACCTTTAGCTAATAAACGTTGCTGTGTGAACGCACCTTTAGCTAATAAAAGTTGCTGTGAGAACGCACCTTTAGTTAAAAAATAGCTGCAGTGTGAACGCACCCTTAGATAATAAAAGTTGCAGTGTGAACGCACCTTTAGCTTAAAAAAAGGTGCAGTGTGAACGCACCTTTAGCTAATAAAAGTTGCAGTGTGAACGCACCTTTACCTAATAAAAGTTGCTGTGTGAAAGCACCTTTCGCTTAAAAAAAGTTGCTGTGTGAACGCACCTTTAGCTTAAACAAAGGTGCAGAGTGAACGCACCTTTACCTTAAAAAAAGGTACATTGTGAACGCACCTTTAGCTAATAAAAGTTGCAGCGTGGACGCACCTTTAGCTAATAAAAGTTGCTGTGTGAAAGCACCTTTAGCTTAAAAAAGTTGCAGTGTGAACGCACCTTTGGCTAATAAAAGTTGCTGTGTGAACGCACCTTTAGTTATTAAAAGTTGCTGTGTGAACGCACCTTTAGCTTAAAAAAAGGTGCAGTATGAACGCACCATTAGCTAATAAAAGTTGCAGTGTGAACGCACCATTAGCTACTAAAAGTTGCTGTGTGAACGCACCTTTAGTTAAAAAACAGCTGCAGTGTGAACGCACCCTTAGATAATAAAAGTTGCAGTGTGAACGCACCATTAGCTAAAAAAAGTTGCTGTGTGACCGCACGTTTAGTTAAAAAAAGGTTGCAGTGTGAACGCACCCTTAGATGATAACAGTTGCGGTGTGAACGCACCTTTAGCTAAAAAAGTTGCTGTTTGAACGCATCTTTACCTAAAAAAGTTGATGTGTGAACGCACCTTTAGCTTAAAAAAAGGTGCAGTATGAACGCACCTTTAGCTAATAAAAGTTGCAGTGTGATCGCACCTTTAGCTAATAAAAGTTGCAGTGTGAACGCACCTTTAGCTAATAAAAATTGCTGTGTGAACGCACCTTTAGCTAATAAAAGTTGCTGTGTGAACGCACCTTTAGCTAATAAAAGTTGCTGTGAGAACGCACCTTTAGTTAAAAAATAGCTGCAGTGTGAACGCACCCTTAGATAATAAAAGTTGCAGTGTGAACGCACCATTAGCTAATAAAAGTTGCTGTGTGAACGCACCTTTAGTTAAAAAAAGTTGCAGTGTGAACGCACCCTTAGATAATAACAGTTGCAGTGTGAACGCACCTTTAGCTAAAAAAGGTGCTGTGTAAACGCACCTTTAGTTAAAAAAAGTAGCAGTGTGAACGCACCCTTAGATAATAACAGTTGAAGTGTGAACGCACCTTTAGCTAAAAAGGGTGCTGTGTGAACGCACCATTAGCTAATAAAAGTTGCAGTGTGAACGCAACTTTAGCTATAATAAAGTTGCAGTGTGAACGAATCTTTTGCTAAAAAAAGTTACTGTGTGAACGCACCTTTAGCTTTAAAAAGTTGCTGTGTGAACTCACCTTTAGCTAATAAAAGTTGCAGTGTGAACGCAAATTTAGCTAATAAAAGTTCCAGTGTGAACGCAACTTTACCTGAAAAAAAATTGCAGTGTGAACGCACCTTTAGCTAATAAATTATGGTGTGTGAACACACATTTAGCTGATAAGTTTATTAGCTAAAGGTGCGTTCACACAGCAACTTTTATTAGCTAAAGATGCGTTCACACTGCTACTTTTATTAGCTAAAGGTGCGTTCACACTACACCTTTTTTCAAGCTAAAGGTGCGTTCACGCAGTAACTTTTTTATAGCTAAAGGTGCGTCCACACTGCAACTTTTATTTGCTAAAGGTGCGTTCACACTGCTACTTTCATTAGTTAAAAGGTGTGTTCACACTGCTACATTTATTAGCTAAAGGTTAGGTTAGGTTAGCTAAATGAGTTGGGTTAGGTTAGGTAATGGGTTAGGTTAGGTTAGCTAAATGAGTTGGGTTAGGTTAGCTAAATGAGTTGGGTTAGGTTAGGTAATGGGTTAGGTTAGGTTAGTTAAATGAGTTGGGTTAGGTTAGCTAAATGAGTTGGGTTAGGTTAGGTAAAGGGTTAGGTTAGGTTAGCAAAATGAGTTGGGTTAGGTTAGGTAATGGGTTAGGTTAGGTTAGATAAATGAGTTGGGTTAGGTTAGCTAAATGAGTTGGGTTAGGTTAGCTAAATGAGTTGGGTTAGGTTAGCTAAATGGGTTGGGTTAGGTTAGGTAAATATATATAATAAAAAAATTTATATATAATTTAGCTAACCTAACCTAACCCCTTACCTAACCTAACCCAACTCATTTTGCTAACCTAACCCAACTCATTTAGCTAACCTAACCCAACTCATTTAGCTAACCTAACCTAACCCATTACCTAACCTAACCTAACTCATTTAGCTAACCTAACCCAACTCATTTAGCTAACCTAACCCAACTCATTTAGCTAACCTAACCTAACCCATTACCTAAAATAAATGTAGCAGTGTGAACGCATCTTTAGCTAATAAAAGTTGCTGTGTGAACGCACCTTTAGCTAATAAATTTATCAGCTAAATGTGTGTTCACACACCATAATTTATTAGCTAAAGGTGCGTTCACACTGCAACTTTTTTTCAGCTAAAGATGCGTTCACACTGGAACTTTTATTAGCTAAAGGTGCGTTCACACTACAACTTTTAGTAGCTAAAGGTGCGTTTACACAGCACCTTTTTTGGCTAAAGGTGCGTTCACACTGCAACTGTTATTATCTAAGGGTGCGTTCACACTGCAACTTTTTTTAACTAAAGGTGCGTTCACACAGCAACTTTTATTAGCTAATGGTGCGTTCACACTGCAACCTTTATTATCTAAGGGTGCGTTCACACTGCCGCTATTTTTTAACTAAAGGTGCGTTCACACAGCAACTTTTATTAGCTAATGGTGCGTTCACAAAGGTGCGTTCACACAGCAACTTTTAATAACTAAAGGTGCGTTCACACAGCAACTTTTATTAGCTAAAGGTGCGTTCACACTGCAACTTTTTTACGCTAAAGGTGCTTTCACACAGCAACTTTTATTAGCTAAAGGTGGGTTCACACAGCAACTTTTATTAGCTAAAGTTGCGTTCACACTGTAACTTTTTTAAGCTAAAGGTGCTTTCACACAGCAACTTTTATTAGCTAAAGGTGCGTTCACACTGCAACTTTTATTATCTAAGGGTGCGTTCACTCTGCACCTTTGTTTAAGCTAAAGGTGCGTTCACACAGCAACTTTTTTTAAGCTAAAGGTGCTTTCACACAGCAACTTTTATTAGGTAAAGGTGCGTTCACACTGCAACCTTTATTAGCTAAAGGTGCGTTCACACTGCAACTTTTATTAGCTAAAGGTGCGATCACACTGCAACTTTTATTAGCTAAAGGTGCGTTCATACTGCACCTTTTGTTAAGCTAAAGGTGCGTTCACACATCAACTTTTTTAGCTAAAGGTGCGTTCAAACAGCAACTTTTTTAGCTAAAGGTGCGTTCACACCGCAACTGTTATTATCTAAGGGTGCGTTCACACTGCAACCTTTTTTTAACTAAACGTGCGGTCACACAGCAACTTTTTTTAGCTAATGGTGCGTTCTTCAAGTTTTATTATCTAAGGGTGCGTACACACTGCAACCTTTTTTTAACTAAACGTGCGTTCACACAGCAACTTTTTTATAGCTAAAGGTGCGTTCTTCAAGTTTTATTATCTAAGGGTGCGTACAGACCACAAAATGCTTACAAAACTCCATGCAATTTTTTTATAGCGTACCGCTTATCTATTAGGAAGACCTTTCTTTAAAATTTTTGTTAGCCCTATAAAGGACTGTTTTTATCTGCACATCCCTAAAAAGGGACGTCTCTCCTTCAGGACTGATCATCTAAGGTTACCTCCTGGAAGAAGTGGGCGACGGCCTCCCCAGGATGAAATCGTCCGAGAACTCCAGGAAATCGACCTAAAACAAATTATTTAGACCCTACTTTTACCCTCGAGTGTTCAACATCCCTCAACACCTCCTATCTGTTCAAAAAAAATCAGGAAGTTTTCAGAAAAATCCATTTCTCAAACTTTACTCGCCACGTGGTGGGAAGGGATGAGGGATGTTTGGCACATATTTAGCAAGTGTACACCCTCCAAATAACATTCTGGGAAAATCCGAACCAGATCTGAAGGGGTGAAAAAAATGTCCTGAAAAAGAGCAAAGACTGTAGTCTTTCCTCATTTTTTGGAAAAAATTTTGACCCCTTCCGATTTCCTTACGAAATTCCCAGAATGTTATATGAAGTCTAAACACTTGAAAAATATGTGCCAAACATCCCCCATCCCCTCCGATCTGGTCCAAAAAAATTCCGAAAGTTTTCTGGAACAACCCAATTCTGAACGTTTCCTAGCCAGGTGTGGAGCAGTGGGAAGGGGTGAGGGAAGTTTGCCCCATAATTTCCAAGTGTATACCCTCCAAATAACATTCTGGGTAAATCGGGGCGAGATCTGAAGGGGTGAAATTTTTTTCCAAAAAATGAGCAAAGACTATAGTCTTTCCTTTTTTTTTCGAAGATATTTTGACCCTCTCCGATTTCCTTAGGAAAATTTCAGAATTTAATATGAACCCTAAACACTTGAAAAATATGTGTCAAACATCCCCCATCCCCTCCGATCTGGACCAAAAAAATTCCGAAAGTTTTCTGGAACAACCCAATTCTGAACGTTTCCTAGCCAGGTGTGGAGCAGTGGGAAGGGGTGAGGGAAGTTTGCCCCATAATTTCCAAGTGTATACTTTCCAAATAACATTCTGGTAAAATCGGGGCGAGATCTGAAGGGGTGAAATTTTTTTCCCAAAAATGAGCAAAGACTATAGTCTTTCCTTTTTTTTTCGAAGATTTTTTGACCCTCTCCGATTTCCTTAGGAAAATTTCAGAATGTAATATGAAGGGTAAAGACTTGAAAAATAAGTTCCAAACATCCCCCATCCCCTCCGATCTGGTCCAAAAAAATTACGAAAGTTTTCTGGAACAGCCCAATTCTGAACGTTTCCTAGCAAGGTGTGGAGCAGTGGGAAGGGGTGAGGGAAGTTTGCCCCATAATTTCCAAGTGTATACCCTCCAAATAACATTCTGGGAAAATCGGGGCGAGATCTGAAGGGGTGAAATTTTTTTCCCAAAAATGAGCAAAGACTATAGTCTTTCCTTTTTTTTCGAAGATTTTTTGACCCTCTCCGATTTCCTTAGGAAAATTTCAGAATTTAATATGAACCCTAAACACTTGAAAAATATGTGTCAAACATCCCCCATCCCCTCCGATCTGGTCCAAAAAAATTCCGAAAGTTTTCTGAAACAACCCAATTCTGAACGTTTCCTAGCCAGGTGTGGAGCAGTGGGAAGGGGTGAGGGAAGTTTGCCCCATAATTTCCAAGTGTATACTTTCCAAATAACATTCTGGGAAAATCGGGGCGACATCTGAAGGGGTGAATTTTTTTTCCCAAAAATGAGCAAAGACTATAGTCTTTCCTTTTTTTTCGAAGATTTTTTGACCCTCTCCGATTTCCTTAGGAAAATTTCAGAATTTAATATGAAGGGTAAAGACTTGAAAAATATGTGCCAAACATCCCCCATCCCCTCCGATCTGGTCCAAAAAAATTCCGAAAGTTTTCTGGAACAACCCAATTCTGAACGTTTCCTAGCCAGGTGTGGAGCAGTGGGAAGGGGTGAGGGAAGTTTGCCCCATAATTTCCAAGTGTATACTTTCCAAATAACATTCTGGGAAAATCGGGGCGAGATCTGAAGGGGTGAAATTTTTTTCCCAAAAATGAGCAAAGACTATAGCCTTTCCTTTTTTTTTCGAAGATTTTTTGACCCTCTCCGATTTCCTTAGGAAAATTTCAGAATGTAATATGAAGGGTAAAGACTTGAAAAATATGTTCCAAACATCCCCCATCCCCTCCGATCTGGTCCAAAAAAATTCCGAAAGTTTTCTGGAACAACCCAATTCTGAACGTTTCCTAGCCAGGTGTGGAGCAGTGGGAAGGGGTGAGGGAAGTTTGCCCCATAATTTCCAAGTGTATACCCTCCAAATAACATTCTGGGTAAATCGGGGCGAGATCTGAAGGGGTGAAATTTTTTTCCAAAAAATGAGCAAAGACTATAGTCTTTCCTTTTTTTTTCGAAGATTTTTTGACCCTCTCCGATTTCCTTAGGAAAATTTCAGAATTTAATATGAAGGGTAAAGACTTGAAAAATATGTGCTAAACATCCCCCATCCCCTCCGATCTGGTCCAAAAAAATTCCGAAAGTTTTCTGGAACAACCCAATTCTGAACGTTTCCTAGCCAGGTGTGGAGCATAGGGAAGGGGTGAGGGAAGTTTGCCCCATAATTTCCAAGTGTATACCCTCCAAATAACATTCTGGGAAAATCGGGGCGAGATCTGAAGGGGTGAAATTTTTTTCCCAAAAATGAGCAAAGACTATAGTCTTTCCTTTTTTTTTCGAAGATTTTTTGACCCTCTCCGATTTCCTTAGGAAAATTTCAGAATTTAATATGAACCCTAAACACTTGAAAAATATGTGCCAAACATCCCCCATCCCCTCCGATCTGGTCCAAAAAAATTCCGAAAGTTTTCTGGAACAACCCAATTCTGAACGTTTCCTAGCCAGGTGTGGAGCAGTGGGAAGGGGTGAGGGAAGTTTCCCCATAATTTCCAAGTGTATACCCTCCAAATAACATTCTGGGAAAATCGGGGCGAGATCTGAAGGGGTGAAATTTTTTTCCCAAAAATGAGCAAAGACTATAGCCTTTCCTTTTTTTTTCGAAGATTTTTTGACCCTCTCCGATTTCCTTAGGAAAATTTCAGAATTTAATATGAACCCTAAACACTTGAAAAATATGTGCCAAACATCCCCCATCCCCTCCGATCTGGTCCAAAAAAATTCCGAAAGTATTCTGGAACAACACAATTCTGAACGTTTCCTAGCCAGGTGCGGAGCAGTGGGAAGGGGTGAGGGAAATTTGCCCCATAATTTCCAAGTGTATACCCTCCAAATAACATTCTGGAAAAATCGGGGCGAGATCTGAAGGGGTGATATTTTTTTCCAAAAAATGAGCAAAGACTATAGTCTTTCCTTTTTTTTTCGAAGATATTTTGACCCTCTCCGATTTCCTTAGGAAAATTTCAGAATTTAATATGAACCCTAAACACTTGAAAAATATGTGTCAAACATCCCCCATCCCCTCCGATCTGGTCCAAAAAAATTCCGAAAGTTTTCTGGAACAACCCAATTCTGAACGTTTCCTAGCCAGGTGTGGAGCAGTGGGAAGGGGTGAGGGAAGTTTGCCCCATAATTTCCAAGTGTATACTTTCCAAATAACATTCTGGGAAAATCGGGGCGACATCTGAAGGGGTGAATTTTTTTTCCCAAAAATGAGCAAAGACTATAGTCTTTCCTTTTTTTTTCGAAGATTTTTTGACCCTCTCCGATTTCCTTAGGAAAATTTCAGAATTTAATATGAAGGGTAAAGACTTGAAAAATATGTGCCAAACATCCCCCATCCCCTCCGATCTGGTCCAAAAAAATTCCGAAAGTTTTCTGGAACAACCCAATTCTGAACGTTTCCTAGCCAGGTGTGGAGCAGTGGGAAGGGGTGAGGGAAGTTTGCCCCATAATTTCCAAGTGTATACTTTCCAAATAACAATCTGGGAAAATCGGGGCGAGATCTGAAGGAGTGAAATTTTTTTCCCAAAAATGAGCAAAGACTATATCCTTTCCTTTTTTTTTCGAAGATTTTTTGACCCTCTCCGATTTCCTTAGGAAAATTTCAGAATTTAATATGAAGGGTAAAGACTTGAAAAATATGTGCTAAACATCCCCCATCCCCTCCGATCTGGTCCAAAAAAATTCCGAAAGTTTTCTGGAACAACCCAATTCTGAACGTTTCCTAGCCAGGTGTGGAGCATAGGGAAGGGGTGAGGGAAGTTTGCCCCATAATTTCCAAGTGTATACCCTCCAAATAACATTCTGGGAAAATCGGGGCGAGATCTGAAGGGGTGAAATTTTTTTCCCAAAAATGAGCAAAGACTATAGTCTTTCCTTTTTTTTTCGAAGATTTTTTGACCCTCTCCGATTTCCTTAGGAAAATTTCAGAATTTAATATGAACCCTAAACACTTGAAAAATATGTGCCAAACATCCCCCATCCCCTCCGATCTGGTCCAAAAAAATTCCGAAAGTTTTCTGGAACAACCCAATTCTGAACGTTTCCTAGCCAGGTGTGGAGCAGTGGGAAGGGGTGAGGGAAGTTTGCCCCATAATTTCCAAGTGTATACCCTCCAAATAACATTCTGGAAAAATCGGGGCCAGATCTGAAGGGGTGAAATTTTTTTCCCAAAAATGAGCAAAGACTATAGTCTTTCCTTTTTTTTTCGAAGATTTTTTGACCCTCTCCGATTTCCTTAGGAAAATTTCAGAATGTAATATGAAGGGTAAAGACTTGAAAAATATGTTCCAAGCATCCCCCATCCCCTCCGATCTGCTCAAAAAAAATTCCGAAAGTTTTCTGGAACAACCCAATTCTGAACGTTTCGTAGCCAGGTGTGGAACAGCAGGAAGGGGTGAGGGAAGTTTGCCCCATAATTTCCAAGTGTATACCCTCCAAATAACATTCTGGGAAAATCGGGGCGAGATCTGAAGGGGTGAAATTTTTTTCCAAAAAATGAGCAAAGACTATAGTCTTTCCTTTTTTTTCGAAGATTTTTTGACCCTCTCCGATTTCCTTAGGAAAATTTCAGAATTTAATATGAACCCTAAACACTTGAAAAATATGTGCCAAACATCCCCCATCCCCTCCGATCTGGTCCAAAAAAATTCCGAAAGTTTTCTGGAACAACCCAATTCTGAACGTTTCCTAGCCAGGTGTGGAGCAGTGGGAAGGGGTGAGGGAAGTTTGCCCCATAATTTCCAAGTGTATACTTTCCAAATAACATTCTGGGAAAATCGGGGCGAGATCTGAAGGGGTGAAATTTTTTTCCCAAAAATGAGCAAAGACTATAGTCTTTCCTTTTTTTTTTCGAAGATTTTTTGACCCTCTCCGATTTCCTTAGGAAAATTTCAGAATTTAATATGAACCCTAAACACTTGAAAAATATGTGCCAAACATCCCCCATCCCCTCCGATCTGGTCCAAAAAAATTCCGAAAGTTTTCTGGAACAACCCAATTCTGAACGTTTCCTAGCCAGGTGTGGAGCAGTGGGAAGGGGTGAGGGAAGTTTGCCCCATAATTTCCAAGTGTATACCCTCCAAATAACATTCTGGGAAAATCGGGGCGAGATCTGAAGGGGTGAAATTTTTTTCCCAAAAATGAGCAAAGTCTTTCCTTTTTTTTTCGAAGATTTTTTGACCCTCTCCGATTTTATTAGGAAAATTTCAGAATGTAATATGAAGGGTAAAGACTTGAAAAATATGTTCCAAACATCCCCCATCCCCTCCGATCTGCTCCAAAAAAATTCCGAAAGTTTTCTGGAACAACCCAATTCTGAACGTTTCGTAGCCAGGTGTGGAACAGCGGGAAGGGGTGAGGGAAGTTTGCCCCATAATTTCCAAGTGTATACCCTCCAAATAACATTCTGGGAAAATCGGGGCGAGATCTGAAGGGGTGAAATTTTTTTCCAAAAAATGAGCAAAGACTATAGTCTTTCCTTTTTTTTCGAAGATTTTTTGACCCTCTCCGATTTCCTTAGGAAAATTTCAGAATTTAATATGAACCCTAAACACTTGAAAAATATGTGCCAAACATCCCCCATCCCCTCCGATCTGGTCCAAAAAAATTCCGAAAGTTTTCTGGAACAACCCAATTCTGAACGTTTCCTAGCCAGGTGTGGAGCAGTGGGAAGGGGTGAGGGAAGTTTGCCCCATAATTTCCAAGTGTATACTTTACAAATAACATTCTGGGAAAATCGGGGCGAGATCTGAAGGGGTGAAATTTTTTTCCCAAAAATGAGCAAAGACTATAGTCTTTCCTTTTTTTTTCGAAGATTTTTTGACCCTCTCCGATTTCCTTAGGAAAATTTCAGAATGTAATATGAAGGGTAAAGACTTGAAAAATATGTTCCAAACATCCCCCATCCCCTCCGATCTGGTCCAAAAAAATTCCGAAAGTTTTCTGGAACAACCCAATTCTGAACGTTTCCTAGCCAGGTGTGGAGCAGTGGGAAGGGGTGAGGGAAGTTTGCCCCATAATTTCCAAGTGTATACCCTCCAAATAACATTCTGGGAAAATCGGGGCGAGATCTGAAGGGGTGAAATTTTTTTCCCAAAAATGAGCAAAGACTATATCCTTTCCTTTTTTTTTCGAAGATTTTTTGACCCTCTCCGATTTCCTTAGGAAAATTTCAGAATTTAATATGAAGGGTAAAGACTTGAAAAATATGTGCCAAACATCCCCCATCCCCTCCGATCTGGTCCAAAAAAATTCCGAAAGTTTTCTGGAACAACCCAATTCTGAACGTTTCCTAGCCAGGTGTGGAGCAGTGGGAAGGGGTGAGGGAAGTTTGCCCCATAATTTCCAAGTGTATACTTTCCAAATAACATTCTGGGAAAATCGGGGCGAGATCTGAAGGGGTGAAATTTTTTTCCCAAAAATGAGCAAAGCCTTTCCTTTTTTTTTCGAAGATTTTTTGACCCTCTCCGATTTCCTTAGGAAAATTTCAGAATGTAATATGAAGGGTAAATACTTGAAAAATATGTTCCAAACATCCCCCATCCCCTCCGATCTGGTCCAAAAAAATTCCGAAAGTTTTCTGGAACAACCCAATTCTGAACGTTTCCTAGCCAGGTGTGGAGCAGTGGGAAGGGGTGAGGGAAGTTTGCCCCATAATTTCCAAGTGTATACCCTCCAAATAACATTCTGGGTAAATCGGGGCGAGATCTGAAGGGGTGAAATTTTTTTCCAAAAAATGAGCAAAGACTATAGTCTTTCCTTTTTTTTTCGAAGATATTTTGACCCTCTCCGATTTCCTTAGGAAAATTTCAGAATTTAATATAAACCCTAAACACTTGAAAAATATGTGTCAAACATCCCCCATCCCCTCCGATCTGGTCCAAAAAAATTCCGAAAGTTTTCTGGAACAACCCAATTCTGAACGTTTCCTAGCCAGGTGTGGAGCAGTGGGAAGGGGTGAGGGAAGTTTGCCCCATAATTTCCAAGTGTATACTTTCCAAATAACATTCTGGGAAAATCGGGGCGACATCTGAAGGGGTGAATTTTTTTTCCCAAAAATGAGCAAAGACTATAGTCTTTCCTTTTTTTTTCGAAGATTTTTTGACCCTCTCCGATTTCCTTAGGAAAATTTCAGAATTTAATATGAAGGGTAAAGACTTGAAAAATATGTGCCAAACATCCCCCATCCCCTCCGATCTGGTCCAAAAAAATTCCGAAAGTTTTCTGGAACAACCCAATTCTGAACGTTTCCTAGCCAGGTGTGGAGCAGTGGGAAGGGGTGAGGGAAGTTTGCCCCATAATTTCCAAGTGTATACTTTCCAAATAACATTCTGGGAAAATCGGGGCGAGATCTGAAGGGGTGAAATTTTTTTCCCAAAAATGAGCAAAGACTATAGCCTTTCCTTTTTTTTTCGAAGATTTTTTTGACCCTCTCCGATTTCCTTAGGAAAATTTCAGAATGTAATATGAAGGGTAAAGACTTGAAAAATATGTTCCAAACATCCCCCATCCCCTCCGATCTGGTCCAAAAAAATTCCGAAAGTTTTCTGGAACAACCCAATTCTGAACGTTTCCTAGCCAGGTGTGGAGCAGTGGGAAGGGGTGAGGGAAGTTTGCCCCATAATTTCCAAGTGTATACCCTCCAAATAACATTCTGGGAAAATCGGGGCGAGATCTGAAGGGGTGAAATTTTTTTCCCAAAAATGAGCAAAGACTTTCCTTTTTTTTTCGAAGATTTTTTGACCCTCTCCGATTTCCTTAGGAAAATTTCAGAATTTAATATGAACCCTAAACACTTGAAAAATATGTGCCAAACATCCCCCATCCCCTCCGATCTGGTCCAAAAAAATTCCGAAAGTTTTCTGGAACAACCCAATTCTGAACGTTTCCTAGCCAGGTGTGGAGCAGTGGGAAGGGGTGAGGGAAGTTTGCCCCATAATTTCCAAGTGTATACCCTCCAAATAACATTCTGGGAAAATCGGGGCGAGATCTGAAGGGGTGAAATTTTTTTCCCAAAAATGAGCAAAGACTATAGTCTTTCCTTTTTTTTTCGAAGATTTTTTGACCCTCTCCGATTTCCTTAGGAAAATTTCAGAATGTAATATGAAGGGTAAAGACTTGAAAAATATGTTCCAAGCATCCCCCATCCCCTCCGATCTGCTCCAAAAAAATTCCGAAAGTTTTCTGGAACAACCCAATTCTGAACGTTTCCTAGCCAGGTGTGGAACAGCGGGAAGGGGTGAGGGAAGTTTGCCCCATAATTTCCAAGTGTATACCCTCCAAATAACATTCTGGGAAAATCGGGGCGAGATCTGAAGGGGTGAAATTTTTTTCCAAAAAATGAGCAAAGTCTTTCCTATTTTTTCGAAGATTTTTTGACCCTCTCCGATTTCCTTAGGAAAATTTCAGAATTTAATATGAACCCTAAACACTTGAAAAATATGTGCCAAACATCCCCCATCCCCTCCGATCTGGTCCAAAAAAATTCCGAAAGTTTTCTGGAACAACCCAATTCTGAACGTTTCCTAGCCAGGTGTGGAGCAGTGGGAAGGGGTGAGGGAAGTTTGCCCCATAATTTCCAAGTGTATACCCTCCAAATAACATTCTGGGAAAATCGGGGCGAGATCTGAAGGGGTGAAATTTTTTTCCCAAAAATGAGCAAAGACTATAGTCTTTCCTTTTTTTTTCGAAGATTTTTTGACCCTCTCCGATTTCCTTAGGAAAATTTCAGAATGTAATATGAAGGGTAAAGACTTGAAAAATATGTTCCAAGCATCCCCCATCCCCTCCGATCTGCTCCAAAAAAATTCCGAAAGTTTTCTGGAACAACCCAATTCTGAACGTTTCCTAGCCAGGTGTGGAACAGCGGGAAGGTGTGAGGGAAGTTTGCCCCATAATTTCCAAGTGTATACCCTCCAAATAACATTCTGGGAAAATCGGGGCGAGATCTGAAGGGGTGAAATTTTTTTCCAAAAAATGAGCAAAGTCTTTCCTTTTTTTTCGAAGATTTTTTGACCCTCTCCGATTTCCTTAGGAAAATTTCAGAATTTAATATGAACCCTAAACACTTGAAAAATATGTGCCAAACATCCCCCATCCCCTCCGATCTGGTCCAAAAAAATTTCGAAAGTTTTCTGGAACAACCCAATTCTGAACGTTTCCTAGCCAGGTGTGGAGCAGTAGGAAGGGGTGAGGGAAGTTTGCCCCATAATTTCCAAGTGTATACTTTACAAATAACATTCTGGGAAAATCGGGGCGAGATCTGAAGGGGTGAAATTTTTTTCCCAAAAATGAGCAAAGACTATAGTCTTTCCTTTTTTTTTCGAAGATTTTTTGACCCTCTCCGATTTCCTTAGGAAAATTTCAGAATGTAATATGAAGGGTAAAGACTTGAAAAATATGTTCCAAACATCCCCCATCCCCTCCGATCTGGTCCAAAAAAATTCCGAAAGTTTTCTGGAACAACCCAATTCTGAACGTTTCCTAGCCAGGTGTGGAGCAGTGGGAAGGGGTGAGGGAAGTTTGCCCCATAATTTCCAAGTGTATACCCTCCAAATAACATTCTGGGAAAATCGGGGCGAGATCTGAAGGGGTGAAATTTTTTTCCCAAAAATGAGCAAAGACTATAGTCTTTCCTTTTTTTTTCGAAGATTTTTTGACCCTCTCCGATTTCCTTAGGAAAATTTCAGAATTTAATATGAAGGGTAAAGACTTGAAAAATATGTTCCAAACATCCCCCATCCCCTCCGATCTGCTCCAAAAAAATTCCGAAAGTTTTCTGGAACAACCCAATTCTGAACGTTTCGTAGCCAGGTGTGGAACAGCGGGAAGGGGTGAGGGAAGTTTGCCCCATAATTTCCAAGTGTATACCCTCCAAATAACATTCTGGGAAAATCGGGGCGAGATCTGAAGGGGTGAAATTTTTTTCCAAAAAATGAGCAAAGACTATAGTCTTTCCTTTTTTTTCGAAGATTTTTTGACCCTCTCCGATTTCCTTAGGAAAATTTCAGAATTTAATATGAACCCTAAACACTTGAAAAATATGTGCCAAACATCCCCCATCCCCTCCGATCTGGTCCAAAAAAATTCCGAAAGTTTTCTGGAACAACCCAATTCTGAACGTTTCCTAGCCAGGTGTGGAGCAGTGGGAAGGGGTGAGGGAAGTTTGCCCCATAATTTCCAAGTGTATACTTTCCAAATAACATTCTGGGAAAATCGGGGCGAGATCTGAAGGGGTGAAATTTTTTTCCCAAAAATGAGCAAAGACTATAGTCTTTCCTTTTTTTTTCGAAGATTTTTTGACTCTCTCCGATTTCCTTAGGAAAATTTCAGAATGTAATATGAAGGGTAAAGACTTGAAAAATATGTTCCAAACATCCCCCATCCCCTCCGATCTGGTCCAAAAAAATTCCGAAAGTTTTCTGGAACAACCCAATTCTGAACGTTTCCTAGCCAGGTGTGGAGCAGTGGGAAGGGGTGAGGGAAGTTTGCCCCATAATTTCCAAGTGTATACTTTCCAAATAACATTCTGGGAAAATCGGGGCGAGATCTGAAGGGGTGAAATTTTTTTCCCAAAAATGAGCAAAGCCTTTCCTTTTTTTTTCGAAGATTTTTTGACCCTCTCCGATTTCCTTAGGAAAATTTCAGAATGTAATATGAAGGGTAAATACTTGAAAAATATGTTCCAAACATCCCCCATCCCCTCCGATCTGGTCCAAAAAAATTCCGAAAGTTTTCTGGAACAACCCAATTCTGAACGTTTCCTAGCCAGGTGTGGAGCAGTGGGAAGGGGTGAGGGAAGTTTGCCCCATAATTTCCAAGTGTATACCCTCCAAATAACATTCTGGGTAAATCGGGGCGAGATCTGAAGGGGTGAAATTTTTTTCCAAAAAATGAGCAAAGACTATAGTCTTTCCTTTTTTTTTCGAAGATATTTTGACCCTCTCCGATTTCCTTAGGAAAATTTCAGAATTTAATATAAACCCTAAACACTTGAAAAATATGTGTCAAACATCCCCCATCCCCTCCGATCTGGTCCAAAAAAATTCCGAAAGTTTTCTGGAACAACCCAATTCTGAACGTTTCCTAGCCAGGTGTGGAGCAGTGGGAAGGGGTGAGGGAAGTTTGCCCCATAATTTCCAAGTGTATACTTTCCAAATAACATTCTGGGAAAATCGGGGCGACATCTGAAGGGGTGAATTTTTTTTCCCAAAAATGAGCAAAGACTATAGTCTTTCCTTTTTTTTTCGAAGATTTTTTGACCCTCTCCGATTTCCTTAGGAAAATTTCAGAATTTAATATGAAGGGTAAAGACTTGAAAAATATGTGCCAAACATCCCCCATCCCCTCCGATCTGGTCCAAAAAAATTCCGAAAGTTTTCTGGAACAACCCAATTCTGAACGTTTCCTAGCCAGGTGTGGAGCAGTGGGAAGGGGTGAGGGAAGTTTGCCCCATAATTTCCAAGTGTATACTTTCCAAATAACATTCTGGGAAAATCGGGGCGAGATCTGAAGGGGTGAAATTTTTTTCCCAAAAATGAGCAAAGACTATAGCCTTTCCTTTTTTTTTCGAAGATTTTTTTGACCCTCTCCGATTTCCTTAGGAAAATTTCAGAATGTAATATGAAGGGTAAAGACTTGAAAAATATGTTCCAAACATCCCCCATCCCCTCCGATCTGGTCCAAAAAAATTCCGAAAGTTTTCTGGAACAACCCAATTCTGAACGTTTCCTAGCCAGGTGTGGAGCAGTGGGAAGGGGTGAGGGAAGTTTGCCCCATAATTTCCAAGTGTATACCCTCCAAATAACATTCTGGGAAAATCGGGGCGAGATCTGAAGGGGTGAAATTTTTTTCCCAAAAATGAGCAAAGACTATAGTCTTTCCTTTTTTTTTCGAAGATTTTTTGACCCTCTCCGATTTCCTTAGGAAAATTTCAGAATTTAATATGAACCCTAAACACTTGACAAATATGTGCCAAACATCCCCCATCCCCTCCGATCTGGTCCAAAAAAATTCCGAAAGTTTTCTGGAACAACCCAATTCTGAACGTTTCCTAGCCAGGTGTGGAGCAGTGGGAAGGGGTGAGGGAAGTTTGCCCCATAATTTCCAAGTGTATACCCTCCAAATAACATTCTGGGAAAATCGGGGCGAGATCTGAAGGGGTGAAATTTTTTTCCCAAAAATGAGCAAAGACTATAGTCTTTCCTTTTTTTTTCGAAGATTTTTTGACCCTCTCCGATTTCCTTAGGAAAATTTCAGAATGTAATATGAAGGGTAAAGACTTGAAAAATATGTTCCAAGCATCCCCCATCCCCTCCGATCTGCTCCAAAAAAATTCCGAAAGTTTTCTGGAACAACCCAATTCTGAACGTTTCCTAGCCAGGTGTGGAACAGCGGGAAGGGGTGAGGGAAGTTTGCCCCATAATTTCCAAGTGTATACCCTCCAAATAACATTCTGGGAAAATCGGGGCGAGATCTGAAGGGGTGAAATTTTTTTCCAAAAAATGAGCAAAGTCTTTCCTTTTTTTTCGAAGATTTTTTGACCCTCTCCGATTTCCTTAGGAAAATTTCAGAATTTAATATGAACCCTAAACACTTGAAAAATATGTGCCAAACATCCCCCATCCCCTCCGATCTGGTCCAAAAAAATTCCGAAAGTTTTCTGGAATAACCCAATTCTGAACGTTTCCTAGCCAGGTGTGGAGCAGTGGGAAGGGGTGAGGGAAGTTTGCCCCATAATTTCCAAGTGTATACCCTCCAAATAACATTCTGGGAAAATCGGGGCGAGATCTGAAGGGGTGAAATTTTTTTCCCAAAAATGAGCAAAGACTATAGTCTTTCCTTTTTTTTTCGAAGATTTTTTGACCCTCTCCGATTTCCTTAGGAAAATTTCAGAATGTAATATGAAGGGTAAAGACTTGAAAAATATGTTCCAAGCATCCCCCATCCCCTCCGATCTGCTCCAAAAAAATTCCGAAAGTTTTCTGGAACAACCCAATTCTGAACGTTTCCTAGCCAGGTGTGGAACAGCGGGAAGGTGTGAGGGAAGTTTGCCCCATAATTTCCAAGTGTATACCCTCCAAATAACATTCTGGGAAAATCGGGGCGAGATCTGAAGGGGTGAAATTTTTTTCCAAAAAATGAGCAAAGTCTTTCCTTTTTTTTCGAAGATTTTTTGACCCTCTCCGATTTCCTTAGGAAAATTTCAGAATTTAATATGAACCCTAAACACTTGAAAAATATGTGCCAAACATCCCCCATCCCCTCCGATCTGGTCCAAAAAAATTTCGAAAGTTTTCTGGAACAACCCAATTCTGAACGTTTCCTAGCCAGGTGTGGAGCAGTGGGAAGGGGTGAGGGAAGTTTGCCCCATAATTTCCAAGTGTATACTTTACAAATAACATTCTGGGAAAATCGGGGCGAGATCTGAAGGGGTGAAATTTTTTTCCCAAAAATGAGCAAAGACTATAGTCTTTCCTTTTTTTTTCGAAGATTTTTTGACCCTCTCCGATTTCCTTAGGAAAATTTCAGAATGTAATATGAAGGGTAAAGACTTGAAAAATATGTTCCAAGCATCCCCCATCCCCTCCGATCTGCTCCAAAAAAATTCCGAAAGTTTTCTGGAACAACCCAATTCTGAACGTTTCCTAGCCAGGTGTGGAACAGCGGGAAGGGGTGAGGGAAGTTTGCCCCATAATTTCCAAGTGTATACCCTCCAAATAACATTCTGGGAAAATCGGGGCGAGATCTGAAGGGGTGAAATTTTTTTCCAAAAAATGAGCAAAGTCTTTCCTTTTTTTTCGAAGATTTTTTGACCCTCTCCGATTTCCTTAGGAAAATTTCAGAATGTAATATGAAGGGTAAAGACTTGAAAAATATGTTCCAAACATCCCCCATCCCCTCCGATCTGGTCCAAAAAAATTCCGAAAGTTTTCTGGAACAACCCAATTCTGAACGTTTCCTAGCCAGGTGTGGAGCAGTGGGAAGGGGTGAGGGAAGTTTGCCCCATAATTTCCAAGTGTATACCCTCCAAATAACATTCTGGGAAAATCGGGGCGAGATCTGAAGGGGTGAAATTTTTTTCCCAAAAATGAGCAAAGACTATAGTCTTTCCTTTTTTTTTCGAAGATTTTTTGACCCTCTCCGATTTCCTTAGGAAAATTTCAGAATTTAATATGAAGGGTAAAGACTTGAAAAATATGTGCCAAACATCCCCCATCCCCTCCGATCTGGTCCAAAAAAATTCCGAAAGTTTTCTGGAACAACCCAATTCTGAACGTTTCCTAGCCAGGTGTGGAGCAGTGGGAAGGGGTGAGGGAAGTTTGCCCCATAATTTCCAAGTGTATACCCTCCAAATAACATTCTGGGAAAATCGGGGCGAGATCTGAAGGGGTGAAATTTTTTTCCCAAAAATGAGCAAAGACTATAGTCTTTCCTTTTTTTTTCGAAGATTTTTTGACCCTCTCCGATTTCCTTAGGAAAATTTCAGAATTTAATATGAAGGGTAAAGACTTGAAAAATATGTGCCAAACATCCCCCATCCCCTCCGATCTGGTCCAAAAAAATTCCGAAAGTTTTCTGGAACAACCCAATTCTGAACGTTTCCTAGCCAGGTGCGGAGCAGTGGGAAGGGGTGAGGGAAGTTTGCCCCATAATTTCCAAGTGTATACTTTCCAAATAACATTCTGGGAAAATCGGGGCGAGATCTGGAGGGGTGAAATTTTTTTCCCAAAAATGAGCAAAGACTTATAGTCTTTCCTTTTTTTTTCGAAGATTTTTTGACCCTCTCCGATTTCCTTAGGAAAATTTCAGAATGTAATATGAAGGGTAAAGACTTGAAAAATATGTTCCAAACATCCCCCATCCCCTCCGATCTGCTCCAAAAAAATTACGAAAGTTTTCTGGAACAACCCAATTCTGAACGTTTCCTAGCCAGGTGTGGAGCAGTGGGAAGGGGTGAGGGAAGTTTGCCCCATAATTTCCAAGTGTATACCCTCCAAATAACATTCTGGGAAAATCGGGGCGAGATCTGAAGGGGTGAAATTTTTTTCCCAAAAATGAGCAAAGACTATAGTCTTTCCTTTTTTTTTCGAAGATTTTTTGACCCTCTCCGATTTCCTTAGGAAAATTTCAGAATTTAATATGAACCCTAAACACTTGAAAAATATGTGCCAAACATCCCCCATCCCCTCCGATCTGGTCCAAAAAAATTCCGAAAGTTTTCTGGAACAACCCAATTCTGAACGTTTCCTAGCCAGGTGTGGAGCAGTGGGAAGGGGTGAGGGAAGTTTGCCCCATAATTTCCAAGTGTATACCCTCCAAATAACATTCTGGGAAAATCGGGGCGAGATCTGAAGGGGTGAAATTTTTTTCCCAAAAATGAGCAAAGACTATAGTCTTTCCTTTTTTTTTCGAAGATTTTTTGACCCTCTCCGATTTCCTTAGGAAAATTTCAGAATGTAATATGAAGGGTAAAGACTTGAAAAATATGTTCCAAACATCCCCCATCCCCTCCGATCTGCTCCAAAAAAATTCCGAAAGTTTTCTGGAACAACCCAATTCTGAACGTTTCCTAGCCAGGTGTGGAGCAGTGGGAAGGGGTGAGGGAAGTTTGCCCCATAATTTCCAAGTGTATACCCTCCAAATAACATTCTGGGAAAATCGGGGCGAGATCTGAAGGGGTGAAATTTTTTTCCCAAAAATGAGCAAAGACTATAGTCTTTCCTTTTTTTTTCGAAGATTTTTTGACCCTCTCCGATTTCCTTAGGAAAATTTCAGAATGTAATATGAAGGGTAAAGACTTGAAAAATATGTTCCAAGCATCCCCCATCCCCTCCGATCTGCTCCAAAAAAATTCCGAAAGTTTTCTGGAACAACCCAATTCTGAACGTTTCCTAGCCAGGTGTGGAACAGCGGGAAGGGGTGAGGGAAGTTTGCCCCATAATTTCCAAGTGTATACCCTCCAAATAACATTCTGGGAAAATCGGGGCGAGATCTGAACGGGTGAAATTTTTTTCCAAAAAATGAGCAAAGTCTTTCCTTTTTTTTCGAAGATTTTTTGACCCTCTCCGATTTCCTTAGGAAAATTTCAGAATTTAATATGAACCCTAAACACTTGAAAAATATGTGCCAAACATCCCCCATCCCCTCCGATCTGGTCCAAAAAAATTCCGAAAGTTTTCTGGAACAACCCAATTCTGAACGTTTCCTAGCCAGGTGTGGAGCAGTGGGAAGGGGTGAGGGAAGTTTGCCCCATAATTTCCAAGTGTATACCCTCCAAATAACATTCTGGGAAAATCGGGGCGAGATCTGAAGGGGTGAAATTTTTTTCCCAAAAATGAGCAAAGACTATAGTCTTTCCTTTTTTTTTCGAAGATTTTTTGACCCTCTCCGATTTCCTTAGGAAAATTTCAGAATGTAATATGAAGGGTAAAGACTTGAAAAATATGTTCCAAGCATCCCCCATCCCCTCCGATCTGCTCCAAAAAAATTCCGAAAGTTTTCTGGAACAACCCAATTCTGAACGTTTCCTAGCCAGGTGTGGAACAGCGGGAAGGTGTGAGGGAAGTTTGCCCCATAATTTCCAAGTGTATACCCTCCAAATAACATTCTGGGAAAATCGGGGCGAGATCTGAAGGGGTGAAATTTTTTTCCAAAAAATGAGCAAAGTCTTTCCTTTTTTTTCGAAGATTTTTTGACCCTCTCCGATTTCCTTAGGAAAATTTCAGAATTTAATATGAACCCTAAACACTTGAAAAATATGTGCCAAACATCCCCCATCCCCTCCGATCTGGTCCAAAAAAATTTCGAAAGTTTTCTGGAACAACCCAATTCTGAACGTTTCCTAGCCAGGTGTGGAGCAGTGGGAAGGGGTGAGGGAAGTTTGCCCCATAATTTCCAAGTGTATACTTTACAAATAACATTCTGGGAAAATCGGGGCGAGATCTGAAGGGGTGAAATTTTTTTCCCAAAAATGAGCAAAGACTATAGTCTTTCCTTTTTTTTTCGAAGATTTTTTGACCCTCTCCGATTTCCTTAGGAAAATTTCAGAATGTAATATGAAGGGTAAAGACTTGAAAAATATGTTCCAAACATCCCCCATCCCCTCCGATCTGGTCCAAAAAAATTCCGAAAGTTTTCTGGAACAACCCAATTCTGAACGTTTCCTAGCCAGGTGTGGAGCAGTGGGAAGGGGTGAGGGAAGTTTGCCCCATAATTTCCAAGTGTATACCCTCCAAATAACATTCTGGGAAAATCGGGGCGAGATCTGAAGGGGTGAAATTTTTTTCCCAAAAATGAGCAAAGACTATAGTCTTTCCTTTTTTTTTCGAAGATTTTTTGACCCTCTCCGATTTCCTTAGGAAAATTTCAGAATTTAATATGAAGGGTAAAGACTTGAAAAATATGTGCCAAACATCCCCCATCCCCTCCGATCTGGTCCAAAAAAATTCCGAAAGTTTTCTGGAACAACCCAATTCTGAACGTTTCCTAGCCAGGTGTGGAGCAGTGGGAAGGGGTGAGGGAAGTTTGCCCCATAATTTCCAAGTGTATACCCTCCAAATAACATTCTGGGAAAATCGGGGCGAGATCTGAAGGGGTGAAATTTTTTTCCCAAAAATGAGCAAAGACTATAGTCTTTCCTTTTTTTTTCGAAGATTTTTTGACCCTCTCCGATTTCCTTAGGAAAATTTCAGAATTTAATATGAAGGGTAAAGACTTGAAAAATATGTGCCAAACATCCCCCATCCCCTCCGATCTGGTCCAAAAAAATTCCGAAAGTTTTCTGGAACAACCCAATTCTGAACGTTTCCTAGCCAGGTGCGGAGCAGTGGGAAGGGGTGAGGGAAGTTTGCCCCATAATTTCCAAGTGTATACTTTCCAAATAACATTCTGGGAAAATCGGGGCGAGATCTGGAGGGGTGAAATTTTTTTCCCAAAAATGAGCAAAGACTTATAGTCTTTCCTTTTTTTTTCGAAGATTTTTTGACCCTCTCCGATTTCCTTAGGAAAATTTCAGAATGTAATATGAAGGGTAAAGACTTGAAAAATATGTTCCAAACATCCCCCATCCCCTCCGATCTGCTCCAAAAAAATTCCGAAAGTTTTCTGGAACAACCCAATTCTGAACGTTTCCTAGCCAGGTGTGGAGCAGTGGGAAGGGGTGAGGGAAGTTTGCCCCATAATTTCCAAGTGTATACCCTCCAAATAACATTCTGGGAAAATCGGGGCGAGATCTGAAGGGGTGAAATTTTTTTCCCAAAAATGAGCAAAGACTATAGTCTTTCCTTTTTTTTTCGAAGATTTTTTGACCCTCTCCGATTTCCTTAGGAAAATTTCAGAATTTAATATGAACCCTAAACACTTGAAAAATATGTGCCAAACATCCCCCATCCCCTCCGATCTGGTCCAAAAAAATTCCGAAAGTTTTCTGGAACAACCCAATTCTGAACGTTTCCTAGCCAGGTGTGGAGCAGTGGGAAGGGGTGAGGCAAGTTTGCCCCATAATTTCCAAGTGTATACCCTCCAAATAACATTCTGGGAAAATCGGGGCGAGATCTGAAGGGGTGAAATTTTTTTCCCAAAAATGAGCAAAGACTATAGTCTTTCCTTTTTTTTTCGAAGATTTTTTGACCCTCTCCGATTTCCTTAGGAAAATTTCAGAATGTAATATGAAGGGTAAAGACTTGAAAAATATGTTCCAAACATCCCCCATCCCCTCCGATCTGCTCCAAAAAAATTCCGAAAG
This sequence comes from Hemicrepidius hirtus, assembly GCA_963082805.1. Classification (NCBI taxonomy): domain Eukaryota; kingdom Metazoa; phylum Arthropoda; class Insecta; order Coleoptera; family Elateridae; genus Hemicrepidius; species Hemicrepidius hirtus. The sequence continues at coordinate 11,203,277 of OY720167.1, forward strand.
TTTTCTGGAACAACCCAATTCTGAACGTTTCCTAGCCAGGTGTGGAGCAGTGGGAAGGGGTGAGGGAAGTGTGCCCCATAATTTCCAAGTGTATACCCTCCAAATAACATTCTGGGAAAATCGGGGCGAGATCTGAAGGGGTGAAATTTTTTTCCCAAAAATGAGCAAAGACTATAGTCTTTCCTTTTTTCTTCGAAGATTTTTTGACCCTCTCCGATTTCCTTAGGAAAATTTCAGAATGTAATATGAAGGGTAAAGACTTGAAAAATATGTGCCAAACATCCCCCATCCCCTCCGATCTGGTCCAAAAAAATTCCGAAAGTTTTCTGGAACAATCCAATTCTGAACGTTTCCTAGCCAGGTGCGGAGCAGTGGGAAGGGGTGAGGGAAGTTTGACCCATAATTTCCAAGTGTATACTTTCCAAATAACATTCTGGGAAAATCGGGGCGAGATCTGAAGGGGTGAAATTTTTTTCCCAAAAATGAGCAAAGACTATAGTCTTTCCTTTTTTTTTCGAAGATTTTTTGACCCTCTCCGATTTCCTTAGGAAAATTTCAGAATGTAATATGAAGGGTAAAGACTTGAAAAATATGTTCCAAACATCCCCCATCCCCTCCGATCTGGTCCAAAAAAATTCCGAAAGTTTTCTGGAACAAACCAATTCTGAACGTTTCCTAGCCAGGTGTGGAGCAGTGGGAAGGGGTGAGGGAAGTTTGCCCCATAATTTCCAAGTGTATACCCTCCAAATAACATTCTGGGAAAATCGGGGCGAGATCTGAAGGGGTGAAATTTTTTTCCCAAAAATGAGCAAAGACTATAGTCTTTCCTTTTTTTTTCGAAGATTTTTTGACCCTCTCCGATTTCCTTAGGAAAATTTCAGAATGTAATATGAAGGGTAAAGACTTGAAAAATATGTGCCAAACATCCCCCATCCCCTCCGATCTGGTCCAAAAAAATTCCGAAAGTTTTCTGGAACAACCCAATTCTGAACGTTTCCTAGCCAGGTGCGGAGCAGTGGGAAGGGGTGAGGGAAGTTTGACCCATAATTTCCAAGTGTATACTTTCCAAATAACATTCTGGGAAAATCGGGGCGAGATCTGAAGGGGTGAAATTTTTTTCCCAAAAATGAGCAAAGACTATAGTCTTTCCTTTTTTTTCGAAGATTTTTTGACCCTCTCCGATTTCCTTAGGAAAATTTCAGAATGTAATATGAAGGGTAAAGACTTGAAAAATATGTTCCAAACATCCCCCATCCCCTCCGATCTGGTCCAAAAAAATTCCGAAAGTTTTCTGGAACAACCCAATTCTGAACGTTTCCTAGCCAGGTGTGGAGCAGTGGGAAGGGGTGAGGGAAGTTTGCCCCATAATTTCCAAGTGTATACCCTCCAAATAACATTCTGGGAAAATCGGGGCGAGATCTGAAGGGGTGAAATTTTTTTCCCAAAAATGAGCAAAGACTATAGTCTTTCCTTTTTTTTTCGAAGATTTTTTGACCCTCTCCGATTTCCTTAGGAAAATTTCAGAATGTAATATGAAGGGTAAAGACTTGAAAAATATGTTCCAAACATCCCCCATCCCCTCCGATCTGCTCCAAAAAAATTCCGAAAGTTTTCTGGAACAACCCAATTCTGAACGTTTCCTAGCCAGGTGTGGAGCAGTGGGAAGGGGTGAGGGAAGTTTGCCCCATAATTTCCAAGTGTATACCCTCCAAATAACATTCTGGGAAAATCGGGGCGAGATCTGAAGGGGTGAAATTTTTTTCCCAAAAATGAGCAAAGACTATAGTCTTTCCTTTTTTTTTCGAAGATTTTTTGACCCTCTCCGATTTCCTTAGGAAAATTTCAGAATTTAATATGAACCCTAAACACTTGAAAAATATGTGCCAAACATCCCCCATCCCCTCCGATCTGGTCCAAAAAAATTCCGAAAGTTTTCTGGAACAACCCAATTCTGAACGTTTCCTAGCCAGGTGTGGAGCAGTGGGAAGGGGTGAGGGAAGTTTGCCCCATAATTTCCAAGTGTATACTTTACAAATAACATTCTGGGAAAATCGGGGCGAGATCTGAAGGGGTGAAATTTTTTTCCCAAAAATGAGCAAAGACTATAGTCTTTCCTTTTTTTTTCGAAGATTTTTTGACCCTCTCCGATTTCCTTAGGAAAATTTCAGAATGTAATATGAAGGGTAAAGACTTGAAAAATATGTTCCAAACATCCCCCATCCCCTCCGATCTGGTCCAAAAAAATTCCGAAAGTTTTCTGGAACAACCCAATTCTGAACGTTTCCTAGCCAGGTGTGGAGCAGTGGGAAGGGGTGAGGGAAGTTTGCCCCATAATTTCCAAGTGTATACCCTCCAAATAACATTCTGGGAAAATCGGGGCGAGATCTGAAGGGGTGAAATTTTTTTCCCAAAAATGAGCAAAGACTATAGTCTTTCCTTTTTTTTTCGAAGATTTTTTGACCCTCTCCGATTTCCTTAGGAAAATTTCAGAATTTAATATGAAGGGTAAAGACTTGAAAAATATGTGCCAAACATCCCCCATCCCCTCCGATCTGGTCCAAAAAAATTCCGAAAGTTTTCTGGAACAACCCAATTCTGAACGTTTCCTAGCCAGGTGTGGAGCAGTGGGAAGGGGTGAGGGAAGTTTGCCCCATAATTTCCAAGTGTATACCCTCCAAATAACATTCTGGGAAAATCGGGGCGAGATCTGAAGGGGTGAAATTTTTTTCCCAAAAATGAGCAAAGACTATAGTCTTTCCTTTTTTTTTCGAAGATTTTTTGACCCTCTCCGATTTCCTTAGGAAAATTTCAGAATTTAATATGAAGGGTAAAGACTTGAAAAATATGTGCCAAACATCCCCCATCCCCTCCGATCTGGTCCAAAAAAATTCCGAAAGTTTTCTGGAACAACCCAATTCTGAACGTTTCCTAGCCAGGTGCGGAGCAGTGGGAAGGGGTGAGGGAAGTTTGCCCCATAATTTCCAAGTGTATACTTTCCAAATAACATTCTGGGAAAATCGGGGCGAGATCTGGAGGGGTGAAATTTTTTTCCCAAAAATGAGCAAAGACTTATAGTCTTTCCTTTTTTTTTCGAAGATTTTTTGACCCTCTCCGATTTCCTTAGGAAAATTTCAGAATGTAATATGAAGGGTAAAGACTTGAAAAATATGTTCCAAACATCCCCCATCCCCTCCGATCTGCTCCAAAAAAATTACGAAAGTTTTCTGGAACAACCCAATTCTGAACGTTTCCTAGCCAGGTGTGGAGCAGTGGGAAGGGGTGAGGGAAGTTTGCCCCATAATTTCCAAGTGTATACCCTCCAAATAACATTCTGGGAAAATCGGGGCGAGATCTGAAGGGGTGAAATTTTTTTCCCAAAAATGAGCAAAGACTATAGTCTTTCCTTTTTTTTTCGAAGATTTTTTGACCCTCTCCGATTTCCTTAGGAAAATTTCAGAATTTAATATGAACCCTAAACACTTGAAAAATATGTGCCAAACATCCCCCATCCCCTCCGATCTGGTCCAAAAAAATTCCGAAAGTTTTCTGGAACAACCCAATTCTGAACGTTTCCTAGCCAGGTGTGGAGCAGTGGGAAGGGGTGAGGCAAGTTTGCCCCATAATTTCCAAGTGTATACCCTCCAAATAACATTCTGGGAAAATCGGGGCGAGATCTGAAGGGGTGAAATTTTTTTCCCAAAAATGAGCAAAGACTATAGTCTTTCCTTTTTTTTTCGAAGATTTTTTGACCCTCTCCGATTTCCTTAGGAAAATTTCAGAATGTAATATGAAGGGTAAAGACTTGAAAAATATGTTCCAAACATCCCCCATCCCCTCCGATCTGCTCCAAAAAAATTCCGAAAGTTTTCTGGAACAACCCAATTCTGAACGTTTCCTAGCCAGGTGTGGAGCAGTGGGAAGGGGTGAGGGAAGTGTGCCCCATAATTTCCAAGTGTATACCCTCCAAATAACATTCTGGGAAAATCGGGGCGAGATCTGAAGGGGTGAAATTTTTTTCCCAAAAATGAGCAAAGACTATAGTCTTTCCTTTTTTCTTCGAAGATTTTTTGACCCTCTCCGATTTCCTTAGGAAAATTTCAGAATGTAATATGAAGGGTAAAGACTTGAAAAATATGTGCCAAACATCCCCCATCCCCTCCGATCTGGTCCAAAAAAATTCCGAAAGTTTTCTGGAACAATCCAATTCTGAACGTTTCCTAGCCAGGTGCGGAGCAGTGGGAAGGGGTGAGGGAAGTTTGACCCATAATTTCCAAGTGTATACTTTCCAAATAACATTCTGGGAAAATCGGGGCGAGATCTGAAGGGGTGAAATTTTTTTCCCAAAAATGAGCAAAGACTATAGTCTTTCCTTTTTTTTTCGAAGATTTTTTGACCCTCTCCGATTTCCTTAGGAAAATTTCAGAATGTAATATGAAGGGTAAAGACTTGAAAAATATGTTCCAAACATCCCCCATCCCCTCCGATCTGGTCCAAAAAAATTCCGAAAGTTTTCTGGAACAACCCAATTCTGAACGTTTCCTAGCCAGGTGTGGAGCAGTGGGAAGGGGTGAGGGAAGTTTGCCCCATAATTTCCAAGTGTATACCCTCCAAATAACATTCTGGGAAAATCGGGGCGAGATCTGAAGGGGTGAAATTTTTTTCCCAAAAATGAGCAAAGACTATAGTCTTTCCTTTTTTTTTCGAAGATTTTTTGACCCTCTCCGATTTCCTTAGGAAAATTTCAGAATGTAATATGAAGGGTAAAGACTTGAAAAATATGTGCCAAACATCCCCCATCCCCTCCGATCTGGTCCAAAAAAATTCCGAAAGTTTTCTGGAACAACCCAATTCTGAACGTTTCCTAGCCAGGTGCGGAGCAGTGGGAAGGGGTGAGGGAAGTTTGACCCATAATTTCCAAGTGTATACTTTCCAAATAACATTCTGGGAAAATCGGGGCGAGATCTGAAGGGGTGAAATTTTTTTCCCAAAAATGAGCAAAGACTATAGTCTTTCCTTTTTTTTTCGAAGATTTTTTGACCCTCTCCGATTTCCTTAGGAAAATTTCAGAATGTAATATGAAGGGTAAAGACTTGAAAAATATGTTCAAAACATCACCCATCCCCTCCGATCTGGTCCAAAAAAATTCCGAAAGTTTTCTGGAACAACCCAATTCTGAACGTTTCCTAGCCAGGTGTGGAGCAGTGGGAAGGGGTGAGGGAAGTTTGCCCCATAATTTCCAAGTGTATACCCTCCAAATAACATTCTGGGAAAATCGGGGCGAGATCTGAAGGGGTGAAATTTTTTTCCCAAAAATGAGCAAAGACTATAGTCTTTCCTTTTTTTTTCGAAGATTTTTTGACCCTCTCCGATTTCCTTAGGAAAATTTCAGAATGTAATATGAAGGGTAAAGACTTGAAAAATATGTTCCAAACATCCCCCATCCCCTCCGATCTGCTCCAAAAAAATTCCGAAAGTTTTCTGGAACAACCCAATTCTGAACGTTTCCTAGCCAGGTGTGGAGCAGTGGGAAGGGGTGAGGGAAGTTTGCCCCATAATTTCCAAGTGTATACCCTCCAAATAACATTCTGGGAAAATCGGGGCGAGATCTGAAGGGGTGAAATTTTTTTCCCAAAAATGAGCAAAGACTATAGTCTTTCCTTTTTTTTTCGAAGATTTTTTGACCCTCTCCGATTTCCTTAGGAAAATTTCAGAATTTAATATGAACCCTAAACACTTGAAAAATATGTGCCAAACATCCCCCATCCCCTCCGATCTGGTCCAAAAAAATTCCGAAAGTTTTCTGGAACAACCCAATTCTGAACGTTTCCTAGCCAGGTGTGGAGCAGTGGGAAGGGGTGAGGGAAGTTTGCCCCATAATTTCCAAGTGTATACCCTCCAAATAACATTCTGGGAAAATCGGGGCGAGATCTGAAGGGGTGAAATTTTTTTCCCAAAAATGAGCAAAGACTATAGTCTTTCCTTTTTTTTTCGAAGATTTTTTGACCCTCTCCGATTTCCTTAGGAAAATTTCAGAATGTAATATGAAGGGTAAAGACTTGAAAAATATGTTCCAAACATCCCCCATCCCCTCCGATCTGCTCCAAAAAAATTCCGAAAGTTTTCTGGAACAACCCAATTCTGAACGTTTCCTAGCCAGGTGTGGAGCAGTGGGAAGGGGTGAGGGAAGTGTGCCCCATAATTTCCAAGTGTATACCCTCCAAATAACATTCTGGGAAAATCGGGGCGAGATCTGAAGGGGTGAAATTTTTTTCCCAAAAATGAGCAAAGACTATAGTCTTTCCTTTTTTCTTCGAAGATTTTTTGACCCTCTCCGATTTCCTTAGGAAAATTTCAGAATGTAATATGAAGGGTAAAGACTTGAAAAATATGTGCCAAACATCCCCCATCCCCTCCGATCTGGTCCAAAAAAATTCCGAAAGTTTTCTGGAACAATCCAATTCTGAACGTTTCCTAGCCAGGTGCGGAGCAGTGGGAAGGGGTGAGGGAAGTTTGACCCATAATTTCCAAGTGTATACTTTCCAAATAACATTCTGGGAAAATCGGGGCGAGATCTGAAGGGGTGAAATTTTTTTCCCAAAAATGAGCAAAGACTATAGTCTTTCCTTTTTTTTTCGAAGATTTTTTGACCCTCTCCGATTTCCTTAGGAAAATTTCAGAATGTAATATGAAGGGTAAAGACTTGAAAAATATGTTCCAAACATCCCCCATCCCCTCCGATCTGGTCCAAAAAAATTCCGAAAGTTTTCTGGAACAACCCAATTCTGAACGTTTCCTAGCCAGGTGTGGAGCAGTGGGAAGGGGTGAGGGAAGTTTGCCCCATAATTTCCAAGTGTATACCCTCCAAATAACATTCTGGGAAAATCGGGGCGAGATCTGAAGGGGTGAAATTTTTTTCCCAAAAATGAGCAAAGACTATAGTCTTTCCTTTTTTTTTCGAAGATTTTTTGACCCTCTCCGATTTCCTTAGGAAAATTTCAGAATGTAATATGAAGGGTAAAGACTTGAAAAATATGTTCCAAACATCCCCCATCCCCTCCGATCTGCTCCAAAAAAATTCCGAAAGTTTTCTGGAACAACCCAATTCTGAACGTTTCCTAGCCAGGTGTGGAGCAGTGGGAAGGGGTGAGGGAAGTGTGCCCCATAATTTCCAAGTGTATACCCTCCAAATAACTTTCTGGGAAAATCGGGGCGAGATCTGAAGGGGTGAAATTTTTTTCCCAAAAATGAGCAAAGACTATAGTCTTTCCTTTTTTCTTCGAAGATTTTTTGACCCTCTCCGATTTCCTTAGGAAAATTTCAGAATGTAATATGAAGGGTAAAGACTTGAAAAATATGTGCCAAACATCCCCCATCCCCTCCGATCTGGTCCAAAAAAATTCCGAAAGTTTTCTGGAACAACCCAATTCTGAACGTTTCCTAGCCAGGTGCGGAGCAGTGGGAAGGGGTGAGGGAAGTTTGACCCATAATTTCCAAGTGTATACTTTCCAAATAACATTCTGGGAAAATCGGGGCGAGATCTGAAGGGGTGAAATTTTTTTCCCAAAAATGAGCAAAGACTATAGTCTTTCCTTTTTTTTTCGAAGATTTTTTGACCCTCTCCGATTTCCTTAGGAAAATTTCAGAATGTAATATGAAGGGTAAAGACTTGAAAAATATGTTCCAAACATCCCCCATCCCCTCCGATCTGGTCCAAAAAAATTCCGAAAGTTTTCTGGAACAACCCAATTCTGAACGTTTCCTAGCCAGGTGTGGAGCAGTGGGAAGGGGTGAGGGAAGTTTGCCCCATAATTTCCAAGTGTATACCCTCCAAATAACATTCTGGGAAAATCGGGGCGAGATCTGAAGGGGTGAAATTTTTTTCCCAAAAATGAGCAAAGACTATAGTCTTTCCTTTTTTTTTCGAAGATTTTTTGACCCTCTCCGATTTCCTTAGGAAAATTTCAGAATTTAATATGAAGGGTAAAGACTTGAAAAATATGTGCCAAACATCCCCCATCCCCTCCGATCTGGTCCAAAAAAATTCCGAAAGTTTTCTGGAACAACCCAATTCTGAACGTTTCCTAGCCAGGTGTGGAGCAGTGGGAAGGGGTGAGAGAAGTTTGCCCCATAATTTCCAAGTGTATACCCTCCAAATAACATTCTGGGAAAATCGGGGCGAGATCTGAAGGGGTGAAATTTTTTTCCCAAAAATGAGCAAAGACTATAGTCTTTCCTTTTTTTTTCGAAGATTTTTTGACCCTCTCCGATTTCCTTAGGAAAATTTCAGAATTTAATATGAACCCTAAACACTTGAAAAATATGTGCCAAACATCCCCCATCCCCTCCGATCTGGTCCAAAAAAATTCCGAAAGTTTTCTGGAACAACCCAATTCTGAACGTTTCCTAGCCAGGTGTGGAGCAGTGGGAAGGGGTGAGGGAAGTTTGCCCCATAATTTCCAAGTGTATACCCTCCAAATAACATTCTGGGAAAATCGGGGCGAGATCTGAAGGGGTGAAATTTTTTTCCCAAAAATGAGCAAAGACTATAGTCTTTCCTTTTTTTTTCGAAGATTTTTTGACCCTCTCCGATTTCCTTAGGAAAATTTCAGAATGTAATATGAAGGGTAAAGACTTGAAAAATATGTTCCAAACATCCCCCATCCCCTCCGATCTGCTCCAAAAAAATTCCGAAAGTTTTCTGGAACAACCCAATTCTGAACGTTTCCTAGCCAGGTGTGGAGCAGTGGGAAGGGGTGAGGGAAGTGTGCCCCATAATTTCCAAGTGTATACCCTCCAAATAACATTCTGGGAAAATCGGGGCGAGATCTGAAGGGGTGAAATTTTTTTCCCAAAAATGAGCAAAGACTATAGTCTTTCCTTTTTTCTTCGAAGATTTTTTGACCCTCTCCGATTTCCTTAGGAAAATTTCAGAATTTAATATGAAGGGTAAAGACTTGAAAAATATGTGCCAAACATCCCCCATCCCCTCCGATCTGGTCCAAAAAAATTGCGAAAGTTTTCTGGAACAATCCAATTCTGAACGTTTCCTAGCCAGGTGCGGAGCAGTGGGAAGGGGTGAGGGAAGTTTGACCCATAATTTCCAAGTGTATACTTTCCAAATAACATTCTGGGAAAATCGGGGCGAGATCTGAAGGGGTGAAATTTTTTTCCCAAAAATGAGCAAAGACTATAGTCTTTCCTTTTTTTTTCGAAGATTTTTTGACCCTCTCCGATTTCCTTAGGAAAATTTCAGAATGTAATATGAAGGGTAAAGACTTGAAAAATATGTTCCAAACATCCCCCATCCCCTCCGATCTGGTCCAAAAAAATTCCGAAAGTTTTCTGGAACAACCCAATTCTGAACGTTTCCTAGCCAGGTGTGGAGCAGTGGGAAGGGGTGAGGGAAGTTTGCCCCATAATTTCCAAGTGTATACCCTCCAAATAACATTCTGGGAAAATCGGGGCGAGATCTGAAGGGGTGAAATTTTTTTCCCAAAAATGAGCAAAGACTATAGTCTTTCCTTTTTTTTTCGAAGATTTTTTGACCCTCTCCGATTTCCTTAGGAAAATTTCAGAATTTAATATGAACCCTAAACACTTGAAAAATATGTGCCAAACATCCCCCATCCCCTCCGATCTGGTCCAAAAAAATTCCGAAAGTTTTCTGGAACAACCCAATTCTGAACGTTTCCTAGCCAGGTGTGGAGCAGTGGGAAGGGGTGAGGGAAGTTTGCCCCATAATTTCCAAGTGTATACCCTCCAAATAACATTCTGGGAAAATCGGGGCGAGATCTGAAGGGGTGAAATTTTTTTCCCAAAAATGAGCAAAGACTATAGTCTTTCCTTTTTTTTTCGAAGATTTTTTGACCCTCTCCGATTTCCTTAGGAAAATTTCAGAATTTAATATGAACCCTAAACACTTGAAAAATATGTGCCAAACATCCCCCATCCCCTCCGATCTGGTCCAAAAAAATTCCGAAAGTTTTCTGGAACAACCCAATTCTGAACGTTTCCTAGCCAGGTGTGGAGCAGTGGGAAGGGGTGAGGGAAGTTTGCCCCATAATTTCCAAGTGTATACCCTCCAAATAACATTCTGGGAAAATCGGGGCGAGATCTGAAGGGGTGAAATTTTTTTCCCGAAAATGAGCAAAGACTATAGTCTTTCCTTTTTTCTTCGAAGATTTTTTGACCCTCTCCGATTTCCTTAGGAAAATTTCAGAATGTAATATGAAGGGTAAAGACTTGAAAAATATGTGCCAAACATCCCCCATCGCCTCCGATCTGGTCCAAAAAAATTCCGAAAGTTTTCTGGAACAACCCAATTCTGAACGTTTCCTAGCCAGGTGCGGAGCAGTGGGAAGGGGTGAGGGAAGTTTGACCCATAATTTCCAAGTGTATACTTTCCAAATAACATTCTGGGAAAATCGGGGCGAGATCTGAAGGGGTGAAATTTTTTTCCCAAAAATGAGCAAAGACTATAGTCTTTCCTTTTTTTTTCGAAGATTTTTTGACCCTCTCCGATTTCCTTAGGAAAATTTCAGAATGTAATATGAAGGGTAAAGACTTGAAAAATATGTTCCAAACATCCCCCATCCCCTCCGATCTGGTCCAAAAAAATTCCGAAAGTTTTCTGGAACAACCCAATTCTGAACGTTTCCTAGCCAGGTGTGGAGCAGTGGGAAGGGGTGAGGGAAGTTTGCCCCATAATTTCCAAGTGTATACCCTCCAAATAACATTCTGGGAAAATCGGGGCGAGATCTGAAGGGGTGAAATTTTTTTCCCAAAAATGAGCAAAGACTATAGTCTTTCCTTTTTTTTTCGAAGATTTTTTGACCCTCTCCGATTTCCTTAGGAAAATTTCAGAATTTAATATGAACCCTAAACACTTGAAAAATATGTGCCAAACATCCCCCATCCCCTCCGATCTGGTCCAAAAAAATTCCGAAAGTTTTCTGGAACAACCCAATTCTGAACGTTTCCTAGCCAGGTGTGGAGCAGTGGGAAGGGGTGAGGGAAGTTTGCCCCATAATTTCCAAGTGTATACCCTCCAAATAACATTCTGGGAAAATCGGGGCGAGATCTGAAGGGGTGAAATTTTTTTCCCAAAAATGAGCAAAGACTATAGTCTTTCCTTTTTTTTTCGAAGATTTTTTGACCCTCTCCGATTTCCTTAGGAAAATTTCAGAATGTAATATGAAGGGTAAAGACTTGAAAAATATGTTCCAAACATCCCCCATCCCCTCCGATCTGCTCCAAAAAAATTCCGAAAGTTTTCTGGAACAACCCAATTCTGAACGTTTCCTAGCCAGGTGTGGAGCAGTGGGAAGGGGTGAGGGAAGTGTGCCCCATAATTTCCAAGTGTATACCCTCCAAATAACTTTCTGGGAAAATCGGGGCGAGATCTGAAGGGGTGAAATTTTTTTCCCAAAAATGAGCAAAGACTATAGTCTTTCCTTTTTTCTTCGAAGATTTTTTGACCCTCTCCGATTTCCTTAGGAAAATTTCAGAATGTTATATGAAGGGTAAAGACTTGAAAAATATGTGCCAAACATCCCCCATCCCCTCCGATCTGGTCCAAAAAAATTCCGAAAGTTTTCTGGAACAACCCAATTCTGAACGTTTCCTAGCCAGGTGCGGAGCAGTGGGAAGGGGTGAGGGAAGTTTGACCCATAATTTCCAAGTGTATACTTTCCAAATAACATTCTGGGAAAATCGGGGCGAGATCTGAAGGGGTGAAATTTTTTTCCCAAAAATGAGCAAAGACTATAGTCTTTCCTTTTTTTTTCGAAGATTTTTTGACCCTCTCCGATTTCCTTAGGAAAATTTCAGAATGTAATATGAAGGGTAAAGACTTGAAAAATATGTTCCAAACATCCCCCATCCCCTCCGATCTGGTCCAAAAAAATTCCGAAAGTTTTCTGGAACAACCCAATTCTGAACGTTTCCTAGCCAGGTGTGGAGCAGTGGGAAGGGGTGAGGGAAGTTTGCCCCATAATTTCCAAGTGTATACCCTCCAAATAACATTCTGGGAAAATCGGGGCGAGATCTGAAGGGGTGAAATTTTTTTCCCAAAAATGAGCAAAGACTATAGTCTTTCCTTTTTTTTTCGAAGATTTTTTGACCCTCTCCGATTTCCTTAGGAAAATTTCAGAATTTAATATGAAGGGTAAAGACTTGAAAAATATGTGCCAAACATCCCCCATCCCCTCCGATCTGGTCCAAAAAAATTCCGAAAGTTTTCTGGAACAACCCAATTCTGAACGTTTCCTAGCCAGGTGCGGAGCAGTGGGAAGGGGTGAGGGAAGTTTGCCCCATAATTTCCAAGTGTATACTTTCCAAATAACATTCTGGGAAAATCGGGGCGAGATCTGGAGGGGTGAAATTTTTTTCCCAAAAATGAGCAAAGACTATAGTCTTTCCTTTTTTTTTCGAAGATTTTTTGACCCTCTCCGATTTCCTTAGGAAAATTTCAGAATGTAATATGAAGGGTAAAGACTTGAAAAATATGTTCCAAACATCCCCCATCCCCTCCGATCTGCTCCAAAAAAATTCCGAAAGTTTTCTGGAACAACCCAATTCTGAACGTTTCCTAGCCAGGTGTGGAGCAGTGGGAAGGGGTGAGGGAAGTTTGCCCCATAATTTCCAAGTGTATACCCTCCAAATAACATTCTGGGAAAATCGGGGCGAGATCTGAAGGGGTGAAATTTTTTTCCCAAAAATGAGCAAAGACTATAGTCTTTCCTTTTTTTTTCGAAGATTTTTTGACCCTCTCCGATTTCCTTAGGAAAATTTCAGAATTTAATATGAACCCTAAACACTTGAAAAATATGTGCCAAACATCCCCCATCCCCTCCGATCTGGTCCAAAAAAATTCCGAAAGTTTTCTGGAACAACCCAATTCTGAACGTTTCCTAGCCAGGTGTGGAGCAGTGGGAAGGGGTGAGGGAAGTTTGCCCCATAATTTCCAAGTGTATACCCTCCAAATAACATTCTGGGAAAATCGGGGCGAGATCTGAAGGGGTGAAATTTTTTTCCCAAAAATGAGCAAAGACTACCCAGCAAACAATCATGTGACAATGATGTACTCAGTACGTCGAAAGTAGGTAACTGTTATAACATCTTTTATTTATGTACTTAGTACGTACCAAAGTGGTCAGAATCGGTTACATAATAATTGTTATATACTATGTACGTAATATAAGTGACGTATTGTGTACATACTATTTTTATATACCGCGTATGTACCAATTTGGTCACAATAGTTTACATAATAATTTCTATATACCATGTACGTAATATAAGTGACGTATTGTGTACGTACTATTTTTATATACCGCGTATGTACCAATTTGGTCACAATAGTTTACGTAATAATTGTTATGTACTATGTACGTAATATAAGTGACGTATTATGTACGTACTATTTTTATATACCGCGTATGTACCAATTTGGTCACAATAGTTTACATAATAATTGTTATGTGCTATGTGCGTAATATAAGTGACGTATTATGTACGTACTATTTTTATATACCGCGTATGTACCAATTTGGTCACAATAGTTTACATAATAATTTCTATATACCATGTACGTAATATAAGTGACGTATTATGTACGTACTATTTTTATATACCGCGTATGTACCAATTTGGTCACAATAGTTTACATAATAATTGTTATGTGCTATGTGCATAATATAAGTGACGTATTATGTACGTACTATTTTTATATACCGCGTATGTACCAATTTGGTCACAATAGTTTACATAATAATTTCTATATACCATGTACGTAATATAAGTGACGTATTATGTACGTACTATTTTTATATACCGCGTATGTACCAATTTGGTCACAATAGTTTACATAATAATTGTTATGTGCTATGTGCGTAATATAAGTGACGTATTATGTACGTACTATTTTTATATACCGCGTATGTACCAATTTGGTCACAATAGTTTACATAATAATTTCTATATACCATGTACGTAATATAAGTGACGTATTGTGTACGTACTATTTTTATATACCGCGTATGTACCAATTTGGTCACAATAGTTTACATAATAATTGTTATGTACTATGTACGTGACATAAGTGATGTATTATCTACGTACTATTTTTATATACCGCGTATGTACCAATTTGGTCAGAATAGATTACATAATAATTTTTATATACTATGCATTAGCGGTGATAAGGGAGCATCCTTAAAACTTATTTATGGCCTGTTGTGCGTTAACGTTTAACAGGACTTTCCAGTGGTATACAAAGATATTTTTCCTAAAATTCTTAAATCTTGAACTTGCACAATTCAGTGCTCAATAGCTTGTGGAAAATCCCCAGATTAAATATTTAGTCTGTTCATGGAAAACCCACCCTAGTATGGTGTAGAATGTGTAAATAGTAATAAAACAATACTTTCGCATTCCCTGGACTGGAACAATTTCTCTCAATTTTTTGAGAAGGGGGCTAGTAACAACCCTTGACAAGACAATACTGTAAGAAAACCTACTTCCAAATACTCATTACTCTTCAGTCCTCAATCAGAATTCGTGCAAAACGCTATTAATTTGTTGTGTGTATGTACTGCTACCTGTAGTAGGTACAATTTTGATTTGTGGTGTTAACGTTCTGAAGAAAACAAAACTTGCAGCTAAATAAAAGTAAGTTTGCGTATATGATTTATTTAATACTTATTAATCGTAATTGGGAGTTTAATGAAATTTATTAGGGTGGGTGGATTGTAATATAATGATGTTCCCCAGAATATTTTATTCCAATTCGAAATTTACATACTTATTTTTGCCCACGTCTAGTAAATAATCAATTATTATCAATTATTTTATGTGCTTGGTCAATATTAATGCTACCCGTAATACATTCCTGTGAATAAACGTCAAAATGAATACAAAGATAAGAACATATAACCCAACTTTGTTTCTGATTATATCTGAAATAGACACAGTATTTTAGGACTTATATATACGTCTTATATATACAAACCTATACTCTGTAAATTAGACGAAATTAATGTATTTTACTAATACACAAGAAGCATAATATAATTTTATTTATAAAGAGTAATTCAAAATTCAATTTTAAAATTTAGGTATATTGTATTTCTAAGAATCTGTACGTTCAGATATCTATATGCAACGAGTAGATGGCGCTGCGCTTAACAATCACTAGTGATGTTATAGTCGACCAAGTTTATAAGCTTGAGTAAAAGCATGCCAAAGCATACTTAGACGGCGCGCGTAGGGATTACCATGATCAACAAGGCGATTTTCCCAGAGTGAGGCCCTTTCATTGCACCTAGATTTGCGCCGACCGACCCCCTACGTTATTCCTAATGTGAATAACTCGGACCCGTAATTTGACAATTTTTACTTATCAAATACGTACCTACTGTTTATTATATACAAAGTATGTACAGTTGGTACATGCTAAATTAAAATAAATTATGTATAAAATTATTACTCACCAAATACATACTGTTTATTATATACACAGTATGTACAGTTGGTACATACTAAATACGTACTGTTTATTATATACACAGTATGTACAGTTGGTACATACTAAATACATACTGTTTATTATATACACAGTACATAGAATAGCTACTCACCAAATATATACTGTTTATTATATACAAAGTATGTACAGTTGGTACATACTAAATATATACTGTTTATTATATACAAAGTATGTACAGTTGGTATATACTAAATACATACTGCACTAAATGTACCAAAGATATCATAAAATGATGTCTACAGTACGTCACAGTAAAGTCAAACATTTGCTGACATCTGTACATTGTCGGTACATCATTATGATGTAAATGGTACATACCATGGTACGTACCAGCACTCAACTTTTATGTACTGCTTACGTACTGAGTACGTAAAATTGTTTGCTGGGTATAGTCTTTCCTTTTTTTTCGAAGATTTTTTGACCCTCTCCGATTTCCTTAGGAAAATTTCAGAATGTAATATGAAGGGTAAAGACTTGAAAAATATGTTCCAAACATCCCCCATCCCCTCCGATCTGCTCCAAAAAAATTCCGAAAGTTTTCTGTAACAACCCAATTCTGAACGTTTCCTAGCCAGGTGTGGAACAGCGGGAAGGGGTGAGGGAAGTTTGCCCCATAATTTCCAAGTGTATACCCTCCAAATAACATTCTGGGAAAATCGGGGCGAGATCTGAAGGGGTGAAATTTTTTTCCAAAAAATGAGCAAAGACTATAGTCTTTCCTTTTTTTTCGAAGATTTTTTGACCCTCTCCGATTTCCTTAGGAAAATTTCAGAATTTAATATGAACCCTAAACACTTGAAAAATATGTGCCAAACATCCCCCATCCCCTCCGATCTGGTCCAAAAAAATTCCGAAAGTTTTCTGGAACAACCCAATTCTGAACGTTTCCTAGCCAGGTGTGGAGCAGTGGGAAGGGGTGAGGGAAGTTTGCCCCATAATTTCCAAGTGTATACTTTCCAAATAACATTCTGGGAAAATCGGGGCGAGATCTGAAGGGGTGAAATTTTTTTCCCAAAAATGAGCAAAGACTATAGTCTTTCCTTTTTTTTTCGAAGATTTTTTGACCCTCTCCGATTTCCTTAGGAAAATTTCAGAATTTAATATGAAGGGTAAAGACTTGAAAAATATGTGCCAAACATCCCCCATCCCCTCCGATCTGGTCCAAAAAAATTCCGAAAGTTTTCTGGAACAACCCAATTCTGAACGTTTCCTAGCCAGGTGCGGAGCAGTGGGAAGGGGTGAGGGAAGTTTGCCCCATAATTTCCAAGTGTATACTTTCCAAATAACATTCTGGGAAAATCGGGGCGAGATCTGAAGGGGTGAAATTTTTTTCCCAAAAATGAGCAAAGACTATAGTCTTTCCTTTTTTTTTCGAAGATTTTTTGACCCTCTCCGATTTCCATAGGAAAATTTCAGAATGTAATATGAAGGGTAAAGACTTGAAAAATATGTTCCAAACATCCCCCATCCCCTCCGATCTGGTCCAAAAAAATTCCGAAAGTTTTCTGGAACAACCCAATTCTGAACGTTTCCTAGCCAGGTGTGGAGCAGTGGGAAGGGGTGAGGGAAGTTTGCCCCATAATTTCCAAGTGTATACCCTCCAAATAACATTCTGGGAAAATCGGGGCGAGATCTGAAGGGGTGAAATTTTTTTCCCAAAAATGAGCAAAGACTATAAGTCTTTCCTTTTTTTTTCGAAGATTTTTTGACCCTCTCCGATTTCCTTAGGAAAATTTCAGAATTTAATATGAACCCTAAACACTTGAAAAATATGTGCCAAACATCCCCCATCCCCTCCGATCTGGTCCAAAAAAATTCCGAAAGTTTTCTGGAACAACCCAATTCTGAACGTTTCCTAGCCAGGTGTGGAGCAGTGGGAAGGGGTGAGGGAAGTTTGCCCCATAATTTCCAAGTGTATACCCTCCAAATAACATTCTGGGAAAATCGGGGCGAGATCTGAAGGGGTGAAATTTTTTTCCCAAAAATGAGCAAAGACTATAGTCTTTCCTTTTTTTTTCGAAGATTTTTTGACCCTCTCCGATTTCCTTAGGAAAATTTCAGAATGTAATATGAAGGGTAAAGACTTGAAAAATATGTTCCAAACATCCCCCATCCCCTCCAATCTGGTCCAAAAAAATTCCGAAAGTTTTCTGGAACAACACAATTCTGAACGTTTCCTAGCCAGGTGTGGAGCAGTGGGAAGGGGTGAGGGAAATTTGCCCCATAATTTCCAAGTGTATACCCTCCAAATAACATTCTGGGAAAATCGGGGCGAGATCTGAAGGGGTGAAATTTTTTTCCCAAAAATGAGCAAAGACTATAGTCTTTCCTTTTTTCTTCGAAGATTTTTTGACCCTCTCCGATTTCCTTAGGAAAATTTCAGAATGTAATATGAAGGGTAAAGACTTGAAAAATATGTTCCAAACATCCCCCATCCCCTCCGATCTGGTCCAAAAAAATTCCGAAAGTTTTCTGGAACAACCCAATTCTGAACGTTTCCTACCCAGGTGTGGAGCAGTGGGAAGGGGTGAGGGAAGTTTGCCCCATAATTTCCAAGTGTATACCTTCCAAATAACATTCTGGGAAAATCGGGGCGAGATCTGAAGGGGTGAAATTTTTTTCCCAAAAATGAGTATAGTCTTTCCTTTTTTTTCGAAGATTTTTTGACCCTCTCCGATTTCCTTAGGAAAATTTCAGAATTTAATATGAACCCTAAACACTTGAAAAATATGTGCCAAACATCCCCCATCCCCTCCGATCTGGTCCAAAAAAATTCCGAAAGTTTTCTGGAACAACCCAATTCTGAACGTTTCCTAGCCAGGTGTGGAGCAGTGGGAAGGGGTGAGGGAAGTTTGCCCCATAATTTCCAAGTGTATACCCTCCAAATAACATTCTGGGAAAATCGGGGCGAGATCTGAAGGGGTGAAATTTTTTTCCCAAAAATGAGCAAAGACTATAGTCTTTCCTTTTTTTTTCGAAGATTTTTTGACCCTCTCCGATTTCCTTAGGAAAATTTCAGAATGTAATATCAAGGGTAAAGACTTGAAAAATATGTTCCAAACATCCCCCATCCCCTCCGATCTGCTCCAAAAAAATTCCGAAAGTTTTCTGGAACAACCCAATTCTGAACGTTTCCTAGCCAGGTGTGGAGCAGTGGGAAGGGGTGAGGGAAGTTTGCCCCATAATTTCCAAGTGTATACCCTCCAAATAACATTCTGGGAAAATCGGGGCGAGATCTGAAGGGGTGAAATTTTTTTCCCAAAAATGAGCAAAGACTATAGTCTTTCCTTTTTTCTTCGAAGATTTTTTGACCCTCTCCGATTTCCTTAGGAAAATTTCAGAATTTAATATGAACCCTAAACACTTGAAAAATATGTGCCAAACATCCCCCATCCCCTCCGATCTGGTCCAAAAAAATTCCGAAAGTTTTCTGGAACAACCCAATTCTGAACGTTTCCTAGCCAGGTGTGGAGCAGTGGGAAGGGGTGAGGGAAGTTTGCCCCATAATTTCCAAGTGTATACCCTCCAAATAACATTCTGGGAAAATCGGGGCGAGATCTGAAGGGGTGAAATTTTTTTCCCAAAAATGAGCAAAGACTATAGTCTTTCCTTTTTTTTTCGAAGATTTTTTGACCCTCTCCGATTTCCTTAGGAAAATTTCAGAATTTAATATGAACCCTAAACACTTGAAAAATATGTGCCAAACATCCCCCATCCCCTCCGATCTGGTCCAAAAAAATTCCGAAAGTTTTCTGGAACAACCCAATTCTGAACGTTTCCTAGCCAGGTGTGGAGCAGTGGGAAGGGGTGTGGGAAGTTTGCCCCATAATTTCCAAGTGTATACCCTCCAAATAACATTCTGGGAAAATCGGGGCGAGATCTGAAGGGGTGAAATTTTTTTCCCAAAAATGAGCAAAGACTATAGTCTTTCCTTTTTTTTTCGAAGATTTTTTGACCCTCTCCGATTTCCTTAGGAAAATTTCAGAATGTAATATGAAGGGTAAAGACTTGAAAAATATGTTCCAAACATCCCCCATCCCCTCCGATCTGCTCCAAAAAAATTCCGAAAGTTTTCTGGAACAACCCAATTCTGAACGTTTCCTAGCCAGGTGTGGAACAGCGGGAAGGGGTGAGGGAAGTTTGCCCCATAATTTCCAAGTGTATACCCTCCAAATAACATTCTGGGAAAATCGGGGCGAGATCTGAAGGGGTGAAATTTTTTTCCAAAAAATGAGCAAAGACTATAGTCTTTCCTTTTTTTTCGAAGATTTTTTGACCCTCTCCGATTTCCTTAGGAAAATTTCAGAATTTAATATGAACCCTAAACACTTGAAAAATATGTGCCAAACATCCCCCATCCCCTCCGATCTGGTCCAAAAAAATTCCGAAAGTTTTCTGGAACAACCCAATTCTGAACGTTTCCTAGCCAGGTGTGGAGCAGTGGGAAGGGGTGAGGGAAGTTTGCCCCATAATTTCCAAGTGTATACTTTCCAAATAACATTCTGGGAAAATCGGGGCGAGATCTGAAGGGGTGAAATTTTTTTCCCAAAAATGAGCAAAGACTATAGTCTTTCCTTTTTTTTTCGAAGATTTTTTGACCCTCTCCGATTTCCTTAGGAAAATTTCAGAATTTAATATGAAGGGTAAAGACATGAAAAATATGTGCCAAACATCCCCCATCCCCTCCGATCTGGTCCAAAAAAATTCCGAAAGTTTTCTGGAACAACCCAATTCTGAACGTTTCCTAGCCAGCTGCGGAGCAGTGGGAAGGGGTGAGGGAAGTTTGCCCCATAATTTCCAAGTGTATACTTTCCAAATAACATTCTGGGAAAATCGGGGCGAGATCTGAAGGGGTGAAATTTTTTTCCCAAAAATGAGCAAAGACTATAGTCTTTCCTTTTTTTTTCGAAGATTTTTTGACCCTCTCCGATTTCCTTAGGAAAATTTCAGAATGTAATATGAAGGGTAAAGACTTGAAAAATATGTTCCAAACATCCCCCATCCCCTCCGATCTGGTCCAAAAAAATTCCGAAAGTTTTCTGGAACAACCCAATTCTGAACGTTTCCTAGCCAGGTGTGGAGCAGTGGGAAGGGGTGAGGGAAGTTTGCCCCATAATTTCCAAGTGTATACCCTCCAAATAACATTCTGGGAAAATCGGGGCGAGATCTGAAGGGGTGAAATTTTTTTCCCAAAAATGAGCAAAGACTATAGTCTTTCCTTTTTTTTTCGAAGATTTTTTGACCCTCTCCGATTTCCTTAGGAAAATTTCAGAATTTAATATGAACCCTAAACACTTGAAAAATATGTGCCAAACATCCCCCATCCCCTCCGATCTGGTCCAAAAAAATTCCGAAAGTTTTCTGGAACAACCCAATTCTGAACGTTTCCTAGCCAGGTGTGGAGCAGTGGGAAGGGGTGAGGGAAGTTTGCCCCATAATTTCCAAGTGTATACCCTCCAAATAACATTCTGGGAAAATCGGGGCGAGATCTGAAGGGGTGAAATTTTTTTCCCAAAAATGAGCAAAGACTATAGTCTTTCCTTTTTTTTTCGAAGATTTTTTGACCCTCTCCGATTTCCTTAGGAAAATTTCAGAATGTAATATGAAGGGTAAAGACTTGAAAAATATGTTCCAAACATCCCCCATCCCCTCCGATCTGCTCCAAAAAAATTCCGAAAGTTTTCTGGAACAACCCAATTCTGAACGTTTCCTAGCCAGGAGTGGAGCAGTGGGAAGGGGTGAGGGAAGTTTGCCCCATAATTTCCAAGTGTATACCCTCCAAATAACATTCTGGGAAAATCGGGGCGAGATCTGAAGGGGTGAAATTTTTTTCCCAAAAATGAGCAAAGACTATAGTCTTTCCTTTTTTTTTCGAAGATTTTTTGACCCTCTCCGATTTCCTTAGGAAAATTTCAGAATTTAATATGAACCCTAAACACTTGAAAAATATGTGCCAAACATCCCCCATCCCCTCCGATCTGGTCCAAAAAAATTCCGAAAGTTTTCTGGAACAACCCAATTCTGAACGTTTCCTAGCCAGGTGTGGAGCAGTGGGAAGGGGTGAGGGAAGTTTGCCCCATAATTTCCAAGTGTATACTTTCCAAATAACATTCTGGGAAAATCGGGGCGAGATCTGAAGGGGTGAAATTTTTTTCCCAAAAATGAGCAAAGACTATAGTCTTTCCTTTTTTTTTCGAAGATTTTTTGACCCTCTCCGATTTCCTTAGGAAAATTTCAGAATGTAATATGAAGGGTAAAGACTTGAAAAATATGTTCCAAACATCCCCCATCCCCTCCGATCTGCTCCAAAAAAATTCCGAAAGTTTTCTGGAACAACCCAATTCTGAACGTTTCCTAGCCAGGTGTGGAGCAGTGGGAAGGGGTGAGGGAAGTTTGCCCCATAATTTCCAAGTGTATACTTTCCAAATAACATTCTGGGAAAATCGGGGCGAGATCTGAAGGGGTGAAATTTTTTTCCCAAAAATGAGCAAAGACTATAGTCTTTCCTTTTTTTTTCGAATTTTTTTTGACCCTCTCCGATTTCCTTAGGAAAATTTCAGAATGTAATATGAAGGGTAAAGACTTGAAAAATATGTTCCAAACATCCCCCATCCCCTCCGATCTGCTCCAAAAAAATTCCGAAAGTTTTCTGGAACAACCCAATTCTGAACGTTTCCTAGCCAGGTGTGGAACAGCGGGAAGGGGTGAGGGAAGTTTGCCCCATAATTTCCAAGTGTATACCCTCCAAATAACATTCTGGGAAAATCGGGGCGAGATCTGAAGGGGTGAAATTTTTTTCCAAAAAATGAGCAAAGACTATAGTCTTTCCTTTTTTTTCGAAGATTTTTTGACCCTCTCCGATTTCCTTAGGAAAATTTCAGAATTTAATATGAACCCTAAACACTTGAAAAATATGTGCCAAACATCCCCCATCCCCTCCGATCTGGTCCCAAAAAATTCCGAAAGTTTTCTGGAACAACCCAATTCTGAACGTTTCCTAGCCAGGTGTGGAGCAGTGGGAAGGGGTGAGGGAAGTTTGCCCCATAATTTCCAAGTGTATACTTTCCAAATAACATTCTGGGAAAATCGGGGCGAGATCTGAAGGGGTGAAATTTTTTTCCCAAAAATGAGCAAAGACTATAGTCTTTCCTTTTTTTTTCGAAGATTTTTTGATCCTCTCCGATTTCCTTAGGAAAATTTCAGAATTTAATATGAACCCTAAACACTTGAAACATATGTGCCAAACATCCCCCATCCCCTCCGATCTGGTCCAAAAAAATTCCGAAAGTTTTCTGGAACAACCCAATTCTGAACGTTTCCTAGCCAGGTGCGGAGCAGTGGGAAGGGGTGAGGGAAGTTTGCCCCATAATTTCCAAGTGTATACTTTCCAAATAACATTCTGGGAAAATCGGGGCGAGATCTGAAGGGGTGAAATTTTTTTCCCAAAAATGAGCAAAGACTATAGTCTTTCCTTTTTTTTTCGAAGATTTTTTGACCCTCTCCGATTTCCTTAGGAAAATTTCAGAATGTAATATGAAGGGTAAAGACTTGAAAAATATGTTCCAAACATCCCCCATCCCCTCCGATCTGTTCCAAAAAAATTCCGAAAGTTTTCTGGAACAACCCAATTCTGAACGTTTCCTAGCCAGGTGTGGAGCAGTGGGAAGGGGTGAGGGAAGTTTGCCCCATAATTTCCAAGTGTATACCCTCCAAATAACATTCTGGGAAAATCGGGGCGAGATCTGAAGGGGTGAAATTTTTTTCCCAAAAATGAGCAAAGACTATACTTTCCTTTTTTTTTCGAAGATTTTTTGACCCTCTCCGATTTCCTTAGGAAAATTTCAGAATGTAATATGAAGGGTAAAGACTTGAAAAATATGTTCCAAACATCCCCCATCCCCTCCGATCTGGTCCAAAAAAATTCCGAAAGTTTTCTGGAACAACCCAATTCTGAACGTTTCCTAGCCAGGTGTGGAGCAGTGGGAAGGGGTGAGGGAAGTTTGCCCCATAATTTCCAAGTGTATACCCTCCAAATAACATTCTGGGAAAATCGGGGCGAGATCTGAAGGGGTGAAATTTTTTTCCCAAAAATGAGCAAAGACTTTCCTTTTTTTTTCGAAGATTTTTTGACCCTCTCCGATTTCCTTAGGAAAATTTCAGAATTTAATATGAAGGGTAAAGACTTGAAAAATATGTGCCAAACATCCCCCATCCCCTCGCATCTGGTCCAAAAAAATTCCGAAAGTTTTCTGGAACAACCCAATTCTGAACGTTTCCTAGCCAGGTGTGGAGCAGTGGGAAGGGGTGAGGGAAGTTTGCCCCATAATTTCCAAGTGTATACCCTCCAAATAACATTCTGGGAAAATCGGGGCGAGATCTGAAGGGGTGAAATTTTTTTCCCAAAAATGAGCTTTCCTTTTTTTTCGAAGATTTTTTGACCCTCTCCGATTTCCTTAGGAAAATTTCAGAATCTAATATGAACCCTAAACACTTGAAAAATATGTGCCAAACATCCCTCATCCCCTCCCGTCTAGTCAAAAAAAATTCAATAAGTTTTCAGAAAAAATCCATTTCTCAAACTTTACGCGCCACGTGGTGAACAGTGGGAAGGGATGAGGGATGTTTGGCACATATTTTGAAAGTGTACACCCTCCAAATAACATTCTGGGAAAATCGGGGCGAGATCTGAAGGGGTGAAAAAAATATCCAAAAAATGAGGAAAGACTATAAGAGTCTTTCTTCTTTTTTTGGTCATTTTATATGAAACTTATATGAGAAACCTCACCCCTTTCGATTTGTTAAGGAGATTTTAAAAAATAATTTAAAGGCTATACACTGTTATTCTTTTTTTTGAAAATTTTCTTACCTTTTCCGATCCGTTGGGTAATTTCCAGAATGCAGGGTACAGGAGATTTCGGGATTTTACCCTAGGAAACTATAGAAAAGTTTCAGAGATGATTCAATTGCTTAGTAGCTACTGCTTTAAGATGTTTTAAGCTACCCTTATGTTAAAAAACAAATTTATGGCCAATGGTTGTGGAGTAATTCCACGGAATCCCCTGCTTGTCATAAGATTTGACTGTCGGGAGCGTTTGTCCTTTATTTTTTTCATACTAGCCTTCTTTCTTGTTTTTCATAATAAATACGATTAGTACGGAACATTTCATCTTGTAAAAGATTCTTCTCGTTCTTTCTTTTCTACCTTCCGTTCATTCCCGCTTTTTCTTTGTCTATTTAGTTTTATAATTTCCAATATTGGATATTATAAGCTCAAGTGTTTTCCCATTAACTTCCTACTGCTCGTAGTTTTCATCCAAGCGAGCTTTGTCAGTTTTTCAAGGGCACCAACACTTCTCATTTTGGAACTCTTCTTTTACTATACCAAGAGCTCTATCTGTTAATGACATTATTCTATTTACCGTCCATAAATCGCATAATATCGATCCTTTCTAGTTTCTACGACATCTATGACTGATTTAATACCTAATACAACCATTTTATTTGTTTAGCATCTTTTCGTAACAAATCACAACAAACCTTTACGGGTTGAGGGGGTTTGTCGAATTACGAGGCCGCGGTAATTGCCGAGTACTGCAAACCTGCGAACATAAAGAGTGATGAAAGTATGATAAGATAAAAATATAACTGATTCGTCGATACGCAATCATACCTATATTTTCTTTAGCACTTTAATTTTGATAATTAAAGAAAAATAAGTACTATTTAAAGTGCTGTGTTTATTTACAATTCAACATATACATCTTAACCTAATACAGATACACACATTGAATTATTACATTAAATATGGCACGTATATACCTAAAATTTTACTAATTTTATTATTTAAATAACAAAATCTGAGTGGTCACTCTAGCACATTGAGGAAGGTAAAAGAGCTTTTATATTTCATAAATACACGTATAAAATAATACGTACACTAACAATTACACACAATTTACAAGTTTTCCCTTACGACGTTTCGATAGCCATCATCGGTACAGGAAAGTGAGGAACTTAAAACGGCGACTAGCTCGTGAAGACTGGCTCATTTTGGCTCGTTGTTGAGGTTTTTAAATTCATCATTATACATCACGGAAAAAGCATATTATTCATTTTTAATGGTCAATCGAATGTAGCCAAAATTTTATGATAATCAGAATTATAAAAAATTGGGTCTTTCTGAACATTACGTTTGATATTGTAACATTGGCGCCGCCAAATTCGGATGATGCGTGGAATTCATTCTTAAAGCTGACAAACTTTTGTTGTACCATTCATCTTCAGCCGTCATTCCTGTAAGAAAATAATAATTAGAAAATTTAACTTTTGCATAATTGGTTAGTACCTTCTTACAAGCAATAAAAAGTAATTATTTAAATCTAAATTTGTGTTAATGTTTAAATGGCATTATCTCCAATTTATGTATTCATTATTACAAAGAATTTTAAAAATTATGTTCACACAGAAATCTAAAAAAGTGGGAGATTTAAAGAGGCGATGTTTTGCCGGAAATAATGTAGTTTCCGCTTAAGTGCACCAAGATTACAGCCGGCGTCTTTAAGACGTTTCATTTCCTGTTTGAGATGGGATTTTGGACAAAACCACAAGATAGATAGATATATACCTAAGATTTAATTGCATGGAGGTCATGTCATTACAAATTATTTCAAAATAATATTAACTATACTTTTGGACATGGTAATACAGATTAGTTTTAGCAGCAACCGGCAGCAACGTATTTATCAGGATTTAGAAATAAATTTCCAAAATTTACATAAAACAGTAAAAGTAGAACAAGGAGATGAAAATCAACGGTTGACAAGGTGTTATATTACATAGTAGCGTGTGAAGATAAAGTGAATGTATCGATTCCCTGTTACACATCGTACTACAAATCCACATAAATACACATCAATAATGCGTTGCTTTAAAAAAGAAGAAGCAAAGGGTGTTATCTTATAATTTGGGTACATAGCAATACCAATAAATCCAGGGAATTTAATAACAAAAAAAGAAACTCTCAGGAAAAATTATCCACCTGAAGAAAATTAAATCGATTCGATGAAATTTAGTTGATAATTATATATGTTACAGGTAAAGTGAGGAATGGGGATAAACCTAGGATTACCCGGGTAAAACGCAGTCAAAGCCCTCCAAATGCCTGCCTTTGACTGCGCTTTATCTGGGTAATCCTAGGTTTATCCTCATTCCTCACTTTAGCCGTAACATATGCGAACATGTCTCGATTGCCGAATCTACGAATAGTGAAGGAAGGTGGTAGTATGCAATAATTTATTTTTCCTGAAATAAATTTACTTGATAATGAACATATGTTTTCTTAGACGCTTACTTATCAAAATTGGAGATTGTAGCAAATTCAGAAGTACAGAACGTCATATAAACATGGATATCGTTGAATAAATGAAAAAAATGCAGTATATGGGGTTACTCAAAGGGTGATAGAAGGAACAGAAAATCCAATGAAAATTATGAATTGACTAGGACACTACTAAAAGAGAGAAGGAAGATTTGGAACTGAAAAAAAACAGAAGAATTTGAGGGCACTGAGTGAATCCAGAAAGATTTGGTAATTGGAAATGGCTAAAGCCCTCCACTAATCCGTTTAAGAGACAGATATTCTATTGTTCTAATATTTTAAATTAATATTGAGGTAAAATAACGTTTCGCACTTACCTACTGCATCTTGTCTCATACCAGCAACCGTGGTCATGTTTGTACCATGGGTCATCGAGAAAGACTGGCCCATTCCAGGATAAGAACTTGTACTCATCTAAAAAAGACAATGTAATTAGTAAAATTATTTGGATTGGAACAAATTAATCATAACACAGTTTTTATTTTTGTAGCTTCTGCTTCGGGACGAACATTTATTTAATTACAAGTTTTCATACTCAATTTATTTATTGAGCTTATGATACATTCTTCACTGTAAGTCGAAATTATGA
This sequence comes from Hemicrepidius hirtus, assembly GCA_963082805.1. Classification (NCBI taxonomy): domain Eukaryota; kingdom Metazoa; phylum Arthropoda; class Insecta; order Coleoptera; family Elateridae; genus Hemicrepidius; species Hemicrepidius hirtus. Next base: position 11,230,790 of record OY720167.1, read on the forward strand.
ATATTGGGAACTTAAATGTCTTTGTTAATTAAATCCCTTGCAGAAAATAGTATAGGAAGCGTCTTTATGGAACTCGGTGGCTTAAAGTAGTAGGTACTCGGTTACAGAGCGGTCTCGCACTTCAACAAAACCTTTCGTTACTTTTGTGACTTTTTATATAAATCTCTTACTTAATAAATATTAATAATACTATTGTTCAAAAATATTTCAGGATTCTGAAAGAGCAAGAGCAGAACCCGTCAAATGTTATAGAAATGTTAATAGATAAAGTTAAAAATGCGATTGAAAAGAGTTAGTACCTTGAGTTTTTCTAAGCCAGTGTCGTTGGGGTTACGTTAACAAATTATTTTCGTAAAAGTTTTCAAGAACGGTCTTCAAGAATATAATTCATTTGTTTTATTTTTTTTATATTATTCAGCGAGCAATGGGAACAGTTCGACAAAATTAGGGAAACACTATTTGAGCAGTGCAACATTTTCAAATTAAAATGCATAATTATTAACTTCGGAATATTTTTCTGTCAATATTACTTAACAAGATACAAACAACAAACATGTTCTAATTTAACGGTTTTCTTGAGTTACACCAAATTATTGAGAAGACTATGGAAATTCTGTTAGCAAGTAGCAACCGAATACCGAGCTTTAGTAGCGTCTGTACCCTCCATTAGCATGAATGACAGCCTGGTATCGTCAAGACATGCTGCGAATAAAATATCTAACATCTCTTGTGGTAAATTTCTACATTCTTCTAGAAGTAGCTTAACCAAATCCTGAAAAGTGTGACATGTGTAGCAGGACGTCTCATAATAGGTCTGTCCAGTATTTTCCAAACCCAAATGCCTTGAGTAATTTAAGGGTGAACTCTGGACTCATGGGTGCCCCCCTCCACTTGGATTTATTCTTCTTAGAGGAAGCTTCTGGATCAAATTACGGTACAAACTTTACAATAAATTATTTGGTTGTAGGATGAACCTACGTCGATAATGTTCGAAAATGGTACAGCATACTCTTGAAGAACTGTCACAAACAACCAAGTCGGTGCGACCTCTACACTAATCCCACTCCACACCATGAACGTCCAGAGATAACTCTATGACCTCTATTCAAGTCTGCTAATAATCACTTCTTTGAATCGACTTTTAGTCGTCTGATCGAAAATTATTACACGGGTGGCATTTCGGAGTAGAGTTTGTAGGTCATCAACAATACCAATCGTCAGCGAAGACGAGAATTAACCGACCGTTCCGAGGGGTAGTTTGTCTTTCACAGCCTTCTCCAATATTCTATAAGGAAAATAACGCGCTTGCTATGTAGATAGGTAGGTAACAGACGTAATGTGTGGTACTTAAAATTATTACCGTGTGGTAGGACTTAGGAGTATACTACCGAAGATCAACGTACTGTTGTGCGTATGATGTGGACAACGTAACTTCCTGCAAGGGATATGTATAATGTTTTTCATGTTTACAATGAAAATATTTCACTGCTGAGGAAGGGTCGTATAAATTCTGTCAGGCGCTTACTAAAGTAGCAGATCTATGGTCAGCCTATTGGGATTGTCGCAGAAGCACGGGCTAGAGAAGATTATTCGAGCTTACAGAGGGCTAACGGTAACGATATTGGCAATGTGCCAACTACAAGAGGGTGTTCTCATAATCTGATGCACAGCATAACAGAAATACCTAATTCGTCTTAAGTTTTGCGAAAAAGTTGATAACCAAATTCTGCTTTGAATTCTGCCCAACTTTCCTTATTTAACCGAACATTAAGGAAGTTACCCTCTATAGTATATTAAGCTTACTATTTCCTCTAATATTTTTAAGTATTGACCAAAAGATGTCATATTTCTTAAATTTATTTTAATGTATGAATATTTAATTCTTTACCAAACAAAATTATATTTCCAATTTTTTTCATATGAATGATCCTTTTTTTTCTAAACCGGAAACCGATAGTCGATAAATGGTAATCCAAGTAGGCAAGCGTTACACACAGATTTGTCTTGTTCCCTAGGTTTGATTCGATTTGGGATCAGTGTAGGTCATTACCAATTCGTCTATGCAAAATGTGTTTGCGAGTCAGAAGTCAGAGGTTTGAGCGAGCTTTCCAGGGGCGCTTGAAAGCGCAAGGTAACTGGAACGTGTCGCTGTCGCAATTCTGGTGATTAGTGCGACACAGGTAACGTAATTAGATGAGGTCAAAGAGGTTGGATGATTAGTTTAGGTGTAAGACCGCATTTCATCCGCCCGTGGCCGCCGAGCGACGGCCGGCGCCCGCCGCGACGGTAGACGTCGGTCCGTATCATCAAATATATGCAAATTCCTACACGAATTAGGTTACCCACGGTATAAACGCAAGAAAGTATGCGGAATTCTTTTTTCAAACGCGAAATGGATTGTGGAATTACTACATAAAATTTTCTACATTTGCAAATCTAAACCGAATCTTATTTGTTATGAAACATTACTAACCATAAAAAAAATCACATTCCCTATTCTATTTGCTAATCCGCAATTATTTATTGCTAAGGTTTAAATTAAATAATTTTTAATATTCCTACATTTTATTTAAATTTAATTTTAGCTATTTTAATATTTTTACATATTAGAAATTATTTAACAAAATAGGAATACATTATAGTTAAGGGAAAAACCTAACAAAATAAATGTTTTGACAACTTATCTACAAAGTTTAACACCAAAACTGAAAGTTACAAAGCGTAACTACAGCAGACTCGTTAATGATATTAGTCTGGTGGCAAAACTTCATTTTCGTCCATGAACCTTCAACTTTTGGATATACATTTGTAAATTATCTACTTCAAATAAAATCATCAGTATAATTACAACAGAAAAGCTGATAACCTTTTGATCTAAGGATGCAACATTTAAATAATGTTACAGTTTCATTTATAGCGGTAGGTGTAGATCACTCATAACGGAAATAATTTCATAGTGAGATTATAGAGATAAAGTTAAAATTGGCGAACTGATTAGTATCTTTTTTAACTTTAAAACTAGAAAACAGTTGTGCGAAATCGCATTATTGCAGACAATGCAACGCGGAAACTCTTGCTACAGTAACATTCGTACCCAGTTGTCATGGAGACCATTGTTAAAGATTTGTTTACATAACCGTGGCCTGTGGGTTAGGGTACCAGCGAATTAAACCCGAATTGAAAGACCGGCCCTTATTAGTCGTTTTCAGTGTTTGTAGGTACTGTAGCACCATTTTGTTGGAAGGACGTCGCGTCGCCCCATTCTTCCTTTCTATAATTTCGGCATTACATAGTTCTCGACTATCTTTATACAAGTCTGGTCCGCTACAATTTCGGGTTAATCGAAAGGTACAGTCTATATCAAATTAGTGTTTAGTGCAGCTCTTGATTTACTATCTCCCAGAAGACAGAATGTTGCTGCTTATATAAAAATGTGTTACCAAATTTTGAGATAATCTGTACCGAGATAAGCAAAATCTTTATAGATCCTCGTTGCGATGGCGTCCATTTAATATTTTTCTTTTCCTATTTAGAAGAGCGAATCAGGGTGTTTCGAATTAAGACTTCGAACCATCACTCCGTCTTCATTAAAAGCTAGACCGAGAGCAGAAGCAAAACTTACGTGTGTAAAGTCCGTGATAGAGAATGTTCTCAAATTTCTTATCGTTTTTGTTAATCATAGTTTCAACATCTTAGACACGGGTAGTTTGAATTGCCACAACATCGACTGAATTTTGTATACACGGTTGAAAGAAATGAAGTCAACGTTTTGTCTATAAGCGAGGGTACGCAACGTCTTAGGGTTAAAGCAGTGCCCACATTTAACGTGTAGTTTACCTCAAAATACGGTCTTATCATCCCTTGCACGGACATACCACACTAAACTGTTAACTGTGACATTGTCCGGATACATTAGGATTCCGCGGATTGAACCGTGCCCTAGAAGCGAAAATTTCTTAATGAAGCCCTTTAGGCAATCAACACTGTTCACTGTATTGAGATTTATTCTGTTCATTCCATAAAACCTTCAATGTTAACGCTCCGAAAAATGTTTTGCTCGCCCAACAAATAATTTGTTGAGGGTGTTGAGGCTGTACCAACAAATACGAATTTGTTTAGTTAAAACAAAAAAATGTGTTACCATGTTATTAAATTTGCACGCAGCCAAGTGGACAGGAGACAACTGCGCGCAGAGACAACTGCACGCGAGACAACTGGGCGCGAAACCATCAAGTTGCGTAGTGTAAAAGCATGTCTCTATATCCCTGGTAACCGGTACAAATCTGTATATATTTTACTGTTTACTATTTTATTATCTGTCTCCTAAGTATTTCATAATAACATCTAAAATAATATTTACAAAAAAAAATTACCTAGGTACTCTATTAACAACGAAAATGAAATCCTTACCCGATACGTTTCAAATAGTTTTTGTGTTTTGTTTGTTATTTACATATTTTTTGTTTTATTATCTATGTCGTAATTATTTCATAATAGTAACGATAGTAACAGTTAAAATCAAAAATAGTGTCCATGTCCATAATTTATTATAGCTATAGTATTTTAAATAAAAGCACTTTTTAAAAGCATCAAATATTTAAAGCGTTTTGTCTGGCGTTAATTGTACCTGCGTTCACTTGTCCCGTGCCAACTTGGCCGCGTGCACATGGTCGCGCCAAGTTGTCCCATTCCGGCGTTTTGCATTCATTTTTCTTAGTCTATATGCCCCTTAAATATTTGACACCCTGTATAAGAAATATTCATTACTGAAGTGTATTTGAAATATATCTAACATTCAAAAAAGAGATTATTAATTTGGTCCTTTTTTTTTCGTTTTGATTTTCCGACGGGGTTGGTGTCCTTGTATGCGCTCCTAACACGCTTTTATACTTTTTTTAAACGATTTAAGTTACGTTTGGATAATAATATTTTTAATTATCATAAACTATGATTAATAATCATCTGTTATAGGTTTCCAATGGAGAACTACCTTCAACGCTGAGAAATCTAATCAGAGATTGAATTTCTAATTTTGCGCGCAAGTCGCTAAGCACGCCATCATGGCAATTACGGCAGAAAATTGAAAGTAGTTGTTTTAAATGCAATTTGTCTTCATACCTGGATAACTTGATCTTACAGCAAATTAAGTACAACCTTTTATCTTTATCGGTTACTCTTAAGTGACGTTTTAGCTTTAAAATCACTTTCATTTGAAATATCTTCGTGGTAGTACAATAAAAAGGACGAATACCTTCCAAATAAAATAAGTATAACTACCGGATACAGAAAAAAATATGTGTATGAATCTAACCTGTGGATATCTATTGATGGCTGTTGGATGTGGATAAGGCTGATACCCTCGAGCAGCTCCAGGGTAGATATTTCGCATCATGGCGCCGTTACATCCTGGTAGGACTGAAGGAGCCAAAGCTTTTTGTAATTGCTTTTCTTGTTTTCGATACTTGGCTCTTCTATTTTGAAACCATACCTAAAAAGTATAAAATAAATTAATTCATTGGCTTTTATAAAATATGTGAAAGTTAATAAGAATTCAAAACAGGAACAGGAGTAATATCAGAAAGTGAATGAAAATGAGGATATAAATAATAATCCAGCTTTTTAGAATATAATTCAGGGGTTATAATTGAATCATGTTCTCAATTAAAAAAGTAATTAATGAATGAAAACCTTTTCAGTTCTTAAATTTTTTAACCAATCCCATTCTTTCTGCTGGTTCTTGAACAAAGAAGGAATGAACCCCTGACAAAGCTACTTATAGCAACACGGGGACAAACAAAAGGAGGCGATAAGGTCGCAAAATATGCATTAGGTTGTCTTAAAGAGAGCCGCTCGGAGTCAGTTGTTTTGGGGACTTTTGGGGATGGCAGAGGGTGGTTCATCCGCTCAGGGCGGGGGTAACTTCATTACGGATCCATTTGATGGAATCGAGGGCGGCTAGGACGTGCTGCGCGTCTTCCGCGGTACAGTCTGCACATAGCTCTATCAAATGCCCTTTGTTTTGACAAATCCATCTCCGAGTATCTCTACTAAACAGATTTCTAATTGAAAGCGAACATTTTTAATGAAATATTCGTTTTTAAAAAATGAATCAGTATGTACCATCATAAAGGAAAATTCTTTGTTTTAATATTAAAACAATCAAGATTATTTTTTAAGATTAAGGAGCTACTCTGTTTGCAATAGTAAAATTTTAAACAACTCAGAATATTACAACTTAAGTTAGTTTATTGCTTGTTGTCATTGAATTATGCATTGCAGGTTGAGTAATGTATATCCTACATGCATATAAGGCATATCTACTATGCAAAGTCTTTTCAGAACAAGCAACTAACTACTATCTATTATTCCTAAGACAAATTCGATTTGCAATTTCGAATAAGAGCAGCTTTGTTCGCAGTTCTCCGAAGTTGTTTATCTTCTCGTTTTACAATGCCACATATAATAGATATAATAGTGTAGAATTTAGTTTCTAGTATGGAGCAAGTTGCTGGTTATCGTGCTTCTAAATCAAACTATTCGGTTCGCAATCAATATTGTAATTTGTAAATGCGGCTTTCATAAACTTGTACTTATTAGCGTGTTATACTTGATTTTGATAAAAATTGTAAGAGTAGCTATACAGCGTGTTCTTTAAATAGCACAGAATCTAAATTTATCTTATGTTGTTATAAAAAAAAGTTCCAGTTACGGAACAGAAAACTTTACGAAAAATATACAATGCGCTAAATTTAATTTTGTTATAGAAACCTAACAAACTAAAGAAAAATAATTGTGAGTAGACTGAAATTCAGGACTATTACTGTAAATTTAAAAACGTTTAATGGCTTTTCAGTGTCACACATTTCCATATATTTTGTTACTTTTAAAGTTTCTTCGTACTTATAAAAAAAGGTGTGTTTTATAAATCGAATGAAATCACAATAAATGAATAAATGAATAATAAAACGTGCAATAAGTTCAAATGTTAGATAAATTATGAAAGGAACTTCTTCAAAATTAATTCAGAGACTAAGTAATACAGAAATTAAGTTTGTCCACCTAGTAACTAATAGTATACACCCACAATAGAATTCAATTTTACTATCAAACTTTTCTGCATGATTTGACATTTTTCAGCACCCTTCGCGAATGTTATTTAGATCTAGTCTCTATAAAAGCAGTGCATTATTATAGATACCCTAGACAGATAAGTGAATTTGCAGTGAATTTTTTAAAGAGTCATAAGTTCAATTTTCTTTGATCTCAGATCAAAACTAACAATAATAGTTTTATGGTAGGCCACGGTTAATATTTAGGGTACTTGGAGATGAATAAATACTAGATTGCGATTTTTAAGTGTAACATAGGTAATACCTGATAAAACAAGATGGTGCCTGAGTTAGAGAATTAATATCACTTTCCTAAGAAGCAGACTTAGTTTATATACGTCTCATCTAGAAGCATGCAAACTCCAAAATTGTCTTTTCAATTAATCGACAGGTGAAAAATCACAACTAGGTAGAATTCAGTTCGGATTTAACTCCCAGTTAAGCTAACGAACGGTCAGTTGTCATGGATACCATTGTTACATACAAGAATTGTTTCCATGACAATTAATCGTTTATTAGCTTAACGGGGAATTAAATCCGAATTGAAAGACTGGCTCTTAACAGGGAATTAAACGCGAATTGATAGACCGGTCCTTGGTGAAGGAAGTTAGCCAGAAGCAAGAATGTTAGAGCCAGAAGAGCTAAGTTGGAATCAACAATGATTATTTATAATGTTCGAGAATAACAAGATCTACTTATGAGTAATATATGAACCCACAATTTTTTGTTTACATGTTATGGAAATGAAATGAACTAAATTTTGGACAAAATTATTTTTTTAAGTAAGATTTAATTCAATGAATAGTCACTCAAATATCACTCTTATGCGAAAGCGCCCGGTCTTTCAATTCGAATTTATCTCCCGGTTAAGCTAACTGACGGTCCCTTGTCATGGATACCATTGTTACAAAGTTTCCATGACCGTGGGTTAGCCTAAAAGGAAATTAAACCCGAATTGAAAGAAGAAAATCTTATGCATTTCTTATGGAGATTATTTCAGGTGCATTACGAGTATAAAGGTTCGTTCACATGGGTTTAGTAAAGAGGCAAGCTGTTATAGAGGAAGAAGTATTGTATCATCTATGGGAACAAGTCACATTATGGCTTCATTATATGATAGGATATTAAAGGCTTTTCTTAAAAATTTCCTGACTTCAGGTTTTATTAAATGTTTTGAAAGACTGGAAGGTGGAATACGTTGATTTTTTTTATGGAAGCAATCAAATAAACATGTGACGAAGAGATAACTATGACCACTGTAAAACTCTTTTAAATTTTTCAAAATTTGTGCCATAAATTATTTTTGACGGTAGTTTTCCTGAAGACAATGTTTCACGAGATATTGAATATATTCAATACTTTTTCTGTTCTTCATTGTATTTTTTGCAAGCGTATTTCATGAAAATTTATATTTGTTAAGTAAAAAAACGTAAAAATGGGAGTAAATTAGTTAAATTTGGTTAGCGTTTGTACAAACACATGCCATACACACGTACTCGGTATAGAAGGGCACGTCGCAAAGTGTGTCCAATATTTTATTCAAAGTAAACGAATTAGGTTATTTGAATAAGAGAAATACAATGGAAATACAAAATTATAAAATTATGTGGCATTACACTGTAAATATAAATTGCAGAGAAGAGAGCTGAACGCAGCAGTGTTACAGTTCGCTGTTTTAATATGCAGGGAAACCGACAGCTCGACGCTTCACATGAATTTTAATTTCCAGTCGTTTTATTGCGTCTCGTTGCTTTCAAAATGAAAACCGCCTTTCAGCGAGACTTCATAAATATTTCATAATTAAATAACTGAAATTGTCATTGCAGTCGAATTAAGAAAATTGCTCTGATACGAGATACGACCAATTGGGGATTTAAAAAGTTGACTCTCAGTTTAAAAGTTAGAAAATACAACTAATCTAACTTTTAGTAATATGATAAAGCGAAATGGTAACGGGATTTGATAACATAAAGCGTAGGTAACTGAGTTTGCCCGTTTGTTCGATCTTCATCTGATTACTCTTCATCCTTGCTACTTTATCCTTGTTCGAATCCTCATTACAAAGCGTTCTCTCTCTTTCCGCAACCATTGTTCAAACAATTTGATTTCGTGATTGATTTACCGCGTTATAGATATGGTATTTTTGAAATTCGTCAGTTCTCAAACTCAGGAAAGAACCAATTACGTACTTAATGGATCGTAAAAACTAATTTCAACACAGTTCCCTTTCGTTTTTATTTCCATACTTTCTTTTACATACGATTACTCTATTATCTTAATTAATATTTAACGTCTATTATGGAATATTAGTGAACTGATTGTTATGTTATTAATTATAACCTACAGTTTAACAGTTCCTACACCACTATTCCATAATTGACGATAAGGGTAATTTTGTAATCGCATGTAAAGGACACTATGGAAATAAAAGAAAGAGGAAACCGTTGAAATTATTTTTTTCCATTCATTATGTTCGTAATTTCTTCGAGTCTTGTTAAGTTTGCCGCGGCCGGTTCACCGCGAGACATTTCGCCGCGCCCAGATTAACCTCTGACCGTATATCAAAACTAAGACAAACCGTCAACGTACTTTTCAATGGAAAATATCTAATGAACATGTTCCAAACCCAAATGTAACAAAGTTAAATACATTTATCCACATTTCTTAATCAGCTTTTTCTTTTGCAACCGTTGGATTGGAACAGGGGATGCAGTTACTTAGCCACCGAAATCACCGGACCTTACCCTCTTTGGGAACACATAAAGGGGTTAGCTATGCAGAAAAATCACGTAATAGACACAAAGTTATTAATAAGAATCCATTCGTGCCAATAATTGTAGATACACGTCGGAGAGGGCGGAGAAGGTACCTCTTCAGTTTTAAGAATATTTAGAGTGTGCGTACAGACAGAATCATTTTGAAAAATTATTCTAAATGATTTAAAATGCTAAACAATAAATTATAATTGTTAATAAAAAATTTACGTTATGCTAATTTGTTTCGCTTGATATGCTAAATCGAAAAGAGTTTAGGACGAAGACATTTTCGACTTAAAACCTGCCCCAACAGGTCCTCTAGCCTACCACTGTGTATATAAAATTTTTAACTAAATATAAGATTCCATAGCAATAACTTGTTAATTCACTACTGCTTAAGTGTCAGTGTTGGGTTTGTTACCGCAGAAAAAATTTCAGCAAAGATTACAAGGCGCGAATTACTTTTTATTTCAGGTATAGGTCAAAGTATACACCCTCTCTTTAATTATGTACTATAGTCGGTTTAACAGAATTAATTTTATTGGAAAATTAAGGTTTATGACTCATCAACATCTAAAATCGAACCTTTTTGTTCTCTATCATCTTACGAACTATCTAAAATCAGTTACAATTTTGTCTGTACAGTAGGGATTTCAATTTTGTTTCTTGGGGTTGGAACAGGGGGCGTATACGCACTCGGCCAGATCTTTGATTGAATTATAGACATTCGTTAGGCCGCGGGCCCCAGAGACACAACTGTCACAGCACCCCGGGTGGACCGTGACTCACGCATTAGGGCCCATCCTTTGCCCAGACCCATCCACCACCTACATCTTACACTCAACTTAACCCTTACTTTTAACGCAATTTGCAAAATCGAATTACCCCATGAAGCAACAAAACATGCACAAAGTAGCCCCAAAAACTTATCTATCTCATGAATCGTGCAAGTTTAGAATGAAAGCGTATACTCTAGACTTTCATAACTTCTATTGTTGAAGAGTGAAAGTTTCTGAAAAATGGAAAATAAGACTTTCACAATATCAGCAATAAAATTTTATTTATATTATCTAAATTTATTTAGTTTGAATTTAACAAAGAAAATGCATCGTGGTGGTTTTGATGCGGAAGAACGGAATAAGTCTTTGACTTTGAAATTAAGTCGTTGTGAGTTGTAAGTTCAAGTCTCGCATATGGCAGACGTTTTTTTCAGAAGTTTAAAATTTGCTTAAGACTTTTAATTAAAAAAAATACATCTTTCAAAGGTTTATAATACAGGGTGATCATAAAAGTGAAAAACCATAATGTGATGAATTTAAAGATGAAATTCCAGGAACAAACATGATATTTGAGTCAACATGTTTTTGAGTAGAAACTATAAATAAAATAAAATTAATTTACCTGTATTCGAGCTTCATTTAATTTAGTACTTCTTGCTAACTCTTCTCTGCAGTAGATGTCTGGATAATGGCTTTTAGCAAAGGCAGCTTCTAGTTCTGCTAATTGTTCTTGGGTGAATGTAGTTCGATGCCTTCTTCTAGCTGGTGTTGGACACGATGCTGTCGTAGGTGTGTGTCCAGCATGTTGAGGTCCTCCTGGAGGTGTTACTGTTCCTAAACTACTGCTACTACCCGATGTTACCGGTTCGGGTTTTAGTTTTTTGAATGCTCCATCTGCAACATCAGTAAAAAATATGTTTTAGGAATTTATTAGGTATATAGTGTATAGTGTTAAATTAATTTGAGTTTCAGTATAAAACTTTAAATGAATCATGCAGTTAAGTTCCAATAACCGTTCCACTAAATTTAGTTGCATGATGCTAATAATCTTATTTTGCTATTCCAAGTAATTCGGTTTTGTTGATGTTTAGTTAAACCATTATTTTGTTTAATTTTATAATGGGTAATCAAGCGTTAAACAACGATTTATTATTTTATTACCCTTTTATGAATCATTAATGAAACTAAACGAACTTAATTAGATCTACATCTAAAACTAAAGTTTAATTGAAATTATTATTCGTTTCTGAAGATTCAGTGCTATGGAGTTTAAAAATGAAGTGTTATACAAGTGGGCTCTCAAAGTCTCTTTTGAAAATTCAACACTTCAAACAGACCCTTGACTGTATATTCAATGAGATGTGTCATTGTAAAATTGACACATGTTATATTTATGCATCCGGAAATAAAGGGGTGATAGGAAACACAAAACAATTCATTTAGGTGTAACAATCCGCAATAATATGAGGTGTTAGAGGATTAGTCAATGAGGTGTTAAATTCCCCAAAACTTTTAAAAGATTAAATCTCTGATAGGGTTTCGAGCATAAAATTCGAATTAGCATAAAGTAGGTAAACGTATCTGGGTTTAGAGAGTAACAACATTCAGTCGAGAGTAATAAGATTGTGTGATATTCTTTGTGGCGCGCGCCGGTGTCAGTAATTGTAATTAGGTTGGTACTAACTGCATTAATAAACAGTAATGAATTCAATAAGGTTTAGTTGCCGACGACGCCGTTTGCCGCCGTTTGTCGCCACAGTCACCTGTGACCCACGGCATTACTTGATTTACAAACATTTGCGTTTGTTCCCGATTTTGGTTCACTGAATAATCAAATTTGATAATTGGTTCCATTTAAGAATATAGCTACTCTCTGCCGTTTTCATGTTCGTAACCACTTATTGTACATGTTCTACTATAGACTTGCTTCTGAATAAGACTGACTCTCCTAATTACCGTTAATTAACAACTAATAATGTCACATATGGTGGTGTAAGTAAGTCTAAGACAAAGTAAGCCATATTTGACGAAAACTCCTCTACAAACACTAATTTTTTTTAAAAAGGATACAAAATAATGTTTGTGTCAAAATTACCCCCCCCCTTACAAAATAAATTCGAGGTGTTTAACATATTTGGGAATATATGTAATCTTCTTCAAGGAATGTTTCTAAAATGCTATAAAACGCTTCTTTGACTCGCCCTTTATCTTTTACATCTGGGCCCAAACTAAATTTTACGTTTGTATTACATATTTTTTTAGATCTTCTTCAACGTACTGCAGAGTTTCTACACCATATTTGAAACTATATGGTTAGGATATGATTCTCGATGCTGGTAGATACCTTTTCAAAAATCCTTATCATTGTAAGATTTAAAAGATTCATACTCTGGAAAAACTTAAATTTTCTCTTAAACTAGAAGAAAGTTCCGGCGCGCGGCGTAGAGAAAAAAATTTAAATAAAATTTTATTCATTTCCATGTTTTATGTCGTACTTTTCCCATTGCCTGCTTACTAATTATGTTAACAAAATAAATTCACCGATTAACTAATGACTAAAAATAAGTTTGATTCTTTTGTAATTAAAATAATTTTAAGTCTTGTAATTTTGTCGGTACCGACACTGGCTTGAGCCCAATACGCGGATTCACAACAACATCAAAGCGTTTCTTTAAGGAATTTGTGGTATTAAGTTCACTCAGCCTTAAATAAATGTGGAAAAGACTCTTGAAGGACGCCAAAATATAATAATAAGGTCTAGTAAAAATAGAGACTAATATATTCTGCAGTAGGTATTCAGTGTTAGTGCAGTATAGAAGAGGCCATATAGTAGTTTGTCTTTTTAAACAAAAACATCTTTCAGAAATTATAATTTTGTTATATTGCTTCGAAAAGAATCAATTTCAGCAGTTTTTTCATTCTGAAAAAGCAAGTTTTTCGTACTAGCAACAAAACTAACGCTGCTGCGTTCCTATTGGTTGAAATCAAAATACACATCAATTTTTTGATATTATGAACTTTGACTTTTTTCGACTCTATTGAATTGTTATTTTAAATAAATATATAAAAAAACTCTTCTAAAGCAGTAAAATTACTTATGTAGGTACGAATGTACGATATATGGATGAAAAAATATTTTGGGGGTCATTTCTGTTGCAGAGCGAAGCAGCGCAAAAACTCACATTTTTGGTATAATTTTGTTATATTGCTTCGAAAAGAATCAATTTCAGCAGTTTTTTCATGCTGAAAAAGCAAGTTTTTCGTACTAGCAACAAAACTAACGCTGCGTTCCTATTGGTCGAAATCAAAATACACATCAATTTTTTGATATTATGAACTTTGACTTTTTTCGACTCTATTGAATTGTTATTTTAAATAAATATATAAAAAAAACTCTTCTAAAGCAGTAAAATTACTTATGTAGGTACCATATATGGATGAAAAAATATTTAGGGGGTCATTTCTGTTGCAGAGCGAAGCAGCGCAAAAACTCACATTTTTGGTATGATCATGACCTCCTCGACATTTCCCGACCCCTACTTGTTACATAATAAGCAACGAGTACCTATTTTGGAGCGTTTTTGAATGCAAAGTCACTGGACGAAGACTTCTGTTAAAAATACTACTTACAGTGGGGAAAAGCCTTTTAAATTTCACATTGTGGTGAAAATCCTATAACATTATTTTCTATGAATAGGTTTAAATGTTTTTCCTCTACCTCCAAAAACTGAGATTTGTTGTGCATTCAATAAAATTGTCAAAAGCTAGCTATAAATGCATTTTTTACTTTAAATTTTAGGATACTAAATTGTAAAATATACGTTAGAAGATTTGCCCATTGTTATGAAACCCATTTAGAGTGAACGGGAAATATAGGTACAAATACTAAAACCTGTGGTAGATAGCAGTATATAGAAATAAAAAAAAATATTTGTTTGACAATGAGGCTCTTAAAGTACAATCATAAATGAAAATTTGTCCCAAAATTATTTAAGTACCTACCTCCCACAGAATAATAACAAAATTTTGGATTGAAATGAGACTACGATAGAAGGACAAAAACCATTTCTTATCACCTCTTATCACAAGCTAGACAAGTTTATGCCACATATGAGTTAAATTATAGTTAGGTAATAAATGCATAGTTTAATCATATACGTCTCAGTAGTTGTCAAACAACCTTACAATAGCTACAGATAACTTTCTTATGCTTTGTACCCGTTTCATAATTATAAGGGCAATTTAAAGTACCTATTACAGAAGTTATTTCAGAAAAAATGAGTTGTGGTATGTATTAAACTTTGAATTCCCATACTTTCCAAATTCACCTTATCGGTACAATTTATATTTACTAAAAAAACATAACATAGAGTAAGCAGAAAAGCATCTAAGAATTTTAGTTAGTTATGTTTTCATTTAACTTTGATGGAATCAGAGCCAACAAGAATACAATCGATTTTAATCTAGGTACTCAGGGATCATTTTAATTGGTTTACATTTTTTATTTAAAAAAACTGGAATCGAAAATAAAATACTTACAAAGTAAACAGTTGGAGTTAGAAAACCTGTAAAGACCTGAGAAAACCGAAGGGTAAAATTAGGGTAGGTACAAAGTAACAATTTATCAAAATGTAACAGAGATTTAGAAGTTGTGGCTTTTCGAAATTATTATATTTTTCATTGCAAGAATACATTTTAGGTGCCTCTATAAAGAAGATTATAATTCTAAATTTAAATGCCAATTTCTTCTTAAATATTTGGAGTTGTAACAAAAAAATCTTTCAAATTCATATTTTTTTAATTCATTTTCATTTTCACGACCTAAATCAATTTTTAAAAAATATTTTTTTCTCCTTAAATCCCTACTATTTACCCCAGAATCATTACACTTTACTTCTAGTGTAATCCCAATAAAAATAATAGCATTGCCACCTGTCAATCAAAAGCCCTGTAATTCGCGACAAAATGCATGTCGTAGGGGGCGACCTTTGCGTACATCTGGGCCGATAATGACTGCTCAGGGTGTTCATAATGAAGTGTCAATTTACTCTACTTTAGGCTGCAGCATATGGAACAGCACAATGGCACAGTGAAGACAACCACACATTAATATGGAGGGATCACAATCCCTGGTTAACACTCAATTTGGCGTATTGTCCTTGCAGTAAGCACACATGTTCAAATAAAAATTACGTATTTATTCTTATGTACATAATTCAACTACAGAAAGATGCTGTTTGAAAATTAAATTGATTTTCAAAATACTTGTGGAAATGTGCATTTTAAAAAAAGTAAATAAATTAAAAAATTGAATTGATACCAAAATTTATTATTTGACCCGTCGCAGAACCGCAATAAAAATTTCTTTTTCCTTGCCATAATTTTCATATGAAAAAACATTTTTATTTTTCAGTTCCCCAAAGAAAAAAGGAACACCTGTTCATAGGTTTTTTTCATGGCGAAGGTATTCTGTCTATATTAATCATTACTGATATTTGAAGCAGATAAAGAAGGTCTTGCTTTGTTACTTTGAATAATTAATTAATAATAATTAATTTTCTAATATTATTGGAAACACGATTATAATATAATCGTACCTGTATGATCCGTGATAGAACGTGGAGCGGACGGTGGCGTATGTGCAGGTGTATGTGGATGATGTTCATGTGAATGCGGCAAAGCACCATAGAGCGCCGTAAAGTCCTCCGCAGACGATCCACTAGTATTGCACTTTCTCGGCCCTCCCTTATCCCCATTAGAACCACCACTCATTAGATGTCCATGGTGATCGTCTAACAAGCCGGAAACCCCAAGCAAATTCCCAACCCCTACAAGGTTCGGCCTTAGATCGTCCATCATGGATTTTTGAGGACAGGTATTGAAGTTTAATTGGCGGCTGAAGATTGCCGGAAATATATTAAACTGTTGATGAGAAACTTCGTCGGATGCGTGGGCTGGCGAAGCGCCCAACGCCCCCACGCTGGACGTTACACTCTTGAAATCCAACTTGAGGCTGTTTTATACTGATAAAAAGGTTTTCATTTGTCTATACTCTCGATATTTTAATTTAACTCACTTTTTTCGACTCAAAATGTTTTTGTAATTTTCTAAGTCACGAAGAAGCCATCGACCGAAAGTTAAAAGTTTTGGGGAAAAAAACGCTCCGAAATTCTTAATCACAGCCTTTTAACAATTGTCTTCTTTCAGTCGGAATAAAACTATGCAATTCACTCGTTGGACGAGTTTGACGGAACTTGTGTTCAGAAAAACCTTCATATTAAATTAAGAAAATGTTCGAATTCGCGATCACAAAAGCACAATTCAAAGAAGCAACGGCACCTGTTCTTATTAAAACTCAATCACAAACAATTGGCTGGCGCTTGATATAGTTAATATCTGTGACTGATTCAATTAAATTTTGGAGCACAGTTAACTCTGATCCCAATATGACTAGCTTATGCCTAAGCCAAACGGCAAGTGACTATAACAACATTAAATCGTGATAGTGTTGTTCTGTTATCTGCTGGTTTGAACCAGAGCTTTTACAGACAAAGTTCGTTCTATCCGCCCTTTTTTGAATCCCATCGTTCCTGAAAATGACCCTAGCACGTAGGTTTCGACTTAATCCACATGTTTGGGAACGAGGGGTAGTTTTAGGAGTCCAATGAAAATATTCGCGTGCTCGGTTCTGAATTTTGATTGGACGGAGAAGGAAAACAACCCCCTAGCAACACCAATCAAGATCACTCGCTGTCAAAATGGTGGATTCGCCCTCGAGCTTCGAGTTCGATTTTTATGGTTTGACACAGAGCCTTGTTCGTTTTTCATACTGAAGTGTTGTGTTCTTTCATCCTAGGTTGTTTACTGAAACGGAGCTTAGTTTAGATAATTCTCTATTTTTGGATTACAGAGAATATTGAAATTAGATTTAAAATAAACTTTGACATATTCTCTAACGTAAAGTATTTAACATTCAAAGGATAAACTTTTAAACTCATTTTATACTGAAACATTTTTTTTAAACCTTACATTTTTACTAGATTTATAATTAATTAGGAATGTTTAATAAAATTCTTAATCAAAAAATAGTTTTATTTAAAAAAACAATTTAATTGCGTTACGAGAATTAAAAACCAAGCAATTTAATCATATCGAACCAAATGTAATATTCAAGGATAAAGTTATAGATTTCTAAATAAGCAAGACAGTATAAGTAGCTACCTAATAACCCAGTTACGCTCGTATTTCATTTCCACGGTTATTTGATTTAAGGGAATCTATAAAGGATTTTAAATCATCTCCGATTCAAGCCATTTCTCTCTTTTCAATGATTTAACTAAAAATACCTTCTTTAAATATTCAATAATCTGTTTAAATTTGACATAGTTTGTATTTTAAATTAAAATCAACCGAGTTATTTAAATTAATATAAAGCTCATACATGACACCGTACATTCTTATTTAAAAAAATTAGCCCATATTTGAGAATAAGTAACGAGATTGGGGTACCTAGCACTAGTAATATATTTTCAAGAGCAACAATTTCTAGGAATATTTTTCAAGTAAGAAGGAAACATTTCTCATTTTACGTTGTGTTCCACTTCGATGTAAATACGATTTCATGGTTTCAGGGGTTCGGGGTTCTTCAACCTACAAAGTAGAATAGGTGCGAGCCTAGGGGTACCAATAAACAGTGGTGGTGGCAAATATCAGCGTTGACTTTAATTTAAAATTGCGAGAGTGTAAAATATTTTGAAATTAAAAAGATAATTAATATTTCCCAAAACCCAGATGATGAATATTAAGTAGTGCTTAAAAAAATTGATAGAAATAAGAAGAGTGGTAGGTAGCTAATTATTTTGTGAGTCGACATAATAAAAGGGATGATTTTTATAATTAAATTGATAAATATTCCTAAAAGATATGTTTAAAAAATTAAACAGTGAGATAGACTAGATCCTTTTTTAAAACCCCTTTTTAAATTGTTATGTTTTTCTCCCCCGTAACAAAGATTCACAACTTCTATAAATGGTTATAAATGTTTCAGTAAAATACGAACTAGAAAAAATATAATCTCAATCAGTATCCCATTAATCTACCAGTGCAGTACTTGGAAATCCACATTCATCCAGTAGCAATAATATAGGGCCTGTACTCCTTCAAGAATTGTCTATATATTGGAAGAAGATGCATTATTGAAGTTACTTTGTCTGTTATCTTAGGCATATCTGCACCAAATTTTCAACCTTTTCATTTTGGACGAATGGTTTACCACTAAGATATGGATTGCAAGGAGGGTGGTGAAAAGTTTACCATTTTTTTTCTTTAATACTGTCCTTGAATAATTGACTTATGTATGGTCTGGATTTTGCCATAACGAAGTGGTACTTTTTGTCAACATGATAGTTTCTACGAAGGTTTGATGCAGGTTTGATTCTGCAGAAGGAATGCATTCTAATTACAATCTTCTCTTAAATGCCTTGGTTGACGACGACCTGCGATGTTTGATTGGTTATGCTTCGTCCTCACTAACAATCCTGTTAAACAGCTCTTTTACTTTTCCTTAATCTGTAAACCATCGTGAGTCGGATTTGAACTCACGACTATCGGGTCCGAGGACTGGTAAGTTACCCTCCAGGTCAGTCACGCTGTCTTCATTTTATGTTAGTTGAGTTCTCGGGCAACCCATCGTATGCAGATTATTTTTTAATTCGACTATGCATTACCACGCCATAAGTTAAACCACGACCACAAAGACACCCCCTAATAGTTACAATACTGTCTATAGTTATTCGGCTTTCAGCTCGAATTATTTCTTCTACCCCACAGAGAGCCTAAGGCTCTCTCTAACCTAGGTTAGTCTTCATCATTCTGCGATTTTTGGGTGCTTTTGAAATAATTTATCAACCCAGTTGTGTAATAAACACTTCCCACCGTGCCAGAAAACATGAAGGAAAGCCTTTTACTTACAAGAAACTTACAAAGGCATGTTGCTCTTCTCCAATACCGCGATTTCCCATGGAGCTGGATGATTCACATTGAAAGCCTGTTAATTACATTACAACTGTTTTATTTTCATGTATTTTCTCTCTGCCTTTCCCCTGTACACACTTCTGGGCATTAATATATTTCTAATCAATGATTTTCCCTTCTAAACTTAGCCTGTGTGGTATACTTCGTTTTCTAAAAAATTGTTCACGACTAATAAATAATCTATCAATTATTTATGTCTTATTAATGAATCTATCTCTAATAGACTACCGTGAATAATTATTATTCACTATCGCCGCGAATAGCTTCCCCATTTCTACCTGGCTTTTCAAATTTTTTTATGGTAGTGTAACAAAATAATAGACAAAACTAATCCTTAACGTAGGCTATATTTCCCTTACATTTTGTTAATTCTTCTTGCTAAAGTTGGTGTTATTGTTATAGAGTTATTATTGTACAGCGCATTAATTACTGATCTAGTTACACTAAACCTAAATCGATTAAACGTGGTAACTGGGTAATACCGATGAAGTAGAGTAGTAATTATATTCTAGTTTTAATTTCTATTTTGCCATTATCCTTATAGTTTATATAACTAACACCTCTCAACTAATTCTAAAGTTCTCTTGAAGAATTTTTATAAAGCCAATAAACAGATTTGCTCCCGGAAAGTCACAACCATTTTTGTCGCTTTGGTTCTCACATATTATTTATTATACACTAAAGGGTCCTTTAGATCGCGTTAATCAGCACCCATATTCATTGAATAACTTCATTCTTTAAATGACGACACGTGTACACGCGTGTCACCGTTCAGGGACACGTGCTATGTCAACCCCGGTGTAAATATTTATATATAGCAAATTATGAGGTACCCTCCTACCCTATTCAGCCAATTTTCCAACCGACAATCACGCAATCAAAACATTTCAATGTAACAAATAACGTTACAATCATTTAATCAAAATATTTTACAATACATGTGACATACTTTTTTTGAATTGTTAGTTGGGATGTGGTACTAATTTTTAGTTTTGCTTTCCTATTGTATTATATTTTAATAAAAAGAATCAAATGAATGGATATTAAATAAAACATCCCTAATTATACTTTTTAAGGTTTTTTTTAGA
Organism: Hemicrepidius hirtus; assembly: GCA_963082805.1. Taxonomy (NCBI): domain Eukaryota; kingdom Metazoa; phylum Arthropoda; class Insecta; order Coleoptera; family Elateridae; genus Hemicrepidius; species Hemicrepidius hirtus. The sequence goes on from OY720167.1 coordinate 11,251,555, forward strand.
ATAAAACAAGTGGGTTTACTTAAAAAGAGGAGGTAAAAATGTAATTATCTTTTCAAAAGATTGATATTCAACGTTCATCCGAGTCGATTTAAAATTTTTTTCATAACACACACGCCGAAATATTGAAAATAAACCTATTTTTAGACGTATAAAAGAAGAGCTTTTAGAGCACCCGAAGTGTACGTTTATAGCTTAAAAATGCGCAAATACCGCATGTGTATACCAAACATATACCGCATTAGGAAAGTAGCTTTTTACAAGGGCTTTTTAAAAATGTATAAAGGTGGAAGCGGAAGCTTAAAAGCTTTAAGCACGGTGGCCAATTACTGGGGTAAAAAGCCTTGCATACATGATGCTCGCTAATACACGGCAAGCAGAAAGCTTTGAGTTTCAAAATATTTCGTCTTTTAATATAAATAAACAAAAATAGGGCTTTCAGGGAGAGACTTACATTAAGAGAATAAATTGTGGAGTTATACCGAAATTTATTAAAGCGTACATAGTACTTCTTCTCAAATAAGATAATCTTTTTTTCTTCTATTAATCAATAATAAAAGTTTCCTAAACCGTAAACATTTCTTAATGTTTAAAGTTTTTCAAAATTAGAATTTGCATGAATTTTAAAAATCACTTATCATGAGTTAATTTGAAAATGTTTTGTTTAGTATCGGCAGTTATCTTTTCTGAATATTAGAATAGAAAAAGTGAAGCAGTTAAGATGGATGTGAAAAGCAAGAAAAATCAGCTTAGATTGAAATTCTGATGTTTGTATAGAAATTACTGACGGTTCCATGGGCGGGGGGGGGGCTAGGATGTGAACGTACCCCCTATTCATAGCGTCGTTTACTTTTAAAAACTTTTACCACGACGTTTTTTTTAAATAGTTTATTACTTTCTTTGTTTTAACTCGTTTCAGTAATTTTGGTCATGATATCACGTTCAAAGCTCAAAGGTGGGGTGGGGCCTTGGGGGTGCAAACCAGGCGAAGCGATTCGACAATATCGCTCTTTTATTTATTATCTGATTGATGTAGCGTATAGGATATTACCATTGCTTAGGGCGCAAAAATTTTCATGACGAGATCATAGACAAAATAATTAAATATTAAACTTTGAATTACTAAATACAGCTTGCAGATAAAGTACTTTAATAACCGTCATCATTTGTTACGTTATTTTTGTTATTATATGCTATAGAAAACAGATGCGGGTCCTACAGGGCAGCACATCAAGACAAACCGCAAAAAATTAAGAAGATCGTAAATTAAAGTTTTGTGTACAATACGATTCCTTCTGGCTCATGCAAGGGTAGTAAAGCAGCTCTTAAGAGAAACAATGATTTTAATTTCAAACTTAGTGTACGACTTTTCATCAAGCATACACAAGTATGAGGCTTCTGCAGAGATGCCAATCAAGTTTAAGGTACAGAGGTTTTAGGGAAGACATCATAATCAACCAAAAGGCTGAACGTCAAACTTGCAGTGCACGATTTGAGATAAATTTTTAATAATCTTCCTTATTTTTTTTTGTTATTAGTGCGAGTCCTGCAGGGTGGCAAACCAGGTCTAAGATGTAAACATTTTAGGGAAGAAAGAATATACTCACAGGTTTCCTATCGTTCAAGATTTACGATAAAGAATTTTTATAATTTTTCTTACTGTGTTATTATGCTACGGGGAACAAGGAGTAAATACAGGTCACCAAACGAGGCCTAGGGCATTTTATAAAAACAGTAAATATAATAATTGCTTCTTTAGCAGGAAGGCTGTTGCATAAAGGGTGAATTTTTACACCTGTAGGCAACGTTTCTATTTGGATGATAATTTTAATGAAATAATAATAATTAATTATAACCCATCACCGTATACTGTTATAAAACATCCTACCTTATCGTTGCAACCACTTTGCTAACCAGCTCTAAAAGTATTCTGATCTTCATCCTGTAAATAAAATTTATTGTAAATACAAATCTTAAGTAGTAGTGTTACACGTAATGACAAACTTTCAATAATCATAATTGATTTAAAGTTAGACATATAAAATGCAAACCTACTTGGTATTCATATTTGATGGGAATTTAAAACCACTCAACACTTTTCAACCATCACTACAGACACACATTTTATGACTAAAGTGAAGTTTCTTTCAATTTGTTATCTATAAATGTGCATAATATCAAGGAATGGGGACTAGGAACATGTGGCCAACCTTGATTTTGTAGGTTTATGGAAAATTCATATTTAAGGTAGATAAATATTAGAAATCGTTTTAGCATTCTTTTACGATATGAGTCAGCTTATCACAAAAGAGTAATCTTATAAAAACACCAATACGTACCAAAACCAACGATTTTTTTTGTTTCATGGCGATTTGATTTCAAGGTTTAAAATAGTTCATATCCAAATAACTCGGTTATTGTGAATCTTATCAAAAAAAGTTATATTAGTATTTCTGTTCCGAATTTAATTTTCTATCCATTTATGTAAAAACATGCAAGGTGTTACATTAAAATAAAGATGATTTGTTAAATATCTCGGAAATGCGATGCTCAATTGTTTTTCTGATTTCACTATCATAATCAGTATAAAAAATTCTACTAGTTTGCCTATCTAACCGACATCCTAGCTCCTATACTAACAAAGTTAGCAATACTGCAGACTTCACTTGGACCAGCCTGTAGGTATATAATACATCGGTGGCTGAAATATCTTTCAGTAACTAAATAAATAAAAAAATTAACATATAAATTAGCAATAAGTTATAACGAAAGTCTACAGTATCGATCAATTAACAAAAGATTGTAGAATCTTGAAATAAAAAATTAAATCTCAACTATTTCTATTTTCAGTTCCCAAAGAATTGTTTTATTATTTTTCTTTCATTAATCAGTTTACATTTGGTATATTCTTCGAAACACGTTCAAGATTTATTTGTAAAATATTGTGTTAATTATTTGCTTTCTTTCTTCCTCAAACAATCTTCTGATCGTATACATGACTAAACAACCATTGGTAGGCCAACCATTTTCCGAATATTTCGATTCAATTTCTCTAACGTCCTAAGTTTATTAGCATAAATTTTTGCTTAGACAGACCTAAAGAAAAAGGTTCGAAACAGTAGACGATCTGGATAGTTAGAAAACTTACGTAATGTGAAAAGAGGGACTAAAATATTCCGTACAACCGCTATGATGAGACTAGCACCATCTTGCTGGATTTCTTCCTATTTTTATTAATTTGCAATAAAAGAAATTTTAATCATTTTTTACCATTTTGTGTACTACCTACTAATTATTATTTCCCTATTCCACACACTTCGTTACTGTAACTGGACAAATGAAACCCCCTGTATTACGGTTTCCGCCACATAGTACATGGCCCGCTCTTAGCCCAGATCTTGATCCAATAAAGCTCTTATGGTATCAGGACTCAATCTGTAGCTCCATGGAGTTTTGATTGATTGAAAGTGTTCTACGAATGTGTTTGTTGCATTTTTGGAGATTATAAAGTTCCTAGGCCTGCTTTTCTACGGTTTTGTAATGCATTTTTGTTTGTTGGTATTAAAGGGTAGATGTCATTAAAGCTTGCTTCCTTGCTGTTAATAAATTTTTTTTGCGTTGGCTATTTCATGAATGGTTACCCTTTTATTAAGTATGTAGGAAGTATTGAATATTAAACTCAAGGTAGAAAAATTAAATCATTCAAAGGACATAGAAGATTTTTTTATACAAAATTAATAAAATGTGTTGGTAGAACAGAAAAATGATATTTTATTTGTACATCTAAAATTCCAGTAGTTTAGATGAATCAGAAACTAGGAAGATCCCACGTTGATTACTCCGGAAACACAGCGCACACAATCATCCCCATTTCCGGTAGCTTGTGGCTTCAACGCCTTATACCTTCTGCTCTTATTGCATTTAAACTGAGAGATGAAAGTGTTCGGCAAAGCCAGCACAGACAAAAACACACAGACACCCACCCACACGCACGTTTTGTGTTGTTTTATGATCATCAAACGCCTTAGCAGGTCGAAAAAATATTTTTTTGACAGGACAAAAGTCCACAATCATTACCCTTGAAGAAATTGGCGCCGTCGTTCGTCTTTCCCCAAAGCGAATTCGCCCCGACGACTCAACAACCCTCGCGCCGCCGGACAGTGCCCATCAGTCAGCAATGATTGAAAAATAAATTTGATTTGCTCCTCATCGCGTCTTCTCGTTTCCTGATCATACGAAATTTTTGCACAAACGCCATTTCAAGTAGAAAGTTGTTTAAATATCACCGACTTCCCCTCATAACAATCACTCAACTATTTAACAAATCGCTAATCTATTATAATTATATATTTAAATTTAAGAAGAATTTTACTCCTGATTTTTATTTTAATTATTTTTATATCTTTCAATTATTAGAATAAGTTGCAAAGTGTTTTTCATAATTTTAACACAAAATTGGGGTTTGAGGCTCCGATAAATTGTAACGCTTTACCAGAAGCTCTTTCACAGAGCAATAATCAATGTTCGGGAACCTTTAAATTATTTATCACAGATATCTTTAACCACATTTATGAAAAAATCAATCGCAGGAGAATAAAATAAACCTACTAGCGTATAGCATTTTTTTTAATTTTTAATATGTTTAACTTTATAAAATTGATCATTATGGAAATTCTGTGGTTATGCAAAGTAGGAAAGTGGCAACCATAACAAATATTTTGTGTGCAAAAAGATAAATTATCTTAGAAATTTTTGTATTACTACAAGGTTGTAATTTTATGCAGTGAGTCTAAGGGGATGAAAAAATCTGTAATAATATTGTTGTGATCTACGGACAAGGCAGCAATAATGGCGACAAGGAGTGCAGTAAACATTTAAAATCAAAGAAGTAGAATCAATGTCTGTCTGTATTAAGGATTGGCCTTAGTGTCATGTATTAGTAAATTTAGGGTCTCGGGTTCACATCCCAACAAGTACAATTAATAAACTTTTCCGTTATGCACGATTACAAACTTTGTCGAAATCAGATCAGATCCTAGTCCTGAAAATTAAGAAAAAATTTCCTTCGTTCCCTCATCTTATTATCAAACATTGTTGTCTATTATTTCTGAATCTGAAATTTTCTTCGCGCTATAATAATCTTGAAAATAGTAGGTATATGGTGCAACAAGTGTACAAGGCTGACTTTTCTATAACGTGGGTGGGTAATGACGAATGTATTTAGTTGATTTGTAATTTTTTCTGCTTGCTCTTCTTATCGGTCGAAGGTTTGGAAGGTTTATTAAAGTTGAGGCAGTGAGGTATGTAATTTTTTTGGAACTGAAAGAGGTGTCAGATATTGAGATGGTTTGGGTATTGGGTAAGTAAATCAGCGGTTGCCTACTTTTTGAGCGTATGATGAACGTCTACGTTTAAAGAGTATGCATGTGCTTGGCTTGGTTTCATGGGGCGAATTTGTTGATAGATCGAGTCTGAAATTTTTGGGAAAGAAAACTGTGTCGGAAGGTCATCATGTCACATACTCTGTGGAGGTACGAGCTTGCACCAAGTTAAATTGGCACTTTTGGTAGAATCGTTGCAAGTGTTGGAAAACCAATCCAGATTGTTTTACGAAGAGGATATTCGCTAGGGTATAAAATATAGAATTCTTAGTGATCCCCAAGCTGCCAGGTTTATAGATCTTGATTTTGGAGTCTTATTTACAGGAAGTTGGGAAATGGGTTTAAGCAGAAAATATAGATGGAGAAGAATGATTCTATAATTAGATCCAATTGTGGTTGTATTGGGTCGGGACCTCTTTGAAGAAATTCATGAACTACTAGACTTGGGAAGGATTAGTGAAACCCATTAGAAGATATGGTAAAATAATTAACTAAAGAAGTACTCCATAGCTCTTATAAGCATAAAAATAACGGAAGGCATTACAAGAATTACAAATCGTTGAAGGTGCTTGATTGAAATTGAAAATTTGTGCATAATTGTTTAAGTTTAAGGAGCTAGGAATATAAAGACGGATTAACATTCGAGGTAAAAGAATACGAGGTAAGTCTTAGCCGAAGTTTGAGTCCTTTGCTGGTGCTACTTTAATCCTTATCTGCAAGATTTAGTCATCCTCTTAATCTGATTCTAAAGAATAATAATTTGTGGAAGCAGTGCTACCTATAATATATAATAACATGGTCGCCCATATTAACAGGAATTTTGATAAATAAATTAAAAATAGATCATAGTGCATAACATAATGGCGCATTGCGTGGAACTGCTAAAATAAAAATTACAAAATATCCTAATCTTATTCTGCAAAAAATAAATTAAATACAAATGGAAATCATAGTAGGTTGGTAATAGGTACTTTTAGAATACGACAGATTGGTCATGAATTTTCCAGCGAAATAAACCCAGTAATGATGACAGCAGGAATCTGCAAGGGGAACCTCGGAGACGTGCTGTGGACATCTGATCAAAATCGACATCAAAAAACCGACCTGAATCTATTACCATCTATTATTGATTTCAATTTGCAATGTAGAAGCATACGGCGGCCAACATCACAAAACGAGCTTTCAGCGTACAATGAAATGTAACTTTGAAAGATGCATTTTATTACATTTAGCTTCAATATGCCAATTTTACACTACAATGGATATAATTGAAATAGTTTTCTTTGTTAAAACTATCTACCTGAAAATATAATGTTGTTTTAAAAATTCCAACTGAAACTAAACGTTATTATAGTAGCTAGTACAGATTTCCATTAGTGAATGATATAAAATGTTGAAAAAGTGCAGAAGTTTTCAGGTGCAAAAATAATAAAAAAGTAATGTCATAAAATGGAAATCAAACCGAGACGGTATCAGTTTTGTCTATTATTTTCAGGAAACTTCAGTCTAAATAAGTATGGGGTGTACAAGCTCTACCCTGATTGGTCGATATAAATGACAGCTCGCAGCGTAAGAATGATTGCTTCTTCTTGCTAAAGCCGGGGGCGCCACCCAGTATTGAGGGTTATTTGAGGGTGGAAAGTGGAAATTGTCCAACCCCTACGATACACACAAGTAGAAATTTCAGGCATTCCGCTAAAACAAACATCTCGTTTCATCTAAACAACGGCAGCTGAAAATGTGAGCGTTCTCCTTTTGTCAGTGAGAACAGACCGGGAAGTTAACAAACCGAATTATGATTTCCTTACAGGATTAAATACAAACAACCACCGCTTGGAAATCTCGGCAAAATTTTAAACTGAATCTAAACACTTCGCTCAAAAGTTCTTTCCGCGGCAGCCGGAGAGGCGTCCGTGTCGGCCGTCCATTAAAAAGTCATTAAACATCATCTCTTGCAATTACAAACTTGGACTCTTTTCCCCTTGCCGCCCACTTTCTCTGGCATTCAAAAGCGAACCGTGAAGGTGAATATTTTATGTGACACAAACGGCACAAACACGTTGTTCTCTAAATGTCGCAATTAATAATAAACCTACCAAAAGGTTTTAAATCATTAAAAGTTTCTTTCTAAAAATCTAAAAAAAATTTTGAAGCAGGCTAAACTTGATTATTCAGTTACTATTTGTTCAACCATAGTTCAATTAATAATATTATATTACTCACGAGGATTAAGTGAATAATGTACTAGTGAATAATAATCATTACATCCGAGTAAAATGTTATACTACTATATTCTTGTCCTTGATCCAACACTGATAGATTATTATTTAGGTGTGGACAATAATTAATAGTTAAACTTAAAGTTTACAAATTGCCGACTTAGAGAAACAGTTGACGCGCGACCACAATTGTTGCTAAACCATAATTTAACACTGACATGATACATTTACTGTATGGACAGGGACAACTCGGCGCCACCGATTCGGTGCCGGCCGTTTCGACTCCGCCGATCTGGCGTCATGCCAATTCGGGACCAGTCATTTCGGCACCAGCCAATTCGGGGCCAAGTGCCAGTTATGTGAACACTATATTTTTTTGTTGTCAGCAATGTTTTTAAAACGGAATAATATGGAATTTTTACTAAATCAGTGAAATTTTCTAATGGGCCCGAGGTTAGTTGTTCTTAGCAGGTAATATACGGCCCTTTCGGCGCCAGGGCGTTTCAGCGCCGGCCATTTCGGAGCCTACACGTTTCGACGCCTTTTCTCTAAAATTAATAAACCCTTAAGCACTAACGTGCCATTTCTAACCCGCGGCGTCGAAATGGCCTGCGCCGAAAGGTCCCGGCGCCAAATCCGTCGGGCCTAGACCAAGACGTGGATGCTGCTTTAAAATTTAAAAAAAAAAACTTTTGAAGAGTCTAGAAAAAAGGTTTTACAAACTTCCAAAATTTGTATTATTAAGCAACCAAGTGATTGTAAATAGTTAAGAATAGTTTTATTTAAAGCTACTGTTGACTTACTTCATAAAAGTATGTATTGGTGTAAAAGAGATTACAAATTTGGAGTAGGATAGTGTTCCCCTGAATGGTTTTATAGCCGCAAAAGCCGATTATTATCAATAGAGGGTATGATCTGGTGGTCCTATACATACATCAATATTCATTCTTGGATTATCGCACCGGACTCACTACATTATGTTAAGGGCGCCTAGTAGGGTGTAGTTTGCCCTTAGGGTGTCTCTTTGAACCACCTGTCCCGCTGGTCTCATCACTTTATTATGCATGCATTCACTAAGTATTTGCAATGCAAAAAAAAATGTTCATAGTAGACTCTTAGAGAATCATTTTTTATTATCTATAGTTAGATTAAAAAGTTAAATTCCATAGATTTTTTTCATTAATCATTCTGTAGGTACCTATAAGCTATCAGTAATGTATTCCACTTTTGCACATGCTATTTCCGGAAATGCATTCGCTAGTACGTAAGAGTAACATAATGACATGCTACAGCATTTTTTTCACGCATTTTACTTTATTTCACCATTACCGTAAACATAAAATAGACACCGTTTTTTAACAGTCGCAAAAAAATAATTATTTCCTTATAAATTCATAATATTTGATGCAAAAATTGTCTTTTAGGCCCAGTTCTATAATAGTTCAGCTGACCCACGATCAATTATTATGGATACGATTGTTCTTAAGAATCATATACATGAAAAAAATTGATCGTGGTTCAGCTAAACAGGGAATCAAATCTTTTATACAACTCGGTCTTAGTTCAAGACAACACAAGTTTTGTTTCATTTTTAAAAGTTTCATAAAGTGTGATCTTTTTTACTTAGGTCTGCTGCATTATAACGTATTAATTTAAAGTCTTTATGAAAAATTGTCACCATTTATTCTCGTTTACGTTAATATAAGTTGTACAAAGTAAGCTAAATTAACCGTCTACTTTTCTTGGGGATTTTTAATTATTTACCGTCGTGTTTTATTAAAGGAATTGAAAGCAGGACTGTTGCAGCTTCTACTGAAACAACCTGGAAACTCTGCAAAACTTTTCTGCCAATAATTTGTAAAGTACTTGAAGCTAACGTGTTCGTGGTGTTCGGACCAGCTCTGCATAATACGAACATAATAGACTTGATAGGCATTGATCATATTTTACGCTGTTAGTTATTATTTTTTATATTTAGAACAATTAACACACACGAATTGAAGAGAATTTTTTCTGTAAAATAATCTTACTTTTGAAAATATCATAGGATATGTTTTTAATAATTAATAGTAAAACATTCTTCTCTAATTTCTTATTGTTTTCATGTGAAAATGAGAAACCAGACAACTATTTAATTTCTTATTTGGGTTACCTATTCTACTAGTTTGCTTCGGTTATTCGAGTATACTGTGATATTATTAAATATTTAAAGTTTTGTATTTACAGGAAATCACAAAAATAACCATTAGAAAAAATAAAGAAAGACGTATTAACATTTGAGGTAAAGCAATATGAAGCAAGGTGTGGCCGAAACTTGTGGCCTGTTGAGAGTGTTACCAAACGGCAACCAACCACTTACAGTGTCTGTAATCATATGTGATTTATGACGTAGTTTCATATTGACCAATGATCAAGTAAATTTCTCAAACTGCGGTGACCTATCTTTGTTGGAATATAGGACGTTTCTGTCTTGCTTGCGCGCATTTCACGCGACATTCTCCAAAATTTGTCAAGCTGTAGGTAGTACCCTTGGTAGGTACCAGTTATAGGCTAGAGGAGTATAATCAAACTCTTTTTTTAAAACAATATCGCATTAGCCAGATCTGTGTGTTGTGACCACGACCTTTTTGATTTTCTAAAATTTTTATTTCTCGTTAGTTTCAAAAAATCAAGAAGGGCATGATTATGATGAGGTTGGTCATGTCTTTTGAACATATTTTTTCTCCCTCTTTCTTCTAGCCTCATTTGCTAAAATTATATCTATCTCTTTAAACGATCCGTCACCCATAGAGTTCACATTTGTATCCAAATTATTAGAATGTGCCAAAAGAAACCTAGGATCATTGCAGAAAAGAACAGATAACCGTTTTTATATTTCAAGCTCTTTTATTCAATAATTCCACAATCTGCCATTAATGCGTGAGTTTGATTAACTTTAAGTACTACTTATATTTCATATTTTGGACAGAAGAAAAAGACAAACGGTTGTCTTACAACCTGATGTGAGGAAGATCGTTCTGCAATTATCCATTCTATAGTACCAGAATTAAACTAAAAATCCAGAAGCAGAAGGTGCGTTGGGATCTGGACCTCTTCAGCAGGACGGAGCAACAGCACGTTGTATGAGTATGGACACACCAGTAATTTGGTCCCCACGTTCTTGTAATATAACGTTCTTGGCTTTCTATTGGCCGTATTAAAACAAATTCTATGTTTAGAACGGCAAACGCAATCCAAGAGTTTTTTGCAGAGGAATTGGTGGTGGTGATAGAAGAATCTGGGTCTGTATATTGATTATTGATTGCTATTTGTTTCTAAATACACCTTTGTTCATAAAAACACATGAGAAACTAATTCCTTACGTTTTTACACATTTTGTATAAAATATTGTAAAATTCTTGAAGTCCTTGAAAATATTAATAGTTATCAAAAGTAGTACCTACACAGCTGTTCGTAATAAATTTCGCGGCACATTTGCATTTTCATGATGTATTAATTCAAAAGCGTATACTCCGCAGCGCGTGTGGTGGAAACGAGCTTAGATACTTCATATTGTCGCATTTCAACCCCCTCGGGCTATGCAGATATAGTATTTCAATATATGCCTTATAATGCAAAACCTATGTAGTATTCGAATACGAGAATTTTTGTTTGTCAATTGCAGAACCCTCGTTATATCACTTTGAAGTTACAAATAGATGCATATAAAAAATATCGATTTTTAAATAAAAAGCTCCCTTTTACACAAAGATAGGTATGCGATTTGTAGATAAGATTATCTGAATTGTAAGCCAAACACGAAAAATACCAATCTATTCTTTGGCGAGAGAACTGTTCTAAACTGATTCTTACCCTGCCAATTTTTATTCTATTGCGAAAAATATTGTAACTTTTGTAACAGCATGCGAAAAGACTGGAACAATAGGAAGTGCATGCCAGATTGTGGAGGCGTGTTCCATTCAAAACACAATGATATTAAACAGAGATATCCACATATGGAGTGTAAAATAAGAGATAGAGTCAATCTATAAAGGATGTATGTTGGGGTGAGAGGTTTGGAGAATGCATGCATATGTAATTAAGTCGTTTCATATGTAAAACAGACGATGAACATTATGTAACAATAATTGTTACTTAATCTGCATAGGTATACATTTTCAAATACCTTAATTAGGTACCTACATGGAATGTATAAAAATTGAGGGAGAAAAGCGTTCTATCGTATTCAATTCTGTTAAAAAATTGAAAAGACGTTTCGTTGAAGATTTAAAAAATCCAATTTAATAGCCCAGAGTATAAATTTTTCATCTTTTCTCATTTCCTTTACTTTGAATTGCAATACCTTGGTTGTCTTTCAGATTAAACGTTTTCAAAACGTGTTTAAGGGAATTATTTTGATATAGCTGCGCGGTATCAGTTGATTACTACAGTCAACAGAAATTGGATGGTTTGCGAATTACGCAGACGAGTAAGTGTTTAAACCTGCGAACATACACTGCTCGTTAGTGGAAAGAGTATACGGCTTTGAAATTGAGTCAAATAAGATTGACAAGGACAAACTCATAAAAGGAACTAGTATGTTTTGCGCATGCGCACGGTAATTTGGAGCGCTGTAATTGGCTGTTCAGTAATGATGTCAAAAGTGCCACGCCCACATCTGTTTGCTTTTACGCAGGCGTACTATGCATTTAGTTCCTGTTAGGTATCCTTGTTGTATTTTCTGGCGATTTTGTCAATCTTTTTTAAACCATCAGTCATGCAGTTCAGCATAGGGAAATACTTTCCAGTCAAGGAGCATTGATGTTTGAAGATTTAAACAGCCAACGACACGCTTCTTTAGGCTGCATACAGGGTGTCCCACGATGTGGTTCACATTAGGTGTTAATTTTAACTTTTTTATAGCACCATTAGCACCATAGCCTGTGGATAGTAGCACCGTATAGTATCACCAGTAAATGTAGAACCAGTTGCGTATTCTGTTGTTAAAATGTCGGCTTAAGTAGGGGGATTTGGGGAACTCCGGAATTAATTTCAATTTGTAATGCGTTGTTTAACTAACTTTTAAATCAATTCCTTCTCTAAGTTCCTGGATTATGTTTACTGGTCTTCTAATACGCTAATGTTAGATAAGACTAAACGAAATGTGTGTTGCACCTCCACCCTGTTGGAACCATTTTTTTTAAACTGTGTCGAATCCACTGCCACTTTTATCTCTTGAAATGCGGGCATGTGCTCCGGAATTGAAAATTATTTCTAGCCATTAATTATTTATTAGTTTATTCGGATTAATTAAAAACATGACTAAAATTTACATGAAAAAATTGGAAATTTAGAATTAATGAAAAATTCTTAGTACATCTTTGATTAACGTGATATAGATTTTAATTTATTTTTTGTAAAAGTTTTTTTAAAGAGCTTTATCAGTTATAAATGCATGCGTTAAGGTTTTGAGGGCAAAGGCAAAAAACAATTTATAGGAATTTGCAGATGATATAACATAACTGCTCTCACCGCCAAAAAGATTGAAATTGTGGATATTAGGGTTGCTTTAGGGTTAATGTAAATGATGGGCAATGTAATGGAGCGCGTAGGTGGACGAAAGCTCGCTATGCTGTGGTAAGCCAGCCGTGCAGGTATTTTAAAAGCTCCCCAGCACAAAACTGCGTGCGGTAAGTTGCCATAGCGACCGCACATCGCCGCGAGCTCGAGCTTATTGATCATCCGGTGTCTAAACAGTGCTGTACTCAAAACAACTACACATTTCTGTTACATGATATCAAAAATTTAGAACTTTGGTTTGTTTAAGTAGTACACAATTTTTACGAACGTACACAAAAATAAAATTGAATTCCTAATCATCACATCCCAATCCCTTTCCAAATATAATTTCCCTCTGTACTATTAGCAACAGATTTTCAATTTAAACAATTCCTATACTATTTACTACAATTTTCACTTAAAATTGAATTTATGTAAGATAATGATGTTGATGTTTAATAATACAATCACGAAAATTAATATAAAAATTATTAGTTATAGATTTGTTTAATAAATCGAAAAGGAATATACGTCAAGAAAATCTCAGTACCCACCATAATTGCATAGATAGGAAATTGGAAAACTAAACGAGTTGGAAGTTCGAATTGGCCATAAATTCCCGTAATTCTTTCTAGAAATGCTGTTAAACATAGGAAATTGTAAAGCCACCGAATAATTACATTTCATTCAAAAATATTCTCCCTTTCAAAGACTACAAAAATAGAATAGTTGATTAAAAAGTCAAATAATTAAATTCCATATTGAAGTAAGTGAAACTAAAGGGGAAAATGCACTTTATGCGCTGATTTAACACTCAGAGATCTGTTACAGTGCGATTATATTTGACACCATCAGGCAATGTTTTCAAATGCTGAACGTAATACTCGTGATCTTGACATAATATAACTCAAGTATAGTTGAGTTATCTTACTGATTGCTTTAGTTAAATTAGGATCTGAATTACTTGGGTTAAGTTGATTGTTTAGTTAGCTAACCGCATTAATTGCGTTAGGTTACTGATTTGGTTGGGTTGAGATACTATTCTGATTGGGTTAGCTTACTATCTTAGTTAGGTTACTAAACTAAATTACTTGGGTTACATTAAAATACGAATTAGGTTGCTTACTGCCTTATTGCATTCGTTGGGTTACGTTACAACCTCTACTTTACAAGCTCTACTTTAATTAAAATAAGTGCAGGAAATTGCCTAAGTGGGCGGGTTTTCCCACAACCGAATATGTCTGTGTTGATCTAAGGCAAGAGGGCGCGCGCGGCTAACTGGACGCGGTCAACTGTACGCGACCAGGTCGGCGCGGGACAATGAGGCCCAGGGACAACCGCATTAAAGTGGGCGCGAAATATGTAAAATTAAATGAGCAATACATAAGAATTGACTATCCGAAAGCATTTTGTCTTGCCAAAGCCGTTATAGGTAGGTACCTATTTTTTGTTTCATTATCTTGGTCGTATTTTTTTATTTGCATCTTACTGATAGTTGTTACCAATATGCCGTAAATATTCTGTCAAATTCCTTTTCATAGGCTCTGTCGATTATTAGAATGCATTTATTGACGTGAATTTGGAAATGCTCGCGGACGTGCAGAAGCCCAATGGTATAATAGAGCGTGGTCGTGGTAGAATTAGAGACCGTGCAAAGGAAAATGAAAAAGAATTAATTCCAATAAACAAATTGGGGGCCTTCCTAAGCATGATAGTAAAACTTGACCAATCAAAGAATACGAGCCATGTTAGTGAGGCGCGTTACACTACATTGGGTCAATGAAAGCTGTTCCGTTCGCAATATACTTTGGAAATATACAATACACATCCTGAAACTCGAAATCTAAAATATAACTAAAGTCTAGTCTATAGAACACCATAATCTGAAGAAACACGAAGATAGTAAACCACTCAACATGCGATGGGAATGATATCGAGCATAAAACCTCGACCCCCCCAGAAAAATATTCAGGACTTTAGAAAAATAGTAACAATTTGGATTTGAACCCCGGTCTAAAACAATGTGCTGGGTTAGATCCCGTCGCTGTATCACACCACAGATGACAATTTTCAACTTGCAGTTATTAAAGATTAAAATTTTGAATAAATTTAAAGATTTCTAAAATTTTCCATATATTAGATCCCGAACAAACCATTGAACTTTAGTGAAAAATTTCATCTTTTAAAAAAAGTTGACGTTAATATTACGAAAATGAAATCAGATAATCTAATAAGCTACACACCTTTTTATTAAAAAAAATAGTTCAGGACAACTAGCCACAAGAAAAACTAGGTCCTGGACAATTGTAAACATAAATGGAGCAACACTCCGAAACCATTGGAAAAAAATCAAGAATTCTTTCATAATCGAGAATATTTTTCTAGTAATTAAAAAAACTAACAATTATCTATAAAGCTTTATTTCCCTTCTAAAATAGCACTAATTCCATTTAAAATAATGATCCGCAAAAAGATTTCCAAGTAAAAGAATAAATTTAAAGAAATCAAAACGGATATCACAATATTAAATATCATTCCATTTTCTACTTTATTTAACAGAAGATACAATTGCTGAAAGTATTCAAAGGGATAATGAGATAATTTAGTTGGGCTTCAGTACAAAACGTCTGTATTAACCCGATATTCCCTTAAGTGGCGCTACCCCGAGACGGAAACTCAAACTGCCAAACCGCGAATCCTGTTAGCTTTGCAGGAATGTCACAAATTTTGCAGGAACAAACCTGCAGGAACGCGCCGGCGTTTTAGAAGCTGCGGCAAAAGCTTCATGGAGCTTTATTGATTTAAAGATCTGTGATACAAATCGTCCGAAATGTAAATTTTACCCTTATTTTAGTGTTGGCCAGAAGCAGGTAAATAAATTTTTTCATACCACGAAATAAGAAAAAATAGCACGGTTTCTTTTTTCCTTTGAAATATAGTAACAGTGGCATGCAATAAGGGGGTTTGATTTTGTGTCCTAAAAGGGGGAAGCTTTAGTGCCGGAGGGCCCCTAAGCTGCACTTGTAGGCAACACTTTTGTAGTGCACATATGTATGCATCCACCCCTCTATCTGTAACCAGAGATGTTATCGGACGCTAATGACTGTCCCACAGGGCACCAGATAGAACCCCTTCATTAGCCTGTCATTACTGATCTCCCGTCAACACTTCGATTTCAATGAGATTCAATAAAATTCTATGGGGTGCATCCACATGCTACACTATAGAAGTTAGAGGGGTAAAACTAGCGACAATACCGTATAAAAATTGTTGATTTTTTATCATGAAGATACAGTCTTTTAGATGTTATGAATCATGATATACTTTTTAGACGAATAGGGGCTTACCCGTATAGCAAAATTATCAACAAAGAACCTGATTGGATTGATTCATCTGTAGCTCTGTAACAAAGATCAACATTTTAGCCTTTAGAAATTCGCGATTAATTTTCAAGGCACCCTGTATATTTATTTCTTACTGTAACCTAGGTAACTAAAAAATCGAATAGACGTCATTTCTTATATTGTTCTAACCAATAACACTTTGCTTTTCCAATTTTAGATCCAAAATGGAACAAAGCTTACAGTGATTCTCAGAATGATTCATTTTGCTGTTTTTTGGGCAATTTCTGTAGCTGTAGAAGCCTCACGTGGACCTCACCACCCACGTGGAGAATCTGTGGTAAAACATCATGTTCATTACAGGCCTACTAAATATTCCAAACCGGAAAAATTAACACAGGATGAACAACTACTTCACGATACATCCCATATACAGGTAGGAAATTATCTTTACAAAATAATACCAAAAATAAAATTTTATTAATTTAAGGAACATTTAGAAGAAATTTTAGATGAAACAGATTTATCGAAGATGTCTGAAGAAGAGTTAGAATTTTACTATTTCCAAGTTCATGATAGTGATAAAAATTCCATGTTAGATGGCTTAGAAATTTTACAAGCTATTCATCATACATCACATAATTTTGAGTATGCGAAAGGAGAAATGATGGACCAAGATGAAGACTTTCCATATTATGTTGGTAAGACAAATTTTCAAATAAAATCTTAGAAAGTAAATTATTTTTTTTAGAGTTAATTGATCGTGTTTTGGCTGAAGACGACGCCGATCACGATGGTTTTTTAAGTTATCCCGAATACGTAGCTGGTAGGAAAAAAGATCTTCAAGGACAAATGATTAAAAATGAAACTCCTGAAATAAGTGCTTTACCCTGAACACTTTTGTTTATTTCAAAACAATAACAAGTTTAAATGTTGAATAAATATAAATGATAACTAATTATTTGGTGGTTTTACATCTTCAGCTCCACATTTAAATCTGTTGCATTCACCTCCTACGTTTCCCCAATTTGCAGCTTCTTGCAGTTCTTGTAAGACGTTCTCGTAATTAGCGTCCGGTTGAAGAGATAACGTTTTTGCTGTTTTTAGAAGCATATCTCCTGCGGCTGCATATTTCCTAGCTTGCGTGGGTTGTTGACATGCAACACTTTGTAAGCATCCATTGGAACCGGGTGTTCCTAAAAAAATTATATTTAAAACACAGAGCATCTCAAAATGGACAAAAAATATTAATGTATAGCCTACCTATATTAATCCACCATAACGCTTTAAAAATATTTTTTAATACATTTTTTTACCTGTAAGGTAACTTAAGAACAACAGTATTTCTTCATCTGTAATTAATTTTTCTTCCCCATCGCTGCTTCTTCCGAAACCTCCTTTCCAAGTACCAGCACCTAATGAACCTGCAGCGAATATAAGAGCTTTCAAAAGCACAAGAACGACTAAATTCGTAAGATTCAAGGATACAACTTGTGATCCTGCCGCAGCACCGGCAGTACCAGTCATTCCAGCAAAACCACGAGACATTAAACTTCCAGCTAAAGAGCTTAGCATGCTTTTTGGATCAAAGCTCCTAAAATGTACAAAACTTTAAAATTAAAGCTTACGAAAGAATTTTGTCTTACGAAAGTGATTTGTCTTACCTTGTGATTGAATTCCTGGTATCATCTGTAGCAACAGCACAAAACACAAAATTAATATAAAGACTTGCAAAAAAGAATACCAAAAGTAGTTTAAGCTCCATGTTGCTGGAACAAGTGACAATAAAGAAATGTGATGTCGTACTTTCGTAATTGAATTTATAGCTCGTGATGTTACGATAGAAATTCAGTGAACAACTCTTTCACCCCATTCTATTGTTAGTTCTGTTTGTATTGTTTATGCTTGGTGTCCTGAACAAACTGTCTTAGGAAAAACGTTTTTAATGAACTAATGTTACGCAAATAAGCGGAAACTATCGATACGTTTCGTGTTTTGTGTAAAGTTTTAAAAATCTTATTGTTGGAAGCTTGTTCTTAAAAATATGCCAAATTATCTTGATTTAGATTCGTCGCTTGTTTGTGCTAAACGAATCGTATCAAACATATATTTCAATTAGTTTATAATTTTGTTAATTAGAAAATCTTAATGTTTATATTGTCTACTGCTTGTTGTTTTTGGAGACCTAACACTGTTTGGTAATGAACTGAAGAACAGACAAAGAAAGTTAAAACATCCTTTAAATAATTTAAGAAACATGCAGAAAGAATAATAAACTTTCTTCTAAATTATATATTTACGGGTTGCTTCATTATTTTTTATTTCCTATATTAATAACTACGAGAGTAGTCGTAGTAGATTAAGGAAATCCTGTGCACCGTTTCATTACATTTTTACTTGAAAAACAGAACTTTTCTTTGGGTAAGTAGACCAACTTCAATTTAATTAGTTCTTTGTACAATAATATGAGGTAAGTTTCTAATTATCAAGCTCATACTCCATGGTTTCTTGAAAAAATAATTACATGTTAATGATTTTGAACTACGGATTAATTAGCGACAGTACCAGAACAAGAAAGAATTTGAAAAATGTTCCAAAATCTTGAATCAATAAAAGTGAGAGCAAATATTTTGCACCCATATATTAGGAAAAAGGACGAGGCCGATGGTCTGGACTTGAATGACAAAAAGGCTAATTATGTTAACAGTTGTCTAAATATTCTTTTAAACTGAAAAATTAAAATGTGTGATGGAGTAAACCCAACTGAATGAAAGGCCAAAAAAATAGTCGACCTACAATTTGGAAATATAACGTTCCTCTGATAGTTCTCAATCATCAATAATTTGAAATTATTCTTTTGCATTTTAGCTACTACCACAAAATATATCAATTTCCCAGTCAATATGGCCGACCCTGCATTCATTTGATAAGATTAATTCTTAACTTTAAATATTAAATACATATAGACGAGGATGTCTCTGAAAATATCTAAGCCGTGTTCTTAAACATTGAATAGCAAAACTCGTCCATCGCATTTGAGCTTAGTCCCTGCTAGTCATGAAAAAAGTAAAAAAAAAACGTACTAAAAGACTAACAGTGGAGGGTTTCAAGGTGCCAACAATAAAATAAGCCCCTCAAATTCGGAACCTTGGAATTTTTTTATTTTCAAAAATTCGGACCGCGGAAATGCTACGAAATAAACGCCGGAAAATTTGGAAAAAATTGCGTCTATATGAAGGCACCCTAAGATTATAATGTGGAAACACCCCGTCGTGCATGCTGCGTTACCACAGGGCTAGTGAAAAATGCTCTAATCAACTTTTCATCGCTATTTGTGCAATAAATTCTTCTTCACTTCAAAAATGCATTTACGGAACTTGGGAGGCTCTGTTAGTTCGCTATACGACTGTATACTTTTCAAACTCCCTCATTCCGTAAAGTGACACTTTCGTGGCATATTACGTAATAGTAATTTACGTTATAAGTCCGGTAAACTCAGTTTTACAGTAACGAGTCGAAATGTTTAAGGACGAGGCGACGAAGGAGCCGAGTCATGAATTTTGAGACGAGTTACTGTAAGAGTTTACCGGACGTATGTCGTAATGCGTTTTATTTCATACTGCAGGCACTAAAACTTTGTTTAAAATTGAAAAAATTAAAAATAAAAATTTGAATTCATAATATGGACATCTATGAAATGGAAGTGTTTGTTTTTTGATTGTTTGCCTTGTCCATAGCTAATATAACCTATTCGCCTTGTCAAAACGGGAGAAAATTATAACATTTTTGACGAAGTTCTTCGTAAATCTATTGCACAATTAATGTCAATTTTAATATTTAGTTTCTTTTTAATTGTCATATTTATTAATTTTGTAGTTTTTTAGTAATAAATAGTTTGATTATCGATTTATTTCATTTGAGTCCGGTAAAAGTTTTTACCGGACCTGATACCGTAAAGTCTTATTTTCCGGACTCAAATCGTTAACTTAAACATGGGTGTTACGATGCAGTATGAAATAAATAAATATAACAGCACTCTGTCCTAAAATAATATATAAGGAATATGGAAATTATACTAAATGTAAACTTTGCTTAATAAACATAAAAGTGGAGTTTGTACCAGTATTCGTTTTGAGTTATTTAGTTATAATTATGTCGCGCTCTGAATAATACTGTAATATAAACATGTCAGTGCTGCTCTTATTTCAAACTAAATATTCACTGCTTAAATGGAAAGTAATGTTTAGTGGAGATTAACAAATTTTAATTTAGGTATAGGCTACCTGAATATACATTTAAATTAAGAGATAATTTAATCCAGCTAATATATGTGTAAGTGAGGAAGAAACATTTTTTTCATTTTTTCATTCATCTTCATTCTCGTGGTAACGAGTCTGATACTATGAAGACATCCATAGACTGCTGACAACGTGCTTATAAAATGGAATACATCAAACAAATATAATTCTGAAAAACTCTGACAAATACTACCTATATGGTCTAAGGAAAGAGAACAGCAGTAGGAATAAACTTCATGTTGATCGAAAAAATCAAGAAAGAAGAACGTTCTTACAATTACTACTTTAAAATATTTTTCCCTCTTTTTTTCATTTCATATTTTCAGGAATATAAATAACCAAGAAGCTTCGACTGACTCAGGAATAGATCACAGGAAGAAAGAAATATTAAGATAGATTGAGATATTATACTTTCAAAAAAATAAAGTCTTTTCTTTCTGTTGGAGGAAAAAAATGCATTGCATGCAGACAATAGCAGAGTTCGCCAGATGAGAAAGAGACGCTGACGCATGACGCAAATTATAATTAAAAACTGATTCATGCGTGAATGAAATAAAAGAAAGACATTATTAGTAGCATGACTAGAAAAACGGGTACTATCTAGACTAGAGGCTAAAATGTATTAGATATCTTTCTGATGTTACAGTCAAATGAAAGTAAATGAAAATGTTACCTTCTTGGTGATCTGTTCTCTTTTGGAGATGAATCTTGTACCATTTTCCACAGTGGGCTTTCCTGCATTCTGCATATGTGGTTGTTCCATTCTCTTCTTATCCTTGTTACCCATTCGTTTATTTCTTAAAACGTCGTATCTTCTTCGAATTTCCTGATTCAAGCAGTCTAGTAAACTTCTCTTTTTCAGCATCACTCGTAGTTTCTGAGATACAAAAGTACAAAAAGATTCAAAACTGAGAAAAAGATTAGGTGCTTAAATCTTCGATTTGCAGCAGCTTTTTTCGGATATTCATTCACAAATGTTCACAAAATATTGTTAAAAATGTTTGATAATAGAACACTGCGGAACAATCAACTTTTTCTATAGATAAATATTTTTTTACTAATAGGAGTACATTGTACATACCTTCATGAGTTGAATCCATTCGAAAATCACAATCATCAAATAGCTCAATTTTTTGAATATCTATGCACTATCTCACACGAGAAACTGTTTTTAAATTTCGGAGCAATGACACAAGGACACAAGGCAACTAATACATTGTTCGTTTCTGTGATTCCATTTTCAGTAGTGCACGTGTAATTACAATAAATAAAACCCTCACAAAGAAAATACTATTGTTTGCAATATATATTTACGTAGGTATTACTATACAATCACTGGAATATAAAATAACTTCTAATGGTCTTTCTATAAAATTACTCTTTATCTTTTGTGATAGACTGACTCATATCATAAAAGAATGCTAAAATGATTTCTAATACTTATCTACCGTAAATACTAATTTTCTATAAACTTGCAAGGTCAAGGTGGGCCATATGTTGTTTTATCATTCCCAGTTCCCTTTCCTTGATGTTATGCACATCTGTAGATAACAAATTGAAAGAAACTTCGCTTTAGTCGTGAAATGTGTGTGTTTAGTGGTGGTTGAAAAGTGTCAAGTGTTTTTAAAGACGAACCAAATATGAATACCAAGTAGGTTTATTTTACATTGCTAATGTTAAATAATTAATTAAAATGATTTATTGCAAGTTTGTCATTACGTTTAACACTACTACTTATGTGTATTTTCAATAAATTTAATTTACAGGATGAAGATCAGAAAATTTCTAGAGCTGGTTGACAGAGTGGTTGCAACGATAAGGTAGGATGTTTTATGACAGTATACAGTGATGGGTTATAGTTAATTATTGTTGGTAATTTCATTAAAATTATCATGCAAACAGAAACATTGCCCCCAGGTATAAAAATTCACCTCTTATGCAACATCCTTATTGCCAAAGAAGCAATTTCTATATTTACTTTTTATGGAAAACGCTCTAGGTCTCGGTTGGTGACCTGTACTTCTTTATCATAAATATTGAACGGTAGGAAACCTGTAACTATATTCTTTCTTCCCTAAAATGTTTGCACCGTAGGCCTGGTTTGCTACCCTGCAGGATACGCACTAATAACAAGAAATAAGGAAGTTTATTAAAAATTTATCTCAGATCGTGAACTGAAAGTTTGACGTTCAAGCCTTTTGGTTGAGTATGATATCTTCCCTAAAACTTCTGTACCTTAACCTTGATTTGCATCCCTGCAGAAGCCCGGCCACACTCGTTTCCTATTGTATTAGATGTGAATTAATAAAACTAACATAATAAATGAGAAAGGTTACTGAAATGCTTGATCAAAAGTCTTGCACTAAGTTTGAAATTAAAATCAATTGACAATTAGTATATCGCCTTTTAAATGTTTCTCTTAAGACCTGGTTTACTACCCCTGCATGATAAAGTAATCGTATGGTACAAAACTTTAATTTACGATCTTCTTAATTTTTTGCGGTTTTGTCTTCATATGCTGCCCTGTAAGACCCACATTTGTTTGCCATACCACAATAATAAAAATAACGTAAGAAATTAGGACGATTATTAATGTATTTTAAAATCGTCCTGTAAGCGTTTATAGCCCCAACTTAAGAGTCTCTCGATTCTATCTCTGTGCTACGCCCGCCTCACAAAAGTATTGAAAATAACCTGTGTTTAGAAAAGTTATCCCATTAGGTAGCATTTCTAACTTTATTTCTACTATTACTAGAAACTCATCCTAGTTTAAATTGTACGTATCCACCAAGAAAATACCTATCTGTTTTGTATTTTAGAAACTTCTACGTGAAACGCACTAATTAACTTAACTGGTGAGAAATTAATTATAATAAGTAATTATATTAGCGTATAAATTGGTTTAGAAACGCTAAGGAATAATAAATATAGGTTGGTTGTATGTATTTTATTTTTTATAAACATCTTTGTTAATAATAATCATAAAAATAATAATAGCAATAATCAACAATTAATTCTAAGTAAACGTTCATTAACTTACGTTAGTCTATTTACAAAATACCCTAGTGATTAACAAAATGTTTCTAAAGACTTAATTAATATGCTTTAAACCAATAAATTAAAGTAGAATGGATTATCTATTTTGGCATCAGTGTATAAATAGGAATTTATATCTCAAAATTAATAATTATTTAATAATAAGTAGATAAATATAGAGAAATACTACTCCTGTTTTATAAAAAGTTCGTTTTTCTTCTAAAGGTATTGTAATAAATATTTGAACACAACAGCTTCTGTAGTAACGATATATAATTACAAAACATTCAAATTGTAATCTTATTTTAACCAATCGCTAAAAACTCTCTTTTTAGAAATTTGGACATAAACAAATTAAAAGTTCAATAGGCGACAAATAGAATCAGAGAAAACAAGACGCATTCAAATTTGGCACGTAATTTTAGTATTTTGAAGCAACTTATTTAACACAAGAGTTAAAAAATTGAACAATTTTTTTTTAAAGACGGAAATAATAAATTTGTGAAAAAGCCAAAGAAGGTCTAATAAATAACAACAATTAGCATTGCTTACATTTTCTGCACCACTTCAAGTTAAATAAATAATTTAAAAAAGATTTGTTATGCTAATGGAATGGCTAATCTTTTAGCACAAATAAATTTCGAACATTCCCTCTTTTTAACAGCTTCAATGACTTCTTGTAAGTGATGGGAAACGCTCTGCATCACTTCCGGCTGTACTCTGAAATAACAACAATTACACATTAATTAAAATTGAAGCTAGTGGAAGAGAGAAATTTATTGTAACAAAAAATGTTTAAATAGTTATGATGAGGAAACTCCATAATTCATCCCCCCACCCTGCTTATCCTGGCTCAGTACACGAAGAGCTATTCACGGGTCTAACATGCCCCAGCATTGACCCCCCCCCCCCCCAAAACTATATTAACGGGTTGATTCCTCCTTGGTATATAATTTTGAAAATCCCTTTCAACGAGGAATCGAACCCGTCACCCCGGTACCATAACTCATACTCACGACCAGGTCCCCATGGTTCCGTCCTTTATTTATTGCAGTTGCATGTAATTCCGCTAATATAAAATTAAGTGTTTTATATATAGCATGTTTCGACATAAATTTTGAAACCGTTTAATCTGTAATCTACTCAGCTAAATGCGAAAAAGCTAAATTCAAGTAAAACTTTCGTCGACAAATCACTGTCCATACTAAATTTTGTTTTTATACCACAAAATTAATTATTATCACTTCATTATTCAAAATATGACAAACAAATTAATATAAACAAAATAATAATGTTTGAAAGATTTTACAACTTATGGAAATAAAAGAAAAGTTGACTAAATTTGCTAACACCTGTTTTCGTGTTAAAACCTGTCAGTCTTAAATTTATACTTCCTTTATTAAGTATCACAAACATATGCGAAGGTAAACACCTGTTGTGATGACATTTTATAACTGTATAACCTTAGTTTCATAAATCATATTTGGATTTGTTTGCATAAGATATCGAAAAGGTAAAGTACGGATGCAATTTCTTTTAACCGGACACTAATAAGTATACTTTCAATTTCTATAGCAAATTTCGATTTCATCTAAAATGTGGTTGTTCTACATTTATTTACGTTGATACAAATCGAGATCTAGATAACAATATTTTTAAAATAAATAAATTCTACTTTCCAATTTAGAAAGTTCAAATTTAAAATTAAAATTAAATAAATGAAAATATTATTTCTTCTGATTTACTCAATGCAGTAGAATTAATAAAATATTGTTTTTAAGATAATAATTGGTTTCCAAATAAGGGAATACGATTACAGCTATAGGTTATTACTCAAGGTTCAATGTTTATAGCGACCGCAACCGCAGAATCATACAAACCCTTTGTTATTGATAAATTTACCTTTAATTTTATTTATTTCTGACAGGGATCATAATAAAAATGGCGGTTTTCAAGTTCATAATCCTTATAAAAGAAGAACAATATTAAAAAAAGTTCTATAAAAGTATATACAGAGGGTCTATCAGAAAGTGACACATACACTAAACCCTACCCTAAATTACAATTTATTATAAAATTTGGAAGAAAGGCATACAAAACTAATTATCAAAAATTTACTCCAAAATTATTTGTCGTGAAATAGTGGAGCAATAAATGGATAATATTTATTAGAGGTGGTTTGCTTATAAATGCACTGGAGCTTGTGTCCCACTAGAAACCCCAAAGAAACCTCAGTTTTTATAATGAAACTTTAAAATTGTATGTAGTACTCTAAATACATATTATTAATACGCAACCCCGTACCTAGTAGTATGCAAGAGTCGCCTGGGATGTAACTGGGGCTTCCAAAAGCTGTAACCTACGTACTTGCTTTGTTTAATTATGTCTGTTAGAAAGAGATCGTTGTTAGTATGTGATTTACAACATGAATATGTATTAGGAAAAATTCGACATATTAGGGGCACATTCCTACTTGTCACTTTTGTAATAGCAAAGGGCCCTGTCTCTGTTGTAAAATTTATAAAATTGAAAAGTAACAAAATATATTAGGTAACGGTGAAGAGAAATAACTAAATTATTCTCTATAAAATAAAGTCGTAAATCGCAGACGAATCTCATAAACAATAAAAATCGAGAGTTAGTATTTAAAGGAGCTGTAAAAAGTTTTTATTCGCAATCGGCAATCATCATAGTATAATATGACTTTTTCTAACCTTTATGAGGTTTGAAAGTACCTCATTTCTCGTTGTTTCTCGTTGAAAAGCATTTCTTTAGATTGGAAAATGACAGTTCTACTTGATGGAAATTTCATTCTAACGTCCCGATCCGAATGACTGAGACGCGTAGCGTATTAATGAAACTTTTTCCACCTCGCATGTAATATACTATTATTTTAACCGTTATAGCATCACTTCAACATTAACTCTAGTCACATACTACTTGCTTTAGAGTAAATAAAAACCTCTTAAATAATACATGTTCGGGTGTGTATTTAATGTGGGCTATTACATTGTTACCTACTTATCTTCTAGATGATAAAAGTGAATAAATTGGGATCCATTAAGGAGTCTCTTTTAATCTGAATTTTATTTAAATATCATGTTTGAACATAAAATTCAAACTTGTACAGACAGCTTCTAAAAATTCCTTACGAGAAAAAGTGTTTCGGAATCTTATAGGTTCCTCTATCTTCAGTGGGACTAAAAACTATTTACTTTGACAACAGAAAGTACAAGTCCAAAAGTCTTCTGCCTCACTACGGCGCTTAGAATCCGTTTTCATTTAATAATTACTAATAACATTCGACCTAAAGTATGAGGAAAAAAGAAAGGTTCCAACTACGGATAGGTATTCGTAACAGAAAACACGCAAGCGCATCTATTTTTACAGAAAAGGGTTCGTGCGTAGTTTGGGTCCTTCATTAAAGAAATTTCCAGGATCATAGTTTAATTTAAGCAGAGGTTGAAGTTTTTCTGCTACGGCTGTAAAGTTTGGCAGACGAACGGAGCAACATATTGCTAATGTTTAGATTTTAGAAACTGCCGTAGTCCTGCTACACGATTGCGCGTCAACTGCTTTTCTCAATCGGCAATGTAACTTTGCGCTTTTAATATACAAATAGCTAGTAAGCTGCTTTTTAAATCGTCTTTAACATATCTAATCCAGACACCATAGAAATTTACAATATTTTCTAAAATTTTGAATAGGTGCATAAATAACAGTTTTTTTCTTAGAAATTTGTATTTGAATATTTTTTAATACAACTTAAACAACTTTTTGTATTAATTTCCAAAAGGTTATGGATGAAAAATTAACCTTTTAATAAAAGGTCATATTCAACATGCAAACCATTTGGTAGAGTGCGTAGTGAAACTATTTTACGAATATTGGGTAACGTAGACAGGCGAGCATTCATTATTCGCATGCCCACATTCCACAACATAACACTCATGAGGATGAGCTAAGAATGTTGATTTGCCTCCAGCTCCAAGTCGTTACTTTCACTCTGACCCAGACACAGATAGCCGAGAGCCTTCTCTGCAATTGTATATCAATAATTGCAGTTGCAACTCATGAAAGCTTTAAATCGCGTTTTGTAGCCTCATATCATTACCAATAAAAATATAAATTATTAAAGCCTCTACTTATTGTAAACCGTGGGAAAAATAAGCAATATTTTGTAATTAGGTTTCTGGATGCTATATTCACTTGACATTTTACTGTTTGTTATTAATTTTATGCGTTGCAATATTTAATCATAGAAATATCAATGAAGTAATTCCCAAAAAACCTTAACAAAATGTAGGTCAACGCCCACTTTAATATTATTTTTTATAAAAGTAACTGTCATATTATTATATCAGTTCTTGATTTGACATTAAAATTATATAAGAACGAAACAGTTATTTTTATACCCAGTGCCCGAATGAATGTTTTGACTCGGCTAACGCCTCGTAACAAAATTGAAATTCTCACCCACTAAAATATTTCGTGCACACAACACAAATAATATTTTTTGTAACTGTATTATATTATTATTTTTTGTAGCAGCTATGAAAAGTCTTATTTGAAGTAAAAAGGATCGTGAAAAGAAGTTTATGCACAGTGTTTAAAAAATTGTACACTACGGTCTCATAATAATGTGAAAAGTAAACTTTCTCGGTACCTATGACTCGTGTTTTTCTTGTGTAAATTGACTTTACCTTCATTTATTTTCAATTTTTTACCAATTGATGCTCCAACTTGTATTTGCACAATGAAATGAACCCAAAACTAAATCAAATGAGTTTCTTCACCTTTAGTATACTTTTCTAGATAGTTGGGTTGGTTATAACTCACCGGAAGTGTCAATTCTCTTTGCTTACTCTTCAGTTATTTATTTTTATAACACCGCACAAAATACCATTACGCAACCAAACGTTCTCTAAAGGTTTCGAACGCAAAAGCATTCCTTAGACAGTCACAATAATGTAGAAAGTAGTTTTTTGTTAGTTAGTCTCATTGATTACCCATGGTTAACGTATAGTAATGTAGGCCGGAGAAAGCGAACTTCTTCTGCTTCACCTCTGTTCAAACCTCGAAGCTACAACGCATTCCCACCACACCCAATAAATAGTCTTTAGAAACATAAACTATGTGCCCTAGGAAATAAATTTCTTATATTTGTACTTACATCGACAATAATGAGTCCATTTTCTTCTCCATAATCACGACCTCATCAGAATTCTGTCGAACCA
Organism: Hemicrepidius hirtus; assembly: GCA_963082805.1. Lineage (NCBI taxonomy): Eukaryota > Metazoa > Arthropoda > Insecta > Coleoptera > Elateridae > Hemicrepidius > Hemicrepidius hirtus. Next base: position 11,280,602 of record OY720167.1, read on the forward strand.
TGACCTCGCAGAAAAGCTTTTTAGCGCAAGGTGTGTCGGACCATAGATGAGGAGATGTTAAATGCTGCAAATCGTCCCTTTCCACATCTCCAACTAATTCTTGTAAATACTGTTCGTCCATTGTTTGTAAACTTCTTCGTATCCTTCTGTGTTCTGCTGCTTCTTGTTGGTTGTTGGCTTCTTCCATAATCACAAGGATGTCGTTTGGGTAACCCATTCCGCGAATTCCTCTCATGTTTTCAGGTTGTAAAAACCTTCCAACCGCGGCAGCCCCTAAACCTAAAGCAGCTCCTCCTGCAACAAGTCCTAAGGCAGGGAGAATAATAGAACCTCCTACTGGAGCTACAAAACCAACTTTTTCTTGAGCCCTTTGGGGGGTAGGTACAAGACCTAAATTATGGGTTATTTTATGTGTTGCTTCAACTATGGGATCGAAAACTGGACGTGTTAGTTGATGCATTCTTTCAAAACCACTTTGCACGTTATCTTTTATACTTTCTGTGATTCTCAACCAAAATGGTTGATTGGTTTTCTTATTAATATAGTATCCATTGTAAGGATAGTTAGCAATGTCTTTCTTATAATATTCAACGCTGTTAAGGTTGTTGGTATAATAGGGGGATTGTGAATAACGCCCACCTGATTCCAAATCTTCGTTAGCGTTTAAATCAACATCGTATGGAGAATGGTTAACATCGTTGTCTTTAATTCCTGATTCATATTCGTTTGTTGATGATTCCTCTTCGGCACTTGCTTTGGCAGGCTGTACACCTAAATCAGGGTGGGCGTATTGCAAAATTGGTGTACGCACCCCTTCATTAAAATTAACATGACTGAGTTGAGTACTTGGAGGACTGTAGAGTACGGAATTAGGATAAGAAACACTTCCAGGAGCTTGCAACATTCGTCTTTGTATCTGAGGTGTGTTTTCTGTTACGTACGATCTATACTTTCTCCTAGAAAAATAATCCCTTTTCGATTCTTGCTCGTTTATTTCCTTAATATAATCTATGAGTTTAGAATTTGCATTTCTGGAATTATCCGCAACGGAAAAAGGTCCCATACCTTCACTGCTACTAAATTTTACGAAATGACTATCTTCATTTTGAAAAGGTTTCTTTGATGGTTTGTTATCACTTACTGAGAACGGACCAAAAGAGTTTCGACTTTGTTCGTTTTGAAAATTATCAGACGTTGAGAAAGGTCCAATCCCTCTAAACTGTTCTGGTTCTTTTCTAATTTTACTTGGATAAACTAGTTCTCCAATTGGAACAGCTGCTGGTGGTTTATAACCTTTTTCATAAGGAACCAATTCTCCGTTAATGACTCTTGCGTTTCTCCATACTTTCTCATCGCTTTCATCGTCAGGAACTCTTACGCCGTGAACGACTGGGATTCCATCGGAATCTATTTCCATAAGGGAACGTCCTTTTTTGGTACGTTCGGCAGGTTTAATGAAAATATCTCCAGATCGAATTGTTACCGGTTTTGGCACGTGGGGAATTCTAAAATAAAAAATTACAGGTTAAATTATATAATTGCTATGAATAGAAATATTATTAATGGATGTGGTCGAGTAGGTGTTAGGATTTGACCTTTCTAAACCTTTACATCTTAATAGCATTGTGATTTGTGTATGTATTCATGCGTATGTAGGAATAATATAAGCTGGACACATGTTAAATTTTTTAAAAGACACCCACGCTAACAATTTACAGAATTGTAATTCGTATTTTAAAAGTTGTATGGGTTTTGTACACTTAGCGAAATCTGAAGAAGATAAATTGTTTTATTTTCATTTGCAATTCAATTTTCAAATAAATTGCAGATTCAAAGGGGAGTTCAATGATACCTTCCTTGCAATATATTTTATAAATAAAAATTTTCTCTTAATTCTACTGTTCCTTCTTTGCCAAAAGCAACATATAGCTCACGACTGTGTCAAAGAAATTCTGCTCAAAAGTGCTGGACATAATTATTCCCCTGTCCGAGGACAGAATAATTATTGCACACCAAAATAATTGAATTTTCTCGAATTTTTCTATCGGTCCGAAGATAATACAGCATTTTTCAATGGACATGTAATGATGGCTATTATTCGCTAGGGTTAAATTTACGAAACGTGCGCTAAACCTTACAGTTGCAGCACCAAAACGGTTCCACTTCTGCTCCTAATACAACAATTTACCATTTCTTGTTCATAATCCTTTCTTTTTCTTCGTTAATTCAAATGAAAATTTTAAAACACAAATTCTCTTTTATCCATTTCCAAAGCCCCCTGTTTTTATTTATAATTTTTAATATCGCAAACTAAATAATTTGGGAATTATAAACATTATTATTTTTTCACTAGCAAGACCTCTGATCCAACCTTTAATTCTTTTAAGTTATATAACAACGTTTACCAAATATCCGCATTGATCTTCAGGTTGATTGCTTGAGTTAGCATTGAAATCTCCATACAATCGCTTTGATATATTTATAAACCCGTGTGTTACGTCTATAATTATATTATGAATGGATAAATAAAAGTTCCATATCATTGTTTACAACTTATCGGTTGTATTAATACAACCTAGTTTATGTAACACATTTTATTTTTTTTTTAATTATTATTGAGTATTTAATTATTACTTGCAAACAAAATAAAAGAAAACAGCGTGTTGGTGTTTTGATTGCCTCACTTTACTATCTTGTAAAATTTCCTATTGGCAAATTGATGGTTTCTATATTAACAATCGCACGATAGTGGAATAAATAATTAGATCAACGTCTCTTTAGTATGTAATTACTAACAGTGTAGTGTTAAACTACGTGACTGTTTTTTCCTAAGGTGTGAGTTATTATTAGACTAATCATTTACGAAACCAAAATTTAAGTTGTATACCATGTACGAACTATAATTATCTTGTAAGGATAAAAATCTTAATTACACCTCACCTATCACTGCTGACAACACTTCCTATATTGTTATTGATCGATTTCTCTTCGCTGGCATTTTTCACCAACGCAAACGTGTCCAATCGAATTAAATTTGGTTGCAGATACACTGACTGCACTGGAATCCAGTTTGAATAGAACGACCTGGTGAGTTCACCATCTTTTTTTGTTTCTGTGCTTTGGGGTGCAGACGACGCGGTGGATAACTTAGATTTCGCGTCTCTTCTTTTAACGATTAATTGAGCTACATTTCCATCTCTTGTCATAACGTTTAATGTTTGAGTGTCCTCAGGATTTAAACTTTTGGCAACTCGTAATTCTGTTCTGGTTACTGTTGGTGATGGCATTACGGTTTCAGCCGCTTCTGTTACAAAAATCAGTGCTGCCATCGATAATGACAAAAGCGCCTGCAAAAAATATATTTATATAAATAATAAATATTAAATAAAATATATTTAGTTAAATATTGGTTTAATACAGTTTCATGTATTTAAAAGTTTTACCCTGCAGTATCAAATACAGAGAGGTTAAAAAATAGCTGCTTTGAAATTGTTTCAATATAAAGTTTGTTTGTATTTTAGGATCAGTTTTTTTAGTTCTGGTTTAGCAGAACCGGGGTTTAAACCAGGACTGAAAAACTGGCCTTTAATTGATTTCATTCTACACTGAAAATTTACAACCAAGTAGATGTAGTTCTTTTATCTTTTATAACCACTGTGTGTGTATAGACGTCTAACATTTCGCAATTATTATCAAGAAAGTATTACAACAAATGTGATTTTATATAACTTTACAAGAATCTCGTATTACAACAAGAATTTACTTTTAAGTTTAACGTGGATAAAGGACCTGCTTTAAATTATTTCTTTAATGAAAGGAAGATCTGTAATTGGGGTAATTAAACCAAAGTATGTTGCACGTTAATAAAAGGCCCTTTCTCTGCATAATTAACAGCAAACAATGTTGACTGTTTTCAGTGTAAGTAAAAACTCTACTTGATATTTACAAATAATAACCAGAAGCTTTATATAAGGATCGTATTTGCGAAAAGAAAAATTACATCGACGAGAACATTTATTTAGAAAGATAAATAAATTCGACATTATGCCGTCGTGGTTTCTGCAAAAGTGAAATCTGATTTGGCACCCCATGATCTTTCATTCAAATCGATGAATCTTAAATATTTTTCTCAGATAGTGAAACTATACAAGTCCTGGATCATTACAATGGTATAGCGAGACCAAACCCCTCTCAGGGGTTGTAATTCCTGCAGATACACAATAAAACGAATTACCAGGAATTATACACTTTGTAATTTTTTCAAACCACACTGTCATTATAAAAATTATCGACGTGCAAGAAAATGACTCCAAACGAAAACCTCCCTAAACTCTTTCGTCTCAGAACTTCGTGAAGCTTTCCCAAGATTAAATTATCCTACGTTCCATAAATAAACGTCCTCCCTTGTAAAAACAACATTATCTTTTCCACAGAAGGTTTTCCTTTGAACTTCTTTGTTGTTGGTACACTTGAATATTTATATTAAACATGAATGAACGTTTACTAAAAGGTTTTTTTTTTTATTAACATCAACAAAACTTACGATCTTTTTAATTGCTTTAAATGACGTTTCTGAACATAAAAAAATGAATATTTACTTTTAGTCTAATTAAGGCAATACCAATAAAAATTTAAAGGTGTTAGCAATAAAACAATGCATCCTTTTATATGCTTGTCCTAGAAGAATAGTGAACATGTTTACTTATCGGTACAAATTTATGGGTAAAACTCGTTTTCTCTTATACAGTTATACTGAACAAAAAATAAGTGGAATTAGAGGAGTGCAAGTATTTTCTTTTATTATTTGAATTTAATTGAGTACGAAGAAATTATTCTGGTCAGTTAAAACTTTAAATGAATGGAGTATAGATCATAAAAGAAATGTTGTGGCGGAAGGGGGGGAGTCCCCTATAAACAAATTTCAACATGGATTTACAGCATTATATAAAGCTACTCCTATAGCCATAATAATTTTTTTTTGATATATTGCTTGTACTATTTTTTAAATTACGCATTCCTGCCAATATACAGGATGGGCCAGCTAATAATATTTTATAATAACTATGAAATTGGTATGACATGTGGTTAATAGTGAAATAAATGAAGCTTTTATGTGAAAAGTTATAACCAGAAACGTGAGGTATTGTATTTTAAGGAATATTCACACCATGTTGGTGTTTGATGTGCCAAGATGACAATTTACATTTTTGCCGTTACTTATTAAATATTTATTTAATAGAAAGCCTGTTTTAGGAAATCATATAAAACCTGTATTAATAAATCAAATGCAATAACAAACATTAGCTTGCATTGCTTTCTTTTCAGAAACACGATGTATGCTGTCACGTAATCAAATGTAAATCAATAATTTATTAGAATAGATTATTCGAAGCAGGAAACACACGTAGATAAAAGATAACGCTCATCATTTATCAAAACGAAATTTCTAAACTAGTAGTAAACATTTCCTGATGCATGGTCACTTAACAACCATTAGCAGATTAACGACTTTAGCTGATGTTACTTGATCAACAAATAATTCTTGGGTAATTGCGAAAAAATCTCTAGTTTCTGATTTCACTCGATAAATTTCTCCAACTAGTTACATGTTTTACCAGAATATTGTGGTCAATGTATAAAATTATAGTATGTATGGTATAATTAGTATTCATACATTATTACAACAGCACTTGCAATCTGTTTAACGTTAAAAAATATTGATATTTAATTAAATAATATTTTAATCGAACTATTTCCCACACCATATGTCAAGAGAAATTTCCGTTGCAAATTAGTGGTTTACAGAAAATTTTTAAACGTTTGATAAAAACCGAAAGCGAATACCGAAAGAAAACCGTGTCATTCTTTGTAGAATGCTAGTGACAGTGACCCACATTTTGCTTTACAACCAGTAAGTTGATATTATTTCCGACTGTAATATTGTTATTCATACTTTATTGATTTTTATACATTCATAAAAAATTAATATTTTATTTAGGCGAAAATTTTCGAAATTTTATGTTCAAAAACGTAAAACTAAATTTATGTAAATTTAATTTTTTATTTTCTAAAAATTATTTTAGATAACGTATCTAAAGATATTTGTTGATAGTTTTTACGTCAAAATAGAAACTTTATGTTTTAATAAAACACAGTCGTAAACATTTTATAGCTGTGTTTCCTTTGTACATATAGCTTCTGAATCATACCTTAGAAAATTAGTTCTTAGATATAAAATTCCAAAATTTGTCTTGCATATTAAAGTGTGAACTCGTGGTAGCGTGTGAACCTTTTTTTTTTTACTTTTTTTAAGGCATAAAACAAACCAAATAAGATAATAGAATAAGGCCCGGTTTATTCACCTACCAGTAAAGTCCCCAGTAACTACTTGACAATTAACTCTATAGGTTACCCGGGTAACAGGACTAATATAGTCCTGTTACCCGGGTAACCTATAAAGTTAATTGTCAAGTAGCTACTCGGGACTTTACTAGTAGGTGAATAAACCGGGCCTAAGTTTAATAGAGTTCAGGTTTCCCCATTTTTATGAATTATTACTGTTACAGGAAATTATAATTAATTACGTGATTTAAATTAACACGAGTGTTTTTTTTTTCTAACGAATTCAGAAAGAGTCGTGGACTTGGTATTGCCCTATGCATACGTTAGACGGTATAGCAAAGTTTCTAGAGATTCCATTTCTAATAAATCACCTTTATATAAGTTATTGCTGTGAGAAGCAAAAGTCATCAACAAAACCTTACCATTGATTGTTTTACACTAAGATATCTATTCCATAATCTTTAATTTTCTAGTCCCGAGGGTGAGGCTGGCCGAGTGTGCAAATTAATTACAAAGTGACACTGACTTAACTCTAACTCTCACTAATTGCCTTCAAAAACAAGATACAGAAGGTTATTTAATGTATAAATGTAATAATTTTTTGTTGTTATAGAAGTTTTAATTTTATTACACATTCTTATTATCTGATCAGTTTAGTTCTTTGAAGTTTATTATCACATTCAGCTTTACGTGGAAACTATTTGTTAACAATTTCTAAGCTATAATAAAATTTTGTATTTATTTTCTGAAGAACAGACTTTGTACAATACAAAGTGTTCCTAAAAGAGTGAAAGAACACTAAATAAAAAATTCTAATGCCATTTTGATTTTTTCGTGCTGGTTTCGGAGTGATTCTTAGTCAAAAATTCAGACTTCCGTTTACATCTCGCCCAGGACGATCATAATATTTATGGAAATCTAACGTATACATGGGTGCGATGGCATTGCGTAGACAACTAACACGCACGTCTTTTGAGACACTGAGCAACGGTGAAAGTAGGTGATGTGAAGAGGCCCCAAAGTGATTGACTTGAGACTTTCTTCAAAACTGCACCCTTGAAAATATTTTATGAATAACTTTAACTGTTACATCCTATTACGTTATGTTAGATTCTTGGTATCAACAACCATTTCTGAATTTAAAACAATGCTATATTTTTTTTTATAACAGCTTAGGCACCAAAACGTAAATTTCAGTTCCAATTAAAATAATAAATTTTAATTAAGCAACCTCTTTAAGAATGTCTAGGATTTAAAAGTAAGTTATTTGAACTCGTAACCTACCAAGAAAAATAGCTTTAGTGTGCGAATGGACATGCAAAGGTGTTAATTGGCAACTCTTCACATAGAACACATGTAGGTTGCGATTTTTTACGGTGACGCTGTATTATAACCACAGGCCGTAACAATATTGCACAGCAGGTCATCAACATTGGTGAAACTAAACTAAACTTATTATCTCTGCTATATTCAGTATTCAACTGCAATAAGGGTTATGTTTTATTTAATTTATTATTGTTCTACATTATTTAAAGTTTTTTTGAGTAATAGACTAATCTGTAATCTAAGAGAAAAACTTACAGATAGTAAAATTAGGGAAGGTCAAAAGAAATGTATTAGATTAGAAGCAAATAGCTCTAAAAACATTATTTTTCTCTCTCACGTACCATTGTAAATCGACCAACAATCTACAATCTACATTTTGGAAAAATACACAAAGGACTTTGCTTCTACAGAGCACAGGCTCCTTTTTCCCAATAGAAGGGTAGGAATATAATGCCGAAGAAAATTTTGGACCCTAAACCGGCAGAAGACAAAGGTGAAAATCACGTAAAAGCGATGGCTGGATAGCGAAGCAGAAGACTTAGCTACACTAACGATGGGAAAGAGAAGGTGCGAAACGTTGGGCAGAAAAGAATCGGGAATCCAGACCCTATAGATGGAAATTTTGTATCAAACTCGTTCGAAAACGGACTGATCAGCCTCGCTTGTTGCATTTCGTGCTGGCTACAGAATTCAAAGATCCGTGTCCGAAGTACGCGGGTTCAAACCTTCTTACTGAATTGTTATTACTATTTTCTGAATTTAAAGCATTCCTTCCACTCGTAAAACCCTGCAAGTTCCATATAGCTGTTGACATCCTGACACGATAACTATCCCTCGTAGAATTATCAATAGATACTCCATTTAGGGAAAATTCTCTAAGGCTCTAAATGCAAGCAATCTCACACCGAGACCTGGATACATTTTAATAAAGATTAACCTACACAATTTTTTTAAATGTTGATAAATGCAAAATCAAAACAAAATGAAATAGTTTAACCCGATCGAACTCAATAATATGGTGAATACCTACCAGTTGGAATTCCATTAAAAGTGAAATTCTTGGAATTTATTAATGAAAGTAATATCTGGTACTTTTATAAATCAAGTTCTCTATCACGAAACCTTTCCCACATATTTTCTAGAAAGAATGTTTAAACGTGTGCTTACTAGTTCTAAATAAAGACATCCTAAAATTTGGGATCGAACTAGTGTGTAAATTTTTTTTAATGTAATTGTGGAAATGGCCAATAGTTAAAATAGAATGACAAACTAGAATTTAAATATAAACGGGGCAATATAATACAACAGAGTGCGCATCATATTTCATGCTAACCAGGAGTACGAACTATGAAGGAAGACATGAAGCTTTGATACCTCTTGTACAGACTGGATATTTTTTATGAATTTGGTTTACTTTAAAATTTTTGTCCTGGCCATTACTTATTTATGACTGACCTGAACCTATTTAAATTTTCGTTTTAATATTGTTTAATAATTTTATAATAAACAATCTTAGCTGCCTATTTGAAAACATCATTAAGTATCAAAACGTCTAGGCACGAAATAAGAGAATGTAAATTTTTTTTTCTTTCGAAAAATTGCATTCCTCAGATTCAGCTATTAACCTGAATACCTATTTTATCGCATATTTCTCCTTCGCTCTTTTAATACCTAAGATTAAAATAAATTAAAACGTTTTGAAAGTGAAGTTGTTATCTTTTTTTATAATTATTATAAAGAAGACTCGTAATCGCGATGTATTGTTCACATTTAACACGTATTTTAAACATAATTGGGGAAAGTCTTTCGTTATTATTACAGCATAAGGCAACTTTTTAAGATTTTGAAACAATAATTATTACAAGTCCGTTCTAATGAGGTTCTCCTGTAATTGTTTTAAGTACAGGAAAATCATTAGTCAAGTAAAACTGTCGGTACACATTTTATTTTTAAGAATCTGTTACAGTTTTTCTCTTCTATAGTTTGCTAATTGTGTTTAACTTTCGTGATCCTACAAAATGTAATGTTTTTGTATAATTATTAATTATACATGTCTACACTACAATTCTCTTTAATTCTGCGGGTATAAAATACCATCTCTTTTCGTTTCCTAGGCAATCGCTTTGAATTTCATATAAACGTCAGAGTTTGCGCTCGTTCTAACCTGTGAAGGTAGAAAGAAAGAGGTATAACTAAAAATGGTTCGGTCGAACCGCAAAATTACACCACATTTGAATGTATATTCTAGATGTTCCGCACAAAACGTAGTGACACAATAATTATACTCAAATTTAATTAGTTACAGTTAGCTGAACCTTTTTTTCCCAAGAAACTCTAATTTCTTAAATGTTGCTCTAGTTATTTGCGTCCTCGATTTAATTCAAAAATGTAATAATTCTGTCTTTCTTTTTCAAAATAATAATAAAAACCGTATACAACGGGAAGTGTTCCACATTTTTAAAATGCAAAATAATTTAATAAATATTTGGATTGGTTTCCTTTACATTTCACAAATATTTTTAATTAAATATCGAATTTATTAGGAAATATTTAATTACATACTTTCTTAAGTGGTTTTTAAGCGAACGTTACTTTAAAAGTCGAGAATTGCTTCAAATACACTTTCAAAGATTATTTTTAACCCATAAACATAAATTTTGTAATTTTTTGCTATGATGTAAACAACCTCAAAATCTTTCCAAGCTTATCTGAACTACGTCATATTATAAAAATTTCGGGCTTCTTTTTTGTAATAAGAACTACGAAGGCGTATCACTATTAATATCAAATTAGAAAAAAATTCTTAAAAATATTACGTGTGTTACGTCATGATCTACTAAATTCTTATAAGACTAGATTACATGCGTATTTAACTAAAATTGACTTTGCTTTTAAGGCCAAGAGTTTACTAAACAAGAATTACGGATATACAGGATGCTTCAAATTCATAGCAACTATTGATATCTAACTTGCCTTATGATAAGTTTGTAATGGATAAAGGGTGAGGTCTCGGTATGCTAACCTCTGGCAGCTCATTTTAAATAAACACTGAGAATGTTTCCTATCCTAGAGGAATTCCAACATCATATTGTTCTACTAGTTAACCGATAAGGGAGGATGACTAACCCCTAAAGTTCAAAAATTACACTGTACTTATACCAAATCTTACTAGCTTGTGAATATTAAATTATTTTTGATCGGTATTTTGACACGATCTCCAACAGTTAACTTTAATACAGTTAATTCTCATTATTATTTAAACTAGTTGATGGTAACGAACAATTCTGAAGGATCGTTAAAATTAAACAATTACATATTTCTGTGCAAAACTCCACAACGAGGACAACATTCTAAATTACCATTTCGTGCAAATATTTGAAGTTTTTCACGACTTTTAATGCTTGTGTTATATTATTTAAAGTATCACAGTAGATGATGTAAACAGTAACAACATTCAGAAAAAGGTGGAGGTGTACACATCCCCTGGACTTTCCCATACTAAAAATAAACATTTCCTTTTTGGTATTCAACAGTAGTTCGCGTGGCAGCATTGGAAATCACTTGAATGCGTAGCGAGAAACACCAGACTATACGGGTTCGATACGTACAGAAGAGAGACAGGCATCTAATTTACTACCGCAGCGGAAGTTCGCGATTTTCTCATCAACCGTACATTTTAGCTATATGACTACCTTATACTATGTGATAGACAATTCAATTCTGCATTCAATTATATAATAATATACAGGGTGTTTCATTTAAAATAACAAAGTTGCTTATTGTACTGTGAAAACCAAACACCCTGTATACGTGATATAAATTTAGAAGAATGCAGAGCTATATACTGAACAACTTTTATATTTAAACTTTTTTCATATTTTGACTAATAACGGAGCTATAGAAGCATCAATTGCTGAACAGTTAAAATTCGTTGGAGATTTCAACGCTGCGTTAGACAAGTAACCCTCCGTGTATTTAAAACAAACCGCAGAGTAATTAAAAAAATATATGTATGGATTCAACGACTTTTAAGGAATTACACCTGCAATTTAAAGAGAAAAAACACGTATTTCCGCGAAAATCTCGATTTCGAAAATTTTCATGATATCAATACTTCCCATATCAGTGGTGGTATGGGAAAGTAAAAATTCAAGGAGGTATAATCTGTAAGAGGATTCAAACCCTAATCCTTGTCATTTACAGCTTGAGGAACGCCTGAGCCACTGTATCTACCCCCGAACTGTTTTAAATTAGAATCCCTTCTTTAGTAAATTAGGTATAAGTTTTATAATGCTCATGTTATATTCATTTAATATACAAGGTGGACAAAATAAAATTGGAAAGGTACGTGGCTGCATCCTAGAACCCCGAATTACAATTTACTACTGGTCTCTACTCTCTTATCCCTAGAAACTACAAAAATACATTCTTGTTCTGATTTTGGCATGTAATCGTCAAATATCAATCGAACTGTCTTAAACGCCACATAGAACTGAAAATCACGATTCCTCGAAATAGAGGATATACGACACAGAAGAAGATAGACTAAAATAAAAGTACATAATTTTTATACGACAATCTTTTTATTCATTTGATCCGAATATAAGTATATAATAATCTTCTCGTCCTGTTTGACAAGGTCGCTTATGTGATCATTCAACTTGAAACACTTGTCCATAATCAGAGAAGCATAACTAGTTATATCTTGTTTATATACTTAATTCTGTTTATCAGATTACTGTTATTTAATCCACTAGACTTCTCTATCTAAATTTGTAAGGAGGTATAAAACATAGCTGAAGGCACTACCATACATAAAAGAATATTGCAAACTTGAAAACCAAAAGGAAACGTCAAGGCAACTAAATCTGAATTTCATAACCAGTATGTAATAATGGCTATTATCCACGAGGTTAACCCTAGTGAATAATAGTCATTTACATGCAAGTAAAATTCTATACTTTGTCCACGACTATTACTAAACGATAACAATTTTTATAATAATTTATATAATTCGGTTATAACAATTTAATTAATATAACACCAACTTCTTTAGATAAAATTAATTTATAACACCCCGTATATTTTTCAATTATTAAATACAGGATAAATTTCTAACTTAACTTGAAACAATTTTAATTAAAAAATATTTTCCTTATACTACCATGACTCATCATAATATTATGTTCCCATCATGTCATGTATTGTTTTAAACGTTTAGTGCCATGAAAGGTCAATACTTCGTGCTCCAAAGACTCCTAGAAAACTACTTTCTCCAAGATTTTTCAAACTGTGAGAGTAAAAATATAAAAACCGTTTGTGTACCAATAACCAATACCAATGAAACTTTAGAAACAAAATTATTATGGCATGACACAATACGACCATAAATAGTTTATTAAAATTTTTAGTTAATAAAGTGTTATAAGGGGGTGTACCAAAGTCCTAGATGACTATAGAACGAAGTCTATTTTTAAATGGTCAAACTGAAAGTTTTTAGAAAATAATAAAATAAATTATGGTCATTTAAAAAAAAATTTAAAGTTAAGGTAATATAAAACTGTGCATCAAGTTTCCTTTTTAGGTTCTCATAAATTGCAAAACTCATTAATAACCGAACAAAGAAGCTTTCAAAATGTGCTATAAAATTTTCCATTGTTATACACGTAATATAAAATTTAAAAAAATTTAATAAACTAATCAATATTCCTCTTGCTAATAAATTCAAATTTAAATTATTAGTTACTTATTAAACCTTCAGTCATTAATTGTTATTGTAAGACAAGGTTTTACTTCCTGCTGTTATTACTTATATCTTGTCTATGAGTACTCTTAACTGCTAATTAAATAAACATACAATTTACATGAAGTGTCTTTTCAATGTCGTTTAGTAAGCTTACCTCATTATCTTAACATCTTAGAATTAAATTTCCTATAACTCGTTTACAAAATGGTTTTAATAATCTATCAAAAAATAATAAAGCAATTCAAAATAAAAACTGATTAGCAAATTATTAATGAACATTCGATTCTGATAAATTTTAAAGTTTCTCCAAAGAGACAGGTACACGAGTAAATTTTGATTGAAATTAATCAGGTAACAACGTCCGAAAATTAATTGTATGTTAATAGATTGACGTGCCGACACAAGAATGCAATTAAACTTTTTATAATATTGACCATCCACGCGTCCAAACATGCTCATTTATCAATTATTACTTTTATCTAAACCCCGATTAGCTTCTGCCCTCTTTAATAACGTTGCAAAAATTTATTATTCAAATACAAGAAGCTCGCAATTTAATCCCACTGCTCGTTTAAAAAAGCGAGATTCCTTCGAGGACGGTCAAGAATTCGTTAACCCCATGTTAACCCACGATGCACCAGAAGTAGCTCATGGGGGCGTTATTTGATCGCAAAATATTTTATATATCAATAATTATTTTTCTTTAGTTTCTATAAACGAAAAGACTTTAAGAACCCACACAAAAATATCAAAACGTTGGCGTGAAGCACTGCAATGACAGATTGATGTCGAGTTTCTTGTTGATGAATGTTTACATCCAAGAAAATGTAACGAAAAATGTTTCAGAATATAAATACGTTAGTTTATTTCTTCTGTGTGAGAATGCAGGATGCAGTAGGTTAATTAAAACATTTTGCATATATTCTAGTTTATTCATAATGGAATGCAACATTTTTCTTTGTTTCCCTTTGTTACATTAACTTCTTTTAATAAAATACTAATTATGAAAACTCTGTTCTAGTAAATTTCTCATCTAGTTTTACAACCTTCTTTTGATTATAAAATTACCTAGTATAAAAATGCAAGGAGAAACTATTCACACAATGAATTGTTTAATTAATAATTAATTGAATATCCAATAAGTGGGGTTTGCTTTACACATACCTACATTGTAGAACAAATCATTAGTTTATCTGTAAGCAGCACGAAAGTGGTAATTTCGTGCCGATTATGCATGGTATACTGTAGGAAAGTAACTGATTACGGGTTATTGAGGTGTTATAGGGGAGAAAAGACTAAAAACGTGTACAATTAATATTTTACATGCTTCGAAATTAGCTATAACTGTAGCTGCATTGTTATTCATAATTTCTGCAATAATACACTTTTACGGAAAATAATACCAAAGTTTAGTAGAAAATTTCAGTGTTTTAATATTATTTTAAAATTTAATGTTTAATAACTGCAAGTTTAAACTGTGGTTAGGTAAAACAACAGCAAGGGTGCAAAAGATAACAATATATAATTATCAAAAGGAAAGATGAAGACGGTATAGTTAGAATTTCAGCAGCAAAAGCGAGTCAGATGAGGAAGAAGAAAAAAATAGTGACACCTTCAGAAAATACTATAATATTGTCTATAATTCTTTTTTCTTTAGACCTGTTATGAATTAAAGATTTACAAAAAATTGTTTAAAAATTAACTCCAATGCCAAAAAAATAGAAGAAATGTTATCTATATCCAAAAATCAACAAAATTAGCTAAAAAACAAGAAACCGATTAAACTTCAAAGTTTACTCCTTTTTTTCTGTTCCATCGCATATGAATTATTAAAGTACCTACAGTCTGGTTCGATCTTATTTTGCGGCTGGTCCCAAAAAAACAACTACACGCTATCTAGTTTTACTTTTCTCTTCCTAGCATTTCGTGTAATATGTTGTTAGAGCAAGTTCTGAAATTTCTAAAATTTACTTCGATTGTAAGCTATATTTTCGATCGTACTGTACATATATTCCAATATTAACCTGAGGTTAAACAAATAACTACTACTCACTACTTGCCATAGCATTGCTGTTTGCCAAATTAAATTTTAAAGTATCTTACTAACTGCAATGAGCAAAAAGATATAATAGTATATTATATTACTAGGAGTAGAAAGAGTTCATTTTGTGTTGAGCTTATTTTGAACAGTCTCGGCGCGAGCACCTCGGCCGCAACATATGAGCTCAACACAAAATGCACGTTCTACTTCGAGTGATATATACCGTTTTTTCTTCAAGTGAAATAATACAATATCTGTTATAAAATAAATCTTAATTTTGTAAACGTCATTTCCACTACTGTCAAAAATAAAAACAAAACAATGACATGTGCGATTTTAAATGAGCTAGCGATATAATACAGCCGTTGCCATGGATACGTACACACATTATGTTACTAGTACTATTTAACATATTGTTTGACTAGTAACACAATGACTCCCATCTACATAGACAGTTCTGTAATACAATAACGAGATTACAATACGCTTGGAGAAAAAAGTAAATTTCAAAATCCTAATACGTCAATTAGAAGACTGATCTATTATATTATATTATAATGACCGTCCCTGACAAAAGGTGATAGTTCGCTTGCATGTGCGTATTGCAAATTATACGACGCGGTTAACCAGTAATTCATGTATTTCTTGACATTGCTATTGTTCATTTTTATTGTTTGATGTAATAATTTTTAATCTTTATTATCATCAAACTAAGTTCCGAGTAATTCAAGATATTTCTCCCCCACCACAAAATAATAGCATCATTCCAATCAGTATTACATTGTTTTGGTTTTCCAAAATTTGCAATTTTAAACATTTTTCCCAGCACACAATTTGCTTGAAGATTGGAACTGTAATAATTTCTAGATATTTTTAGTAAGTATTTTGAAATTATAATTCTTCATTCGGCACAAAAGTATAATTTAATTGCGACAGTTTTACTTTAAAACTTAAACAATTTTTAATTTAACATAACGACCTTATTAAGTAAAAGTTGTCATAAGTTATAAACTAGAAATTTTAATCGAGCTCATTACCGACAACAGATTTGCAATTTTTTTATTAGAAATTCAACAACAACCAAAGTTTTGTTTAGAACGGAATTTAGTATTATCAGTGCAAATTTAAGAACGTTAATGGCTTTTCAATGCTGCACATTATCATATCGTATGCTATTTTAAAAGCTTCCTTGTTTAAGTAGGTACAGTGCTTGGTTAATCAAACTTTTTATCACTGTGAGGGTACAAAAAAAGCAATAAATGAATAATAAACTCTGCAATTAAAGTATTTGAATTTTACAACTTCTTATTTTATTAAGTTTATTACCTGTCTTCGCGTAAATGATACTAAAAACTAGTACTACACTGTTATAAAATAAGTAAAAACTTAAAGAGTTATTTTTTCTTGTGTTATAAATTTTAAAAAAGCAATAATTTAATTAAAACTGGATTTTAATATACAATCACTTTTTATAACAACTTCATTATTGCACATTTATTATATTACGTTACAGCTTAACAAGAAAAAAAATCATAAAAGCGTCGTATTTATTATACCATAAATAAGTTACTCTAACACCTCCTTGATTCAGGTTCAAGGTAGCACTTAGTTTTGAATTAAAAGTTATTTTTATCACTAAATTTTTATCTTTATCGTTACCTACTGCTTAAAAATCTTAGCTGTTAATAAAACTCAAATACTGAACCAAACCTTATTCTTGCAAATTTAATGACCTTCACTTTTACAAGTTGTTTAGAACATTAAAATAAATAATCAATCCCTTAAATTTAAAAAATGCAATTTACCTTGAAGAACTTCATGACGGAAATTAATCACAATGATAAAGTCTCACTAAGGAAATAGTCGCCGAGACGCACCAGAACGATTAGGGTGCACTTGTTCACTGCACGATTGTGACTGTAGAGATGTTAGCAGTCAATGGAAGCAGCCACTTTCAACCTGACGACCCACATTTTCGTATCCGTACGTTGCCGGACATATGCTTGTGTACTTCCTCTCCTTCTCGATAATTGTTAAATGCACGGCTAATTACCATTATCATATCAACGTGTACTTATAAGTGGGGTGATTTCAATGCTAGAACAGACTATTAACCCGCGAGCCCCGGTTCTCCTATCATGTTCTTTTTATGTTGTTACAAGTATTGCACAGAAAGAAAGTGTTCATTTTTTCTTGCTTAACAAGAACACAGAGAAAATTATAGAAAATATTAAAGGAAACATTTTCATTTCTAAAAGTGAGGAGATTTTAATACTAGAATAGACTACTAACCCGAGGGCGCCCCCGGTTTTCCTGTCGTGTTTTTATTAAGTCGATACAAATATTGCACAAACACAGAAAGAAAGTGTTGATTTTTTCTTGCTTAACAAGAACACGGAGAAAATTATAGAAAATATTAAAGGAAACATTTTCATTTCTAAAAGTGAAGTGATTTTAATGCTAGAATAGACTACTAACCCAAGAGCGCCCCGGTTCTCCTGTCGTGTTCTTATTTTGTCCATACAAATATTGCACAAATACAGAAAGAAAGTGTTGTTTTTTTTCTTCTTTAACAAGAAAGCGGAGAAAATTAGAAAATATTACATTTTCATTTTTGAAGTGAGGTGATTTTAATGCCAAAGCCATTTCTATTCTACTTAATATTTTGGGGGTAATTGTGTAGAACATAACAAAAGATACAAACAAATTTACTAAACTTTAGTGGAAACAATAGAAAAATAAATAAATTTAGACAAAAATGTGACAAAAAAATTAAAACAATACAAATTCGCAAGATTTCACTTTTCACCCCTCAAAATTTTTAAACTTACAAACGTTTTGATTTCTTTTATTTACGAAAAAATTTCTGTGATGATGATTTTCCTATCTAGTAACTGCAGACCGAAAACTATTTCGAGTTTGTACTACCTAGACCTTATGAGATGGTTCGTATTTCTTCAAAAATAATAATTAAACGAATTTACGTCGGGAGATCGAGACGGCTAGTGTATTACTCTTGCAGGGTCGATCAATATTTTTGGGAAAGATCCACTTAACTCCTCCATTTAATGTCTTTCTCGTTGCAATGCCAGCGTGCTGATACTATTACATATACAACTTTTTTTTATTATCATAGCCATTTTTGTATTTCGTCATTGCTATCGCGATTTTTGATTGGAAAGTTTCAAAAGCTTTGTAACTCCCTATGTAATATGTTTCACATCAACTTTGTCTGCCAGAGCTTGTCATAAAACTAATAAATCACCCGGTATAATAAAACATTAACATTTAATTAAAACTATCTTGAGGTCGTTGAATCAGTTCGAAAATACTTATTACCAAATTTATAAACATAATTAAGTATTAAAAAAGAAAAAAAATAACCAGAGTATTTCTACTTTGGTAAAAGAAAAAAATATCACGTAGGCGAGATGTCTGTAATAATTTATTATTAATGGTTGCAAAAACCATTAAAGTTCAATACAAGAACAGAAAAAAAATAAACTATAAAAAATACACAATGCATAAAATTACAAAAACGATTTACCAATCTAAACAGATTTGTTAAATAATTAAAAAAAATTAAATTTTAATGGAATTAAGAAATGTGTGTGGGTGCAGTTTAAAGAGGATGGAAACAAACAAAAAATTATTGAACAGCACAGCTAAATTTCGTGCTAATAACATTAGGGGAACCGGAACATAAAAACGTTTTCGCGATCGGGTTTAGACCCAGGATCAAAAAATCCAAAAGCAAACATGCACCAACCCCTGGATCACTCGCGCCTGCTAGGGGGTTTAGATATTCGATCCAGTGATGTACTGTTTGCGTATTTTTTACGAATAAACATAATATTACTTTTTTGTTACTGAGATTCATGTCATACTTTCGCTGAATGTTTCTCATTCGATTATTAGTTTTTGCAGCAATTGCAGCCTTTCAGAACTATCGGATTTCAGTACCGGATCATCAGCATAGCTTACAATACAGACTACATTCATGCCGCTTTCGTTTACAATGCCGTCTAGGGCGTCTTTGAAAGGTTCTTCCGAATACACATTGAAAAGTACCGGGGAAAGTACATACCTCTGACTAACCCCTTTATTAAAAGGCATTTCTTGCGATGTCCGGTGTCCAATTCACACTACAGCTTGTTGTAGCCAATAAAAGTTAGCCATTATTCTTATGTCCCTATCTCCCTATCATCGAGGTCACATGTTCGTCAATTATCTATTAAAAGTCTTCTGAGGGTGGTCCACAATATTTATTCCTTAGAAGCAGATTCGTCATTTTTTTGAGTTAATTTCCAAAACAAAAATAGTAGCCACACTTTCAGGTTCTAGCATTATTTTGTCTATGGTATATGGAAAGGTACACTTCTCTTGACCTTTTTATAACAGAAAAATAAGCGAACCAACATAAAAAGAAATTCTAATAA
Organism: Hemicrepidius hirtus; assembly: GCA_963082805.1. Lineage (NCBI taxonomy): Eukaryota > Metazoa > Arthropoda > Insecta > Coleoptera > Elateridae > Hemicrepidius > Hemicrepidius hirtus. The sequence continues at coordinate 11,300,496 of OY720167.1, forward strand.
ATTATCAAACTCACGTGTACGATATAATATTTACAACTCTCTATAACAAAAGGATTATTTTGTGAATAACACTAAAGGCGGTCACGTTTGTGCTATTTGCGTTACATATTTTATTGCAACAACATTGAAGATGCTGGTATGTAAAGACTAAGGTCGAAAATAATTATTTTCAATAAATACAGCCGTGACACCGCTATTAGGTCTGTGGGTGCGTTTAATAAAACGGTATTTTGTTAGAAAAATTACTACCTACAAGTACTTCATAATAATGACAATTAATATTTAGACCTCACCGTTTTGATTAAAAAAAACTGCATCCTGTGATTGAAGCTTCTTTCATTGTAAAATAAGTTAGAATTGAAAATTGTAATTACCTACCTCTCTCTCATGTGCGTGTGAAATAAACCTTTATTATTCTATTATCAATTTATATTCACACAAGTAAAAGAAGTAAGTCTACAAGTAGAAAAAAACGTGCCAATGTTTCAAACTCTTGTCTCTTTCACTTCTTCAATGTTTCTTTTTATTTAATTAATACCTGTTTATTAATGGAGACAAAATTGCCGGAAGCTGAAAGCACCAAGTCATTTAACATAATAACAGAATAACTTTTTAAACCGAATCTGTTTTTATAAACGTAATATAATTTTATAATCCATTCATTTAGGTATTTGTCAAAACCAGTTAGGTATTCTCAGACTAAAACTAAATTAGTAGTTCAGGGTTGGAGCAAGGTTAAAATATGTAACAACCCTTCTATCACTTGATCAATCAAAACGAGGCTATTTATTTGATCCTTCGAATCCATTAAACATTAATTACATGGGTAAAGTCTAGTGCAGCGTGTCTAAAAATGAATTATATCATAAATTATATCTAGTGTGTTTTGAATTTCCAATATAAAGGTACAATGTGCCGCTTTCACGCGCTACTGTTATTAGCTAGAGCGAGCGCAAAACTCGAAATTCAGAACGGTTGCCTAGGAAACGAAAACAGATGGCATTTTATACCCGCAGAATTAAAGGGAATTGTAGTGTAGTAACCAAGATACAGCGGATTCGAATCCTTTTCTTCCTTTCGCCTTAATTTAAATATTAGATAGGGGATATATCCGTAGCAGCTGACACCCTTCGTAAATTAGCCCAAAACGATTCTTTATTAAAAAGTGGTGTAGTTTTGAAATATTTATCACACTGCAAACAGCATTGACGTTATGGAATAATAACATTACATCATTACATTTACAACAGCTATGGTTATACAGGATGATTATCAAAGACTGTCCTCAAGGAGGCCATGAAAATCGTCTGTGATTAATTATAAGTAATTTACTGCTATCAAGGATTTATGATGGTGTAACATCAAATTGCAAAAGTTAATTAATGAAAGACAATTTTGCGAACTATCTTTCCCCTGCGCGATTTAACCCCCTATTACCACTTTTTTTTACCGCATTTTCCAGTAGCAGCGCGAGCAAGATCTGTAGTCGTTAGTCTGTTTCCCATCGTGATATAAATTCCGTGTATGTTTATTTATCTGTATGGTGCTTTGTTTTTCTTATACTTATAAGATTCAAGAAAATACTATAAACAAAGTGGAACTCCCTGCAGGAATTGGAGGCTCAAAATATTTTTAATCGTTTTCTCATAGACTGTTTTCCGTTAATGTGTACCAAATAGTTTCCGAGTTATATCCACGCTTAGTGAATCGCCCTGTATATTATGATAGAGAACCGTAATTCACAATTTACGTCATTTGCATGCAATTTGCATGCTTTTAAAGTCAGATCAACAATCCCTTTATTAATCCAGTTGCACAAATTAACTACGAAAATAAAGTCGCAGGATCATAGTAACGACTACTTTGGAGGATTGCACAACCATTTCATAGACGTTTAAACGTTTCTTGTACATGTTATTCAATTATTTATAATAAATTGCAAATGTTAACAAAAAAAACTGTGATCTCGTGACTGCCCATAAATCTATTCTTCTTTTTTGTAGTTTGATCGTAGTTCCTATATCCCTCGTTCCAATACATGATATTCACCCTTATTCGTTTTATCCGTTCTCGATGCCAAGTCCTCGTTTTTGTGTTTATTTTTTGTTTATTTTTCAAATCTTTTATGCCTTACCAAATCATTTTTTAAAGATATTAATTTCTCTTGTTGATTTCTTTTCATTAGCTGTTCATGTTCGTCTATGGTCTCTATGTTTTATATGACCCCTTTTCAACAAAACTATTATTTTTATTTTGAATTTAGTATTAGAACAACTTTTAAGACCTACATAAAAGGGGTAAGATGTGTAACGTTTTGGTTAAAAATTCGTGGACCACTAACTGAGTAAAATAAATCAATTTCTGTCACTAACAAAAAGTCAACACGGTGTGAACAGGAAGTATGGGTGATTGAAAAACTAAATACGCTGTTTAATTGAAATATAAAAGACAGTTGTAGTGAATCTGGTTATTAACCTATATTCAACTGACTGTATGTTCTCCATGTTCATCCAGCGTAGCTAAAAGTCATGCTATTGCTCTTCTTAACCATACAAATATTTATTTTCCACCTTAATTTTGCATTGCTTTGTCTGATTTTTTTATTAATTGTTTCTAACCACGCTTCGACTTCAAGCAAAACATATGGTTTAGAAAGTAAATAAAAATTTACTAGTTTAGAAAAACGGTGTTATTCGAAAACACTTGCTTTGTAAAAGTAACTACATCGAAATGATTGTCCTTAATAGAATATAACTCCTTTTTTGTTGCTTACTAAAAGAAATTACAGAATTATAAATCAAAGTGTTCGTTTAGTACTACTTGAAAGTTTTCAAGACTTGGAAATCTTCTTTGATCACCATTACTGTCGCTTAATAAAATTTTATTTATTTTTTTAGTATAAAATTTAAAATACAATTAACTTTTAATAGAAAATTAAACATCGTTTACTTAAAAACTAAGGTTAAATAAATTGATATTTTATTTAGAACTAATACTTTATTAAAATAAAAAAAAAAATTTACGGTTCTTAAACTTAATAACCAGATGGCTAATAAAGATTTTCACAACAACTAGAACAGTGTGTGTATAAATTCTAATAAAAGAATGAGGAGTTTTTTTTACAACGCTAAACCTAAGCTTTAAATTTGTTCGTAAATTTAAATATAGCCTAAAGTTTCACATTTTACGATACCAATTAACAGTGGCCCAATTAAAAATATTTGAAATGGCTCATTAAACGTGTTATGCACCATTTATACTAAAACGCGTATTGTGTGTATAAAGTATCCACCCTTCTATGCAATTTTATTTTGTTAAACCTTGATCGAGTTCTTCAAGTTCTCTACCTTGGATTGTTGATTAAATATTTGCATCTATGTTATTATACTATTTTAGTACAGGTATTTTGTATGCACGATAGCTGGGACAGGGTCTCTATACACAAGGTGAATCGGTGTTATATAATTTGGTAAATTACAGCTATAAATTTGAGTATTAGTGACAAAGTAACGAAATTCATTAAAAAAAGAGTTTACCTTAAGTTTATATCTAATCTAAAACCCTGCTAGCTTATTAAAATTTAATATTTTGATATCCTTAAATTATTTTTTCTTTGTTACTTACTATTTGCCGCAATTCAAAAAATCCAGTGGATTTAGATCTGGTGAACTAAACGGCCATGGCATAACTTCCGGAAGTATCTTTATCAGGATTTTTTTATTCGTTTCTGGCTCAAGAATATCCTGGGGCAGTATTATGATTATGCAATCAAGATGGTACACCCTGTATATTTAAAATTATTTCCATTTTGTAGAACGATTGTAGGGAGGTATGTTTTTTCGTTCCATACACATGGAATTTAGGGAAAGCCAGCGAAGACGATATTGAGTTGTCTATGAATCACAGAAAAAGTTAAGTTGTACAAAATGACTTTCAGTTTTTAAGTGAAAACATGCGCAAAATATATTAAAAGCGTGAACTTAGAAAAAACATAAATTAATTTTTAAATTACTGACAATAAATGTGTGCCGACACAAAATTAATGTTTTGCCACTTATAGACTGGACGGTTGAAATTATGAACATCGTTTACAGTGCAAATTTTTTTTTATTTTAATGTTTTAATTATAGACATTAGCGCGTGGATCATTAATATAAATGACATTTTTTGGCAACTTGAATAATGTGTTATACTAATCGCAATGAAGTAGAAAATATGTAATGCTGTTCTTTTTTTTTAAATATTAATGGTGCAGAAAGTAAGTATTGTTTTTATAAAAGAAAAAGTAAATATCCTCAATATCTCAGAAAAGATTTATCTTAATATTTGAATGCATTTTAAAATACAGAATGGAAACTGTAAATTGGATATTCAATATTTCAGTAAAAATTCATAAAACCATAACATTTTACACAACTGCAATTACTCTAAACTCAACGACAGAAATTTTCTTCTAGCGACTAATACGATGTTTGAATAATACTCTAAAGCCTTAAAAAAGACAAATTCCACAATTTCAAATATAATACTTTTGATGTAACCTACTTATTTTAAAAATTTCTACAGCTATGAAGTTAATTACCTTAAATTTGGAACACTTCTCTTGTTTAATTCTCCGTTTTCCATTCGTTTTCATTCATTAGTGGGACAATAAAACTAAACAAAGGTTAAAATGCGACAATAACCCGTCACTTATTTGGGACACTTTTACTTTCTTCACAAGTGAGTGCGATTAGTCCAACAAATTGTGAAAATTGAAACAGTTTTGGTGTGCACGCGAATCCGTGTCACGAACTTTGTTACTATAGTAGCAATTTACAATTTTTTTAATGTGAAATTGTTTAAAATCATTGAAATTTGGAACAATTTTCGTTTCAGAAACCGTAACTAAAAAATATAATAGAATTGTTGCGATTAGAAACCTTTAGTTTCAGAAACTCTTCAGTCCTCTTTAAGTCCTAATTTTCAGCTCTGAATTTTGACAACTACAATGTTACAATTAAATTATTCAGCACAGGAAAGTTTATTTTTATACAGAGCGTCCCAGATTTGACCCCCCAGGCCTATAATTTTGTTATTTTTAAAAATAACTAATATAATAAACTATATACAGGGTGTAACTAAAATACTTGAACAAACTTTAAGAGCGTGTTCTTCACACCAAGAGAAGAAGAAAAGTTCATATGAACATGGGTTGGGAAACACTTTGTTAGGTGCTACAGCCCCCCCGAATAAGGGGGCGCATGAAATTTAAATTCGCAGAATAGATTCAGGACATCAAGGCGAAGTTCATATGAACTTTTTTTATTGCCTTGATGTCCTGAATCTATCCTGCGAATTTAATCCATAAAGTACGAAGTTTCCGAATTTTCATGGCAACTAGATTTTTCGTAAAAATTGAGTTATCTCGAAAACGGTTCGGTTTATCGACTTTTAATAAGAGTACACTTTTTATCTTATTTTGAACGTAAAATCGTACCATGTACTCAAATTTCTAAAAACAATTGAAAATCACAAAAATAATGAAGAATAAGTACCCATCCCCCCAGTTTGGGACGCTCCTGATTTAAATAATTTCACTTGAATACTGCCAGATAATAGTACTTAGTAGTACTAACTTATATGCCAAATTTTATTAATTTATATTAAAGGGTGTCTGCGACAACGCGTTTCGCAACCCATGTTCACATGAACTTGTTGGAAAGTTTGGGACGCACTATATATTTCGGAACAACGTTTTTATTTGAAAGCTTTTTTTCTTGATTTTTCAAAGCTTAATTAACTGCAAAAGTATTGAAAAAAATTAGAGTAACGTTTGGTTAAATTTCTACCTTTAATTTGAAAATTTAACATTTTTCACTGAAAAATAGGTACAAAAATTAATCCAGTAGTACTACATATTTCTCTATCTTTTTTCGAAATAAAATTGATTACTTTATGAACTCGTTTCTACATAATGCATTTACTGCAACAATTTCTTGTTGATAACAGCAGTTACGATAGTAGCCTTGCATGAGTAAGTTGTGAAAATCCTAGATTTTATAATTAGCGTAAAATACAAGGATATAAATGCGACACCCATTAAGGATCGTGCTTGTTAGTGAAGGTACAATAAATGGGTTACTAATTAACCAACAAACTGGATCAGTACGAAAAAATTGTCGCATGCTATCATCATCATATTTATCTCACTATTTCAGAAGTAATTAACACTATTAAGGTTAAATTAAAGGATGTAATATTAATTTAAGACTGTTCTTTATGTCTTCATTTACATTTAAATTAAAATTTGCAATTTGATTGCTAATACAATTGATAAAGGAATTGATTTATTGATAATTTTATGCAAAGGTGACTTAATAAGAACTGACTTCAAAGGATATCGTAACATATCACGCTTCCTTGTAAACGATTTTCTATTATAAATTATTGTAATTGATCTAGTCGAGTAAAAAAATATATTAGTAAAGTTCAAGTAGTGACATTGTAATTATTTTATCGACGTATATGTACCCACAATAACGAATAATCAAACTGTTTATTTAAATTTTTAAGCTCTTGAATTAACCTCCCAGACCTCAATATTTTATAATAATAACGGTAGGAAGTATTAAATGATACCGCAATGCCATTCTTCAATTTTTCCATATACAGGAGAGAAACGAGAAGCATTATTGAACCTAGAATCAATTCCGCAAAAATATCGCCCAACTTTCGTGAATACCCTGTATAGAACACGGTGTCCTTAGTCCTGACAAATAAATCCTAATTGAACAAAATGATAGGTAATCAAAAATCAGCGGTAAATAAATATTTTCAAGACTATGGTGTGTTTGCCGAACAGATACAGTAAGGGCTCCTCCCTAAATTTGAATAAATAATTGCTATTGAAAAGCCGTCTTTATTTAACGTGTGATTTGTAATTAAACTCCTTTCAAACTACCCAAAACCAATTTGAAAATTCGGTAAATTAAACCAAAGAAAGCAGTGTACGAGTTTATTCCAGTAACCTTATCCTTGACCTTACTCTTTTCTATTCTGCTCTTAGATTCTCACTACAATAGCTAGTAATGGTCATATTTCCTTTAAGAACATAATAATTACTTTAAGTACTTAAACAGCAAGCCAACATGATAATTGCGTGGAAAGTGACCACATGTTCTCGAAAGTAAAAAAATGCGAAACGTTTAAAAAATGTGCTACAACTGGTATTCATCATATCTAACTACTTTCTTAAACATTCCTTACTGCACTGACCAAGCAAATGATTTTCTTGTGGTCTCCATGATGTTTTAATACAAAATTCTGCCATTTCTCCGCATGCAGTTTCACTTCAATCGAATATCGTTTAGTGCTGCTACTAGAAACATTAATCATTTGTAATGATCACCATTTGAAATTTAATTATATTGCTTTAAAAATAGGACAATTTTATAGTTCATTAAGGTGTTAATTAATTAAATTCGGATTTAATAAGTATTTTTCATTGAATGAATGAATTTACTTCCATTACTTAATGGTGATTAATATACATGATTGATTTTTTTTCTGTTTTGATATACCTATTAACCGAACACACTGGAAATACACTTAAGAGAATACTTCTTCAGGAATACAACATGCTACCATATAAAAAAAGGGCTTCTAACTTTCAAGAAGATTGGAAGGAAGCAAACTAAAGGAAGGGTTCACCAATGAGTGCTGCAGAGCTGCAGAATCACCAATAATAAACCAAAACCCATTATATTAACTTAAAATAAACTAAAACCCTGTGTAGAATTTCACACAGTAGCCATATATTTATCGGCGATAAAATAATTGCGAAGGGAAACCTTGGCATCTAGGAATAATGAGTTAAAAATAGATAACGTATCTAAAGAAGCTGATAAGGTAAAAAGATCTAGCAACCAGTGGCGTGTACACCATGGAATTATTAGAAAATATACTGTTTCTTAAAATAATGTAAAGTGAGATCATTATGAAGTATCTACGAAGTCATTTCTTCAGTATCTGCCAAAACTAAACTTCTAGGCATCGTCGGCACTACCTACCCTCGCGTCTACAGCAAGAAAGCAGTTGCAACTTACCTATCTTATATCAAAGAATATAATGTGGATTTTTCTTGTATTTCCTACATGTTTGTTCAGCTGCTGCATTAAGTACTAGGCACTGCATCCTTCCCTAAATCCCATGCTTCTTCCGGTGTTTTATCCTTTATTATTGCTTGAGTTTTGAAATACAGGATATTTAATTGCTTCCTGATTTATCACTTCTTAAAAAATTAAAAAAAAATTGACTATCGCAGCTTGAAATCTAGAAGGCCTAGAAAATTTCTAAAGGCACCATTCAACTCGGAGTGGCCAAAAATATAAAGTTACCAAGTTTGATTAAAATAGTGTCGGCAATGGTATTGAAGATAATAATTTATTTCTTAAAATCGCTATTTTCAGGTTTTTTCATGATAAATCAGGAAACAATCAAAATATCCTGAATTTCTTTTCAGATTTTCAATCGTCATAAAAAAGCGCAACTTTTGTCTAATTTAACCGACTCGTATCGTTTACCAACAGTGAGCATCGAAAAAATCACCACCCTGTATGTTAATACTACTAGTACCTACCTATCACGTAACATTTATAATTTTTAAATTATTATTTAGGCAGAACCCAGTTTTCCTTTTATCTCGGCCTCTGTGTCGTGAAATAATTCAAGGAATTGATCATTTTTAATTTCAGGGCATCTTCGTTAGGTTCATATGCTGTTATACAGGGTGTCTAAGATAAACAACACATGCATGGGGATCTCGCGTAAACGCCACGAGATAAGATTCGGTATAATCACCACTCAAATTATATCGATTTTGCGCCGTTTTCAGTACAAGCTGAAAAGCTTAAATTTTCAGTTCAGCGCAATTTAATACCGATTTCAAATCTCAATTAAATTTTTTGTGATCCATATTTGAAACAGCAAAAGTTATTGTCTAAATCTTGAAAAATACCAATACCAAACATAAATGCATCAAACAAATTATTTTTAAAACATTGTAATTTATTTTCAAAAATACTTTAACATTGATATCTTTCTGTATGGTTTCAGTCATTCAGTGATAAGTATAAAACTACAAATTATTATCTTTTATAAACAAATAAATCCTAAGAACTGGCATAAAACATAATAGGAAAATGATCATTTTTAAAATACGAACACATACAACAGGACAAGAATCATTTGGGCCTCACCTAACAGTCACATAAATCCACTGCCTGTGTCTTTAGCTCTCAGGGAACCACTAGTCCACCTATTTTTATGAATCTTAAAAAATAATAGTAATATGTAAATTAAAAACATTTAAATCGATCGATAAGGTCTTTATTTTTGTAGAAAGTAAATTAAAAATATAATTATACCGTATACACAGTCACAATAATCTACCCACGTTGTTTGGGTGACTTTGTTACTGTTAGACTTACAGAGTTGGTTAAATTACCAAAGTTGAGCAGAATTACAAGGGAAATCTAATGCCGTTCTCGTTTTTGATTAATGTTGGCAATTTTCTGGAATAATCTGAAAAAAAACTGTAAAATCCTTAAATTTTCAATCTAAAATATTTTCGTAACCATCGAAGATAGAAGAAAAGTACAAGAGAAATAACTGATACATATTCTTACGTAGTATTAGAAAAAAATATTTTCACGATCGTGTTTTGTTTCGTTTTTGAGATATGACGTAAACTTGCTTTTTTTAAAGAGAACCCTTATTCAAATTTTGAGACCATTAAATAGGATTTTCTTTTCTGATTTCAAAAATGTATATAAGTTTCCCTGTAGAGGGTTATTTATAATAATTTAATGCTTGTATGGGTAACTTTCTTATTGCATTGGTCAGTTGTTGTAAGACTTACAGAGTCGGTTGAATTAGCAAAGTTGGGCAGAATTACAAGGCAAATCTAACGCCGTTTTCGTTTTTGATTTGAATGTTACGAACTTTCAGAAATAATCCCAAAAAACTGAAAAACGCTTTAATTTTAGTCAGTTATCTCTTTTGTACTTTCCTTCTATCTGCGATGGTTCCGAAAATATTTTTAGTCGAAAATTTAAACGTTTTTCAGTTTTTTCAGAAATTTGATCCATAAGATTTGCCTTATAATTGTGCCCAACTTTGCTAATTTAACAAACTCTGTAAGTCTTAACAAAGTTATCCATACAAGGTGGATAGATTATTGTCACCCTGTACAAGAAATTTATTTTGCATTTCCCTTGGGGCTTTAAAAAACGTATTAGTCTGTCTTAATTATTTATTAGATTAGAATGTTCAAAAACACGTGACTGTTTAAAATTAAAATTGTATTATAAACGATCATCTTCTAATAACTGCTCGGACGTTCTTACTTACCTCGAACCATCCACATAAATTTATTCTTCTGTCCCCTTATCGTTATTCGCTGCACCTTCAGTATTTTCTGTTAAACCATCACAAACCAACGAATTACAATTCCCACTTTTCGCAGCTTCAAATATTTTACTTAATTCTTCAATTTTATCGATAACATCTCGTTCCCTAAAGACAATAATTAAAGTACCTAATACTCTTTTCTTACTTGGAAATTAATACATACTGTGCTGTAAACGCTTCTAACATAGTTTCTATATGCTGTTCTCCAGTTTTTGAAGATTTTGCTCCAATTAACAATTCGCATACTACCCTCTCTTCACAGCCTGCTGAAGTAAGTTTGTTTATGTAATTTAAAGATGAAATTAATTTTTCGGCAGCGACATTTTGGTTATCTTCTGCACGACCTCTACCACCTCTAAAAAGTAATTGCATTTTAATTGATATAACGTGTAGTAGGTAAGTATCATTGGAAGCATTCATTATTATTCACGAAAGAGGAAGAGTTTTCAATTTGGTAACACTTTCTACTAACGCTATAATTGTTTATAGTCTAATAAGGCGCATCCATTTGCGTATGAAAGTGAAACCACCTCTTCCTTATTTGTAACCAGGAATCTAGCTAACCAAAGATGGTATCAAACTCAATAGAATTTTCTAAAGATAAAATTAATATCTATACTTACGTCATGTTCATAGGAGCAACATTAATAACTGTCGGTGTAGAGCGCCAATTAACAATCCGATCGGTATAATTGCAGTTAAAAATTTAATAATTTTCTTCCATGGAGAACTACTTCCAGAACCTCCTCCTAAAGCAGTAGACTGTGGTTGTTCAAAATGCGTTTTTTGCAATAATGAGCCGCCACCAATTCCACCACCTCCAAGACCTCCACTACCTCCATGACCTCCACCGCCTCCAAATAGTCCGCCACCTCCAAGGCCTCCACCGCTTCCATGGGCTCCTCCGCCTCCAAATAATTCACCACCTCCAAGCGTTCCACTGCCCCCAACAGTTCCACCGCTTCCATGAGCTCCTCCGCCTCCAAATAATCCAGCACCTCCAAGCGTTCCACTGTCTCCAACAGTTCCACCGCTTCCATGAGCTCCTCCACCTGCAAATAATCCACTACCTCCCTGGGTTCCAGCCCCTCCACCGAAACCTCCTTTACCACCAAATAAATTTCCTTTGTCACCAAACAAACTTCCTTTGCCACCGAAAAAACTTGCTTTATCAAACCCTCCAAATTTGCTAGCAAGTCCACCTCCAGGACTTCCGCCATTTCCTAAGGGGAATCCTCCGAATTTAGAAAAACCAAATCCTGGATTTCTAGTTGTTGTTTCTGAAGTGGTACCAGTTATCACAAATGGATATTGACTTCTAGTTGTATCCGGGTTAGTTCCGGTAATAACATAAGGATATTGAATTTTGGTTGTTGTTTCTGGATATCCGTTGGTTAGAAGATACGGATATGGTTGATCTCTTACATTTAAAAACGGATTCTGTGTTGTTGGAAAATTAATTTTATTATACCAAGGTTGTTGGGTAGTTGTAGGAAAATTTGTAATTGGTCTATCAAACCAAGGAACCGTTTCTGATCGAATTGGCTTGTCATTGAGATTTATTCCAGAAAATGTTTTGGCTTCTGGAAAAGCAGGAGGCACTGGAAATCTATTATACTCATAATACGTGTTCACTTGTGGGCTTGGTCTAAATTCCCCTGAGGGTTTAAAACTTGCACTATTTTGTGAATTATTGGAAGTAATAATTGTTGGTGTAGGAAGCAAAGTTCTTCCAATTGATTGAGTCGATGAATGGGTTTCTCCAATTGGTTGCGTTATTCGGTGCATTTCGACGGTTTTATTTTCATTTGTCGATTTGTCGTTTATTTTTGGCGCTGCTTCTGTTTGATTAACTGTTTCAGTAACGAGAACACTTGCGTTAACAGTTTCAGTTACATTTGTTTGGGCGTTTATTTTGATTATCAATAAAATTATATAACAAATGTTAAAATAAATTCCAAGAAAACGCGCCATTTTTTATTTAAAAATTACTTCACAAATTTGAGTTGTTGTTGCACAAAATTCTAACATGTAATGAAACATTCCATGTGTCTCTTATATTTATAACTTTTTTTGTTTTTCTAAAGTATTGTCTTACAAAATTTAATTTCATTTAAATGGGTATTGTTTGGTGCAACATGCATTGTGTGATATTCGTGACCATGGCAAAGGAAAGTCTCATCATTACAACTTAAAACAACTCTTTTTCGACACGCTCTGAATATATTAATAGAATATAAGTGTCGTTATTATTTCTATTACTAAAAATAATAGAAAGTTGTTCATTCTTTATCCTCGCAATATTTAAAATATTCACGCTCTCAGTACCATATAGACATCTTACGGCATTTTCCAAAACTAAAATAAAGTACGGGTGTACGAGTACTCTCAAAGTCTGTCGTAGATTTTTCAGTTCATTATTTAATTATTATTCCTTAAGTTATAAAGATTTATTTCAGTAACAGTTTATAATCAATTTAAGGTAATTAAAACATATTTTATGGAAAATATACGAAAATTACATAAATTTCCCATTAAGCAAAATAATTTTGAATTATAGTTTAGATTTGCGGTTTGATACAAGCGGTCTAGTTGGCGCTGCGAAAACGTGGGATTACTTGTTGGTAAAACAGGAATTGGAAGAATGATACAAGTGACAGTTGTCATGTCATAAATATGACGTTTCTGTAGAATTTATTGACACATATTCAAATTATTAATACCTCCTAGAAAATATTTACAATTAATATTTATTTAGAGTAGCAATCATGGCAATGGCAGAAGCAAAGTTAGAAGTAAGTGTAAGAATTCAAACTCATACAGTTTCGAAGTAAAAATCTTTTGTAGATGTTCGAAGACATGGGGGGTTATGTTGAAGGCGAAATGAGTGTTCCAGGTAGTCGAAACACTAATAAACTAGGTGAACCAGACTTTAACACACTAGATGAACCTATTAAGGACACAGTTGTAAGTTTTTTTACGACGAAGTTAGGGTTTTGGGTAGGGTTTTGTATTATAAGAGAAGAAATCTGCCGATTAGAAAATTACCCTTTTCTGGAACATTTTGATTGTATATTTCTACAAAAATACAATTTTTATAACTATCAATAATAACATTAAGCAATGTAGAGGATTTAAGAGCTCCTTCGTAGCTTCTGAAGCCCCGACGAAGTAAAGTTTTTATTCTATGACCATAAATGGATATTATTATTACCTACTTTAAATATTATTTCAATTTAAATCTTTCAGTTAAGGGATGTAAAAGCAGTAGGAATCAAATTTCTCCATGTATTATTTCCAAAAGAAAAGAAGACTCTTCTAAAAGAATGTATGTATTTTTTTCAAACACGTGTATGATTTTGTGTATATGATCGTTTTTAGGGGATCTCTGGGGACCTTTATTTCTATGTACATTTATGGCCATGTAAGTGCATAATACAGTTTCAAAATTAAATATTAAATTTGATTGTGTTAAAGGATATTACAAGGTTCCAATAAAGCAGATAATTCAAATGATGGTGGTCCAGAATTTGCAGAAGTTTTTGTTATAGTTTGGATTGGCTCTATGATAGTCACACTTAATTCAAAGTTATTAGGTGGAAATATGTAAGACGACATTAAATCTTACTAAGAAATTGTTATTAGATATTTTTTTATATTACAGATCATTCTTCCAAAGTGTATGTGTATTAGGATACTGTTTACTTCCAACAGCTATGTCATTAATAGTTTGTCGAATAATTCTTATTGCAGAACAAACTCATTTTCTATTTTTCCTCCGATTTACTGTTTCTATGTTAGGTTTTGCCTGGGCTACCTATGGTAAGAAATAATAGAAAAAATATTACAATTATTATTAATGCATTTTCTAGCTTCTATGGTATTCCTTGGGGATAGTCAAAAACCAGGCCGTAGAGGTCTTGCTGTATACCCAATTTTTCTGTTTTATTTCATTATTTCGTGGCTGGTTATATCTCACACGAATACATAAATATAATTTTTAATATAATTAAGCAAGAAACGACTGTAATATATGTAAATAAGTGTGATTTTTTTATTTTATTTAGTAAGGGTTGTATTAGTTACAATTAAAATGATCGGTACATAATCTGCCTAGTATACTTCAAGACATTTCTATTAAAAAAATTGTTTAAAAATCAAACTGCAGTTATATTCAAAATATTCTATTTGTGGCTTTTTAAATAATAATTGTAGAAATGTTTGGAATGAAATATATGTACGGTTTATGAAAGTTTTGTAATCGAAAAAGTTGCTGTATTACATTCTAGAAATTGTAATGTTTGTGTAACAAAGTTTTTGAGATTTTACTGAAAGAATGTGTATTCTCTTTTATAAATTTGTCATTAATTTACTCTAAAGCTGTTATAATATTCTATATATAGTTTTGGTGATAATATTTCAGGAAATGAGACACATAAATGAGGCATTTGATTGAGTATTTAATTTAATTAGAAATACAGAATTGGGGAAATACAGCAACTTCCAAATTTTGCTATTTCTATAATAATGAAAGCCAAATCCGCAAGGGCAAAAAGCATAGCCACTAAGCAACAAAGTATTTTAATTTTTATAGTTTATTCATTTTATATAAAAGTATATAGATATTTCTGAAAATAATAAACATTACTAAATATTGTCTTATCTTGAACATAAAAAATTCTATAATTTCACGGAGATGTTTCAATTTCCTTTTGACCTGAGAGTAGTACTAACCATATCTGAAAAGGTCAAAGTGATACTTTAATCTTAGTGATTCAATAATAAAACTTAAATAGTCAAATGCTTTGTTCAGACAGTGCAGTTGCAGGATATTCTTGCTGATAAAGCAACTCCAGTGTATAAATGAGTCATAGGAAGAAATGATAAATCATTTCATTGTTTTGATCCTACCCTTACACAAGTAAAATGTTTAAAAAAATTATATTAATTTTTATGCTGCAGAAATACTGCTCAACTTTACAATGCGTAGACCATAATAAAAATCCAGTTGATTGGTAAGTAAATTATTAGAATCGGATATTCAAAATAATTATTTATGGATAACGCTGTCCATTATGTGAATAATCATTATTCACTTGTGAATAACATATAAAAATATAAAATATAATATAAAATATATTTAATATTTTAAATTTCGTAATTCTAACTCGAACTGTTCTAACATTATTACAAAAAAAACATCCTTGATGGTGGTAGGAACATTTTTAAGGAGCTATAATTCTCTTAGGAAAATTTTTTGACCTATGTTCATATGAGGTTTTTTGTTTATTTTAACGAAAGGAATCTGGAATGTTTTGGCAAACTTAAAGAAATCACCGAAAAAATTTTATAATATAGAAAAAGTCTTAGGCCTTCAATAAATTTGTTATCAAATTTTTTTACTGCATTGTTTCTCGTTCTTCTTTAAAGTTCGTAATTGCATAAAATTTTAGACAATTGCACATTACAAAATAAGAACACCTGTAACATTTTTTACGCTCTCATAACTTACGTAAGTGTAGCAGTTAACAAAAGAAAATAAGTCACAAATAAAATTCGGTTTATCATACTTAAATTTAACTTCTGATTAATAATTGTTTTAAGGTATGTAATGTATAAACTTCCACAAGAACAAAATTCAAATCCTTTAATTACACAAGGTGCAGCTTATACGTATATGACTGCAAATGATAACGCTGGTTGGAAACTAGCAGATGTTTCAATAAACGACACAAATTCTCTTATAGGGCTCACTTTAGCACCACTTTTTAACCAGGTAAAAGAATAAATAAATTACTTATAAATTATTAATGATTTATTTATTTATTAGCCTTCTAACAGTCTGCATATTTTATACAATGATGAGAATCCTGATGGATCTATTAATTTTAAAAAAGGACACACCAAAGGCGTAATTTTAGGGGATGAAAATGGTGGAATTTGGTTAGTACATTCTGTACCACGTTTTCCAGCTGTAGATGCAGGAAAATATTATTATCCCCATAATGGGTATGCATACGGTCAAAGTTTTCTATGTATTTCGTTTGACATGGGAAATTTAGACAAAGCAGGTATTATTTTACTTACTGTACCTACCTATTATAATAATTATTTTAACATCATTTTGTCAAGGGATGAAAAAAGAATCATTATTGAAATTAATATAAAAATATTTAGGTGCTGTTGCACACATGCAACCGTTGTGTTCCTACAACTACCACATAATTTATTCTAGGCCTTCAGTTGCAATACAATCTACCTAACATTTTTGCCAAAAATATGCCAAGTAATTTTCGATCCCTATTACCAAATTTGGCTAAAGTTGTGGATGATGTGACTGTCCAATCTGCTCCGTGGTTTCACCTAGGGATGTTAAAGTCACAAGCTGGGCTTAGATTTTTATCATTTGCTAAAAGTCCAAAATTTGCTAAAGAATTGTATGAAGATTGGGTAGCACCAACACTAAATGTTAATTTAATGGTTGAAACATGGTTAAACGGACCTGGTCGTATACCATCAGAATGTGGACCATATTTCAAGTAATAAGACAAACATTTTTCATATTAAATTACTTTTTAAATTTTTTCAGTGTATATAACGTGAAATTAGTTTCTGTGAATGCAGCTAATTTTACATTTAAAGCTAGTACTGATCATTCCAAATGGGCCGTAGTTTCAAAAAATAATACGGAATCAAAATGGATTTGTATTGGAGATATTAATAGAGCAGTATGTGTTTATTAGTTATAGAACTAAATATG
This sequence comes from Hemicrepidius hirtus, assembly GCA_963082805.1. Classification (NCBI taxonomy): domain Eukaryota; kingdom Metazoa; phylum Arthropoda; class Insecta; order Coleoptera; family Elateridae; genus Hemicrepidius; species Hemicrepidius hirtus. The sequence goes on from OY720167.1 coordinate 11,317,708, forward strand.
TCTTATAATTATTGGCTTTTAGACCCCCCAGAGACGTAGAGGTGGAGGAACTGTTTGTTTTAGCTCAGGGAACACTGCACAAGTTTATCAAAAAAGTGTGGCGGATATAGAAGCTTGTTAAAATATGTATTTATGGATTAGTTTATTTTACTTTAATTTTATTTAAGGGATTTTTAAAATATAAATAAATGTTTTAATACTACTGGGTGTTGAAAATAACCTAGTCCAGTCAAACCAGTCAAATTGCTTTCAGTGGTGGCTAGAAAATAATTCGTACAGCTTTCTTGTACCACTTTAAATACAGTTAATATATTTTAGCTGAATTTTGGGGAAAAAATGCATGGTATCCTATTCATTAACATCTGTAAATGTTCCCTGTACACAAATATGGTATCTATTCTATCTTGAGACCCAATGAAAATAAACACTGTTATTAAAATATTATTTCGGCAGGAAAGAAAAAACTAATATTTGAATAAAATAACGTTACATGTATAGATTTATTTTAATAACAGCATAAAATCAATTATAATTACTACTTATGTACACGAAAATTTGATAATCATCCAGACTTATTTCTTACTGGAAGGTTGCGGGCATCGATACTGCAACATTTCGACTTCTGCTTCGTAGTAACTTTCTTGATGGTAACAAAAGTATTCGGGATTTTTGTAGTTACTATCTTTGGAGGCTCCAGGCCCAACAGCCTCCTTTCCGTATTTTACAACTGCATTGCTCAGTCCAGGAACTTCGACAGATTTTGTAGACCTGGATTCACTGGTACTTTTAGAGGCAGTAGTGGATTCTGGCTTGTTCAATATAACTTTACCACTACTAAAACTTCTGTAAACTGCTAATTTGTTGGGAATTCTTGTTAATTTGGATAATTTAGTTGCCATTTTTAGGTTATTGTTACACAACTGACAGACAGCTGATTGGGAAAATAAGACCACAATGAGACTAATATGATTGGTTGGATTGGACAGTAGGCGCGGTTATCTATACCCCGCCAAAATTTAAATATAAACATCGCACTATCATCTGCGTTGATCAGTCAATATTATTATAACATTATTTGGGAGATGAACTATTAAGGATTATTACGGGATCTATTTTTATATATTAAGTTTTTACGTTTAACGAAATTTATTATAAACAATACACAAATATTTTGTAATATGAAAAACTATACTTCATATAGTAATCAATCTTAAATTGTCACTTAACGAAAACTTTAAATATTTAGATGAAAATGACCCACTACATTATTTACTAGGTACTTTTATGTTTGGCTTAGCTACATACGTTTCTGAACTTTTTCAGTCATATTGATTACATTTTCATCTTTCTAATAATGTACAAACTCAAAATATAACAGTTTCTTGTCAATTTTTTTTTTAAATAATACGCTATTACTAAAGCCTTTAAACATTAGGCAATTTCAAATGGGATTTGTAAATTTAAAACGTTATACAATCTTCTTGTCACCTTGTAGCTCTTAAAGCATGCCCATGGTAAACATTATGCTATTTACGTGTAGAAACTATAGAAAATCTCCATGAGAAAAATTCAAAATAATCTAGTTTTAATTAGTTATCCAGTATACATTCACAAATAATACATTGAATAAATACACCTAAAATCAGTCTATCAATTATTAAGGCATCTGCGTTAACAGTTCACATATTGTAATAAGCATGTATTATGTACATTAAATATCTCTACACCTAGTCATGTAAATCTTTGGACGTGAAAATACACTAAAACAAGTGCTATTTAAATATCATACAGTACACACAATTCTAACTTTACAACAAAACATTTCAAATCCCTTTATCATACCAGAAATACTGAACTTTTAGGATTTTTCAAATATTGGTGCTATGCATTTTTTATACCACAATTTGTACAATTTATTGAAAAATAATTTAGATTTTTACACACTGACTGACTAGTTTTGTACACCACATTAGCACCAATCTTACAGTTAAAATTAAAAATTAAACAAATCCAAAAATAATTTTTTGCTATATACATCCTAATGGCAGTAAACCATTTACAATCATTGGCAAATCAAAACACAATCTTCAAATAACATTTCTCTTGTAATATCGGTCATTATTACTAGCAGAGTGAGCAAGTTACCCTTTTAAAAATTATAACACTTGTTTAAAGCACAGAATTTCATAAATATCAATATTTTGTTAATAAATTAGCATCTAAGGGGATAGTTGAAATTAATTTTTAAAAAATTGCTTACAACAAATCGCTTATCGCTTTTTGTTTAATGAAAACTTTCTTACTAAAATGTTATAATTTCTGAAAAATCATAAAAATTTTATAGGATTTTGTAGAAAGCAGCGAATAGGTTTTAAAGTCACTGAATTAATTTCTACCATGAAATGTTTATAAACATTTTTTTTAGTCAAGGTGTAAGGGTAGTAAAAATGTATCAACTTATATTGATTTTTATGTAGCATGCGTATAATTTTAATTCACGTTTAGATTATTTTTTTAAACTCTGAATAACAATTTACATTCAGTGTTTTATTGTTGGTTTCTGGAAAAATATCATTTTTATTACATTTTATATTGAAACATTTAAGTGACTATGGCAAGAGTAACAATATTTTTTTTGTGTATTTTTAATATCTTTTAATAAAAATAAACCCTGGACATAAAACATACAGTAACAACGTAGAGTATGTAAATGTAATTCCTGTCTTTATTTTCTAAGAGAATTAATATACATTGCATTTACTGTGATCGATTGTTAAATTAATATGTAAAAAAATTATCACCGTTTTTCTAGATAAAACTATAATAGTTAATACTTATCTACAAATTATAACTTCTCTCGCTATTTAACTTTTAACATAAACAAATAAATACTTAAACAAAACTTAACGCCAAATCAGAAATATGAAAGTAAAAATATCACCCTTTTAATGTTTAGTATTATAATCACTTTGCCAGATATTTTATATCAAAATGGGAGTGTACAAATGATTATCATGTCCTTTAATTCAATTTCAAATAACGCAGTTTTACTTAACACCTACTCTAAAAAAATCATTTTTACAAAACATGAAGTTCAAGCTTTACACATTCAGCAATAAAACTGATTTACCAATCCAAATGTTTTGCATTGTCACAAATACTAAACTTCTGCTCCCAAATCTTGTACCCCACTTTCAGCAATGGGAACAAATTTGTCATCGATTTTAACAAGCAAAATGGTACGGTCTACATGTGATCGCCGATTAGGATCTCTATGACAAGGACTCCATCTATGCACCACCTTCAAAATGAAATAAATTTAAAAACATACATAGGACAATATTAAATTTATATCTTACCTGTCCTTCCATACCCGTTTCTGGTAACCAATCTCTCCAATGGGATCGACCCCCTTTCGATCGCATATTTTCATCTGGCCAACTGACATCAATTCTTCTTCCCATATTTATACAATCATACACTAGATTTGGATCAATTATCTGAAAAGATGAGAAATCAACACCGCTTGGCTTAACATGTAAAACTAAACGTAATTATGTGAGGATAAAAATATAAAGATTGGGGTGGGGTGATTACGTGAAGTGGGAAGAGAAAAATTAGTGGAGGCGAATTGATAGTGTGAGGGAGGTACTGAGTACGAGGGGGGCTCCAGTACCCTATTCCCAGAAAATTTTAGGAAAAATTCAAAGACCATATTATACACTGTGCTTTTTTGTTTTGTAACTACCCTCACCCTTTCCTATTTCCTTAGGAAATTCCCAGAATGTACTGTGAAGACTACACACTTGACACCCAATGAAATATCAGGAAATATTACAAGAGTTATACAAACAAGAAAAAAAAATACGGCACTGTGGGGAAAAGCCTTTTTAATTTGACATTGTGGTGAAAAGCCTTTTTAATTTGACATTGTGGTGAAAAGCCATCCCTCTAATATTATTTTCTAGATATAATAAACTTTTTCCTCCATGTGTTAAGCACCCAAAAATCGGCGCTTAAGAACAAAATGAAGGAACCGTGTGAGAAAGGATCTGCTGATAGATACAAAAGAATGGACAAAGGAAGTACAGAAAAAGGATTAGATCAGCAAAGAGCCTGTAAACATCTTTGGTATTTCATAAACTTACTCGTACTCTCTGCATAGTAATTTCTTTTTCCGTTTCTGATGCTTCACTTAGTCGTTCATCACAACGGGTTTGTCCATCTGGGGCTTGAGACACAGCCCGTTCATCCCTTTCCTTGAACAGTCCAGCTAAGCTTGCTAATGTAGAACTTGTTGGTTTACCCATTGATGCCAAACTGCCTCTATTACCACCTAAAAGAGACATCCTTGAACCATCACGATTTATTTTTATTTTAAATGAGTGTTCATATGATCATCTTAACTTTGTTTTGCAATACCCTGATATGGGTAAATAAAATAGTTACCTAACGAGGTTCTGCTAAGACTAGCACCACGACCCATACTTCCTCCAAAGTGTGATCCATCAGTTGATTGACTTCCGGCAGTATGATGACCTAAAGCAGCCATGGGTGTCATAGCATAAACTCCTTCTTGTCCTAAACCCATTTCATCTTGTAAACCTCCACTTGAACAACCTTCTCGACAACGTTTCCGTACTCTATAATATTACCATTACCATAAAGTGTAACACACAAAACTCGAAAAATTTTATATATTTACCTAGCAAACGTATCAACAAGGTAATTGCGAACTTTCGATAAACTTAATGAGCCGCCAATTATTCCACATAATTGTTCATTAGTTTCAGCATAACTTGTGGTAAGAGGAGAAACATAAATGGGATATCCAATGGGTTGATCACAGGAAGAGTTTATAATATTACGAAGGGCTTGTTTTGCATTCTGTATGCTACCTCTTTCAGGGTTTCGGTTACGTAGATATACCAGTTCTTGTTGTTGACCTGCCCATAGTCCTCTAACACATTCTCGGTTTATTTTGATTACCCGAAAATTAAGGTAACGTTTATTCAACATAATTATTTTATATTCATCTGCACCATCATCCAAAACATGTCTAAAATAGTAAAATGATTAGTTTAATACCATTTCCAATCAAGATATTGCTTGCCTTAAGGCTAATAAACTTGGAGTTCCACTAAGTACAGCATTTCGCCAAGCAGGATCACCTTCATGGGAAATTACAAGTTCCTCCTCATGTTTACAAATTGCATCAAATAAAGCAGGCATTTCTTCATATTCATCTGGAGACATAAAGTGATCTTGATGCAATTTAAGAGACATTCGTACACCAGGTGCTACTACAGTTTTGAGCAAATCCATATCAGAAAAAACCCACTCATCTCTTGTACATGTAATTCGAAAATCCCCTTTAAAAAGAGCATGCAACCCGTAAAGAAAAAATTCAACACTTGATACTGTATTATGTGATACCGCTCCAAGAGTCCTACGGCCTGAAATTAATCACAATGTTAAAACTTTTATTTAAAAAACCTTAAAAGGGACGTACCTAGTAAACTTAAAGCAAAACAGAGTAACACAAGTGAAGAATTTATGGTTGCATCAACATGTTTTTCCCATTTTTCTGCACAATATGCTATCCATTCGCCATATACTTGGAAGAACATGTTTCGAGTCATACCACAGACACATAAATCAAAATCTTCATCTATATTAAAGTTAAATACTGGATCCAAGTCCACAAAATTGCGATCTTGTATGGGCTGTAATGCTTTAAATATTGTTTGGGATGTTAACCATTCCTCAAGTTTTGGTGAACGGATTGCGTAAAATATAATACTCTAAAACAAAATTAAGTTTAAAAATAGTTTCTTTATGTATGAAATTTATGCTTACTTTGACATAATATGTAATCAGTACTTTTCGAAAATCAAACACTTGCAACATGGAAACTGCGCTATTATCTGATATACTGTATCCTTCTAAAACATATTTCGCTGCTGTAACTTCCCATGCTAACCAACGTTGACTGAATGCTGCATTTGCACTTAACATGTTGGGTAAATGTCCCGGTTCACAACAGCAACAACCTAAATAATAAATAATTTCTTATTTTTATAATCTATCGGATGACCTTAGCAATATCTTCAGAACATATTAATATTTTCATATTATGCACCAGAGTTAGATTAAGGAACTTATTTTGAAAAATAACCCTAATAAAGGGTCTATTCTGCATGCACCTGTTAACATTGTAACCAACCACTAAGAACCGGGGTCAGAAAGTCGCGATTCGAACATAAAATCGTAGAAAAAATCGGAGATTCCAAAAACGTTAAAAGGGGGCAAACATTCAATTTTAAATGTTTTATACAGGGCGTTTCAAAAATTATATCTAGGCACTACCTTTAAATTAAATATTTTTTTTTCTTAAAGCTATAAGTCCTTTGGTACAGTTTTTCTTAAAATTCCCTCCTAGACCCACCAATCTTGAAATTTGATATAATTTTGTTTCTTTCTATATTTACAACATACCATCATTATCTTCAACTCCTTCAGTTATAGCTTCAACTTCCCGTTGCTGGCAGTATGTTCCTCTAAATTCTAGTCCACGCATTTGAAATGTAACAAGTCCATTTCCGAGTTCAATGATATGTACTAAACAGTTTAAATAATCTGATGCTAATACAAAGCAATCTCCCTGATTGACAGGTCCCCATCGGCCTAATATTAAATCACCACATAAGGAATGTTGTAAAGATCTCGTTAAATGTTCATAAAAAATTGAATTTAAATTATTATCGTCTGCTCCTAAATTTCGATCAAGATGTGATGATAATGGTGTGTTTGAATGATCAACTCGGCGTGTGTTGTAATCACGTTCCCAGAATTTTACAGGACGGACATATGAAGTTAAGAATATTGCACTTCCTGTAAAAATAAAAATGTAAATGAAGTTTATTAAGGGGTTACGAATACTGTACCTAAAAAAGGATTTAATGGTGTTGATAAAATGGCAGAAATAACTGCTTGTAGAAACAACATGGCTGAATGCGGCACAGAAAATGGTTGTGCAAATGCGTGAAATGCTGATCCCCAAGTGATTTGCCAAGGTGCAATATAGGTAACAACAAATTGGAGCTGAAAAATTAATATTATATTAAATTTTAAAAATATAAAGATTAAAAAAATTACCTTTAATAAGAATTCGTAGGCACGATGATAAAGAATGCTCATAATAAAATAATCTATCAAAAAACTCTCTTGATATAGTTTATAATCGTATTTGAAAAACAGGACTGTAAATATCAAAACTAAGTACTGTGAGCTTTGATTAGAATAAGATCCTCTTATACATCGCATTCCACATACTACCACTATCAACGCACCACCTAAAGCTCCAAATTTTTGAACAATTTTTGGTGAATCTTCTGTAAGTGCAGCAAGAAATAACAATGGGTACACCATATTACGTTCCAAGAAGCAGAAATACACATACACCTGCAAAATATTTCAAAATATGGTGGTAAGTTTTATAAAAAATAATAGTTGCAATAAAAAATCAGCGAATTATACATTTTTATAAAAAAAAAGCCTTAACCTTTCCAAAACTACTACCAATAATAATTTTGTTCATTTATTTAAGGTACAAAAGATCATTCATGGCCATAGGCGTTGCTTTTTAAAATTTTGGCAGAGTACCCGCATATGCATCTTTTATGATGGGAGGGGGGGGGGTCCTCAGGACTTTTCTCACGCTCTATCTTACCCCGTTTTATCGTTACTCAGTGAACAGTTGTTAGTTTAGGGTAAAAAAAAAAAAATTGGCCAGGGGCTCAAACCCGGACCACAATTCTAGCCAGGTACTGGTGCCCCAAAGTAGGCATTTTCGATATACCAACAAGACTGTCCACTTTAATCAAGAAAAAGTGAGTGCGTTAATTTGGTTATAATGGCCCAAAGTCTCGGCATGCCAATCACTGGAATTTCTCTAAACTTAGGCAATTGTATAGTCTATGGTATACGAACTGTTTTTTTGTATACCAACTTAAGCCCTCTGAACCAGACTATTTAATCATTTAACAAATGAAAAGCACTCAAAATCCAGTACTGTATAACCTGTCCCATATATTTGGACACAAGTGTAAACTTTTTCCCTTTATAAAAAAAAAATTCCAATTGTGTAATTTCGGATACACCAATAGCAGTATTAAGGTTAAGACTTTGCTTTTTATAAAAAAAACACAAAAAAAACATACCCTTTCAAACCACATAACTTTAGCTGGTCCTCGTACTTGATATTGTCCGTACTCATGTGACCGTAACACAGGTCTAGCAATACACAGCCATGGTAATTGTTTTCTAAGTTGAGGAACAATATAATGTAGAATGAATCCCAAAGTTCCTGCAATACACCATAGCACCGGACTTAATTCAGGTTGCAGCACAGTGAACACGGTACTGGCATGGATTCCAAACACAAAAACAGCGATCAAACCACAAAGTATAATGTCACTTTTTAAACGTGCATTCACAGTCTTTTGTAATTTATGTGGTAAAGGATCTACTAGTTCTTCGCTAGTTTCATTTTTATCGCTAATTACTTTTTCGCCTTTTTTGTCTGACGAGATGTTCTCACTAGCTTTTATTTCCTTTAAGTCGGATTTAATATCTTTATAATCGGTTTTACTGATTTTCTTTGGAGCTTTTTTGTATTCTCGATAAATATCAGGAGGCCATAAGTGTTTTTTGACAATGTTCCAGATATGGGAAGGATCGCTGGCACTTCGACTTAAATGGTAAGACGATGCCACAAGACATGCAGAAAACATAGAGAATAACATGTGTTGGGACGATTTAGGCTCAATTAGACCTCCGTATGCCAATCCGTACATAACAATCACAGCCATAATAGAGCGAAATAAACAATAGAAAGATGCGAGTAAACTTGACATTGCATTACCTCCAAAAACGTACATATCAAGTTGTTCTAGGAGGTACATCATAAAAGTATTTACTTGGGGGAACAAACCCAATGAAAATATAACAGGAAAAAACAATATAAAGTTGACTAAAAAATTCCTAGTCATCATTAATATCTCTTTATTTGTAAAATGAACTCCGTATAAAGTAAATGCAGTATGGTAGGATTCGTTGATTATACTTAAATGTAATAACAAAACAATGGATGAGAATAGAATGAAATAAATGGGACGAGAGTATGCAATGATTCGATTAAAACCATGAGTTGGTGAGGCAGCGTCTGGTTGTACACTCTTCAGCAACGAGTACTGACAACTGGCAACAACCAAACAAAAAACAAACGCCAACAAATCTTGGTAAAATCCTAAATGGAGTAAAATAGCACCAAGAACTGAGACTAGAATTCCTAAGAAAGTAGATAACAATGTTTCACCTAACGTAAAATTTCTATCTAATAACGCTAATAAATTTAACCTATCTAAGCTAACTTTTACGAAAATCCAAGGAAATAGTTTAAACTTATAGTAAGATTTTGTTCTTGGGTAATTATTATTGGCAGCATCAGCAGCTTGTATAAAAGGAAATCTATTTCTAGGAAATTGAAAATCTAAAGGAATATCAGCACCAGGAGGAAAAACTTGTCTCAAATTTTCTATAATGGTGTTATCACTCAAGTTGTTAGGATCAAATCTATGCCTTAAAGGTTCTGCATTTATTCTCAATGTATTATTTGTAGGAATCATACTATTGGTGGCAGAAGCTGTTAACGGAGGATTGGCTGCGGCTCCATCTAATATAATAGAAACCGAACTATTGTAAATTGATTCAGTGCTATTACTATCCCAAAAATCACTTGTTCTGTTATTATTACGAGACGTAGATGCTATTTCTCTCTGACGTAACAGTGTAGTCAATATCTTTCCACTATTATATGCTGTGATTGGTAGACTTGAATTTGCTGTACCTAAAAACAAATGAATATATTTTTATTTCATAATTAGGTACTGTTTAAAAAAATAAAAAAAAGAATGTTTTGATTATCACACTAATACTGTTTCCTCTGCGGGGTGAATAAAGTTAAGGTATAGACATAACACAACATAAATATAATTCATTTTTATTCAAAATTTGAATAATCAAAGGTTTATAGAATTTATCTTCGGACCACCCATCTTCGCTTGCTTTTTACCCTACCTATAAATCGACACAAAAATCGGAAAAAATATGAAGTATACTATACTTCTAAATAAAATGAAAAAAATGTGATCATCTCCTAAACAATTTTATTTTGTAAACCCCAGGACTTTTAAATAAACTATCAAAGGGGTTCCATTTTAAAAAGACGAAGTACAAGTTGTCAAAAAAATTCTAATATATTTTTTTATATACTTTGATCGATAAATAAGAAGTAAACGAAGATAGGGGTACCTTGTATCTACATAACAGCATTCTACCGTTACATTTACTTTATCCTACACTTACGGTGGGCACCAACAACCACGGTCATATAAACATGCACACACGTATTATTACGAGCCGGTTTTATAAAGTCTGGTTCACCGATGGTTGGCTCAGCCACCATCAATTGTCATGGATACAATTGTTTTTAAGAATCTTATCCATGACAATTGATCGTGTTTGAGTCAACCGTTGGTCAACCAGACTATCAAACTGGCCCTCAGAAAAACAACGCCCGATATTGGATTCGAAACAAAAGCTGCGAGCTTTGCTTTGTAATGGTTGACAATGAGCTCAGAGATTGTAACCAACATTACCGTTGCTACAACCCCCACTACCCTGAGTTTGTCAATCCGTAGTTCGACTTTTTGTTAGGTTTTTCTGTAGCTATTTATGACCAATCTTGTTACCTACTATATAAAATTTAATTTACTTACCTAAACCTTTCTCATCAAATGTATAAGTAATCCAATTCCCATGCTCATCCATAAAACAATGTACAGAACCATGAGAAGTGTCTTCGAATGACTTGGCACGATGTGTTCCATGACCTGAGGATATTGTATTAGCTATAGCTAAATCACGTTGATTAGATTTAGGATCCTGGCTAGTTTGTACGCTATTGTGCAAAGACCTACGGGGTATCCTTGGAGCTCTTCTTAATCGAGATCGAGGTGATGCTGTGCGCTGCTCAAGCCTGATGTTTTCTCCTGTTGGTAAGGAAACACAGATGGCAGGAGCGATATCTCGACGAGAAGCTAGGAACGCTGAGAGAAGTGGATTGGAAGGCAATAAAGTACTCAATTCATTATTTGAACTGCTCGATGACGCCTCTTGATAAAAATCGCTTCTAGGTTTAATTACTTTGACATTGCTACGTCTTGTCACACTCAATTTTCGTAATCGAGGGGCCGATTGTGTTGGAATTACCAAACATTCTAGACCTTCGATTGAACTTTCAGTTTGACGTAATGTTTGAGTTAGTTTGTTCTCTTTCATTGATCTGTTTCTATGAAAATTTCTGCTATTGTCTGAATGTCTGTCATGCTTCCGTCTACTGCTTTTTTCGGATTCACTTTTCGCAAGTGCACTTACAACTCGTGGTGGTCTTTCTTTTGTTTCATGGTGATAACTAGTGGATAGGCATTTCTTAGGAATTGCACCTACATTTAAAATCACTGTTAAGTTCATAAAAACATATAAGTAACTGACAAAATAGTAACTTTTATAATCTCTTCTGTCCTTTACAATTTTTTAACATGATCCACCTGCTTTAATATAATTACTAATAATAATTTGTCAGTTATAAGATTAGGTCCTCCTTAGAAAAATATACAGTGTGTTTGACTAAGTACGTTCCAATGAATATTTCACATACTACCCATTAAGAGATTCCCTTGCATTGAAACTTTATTTTCATTTAATTTTTGTGTTGTTAGTAAAAATAGTTGATACATCAATTGGGGTCTGCTCAATCAAACGCACTGGTTTTTACATCCTCAACCTACTTTAACGAATCACTAATATGTAATTTATAAGACTAGACCTCGTGTTAAAATAATTTAAATTTATTCCCTTTAACTTACCTAAATTGCGTGTTGATGGGGTTGGTTCTTGAAGAACTTTACTAACATCATGTTCAAGAGAAACGGTAGTACTGCTTGACCACTCATCTCTTTTATGTCGTTCTAAAGATTTAAGTTTGATGTGTTCATTTTCATCATCAAATAACAAATCTAGATCTAACTCAACAAGGCTGGATCTGTTCCCGGCATCCTCAGGTTTTCCACAACTACTACACTTTCGTTTTCTACTCTTTCTGTTTCTTTTTTTAACACCTGTACTAATAACCTCATCAAAATCAGTTATAAGCACTTCATTTTTAGTTTCTAAATATTTATTTTCATTAAGATCAATGTCTTCTAAAAACTTGTTACAATCTAAGTATGGGTTATCGATTTCTTTATCACTAGATTTAAGCTTGACTGTGGAACTCCTACTCATATCACCTTTTTCTAAGACACTTGCTTCGCACTCTACACTAGTACTACTTTCTGAAGTATTCGAGTCACTAAGCTTTTTATCACTACACTCGTTATCAGTTGCGTAACAGTCTGTCCGTGCATCCTGCATTTCTGGTGTGGCACTAGAATTTGAGTTGTCGTTATTATCTAACAGAGCATCCTTAGATGTAGCACTAGTTCTTTCTACGTCATCACTTTTTATTGAAGACACACTTAAATTACAACTGGAATTAAGATCACATTTCTCTTGAAGTTTGGGGAAGTATTCGTGCAAACGACGCAAGTCTTTGTCATTTTGAGGCACAGTCCGCACAGCGCGTATCATTTTTACACTATCTACATGCTGAAGTCGAACCAGCAAAGGCGAATGACTGCCTTCATTATGTTCATCATAATCAGAATCAGAATTGCGAGGTAACGATTCGAGATCTGAATCAGGACCATGAGAAGTCTGATGTTCATCCGACTGCTCCGCTATTGGATAAACAATTTCTGATCCGTAATATGGACATAGATTTAAATGCTGATTTCTAACTAACGAAGTGCTAGGAGGTGGTAAAGGATTCTTTGTATTTTTTGTATTGCCACCTATTATTTCTAAACTATTCGGATGCACTGTTAAAAGGGGTGGGGGACAGGAAGTTTCCAGAGCAGTAGAACGTATCCTTCGAACTCCCCCTCTTTTGTTACAATTTGATTTAAAATAAAAACCCTCGGAAGTTAACATTTGATTTGGGTTTTGATCAATGTAACTTAATTCGAGTGAACCGGTGGGTTTAATGTCGTTTGTACTATTAGGAATAAAACTAAAACTACTGTTGGTGAAGTTCGAATGTCTACGTGGTGCACGTGACAGCTTAGGACTGTTATGTTCTGATTCCACGCTTGGAAATGACGGACGGTGATCTAAAAGTATACCATCTTGAGAGTCACCACTTCCCTGACGTTTTACTTTTTGCGAACTAGATCTGCCACGTTTAATTTCATCTTTTACACTAACTGCAGTAAAAGCATCCCTTTTTAACTTCTTGCCTTTGCTACGACGTAAAGTTGATTTAGGAAGAATTTCAGTGTCTCCTGCATCTGCCTGATATGGAATTATTACTGCCTGCATTGATATTTCCTCACTACTTTCTGATGAGTTTTTATGATGTACTTCAGCTTTTAAATCTTAAAAATTCAATTTTTGAAAAAAAATCAACAATATTTTATAAATTTCAAGGCTTACCAATAATACTGCTAGTTTTGCAATCATTTGTTTCTAATCGTTGAAATTCACCTGAATCTAAACTGTCTGCATCTGTGCTTGGCATCACTCCTGACTCAATATTTGCCAGAGATCTACTGGAAGGACGGGGTGTGCCTGGTATACGCTTCTTTGATAGTACTTGTAGTTCAATGCCTTCATCTTCCCTACAAATACATATAACTCGTGTAAATTGGCAGGAGAATAAATTACAATACTCAGTAAATACAGGTTTTCAGAAATAAATGAAAATGGGTTGGCCACATGGATGAAACAGAATTTGGTTTGGAGACCATGAGGTGGTAGATGGATGTGGGACACCCTCTTTTACTCAGCATGAAAGATTCTTAGACAGGGGGTGAGACTAAATCCACAGATGAATAATAAAAGGCTAGAGGAGAAAGAGACAGAGAGAGAAGTACAGGTGGCCTAATTGGGATGTCTATATACGGTAACTATTGTTGTAAGAAGGAAAACCGAGGGCATGTTCTCTAGCCCATTTTTTGAAACACATTTAATGGTACAGAAGAAATTTTGTTATTGTTTCATATTTTCAAGGAAAACGCAATTTTCCGACATTTCCTTAATCTTGTTATGTTGAATAACTTTTTAATTTTATTAGCTATCTCAAAGCTATATGAACATTCTGAAGGCAGTTTTTTGAATAGAATTCAATGGTGTACTCAAATTTTTAACTAGGGTTCAAATTTTGGAAATATTAAACAACGTATTTTTTAAATGAAAACCATAGTTTGGTGCTTAAATTTAAAAAAAAGCAGCTAACATTTCTGAAATTTTGCATGAGGGGATAATTTTACACTGTGAACAACTTTTCTTAATGAAGTTTTGTCGTAGCGAGTACAGAAAAGCTACTTTACCTGAACAGAAAACATTTCTTTATCCAACGCTTCCCGGATTTGAAAAAAATTAAAATTATACTTTCTGAAATTCTGTATGGGGGGATAATTTTACACTGTAAACAACTTTTCTTAATGAGATTTCGCCGTAACTAGTACAGAAAAGCTACTTTGCCTGAATAGAAATCATTTCTTTATCTACAGTCACCGAGAGCCCTCTTTGATTTGAAAAAATTGTATAGTTTCTGAAATTTTGCATGGGGGGATGATTTTACATTGTGAACAACTTTTCTTAATAAAGTTTTGCGGTAGCTAGTACAGAAAAGCTACTTTGCCTGAATAGAAAACATTTCTTTATCTACAGTCACCGAGAGCCCTCTTTGATTTGAAAAAATTGTAAATATAGTTTCTGAAATTTTGCATGGGGGAGATGATTTTACATTGTGAACAACTTTTCTTAATGAAGTTTTGCCGTAATTAGTATAGAAAAGTTACTTTACCTGAAGAGAAAACATTTCTTTACCCTACGCTTCCGATTTGAAAAAAATCAAAATTATACTTTCTGAAATTCTGTATGGGGGGATAATTTTACACTGTAAACAACTTTTCTTAATGAGATTTCGCCGTAACTAGTACAGAAAAGCTACTTTGCCTGAATAGAAAACATTTCTTTATCTACAGTCACCGAGAGCCCTCTTTGATTTGAAAAAATTGTAAATATCGTTTCTGAAATTTTGCATGGGGGGATGATTTTACATTGTGAACAACTTTTCTTAATAAAGTTTTGCGGTAGCTAGTACAGAAAAGCTACTTTACCTGAATAGAAAACATTTCTTTATCTGCAGTCTCCGAGAGCCCCCTTTGATTTGAAAAAATTGTAAATATAGTTTCTGAAATTTTGCATGGGGGGATGATTTTACATTGTGAACAACTTTTCTTAATAAAGTTTTGCGGTAGCTAGTACAGAAAAGCTACTTTACCTGAATAGAAAATATTTCTTTATCTACAGCCACCAACAGCCCTCCTTAATTTGAAAAAATTGTAAATATAATTTCTGAAATTTTGCATGGGGGGATGATTTTACATTGTGAACAACTTTTCTTAATGAAGTTTTGCCGTAATTAGTATAGAAAAGTTACTTTACCTGAAGAGAAAACATTTCTTTACCCTACGCTTCCGATTTGAAAAAAATCAAAATTATACTTTCTGAAATTCTGTATGGGGGGATAATTTTACACTGTAAACAACTTTTCTTAATGAGATTTCGCCGTAACTAGTACAGAAAAGCTACTTTGCCTGAATAGAAAACATTTCTTTATCTACAGTCACCGAGAGCCCTCTTTGATTTGAAAAAATTGTAAATATCGTTTCTGAAATTTTGCATGGGGGGATGATTTTACATTGTGAACAACTTTTCTTAATAAAGTTTTGCGGTAGCTAGTACAGAAAAGCTACTTTACCTGAATAGAAAATATTTCTTTATCTACAGCCACCAACAGCCCTCTTTAATTTGAAAAAATTGTAAATATAATTTCTGAAATTTTGCATGGGGGGATGATTTTACATTGTGAATAACTTTTCTTAATGAGATTTCGCCGTAACTAGTACAGAAAAGCTACTTTACTTGAACAGAAAACATTTCTTTACCCTACGCTTCCGATTTGAAAAAAATCAAAATTATACTTTCTGAAATTCTGTATGGGGGGATAATTTTACACTGTAAACAACTTTTCTTAATGAGATTTCGCCGTAACTAGTTCAGAAAAGCTACTTTGCCTGAACAGAAATCATTTCTTTATCTACAGTCACCGAGAGCCCTCTTTGATTTGAAAAAATTGTAAATCTAGTTTCTGAAATTTTGCATGGGGGGATGATTTTACATTGTGAACAACTTTTCTTAATAAAGTTTTGCGGTAGCTAGTACAGAAAAGCTACTTTACCTGAATAGAAAATATTTCTTTATCTACAGCCACCAACAGCCCTCCTTAATTTGAAAAAATTGTAAATATAATTTCTGAAATTTTGCATGGGGGGATGATTTTACATTGTGAACAACTTTTCTTAATGAAGTTTTGCCGTAATTAGTATAGAAAAGTTACTTTACCTGAAGAGAAAACATTTCTTTACCCTACGCTTCCGATTTGAAAAAAATCAAAATTATACTTTCTGAAATTCTGTATGGGGGGATAATTTTACACTGTAAACAACTTTTCTTAATGAGATTTCGCCGTAACTAGTACAGAAAAGCTACTTTACTTGAACAGAAAACATTTCTTTACCCTACGCTTCCGATTTGAAAAAAATCAAAATTATACTTTCTGAAATTCTGTATGGGGGGATAATTTTACACTGTAAACAACTTTTCTTAATGAGATTTCGCCGTAACTAGTACAGAAAAGCTACTTTGCCTGAATAGAAAACATTTCTTTATGTACAGTCACCGAGAGCCCTCTTTGATTTGAAAAAATTGTAAATATAGTTTCTGAAATTTTGCATGGGGGGATGATTTTACACTGTAAACAACTTTTCTTAATGAGATTTCGCGGTAACTAGTACAGAAAAGCTACTTTACCTGAATAGAAAATATTTCTTTATCTACAGCCACCAACAGCCCTCTTTGATTTGAAAAAATTGTAAATATAATTTCTGAAATTTTGCATGGGGGGATGATTTTACATTGTGAACAACTTTTCTTAATGAAGTTTTGCCGTAATTAGTATAGAAAAGTTACTTTACCTGAAGAGAAAACATTTCTTTACCCTACGCTTCCGATTTGAAAAAAATCAAAATTATACTTTCTGAAATTCTGTATGGGGGGATAATTTTACACTGTAAACAACTTTTCTTAATGAGATTTCGCCGTAACTAGTACAGAAAAGCTACTTTGCCTGAATAGAAAACATTTCTTTATCTACAGTCACCGAGAGCCCTCTTTGATTTGAAAAAATTGTAAATATAGTTTCTGAAATTTTGCATGGGGGGATGATTTTACATTGTGAACAACTTTTCTTAATAAAGTTTTGCGGTAGCTAGTACAGAAAAGCTACTTTACCTGAATAGAAAACATTTCTTTATCTACAGTCACCGAGAGCCCTCTTTGATTTGAAAAAATTGTAAATATAGTTTCTGAAATTGTGCATGGGGGGATGATTTTACATTGTGAACAACTTTTCTTAATAAAGTTTTGCGGTAGCTAGTACAGAAAAGCTACTTTACCTGAATAGAAAACATTTCTTTATCTACAGTCACCGAGAGCTCTTTGATTTGAAAAAATTGTAAATATAGTTTCTGAAATTTTGCATGGGGGGGGTGATTTTACATTGTGAACAACTTTTCTTAATAAAGTTTTGCGGTAGCTAGTACAGAAAAGCTACTTTACCTGAATAGAAAATATTTCTTTATCTACAGCCACCAACAGCCCTCTTTGATTTGAAAAAATTGTAAATATAATTTCTGAAATTTTGCATGGGGGGATGATTTTACATTGTGAACAACTTTTCTTAATGAAGTTTTGCCGTAATTAGTATAGAAAAGTTACTTTACCTGAAGAGAAAACATTTCTTTACCCTACGCTTCCGATTTGAAAAAAATCAAAATTATACTTTCTGAAATTCTGTATGGGGGGATAATTTTACACTGTAAACAACTTTTCTTAATGAGATTTCGCCGTAACTAGTACAGAAAAGCTACTTTGCCTGAATAGAAATCATTTCTTTATCTACAGTCACCGAGAGCCCTCTTTGATTTGAAAAAATTGTAAATATAGGTTCTGAAATTTTGCATGGGGGGATGAATTTACATTGTGAACAACTTTTCTTAATAAAGTTTTGGCGTAGTTGCTACAGAAAAGCTAATTTACGTGAATAAAAAACATTTCTTTATGTTTCACCGTGTTCCACAAACGGCTCCTGGATTTGAAAAAAAAATAATAAGTAGTATTTATACAATTTTACATTGTGAACAACTTTTCTTAATGAAGTTTTGTCATAGTTAGTGCAGAAAAGCTACTT
The DNA here is from genome assembly GCA_963082805.1 of Hemicrepidius hirtus. Lineage (NCBI taxonomy): Eukaryota > Metazoa > Arthropoda > Insecta > Coleoptera > Elateridae > Hemicrepidius > Hemicrepidius hirtus. Next base: position 11,336,249 of record OY720167.1, read on the forward strand.
TACCTGAATAAATGTAATTAAAAGATGCAACATTTGTTGCATTAGAAAAAGATAAACGTAAAAACAAAAAATAATAAGATTCCGATCATCTGAGTTTTTAATTCCAAAATATGTAGTTTGCTAGATATCAAATTCCAATAACAGGAATAAAAAAACATTCCTCCAGGAAACCATAATTGCTCATTCCCAACTCATTCCACATTTTATCTTTGCTCTCTAATTAAAGAAAAATTAATGCCCTTGGAGAGACCTACATCCAAAGATGGATAATAGAATCCAAAAACAAGAGAGTATTGCCAAAAATAATTTAATAAATTATATTTCAAAAGAAGTAAAAATTCTTTAGATAACTAACACTAGTTACTGAAATTAATATTATATTTTATGAACTCATATTTCCAAGGGGTAAACCACGGTAAAAATTTGTGTACAGTAAACTACCCAATGTGAGACTACCCAGACCTCCCAAGGACTACCAGCTTTCGCAGTGATTGCTCAGGATTACCCCTTTGCCCCGTGCAGGGATTACCTGAACTATGTACGCTAAACCTCCCATGTGGTTTACCCCTTGCATATTTCTATGTTCTAAATTACTCACTAAATTGTAAAAGCAAAAATAAATCAAGATAATTATGGGAAATGTTACTCTTCTAACAATCCGATAATCATTGACAGACAGGTAATTGTAACATGAGTATTGTTAATAGAAACAGGTTTTGTAACAGGCTAGTTCAATCTGGATAATCAAAGACAAATTTAACTTTGACTTACAATAACATTTCTGATTTATCGTATTTACAAACACAGATAAGGCTCAAATCATTCTAAGAAGATGACTAATAAATAAATGTACTTCCTTAACATTGACAAGATTAAAAAATCTTCTCTAGAGTTTATGAATAATTAAGGAATCGAATTACATAAAAAGTAGGAATAAACAACTGAACCACTGTAATTTCCATTTAGAATTACGAAAGCCAAAACTTGGATAGTACTCAGTATCGGTACAATTGAATTATAAAAGAAATTGGGTTAAGGCATCACAGCAATTACAGTGATTTCTTAATTACAATTTTATGCAGTGTCTTACCACTTATAAATAAATAATACATTACAAACTATTCTTACTTTTTGTCATTATTCCATTCATTCTCTTGAACTTCCTCCTGTATACATTCTGTGGTATCATACATGTGATGAAGGCCATAATTAACCAATTTGACAAACGTAAGGGCCAGTGACACAGCCCCACAGTAAACATACCAAATATAAAGTGATGGAGGAAAATACTGAAATTAGGTCAACCGATTATTATACAAGGATAACATTTAAAGATAAACTTACCAAGTAAATAGTGAAGGGTAGACAGAGTAGGAATAGCCAAAGATATAAATGAAAGGTGTTGCAAAATACATCCTGATGGGGGTCATAAAACCACCCCCCAGTTAAGGAAGCCCAGATTCCCTGTCTTAAAATTTCTAGAGTTTGAGAACCCATTTGTGGCTCATCTATCATTCTAGCTTAAAAACTTGCATAAATCTAGCCCTACATTTTCGTCGATCACGCAAAAACCATTCATCACCAAACGAAAAACACAGAAAATCACCATCTTGGAATGAATAACCACAAAACTTGCAGATTGACAGCTGTATGAATGCAAATTGGTGACCTTTCCTTTTAGTTCACGTTTGTCACGCCAGATAGTCGTGTATCTCTAACCGGGTTACATTTTTTAAGGTAAGAGACTTTTTAAATGTTTCCCTAATTAGTCTGTTTTCCAATTTTCCTAAATTTTTAATACTTGATTCATTTTCCAACACAACACATGTCAAAACTTCACACTGATCTGTCAAAAAATTTTTTACGATCAGCTGATTATGACAATTACTTTTTTTTTAAATAAAATGCAATTTCCTTGGATGAGTTTTATAAATTTGTGGAGAATTACTGAAGGCCAGGCTAATTAAATTTAATTTATATATTATAGACTTATTCCAGTTCAGGTCAGTATTTTATATTCTAAGTTTTAAAAATACTTTGTTAGGATGCATGTATTTTTGAAACTCGATTCGACCAATTTACTCGGATTAATCAATTAACAATTCCTGAAATATGTGTAAATCAAAACCCTTCCCTATTTTTAATTTTCACAAAATATTACAATTTCATGTGTTATCTCTAGAAGTTAGATAATATTAACGTAAATAGAAATAGCAAATCAAATTTTTATTGCAGTATCTTAAATTTCCAAAATCAAAAGAACTGCGAACTTATTTAACTCACATTAACTACACTTTTACTTAGCACATTTTCCTTATTATATTTCAGTTTTCCCATTTTCCATTTTTGTACAACAATGGGAGATGTAAAGAAGGTTTTTAAACAAGCGGGGATTCAAATAGGAGCAGGTGGATCTGCTGGTAATATATTTCCAATTATGTAATAGTAACAGTAATATTTATAGCTTCATTATTGTAGGTTTTATAGAAGTATGTATTATGCATCCGTTAGATCTTGTAAAGACAAGACTTCAAATACAAATTTCAAAGGGTGTAAGTCGAGGCGATCATCGTCATTATGCTGGTGTAATTGACTGTATGGCAAAAATGTACAAACATGAAGGATTATTTTCATTTTGGAAAGGTATTGTTCCCCCTATATTAGCAGAAACACCAAAAAGAGCAGTCAAAGTAATTAAAAGGTGAGGAAAAATAGAATTTCCATTAATTATTGGTTTTTTTTTTAGTTTTTTACATTTGAGCAGTACAAAAGGTTGTTTATGTTTGGTTCAAATAAACCTACACCATTGGTAAGAATTTTTTATAACTATATCATTTGATATACAAGAAAAAATGTAGAGTTAATAAGTTATCTCTATTTTTTTTCCTTATCAAAAAAATCTCTTCCCTCCTTGATTGGCTTTTCGCTTTTATAAGTAGTTATCATATGAATGGAGCTTACCTAGATTTACTTATCTTGCTTATCAAACTGTTTGCTGTCTGCTGATTTTTTAATCTTATTTTCTACTTTATACTTTGCCCGTAAATGCAATAACGATAAATGTTACTTACTTTAATATTTTAATATTGATAAAAAAAAATTTTGGCATTCTGCCTCTACGCCAAGTTTTAAAATAGAATCGCATGTTTTTTTTTATTACATCTACATAATACCGTTATAATACATTATTAATAATTAGAGAATTTTTTTGCTATATGTACCTTATTTTTAAAAGTACACACTTCATACTCCTACTTTCTTAACAATTCCTTAAATTAGACTCTGAAAGGATTTCGCTTTCCTTTGTCGTGGTACTTAAAAGAGAGTTGGCAAATCAACTGTTTATACACGAATGTCATTGCACTAAATTCTGACCTTATTTTTATTAATAAAATAATTTTTATTTATAACAAAGTATTAACTTAACATTTTTTATTATCATAGACATTCTCATTAGCGGGTTTAGGAGCAGGTGTAACTGAAGCTATTTTAGTAAACCCATTTGAGGTGGTTAAAGTAAACCTCCAAGCAAATCGAGCTACAGGTAAAGAGTTACCCACAACTTGGTCTGTCACTAGAACAATCGTCCGGGAAAGTGGATTAGGTTTCAATGGATTAAATAAAGGTGTTACGGCAACCATAGCTAGAAATGGAGTGTTTAATATGATTTATTTTGGTTTCTATCACTCAGTTAAAGGTTATTTACCAGAATATGAAGTAAATATTTAAAAACTAAATAAAATATAAAATTTAATTTCATAATTTTTAGGATAATCTTATGGAATTCTTTAGAAAAGTGGGTATTGGCTTTGTTTCTGGTACTTTAGCTTCTTGTTTTAATATTCCATTTGATGTTGCAAAGTCACGAATACAAGGACCTCAACCTATTGCTGGTAAAATTAAATACAAAACAACAATGGGTTCTATGGCTATTGTTTATAAAGAAGAAGGGTAGGTTTTATTTAACTTTTATTCTCATTTAACATACATGGCTACTTAACAATTATTAATGTACATGATTCTTGTTTTTAGTTTTGGAGCACTGTACAAAGGTCTTGTACCAAAAGTAATGCGTTTAGGACCAGGAGGTGCAATTATGTTGGTAGTTTATGAGTATATGCATGAATTTTTAACTCAACAATTTCCTGATTAAAGCATTCAGTGCTTTTGTATTATCTACTAATGTGCCTTTGATTTTATTTTCTTTGTATTCTGTATTATTATTATACTACTTATATTTTTTTATGTAGCCGACTTTATATTGATCAGGCGGGTGTATGGAAGTCTGGCCAGTAGGTATATACAAAATTTTTTTTTTGTCATATTTGCATAAGTTACAAAGTGAATGTGAATCCCAGGAGTCCTAAACTCACAAGTCTTCCAAGCAAATAATTTCTCTTGATTAAAATTACTTTCTATGAAACTTTTATTGTATCAGCTTTCACTACAATTTATTTATAGATTTCATATTCATCAAATGTTATGTCCAAATATTTTTTCATTCACCTGTCGGGTCAGAATAGAGTCTCTTATAGGTTTGTTTTTCAATACTTGGATCAATATAAAACGTGTATTGATCTTTTTAGCCAGAAATGTTATTTTAATGAATTTTCTACAATTATTTGTGCTATTGCACAGACTGGTGAATTAAGAAAGCATTTATCAAGTGCCATACTTTGTTTACAAATTTTTTAATGATGATAAAGAGTGGTACCTACATCAGGGTGAACATCCAAAACATATCATTACTTTACATTCTACCATAGATTTGTAATAAATTAGAGTATTTACTATTATAAATATTTTTTAAAAAAAAAATTACCAAAAATATGTAAATAAGAATGTTATGCTTTTATATTTTAACATATTTGTTGTTTATTATTTTTAATGTTAAATGGGTATTATTGTTTTGTTGGGGTGTATGTGACAAATAAAAATTATATAACTTTCCCTTTTGTATTTTTAAAAATCTACACTCTGCTGTTCTAAATGATGATGTAGATCTACCAGTTCCGTTTTTAGTTTTTGAAAGATAACTGAAAGACTAAAAACGGATTTTTAGAATGTCATTTGTTTTATAAATATAGTACAATCTCACCCTTTTTCATAGCTCTCTGTTTTCTCTCCTTCGATGCAAGTTTGTGTGCTTCTTGTTTCTATACCCACTTGAGTAGATGCTGTTTTCTTTATTGGTTCCTTAAAATAGACAAATTATTTTAAGTCTTTCATAAACATGTCTTGGCGGCAGATGTGCCAGAACTTTACAATAAATTATATGTTGCTAAAGTTAGACTTTAGGTTCAGATAAAAATAATTTTTATATGTGAACTGAAGCTTTTTTTACTTGATCCCTTCATGTTAAGATTTAATACTTTATAAGATTATAAATATGTAGTTACTTGGACGAATTCAGCCTGGAGAAGTGATCATCCACCAGACCGCCCCCATCCTGTGACAAAGAAGAACCTTTTTTTGGGTTGCAAATAAAAAACAGTCCTTTACAGGACTAACAAAGGATAGAAAAAAAGATTTTCCGAAGAGAAGCAAGCGCTAGCCGTCGGCTAAAAAAACCCCTCCCAAATATTTTCCCCTACACACACTGTAAATTTTTTAGCTGAGTGTACATATTCACATTGGAATTATTTTAGCAAAGGCTGCATTCGTAAATAACAAACTCCAAGCGTTTAGGAGCGTTTTCACCAGCTAGCGTAATCACTTGAAAATTCAGACAAAATTTGCGTTTGGGATCGTTTTCAGTTCTTCCTAAATTACTTGACTCCAAGCGTTTAGGAGCGTTTTCACCGGCTTGCGTAACAGTTCGAACATTTAGACAAAATTTGCGTTTGGGGTCATTTTCAGTTCTTCCTAAATTACTTGACTCCAAGCGTTTAGGAGCGTTTTCACCGACTTGCGTAACAGTTCGAAAATTTAGACAAAATTTGCGTTTGGGGTCATTTTCAGTTCTTCCTAAATTACTTGACTCCAAGCGTTTAGGAGCGTTTTCACCGACTTGCGTAACAGTTCGAAAATTTAGTCAAAATTTGCGTTTGGGGTCATTTTCAGTTCTTCCTAAATTACTTGACTCCAAGCGTTTAGGAGCGTTTTCACCGGCTTGCGTAATCACTTAAAAATTCAGACAACATTTGTGTTTGGGATTGTTTTCAGTATTTCCTAAATTACTTGACTCCAAGCGTTTGTTCTTTTTTTGGAAAAAAATTTCACCCTCTCCGATTTCCTTAGGAAATTCCCAGAATGTAATATGGAGGCTAAAGACTTGGGAAATATGTACTAAACATCCCCCATCCCCTCCGATCTGCTCAAAAAAAATTCAGAAAGGTTTCAGAAGGAATGCAGTTCTGAACGTTTTCTAACCACGCGGGAACCAATGCGAAGGGGTGAGGGAAGTTTGCCCCATAATTTCCAAGTGTACACCCCCCAAATAACATTCAGGGAAAATACCGACGAGATCTGAAGGGGTGAAATTTTTTTCCCAAAAATGAGGAAAGACTATAGTCTTTGTTCTTTTTTTGGAAAAAAATTTCACCCTCTCCGATTTCCTTAGGAAATTCCCAGAATGTAATATGGAGGCTAAAGACTTGGGAAATATGTACCAAACATCCCCCATCCCCACCGATCTGCTAAAAAAAATCCAGAAAGGTTTCAAAAGGAATGCAGTTCTGAACGTTTCCTAACCACGCGGGAAGCAATGCGAAGGGGTGAGGGAAGTTTGCCCCATAATTTCCAAGTGTACACCCCCCAAATAACATTCAGGGAAAATACCGACGAGATCTGAAGGGGTGAAATTTTTTTCCCAAAAATGAGGAAAGACTATAGTCTTTGTTCTTTTTTTGGAAAAAAATTTCACCCTCTCCGATTTCCTTAGGAAATTCCCAGAATGTAATATGGAGGCTAAAGACTTGGGAAATATGTACCAAACATCCCCCATCCCCTCCGATCTGCTAAAAAAAATCCAGAAAGGTTTCAAAAGGAATGCAGTTCTGAACGTTTCCTAACCACGCGGGAAGCAATGCGAAGGGGTGAGGGAAGTTTGCCCCATAATTTCCAAGTGTACACCCCCCAAATAACATTCAGGGAAAATACCGACGAGATCTGAAGGGGTGAAATTTTTTTCCCAAAAATGAGGAAAGACTATAGTCTTTGCTCTTTTTTTGGAAAAAATTTTCACCCTCTCGGATTTCCTTAGGAAATTCCTAGAATGTAATATGGAGGCTAAAGACTTGGGAAATATGTACCAAACATCCCCCATCCCCTCCGATCTGCTAAAAAAAATCCAGAAAGGTTTCAAAAGGAATGCAGTTCTGAACGTTTCCTAACCACGCGGGAAGCAATGCGAAGGGGTGAGGGAAGTTTGCCCCATAATTTCCAAGTGTACACCCCCCAAATAACATTCAGGGAAAATAAAGACGAGATCTGAAGGGGTGAAATTTTTTTCCCAAAAATGAGGAAAGACTATAGTCTTTGTTCTTTTTTTGGAAAAAAATTTCACCCTCTCCGATTTCCTTAGGAAATTCCCAGAATGTAATATGGAGGCTAAAGACTTGGGAAATATGTACCAAACATCCCCCATCCCCTCCGATCTGCTAAAAAAAATCCAGAAAGGTTTCAAAAGGAATGCAGTTCTGAACGTTTCCTAACCACGCGGGAAGCAATGCGAAGGGGTGAGGGAAGTTTGCCCCATAATTTCCAAGTGTACACCCCCCAAATAACATTCAGGGAAAATACCGACGAGATCTGAAGGGGTGAAATTTTTTTCCCAAAAATGAGGAAAGACTATAGTCTTTGCTCTTTTTTTGGAAAAAATTTTCACCCTCTCGGATTTCCTTAGGAAATTCCCAGGATGTAATATGGAGGCTAAAGACTTGGGAAATATGTACCAAACATCCCCCATCCCCTCCCATCTGCTCAAAAAAAATTCAGAAAGGTTTCAGAAGGAATGCAGTTCTGAACATTTTCTAACCACGCGGGAACCAATGCGAAGGGGTGAGGGAAGTTTGCCCCATAATTTCCAAGTGTACACCCCCCAAATAACATTCAGGGAAAATACCGACGAGATCTGAAGGGGTGAAATTTTTTTCCCAAAAATGAGGAAAGACTATAGTCTTTGTTCTTTTTTTGGAAAAAAATTTCACCCTCTCGGATTTCCTTAGGAAATTCCCAGAATGTAATATGGAAGCTAAAGACTTGAGAAATATGTACTAAACATCCCCCATCCCCTCCGACCTGCTCAAAAAAAATTCAGAAAGGTTTCAGAAGGAATGCAGTTCTGAACGTTTTCTAACCACGCGGGAAGCAATGCGAAGGGGTGAGGGAAGTTTGCCCCATAATTTCCAAGTGTACACCCCCCAAATAACATTCAGGGAAAATACCGACGAGATCTGAAGGGGTGAAATTTTTTTCCCAAAAATGAGGAAAGACTATAGTCTTTGTTCTTTTTTTCGAAAAATTTTTCACCCTCTCCGATTTCCTTAGGAAATTCCCAGAATGTAATATGGAGGCTAAAGACTTGGGAAATATGTACCAAACATCCCCCATCCCCTCCCATAGGCTCAAAAAAAATTCAGAAAGGTTTCAGAAGGAATGCAGTTCTGAACGTTTTCTAACCACGCGGGAAGCAATGCGAAGGGGTGAGGGAAGTTTGCCCCATAATTTCCAAGTGTACACCCCCCAAATAACATTCAGGGAAAATACCGACGAGATCTGAAGGGGTGAAATTTTTTTCCCAAAAATGAGGAAAGACTATAGTCTTTGTTCTTTTTTTCGAAAAATTTTTCACCCTCTCCGATTTCCTTAGGAAATTCCCAGAATGTAATATGGAGGCTAAAGACTTGGGAAATATGTACCAAACATCCCCCATCCCCTCCCATCTGCTCAAAAAAAATTCAGAAAGGTTTCAGAAGGATTGCAGTTCTGAACGTTTTCTAACCACGCGGGAAGCAATGCGAAGGGGTGAGGGAAGTTTGCCCCATAATTTCCAAGTGTACACCCCCCAAATAACATTCAGGGAAAATACCGACGAGATCTGAAGGGGTGAAATTTTTTTCCCAAAAATGAGGTAAGACTATAGTCTTTGTTCTTTTTTTCGAAAAATTTTTCACCCTCTCCGATTTCCTTAGGAAATTCCCAGAATGTAATATGGAGGCTAAAGACTTGGGAAATATGTACCAAACATCCCCCATCCCCTCCCATCTGCTCAAAAAAAATTCAGAAAGGTTTCAGAAGGAATGCAGTTCTGAACGTTTTCTAACCACGCGGGAGGCAATGCGAAGGGGTGAGGGAAGTTTGCCCCATAATTTCCAAGTGTACACCCCCCAAATAACATTCAGGGAAAATACCGACGAGATCTGAAGGGGTGAAATTTTTTTCCCAAAAATGAGGAAAGACTATAGTCTTTGTTCTTTTTTTCGAAAAATTTTTCACCCTCTCCGATTTCCTTAGGAAATTCCCAGAATGTAATATGGAGGCTAAAGACTTGGGAAATATGTACCAAACATCCCCCATCCCCTCCCATAGGCTCAAAAAAAATTCAGAAAGGTTTCAGAAGGAATGCAGTTCTGAACGTTTTCTAACCACGCGGGAAGCAATGCGAAGGGGTGAGGGAAGTTTGCCCCATCATTTCCAAGTGTACACCCCCCAAATAACATTCAGGGAAAATACCGACGAGATCTGAAGGGGTGAAATTTTTTTCCCAAAAATGAGGAAATAGTCTTTGTTCTTTTTTTGGAAAAAAATTTCACCCTCTCCGATTTCCTTAGGAAATTCCCAGAATGTAATATGGAGGCTAAAGACTTGGGAAATATGTACTAAACATCCCCCATCCCCTCCGATCTGCTAAAAAAAAATCCAGAAAGGTTTCAAAAGGAATGCAGTTCTGAACGTTTCCTAACCACGCGGGAAGCAATGCGAAGGGGTGAGGGAAGTTTGCCCCATAATTTCCAAGTGTACACCCCCCAAATAACATTCAGGGACAATACCGACGAGATCTGAAGGGGTGAAATTTTATTCCCAAAAATGAGGAAACACTATAGTCTTTGCTCTTTTTTTGGAAAACATTTTCACCCTCTCGGATTTCCTTAGGAAATTCCCAGAATGTAATATGGAGGCTAAAGATTTGGGAAATATGTACTAAACATCTCCCATACCCTCCGATCTGCTCAAAAAAATCCAGAAAGGTTTCAGAAGGAATGCAGTTCTGAACGTTTTCTAAGCACGCGGGAAGCAATGCGAAGGGGTGAGGGAAGTTTGCCCCATAATTTCCAAGTGTACCCCCACCAAATAACATTCAGACAAAATCCCGACGAGATCTGAAGGGGTGAAATTTTTTTCCCAAAAATGAAGAAAGTCTGTTCTTTCTTTGGAAAAAAATTTCACCCTCTCCGATTTCCTTAGGAAATTCCCAGAATGTAATAAGGAGGCTAAAGATTTGGGAAATAGGTACCAAACATCCCCCATCCCCTCCCATCTGCTCAAAAAAAATTCAGAAAAGTTTCAGAAGGAATGCAGTTCTGAACATTTTCTAACCACGCGGGAACCAATGCGAAGGGGTGAGGGAAGTTTGCCCCATAATTTCCAAGTGTACACCCCCCAAATAACATTCAGGGAAAATACCGACGAGATCTGAAGGGGTGAAATTTTTTTCCCAAAAATGAGGAAAGACTATAGTCTTTGTTCTTTTTTTCGAAAAATTTTTCACCCTCTCCGATTTCCTTAGGAAATTCCCAGAATGTAATATGGAGGCTAAAGACTTGGGAAATATGTACCAAACATCCCCCATCCCCTCCCATAGGCTCAAAAAAAATTCAGAAAGGTTTCAGAAGGAATGCAGTTCTGAACGTTTTCTAACCACGCGGGAAGCAATGCGAAGGGGTGAGGGAAGTTTGCCCCATCATTTCCAAGTGTACACCCCCCAAATAACATTCAGGGAAAATACCGACGAGATCTGAAGGGGTGAAATTTTTTTCCCAAAAATGAGGAAAGACTATAGTCTTTGTTCTTTTTTTGGAAAAAAATTTCACCCTCTCCGATTTCCTTAGGAAATTCCCAGAATGTAATATGGAGGCTAAAGACTTGGGAAATATGTACCAAACATCCCCCATCCCCTCCGATCTGCTAAAAAAAAATCCAGAAAGGTTTCAAAAGGAATGCAGTTCTGAACGTTTCCTAACCACGCGGGAAGCAATGCGAAGGGGTGAGGGAAGTTTGCCCCATAATTTCCAAGTGTACACCCCCCAAATAACATTCAGGGACAATACCGACGAGATCTGAAGGGGTGAAATTTTTTTCCCAAAAATGAGGAAAGACTATAGTCTTTGCTCTTTTTTTGGAAAAAATTTTCACCCTCTCGGATTTCCTTAGGAAATTCCCAGAATGTAATATGGAAGCTAAAGACTTGAGTAATATGTACTAAACATCCCCCATCCCCTCCGACCTGCTCAAAAAAAATTCAGAAAGGTTTCAGAAGGAATGCAGTTCTGAACGTTTTCTAACCACGCGGGAAGCAATGCGAAGGGGTGAGGGAAGTTTGCCCCATAATTTCCAAGTGTACACCCCCCAAATAACATTCAGGGAAAATACCGACGAGATCTGAAGGGGTGAAATTTTTTTCCCAAAAATGAGGAAAGACTATAGTCTTTGCTCTTTTTTTGGAAAAAATTTTCACCCTCTCGGATTTCCTTAGGAAATTCCCAGAATGTAATATGGAAGCTAAAGACTTGGGAAATATGTACCAAACATCCCCCATCCCCTCCCATCTGCTCAAAAAAAATTCAGAAAGGTTTCAGAAGGATTGCAGTTCTGAACGTTTTCTAACCACGCGGGAAGCAATGCGAAGGGGTGAGGGAAGTTTGCCCCATAATTTCCAAGTGTACACCCCCCAAATAACATTCAGGGAAAATACCGACGAGATCTGAAGGGGTGAAATTTTTTTCCCAAAAATGAGGTAAGACTATAGTCTTTGTTCTTTTTTTCGAAAAATTTTTCACCCTCTCCGATTTCCTTAGGAAATTCCCAGAATGTAATATGGAGGCTAAAGACTTGGGAAATATGTACCAAACATCCCCCATCCCCTCCCATCTGCTCAAAAAAAATTCAGAAAGGTTTCAGAAGGAATGCAGTTCTGAACGTTTTCTAACCACGCGGGAGGCAATGCGAAGGGGTGAGGGAAGTTTGCCCCATAATTTCCAAGTGTACACCCCCCAAATAACATTCAGGGAAAATACCGACGAGATCTGAAGGGGTGAAATTTTTTTCCCAAAAATGAGGAAAGACTATAGACTTTGTTCTTTTTTTGGAAAAAAATTTCACCCTCTCCGATTTCCTTAGGAAATTCCCAGAATGTAATATGGAGGCTAAAGACTTGGGAAATATGTACCAAACATCCCCCATCCCCTCCGATCTGCTAAAAAAAAATCCAGAAAGGTTTCAAAAGGAATGCAGTTCTGAACGTTTCCTAATCACGCGGGAAGCAATGCGAAGGGGTGAGGGAAGTTTGCCCCATAATTTCCAAGTGTACACCCCCCAAATAACATTCAGGGAAAATACCGACGAGATCTGAAGGGGTGAAATTGTTTTCCCAAAAATGAGGAAAGACTATAGTCTTTGTTCTTTTTTTGGAAAAAAATTTCACCCTCTCCGATTTCCTTAGGAAATTCCCAGAATGTAATATGGAGGCTAAAGACTTGAGAAATATGTACTAAACATCCCCCATCCCCTCCGACCTGCTCAAAAAAAATTCAGAAAGGTTTCAGAAGGAATGCAGTTCTGAACGTTTTCTAACCACGCGGGAAGCAATGCGAAGGGGTGAGGGAAGTTTGCCCCATAATTTCCAAGTGTACACCCCCCAAATAACATTCAGGGAAAATACCGACGAGATCTGAAGGGGTGAAATTTTTTTCCCAAAAATGATGAAAGACTATAGTCTTTGTTCTTTTTTTCGAAAAATTTTTCACCCTCTCCGATTTCCTTAGGAAATTCCCAGAATGTAATATGGAGGCTAAAGACTTGGGAAATATGTACCAAACATCCCCCATCCCCTCCCATAGGCTCAAAAAAAATTCAGAAAGGTTTCAGAAGGAATGCAGTTCTGAACGTTTTCTAACCACGCGGGAAGCAATGCGAAGGGGTGAGGGAAGTTTGCCCCATAATTTCCAAGTGTACACCCCCCAAATAACATTCCGGGAAAATACCGACGAGATCTGAAGGGGTGAAATTTTTTTCCCAAAAATGAGGAAAGACTATAGTCTTTGCTCTTTTTTTGGAAAAAATTTTCACCCTCTCGGATTTCCTTAGGAAATTCCCAGAATGTAATATGGAAGCTAAAGACTTGAGAAATATGTACTAAACATCCCCCATCCCCTCCGACCTGCTCAAAAAAATTCAGAAAGGTTTCAGAAGGAATGCAGTTCTGAACGTTTTCTAACCACGCGGGAAGCAATGCGAAGGGGTGAGGGAAGTTTGCCCCATAATTTCCAAGTGTACACCCCCCAAATAACATTCCGGGAAAATACCGACGATATCTGAAGGGGTGAAATTTTTTTCCCAAAAATGAGGAAAGACTATAGTCTTTGTTCTTTTTTTGGAAAAAAATTTCACCCTCTCGGATTTCCTTAGGAAATTCCCAGAATGTAATATGGAAGCTAAAGACTTGAGAAATATGTACTAAACATCCCCCATCCCCTCCCATCTGCTCAAAAAAAATTCAGAAAGGTTTCAGAAGGAATGCAGTTCTGAACGTTTTCTAACGCGGGAAGCAATGCGAAGGGGTGAGGGAAGTTTGCCCCATAATTTCCAAGTGTACACCCCCCAAATAACATTCAGGGAAAATACCGACGAGATCTGAAGGGGTGAAATTTTTTTCCCAAAAATGAGGAAAGACTATAGTCTTTGTTCTTTTTTTGGAAAAAAATTTCACCCTCTCCGATTTCCTTAGGAAATTCCCAGAATGTAATATGGAGGCTAAAGACTTGGGAAATATGTACCAAACATCCCCCATCCCCTCCCATAGGCTCAAAAAAAATTCAGAAAGGTTTCAGAAGGATTGCAGTTCTGAACGTTTTCTAACCACGCGGGAAGCAATGCGAAGGGGTGAGGGAAGTTTGCCCCATAATTTCCAAGTGTACACCCCCCAAATAACATTCAGGGAAAATACCGACGAGATCTGAAGGGGTGAAATTTTTTTCCCAAAAATGAGGTAAGACTATAATAGTCTTTGTTCTTTTTTTCGAAAAATTTTTCACCCTCTCCGATTTCCTTAGGAAATTCCCAGAATGTAATATGGAGGCTAAAGACTTGGGAAATATGTACCAAACATCCCCCATCCCCTCCCATCTGCTCAAAAAAAATTCAGAAAGGTTTCAGAAGGAATGCAGTTCTGAACGTTTTCTAACGCGGGAAGCAATGCGAAGGGGTGAGGGAAGTTTGCCCCATAATTTCCAAGTGTACACCCCCCAAATAACATTCATGGAAAATACCGACGAGATCTGAAGGGGTGAAATTTTTTTCCCAAAAATGAGGAAAGACTATAGTCTTTGTTCTTTTTTTGGAAAAAAATTTCACCCTCTCCGATTTCCTTAGGAAATTCCCAGAATGTAATATGGAGGCTAAAGACTTGGGAAATATGTACCAAACATCCCCCATCCCCTCCGATCTGCTAAAAAAAATCCAGAAAGGTTTCAAAAGGAATGCAGTTCTGAACGTTTCCTAACCACGCGGGAAGCAATGCGAAGGGGTGAGGGAAGTTTGCCCCATAATTTCCAAGTGTACACCCCCCAAATAACATTCAGGGAAAATACCGACGAGATCTGAAGGGGTGAAATTTTTTTTCCAAAAATGAGGAAAGACTATAGTCTTTGCTCTTTTTTTGGAAAAAATTTTCACCCTCTCGGATTTCCTTAGGAAATTCCCAGAATGTAATATGGAAGCTAAAGACTTGAGAAATATGTACTAAACATCCCCCATCCCCTCCGACCTGCTCAAAAAAAATTCAGAAAGGTTTCAGAAGGAATGCAGTTCTGAACGTTTTCTAACCACGCGGGAAGCAATGCGAAGGGGTGAGGGAAGTTTGCCCCATAATTTCCAAGTGTACACCCCCCAAATAACATTCAGGGAAAATACCGACGAGATCTGAAGGGGTGAAATTTTTTTCCCAAAAATGAGGAAAGACTATAGTCTTTGTTCTTTTTTTGGAAAAAAATTTCACCCTCTCGGATTTCCTTAGGAAATTCCCAGAATGTAATATGGAAGCTAAAGACTTGAGAAATATGTACTAAACATCCCCCATCCCCTCCGACCTGCTCAAAAAAAATTCAGAAAGGTTTCAGAAGGAATGCAGTTCTGAACGTTTTCTAACCACGCGGGAAGCAATGCGAAGGGGTGAGGGAAGTTTGCCCCATAATTTCCAAGTGTACACCCCCCAAATAACATTCAGGGAAAATACCGACGAGATCTGAAGGGGTGAAATTTTTTTCCCAAAAATGAGGAAAGACTATAGTCTTTGTTCTTTTTTTCGAAAAATTTTTCACCCTCTCCGATTTCCTTAGGAAATTCCCAGAATGTAATATGGAGGCTAAAGACTTGGGAAATATGTACCAAACATCCCCCATCCCCTCCCATAGGCTCAAAAAAAATTTAGAAAGGTTTCAGAAGGAATGCAGTTCTGAACGTTTTCTAACCACGCGGGAAGCAATGCGAAGGGGTGAGGGAAGTTTGCCCCATCATTTCCAAGTGTACACCCCCCAAATAACATTCAGGGAAAATACCGACGAGATCTGACGGGGTGAAATTTTTTTCCCAAAAATGAGGAAAGACTATAGTCTTTGTTCTTTTTTTGGAAAAAAATTTCACCCTCTCCGATTTCCTTAGGAAATTCCCAGAATGTAATATGGAGGCTAAAGACTTGGGAAATATGTACCAAACATCCCCCATCCCCTCCGATCTGCTAAAAAAAAATCCAGAAAGGTTTCAAAAGGAATGCAGTTCTGAACGTTTCCTAACCACGCGGGAAGCAATGCGAAGGGGTGAGGGAAGTTTGCCCCATAATTTCCAAGTGTACACCCCCCAAATAACATTCAGGGAAAATACCGACGAGATCTGAAGGGGTGAAATTTTTTTCCCAAAAATGAGGAAAGACTATAGTCTTTGCTCTTTTTTTGGAAAAAATTTTCACCCTCTCGGATTTCCTTAGGAAATTCCCAGAATGTAATATGGAGGCTAAAGACTTGGGAAATATGTACCAAACATCCCCCATCCCCTCCCATCTGCTCAAAAAAAATTCAGAAAAGTTTCAGAAGGAATGCAGTTCTGAACGTTTTCTAACGCGGGAAGCAATGCGAAGGGGTGAGGGAAGTTTGCCCCATAATTTCCAAGTGTACACCCCCCAAATAACATTCAGGGAAAATACCGACGAGATCTGAAGGGGTGAAATTTTTTTCCCAAAAATGAGGAAAGACTATAGTCTTTGTTCTTTTTTTGGAAAAAAATTTCACCCTCTCCGATTTCCTTAGGAAATTCCCAGAATGTAATATGGAGGCTAAAGACTTGAGAAATATGTACTAAACATCCCCCATCCCCTCCGACCTGCTCAAAAAAAATTCAGAAAGGTTTCAGAAGGAATGCAGTTCTGAACGTTTTCTAACCACGCGGGAAGCAATGCGAAGGGGTGAGGGAAGTTTGCCCCATCATTTCCAAGTGTACACCCCCCAAATAACATTCAGGGAAAATACCGACGAGATCTGAAGGGGTGAAATTTTTTTCCCAAAAATGAGGTAAGACTATAGTCTTTGTTCTTTTTTTCGAAAAATTTTTCACCCTCTCCGATTTCCTTAAGAAATTCCCAGAATGTAATATGGAGGCTAAAGACTTGGGAAATATGTACCAAACATCCCCCATCCCCTCCCATCTGCTCAAAAAAAATTCAGAAAGGTTTCAGAAGGAATGCAGTTCTGAACGTTTTCTAACCACGCGGGAAGCAATGCGAAGGGGTGAGGGAAGTTTGCCCCATAATTTCCAAGTGTACACCCCCCAAATAACATTCAGGGAAAATACCGACGAGATCTGAAGGGGTGAAATTTTTTTCCCAAAAATGAGGAAAGACTATAGTCTTTGTTCTTTTTTTGGAAAAAAATTTCACCCTCTCCGATTTCCTTAGGAAATTCCCAGAATGTAATATGGAGGCTAAAGACTTGGGAAATATGTACCAAACATCCCCCATCCCCTCCCATCTGCTCAAAAAAAATTCAGAAAGGTTTCAGAAGGAATGCAGTTCTGAACGTTTTCTAACCACGCGGGAAGCAATGCGAAGGGGTGAGGGAAGTTTTCCCCATAATTTCCAAGTGTACACCCCCCAAATAACATTCAGGGAAAATACCGACGAGATCTGAAGGGGTGAAATTTTTTTCCCAAAAATGAGGAAAGACTATAGTCTTTGCTCTTTTTTTGGAATAAATTTTCACCCTCTCGGATTTCCTTAGGAAATTCCCAGAATGTAATATGGAGGCTAAAGACTTGGGAAATATGTACCAAACATCCCCCATCCCCTCCCATCTGCTCAAAAAAAATTCAGAAAGGTTTCAGAAGGAATGCAGTTCTGAACGTTTTCTAACCACGCGGGAAGCAATGCGAAGGGGTGAGGGAAGTTTGCCCCATAATTTCCAAGTGTACACCCCCCAAATAACATTCAGGGAAAATACCGACGAGATCTGAAGGGGTGAAATTTTTTTCCCAAAAATGAGGAAAGACTATAGTCTTTGCTCTTTTTTTGGAAAAAATTTTCACCCTCTCGGATTTCCTTAGGAAATTCCCAGAATGTAATATGGAGGCTAAAGACTTGGGAAATATGTACCAAACATCCCCCATCCCCTCCCATCTGCTCAAAAAAAATTCAGAAAGGTTTCAGAAGGAATGCAGTTCTGAACGTTTTCTAACCACGCGGGAAGCAATGCGAAGGGGTGAGGGAAGTTTGCCCCATAATTTCCAAGTGTACACCCCCCAAATAACATTCAGACAAAATCCCGACGAGATCTGAAGGGGTGAAATTTTTTTCCCAAAAATGAGGAAAGACTATAGTCTTTGTACTTTTTTTCGAAAAATTTTTCACTCTCTCCGATTTCCTTAGGAAATTCCCAGAATGTAATATGGAGGCTAAAGACTTGGGAAACATGTACCAAACATCCCCCATCCCCTCCCATAGGCTCAAAAAAAATTCAGAAAGGTTTCAGAAGGATTGCAATTCTGAACGTTTTCTAACCACGCGGGAAGCAATGCGAAGGGGTGAGGGAAGTTTGCCCCATAATTTCCAAGTGTACACCCCCCAAATAACATTCAGGGAAAATACCGACGAGATCTGAAGGGGTGAAATTTTTTTCCCAAAAATGAGGTAAGACTATAATAGTCTTTGTACTTTTTTTCGAAAAATTTTTCACCCTCTCCGATTTCCTTAGGAAATTCCCAGAATGTAATATGGAGGCTAAAGACTTGGGAAATATGTACCAAACATCCCCCATCCCATCCCATCTGCTCAAAAAAAAATCAGAAAGGTTTCAGAAGGAATGCAGTTCTGAACGTTTTCTAACCACGCGGGAAGCAATGCGAAGGGGTGAGGGAAGTTTGCCCCATCATTTCCAAGTGTACACCCCCCAAATAACATTCAGGGAAAATACCGACGAGATCTGAAGGGGTGAAATTTTTTTCCCAAAAATGAGGTAAGACTATAGTCTTTGTTCTTTTTTTCGAAAAATTTTTCACCCTCTCCGATTTCCTTAGGAAATTCCCAGAATGTAATATGGAGGCTAAAGACTTGGGAAATATGTACCAAACATCCCCCATCCCCTCCCATCTGCTCAAAAAAAATTCAGAAAGGTTTCAGAAGGAATGCAGTTCTGAACGTTTTCTAACCACGCGGGAAGCAATGCGAAGGGGTGAGGGAAGTTTGCCCCATAATTTCCAAGTGTACACCCCCCAAATAACATTCAGGGAAAATACCGACGAGATCTGAAGGGGTGAAATTTTTTTCCCAAAAATGAGGAAAGACTATAGTCTTTGCTCTTTTTTTGGAAAAAATTTTCACCCTCTCGGATTTCCTTAGGAAATTCCCAGAATGTAATATGGAGGCTAAAGACTTGGGAAATATGTACCAAACATCCCCCATCCCCTCCCATCTGCTCAAAAAAAATTCAGAAAGGTTTCAGAAGGAATGCAGTTCTGAACATTTTCTAACCACGCGGGAACCAATGCGAAGGGGTGAGGGAAGTTTGCCCCATAATTTCCAAGTGTACACCCCCCAAATAACATGCAGGGAAAATACCGACGAGATCTGAAGGGGTGAAATTTTTTTCCCAAAAATGAGGAAAGACTTATAGTCTTTGTTCTTTTTTTGGAAAAAATTTTCACCCTCTCCGATTTACTTAGGAAATTCCCAGAATGTAATATGGAAGCTAAAGACTTGAGAAATATGTACTAAACATCCCCCATCCCCTCCGACCTGCTCAAAAAAAATTCAGAAAGGTTTCAGAAGGAATGCAGTTCTGAACGTTTTCTAACCACGCGGGAAGCAATGCGAAGGGGTGAGGGAAGTTTGCCCCATAATTTCCAAGTGTACACCCCCCAAATAACATTCAGGGAAAATACCGACGAGATCTGAAGGGGTGAAATTTTTTTCCCAAAAATGAGGAAAGACTATAGTCTTTGTTCTTTTTTTCGAAAAATTTTTCACCCTCTCCGATTTCCTTAGGAAATTCCCAGAATGTAATATGGCGGCTAAAGACTTGGGAAATATGTACCAAACATCCCCCATCCCCTCCCATCTGCTCAAAAAAAATTCCGAAAGGTTTCAGAAGGAATGCAGTTCTGAACGTTTTCTAACCACGCGGGAAGCAATGCGAAGGGGTGAGGGAAGTTTGCCCCATAATTTCCAAGTGTACACCCCCCAAATAACATTCAGGGAAAATACCGACGAGATCTGAAGGGGTGAAATTTTTTTCCCAAAAATGAGGAAAGACTGTCTTTGTTCTTTTTTTGGAAAAAAATTTCACCCTCTCCGATTTCCTTAGGAAATTCCCAGAATGTAATATGGAGGCTAAAGACTTGGGAAATATGTACCAAACATCCCCCATCCCCTCCGATCTGCTAAAAAAAAATCCAGAAAGGTTTCAAAAGGAATGCAGTTCTGAACGTTTTCTAACCACGCGGGAAGCAATGCGAAGGGGTGAGGGAAGTTTGCCCCATAATTTCCAAGTGTACACCCCCCAAATAACATTCAGGGAAAATACCGACGAGATCTGAAGGGGTGAAATTTTATTCCCAAAAATGAGGAAACACTATAGTCTTTGCTCTTTTTTTGGAAAACATTTTCACCCTCTCGGATTTCCTTAGGAAATTCCCAGAATGTAATATGGAGGCTAAAGATTTGGGAAATATGTACTAAACATCTCCCATACCCTCCGATCTGCTCAAAAAAATCCAGAAAGGTTTCAGAAGGAATGCAGTTCTGAACGTTTTCTAAGCACGCGGGAAGCAATGCGAAGGGGTGAGGGAAGTTTGCCCCATAATTTCCAAGTGTACCCCCACCAAATAACATTCAGACAAAATCCCGACGAGATCTGAAGGGGTGAAATTTTTTTCCCAAAAATGAAGAAAGTCTGTTCTTTCTTTGGAAAAAAATTTCACCCTCTCCGATTTCCTTAGGAAATTCCCAGAATGTAATATGGAGGCTAAAGACTTGGGAAATATGTACCAAACATCCCCCATCCCCTCCGATCTGCTAAAAAAAAATCCAGAAAGGTTTCAAAAGGAATGCAGTTCTGAACGTTTTCTAACCACGCGGGAAGCAATGCGAAGGGGTGAGGGAAGTTTGCCCCATAATTTCCAAGTGTACACCCCCCAAATAACATTCAGGGAAAATACCGACGAGATCTGAAGGGGTGAAATTTTATTCCCAAAAATGAGGAAACACTATAGTCTTTGCTCTTTTTTTGGAAAACATTTTCACCCTCTCGGATTTCCTTAGGAAATTCCCAGAATGTAATATGGAGGCTAAAGATTTGGGAAATATGTACTAAACATCTCCCATACCCTCCGATCTGCTCAAAAAAATCCAGAAAGGTTTCAGAAGGAATGCAGTTCTGAACGTTTTCTAAGCACGCGGGAAGCAATGCGAAGGGGTGAGGGAAGTTTGCCCCATAATTTCCAAGTGTACCCCCACCAAATAACATTCAGACAAAATCCCGACGAGATCTGAAGGGGTGAAATTTTTTTCCCAAAAATGAAGAAAGTCTGTTCTTTCTTTGGAAAAAAATTTCACCCTCTCCGATTTCCTTAGGAAATTCCCAGAATGTAATAAGGAGGCTAAAGATTTGGGAAATAGGTACCAAACATCCCCCATCCCCTCCCATCTGCTCAAAAAAAATTCAGAAAAGTTTCAGAAGGAATGCAGTTCTGAACATTTTCTAACCACGCGGGAACCAATGCGAAGGGGTGAGGGAAGTTTGCCCCATAATTTCCAAGTGTACACCCCCCAAATAACATTCAGGGAAAATACCGACGAGATCTGAAGGGGTGAAATTTTTTTCCCAAAAATGAGGAAAGACTATAGTCTTTGCTCTTTTTTTGGAAAAAATTTTCACCCTCTCCGATTTCCTTAGGAAATTCCCAGAATGTAATATGGAGGCTAAAGACTTGGGAAATATGTACCAAACATCCCCCACCCCCCCATCTGTTCAAAAAGAATTCAGAAAGGTTTCAGAAGGAATGCAGTTCTGAAGTTTTCTAACCCGGCAGGGGGCAGTTCCAAAAAATGAGGAAGACTTGTCTTTCCTTTTTTTTTGATGATTTTCTCACCCCTTCCGATTTCCTTCTAAAATTGCCAGAATGTAATAGAGAGGCTAGAGACTTGGAAAATATGCGCCAAACATCCCTCAACCCCTCCTATCTGTTAAAAAAAAATCAGAAAGGTTTCAGAAGGAATCCATTCCTGAACATTTCCTGACCAGGCAGGGAGTAGTGGGAAGGGGTGGAGGAAGTTTCTCCCATAATTTCCAAGTGTACACCCTCCAAATAACATTCTGGGAAAATCCGGACGAGATCTGAAGGGGTCAACAATTTTTCCAAAAGATGAGGGAAGACTATTGTCTTTCCTTTTTTTTTGATGATTTTCTCACCCCCTCCGATTTCCTTCTAAAATTCCGAGAATGTAATATGGAGGCTAGAGACTTGGAAAATATGTGCAAAACATCCCTCATCCCCTCCCAACTGCTCAAAAAAAATTCAGAAAGGTTTCGGGCTTTGAATATTGAAAACAGAAAAGTATTGGTATATGAAACTATGATTTCCCGTTGGGATAAACAGTTCAATTGGTCCCTATTTCATTTTCGCCGGTCCCCCTGGAAGGGCTCCCTGTATTAGGTTCAATTCAGACGAATGTTTAAATGATTTTATTTGTTTAAAACATTTTATACAACAAGAAACAACACTAAATGATTAGCATCAACATTTAAATACAATTACAGTCAACAAAAATAACATAGATAAAAGTACAAAAGACGTTAAATACAAAGAAAAACAGACAGTAGGTACTACTAACTAAAAAGGCCATTGTAAATAAAAGCTCACAGTAGTAAATGCAAAGAAAAACACTGAATTAATATTAACAGCTAATAAATACTGCTACCATGTTACTGGAGTTTCATATTTATTTGTTTTAAGCACAGATACCTTCTTTTCTTTCGTTTGAATTTTAGCAGTCTTGGAAAAGTCTTCATCGTCTTCGAAAGAATGCAATTTTTCATATTTAGCATAATCTGTTGCCATTGGTTCAGGGACAGTATAAAAATCAAAATTTCCACTTGAAGTTTGTTTTTGGCAACATCCATAATTAGAATTTTCATTCTCTTTTTCTTGAGCTTTCTTGGTTTTTATTCCCGGAGTAATGTTTTTCTTCACATATCTATTTTTATTTTCTGTTCCTTCAATTTCATAATCATAATATGGTACAGACCAAGGTTTGGATTGACTTTCACTTTGAACTAACTGATGTAAATGACTTGGTAGTAGTACTCCAGAATATAAAGGCTGAACCACCGTTTCTGAACTAGATTTTACTTCACTATTATTTTCTCTACCATTTTTTGAGTAACGGTTTGCTTCATGCGTTCCATCATCTTCCTGATCAATATCCTCACTTTCTTCTTCTGATCTGATGATAAATTTACCTTGTGGATGAAGATTTTCCTCATTTTGCTGTGGCTGAGGTTCTTCATTGTAGTATTCTACATAATCCTTTGGAACTAAGTAAACATACGCTTGTTCTTCATAATCAGGACTAGGAACTTTAACAGTTTTTTGTTGTTCATTATATCGAGTTGTTTTTAAAGGTCTTTGCTGTGGTTTATTTATATTAGTATGTTGTTCCTTGGGCGATATAATTTCATATTCTTCATACTTAGAATAATCGTTTGTAGGATAATCAACAGAAAAGTGAGCTTGGGGTTGTTGTGCATCTTTTTCAGGTGGAGCAATGTATTTATACCCATGTTGTTCAGTTAAGGGGTAGGTCTGCCAAAATGCATCCACCGATTCTTTAAATCTTACTTTGGAATCATCGTGATCATTTCCTTTCTGTTCTTGGACAGTTTCCGAATAATCTTGATTTAAAATTTGATTTTGTTCTTCAGGATAATCATTTTCTTGAGTTTCCAATTTCTTCTCAAACTGTTGACGCAAACTCTGCGGATTTTCTTCTTCACTTTCGTCGTAATTAGCTAACTGCTCTTTAGAGTCTCCCTCGTTAACATATTCGTAATCTCTGTAAAGTTGTGGTTTTTTAAGGAAATGTTGCCCTCCATAGGCTGGTCTTGTCGGGCGTACAGCTGGTGCTACGGCAACTGGGGGACGAGCAGCTGGAGCTGAGGGGGGAGCAGCAGGAGCTGGAGCTGGAACAGGTTTAGGGGGAACTGCTGGAGCAGGCCCTGGTGCAGGAGCAGGGCCCGCTGCAGGGGCAGGAGCAGCTCCTGGTGCTCCAGGCTGTACATTTTTATTCCAATTAAAGGCAAGATTAAACGTTTTCTTGACAGTTTCTGTTAGTATAGGTGCTGGTTTTGGTGGAGCCGGTGGTGCTTTAGGTGGCGGTGCAGGTGCTTTCGGTGGAGGCGGCGGTGGAGGAGGAGGAGGAGGTGGTGGTGGAAGTGCTTTAGGGGGTACTGGAGGCGCTCTAGGAATTGGTAACGGTATTCTAGGGAGCAATGGACGTGGAGCTTTAGGGGGTTGTGGAAGCGCATTGGAACCTGGTAAAGGTGGTTTTGGTACAGCGGGTAAAGGTAAAGGTAAAGCTAAAGGAGGACGTTTAGGTAAGGGTGGAGGAGGTCTTGGTATTAATACCGGTCTTGGTGCAAGCGGTAATGGTGCCACCGGTGGTGGAAAAAATGTAGAGACTTTAGGGGCGGGGGTTGTTGGAGCAGCTGCCAATACTGCAGGCCGTTTTTGGACATCATAACCAAAAGCATCAGCAACACTGCGAAGCACTAAATCTATAGTTCTTTTTTCACGACCAACTGATATTTCGTTAGCATCGAATCCGTTTATTAGTAAAAGCACTAAATATGTTCCGTAAATCACTTTCGCACACATCGCGTTGTCATATCGCTTTTAAGTTTTACAGATGGAAGTAAATTTGTGCAACTTCTTTAACCGTTGGTTGAATAAATGTAACTAAACTCTGTTCTATCTGACGTTTAAAAATTTCACTTGTCACAATCGATTTATTACAGAGAAAGGGCTTTTTTCTACGATATTACCTATTTTCTATAATGGTACGTTTTTCGCGAAAGTTTGTTACGTAAAGGTATTATTTTATCGAACACAAGAACCATGCAAACTGATAGACTAGAACAGAACTAAATTGTCAATTATAGCAGGTATAGCATTTGTTAACTGAAAAACGTATCTTATTATTTTTCCATTCATATTAACATAAAGTTCATTGAATTCCCAATTAATTTAATTTAAACCGATAATTTTAGACAGATAAAAAAGTGTAGATATATTTATTTGTTTTATTTCAGTAGGAATATAATTATACAAGGATCACCTATAAGGTGCAGCATTTACTACGTGTTGGATAAAAATCATATTCAAGGATGTTATGGGTGTAAAGTGACTCATTATGTACCTTTCGATTTTCATTTTGTAATTTATGCTATCTTATGCTTCAGAATGAATTAAAAATATAAAAATACTAATTAATGGTTGAGCTACTTAATTATTTCGTTATAATAGTTGTTTGTTTTCATTATAAAGTATGATTAACATTTAGAACCATAAAAACAGGTGTATTGGTATAAGTAAACCGTTCAACACCTCCAGGTATAATAAGTAAAAGAAAAAAAAAAGCAAACGTTATTTAATATAAGGTAACCACAAATCATAAAGAATCATATTAGACATGTGTCAAATCATAACTTTCTTTTTGTTAATATGGTTATCACGTATGAAATCACCCATCAATAAACAAACTTGTTTGTTGGTCAACTTTATTAGGAAAGAAACGGAACTGTTTGTGTTACGAAATTCAATTTTCATTTCAGAAATAGGCTCTCTGAATTATAATAACCTTTTATAGAAACACAAACACGTAATGTGGTGTAAGGTAATACAGTATTAATTTATTTTGATTGTTACAAAAGTTTTTACTGAGTCATGTAAGTTGTAAAGTCAAGGCTGAAGTCACGAAAGTGACTTAGTTCTGTCTAATTTTAAGAATAAACCGTACTGGAATAAAAAAACGAATTTGGCACACCTAGATTGAGATTTAAGATTAAGCTTAATATTATTATTATACTTTCTCGAAAAATTTGTACCTACACATACACAAGGAATAAGATATAATTGAGTTAAACTTGTTTAAACTTTGTTGCCCTTGTTAATATTATAATTAATTATTTTTGTTAATGGGGACGACGACAATGAAAATTACTACAATATAAAAAAAGTGTTCGTAATGAATGTTTTATCCCTGCGCTTATGATTTCATTAAAAATGATCTAAAATTGTAAATTGTAATTTATTCCAAAGATTCATGGATTAGAACCAACATTTTCTAGCATATTATTCAACAAGCATGTAATGATGGCTATTATCCACGGGAGATTATTATATTTTGCCTACATCTATTACTAAATGTAAATAATCACAATTTTAACAACTTATAAAACGACGTACGTCTATCTGTTCACGTTTTTTTAAAGTGTCTTCAATGATAAGCCATGATGGTGTATTTTTTTTAATCAGAAAGAAATTTGGACAGTTTTAAGAGATCAAGAGTTCTATTTCACTGAGTTTTATGCAAAAAATCGTGTATTGTGTCAATGTAAATATTTATAACGAAGTGAAGTCCTCTGCAGGGACATCATTCTTAAAATTCTGTAATTTTAACCAGGAAGGTCCCTTAAAAGATAGAATGACAGCTGGACGTTCCTGCCACACTGCCTTACTCTTATCAGCCCATGTTACGTGTCTTTGAGTATTGGTTCTAAATTTTCCACGTATCTGTGTGTGTGTATAACTGTCAGTTTTTGATATTCATTTTGGAAATTAAATGTCACATTACAGAATGACCCTCATATACCTCTCCGCACAAGAATGGGCATAAGGAAAGACTATAAACTGACAAACAGCAATAAAGACTTCAAGAATGTATATACAAAGCTCGCCTGGGCAACGTCAAGCAACATTATTCTAGCTTGCGTTACAGGACAATAAGTACAGGAGATGGGATGGGACAATTCGCCGCCGATGTTTTCTCAATACTCTTTCGCTGTACGTAGTCTGATTTGTCATGGGAAACGGTTTCGCCGCGGATTTTGGTTCTTCTTGACCTTATTTTCTTTATTGTCCTTAGCTTGTATAGTCGAGGGTCTTCCCAATTTTCTACTAACAGGTTCCTTTCTTCTGTGTTTCATTTGAGGTGTGCTTCGCTTTTCTCTCGGAGACCATTGACAAATCTGATTTGCCCATCTTTCTTTTGGCATTCTTTCAATATGCCATCATCTACCATCTCAATGTCTGGTTGTGCAGATTTCTTGTGATAGTGGATTCATTGGCCTGTAATTCCTCTAAACTAGGTGAGAGCTCATAAACGCACAAACCACGAAAGAACCAGTCACATTATTTTCTTAACTTTGTTGGTAACGACCGTAGTAATTAGTAAAATAATTTTTTTTAACTAAATTGAATAAGTACAGCACGGCGACAATTTAAGATACCTACGAAAGATTAGAACATTTCAGAAAGTGTCATTGCAAAATTATTACTTAAAGGTTAAATTCAGTTATTTCAATATCTGCAGGGTACTAGACGCTGATATTTCATAAATAATATGTTTTTTAGATTATTATTATCTATTTCAAATAAATAGGAAAAACACAACTCAGATGTTAAACATTTTTAATTTTTTTAAATCTCCTCCTTTTGTTTAATGTATGTAGGAAGTAGATTGGAATTTTTAGACAACAAATTTCAAAAGTGGGTTAATTCCACGCTAGATATTTATTACTAGGTACGCTTTTTAAATGCGTATTAGTTAAAGAATGATTCCCGACTTGCACTTCATAAATTCTTGCTTGTAATACTTTACTGCTAGCGAAAGTTGATATTAGCCAGCAACAGTTCCACTGTTTTTCCGCCGTTTAAATTGTTATGTAATTCCATCGTTCAATTTTTGTTGAACTACAAACACGCTTTTGTGGTTCAATAATAAAAAGCTTATAAAAGAATATTGCATTATTGTTAATCCGAGTTCAGATTTTATCTACTTTCGCTACGTGTACATACATAGTTTAATTTGGGTTCGAATTAAGGAACAACATTTATCTTTAATATTATTTGATTGCCAGACAATGAAATCGGTGATTGGTTTTATCTCTTTTTGATTTTGATACTACCCAGCTGTGTGATTTATGGGTTAGATTAGAAATACAGGATCAACCCATTCTAAAGTTTAATTTCAAACAGAAAATTTAATATTATTTACTAGTAGGTAGGTTGGATTAGGAAGCACAATATTATTTTTTGAGAATTCATAAAAATTTCAAGGAATCAACATGGAATTTTGGTTTACCAAGTTGAAATTTATATTTCAAGAGCAATTGAAATAATGAGATGTAATTGAACTCTAATTAGAATGGTTTATTGATAACTATTGATTTTGACATTTACGGTTTACACACGCATGGTGAATTGGTCCTTTTAAAGCTAGGAGTTGTTACATTTGAAAGTTGTTTATTGTAAGAATTTACGAAACCCTATTAAACTTGTAACGAAGGTGCGATTGTTATTACTGTATAAGATCAAATCTAAATATGGATTTTTACTTTTTCACAAACTTATAAGGAATTTATCGTGTATTTATAAACCTAACTGCTACACTCAAGTGCGGTGTAATTTTGCGGATCGTCTGAACCACTGCACGCATTTATAGTTATACTTCTTTTTTCTCTAGCTTCATAGGTTAGAGCGAGAGCAAAACTCTGACTTTTTTTATGAAATTCATAGCGGTTGCCTATGATACAAAAAGAGATGGAATTTTGTACCCGCAGAATTAAAGAGAATTGTAGTGTATGTGAAGAAAAAGTTTTCTACTGATTCTCAAAATTAAAATAATCGCGATTCTTTCCCTTCCTGCCTATAACGCAAAAACTAGTGGACCGATTTTGATGAAATTTTAAATGAAGGGGTATATCGAAAAGTCATCGACAAAATATTAAGCTTTTCAAAAAAATCCGAAACCGGAAACGGAAGTTAGACATGTTTTTTTGGTAGCATTTTTTTCAGAAGCAGAATTTTGAAAATCTGAGTAGCGGATTTGAAAGAAGACCATAATTCAAGGTAAACAGTTTTTTACCGGACCCTTTAACTTCAAAATGGCGGCCGCTATAAATGTTTCAAGATTTTGACTTTAACGCCTCACAACTCAAAAACCAGTTATCTGATCGGGTTCGGCAACAACTTGTCTGAAAGCCCTTTCGCGGTACTATACCATGAAAAAAAATTAATTAGTAAATCCAAAAATGGTCGCAACGGCGTTTTTCCAAAAATTTTGAAATTTTTGAAAAATTATTACAAAAAAACTGGCTACACGATTTTCTTTAAACTTTTCTACACTTATGCAGCTTTGTGTTAGGTACATTTTCGTTTTTTGATTAATACTAGAATTTCACTGTGGCGCCCTCTACGGGGTTTTGAAAATCGGAATCTGATGCTCCTATAACTCCTTTATTAATCAAAATATGAAAGAAGTTTAAATATAAAACTTATTAAGTATATAGCTCTGCATTCTCCTAAATTTATATCACGTATACAGGGTGTTTGGTTTTCACAGTACAATAAGCAACTTTGTTATTTTAAATGAAACACCCTGTATATTATTATATAATTGAATGCAAAATTTAATTGTCCATCACATAGTATAAGGTATTCATATACCTAAAATGAACGGTTGATGAGAAAATCGCGAACTTCCGCTGCGTTAGTAAATTAGATGCCTGTCTCTCTTCTGTACGTATCGAACCCGTATAGTCTGGTGTTTCTCGTTACGCATTCAAGTAATTTCCAATGCTGTCTCGCGAACTACTGTTGAATACCAAAAACGAAATATTTATTTTTAGTACGGGAACCTCCGCACCTCCACTTTTTGATACCTTTATGCTTGCATTTTGTCTATTATTAAAATAAATTGAATTCGAAATTTAAGTAATTAAAAAAATCTAGTGTTACGTTGAAATATGCAAACCCACAAGCCTTTTCTAGAATGTGTTGAAATATGGAAATCACAACACCTTACAATATTATGAAATATTTAATTTAACATTTCATAATTATTGTGAACAAAACAAAGACCACAAAATTACGCTTGAAAGAGTTTAGAGTAATTTTAAGAAATTCTATTCTATTTAACACATCATAGATATGCGCTAAAAATTCTTTAGATGTACAACAAATTTGCATTTAAACAAAATCCTAGCCAAGGCCGAACTATTTGATACTTTCACTAGTCCTAAAGTATCTGAAAGAAATTTAAAATCACGTCAAACATTGCATACGTTATGCCCGTTTAACTTTCGCACTAGCCAAAAATGAGAAACGCTATACTAGGCATACACTTGTAAATACAATGCAATGCACTTTCTTCGTCAA
Source organism: Hemicrepidius hirtus (assembly GCA_963082805.1). NCBI lineage: Eukaryota > Metazoa > Arthropoda > Insecta > Coleoptera > Elateridae > Hemicrepidius > Hemicrepidius hirtus. Next base: position 11,366,441 of record OY720167.1, read on the forward strand.
TGACATTGATACAAATATAAATAAAAGTAGTCTAAATTAATTAACATGCAACCCTCGTATAATGAAAAGAATCGATATAAAAGCATTAAGAAAGTGGGTGGGTTGTTTCTTTTGCTGTTAGACACAACTGTGATATGTTTCTAGTGTAGTTAGTGCTTCTGTTTTTGTTCTAATAAGTGCATTCGCAATGAAAGCATTGGTGAGCGAAAACTATAAAAAATGAGGACTCAATATTATTATTACATTTATGTTTCAATTATAGGTACGGTTTTTATTAATTTTCACTTGCATGAAATTAATTGTTTCAAAACCACAACATTTACAACAACAACAACAACAATATCATTTGGATCCACTTAATGAGCCCCAATTTGAATACCCACCCAAAGATCCTGGAAAACGTACGATTGGTTCAGGACGACATTACGCCTTGGGGAAACACATAGGAGTTCATCCGCTCGGTTTTAAATATGTGTTAGGTTATAGCCCTATAAATATTAAATATGTGCCAGTGGTTAAACCTGTAACTGTATTGAAACCTGTGTTGCACCAAAATATCAGACAATTATGGAAACCAGTGTTACCTCCTGTAAGACAATATTTACCACCGGCAGTACATTTTCCCAAGCCGGTTCATGAAATAGATCATGGTTGGAAACCTGTAGGACCACCACCGATACATCAACATAAACCATGGGTTGATGAAGTGCAACACATACATTCAGTAGTTGAACAACCAGTGGAGGTACCGCATTTGTTGCCGGCATTACCTGCGCCGCTTCCTCCAGTACAACAAGTTGCTGTAAAACCGATTGTACCTGCATTACCAGCACATCCACTACATAATTATTTCTTCTTCCAAACACCTGTAGCAAAACCAGCTTTGTTACCACAAGTACCTCTTTTCCATGTTGCAAGACCGCAATTACCCGTGCTACCACTTGGAGCTAGTTTCCCTGCTCCTGTTTTACAATCTACGGGTCCAGCAGTTTTTCCTAGTGGACCAGCTGGATATCCATTTCCAATTCCAGTACATCCACCAGCGCCTCCGGTTGTGCCTGTACCACAACCCGCGTATCCTATCCATCATCACCCTGTGGCAGTACATCCACAACCTGTATATCCTGTACATCATCCTGTTGCAGTTCATCCACAGCCTGCTGTTCCTATTCATCATCCTCTTCATGTTCATCCACAACCTGCTCCTTTTATCCCCGCCCATGTACAACCTGCGCATCATCCTATCCATCCACAAGCAACGCCATTTATTCCAGCTCATCATCAACCAGTACCTCATCCAGTTCACCCACCACCAGTATTTCCTCCCTCTGGACCTTCTGTTCATCCACAGCCTGGGGCCCTTCCTCCAATTTCAGTTGAATTTCACGGTAACAGACATTTAGTCCCGTTCAATAATCAATTTCCTTTCACTTCCATTCAATCTTCAATGCCACTTCCAAAGATTCCTGATCAAACTCCTCAAGTGGTAGTTGGAAGACAGCCGCATGCATTGCCTTTACCTCCGGAAGTACATGCACAACTTACCCCTGAAATTCAGCATTATCCAGGGGAATCCCATCATTTCCAACCACAAGCACCATTTAATCCCGATGCTGCAATACAACCTGGACAGACGGATTTACAAGTTCCGCTCCATCTTCCAGAACATCCCCATTTTAGGGTTCATAGAGTGAATCCCTATCAGCCTACAGGAAGCCTTGAGCCACCGTTTCCTCCTTTTCAAAACCCTGCAGGAAATATTTTTAGGCCGTCCATCTCGTTGGAACCTCCTTTTACTCACGGACATAGTTGATGAAATGTAATTAAGAATTGTTACGCATGTTTTATTAGGATCTAAGTGTTATAACTTGATTGTTTTTGTATTTGCGTTAATCAAGGATATTTTATACTTTATTGTTATTATTATTATTATTTATTTATAAATAGAGAGTTAAAATGATTTTTTATACAAAAAAGGGAGCAGTAATATATTTTCAAACTTGTGTGAGGTAACTCTTATAGTATCTGTATTAACAAAAAAAAATGTTAAACTTATGCAGGTACTCGTTTTTATGTTATGAAATAAAATTTTTAAACTTGTTATATATTTTGTGACGACGACGTATAAAAAATAGATCTATAAAATCGTTAATTTTATTAATTGCTTGTTATAAGCGTTAAATTATGCAAACCTTAGTCAGGGATAAATAATTTATTTTAGATTATAGCAGGATGTGAAGATTACACCTTTCACACATCAAACGGAATAGGATTCAAATTTATGAATATTTTTGTAACATCTCAAAAATGGGAACGAAATTAACATTTTCGATTTTATTGTTGTACAAAACATCCGAGACAAGATATTTATTATATCGTTTAATAAGTCCAAGGTAAACTCTTTAGCATTGCATTCTGTAGACTCAAAAAACGTAAACAACTTGCAGTTCGTAGCAAACATAAAATAAATCACTTTAACACCACATTTAGGAAATTTTATCAGAACGATCTAAATGTCCAATATTGATCAATACGTTCCGTTAACATTTACAAATTACTCATGCTTCAAATATCTAGTTTTTCGGATTTTATACCCAACACACGAAGAGGATTTTAAGAAATTGTCAAGAAAATTCGAGTAACAACACATCAAAGCAGATTATTTTTCTTAACATCACATGATTAGGTAATGTGGTAGATTTTAACAAAAAATCTTAGAAAAGTGCATTCTTTTTTCTATCTTCAAAATTGATTCCTAACATTATTTATCACCATGCAACATCTTTTTCATAGTGACGATCTTTGACCTTATTGCAACATCCAATATATATTTTAATAAATGTTTTCAAAAGATATACCAAAATTTAACATTTACTAATGTTAGCATCTGTAGAAAATGATAAAAATTGACAAGTTCAAATTTTTTATGTATAATTTCCGGAATTTTAATTTTATACCTTTGCTGTATATTTATGTGAACATAACTTTTATTTTAGGTGAATGTAGTTTCACCATTAATGATATGGTTTCACAAATTTTTATATAAATTACAAGGAGTGGTAATATTCTTGGAAAAGGAAGTGTTAGTTGCAATAAATATTAAGATAAGTATCTGTCACAGAAATATTATGCAAATTTTAAATCTGCTGTATACGTAAAATAATTATTTTTATCAACGATTAGTAAATAATCTATCAATTAAATATTCACTAGTGAATAATGAAGTAAGTGCGGTTTTGCACGTGAAAATGAATACAAAGATAGTCGTGGAAAAAACACCTTATTTTTATTCATATGTAATCCCTATTAGTCAGTAGGGTTACGTACAAAAGAAACCCTAAGAGATTTTCCCTCGTAAATAATAGCTAACATTACATGCGCTTTGAATAATAATTTATATAGGTATCACTTACACTGTGGAAGGCATTTTCAAGTAAATTGACTCATTCATTTTTTAAAGGCAGTTCCATAGCCAAAAATGATTTTCAAATTAATTCTTCTCGTATTAGGTAAAAAAACTAATTTTTATTGCCATAGTAACAAAATTGTTGAATATCTGTACTACTTATTCTGGCTGTCGATATGGAGTATTTGCAATAGACTGTAATGCAACGTAGACCTAGATAATAATGTTACTACAAAAACTGGTCCAAAAATAAACGATCAAGGTTTGAATATGAAGACAACTATAGTTATGTAACCTTCATATTAGCACATATTATTCTTTTTTTATTTTTTTTTTAGAAAAATAAAAGCAATATTAATATGCAATTACATTCCTATCCTAATATAATAAGAAGCATAAAATGTTAGTCTGGAATTTCCGGTGTCACAGTTATTACTCGTCCTAGATCATGTAATTCATAAATTATTTTAAACTAACCAACACCCTTTACTTTCTTAAAATTCTGCATTTCTTAAGTACCGGTTTAATTTAAATAAATAACAAAAAAGTTTTAATTATGTCTTTGAGTACGTACCTAGTATAACTGCTTAAATTTTGTGCAAGCTGAAGATCTAAAATTATGACTGGACTAAAAAAATTTAAAATTAAGAGAGGAAATTTTTTTGATTTTTCTTCGTTTTGGAGTTATTTCTAAATAAACAAACATTTTTTGAAAACGAATAATATTGGAAAACAGGATAATTTTTCACATCTTCCTACTGTAAAGGAAACCATCACAATTTATCATATATAGAAGCACGAAAGCTCTGTTCCTCTATTGAATAAATCACAACAACTTGAATTTGAGCTGCGACCATTTTTCAGAATTCGCAATTGGTTCGCGGTAAACTATTTATTCAAAAAATTCCAGAAAAAGAAATCCAGGCTCAGAACCTAGGGAGCCATGATATGGGTCCACTTCTTTTACTCCACCTCTAAGGGAAATTTTCATTCTGAAAACTTTTTACAGGTATTTCCATAATGTGCCAGTGCACGGTGCACCATCATGTTGTATACAACAAATTAAAACTAAATCCGCGTAACCGTAGACCTGTTTGAATGTGGGGATGTTAGATGAAAGATGAGGGACCACATGACCCTGGCAAGTACCTCCCCCTCCCTTCTATACGTGCCAAATAAATTAAAATGTGTCACATAACCAACTTCTTCAGCAAAAATTGTGCCAAAAACTAAAATAAACTAAATCGCGTTCAAGCTTCTTGAAAGTGTGATAAAATTTTTATGGCACGTTGACGATGACTTCGTTAGTTAGAAGAAGGATTTCTCTACGAATTCCCCCTTTTAAGTTCCTAAGTTTACGAACCTATGGGTTTTATTTTTCAAGTATCCCCACAGAGAATGCTCAAGAGGAGCTAAATCCAGTGATCTAGCAGACCACTGTACGCATCTCTCATTCTAATCCACCAGTCACGAAATATTCATCCAAATATTTTCGAACACGGGCAGCGCATAGCGTAATGGGTGCACCGTCTTTTCAAAAACACTGCTGCCATGTGGAAAATCAAGGCATGCTTGATTTGAAAATATAATTAGCTTCATTTTGGAAAAATTTTGATCATGCTGCGTTTGATCAAGAAATTTGTTAGGTATCTGATGTATTAATAAATTTTACTTTAAACTTCATGCAACTTTAAACATACCCCATGTTTGCTTTAATAATGAGTTAACCCCTATTATTCCAACAATTCTATAAAAGTGAAAGTTCGGCGTCGACAAATTGGTATCTAAACAATCATTTGTAATTGGTTGTAGATTTAGGGTCTACATTTGTCTGGCTGATATCTTACCGCGGAATTTTCTAAAAACCACACCTTAAATAATTATTATTGATCAATGATATCATACGTACACTTTGAGTGTAATTGAGTATATTTTTGCACCTACTAGCATACTGACAATAAATATCACCCTAACTGATCCACGTTCGAATACTTTTGATTAATTGCAATGATTACTTAATCTGCCCTACATTATATCTCATTTTTTTATAATATATATAAAAAGGTTCAAGATATCACTGCTGTATACATATGTCAAAAACACATTAAAAAGATTACAAGGTCTTTACATAAAGTTTCCCCTATTTTCTGTATGCGTGTATTCGGAACATTAATATTAAAAAGTGTAACGGATATTACGCATTTTTAACCAAAGGAAAAAAAAAAGCTTTATTGTGCAATATCATAATGGAGATAATGACTTCAAGTACACGTGGACATTTTAATAACTGTTATAGTCTGTATAGTCTCTCGAGAAACATAAGTAGTGCAAGGTTTAATTTTATGCATAGTAATTACCCGCGTTACCTGTTATACATATTTATATTTTATATATCTACTACATTCATTCATTTATACATTTTTATTTCTTAAAATGAGCTTTCGTTTACTCCAAAGAGTAAACCATAGTATGTAACGCGGTTTATGTGTTAATGTGGCAATTCGGAATTCAAATGCGTTGGGAATTGTGTCAAATAATTTTTTGGCATTAACACAAATTGTCATAGCAGTAAGGCATGTTAATTAAGTTCGAAGTCCATAATTTGAAACATTTATCCAAAAAACCCTGCCAATAAAGTTTGGTAACCTTTCGATGCGTAACGCCTGATTGCACTAATTGTTTTTGATTACAAACAATCCTAGAACCCAATCGAGTTATTCTCATTTAGCGAAAAGTTGTTTTGACGTAACGATAAGAGTTAAGAAATATAAGTTAATTGATTCGAAACGATATGTTGACATATTCGGTGACTAATGATTGAAAGGGTGAAGTTCTTCCTTTGTGGGTCAAGTTGCAAAATTATTGACAAAACTTTTGAAAAAATATAGAGATGGTTTGATTTTCAAAACTTGCTGTTTTTAAAGAGCGCCGATCGATCGGTTTATTGGGTTTACAGCAATCAAATTAAATATCAGGGATTTTTAATCATCATCATCATTAGATGCAAATAAATTCAGTTTGTTGTGACAGTAGAAATTTATAAGCAATAAATAACACATTAAGTATCTTCTTAATTTTAATAAAACAACTTAATTTTAAGTTGTTAGCAAAAAATAAGACATTTTAAGTTTTTCACGCTCTTTCCTGAATTCATGTTTCATTAATGATCAGCCTTAGCAAAGTTTCTAACCTAGCTTAAAAAATAATATATCAAGATACTTTTTAACTGTAACAATGTACCTGTAACATAATTATGTGGGTATTATCCTTTGAAATACTCGCCTATTTTGGTGATACATTGCATGCTTGAATAAACTTAACTTTTAATACCTTCTGCTCATCGTGATATATGATGATAATTATCTTTTATACTGTACCTCACCTTTTTACATTATCTTCAAAAATAACTCTTATTAAAGCAAGTTTGTTTGTAATTACACCAATTTGTACTCCAACACCCATTTTTTATAATTAATTATTTAAGATTGATATGCCTACTTACCTAATACTCTAGGAATAGTTAAAGTGAGTAATTATATCAAGGTTGAGTGATTTATTGAGTTATTTACGCTGAAGTTATTGAATCATTTTATCAATGCCGAAATCTACTACTTCGTCTACAGTCAAGGGCGGATATATAATAGAAACTAATGAAGCTGAAGTTTGAGGCCTCCAAATTTCAGGGGCCCCCATGTGCATATATATTAAAATTCATTCAACTCTTTACATAGTTTACAAACAAAATCGTCTTCTCGTCTGACAACGATACTTTTTTGTATACTTATTAATTAATTCATGCTGTTTTGTATACTGTTAAAAAGCAACTAGAGGAAGAAATCAAAAAGTCCGTTGAACATTCCTATAAATGTAAAATGTGATAGCAAGGGATGTGGCTGTAATTAAATTATTTCCCCCATAGTGAGAGTGAAAATGCGAAATATATTTGTTTAAGTAGGGTCCTAGAATTATATAGCTTCGGGCCCCAAAATGTCAATATCCGCCCCTGTCTACAGTGTCCTGAAAAGGGTGGACAATAGCTTGGATTCAGGTAGATCTTGTAAAAAAGCCACAAGCTTCCATAAACAAATATGTCTCCGAGATTTTTCGAAATAATATTTTTATTGTTAAGTTAGTTTTGATAACTTTTAGGACTAAGTTTTTGCTTGGCTATAGAGCACCCTCAGGGGTTCACTGTTTTCTGCCCACATGCTTCCCCAAACGAATTCTGGATTTAGAAATGATAAATTAAAAGTATATTTCAGAAAACGACTGATTTCAGATAGGTATTGTTTTATATTTTCTAGCTAAACCTAAACATTGCATTTTGCGACACCATGCCTACCTTTTATTAAAAGAATAGGTATCCCTTAATATTAGATAAACAAGCAACAGCATGAATGGCCTTTTCAAAATCCGCTACGATAATTTTCCGAGTGAAATTTAAATTTCTATTTTTCTTTAACATGCTAAAAGTAATTGTGTACTAATTCGTGGATTTTTTTAGAAGCAAGAAATGTGGGGGGTCGGGTTAGTATTTGGTTAGTACAATACGTAAGTCTGTACTAAAATTCCAAAATATACAAATAAGGGATGAGAATGTCCTACGTTTCATGTTTCAGTTTCGTTAGGAATATAATATTTACAAATTAGTTTACACTGTGTATAATAAATACATAACAAAAGCAGCAACAATTATCTAGGTCTAAGAATGAAGGACACGCAGCTTTAAGAGTTGTCATTTCTTTAACCGTAATCAATCACTCGCATTTTGCAACATTTTTGGTTAAAAAAATTCATAAATTCTACGTTGCATCACTTTTAATTAGTAATTTCACAATAAAAAATTAAATTGGTGTGAGTAGTATATCATAGTGATTATACTATTGTTCTAGATTGTACAACTATTAATTATATGTGTTAAACTTAAAAGGTTTAAAAAACAGTAATAAGTTATTACCTAGTCATTGCAATTAGGCAGTTTATGAACCGATTGTTCCAAAAGTTACGAAGAAAGTAAATAAAGGTATATTTCTCCAAGTGTGACTAAAAAAACACTTCCTTAAGAAATTACAATGTTCAGGATAAGCGAATTAAGGGACCACGTATTTGATGATATCCTTATTGCTAATATTTGCTTTTGATTAATGTACCAGCCGTAGTAAGACAAGTAAGTTCCTTTATTATTGTACAGGTACACAAAAAGTGGTCTGTGTACGTTCGATTGGTTTACAATATTATGTACTGACCTGAATTTTTACCGGTAAGTACCAAAAAGTGTATGGGATCTTATGACCGTAATGCGTGAAAACTCCATGACTTTACTTACTGCGATCAGTTTGTGAAGCTATTACTTCACGGACTAGAAAAAGAATATTAGTTTCTATTTTAACACAGGACTACTAAGAGAAGCGGAGCTTCGACTGCAAATTTTTTTAAACATGCACTTATTAGTAACTATTGCAAAACAATCTGCCTTTATAGTATGACATGTTGATATAATTGCATGTTGCAACGTCATAAATTATAATGTATCTACTGCTATACAATAATATGTCTGCCAGAATTAAAAACCCCCAAGACATAAATTATTAGTGTCGAATCGGTTCAGAATAATTTTACGGTATACTACCATAAACTGTTGTAGGTAGAAACATTAAAATCAAGTTTAATGATTATAACCTTTCTTGTTTATAGTAGTCGTAAGATTTATATATTATATCCTTTACTGCAATTTAATTGACTTACATATGTTGTCAAATGTAAATTATTTATTTCATAAATATAGCAACATATTAAAAAAATTATAATAACATTCAAAGACTCGTTAGTTCTTACTTTTGTGTCCATTGCGATTTTATTCAGATTAGGTTTGCCAAACTTTCCCTTTGGTGTATGTTCGTCACCAACGCTCGTTTGGAGCAAGAGAATTCAAGAAGAAGTAAATTTTAAGGAAAAAACTCAGTCCAACATAAAATGTTGTATGCAACTCGTACGAAAACTTTTTAGATTTGCCTATCAACCTCACTCGCTGCGCTCGCTCGGCAACTGATCCAAAAAATCGTACATTTATTACTTCTAACATAAATAAACGTTTTTATAAAGTTATAATTTAGTTGTAAATGTGATTAAGTGATTACTCCCAAGGTAATGGTTACGTTTTCTAAACATTTCCCACATTTGGAAAACATTTTTAAAAAGCGAAATCGCTATATTTATTCCATAATAATATTTTATTAAATAGAAGCAATATGACCTTAATAACAGAACGCACAATAAATATCTACCCACACAAATATCAGATATTATCCAATTTTCATAAATATCAGAGATTTTTTTACATGGAAATGAAACATTTTATTTAAAAAAAGAGTAAACCTCATTATATCAAAATACTATGTGAAATGTTTTTAAGTAAAGCATGTTAATTGACAAACGTTTAACCACGTTTTTATTATTGCTATTATAATAATAAGACCACAATGAAATTTTAACGACGTTGACCTACATTTAAAAAAGTTGGTAATTGTAAAGCTGCTACGAAGGTAAATAAAAACGGTTTTCAAGGACAATGTGAATTTTTCTAATAATTCAAAAATCATTGCAACCTATTTTAAATTTAAAAAAAATTACTACGGTTACATTATCCTAGTTGAGTTTTTATTCCGAACTTTTGAAAAAATTCCAATAATCAGTTGAGGATACAGGAACATTTTTAAGGCAGTTTCTTTACATTTATGCAATTGTTAAATTTCTTTGGTAATATTTTTAGAACTTTTATATCGAAATATAGTTCAGTAGTAGAAATCTATATAATATTGCGACACCCACCTACATTTAAGAGTTTAGTGTCAAAATTGCGTAAGAAAAAGAATTTCTAAAAAATTCATGTTGATCAATCTTAGAAAAACTAATATAGTCCCACACGCTGTCGTTAAACTTGCTCTTGTAAAATAATTTTATCGGCGGCTTAAACAGATGTCTTCGTAAAGTTTGAGGTTCGAATCCCCGAGGGGGATATATCTTAACAGTCTTTCATAAGCGTAGATATCATTAAAAGAAAATATTTCTCTTATGCGATACTTAATTTTAATTTAATTATTTTTTTAAAACTATTTTGTCGTAAAATGTTTTTGTGTTTAATTTTTCAAAAATTGCGTAAAATTTGGGAATAAGTATTAATTTCTTACTCTTGGAAATGGAAAGTGTTTATAACTGGGATTATAAAGGGCACAGTTAAATGATCAATTTCGGAATACACTCCCGTTCTGCGGTCGCGTGTCAACTGCTTCTCTCAATCGGCAATGTGTAACTTTATGTAACCTATCCTCTGTGGTCATCCGTGTATGCTGATTAATGTTATATAGTCCTCAGTGGAATTCTCCAATTTTTCTCTTTAAAGGAATTATTCTAACCAATCATATTCGATTAATTTATAAAAAACATTTTATTGTAAAAAAAAATATGTTTTATTTCAGATGAATTTTAAATATTTACAAGGGCAGTGAAAATATTGCACATTAACGAATGTGGTATGATACACTATGCTAGTTACATAATGCTATATTCACAAATGCTTTTGGTAAGAGCCTAATGGATCAATTTTCCATATCCCAAACCAGAGTATCCCAATCCCAAACCGGAAGAGTATCCCAATCCCAAACCATGTCCTCCATAAGCTAATCCGGATCCTAAACCGTATCCGTGTCCAATAGCGAGGGGAGCGGCAGCGATTGCTGGGGCAGCAACAACAGTCTTGGAGATAACTGGGGCAGCTACGGCTTTTACGACTGGGGCAGCAACAACGGGAGAGGCGGCGTATCCAATACCATGTCCTAATCCTCCAAGTCCAAGACCAAGACCATGTCCGGCGTATCCTAATCCAACACCATGTCCGGCGTATCCTAATCCAACACCTTGTCCGGCGTATCCTAAACCAACACCGTGTCCGGCGTATCCCAAACCGACACCATGTCCGGCGTATCCCAAACCGACACCTTGTCCGGCGTATCCCAAACCGATACCGTGTCCGGCGTATCCCAAACCAAGACCATGTCCGTAGCTCACTGCTGGGGCGGCGATGGCGGCATGTCCGATGCTAACAGGGGCGGCTACGGCATGGACAGCTGGGGCGGCTACAGCATGGACAGCTGGGGCAGCTACAGCAACGCTATGTCCAATAGCAACTCCATGACCGATTCCACCGCCATATCCTAGACCACCTCCGTAACCAAGACCACCTCCGTAACCAAGACCACCTCCATAACCAAGACCGCCATAGCCTAAACCAAGGACTCCACGTTTTTCGGTCTTCTTTTCTTCTTCAGCGAAAGCTACGACGACGAAGGCGAGTACGCAGATCTAAAGGAAGAATATATTTATTTAATGTAATTATTTATAAATTATAAGGAACTTTATAAAAGAAGTACCTAGTAATTACAAGTCTAATTTTGTTTTTAATTTCATTACAGTTAGCCTGGTGTGGTTACGACTTGAGATAACACGAATTTTAAAAATTTGATAGATTTTAAATGTTTTGTAGTGAAGGGGTCGAAATTTATGGATTTGATTGATTTATTCCACAAAAATCGGGAAGAAATTGCGTTGAGAATCAATTTTCCCCAACTTCCTGAGTATTAGATCGAAAAATGATTTGTCATCGATCAAATTTATTTTAAAATATAATTTTTAAAATATTATGGTCGCATTTTCCTTGGCAAAACAAAAATTTAAAAAAATAGTAAGAATCCAAAACTTGCGTTTTTACAATATTAGCAATAGGGAATTTTTGAACACTCTTAACGTAGAGTGCTCAAAAGCTCTCTAATTAAAGCCACAGACAGATTCACGGTCTATTACATAAAACGAATCTAGTTTATAGCCAAACACGATTATGCAATTAATTGTTGATCGAGACCCTGTTACTTGTCCGGATGTAATTCAATCTACACGGCCAAGTACAAATTTAATTTTTAGAAGGATATTAAGAAATCATTAAACTTGAATCTCAACGAAAAATTTAATTGGAATTTATTTCTCTGAAATTTCTTAAAGCAAAAATCATAATAAACTTTGTAAAATGTTTTTGAAATTTTAGGAAAAAATCTACAAAATCAAAAATTTGTAAAAATGTTCCCAAGAAATAATTCATTAAATATTTTTAACTGAAATTTTTCAAAATCAATTAAAATTTTTGTCTCTTACAAATACAAAATACGAAAATCTAACAACCTTTTAAAAATTAAAATTAAAACCAAAATCACTTTAAACCATCACACTTTAAATAAAATTATCGTTTTAAAGTCTTCTGAACAAAATTAAACTGTAACCACATCACCTTATTTTTTTAAACTGAGTAGGTACTTACCAAGAACTTCATGATTGTTGTTTTTAGAATGTCTTCTAGTGGTATAACTGAACTGTAACGTACACAGATCTAGTATGGTTCTTTAGGGCTGAAGGTGGGTTTATATAGGTGGAAAGATCGGGCACCGGCCTTTTTTGCATCACGTGTGACAAGCAAACTGGACCACTCACACATGGGCTCCTAAACGGAGCCAGTGGCGCACGTGAAGGGAACCCAATCCCAGGGTTACCCACTTGCTCTAACGTTGAAGTCTCCACGATTTTATTATTATAACGACGCCTATGCAACATATAATCTCTTGACAAATTGCATAACTGGTGCAAACGCTTAGATCTACTCTTAGGAAGTAGTAACAGGGGTAAATAAGATGCATTTCTGGTTGTACTTTCAATTATTACAGGAAATTATACATAAAAATTAGGATTATAAATTGTCTTGTGTGTATCTAGAATTATTTCTAAAAATCAGCACTGCTAATTTCAATGCAGTGATAGAAAACGAACCCCCCGTGGTTGAAAAAAAGTTCAACCAAACAAGTACATTGTATTTCCTTAGTTATAATTATTATTACTTATAATATTTAAATGTAGATTTAATCAGATTGAACCCATCAAAAGTAGAACAGTGGCGTAATATGAGGCCCCAAGTATTACTAGTTGCCGGGGGCTTGGCTTGTACAACTTTTTCCAATTCTCAGCATTTATCAAAACTAACCTTAGTCAATTCATAAATTTATTGAAGAAAGTATTTTTAGCCGGAGGATTAAGTATTATTTTCTTTCACTTCAGATCTTGATGTTTAACTTGACACTTGATTATTAGGGTAATAGTAGGAAGAGTTTATATATAAATTACAAAATTATACTGGGGGTCTAGTAGATGTAAGATCGTATTTTTTCATTGATCAAAAGGAATACAAATCAGAGCTATTAATCAAATATTAGTAAGAATAGTGTACTCATAGTGATTAATCACACTATTACAGGTTTATTATGCAAACAAAAATATATAAATCTAGTCTACTGATTCTGGTTTCGTCGCAGTGTCGCGTAAAAAAAGTTGTATGCTACCACACATTTATATATTTTTATTTGCTGTTAACCAAAATTTTGTAATACAGTTTATTGGATTACATGTGTTGAAACATTGCGAACTTTAATGAGTTTTTTATTAGAGTATCTGCAAGTTTCTAGATTAAACCGTAAATCAAGAATATCTCTCCTTTCGCTCATTCCTGTGAACTTTAGAAATATTTATTTCATCTCGAGCATTCCGCGTAATATAAATTCTTTTTGCAGTTTTTACACTTTCCTCGGTCACTCTTAGTTGTTTTTAATACTAGGTCGAAGTTGAAACGCAATAATACATTAACAAACGTATAAGGCGTGTTGTTTTAATTGCGTCTGATCGAATTTTAATATAATTTGGATCTAGTTCGAGGACTCTTATATTTTTCTATTATTTAAACTTTTAAATTCTTGTAGTTACGAAGTTTAAATAATACCTCAGGCTTAGGCCAAGTTCGTGTTCCATTAATCTAATTATATCTAATAACGATTCTTGAAATCTTAAAAAAACTTTATTACAGTTAAACTGCCGCAAATAATTATAATAATTGGTTAAGTAAATCAATTCATTATAAAACAAATTATTCTAGAACAATTCGAGAATTGTATTCAACAGAACACCTTCGGAACTGAAATAAGAAAGTCGAGGTTAATTTGTTTAAGAAAATCCAGACTAGGCCACAAAAAATATGTTAATGTTCATTTGCTCTTTTAAAGTTTTTCGTAACCAGTTTTAGTAGGGTTCCAAAATTATCATTATACCCTGTCCTTCAAATAGCTTAATACCTTTAAATAATGTCCAGACTTTAGTTACCAATAATATTAACTCAATTTGTTACAAATATGTAAATTGGGAGAATTTAGGGGAATAATAGGGGTCGGTTATTATTTGTCGTGTCTCTGTTTCTGATAGGATTGGAATCTTTATTTCCTTTTAGTTGTTACCTTAATCGAAGGACGACATTTTTGATTAAATTAATAACAAAGGGTAGTTTGAGATATAATCTTCAAAAATCTATACCACCATCTAAGGCAAGTTCCGGAAACCCTCTTATCTATAAACAAACACCTTCCTTCGACAATATTTATTTAAATTATTATTACTGCAATGAACCGCCACTATTAGAATTTGGAAAAAGCCTAGTGTTTATAACAACCAAATGATTTATTTTACCCCATCCCTTCGAATTTCATGAAAATTTCAAATCTGTGACTGCTAGTCACAGTCCGAGTTATTAACATTTTACTGCATAAGTTTCCAAAATTTTCCACGTTTACTAATAATTATTCCTTTAGTTTAAAAAAATTAAAATACTTATTAGTTTTAAAGAAAGCAAATTTGTCCTTTGAGATTTAATTTATACCTTCAACTTTTCTTAACGAAACATTTAAATAATTAATTAATATCTACGCAAGTAATAAATTGTCTACCATTATTACATAAACTTTCATCAAAGGAGATCAAATTAAAAAAACCGCAGAAGAAAACTGGACTTTCCAATGCTCCTTGTTCGAATTTGTAACACACAATTTTATGTTACTGTTTTAAATATTTTTACGACAGATTTATTTTAAATCTGACACATGATTTCGCATTAAAATTTATTATGTGTAATATTTTGGAAAAATTACGTAAAATATAGTTATCGTATTTCCGTATTTTCCGTATTTCCGGCTATGTGAAATATATATACAAGAACGATATATTTTATTTCAAAAGTGTTAGAACAGAAAATGGTAGGTATTTCCTCTCACTATTATAGGGAACGTCAGTAGAATAAAATGACAAACCAATAAAAATTTAATCGGTGGCGAAAATAAATAAAAATAAAAATAAAATATCGTAAATTGGTTCCCCATGATTTTTGGAAATTTCATCTATTACCTAATACACGACAGGGACTAATTAAGACCCCAAAAAGATTAACAGTATACAAAATTAACCTACAACTAATTAGCAACAACCGTTCGAACAGAAATAAAAAAGCATTAACAATCCAAAGTGAAGTTTCTTGTAAAAAAATACATTCCAATAATTCTCATTTGATTACTTTTATGTTCCTAATTCCAATATTAATTGCGCACATTTTCGCTTTTATGTAACGTGTAGCAATGCAACAACAACAAAAAGAATGACCAATTAAATGCCATTAAAAAACTATATAATATTGATTTTATGACTGCGACGAATACTTTAAAATGGAAGATAAAATTTCTTATGTCTGCTTTTACTAATCGAATAACTTTCAATGTGAATTTTAAAAAGAATAAAACTGGTGTTGGGAATACAAGAAAAAATAAATGTTTGAAGCCAACCCATAACTGTCTACTGACAATTGCAGTAATGAGAATGTAAACGTCTGACTCGACTGTAAATAAAAATCAATTTTCATTTCTTTAAGACATTATGTGGACTTAAGAAATCAAAGATGACATGTCAATTTTTTTAAATCCATGCGACATAAGGATATTAACTTTCCTAGTAATTTCCCTGAAAGCTCTCTTGAATATGTTCGTTATAAAAAATGTTTGTCTCACTAACGAACAATAAAGTCACGATATTATTTTTATTAAAAAAAATTTTCAATTAAACTTCAATTATTAAACATAAAATATTACAACTTCCTTAAACTGTTTTTTTTTAAATTTTAAGATGGTGCAATTTTAATGTAGTGTTTAAAAAATCACGTTGTTTAGAAACAAATCCTTGAGGATTGTTTGTATCGTTAGTTTTTATATGAACACGAGTTGAAAGAAAATTAGAAAATGACCTTTTGAGTAGAATATAATTAGAAAAAATTTTAAATTAAATTCTGCTGTTCTCTACAAGGTTAAAGTCAGATGCATCAAGTATTGTGTAACAAAAATTTGACATTTTAAGGTCTTGTACGAAATCTATAAAAAAAAATGTCAATTAGTAAAATTACGTTCGTTTATGCGTGTCGTGATCGCAAATGTCCCAAGGAAGAATGAAAGCAATTAAGAGAAAGATGTGTGGAAATCTTAAGGAAGTTGTAAAAAAATCGAATAGCTTGGAAGTGGCACACGTGTCTGTGAAAATAAAAATATCGAAAGTTTTGTAATAATCTAGATTATTGTACAATCGTTTATTGTAAGGTGTGGACGTGACAGATTGATATCTTCTAGTAACATTGTGGGAACTTTAAAAACCCAAATTTACATATTCGTGTTATATTACATTTTAATAACGTATCATATTTAGCAAGGAAACAGCATTAAATATAAACCGATTAAATCGCACTTAAAACCACGATTTTACTATGAACATGGTTTCATGACAGCTAATCTGATTTCGTTCCGACTCTTACTACCTACATCTCAGTAATAATCTAAAAAAAATAATTAGAAAATGATTTCATACAAGGAGTGACATTTCTATTACTTACATCACACTCAAGACCCCCTTACTCTTATTTTAATTACTAAAACTCTGCAAAAATGGAAACAAATGTTAATTTATGTTTCAGTAAAAGTTGAGGTGCAGTTTTGTAATGTCCATAACATTATTATGAAACCTTTAATCACCGAAATCCGTGTATAAACAATAAATAACAAAAAAAAATTGTTTGGGGCTTGTTCTCTATTAGAGAATTAATATCCTGCTGAGAGGTGTGCCTGAATGAGTAGGTGTTATCAGAAATTCAATTTAACAAATTACCTTTTTAATATTTCGTGAATGAAACAAATATCTATTAATATCTTTCTGAAGGCCAGAAGAAAGTTTGCAGGTTGATTCAATGATTCAACATACAAGATAATTCACGATGTAGTAGATTATGTAAAAAGTATACACGTCGAATCCTCTAATCTGAGATAATTAAGACTTAAAAAGTTGTTAATTATTAGGAACGTATAAATGTTGATAGATTAATGAATAAAAGTTTAGTTTGGCACATATTTTCCAAGTCTTTAGCCTTCATATTACATTCTGGGAATTTCCTAACGAAATCGGAAGGGGTGAGAAAACCATCCAAAAAAAGAAGAAAGACTATAGTCTTTCCTCATTTTTTGGAAAAATTTTTGACCCCTTCAGATCTCGTCCGGATTTTCCCAGAATGTTATTTGGAGGGTGTACACTTGGAAATTATGGGGCAAACTTCCTCCACCCCTTCCCACTGCTCCCTGCCTGGTCAGGAAATGTTCAGGAATGGATTCCTTCTTAAACCTTTCTGAATTTTTTTTGAACAGATGGGAGGGGATGGGGGATGTTTGGCACATATTTTCCAAGTCTCTAGCCTTCATATTACATTGTGGGAATTTTAGAAGGAAATCGGAGGGGGTGAGAAAATCATGCAAAAAAAAGGAAAGACTCTTTCCTCATTTTTTGGAAAAATTTTTGACCCCTTCAGATCTCGTTCGGATTTTCCCAGAATGTTATTAGGGGGATGTACACTTCGAAATTATGGGGCAAACTTCCCTCACCCCTTCGCACTGGTTCCTACCTGCTTAGAAAATGTTTCGAAATGGATTCCTTCTGAATCCTTCCTGATTTTTTTTGGCCAGACGGGAGGGGATGAGGGATGTTTGGCACATATTTTCCAAGTCTTTAGCCTTCATATTACATTCTGGGAATTTCCTAACGAAATCGGAAGGGATGAGAAAAAAAGAAGAATTATTTAACATTATTTGTGTTTAGCAACACAAGTCTACACATTTAGCTGCAAAATAAATTGCAATCAGCCTGTTGCCACTTCTTTTTAACGAAAGATTTCAAAACCATATATAAAATTAAAAATAGACAAGAAAATAAACTATGAAGGAAAAAGGAGGAGAAAAGAATTCAACCCATAAAGAAAAAACAGGAATAAGTTAAAAAAATCAAATAGAGAGAATAACATAAAATATTTCTAAAATATAAGTCTAAAACCTTAACTGAAACTCATTCTTCCGTAATTTCCCCTTATTTCCTGGCGTTGGTGATTAGTTCTAACAATCAAAATAGTCTCTTCTAAATAACAATAATTGTTGACTAAAAAAAAAATCAATATCCCAGGTTTTCGTTGAGTTAAAACTTCTAATATAATATTATAATAAATGTATTTCATATCACTGAACCTTTCCTTGTTATAAACCGCTAAATTTTATTGAAGTACAGTGTCTGATAAATTATATACACATGGATTGCGAATCGGTACAAATATTATTTCCGATTTTTCACCTGCTAATATTATAATTACATCATCAGCGGCACAGATAATGCAGCAAAGCTAATTATAAATACTGCCTCCGTATATGTATCCGACAGTTTCGTGATTCATTATTGCAAGTAAATGCAGTTGTATACTAGGGTGTGGTTTTGATATACCCAAGCTTTAGAAAGAGAAAGTAAATAACAATAAAAATAAATTTCCGATGTGTAACAAAGTCCAGTTTTACGAGAACTCCTATTTTTGTGTAAACATATGTAATGTTGACTAACCCAAAGATAATTATTTTAAATTATACTCCTATAACGTGGATTACTGAAATTATCCATTAATTTTCTCCCCGATTATCGATTTATTACCCCAGGGATATATGAAATTATGAGTTTAACATTACCTACTAAAAATACACATATATTTAAGAAGGTAGGTAACAAGTTTGTATAACGTACAAATAATAGAAGGGAATTTAATCGCCCGTAGCTTATTGATCAGTAAAAATTTATGTAATTAATCAACGGATCAACCTGTTATGTTATGCGGAACCCTGAGAATTAGCACCGGCCTTTTTTGGGAAATTATAATTATAATTTACAAAGAAACTGCTTCATCATTCTTTTAACTCCTTTTTAATACTAAATATTTATTAATAAATAAAATATATTCAACTAAATATTGGCCATTGAACCTGGAGTATTTTGAAGAAAAGCTAAAAATGTATGATCGAGAAAAAAACAACAGTGTACACTGTACAGTGACTTAAGGCAGCGTAGGTACTGAGACGCTTTGAGCGTGGATTAGGAAACCTATCTAGCATGCCATGCTAATAACAATAAAATAGTTCTTTATGCAATAAGTGCATAAAGTAATAGTTTTTTTCGAATGGAAAGTTTGATCGCATGACCAGAGGGTAAGTGTAACAATTCCATGAGTAGGAAAAAAAACTTTATGCATGGGTTGCCAACAATATTTCTTCTATCTGCAATTAGAATCTTCCCCATCTTTTATCTTTAAATAAATAAAGTTCAGAACTAAATTACAATATTTATTTCCTAGCACTTACTTTTCCGACAGAATAAATTGAACGTTTGAATATTAATTAATAATAAAAATTAGAAAAAATTAATAATAAGGGAGCAGGTAACAGAAAATTGTAAAAAATTATTAACGCTCTTGGAAATGTTAGACTTAGGTCTCGATTTTTAGTTGTTTTCAAGTAGGCTGCTAGCATTTATTTCTTTCTGTTTATTTATTTCTTTTTCAGTAATGAATGATTGACAAGTTTAAAGGGAGCAGTGAATTTTTAAGAAGGTTCAATGATGTTTTCAGCTGACACTAGATAGCATAAACGATAAAAAAACAATTAGAGATTCCTGTAAAATATTATAGGGAGACCAGGATTCAACCCCTGATTCCTAATTGGATTCTATTTCAAATATTCCTTTAATATTATACTAAACAAAATTATAGCAAAGAAATTTCATAACAATGTTGTTTACATTGGTCAAAGACCATCAATTTAATAAATAAGTGCGAACATCCTCGACCCCCTAATGGATTACTTTTCCGTCTATGCAATGAGGAATTATAATCTATGTCTTTTGAAAAATAATATTCCAAATCACTGCTTCTGTTGCAACAAAAAAATCACAAAATGTGTATTTTATTTGAAATAGTTATGAATTAAACAAAACTGGTTTTTAAAATTGCATTCACTCAAGCTACAGAAGCATAATTAAGTACAACTTTAAAGAAAGCAAATCGAGTTCCAGTTAGGAAATACGACTTAAAAAATATGTAGCATGACATTCCTAAACGGTAATCAAATAGGAGCAAATGAATGACAGGATATTAAGAAACTCAGCCTTGGATAAGTTTTGGATGAATGTTACAGAAGTGAGTTGAACATTCTAATGATCTTCTGCTTGTCTATGATTTATGGACTTCATTGCGTGTGCTCCGAATAATTTCAATAAATTTAGTACGAGTCGCAAGTTAACCTTCTATAAATTATAATTATAAAAGTTGCTACGAGCAAGTTTAATAAATAATCGTTTATAACTCGGCACCTCCACCAAATATTAATTTAAAAAAAACTACGTTTTAAACGAAACGAAAAAATTCTGAATTACTTTAAAAAAAATCCGGAAATGTCTAGAGTTTATTTAAAACAAGAAATACCAGTACAACTCGGTATCAGTTAAAAATGACAATCTCTAGACAAGCTCACAAAACTGAATCTGATTCATCAACCTTGTAACTTTCAATGAATTTAATTAGTACTCGACTGTTAACAAGTCTATAGAACATTAAGCGTAATATCCTGCGTAAAATTTACATTTTTAAGTTACATAAATAACGTCCAAGCAGAATTTAATTAAATTTATTAGTTTTAGCTGTCAGAAAATTAATTGTACATGCCATTATGTCGATCAAACTTTGTTTTAATGTTATGGGTGCTTTCCTCAAACTGATGCGGATGTATTTCCATAGCCTAAATATACTGTCAGAGTATTATATTAAAATGAGAAATACAGCTTCAAAAAATCGTTGATATAAGATTTTTTTTAAATTCAGAATTTTGCTTTCACTGATGTTTAGAGATCACCTTTTAAAATGAGATGACTTTTATTATAAATACCATTCAGTTTTTACTAATATTTCTATCATGTTTAAGAAATTCTTTAAAGGTTAATTGGATTCGGATATAAGAATATCCATAAAGCTATCACTTTATCATTTTAATGGATAATAAATAATAATGGTTAGTATAATTATTGACGTGAAGAGACCAGCATCCAATTATAGTGTTGGACAATGGACATTTCCAGCCGGATAATGCAAGACCCAACACCTCATGTAGTTAAAACTACTCTAAAGTATCTTCCTTCAGCCACCGAAATCTTGCGGTTTTACAGCTTTCGAATTTCGACTACTCCTTATTTCCTTTACTGAAAAACTGAATATTTAAAATTCCCGTTCCTGCTCTACATGTAAAAGAGCTTCAAGAAAGAATCGTAGCAATCAAACATTATGAAACGACGAGTTGTTTTATGTTTCCATATACATTCCTAATGGTGTTAGGATTATATAGAAATATCTTGTATCTCCTAACAGCCAAGATATTTTTTCGATTTTGGAACGGATAAAGTAGATGCTGTTACGGTTGTGTTGCACGGGTGCACTTTATTTCATTAACCTTAATTAACCATTTTTGGAGCCCGGTTCCCATCCAGTTTCGTTGGAAGAAATTTAAACGCAGTTTGAGGGTTTGATCACAAGCAAGGCCAACTACTGCATTTGCGGTAGGTCAAGAGTAAAAATAAAATGCAGCACTGGTCCCATATCACTGCTTTAGGGGACAGCAGATGTAATTGAATGAAACTGCGGGATGTTATTTTGAAAATTTTGTTTAAAAATACCGATTGGCAGATACGACTTCAATAAGAAGTAATATGGTAAAATGTTTTTGATTTTGAAGAGTACTCATACTTTGTCAAATGCTTGACCAATATTTCTAAACACTGCTAAGCAATATAGGTCTTGTTTTTTAGGGACTTGTATTATGTCGGCTATCCGATGGTTATCTATCCGGTGGTAATTTTTTGAAAGGTAGACAAACTAAAAAAATGAAAGACAACCACAGAAACGATATGGCTCCATGATATCAATAGAATAGAAGTCAGAGACTATAGTATCATAAAGTGAAGCCCATTTTGATTTGAAGGGTTTAAGGGAGGCAGACGCCGAATAATAGACGATAATAAACTGAAAAAATAAGAGGATCGATGAATTGAAATTATACCGATAATGAAAATGGCTGCTGACTTCCAAGCATTCCTCGACTTTTCAATAGAAGTCCTGAAGTCATCGCTAACAAAAATTGTATCTGCCTTCCAAGCATATAGTCGGTGGAAACAATTCAAAGTACAAGCAAGTTGCCTCAAAAATGTTTAGAAGTCTAAACGTGTTTCGAGAGTAAGTTCTCATCTTCAGCAGGACTGAAAAAGGGTTTTCTTTTTTGCAATTTAGTATTGGTATCCAAACTACAATATCCATTATCAACAACCGCAAAGTAAATTTTTAGAGCAACTATTTCTCAATTTAGGCGAGAAAAACAGAAATTGAAACATTGGTTTGTAAAATGCCCGTATAAACTATAATAACATACACCACTAAAAATCACTGTAGTACTTTAATTAATTAAATAAAGCAAAAATAAAAATTTAGGTTAGCTAAATAACGAGTAAAAGTAATAATAACAGGTTCAAGTTGCTAATGGCTAACTAAGAATATGCAGTGTTACTAATTTGTTATAGCCGCAATAATCCAAAATTAATAGGTAGGATACTTGTTGGCAGTTGCATTAACATATCATCAGTTAAATATAATTATGTAAAGCTATTACCAAGCCTATAACTTTTAATATGTAGCTCAAAACAAGTTCATATATCCTTTGAGTTATTCTTCAACGTATACTAACATTTACTATTACTTTATGATAGTTTAAGATCCATTTTTAAAACACCCTGTAGTACAGGACAATTTATACCTATAATAATTGTAAAATTCGAAAAGACACGAAGATGGCTCTTTTCACACTCTTAATTATACGCAAAATAATTTTTTAACTTCAGGAATATCCAAAATTATCTGGAAAACCAAATAATGTAACCAGTAAGGACCAGCTTTTCAGTTCTGGTTTAAACTCCGATTCAGCTAAACTAGGGTTAATTGCCAAGGATACAATTCTTTTAACAGCTATATCCATGGCAATTATACTTGGGTTAGTTGAAGCGGGATTTAATCCAGAACTGAAAACTGAAAACTCTAAGGCCCGGTTGCACCAACGTATTTAACTACGAGTTTAGCTAAACCAGGATCAATTGGCATGGATACGATTGTTCGAACAATTGTATCGATGCCAATTGATCCTGGTTTAGCTAAATACGTAGTTAAATACGTTGGTGCAACCGGGCATAAGGCCCAGTTTTCCCGTTCTGGTTTAAACCCCAGTTCAGCTAAACCAAAATTAATTTCATAGACATAATTGTTATAAGAATTGTATCCATGGCAACTAATCTGGGGTTTAAACCAGAACTGAGAAACCTGCCCTTAAGAGGCGTTAGCCAACGGTCAGTTGTCATGGATATCCATAATAGTTGACCGTTGGTTAGGTAGCTTAACAAGGAGTTAACTACGGACTGATAAACCGACCCTAAGTAGGTAGCTCTTTTAAATAAATTGCAGGTTAAACGTTTTTTTTTTTAAATTAATTATATAAGATTCGTGATCTTCAACACCTTTCAAAGAAGATTACAATACATCATCGTTACCTACAACCTTTCAAAGCTAACGATGAGTAGCCAAAAAGAGAATGAATCAATGAACGAACGTAAATCATTAACCATTTAAGTACTAACAGTAACAATACTTAATTGACATTCAACACGCACTAATTTACATATCTACATTTTATTGTTCGCTTATTGCCTTGAATTAAAAATGTAACATAGAACCGACAAAAGGAAAAGAAAGTGTAAATGTCAATTTGATTAGATCAGCAGCTTTTTCTACTTATGTAGAATATTAATGACTTCAATGTTATGATTTACAACAGTACTACAAATAAAAGTTGTTAATAAACAATTTTGACTTAAAATTCAAATTAATTCATAGATAAGTATATATAACTATGCAAAATGTTTGAAAGATAAAATCCTAAAAGCTGTTGTTATTAATTCTATTTGAAATAATTGAGGAATTTAAAAAATGAGTGTTTTCCTTAAACTTTACAGCTTTTCGAAACCAAAAGTAGAACAGAATCAGAGTTTTCTATCGAGAAACACTAAAAGGTATCAGTTTAATTGAAAATGAAAGCAATAAAAAAAGTGAAAAATTAAAGCTTTGAACCGGAAACACTTTCCCTTAACAATTATTACGTCAACCCATCACTTTAAGAAGTACTTGACAAATTTTACGTCGTGCTACATTGACGGTGCATAAAATCGTCATATAAAGAAAATTACATATATTTACGATCCAAAATACATAACGCAAAAGAAAAGAGAAACCACCTTACTTATGAAATTTCAATCAATATTACAGATATTAAATCAAATCGTGTAACTAGTACATTAAACCAATACTATATGTAATAACAATTACTTATTCAGTATAAAAGGAAAAAGAATGCATTTGTTTATTTAGTAGCAGGTCGAACATCAATAATAATCATCATGCGACTCCTAGTAGGTATGATTAAAAAATCGTTTAATTTATAACTAACTTCAGCATTTTTTTCAGAAACTGTTAACTATAATCTTGAGTCTTCTGGCTTTTACTGAAAGTCATCGACATAGAAAGAAAGCAAAAAATTTCTTAGATTTTCTATCTTTTTTCAGTTTTATCCCCAGCTTGCTGGAATTAGCGAAAGTAGAGGAACATAAAAAACCAAGTGTTGAAAGTTATCATCATTCTGATTTTTCTGAATATAATTCCTTGTTTGATGAACACGAATTTTGGTAAAATAAAATATTTATAGATTAAAAATGATTTATAACTTATAATTAGAATAAATATGACTTCGTTAGATTAGGTAAATGTGAAACAATCTCAAATTAAGTCTGTAATAAATCATATGTATGTAAACAATAATGTTCAAAGTAGCCAACACGCAAAATGGATATAATTTTAGATGTTAGATATTAAAGCAAGTTCTTTTTATTTAATGTGATTTAGTTTAGTAACTATGCTTTTGCATTATATTGTAGTGTTTATTATTCTCAAATAAGCAGTTCCCTTTACCTACTTACAAATTATTTCTTTATAATATTTAACGAACACAAAGAAAATGGAAAATATATTTTAGGAAATGTTATATCCATTAGTTGCTTTTCTCCCATTTTACAGGATTTTAAAACAGACTCGTAGCAACAGTACGATCGGTAACACCGTCTTGTTGAAACCGATAGTCACGGTGTCATTATTGGATACGACAAAAAATTCCTTTTATTGATGGGGATTGAATTTGTGATGTGAATCTGTACTGGAAAAAGGTATTTCCAGACTTTTTTCTACTCGTGCGTGTAAACGTAAGTGATCATAAAATTATTCTAACAGAAATTCGTATTTCAAATATTTATTATCTAGTATTGTTCGTTTTTCCAATCTCCTACAGTTCAATTATGGAATATCCGCTTCCCTGACCTAACTTCAGTGATTTTTATTTATTTCCAAAGTTAAAAAGGAACGAATTTTGAAAGCGATGGAAATGTTATAGTTGCAGTGTGGGATTTGATAATTTTAAAATCGCATCAACAAAGAAAATCGAAAAATGCGAAAGAAAATTTTCGTTCACTTTCTGTCGCCTGTATAATACAGCCCCGTGAGTGCGAATTTCGAAACACTCTGTATATAAAGAGCTGTCTTACAAAGACACACTTGTTAGCTCCATGGGTTCGTATACACAAACAGTCGTAAATAAATTTAAAATATAATATCTGTAAAATAATTAGGGAAGCAATAACAGAGAATTTGATACTGGAATTCCTATGGTGGTGCATGAAATGGTTCTACATCCTGTATATTAAGTAAGAAATGTATGAAAAAAGTATTTATTTTATACCAAACTTCTTCAGTTTGGCTAGAAATGTTGGAGGAATTTTCTAACACGACTGTATGTGATTGTGGTCTGGCGTTCCTGAATTAACTTTCAGGATATTCTTATAAACTAAACCCATTACTGAAAATTGACTTATTATACTAAATAGCAAACAAGTTACAGAAAATATAACTAATATATATTTTTATAGTTGATACGTATCAATGATTAATCATTTCCAGCAAGGTACACTAGTACGAAATTTAGAACAGATAATTAACTACCTATCATTGTGGCTAAATGGTTTTCCGATATTTTGAAAACCAAAACTTCCGTGTGATATTTTGTATACCACATTAACCTGATAATTATTTCACGATTTGGGGATCACGTTAGATTATCATTTACAAAAGTTAATCGTGTTGAAATATTCATCATCAATAGTCTACACGTATAAATATTTAATATTTAATTGACGTCTATAAAACATATTGAACTGGGGAATAAAATTATTGGCTGTAAAAAGAAATACAAGGAACATACTTAAATAATTGATAAAGGGAGGAATATTGTATCACATTAAAAACAAATAATAAACTGGGCGCAACTCACCACCGTGTAGCCAATAGGCACTAACTTATACAGAAATGATTTAGGTAAGTTACGAATGATATAAATATTATTAATTATTTTTAAAACTTTATATTTCTAAGAAACTTTTGCATTTTCTTTATTATCGAGAAAAACTGGAACTTCTATAAGTAACGAATTTGCTACCTCACTCAGAGGAAGATAGTTATTCCAATTCAAAGAAACTGTTACATGCCTCATAGTTACATATTCATGTTCTATACAAAATATTTTATTTTATTAGTTTTCCGAACGTATGCAAAAATATAATAATCGTAGGGGCCCATGTAGACCACAGGTTATAGATCCACGAATCTTTAACTGACAGAATTGTTCTGGAAATATTAAGGGCCAGTTGTATAAAAGATTTGACTCCCAGTTCAGCTGCTCCACGATCAATGGTCATGGATGCGATTGTTCTTAAGAATCACATCCATGACAATAATTGATGATGGTTCAGCTGAATTGAAACTCAAATATTTTATACAAGGGAGCAACAATAACCAATAAAAGCGGTCATAAAAACGAAGCGATCACATCCATCTCAGCATAGGCGAAACTACGGGTGGTGCCGGGTGTGCCCGGGCACCACCTAAAGAAAGTAAAACTGAAAATGCAAGCGGCCTAAAAAACGGAAAGAGTATTTATTATGTCTTCGATACTTGATCTCAACAATATTTAAGGGGTCACCGGAAACTTACGTAATAGGTATATTAAATATTATAAAGACGACCGCTATCACTTTCGAGAATTTGCTCTAGTACGGTAATACGTCGCCGTAAGTATTAATTTCAGCATTTCGCCACCGCGTCGAAAATTACACCAATGCTTATGAATAGTAAATCGTTATTAGACTATTCAATATTGATTGCTGTAAGTATTTTGCCTTCTCAGTCTTCTTTTACACATTCGAAAACCCGCTTTGGATGTTGCAGTTTAAACTTTTAAGTCGAAAATTGATCGGTTTTTACTTTCCCATACCACCACTGGTATAGGGAAGTATTGATATCATGAAAATTTTTGAAATCGAGATTTTCGCGGAAATACGTATTTTGGGCCTCTAGGAACCCAAAAAGGTGGTCTAGAAAAATGTCTGTCTGTTGGTGGGTGTGGGTGTGTGTGTGTGGGTGTATGTGTATGTGTATGTAACGCCTCTAACGCAAAAACTAGTTAACCGATTTTGATGAAATTTTAAATGAAGGGGTATATCGAAAATTCATCGACAAAATAAGCTTTTCAAAAAAATCCGAAACCGGAAGCGGAAGTTAGACATGTTTTTTTGGTATCATTTTTTTCAGAAGCGGGATTTTGAAATTCTGAGTAGGGAATATGAAAGAAGGGCATAATTCAAGGGAAACAGTTTTTTACCGGACTCTCTAACTTCAAAATGGCGGTCGCTATGAATTTTTCAAAATTTCGACTTTAACGCCCCATAACTCAAAAACCTGTTATCTGATCAGGTTCCGCAACAACTTGTTTGAAAGCCCTTTGGCTCTACTACACCAAGAAAAATTATTTACTAAATCCAAGAACTGTCGCAACGGCGCTCTTCCAAAAATTTTGAAATTTTTGAAAAATTATTACAAAAAAACTGGTCTAAGGATTTTGTTTAAATTTTCCATACTTATGCAGCTTGGTATTAGCTACATTTTTGCTTTTTGATGAACGCCAGAATTCCACTGTGGCGCCCTCTACGAGATTTTGAAAATCGGAAATTGATGTTCCTATAGCGCCTTTATTAGTAGTCAAAATATGAAAGAAGTTTAAATATAAAAGTTATTTAGTATACGATATAATTCTGCATTCTCTTCAATGTATATCACGTATACAGGGCGTTTGCTTTCCACAGTACAATAAACAACTTTGTTATTTTAAATGAAACACCCTATATATTATTATATACATAGTTGAATGCAGAATTTAATTGTCTATCACATAGTATAAGGTGTTCATATGGCTAAAATGTACGGTTAATGAAAAATTCGTGAATTTTGAATATTTAGGTTGAACTGTTGATGGAAACGGATCGAGCGTCGTAGCTCAAATTGCTTGGCGTCGTTGGAAAGGGCGTGGCTTGGCGAGTAAGAAAAACTTTGTTGCCGCCTTGCCGGTTAGGTTAGGTTCGGACATGAAAATGTTTTCTTGCACGGGCTTAGAAAAATTTTCGAAAAGCTTCCCCCATTTTTAGAATTGTCTGAAACGTCTTGAAAAGAAGTGTTGGAAAACAGTCGTAGCTTAATTAATTGCTCGACGGCGTTGGAAAGACGGATACCTCAATAGTCTACCTACCGAGTTTCAGCATCGTAGCTCCAAGGATAAGGGAGTTATGAGCGAAACCCGATGTTAGCCGATCTGATCCGAACGAGAACGGCACGTCGAAGCTTTAATTGCTCGACGGCGTTTGAAAGACGGAGACGTCAATAGTCTACCTACCGAGTTTCAGCATCGTAGCTCCAAGGATAAGGGAGTTATGAGCGAAACCCGATGTTAGCCGATCTGATCCGAACGAGAACGGCACGTCGTAGCTTAAATTGCTCGACGGCGTTGAAAAGGCGGAGACGTCAATAGTCTACCTACCGAGTTTCAGCATCGTAGCTCAAAGGAAAAGGGAGTTATGAGCGAAACCCGACGTTAGCCGATCTGATCCGAACGAGAACGGCACGTCGTAGCTTTAATTGCTCGACGGCGTTTGAAAGACGGAGACGTCAATAGTCTACCTACCGAGTTTCAGCATCGTAGCTCCAAGGATAAGGGAGTTATGAGCGAAACCCGATGTTAGCCGATCTGATCCGAACGAGAACGGCACGTCGTAGCTTAAATTGCTCGACGGCGTTGAAAAGGCGGAGACGTCAATAGTCTACCTACCGAGTTTCAGCATCGTAGCTCAAAGGAAAAGGGAGTTATGAGCGAAACCCGACGTTAGCCGATCTGATCCGAACGAGAATGGCACGTCGTAGCTTTAATTGCTCGACGGCGTTTGAAAGACGGAGACGTCAATAGTCTACCTACCGAGTTTCAGCATCGTAGCTCCAAGGATAAGGGAGTTATGAGCGAAACCCGATGTTAGACGATCTGATCCGAACGAGAACGGCACGTCGTAGTTTAAATTGCTCGACGGCGTTGAAAAGGCGGAGACGTCAATAGTCTACCTACCGAGTTTCAGCATCGTAGCTCCAAGGATAAGGGAGTTATGAGCGAAACCCGATGTTAGCCGATCTGATCCGAACGAGAACGGCACGTCGTAGCTTAAATTGCTCGACGGCGTTGAAAAGGCGGAGACGTCAATAGTCTACCTACCGAGTTTCAGCATCGTAGCTCCAAGGATAAGGGAGTTATGAGCGAAACCCGATGTTAGCCGATCTGATCCGAACGAGAACGGCACGTCGTAGCTTAAATTGCTCGACGGCGTTGAAAAGGCGGAGACGTCAATAGTCTACCTACCGAGTTTCAGCATCGTAGCTCCAAGGATAAGGGAGTTATGAGCGAAACCCGATGTTAGCCGATCTGATCCGAACGAGAACGGCACGTCGTAGCTTAAATTGCTCGACGGCATTGAAAAGGCGGAGACGTCAATAGTCTACCTACCGAGTTTCAGCATCGTAGCTCCAAGGATAAGGGAGTTATGAGCGAAACCCGATGTTAGCCGATCTGATCCGAACGAGAACGGCACGTCGTAGCTTAAATTGCTCGACGGCGTTGAAAAGGCGGAGACGTCAATAGTCTACCTACCGAGTTTCAGCATCGTAGCTCCAAGGATAAGGGAGTTATGAGCGAAACCCGATGTTAGCCGATCTGATCCGAACGAGAACGGCACGTCGTAGCTTAAATTGCTCGACGGCGTTGAAAAGGCGGAGACGTCAATAGTCTACCTACCGAGTTTCAGCATCGTAGCTCCAAGGATAAGGGAGTTATGAGCGAAACCCGATGTTAGCCGATCTGATCCGAACGAGAACGGCACGTCGTAGCTTAAATTTCTCGACGGCGTTGAAAAGGCGGAGACGTCAATAGTCTACCTACCGAGTTTCAGCATCGTAGCTCAAAGGAAAAGGGAGTTATGAGCGAAACCCGACGTTAGCCGATCTGATCCGAACGAGAACGGCACGTCGTAGCTTTAATTGCCCGACGGCGTTTGAAAGACGGAGACGTCAATAGTCTACCTACCGAGTTTCAGCATCGTAGCTCCAAGGATAAGGGAGTTATGAGCGAAACCCGATGTTAGCCGATCTGATCCGAACGAGAACGGCACGTCGTAGCTTAAACTGCTCGACGGCGTTGAAAAGGCGGAGACGTCAATAGTCTACCTACCGAGTTTCAGCATCGTAGCTCCAAGGATAAGGGAGTTATGAGCGAAACCCGATGTTAGCCGATCTGATCCGAACGAGAACGGCACGTCGTAGCTTAAATTGCTCGACGGCGTTGAAAAGGCGGAGACGTCAATAGTCTACCTACCGAGTTTCAGCATCGTAGCTCAAAGGAAAAGGGAGTTATGAGCGAAACCCGACGTTAGCCGATCTGATCCGAACGAGAACGGCACGTCGTAGCTTTAATTGCTCGACGGCGTTGGAAAGACGGAGACGTCAATAGTCTACCTACCGAGTTTCAGCATCGTAGCTCCAAGGATAAGGGAGTTATGAGCGAAACCCGATGTTAGCCGATCTGATCCGAACGAGAACGGCACGTCGTAGCTTAAATTGCTCGACGGCGTTGAAAAGGCGGAGACGTCAATAGTCTACCTACCGAGTTTCAGCATCGTAGCTCCAAGGATAAGGGAGTTATGAGCGAAACCCGATGTTAGCCGATCTGATCCGAACGAGAACGGCACGTCGTAGCTTAAATTGCTCGACGGCGTTGAAAAGGCGGAGACGTCAATAGTCTACCTACCGAGTTTCAGCATCGTAGCTCCAAGGATAAGGGAGTTATGAGCGAAACCCGATGTTAGCCGATCTGATCCGAACGAGAACGGCACGTCGTAGCTTAAATTGCTCGACGGCGTTGAAAAGGCGGAGACGTCAATAGTCTACCTACCGAGTTTCAGCATCGTAGCTCCAAGGATAAGGGAGTTATGAGCGAAACCCGATGTTAGCCGATCTGATCCGAACGAGAACGGCACGTCGTAGCTTAAATTGCTCGACGGCGTTGAAAAGGCGGAGAGGTCAATAGTCTACCTACCGAGTTTCAGCATCGTAGCTCAAAGGAAAATGGAGTTATGAGCGAAACCCGACGTTAGCCGATCTGATCCGAACGAGAACGGCACGTCGTAGCTTTAATTTCTCGACGGCGTTTGAAAGACGGAGACGTCAATAGTCTACCTACCGAGTTTCAGCATCGTAGCTCCAAGGATAAGGGAGTTATGAGCGAAACCCGACGTTAGCCGATCTGATCCGAACGAGAACGGCACGTCGTAGCTTTAATTGCTTGACGGCGTTTGAAAGACGGAGACGTCAATAGTCTACCTACCGAGTTTCAGCATCGTAGCTCCAAGGATAAGGGAGTAGTGAGCGAAACCCGATGTTAGCCGATCTGATCCGAACGAGAACGGCACGTCGGTCGGTCGATAGCGATCGTCCAGCTTCGCCAGTTGTAATTTCTAGCCGGTACCTACTACAGAGTACAGGTAGATGCGTATCTTGGTGTCTTTCTTTCGTTCATATCGAACCTGTATAGTCTCGTTTTTCTCGCGAGGCATTCAAATGATTTCCAATGCTGCCTCGCGAACTACTGTTGAATAGCAAAAACAAAATGTTTATTTTTAGTATGGGAAAGTCCAGGGGAGGTTTGCACCTCCACTTTTTAATAAAGCTACCATATCAACCCACTTTGACGATATTTCCGCGTAGAAAAATAGGCTCAAAATTCAGAAACTTTCAGAAAAATTGGTATACAGCCAGCAGTTGGATTCAGCATTCTGTTTCCATTGTCGTTTTTTTGGGTCAAACGACGCCTCATATAAGGGTCATACTGCATTTACAAAGAAAGGTTTTAATAATTGGCATAGGGCCATTGAAGCGTTTAAGAATCATGAAAGAACGAACTACTGTGCATATGCATAGTATTTAGTATTTCTTCATGGAACCATTATGAAAACGGGATCTCGATTGATATTTTGTTAGATCAAACTAAACGCGATTTTATTTCGAAAGAAGAGCAAAAGCGAATCGAAAACCACCAACTATTCGAAAGACTTATAAATATTGTTCTGTGTTTGGCTATAGGAGGGCGTCCTCTAAGAGGCCACAATGAAAAAAAGACCGATTCTGAAATATATGTTCGTTTTTGTTTATAAGATTATTATTTAATAAAAATTCATTTTATTTACTTTTGAATAGTCGGTGCCTTTTTGTAAAGAGATTCTGGAAAAACGATGCTACATTGTTACAAGTCAACGCTTGGTTTCTAATTCTAGCTGGCACTACCAAATAAAATACTCTAGTTTCGCCTATGCATCTCAGCAACTATCCACTATCCGCTACTATCTCTAACTTTTATTTTCTTCGCTTCGCTCTTATCGCCGTGTTTATCAGTTATCGTTGCTCCAACATAAACGTATCCTTAGGCCGAACAGCTGAACTGGGAATCAAATCTTTTATACAACTGGGCCGAACTGGGCCTTAGTCCGCCTCGTCCATGGATGTTTGTAATTCAGTAAATCCCGATTGCTACTAACTTTACCTGAAGGTAAGATTTTTTATTTTTTATTACACATGCAGTATGGGGGAGATGCAGCAACTGCGAGCCCCCCCCACCTAAAACTCGACGAGACAAGGGCTCGAACCTAGATTCTCTCGCTAAGTGGACTTAGCCACCACGACCTGAGCAAACAATTTTTAAATTAAACTAGAAAGTCTTATTTTATTCAAAAATTATGAATATTTATGTTTCAACTTTCTTTGATGATTACAGAAAAAATACAGGGAGTTTTTTTAGGGGGTTGTATAAAAAATTAATTTAAATTAAAAATAAAACGAGTGTACCTAGATCCTAGGTCACGATACATACGAAATATAAAAAGGCGGTGGAGTTTAAAAAAAATTACGTTATCTAATAAATGTTGGTCGATAAGAACTGAATTTCATTACTAAATAAATAAACATCTGACATTACTACCCACTTTACAAATCATACAAGACAAGGCGACACGGAAAAATCCACTTAGAAAATTACTTCAAATAATTGAAGATAAATGTATGACAACATATTAATAAACAATGAGGTACAGTTTCGCTTGGAAGTAGAAATGTAAACATAGCAATCCAATATATTTGATCATAAATTTATTATACCTGTAGTATTATGTAAAATGAATTCCACTAGGGTTTGAACTTTTATAACAAAGCAAAATGGTGAGTTATAATTACTTCTCTTTCAAATTATGATAAAATATTTTGTGGAATTTAAAGACTCGAATATAAAACCATTGAGCAAATAGTAGTAAAACTTAATCTATAATAGCTATTATATTATTCACATTCGTTCACCCCATAATTTTCTAAAGTATCGGTAAAACGTCAATCATACTAATTTGGTTCACAAACTTTCGGCACACAAGCTATAAAAAATCAATAAGTAATACACTGCAGCACTGAATGTTCTACCTTGACCACTTGGCCTTTGTTTATGCTAATTCTTTTAAAAAAGCAATTAAATTCACGCGATTCAGTCTGTAAAAATGTAATATTGGAATATTTTCAGAATCTTGTTATGGAAGTTTATAATCTCAGTATCAATGGATTGAATAATTTCTAATCATTAATTTATATCAACAAAGTGTAGCACAAGGAGGTCAAAAGGAAACATTATTTTAGTCACGGTTGGTTAATTATATGTTATATTTATTTCACGGCCATTACCAAACTTGTTGAACATTGCATTGCTGTTATTGAAAGTTGATAATAATAATGCTTTAAATTATACAAATCATAAGTTGATAAGATATTTCTTATCGGAAAGACCGCTGCCACCATTTTACGCATTCATTGTTTGAATATCTTTAAATCCTGAAAACTGCCAACCCAGAAATTACAGAGACTCTTTTTAACATAAAAGAGACGCTTCCTATCATAACAAAAAGTAATCAGATCGAGCTTCAATTACATCAGTTTGAAAAACGAAATTAACTACCTACAAACCCTTGAGGTTGAGCTGTAAGCCACGCCGGGTTGTAGATAGTGGAAAAACTACTAGAAAGTTTTTATACCCAATTTATTTATTTATCTTCCTTCACTGTATTGTCGTATTAATCGATGACTTAAATTCGTTGGTTAATTAAAACGCTTGCAGAAAAAGTACTATAGGCAACACATCAGGATCTGTTTTTACAGAACTTGGGCTTAAAATACGCAAAGTCAAGTCTCCTTTATTACGTAAATAACTATTGCACGAGTTTGCATAAAATATTTTCCTACGATTGTCTACAGTATATATAAAAAAAGACATTGATTTGTGTAGGTAGTGAATAAAATGATACGAAATAAAAAAAAAGTAATAATAACCAGTGTTCTAAATTAAAGCAACCGTACTTAGTTACTGTAGCAAATACAGAAAATTTATAAACAACATAAAAAAATGCAAACGTCTTTAATTGCACGAGTACAATAAAATATCTCCTTTTATTTTGAAAATTAGTGGATAACGGTCTACTTTTTGCACGATTCCAAGACAATAAATAATAAATAGGTACGAAACAACAATAATAAATTTTTATGTAACCATTAAAACAATGTAGCCTTAAGGACGATCACGAAAACGCCCATAATAAAATGTGTAAAAAATATCGAACCATATGGAACTTTTATTTTATATTCTAATATTTTGTAAATTATTACAACACGTTATGGAAAATGAATTTTTGGTTTTATGCCAACGAAACCTTAATTGTGGTTAATATAATCTTACAATATAATACGTGCATTATACACAGAGTAATCTGTTGCAGGTCTGGATAATTTAATCGATATCTTGCCCCTTTGAGAAAGGTGAGTAAAAAATTAATTATAACGTATTCTGTAGGCTATGTATGCTAATCACACAACACTTTGAAAACCGCGCTACTAATGTTAAAAAACTGGTTAAGTTGGATGTAGTTTCATAAAAGTTATATAAAAGTACATGTACCTATCTTAATTTTTGAACAGCAGCGTTACAGAAGTTTTTAAAAAATCAGGAGTATCTCGGAAAGCTTAAGGGATGATCAAACGAAATGAAAATGGGAGTAAAGTGGGTTTAGTCTTGTCAAAAATAGTGTTTCACGAACGAAGCGAGGGAAACATTTATACAAGGGGGTAAAACATACTTTGGATGGTTTACTCCCTGAAGTAAAAAGAAATTGGAACATGATATGCTCTGCGAATTCCATAACTTATCGATATCTGATAATTTTTTGCAAGTTTTTCAAAATAATCGTTATCAGGTCACAATGATAACGAAGTAAGGATTCGGTTTTCAAAACAGTTTTGCCATTTGAAAATAGATATATACGATAATATATTATGTATCGTAATGGATCTATCAAGTAGTACCATAAAAACACATTACAATACACATATCGTACAACGTTTTCTATCTACTTTTTTTTTGTTTCTAATTATATTTCTAAAATTTCGTTTAAGAAAAAATAATAAAGAGGTAAAAACAGTAAATATCTATTGCAAAATTCACTTTACCGCACTAGTGCAGTAAAAACTGCCCTTACAATATTTAAAAAAAAATACTACTGTAATACGGTACATTACGGTATGAAAGTAGAAAAAATAAATTGAAATAGCTTCCTTCTAGCAGAATAAATGTTCGATCACGTTTATATCAAAAATGAAGTTCATGTTTTAAGATTGGTTTGGTTCATATCATTTATCTTTGAATACAGACGTATATTTTTATCGTTAAATCGGTTAAATAAACGTAAACGCCTGTCGTTAAATAAAGGATTATGATACGCAATAGCGACTACTTTTAGGGCCATTTTTAAATAAACGATATATTCCTCTGGGGAGTAATGCCTGGGACATCCCACTCCGTACTATGTACACGTACGTATTCGTGGAAAACAAAAAAGTGATAAAAATACCAATATGCAATAACTATAAATCCCAATCAAAATCAAATGAACAACATAACAAACTCAAGTCCCAATTTGTCTCTTATTTCTATGAATACTGAATAAATTGGTTTTTGTCACGCCAACAAAAAAGTTTGGGGGTATTTATTATATCTGTCATTACTGATTACCTACCATACTCATTTAAGTAATGAATATATTCTAAAAAAAAAAACAACAAACCTACAATTAAAGCAGAGTTATGAAAAAGCGTCCAAACTGATGATTTAAAAAAATTGAAAAGTAGGTATTAAAGTACAAGGGTTCTTGGGGAGGGGCGGATTGTAATCTTGAAACTGTAAGAACTTTTAATTGTTTGTATGTGTGGTAGGTACTTATTTCTTCTTTATTTTAAAAAAATGCAAATGATGGTTTTTCACCCCTATTCAAATAAAAATTCTATTTCTGTAGAATATTATGTGCGAATAGATAATTCTTTGGGCCTATAAACATAATCGATGTAAGTCGTTAGCGAAAATTATGAATAGCACAGGGCCCAGACCTGTTCCCTGGGGGTACCCCTAGGTCAAAATTGCTATTGTATTCTTTCGGTTAGGTGAGGTCTAAGTAGTTTGTTGGCTTAAACTCGTATTTAAACGTTTTTAGATTTTGTAGAAATTGCGCATGATTCGTTATGTGAAACCAAGCTGATTTGGGAGACGTGGGAAACCTTAGGTAACGAGAAAATAATCTCCACATTATTAGGACTAGATCATACGCCAAATTTTGTTAATTTATATTAAAGGGCATCTCGGATATCGGTTTAAATTTAATGCGCCACTGAGTACCAACATGATCAAACCAATATAACTACACTTTTGGTATTTCTTGTAAATCCCCGGTATTTAAAAATCTTGATGCGTACTTAGATTTGCAAACTATATTTAATTTTGTTTAACTAGAAATTTGTAGCATTTAATAATTAATAACTATTTTTAAAAATGTGCAATCAAAAATATTAATCCTTTTACAAACATGTCCAACTTTATGCAACCAATTTAACAAAAATAATTATTCTCCTACCTTAGTTGTGTTCCTGATGTATTGTTGAAGTAAAACTATGCACACGGTCAGATTATGGTCAGTTTCCTGTAAAAAAAATGTAATATAGTAAAATTATAACTAAAACTTGTATTATTTAAGCTTTTACTTTTAATTTTTCAAGTAGTACTAAAAGCTTTTCCTCAATTGCAGCCATTTCTTAAAAGGTGCACTGTCTTTGTGTCATCAACCTATTGATTATTTCATAAATCTGCGTTCATAAGCCTTAACACGCAAACATGCGACCCAACTTTTAGTCCTTTTCGAAGTTTAGTAACGTGTGGTTTGTAGATAAAGACGTAATACGAAAAAGTCTTTTAGAAAAATACATTTAATATTTAAAAAATTAATCGAACATTTTTTTAATCGGATTATTTATTTATTTATAAGCGAATTAAAAAATAATAATAATTTAAAATATTTACTGATAAGGAAGATTCATAAATTTGGCGCCTTTTTTATTTCTAGGTGTAGGACATTGGTTACGAGAGGGCGCTTACATAGGAAATTTGATTTGAAGCCTTTGAAGTTTGCGACCTTGTCAGATCCGTCTTTAAGGTTAAAACATGTAAAGCTTTTGTGATATTTGTAAATGACTTTTGTTACGGTAATTCATATGGAATACTTAAACATTATTGATATGAAAATAAGAAAATGTATGGTGTATTTCTTAGGTTTATCAATTTTATTTATAATTTGGAGGCTGAGTGTAATAGAGACAGGTGAGATCATCATTTGACATGATATCACTTTTATTTTATTATTATTATCTCATAATAAAACTATTACTCTTTTTAGATGTCGAAAAACTACAGTTCTTGAAGGATACTTTGTATCTCAACAAAGAACAACTCCAATTATCTCATCAGCAATTAGTTTTAATTGAACATTTATACCAAACAAAATTGGGAAAAGAACAGCCTATGGTTTATGCCGTTACCCCAACATACACTAGATATGTTCAGAAAGCAGAACTGACAAGAATTTCTCAAACTTTAGCTTTAGTTCCTAACATACACTGGATTCTCATCGAAGACTCGGATGAGAAAACCGATTTAGTACGAAATCTAGTCAGTGAATCGAATCTTTTAGTAACACACATAGCTGCCAAAACTCCTACCTACGAAAAACTAGGGGAAAAAGTAAGCTTTACCCTATAACAACAACCCCAAGTTTTTAAATTAATTTTTTTAGGATCCAAGATGGAAGAAACATAGAGGGGTGGAACAAAGAAATGCAGGGTTGAAATGGATAAGAGCTAATTTAGATATTAATAAAGATAAGGGTGTCGTGTTTTTTATGGATGATGACAACACATACAGCATAAAATTATTTAAAGAGGTATCAATATATATCCATAACCCGTAATTATTATCAGAATATAAATTTAATTTTACAGATAGCTAAAGTGAAAAAAGTTGGAGTATGGCCTGTAGGTTTAGTTGGCGGACTAAATGCAGAAACACCCCTAATTGATCCACTAACAGGTATGTACTAATCGTTTATTCCTTAAAATTTCCTTAAACTTTAATTAATTTAGGTAAAGTAAGTGGCTATAAAAGTGGTTGGAAAGCAGATAGACCATTTGCAATAGATATGGCTGGTTTTGCAATTAATTTGGAGTTAATTTTGGCCAGATCACGTGCTGAATTTTCATATAAAATGGAAAAAGGGTACCAAGAAAGCGAATTTTTAAGCTACTTTACTACCAAAGATGAATTAGAGCCTCTTGCAGATAATTGCACCAAAGTGTATGTCTGGCACACACGTACTGAGAAACCTGTTGTTAAGGGAATCATAAAAGGTTTAGAAGTGTAGTTTGGTCAAATGTAAAATTACTTCCATTCCATTGGTGCTTTTACAATATTAGTGCTTAGACTCTGTTCGTTATTCAAATACACAATTTGAAGATTACACATAGTGTTTGCAAAATAAGTCAGTAAATCAGAAATTAAAGATTGTGGATAGTGGAAACAAGACTTTATATACCTTGTGCCAAAAATGTGGCAGAGTTCTATTTTGCTGATTTATTGAGGGTGGTTATTTTGAAAACACTTTGTGGATATGTAAACTTTTACCTACAAGAAGGTAGTAAGAAGAAAGTAGTTACGTTAATCATAATAGTCATTGTGTTAGTTGCTAATACCATTAGGTTTAATAGGTAGTCATCAGCATTGTAGTGCCAATTTTATTTATTTCCTATTAATTAACATAAATATTTTATTTAAGTTAATTGAACTTAAAATTATTGCTAAATATAAGTCAGTAGAGTCTCAAAAAAAGTAATCAAAAGTGAGCTAGAGATTTTGTTTAAAATTCAAGCAATTTACATAATTATCTCTTTCGAATAGAATTTCAAATTAGTTATTTATTAAAAGAAATAATCTACATTTTCCACGTATTTGTCTAGTGTACTCAAAAAAATGTATGCACTTCTGTGGTTTAAAACATTCCAACTTATTCTCAAGACATACAGTGAAAACGAGATTGATTTTTAAAAAAAGTAACTATTTGTAACCACAATAAATATTAAATGTGGATTTGTGATTAATTTTTAATGATTTTAAGAAAGTTTTGTACTTCCAAAAATGTAAATGCTGTTTATATTAAGTAGTGTTACCTTTAGGATAAAGCACAATATTTAGAAATGCGTCAAGAAGTTTTTTGTGAAATTTGCTTTAAGATAAAAATAGTTTAGAAGCTCAAGTAGAATAGAGCTGGCCAAAGTACCTTCCATTTTTCCAAGTGCAGCATTCATATCTTGGCTCTAAGTAATTATGAACATATGTACCTATGGTATGTTCACTGTTAGCATGTTATTATTTAAATAATATTGTACAAAAGTATTCATAAACTGCATGTTAGTTTAAGTAACACCAGTTTAAATTGCTCACCATTTGAAACACATTAGACTCGATAGTTGCTAAGTCATAATATATTGTTAACATAGTTACATGTAATTTTGTCTTGTACTACCGGTATGTTTTTAAAGCCAAAAATGTAAAGTTTACTTAGTAAATTACTCTTCGTGTAGGTACTTTTACCTACGTATTTCCCATTACCTTGGGGTATTTTTATTATTTATTACAAATTAAAAGGATGATAGAGAAAAGATCCTCATATTTATTTCAAGGTTGTGGTTATATTGACATTAAATTAATTTATTTGTATCATACATGTTTTATATTAACGAATGTAAAGGATACATATCATGTGATCTAATTTTTTTTGTAAATTATTCTTTTGTCTTGTAAAATAATTGATTACATACGGCAAATAAATTTTTTTTAAGGAACCGGTTTTTTAATTTAAAACTACCTTTATATAATTGAGCGAGGACAGTTTCAAACTATTTTAAAAATTTTGTTTAACTTTACTTTTTATAGCATGACCGTTTTTTATTGTGTTAAGGCATAATCAATTCTACAGAAAAATATTTTGAGACTATAAAGGCTTGTGGAAATCTTTATAATTTATACATACCTACTTACTTATCCTCCTACCTTTCGGTGTCAAGGTAAACTTTCATTCTGGGTTGGCTCTTCACTTCGTAGTAGGATGTGGTAGGGCTCATATGGCCCTGGAGTTTATCACCCTCGTCATACTCATTCCTAAATCATACAAGTACAAAAATATAACATACTATAAATATTGTCCTTGTGCAAATGTTCTTAAAAAATAAATGAAAGGTTTTTAGAATCGCATCAGTTTGGAATTATCTGTACTAGTTTCGTCACCACATGTTTTAGGAGTTCATATATTGTGTTAATAATAATCATTCCAAAAAGAAAATCAAGTATTTTCCATTCTTTAATATAAGATATACGTACCCAGACACTTCAAAGAAATATTTAACATTAGCTTGAGAAACACACGATCACATTCTAAATGCAAGAATACTTAAAATTATTGTTAAAAGTACTACACTACATAATTTTCTATCCCCAAGCTTGTGTTTTACAGTAATGGAGTATTAATTTTCCTTCTGTACTGTAACAATCGTAAAGGTTTTTCACTATTTGGTCAGGTGAAGGAGCAAACGTTTGATTTACATACAGAAACTAAAATTGAAATAGATTTAGGATTTATATATCTCTTACGTTTGTATATGTTACCACTCGCTCCTGTGGTTCCAATTTCAGGTATTTCTTTACAAATTCTGTAATCCATCCTAAAGGTTTATCTGCATCTACTGCCCACTTTTTTCGCTTCATTATTGGAGCGTTTCCTGTTGGTTTTAGTAGTATGTCAACTATAACAATATAATTTTCGTATGATATTAGATAAGAAATTGTAATTCTGGTTTATTAACTAAACCCCTTATATAATAATGCAAAAGTACTAATCGATTAATATATTTACAGTAAACTTACCTTTTTGTTTATCCATTCGTTTAGTATCATTCGGTGCAGCTCCATTTTCTGCAGACTGATTAGTATTGTCCAAAGTGCTATTTTCAGGTTCTGTATTTTCATTTAATGTATCATTTTCTGTACCTTCTCCACTCATTCTCGTTATACTTTAAACGTCTTTAAATCAAAACAGAAGTTGTTAAATAACCTTACTATGGGAACTGTCAAGGCAACAGTCAAGGCTGTCAGGCTGATTTCAAAATGCAGTGGACTTGTGAAAGCAAACATTTGATTGGTTGCAATAGGGGTGGTTATCTATAGTGCGCCAAAATTCAAATACAATTTGAGAAAACATCGATCAGCAGATTTATTTAACTGAAACCTTTCAAGAAGTTTCTACTTCAAGTTTCAATTCAATTACGTACTAATAAATATTTACGTTATGAATTCTGTAAACGACAGTTTACCGTAGTGAGTTGAAATGTTTCTGGACGAGGCGACGAAGGAGCCGAGTTAGGAATTTCAAAACGAGTATTCAACATATTTATAATAAATAATAAATTATGCTGGTTTTTAATAATAAATAATAATTTTGAGTCCAGTAAAATGATTACAGACCTTAAAGTACCTACCATTTACCGGACTCAAATCGTCAACTTAAACACGGATAATTTGGTACCTACAGTAAATAATATTTAGGTAAGTAAGTACTGTTAGTACTTATGTAATTTTTATTATATGGTTACAGATAAAGACAAAAACTTTAATAAATGTATGTAAACGGGCCCCATTATTGTTATTCCTGTATGCCACTTTTAATTATTCTGTAGAACTAGGTTCGTTTGTCAGTGGCTATAGGTACTACTATTATATGAGATAGAGGATGTAGAGGATGTAGTTGTTGGAACATCTAAATCTGGTTCTCCATCAATCACTAAAGATTTTACTTCGGAACTTTTACTTGTATGAATATTATTCCGTGCATATACCTATTTTAAAAAATTCGATAAGCGTAACAAGTTAAATTTTTTGAAATTATCTGGCATTTACTTACATAAAATGTATATTTTTGATGAAAATGAAAGTCTGCAGTTAGTAATCGTGATGTGTTGGAAGAATCGATCCTCAAGCTTAATGCTGGAATTGGTGGAAA
This sequence comes from Hemicrepidius hirtus, assembly GCA_963082805.1. Classification (NCBI taxonomy): domain Eukaryota; kingdom Metazoa; phylum Arthropoda; class Insecta; order Coleoptera; family Elateridae; genus Hemicrepidius; species Hemicrepidius hirtus. Next base: position 11,410,311 of record OY720167.1, read on the forward strand.
CCAACGTATTTCATAATTCTGAATTTGGCCCTTGGGATGTTTAGGTGGATTCCAAGATATAAAAACAGATCCATTTGCCCGCTCAACAGTTAGATTCCAAGGTTCACTTGGGATACCTAAAATTAATATTCAATATTTGCAAGAAAAATACGTTCAAATCTAATACCTTCAGCAGTAACTACCGTGAAATATTTTAAGGGTGGAAATACAGTACTGAATCCCTTGACTCGTACGTACACTGTAGTATTATATTTAGTGGAACTTTCAAGACCTAAAAATTTATATTCTGCGTTTTCTGTCCAAGTTTTATTTTCAAATTCATTTACTCCGACTTTACTTATGGATGGTAAAAATTCTAGCTTTACTTTCTCTGGTATAGGAATCCACCATTGTAATAAAAAGCTACTTTCATTTATTGTTTTTTCGTCAACGGTAATTTGAAGAACATGATATGCCTTTACTAAACTGCAATTCTTTTCATCGAAACCATCACGACAATCTTGTTTACCATCACAAAGACGTGCAAGGGGATGGCACATACTACCATCGCAAGGAAAATATCCTAGAGTACAATTAGGTTTTTCTGTGGGACTTGAAACATTAGGATCTGTTGAACAATTATTTTCATCTTCACCACCACCACAATCTATGGAACCATCACATATCCAGGCAAGTGGTAACCGAATTCCCGAATCACATTGAAATTCGGTCTGTCCCCCAGGACGGTTAGTAGTACTACTACTATCTGCACGAACAGTCGTAAATAAAAATGCACCACAACCTATTTCATCACTGTTATCGCCACAATCATCAACATTATCACATTTCCACCAGTAGGGAATGCATTTTTTATTTGCGCATGTGAACATCCAATGCTGACATGCATTTGGATCTTTCGGTTTACTATCTGGGCAGATAGTTTCATCTGATTCATCAACACAATCATAGCGACCATCACATACTAATTTACTCTGCAACATACAAAATAAAATAGTTTGTGAATTTTGAAACTTTCGTATTTCCCGCGGTGTCCCCCGTGAGTCATTCCCACGTGGTGGATCCCCAATATTTGTCATGGTTGTTTTAGCGACAAATATTGGGGATTGAACGCAGCCTGTTTGTATTAATCTTTCTATGTCTACAACAATGTGTATATATAGCAACCTTCTTCCATACTCGTGGGACAAACAGCAAAAAGCAGAGGGGGAGGGCAAGAACGCAGGAGGAAAGGAAAGCATCCATATGAGGAGGCTCCGAAAGAAAAGTACCACCTACAGGTGGACATGGACGTTCAAAAGCATCTATCAACGATTCTCCTAAACTTTATTAGGGATAATTAGAGTAATAGGATAGAAAAGCCTAACGGGCACAATAAGCTAACAGCTATAGGACAGTGGGTCTGATCAGAGCCGCATTCTACAATAAATAATAAAATTTTAATAGTTACATCAATACATGTGCCATCTATCTTGCATTTATATTCAGTGTCAGCACATTTGCACTGATTCTCATCTTCACCATCCATACAATCCTTGATACCATCGCATAAGCCGCGAACTGGTATGCAAGTTCCTGATTTACACTGAAATTCATTCTGTTTGCAAACAGGATATAGGGGATTGTTGTCTGTTGAACGAACAGTGGTAGATAATGAAGTATCACAATTTATTTCATCACTGTTATCACCACAGTCGTCTTGGTCATCACATTTCCACCAGAAGGGAATGCATTCGTTATTTGTGCATGTGAACATCCAGCCCTGACATGTCGTGGTATTCTATAAAAAAAAAGCATTAAAGTATTAAGCATTGCATGAATATAAAATCTAACTTTTCGTAGAATTTAAAAATTCTATACAAGACAGGGTAATCAAATACCCAATGTCGCAGAATTCCGCAATATTTTAAGGGCCCGGAATTACAATCTCGATTTAACCATAGAGTCCCCGTTAAACTTCCGATTTTCCTTTGTATTCTGAAGTTTAACTAATATAGGACACTGTGAATTGAAATTGTAATTCAGAGTCTCAGTGAAACTGTAGTAGGTAAATTCACATACCGTAGATAAAAATGAATTAATTGGTGTGCTGCAATTTTTCTCATCCATACCATTGTCACAATCTTTATCACCATCACAAACCCAAGTGGCGTTAATGCAACGAAAAGTAGGTGCTCCACAAAAGTATTCATTTTCACCACAAGTGTTATTGCTGCAATTAAGCTCATCACTACCGTCGTTACAATCAACGTCTAAATCACAACGCCATATCTGTGGAATGCAGGTAGCACCAGCACCGGAACAATGAAATTGATCGGCTAAAAATAAGAAAAAATGTTAATTCCTTTTGAAATTGAAATTTCAAAATTATTACATTTGCAACTAATGGGCTCTTGTTCATTGCAACCCTTTTCATCAGACCCATCTCCGCAATCATTTTCCCCATCACACTTCCAGAGTTTTGAAATACAAAGTCCATTGCCACAAGTAAATTGATTTTGAGTGCAATTTTGTTTGGGACAATTCAATTCATCAGCTCCATCAACACAATCTCTTTCATAGTCACATCTGTAAGAAGATTTAAAATTATTATTATTTTTAATGATAATTTATTTCTAGACAGACCTCCAGTAATGTGGTAAACACTTTCCATCTCCACAGACAAAATAATTAGGAGCACATGTTTGAGGTCCACAAGTTGCTTCATCAGATCCGTCTCCACAATCATCCTCACCATCACAACGCCATCCCTTTGGAACACAAATACCATTGTTGCATGTAAAATAATCTGTTCCACAAGTGCTGGCAATTTTTGGACAAGTCATGTTATGAAAAGGTGCGACTCCTCCAGGGCATAAACAATTTCCATTTTTCATTTCCATTCCATCTGGACAAAGACAACTGAAACCTTGTTTAGGTGCCCCTACACAAATGTGACTGCAAGTGCTATTCACACAAGCATTTGTGTCTTCTTGTATACTATGGGCATATACTTTCAAGTCCATTAAACCAGGAAGTTGTTCTAAAAGGACCTCTATTTCGGTCCCATTGTTTTTATCTGCAGTAAACATAGCTCCCTGTTTCCAATCAATCCAATAGATACTATCCTTAAAAACTGCAATTGTATATGGATGTACGACCAGTTCGTTGTTGTAGAGTATTTTTTTAAATTGGTCTCCATGGAAATCTGAGCTTCCAATATAATCTTCGCGAGCATCAACCCAATAGATTCGGTCGGCAGCGTAATCAATTGTTATTCCGTTCGGCCATTGTACTGAGGGTTGAGAAAATAATACTTTGATGTTTGTCCCATCCAGATTTGAACGACTAACAGATGCATTTTCTGGAGACCAATCTGTCCAAAACAGATAACCAGCTATTGGATGTACAGCGATTCCACGGGGTTTCTTTAAATTTCTAGAATCCAAAATAGTTTTCCGCATTCTTCCCGAATGATTAATATCGGTTTTAATCATTTCAATTTTTGCTGTCTCACCATCCACAAAATAAAGATAGCGTGAAACCCAATCATAGGCCATTCCTTCAACAGAAGACAAATCAGTTGATACAAGGATTTCCGGAGCACTTCCATTATTCAAACACTGTCTTCCTATAGTGTTTGTGACAATATCTCCCCAATACACACAATCATTTCTAACATCAAACTCAATTGCAACAATATTTTTTAGGTTTTGTACTGGTAAATCTTCTAACTTTTTAGTGGCTATATCAAAACATACGATACGACCATTTAAAGCAGCAAGTAGAAATTCTTGTGGTTGCTAGAATTTACAGGGAATCATATTAATCAGTTAAAGTTAAAACCTCCATTTGATCTTTTTTTTTCTTCCTAGAAATGATTTCAAGGTATTTCGTAGATAACTATTTATACTTACTTGATTGACTGATAAATCTTCAGTGATATAAAACGCACAAACATTTATAAAAAAATATTGTAAAAACATACATGATATTACAAAACCATAGATATTCTGCAACATTTTCGTTTAATTGTTTGCAAATAACTAAATTTGCGCACAGTATAATAATTTATTATAGATTCTTTATTGGGAATTCCCAGAATATGACCAACTGTTTATCTGACTTGACCTCTTGTTAATCGCTTTGGAAGAGGGAAATTACAAAATTTAAAAATTGATAGCAAAAACATGAGTACAAATATATCTGTCTCGATGTTAATCAGAATCTTTTACATTTCTTCAACTAGAGAGGATGGTACCTATATACCTACAAGCTTTAAATCACAATTTAATTTTCCAATCAACATTAACTGCATGAAGAAATATTTAAAATACTTTCAATTAACGTACTTTCTTTAATAATTAAAAGTTGCTTAAAGGCAGAAACCTTAATACAATTTATTACAAATCTATCGGGAAAGGATATATAGTACCTCTACTATCGCAATGTTTTCATTCATGTATAGCGTAGCGTAGCGTAGCGTAGACAACGAGGCCTAAAAGTGGAAATAAAAGCTGTTAACATTTTTAAAGTTACAAATATATATTTAAAACCCCACCAAATTGAATAAAGAATAGGGAGGAAAATTCTTAAAAACGCTATAGATCATTGTACATTGAGGATCCAGATATTCGTAACTTACTTAAGTTACAAAAGGTCTTAACGGAATTAATTTGTGGTGAGGAGATTAGAAATGCAGTTTTCCTCATCTAAACCACTTGGACAATCTTTATCTCCATCGCATACCCATGAAGCTGGTAGACAAACCCAGGGATGTTTGTCACAAGCAAATTCATTAGCAGCACAAGTTGAAGGATTACAATTCAACTCATCACTACCATCTCTACAATCTATATCGGAATCACAGTACCAAGCTTCTGGAATACACACGTTTTCATTTGCACATCGAAAATGGTCAGCTGAAATTTAAAAATACTGGAATTTAGTGTTTCAATAAAAATTCGCCTCGTAAAGTTTCACTTTCGTGACTTGTTACGTAGATAGGTATACCTATTGCATAGTAGGTACTTACATCTGCAATTGTGAAGTCTATATATATGACAATCTTTTTCATCAGAACCATCTCTACAATTATTTTTTCCATCACATCTCTGGTACAGTTTTACGCATTCTTTACTACCACAAGTGAATTGATTTTCGCTGCAATTTCCTATAAAGCAATTTATTTCATCTGCTGCATCAGCACAATCTATTCGATGATTACATCTGTAAGGATATGTTACAAAACAATTGTTTTTACGCTAATCCATATCTACAGAACATAAAATTTGCTTACATACCTCAAATCAAGTGGTATGCAAGTTCCATCTCCACAATGAAAATCATTAGTGCCACATGAGTAGGGTGCACAAGTTGTTTCATCAGACCCATCTCCACAATCATCCTCTCCATCACAATACCATACTTTTGGAATGCAAATTTCATTATTGCACCTGAAATTGTTTGCACCGCAAGTGCTGACAATAATTGGACAAGTCATGTTATGGAAAGATGAGATTCCTTCAGGGCATAAACAGCTTCCATTTTTCATTTCCATTCCATCTGGACAAAGACAAGTGAAATCTTGTTTAGGTGCCCCAACACAAATGTGACTGCAAGTGCTATTCTCACAAGCATTTGTGTCTTCTTGTATACCTTGACCAAAGACTTTCAGGCCCATTAAACCGGTAAATTTTTTTAAAAGCAGCTCTACTGGGGTACCGTTGCCTTTATTTGCAACAAACATAGCTTCTCGTTTCCAATCATCCCAATACATGTTATCCTTGAAAACTGCTACTGCAAAAGGGTGTACAATAATATCCTTGTTGTCAATTATTTTTTTTAATTGGGTCCCTTGTAAATCTGAGCTTGCGATATAATGTTGACGAGCATCAATCCAATAAATTCGTTGGGTAACGTGATCGATTGTTATTCCATTTGGCCATTCTACTAAAGGTTTGGAAAATAATACTTTGATGTTTGTCCCATCCAGATTTGAACGACTCACAGATGCTTTTTCGGAACCCCAATCGGTCCAAAACAGATAACCAGCTGCTGGATGTACAGCTATTCCACGAGGTTTTTCTAAATTGTTAGAATCCAAAATAGTTTTCCGCATTCTTCCCGAATGGTTAATATCGGTTTTAATAATTTCAATTTTTGCTCTCTCCCTATCCGTAAAATAAAGATGATGTGAGACCCAATCATAAGCCATTCCTTCAACAGAAGACAAATTAGTTGATACAAGGATTTCCGGAGCACTTCCATTATTCAAACACTGTCTTCCTATAGTGTCTGTAAAAGTGTCTGCCCAGTACACACAATTTTTTCTAATATCAAATTCAATTGCCATAACAGACGACAAGTTGTGTATTGGTAAATCTTGTACCTTTTTGGTGGCAAAGTCAAAACGTATGATACGACCATTTAAAGTAGATAAGAGAAATTCTTCTGTTTCCTAGAATAAACACGGAAACATTTCATACAATTTGAATTTTTAGACTTTCAAGGAATCATTTTCTAGGTATTTCGTATTTATACATAAGTACCTGATTGGGTAATAAATCATCGGTGATATACAGTGCACAAGTGTTTATAAAAAAAATATTTAAAACTAGACATGATATTAAACCAAATATATACTGAAACAACATGTTTCTTTTATTATCTGCAACCAACTAAATTCCATTAAAGTATAAATTATACATTCTTTATTAATATTTCCAGAAAATGATTAGTTATCTGACATGACCCCATAATAATCGGTCTAAGAAGAGCGAATGATAGAACTTTACGCAAAAACAGAACTAATACATTTTTTCAGCTTCAAAAATCATAATCAATTACTCGTGACCCCTACATAAGGCATTATATCAATAAATGGATGGTTAATTAATAAACACTATGCCGTGATCAACATTTCTATATATTATATTGTTTATTGTAGTTTGTAATCAATTTGTTAAAGCAAAAATCAAAAGTTGATTGCTTAGATTCTTTACTTTAAGAATTTCAAAATAAGAGACTGGGGCTACAATTTTCTGATTTGCTTCTCTTTCGATTAAGAACTATAGATACAAAATACGTTGTTTAAAGTGCTTTTATTCCTTTGATTATTTGGCAATGTTATAAAAAAACTTAAGATATTAATGAATGGGCCTTCGTATACGTGTAGTACTATGTTGTTTGTTGCTCCTAGCTCGATGATGATTTTTGCATATAATTTGCGTGTTCTGAAGGACTAGATACTTTCTTCTTCGGTATTATTCCGAGATGGAACCTAGTAGGTATAAAAGAAAGCAAAATATATTGTTGTCATTACAGAACAGTGTATCAACAAAAATATCAACATTTTGCCGTACCATTTCAAATTATATATATTTTGTTGGGTTTAAAATTGAAAATAATGAAGGTAGAGGCGTTGTTTAAGTAACAGGCTGCATAAAACAATTAAAAGATGCTTGAATTTATAATTTATTGTATTTCAATCAATTAGGTACACATTCACAATGGCATAAATACAGTCAAATTCCAAGTTAAAATTGTGTACATCGTGTTCTTGCCAGTACACAACATAACTTCCATTATATTCAGGGAACACTTTCATCTCATATGGAGCTAGATTGGTGGTGCATGATAAGTAACAGAGGGGGTGTAAATAGCACCTTGGACAAATGTGGATACTTTTACTTCATAAACTCCTCCATATGTTACTCCTATTTTTCGACTCAATTCAACTTCTGTTGTGTTTAGCACAGCATGATGGACAATTTTGTTTGTATTTTTTTCTATCATTGTAATCTAATGAATAAAGAAATTTGATTAATGGATCTAAAATTTTAATTAGTCTTTGGTTGGTTCGTGTGACCCAATAGAAAATTCATAATAATTTTATGAAGCCAAGTATGAAGAAATAACAAAAGATAATCTCATTACGCTTGAAACATTAGCGCGCACACTTTGCATATACAAATGGGCCTGAAGATGATTAACAAAATTTTTGATAAGGGTTCTGGGTTGACCATGAAATATAAAGACTTTGAGTGATCAAGAGTAAAAAGCAAGAAGAAATTCATCATGTGCGGTGTGCCGGTGTGGCTTAAGTAAAGATGCACAGTTTATATTCCATGGCCAACCTTCATCAAAAATTTTGTTGATCATATTTATAAGAGGGATGAAAAATATGACCACATATTTTTTAAAATATCACATCGTCATATTTTTAAAAAGTGGACCGACCTGCCAACAGAATTATCCACTAGCTCAGTGGGTACTGGAACTGTTGTTACCTCGAAGCGTGCGTGGCAACAATATTTCAATGACAACCCTGGTAGCTAGGGTTGTATTGAAGAGACAGTTTGGGGTTGGTGGTTGAAGTTGTAGAGTGGCTGGCTGTGGACTCGGACTCGGAACATCTTAGTTGGATTGGGATTGGGGTGGAGTATTTATACTAAAACGTGGACCTTGGGATTTGTTCTAGAATAAGGGTGTGAACTTGTGAGGGTGCGTTTGAGTGGTTGGAATTTGGGGTGACTATTATTCGAATTGTTCTAGAACAATTCGTTCTGTTAGCGGTACGTGTACTTTTTAGTATGTAGGAAGAGGTGTGGCGTATGGAACAAGGGTATCACTCGTTCTATTGGCGGTGCGTGTAGTTTGAGTGGGTCGCAAAGTTTCAGTCTCCGGCAAATCGGTTTTAGAAAATACTTATACCTCAGATGAGGACTTTGTACAAAGTCGTATAGTATAATTATTTCCCCAGGAAAAAATTCCTTTTTGCCAAAAAAAGCATTGTGTACTTGCAAATAAAACTTATTGACTGGAGGCAGCGCCCGCCATACGGGGCACGCTCTAAGCTCTAATTTTTTTCAAACATATTTTTGGCATAAGGTACGCTGAATTTAATATTAAGAGCACCTACATTTTCATATTTTGTGGTTTAATACAAATTGTTCATTATTTTTAGCTCCAGTACGAACTAGTAGAATGTCGACTGTGACATTAAGTCACGTTCCTAGCACGCTACCATCAACTTCGCAAGGCATAATATCTAGTCAGTCTTCAAATAACCCAGTGTCCCATTCACAAACATTAAATAGGACTGTGACCGACTCTTCTAGTGCACTGTGCACTTACATTGGATTCACATAGAGCGTCAGGTGGTAGTCTATTATTTGATCCAGATGTGTCTCTTGTGGTGTTAGGTATTACCTATGATACTCAGCAAGAATTTTCGTGCGAAATGGATTTGTATCTTAACGATCCAACTTCATATGATATAGTCAGTTATAGGTATAGGTATTGCTTACAAGTTAGAAGTTGGAGGAGACTAAAAATGTGTTTTTAAATTTTTTTTCGCAATATATAAATATATTAAATCATCGGTTAATTAATAAACACTATGTCCTGATCAACATCTCTGTATATTATATTGTTTATTGTAGTTTGTAATTTGTAAATTTGTAATAAAATTGAAAATAGTGAAGGTAGAGGCGTTTTTTAAGCAACAGGTTGCATAAAACGATTAAAAGATGCTTGAATTTATAATTTATTGTATTTCAATCAAGGTACACATTCACAATGGTATAAATACAGTCAAATTCCAAGTTAAAATTGTGGAACCACACTGTTGAAATACTAGCATTACTGTTTACAGTGTTTATCACAGAAATTTGACTTAAAATAAATCAGTGCAGAATCTAAGATGATTCAAGGAAGCCATGTATAATAATATCCAGTATTTTTTTTTCTTCACAATCTTCCGCAATAATTTATTTTTGTATGTAGGATAGATGTACATAAACGTTATCTTGAAAGGAAAATTTGCAAGCAACATAACTTGCCTGAATCACCACATTAATTTACTTATAATTATTTTCTACATCATATATTTTACTTAAAAGTTAAAAATAATAAAGGAAATAGGTATACTCAACAATCGTGAGACAGAAACGCAATATGTACACGGGAAACAAACAAAACATGCAAACTCAAGTGATAAAAAAACTTGGAACAAATATTTGAAACAAAGCTCTCTTAAGAGATAACATTACAATAACATACTAAGACTAGTTTATTAGCAAATTGGCAATACATCTAGTCACAATAATAATAGAAACTCTGTTTCATATAGTAATATATTAAATTGGACATTTTCATTACAAATACTTTGCTGCAATTTATGCAAAAAAATAACAGTTGTTATTACGCTATATATTCTTTGGGTAACTCGATTTGGTTCTAATAACATCTGTTTGTTTTATGCACAAACAAAAGACCCCTAACTAATACTCTCACTCGAGGTAAAACAAACATTATGCTATAACAAGCGGCTCATCATCTGAAAATCCTCTAATCTGCGGACTTTCTTCTTCTTCTAAGCCATTATCATCAAAAGTAGCAGCCCCTGATCTTGTATCATAATGTGAATTGGCAAATCTTGTAAAACTATTTTGTAGCCTTCGATGCCTAATTATAAGGAATGCAAGGGCACCGCCTAATACAACCAATAACAAACCTGCCGGTACTAAAATAGCAGTCAGACTTCCTTTACCAATCACATCTGTTTCAACCTCCTGCATCCTATAACTCGAGCTCGACACTTCAGACAATAAAGATCGATATCCACTGTTGGTTACAAGTTGAACTCCAAAAGTATACATATGGGCTGTTCCATTATCAAATATAAATGGTGGTTTTAATAATTCAAACCGTTGGGCCGTTGTTTCATTTAATATGTCACCTTCAGAAACTAAAATTTCATATTTGTATGATCCTACTTCAGGTGGTACATCGTGCTCTTGCCAGTACACAACATAACTTCCATTGTATTCAGGGAACACTTTCATCTCATATGGAGCTAGAATTGGTGGTGCATGATAAGTAACAGAGGGGGTGTAAATAGCACCTTGGACAAATGTGGATACTTTTACTTCATAAACTCCTCCATATGTTACTCCTATTTTTCGACTCAATTCAACTTCTGTTGTGTTTAGCACAGCATGATGGACAATTTTGTTTGTATTTTTTTCTATCATTGTAATCTAATGAATAAAAAAAATGGATTAATAGATCTAAAATTAATTTAGTCTTTGGTTGGTTCGGAGGACCCAATAGAAAATTCATAATAATTTTATGAAGCCAACTATGAGAGAAACATTAGCGTACACACTTTGCATATACGAATGGGCCTGTGAATATGATCAACACAATTTTTGATAAGGGTTGACTATGAATTTTAATGACTTTGCAATGATCAAGAGTAAAAAACTCTTAACAATTTGACTTACAATGTATCCAATAGGTTCATCTAAAACAGGACATGACGCTGACCATTCCACAAGCATACTAAGATGTTCTTCAGGATCCTGTTCGACGGTGAGCCTTTTTGGTGGTGCTTTTTTATTCAATGATGTCATGACATCTGGTGGGTTATTTGAAGTATTACCTACACCTAATGGACCAACAATTCCAACAGTGAAAATGTACTTCTCGCAAGCCTGTAGTTGTGTTATAATTACAGCAGTATCATTGGTAGTAAGTCGAGGTTCTACAAGAACAAACTTGTTATATTAAGACTAGTTCCAATATTTAGAAACTTACTCTCAAGCGTGTCCTCTACATTCAAACCATAATAAACACCATAAACCCAATTAACCTTGCGATTATCTTTAGGTCTTTCCCAACTAAGTTTTACAGAAGTTCCAGCTACCTTATCAACAAGTGCTTCTAGTTTGCTCACAACAGGCAAAGGATCTCCACTGGTTCTTGCTGAAATACTACTCTTTGCACCTTTGAACGATTTTTTATACGCGTTTACCTAAAAAAATTTATTAATCAAATTTTTTAAGTAACCAAACCTGTAAGAGTACTCACCTTAAATGTATAATAAACACCTGGAGCTAAATTGTTTACAGTAATTGTCTTAGTAGGTGTAGTTCTTGAAGGTAATTGTGGATATGGATGGAGTGCTTCAACTGCAACTGTGTATCCGTCAACAGGTTTAGTATATTCCCATGCTAAGCTCACACTATCATTTTTATGTGCAGTAATTGTAAGATTTTTAACACCATCTAAATCCGATTCTCCATCAAAAACAAGAGATTTTATTTCAGAACGCTTACTTTCATGAGCTCGATTGTTTGCAACTACCTACAAACATGAAAGATAAAAGAGATATCCAATTAATGTTTTTATTATTAATATAAAAATAAACTTACATAAAATGAATACTTCTGGTCTGGGTGGAAATCTGCAGTTAATAAATGTGCTGTACTGTTATCACTAAGCCTTAATTTTATTGGAGGTTCTGGTGGGAACCAGCAAATTTCATAGTTTTGAATTTGACCATTGGAATGTACGGGTTTTTTCCAAGATATTAAGACATGGGATCCATTTCTCTGTTCTACAGTTACATTCCATGGCTCACTTGGAACACCTAGGAAAAATTCATTGTAAATGAAGAAAAATACGCACAAAACCTGTTATTACCTTCGCCAGTATTTGCAATGAAATACTTGGCAGGTGGAAACACTGTTTTTGATTCCTTCAATCGTACATAAACAGTCATATTATATTTAGTGAAAGGAAGAAGATCCAAAAATTGAAATTCTGTGTGTTCAGTCCAAGTTTTGTTCTCAAATTGATTTACTCCCAGTTTACTTATGGATGGTAAAAATTCTAATCTAACCTTATCTGGTATTGGGATCCACCAATATAATAATAAACTACTTTGGTTTATGCTACGTTCATCAACTCCCATTTGAAGAACTTGGTATACTCTTGTAACGGAACTGCAATTCTTTTCATCAAATTCATCACGACAATCATGTTTACCGTCACAAAGTGCTGCAAGTGGATGGCATATACTACCATCACATGGAAAGTATCCTACGTAACAACTTGGTCCTGCTGGTCCACTTGGTAAATTATGGTCTGTTGAACAAGCACTTTCGTCTGATCCATCAGGACAATCATGACGCCCATTACAAACATCTTTAATCTGTAATAGGAAACCATGAAAACAGTTTAACGTTTTTTTATCATTAAAGACTTACATCAATACAGCTTCCATCCATGCGGCATTTGTATTCTGTGTCACTACAGTGGCGGGCTCCTTCACATTGACTTTCATCTTCACCACCTGCACAATCCCTAGAACCATCACAGACCCATGCAAGGTGTATGCACGTTCCTGAAGCACATTGAAATTCGGTATGCTGACAGACAGCATATTGTGGAGGGGTAGTAGTCGGACGAATTGTGGTTGATAATGGGACACCACAACCAATTTCATCACTGTTGTCGCCACAATCATCAGCCATATCACATTTCCACCAATAGGGAATGCATTTTTTGTTGGTACACATGAACATCCAATCATGGCATGCAGTGCCATTCTATAAAAACATTATGGGATTTAATTATTTACTATATACTAAAATTAATCACATACCGTAGGTAAAAATGGATTAATTGGTGGAGGGGTGGTTATAGCAGTTGTACTGCAGTTTTTCTCATCTATACCGTTAGCACAATCTTTATCACCATCACAAACCCAAGAGGCATAAATGCAACGGAAAGTAGGTGATCCACAAGAGAATTCATAGTCAGCACAAGTGTTATTGCTGCAATTAATCTCATCACTACCGTCTTTACAATCATTTTCTAAATCACAACGCCAAGTTCCTGGAATACAAGTGACACCACCACCGGAACAATGAAATTCATCGGCTGAAAATAAGAAAAAATGTTAATTCGTTTTGAAATTGAAATTTCAAAATTATTACATTTGCAACTAATGGGCTCTTGTTCATTGCAACCCTTTTCATCAGATCCATCTCTACAATCATTTTCCCCATCACACTTCCACCGTTTTGAAATACAACGTCCATTGCCACAAGTGAATTGATTTTGAGTGCAATTTTGTTTGGGACAATTCAATTCATCCGCTCCATCAACACAATCTCTTTCATAGTCACATCTGTAAGACGATTTAAAACTATTATTTTTTTTTTAATGATAATTTATATCTAGACAGACCTCCAGTAATGTGGTAAACACTTTCCATCTCCACAGACAAAATAATTAGGAGCACATGTTTGAGGTCCACAAGTTGCTTCATCAGATCCGTCTCCACAATCATCCTCACCATCACAACGCCATCCCTTTGGAACACAAATACCATTGTTGCATGTAAAATGATCTGTTCCACAAGTGCTGGCAATTTTTGGACAAGTCATGTTATGGAAAGGTGCGACTCCTCCAGGGCATAAACAATTTCCATTTTTCATTTCCATTCCATCTGGACAAAGACAACTGAAACCTTGTTTAGGTGCCCCAACACAAATGTGACTGCAAGTACTATTCACACAAGCATTTGTGTCCTCTTGTATACTATGGGCATATACTTTTAAGTCCATTAAACCAGGAAGTTGTTTTAAAAGGAGCTCTATTGCAATACCGTGGTCTTTATCTGCACTGAACACTGCATTTTGTTTCCAATCATCCCAATACATGTTATCCTTAAAAACCGCCACTGCAAATGGATGTGAGACAAGCTCATTGTTGTAAATAATTTTTTTAAATCGGGCTCCATGTAAATCTGAGCTTCCTATATAATCTTCACGTGCATCAACCCAATAAATTCGTTCAGCAATGTGATCGATTGTTATCCCATTTGGCCATTCTACAAGAGGTTTGGAAAATAATACTTTGATGTTAGACCCATCCAGGTTAGAACGACTAACAGACGCATTTTCTGAAGCCCAATCTGTCCAAAACAGATAACCAGCTGTTGGATGTACAGCAATTCCACGAGGCTTCTTCAAATTTTTAGAATCCAAAATTGTTTTACGCAATCTTCCAGAATGGTTAATATCAGTTTTAATCATTTCAATTTTTGCTCTTAGTCCATCTACAAAATAAAGATGATGCGAGATCCAATCATATGCCATTCCCTCAATCGAAGCCAAATCAGTTGATACAAGAATTTCAGGAGAACTTCCATTACTGAAACACTGTCTTCCTATGGTGTCTGTAACAATATCCGCCCAATACACACAGTTATTTCTAACATCAAAATCGATTGCAATAACGTTTTTTAAATTGTGTACAGGTAAATCTTCTAAATGTTCAGTGGCTAGATCAAAACGTCCAATACGATCACGTAAAGCAAATAAGAGAAATTCTTGTACTTCTTTAAATGGACATGGGATCATATCTGGGATATATTGTTTTTCAAATCCTCCAACACACACATCTCCGGAGATTTTGCGATAGCCTTTGGTGCGGTTGTAAAACTGTCCTGGTTTACAGGTAGATGGAATTTCGTAAGGATCTTCTACAGATGTTTTATTACGAATACAGTGGAATGGTTTTCCAGTTCGTACAAAACCAAAATCACTAATCAAAAAAAATTAAATAAAACATATTGTTCAGTAAACAAAATTCTGAAATATTTGGTTTAAAAGTGTTGAGTCACCCTCTATAAAACACTTACCATTCATAATCAAGAGCATCACAGTCGCAGGGTTCAAGAGAAACAGGTCGATCATAATCCTCTCCGGTATAGCAATTAGCATGAGGTACTCTACGACTGTATGTGACCTGCTTTCCCAAAACACAAGGAACATAACTTCGATTTTCATCATTTTGGCTTGGAGACCATGGCTTATAATCATCCTGCATTAAAATTATCAATTATGACTATTCCTATCACAACACACAAAATGGATCATACCTTAGTGCAGTTATATTCAAACACACGTTTCATTTCAAGTTTAACAATGATCCACTGATGGGCTAGAGGTTTCGATCCAAACATCGTAAAAACTGTAGTATTTTCACCAGGCTCCGTCATAAGTTCATAAAGTCTAAGTTCTTCATCATTGAAAGCTGCTTGACGCCAGGTTTCTCCTTCATCAGTAGAATATAAGATGTGCCTTGTTTCACCACGGTTTTTAAAATATTTAACTGCAGTTAATAGACCACCATGATCGCCCATATTAAAGAAATATAAGTCTCTTAGTACTTGACGCCACGTAAATCCCGCATCAACACTGACATAGACTCCAAAATGTCCCTAAAAAATATACAAAGGGTACTGAGGGTCTTGGATAAAGGGTTTCACCAAATGTTATTGTGGTTAAAAAATTATCTCACCAAATACTATAACTGGGAATAATTAATATTTGTCTTTTAGCAAAATGTGGTAAGCATATAAAGAAAGGGGAAACCCGAATTATTTTTTACACCATTGCTTCTATACAAACCTTTAATGATTTTCCAATAACACCTGTGGCTACAATAATTCCAGGAGCTGACTTGCTGGACAATATACTAATAGATCTGGTATCAGGATATAATTTACTGAACCTTTGGCTTAGATGCAGAGAACAATTATTAGCTGGAGAGCATGCTATCAACTGGTATTCATTATCATATACTGGGGCTGAAATGGGCCGCCATGAACCTCCATGATCAAATGTTATAAGGGAAATGAGATGTTGGGGACCAAGATTGTGACCAACTGGTTTAACTGTTACTTGTGAAGCAATGTATATTCCAGAAAGTCCTTCTACTTTGTATACATCTGCAAATGCATCTTCTGATACATGACTGGAATAAAAATAAACAGTTTAGGTACTAATGTAGGAATCCAATAAAAAAAAATACTTACTGCAACCAAGAATCTTGCCATGTACTGTTAGGGAAGTAACACAAAACCGATTCTAATGACAAGGTGAAATGTACTTTTCCATCATTACCAGCAAGATTTTCCGAGACATATAAGTGTGATAGTGTATCTGTGTGACTAACAGCAATTAGAGCTCTATTCCCGGTAACATCAGCAACATGATAACTTCGACGATCCAACTCAGAATCAAATATACACTTGAGTTTGTCACCCAATTTATAAGAAACATACAAATCATAATTATCCTAAAAGAAATGAATTTAGGATATTAATGTGTCATTTTCAAAAGCTTGTAATAAGTTAATAAAATAAAAAAACTTACTTTACTAGATTTTTTTGTGAAGAATAGATAATCCCCTTTCATGAAAAAATCCTTCACATCAGTAGCAAAAATCCTTGATGGTATGGTTTTAAAAAGACTATCAGAGTAAAAAATAATACTTAAACCAGTTTCTTCAGATCTTTGAACAATGAGTTGTTGTTCTCCAGTTTTATCATCCTGTATCCAGAAAAATGCTTTCACGGACTCTTGAATCATACGCCAGCTGCTTCCAAAGTCTTCTGTTAGCCATAGCTAACCAGAAGGAAAAAACATAAGATTAGCAACTATCTAATACAGAGGGTGTTCAAGATAAAAGTAGGAATCAATAAATCACTAAACTTTTGTATGAAAACAAAATAGGGCGAGCATATAAAGAACGGGGAACCACCGAATTTATTTATATCGGCCATCATATCTTGTGATCCTATCCGCTAACCATTTTCATCCGCTGTTGGAAAATTTTTCATGAATTGTGCGAAAGTCTGCTTATCAGATCGTATTTCATACAGGGCGATTCATATCTCGCGACTATACCACTTAATTTTCTATAAAAATTGTACTAAATGGACAGACGCCCCATAGAAGGAACACATAGAATATAATACAAATATTTGTTGGGTATCATTGAGAAGGTCTCACTTTAACCCACATACTTGAGGCGCTAATAAAGGATAAAAAATGTTAAGTTATTTTTATTGCGAAATCCGCTGGAACCTAGGATTCCTCGATTATTTGTGATTCAAAAAATCACAATCAAAGAAAGCTACTGCAGCCTATGTAAGAATTGGGCTTTCAAAATGTATTTGAATCATATGACCAAGTTTATTACCTACCTACTGATAATGAAAACTTATCACTTATTACCGTACATTATTCGGAAATATTAGGAAACTATATTAAACAATGATGTTTGTTGAAACGCAATAAAATATAATTCAGCAATAAAATTTTATGCAAAATTCCAATTTTTTCATTACTTCCTGTAATTGTCCACAAGAAAAATATGTATGTTTTCGGAAATTTAAAATAACTAACACATTTGTAAAACAAACATCTATAATTAAACTGTTTATAAACAATTTTTTAAATGCGTAATTAAATTGAAAGACCTATAAAACATGGTTTATGAAATACTGCCTTTTTTGGGACAATTATCCTCGAAATTAAATAATACAGTTGATTTAATAATTCGTAACTTCGTGTAAAAATGTAAAATAAGCATACCTGACGTTTTTGATCACTTTTATCTAGAACCAAAAAAGTTTGGGGTTGATATTCATGGAATGATACATCACTTGGAGTAAAGTTCACATTCAGTCTTATGATATTTCGACCATGATTCGTTGTGACAAAGATCTGTTTGTTTTTAATATCAGTAAACACAAACTGAAAAATAAAAATATATTTCAATATTATTTTTCTACGTTAGCGTTGGGTATATCGTAGGTAGGTACTTACATGTGTATTATATTTTGGGTGATTGTAAAACTTTTCTACAGTTGAATAACTTCCATTAGGCAACTTAAATAGATGTGTTTTATTTTCATAATTATCTCCGTAATTATAAGAAATATACACATTTGATGGGTTCATAGGAATAGTAGCAAGAGTAGGTGTTGGATCTCTTGCAAGGCAGATTATAACATCACTTCCTTCTCCCACCCAATGTACCATTAACTGTTTATGACTATCATTCAAATGAGTTATCTGAAAAAAAAATGCATATAAAGACAATTAAATTGATAAACCTATGATTTCACACACTTCATACAAAAAACAAAGAGAAAATAATTACTAATTTTAAGAATGTTTAAATCTTGGGAAATTTTAAACCCTGTATTAGTAAATACCTATCCTTGTTTCTTACTTGAAAAATAAATTATCTACCAATATTATTAATATTTTTATTAACACTTGATACAGGATATAAAATCAATATCTCATTAAATGAACAAAACTAATTAAAAAATTACAAATAAAATTATTGTTTTAATTTTGTTTTAATTAAGCACGTAATTCTCTTGAGATACAGTTACAAGGTGACCTTTTAATTTAATACTCCATTTTATATTAATACATTAACTACCACCGCACCATTAAAGTTACAAAAACATTTCAACACCTATACAATGTTTTCCATATTGGGAAAATAAAAGCTTTTTTCCTTGAATTATACTTACAGGGCTTACCATTTCCCTATAAATATTTATAACAATATAATAAATAGGGCAAACATAAAAGCTTAGAACAGTTGGATCTGGTAATTTTGAAGGTCTGAAAAGGTCCAACATGAAGGGATAAACCACGGTAAAAACTAAACTACCCAATGTGAAAGACTACCCAGACTCCCTACGACTGCCCACACTTCCCAGAGTGTACCTGGACTTCCTAGGGACTTCCCAGAGACCAGACTTCCTAGGGGTTACCAGGACTTCCCAGCCTACATATTGAGGGGACGATGCAAGGGAACAAAAGCTTCATGACCCAGAAATTGCGACTGTAAAATTTTTATGGAAGAAATTGGAACTGTTCAGAGTTGCAGTATCGAAGATACAAGTGCCTCAATAATGGCTAGCTTCCCTTAAGACAATGTTTCTTGTAAATATTTTATACAGTATACTTGTTAGAGAAAGATGATGTCATCTGCATAAAGTAAATTGAGTTTATAAACAAGACTATGAAAAAAATGTAGGTGCAGACTGTAGGTGTTTCAATTCTCAAAAACGCTTTAAATCCATAATAAAACATAAAAAAATACATTGGGTTAATGGAAATATAACAAAATAATGTCTTCTTTAGTTACAAAACATCATAGCCAGTTATGGCTTCCATTAAAAAAAAAACCTGTCACTAACAATGGAAAATCCTTAAAAATAAATTGTTCTTAAAATTTTTCTGCGTCATCAGGTTCCTCAGAAATAGCAACAAAAAGTAACTTTACTCGTTTTTTTCCATCTTTTAAATTAAAACACTTTCATTTTAAATCATTTTTGCTATCTAATTCAAAAGTTAAAAGTATAAAAGAATAACTAAACTAAACTTTGCTTTTGCTATCTACTTAAAAAAATTAAACCATACCACGTCTTATTATTCTTTTAAGTTTAAGGAGGACTTCGATATTCCGACACCCCCAAGCTATGGCGCAAGATTTGTAATGGATACCTTACACTTACACCTATAGGATTAGCAGGTAGAACTTTGAAAACAAAGAATATATGGTGGACCAGGTCTGTCCTAAATTAACTCAAATATTATCCGGTCATTACAATGTAATCCTTCTTAAGATTTCAAAATATCGATGTGCGAACTAGGTATACTAACTGACCCTACAAAAGCAAATAATTTAGGTTACTCTAATTACTACCGGTACTACCACAATCCACATAAATACTTTTTCAGTAAACCATAACTTAAAATTCATTGAGAATTTTACTAAACATAGCCAGTGGCGTGCCTTTGAAACCGTTCCTGGATTTAAACTAATTAGGGTGTACAATTTTAATAGCTAGGCCACAGAGCGATGATGAAGGATGAAGTACCAGGGTTCCGCATTCCGAGACTGTGTCCATTAGAAAAAACCGACTTGGGAGTCGGTTTATTGCTCCCTGCTAATTATAATTCTAAAGATTTGATTTATGCAATGCAAACTAAAAATACACATGTTAGCAAAACGAGGAGTCACAAGGAAATTACTCATTATGCAATGTTATGATATTATGAATTACTCAGAAATAGATAATTTTAAAAATTCTTGGAAATACTTAATCATCATACAACACCATAGTCTGCGTAAATGCAGACACAGATTGTAAAAGTGCAAACTCCACTGTTAAAACCGAGGAATGAAGGCAGATAAAGAAACCACCTTATTTCCGCCTTGAACCCTCTTTACACTTCTGAATCAAATTTTTTTATCAAATAGTAATAAAATAAACGAGAAAATGATTGTCATTAAATATTTACAGCGAAATACCCGTCTCTGGATGATTAATCTGCAACTTTAAATAATTTTAACTGCTTTCAACAATTTTCTTGTGTAGGTTTAATTTCTTATGGGGGCCACCAATCACGGATATCAAAGACACACATGAAAATTGATGGAACCTGCGATGACCTAAACTCCAAACCCCAGGATTATTAAAATTAACCAAAAAAAATTGTGTACACCCAATGTGAAACCCAACGATTTCCTAAGCCTAAGACCACCTGGGCTTTTCAGGGATTACCCAGGCTTCCCAGCGACTACCCAGGGTCTAACCAGTTCCCCGCGACTACCCAGGGATTAGCCAGAATTCCCAGAGACGATCCAAACTTCCCAAAGATTTCATGAAACTTCCAAACACCTACCCAGGTTCTCAGGGACTATCCAGACTTCCCAGAGATTATCCGGGGACTAACCAGACTTCCCAGAGATTACCCAAAGTTTTCTTGAGACCTTCCAAAGACTACCCAGGTTCTCAGGGACTAATCAGACTACCGAGCCACTACCCAGGGACTAACCAGACTTCCCAGAAACTACACTGAACCAAAAGTGTGCATATATATAATAAAAAAGTTCATTGAATTAATGAACGACATCATTATTTTTGAGCCGAAGAACAAGTTCATCAATATAATGAAATGTCGTACATTTAATGTATGAACCTAATGTCGTCATATTGATGCACACTAGTCATTGATTTTAAGAACAACGTTGTTGATACAATGAAAATGGTTTTATTAATTTAACAGATTTGTTCATTCCCGTAATGAACGTATAACATTGATTTAAGAAATACAGGTGCATTGCTTCAACGAACACATTGCACGTTCCAAAGAAACGATTTTCATTGATTCAATGTATAAAATCCTACTATTAATGGATTGTAGTTTATCTAATTGGTGACTTTTTCTTCGATATAATGTATAGAGTTTTAATGCTCTAACGAATTTTTCCATTGTTTCAATGAACTTATAACATTAATTCAACAAATACAGGTTCATAGTTTCAACGAACGCAGTCATTATCAAAAAGGAAAAATATTATTGATTCTACGAATAAAATATTACTATTAATGAACTGTAGTAATCTAATCAATTACTTCCATTCATATAAAGTATAGGTCTTTATACTGGGCGTTCTAAAAAACGCAGAACTATTGTAAACCTCCTATCAGATAATTAAAGTTGGCAACAGTACTTCACATTTCTTTTCCATAAAACAACTCTGAGAAGCAGTATTGCTAATTTTAATAACCTGATGATCGGGGTCTACTATGATTCGGCTTTCTTTTGATGCAGCTGATGTGTAATGCTATCAAAAAGAGGTAAAACAATAATAATTATTATAATATTATAATTCATTTATTTCTCAAACAGATACACATTTATAGTCAGTGACAAATGTTTTTATCAGTCTTATACCACTGTAACCCGTTTTACTGAGAAGTATAACACGTTTCTGTATTTGATATTATCTTGTTAACAGAGTTACTAAAATACCTATGTAAAACAATAAAAACGGCGTTATGTTACCTCTTCTATTTTTCAGAAAAGCGAGTTCAGTGATGTAAGACTGGTGAAAACATTTGTCACTGACTGTACATTAAAAAAAATAAGTCGGGTTTTATTACACGGATTTCTCTAGTAAATGCCCGCACAAAATATGAACTTTAGAGTTCATGGAGTTTGTTGATTTTAATTCAAAAAAATTGGTTTCAATAAACGAATAAAACATCGTCGATTCAGCCGGAAATTCAAGATTAAATAAATACATAATCTTAAAACAAATATCTAATGCTCTCAAAACATTTGTAAATGTATACCTAATGTCGTCAAAATTAAGAAATATTTCTTGAACAGATAGTATGTCTTCTCCAATGCAGTAAATTGAGGGTTGGATTGAAATTTTGGTTTTCTTCAAATACTCCATTCTATCTTCAATTTGTTGCATATTCTGCCCAACAAAAATAATTGATTCCTGGGCGTCTTTAATTGTAAATTTTGTTGTGCTTTTCTTTCCCGTTGTCGGGTCTTTTTTCACAACTTTAGTAGTGGGCACTAGATATCCCTGTAAAGCCCAAACTATTGCTGCATTACGCCCATCTATAAAAAAGATTGATTCCATTAGATACCAAGTTGTATAAATGAAGGTATGCATCAATAAAATGTCAATAGATAAAAATGACTAAGGTTTTATTGCTTTATAAACAAATTAATTTTTTTTAATAAGATGCCGTAAGATGCTTACTTTCAGTAATCAATGTAGTGTTACAATTTAGCTTGTCCATCAATTGCTTCACATTGTGGTCCTTGATGTGGTTGTCAATCTTTAAAAAAGATAGAATTTCATCGCGGCTGTGCTCCCATTTGGTCAACAATCCGTCTTTGTTTTCAAAGCTCGCCTTAAAATCCATGTCGATCTGAAAAATAATGGGTTGTGAAATAGAACAAAATGATTTAATAATAAATTTTACCAGTCTATATCCTGAAGGAGTTTTGTAAAAAGGCCATTTATACATTATTTCGGCCGTATTGTTTGATTTAATAAATTGTAGACGGAATTGGCAACAGGCTTTCCAGGTATTATCAAACTGCTCAGATGTCAAATCGTCGAATTTCAGAGCTCGAAGGCAGTTCTCGGCATCTTCTTCGGGTACTATAAAATATAAAATATAAAATAGAAACAATTGCATGATAACTTATGTATGTATGTATTGGAAGAATTTAATTGGAGCCTGTAATGTTTACAGTGATAACTATAAAACCGTTAACTACAATCTGTATTTTATCATGTAAATACGTATTTCGCAAACTAAGTTTCCATCTTTAGCAACAACGTAATAAATTGACAATATTAGGAAAAAAGTTTCCTAAATACGTCTTTAGATGATTGAATACACAGATTGCGGTTTAAGGTTTTTTCAGATATTAATTTGATATTAATTGTATGATAGAATTTGTTTTTACCGAAATCTCCTTCATGCCTAGATTTGTTTTGTTCTGTTTCTCGTTTTTTCCCCTCCAATACATGTTTTGAAACCGCCGAGTTAAATGAGGTCTTTAAATTACAAAATTTGGTGTATATTTTTCCTCTTTTACTAGTTCGATAATACTCCTGTAACAAAATTAAGATCAGTAAACATTCTGTCATCTAACAAAAGTAGGTAATCAGTTTTTAAAAATGCATTCATTTTCTGAACGTACTACTATATTCTGTTTATATTATAGTCTTACCAATTTTTCTGATGGAAATCTTTCCAAAATTTGACGTTCTATCTGATGACTAGCACCTAGCGTCATTTTTATTCCCTTTTCTTGGAAATAAAGAGCAATAAGTGCAATTAGTGTGGACCTTTGATCTTCATGAAATTTGGAAAATTTGTTATAATACTGAACGAGCATGTTTCCTCTAGAAGTTTCGTTTAAAATAACGTATAATTGACATGCATCATTGGATGTCTGGACATCATCAGTTGAAGGGCTTTCATACGGCATAAAACGACTTGGTGATGGTGTACCTGCTCCGAGTGATCCAGACGAGAATGTAGGTGATGGCGAATTCTTCCGATTCCGATGGTAGGACAATGATTCTGTGGTGGTTCTAGTAGAAGAAAATAATTTATTGACTTATACAGGGTGTCTCAGTTTGTTCTAGCAGGACTTTGGCGAATCTCTGGCTTACTTTTGTGGCCTTTTTAAAACGTTTCAGAAACGCCACCGAATCATATTTTTTTACCTGGGGGGTCCAAATGGTAATCCAATTGACACTCGCCATTCTTCTAGATTATGTTCAAATAATATTAGGGTTCCCATATCAAAATTTTTCAACAAACGTTCGATATGATCGCGCTTAATTATTTTCAGAATATTAACGAAAACATTTTGTGCTAGAAAAATAAAGTAAAATTAGTAATTACTTTCTTACCTCTAACACAACTAAATACCAATAAACTCTTCTGCTAATTGTGCTAAGTTCCACGAAGAGAGCAATGACCTCAATTCTGTTTCTTCTGGTTTGGATGATACAATATGAGGATTTTCTTCGGCCGTGTGTGGTAATAAGAACTTTTGTTTGTCCGAAGCCATAGTATTGAATTAATTTATTAATGTATTATCTATATTGTGAAGGTTGTTTTTATTAAATTAATTGTTATATGTCATGCAAGTTTTTACAAAAATTTATTAATTAGTCTAAGCATTATACTAGTAATAACAGCATAAGTGTGATAATATGAAATTTATAAAAAAAAGGGGGCGAAAGATAGTGATTTTGTGATGAAAATATAGAAACAGAAAGTAAATGAAAGTCTAGATAACATGGGAATAGGAGTGGAAATTTTTATTTACTACTTTTTATAGTGCATAATAATATAAATTATATGATAGCTAATAACGTTTCATTTAAAAAAATTAAGTTATTGTAGTCCTAGTTTTAGTTAATTACAACTTTGTTGCAAATTAAATAGTTTTGTAATATTCTTTAATGCGCAAAATGTTTTTTCCCCTAGCAGTTTTTATTAAAGTTATGGGTGGTCCACCTATTTGATCGGTAGATACTAATGAAAATGCGCCCAAATCAGTAGGGTTAACTTCATATGCAAGCAGGTGGGGGTCGTACTTTGTGTTTTTTAATTTTTGACAAAAAAATACTAGATGTTTTTTTTCTACCACGATTATCTGCAATACCTTATAGAGTAAGATATCATTGGTAATAACTGCTAAATAGTGTTCACACTTGTATTCAATTCCTCTGTAGCAAAGACGAGAATAAAATTCCGTCGAACCCTCAAGAGCATGCAGCTTATCATTTATGATGTTTTTGTAATTACTCTGTACCTTAAATTTTTCATCAAAAGTAAAACTATTTACGAAAAAAAAATTATTGGCTTTCATTATCTGAAAAGCAAATTTCAACTCGTACTTTTTAGCTAATGTGAGACAAATATTCTTTCGTGACGTAATGCAGCGGGAGTAAACTTTGAATTGTCTATGTTTGGATTCAAACTTGAAACACCACAGCTTTCGGAGTGGTCCTGATTGTCGAATAATTTTTGGGTAATGTGTCAAAATGTGAAATTTTGGCTTTAGAGTATCATGAAACAATGTAATATAGTCACTATTATGCATTTTTATTTTATTTTCTAATAAAATGATGTTTGACTCGTCAATCTCAAAACACAGTAATATATCAATGATTTCAACAAAATTTAAAAGATACATCCACACAGCATCGTCTGAGGGAACAAAATCTCCAACCATTATAGGAAAATAAAATGTGAATGTCATCATTTCTCTAGCCGACATTTTTAATTTTCTTTTTTGAAGATGTGATAGTTCTATTTCTCCAGAAATATTTTCTATTTCTGTTGGACCATATTCAAAATTTTGTTTACGGGAATTTAAAACATTTAAGTCAAAATACTTCATATTCATGCAGTACTCAATAATATGACATAAGTTGTAATGACATATTCCCTCAAAGATATCATGCATCACATCAGCGTAGTAATTTTTAACCACATGAAACGATGGAATATTATTAAGAATAGATTTATTGCTAATTCCCACACTATTAGTTGTACTGGAAGCATCGTTCTCATAATTTTCAATAGTTCGAACTAAATCACTATTTTCAAAACTCATATTCTGAGCATCTGCTTTTGGGGCTCGACAAAGTCTGCAGTAAAAATTACTGGAAAAAGATTTACTAAAATCGAGGAACGAATTTAAACCTAAATTATCACCTATGACTAGACCTAATATAAAATGGACTTTGACGGTTTCATTGTTATCATTTTGAATCAAAATTCCGTTAATTTCTATATCTCTTAGTTCTTCTATGAGATATTCAAAGCATTTTTCATTGCCAAAATTTTTTAGATCGGTGGACTTAGTCACTGCAGCATAAAAAATATTTTCCAATTTAGACTCTTGAACTGGCAAACACGGGAAAGAGTAGTAGACATTACACACAGAATGTTTTGAGGAATGAGAACCGAGCGGATTATTGATTTCAAAATCGTCGATGTATAAGAAGAAGGGAACCAAAATTTTTCCAGGATATAATTTAATTTTATCTTTCCATAATTCACCTTGTATAAAATTTGTTAATTTATTATTTACATCCAAACTCCTCATATAATCTAAAGTAGGTTTTAATAATTTATTTGTATCGAAGAATAGTTTGAATTGAAATTTTAGTGGCATCAAAATACCTTTATTTTTTTTTTCTTGAGATGTCAAATAACCCGCGCGATGTATTGGCTTCAATTCATTATTGATAGTAACTTCCTTAATATTGTCTATGTAGCCTTCGTCTTTTAAACATTTGTGAAACAAATGATCTGATGATGAACTAAACCTTTTGAAAGGATTTCTGCAATTTGTTATTAAATCGGAAATTTCATTGTATAAACCACAATGTTGGTATTGAATGTTACATTTGGCAAACGCCATAAATGTATCTAATAATGGGTTAAGTAAATATTTATTTGCACTGTCTTGAATTTGGAGCACATCTTTTCGTGAAAAATTATCGTTATTATGAAGGGACAGCAAAAATTCTAAAACACAGCTCCGCATAGTTTTTTGCAGCAAATCGAACTGAAATGTGTCAGGTTGTTTCTGAATCCCCCCCTCAATTTCATGACTTGAAGTTTTATTCCCAATAATTGTTGGACAAGTATCTGGCTTGGGGCTAGTTTTTGATGTCGGAATATTGGGATCTATCGCGTTATCTACGCTCATCATCAAATCATTAGCGTCATCAACATTAATTGTGGAATCAAGAAAAACATCATTTATGGGATGTTTGCGATTCATATGCCTTTTGAAACTAGATAAATTTTGAAAAGTTTGACCACACTCCAAGCATCTAAATGTGGAGTTGGTGTTTAGATTGTGGGCACGTTTGAAATGGATAACAAGATTTTTTAGAGCACTGTGATATCTTTTGCACACAAAGCATAACATTTTGATAGTTGTGTGATGAAAGTAGTAGGTACCTATCTATGTGTATATACACTACTAATATTGTAATTGTTTTAGGGGTAATATAAACGATAATCAATACAAATAATTTAAATTGGTCGGCGATGAAATAACTACAAAGTAAATAAGAAATACTACATTTAATATGTTAAAAATATATGTTTTTTCTTACCTATGAAATGGTCACTACCGGTCACTACACAAATAGATGAACCGACGAAGTAAAAGATAACGCAGAAAACACAAAAATAAATTTTCTCGCCTGTTACGTAGTACAGTTTGATGAGAAATGCGATTTTGTAGTTTGACAATTCAAATCTCTTGTTTTTTATTTTTAAGCGCAGACTACTCAGGTATTTTTTTATAGAAAAATTAGTTTTTTAAGGTTGTGTGTCAATTTTGTTTATCTCTATGCACTCTTCGTGGAAATGTATATCAAGCATTTTTCATTACCACTTTACATTAATATAAACAAATATAATTCATTATAAAGATGAACATGAATTCATAATATTGATGTATGAGGGTATTGATCAATGAACACCATTTCATTACATTAATGAAAATGTTCATTGTCTCAATGAAATATTAGTTAATGATGTTCGTTCATTGATATTATGAACAATTCATAGGTACAATGAAACAGTTCATCATTTTTCATTACCACTTTACATTAATATAAACAAATATAATTCATTATAAAGATGAACATGAATTCATAATATTGATGTGTGAGAGTATTGATCAATGAACACCATTTCATTACATTAATGAAAATGTTCATTGTCTCAATGAAATATTAGCTAATGATGTTCGTTCATTGATATTATGAACAATATTTTTTTCAGTGATACCCAAAGATTTCTGGAGGATTTCCCAAAAACTACCCAGGTTCTCAGGGACTATCGTGACTCCCCAAAAAGATTACCCAGGGACTAACTAGACTACCCAGGCCTCCCAGAGAGTATCCAGAAACTTTCCGAGACTACTCGGGCGATATACACCAAACTTCCCATGTGATTTACCTATTGCTTCTATGGGATAGAGGAAATCTTTCAAGAGCAAAAATAGGTCAGTGATAAATAAATCACTTATCTAATCTAGACAGTTTGAATTACTATTATGACACTGAAGTATGTCAAAAATACTGAACACCCTTCAAAGAATTACAGAACATTTAATGGACACCGATACAGATATAAAAGAAAATACAAGCAAAGAAGATACGAAAGAAAATACAAACAAGGAAGATCCTATCGAATTATCTTATGTACGACTAAGCGATAAAACTACAGAGGAACAACTTGTTGATACATTTATCGTTATACCACCTGATGGAGGATGGGGGTGGGTGGTAGTAACAGCAGCTTTTGTTTCTTTTCTTATATCCGATGGAGTAATCTACGCCTTTGGGGTATTTTTAGAAGACATATCGATATCATTAAATTGTTCCAAAAGCCAAGTAGCGTTAACAGGAGCAATAATGAGCGGTTTCTTCTGTTTTATTGGTAAATTTTTCAACAAGATTAAGTTTTAATTTAATTAACAATCTTTTAATTTTATAGGTCCATTTGCATCAGCCCTAGTAAACCAATTCGGTTACCGAACTGTAGCAATACTTGGTAGTCTAGTTGCTAGCACATCATGCGCTCTTACATCAATGTCGTCGTCAATATACACAACCTTTTTAACATTCGGTATGATAGGAGGAATCGGTTTTGGATTAATTTATGTCCCAGCAGTGATCGCAGTGGGATTTTATTTTGAAAAGTGGCGAGCTTTAGCAACAGGTATTGCTGTATGTGGTGCTGGAATCGGAGGAATAATACTACCACTAATCCTAACAACACTTCTTAATCAAATTGGATGGAGAAGTACATTTCGAGTCATGGCAGGGTTAAGCATTGGATGTGCCTTTTGTGGATTATTTTATAAACCTTTAAAACCAATTCGAATTCAAACGGATATACAAAAAAAGGAGAAAGAACATGAGTCGGTGGTGGCAACAAACGATAAAAGAAGTTTTTTTACACGGTTTCATAATGCAACACATCCAACTGTTGCCGATATCCATACTAGATCTCATCCGATGATTTCCAATGTTCATCCTGTTATGGGTAGTATTTATACGAAATCTAATCCCATGATTATGGATATTTATGGGAAGATACAGGCTACACATGTGGATAGCGAAAATACTTCCACGATGACTATTTTCCAACCACAAAAGCTTGATAATAATATTTCTAGTGAATTTCTTATGTCCGCCGTCTTATCTAATGACAGCCAACATTCTAAGGGTAGTTTTAAAAGTATCAATACAGAAAAACCAGTGAATTCCATATTTTTCACTAAATATGCAGACAGCAAACTATCTACTGTATATGAAGAAACAAGAGAAGGTAAACATCGTTGCAGAAAGTTATGCAAGTGCTGGTTGCAAAAGAAGCAGGAAGAAAATGCAGTGAAACAAGACAAAACGATTTGTCCTTGTTTTCCATGTAGCTCATGTATTACAACAGAAAACAATCGGGATAATATAACTGCAAGACCATTGTACAGGGATGATATATTTTACAGTGCTTCTTTAATGTTTCTACCTGAATATAGAAAATCTATGTTAATTTCGCAAGGGAAAATTCCAACAACCTCGGTGATAACATCGGTAGGTAAACAATAAAAAATTCAAAAGGTAAACCACATGGGAAGTTTGGGGTACATAGTCTGGGTATGACCTTGAAAAGTATCGACCTTCCTGTTTCAAGGTCTTCTAAATATTGACCGTTTTAAAATCAAATAACAAGCTGGAGGACAAGCAAACAGATTGGGAACGCTCCATACAGACATCAAGAAAACTACATAGACAATGAACAATTAAGACAAACCGACTTATAAAAAGACCATCAAACATAGAAACAGAAAGAAAGACAAACATACATCCACACATAAAAAAGGCAGGCAATGATATCCTCATTCCCAAATTGCAAAAGCGAGTAGACAGACAGTCATACAGGATTATAGAAAGGTAGAGACCGTTGGACAGAACAGCACCAACGAGAAAATCTGTCGACACCTCTCAAAATTACGAAACATCCTTGTACAGTCATGGACAAAAGCTGACTACAACTCGCCAAAGGGGTCGTATAAACGTAAGGTCAAAGGGTACAATAAACTATCCAATCTAAAAGACTTCCTGCCCAAAGACTACCCAGACTTCCCAGGGACTAATTCAGATTTCCCAAAAACTACCCAGACTTCGCAGAGACTATCCAGACTCCCTAAAATCCATCTTGGGATTACTCAGACTTCCCAGAAACTATCCAGATTTCGCAAAATATACCAATGGACTAACCCAGACTTCCGAGGGACTACTCCGACTTTCTGAGACTTGATACATGCTACCCAGGGACTATTTCCCAGGAACTACCTAAACTTCCCAGGGACTACACAGTCTTCCTGAGACTTCCCAAAAGCTATCCAGATTTCCCTAAATCTTCCCAGGGAGTAACCCAGACTTTCCGAGACTTGCTAAAAACTACCTAGACTTCCCAGGGACCACCCACACTTCCTAAAGACTATCCAGGCTTTCCAGAGACTTCCAAAGGCTAACCCAGACTTCCCATAAACTACCCAGGGATTACTCAGACTTCCTGACACTTGCTAAAAACTACCTAGACTTCCCAGGACTCCTAAAGACTACCTAGAGTTCCCAAAGGCTAACCCAGACTTCCCATAAACTACCCAAGGACTACTCAGACTTTCTGAGACTTCGCAGACCCTATCCAGATTGCCCAAAAATCTATCTAGGGACTACTCAGACTTCCCGACACTTGCTAAAAACTACCTAGACTTCCTAAAGACTACCTAGACTTCCCAAAGGCCAACCCAGACTTTCCATAAACTATCCAGGGACTACTCAGACTTCCTGAGACTTCGCAGAGAGTATCCAGACTCCCCAAAATTTATCCAAGGACTACTCAGACTTCCTGAGACTTACTAAAAACTACCTAGGGGCTAGGCCAAGTTTCCCAGCAACTACCTAGACTTCGCAGGGACTACCCAGGCTTTCCAGACTACCTAGACTTCCCAAAGGCTAATCCAGACTTTCCATAAATTACCCAGGGACTAACCCAGACTTCCCAGGGACTTCCTGAGACTACCCGGACCATGTACACCAAACTTCCCACGTGGTTTACTCATAAGGCACATTACTTTTGTCTCTGACTCTACAATCCTACGAATGCAGACAAGACAATCTCTAAAATATATTTAAGGGTTGCACGATATTATGTCCACACTGTACTTTCTTTTAGAATTCAAAATCAAATCTGGAATATAACATGTTGGTGACAAGAACGATGACACAAAAAGAGTTGGACGAAGCAAAAACTTGTACCCTATGTTCAGAACCAGTTAAAAGAACATTAGCAACAATGTTAGACATAAGTCTTTTGAAATCGCCCTCCTTTATGCTTCTAACTCTTCATGCAGTATTTATAACAATGGGTTTTTATACTCCCTATATCTTCATAAAAGACCGAGCTATACAACATGGAGTTCCAGAACACATGGCTTTTTGGTTGATATCATTTATAGGTTTTACTAACACATTTGGACGAATTACATGTGGAATAATCTCGTCATTTTCTAAAATTTGTTCTGTTAAAGTGAGTTATATATCATTATTCACTGCAGGATTGATTACTACATTGTCTGGACTATCTTCTAATGTTTGGCTACAATTTGGATATGCAGGCTTGTATGGTTTATCAGTGGGTATGTGGAATTTAGTTTAATTTATACCCTACTATGAAATACTTTCTTCGATTAGGCTTGTGCAGAGAATAATTACCATACCATGATTACAAAATATTTACAACACTTGTGCAATTTAAGAACTTCCATTCTAAAGCAATTTTTTAATGTTATGGTAAAATATTATTACTGCATTTACGATTAAGATAACAAGAAAGCAAAGTATACTAAATGCTTTTAATGAGTATTTCCTGATAAGTACTTTTATTTACTATTATTTTACAATAAAAATTGGATGCAATCTTTATACATTTTACACACCAGTAAATACTTAATTTATTGTTAAATTGCTTTACAAAGGCTGTGTATTCGTCATCAAGTAATTACAGTAAAACCAGTCGAGTAGGATGATATTACCCTCATATAAAATACAAATAGTTATTTACAGAGAATAAGTTAAGGGTCATTTTAGAAATAATTATTGTTTGCTGATTCAAGCAATTATTCTAAAAATACTACTTTTATTGTAATTTACTTATTATTGACATTAGTACACATACACGCACGTGCCATTTTCACCTACAAGCCAAATATTTACACATTCCCCTATAAAATGTTACAGCTTGCATGTCTGCACTGCGAACAATAATTATGGTGGAAATGTTGGGTCTAGAAAAGCTAACAAATGCCATTGGAATAATGCTACTGTTTCAAGGAGCTGCATCATTGGGAGGGATGTCAATTTCAGGCTTCTTAAGGGACTTAACTGGCGACTACAATCTATCCTTCTACTTTGCTGGAGGATGTATGTGTGTGGGGTCAGTAATATTAATACCAATTAAGAGGGTATTGATATGGGAAAAGAGAAGAAATGAAAAAGATAACATAGTACTAAATGATAATTCTAAACTTTCAGATATATATGAATAATAAACACTTTAAAAGATTACTTATCAATGAAATTATGTAAATAACGTTATTTATAATTTGTTAAATAGGTTTAGGAGATATTAAGGAAATAAATATATTTATGATTTTATTTTAAACCGAGAATCAGTTGGTGGTCTTTAATATACCTAGGCTAGGTCAAGTTGCTAACATTTATGTACAGTACAAAGGAGTAAGAATATAATATTATAAGAAAGGTTTTTCACCAAAATGTAATACTCAAAACTCACAACGACGTGAAATTAAAAAGGCTTTTCACCACAATGTGATATTCAAAATGCACAAGGTGGACTAAAAAGGCTTTTCACCACAATGTGATATTCAAAATTCACAAAGTGGAGTAAAAAGGCTTTTCACCACAATGTGATATTCAAAACTCACAACGTGAAATTAAAAAGGCTTTTCACCACAATGTGATATTCAAAATTCACAAGGCGGAGTAAAAAGGCTTTTCACCACAATGTGCACCGGCTTCAAAAGGCTTTTTCCTCAATGTGTGCTATTTATTTCTTTCTGTTTACTAGGATTCTATTTCCTAAAATTTCATTGCGTGCTCCGACGTCGGACTGGAGGTCAGATTTATATTACTAAATTCGATTATTTTGGGGTCATGTACAAAAAGGAAATGCAGCTTCCTAATTTTTAAAGTAAACCAGAAACACCACTCTAATGGTTGTGACGTGACGTTGTACCTATAACATTAATTTAAAGGAAGTGCTAGGTAATAATTTACTCTCTAATATTCCACTGCTATTAACTAATACAGGGTCTTAGTTTTAGTGATTTTTGTTACAATTATCTCGTGGTACATAAATATCCACGTCAATAACTTTATTTGTCTGGAATCAAAAAAAAAAAAGATTAAAATAGAGTGAGAAGACTTTCAAGCTAGATAAAAGGAATAAACACACGTTGAGCAGAAAATAACTGTTTCTTTCAAACAAGTGTGCAAAAACAAAGCATTGTGGCCGAGGCTATGAATTGCATGTTTTCGGAGGACAAATTTTTGGCAAAAATCCATCACAATGTGACAACATGTTTTTTATTTAACAAAGGCTCGAGTACTAAACACGCAATTCTGATTACAAAAAAAATCGCATCGTGATAAAATCAAAATTTTCAAATCGTTACCTTTGTTTTTACTTTTTCCGTCGTGTTATCGACAGATGTACTTGACACTTCTCTTTTATGTCGCTCATTATTTGACAAATCACTTCCGGATTCGGCGTTCACAACAATCGTTTTTGGTTGTCCAATCGGCAAGTCTTTGGACACGTATAATGTTTTTCGATCAATTTCAATTTCTGCACAGGTATTTAACACAAAATACCGCGTAAATAACAACAAAACAAACATAAGCTGAAACGCCATGTTTCCTGCGGCGCCTTCAGCTGATTACTGAACGCAATACATCCTTGAATCGCATTGGCTGTGGTGGGGCGACACTTTAAGGGGGCTGCGGTGCTTTTATGATGTTTTTGATAAATTTATAGAATTATGAATACGTAAATTATTATAAAAAACCACCAAAGTTTCCGGAATAGATTTGGTAAAATCGCAGAGAATTTTTCTAAATTTAATCACAAAAGCAAAATCCTCCTCCATTCATAATAGGAATTATTGACCGGCATAGCTTCGTTATTGCGCCCCCATTCCTCTATAGAAGTACGACTACGTGTTTTATTAAATAATTATTCCGTAATAGGAGTAATAGGATAATTTGAGGATAAAGCACTACTCTTCTATAACGTATTCTTCAACTGTTTCACGAGTGAGCGTTTTCGCTTTTCTTTTTTTTCATTTCCTATTTTCATCAAATTCTTTTGTTTAAACATAGCTTTCTTTAATTTTATCAAAATATATTTCTAGACTGTTCAAAATCCAAATATCTTATCAAAATAACAATAAACGCAAACGTTTCCGTTGTGGGCAAATAAATCGTCACACGTAAGTGAATCATCGTCATGTGAATGACAAAAAGCAGTAAAAAGCGACTATAAGTATATGGAAGTTATTTCTTTATCATTAAACTATTTTTTTTCAAACTTTACATATTGTATTGACTTTTGAACTTAATAAAAGTCACATCAACACAATAATTATAGTAAACATCGACGAAAGAGGAAAATAATTTCTGTTTTTGATGAATATTTATGAAATAGCTATGTGTAAACAGATCTGATATATTAAGTATTTTTTTGTTGTTTATAAGCAAAAACAATGCAAATTAATAATAAAAATTGTTATAAAACACTAACGCATTTGGATCATTACAAAATACACGACGTGTAAACATTTTTTTAACAAAACATTAATGTGAGTAGGTACTACCCAAAAGTTGTATTCTGAAGAAAAAATGACTTTATAAAATGTTTATAAATGCCATTTTTTTAAACCTTCATTTCATTCAATTCTGCCTACCGCATGCTTTCAAAAAGAACACAAAACATGTATATTACTCGTGCGTTTTTTTCTGATTAGGGGAAGTCCCCAACTAAATATTGCTGATATGCAAAATATGCATGCTCCATGACGAGTACATGACGAGTGAATGAGTCACAGAACACTTATGAGTATGACACAAGGGTGTTGCTGAAATGTTTCTAGAAAAACTAACTACGAAGTATAGGTACCTACTTCTATTACCTAGACATCCACTAAAAATTTGGGATTATAAAGATAAAAAATTGGAGAAGTGTTTTGTGTAATTATCGTTTTTGTTAAATAACAAAAATAAGCTTCTACATTTCTTTTCATAATGAAGTTCGCCGCAGTTTGTACATAGAGGGTACCTACTTTAAATGTAGCAGCGGTTACACCTGAATACAAAAACATTTCAAGGCTTCCTTGTTTTGAAAAAATCGTAGATAACTCTGAAATTTTGCATGGTGGGATGATTTTACATTATAAACAACATTTGTAAAGTATTGCTGTAGTAGGAACAGAAAAGCTGCTTTACCTGAACAAGAATCATTTCTCCTCGATATGAAAAGAAACGTGAACAATCAATATTTCTGAAATTTTGCATGGGGTGATAATTTTACCTTTTGAACAACTTTTCTTCATGAAGTTTTGCCGTAGTTTATACATAGAGAGTACTTTACCTGAATACAATAAATTCCCTATCGAATACCACAGGAAGCTAGAGGCCTCCTCGTTTTGAAAAAAGCTCTGAAATTTTGCATAGAGGGGTGATTTTACATTGTGAACAACTTGTGTTAATGAAGTTTTGCCTTAGTTTGGACATAGGGGGTATTTTACCTGAATACAAAACATTTCTCTATGGAATAACACAAATAAGGCCTCCTTGTTTTGAAAAAATCGCAAATAACTTTCTGAAACTTTGCATGTGTGGATGATTTTACATTGTGAGCAACTTCTCTTAATAAAGTTTTGCCGTAGTTAGCACAGAAAAGCTACTTTACCAGAATAAAAAATTGTATCTACCCCAAGAACACGATTTGAAAAAATCAAAAATATACATTCTGAAATGTTGCATAAGGGGATAATTTTACATTGTGAACAACTTTTCTTAATGAAGTTTTGCCGTAGTTAGTACAGAAAAGCTACTATACCAGAATAAAAAATTGTATCTACCCCAAGAACTCGATTTGAAAAAATCAAAAATATACATTCTGAAATTTTGCATGGGGTGATAATTTTACATTGTGAACAACTTTTCTTAATGAAATTTTGCTGTAGCTAGTACAGAAAAGCTACTTTACCTGAACAAAAAACATTTCTTTAAATATCTTGCCGCACCAACACCTCCCGATTTAAAAATAAAAATAAGCACCGGATATTTCTGAAATGTTGCATAGGGGGATAATTTTACATTGTGAACAACTTTTCTTAATGAAATTTTGCCGTAGCTAGTACAGAAAAGCTACTTTACCAGAATAAAGAATTGTATCTACCCCAAGAACTCGATTTGAAAAAATCAAAAATATACATTCTGAAATTTTGCATAGGGGGATAATTTTACATTGTGAACAACTTTTCTTAATGAAATTTTGCCGTAGCTAGTACAGAAAAGCTACTTTACCAGAATAAAAAATTATATCTACCCCATCAAGAACACGATTTGAAAAAATCAAAAATATACATTCTGAAATGTTGCTTAGGGGGATAATTTTACATTGTGAACAACTTTTCTTAATGAAGTTTTGCCGTAGTTAGTACAGAAAAGCTACTATACCAGAATAAAAAATTGTATCTACCCCAAAAGAACTCGATTTGAAAAAATCAAAAATATACATTCTGAAATTTTGCATAGGGGGATAATTTTACATTGTGAACAACTTTTCTTAATGAAATTTTGCCGTAGCTAGTACAGAAAAGCTACTTTACCAGAATAAAAAATTATATCAACTCCAAAAGAACTCGATTTGAAAAAATCAAAAATATACATTCTGAAATTTTGCATAGGGGGATAATTTGACATTGTGAACAACTTTTCTTAATGAAGTTTTGCCGTAGTTAGTACAGAAAAGCTACTATACCAGAATAAAAAATTGTATCTACCCCAAGAACTCGATTTGAAAAAATCAAAAATATACATTCTGAAATTTTGCATAGGGGGATAATTTTACATTGTGAACAACTTTTCTTAATGAAATTTTGCCGTAGCTAGTACAGAAAAGCTACTTTACCAGAATAAAAAATTATATCAACTCCAAAAGAACTCGATTTGAAAAAATCAAAAATATACATTCTGAAATGTTGCATAGGGGGATAATTTTACATTGTGAACAACTTTTATTAATGAAATTTTGCCGTAGCTAGTACAGAAAAGCTACTTTACTAGAATAAAAAATTGTATCTACCCCAAGGACTCGATTTGAAAAAATCAAAAATATACATTCTGAAATTTTGCATAGGGGGATAATTTTACATTGTGAACAACTTTTCTTAATGAAGTTTTGCCGTAGCTAGTACAGAAATGCTACTTTACCTGAACAAAAAACATTTCTTTAATTATATGTTGCCGCACCAACACCAACCCGATTTAAAAATAAAAATAAGCACCGGATATTTCTGAAATGTTGCATAGGGGGATAATTTTACATTGTGAACAACTTTTCTTAATGAAGTTTTGCCGTAGTTAGTACAGAACAGCTACTTTACCAGAATAAAAAATTGTATCTACCCCAAGAACTCGATCTGAAAAAATCAAAAATATACATTCTAAAATTTTGCATGGGGTGATAATTTTACATTGTGAACAACTTTTCTTAATGAAGTTTTGCCGTAGTTAGTACAGAAAAGCTACTATACCAGAATAAAAAATTGTATCTACCCCAAGAACTCGATTTGAAACAATCAAAAATATACATTCTGAAATTTTGCATGGGGTGATAATTTTACATTGTGAACAACTTTTCTTAATGAAATTTTGCTGTAGCTAGTACAGAAAAGCTACTTTACCTGAACAAAAAACATTTCTTTAAATATCTTGCCGCACCAACACCTCCCCGATTTAAAAATAAAAATAAGCACCGGATATTTCTGAAATGTTGCATAGGGGGATAATTTTACATTGTGAACAACTTTTCTTAATGAAGTTTTGCCGTAGTTAGTACAGAACAGCTACTTTACCAGAATAAAAAATTGTATCTAGGCTACCCCAAGAACTCGATCTGAAAAAATCAAAAATATACATTCTAAAATTTTGCATGGGGTGATAATTTTACATTGTGAACAACTTTTCTTAATGAAGTTTTGCCGTAGTTAGTACAGAAAAGCTACTATACCAGAATAAAAAATTGTATCTACCCCAAGAACTCGATTTGAAAAAATCAAAAATATACATTCTGAAATTTTGCATGGGGTGATAATTTTACATTGTGAACAACTTTTCTTAATGAAATTTTGCTGTAGCTAGTACAGAAAAGCTACTTTACCTGAACAAAAAACATTTCTTTAAATATCTTGCCGCACCAACACCTCCCCGATTTAAAAATAAAAATAAGCACCGGATATTTCTGAAATGTTGCATAGGGGGATAATTTTACATTGTGAACAACTTTTCTTAATGAAATTTTGCCGTAGCTAGTACAGAAAAGCTACTTTACCTGAACAAAAAACATTTCTTTAAATATCTTGCCGCACCAACACCTCCCCGATTTAAAAATAAAAATAAGCACCGGATATTTCTGAAATGTTGCATAGGGGGATAATTTTACATTGTGAACAACTTTTCTTAATGAAATTTTGCCGTAGCTAGTACAGAAAAGCTACTTTACCAGAATAAAAAATTGTATCTACCCCAAGAACTCGATTTGAAAAAATCAAAAATATACATTCTGAAATTTTGCATAGGGGGATAATTTTACATTGTGAACAACTTTTCTTAATGAAGTTTTGCCGTAGTTAGTACAGAACAGCTACTTTACCAGAATAAAAAATTGTATCTACCCCAAGAACTCGATCTGAAAAAATCAAAAATATACATTCTAAAATTTTGCATAGGGGGATAATTTTACATTGTGAACAACTTTTCTTAATGAAATTTTGCCGTAGCTAGTACACAAAAGCTACTTTACCTGAACAAAAAACATTTCTTTAATTATCTTGCCGCACCAACACCTCCTCGATTTAAAAATAAAAATAAGCACAGGCAAAGTAGATTTTCTGTACTAGCTATGGCAAAACTTTATTAAGAAAAGTTGTTCACAATGTAAAATTATCCCTCCATGCAAAATTTCAGAAACTATATTTACAATTTTTTCAAATCAAATAGGGCTCTCGGCGACTGTAGATAAAGAAATGTTTTCTATTCAGGTAAAGTAGCTTTTCTGTACTAGCTACCGCAAAACTTTATTAAGAAAAGTTGTTCACAATGTAAAATCATCCCCCCATGTAAAATATCAGAAAGTAGGTTTACAATTTTTTCAAAGCAAAGCGCCTCTTGTTGGCCGTAGATAAAGAAATGTTTTCTATTCAGGCAAAGTAGCTTTTCTGTACTCGCTACGGCAAAACTTTATTAAGAAAAGTTGTTCACAATGTAAAATCATCCCGCCATGCAAAATTTCAGAAACTATATTTACAATTTTTTCAAAGCAAAGCGCCTCTTGTTGGCCGTAGATAAAGAAATGTTTTCTATTCAGGCAAAGTAGCTTTTCTGTACTCGCTACGGCAAAACTTTATTAAGAAAAGTTGTTCACAATGTAAAATCATCCCCCCATGCAAAATTTCAGAAACTATATTTACAATTTTTTCAAATCAAAGTGGGCTCTTCGGGGATGTAATAGGTAAAGAATTGTTTTCTATTCAGGTAAAGTAGCTTTTCTGT
The DNA here is from genome assembly GCA_963082805.1 of Hemicrepidius hirtus. Lineage (NCBI taxonomy): Eukaryota > Metazoa > Arthropoda > Insecta > Coleoptera > Elateridae > Hemicrepidius > Hemicrepidius hirtus. The sequence continues at coordinate 11,451,276 of OY720167.1, forward strand.
ACTAGCTATGGCAAAACTTTATTAAGAAAAGTTGTTCACAATGTAAAATCAGCCCCCCATGCAAAATTTCAGAAACTATATTTACAATTTTTTCAAATCAAAGTGGGCTCTTCGGGGATGTAGGTAAAGAATTGTTTTCTATTCAGGTAAAGTAGCTTTTCTGTACTAGCTACGGCAAAACTTTATTAAGAAAAGTTGTTCACAATGGAAAATCATCAATCCATGCAAAATTTCAGAAACTATATTTACAATTTTTTCAAATCAAAGAGGGCTGTTGGTGGCTGATGTAGATAAAGAAATATTTTCTATTCAGGTAAAGTAGCTTTTCTGTACTAGCTACCGCAAAACTTTATTAAGAAAAGTTGTTCACAATGTAAAATGATCCCCCATGCAACATATCAGAAAGTAGGTTTACAATTTGTTCAAATCAAAGCGCCTCTTGTTGGCCGTAGATAGAGAAATGTTTTCTATTCAGGCAAAGTAGCTTTTCTGTACTAACTACGGCAAAACTTTATTAAGAAAAGTTGTTCACAATGTAAAATCATCCCCCCATGCAAAATTTCAGAAACTATATTTACAATTTTTTCAAATCAAAGTGGGCTCTTCGGGGATGTATAGGTAAAGAATTGTTTTCTATTCAGGTAAAGTAGCTTTTCTGTACTAGCTATGGCAAAACTTTATTAAGAAAAGTTGTTCACAATGTAAAATCAGCCCCCCATGCAAAATTTCAGAAACTATATTTACAATTTTTTCAAATCAAAGAGGGCTCTCGGCGAGTGTAGATAAAGAAATGTTTTCTATTCAGGCAAACTAGCTTTTCTGTACTCGCTACGGCAAAACTTTATCAAGAAAAGTTGTTCACAATGTAAAATTATCCCCCCATGTAGAATTTCAGAAACTATATTTACAATTTTTTCAAATCAAAGTGGGCTCTTCCGGGATGTAGGTAAAGAATTGTTTTCTATTCAGGTAAAGTAGCTTTTCTGTACTAGCTACGGCAAAACTTTATTAAGAAAAGTTGTTCACAATGTAAAATCATCCCCCCATGCAAAATTTCAGAAACTATATTTACAATTTTTTCAAATCAAAGAGGGCTCTGTTGGTGGCTGATGTAGATAAAGAAATATTTTCTATTCAGGTAAAGTAGCTTTTCTGTACTAGCTACCGCAAAACTTTATAAAGAAAAGTTGTTCACAATGTAAAATCATCCCGCCATGCAAAATTTCAGAAACTATATTTACAATTTTTTCAAATCAAAGTGGGCTCTTCGGGGATGTAGGTAAAGAATTGTTTTCTATTCAGGTAAAGTAGCTTTTCTGTACTAGCTACGGCAAAACTTTATTAAGAAAAGTTGTTCACAATGGAAAATCATCAATCCATGCAAAATTTCAGAAACTATATTTACAATTTTTTCAAATCAAAGAGGGCTGTTGGTGGCTGATGTAGATAAAGAAATATTTTCTATTAAGGTAAAGTAGCTTTTCTGTACTAGCTACCGCAAAACTTTATTAAGAAAAGTTGTTCACAATGTAAAATGATCCCCCATGCAACATATCAGAAAGTAGGTTTACAATTTGTTCAAATCAAAGCGCCTCTTGTTGGCCGTAGATAGAGAAATGTTTTCTTTTCAGGCAAAGTAGCTTTTCTGTACTAACTACGGCAAAACTTTATTAAGAAAAGTTGTTCACAATGTAAAATCATCCCCCCATGCAAAATTTCAGAAACTATATTTACAATTTTTTCAAATCAAAGTGGGCTCTTCGGGGATGTATAGGTAAAGAATTGTTTTCTATTCAGGTAAAGTAGCTTTTCTGTACTAGCTATGGCAAAACTTTATTAAGAAAAGTTGTTCACAATGTAAAATCAGCCCCCCATGCAAAATTTCAGAAACTATATTTACAATTTTTTCAAATCAAAGAGGGCTCTCGGCGAGTGTAGATAAAGAAATGTTTTCTATTCAGGCAAACTAGCTTTTCTGTACTCGCTACGGCAAAACTTTATCAAGAAAAGTTGTTCACAATGTAAAATCATCCCCCCATGTAGAATTTCAGAAACTATATTTACAATTTTTTCAAATCAAAGTGGGCTCTTCCGGGATGTAGGTAAAGAATTGTTTTCTATTCAGGTAAAGTAGCTTTTCTGTACTAGCTACGGCAAAACTTTATTAAGAAAAGTTGTTCACAATGTAAAATCATCCCCCCATGAAAAATTTCAGAAACTATATTTACAATTTTTTCAAATCAAAGTGGGCTCTTCGGGGATGTAGGTAAAGAATTGTTTTCTATTCAGGTAAAGTAGCTTTTCTGTACTAGCTACGGCAAAACTTTATTAAGAAAAGTTGTTCACAATGTAAAATCATCCCCCCATGCAAAATTTCAGAAACTATATTTACAATTTTTTCAAATCAAAGAGGGCTCTGTTGGTGGCTGATGTAGATAAAGAAATATTTTCTATTCAGGTAAAGTAGCTTTTCTGTACTAGCTACCGCAAAACTTTATTAAGAAAAGTTGTTCACAATGTAAAATCATCCCCCCATGCAAAATTTCAGAAACTATATTTACAATTTTTTCAAATCAAAGAGGGCTGTTGGTGGCTGATGTAGATAAAGAAATATTTTCTATTCAGGTAAAGTAGCTTTTCTGTACTAGCTACCGCAAAACTTTATTAAGAAAAGTTGTTCACAATGTAAAATGATCCCCCATGCAACATATCAGAAAGTAGGTTTACAATTTGTTCAAATCAAAGCACCTCTTGTTGGCCGTAGATAGAGAAATGTTTTCTATTCAGGCAAAGTAGCTTTTCTGTACTCGCTACGGCAAAACTTTATTAAGAAAAGTTGTTCACAATGTAAAATCATCCCCCCATGCAAAATTTCAGAAACTATATTTACAATTTTTTCAAATCAAAGAGGGCTCTCGGTGACTGTGCACCAACACCACCCCGATTTAAAAATAAAAATAAGCCCCGGATATTTCTGAAATTTTGCATGGGGTGATAATTTTACATTGTGAACAACTTTTCTTAATGAAATTTTGCCGTAGCTAGTACAGAAAAGCTACTTTACCTGAACAAAAAACATTTCTTTAATTATAGCTTGCCGCACCAACACCTCCCCGATTTAAAAATAAAAATAAGCACCGGATATTTCTGAAATGTTGCATAGGGGGATAATTTTACATTGTGAACAACTTTTCTTAATGAAGTTTTGCCGTAGTTACTACAGAAAAGCTACTTTACCAGAATAAAAAATTGTATCTACCCCAAGAACTCGATTTGAAAAAATCAAAAATATACATTCTGAAATTTTGCATAGGGGGATAATTTTACATTGTGAACAACTTTTCTTAATGAAGTTTTGCCGTAGTTAGCACAGAAAAGCTACTTTACCAGAATAAAAAATTGTATCTACCCCAAGAACTCGATTTGAAAAAATCAAAAATCGATATTTCTGAAATTTTGCATGCGATGATAATTTTACATTTTGAATAACTTTTCTTGATGAAATTTTGCCGTGGTGTGTACATAAAGGGTACCTTACCTGAATCTAAAACATTTCTCTATCGAATACCACAGAAATCGCAAATAACTTTCTGAAATTTTTTGAATGGGGGATGATGTTACATTGTGAACAACATTTCTTAATGAACTTTTCTCTTAGTTTGTACAGAAAAGATACTTTATCTGGATAAAAGCTTAGCTTGTTGTTTTTTTAAGATATCAAGAAACTGATGACTCAGGAGCTTTCTATGAAACAAGGTGGGCATCTTTATGATATTTTTTGTACTAGGTAGTACAATTTATAGCTAATTACTATGTAAGTAATCAAAATGTTCAATCCTTTGGCCTGCTATGAAACCAGTTTGGTTCACAAACTGTCACCAGACATTGTTGCTACAATTTACATATAAATGTATTTATTATTATTATACATTTAGATTCATTTAAATGTAGAATACTTAGGGCCGGTATTTCAGTTTGAGTTTAAGCTTCAGTTTGGCTATGCCTCGATTATTGTTAATAATTGTATGCATGGCAATGATCGAGGCTTAGCCAGGCTGAAACTTAAACCCAAACTGAAATACCGGCCCTTAGTGATTATTCTGTGTTCCAAAACAATATTTCGTTTGTTAGTGAGACACAGTTTAATGTCATTCTCCAATACCTTGTACTGGCAGTCCTCGTGTCTGTGCTCATAACTTCCAGATAAATAAAAACAGCAAATACATAAAAGTTGTTAAACGTTTTTAATTATAAAATCAATAAGATAAACCAATACTGGCAGTAGGAATAATAAGAACCATAAACAATAAAGAAAAATGACAATAAAATATTTTGAATATTAATAAATAAATCTAGTTATTGGTACAGTTCATTACGTCGCTGTTGTCTCTTTGCTTCTAATTGTTTTCTAATGTCGTGAATCTTCGTGCCTATTAGATAATAATATTCGACACGTGTATTGGCCATTTTATACATGTCATTTTCCACCGTTTGTGCATATGCAACAAGCTTCTGCATACGTTGATCTAACATTGCTTCAGCATCGGGTGCAGGAAAAAGAGCTTCAACTATTTTATTAACTAAATGCTTTCGTAAATCTGGTGTGACAGATTGATGCCATTCTTTAGTACCCTCTAACACGGTGGTTGTCGACTGATTCAATTGCATATCACCCAGCAATTGAATCAGACCATCACTTCCAAACTAATAAATCACAAATAATTTCAGTTTTTAAAGGAAATTTCAAACAATATAAGAAAATAAAAAATTTACCATGTCCTGTTCTTGTGGAACACCCGATTGTAGTGGAGCAGCTGAAGGCATATCACTTTCTATATCGAATTCAGGCCCCGCTGGACATGTGTAAGCTGCCATACTTGAATTGCTTCTCGTTGTATCAAACTGCTTCAAAGGTACACATACAACACAGTTACTCTTCATACAGCGTTTCCAGTGGCCTATTATTAGGCGTGAGGAACTGCAGTGGGTAAAATCACAATTTTTTTCAACTTGGCATGTTTCCATGTGACTTAAAACATTTTTCATTGTTTGACAATGTGGTAAAGTGCATTGCCAAACTGCTCCATGGGCTTGGGATTCACATCGTCGACACTTATGGGCATGCAATAACAATACTAACTGTTGCTGAATTAGCCTACGTTTTTCAGAATCTGAAAGATGTTAAATAATGAATTCACGATAGCACATTATTTAGTTGTTAGATTTTTAATTACTTCCCGAGTCAGCTACTGGAACTGAATTTACTTCATTTTGTGGACCAGGTTGGATACCAAAAGGAGCAGTAGGTGGAGTTTGAATTGGTATTCCAAATGTAAACTCCATTGGGTCCAATGAAGTATCGGAACCTGTCTGCTGTAAATTCATCCCTATTGTGGAACACGAACAACTAGCCAGAAATCGAACAAGTATAACCAAGGTACCTAGGACCGACTTATGCTTACATTTATACGGTAAGAGTGTACTCACCAACTTGAATTCCTTGTTCTTACTGGGATTGATACTAAAGTATCCAAATGAAGTATTTTTAAGCAGTTCTTATTAATCTACAAAATTATTTGTATCATCACAGAGTCACCTCACCCCTTTTTTCCATGAGTAAACATCTTCATCTGCGCATGTTTGTGAAATTCAGCATAATTTGAAAATTCCAACTTTTTGAAATTGTGAGTTCTTTTTAATTTCGAACTGCAAGGAATAATACAAATTCAAATTAACGTCCTTTTTACACCTCGGTGTAGAACAACATCAGTTTGTGGGCATGTTTCTGACACAGGTCTAACCTAAAAACTAATGTCAAAGTGAACAAAATAATTAATTTTACGTATTATTCCCATATTTTATATAATTATTCATCTATAGTTATTTCATGTATGTATTCCTTTCTATTTCTTTCCTCTCCAAGCAGTAAGGTTTGGTTGCAATATAATAGTAATTATATTCTTATTACTTTTCGCAGCTGTGTTTTTGTACCAAGGCAGAAAAATGAAGAAGTCTTTCAGTACTGGAAAAACCATATTTAAGTTTATAACAAATAAACATATCACAAACGCAAATCATAATTTAATACGTTTTTCATCCACACAAGCCAAAGAAATTCCAAAACGTGGTGTAAAAACAGAAAGCGAACAAAGGTCTTTACAGGATAATATTTTGCCTAACATTATAAACAGGCGAGAAATTAAAACCAGGAAAGATTGGAAAATAGTCAGGAATGAATTATTTCAAGCAGGAAAACAAATAACTTCAGTTAATATTGATTCCTCTATTTTATCGTTTTGTATAAGACAGAAAAATTATAATCTTGCTTACAGTTATATGGAATTTTTAAAAGAAGAAAATTTAAAACCTAATCTAGCTACTATTGGCAAATATTTCAAGTTATTTTATTTAACTAATAGTCATAAAGTAGTGGAGAAATCTGAAGAACTTAATATTTTGACTTTGTAAGTAGAAATTGCTCCACCCCGTTTGTAGAAATAATACCTTCATACCTTTGCAGGTACAAAGAACTTCGGGATAAATACAAACTCTTAGATGCCTCTACATGTGAAAATATTATTTATGGTTTATCTATAACCGAAAATTGGAGAGAATGTTTAAAATTATTTGATGAAATCAAAATATGCTCTGATCCTAGTACAGGCACCTACAGCGTTATAGCTTCGGTGGCTTTTAAAAACAATGATAATGATTTAGCATGGAGGTTATTGGATGAATTAGTTGGTGAGTACTTTAAATTTTTATAGAAACAAACTCTTCTTTTATGATTTTATTTTAGAAAAAGGTCGTGAACCTTATTCTATAGCATTCTCATCATATTTGGAACAGTGTGAAAATACTTCATCACAAGAAGATTGTTTGAAAGGCACAGAAAAACTGTTTGAATTTTTAAAACGCCACAATCTAAAGTGTAGCATTCAAATAGCAGACCAAATAACTAATATTTATAAAAAATTACAACTAAATTGCAACAGTACGACTATTAATAATAAGTATGATCTTTAGAGAAATATTTTCATTAGTATGTACTTATGAATCATAATTTTAGGGGAATATGCCACAATTGTGAAGGAAAACTTGAGAAATTTCAACTAAACGAAGAAGAATTTAAAAGTCTAAAACAAGCAATATTTAAAAATGTAATTATAGGAAGAAATGTATTCTGTAGAACAACTCCTGATGAAGTAGAAAGGTTTCAAAAATTCATTTCAAACATGCAAAAATACGATGTGGTTATTGATGGTTTAAATGTAGCATACTCAGGTGGAGTAAAACAACCACCACAAGTGTTTTCTGGATTGGTATTACACGAATTAAAATATTTAAATGTATATCTCTACAATATAAATAATTTTTAGGTAGCATCAGTAGTCAAGCACTTTGTAAATGAAAATAAAAAAATTCTAGTACTAGGTAGGACCCATATGCAAAAATGGGGTAGGAATTGGGCCTACGTAGCACAACATGCAGATACATTTTTAGCTCAGAGTTTATCTCAAGATGATCCTTATCTTTTATATTGTGCCTTAAATTCTGGTCTGAATACAATCATCGTATCCAAAGATTTAATGCGTAGCCATTTATTTAAATTAAGAGATACCCAATTGAAGATTTTGTTTGCCCAATGGTTAACGCAAAGCCAATACCTATTACAGCATGTTAATAATCAGGGGAAAGTCTTTTTTAAGGTGAGTTTGGATATGTTGTTTAAAATAATTTTATAAAAACGGTCTTTTAGTATCCACTTCCATATGTGAGGATGGCACAGAAACAAGGAAAGTGTTGGCATATTCCCTATAATGAAAATGAAACGGAGAATAAATGGTTATGTTTAAGAAGTTAATTGTTAGATTTTTAGGACATAGTGATTTTTTATGTTGTGTTAGATAAAAATAAATCCATTTGCTGTATTTTATAAACTTTGGTAAACTGTAATAAAAAAATAATTCTCAAAAATGGGACTCTACTACTTGAAGAGCTTTGATAGGTGATCTAGGGGCTAACATGGATCCGATATCTGTGCCTTGATTACAAAAAATAAATAGAAAAAAGAATTTAAGTTAACGTAGTCTGTTGACATTTAGTTCGTTTTTTTTTTAAATTTTCGAAAAATATTTAGGCATTTTCTAAATTTATGTTCCTTATATTCTAAACAAAATGGCTCAAATCAATAGTAATACAAAATATGTTATTTATAGTTTGCATATAATTTTTAATATATTTGTAGTGGATGAGTTTCCCGAAGTCAACGATGAGAGGTATAAACCAAAAAAACCATGCAACAGTCGTATTGATGAACTAGCAAAACCCAATAAACGATTAGTACTTGAGCTATGGCAATCTTATGGACATAATTTTAGCCCAGATCGAAGAGAGGCTATAAGATTACTCGTTCAAGAACTTTATGCTATGACGCCTGAGTATGTTTTTATTACTGATACAATTATTATTCAGCAAATACATTCGAATGATGGACAAAGACCTCCCCTATTTATTTTTTATTTCTTTGGTCAAAGAACTAAGACCTCCTGGCTACCATTTCTTTTTGTTTTTGATTAGTATTTTGATCCTCTGACCCTCCGTGGAATCCACATTGTTCCACTTTGGCAACTGACTTTCTTTTGTATTTTTTTCTTAATTTCTTCTACTAATATTTTGTTTTTTCTCCCATATCCAATATTTTATTTCATAAAAAATTATAAATATTATTTGTACCTACCTACCTACAGAGAGACAGCAAAATATTTCGATGAAGTAAATAAAGTCTTAAAGAAAATGGCAGCAAGGCAAAAATTGAAGAAAAGGCTGCAAAAGAAATATAAACAGCGATTATGGCGTACAGAACGACAAAGAGCTTATCAAAAATTTGGTAGATTATTGCAAAAGGGAATGCTGTATGCAAATAAACATGGTGTACCGCCAATTGTTTCACCTCGTATAAGAAATATGGCAGATGTTATTTTAGAACAGCTTAGTGATATTCGAGGAATTGAAATGCCAGATCGTGCTAACGCTGGTAAGTTCTGACATAATAAAAAAAATGATTTCTAATTAATATTGATTCTTAGATAAAGTATCACAATTTTTGGTAAACATTGCTGATTGGATGGCGATAGCTATAGAACATATTTACTATGATATTCAGGTACAGAAAAACACTGAACTTGATGAGATAGAAGCTCAAATAAAAGCAGAGGAAGAAGCTCAAAAGAAATCACTTAAGAAAAGCAAAAGATCGTCTAAAGCTTCTTCAATAGGATCCAAAAGAACTGTTCCCGATGCAGCACCCTCAGCTTGATCTATTCAATTATAATTTAGAAAAAAACATGTAATATAAACCTTCTCATCGAGTAAACAGTTTTTGTATTGATCCTTTACCTTAATTAGCTTAATATGTAATTCAATTACGCAAGATGTCCTCTATCTATTAATTAGTCGTTGAAATAGTTTTTAAAGGTAAGGATGCTTTCCATTGATTAAGTATGATTTAAGCAATGTACGATTAGGTATTTTATGATTCAAAATTATGTATTCAATGTCTTTTTGGAATTGGAGGGAATAATGTTCAGATTATGTTTTCAAAACTATTAGTTTTTTGAAAATTCTACTAGTTTCTGCTTTTCTGAAAAGGTATCACTAGTAGATATGTTTTGATTTGAAGTTTGAAGTCAAACTAGCAAGAAATAGATTGTTATAAAAGTGGGAAGTCCCTGAAAAAGATTGTATTTCTTTTCTAAAGTAACATACGTGGTTTTTGTTAAAAAGAGTTTATATTCCTCTTTTAGTATAATGTTTTAAAAGATAAACCTTCTAGAACTTCGATTTCGTTTCAACCTTGAGACAAACCATTGAAATCCTGAATAATCAATAAATAAGAGATTTCAATCAAAATCTACTTTAAACACGAAATTTTGTATAATAGAAGTTTTAATCAATGGGAATTTGGTTATTTGATTGAAATAAAATCGAATTATAGAAGGCGGCAATATTTAAAATGCGCTTGCGTATCGCGAGATTTGGCAAACAGCCAAAAATGGAAGAGCCACAATCAGTGCTTTACCACAAATGAAGTTTCCTCATTTGCATATTTTTCTAACAGCAGATCAACATGTTGGGAGTTAAATTTGATGTAACGTTTAGTTTGCGAAACATGTGATTTCGAGGAAGGTTTTTGTGGAAGCGAATTGTGATTGTGCGTAGTTGTGAACTAACCATTTAACTTTACCAGCTGTCCCTACTCTACCTTTTCCCCTAAAAGCAGTAATCAAATCAAAATGTCTGTTACCCTTCATTGGTGTTTGTGTTTTAATGTGCGTCACTTGTGATGTAACTACGTAAATAAACATGCCTCTATAGAAGAACCTGTTATGTGCGAATCTCTACAGATTCTACAACAATTTGAATTATAATTTGTGGTGTGTCTCTTATTTCTCGAGTCTTTTTGAATAGAACCTAGCACTGACAATGATTTCAGGTCACAATGACCAAGAAATTCGAGTTTGATTGGCATATTCCTGTACCTGAACCGCTCTTAACAGGCGGTGTTTTCGATAGATGGACAGAAGATAAGGATAACATCGAATATGAACCCAATGCCTTCTTCCGGGTAGACAAATATGGGTTTTTTATTTATTGGAAAAGCGAAGGAAAGGTAGGTTAAACAATATTTTCCACTTAATTTTTCCCTAAATTAACATATTCTGAAATGCAGGATGGGGATGTCATTGAATTATGTCAGGTCAGTGATGTCCGTGCAGGTGGTATGCCATTCGACAGGAAATTGATGTCTAATTTGGCTAAACATGGAAACGATCTGGAAGAAAAGTCTCTTACTATATGCAGCGGAACAGATTACATCAACATAAATTATCAACATATTGTTTGTCCTGATGCACAAACTGCTAAGGTGAGAACATGTTTAAAATTAAAACGCTTTAGAATTAGAAGTTTATTTTATAGTACAGGTTTTTAATTACCAAAAAGCTTCACAGTTTGCAAACAAAAGTATATAAAAATGTTGGGTTTTGTTTAGAATAGACTCGTGAGGTTTGTCAATTTAATCAATAAATTGATGAATTTTATCTACGACTTGATGAGAAACTCAAGGGAAAACCTTAACTGTAATATAAAAGCATAGAAAACAGTTAAAAGAGTTTGAATTCTGTTAAAATTTTGCATGGTATTTTGTACTGATTAACAATGATGTATATTGCATGGTTTTGTAGTATTTATACTCACATATTAATTATTTAAAGGTTTGGTTGGATGGCTTGAGAGAAATTACTCATAATGTCAAAGCCAATAACTTCTGTCCCATGACTTGTTTGAAAAAACAGTAAGTTTGATGTTTAACTTCAATTTGCATGAACCTAAGACTCATGCATTTCGTTTTGCGCATTACTAACCCCCATTTATTACTTTCTCGAATTTCTTTTCCGCTGAAAATGATTGAAAAAACATTTGATTGATTATTTTTGTTCAGTGTGTACTTATTGTTTTTGCTTTGCATGTATTTACAAAGGCATGGCAAGATGGGCTGCGAACCGTATTCCATAACAATAAAATTGTTAATGTATGCCCTCGGACTGTTTTAATGAGGCAGTAAGTTCTGGAATCATTCTTTCATTACATTTAAATATTTTACATTACAAAGCTTCACTTATTTGGAACACTACTGTTATTTTGGATTAAAGAAAAAAATTAAAGTTTTAAAAGCAGACAAAGGAAAACGTTTTGCATAAAAAACCTTTCAAGATTGCTTTGTAAGCATGCTGATGTTCCAGATAAGTGAATGCTGTATAAAATTAGAAGCTAAGTGCTGTATTCAAATCTCCTTTGCAATCTACTTTAAGTGAAAAAGTGTTTAACAAAGAAAAATTATAAGTCATGATACAAATGGTGATGGATAAACTTATACTGGGTGGCACAGGACCTCGGGGCAACCCTGTTATTTTTTAACCGATTTAAATAAATTTTTGTATGCTTATACAAGTAAGAGCTCATAATTTGAACTGAATGTTTATAATCCTTCACTTGAAAATAATTGATTAAGTTTAATCCCAAATTGAAATATGCAAAAATATACAGGGTGTTGCATTTGAAATATGACAGTTGGCGTCATTTCCGGGGAAACCGGAAGTGAAAGATTATTGACATTCAGTTCAAATTATGAGCTCTTACGTGTATGCACACAAAAATTAAAAAAAAAAGAAATAACGAATATCCCGATGTCACCCGATATATTAAAATTGAATACTGCATTCTATACAGTGTGTTTAAACTGGGCAGCCCCAATCAATATTTTAAAAAAATTCAAATAGCAATTTACAATGATTTTTTTTACCTTTTTAGGGGCATCCATAAAAATAATCCAATGTATGTGAATAGAATTTCATCAGTTTCTATTAGAAATATTAAAAATATACAGGGTGTTACATTAAAAAAATCAGAAGTTATGCTTATAACTTTTTATTTGATCTGCAATTGGTTTTTTAATTTACTGGGTTAGATCCACAAAGAAATGCTGAAAAACTTTTATACGTGAAATTTGATAATTATACCTACAAAAGTAACTGAAATATTGATTAGGACCTGATGAGTCAAACACAGTGTATATTAAACATTTATGTGGCTCGATCCCTGTAGATAAATATTTAATTTTAGTTTTAAATTTAAGATTTATTTGAAAACTGTTTTCTTTTACAAAACATACCACTGAGAGAGTTACCTACATAAACAAAATTTTTAGCATTCTTTTGTTTCATTTTTAGCAGGATAAAATGTTAATTTGTTTTTGTAATAAGCACCCTTTTATTGCTTGTTGTTTTTATCAGTTATCTATGCCAGTTTAAGTGATAATTGTTATGCATAAAAAGGTATTAACAGTTACTTAGTTATAAACGACAAATCAATAGGGCTCTGTTTGATCAAGATTAGTTGAACACCAGGTAAATTGAAGCGTAGAAGAGCCTGGAGCTATTCAATTTGTAATATGAAATGGATGTTTTTGATTTAAATAGAATTTAGTAACACATTTACCTGAATTCAATTCAATTTAAACAGGAATAGGAAGTATTTTTGTTTGACTCGCTTTCTGAAAAATTCCATTCAAGAAAAATAAATTATAGTGAAAGCCAGATAGTGTGCTAGTTTTTTTCCATATTACCTTAATCTTTTTTTTCTTTACTTTGATCTATTTTTACTAGACAAATATACCTTATGACTTAGTTATTTACAAAAACAAAATTAGTCGGAAAGAGGAGCAATGGTCGTAATATCAAGGTCACTTTCTTATATTCACGAAACATGTGATTATGAACAAGTTTTTATTTTTAAAATATTATTTTGAGGTAAAACTTAAAATCATACTCTAAACTCTTGCATTTTTTTTCTCTTAAATTTATTTATTTTTAGTCGAGTTAAAGCAACACACGTTCTACATTTGATCTATTTTCGATGTAGTACTCAAAGTTAATTGAAATCTGAAAATATTATCAGTGGTAGTAAAATAAAGTCTTGAAATTGCGTTGTAGAATTTATTTTAAATATAATTCTGCTTTATTTATTGTCCAAAGAAATTTTCCTATTAAGTTCCAGTAACAAACAAGTCACATTTATATAGGACATTCCCCAGGGCAGTTGATTTACATAAAGATAATTATATTTGTTACCATCAAACCTGCTTTTAACATTACATTCTAAGCTTTATCACTTGTCACTTCTCATATGTAACTTTATAAATAATACAGTATACTGACACATATTTTGATAAAATATTCTATTTATATTTTATAACAAAGTTCTGCAAAGAGATTTTATGTTTAATAACAGGTACTTTAAATAATTTATTATTAGTGTTGTATTGCTAGTAGGTTGCCCAGTTGCAATAAGCCCCAAGAAAAATGAATAGTGGGTAGAAATAATTCAAACCAGTATTGATTTTCTTTTCTTCTAAATTTGGTAAAGAAGTTTCTAAACAAGTGGGAAGTTTGATAAAAGTATTAAAAAATGATTTAAATTTACGTAGGTTAAAAATAGATATCTTCAAAGAGGATAAAAAATTCCTTTTTTTTTAAGTTAAAATCATAAGGAAGAACACATTCGTAGGTTTCGGACTTTACAAATATTTAGTAAATACATAAATAAGGAAGATCACAGGAAGTTTTCATTTGACTTGTGGTGGAGAATTAACACGTGTAGCTAGATTTTGAAGTATGTTGTCAGTTCAAAAATAGAAAAATTTATAAAAATATTATTTTATTTCATACTGCATCGTAACACCCATGTTTAAGTTAACGATTTGAGTCCGGTAAATAAGACTTTACGGTATCAGGTCCGGTAAAAACTTTTACCGGACTCAAATGAAATAAATCGATAATCAAACTATTTATTAATAAAAAACTACAAAATTAATAAATATGACAATTAAAAAGAAACTAAATATTAAAATTGACATTAATTGTGCAATAGATTTACTAAGAACTTCGTCAAAAATGTTATAATTTTCTCCCGTTTTGACAAGACAAACAGTCAAAAAACAAACACTTCCATTTCATAGATGTCCATATTATGAATTCAAATTTTTATTTTTAATTTTTTCAATTTTAAACAAAGATTTAGTGCCTGCAGTATGAAATAAAACGCATTACGACATACGTCCGGTAAACTCTTACAGTAACTCGTCTCAAAATTCCTGACTCGGCTCCTTCGTCGCCTCGTCCTTAAACATTTCGACTCGTTACTGTAAAACTGAGTTTACCGTACTTATAACGTAAATTACTATTACGTTTGACCTATGACTTGGGTAAATTTGCACAATTTTTTTAAGTGAAGTTACAATTATTTATTTTATGAGAACATGGCCTTGCTAGATCTATTAGTTCTAGTAGAAATTAAATACTTATCCTCTAGACAACAAATCTTTTATTATTGTCGTCAATTATAGATTTACAACAACAGCTGTTCAAAGTAAATTTATTTTAGCATTATCAGTGACCACCGTCTTGTGATCTGTCTAAAAATATCAAACTAAACTGAACTAACCCAAATTGCAGCACATAAAGACCAAAACTTTTGTAATATTAGAAACTAAGAGTGGAGGTGCGCACCTCCCCTGAACTTACCCATACTAAAAATAAACATTTCGTTTTTGGTATTCAACAGTAGTTCGCGAGGCAGCATTGGAAATCACTTGAATGCGTACAGAAGAGAGAGAGAGAGAGAGAGGCATCTAATTAACAAACGCAGCGGAAGTTCGCGATTTTCTCATCAACCGTACATTTTAGCTATAATATGCTACCTTATACTATGTGATAGACAATTAAATTTTGCATTCAATTATATAATAATATACAGGGTGTTTCATTTAAAATAACAAAGTTGCTCATTGTACTGTGAAAAGCAAACGTGATATAAATTTTAGTCGGATGATTTACGAAATTCGCAATCACTCGTGTCGCAAACTTCGTCCTTTGGAGTAATTGTAATAATATACATTTCTTTTTAATTTATTAGAGTGTTGGCATATTATACTGTTTCTTAAAAAATTTGCTAATAATCTGCCATCAAGAAATAAAATTGAGTGAGATGTTACAAAGTCTTAAAAAAATCCAGTCAAAATTAGCTGTAGTTCCTTGCAGGAGAAGTAGAAGTACATCCAATTCGAGCAGATTTTTCTTTGAACACTTAACAATAAAACTAAGAATGGTTGAACAAATTTAAAGTTCATTAAAGTATTAGAATCTATGCGTGTCTCTTTTCCATGTTATTGCGGACACCCTATAGAAATACATAAAATATGCATCTTGTAAGTCTGGCATGACATTATAAAAAATCAGGGGTAGAATTACTTGAATTAGTTAGGATAATTAAAATTTCCTTATGACACATCCTGTACATTTAAACAAAAGAAGTACCGGACATTTCCAACAAAATTACGTATTAAAAAATTTAAATAAGCACAAGGATAATTTAATGTAATGTCACTCTAGGCAATAACGCTAAAATTTCAAATTGATGCATTAAAAATTTAAAGAAAAATGCAGGGGGTGAACCAGTGTTCTGCCACATTCCCTATTTTAATTTTTTAAATAATAATGAACAAAGTTAACAACCAAATTCATAATAGTTACAAATTAATTTTTTGTGTGTGCAAAATTAAGAGAAAAAATAAAATCACAAATTGGGATATTTTTACCGCAACCATAATTATTATTGACGTCAATAATCATAGACGTTTTATAACAGATGTTGATAATGAAACGGTTTTGATACAAATTTGTGGTTTAGGAAATTGTTAAAGATAATTAAATGTCGTCAATTTATATAACATCAAGGGCAAGACCTGGTTTAGTTAATTATATTTTGATCTCGATGCTGTGATAATGATGGGAGGCAATAGGGGGGGGGGGAATATATAGGGTGTTTTATAGAAACTGGAAATCATAATTTAATCCTTACACAGAGGAAAGTGTAATAGGATAATATATCCAAATATTTTGTATTTACGATACCTACCTACTATAGATTTTTTTGGAAGTGGCAGGAAAGCTCTTATAGGCCGATTCGAGGACATAAATAAGTAAACACTGTAGGTTTAAATTTGTTAGAACGGCATTTTGAAACCCTGCGACTATAAATTTTGATGTTTTCATACTGATTTTATTTATTTATCTTATCATACTTTCGTTCTTGTCAGTTTAAATTATAAATATTAATGTATTAATTTTTTTTTATTAATTAAAGCGTTTGTAGAAAAAATATTATATGGAACACATCACTAAAGTGTCAGTTTAGGGGACTCTGAGGGCTAAAAGCAAACTCCCTTCCCCTGTAAAGGGAAACTTTCGTGTCTTGTTACGTAAATAACCATTGCTAATAATCTCAAATAGCTTACAGCTGTAAGATTGAAGTAAAATAATTTTTTTGTATGTAACCCTTTGAAGCTATAGTAGAGGGCAATCAATCGTGTACTTCTATCAGTCGTTTCTAAATAACAGAACAGGGATTGTTAATTAATTTTTAGTTTGAAAAATATCTCGTAGATAATTGTTATTGGGTAAGATTTTAGTTACTGCTTTCACTACCATTACTAAACACTGCTTTAAAAAAAGGAACTCGCATTATGGCTTGATTTTTTTCTTTAGCTTTTTGCTTGATGTTAGCTTCTACCTTTCCTTATTCTATTCACACTTTAATTAAATATCAACAGTCGTACGTATACTTCACAACATTAATTTGTACTCAGAGTGGAGAAAAATTCTTTTTGTTTCTTTTCAAAGAAGTTCTAAAATGGGTAAGAGTTTTGTTCCACTTTGATAAACTAACAAGTGATTAAAAAACGAGGTCAAGTTTACACCGTGCTTCCATTTCTATGGAATCACAGCTAACTTGTATTCCTTTCGTTGAACATGCTTTCCTTGCTAATCCTGTTTTGGATGAGTATTTAATTTAAAATTATTTCAGTTGGATGAGGCTCGGTTTTCTATTGGATCCAAGAGGCAAAGTACCTGTGAAGGTTGTTGCAAGAACATTTGCTTCAGGAAAGACTGAAAAATATGTCCATCAATGTCTTTCAGAACTCGGATTGCCTAGTGGCAAAAATGATCTTATTGAACCAGAGCAATTTACTTTTGACAAGTTTTATGGCCTGTATCATAAGATTTGTCCACGTAACGATATCGAAGAGCTGTTTCGGTTCATGTAAGCATTTATTTAATACAGGGTGTTTTAATTGCCGGGGTACCAGGGGATCTTGCTTAAAAATTAAACCTCCCTCTATCTCTTTATAATAAGAAAGATCCTCATGGTTGCCATTGAATTTGACACACCCTGTATATTTAATCTAAATAATCTCTTTTATTTTTATTTTTAATACTTACCTAAAAATGTAAATTAAATAATGTAATAATAAATGTGTAAAATGTAATAATAATTATTTGCAGTACACAAGGGAAGGCAGATTACATAAATTTGGATCAGTTCATAAACTTCCTTAATGATAAACAGAGAGATCCACGTTTGAACGAAATTTTATATCCCTTGTACGATGAAAAACGTGCTGCTGAAATTATTTCCACCTATGAACAAGATGAGGAATCAAAGAAGACAAACAGACTAACCAAAGATGGCTTAATTAGGTAAAAAATTTTTTTTTTGAGTTATGGTAGCGTCTTATAGGAATACTCCTTGTAGGTATTTGATGTCGGATGAAAATGCTCCAGTGTTTCTGGATCGCCTGGATATTTATATGGAGATGGATCAACCGCTTTGCGCCTACTATATTAATTCTAGTCACAATACGTACCTGACCGGTCGTCAATTTGGTGGAAGGTCTTCTGTTGAAATGTATAGACAGGTTTTACTGGCCGGATGTCGATGTGTTGAACTTGATTGTTGGGATGGTAAATTATTCTGATGCTTATTAAAAAAAAATTACAATTTTATTTTATAGGCAAAGGTGAAGATGAGGAGCCAATAATCACACACGGAAAAGCTATGTGTACCGATATTTTATTCAGAGATGTAATTATAGCAATTCGAGACACAGCTTTTGTTACATCTGATTATCCATTAATTCTATCTTTTGAAAATCATTGCTGCAAAGCACAGCAATATAAACTTGCTAAGTATTGCGATGAAATATTGGGTAAATAGAATCTGCTTTTCTATAGCATATTCTTTTGTAATAAATCAATTTTAATTTAGGGGATTTATTGTTGAGGGAACCATTGGACGATTATCCACTGGAGCCGGGTGTTCCCTTGCCCCCCCCATGTTTACTAAAACGAAAAATTCTCATCAAAAATAAAAGGTTTGTTTGGATTTAATTAATTACTCAATTAAAGTGGGAAAAAGTAATTGTTAATGATTAAATTAATAACAATTTGTATCTAAACAGATTAAAACCTGAAGTTGAAAGAATGGAACTGGAATTATTCAGACAAGGTCAGTTTATTATTGAAGAGGAGGAAAGAGAGGATGCAAGTGCCTCTGCAACATCAACTGATATCCCAGTAGAAGTCATGGTCAGTTTAAGTTAAAATTCAGGTTTTTTTTATTGTCTTTATACAGGGTTTTCATGTGCAATATTTCCCTTGTGCTGACGTTTCGAAGGCAAATGTATCAAAGGAAATGGAATGGCATATTTTTTATAGCATTTTTGGATTCTATAAACATTTTTTTTGTTTGCGAAATATTGCCCGTTCCATTTCTCTTTAAATGATACTGTGCCAAAATTGATTCTTGTACTTGTACTCTCAAGGACATGATAAATATATAATCTAATATCAAAATTTTATTTGGGCCTCTATACCAAAAAACTTGTGAGGTCCTAAATATAAAATAAATTTGGCAATAAATAAAATTATTTTTTCACCATCCTGTATGTCATAATTATTGTATATTAACATTAATAGCCTACACCAACTGAGGTTCCTGGTGATGATGTGGCGCCTGTAGTACAATACACTGGGTCAACAACAAACGTTCATCCTTGGCTGAGTTCTATGGTAAACTATGCACAGCCAGTCAAATTTCAAAGTTGGGATATTGCGGACGGTATGTATAGATTTATTAAGTAATACAGTTTTTTAACTACATTTATGCAATTTTAATTTTTGTTAATATTAGAAATAAATCCAGAACAAGATGTGCTTTTAGTTTAAATTAGCTGTGAACTGCAACACTTTATCTTGAATTTTATTGGTGATACCAAGACATTTTATGTTAAAATTTTGTAATGATTTTAATTTTGTAGGAAAAAATATACATCATAATATGTCTAGTTTTTCTGAACCCGTGGGGCTTAACTACTTAAAACAGTCTGCCATCGAATTTGTGAATTATAATAAACGACAAATGTCTCGAATTTACCCCAGTGGCACCAGAGCCAATTCTTCTAATTATATGCCTCAGGTACAATACACCTATATTTTTTTTTTAAATCAAGTCTAATATTAATTTTTTTCTGAAAGGTGTTCTGGAATGCAGGATCTCAGATGGTATCTTTAAACTTCCAAACTTCAGACTTGCCGATGCAATTAAATCAAGGCAAGTTTGAATATAATGGTAACTGCGGTTATCTTTTAAAACCTGACTTTATGAGACGATCTGATCGTATTTTTGATCCATTCTCTGAAAGCCCTGTGGACGGAGTTATTGCAGCACAATGCTCCGTTCAGGTTATTTCTGGGCAGTTCTTATCAGACAAAAAAGTAAGTTGTTTATTTCATTTTTTTTATATTATCACTGGAACCAACATTTCCATTTTTTTTTATAATTATATTTTCAGGTTGGTACATATGTTGAGGTGGATATGTATGGTCTACCAACGGATACAATTCGTAAAGAATTCCGTACAAGAATGGTACCTGGAAATGGTTTAAACCCGGTCTATAATGAAGAACCATTTCTTTTTAGAAAAGTTGTGTTGCCTGATTTAGCTGTGCTACGCTTTGGTGTCTATGATGAGAATGGTAAACTCTCGTTTATGATCAGTGATCATTCTTTTTACAGAATGAGTTTTAGGTAAACTTCTGGGACAACGCATACTGCCTTTGGATGGTCTACAAGCTGGCTACAGACATATTTCTCTAAGAACTGAAGCCAACTTCCCCATGTCACTTCCTATGCTATTTTGCAATATCGAATTGAAAATATACGTTCCAGATGGATTTGAAGATTTTATGGCTGCCTTGAGTGATCCGAGAGGCTTCATGGGAGCCCAGCAAAAACAAAATGAACAAATGGCCTCTATGGGAATTGAGGTAACTGACAGTAAAGCTGAAGCAATGAAAGATAAGAAAGAAGAGAAAAAAGAAGGTTTGTTATTGTACACTTTTAAAAAATTTGTTTCTGAAATCCTAATTATTTTAGAGCCCCTTGTCTTTGAACCCATTACAATCGAATACATCAGGCAAGATAAAGGCTTTCAGAAGAGTACTCGGAAACAGCAGAAAGAGTATGATGCCCTAAAGAAAAAGCAATCGAAGGAGAAGCTTTCTGTGCAGAAATCTCAGTGTACAGCTATTGATAAACTGATTAAAGGCAAAAAGTAAGCTAATAAAATATTTTACCGTTTTAATCTATAAAAGAGCCCTTTGTTATTAATTTTCTTATCATATAAAATAATTATCTAGTTCAATTGAAAATTGTCTTGTTTTAGCAAAAATGATTTGATGAATGATCCAGCTGTACGTAAACTAGTTCAAGAACAAACAGTACAGTGGACTGAATTAATGGAACGTCATCGAAAGCAGGAATGGGAATTTTTACGTAACCAACTTGATGATCAGCGTGACATATTACGTAAGCATATGGAAATTCTCCAGGCCGGTCAAATGAAACAACTTGAAGCACGGAATGAAAGGGAGCTTAAAGAATTGAATGCCAGACAAGCTAAGATATCGGTTGAAACGTCGAAAGAGGTAATAGTTTATTAATCATATAGGAAGGGTTATGTAATAAATTTTGTTTTTTAAGATTACTAATGATAAGACATTGAAAACAAAACAAGAAAAGGAAAGAAGACTTCGAGAGAAACAAGATTACAATACAAAAAAGTTCTTGGATGAACGTAAAACGGCTACCATAAAACAAGCAAAAGAAAAAGAGAAATTAAAACTGAAGCACGATAAACAGTTGGAAATGCTTTCGCATGACATTCAGAAAAAAATTGAAATGTATAAAAACGAAGAGCTCGAATACGATATGTCGAGTAGAAAAGAGTTCTTTGCTTAACTTTGTAGATCGTATTACGTATTACGGTTTAGAAACCGATTTCTCTGTGGTTAGTTATAAAAGCAGTGCCACTTACAGGTGCCAACTTGAAAATTCAGGGGGGCTCTGTCATGGAAGTCATACGATGTGCCATTAATATTAGTAGCATTACTTTTAGTACTGCCAACAAATCAACTAAGTCAGTGTCGTAATATTTACAAAGTATTAATTACTAAACACTTTTACTAAGTACTTTTAAAATTTATTCACTTAAAACGTTACTGACTTTTACTCTATGGTGCACTTAGGGATCTGCAGTATTTAAAATAGGAAAGTTGTGTCACTTACGTGTCGCTTTTTCTAATTTCTGTGTAAGTTACGATTAATTTATGTTCAAACTGGTTTATTTTTTTAAATACTTCTTGTATTATGTATAAATGAGTATTCGTAGGGGTGAGCTCCCCACATGTTATTTTTGAAGGTGAGTGAGCCCCAGGGGTCCCCTGCGCTTGGCTCCTGTGGTGCCACTTGGAGTTCTGACGTTTTTTGTCAGTGTTGTGATTTTAGGGAAATTTCCTAAATACCCAGATGATTATTAGTAAGGACCAACGTTAGTCTTAAATGAAAGAGTTTAGATCTGGTTATATTATACTATACTTATATTAGAGAACTATTTAAAATTAAAATTATTAAACTAGAGCTTTTAAAAGTCAGGCTTAAAAATTGTGCCACGAGTTACATACGAAAAGTTGTTTTTGTCTGTTGTAGTATTTATTCAGATATTACGATAGAGAATTAAAATTATTATCAATGCATTTCATATATTTTTATACCTTTCTCCTTAAATTTCCCTTTTTTAAAGAATTTAATTGCAAATATTTTTCTTTTTAGTTAAAACCCATGGGAAATAAGACGAGCTACGATTTTCGTCTACAGAAGTTATCCCATAGATTTTACAAGATGTCCCAAAAGTAATGCCCAGCCTTTTTTCTTTTTCAGCATAAAAGAAAACTTTTAATTTTAGTCATTTATTTTCTTTCGATTAATAAGATTCCTATGGTATTCGGTCAAGCGCTCCGGGGAGCAGTCCAAATAATCTTCTAGCTGTTGGGGCCCTTGTTGAGAGAATACATAAATAATAAAAGGTATTTAACCAATGGAATTTATTTGATTAAATGAGATTTATATATTGGGATCCCAAGGACATGTTTGTTATTAAAAATGTCAAAGTAATTTTTAACATTGTTAGAAACTAAAGTGCCATGTTATAACATTTTTGGTCACTAAAATTTATATACATTTAGTTCTCATATTTTTAAACGCATTTTTAAAGGGGGTTATCTCTGTAGTGACTTAAGATAAAAGTTGGTGTTGTTTTAAACAAAAATTAATGGACATGACAGGTGATCCTAACCAAAGAAATAAACCTTCAATGTTTGGATTCGAAAGTTCATATCCAAATCCGAATTTAAATTTGTCCCGATTTAATGAAGAAGCAGCCAGTGCAAGCATAATGTCATCGACAAATACAACGCAAGACCCGTCACAATGTATGTTTGCAACGAATAGATCAACTCCGTTCCCTGTTAGTAACTCCATTAATCCAGTGCCATATAATTCTAGTTACTTATTGCCTTCAACATCGTCTTTTAACATGCCATCAACTTCTAACAGATTTTCATTTCCTTTTACACAAACTTCTACACCCATAGCAGGTTCCAGCAGTTTTCCAGATAGTCCTGTGTTTTCAGGGAGTCCATCAAGTTCAAATGCATTTTTAGGCTCAAAGTTACCGTGGGCTCATGTTGTTAAACCAACATTTACTTTTCCTAATAGATCTACAATAAATTTATGTCCCACAAAGGATGGTATTCTTACAAAACCTTTAGCTGGCACTTTTGGATGCAAAAGGAAAACAGAATCACCACCGTAAGTGTTTCTGATTTATTTTTATTAGAAATTTTTAACTTTGTTTTATATAGACTTCCACCGTTGAAGCAACACATCACAGAAGAACGAATGGCAGAACACATGTCTCGATTACACATAAGTTCCCAAACTCCAACATGTTCTAAAGAAAGTGAGCCAATTCGTGAACGTCGTTTGTATATGTGTGAAGAAATGCAACGGTTACAAGCTGAATCCATCATACCAGTGCAAATATTAGAAAGAGTAAACAGGCCTTGCACTGCTCTTGTGCCATGGAGACCACCAGTAGTTCCCCCGATACGTAAAGAAAACAATAACAATGAAGAAGAGCCAGATAATAATTTAATGGAAGAATCGGATAGTAATAGTGCTGACATGGAGTCATGATCATGAACATTTACCTAATAAGAAGCTATTAATTTTAAAAATTGACAAGTTTTTCTAAATTACGTTTGGTATTTCTGATTGCATGATATAATAAGCTTTATTAAAGAGTAAGTATAATAAACTAAACTAAAATATTAAAATTTTTGAACAATTTTATTTCAAATACAGTCAAACTTCTTTAACTCAAATTGATGGGTGGGAAATTTAAAATTGTGTGTGTTTTAAAATCCAAAGAAGATCTGTTATTAACATTGTAAGCTCGAATTGTAAGCAAATTTGTAAAGTTTGAATAATGGGGGGTAGGAATTCAGTTGGGAGTGTAACTCGAATTATTTGAGATATGGAAGTTTGACTATACTACTAGGTCTGTGAGACGAACTTTAAAAAATAATTTGCTGTAGTAATTTAAAAGCCAATCATTCTAATTTGATTTTATGACTTGAATAACAATAGGAGCTTAAATAATAGCAACAGATCTTGCGAAACTGAATTAACAAAAAGATATTTGTTGTAAATTTGCTCTGTAAAGAGACTGCACAAGTAGTGATTTGTTTTAAACACCAGTTTTAATTTTCTATTATGTAGGATTTTTCTTTAAAATCCTTTTGATTTTTAATGTTTGTAATTATTTTTAATATTTTTGAACTAGTTATAAGTATCAAAATATCAACACCTCTAAAATGTGCAGACTTCAAAGTTGTGTTTTTTCTTGCCAACAAAGAAAGAAACGGAAAAAAAAATCTTTTCTTCCCACATAAAAACCAGTGTCCTTTTTTCATCAAAATTTGTTTCTTTAAACCATAAATACTTAAAAAAAATTATTACATTTACTAATCTGAAGAATTCTACAAAACTTCCAAACCCACGGTTAGGTATTAAACTCTAGCACCCCTCCCTCCCAAAGTAATGTGTTTTTGCTTTGAGTCTTTAATTCCAAGACCAGTTCCCAAAAGTCTTGCATAAAAATTCTTGACTTACAAAATCGTTCTTTTTTTTGCCAACTCAATAAATCAGTATTACGACAATCAGAAGAAAAAACCACGCATCATTTATTTTGTCTTACTTATGCAGTTAATTTATATTCTGTAATTATCATGGACAAGAAATAATCTGCTTCAAGCTGCACACAGTATTTGCTTGATATTCTTAAAAGGATGCAAATAAATTTTGTTGATCATCCCATATGAACTAATAATTTTAATTTGTAATCATTATTTTGCATTTAATATTTAGGAACAGTCCTCAATTTCTAATCGTTAACTCCATTGGCAGCTTTTAAAAACTAAATTTGAAGATAATTTAATTACAGTAGTATTGGAAAAGGAAATGGGTGGAGGCTTTAATAGTTCATTTTAGTCTCTCAGGAACATGTGGGAGGGTTTATGTTTATACAGAGTACACTTGAAGGTACTATGCTCTGTATATTGCAACAATGCTATCAGACTTTGTTTAAAAAAATATCAATCATTACTTGATAAATATTAGTGGAGTGAAAGAAAAAAATTATTCTCAATTTAGTTTATTTGTAATTTGCTTGTTTTTCATTTTATAATAAGTCATGTGCATGTTTTTGTGTGTACTTAAGTTTTAAATCCGTAATAAATTTAGTTGGAGTTCCATGGTGTGTTGTTATTAAATATTTGTCAACCGCCCATGAACAATGGGTTACAGAGATCATGAATTGGAGACCTCACATAGACTTAAGTCGAGTTGTAGTTGGATATAATAAGTCTGATGACAGACTAATAGAATAATAGAAACAGATAGGTAAAGAGAAATCCAAGATGGTCAAAGATAGAAACAATTGGGTGAGACAGGCTGGAAAATCTCCATTTTTCTATATCCTTGTGTAATTTGATTATTATAGGCAATAGGACAAAATGGTTTTGAGATTATTAAGACACTTTTTAATGCAGATTTCAAATTTCTAATTAGTTTTTTTGTAACTCGCCGACTTGATTAACTTTGCCTTTTCAAAGGTGCATCACAGTAAGATTTTAATTTACATCTGAGATCAGCAGGATCCTGTTTGCTTAGAGTTTTTTTGGTTGTGAATGAAAATAACTGTACTCAGGTAGGTAGGTAGGTGTACACCTGTAAACCTGTAATCATCAATGATAATTACGAGTAGTATATCTTTATCAATCAATCTGGGTATCTCTTTTCATGTTATTTTTAGCGCACGCGCGTATATCAGTTTGAAAAAGCAGCATGGCAGCTCCACTGCAGGGTGGTGTTGTTTTAC